>CM035836.1:160057227-162995131 GCA_020510985.1 Pholidichthys leucotaenia
GAGGTTTTCACTCAAAATCTCACGATACATGGCCCCATTCATTCTTTCCTTTACACGGATCAGTCGTCCTGGTCCCTTTGCAGAAAAACAGCCCCAAAGTATGATGTTTCCACCCCCATGCTTCACAGCAGGTATGGTGTTCTTTCTCCTCCAAACACGACAAGTTGAGTTTTTACCAAAAAGTTCTATTTTGGTTTCATCTGACCATATGACATTCTCCCAATCCTCTTCTGGATCATCCAAATGCTCTCTAGCAAACTTCAGACGGGCCTGGACATGTACTGGCTTAAGCAGGGGGACACGTCTGGCACTGCAGGATTTGAGTCCCTGGTGGCGTAGTGTGTTTCTGATGTAGCCTTTGTTACTTTGGTCCCAGATCTCTGCAGGTCATTCACTAGGTCCCCCCGTGTGGTTCTGGGATTTTTGCTCACCGTTCTCGTGATCATTTTGACCCCACGGGGTGAGATCTTGCGTGGAGCCCCAGATCGAGGGAGATTATCAGTGGTCTTGTATGTCTTCCATTTTCTAATAATTGCTCCCACAGTTGATTTCTTCACACCATGCTGCTTACCTATTGCAGATTCAGTCTTCCCAGCCTGGTGCAGGTCTACAATTTTGTTTCTGGTGTCCTTTGACAGCTCTTTGGTCTTGACCATAGTGGAGTTTGGAGTCTGACTGTTTGAGGTTGTGGACAGGTGCCTTTTATACTGATAACGAGTTCAAACAGGTGCCATTAATACAGGTAACGAGTGGAGGACAGAGGAGCCTCTAAAGAAGAAGTTACAGGTCTGTGAGAGCCAGAAATCTTGCTTGTTTGTAGGTGATCAAATATTTATTTTACTGAGGAATTTACTAATTAATTCATTAAAAATCCTTCAATGTGATTTTCTGGATTTTTTTTCTCATTTTGTCTCTCATAGTTGAGGTATACCTATGATGAAAATTGGAGACCTCTCTCATCTTTTAAGTGGGAGAACTTGCACAATTGGTGGCTGACTAAATACTTTTTTGCCCCACTGTATTTCTGTTATTTAGTTAATTAAATTTAGTATATCAAGTAATGTTGAGGAATCACTTGTTTAAATCAAATCAAATCAAATCAACCTTTATTGTCATATTGCTGTACATACTACTGTAGTGCAGGCAAGATGAAATTGCGTTTCTCTCAGCATCCATATAAGTAAAAGATCATGATTTAAGACACACTCACACATATCCTCACCCTCCACCCCACCACATCCATTCACATATCCCTGAGACATACTTGAAAAACTAACCAGAACTATAATATACAAATAATATACATAATGTCCGTAGGTGCGGTAGTACGTATGAGAGATTGCGGATCAACTGATCAGCATCCTAACAGCTTGTGGTAGGAAGCTGTTAATCAGTCTGGTGGTTCTGCCTCTGATGCTCCGGAGTCGTTTGCCAGATGGCAGAAGTTCAAAGTGTTTATGCAGAGGGCGAGAACAGTCCTTGACAATGTTCAGTGCCCTGCTCCTGCAACGGTTCTGAAAAAGTTCTTGGACAGAGGGGAGGGAGACTCCAATTACCCTCTCAGCTCCCTTAACTATCCTCTCCAGGGCTTTTTTGTCTGACATACTGCAGCTGGAGTACCATGTAGCAATGCAGTACGTCAGAACACTCTCCACCACACCTCTGTAGAAGGTCCTGAGGATGCAGATGGGGAGAGAGGCCTGTTTGAGTTTCCTCAAGAAGTGCAGTCTCTGCTGAGCCTGCTTCCTGATCCCCAAGGAATTCTTGCTCCAGGTCAGGTCCTGCGAGATCTGCACTCCGAGGAACTTGATGTTCTCCACTCTCTCCACTAAACAGCCGCCGATGCTGAGGGGGACGTGTTCAGGCAGTGACTGCCGGAAGTCGATAATCATCTCCTTCGTTTTGTCCACGTTGAGCACCAGATTGTTCTCCCTTCACCAGCCCTCCAGGTCTCTCACTTCTTCCCTGTACATTGATTCCTCATCCCTCTGAATAAGTCCCACCACCGTGGTGTCGTCTGCAAACTTAATAATCTGGTTCCCCTCATGTCTGGATACACAGTCATGTGTTAGAAGTGTAAACAACAGTGGACTGAGCACGCAGCCTTGAGGGGATCCGGTGCTCAGCATGACAGAGTTGGAGCTGTTGTTTCCAACCTGGACAGACTGAAGTCTCTCAGTCAGGAAACCCAGGATCCAGAGACATGTGGCGGTGTTCAGACCAAGAAGGAGTAATTTCTCCATCAGTCTCTGGGGAATAATGGTGTTGAATGCTGAACTGAAATCAATGTACAGGAGTCTGGCGTAGGTGTCTTTCTGATCCAGGTGGGTGATGACAGTTGTTGATGTTTACTACATTTTCTTGAAATAACTTCTTGAGTTGAATCTGCTGAATACTGATAGTTAGTATGGTTTGACATGATCCCAAAATAAGTTTACATTAATATTAAGAAAAATTGAATCACATATTTTTAGGGTTGGTCCAGCTGTTGGATGAACCTCAGGTTCAGGAAGAGCAATGTGGTTTTTGTCCTGGCTGTGGCACATCAGACCCACTCTTGACCCTCTCAAGAATCTTCGAGGATTTGTGGGTGTTTGCCCAACCAGTTTACATACATTTTGTGGACTTGGAGAAGGCATTGAACCGCGTCCTTCATGGTTTTGTGTGGGGGGTGCTTCAGCAGTATGGGATATCGGGCTTGTTGTTACGAGCTATCTGGTCTCTGTACGACCGCTGTGAGAGTTTGGTTCGTATTGCCAACACTCGGTCGGACTCACTCCCAGTGAGAATTGGACTCCACCATGGCTGCCCTTTGCCACTGATGCTGTTCAATATTTTCATGGACAGGATTTCTAGGCACAGCCAGGGAAGGGAGGGTGTCATGCTTGGTGACCACAGGATCTCATCTCTGTTATTTGTAGATGATATTGTCCTGTTGGCTTCAACCAGCAATGACCTACAGGTCTTACTGGGACGGTTTGCTACTGAGTGTGAATCGGATGGGATGAAAATCAGCACCTCCAAGTCCAAGTTCATGGTCCTCAGCCAGAAAAAGGTGGATTGTCCTCTCCTGGTTGGGGACAAGCTCCTTCCCCCAGGTGGAGGAGTTTAAGTATCTTGGGGTCTTATTCATGAGTGAGGGGAGAATGGAGCGAGAGATTGACAGATGTATCGGTGCAGCATCTGCAGTGATGTGGACGTTGTACCAGTCTGTTGTGGTGAAGAGAGAGCTAAGCTCTAAGACAAAGCTGTCGATTGACCAGTCAATCTACTTTCCTACCCTCACCTATGGTCATGAAATTTGGGTAATGACCGAAAGAATGAGATTGCGGATACAAGCGGCTGAAATGAGCTTTTTTCGTAAGATTGTTGATCTCACCCTTACAGATAGGGCAAGGAGCTCAGTCATCCGGGAGAAGCTCAGAGTAGAACCGCTGCTCCTCCACATCAAAAGGAGGCAGTTGAGGTGGTTTGGGCATCTGATCAGGATGCCTCCTGGACACTTTTGACTTGAGGTGTTTTGGGCACATCCCACTGAGAGGAGACCCCGGGCCAGACCCAGGACTTGCTAGAGAGACTATAGGCCCTTTCCCACTAGCCTCACTTAGCCCTACATCGCACCACTCAGCCCGCTTTAGGCGCTTTTCCACTAGCCCCAGCACCGGTTAGCAGGTACTTTTTTCGTACCTGATCCAGGGCAGGGTCTAACCGGGCTGAGTAGGGCTGAGTAGGGCTGTGATATGACTTTAAGAGACTGGTCACCGCTGATTGGTCAGGTCGTAACGTCATGAAAGCGACTTTTTCTGCTGAATTTACTCCACGACCGCCATTTGTAATTGTTCAGCCAGTGAACACAGTGCGCCCCTTTAATACGGTATATTATATTAATATACTGTATAATATACTTATATAATAATATACTCCTAATATTATATATTAGGAGGTGCGCAATTTTCTTTCTATATTAGGCGACGATCGCATCCAGCGCGAGTTGGACGGATCTACTTGAAATGCAGGTGTCCGAGCAGATGGCTTCCCAAGGGCACATCCGTACTGCCAAACAGTGTCGGGAGAAGCTGAAAAAGCTGAAAAGCGATTACCAAGCAGTGAAGGACCACATTGCTCGAAGTTCAGCAGATCGGAAGGAGTGGAAGTGGTTCGCTGCGAGACATTGGGCTCGACATGTCACTGTCACTGTCACGGTCACGGTCACGGCCACGGCCTTGGAAACCATGGATGGTGAGTGTTTATTTGATATTGCGCATCTTTTCGCCACTTGATCCTTTCTGTGCCAAGCTCACTGTTTTTAAGAAATAGGAAGGTTGTAAGATTGTGGGTAATGGTTGTTACTGAGGTTTGCGTATTGTTTTGCAGCCAACTGCAGATTCACGCTTGCTTTGTGTTAAGTATTAGCGCGAACAAAACGCTGAATTACGCTTATTGTATTCCGGTTAAAAACTTGAGAGTGTTGTGTACATGTTGCACTTTGGTGTTAAGTTTTAAATTGCGTGCATTTTCTTTCTAGAATCGCAGTTCATATCACAGGGGTCCACCTCAGTGGACAGACACAACGGACTCTCCTGGCGCTGTGTCTGCGTGTGCGTCTGGCTGAGCGCCAGTTGGATCGACTCCCATGTCAGCCACATCACCAGCTCCATCTGGATCACGTTCAAGTGCCGGTAAGGCACAATAACCACAATTTTTTTTTTTTTGGTTGAAACAGGTCCAGCAGCGGAAACCAGGGTCGAAAATCCATCCATCCATCCATCCATCTTCTACTGCTTAATCCTTTACAGGTCGCGGGGGGGCTGGAGCCTAACAAGTTATGTACCAAATTGATTAATGCAATTTCCTGTAGCTGCATATTAATTAATTGAAAATGTCTTTTTAAATGTGCAAAAAGGTTATTCTTTGGTCTTCACTTATCGGTGTTCCACAACCATTTTTAGGTGTGGTGATTGGTGCTGTTGTAATTCCTGTTTTATAAAAACAAATAAAGCTGATGAACTGCCGTTGAAATCAACATGCTTCATTGAAATGCTTCGCGTCAGCTGACTGTATTAACCCATTCAGATTTCTGCGGCCACACTACAAGCAACTAGTTTAAACATTACCCATCCATCCATCCATATTCTTAATCTTAATCCTTTTTAGTTTTGCAGGGGGGCTGCAGCCGAAGACAGCACCCTGCGTGTTGCAAAATCTGCTCTACTGAGGGGCAGCAACATGACAGTTCAGCTTATATACAACAATGAAGCATAATATAATAGTGACATTCCACCACAGACTTTCACCTGTGTAATTCCATAATATTTGTAGTGATCCAGCTTTAACGACCATGCCTTTCTGTCTTTCCATCTAGGCAAGACGAAAACAGACAACTCCCATCACTGACCTTACATTAGCGATGGCCAACATGCATGACAAAGAGATGCGGCTCTTGGAACAGCAACATGACCAGCGGCAAGAATCAGGAGTACATGCAGCATTTGCGACAGGTGGCCGCAGATGTGCGGGCAGATGCGCGTGAAGCCCTGGAGCAGGACGCTGCGTTACGAAGGGAAGAGCTCGCAGAGATGTCATCGCCCAGTCTGTTTTTTGGTTTGTAAATTTTGCTTCTGGAATAAAATTGTATTGTTTGCATCAAAAGCCTGGTTTATCTGTTATGACACCGTATGAGAAAAGCCAATAATTACATACACATTCCATTCTCTGTTCACTCCACATGCTGCTGTTCATCAGGTCAGGTGTATAGCCTTCTAATGGTAATTTAATTTTTAACAACACAGCGAAATGTAATGTTTTGGTAGTTTTTTTTTTTATTTTAAACAAATTTGCAATGCTGAATCCATTTCTCTTGAACGGGTACATTTTTTAGGTTATAAGCAGTTGTACAGGTGTGTTTGAACTTGTAGACACTGCTAAAGGTAAGTACGTGCAAGTTGAATGTTGCATCACCAGTCAAAATTTAATAAATTAAGAAGGAATCTAGAAAAATTTGGCACTAATAACAGTAGACAAATCGGACAAGGATACACAACTGTGTTTTTGTTGCACACAACTGTTGTTACCAACAAGTGCAAAATTTATATTCCCTTTTCCCAAAAATTAAAAATCAATTTGTAAGTAAAAGTGGGAGACCTTTACATGGGAAAATATGACATGTATCAGCACATGATTTATAGTTCAATTTGCATTTCCACCTAAGCAAAAGTGGCTTGTCGAGCTGGATTTTTGTGAAGATGGCCTGTGCGGTGTTTCTGCATGTAATTACATACCTGTCAAGTGATACGGTTTTGCCGTATTTTAATACGGGGAAAATACAATTTTAGCAAATACGGGCGTATTGCCATTTCTGTACGCCAAAGAGAAAAATATACGGGAAAAAAAATTGAGAGTGTGGGGAGGAACACGTCGTGTGTGACCCCCACAGCATACGGGGCTGTCAGAGCGCTCAGCGTGAGCAATTATCACAACAGAAGTGTGGACTCATCATTAGGCTGATGGCTTCGCACCTTCTTAACAGATAAGCGTTATGAACAAGAGGACAGGTAGATGGACCATGCACAACATTTTATTTACAAAAAACATTTTTGAAATATGTATGCACATAAATGTGGACAAAATAGACAAGTATTGCATCACAGCATCTCGTGTTATATTGTAACTAGTGATGTTCGATACCACTGATTTCCTTTCCGATCCGATACTGAGTAAAATTCAGGCTGGTATCGGCGATACCGATACCGATACCGATATTTTTTGCGACTACACCTAATATGTCTTTTAAATCTAAAAAAACGCATGACGCACTTACCCAGGCGGAAGAAAAAGTAGTCCCACCAACCGCGTGTCACTTAGACAACATCTCAGTAGTTTAGTTACTTTTCACCGTGTTTCTGTTAAGGATATACAGTATATATGTCTACTCGCTGCTCTTGTATTTTCTTGCCTTCTGATTGTTGCTCTGAGTGCTGCTATCCCTGCGCTGTTGCAATCCTGGAATTTCCCCATTGTGGGACTAATAAAGGCTTATCTATCTTATCTTATCTTATACCTTACCTCAAATGACTTAAGTATCAAAAGTATCGATATTTTGATTTGAGAGCATAAATATCCGGTATCGGAGGTATCGATACTTCAGGATCGATCCGCACATCACTAATTGTAACGTGCAGCTCGACATGGCGACGTCCCACCGGGAGGTTTGAACTCACGTCTCCCGCTCTGGAGTCCCACACTCTACCTGTGTCGCCAATAGGGTCAACCCACTTGTCAAGCCAAGTAGGGTGCTACTCTGCTCTCTGTGCCGCTGCCACCACTGGTTCATCTACTGCATCATCCAATGTAGTGTCAAACGTCTCTCCATGACTCTCACACAGATTGTGCAGAGCACAACAAGTCAGCACCATAGATTTAACCAGTTTCATGTCACAGTCATTCCTCTCTCCTTCCTCCTTCCTTCTCTCCTCGTCATCAGCCATTTTGTTTGTTGTGGAGGATTCGGTCGCGTGTTTCACGTCACGAGGGTGTGGCGCCGCCTGCTGTTCAACAAATCCCACCCACAGCAGGTGTGCCAGCAGGTGCGCCAGCAGTAGTTGAAAAGCAACTGAGGCTGAACCGAACCAAAGTGAGTAGAGCCGGGTTTTCAATCGGGGCTGAGCGGGGCTAGTGGAAAAGCGCCTTATGTCTCCCAGCTGGTCTGGGAATGCCTTGGTATCCTCTCTGAATAGCTGGAGCAGGTGGCCGAGGAGAGGGAAGTCTTGGCTTCTCTGCTTGAACTGCTACCTCCGTGACCTGGACCTCTAGAAAAGCAGTAGAAGATGGATGGATGGATGGATTTTAAGCGTTTTAGTGACACTATATGACCTACAGCACACATCACACCATCTCAGAATTAAATGAAGTAAAAATGGTTGCGTTTTCCAAAAGTTCCTTATTTTTAAAATCAAGTTGAACAAGAATTTACATGATTTTGTATCACTCATTTTAAATGTTGGGTACTTTTTCATCACCTACCCCTCAAACATCTATAAACTGGGGCTGTAGTTATTCCTCCTGTTCAGTCTCTCATGTTTAGAGGTGAAGATCCATTCATTCCAGTCTGATGTTGATGTTCTCCTCTGCCTGGTAGGAGGTCTGTCATGTTGGAAAAGAGAGCAGCAAAGACACTGAGAACTGGAACAGATCTGTTCAGGTGTGCTTGAGTTGATAAAGTGAAGGTGGAAACTGACACATGTGGTCAAGAAAAAGAGCAGCAGGATCCTGATGGTCACTCCTCTCTGACAGAGGAGACAGAGGTGAAGTTAAGAGTTTTTATAGTGAAATAATTCAGTCACATATGGCATCAAACAGGAACTTGTCTGGAGTCTACAGTCTTCTACACCTTGTACCTACACACCTTGGGGCCCTTTAATACAGCATGGAGATCTTTGAGATGTTGGACCAATTTTTGATCATAGGGATCATTTGGGAGATCTGTGTGTGTTTTGGACTGAGTCAAAAGTCTGAGGAGACTGTGGAGAGTGTGGAAATCATTAAATGTCATTGATAGATTAAAAAAAAAAAAGGCCAGATCTGCACCTCTGTGTAAAGGGGGTATTACACTCATATCTATGTTCTTGTCATGACGCCGCGTAATGGCGCATGAGGGAGGGAATGAAAAACCTAATTGCTGGAGTAGAACGTGCCATTCATTAACATAAACTACAACAAAATAACAAGTCCAGTGGACCACACAAATACAGGGAGTTGTAATGATGAGATAAGGCCACCAGACATACGGGGATGCCACCCAGATGTTCCACAGCCTGGAGAGGGAATGCCTCGTGCTGCCGTAATGAGGCAAAGAGAAAGGCAAATATTCACTTATGGCTGGAACGATCCAGGGCTGTCCATGCAGTCTGGTGGATGAGGAAGTAAGGCAGGGTCAGCTGTTAACATCAAGGGCTTTACCGACTTCAGATGTCCGGCTGGATAACACAAAGGTGATGGACACACATACATGAAGGAACACGCTAACATTTGTAGGGTTGAATGCTCCAACAGTTTCTTCCCACAAACGCAGCGTATTTGTAATCATGATGCTAACGAGGGAAGAGATTGCCGATGTGAGGAAGCATGGGCTGAACATAATTAAACCCTGGTGTGCATGAGTGAGTGTATGAGTGTGTGAATGGGAATGAATGGAGTGTGTGTGTATGTGCGTGTAAACACACGTAATGTGAAACAGCTGATGGTACTGACAAGAGGAGGAGGCGTGCCCAAGCTGTCAGGGAGTGAAGGACCCAAATTGCTCTCTGACGTGCCCGATGGAAAATAGGGCAAAAATAACCATAAGTCAGAACTGGGTTTGGGAATGACCAAACCCAGGTTCATGACAGTTTCAGGGTCTGATCTAGATGGTTTATGGATTTGCCGTAAAATGTATTGGAACAAACAACCTCTGTTGACTTACTGATGGAGGATTTGCTGACTTCTAATAAAATCATATACCAGGGGTCACCAACTGGCGAACTCTGGTCAGGATCTGGACCCAGAGAGTCCTCTGTCCAGACCCCAAAGCCTTTTGATACAATTTGGGGAAAAGGAAGACCGTTTTATTTTGGTGGGAAAAAGGTGGAACTGAACTGCTACATCAGCGACCACCCAACAGATTATGGCATGGGCTCTTGGTCGCTCTCCTCCTGCTGCAGACTGCCCTCTTCTCTGTCCCATGAATGCGACTCTCTGCAGAGACTCTGTGGCTCCAACCACCCCAGAGAGTATGCAGTGGGTTGCAAAAGGCAGGCAGGTTCACTGCTGCCACCCCCCCCCCCCCCCACACACACACAAGGCCGACAGGGGAAAAAACTCTGTAAAAGCTCCATGTGTTACTGAACATAAAAAGCTCCACCTCCCCTCTCCCTGTAACCATGGAGCAACAGCTCCATCCATGCTGTAACAGAATTTACTGTTGAGATTTAAAAAAAATGTCAACAAATTCTGTCGTGTGGAATTATATTTTGTATCAGTTATTTTTTTTTTGTCTTAGTTTGAAACCGTTTTTTCTGCAATGAAAATATTGCATAGAGGTGGACTTTTTACAAAATTTAGTTTTTTAGATATTAATCTTCTTATAAAATGCAATACAATTTAGTTTGCATTATGACGAGCTGGAAGGTTGCAGAGTTTTATTTCCTCCATCATAATAAGACACACTTGTAGCGTTGTGCGCTACTGTGCTGTGTGTGCTGTGTTGTCTGTGCTGGCATGTATTGCAAGCTCTTTTATACATGTTATACAAACAGAGAGAATGCATGGCACATTAGCATATTGATATACATATCAGTCAATACATATGATTAGCCTGACCAACTGGCACCCGGACGTCTTCTCCTTAATCCGGGGATGTACTGTGTAAACAATAGTCCATTGTTCTGGTTGTCCCTCCAGGGGCTCTCTGTCCATATGTGAATGGTCCTCTGCTTCTTCCGGACCTTCTGAGTGTGAGAATGAATGTCCCTGTAGATTGTGGTGGGTTGCCACAATAGAGCTAAAAGTAGCTAAAACATCAGCTTAATAAAATAATGTGTGAATGCAAGGTAAATGATCCTTGCCTTTCTGGAGACAGTTGTGGTCTTCTGAAAGAATGCCCATGAAAGGATAACAGTTCTTAAAAGCACATTTTGAGATAAATTTGTCCATGTTTATTTTATTTTTCCTTTATTTATACAGGGTTGTTCCATTGAGAGACAACCTCTCTTTTTCAAGAATGCTCTATTCACACTCACACATTCACACCAGGAAGCTGCCCAGTACAACTACAGACTGACCTGTGTAGCGATATTTATTTATAAATTTATTTATAAGGTAAAAAGATTATTTAATTTAGACTTAGAGGTGTGTATGTGGGGGGGACAGAGGTTTGCTTCTGAGTCTACGCACACAATATAAAACAATAGATAACACTCGTAACAGGGCACCAGTCTGATCTGGACAATGTATTAATAATTAATCTTTATACCTTCAATCAATCAGTCTCAAAATGTTCATGAATTCTACTGGGTGACTTAAGAAACATGACACAGGAAAGAAATTCACTGGAAATTTCTCTCTACCGTTAACAGTTTTATTAATGCCACTCTGATTAAATTACATTACGTACATTCAAATGATTTGTAAGCCACCTGAAATGACGAAGTATTAAACCGTACATTCATTTATAACTGGTTATTGAGCAACAGAGTATAATTACATTTGTGGAACCCAGGAAAACTTTGTATGAGTTTGTAACTGTGATAAAATGGAAGAATGAATTAACTATAAACAAAAATATTTAGAAATTTTGATGCCAATTTATGAAGAAAATTATAACTAATTATGTGAAAAAGGACTTCTAAATTAATCTCAAATAAAATGGAATTTAATGAAAAAGGAATATTAGTTATCTCTAATTTTATATCTAAGATCAAGTCTATGAACTATTTCCAAACCTGAGACAAATCATGGCATAAGTTTAAGGCAAATGCACATCATTACTCAGCAGAGGAACAAGGGAATATGGCTCACATGACTGTTGGTTTTCGTTGTGTTCCTCTTCATAACTTAGATCCTCAGCTGAAGATTTATTTTGATGAGACCGGGAAATATCTGCCCGCAGATATTTTTTCCCCAAAGTCCAGAGTCACAAGCTGAGATTTTACAGTGATGATGAGGCTTCTTCACTCCGCCAGTGGGGAATGCTTTTCCGGGCAGCTTTGAGGCTAGCTGCTCCCTGGGGTTTTCCGTCTTCTTCTTTGGCCACGTAATATAGTATGCAAGGCAGACAACACAAGAGGGTCAGCGGCTCCCCCTCAGGTCCAATTAAATTGGGAATAGTTCAGTCTGATCAGAATTACAGGATCAGAGACAAGATTAATAAAAATTCAAGCCCCAAAATCCGAGTTCTTCTGACGTTGTGAGTTTGGCAAAAATAGCTTGCAGTGAGAGAGCAATATGCCCCCTTTAAAACACGGTGAGTTTAAAGAAAGTTTAACAGAATAAAAATAGGAAAAAAGGCCTGGGAACATGAAGTTTGACTCCGTATAACGAGAGGTTGAGCTCAAAAGAAAAGTAATTCCTAGACATTTAAAGGAAAAACATTAAAACAGAGCAAACACAGAATTTTCACAAGAATTTTCCCTTCTCTTTCTCTTTCTTACACTAAAACAAGTATGGCCATTCTTCCTTAAAACTGAGTCAATTTTCCTGGGTGAAAAGTGACTGACATGAACAGGAACCAATAGTCTTCCATCATGGGCGGGTTTTAATGAACTCTGGGCCAATAAGAAACCAGTCCTTTGTCTGTAACCAACCAATAAAAATGAAAGGGCTGTGGCCTGGGCAGTGCGGTGGCAGAGTGGTTAACACTGCGGCAGCACAGCAACTCACCCTTGGCCGGTGGATCCTGGGTTCGATCCCAGCCCACGACCAACAGTGATCTGTGTGGAGTTTGCATGCGTGGGTTTACTCCAGGATTTCTCTGGTTTCCTCCCACTTGCCAAAAAACATGCAGGTTAGGTTAACTGGCATCAACCTGGGGATTCTAAATTGTCCTTAGGTATGAATGTGAGAGTGAATGGTTGTCTGCCCCCCCGCAACCCGAAAAGGATTAAGTGGAAGAAGATGGATGGATGGATGGATGGGCCGTGGAACAGCAGATGCTAGCTGGTGATTGGCTGAGCCAGTCAGATGACCTGAGTAAACTTTCCTCAGAGGATAAACACATCTTAATAACACTGAAAATTCATTAATATACTTATGCATAAAGTCTAAACTACTTCAGTAATTCATGTACTTTTATAAACTTGTAATTATATACTTCACATGCAGTAGAATAAGGTTTCATATAAACTTTTTTTTTCAAACATGCAATCACTTCAAAATCAATGATTAATGGAATTCTTCAAACCCATCATTGTCCCACTTTATTTTCCAGGGTGTCCTGAAAAAGAAAATAATCTGAGAATTGAGGGTTTTGTAACAAAATGAAGTCATTTCATTCATTAACTTCAGCTTGTACAGTCAAAAGTGAACATATTCCAAAGACGTCTACCAGGGGGTAGTGTTGAGCTGTGGATAATTCCTATTGACCCTAAGATGCACTCAGGAAGTCTGGAAAGTTTCAAACCATTGTTAAATCATAAACTGTCTAATGGGAGGAATCTTTCAGGGATTTATGATGTCAAACTAATCTGTTAAAAGGGGTCCTTATCGTACCTCTTTACAAAGGAATGTTGTTCAACTGTGGTCCTGAGATGAAGAAAAACAGGTCCTGACCAGTCTTCTTGGGTGAAACAATTTCTTAAAGCTGAAGAGTGGTTTTATAGATTATCTCCAAGGGAGTTGATGCTACACCTGTGACCACTGAACAGCTCCAGTTGGGGTTAAGGGCCTTGCTCAAGGGCATACCAGTGGGTTAAGGAGGGTGGGGAAAACACTGCTATGTTATCTGACCCACCCACATCTAATCTTGCTGGTCCAGGGATTGAACCTGCAACCCTCCGCTCACCAGTCCACATCCCGAACCATTAGGCCACCGTAATGTAGTAATGTAATGGATTACTTTCCTTTGACTGTCTTCAAATAACCTTACTGGTTACTTTTAATATAACACAACACTGACCATACATCACATCCGTTGCATTTCAGAATCATTCACCCCTCAGGTGTAACATATTACTGATACAAACACACTCATACACAACTCTTGACTATGCCATGTTGCTGGAGTTTGGGGGTCATTATGTCTCAGACTTTGCTGGGAAGAATGAACCACTCAAGATAAACCCATAAATCAGAAGCTATAGCTGCATTAAAGTGGAGCAGCAACAAGAAACCGAATAACTGAGAACGGTATTGTCATGTTCATTTTGGGTTCTTTATGTTTTCTCCCCATTATTGTTATTATCATTTTTGTCTCCTGTGCTCCCCTGGTTCCTCTGTGGTCATCCTCTGTGTTCTCTCCGGTGTCTTGTGATTTTGGTTTTGATTCCTTATTTGTTATTATTACTAGTACTGCCTTCTGTGTTTCCCCCTGTCTTTTGGTTTTGTGTTATTGTGTGATCTTTTGTTTGCTGTTATTATTATTTGCATTTCTGTGTTCCCCTGGTTTCTTGTGGCCGTCCTCTGTTTCCCTTGTCTTTTGTGATATTGTTCAACCCCTTTGTATGATTGTCTTTTGTGTTTTCCCCCGTCCCTAGTTGGTTGTGTCATCCCATGTTTGTCCCTGTTATTGTTTTCTGTGTCCCCCGCGGTCTTGTGCTCATGTTTCGTGTTTATCCCCTGTTCTTGTTTACCTATTGTTCTCAGTCCCTCATGTTTCCTGTACCCATAGCCAGTTTTCTTCATGTGTGACCATTTGGCACTGTCTCCCAGCTGTCTTGCGTTCATGTAATTTTTAATTCCCCTGTTTATGTCAGTCCGTGGTCCTGTTCTTTGTGGCATCATTACACAACATAACAAAAATAATTTTTTTGTAAGTTGTCTGTGTTTTTTTCAACTGATTTAAGACAATTTTGCACAGCTGAATCCGAAAATGACATCCGTTTCTCTCGATCAGGTCAGGTTTTTATGCTAAGTTGTAAACAGTTGTACAGCAGTTGTACAGTTGTACTGTAAATTGAATAGTAGACACTGATAAAGGTAAGTACATGTAAAGTGAATGTTACATCATCATTGTTCAAAATTCAGAGAATTTCAAGAAATAAAAAATAATTTTGCATCATATAAAGCGAAAATACCCATACATGTAAACAAAAACGTAAAAAACATGTGGCCATAATTCAAAAAGTTGACCTGATTGAGCAAAACCAATGTGATTTTTGGATTCAGCACATCAAAACTGTCCTAAATCAGCTAAAAAAAAACAAAAAAAAAACTTAGACAATAAATTTGGTGTTGACCAATGTTATCATTATGGTGGGTTTCTGGTTCTGCATTCCCGTGTGTCCCAAGTTCCCTCCTTGAGTTATTTCCAGCCCTCGTGTTGTGCCTTTCATTTGCTCCTTTGTGTTTGTTTACATAAAGCGTCATTGCACCATATTCCTGCCTGCGCAATGAGTCCTCTCCTTCCATCTTACCATCTTCTGACAAAGGCAGATTTGTGATGGGTATTGTTCCCCGAAAGTGTACACTATACAGTGAGTAATAGTAACTAGCACCTGATAAATAACAACTTACCTGTAGATGTTTCATCCATCCATCCATCCATCTTCTACCACTTAATTGTTTTCAGGTCACAGGGGGTGGGGGTGAGGGTGGAGCCAATTCCAGCATCTTTGGGCGAGATGCAGGATACATCCTGTACAGACTGCCAGTTTGAAGATGCTTAATTTAAGCAATATTACACAAGACAGAGTTATGGTATTGTGATTATAGTAACTGCAGCTACGATGCGGCTCACAGCCATAGTTAGTATAATCATGACACCATAACAACGTCACGTGTAATATTGGTTTTATACAACAGATCCGGCAAGCAAAATTTATTAAATGACAGCAATACTGGATAAAATATTATGATTTGTTTGTTTAACCAGTTATTTTGGGCAGCTGAGAAAAAAAAATAGTCCCTTAATTTAGCCAGTAACTTGCTAAACATATTAATCAGCATGAAGATGTCTCTTGTCATTTCACACACATGTAAGCAAATTAAATACTGTCAAGTGCAAACATAATAAGTGTTTATAAAACATACCTGTTAAGTCGATATTTCAAAAAATCCCATATCAAAACATATCGAATACCGGTCGCCAGAAGCTAGTAGGTAACATGCTAGCAATTTAGCACATTTGATTGGTTTTCTTCACATTTTCAGATGAAACAAAGAGTCTATCACCACAAAGGTATTGTGGTTTGTTAATCAAGACAATATCAAACTCTAGCACTTCCTATTTTTTTAAATGACGTGAAATCACTTAATGTAAAAGGACTAGGTAGACAGAAGTAGACCTTTGCAAAAGGGTGGGACTTCCGGGTAACAGATGTTTAATTTTTTTTGTCAAACAGTGCTTCACTGTGGAAATTAAGGTATCCAAAACAGTGCTGCAGTTGTCAGAGTTGATAGAAAAATACTGTTAGTAATTAACATTCCTAGAACACCTTTGAAGCGGAGTTATACATATCCAGTGAAATTGCAGTGCAATTATTGCAGATTACAGTAACTCCTGGAATCCCTATTGTCCAATCAAATTGCTCAGTCAAAACTAGCTGTTGTATAAAATTACATCTGCTGCAAACACACAATGACAAAACAATACATGGTTAAAAGTATTAACTGTTTCATTAATACAACAACCAGAATTTAACGTATTTACAAAACATAAATGAATCATCAACTAATTATTATGACAAAAAATCCATTTTTTTCCCAAAACACCAATGTCGTCACTCCCATTTGTCTATTACATTTGCTTTGTATTTATTAATGCATTTTCACCTCAACAAGGAAGCTTCTAAGCCAACAAATACAAAATATTAGCATATAAATGCAGATAAAGATACATTTTATTAAAGTTTTAGTTATTTCTCCTTCTTTTCTGTTTTCAAAGTCAGTATTTCTCAGAAATAAGCACACATTCATAAACATGCCCCATAAATACTGTCCCATAAACACACACACAAACACACACACACACACACACACACACATGTGTGCACGCGCGCACACACACACTGCAAACTTCTATTGTTTTTGATGTAAATGAAGTGAAAAAGCCATTACCTTGAATTATAAAAATGGGCTTGTTTTGCTTATCTCCACTCCTGCTGAGGACTTTTCAGCAGCGGTGAAGATGTGTTAAAACAAATTGACCTTCCACGTTATTGCTTCTTCAAGATTTTAGATAGAATAAATAAATAAATAAATAAAACACATTAAAATGAAGAGGATTTAAGAAAAAAAAACCATTGTCAACCTGTTTTGAGGTATTACTATGGAAACAAACTTCTCATGGTTATAGGACTAAATCCTTTGACCATTGTACATTAGAAAGGGTTTGTTGCAAAGCTGAAAAACAAAAGACTGAGTGTTTTCTTTAGAAATTAATAGAAGTCATAATTTGCCGAAGCCATAAGTCACACAGACCTGTATGCAGGAACATCTGCAAATAACTGTCACTACCTCATTCCACATGTAATGCAGGTGAGTATGAGTGTCAATGTGTACATGCACGGATCATGAAGTGTGGCACATCGTGTTACACAGTTATTCAAAAAAAATAACATTTTTGAATTGCCTCAATATATTTGAAGAGTTTGTTTGCAAAAACCGATAAATGCCACTTGCATGAAAATTTCCCTCTTTACATCAAACTGTAGGAGCATGCTCAAATAACGAGGCTGAGTTTCAGTCATAAACCAGCTTTATTTGACAGAACACAAGCTCCTAGCATTCTCAAAGCAGGAAAGAGAAAGAATCATATCCCCACACCCCTTATATACATTTCCAGCATCAGGATTCAAGTCACATGGTGTCTTCAGTAAACATACAGTTACAAAGCATCCCTTTGAAGCTTCACCCATTGTCTCTCATCTCCTGATGAACCGGAATTCCCTCCGGGGCATCTTCTGTGGGACAAAGAGACAAATCTCGCACTTCCTTGTCATCTACTGCAGATTCGAGTCGTCTTGTCCTTGCAGACGTGATACCCCACAATACACATACAGTCCTGTCTCTGTGGCAACGTGAGCCCACAATGTGTGTCGGCCACACTACCCCCCACAAACGTCTAGTAAGGCAGAACCTGCATGGCATAAAAAAAAAAAAAGAAAAAAAGAAGGACACAAAGCACTACACACATCGCTAATCAATCCACCAACTGCCTAGGTTTTAACCTTCTGCCGAATCTGCTGCAACTTGGCTTGGCTGCCTCTGCAACATCTCTCTGCCTCTGTGGATTAAAGCTGTTAGCACCTTTCTGTGAAGACTTTGGAGACTGTCGTCTCGGCGGCCTGCCCCGGCGGGGGGGCCTCGCGAGCTGCACCCCCTCGTCAGCCAGAACAAAAGCGGGTTTGAGCCTGTTAATACAAATCAGCTCCCGTCTGCCCCCTAAATCTAGCAGAAAATGCTTCTGCCCGGTCTCCAGCACTCGAAACGGTCCATCGCAAAACGACCGCAAACTTGGGCGCTGGGCGTCATGTTTAACAAAAACAAACTCTGCATTTTTTAGAGCCTTGGGCACAAAAACGTGTGGGAAACTGTGATGGACTGGGCCCGGGAGCGTGTTTGCTCCTGAGCCGCTCTGTCACGGCTGAGCGGGGAGGCCATTAGGTGCGGGATTATCGGGAAGAAATTCCCCGGGCAAACGGAGCGGTTGAGCGAACACCAATTCAGCCGGGGAGGCGTGCAAATCCTCCTTAGGTGCAGAACGCAACCCTAATAAGACCCATGGGAGTTTGTCTACCCAATTTGTATCAGTCAGCGACGCTCTGAGGGCTGCTTTCAATGACCTGTGAAAGCGTTTGCATAAACCATTAGCCTGGGGGTTATACGCGGTGGTGGGATGAATCTTCACCCCCAAGCTGCGGGCCATCGATGACCATAGCTCGGAAATAAATTGGGGGCCCCTGTCGGACGTTATGTCCGACGGTACACCAAAACGCGCAACCCACGCTGCTAAAAGTGCTTGCGCAACTTCTTCCGCTGTGGTTGATGTCAGAGGAATTGCCTCTGGCCAGCGCGTGGTGCGGTCTACCATCGTCAAAAGATGTGTGTGCCCGTGTGATAATGGAAGCGAGCCGACCAGGTCAATATGCACATGATCAAAACGCTTAGCGGGGATGTGGAAAGGTTCTAACGGGGCCTTAGTGTGTCTGTGTATTTTGGCTCGCTGACACGCGACGCAGGCCGCTGCCCATTCCTTAACCTGTTTGCGCAACCCGGGCCAAACAAATTTCTCCCCCACCAATTTGATCGATGCGCGCACCCCTGGGTGCGCGAGCGAATGGACCAAGTCAAAAACACAGCGACGCCACGCGGTTGGCACCACAGGGCGGGGCCGTCCCGTGGAGACATCGCAGATTAGCGGGGGCATACCGTTTTGTTGCACCCTGTGCTCCAGCCTTAACCCTGTTGGTCCAGACTGGAGCGCGCACACGTCCGCGGCGTTAACCTGCTCCGCAGCCATGGCAGCATAATCTAACCCAACACAGACCGGGGCTGCGCGCACTCCCACGTCGCTGCCCGGGCCCGCGGCCATGGCTACAGAGTCTGCCCCCATGGGGCTTGGTGGTGCTACCGCACGCGAGAGGCAGTCTGCCACCACATTGTGTTTACCCGCGACATGCTGAATATCAGTAGTGAACTCCGATATTGCAGCTAGTTGCCTTTGCTGCCGGCCTGACCAGGGTTCCGAAATTTTGGCCATCGCAAACGTTAGCGGTTTATGATCCACAAAAGCGGTGAAACGTTGCCCCTCTAACCAGAACTGAAAATGACGAATGGCCAAGTGTAGGGCCAAAAGCTCCCTGTCAAACGCGTTGTATTTCCGTTCACTATCGCGCAAAGTCCTGCTGAAAAACGCGAGGGGTTGCCAGGTACCTGCCACAAACTGTTCAACTACCGCCCCCACCGCTACATCGGAAGCGTCAGTGGTGAGCGCCATGCGGGCCGTTGGAACTGGGTGCGCTAACAAAACTGCATTTGCCAGGGCTGATTTGACCTGGGCAAAAGCGTGCTCCCGCTCCGGAGACCATTCGACTTTATTTGCGGGCTTTTGTTTTTTTAACGCGGTGTACAATGGCTGCATGAGTCGTGCTGCGCTTGGGAGGAAACGGTTGTAAAAATTAACCATCCCTAGAAACTCCTGAAGCGCCTTAACCGTTTGAGGTTGCGGAAAACTGTTATGGCACGCACTTTATTTGGAAGGGGAACTGCTCCCTCTGCCGAAACGCGATGTCCCAAAAAATCAATCTGCGCCACCCCAAACTGGCATTTCGCTGGGTTCACTATTAACCCGTGCTCTTCCAACCTCTGGAAAACTGCTGTGAGGTGTTTTTCATGTTCACCTTCGGACGTGCTGGCTACCAAAATATCGTCCAAATAAACGAACACGAAAGGCAGGTCGCGTAAAACTGCATCCATCATGCGTTGGAAAGTCTGCGCGGCCCCCTTGAGGCCAAAAGGCATGCGCAAGAACTCAAAAAGGCTGAAAGGAGTTATGACTGCTGTTTTGGGTACATCCTGTGCGCGCACTGGAACCTGGTGATAGCCGCGCACCAAGTCTATTTTAGAAAAAATGCACGCCCCCGCCAAATGAACAGAAAAATCCTGAATGTGCGGAATCGGGTAGCAGTCATGAGCTGAAACGTTGTTCAACCTGCGGAAATCGCCGCAAGGCCACCACGAGCCGTCAGCCTTTGGGACCATGTATAACGGCGAAGCCCAAGCGCTCTTGGAGCGTCTAACAATGCCTAGTTTTTCCAGATTAGTGAACTCCTCGCGCGCGATGGCCAGTTTAGCTGGGTCCAAGCGCCGAGCCTTTGCAAAAACGGGAGGGCCTGTGGTTGTTATGAAATGTTCTACCCCATGTTTGGCCACCGTTGCTGAAAAAGTGGGGACTGTGAGTGCTGGAAACTGAGCAAGCAGAGTGTGAAACTTACCACCCGCGGCTGAGACGCTGGCATGTGCAGTTGGCGGGGCCACCCGAGCTGTGCAGGGAATAGAATGAAAAGACAGTGCATTAATCAGACGTCTATAAGCAAGATCAACCAATAAACCATGTGAGCACAAAAAATCAGCCCCTAACATGATGAAACTGACTGCTGCTACAATAAATGTCCACTCAAATGAACGGCCCTGTAAGGACAGAAGCATGGTCCTCACACCAAACGTTTTAATCGTGGAGCCGTTCGCTGCTGACACTGACACCCAGGGGGCTTTAGAAGGCGACAGCCGTTCCACGTAGGTGGGTGTGACGAAGCTCAGCTGTGAGCCCGTGTCCACGAGGAACTGTTTCCCCGAGCGTGCATCCGTCAGGTAAAGCAGCCTGTTCTCATTGCCGAGAGTCGCGGCTGCTACCGGCCCTCGGTCCTGGCGTTTCCCTGGCGCTTAAAATTGCATGGTGGGACGCACCTGTGCACTCTCCCTGCAAAACGGCGGTGGTAGAAGCACGAGCCGTTCTCCGCTCCGCGTCGTCTGGCTCCGGTCGCCGCCGTTGTTGGTGCGTCTGGCGCCGCGGCCGCTGGACCCAAGCTGTCTCCGGACGTCGTTCCCGAACTAGCCGCCGTGGCCGAAACCGCGTTCTGCTTGTGGGCGTCGACCAACTTCTGCGCCTCCTTGCTCAACCCATGGTAGTCTCGCTTGGCCAATCGGGGTGACTCTGCCAGGGCCACTCTCACTGCTGGCGGTAGGGTTCGAAGGAATAGGTGGGCGAAAATGAATTCGCCATCCTCGGAGGCTTTGAGCTGCAGCATCTTCACCATCAGGTCCGCAGGTCTATCGCTTTCTGCCTCCGTCAGCGCCAGGAGCCCCTCTGCTCTTTGTTGGACTGAGGGGGTGAAATGGCTGATCAGCGCGTCTTTCAATGCGCTGTACTTGTCGCTGTCTGGTGGGTGATTAACCAAATCCTCCACTCTCTGGACCGTGTCGCTGTCCAGTTTCGCTACCACGTGGTAGAATCTTGTGTCGTCGTTGGAGATTCTCCGGAGGTTGAACTGCGCCTCGATTGCGCTAAACCTTGAGCGTGGGCTGTGCTGCCAGAAATCGGGCGGCCGGAGTGTGGAGGCGGCCATCAGGCTGGCTTCCACCGAGCCCGGTTCGGAAGAATTCTCATTGCTCATTCTCCGTCGTAGGTCACCAGTGTAGGAGCATGCTCAAATAACTGAGTTTCAGTCATAAACCAGCTGTATTTGACAGAACACAAGCTCCTAGCATTCTCAAAGCAGGAAAGAGAAAGAATCATATCCCCACACCCCTTATATACATTTCCAGCATCAGGATTCAAGTCACATGGTGTCTTTAGTAAACATACAGTTACAAAGCATCCCTTTGAAGCTTCACCCATTGTCTCTCATCTCCTGATGAACCGGAATTCCCTCCGGGGCATCTTCTGTGGGACAAAGAGACAAATCTCGCACTTCCTTGTCATCTACTGCAGATTCGAGTCTTCTTGTCCTTGCAGACGTGACACCCCACAATACACATACAGTCCTGTCTCTGTGGCAACGTGAGCCCACAATGTGTGTCGGCCACAAAACAACTGTTAACATTACCTACTTACAGAAGTTCAAATAATTTTTTTCTCAAAATCTGATATGTCCTATGTTATAGACACTACAAATTCATGTTTTGTTTTTTTCAAAAGCTGATAAACGTCGGGAGCATTTTTTTTTTTAATTACAAAAGCAGATAACTCCACACGGCAAATCAGCACTTGGTATTTGGGTCACATGACTAATCTTGGCTGCCTTCCGGTCTGCTCGCTCTGACTGATTTCCCTTGCTGTGTTCGGAATGTCCACTCACTCACTCCCCCCCTACTTGCTATATAGTGAATTTTGATATAGTGGACTACACAGTAAACTCAATATAACAATAAAATTAACCACTTTCAGACCCTACTGGGCTTGTTTTTGCGGCACGGTTAATGACGTCAACACGTGCGACAGTAAAATGTAACAGACTAACGGTGGTAAAAAAAAATTGAATACCTGCATGTAATTTGTAGTAAATATGTATTAAATCAAATCGTTTTTGCTGAATTATTAAATATAAATACCTTAAGGTAGTTTATGTTGTGATGTGAAGCTCTTCTCTCACTGTTCCGTTGGCTGCGCATTCACTATATAGAACACTATATGGGGAAGGAGTGAGCATTTTGAACACAGCACCTGCTTGCTGTGAGTGATTTCCCTGCCAGTTTTTTTTTTTACAATTTTGTTGCATTTTTTGCTCCAAGTCTTTTCATTAGTATTTAGTGTACATGGCACATAAAAATGCACATACAGGGAGAAAAAACAAAAACAAAAAACAGAACATACCCCCTCCCCCCGCTCAAACAGAACCCCATCCCTCTAACAATACTGTATTATTCAATAACTTGACACTGATTGTGTTAACAGCCATATATTACCATCCACATATAAAGGAAAATAAAAAAAAACAAACAAGATTCTACAAAATAGTTAATTATATCAACTGGACAGTGGTAACACAAGGATGGGGAAGAAATAAATAAAAAGTAAAGCTCAATACTGAGTTTTATGGGTCTTCAGTACTAACATTCAATTTCTCCATATATTTTAAGAAAGGTTCCCATGTAGTGTGACATTTTTGAGCACAACCTCTCGTACAGTAACAAATTTTCTCCACTGTCAAATGATGCAGAAGGCTATCAACCCACATTTTAAAAGTCTGGGGGAGCTTCTCCTTCCACTTGAGGAGTATCAGTCGTCTGGCTATAAAAGTACCATAGGCTATTGCATTCTTTGTCTGATGGTTAAAAAGAGCATCTTGGTGGGTTATTCCAAATATTGCAGTAATGGTTGTAAAGTTGTTTGTAAAACATCTGAACATGTTTTAAATATCAGTTGCCAAAAGTTATCTAGTTTAGGGCAGAACCAAAACATATGTGAGAGGATGGCTGGTGATTGTCTACACCGGTCGCACCTGGGGTCAATATTGGGCGTGGACTTTACCAGTCTCACTTTAGACCATTGGAGGCAATGTACAACCTTAAATTGGATAACCATGTAATGCAGACAGATTGAAGAAAAGTAAATTATTTTTATTGCTTCATCCAAAATTTCCTCAGGGATTTTCAGCTCCAGATCCTCTTCCCACTGATTCTTTAGTGACATCAAGGGTTCCAAGTTGTATGTGTTTAGTAACGAATAGACCTTCCCAATAGTCCCTATAGAGCTCATTTTAAGTTTCAAAATGGAGTCTAAGAGAGAGCTGTGTGGCTGGGATGGGAAGTGACATAATACTCGGCCCAGGAAATACGCACGCAGGCTCAGGTAGATTTGAAAGCTTTATTTCAACCAATAAGACGTGTTTGGATGCGTGTATGTGATATGTGAATGTGTTGTGGGTGGAAGATGAAGGCAGGGACAGAGCAGCACGCCGTGCAGCCAGGTAACCCTAAGGATGAGACGAGAGCAGGGAGTTAGCTGGGCAAACCACACAGGAGAGTAATAAAGCAATGTGCTTACTTGCAGTAACAGAGGTGGCTGGCATTGGCAAGATCCCAAGCCTGGGAGACAGCGTCCTGCTGTGCATCCAAGGAGGAGAGGAGTTGCAGGGGAACAATGATGACGAAGGATAGGATGTCTGCCCCAGGGAAATCCACCTGTACACAGGGGAAGGCTGAGAGGACAGATGAGACAAATAGACAGCTTACGTGTAGTTGTGATGATCAGCAGGCCTGGAGGAAGGAATCTGCTGAGGGTTAGAGCACGAAGGAAGACAGACGGCTCCAGGCCGATGCTCAGGGCGAGGTGGAATAAATAGTTGCGCGCTAACGAGGTGCAGGTGTGCGCGCAGCTGAGGTGGATGCCCGTGAGCGGCGAGTGGTAACAGGAAGTGAGTGAATGATGCTGATATAAAACTATGGAGCTGCAAAAATCTAAAGAAATGGGAATGAGGGTTATTATATTTAACCATTAATTGATCAAAGGATACAAATATATTGTCAATAAATAAATCTTCTATTGTGACAACTCCCATCCCAGCCCAATCATGAAAGGCTTTGTCTGTGGTTGAGGCTGTAAACTGATGATTTCTTGCAACAGGGGCACAAATTGGCATATTTCTAAGAGAGAAGGCTCGTCTGAACTGTGTCCAGATCCTAAAAGAGTGTTTCACAATTGGATTTGAGGTCAGTTAAGATACAGAGTCCAAAAGAGGAAGTTTTGAGCAAAGAAATGAGTACAAGGAGGTATGAGGACAGGAGGACTTTTCCATCTGTAACCATTTAGGGGTATTATCTTGAGGTGGGGATTCCTTCCAGTGTAACATGGATCTTATATTGGTAGCCCAGTAGTAATACTGAACGTTACGGAGAGATAATCCTCCATGTTGACAATGCTGTTGTAGGATATTTCTCCTTATTCAAGGTTTTTTTTTTTGTTCCATATAAACCTTGAAATCAGTTCGTTTACAGAGATAAAGAAGGATTTAGATAAAAATAAAGGGATGCACTGAAACAGGTATAGAAATTTCGGCAGTACATTCATTTTGATTGTGTTAATTCTTCCTCCTAGGGACAGGGGTAGTAAACACCAATGCTCCAGGTCTTGTTTGAGATTAGTCAATAGTGGCACAAAGTTAGTTTTGAACATATCTTTGAAGTTTTGTGTTATCCAGATTCCTAAGTATTTAAACTTTTGTGTGCTCATTTTAAGGGGGAATAGGTCAAAGTTGTTTTGTTCTGCTGTCATATTTATTGGGATAATTTCACTTTTTTGTAGGTTAATTTTATATCCTGATATTTTGCTGAACTTTTCTAGAAGGTTCAATGTGACTGGTAAACTAGTTAGAGGGTGGGATAAGTACAAAAGCATGTCATCAGCATATAGGGATACCTTATTCTCTAAGTCATATCTCTGAATTCCTTTTATACTGGCTTTTTTTTTAATGGATGATTCTTTATTTTTGGATGGATTAAAAGTAAAGATTAAAAAAGAAAGAGAATAATATAACAAAGGGGGAAAAATCTAACAAGGTCAAATCAAACAGTAACTCCTCTGAATATACAGTTCAACATAAGTTATCCAAAATGGGTGATGGCTGAAGCCGCAGCTTACTACTGCCCACCCATATTCCATCCAAGAATTCAAAAGAAAACAAAACAAGAGCGATTACAATTCAGAACAAAGCTAAGACAAAACGTGACAAAAAACTAAGCAACAACACAACACAGACTGGATATGACAATCCTTATGTGATTTTACATGTCATCTTGTATATATGTTTGGAGTATTTCTTCCTTTAGTTTTTGTTTAAATTGTCCAAGCATTGTACATGATTTTAATTCAGGTCCAAAAGCATTCCACAATCTGACTCCTTGCACTGAAACACAGTGTTGCTTGGTGGTAGTTCTCACTGAAGATTTTTGAAATATACATGTTCCCCTGAAATGATATTGTTTCTCCCTTATTTGGAACAACTTTTGGATATTTGCGGGCAGTGATAGATTCTGTCACAACTCGCTCTCGCCTGTCATCTGCCTCAGCTGGGCGCACACCTGCGCCTCATCAGCGCCCAGCTATTTAACCCGCTCTGACCAAAGCCTCAGCCTGGAGCCGTTTGATCCTCTACACTCTCTACTCCAGCGCAGAACCGTTTCTTCCCGGCCTGCGCCATAGTTCCTCACGCACGTAAGCTGTGTATCCTCTTACCTGTTCTCCAGTATTCTCCCCTGTGCACAGGTGGATCCTCCTGGCGGCGGATTATTCCTTCCTTCGCCTCATCCTTGTCCTTCCCATCCTCGCCTCGCCGAGTGCGCATCTGGGCGCTGTCCTCCAGGCAGGAGTCTCCTACTTGCCAATGCCAGCCACCACGATATCTGCAAGTAAGCAGCACTTTATGTGTTTACCCTGCTTGGTGAAGAATTGTACTCACCCTTGTCTCTGCTCTGCCCTTAGGGTTGCCTGGCTGCACGGCACACTGTTCTGCCCTCGGCGCACCCTGTCCTTCCACAATCCATCCACACTTCACACCCACGCATCCAAACACCAGCTGTTGTTGAATAAAGCTCTTAAATCTCACTTGAGCCTGTGTGCATGTTCCCTGGGCCCAATATTATAAGATAAGATAAGATAAGATAAGATAAGCCTTTATTAGTCCCACAATGGGGAAATTCCAGGATTGCAACAGCATAGGGATAGCAACACTCAGAGCAACAATCAGAAGGCAAGAAAAAACAACATCTAGTAAACATATGTCCATATTACTATAAATGTATATATATAGACACACAGTGCAGAGCATTATGGCTGGTGGATGTGCAGCAGAAAGTCTAAGCTCTCTCTCCGCGGATGCAGCGGGCCAGCTGGAAGTCTTTGGGCATGATGGTGACCCCCTTAGCGAAGAAGAGACCACCAGGTGGGTCTCGCTGGTCTCCTGCAGAGCCATGACGGCGAAGCTCAGGAAACGCAGGACGGTCTTGAAGTCCTGAGCGATCTCCCTCACCAGGCGCTGGATGGGCAGCTTACGGATGAGCATGTCCGTGGATTTCTGGTAGCGACGGATCTCTCTCAGAGCCACGGGCCTGTGACGGCGAGGCCTCTTCACTCTGCCGGTGGCCAGAGCGCCTCTCCGAGCAGCCCTGTGGCTAGCTGTCTCCTGGGGGGCTTCTTTCTCCAGTAGATTTTACGGGCGGTCTGCTTGGTTCTTGCCATCGCTCTTTATTATTCTGTCTTATATTTCTTTCACGCCGCCTAAACTCCAGCCCGGCACCGCGTCGTTTTCGCTACAGCTCCCGGTATGTCGAGTTTCCCATTAGCACCGGGCGGCGGCCAAGTGCTAGCTAGCACTAGCTCCTCCCCGCTGTAACGTCTCCCGCTGCAAACCGTGGCTCCGTCCACCGACCCGGGAGACCCCCGGGGCGATCCGTGCGTCCGTGATATATATACAGAGTGAAAGGTGTAGAAAGAAGAAGGAAGATAAAAAAAAGGCTGTTGCAACAGGCAGCCGACTCGTGTGGTGCCGCCGGTCCGGCGGAACCGGAACCGAAAAAAAAAAAAAATTAAAAAATTATTAAAAATTAAAAAAAAAAATATGTCAGATTCTTCACTTTAAACATTATTACTGGAGTTTTAAAGTTAACCAGATCTTTCAACGTGAGAGCTTTTAATTTAAGAAAAAGTGGGTTTGTTGGTCCCTGTAAGCAGCTTTATTTATTATTCTAATAGCTCTCTTCTGAAGCATAAAGATTGGATATATGTTTGTTTTATATGTATTTGCTCATACTTCAGTACAATATGTCATGTATGGGAGTATTAATGGATGATACAAAGTATATAATGTGGGTTGATTGAGCAAATATTTCACTCTGTGTAGTATTGCAATTGATTTAGATATTTTACCTTTAATATAATTAATATGTGACTTCCAACACAGTTTATTATCAATTATTACTCCAAGAAATTTAGTTTCGGATACCCTTTCAATCTCTACACCATTTACACTGAGTTTAGATACTGAGTTGTTGTGATGGTTGTTAAAAACTATAAATTTTGTCTTACTTAATTTGAGCGTTAATTTGTTTGAATCAAACCACAGTTTAAGCTTTCCTAATTCCTTTCTGAGTGTATCCAAAAGTTGTTCCAAATTCTTCCACTGCATAATAAATTAGTGTCATTGGCAAACAATATTAAATCCATTTTTTCCGAAACTTTATATATATCATTTATATACATATTGAATAACAGTGGCCCCAAAACTGAACCCTGTGGGACTCCACAAGTAACCTTCAGTAACTGTGAGTTTTTGTTATCAACACATACATACTGATATCTATTCTTTAAGTAACTACATAACCAGGGCAGTGCTACCCCACTAATACCACAATTTTGTAGTTTCTTTAATAATAAATTATGATCCACTGTATCAAATGCTTTTTAAAGATCCAGGAATACCCCAACTGAATACTCTTTATTTTCAACGGCAGTTGATATTTTTTCTATAAATTCCATTAGAGCAAATGCAGTTGTCCTCTTGTGTCTGAACCCATATTGCTGCTCACACAATAAATTATTCTTCATTATGAAGTTGTCAGTTCTCTCAAAGAAAATTTTTTCAAGTATCTTGGGAAATAGCGGCAATAGTGAAATTGGTCTATAGTTTAAAAATTCCCCTCTGTTACCCGTCTTGTATATCGGAATTACTTTAGCTATTTTCATTGCATTGGGAAATATACCTGTTTGGAGAGACAGGTTACAAATATAACAATTTCAATGACCTCTCTCTCGTCTGTGTTCTTTTTGAAAATGAAGTCTTTTATAGCAATGTTTTTGCTTATTGTATCACCTGTAGGTGCCATAATGGGTATATCTCGAGCCAAATTAGGACCAATGTTAACAAAAAAGTTATTAAATTCATCTGTAGGTGAGACTGCATTCACACTCTGAGTCATTTTATTATTATTATTATTTTTTTTTTGAAAGATTGGTTGGGTAGCTTGCATTTCTGTTTTTATTTCCAAGAATATTGTTAAGTATTGTCCATGTATTTTTAATATTGTCTCTGTTTTTCTCCAGTTCTTTACTGTAATAGTCTCTTTTACTACATCTCATTATATATGTTAACTTATTTTTGTATGTTTTATACCACTGCTCTGCTTCTTTTGTCCTTTTCTTTAGAAAAGCTTTATATAATAAATGTTTCTTTTTACACCCCTTTTGTAATCCTTTGGTTAACCATGGCTTGTCAACAAATTTATGTTTTAGCTTTTTCTTTATTAACGGACAATTTTTTCCATAAAGAGTGGTTACAATGTTCATAAATGTGTCATAGGCTTCATTTACATCTGATACATAGACTTTTGTCCAGTCTTGCTTCAGCAAGTCTTCTTTAAAAGAACTGATTGCATTTTGTGATTTGTATCTGAAAGATTTTAAAGTTTTTTTTTTTTTTTTTTTTTCTGTATTGGCCCCCGTGTGGCCATGGATAAGTGCAAAGACTGGCAAATGGTCACTTATATCATTTATCAATAGTCCACTTTCTATTTTCTTATCAATAATATTAACAAACAGGCTATCAATAAGTGTAGCAGTGTGAACTGTGATTCTACTGGGATGTGTTATTGTGGGATATAGACTTATACTGTACATAGAATTCATGAACTCAGTAATTACATTTTGTTGAAATGCATTTAGTAAATCAATATTAAAATCTCCACAAATTACAACCATTTTCTTACTAGTAATATTATTATGATTCTAAGAATTTGTGTGGGAGGCTCAGCTGTCATTGAGCTTCCCTTTGTGTCTCCCCTGTCTCTGCCTGAGGGTCCATCTGATCACCAGAGGGAGGACCAAGCCTCTCTGACAGCCATGGACCGTGGAAGGACCTTTACCATTTCTCAGCCTGCCGAGTCGTGTATGCCGTGCCCGGGAGGAACTCCAAAAGCTCCAGCCCCCTGGAACTCTGCTCTGGTTGTCCCGTCAGCCTCCCTCCCTGGGGCCGTCGCAGCTGAGGATCCTTCGCCCACGACACCATCATCGACCACTGGGAGCACAGCCAATCCTCCCTTGGCCCCAGCCGCCATCCAGGGTGCAGGGGCAGTTTCCTCAGGTCTTTCCAAGTGGCCCAAGTTCATCACTGACAAATCAATGGAGGAGTCCAGCCCTGCCACACCAATGCGAGGAGCTACACCTTGCCAGCTGCAGCAGGAGACACCATCAGCCAGGAGAACAGGCAAGTTTTCCTTCCTTTTGTTTCTGAAATTGTTGAAAATTCTTGCCTGATCCCTGGTAGCTTAGTTTTGGGGGTGGGAAGTGTTCATTGTGTTGTATTGTGGTGTTTTTCTTTTCTTGTTTGATCCCTCCTAACCTGTTTCCCCCCCACTGCCCGCCCTGGTTTGGTGTGTTGGCCTTCTGGGTGGGAGAGGGGGGCAAGGCTTTGTTCTCTGTTTTTGATGGTATGGTGGGTGTCTGGTTTCCACCCCTTGGGGGGGGGGGGCTCTGTCATGTTCAGGGTTGTTGTCATCCCCATCCATGACACGTGGCAGTAGGTTTTGATCTTTGCTTATTAATTCCAGCTGGCAGATTGAGCCTTGCTCTCTGCCAGCCCTACGGCCACGCCTCCTCCTCTTGCCAGACATTCACCGGCTGTTTTCCTTCACTACATGCACACACATGCACGCACGCATGCACACACACTCACACATGCACACATTCAATCATTCACGCACCTGTTTGCCACACAGCTGTGTCCACTTGCCTTCATTAGTGTACTGTGTACTTATAGGGATGCAGTGTGACCAGTCAGTGTGGCAGCTTAAGTCAACATGGACATTCTGACTCACCAGATTATTGGCTGTTTTCCTTTGGATTAATCATATTGTTGCCTGGAGCCTTTCCGCTCCAACATTTCTGTAAGTCCTCATTTTGTGCGTTCTTCCTCCGCTCCTGATTGTTTGAAGCACGTTAGGCATTTCCTCTAGCCTACTAGGTTTGCAGCGGGTTGTCTTTCACATTCCCACCTGTAACTGTTATTTCAACATTTTTTGTACATTCTTCCACTGTAAATAAACATATTACTTACACTGCATTTTGGGCTCGCTGCCAATTTATATATTTGCTGCAAGATTACACAGCAGACATGACATTGTGGACATCTATTTTTGCAAAAAAAAAAAAAGAAAATACTAATAAATTGCCAAAAAGTCACTATGAGTTGATGTTAGATTTTTTGCTTTGTTATGTCTGAGATATTCATATTTAAAGTTACCATGTCTTAGAAGCTGAATTGGAAATACTAACACTTATAAACCAACAGATGAAAATGTTGTTTTTCTCAATATTAAACCAATTGGACTTATCTGTTTTGCAAAAGAACTCCATCCATCCATCCATCCATCTTCTACCGCTTTTCCGGAGGTCCGGGTCGCGGAGGCAGCAGTTCAAGCAGAGAAGCCCAGACTTCCCTCTCCCCAGCCACCTGCTCCAGCTCTTCAGAGGGGATACCAAGGTGTTCCCAGACCAGCTGGGAGACATAGTCTCTCCACCGAGTCCTGGGTCTGCCCCGGGGTCTCCTCCCAGTGGGACATGCCTGAAACACCTCAAGTGGGAGGCATCCAGGAGGCATCCTAATCAGATGCCCATACCACCTCAACTGACTCCTTTCAATGTGGAGGAGCAGCGGTTCTACTCTGAGCCTCTCCCGGATGACTGAGCTCCTCACCCTATCTCTGAGGGTGAGTCCAGCAATCCTACGGAGAAAGCTCATTGGCGAGTTCAAAAGAACTCTTCAATTGTAAATCAAGTAAATCCATGTTTACTGTCTGCAATCAATGTGATGGCTTAATGGATTTCCATTCAACTTATTTAGCTTTTTAATGTGTATTTGTTAAAACTTGCAAAAAGAAGTGTCTGTTTCCATCAACCATGTCAAAGTGTAATAACTGAGACGGTAGCTTTGCCATAGGTGGCATAACATTATTAACTTTGTAATAAAATGTTGACCTGAAAATGCAAGATTGAGCACCTAAAATAAAACAGATAAAATCCTTACTTACTTACTTACTTAAGCTCATAGCTCGCCATGGAGCATAGGCCATCGATGACCCATCACCATCTCACTTGGTTCTGGGCTGCTCTCTCTGCTCCCCTCCAATTGGTTCCCTGCTGTTTCAGCTCCGCCTCAGTTTCTCATCTCCAGCTGTTTCGAGGCCAGCCTCTCTTTCTCTTCCCCTGCGGGTTCCAGGTCAGGACTTGGTGTGTGATGGTGGATGCTGGTTTCCTGAGGGTGTGTCCAATCCACTCTCACTTCCTCCACAGAATCTGTTCTGCCACTGGTTTCTGTCCCGCTTGCTCCCCCAGGTCATCATAGATAAAATCCTTGGTGAAGGCAAAATACCTGTTACTAACTAAATACTAACTTTTGAAGAGTTACTGTAATCTCCAGACCACCCAGCAGTCGTGTTTCTGTGTTGCGGCAGTAACCACAGTAACCTGTCATGTACAGCCCCAATGTCTTTGTTTATACTCTTTTTACACAGCGGTGGAGATCACTGAGAGCTCGCTGAGCGATGACAAAATGTCCAGATATCCAGATGATCTTTCAATGATCACTTAGGGTAGTATGTCATGGAGTGGCGAATGTTGACGAACGTGGTAATTTCTGGATTTGCCAAATTTTCTCACAAACATCAACATCATTTTCAACTGGGGCTTCCTGGAACATTCAAGTTTTACTGGGAAATTGCCTATTCTCACTTCTTGATTGATCCAGAAAATTGAAAATAATGTTTTACATGGGTGCCTATAGAACCCAGACACTCATGTTCATAAAATATTGCATGTAATTGTAAGGAATACAACAGTTATGAATGTTTCCTTTTGGAAATATATTTTAAAGATTAAATGAAAACTGTCATGATATTATATTTGTTGGAGATGCATCTACAGTATGCATGCATATTCAATATATCACCCACACCTTTAGCTAATAAGGGAAGTTAGAAGGTTATCCCCCAACTCCATGGCAGTCCAAATGGATTGAAAAAAGATTAAATGTTAAATCAAAGTTGAGTAACAATGACAGACACAACTTCATAAGAGATTGCAAAACTTACAAAGTGCTACTGGAAATTTTTCACATAAAAAAGATTTGTATATTATATTGTATATTACATTCACATGAGAAACAAGTTTGGTTGAACTCCATCGGTCATCTGTACATAATACTCTACCAAATGTAATACCATTCCATTCTGACTGACACTGACAGACTGTTGATGATAATTTTGCTCCAAGGTTGTTCGCATAAATCATTTTAATTGAATTTCCTATCTGTGTACTTGTTATTTATTTTCAGGCCTTTATAAGTGTGTTTTAATATGGACAGTTGAGTGAAAGTTTGGAAATGCAGACAGGGTAGTGGGAAATGGCATGCAGCAACTCGCGTCTACCACTGATTTTTGTGGTTATCTGCTGCTAAGGGACTGTGCCTATGTTTGAAAAACCTTTAAGATTATAGGTTTATGGGTACATTTTGCATTGTATGGGGAATTATATTGCCAATTGATATGCTTAGACTCATCAATGTAAGTTTTGTATAGTTAAGTGCAACATCAAGATGGGGGCTTAGTTACAAAACAATGGTTTCTAGGTGCATTGATACCACTCACAGTCAGTGTTGGTGTGATGCAAGCATCCAAAAAGGGAAGAAATAATTTTAAAGAATAACTTAGACAAATAATTAGTCAACAGACAAACATGAGCAGTCACAAGTTAGAAGAGATGTTGGCAACAGAGGCAATTGTGTAAACACTGTGTGGGACAAACACTTTGGGTTTAAGTTGTACTTACAACAGGGCTGACTGAAAGGATGTGGTTTTTAAGCCTGGGGACATCTTTTGAGTGAAAAAGCAAACACCAAGCACGACTAACCACAACAAAACCCAAAAGTACGTGTCAGAGAATGTATGTGGATGTACAGACATTTGGAGTGGGCCGGGGTGTGGAACGTCTTTTAGTACACAAGCTCAGCCAGTCCTCCTCAGTCTTCTTTGGCATGGATAGCACATAGTCGTCTGGCATGGTGTGCAAGCAGTGATGCTTTTGATTGACAGTTTGGCTCACACAGTAGCACTGGCAATAAAAAGTAATGAATAAACTAGGGCTGTGCATCAATTTAAAAAATTAATATTGCATTTTCTATAATTAATTGTGATTAATTGCTAAAATTACAATGAAGAAACAATGAAAAAGTAATACTTTTTAAGCAACTTTTAATTGCATATTTTTCATAAAATATACCTGTGACCCTCACATTCAACAAAAATACTGCTAGACTATCTGAATTTGAGACAAAGGGCAAAATAAAGTGCCACTCTATAAGTTTTTTTTGCTTAATGACCACCCTCGAGTACTGCACTGTAGTCTGTCGGAGAGACCTGGATAGCTTGGAAATGATGCCTGGATATTTTGCTCTCAGGTGATACAATACAGATGATATGCTATGGTGATAATGAAATTCAGCCTTTCAGAACGTGCATATAACTTTTGTTTTGTCCAGAGAGCCATCTGGTAACCTTTTGAAAGAGAACTTTCCATCAAAAAGTAAACGTTTTTTCTTCTTCATCATTAGCATGTAGCCACAACAAGGAGTGTTTGTGACTACAAGCCAGCTTCAAGGTGCAGTATAGTGCCACCAACTGGGCTAGAGTGTAGACATGAGCTAATGCAGGAAAACAACAGGAAATGACGTGAGGGCAATCATGTTTAAAAATGCATTATGGACTAATCAAAAAAGTTAACATGTTAATATTCCTAGCCCGAGATAAGATAAGCAAAGCCAGCTTGTTTGATATTCAGTGAAAGTTAATTTATTCATAGAACAGACAATAGAGGTTACTTTTTAATTGCAGGAAAAAAAAAAAAACTGCTGAATCAGTTTACAGTGTTTATTGTGTATAGACTTGGAGGAACGTTGGTTAAGTAGCTTTACATAAATAAACTGAGTTTGGAAAATGTCTAGAATTAAGCAAATGTTTTCTACTTAGACCAGGGGTCTCCAACCTTTTATATTCTGTGAGCTACTTTTCCATAATGAAGTTGCTGGAGAGCTGCTCTTTTTTAACCACATTTATTTAACTAATTTCCATATATACACTTATTGTGTATAATAACTTAAAACCACAAGCAAAAGCATGTTGTATTTCTAAGTATTTATTTTAATATTTAAAAAGTGCCAATATGAAACATTTCTTACTGAGAAAATCAAAAGCACTTCAAAAATTATGAAATGGGTCAATACTGTATTTAAAAAAAACAAAAAATATGCACCTGTAGGTGCATTTTCAAATTGTGAAACATAACATTCTTACTCACCCAAAAGAAAGGAAAAAAAAATGCTGTATTCCTGAATATTTTTCAACAATACAAACATTCTAACATGGAACACTCAAAAAAAAAAAAAATCACCAGCAGGTGCATGCTGCAATTCAGAAGGATTTGACCTCTTCTAAATGCACATCTGCTGTCACATAAACCCAGCCTCATCTTATCACTTCAATGTGTTGAACAGTTTACATCAGTGAGAAGACTGGCACTGCATGGATTCAACCAGAGAGCTGTATGTAGGAGTGTATCCACTGAGGTTCACTCTAAGTCATTTAAATGTTCATATGTCAGTCTGGTTCTGAACTTTGATTTAATAGCATTCATGTCAGAAAATGCAGACTCGCACAGATATGTTGACCCAAACGAAGCAGCCATTTTCAGAGCAACCTGATGAAGATTTTTATAATTTTCTGTCTGCACCAAACTCCAGAAATGCTTTGATTGCTTCTGGGATTTTAGCTGAACATCATTTTGGAGGTTAGTAACCTCCATCTCCATCTCCACAGGATCGACACAGAAAAGTTCAACCATCTTTCCTGACAACTCACTGATGTCCACATCCAGGAAGGGGTTACAAATAAATGTCACACAGGGCTCCAGTTTCTCAAAGTCACAGAATCTGTCTGAAAACTCTTGTCCCAGCTTGGACAACTGAAAGAAAAATGCCATATTATCCACATTATTATTGTTATTAGTAATGTATTATTATACTTGAGAAGTATCACGCCTTTCATATGCCATGTTTAATGTTTATATGTGCATTCCATGTAGGATAAGTTCATATATTCTTGGCATGTTTCTGTGAGCAATTATTTGCCTTCAGATAATTCAGACTGAGGGTCAGTACATGCGTAAAGGATGATCTAAGCTACATTGATAATCTCTTTGCCATGCCCTGTTTTGCTTTGGGTCACAGGAATGCACAGGAACTCCTAGCTTGTGTAGATTAGGTTTATGGACACTTTGTCTCCAGAATGTCTGTGACGTTTCTTTATTTGCTCATCACCCAGGATAAGCTCTCATATGTCATGCTGACCTGCTTATCGGGACTGTGTTTCTCTCTCCCTTCCTTCCTTCTCTTACCCCTGTCCTCCCCCTCCTTTCTGTTGCCCATATATACCAAACCTAAAGAATGTACCTTCAGAGATTCGATGTGTGTGCTGAAGGCCATGCTTTGTAATCTCTCCCTCAAAAATGGCCATCTGAGGTTAAATTTGAACTGATAGTTTTCTTTTATTTATTTTTCTAATAAATGTACCTAATTACAATATCAAGCCTGATTTTTTGACTTTGAATAATTTAAACTCAGAATTATTCTAGCATTTTGGTGCTCCGAACAGCTGATCCACATACCTCCGTCTTTCCGGTGCCTCTGCCCGATTTCAGCAAGTGCACAGCTGATGAAAGACCTTTCCAGGCTGGGTACAAGACTCAGTTTTACTGCAGTGAAGGCATTTCGAACCGGGGCGCTGGAACTGACTGGGTGACGGATCTGAGAATCCTACAGGTGGCTTGGATGTAAGTACTGTACATTTGTTGTTGAGTTTATAGACATTGGGTATGAGTACCAGTGAGTTAAATACGCGTATGATGTTATATGGTTTTGGCCAGACCGCTTTGACACTGCAAAGCCTGGTTAAGTTTCTCATTGTGACTAAATCGCTGGTTCCCCTGCCACGGTGAAAATACTGGGAGGTGGAGGCAGGATTCATTGCTCTCGAAACTTTATGTCAGCTAGGTGAAGGTTCGGAAGCTGCGCGCAAGTAGATTTCAAGGAAAGATTTGTACCTCTGCCATGGCTGCTTTATTGCCCAATACCGGGGCTTTCGGCATACTGTGGGAGGTTACTTGACCACTGAAGCTGTAATTGTTCAGGGAAGATTCGTGCCTCTGCTGTGGCTGCTTTATTGCTCAATACCTGGGCTCTCGGCACACCGCAGGAGGTCACATGACCACTGAAAAATACTGGTACATTTTTATTTTTAAAGTTTTGTTGTAGCGCTGGATAAAAGTTACTGCAGTTGGTCTGTTTTTGTTTCTGTGTCTTGTGAAACCTGCTCCGATGTGAGAGAGACGGAGTTCTCTGCGTAGGCGGAAGGTGCAGGTTGCACGGAGCTGTAAATTTGTTGTTTGTGATTTTTTCTGGTATTTGTGGAGCATAAAAGAGTTGGTTAATTACTTATCCTTTTGGGAAATGATTAAAATTGTGGACGTTTGCAAATTATACTTCTGGGTGAGAAATTCTATTGTGTTTTCATTGCGGTAGAAAAAAGTTAACATGAGAACATTGGGTTGCCAGATTTGTTTTTCCAAGTATTTTGGGTTGCCATTTAAAGCTTGTTTTAAGGCTATCGCTCTGTTGCTTTAAGACAAAGTTTAAGTAAACAGCTGCCCGAAAGTAACCTTGGCGAGATAACAGGACTGTGCTGCGTGTGTGTATGTATGGTGTATGTGTGGGCCCTTGTGTTTAACACTGAGTGAGTGAGAAGAAGAGAAAGAGGAGAAAAAAAAAATATATATATAGGTATTTCTGCAAAGCTTTAGGGTTTTAACAATTTCCTTTTGTGGGGTTTTCCTTTTTCAATCTCAATTTTGTGGGTTTTGACTCTAATGTTGCGTACATGGTAAACTATTTACATATTTTTAAAGCCAGTATTTTCATTTCCTCCAGTTTTTCTTTGGGAAATGAAAAACATTGAGCTATTTTTTAAACAATTTTTTGACGGATCAGTGATTTTTATTGACTCAATTGCCTTATCTCTCTGACTGAAGCATAACAGTGAACTTTGCAGGGAAAAAGGACACAGGACTAATTATCTCAAAGGGGTTTTCCTTCCCTCTGTTCCCCGCTCTCGCCAAACAACCAGCCTCTGGGACCCAGCAAAACAACGTCGCCTCGCCACTGTCCGCACTCCTCTCGTCGACACCAAAGACGGCTAAAACACAAGAGCCTGTTTTCCACTAGCCCAGCACACCTCGGTACGGCTCGATTCACTTCAGTACGGCTCGGAATGCTTCTGTCTCCATTAGCACGGTGTTGTGCTTGTGCTGTGATGGTTTGTGTTAGGAGGTTTTAGAAGCAGGGTGGCAGCAGATTCTCAGCGAGGCGGGGCCACACTCCCGTGACGTTACGCACCCGACTGAGTCCTTATTTACACCAGACAAAAAAGGATCCAAGGATTATTGCCTTGCTCGCTCTGTGGTTTTATCTCACAATTAATTTTATCTCATAATTAAGCTGCAACAACACAAGTCACTTTTGTTTTGAATTAACTGCCAAATAACCTAGAAATAATGAGCTGAAACTTGTTTTTATTCGTATTAAATAATGAGACGGTGGCACACTGGACTACACCAAATTGTATTATTTTTTACATCCTAGGGCATTTTGGATGTACCGAATTAAAAAAAATAATGTTTTTCACCTTCAGGTCAACGTTTGGAACAACAGTATTATTATTTTCCGTTTAGATGATGCTACACTCCTTCTAAAGTATTGTAAATCTCTGAATTTGGAATGCCGATAGAACATTCAATTTACATATACTTGTACCTACTTTGACTTGGTGCTAATTTTTTATGATATTTCAATAAAAAGAACAGAAAGCTTACAAAAAGATTTGTTTTTTGGTCTAGTTAAAAATTACATTACCTTTACAATGGTTGACCCCTGACAGGAAGATCAGCATAATTTTGATCAGACTAGGCAATGGAATTTCTATGTAATTATACTGTTTTATAATTCAGTGTTATAACAGACAAACCACACTTTCCAAAACAATTCCATTTTATTATATACAAAATATTAAAAGAAAAAAAAAACTTTGCAACACAACATGAAGGTTAATCGACATTTTATACACGCCGACCACTGAGTGTCTCTACACCAGCTTCCCAAACTGGGTCACAAAGACTCGGATGAATTAATCCGTCTCTGCCAGCTGTGGGTCAGGAAGGCTCGGTTGAATAATCCGTGCGGGCTGTCGCGGCGGACGCGTGGGATGATTCTACAAGGAAAATGCACACAATAAAATACAGCACGAAAGTGCAATATATACAGAAAAGACAATAGTTTTTAACAAGAATACATAAGCTTATTTCAGCGTATTGTTCACATGAATAATTAAAATAAAAGCTTTAGTCCGCAGTGTGCTGCAATAAAGCAGCGATCCATCCACAAATGAACAGCTTTTTTATTGCATAAATAAACTGAGCGTCTTACCGAATATATCTGCGAAAAAACGCACAATAAAAAAAAATTAAAACTCACCGTTACAGGACTCCGATGTCGAGACCTCCTGGTATATTTTTTCATTCCGGGCGGCTCCGTCTAACTCGCGCTGAATACGTTCGTCTGACAATGCAGTGAGCACCCACCAGCACCACCACCCTCTGACCTCCCACCAGCACTAACGATCTGTGAAGAGGAGGTGCGCCGGGTCTTTCAGAGACAAAAGATCAAGAAGGCTGCAGAACCTGATGGTGTGTCTCCGTCCTGCCTGAGAGTCTGCTCCAACGAGTTGGCCCCCATCTTCACCCAGATCTTTAACAGATCACTGGAGCTGCGTGAAGTGCCTTCCTGCTTCAAACGCTCCATCATCATTCCAGTTCCCAAGAAACCCTCTGTTACAGGATTAAACGACTACAGACCTGTTACCCTGACCTCTGTGGTCATGAAATCCTTGGAGAGATTGGTGCTGAACCACCTGAAGGTCATCACAGGCCCCCTGATGGACCCACTGCAGTTTGTCTACCGGTCAAACAGGTCAGTGGATGATGCAGTGAATATGGGACTACACTACATCCTGCAACACCTCGACTCCCCAGGGACGTACGCCAGGATCCTGTTTGTCGACTTCAGCTCAGCATTCAACACCATCATCCCAGGCATTCTTCATCAGAAACTCCTCCAGCTCAAGGTGCCCCCCTCCACCTGCCAGTGGATCTCCAGCTTTCTGACTGACAGGTGGCAACAGGTGAAGCTAGGGAGATTTACATCCAGCTCCCGAAAAATTAGTACTGGCGCCCCCCAAGGATGTGTCCTTTCCCCACTGCTCTTCTCCCTCTACTCCAACGACTGTACCTCAGAGGACCCTTCGGTGAAGCTCCTGAAGTTTGCAGATGACACCACAGTCATCGGTTTGATCCGGGATGATGATGAGTCTGCATACAGGCAGGAGGTGGAGCAGCTGATCCTCTGGTGCAGCCAGAACCATCTTGAACTTAACCCAGCCAAAACGGCGGAGATGACTGTGGATTTCAGGCGACACCCCCCTTCATTCCCCCCACTCACCATCCTCAACAGCACAGTGTCCACTGTGGACTCCTTCAAGTTTCTGGGTACCACAATCTCCCGGAACCTCAAGTGGTCCTCCCATATAGACACTGTCCGGAAAAAGGCCCAGCAGAGGTTGTTTTTTCTGCGTCAGCTCAAGAAGTTTGATTTGCCTCAGGAGCTGCTGGTTGTCTTCTACACCGCCATCATCCAATCTGTCCTCTGCTTTTCCATCACTGTCTGGTTTGGATCTGCCACTAAACAGGACAAGACCAGACTGCAGCGGATCGTTAAGTCTGCGGAGAGGATCATTGGTACCGACCTACCCTCCATTGAGAACTTATATCAGTCCATAACCAGGAAACGGGCAGGAAACATCTGTGCTGACCCATCACACCCCGGCCACAAACTGTTTGAACTTCTATCTTCTGGTCGTCGTTACAGATCACTGAAGGTCAAAACCACCCGTCACAGGAACAGTTTCTTTCCTCAAGCCATCACTCTGATGAACTCCTAACATTCACCTAGTCCTACCTGTTGCTGTACTCGTGACTTTTCATCCATTATTACATTGCACATAACTCTCACACTATTTCTGCAAGTGTGGTTAGTCTGAGTAAATAACTGCATATATTCCTGTATATATTTGCATCCTTTTATAGAAACGTGGACAGACTGTAATTTACTGTACATACTCTGTTGTCATTGAATCCTTATTTAAATCCTCCACCTGAACAATGAGAGCAAGTTTTTAGCCAAAGTCAAATTCCTTGTATGTGTTGTGCATACTTGGCCAATAAAGCTGATTCTGATTCTGATTCTGATTCTGAGCAGACACTGCACCTCCTTATTGGTCCATGGAACACCCTTATTACGCGAAGCCATTTTTGATAGAGAATAAATGAAAATAGCACAGCAATACACTGAAAAGAAACCGCCAACAGTGGTTGCGTGCTGAGTAAAGGCGGTCGTGAAGATTCTTTTTTTTTTTTTTTTTAAACTTTATTGAGAAGGTCATGAAGATTTGGTAGATGAAGAGGAGGAGAGGGGCGGTTACAACCTGACCAATCAGCGCCGGTTACGACCTGACCAATCAGCGGCGACCAGTCTGTTAACGTCACAATACGGCACAGCTCAGCACTGCTGTACCCTGCCCTGGAGAAGGGCTGAGAATCGCGGCTGTTAAACCGTGTTGGGGCTTGTGGAAAAGCGTACAAAGCGTGCTGAGCCGTCCCGTGTCACGCTAAAGCGTGCTAGTGGAAAAGGCCCTTAAGTTAAGTACAATTGCATGCATCTTAATCAATGCTACCAGCATGACAATGATAAAATTAATTGAACATTACAATATCATGCTGTCATTTAATAATGCCTAATCACTGAAGGCTTTATGTACATCTTAAATTACATGATTCAAAGTATAGAAGAGGTTGATAATTACTAGGTTTGTACATATGATTTACCAGAGACTACTGACTATCAAACACAGGTCTTGGTAATTCTATGTCATATTGTTGCTTTGTTTCAATAATAGTAAACTCAATTTTCATAAATGACTATGTGCTTATTTACATTTTGATCCTTTCACTGTCCATGTAAAAAAAAAAAAAAAAAGGGAAAAGAAGAAGGCTCAAGGTCTGAAGGATTGCAGGAATTAAGGGAAAAAAATCAACCATTCTGACCTTGCATGTGTGTAACTACACATTTTAATCTTTTAAGTTACATGCAACAATTGCCAATTCTAAATGCTGCATTGATTTAAGGCTTCTAATATATGACACTGTTTTGTTTAAACATAATAGGAGAAGGGGCGAGGGCGGATCTCTGGCGCCTTAAAACCAGATGCTTCGGGTAGATGGTGGCTCGTCAACCTGGGAAGGTATCCCATCTAGGGGAAGGTAAACCCTGATTTCAAACCTCCGCTGCCTTGCGGCACACCCGGTCACGGGAAAGGCTTCGGGAGTCAACCCTGAGGAAAAATCCGGAGTTGGAGCCCCTAAGGCAGTTCTCTGTTGTGCTCAACATCGTTCTGGCAGCTCCTGCGACGGCGCTGGTGCCAAACTATAGCAGCCCTGCTGTTCCTTTGGATTCATCAGTGACGTGGACAGGGGGGACATGCTGCATGGGTAACATCTTGTCCTCCATATCTTCCTGCCCAGGCTTGAATCCTACCAACGCCCAACGCTGGAAGGTAGAACACCGGTGCGCATCGGCCTGTTCAGCCACAGGTGGTGCTGTTCCAGCAGAGTAGACATTTAGGATTCTCTTCCATGGTCATCATAGACCGACGGAGGCCGACGACGAATCTTAAAGCAGTGCTGACCCATGTCAAGTGGTAAAACATTTACTGATTCACTGAATATTTAGCAAATACTTGTTGTGAATAGCAAAATCACATTATTCAAATTGTGGAAGCTTTAGGTGTAATTTAAAGTTGTTGTTTTTTTTCTGTTATTCTCCATTCCTGTTCATGTTTTCATTTTTTAACAGGAAAGGAAAGAATTCACAAAATCTTTGGCTTTAACCAGGATTTAGACTTGCCAAATCAACAAGGGGAAAAGATAGGAATCATAACATCACCAATACCTTTCAATTTAATAAATCCTTGGTGACATATGCAATATGTAACAAAATAATAAAATCAATAATTCACTTGTGTTTCCTAGTGTTGCATGTTATAATAAACAATGGGATGAACAACTGGGATAAACATTTAAAGTGTACCTGTGGTGGTCGTGAAAAAAAAGATATTATATTGCGCCCCTGTCTCACGTTCTAGTTCAAGTTTAAGTTGAAATTCATGTTCAAAGCAATTTGATATAAATCCATTGCTGATGTACTGGTTCAGCTATGTCAGCAAAACATGGGTACAGCCATACTAGCGGCTACATGGCCTTCCAGGATGCTTCCTGTGACGTAATTTCGTGGCTACCGCGATCTGGATCAGTATTGGCTGAGCCTTGAGTACCCGGATGTGCAGCGGCTTTGGGGATATTCAAATTCAAATTCAAACGTTTATTTCAAACTCAGGGTTCATATTAAATGCAGAACTGAAACGAGTAGAAAATAAATAAATAAATGCTTAAATTCGGCGGGTCCTATTGTTTGATCTGAGGTCGTTAACAGCCGCAACACGGCAGAATAATTCGGCTCTTCCCTCGCCGCTATAAAGAGCGGCAGACAGTGCGTTGCGTTGTGTGAGGACCAAAATTCAAACGTTTATTTCAGACTCAGGGTTCATATTAAATGCAGAACTGAAACGAGTAGAAAATAAATAAATAAATGCTTAAATTCGGCGGGTCCTATTGTTTGATCTGAGGTCGTTAACAGCCGCAACACGGCAGAATAATTCGGCTCTTCCCTCGCCGCTATAAAGAGCGGCAGACAGTGCATTGCGTTGTGTGAGGACCAAAATTCAAACGTTTATTTCAAACTCAGGGTTCATATTAAATGCAGAACTGAAAGGAGTAGATAAATAAATAAATAAATGCTTAAATTCAGCGGCTTGTCTCATGTGATCTGAGCTCCTAACTGCCGCAACACGGAAGATGATTCTACAACTATATACAGAGCAGCAGACACTCAGTGCTCTTGGAAAAACAAAAACATACAATGCGATATGGATATCGCAACATGGCGGAATGTAAAGCCTTTCGATGTCTGAATAATAAGCGAAAAAAACAAAGAAACACTTTTTTTGTGTACCCAAACCCAGCTCACCTTGTCAGAAGATCGGAGTGGAAACAGGGCACAGACGAATAATTTCAGACGAAATTGCGTTGTGTGTGAGGACCACTTCGTCACTTTAACCCTCAGAAGACCTTTCTGGCTCAAACCTGTAGCCATGTTGGACAAATTCTTCCTCAGAGTCCGACAATTCAGCCATAATAGAATAAAAACACTCACAACAGCACCCTAGTCTCTCATACAGGCGGAGCATTGACTGTTGAGTATCAACGAAGTGACGTCACATCCGCATGTGTCATGGCTGCGCCCACAGTTTTCATTGGCTGCCCATGGCCAAGGTCCTATTTGAATATATGTCTGGTGGTATATGGCTGGCAAAAATTATTTACCAAAATAAGAAATACTTTTTCATAATGTTTTCAAGTCAAATGCGTCTTCACGACCACCACAGGTACGCTTTAAGGGACACAAACTAATGATGATAACTGGAACATTAGCAAAATCAATTTATGGGATGATACAATTTGCACTCCTGTTGATATGAATACTGACATGCGGATGGGAGTAGCTTTAAGGCTTCCCCAATTTTTTTTAAATTTTTTAATTTTTTTTATTTTACAGGATGACACCGAGATTTGATTTTTGTGGGAAATGTGAGGAGGCCAGACAGTGTGTGACAGACATGGCCATGGCTCATTGGCTGGGGCGCAACAGCGGCGTGACGGGGGGAGGGACCTCACGAGGGACCTCACGAAGGACCTCACGGAGGACCTCTGAATTGACAAGCATTGCCGAAGCTAAGTAGAGCAAATGACATTGCAAATGACATAAAGCATATCAATTTAAAGGGCCTATATCATGCTATTTTAAGCCTTTCAAAGTAAACTATATACATGTATGTGATAGTATATTACCTTTGGTACACTGGAGAATGAATTTCTTATGAAATATGAGTTATTTTCGCGAGCCCAGAAGTAAGATGCCTCGATCTCTGAGGCTCTGCCTCTCCTTCTTGTGGCTGCTGCCCATTTCATGACATAACCCCTGAGCCGGCTGCTGCAGCGTGTCGCTGGGTTCCGCCCACGAAAACAACATCTACAGTAAACTTTAGAAAAGATGGATGAGCATGTTGAACTCTTTAGCCTCCTGTTATTATTTTAGCCTATAATATTATTCTTATGTAGTGTATGGTTAATCACGTTTAGTATTATGATTTTAGCCTCTGCATTCTGGTCTATTTTGACCATTTCTGACAAGTAGGCTCTTCTTTAGGAAGGCTGAACAAACTCCTAAATCTCTCACAGCCAAAGACACATTTACGCCACTTAGAAGACATTGTCTTATGTAAAAAAAAACAAAAAACAAACAGTTGTTGTCACTGAGCAGATTAGGTGCGAGAGGAACTACTTCTCACAGCATCAATGCTCAAGTGAAAGAGTTTTGCCGATCACCGCTCCATCAACTGCGTGGAGAAAGTGGGTGTGTGCGTTAGCCTGGGGGCGGTGCTGGCAGCACAGGCACTTCCTGGAGTGGGAGGCTCACCCACGTTCATACGTATGAACGTGGGGACCCAGTCATTATCAGGGACAGGGCGGAGCAGCAGCTCAGAGAGCAGTGTTGAGGAGGAATACTCAGAGACGTGTGAATGGAGCAAAATACCACTTTGGGGATGTTTTTGGTGAGGAATTAACATTATAACATGCTTAAAAGCTCAAAAAAGTCAATTTTGCATGATATAGGCCCTTTAAATGACTTTGACTTTAAAAATGTAGTGTTTATATGACTTCACACTGCAGGATACATCTGACACATTGCAATCTCACACCTTGCAATGATGCCTATCACTAAATAAGGGTGCGACAGTATCACATTTCAGAAATGTAACAGTAATAAGGAATACTTGTGTTGTATGACAATGACTGCTACAGACCTGGCCTGTGCTCCCGGTGCTTGGCCTCAGCTGAGCCGGTCCTTGGGACTACAGTCCACACCATAATTTACCAAGGAATATATAAAATAAGGCATTCCTTGTACAAAATTAAGCCAAATTCTAATTAGGGAATATGTTCACCTTTCCATTGACTGAAGGAGTGTGACACAACCTTTCACAAGGATTTACTTACACAAACTCAAACTGTTTGTGTTCAACTAGACAGACAGATTTGGTCTAAGTGACTAACTCAGAATGGTGGCTATAAATGCTAAATCACATCAAATCTGCACAGACAGCTATATTACCTTATCCTAAATGGAATTTGTAAATTAGGTCAAGAGACGACACGCGCAAAAGAAGCTATGACTATTGAAACCTCATTTTGAAGGAGCTACACTACTCAAAAATTTTCATCTAAATTAACTGTGTGTAACACATTAAAAGTGGTAACACATTTCCTTCTAGTAAAAAGACACTACCCATCAAACAAATACCCTGTAACTTTGATGCATGTGCGTCTCCATGCATCGGGGGGGGGGGGGTACCACAGTAATTAATTTGCAAAAAATAATTAGCAAAATTCTCATAAAAATAGATAATACATAACAATTATCAATAAATCATCAATCATGTAGAGAAAAATATAGATGAAACCACTTGGTAATGAAATTACAAAATTCAATAGGAGAAGTTAAAATTTACATCAATAAATTTTCAGATATTTAAGAAAATATTTGCAGATTATTGTAAAAAGAAATATCATGTTTATAAGAAACAAGGTAAACTGAAAAGGAAGAAGAAAACCATGCAAATTTATGAGAAAAGTTTCAAATGTCTAAGAAAAGTCCAATTTATGCCGAATTTATGTTTACTGTGGGACTTAATTTAGAATCTACTACAAAGAAAATACAGATTCTTACTCAATTAAGTGAACAATGCTTTAGGTAGCTCGAAGCAAAATAATTTGATCTTTCCTGCATAAACTTAGTCTTTTCAAAACCTTTGCATAGATCTCACTGGGCTAAATAAGAGTGAAGGTAAAAATGTTTAGAAATTATTTACACTACCGTTCAAAAGTTTGGGGTTACTTAGAAATTTCCTTATTTTTGAAAGAAAAACACTTTTTTTCAATGAAGATAACTTTAAACTAATCAGAAATACACTCTATACATTGCTAATATGGTAAATGACTATTCTAGCTGCAAATGTCTGGTTTTTGGTGCAATATCTAGATAGGTGTATAGAGGCCCATTTCCAGCAACTATCACTCCAGTGTTCTAATGGTACAATGTGTTTGCTCATTGCGTCAGAAGGCTAATGGATGATTAGAAAACCCTTGTGCAATCATGTTAGGTCTGCAATGCTGTAATTGCTGCAAATGGAGGATTCTTTGACGAAAACAAAGTTTGAAGGAAAAAAATATTATTTCAAATACAAATCATTATTTCTAACCTTGTCAATGTCTTGACTATATTTTCTATTCATTTTACAACTCATGGTGGTAAATAAGTGTGACTTTTCATGGAAAACACAAAATAATTGTCTGAGTGACCCCAAACTTTTGAACGGTAGTGTACATACTTATTGAATATACAAAGGCTTTCCCCTGCACTAATCTGAATAATGCTATGATGACACTGAAACCCTTAACTGAAACAATATCAATGTTTAAAAAATAGCTGAAATGATTTACTTAGGTAATGGAAAACATTTAATCGAATACACTTTGTAAATCAAATCATGTCACATTTAGGTACAGTACCCAAATTATTATTACCAAACATTTACCTAGGAAACCATTTAGCCTACCATCAACAATCTACAGGATTAGTATAATACACAAATAAGAAGAAATAGGGAAATTGTGAATGGCAAACCCGATTATTAATGCCATTTAACTTAGATGATGAGGAAGGGTTTCTGGGTGACTTCATGCAAAGAATGCCAACTGACAGCAATGTTATCCATACTGCCCTTCCCAGAAGGGACTATGTGATGAAGGAACCGTGGGAGGTGCACCCATCTTTTGGGCGAACCAGGGAATCTGGTCATCAAAGGAAACTAGACCAAAACTCCCTGGTAAGGACAGCACGAAGGTTATCCTGCTGACCTAAACAGCAGAAAATGAAGGACGTGGCACTTGGGTGCATCTAACGTTTTACCTCACTTGAGACCCTCAGCAAGAGACTGTTTAATATATATTGCATACTTATTAAAAAAAAAAAAAGAAAAACAACAAATGACTGTTTAACTGTTTCTCTATGCAAGTGCTGGCTGATGGCGTTGGCGTCCAGCAATGACCTTTGCTATAGGAAAACAGGCTGTTTGTTTATCATGACAAGGGAAAAATACAATGGAAAGAAAAGTGCGGTTAGTGTTGTTACCTTATCATTCTCATCATCCTCTAGTAATACTTAATATTGGTTATTAGTTGTTCCATTGCTTATACACTGTAAAGAATTGTTATGTTTACTCCTTAATAACACTAACAGTTGGACAAATTATCTTTTATTGCTGAACTGATGCAGCTACTACAGGCTGTTTGGTTTCTTAAGAGAGGCTATATACAGAAATAACATAGCAAACTTCACTTTGAATCACACCTGGCACAACACATCAATCCACTGATCAGAAACATGATGACACTCCTTACTCTGCGAATGCAAGGTTAATTTCATCAGGGAACTCCTCTTTTTGAAGTGGTGAGGTCCCTTTCCAGCAGCTTAACACTCTCTAAGTGTGCAACAGCTTACAGTGCGTCTCTCCCCTGTACTGCTACCCTGCTTGACCAACGAAGCGAGCAAGTGTTATACCAAGGATCTACATTGTCAAAGGTCATTGAGTCATTGGGCGTATTTGCACCTGGCCAGGACACTGGGCAGGTTTGTGTACCCCATTTTGGCAACTGGCCGTACCCTCATCATGTCGGCAGGGCAGATGGGCAGGGTGAAGAGAGATGCTTTTCTACCACATGATGCCATTTTTGAAGCAATAATGCAATTTCAAATGGAAAGTACAGGAGTGAGGTTTTTTGTTCACTGTTTCTTTGAGTGAGAGTGGATACGAATACCTTAGGGATTAAAACACTTAATTATTGGCTACGATTATTTACAAAATTATAGCAAAGGATAGAATGGTTCTTGATCGACTAATTGCCACCCGTATGGGTGTGTTCCCTATTATAGGAGGTTATTGTTGTACTTCTATCCATGAAAATGATGCAAATGGTTATGGGTGTTTTTTTTTGGGGGGGGGGGGGGTCCAGTGCACTATATCAGGGGTATCCGACTTTCAAGCGCTCTCTCTTTTTCTGTAATTTGCAGATGTCGGTTTCGTTTTTATAATATGCAAGGGAACATAAAAGAGTTTCAGACTTGCATTGCAATTTTTAAAAAAATTATTGATTTTGCCGTTAGAATCGAAACTATTGGTCGTGTCCCCTCATTTTTCCCAGTTTTTGTGTGACATGAAAATCGCATCAATTTCAAAGTACTGTAACGTGATCTCTGAGTAACTCTTTCTACTCAAAATGCAAGAGATAACAGAGTTGTAATGCAAATTCAAAATAAAACATTTCCCAATGTGATCGGATCTATGGTTTTTGTACGGCGACCCCTGCAAATTTACTCGTACAACGTAAATTTCCGTGTCCCCAAATTTACGCAGCCATGCAAGTTATTTGGTAAAGTAACCAGAAAACAGGAAGTGCTGATGCTTTTCACTTTGCACCTCTCAAATCCCAAACCATACACGTAAAAAGGAGATCAGTCCTTGTGAAGCTCAGATGTAGAATATTTCAATAAAATCTCAAACATTTATGACACATCGAATATGGTGTCCTTTAAAAAATTTACGTCTTCGGTCTTGGTCGGCCGCGTGCAGCCCCGTCTGGCGAGGTGAGCGCCCTGGGAAAGCACTTTTATTTTCTCTACCCCAGATGTGCTCAACCCATGTGGAGAGGATTAACCGTGGTCACTTTATATTGAAGTTATCAAAGGTCCAAACTTCCGTGTCCCGCATTTACGCCTTTTGTGATTTTACGTCTTATCCAACAAACAGGGAGAATTTGAAGGTATGTATACACGTTATCACATCTTAATATGTCATGAAAATGTAGCTGTTGATGAGTTTTGATGCGTGAAAAATACTGGAAGTGTTGAAGTTGTTTCGTGTAAAACGTGTGCCATTGCAAAGTGCATTGGCACACGGGGAAACAAAAGCCCGAGTGTCCTGTTTACGTCTCCATTTACAAGTAGTTGAAGTGAGCGCTCATCCTCAAGAGTTCCTGAACGCGAATGCCGTTACGAAAATAGTTAATAGTTTCATAAACCTGACACAATTGGAAAGTGATTAGTCAATTTCATGTGCAGATTTGATCAATTTTAAATTTTGCCACCAATGTCACACATTGGACCCCTAATAAATAAAAACACCCTTATATTAATACTTCAGATACACATAGCTTCATTGCTTTGCAGGCAATGATAACAAAACTGAGGAAGTTAGTGTTTCTCTCCGTGGAGGAGTCTCATCATTGAACTTGGTAATGATTTTTATAACTTTGGACTTTTCTTGTGTGAGTCCTTAATATGATGATGAGGCTGGTTATTGTAAGCTTAGCGATATGTCTTCATACAACTGCTGCAGATGATGAGGATGGTGAAAGGGAGAGTACTAACCTAAGGAGTTTGAAGGTTGCAATATAATTTAAGGCTGTATTGAGTATCTTCATTTTATTTTCTATGTTCTAATTTGACACAGTCTAAGATTAATTTTGATCATTTTACACATGTTCACTCTTAATTACATATTCTACACATGTTTTTAACTTGCAAAGACACATAACTGTCATATCCCGAGCGCTTTTGTCCGCGCTCGGGTTATTCCTCATCCCTGTCAGGTTTTGACAGCTGGGGTCGTCACTCGGGCTTCCCGGGCTCTGATTGGCCAGACGCTCGGGGGCTCTCAGCTGTCAGAGCAGCTGCGCCGCGTTTCCAATCATGAGCAGCTGGCTTTAAATGTCAGTGCGAGTGAGTTGGACTCTGCGGCTGTCTTGTCAAAAGTCTTATGACTTTCCCCTGTCTCCTACCACATGCTTCCTGGGTTCCCCGACGTATCCCGCTGCATGTAAGTTGTCTGCTATTTGGAATTGTCTTCCCCCTCGCTGACGTTCCTTCCTTATTGCGGCGGACGAGAGCTCCTCGTCTCTGCCATAACTCTCTCCCTGTTCCACGTTCTATATTCCTTGCCTTTGCGGCGTACGAGTGCCCCTTGTAGCATCATCGTCTCCTCAAAACCGAGACAGAAGATCACTTCTCTCCAGTTTACAGGAATTTCATTTTATTCATTACACAGGAATATCACCTTTCTGCCTTCTCAGGAATATCACTGGCTTTTATGTCGACTCATGCAGGCTTCTTCCAGGCCTGACCAAAGATGCTTGCTTTCCCAGGACCCCAATGTAAACAGTTGCCTCTTGCAGAGATTGTAAGGATCAGAGTTTGCTTTTAAAGGCTCAAAGGAACATAAAACTCAGGAGACCAGACCTGTCAACATGAACACTGCATTTGATAACGTACCTTTTCACAGGAAACCAATGTTTTTAAAAGAGTCATAAACCACTTAATCTGACAGTTTTATAGCCTATGCTGTCCAGGTACCTTCGCCCAGATACTAAAGGAAATCATCTACAGCTCAACAGTACCTCCTAGCGGATATCTACGGAATGTGTTTTCAGTATGTAGGATGACTTTTAATTTGCTCTAAACATTAAGTTTCTTTCAGCTTATCCTCTGGATCCTAAGGACACTGAAAATCATCCCTCTTGTATCACCAACCATGGTTTGCTGCATGTTGTGCTGTTCTAATCTTGATCTAAATGTGAATGCATGTATTATAATTATGTATAAGAAATGTTATATTCATGAGTGTTATTGGAGTAATGGTATAAATGCATGATCACCATATATTAGCCAAGTCATTTAATTTAGTTAGATTTTATATTGAGCATTTATTTCATAAGAACTGACTGAGTGTTGATTTTGCCTCTGAAATTTCATGGGATGGTGTCTTCATTTGATTGGCTGCTCTCAAACAAAGAAGTGTTCTCACATTGGATAGCAGCCATTTCAAACTGCTTCTGAAAAAGCCGATTGGTCAGTCTTGCGACTACATCATCAGTTTTACGACCCAGCGAGGTAACTTTAAAAGAGAAGTTAGATTTGAGTTTAGTCAGAGATCAGCAGAGAACAGAAAGAGAAAAGAAAAAGAAGGAGATCAGCACAGTAGAAAAAGGGTAGAAAAGGAACAGGCAGGAAGATTAGAACAGCAAAGCGGTAATAGAATTAAGAATTAGAAACACAGAAAGAAGAAAGAAAGATTTTGAGAAAGATTAGAAACTAAATTAAGATTAAAGAAGCAGAATAGTAATCTAGATCTCAGAAGAAGATTTTATTCCACCGTTTCAAGGCCCTGTGAAGTTTTATTTTATTCTCTGTGTGTTTGTCAAGTCTTTCCTTATATTCTGGAAACTGAGGAGAAGCCATTTTTTCTTTAGAGCTCGTCCCTTTTAGAGAATCAAATTCTCAAACGTTTTCCTTCACCTCAGAAGCCATTCTTATCCTAGTAAATGTTTTTCTAACATTTTTTTAATGACTTTTCACACCATTAAAGTGGACCTTTAATTTGCCTACTTTAAAGTGAACAGAGACTGAGAAGATTTTCCTTCAGTTTTTGGTTTGATCCCGCTACAAGAGACCCCAAATTTGGACTCTTTTTCAAAGGACTTTTCACGCCGCTCTGTGACAGACCACCCACTGCTGCCATTGTCTGGAGAGCCCCCAGCTGAGTTTACACTTCCACGGCTGTGAGGAGGCATCTTGCAGCAGCTTCCTCCGACGTCCTAACTTCAAAACCCAGAGGTACCGACCCGCGGAAACTTGGACCTACGGCCGTGTGTGAGTGAAACTTTTATTTCTCCTATTTCCTGGGTTAAAACGTGATGTCCTAACAATTAAATTACAATTGAATATGGCCCGTATTTCAGGGCTCAATTAGTCTCTCAGCCGCAGGATGGAACTGTAAACTGAAGAAAAAACTTTTAGTCATTTTTAAGTAACTGCCCTTAAAATTTTTGTAGATTAATTCAGGAGTCATTTTTAGATAATTAGCTTATGAATTTTCCCCATAAAATTGCGTTGTTTTGTTAAAACATTCCAGCCTCATTTACCGTTGAAACATAAGTCTAGTTCTCCTTGGTTCTGCAGAGGTGTAAAGCTGGATTTTATGTTCAGGAACCCAATATCAGTTGATGTGATATATTACGCTGTTATCATCTGAATCTGTTTATTCATCATTTGAACGCCATGACATGTAACCTGAATGATTTTAATAAAAGAGTGAATGAGAGCAGTTGAAAGTGTTTTCCTTTCGCATATATAGGTTTCCTAATCACGGCAGGACAAAAACTCACTGAAACTTTGAGACTGATTCATTAAGTAATTTAAGGTACAAAGTTAATTAAAATTAAAGTTAATATAATTGTCCGTCAGGACTGGTGCCCCTTTTACGAGTGCTTTTATTTAATTTAGCGGGTGTAGAAGTGACGGTTCAACTCCGCCCCCTTTCACACCCACTGTTAAATAAAATAAATAATTCCTGTACCTTATGACAAATATTTTTATAGGCAATTTATACTACACCCTCGTCCTAGCCGCTAACCACTGTTGTGTTTTCATATTGTGTTGTGTAACAAGCCCGCGTGGCAAGTTGTATTGTACACCCAAGCCCTGTGCGATATTAATAAAAGAACTGAATTGCAACTTACTGAACTGTGGCGTCTTATGCTGGCTCGTGAGGGCCAGCCGTGACAGTAGACAGCCGCCAGAAGGAGACACCGTTCTCAGTAAGTTGCGTTCTGGGAACTTTGCCCCTTCCTGTCCAGGTACGTGGCGTTGGAAATATGCCATCTCAGCGGAGTCGTTCTCGGGGTTCCCACGGCCTGCTGACCAAGGTGCTGGAGGAGGTAGATGAAATCCTCATCATCGCCTCCGACCTCGATGGGCATCCAGACCCCTCCCTCGCCCCTCCTCTCCTCGGTTATCAGCCCGATGAACAGTGGTATCTAGACCGGGCTGAGGAGATGCTTGACCGTCAGCCTTCTCATTACAACGGTCACCCCGAGGTCGACGCAAGGAGACTCGACATCGCTGCCCAACGCCAGATAATTCAGATGTACGAAGAGGAGGAGGCTGCAAGGTGGAGTGATCTCTGGCTCCAGCTGCCTGAGGCGCTGGAGGAGGTGGATGACTTCATCAGCGCTTCCGCCAGCCTTGACGACTCATCCGAAGCGCACTATTACCTGGACTGCGCTGAGATAACGCTCGACCGATTGTCTCCCCGCTACACCGACCACTTGGACGTCCAAGCGAAGAGACAAGAGATCGCCGCCCACCGCGAGGCGCTCCAGGATATTGAGGAGGAACGAGGCCAAAGGCGGAGTAATCAGAGCTCCCGCTGCCCGCTCTGGAATCCGGATCCTTCCCTCGATCCAGTCCTGGAGTTCGCACCACCCGGGGCCCGTCGTAGACGTCGGCGCCGTGGCCAGAGATGTTCTCAGTGTGACTCCCTTCCGGAATCCGCTCCGGTTCACTGGGCTGACCCCATTCATCCCACTGCTGTCTCTCCGGCCTCTCACCTGGAGGAGATCCCTGCAGCCTTTCCCCCCGGGCCTGCTTTCCCCGCTGAGCTGTCAGCATGTCACGCCTGGCCCGACTTGGCTGTTGCCCCCTCCGCCTCGACGCCTTCTCCAGGGGCTGGGAGTTTGAGAAGTTTTGCTCCAGTGGACAGCGCGGCTACACCATCCCGAGTGGCCTCCTCTTCTCCTTCAAGAGAGTCACCGGCCACCACCCGGTGGGAGGAGGATGGAATGACGTTCCCAACGGCAGGTTCCACCGCCCCTCCGGGAGGCAGGCAAGTACAAGTTCACTTTTTTCCATCTAATAGTGATTTGTTCTGTCTGACTCCTGGGGGTGAGGCTTGGGGTTTGCAGCCCCCCGAGCCTCAACTCCCTGCTGATATGTTAATTAAACCCACTGCCTCTGTGTCTCCCCCTGCTGAGCACGCTTCGACCTCAGAGGAGCGTCACCAGATGAGGAGTGAGCCTGCGGCCCTCGGGCAGAAGACCCCTGCCCCGCAGCCATTTTCTGGGCAGAGGAGATCGGACGATTGGTTGGAGCCTGTGCCGACGAAGGAGCGTCCCCGGGACTCCGCAGATGAACAGTCCGGTCCAGCGGGCCGAGAGCCCCCCACCTCCACGCCACATGAACCACCAGTGTGGATGATGACGTCGGGGGGGTCCTCGAGCTGCAGGAGCCCCTCTTCCAGGGGCGGATGACGTCACAACGGAGTGGGAACCGGACGACGACCTCCTTCCGTTTGAACCCGGAGCATCGAAGTCCTGGATGGCGGCAGAACCCGAGATAAGGCAAGTGCTCTATTTTCTATCCCTCCTCTTCTTTCTGGAGCATTATTGCCTGTCTCTCGGGGGGGCGAGCCGGGTGCAGCCGTCTGCTGCGCTTGAGCCTGTCTCGCCGGGCCCTGCCGCTGCCGGTGATCCTGATCCCGGTTCCTTTTGTCCCTCTGAGCCTCTCCCCAGGGTCACTGGAGGCGAACCTGCTCTAGGTGCCACCTTGGAGGGTCCGGATCTCGGCATGGGGTCCACCGGGAGTGCTCCGCCGGTTCAAGCGGAGCTCGACGTCATGGAGGTTCCGGCCCAATCGGGGTCCTACGCGGGTGCTGCTCTCGCTCGATCAGAGCTCGACATCATGGAGGTTCCGGCCCAATCGGGGTCTGATGCGGGTGCTGCTCTCGCTCGATCGGAGCTTGACGTCATGGAGGTTCCGGCCCAGTCGGGGTCCGACGCGGGTGCTGCTCTCGCTCGTTTGGAGCTTGACGTCATGGAGGTTCCGGCCCAATTGGGGTCCGACACGGGTGCCACTCTTGCTCAATCGGAGCTCGGCGCCATGGTCGTTTTGACCCAGGCGGATTCTGGAGATTGTGTAGCTGACCCACCGCTGAGCGCTTTCCAGGCCATGCCCCGTCCTCGCCATGGCCCCTTCTTCCCCGCCTTTGAGACTGCGGGAGTTAATTCCTGCTGGCCCGGTTCGCCGACCTTCCCCCAGCCATTCTGTTGGCAGGCTGATACTGCTCGACCACCCGGTGACCGGCTCTGTCCTTTTGGCGTCCGGGCCCGGATTCCTGACATGCAGGATGATTCTTTCGGCGCCCTGATCCGCCCGCCGGAGACATGGTTTCCCTCGGCCTGGGGTTTGGCTGAGCCGTTAGGGCACGTTCCGCTGCTTTTGCTAGCGGCCTGGATGCTGGGTGCTGGGAGGCCTCCTGAGCGGAGTTATTTAACTCTATTCCCAATGGGTTTTTTTTCCTCCCCTTCTCTTGCCCCATCACTGGCTTGTGACTGGTTTTTCTTTTTTTTTTTTCTCCCCTCTCAGACTGAAATTCCCCACTGGGGATTGATCTTCGTATTTAAAGTGACTGTTTTTCGTTAATGGACATATGTTCTCTTGCCATTGCTATTTTTAAGGTTATTTTCTGGGATGACTGTTTTGGGGTTGTTTCTTGCACTCCCGATTTGAGACTCTTTTGAGCTGAATTTCCTTTTCCTTTTGACAGAATTTTATCATGAGTATTGTTTGTTTCTTACTGGGTATGATTGTATATTTTCGATGTTACTTTCTTACTCGGGTCTAGTTCCTTTTTGGCACCTGTGTCTTTTGGTTTTGAAGATTTTCTGTTCACTTTAGCCTGGAGATGAAGGTATTTTCTGTTCTTTTATTTCTTTGACCCTGCCTTTTAGTATTGGCTGGTATTCTATGTATCCTCATCTTGGTTTTCTTTTTGTGGCGATATGTGTGTCAAGTCACATGGGTTGTAGTTAATGTCTTTTGTTATATGTGAGAGATGTCCATCTAGCATTGTTTTTTCTTTTTTTTTTTGACTCGTCTTGTTGTCCCCGTTTATGTACGGTTCTTGCCTTTTTTTTTTCTTTCTCTCCCTCCCTTCCCCGATGTTCTTGTCCCCTTGTTGTTGTGGGTTGACCCTGCTCCCCCTCCGCCTGCTCCACCCTCCCTGAGGTGGGGTGGGGGGGTCTGGATGTTACGCGCGACCAGGAGTTCGCGTAGAGGGAGGGGCTCTGTCATATCCCGAGCGCTTTTGTCCGCGCTCAGGTTATTCCTCATCCCTGTCAGGTTTTGACAGCTGGTGTCGTCACTCGGGCTTCCCGGGCTCTGATTGGCCAGACGCTCGGGGGCTCTCCGCTGTCAGAGCAGCTGCGCCGCGTTTCCAATCATGAGCAGCTGGCTTTAAATGTCAGTGCGAGTGAGTTGGACTCTGCGGCTGTCTCGTCAAAAGTCTTATGACTTTCCCCTGTCTCCTACCACATGCTTCCTGGCTTCCCCGACGTATCCCGCTGCATGTAAGTTGTCCGCTATTTGGAATTGTCTTCCCCCTCGCTGACGTTCCTTCCTTATTGCGGTGGACGAGAGCTCCTCGTCTCTGCCATAACTCTCTCCCTTTTCCACGTTCTATATTCCTTGCCTTTGCGGCGTACGAGTGCCCCTCGTCCTAGCCGCTAACCTCTGTTGTGTTTTCATATTGTGTTGTGTAACAAGCCCGCGTGGCAAGTTGTACTGTACACCCAAGCCCTGTGCGATATTAATAAAAGAACTGAATTGCAACTTACTGAACTGTGGCGTCTTATGCTGGCTCGTGAGGGCCAGCCGTGACAATAACAGCATGTAAATTCTTACACATATCCTTATATTATTTCATTCACTTTATTTTACTACCACTTTGATTATTTTTCTTTTAATCCTGATGCTTTATTAAGCATCAAGGGGGGAATATGATAGAAAAATGCCATATTATCCACATTATTATTGTTATTAGTAATGTATTATTATACTTGAGAAGTGTCATGCCTTTCATATGCCATGTTTAATGTTTATATGTGCATTCCATGTAGGATAAGTTCATATATTCTTGGCATGTTTCTGTGAGCAATTATTGGCCTTCAGAGAATTCAGACTGAGGGTCAGTACATGCGTAAAGGATGATCTAAGCTACATTGATAATCTCTTTGCCATGCCCTGTTTTGCTTTGGGTCACAGGAATGCACAGGAACTCCTAGCTTGTGTAGATTAGGTTTATGGACACTTTGTCTCCAGAATGTCTGTGACGTTTCTTTATTTGCTCATCACCCAAGATAAGCTCTCATATGTCATGCTGACCTGCTTATCGGGACTGTGTTTCTCTCTCCCTTCCTTCCTTCTCTTACCCCTGTCCTCCCCCTCCTTTCTGTTGCCCATATATACCAAACCTAAAGAATGTACCTTCAGAGATTCGATGTGTGTGCTGAAGGCCATGCTTTGTAATCTCTCCCTCAAAAATGGCCATCTGAGGTTAAATTTGAAATGATAGTTTTCTTTTATTTATTTTTCTAATTAATGTACCTAATTACAATATCAAGCCTGATTTTTTGACTTTGAATAATTTAAACTCAGAATTATTCTAACAACAACAGATCACAATATCTGTGCACCTTTAACACTTTTTGTGCCTCTGATTGGGTTCCAAGGTTGTCATAGCCAGGAGCGGCACTGGGGTTAAGCTCCCAGTGCTTATAAAATGCTCCTTATGGCGTGCGTCTCGCAAAGCCTCTGACAGCTAAGTCCAAGTCCTAGCCTGCCCGTGTGGTTTAGTCTCTAAAGCGGAACTGCTTTTACTAATAGGAGAAGGGGCGAGGGCGGATCTCTTGCACGTTAAAACCAGATGCTTCGGGTAGATGGTGGCTCGTCAACCTGGGAAGGTAGCCCATCTAGCGGAAGGTAAATACTGGTTTCAAAACTTCTGCTGCCTTGCGGCACACCTGGTCACGGGAAAGGCTTCGGGAGTCAACCCTGAGGAAAAATCCGGAGTCGGAGTCCCTAAGGCAGTTCTCTGTTGTGCTCAACATCATTCTGGCAGCTCCTGCGACGGCGCTGGTGCCAAACTGTAGCAGCCCTGCTGTTCCTTTGGATTCATCAGTGACGTGGAGAGGGGGGACATGCTGCATGGGCAACATCTTGTCCTCCATATCTTCCTGCCCAGGCTTGAATCCTACTAACGCCCAATGCTGGAAGGTAGAACACCGGATCACTGGAGAGGACACTCCAGCTTCGCCTTTGGCGTAGACAAAACACGGGGAATGACGGTTACCGGTTATAATCCACCGCTCAATTGGCATAGAGCGCGGCGCCAGGGGTTGTTCCCGACGGTGGGAGGGATCATCAGATCTCACTGGACAGCTACCGCCCGCCTCAAGCTGGGCAGCCCCCAGCCAATAAGGTGTTGTCCCACTACAGCCTGCTTTCCTCATTGGGTGCATGGGGATGAGGAGAAGTCTGAACGGCAGGCTGAGAACTTTCGCACCAGGCAAGACAAAAAAACAAAAGAGACCAACTCTAAAACTGGGAACTTGGAACATCCGCACTATGATGACAGGACTTGCTGCTAACCTCAAGGACATCAACGGCACCAGGAAGACTGCCATCATCAATAATGAGCTGAAGAGACTGGAAGTGGATATCGCCACTCTCCAGGAAACACGGTTGGCTGACACAGACACACTGAGAGAGAAGGACTACACGTTCTACTGGCAGGGAAAGAGCAGTGACGAACACAGGGAACACAGAGTGGGCTTCACAGTGAAGAACACCTTGCTGAAGATTGTGGAACCGGGCAGCAATGGCTCTGCACGACTCCTCACCCTCCGCCTCAACACCACTCAAGGCCCAGTCACCCTCGTCAGTGTGTATGCCCCAACACTGACAGCCACACCAGAGGCAAAAGACGAGTTCTACGAGAATCTTGCAACGACTGTCAGGATCATCCCCAACTCTGAACAACTCATTCTCCTTGGAGACTTCAATGCCAGAGTGGGTGCTGACCATGACTCCTGGCCCTCCTGTCTTGGACCATTTGGCGTGGGCAGAATGAACGACAACGGACAGTGGCTGCTCGAGTTCTGCACATATCACGAATGTGTGCATCACAAACTCGTTCTTCAAGACCAAGCCCCAACACAAGGTTTCCTGGTGACATCCGCACTCAAAGCACTGGCACCAGCTGGACTTGATCCTGACCAGGCGCTCCTCACTGAAGAACGTGCTAATCACCCGTTCGTTCCAGAGTGCAGATTGCGACACAGACCATTCATTGGTGTGTTGCAAGGTCAAGCTGCAGCTGAAGAAATTCCATCGTGCTAGACAGCCTGGAAAGGCACGGATTGACACCAGCAAGATGGCCCAACCAGAACTTGTTGAGCAGTTTGCCTCCACCTTTGAGAAGGAACTTGGTGTACCACAAGAAGGAGAATCAGCAAAGCAGAAGTGGGAAGAGCTGCGAAACACCATCCACCGCACAGCCTTGGCTACCTTTGGAAGGAAGATCTTGAAGTCACAGGACTGGTTTGATGCCAAGTTGACCGAGATGACCCTCGTCATTGAAGCCAAGCGCTCAGCTCTTGCCGAGTACAAGAAGTACCCAAACGAGAAGAATCTCCAGATTCTCAGGGCTGCGAGAAGCAAAGTTCAGCAGACTGCTTGGCGCTGTGCCAACGAGTACTGAACTCAGCTCAGCCAAGACATTCAAACCGCTGCCATAACAGGGAACATCCGTGGTATGTACGATGGCATCAAGAAAGCACTTGGTCCGGCTCAGAGCAAGATGGCCCCCCTCAAATCCTCCACTGGGGAGATGATCACAGAAAAGAACAAGCAGATGGAGCACTACTCCAACCTCTACTCCAGACAGAACACCGTGACACCGTCAGCCCTTGATGCCATCGATTGTCTACCATCCATGGACGAACTTGACGCCGAGCCAACCATCGACAAACTCAGCAAGGCCATTGATGGCTTGGCCGCTGGCAAGGCACCCAGCAACGACGGCATACCCCCCAACCTGATCAAACACTGCAAGACCGCCCTACTGCTGCCATTGCATGACGTCCTCTGCCAGTGCTGGAAGGAAGGTGCCGTACCACAGGACATGAGGGACGCTAAGATCATCACCATCTACAAAAACAAAGGGGAGAGAAGCGACTGCAACAACTACAGGGGCATCTCCCTCCTCAGCGCTGTTGGCAAAGTCTACGCACGAGTTGTTCTCGTTCGTCTACAGAAGCTTGCCAAACGTGTCTACCCCGAGTCTCAGTGTGGCTTCCGCGCTGAGCGATCGACGGTAGACATGATATTCTCCATCCGCCAACTCCAGGAGAAATACAGAGAACAGAACATGCCCCTGTACGTCGCCTTCATCGACCTCACCAAAGTGTTCGATCTGGTCAGCAGAGAGGGCCTTTTCAAGATCCTGCCAAAGATAGGATGCCCACCAAAGTTGCAAAGCTTCATCGAATCATTTCACACCAACTTGCAGGACATAGTGCAGCACAACGGCAACGTCTCAGAGCCATTCAACATACCCAGCGGAGTGAAACAGGGCTGTGTACTTGCACCAACCCTCTTTTGGATTTTCTTTGCTATGCTCCTGAAGCATGCCTTCAGCACAGCAACAGAGGGAATCTACCTGCATACAAGATCTGACGGCAGGCTTTTCAACCTCTCCCGCCTGAAAGCCAAAACCAAAGCACGCGAGGCTCTAATCAGAGACATGCTGTTTGCAGACGACACTGCAGTCGCGACCCACACACAGCAGGAGCTTCAGACCCTGATGGACCGCTTCTCCCAGGCATGCAAGGACTTCGGGCTTACCATCAGCCTGAAGAAGACTAACGTCTTGGCGCAAGGCACGGAAACACCACCAACCATCACCATTGACGACTACGAGCTGGAGGTCGTGAATCAGTTCACGTACCTGGGGTCCACAATCAGCAGCAACCTCTCCCTTGATACAGAGATCGACAAGCGGATTGGAAAATCAGCCTCCACACTCGCTCGCCTCACCACACGAGTGTGGGAGAATCCCAAACTCTCTGTCAAGACGAAGATGGCAGTGTACAACGCCTGCGTTATCAGCACACTGCTCTATGGGAGTGAGACGTGGTCAACATACGCCCGGCAGGAAAAGAGACTGAACTCCTTCCACTTGCGCTGCATTCGCCGCATCCTGGACATATCCTGGCAGGAGAAAGTGCCCAACACAGAAGTTCTGTCCCGCACCGGCCTTCCCTCCATGTTCACTCTACTCAGGCAGTGCAGGATCCGCTGGCCAGGCCACGTTCACCGTATGGAGGATGGCAGAATCCCCAAAGACGTTCTCTACGGAGGACTGGCAACTGGCAGGAGAGACGTTGGCCGCCCACAGCTGCGCTTTAGAGACGTCTGCAAGAGAGATATGAAGGCCCGGGAGATCAACACAGAGCGCTGGGAGGACCTTGCAACGGACCGCTCCAAATGGAGAGGCACCCTGACCAGACAGCTCAAGTCGGGTGAAGAGAGACTGACTGCTGCAGCAGATGAACAAAGGACCTGCAGGAAGAACCGCCACAGCTCCAGCAGCACGGAGACCACTCACAAGTGCGACCTGTGTGACAGGGACTGCCATTTGTGCATCGGCCTGTTCAGCCACAGGCGGTGCTGTTCCAGCAGAGTAGACGTTTAGGATTCTCTTCCATGGTCATCATAGACCGACGGAGGCCGACGACACCTCTGATTGGCTTTCCAACATATTTGCAATTGAGGGAAAATGGTGAAATCTTTTGCTTTGGCTGCACGGTGGCGCAGTGGTTTAGCACTGTGGCAGCACAGTTTTACCCTCGGCCGGGGGATCGCGGGGATCATGAGATCGTGGGTTCGATCCCAGCCCCCGACCAACAGTGAGCTGTGTGGAGTTTGCATGTTCTCCCCGTGTTGCGCGGGTTTACTCCGGGATTTCTCCGGTTTCCTCCCGCTTACCAAAAACATGTAGGTTTAGGGCGCTCGCGCACGCAGCGACCAGCAGCGGTGGCTTGTCACCAGACTGCAAACCAAGTCTACCTACGGGTACAAATAAGTAACAAAAAAAAAAAAAAAAAAATCTTTTGCTTTCTATTTGCTGGATGTAAAATGAGAGTTTTGCTTTGAATGCCTTTACAGCACTGATCATGTGACATATTTTTTGGTCTCTACCTTGCAACTGCTGGTTCAGGTGGTTCATTTTTTCAGTCACATCTGCTAGGAAAGCTAGATTCAGCAGCCACTCAGCATCATTTAGTAATGTGGTATCCCCCCCCCCCCCCCAGTTTCCATGAAAGCCTTGATTTCACCAAGCAAGGAAAGAAAGCGGTGTAGTATCTTTCCCCTGCATCTGACTTCAGTGTGAAGGAGGAGATCTCCATATTCTGCTAAACATTCCTCCAAGAAAACCTTGAAGCTCCGGTGTTGCTTGGCCTTTGCACAAATGGAATTGATGATTTTAACAACTGGCGTCATGACATGATCAAATCCCATGACCTTTGCACAGATAGCCTATTGGGGGATGATGCAAGATAATTCAGGAATCTTGGGAACTCTGGGTCTGCTTTGCAGTGAGCAGCAAATCCTGAGTGACGTCCCATCGTAGCAGATGCCCTGTCAGTTGTTACTGAGACCAGTTTTTCAATGGGAACCTTTTTGTGCATGAAGTACTGCTTTATAGCATTGTAAATGGTTTTCAGTGGGAGTAACTTCAAAAACTCTTCTTTAGTGGAAAAGTCATCGAACACCATCCATATGAAAACAGCCAGCTGTGCTGTATCAGTGGAGTCTACAGACTCATCACACTGGAGTGAAAACCAGACACACCTGTTCAGGTCCGACTCCAGCTGTCTGACCACATCCGCAGATAGCGCACACACCCTCCACGCTACAATGTTCGCACCAAACTGGACATCAGCAATAGTGGACAGAATCTCAGTCTTATTTTTGTGGTCCCGGAATAATGATTCCGTCACCTCGGTCATATCCTCTTTAATTATACTGCCATCAGTGAAGGGCTTTTTGTGCTTGGCCAGGATGTGTGCCACTCTAAATGATGCCTCGTTTGAAGCGTTGGCCTTTTTAGTCAGTTTAGTGAACAGAGATTGTTGTTTTTGGAGCGTAGCTATAAGCTCTTTTACCTTCTCATTACAGAGTCTGCTTCCAGCTGGAAAGTCTCAGGAGAAGTTGCTGTGAACTTTGGTGAAATGCCGCTCCACGTTGCATCTTTTACCGACTGCCAGGCTCACACCACAGATCAGACACACACACTTGTCTTTCACATTTGTGAAACAGAAGTCCGTTTCCCAGTTTTGGTGAAAATAACAAGTTTTGGGCCTCTTACTGGCATGACTGAACTCTCCTGCTGACATTATTGCTGGGCTAACCCGCTACCTGCCTGGCACCTGGCTGGTCAGCCTGCCCCCCCCCCCCCTTGCTCCAATGGACAGACAGCAAATCAGCGCAAATGTTTGATTGACAGCTAGTTGACAAATAACCGTTTGATTTCGGGAGGGGGGCGGGACACTTGTAATTTTGATTGGATGGTATCTTAGACCTGATTTACCAAGTGACAAATCAAATTCGTTTTGTTATATTATTAACCCCTTGGCGAGCTACTGGAAAGTACCTCGAGAGCTACCGGTAGCGACGTGTTGGAGATGCCTGACTTAGACCCTTCCTTAATGACAGAACAGTGGTTAGCACTGTTATCTCACAGCTGGAAGGTTACAGGTTTGAGTCCCCAGCTAGAAGGGATAGGAACCTTTTTGTGTGGCGTTTGCATGTTCTCACTCCAGTTTCCTTGCACAATCCAAAAGCATGCATGTCAGGTTAATTGGTGACTCTAAATTGTCCATAGATATCTGTTTCTGATAATCCCTTAGATTAGAGGGTTAATGTAGCTCAGGGGTGTCCAATCGTCCAATCATGTGCCATGGAGGGCCAAGACCTTGCAGGCTTTACCTCCAACCAGTGTCTTCAACAGCAGATTTCACTGAACTTCTTCCCGCTGATTGCTGATCAATGAAAACGCCTGCTGAAGAGACTGGGTAGAAGAGAAATCCTGCAGTGTCTTGGCCCTCCATGGCACATGATTGGAGACCCCTGGACTGTAGCTACGAGTTAAGTGCTTTGAGTGGTCTTTGTGACTAGAAAAGGTGCAATTATATACAGGTACTTATCCAATTATCCTTAATGCAAATGTCAATACCACAGTGCCTTGTTGAAGAAAAAACTTTATTATGAAGAAAGCAATTTTATTAAAGGAATATGGGTTATTGGTCATATAAATAAGTTAATAAGTTAAATAGTTTTCATACTGGAATCATCTTCTCATCTTATCTGTCTTGACCTATGCTATTGTTGGATTTATTCCTTTTGAATAAATTATTCTAGATGCTGCCAATACAGAAAACTCAAATAAGTGCATGCCAAAGACAACCTGTCAGCCTACAACATTCACTGCTTTACACTTCTTTTCAGGGTTAATCACATATTTTTATGGTCTAAATATAATGTTTTAGCCAGGGATACATTAAAATGGATAAAAAAAACCCCCAGCAAAATACATTTGTAGAATTAATCCACACCGCGTGTAGGCGAGAGGTGAAGTACACCCTGGACAGACAGCCAATCCTCCATGGAAAATTAACATGTTCTCGTTTGACCTTTGACCAATCAGTATGAATGGGATCAGGGTTGGGATTAAGTCAGGGCACCAAAAGACAGAGAAAAAATATAAAAAAAACACAACATTTTGCTGATTCACTTTTTTTTCCAAAGCCATTGCTCTTATATACAGGTGCATATCAAAAATGTGAAAATTGTAAACATTTTACTTTATTTTTCATATATTAATTCCAAAATTAAACCTTCATATTTCTTATCTTCCTTACAAGTAAGAGGAAACATTTCAAGGCTTTTTTTAAGTTTGATTATTAAAACTTCTAGCTTATAAAAATCAAAAATCTTGTGTTGCAGATTAATCAAATATCGCATTTTGAGTTTTACCACATTACTGTCCAAACAGTATGAATACTGCATGTCTGCCTGACCAGTTCACTATAAAAAACCACAATCATGGGAAAGATGACTGACTTGACAGTCGTCCAGAAGACAGTAGATCGACACATTATACAAGGAGGTTTAGCCACAGAAGGTCATTGCTGAAAAGCCTGGTTGTTCACATAGTTCTGTATGAAACATATCAATGGAAAGCGAACTGGATTTTTTTTTTTTTTTTTTTAAAGTGTGGTAGAAAAAGGTGCAGAAACAACAGAAATGGGTGTAACCTTAAGATGATTGTCAAGAAAAGTTAATTCAAGAACCTAAGGGGAGCTTCTCTAGGAGTAGGGTAAGTCTGATGTTGGTGCATCAAGAGCCACAACTGTTGTTTTCATAATACTCTGAAGCGTCCAGTCTGTGATGATTTAGGATGCCATGCAATCTGCTCGTGTTGCTCTACTGTGTTTTATGTAGTCCAAAGTCAACACTGCTGTCTACCAGGAAATTTTAGAGCACTTGATGATTCCTTCTGCTAAAACGCTTTATAGAGATGCAATTTCATTTTAAAGCATGACATAGCACCAGCTCTCAGTGTCAAAACTATGAAACAGTTTATTGAAATATAATTTTACTATGCTTGACTGGCCTGCCTGCTGGCCGGACCTGTACCCCACAGGTTGACACAAATAGTCCATGCTTATGTTAGTAGTAGATTAGATTGTTGCATTTTTATTTTTTTTTTATCAGGATGTCTTAAAATGTCTCTAAAGAGTCTTCATTTGATCCAGAATGCTGCAGCTAGAGTTTTAACAGGACCAATCATATCTCTTCGGTTTTGGCCTCTCTTCACTGGCTTCCTATTGAATGTAGAATTAGATTTAAAAATTTTCTCCTCACTTGTAAATGTCTAAATGAACAGATGCCTTGTTACTGAAAAGATATGATAGTGTGGAGTGTGTAAAATAAGAGGCTGATTCATGGCAAACGGTTTATTACACACTTCACATCTCTCAAGCACAGAACAGAATGAAACATTTCAGCAGGCACTTTTCTTTTACCCAAATCTCTCCTCACAAGTTTCATGGCATTTCTCCACACACAACATGACATTTGCATTACACTGCATTCAACCCCCTACGTCCTTGACTCCTTCCTGCTATCTCGCCAGGAACCTCCTGAGCATTGTTCTCCCATGCTTATCCACTGTCTCTTGTCTGAGATGCTAAATAATCTGACTCCCCCAAGGTGCTACAATAGTACCTTATCATCCGAACAGAGCATTGCTCTCCCAAAACACAGGCTTACTTGTAGGCAGAGCTTTAAGTTATCAGGCTCCTCTTCTATGGAACCAGCTGCCAATCTAAATTCAAGAGACAGTCTTGATCTCTCTTTTTTTTTAGGAATAGGATTAAAACTTTCTTTTTTGACAACAGTTATAGTTAGGGTTGGATCAGGTGAACCTGCACCTTCCCTGAGTTATGCTGCTACAGATTTTGACAGCTGGGGGACCTCCCATGATGCACAAGGTTTCACTTCTTCACTCTCAAAATTTGCTGTAAGAATTTTGCTGTTCATTAACATCTGTCAGCTCTTTCCCACAGATTGAGTGCCTGTCGTGTTGTTCATTACCCACATTTCTGTTCTTTTCTTCCTCTTCTCTAGCTAGTTACAGCAAATGACTGCCCCTCCCTGAACCTGGTTCTGCTGGAGGTTTCTTCCTGTTAAAGGGGAGTTTATCTTCTCCACCGTCAGCCAAGTGCTAGATCACAGACGATCACCTGATTTTGGGGGTCTCTTTCTGCAATTATGGGGTCTTTGCCTTACAGTTGCAAGTACTATGAGATGGCTGTCATTGTGCTATATAAATAAAGCTGAATTGAATTGCATTGATTTCTCTATGGACTGCAGTCAAGAGAAACTTTAGAAGCACCCAACCCAACAAGACAGATGAGCTGAAAGCTGCAATCAAAGCAATGTTCGCTTCAATAGCATCTCAGCAGTGCCCCAATCCCTCAGTGTCACACTGCATTGGTAAAGGAGCCCCAACTATGTAAGTGTCAGGTGTAAACTTTTCTAAAGTTTGACATTTCTCTATTGTATATCTTTGTTTTGATTGATTTTAGGTGATATTCCTATAATTTGAGATCACAGATTTCTGATTTTGATTGATGTGGAAGCTGTCCTTTGGTGTGTGTGTACTGTTCTAGTGATTTCATATCTTAATAACAAACCACCAAATGTGTTTACCAAAGGTTTCTCGGAGCATTCTCAATTTCAAGATTTCAACATTGGTACACATAAAAGATGCACACTGGTGCACATTATAACTAGATTGATAATGCTGTAACATTAGATTGTTCAACATTAACTAGCAGCAGCTACGGTGGAAAGTCTTCTTGACAAATTGAAAATCTGCAGCTTGTTAAGTGAGACTTGGAACACAAAGACCTTTCTGCTGGTGAAAAAAGCCCCCTTCAGAAAGGGGCCCTTGATGCATAAAGATGCACTGATCAGTTCACTTTCAAGTCCTTATTCTCACAATAGTAAAAGCCCCATGGTAGAAATTACACAGAAACGTCAGAAGAGACCCATTAGCCTATGGCAACGTCTGCCTTATACAGTATGTCATTTCATATCCATATTGCTGTGCTGGGTGCTAATGAGGAAGCTTAGGAGAGAAGCACCTCTTGATCTTCAAGTGAGAAAAATCACACAGTTCAAACATTGACACAGCTGTTAATCCACTTCACAGAGGCTGCATGGCACACAAAGTCATATTAAAAGTTTTAACAGCTACATGATTGTTGAAATTAGCTGACTTATTTCCACGTAGCACTCAAACCTGCAGACACCTGTCCCTTGTTAGCTGATTTATTTCAGATCTGGAATGGCCCATGATCTGATAAAACATACTGTAGATGCAGGCGATATCCTCCACCAGCCAAAGCGAAGATTAAACCCCGGGTGTAATTTCTCACTGTCATTCAGTTGTATTGTTTCATTTTCACTGAGAGGCTGCGGACAGTAAAAATTGTGTTGAGTTCACATACACGGCCCTCATAATTGTTGGCAAGAGTGCTAGAGTGATTTCTGTTGCCACTAAACCCTCCTGCGAGATTCACAGCTTGAGCCATGGGACCACCGCCAAACTAGTTTAAGGTCACCTTGCTGAACAAGCTGGCAGGAAACGGAAAGCTCCTGTACAGCTGCTCATCCAACCTGCCACTCTCACCGACATTCCTTTTGAAAGGAAGGGGGCTGCTGGCAATCATCTGTCTTGGATGCTTCCCACTCATCAGCTGCACAAACTCCCATGTCTTTCCTAAAGTAGTTTCATTTTTTTCCCTAGCCTAGTTGTTCTGCCCCTTCTCTGAACCTTACAAACCATTTCTCATCGCTGTTATGTCAAGCCCGTGCTCCACCTAACAAGGTCCTGCTGACCCGGCGCTTGTGTCCTCTTCAGTCCTGGCCTTGGAAGCCACAGGGTTTGCAAGTTTAATTAACCCCAAACCTGGATCAAGCCAGTTTCGACAGCTTTTCAGCATCTGGACTGCCGGCAAGAGGTAAAGGTATAAAGTCCACAGTCATTCACCAGTCTATCTTTAGAGCATAAAGAGGGCAAGTTAAGGGTGACAGCTCAACAATAGGTGACCTCCTCTGTAAGAAGTAAAGTGCAACTTCCCCATCAAATACAATATATATGAGAAATTTGGAAATGAGAAGCTTATTACCACTCTGTGAAAATCGTTAGTGAAAAACTCTAGTAACACTGGTAACTCTAGTTCACTGGTTGGTCAGTTCAGAATGGAGTCCGTTCCTTTAAGCTGGGTTCACACTATAGCGTTTTGAACCACTTTTACAGATGTTTTGAAAAATTAGAGAAATTAGTCCAAACGTCGGTGAAATTACGCTTGTGAGCAGGTTTTTTGTAATCCAGTGCACACCAACTTTTAAGAACTTTTATTAACTTTTATGAACTTTTGCTAGCGTTTGCCAGCATTGCATTCAGCATTGGCAAACATTTGCCAACTTAGGCTAGCATATGTGTAGCTGTTGCTGACTTAGGTTAACTTAAGCAAACAGATACTCAGCGCTGGTTAGCTGACACCAGCGTCAGGCGACGCCCATGTAAAGATCAGTGTTTGTTGAGGCTCCCTGCCATTCTGGACCTGCTTTTGGAGCGAACATATCTCCATTGGGCATACATTTCAGTATTTATTTTCATTTTATATTCCTATGTAGTTACTTCAGCATGCTCCTTTCCCCTGTTCATTCGTTCATTCCTCTAAAAAATAATAGCATACTGCCTGTCTAGAGACTCAAACAGTAAGTCCACAATTAAAATGTGAATGTGGATCGAATTAAAAAAAAAACTAGTGTATTGTCATATAAATAAAATGACGGGTGATTATATTTTGACTGTTACAACTCTCTCCTTTAAAATAACATAAAATCCTGTTAAATGTCATTTACTTTTTCACGTCACATCAGCGCTGTTTGATTCCCACAATGGAAGCTGAGCCAATAAATCCTGGTGAATGATTATGCATGGAGCAGAAACTCAAGAACAGTAAATTTCGCAAAGAGATTTTTTTTTTTTTTCTTTTTGGGCTGTCACATTTTTGGAGATTGTATTTTTTTCTTTCTTTTTTTTTTTTTTTTTTTTGTTTATTCCCCCTTCTCTCGGCTTCAGGCATTCCAGCACCATGGACAGCAACTCTTTGCATTTTCTCTTGCGTCCATCCATGTTTGAAGGGAATTTCCGTCTAAAAACATCTGCTTTCACCAGCATTTCTGTCAACGTTTGCCAATGGAGCTTAACTTAGGCCAACTTAGGTGAGCTCTGCATAACTTAGCTGAGTGCTCAGGAACTTTTTAAAAACTGAGCACAACTTTCACCAACGCATATTTCCAAACATCATTTTCAGCATGCTGAAAATTTGCAAAGTTCACAACTTTTGCCAGCATTTGGCAACAAACACCAACTACCATTAACTTTTACCAACTTTTGCCAGCAGAGCCAGACATTTGCCAAAACATCAGTAAAAGGTGGTCCAAACGTTGTACTGTCAATCCACCCTTAGATTCCTCAATAGAAACAGAATCCATCCATCCATCCATCCATCCACCCATCCATTCATCCATCTTCCACTGCTTATCTGTGGAGCCATGTCACCAGGGCATCAATCCAGTAAGACTAGCCGAGACTTCCGCCCAGTTCACATAGTACCATGATGCCCATGATCCCTCCTGCAGGTGGTGAGCCCACTGGAAGGTGGACCCATGTGCCTCCTTTGGGTACACTGGATCGTTGATGTAACATTTTTCATAGAGATCTACTGGACCTCTCTTATTCTGGCCCTTCACCCAGGACCAGTTTCCCTTAGGAGACCCTACCAGGGGGAAGCTGCCCCTGACAATACAGCTCCTGGGATCATTCAGACACTCAACCCTTCCACTACATTAAAGTAGCGATCCGTGGAGAGGTAGAAACAGAATACTTTTGACAATTTTTTACATTTCTCATCCTTTTAAAACATCCTTCTCACACTTAATTTGAGCTTGATCCTGCCAGAACAAGATCCGGCACCTCTCATGTTTGGACTGCAACCTCTTCAGTGGGATCCACACCTCTTGTGTCACTATGAGAATAAGTTTTTGTCTATTAATTAACGTTATTAGTCTTTATTTTTTGCACAAAAAAAAAAAAAAAATCCCTCAGCTATTTTATCTGCAGTTTAAATTGGATTTTATCAAGGGGTGGGGGTGAGTAGCACCAGGTAGTTCAGTTCAGACACAGCGTGGAGTTTGAATTAGTTCTCAGCATCAAGGAGGAAAAGAAAGGAATTGCCAAAAAGACAGGCAACTTTATTGAATTTCTGTAAACCAGCAGAAGGGTGAGATTCTAAGGAGGACAAACCTTTCAGTGGATGTGGACAACACCGTGGAGACAGGAGGACGGGTGGCAGTGCGGTAGAAGTTAACGTAGCTGCACCTGTTGCTAGCAGAGAGTGGCAGTGGACAGATTCTTTCTTTCGCCTTGTCGGCCTTCCGGCTTCATTCCATGTGTTGTAGGCGTTGTGGTGTTGGGTCCATGGTGCTGAAACTGGATGGACAAATCATTTAGCCTGCTTACTTCTAACAGCTCCAGTTAATGCATCTATGCCCTGGTTGTGAAAATAGAGTGTAGTTTAGAAAATTATATACTTAGTAGGAAAATGTGGCACTTAGGCAGCCCAATTTATTTGTTTCTTTTCTGTGTGTTTTCTTAGTCTATTTAGTCATTTTTGTATTGGCATTCTGTTCATTTTTGGGGGGTGGGGGTGGGGATGAAAGTTTCATCAGAGGTGGCTCTTGGGCTAGAGAGGAACCTATTGCATTTTGGAGGTGATCCATGAGTGCAAACCTCCACCAAGGCCCTATCTTGCAATGTAAGGGGTAAAGGAAGGAAGGTACAGAAAAAGGGAGGGAGGGAGGGAGGGAAGGAGCCTTGGCAGAGGTATGCACTCTCTGAATGCTTTTCTTGTTCAAAATGTTGCCACAGCAGTTTTGCTGGGAACAATCCTGCTTTTTTATTAGTTAGCTATATGCAATAATCAGAAGATATATGAAGCATACTATCAAATCATGTCGGTAGAAAAAAGGTAGATAAATAGATAAAAGTTCCTTAAAACAATACAAACCAAATATGTTGTGCCGCAGCTGCTAAGGCTCTTTATACTTTTTTGCTTGTGACTACTCGGAAAGCGGCATCCGTGATGGAATTTCCGAAATGTCTCCAAATGTTCATGAGGGGGTCGCAATTTCCTCTCCTGAGTCGCAGGGCCTCTTGTCGCAGGAATTTCCAACATGTGTCTCGGGCCCATCTAAAACCCTTCTCAATGTAGTTTCCGAGAGTCCTGTGGAACTAAACTGTGACTGATTGGAGACAAAAAGGACAAGACATTCCACTCGAGTTACAGGTGGAACGGCCGGTGACAGGTATTTTTTTATTACAAAAGAAAATCATTGCCAGAAACCCCTCCCTCATGTCTTCTTCATTCGTACACTTCATTACAAATTGCACAACAGGACCATATACTGTAAATACGGGGCCTCTGCCCATTCCACATTGTACTGCACAGTACCCCGGTTGGAGAGGTGAGGGTCGTTTTCATTCTTCAACCATCTTCATGTTTTGCTTATATATTTGTTTTTGTCTAATTCATCTTGTATATTATTGTCATTCACATACGGTCTGGGAATATTTATAGAGCAGTTACTATTTTGAGTGTCTTTGCTAGCTGTAAAAGACTGGGCAAGCAGTGAAAATGTGTTTTTTTCTATTGCGGGCCATGTGTAATTGTATATACTGTATATTGCAAGTCATTTTGCACAATCCCTTTTGTACTATACTCCAGTGGGAAAGAGGCTGGGGTGGGCAAGCAGTGACAATGTGGTTTCTCAATTGTTTCTTGTGACTGCCAGGCATGCGTGTCTCCTGTGTGACTCCAAGTGAAAATTGTGAAAATTGTCACAAATTCACATATTTGTTCCGCTTTTTTTTTTATAACTCCAACTAGCTGCGAGCTGTTGAAGCCCAGTGAGATACTACCTTTACAATTAGAGTTATTTGAAATCACTTGTCATCAACTCGAACCAAAAGCAGTATCAAATATGTATGTACAGTATTGCTGGGTGGATGGAATTTTGATCCATCAATATTGGTCAGAATTGTTGGATTTTAAATTTCCAGTACTGCAACAAATATCTCCTCTCTGTGATTTGATACCACCCTTATGATGTCACGGCTTTACGTCTTTGCTAAATACACTTATTTCACATGCTGAGTGGCACTTATCATGGCAAGTTGCCTGGCCTTTACTCCCCTTTATTGGCGGAATTCCCCATCAGCTGCATAAATTGCCTTTTGATAACCTTTTTACGAGTGTCTATGGGGCCACACTGGACAGACGCTTTGAACAAAATATTCTAATAACCCCCAAACTTTTATTAACTAGCACAGCTTTTAATTTCAGTGAATACATTTAAAGCACCATCAAATAGCTCAGACTCTCTTGGGCAAACTAGCGGCACCCTCAAAGTTCAGCAGTTAAATGAACAGATAAGTGAGCACTTTTTTTTTTTCTTCTTTCCCAGCGTGTATCAAATGGGCCATCATTTGCATGCATGAGGGTTGAAAAGAAAACATATTGAAGGAAAATATAACCCTGATCTCTCTTCACAGATATGGGTCAGCTATATTTTAGACATCAATGAGATTCTCTTCCTTTAGGACGCATGCAAGGGCAACCCTATTGGGGAGACGGAGTCAAATTTGCCAATGTTCCTTGTATTGGCGGTTTGCAGCCCAATACTGTATTCAGCTCACAGCCGAGAATGCAAGGGAAGCTAATCACTGTCAGACATATCCAATTCAAAGCTTACTTTGGAGGGAAAATCTAATTAACATAATAGCAAATGAAATGGAGCGAGAAGAGAAATAGGATAGTTTTCACCTGCTGGCTGGAGGAGAGCGGTTATTGTGTCAAGACAACAGAGGATGAGAATTAGCCTTGTTGTCGAAATGTGGAAGGTCAGGGGTCATATAGGGCGAACGGAGAAGTAGATCATTTCGTTCCACTAATGGGTGTTGACACTGTCTATAAATATTTGATATCTGTAGTTTAAGTTTGTGACATGGGGAGGTCAGGGATGTGTTTCGCATGTAATTGCATTAGAATATCATAAATAATGAATTAATAAAACCAGAGCATCGGCTTGTTACTTCCCACATTAAGCCTCATTTCTCGTCCTGAACTCTGAGAACTTCCACTCCAGTTTAAGATGACCTGTATAAATTTTTCAGTCTTGCACTCGGATGACAGGTTGAATCTAATTTGTGTGAGGTTTTTTTGCGAAAAGTGAAGCAGGAAGAAGAAGAAGAAGAAGAAGGAAAAAAAGCTAAATTCAACAGCTATGTCAGCACTGCTCAGAGAATACCTGGGCAGCGCGGCACCTTGGAGTTTTTTGTCACCACTGTCACGCATCACTGTCTCATGAAATTGGAAACACAGAGAAATACAAATCTTGACATTGCTGGATATCTGTTTGACATTGGGCACGTTAAACTAACTGTCTCAGTGTGCCTATGCAAGCACTTATCGGTGTGCATACCAAACAATGGCCTTTTTGTGAAAGTGCTGCACACATTACAATGGAGACAAAGCTGCAGCAGCCAATGCAAAGTCTTCAAACAATATTATCCAGTAATCTAAATCTGGATGTGGTCCTTCTCATCGTTGACTGCTGAGATCTGGGCCTATGCATTAATTATACCCTCTTTGCCAGGTCACTGACGGGGTCAGAGGACGTTGAGAATTATTCATTGTGTCAGCAGTGCCATTGGACCCCAGCGGATAGGGAAACCTGTTGCTCAGGGCAAAGGGCACAGAATTCTCCTCCCAAAACCCTCCCTCCTTTTGCCCTCTTTCCCCTTCCACTCAGTCTCAAACTCCCCTCAATCCTCAATGTCACGGGGTGCCGAGAAGAGGGCGTCTTTTCCTTTCTTTCTCTCCCCTCTTAGCGGGAAACCCTCTCAAGGCGCAGCAGGTATTGCATGATTGTTATTCCCACCCTTCTCCTCATCCTAAAGGCCTATTTAAAAGCTAACTCCTGTCATCTTTTCAGCAATAATGTCACCTGATTTTCTAGGTCCAGTGGAGAAAAAAAAAAAAAAAGTTGTCCCATTTTTTGAGAGAACAGAGGCTAACAGGCAGGAGGAAGAAAAGAGAGAGGAAGTAGAGGTGGGAAGGAGTTGGTGCACACCAGATTCATCAGGCAGCACTGTCTTAATGAGAGCTGTAAGTGAGTTAACTCTGAAGTTAATTTGCCCCTAACTGCGCCCACACAACACTTGTCTCTGAATTTGCATTCAAATTAAGAAAATGAGGGAGCGGATTTTAAGTTTGACCATTACGGGGGCTTTCACGTGGATTTCACAAGATTGCTGTGGTACGACTGAAGTTGGAGGCAGTTAGTCTTTCAGGGTATCTAATCATGTTTGTGCTTGGCTCAACAAAAGACCAGAATCAGACATGGGGAGGCCAGCAGCTCGGCACAATTGGGGATTTCAGCTAATGACAAAAGTGCCAGGTGTCTCGCCAGGTGTGGTTGATTAGAGAGAATCAAACGCACAGTCAAGGTGACAACTGGTGCTGTGTTCCAGCTGAGAGTGGGAAGGAATTTCTGGATCAATGAGGCACAGAGGACAAAAAGAGAAGAGGAATTTTCTACAGGCCAAAAAAGACAACAATAACTTCTTTCTTGATTCGCGAGGATTTTCTAAGGCCACATGCTGATTCAGTTATGGAGTTTGGTTGGAATAACTACAAATAATACCAGAGTGACGGCCTAGTTGGTCGAGCATCTGCCCCACAACTGGGAGGTCGTGGGTTCAAATCCCTGCCGGGTCATACCAAAGACCATATAAAAATGGTGCCTTCTGGCTTGGTGCTCAGCACAACAGAATGCGGAAAGGAAAGTTAACGCACAGAGCTACCAGAGGACTGACCCCCCACTGTAGCTTTCACTACTCACAGTAGCTGAGTGGCCTAGGGTCAGTGAAACGGAGATAGGCACCACCCCTATACACCACATGGTGCCCCACCTGCTGTGGAAGGGATTAACTTAATTTAACAATTCCTCCTATAGTCTGAAGCCTCAGTGACATGGATTTAGATGGGTGGATACTGCAGAATATGTCTAGATAAAGGGATTATACAAATGCACATACACTGACATGTAGCACATGTCGACCCAAGTGGTATACACGTGTTGCATTTAAAATGCCAGGAAAAAAAATATTTTCAAATTTGTCTTGCTTGCCACGTCTGACTGCAGGTAATTGCAGACACACAGCCAAGTGAAATCACATAATCCAACTGAAGCAACATGGCTGTGAGACATGCCAAGGATACATACACCTGTGGATACATAAATGTTTGACTTTGCATACTTGTATATCAATCTGTATGCATGTGTATTGTGTTCTGCATGGTGACACATGGGAATACATCAATGTGAACACACATGGACTCATATACCAATATCACTCAATATAACCATATCTTCCTGAATTTCACTCAGAAAGGGTAGTACCTCATGGAGCAGTGAATGCTGACGATCATTGTGATTTTTGGATTCGCTAACTTTTCTAATGAATGTTGGGAAAAACAAGCAAGTAGCGCACAAATGCTAAAGAATGTTAAAGGATGCTGTGCTTATTGGGTTTTGTCAGGGTTCGTAAAAGTTGCGAAACAATTCACCCACAGTTTTTAAGGTTGAAAACAGTTTGTTGTACAGGTTCTTAAAGAGTTTCTGGTGTTCTGTCATGATTGGGAGAAGGAAAAGCTCACGTGCAGGCTGCTAACACCAGAGAATACACACGACACAGAGAGGCAACGTTTAAACACAATTTTATTGAAAATAAACTCAATTATTAGAAAAGCATCACTCGCCAGAGGAGCACACAGCGGTTGGTGAGCAGAGAGCCAGGCAGAGGAACCCAGCGGAGATGAAGGAACCAGCAGGACAGAGTTGGCAGGGAGTAGGAGAGGAGTGGAGCTGGGAAGAGAGTCTGACCAGGTGGAGAAGGCAGTGTAGAACGGTGATGATGATGATGGGGCAGTTGAGCGTGCAGCAACCCTGGAGATGCACCGCGGAGATGGCAACAACCCAATGAGCCAGCGCTGGAGCGTTCGCGAACAGATCCTTTTAAACACTGGTAGAGAAGAGGCAGCAGGTGCTTCCACTCATGCAGGTGTGCTGATGACCTGTGGAGCCAGGAGCCTGATGGAGAACCTCCCACAGGAAGGGATGGGAAGCGCTCTCACCTGATCATAACATATTCACTACTTGGCGAACCAAAAAGAGCTCTAGGGTAGTATCTCAGTGCAGTGAATGCTGATGAAGATGGCGATTTTGGATTTGCCAGCTTTTCGTAAAAGGTTGCAAAACAGTTCACCAGAAGTTTTTTTTTTGTTTTATTTTGTCTTTCAGCTGCTCCCTTCTGGGGTCACCAAGGCATATCATCACCTGATATCATGATGATCCACATATTGATTTGGCAAGGATTTTTACACAATCCTCCACAATTTACCTGGGCTTGGGACTGGCACAGGGTGTACACTTTCTCCCCCCATGGCTGGGTAACCATCTTTCCTTCCCCCAATCTGTTGCACAGAGCACCAAGCTAGAAGACAGGAAGAGACATTTTAATATGGTCTTTGTTATGACCCGACTGGGGCTTGAACCCACAACCTCCCGGTTGGATGCTTTACCACTAGGCCACCACTCCAGTGGTCCTGTTCTTACACAGTTGCTAGTGTTCACTACTAGGTGAACAATACAGAACTTTAGCGACTTGTGTTACAACTGTTTGCAGACGCAGTACAACCATTTGCAGATGTGGTACAACCATTTGCAAATGCTTACAACTATTTTGCAACTGTTTGCAGAAAGATATATTCACAAAAAACATTCAAAAACTGTTGATGATCTTAACCTCTTAAAATTCTGTGGCATATTGTGAGCCTCCCCCCTCTGGTGGTCAAGGTTTTTTTGAAGAAATTATTCAGTTTTGATATCAGACATCGCTAAGGCTGCAATTTGAAAGTGGTAAGAGATAATGGCTTACTGTCAATTAGAAAGATGTAGAATATGATCCAAAGTGTGGTGATTTGCTCTGCCTGCCTGTTGACTGATTCTCCACAGCTACGCGCACACCTGCTTTCCTCATCAGCTGGACAGTTTAAGCCATGCTGCCCTCAGGTCTGCACAGAGTCATCTTTCTCCCTGGTCTGATGAGACCATTGCTGCACTTCGTCAATCGCCAAGATTACTCTCAATCTCTTCATTCTCTGGAGATTACTCCTCTCCTTCCTTGCCTTCCTGGAGAACCATCTTCACCTCGTCATCCTCCTGGGAGTACCACTCCCCGACGCCAAGTGAGCTTCTATCATCACTTTCATCTCTCCACACTCACTCCCCTGTGCACAGGTGGAAATCCGTGGTGGCGGACCAAATACTCCCTGCACCTCATCACTCCATCTACTACTCCATTCGCAACTGGGGCTGAAGACACTGTCTTCCTGGCCGGAGCCTTCGAGACCAAACCTGAGCTGAACTCCACCTTGCCAAAAGTAAGGCTAACTATACTGCACAGTTCCACCAGTGTGTGGTTACTAATTCCCCTGTCTCTGCTTCTCCATAGGGTTGCCAGGCTGTACGGTGCTCTGCTCGCCCCGGCTGCTATATTCATACACACACGCATACACTCACACACATATTGCATAATAAAGATCATTGAGTTGATTTTTGGGTCTGTGTCTGCTTTCTGGGTCTCCGAACATGTCACAACATTTGAGATAGGAGTAAATTTATGCATCTAATTTGCATAATGTGACGGCAGCTGTATCGAATTACAGAACTTTTGGTCAAAAGTGGACTTTGGACATATTTACACAAAGGCTGGCTTTGGTTTTTTGTCTTCATTTTTGGTTTTGTTTTTTTGTTATCTTATCTTCAAAATATATGATCCAGAAAATCAGCAGAATGTACACAAACCGATAAAAAATGGTCAGACCTACCACTCGTCGTGTCTTCATTCGTCCATTTTTGTCATCCATGGTCCTTATTTAGTCTTCTGCCAGTCATTTTTGCTTTCTCTCCCACATCCAGAAACTGTCACATGTATGTTATGAATTATTCAACCTCAATTTTGGTTACATTATACCGCCAAACCGGCGGTATTGTTCTCGGTCATCATGTGCAGCTCCGTCGATGGCAGATGAAAGTGTACACGTTCCAGACCATCTTCCGTTGTCACAAAATATAAATATTTCCCTTCAGAAGCTAAATAATCTCTTTTTAGAATAATAGTTGGCAAAATTTAGAGCAAACGCTTCCTCCGTGTGGAAATGTATGTTGGGATGGAGTCTTTGTTCACATTCTCAAATCAAATCAAATCAAATCAAACTTTATTGTCATATTGCTGTACATACAACTGTAGTGCAGGCAAGATGAAATTGCGTTTCTCTCGGCATCCATATAAGAAGCAGCATGATTAAGACACACTCCCACATAGCTCCCACCCCCCCATCCATTCACACATCCCTGAGACATACTTGGGGAAAAAGAATAACTAACTATAATATACAAAATGTCCATAGGTGCAGTAGTGTGTATGTGAGATTCCGGGTCAGCTGTTCAGCATCCTGACAGCTTGTGGGAGGAAGCTGTTGATCAGTCTGGTGGTTCTGCCTCTGATGCTCCGGAATCGTTTACCAGATGGAAGAAGTTCAAAGTGTTTATGCAGAGGGTGAGAACGGTCCTTGACAATGTTCAGTGCCCTGCTCCTACAACGGTTCTGAAAAAGTTCTTGGACAGAGGGGAGGGAGACTCCAATTACCCTCTCCGCCCCCTTGACTATCCTCTGCAGGGCTTTTTTGTCTGACACACTGCAGCTGGAGTACCATGTAGCAATGCAGTACGTCAGAACACTCTCCACCACACCTCTGTAGAAGGTCCTGAGGATGCAGATGGGGAGAGAGGCCTGTTTGAGTTTCCTCAAGAAGTGTAGTCTCTGCTGAGCTCGCTTCCTGATCTCCAAGGAATTCTTGCTCCAGGTCAGGTCCTGCGAGATCTGCACTCCGAGGAACTTGATGTTCTCTACTCTCTCCACTAAACGGCCGCCGATGCTGAGGGGGACGTGCTCAGGCTGTGACCGCCGGAAGTCGATAATCATCTCCTTTGTTTTGTCCACGTTGAACACCAGATTGTTCTCCCTGCACCAGCCCTCCAGGTCTCTCACTTCTTCCCTGTACATTGATTCCTCATCCCTCTGAATAAGTAACACCACCGTGGTGTCATCTGCAAACTTAATAATCTGGTTCCCCTCGTGTTTGGATACACAGTCATGTGTTAGAAGTGTAAACAACAGTGGACTGAGTACACAGCCTTGAGGGGTTCCGGTACTCAGCGTGACAGAGTTGGAGATGTTGTTTCCAACCCGGACAGACTGAGGTCTCTCAGTCAGGAAATCCAGGATCCAGAGACATGTGGCGGTGTTCAGACCGAGAAGGAGTAATTTCTCTATCAGTCTCTGGGGAATAATGGTGTTGAATGCTGAACTGAAATCAATGTACAGGAGTCTGGCGTAGGTGTCTTTCTGGTCCAGGTGGGTGATGACAGAGTGTAGGGTGATGACTATAGCATTCTCTTCTTCATGTTACCGGAAATGATGTTTGCGGCGATTTGTTGGGTGAAGTCCTCCAGTCCTCCAGTGAAGAGCAGTAAGCTATACGTGTCTGACATCTTGTGCTGGGAAATGCTTGGTACAACTGGGTTTTCTGTGCTTTTCGGGCATATCACCTTACAGGCGCAGAATTGCACCAGGGACAGCAAGTGACGCTGATGTCTTATGAAAGCAGAATATCAAAAGGTTAAAAGCTGTTGACAAACTGTTTGCCAACCTTTTTACGGACCCCAATGAAACCCCAAAAGTGCAATATTTATGAATGTTCCTTAGCATCTGCTGCTCTGCGACATACTGTGGTAAGCGACATTCGTTGCAACTGTATGCAAATGTGTTACAACCTTTTATAATGATCTGCAAATGCTTACAACTATTTCACAAAAGTTTACAACTGTTTGAGGAAAAATATATTCACAAAAAAAATTTGAACATGTTCTTAATTTGGCGACTTTAAAGACTGTTGGCGAACTGTTTGGCAACATGTTACGATCCCTGTCAAAACGCAAAAGGCACAATGTTCACCAGAATCCATCGCTCTGTGAGATATAGAATAACAACTTTTTTCCACCATTTTGCACTCATTGCAGGTCTATATGTGTGTTCACATACGCAGGTCTGTGTGATTGGAACTTTAAAATCTGTTGTGCAGAAGAAAGTGTTATAGGGAGAGACTGCTAGACCTCCCTCTTCCCATTCTCATTGCTGACTTTTCCAGTTGAGATACCAATGTGTTCCCAAGCCAGGCGAGTGGCATAAGCTTTTGATTATATCACAGATCTGCCTCAGTCATGACTTAACTCTTTGAGTGTGAGATTCCGTGTGCCCCTAGTGGCAGAGTGTGGCGCTGCACCTGTCAACTGATTTTAATTTCCTAAAGACTGTTCACCTTTACTGAGGATTTGTACTGATCAAGCCAGTTCAAAAGGTGGCAGGCACGCATTGGAGGACTCATGGATGACACGTAATACACCAGAGAAGAAGAAATTCTCCTTCTTGTTCGTCGTTTTGGAGATCACAGCACAAGATGGACGCGGACCATCATTGTGGACATTCGCGATCGCCCACGGACGAGGAAATGCACAGGATTTGGTCCTGAATTTGCCAACTATGATTCTAAAAAGAGATTATTTATCTTATGAAGGTAGATGTTTACATGTTCTTATAACACAGGCAGCATGAAACTCGTTGAATTCACCTGCCGGTACCCGGAGCGCCATGTGACTGGAGGACAGTCGCCGGTTGTATGTCGTCAATATAAGATAAATTGCCGTGGAATAAAAGCGAAATTATGGTGGAATAATAAGTAACAGTTTCTGGATGTAGGAGAGAAAGCTAAAATGACCGAGAGAGGACAAAATAACCACTAGAATGCCGCTAAAGGATGCCACTTTGCCAGAGGTAAGTGACAAATGTATTTGTTTGCTTGTATGCAAATTAGATGCGTAAATTCACTTCTACCTGAAACTTTGGATCATATTCTACGTCTTTCTAACTGACAGTAAGCCATTATCTCTTACCACTTTAAAGTTATAGCCTTCGAAAGTTCTGACATCTGATCTGACTAGTTTCTTGAAAAAAAATCTTTACCACTGTTGACCACTAGGGGTTATGTTGCAGTTTGGCGACAGTCACACTCAAACGGCTAAAGCATTTTCATTTTGTTTTAATATAATTCAAATCAGATTTGCTTACATCCAGGCAATTTACTCCATCACTCTTCTGTCATGAGTCTGAGCACAGTGCTCAGACTCTCAGTTTTTTTCTATGTATTTGGTCTGTTATGATTATGTTGTCAGTTTCTGTAATGTTTGGTCTATTTTCTGTTCTGTGGCATGAGCTCCCTCCTCAACTCCAAGGCACACCCATCTGCTGTTCGCTATCTGCTTCCCAGCCATCCCAGCTGCGAGCAGTTGGAAATTAGGTCCTGCCCGTTCACCGGTTCGCACCTGCCACTCATTATTTCCCCCACTATTTATAGACTGCAATTTCCCTCCATCATTGCAGCAGTCTCAATTGTCTTCTATGGAAAGTCTCCCCCCGTCTTTCCTCCAGAGTGTCCTCAGCTCTGGAGTGTCATTTCTTGTGAGTTATTCTTCATTTGCATTTTTTGTGTGTTTTGCACTGTACTTGATTTATCGTTATTAAATGTCACTATTGCAGTTAAGCGCGGGGGTCTGTCTTTCTGCCCCGGAGGGGCGTACATGACACTAAACTGCTGCCACAAATTACCCAAAAGACCCAGCTTCTGCAGTAGGGCATTTTCTCATTCTTTTTGTGTGTTTTTTCACCCACATGTTTTCTGGAGCTCATTATGGATACAGCTGGTGGACCAGGCAATCCTATGCATCTGGGGTGGGAATGCGACCGAGCTCTTATGGAAATAGAAGGGCTCATCTCTACGGCAAGCACATATTCCACCTCAGAGGACACATTACGGTATTTGGATCTGGCAGAGGCAGCAGCTCGTTGATGCCCTCAGCTCTCGGAGTACACTGAGGGAGTTGAGAAGATTTCCCTTGTGGCAGCACTGCAATGCGAGAACAGCGGAAGGGTGAGGAAGTCTCCGAAGAAGCCCGGGCTCACGCCAAAGGGAGGGAGCTCCCGGGACTTCACTGTTTCCGCTCCTCGCCAGTCCTCAACGCCTGTTCCCACTCCAACTAAGCCAGCTTCAGCTCCACAAAGATGACGTCGCCCAGCCCCAGACCACTGGGGAAATGCCATCTCCTCCTCGCCTGCAGCCTCTTTTTTGTTGGAACGGAAGACTCCGGCAACAGTGCGCTCTGAGCATCTCTTTTCTCCAGCTGATTCCCCAGCTTCCTCCCAGCAACTCCTCCCACTGCTGGGAGGATCAATGCATCCTCCCTGGCTCTGTCCACATCCGTGATTAAAGGGGTGGCTCCTCCACAATCCTCAGAGGGGCTCAAGCTCACCATAGACACGGAGAGGGATGACTGCTCATCTCCTGCTGCAGATAACATCACTCACCGGGATGACAGGTAAGTGTTGGTTCATTCCATGTCAATTTATGATGAGATGCCTTGTCTGATTCCCGGTGATGAGGTTCAGAGTCCGCAGTCCCCTGAGCCCTCCCCACCTGCTGCCGTAAGCAATTTCTCACCAGCCCTCTTGGTGTCCTCTTCCCTGGTTCCTGAGTTTCCACCGGCCCGGAACAGAACCACCGGATGATAGAGGAGCCCGTGGCCCTTGAAGATCCAGTCCCAGCACCAGCAGTGAGCCAAACCCCAGCCACCACACTGGATGAGCCACCAGCTTGGGTCACTTTACTACCATGCCTGTTGCGGAGGCCACCCCAGAAGAGTCAGCAACTGAGCTGGACCTCCAGACAACTGAGCCCAAAGCAACATCATCGCCCAGATCGACGGAGTCCTGGACGGTGGTGGAGCTTGAGCTCAGGCAAGTGCTCTCCTTTGTTTTTCATGTCTCAGTTTTGGAGAGGTCTTCCCTGACTCTTGGAGAGGAGAGCCAGGTGCAGCGACCTGCTGTGCCTGAGCTCATCTCGCCGGGCTCCGCCGCTGCCAGTGACCCTGACCCTGCTTCTGTATGTGGTCTGTCTGAGCTTCCTCCCAGGGTCACCGGAGATGTTCCAGTACCACCAGATTTCTCCGTGGGTCCAGGCTCACCACCCGAGGCTGCTTTGGGTCCAGCTTTCCCCACAATGGAGGTTGTCGTGGGTGCCCTGTCCTAGCCCGGGACCTCCGTGGGTGCAGCTCTGGCCCAGGTTGGGTCTGCTGTGGGTGCAGCTCCTCCTCTGCCTGAGGCTGTCATGTGGGTTCCTTCTTCCTTGTCTGGGTCTTGGTGGGTGCTGCGTCCCAGCCTGAAGCCAATCTGGGTGCTGCGTTCCAGCATGGGTCCGCCTTGGGCATTGCGCTCCAGCCCGGAGCCCAACAAGGGTGCAGCATTGGCCCAGTCGGGGCCTACCGTGGGTGCAATATTAGCCCAGTCAGGGTCCACCGTGGGTGCAGCGTTGGCCCAACCTGGGCCCACCGAGGGTGCAGCTCCACTCCTGCCTGGAGCCACAAGGGTGCGGCTCCACTCCAGCCTGGAGCTACTGTGGGTGCTGCAGAGCTGCAGTCCAGACCTACTGCGAGTGCTGCAGATCTCCAGCCCGGAGCCAGTGCAAGTGCTACCATGCTCCAGCCTGAAGCCACTGCGGGTGCAACATTTTCTCAGCCTAAGACCACCGTGGGCATCGTGGTCCCCCTTCCTTGGCCACCAAATACCATTCCCCCCCCCCCCGGCCCTTTATATCCTCACTGGGCCTCCCCATGGGGGAGCCAACTCCTGGGTCACTGCGCCAGTCTTGGTGGCTGAAGAACTCTGGCCGGCCGCCCAATAGACTGAGCCGCTGGGTTTGGTGGCCCATGTTCTCCAGCAGGCCACCGGACTCGTACCACCTTGCTGTCTGGCTGGCCTGGGACTTCAGCCAGCCACCGGAGTTGCCTGGTTCTTCGGACTAGGGGGCCCAGGGGCTTGGAGTAGAGTGGGTGTGGATCCTGAGAGAGTTCATTATTTTTTCCCTCCTGTCCTGTTCCCCCCACCTCCCTCCCAGGGTGGTTGCTTGTTGTACCCTTTTCTTTGGGGTGGGGGGTGGAATCCTCTTCGGTGTTGCCTTGGGGTGTCTAGGTTCCACCCCTTGAAGGGGGGGGGGGGCTCTGTCATGAGTCTGAGCATGGTGCTCATACTCTCACTTTATTTCTGTGTATTTGGTCTGTTATGATCATGTTGTCAGTTTCTGTAATGTTTGGTCTATTTTCTGTTCTGTGGCACGAGTTCCCTCCTCAACTCCAAGGCACACCCACCAGCTGCTCGCTATCTGCTTCCCAACCATCCTAGCTGCGAGCAGTTGGAAATTAGGTCCTGCCCGTTCACCTGTTCGCACCTGCCACTCATTATTTCCCCCATTATTTATAGACTGCCATTTCCCTCCATCATTGCGGCAGTCTCAATTGTCTTCTACGGACAGTCTCCCTCTCCTTTCCTCCAGAGTGTCCTCAGCTCTGGAGTGTCATTTCTTGTGAGTTATTCTTCACTTGCATTTTTTGTGTGTTTTGCAATGTACTGGATTTTTCGTTATTAAATGCCACTATTGCAGTTAAGAGCGTGGGTCTGTCTTTCTTCCCTGAGGGATGTCCATGACATCATCTCAAGGCACTTGAGTGAGTAAACCTACAATTTCTCCTGTATAGGATGATCAAAAATAGGTATAGAAACATTAATGTCCAGTGAATTACCATCAATTGTGAGGAAAACCTAAAATAAATGTGATAAATTGTAGGTCACTATTGGTCATGCTGATAAAAAAATAACCAGGCAATCTTTCGGCATTGGCCTTGAGGGAAATACAATAGCTGGAAATAAATAAATAAATAAATGCTATTACTACTACTACTACTACTACTACTACTACTACTACTACTACTACTACTACTACTAATAATAATAATAATAATAATAATAATAATAATAATAATGATGATAATAGTCAAACTCATGCTTGTTCAATGAACCATAAGCTTTGCCACAGAGTCATAACAGTTCACATCTACTATTAGCCATTTAAATTGTCATTTTAACAGAAAAGGAAACAAGTGTGTAGAAATTTTTAAAAGCTTATAAAGTGCCTTGCATAATGTTCTGCACTTTAAATGCCCTTAACCTTCACCCAACCAACAAATCACAATCACATTTCAGTGTCATCAACAATGACACTGAAAAGATAAATTAAAACCGTCTTCTTTTGAATAAAGTATTGAAGGTAACAGGAAAACAGCAAGCAGGGAAAGCCTATTAAATTCAGGGCCACAAGCGCTCATGTTTAAATTCCTCATGGCTTTTTTGTTCAATAATTTTAAGTAATAGAAATTGTGTATGTGAATAATATATACAGTATATACAATTCAGCACACACACACAGATAGATAGATAGATAGATAGATAGATAGATAGATAGATAGATAGATAGATAGATAGATAGATAGATAGATAGATAGATAGATAGATAGATAGATAGATAGATAGATAGATAGATAGATAGATAGATAGATAGATAGATAGATAGATAGATAGATAGATAGATAGATAGATAGATAGATAGATAGATAGATAGATATCAGTCCCTCCAGGATTCCGCGATGTTGTGATGGCACCAATTCACGCAAAGTGAATTAGTTTACAAAGGAGGGGCTCAATGGCAAGAGAGTACAGCATACCTGAGAGGGGGCAGCCCTGTCGGACACCCCTCTCAACTTTGAAAGGAGCACTCAAACTACCATTAATCTTAAAAATACTCTCAATGTCTCTATACAAGGCGTGGATCTTGGCGATGAACCCTGAGCTGAAATCGAAGGCTTCAAAGCCTGTTTTCCACTAGCCCAGCACACCTTGGTACGGCTTGATTCACTTCAGTACGGCTCGGAATGCTTCTGTCTCCATTAGCACGCTGTTGTGCTTGTGCTGTGATGGTTTGTGTTAGGAGGTTTTAGAAGCGGGGCAGCAGCAGATTCTCAGCGAGGCGGGGCCACACTCCCGTGACGTTATGCACCCGACTGAGTCCTTATTTACATGAGACAAAAAAGGATCCAAGGATTATTGCCTTGCTCGCTCTGTGGATTTATCTCACAATTAATTTTATCTCATAATTAAGCTGCAACAACACAAGTCACTTTAGTTTTGAATTAACTGCCAAATGACCTAGAAATAATGAGCTGAAACTTGTTTTTATTCGTATTAAATAATGAGACGGTGGCACACTGTCCAACACCACATCCTAGGGCATTTTGGATGTACTGAATTAAAAAAAATCATGTTTTTCACCTTCAGGTCAATGTTTGGAACAACAGTATTATTATTTTCCGTTTAGATGATGCTACACTCCTTCTAAAGTATTGTAATTCTCTGAATTTGGAATGCCGATAGAACATTCAATTTACATATACTTACTTTTTTTACCTACTTTGACTTGTAAGCTTGATCACTCTCTCCTGCTGCATTTTAAAGTCCAACTGTGCAACTTCTTATAAGTTAACATAAAAAATGTACCCAAAGTTTAGAACTGGATCATGTGGGGCTAATTTTTTTATGATATTTCAATAAAAAGAACAGAAAGCTTACAAAAACATTTGTTTTTTGGTCTAGTTAAAAATTACATTACCTTTACAATGGTTGACCCCTGACAGGAAGATCAGATCAGACTAGGCAATGGAATTTCTATGTAATTATACTGTTTTATAATTCAGTGTTATAACAGACAAACCACACTTTCCAAAACAATACCATTTTATTATATACAAAATATTAAAAGAAAAAAAAAACTTTGCAACACAACATGAAGGTTAATCGACATTTTATACACGCCGACCACTGAGTGTCTACACCAGCTTCCCAAACTGGGTCACAAGTTGAATGAAGCCGTCTCTGCCTGCTGTGGGTCAGGAAGGCTCGGTTGAATTAATCCGTGCGGGCTGTCGCGGCGGACGCGTGGGATGATTCTACAAGGAAAATACACACAATAAAATACAGCACGAAAGTGCAATATATACAGAAAAGACAATAGTTTTTAACAAGAATACATAAGCTTATTTCAGCGTATTGTTCACATGAATAATTAAAATAAAAGCTTTAGTCTGCAGTGTGCTGCAATAAAGCAGCGATCCATCCACAAATGAACAGCTTTTTTATTGCATAAATAAACTGAGCGTCTTACCGAATATATTTGCGAAAAAACGCACAATAAAAAAAATTAAAACTCACCGTTAAAGGACTCCGATGTCCAGACCTCCCGGTATATTTTTTCATTCCGGGCGGCTCCGTCTAACTCGCGCTGAATACGTTCGTCTGACAATGCAGTCAGCAGACACTGCACCTCCTTACTGGTCCATGGAACACCCTTATTACGCGAAGACATTTTTGATAGAGAATAAATGAAAATAGCACAGCAATACACTGAAAAGGAACCGCCAACAGTGGTTGTGTGCTGAGTAAAGGCGGTCGTGAAGATTGTTTTTTTTTTTTTTCAAAAACTTTATTGAGAAGGTCGTGAAGATTTGGTAGATGAGGAGGAGGATAGGGGCGGTTACAACCTGACCAATCTGCGCCGGTTACGACCTGACCAATCAGCGGCGACCAGTCTGTTAACGTCACAACACGGCACAGCTCAGCACTGCTGTACCCTGCCCTGGAGCGGGGCTGAGAATCGCGGCTGTTAAACCGTGTTGGGGCTTGTGGAAAAGCGTACAAAGCGTGCTGAGCCGTCCCGTGTCACGCTAAAGCGTGCTAGTGGAAAAGGCCCTCTAGTGTCTGCCAAAGGTATAGATGTTCAACTCGGTCAAATGCCTTTTCTTGGTCTATTGAAATGAGACCAAGTTCCTTGACCAATGAGCTGGAGAGGTCCAAAACATCATGAATTAAAAAAATGTTGTCTGTAACCAACCTACCAGGTACACAGTAGGTCTGGTCTACATGTATGACCTGCTCCATCACCTTCTTCAATCTGGTAGCCAACACTTGGGAGAGAATTTTGTAGTCAGTACAGAGGAAGGCCACCGGACGCCAGTTTTTAATGTCTTTCAAGTCACCTTTCTGGGGAAGGATGGTGAGGACTGCTCTCCTACAACTTAGGGGCAGGTGACCCTTCCTCAGACTGTCAGACAGTACTTCTAGCAAGTCCTCAGATCTCAGACCAAAACGCCCTGTAGAACTCCGATGGTAGACCGTCTATCCCTGGGGCTTTTCCACACTGAAGATGTTGGACAGCCACTGCCAGTTCTTGCAGAGTGATCCCGCTCTCATGCTCTGCATTCATGCTAGCCATCACCTTCGGCAAGTCCGTCAAAAAATGACTCAGCACATGCGGTTTCTCAACAAATTCTTTCTTAAAGAGATCTTTATAGAAAGCAGCTGCAAAGCGATGGACCTCTGCAGACTCATGGATCAGCCGCCCGTCTTCGGAGCTGAGAGAGTGGATCATCGTCCTCTGACTATTCTTCCTCTCCAAACCAAAGAAAGAATGAGATGGAACGTCCATTAGTGCAATGTTCTGGAACCTACTGCGTACCACAGCGCCACTAGCGGCCACGCCCAGTAAGTCAGTTAAAACAAAGTTTTTGCCATTGAGGGCCTCAAAAAGTCCTCTTTCTCCTGTGGAGCCTGCCAAAGACTGCAGCTCTACTAATTCTCTCTCCAGGTCCCTGACAGACCTGGCCAAGTCTCCAGAGACATTACGAGTATACTGTAGGCACAGATTCTTTATTTGGCTCTTCCCCACATCCCACCACTGCCGCAAAGAACTAAAATTTGATTTTGTAATTTAAAATTACTCCAAAAAAACATAAAAGCAGTTTTAAAACTGTTATCCGATATAAGTGATGTGCTAAAATGCCAGTGTGCACTACTGCACTTTATATTCTTGATAAAAACACAACACTGAACCAGAGAGTGATCTGTAAAGCCAATAGGGACTATAAAAACACTTTTACAAATGCTAAAATGGTGCTTAAAACTGTAAACCCTATCTAGTCTAGCTAAGGACAGAATATTGTCCTTGCTATGGCTCCACGTGTACTGTCTAGCCTTGCCATGAAAATTCCTCTACACATCACACAGATCATGAGCTTCTATTAGACCCTTTAGACTCCCCTTGGATGCAGCATGTGGCTCTGGGTGATTCCTGTCCATAAAAGGATTTTCTGTACAATTAAAATCACCTCACACAAATAAAAAGTCATCATTACTGCAATTTTTGATTGTGTCATTTAAAATATTTTAAAAGGCCAGTCTTTCTGTGCCTACGGTTGGAGCATACACATTTATAAAAACAACTTTCACATTCTCAAAAACAGCTTGAACTTTTAAAATGTAGCCTGCAATTATCTCATCAATGTCATAAGAAAATGGAATAAAATCTCGAGAAAATAAAATACCCACTCCACCACCGCTGCTATTTTTGTGACTGAGAATAATTTCCCCTTGAAATTCCCTCCTCCAGTCAGCAGCATTGTCCTCAGAACTATGAGTTTCCTGAACAAACAGAACATTAATTTTCTTACATTCTGCAAGAGTAAAAACACACACTCGCTTGAACATTTCTCTTGCTCCATTGATACTGTAGTGTGCCAAAATTAAAACTGCACATGCGTATGAGAGGGCAAAGCCAATACAAAAACGGAAAAGAAAGAATAAGTGATAAAAAACTAATCATCCTGGGCAATTTGGTTCTTAACTTTTTGTACAAGCTTTTTTAGTCTGTATCTCCTGATCAGTGAAACTTTCCTGCTCAAGCTTTCCCCTATTTTTCATGTAGGCCCGAGCAGAGTCAACAAAACGTTTTAGATCAGGGAAAAAGTTTTCAACTCTAACCATTCTGGATCCCTTAGTGTCCTGCAAAAACTTCTGTATTTTTGTGAAGGGGTAACCACCTCCACTGGCCACATCATCACTGCTTTCACCATCACTCTCTATCTCAGACCCAGCATAAGAATCTGGTTGAGATAGAGAAACCTCAGAAATTTCTTTGACAACCCTTTTTACTTTACTCCTCTGCTGTTTGTTTTCCAAATTCTTCCGCTTGACTGAAACTTTAGATAACTCTTCATCTATCTCAACGTCATCCTCATCCTCCAACACTGACTCAGCCACCCTGATAGCTGTCTCTTCTTGCTTTTCACTCACCCTGTGCTGTGGTTTTATATTCGTCTTTACGGTCCCGCCGTCTACCTTTGCCTCATTTGGCTCATCTGTCTGGTCCTGAGCATGATCCCTCTTGGTAATCTCACCCTTGTCCACAATGCTGGTCTGTGCAGTAGCCCTGCGATGTACTTTAACTTTTGTTGTTGTTCCATTTATGATCGACAGGCTGGCTGCGGAGGGCGGCAAAGCCACCCCACCGCCAGACGACCCCACGGCCTCGGCCGAAGCGCCCGATGACGTGGCCGCACCAGCAGCTTCGGAGAACAGCAAAGCCGCTCCGTCGCTGGATGGCCCTGTGGCCGCGGCGCCCAATTGCGGGGCCTCCCCGAGGCGATCACCTCCCGCTCCCTGAGGGCATGATCGAAACAAATGTCCCTCCATTCCGCAGCCAAAACACTTCATATTATCAGATGTGACGTGGATAGTATAATCAAAGCTGTCAATCCGGTACTTAAATATGAGGTTGAGGCTTTCCTCGCTGTTCTTTAAAATCATGAGCACCTGTCGTCTAAAAGACATGACATGTTTTAAATGCGGGGACTTACAACCGAGAGGGATGTGTTTAATGGGGGACAAAAGCTGCCCATATCTCGACAGCTCCTTCTCCAACAGCTCATTCTTTAAAAACGGTGGGACGTTGGATATTGTAATTCTCTTCACGGGATTTACCAGAGACAGAACAGGAACCAGTGTGTCTTTAATTATAATCCCGCTCTCCACCACCTTATTAACTTTTTCAACACTATCTAGGAAAATTACCACGGCATTATTCATTCTAGAAGCAGACCTAACGCTTTCATAGCTGACCAACTCCCCCACAGCCAGACTACATTCTTCCACTGAGCAGCTGACAGCCGGAGCCAGTTTGACAGCATGCCGGCGTGTCAGCTTCTCGAACCCGGAGCCTCGCTCCAAAACCATGCTGACCAGCAAAGCTGGCAGCAGAAACCCCCCTCCTAGAACGTCTACCCCACCCCAGCTACAGAAAACAACGAAACTTAAGATTATTTAACAAAAAAACACCTTAAACACAAAAAGATAGACAAAGGTTTGAGACAACTCACCCATGCTGTCACACGCTCACAACTCGCACTCACAACCACGCCCACTCAGAGAGAGAGAGAGAGAGAGAGAGAGAGATTTTCAGAAAAAAAATCACTCATTTATCCATGCAAAATATCATGAAATGTTGGACAAGCATCCAAAATAGTAAAATTATTCAGGCCTTATGAGGAATTGCCATTATTTTTTTATTAATGGGTTAATAAAATTATTGTGAAATGAGTTTGTTGTTATAAATGCAAACATTTAGTGTGTGAAAAAGACCACTTTTCAATTTCCTTTATATATTTTTCTTCATTTGCCAATGTAATTTAAACATTGTCTTAGTATGAGAATATGTTAGGGTATGCCATGATTACTGACACAAAAACAAGAAAAAGAGAGGCCTTACATTTAAATTTGTGTAAAGCCCATAGCTTTACATGAGCACTAGTTACCATATGGATATTTTTTTAGTGAGATGCTATGTATAAAAAAATTCTCTTTCTACAGGAATGGAAGGTTTTATATTAAACCTAGCTTTAAAAAAACACAAAAGGAAATAATTAATGCTTGTCCTTATGTTGTTGACCATGTCAACAACCAGAAGCAGTTTCTTGATGCTCGTTTACGGAGAAAGATTTTGAGCTGCAGTTTTGCGTTGCCAGCTCCACAACAAATCACAGCACCCTGAGAGTTTAAAACCAAATCTGTCATAAAGATAAGATTAATTTCTGCTTTGTCCATTTCTGCTGTGACCAGGCTTAGGAAATAGAATGGACATGGGATTCAAAATACCCACATGAAGGTGAGAAGGGCAGAAGGACAGATTTATGACTCAAAACTTAAAATAAATGACTTGGTATCAACTTATGACTTGATTCGGAACTTCTGTGCCAATACATGTACTGCAACTTACAAAACAGTGACCCCATCCCATCTTAACGTAACAATTCCCCAGCTTAAGCCTTTATAGAGTAGATGAAATACTGCGAGGGTAGAGGTGAAAATTTAAATTGCACTCTGTCTTCATACTCTTAATATTTGATCACAGTTAATGGCGAAATCTCTAAAAAATGTTGATGAGGACATTTTGTAAGCCTTACATCTACACTCCATTAATACTAATGCTCAAGTAGACTGCAGAGCTGCATGTCTGCATCTGGTGTTCATTGATTTCAGAAAGAAATTTTGCAGGTTTGTTATATTTTAAAGGTCAGCTGTATCGAGATCCACCAATTGTGAGATTTTGGGCCTATACAAATATAGTAGTTAAAAATAATGCCTGGTAGCTTGTTTCCCTGGCATAAAGGAAGGAGAGATGACAAAAAATTTTCCACAAAGAAATATTCATTATCATAAATAACTGAACTGTTAAGGCTATTCAGCACTTCATCACACTAAATTTGAATGCACAATTTAAATCATACAGATGTGTCATACAACCTTGATGATTTATAACCTTTCACATGGCAAAGACCCTTTTTGTGAAAAATAAGTTTTAAAGCCTTTGTAACCTGTTATGGCATTAACTCATTAAAACAAAACCTAATGAAAATCAGCAGTTGATTACTTTTACTTTTAAATTTAAGGTGATCTGTGACTTATAGTATCTTAATGCACTGCTTCAAAAGTACTTGGAGCCCATTACTTTGAAATATACAATATAGCAATAATAGTAATAGTTCTGACATATTTTCAGATTAATAGACCCATATACAGACAAGGAGAGGAGACTCAAAGCAGTTTCAGTGAGTTTATTTACAATATTTGCAAAATGTGTGAAATATTACACAGCAAAAATCTGGCAATCATGCTCGGAGAGAAAAAGGGTAAATATAATTAAGTGAGGACAATCTGATGAATTTAATAAGTTATGTTTTTCTCTTACAGGTACAGGTTCTTCAGGATACAGTGAGTATTTACAGTCCGTTGCCGAGTCCTGCTGTGCGAGTCCCTTGCTGCTTTCATCCCGACATTTCTCCAGTTGTGCACAGACAGCTGAAGGTGGAGCTGGTGGAGCCTCAGGCTCGAGGTTAGAGACAGTTGGATATTGCAAATGGTGAACTGGTGAGACTTATGGCCGGTGATAAGTTGATGGAATGAGACCAGTTTCCTCCAGGAAGAATCCAGTCTGCCTGTGCACAGGTAGGGAGGTCCTGGAAGAGACAAAGGGCGCATTCACTTGGCCACTGTTTGGTCCGGACCAAAGGACAATCCGCGGATAATTCGGTGTGTTTGGTGCCGTCTGAACATGCGTTCGAACTCTAGTGTGCACCAAACAAGCGAAGTATGGTCCGCCTGAAAATGGGGGAATTGGTTCACTTGCAAACAAAGTCTGGTGCACTTTGCTTGCTGTGTGAATCCAAACAGACTATCCAGTGGACCAAAGGGCAGAAGTGCCCCTTGGCGTTTGTGTAACCATAGCAACATGTAGTCTGAGAAAAGGAAGTGGCATTTACCATAGTACATTTTGGGTAGAAAATAACAATAAAGACAGACGCGCGGATCAAAGAAATCCTTTTACCGGAGAAAGCTGACGAGAAAAACAACCTGGCTGAAGGGACAGATTTCCATTTTCAGTCCTGGCCAATCAATGGTCCCAATTTTTCTTCTTCACCAAGATCTTTTCTTCCTGGTCAGTGGTGGTTTGGGCTACAGCAGCCCAAATGAGCAGTTGTTGTAAATACGTGGTGTTGTCAAAGCAGTTTGGTCAGATGCGGTGTGGATGCAAACCAAACCAAACAAAGGTGTGAAAATTCTCGGCATTCCCCACCCAATCGAACCGAGATGTCAGGCTATCCTGGTGTGAATGCAGCCTAAGGCAGAGCATAATGGGAAATGGAGAATTAATTGTTGAATGCTTACAGAGTCCCACGTTGGAGAAGGAGGAAGTGAGCACAAAGAAAATTCTGGCTGCACACAGACTGCAGGAGTGCTCCTGACTGTTGGCTGTGAAGTCTGACATCTCCATGCTGAGGTGAGGTTGACTTCCTCCTTTTGTAGGCAGGCTGCAATCACTGCAGGTGAAAACAATTAAGCAGCTGTAAGAGATGAGCTGATCAGCTGGAGGAGAAAAAAACAGTGTGCAGAGCCAGAATATTACAAGTTCAGTATAATTTATTTTCAGTGTCCATGACAGGAACTTAACTGAAGATTAAAATGACAAAGTAGACTGATAATTTATAGTGATTCCTCCTCCTCAACCTGATGTCCACATAAGTAGCAGCAGTCATGGGGTAATGCTCTGCTGGACTCACTGATGCTCAGCCACATCTCGGTCACACAGGGAGGGTCTGGTCCTGTAGACATGGAGAGATCCTTTGGGATGGGGGTCTTGTTTGCTGGTAATCTGCCATTTGCTGAGCCATTCCTGGTGGGGGCAGGCAGGTCGGCGACGTTGGGTCTCTGGGTGGCCCAGCGCAGGACTAAGGAGGGTCTTGGATACCAGAAGGTGGGGAGGCAGGGAGCAGCTCCAGGTTTGGCCTAAGGAGCTGTAGAAAAGCGCCCAACACAGTCCTTTGACCTCACCAGAGGACCACTTGTTTCACTTTTGCACTCCTCCCAAAAAAATTTTCTGGGATTAGACCGCAACCTCCTGGATATTTTTTGAACTTGCAGCCTTAAGCCTTAGTGGAAAAAAAAAAAAATACCACAGCAGTGAAAGCAAAACATTGGCTACTGCCATCATTTTTTTTTCCATTTTTTTTGCTGATTGGCCAATGGCAGTCAACCATGTGACAATTGGCCGATACCAGTGCTCAGCTGATATATTAGTACGCCCCTGTCAGTTGCCTTTCTTGCCTTTTATTATTATTTCCACTGTGTTTTCCACACATAGTAGTACTCATTCAAATGGATATACTATGCATCAGATAGATCAAAGTGGCTTCGCATTAATTTTATTTTTTTTAAAGTTTACTTTGTAATAAGTCTTACTAAGAGAAGTAATTGCTTCTTTGAAATATAAGATGCAAAAAGCAATTCTCTCACGAGTGAGACAAAACACAGTTATGCCATTTATTTTGATCATTTTTTTTAAATTCATATCTATCTATAAATGTATGGAATCTTTGTCTGAGTGTCTATGTGTCTATGTGTCTGTTCTGCTCATATCTCTTGAACCATTCGTCAGGCTGACCTGAGATTTTATATGTGTTTTGCTGAGGTTACAAGGGTGTGCAGCCCCGAGTATGGAGTTGTTCAATAAAAATATGTAATTTTTATCAATAAAAGTTTAGTGATTACTCTCTCCCTATGCTTTGGCTTCTAGAGGTGTGGGTGGGGTTTTGCATTGCCTCTGTACTGATTGGATAATACCCAGCATCTTGGTATCAGTCACCACAGCGCACCTTGAGCAAAACAAGGAAGTGAAAAATGACAAATTTGACTAGAAAAAGATAATAGTGAAGATTTAATGCTTAAAAAATATACCATAAAGTTGCCGTGATTGCATAGGTCTAAAAGATAGTTCAGCATATGTGGAGAACATGAGGCCCGTGAGCAAACTGGGTGGAGTGTCAGCTGGGACCCGGGTCTGACAAAGAACAACTGTGTATTCAACACAGAACCTGCCGAGAGAAGCAGCAGCCCGACCAAACAAACCATGGTCCTTCGCTGTGAGGCACGCCCAGCCTGCTCAGTCAGTGGTAGACAGGAGTACCTGCTTCTGCTTCGCCTGTGTGGTACCAATGTACTATGCAGGACTGCGAGTCCCCCTTCCCGCATGAGTATATAAAAATTAAAAGCTTTATAATAATACTGCCATGATTAATAATAATAATAATAATGCATCAGATTTATATAGTGCTTTATCTTAGACACTCAAAGACGCTTTACAAGTAGATACATTATTCATTCACTCCAGACAGACAATGGTAGTGGTAAGCTACTGCTGTAGCCACAGCTGCCCTGGGGCAGACTGACGGAAACGTGGCTGCCAATCCGCACCAACAGCCTCTCCAGCTATTCTGCTATGGAGCATAATGGCCGGAATGACTTAATGACCAAACACAGAACACAAAAACGCTCAAATAATGAAAAAAACATTTTTAGTTAAATATTTACTGACAAATGGGCAACACTGATGCAACATTTGCAGTCAAACGGGTCCTTCTGCTGTGTATAATAATGTTGGCTGTTTTGTAGTTAATTTGGTTGATTACGGTTTTAAAAAACCTTTTAATTTCAAAATATTGCTAAAATATAAAATGATGCACTAAAATGGGTCTCAGTTTTGTAATTGTCTCCTGTTATAGTACTGCATGAGTTTATTGATGATGATGATCATCATAGCAGTCTGTTGGGGGTGACAATGACTGTTTCATTTAGGTCTGATCAGATTCCTCCACGCAGCTCTGTCGTTCGCCTTCCACTGCCAGGAACTCCTGACACAGAAGAAATTCAATATTACACTGAACTCCATCACTGAACAGTGATTTTAACTAAAATAATTATAATGGTGACTGAACAAATCCCATTCCCCAAAGTGCAAGATACACTATTATTAATATAAGTGATAAAAGATCACACAAATAAGTGATCTGACAAACAAATAAACAAGGGATCTGAAACAGTCGCTAATATTGGATGTCCGATTCATTTTCAATAATTAGGTATTCTGTAATTAATATTCACACAATCAAATAAAACTTTGTGCCGTTCAGTCCCTTTTATATTTGTCAAAGTCCATCATGTGATTGCCAACATATACTGTAGGCTACACCTTTGTTTCCCACTTTCAAACGCAGCCTACATTTGGGCCTGTAAAGCCTAATTGGGACACCTGTTTCAGACAGGAATACTTGCGTTCTACGGGCAATGCACTAGTTTAAAACTATAAATGGGTTAATGAATAATCAATAGTTCATTTCCAAAACTACAATACATCTTGGAAGTGTGGTGATCCGTGCTGTGTGCCCTTTGCCGTAATTATCTTCCACATCTGCGGGCGCACCTGCTCCTCCTCATTAAGCACCCTTTATAAGGAACGCTGCCCAGAAGGCAGCACAGAGACGGCTATGCTTTCTCCAAGGAAGAGCTCCGTGTGGGAGTCATCCCCTTTCAGCTCTGTGCCTCGAGAGTTTCACCTCTCGTTTGTCTTCAGCCTCTCGTCTTATGGGAGTTTCGTCTCCCCAATGCTACGTAAGCTATTCCAGAGTTGATTCACTGCACCTGCCTGTTTTCCCTTGTTCCCTGTGCACAAGTGGACCAACCTCCAGGTGGACCTCTCCTTCCTCCTGGTGGTGGACCGGACCTTGTCTGTGGACAGTGGACTATTCCTTTCTCACAACTGGTAAGCTGGAGCACACAGCACATTTTCCTCACCCTATTTAGCACTGTATATACTCTGCACCTGCACTATGGCACTACAGCGGGATGCTTGGCCGGTATTGGATTGTCATCTCATCAGAGCCAGATTAACTCTTCGCTGCTGGTTGCCAGATCTGTCCTGCTGTCCACGCTCCTGTTCCCATTACACCAGATGCACAACACCATACGCACACTCACTCCTCCACTTTCATTCAATAAAAGATCATTATTGTTGTTGAGCCTGTGTCTGCTTGTGGGTGTTTCTGAAATCATGTCAGTACGTCTCCGTCAAGAAACCCCAGCACACAGTGCTTTTGCATACAAATTTAACATCATAGAGGCTCGTTTGAACAAATTAACACACCAACAACAGGTGATCTTAACACAACTCACTCACATTGAGCCACGGCTCGACCAGCTCTGCCCGTCGCAGTCTCCTCCACCTGCTTCCAGGGACCTGGCCGGGTTCACCAATGTCTCTGTCTCCACCTCCTCACTTCCAGCTAACTCCCGTCTCCACTCCCACCCGCCCGTTTTAGTGGTAAGTTAGGGGAGGCACGGGGTTTCTTGTTATAATGCAATTTAGTATTTCAGCGTGTGCCAAGGGATTTCCCCACCCATCATAGCCAAATCAGTTATATGGTGAATTTGTTGGAGGGACGGGCTTTGGCTTGGGCTACCACCATTATGACTTGACCCGAATATGCCAGTTACATGTATGACCGATTTGTGGCTGAGTTTTCTGAAGTTTTTTACACACAGTTTTTTACACTCTGAAAAACTCACCTCTCACCTCCTTAATCTGAGACAGGGGGTTAAATATGTGGCTGATTACTCTGTGGATTTTCGGGTTGTAGCTACTGAGGTTGGGTGGGAGGATGCCTCTTTGTGTAGTAGTTTTGTTCGGAGCCTTAACCCCAGCTTGAGGGATGAGTTGGCACGGGTGGAAAGGCCCGCTAAGCTTAGTGAGCTCATTACAATAGCTGTTTCCATTGACAACAGGATAAGGGAACGGGCTAGTGAGCGTCGCTTAGGCACTCAAACTTGCCGCTCCCCTCAGTCTCCCCTTAAGGCCCTCCCTCCCTCTGAGTCCCCTAAGGGGGATGAACCCATGCTGATTGGCCAGTCTAAATTGCCCCTGGTGGAACAACAATGCCACTGCGACCTTGGGCTCTGTCTATATTGTGCCAGTGCTGAGCACGAGGTCGCGTTGTGTCCCAATCAGTTAAAAGGGGGAGTCCGTTAGTCACAGCAGGGGGACTAACGGATTGTGACAGTACCAAATCCCTTACATGTCTCATGTTACCTATTTGCTTTCAACACACACTCACTGAATTATCTTTACATGCTCTCATTGATTCTGAAGCCGAGCAAAACTTTATTTTGGAGGGTCTGGCAACCTGGCTGGGGCTCCCATGCTACAACCCGGAGAAACCGCTTAAGTTGATTGCCCTCTCCAACATGCCCCTTGCCATTGTTACCAAGTAGACTGCCCCCGTCTCTGTGCTGGTTTCAGGTAATCATCTTGAGCATATGGAGTTCTTTGTGCTATCCTCCTCTGCTTCCCCTGTCATTTTGGGCTTCCCCTGGTTAAGTTTACACAATCCCTCTATCAACTGGCAGACGGGAAGAATTATATCACGGAGTACGTTTTGTTTGAGTGCATGCCTGCAATCTGTTGCCTGTTCTCCTTCTGTACCCCTTTGTTCCCATGATTCGCCTCCACCTGATATCTCATCTGTGCCTCCTAAGTACCACGACCTGGCAGCGGTGTTCAGCAAGGCGAAAGCCCTAGCACTCCCCCCCAACCCCCCGTACGATTATGCCATCAACCTCCTGCTGGGGGCTCCTCTGCCTACGAGTCCGCTTTACAGCCTCTCTGCCCCGGAACGTGAGGCTATGGACAAATACATCAAGGAGTCCCTGAGTTCCGGTATCATCAGGCCATCTTCCTTGAGGGTGGGTGCGGGCTTCTTCTTTGTGGGTAAGAAAGACGGTTCACTCAGGCCATGTATTGATTTCAGAGAACTCAACAACATTACTGTAAAGGACAAATACACTCTTCCCCTTATCAACACGGCCTTTGATTCCCTTCAGGGGGCCAGGTTGTTCACCAAATTAGATCTTCGTAACACTTATCACCTGGTTCGCATCAAGGAGGGGGATGAATGGAAGACTGGTTTTCACACCCCTAGTGGTCATTTTGAGTATTTAGTTATGCCTTTTGGGTTAACCAATGCTCCTGCTGTTTTCCAGCATCTAATCAATGATGTTCTTGTGGTGACACTAGACACAGCGGGTGGACATCCTCTCACACCCTGAAGCAGGAAGAGGGGCAGAACAATGGACTGAAGGGGGTAGCCCCCCAAGGAGTAGCTAGACAGACAATGAGGGCAGGGGGGGTGAATGTATTGTCATGAATGTAGCAAGTGTTATGTTAATGTGTCACATATTCTCTTTGTACACACACAAGCATAATGCACCAGCCCAGCTCTTTATGCATACCATTAAAGCAATATAAGCAGAATGCAGAGAGAATTGGGAGGCTCTTCTACTGAGACTCGGCCCCAGCGTGGCCGCTGGAGCCACAGGCTGTACATATATGTTAGAGGGTCAATAAAGATTCTGTGTCGACCTAAGCTCTGACATAATGCACGGCCCAGGAGACACACACGCAGGCTCAGGATAGATTTAACAGCTTTATTAGCAACAAGGAAGTGTATGGCTGCGTGTCTGTGGAATAAGAATGTATTGGTGGTGGCGTCTGCGTCAGGCACGGGGGCAGGAGGCCGTACAGCCGGACAACCCTGTGGGAGAGAGCAGAGGGAGAAGGGTAACGGGCACCACACCAATACAGGGAATAATGATGGTAGCTGGCTTACTTGGTTGTGACAGGTGGCTGGCGTCGACAAGGGCGGAGCCCAGGAGACAGCGACCTGCGGTACCTGTGGCAGCAGCGTAGAGCCAACGGCGAGGTGATGAAGTCCGCCGCCGGGAATGTCCACCTGTGCACAGGGGAAAGCTAGAGGAGATAGGTAAGGGGAGCTTACCCAGGATATCTTCGCTAGTCGGTTTGAGATCCGTAGTAGCAAAGGGGCCGAAGTAGAGAGACGGCTTCAGGCCGAAGCCCAGGGCAGAGTGGATTAAATACCTCGCCGCTGACAAGGAGCAGGTGTGCGCGCGGCTGGCGCCGCTGATGAGCGGCGAGTCATAACAAGCTCGTGCCTCGCCTCCATATCCTTCCCTTTCACCCTCTACATTGGTGACCCTGATGTGATATGCACTATCTCTCCCTTTCGTCGCGCTGTGGACTCCTTTTTCTCCGCATTGGTGACCTGACGAGAGAGAATGACCGTCTACTCCCTCTCACCACACTGTGGACTCCGGAGTACCAGAGAGCACCTGCATCCTCTTCATCCACAGTGGAGCGCACGCGCCCGTTCCTCTCTTCACGATGGCGACCTCAAGGGCCGGAGGGAGAGCGCGGCACGGGGACCGAGACGCACGAGGATCAGCGAGATGAGCACCACACAGAAACAGCCTGAATGGGGAAAATCAGTGCCATCTGCATTGATTCCCACCAAGCCCCAAACCTGACTTCACCTCCAGACAGCAGAGTTTCAGCGCACAGAAACCCCGTGCACACACCGCAGGTTTATAAGGACAGCGCAACTGGAAGCTACGTGGCCGCAGTGCGCGCCAAGCACCAAGGACAAACCGGCTCCATTGACTTATACATCGTCTTCCGCCGCTGCACATCCTGGGGTCCACAGCCAATCGCCATCCTCGGAACCTTTATGGCTGCCCTCGCACCTAAAGCAGCTGTGCAGCCCATACACAGACTTTGTATGGTTTTCTCAGACGCGGCGCACAACGGGAATTTAGCCGATTGCTTTCCCCAATGCCTTTAGGGCTGCTCCCTCACCTAAATCAAAACTGTTAAGTTCCTGACACAGCTTCAGTTGTTTCACAGCCGCTACGCATCCTCGGGGAATTGGGCCGATCGCCTTCCTCAGATCCTCACTGGACTGGGCCTGCACAAGGACGAATCAGAGACTTCAATATTTTTTTTTCACAGCTGCTGTGGATCACTGTAAGGTTTACTGGGAAAGTCCTTCACCCGAGGCTGATCTGCATGCAATTTTTGCGTGGCCCAGACACTTTTGACGTCCCGGGCCAGCACTCCATTGCTTCCCACTCACCTCCCCCTCATCCTCCACATCGCTATGCCCGCAACTCCGTCCCAAAAGCCTGCCAGCTGCCAGCTTTGTTCCATTACGCACGACGCGCACTGGACCCCGTGCACCACCATGGCCATCTCGTGTTGGAACTTGGAGTGGAGCAGACAGTCTTTTTCACAACTCCCCCTTTCCTCCCACAGACTTACATGCCCTCCGACACTCTTCACCAGCAATCAGTTCGACCGGAGCGGCAACCACCCGCTGCAGCCTCTACTGGCGTCGACTTGAGCTCAAACAACGGGGGTTCACAGCCCTTTCTGGGTGTTCGGTGTTGGGGGCGGGGGGCTGTGTGGTGACACTAGACACAGCGGGTGGACATCCTCTCACATCCAGAAGCAGGAAGAGGGGCAGAACAATGGACTGAAAGGGACAGCCCCCCAAGGAGTAGCGAGATAGACAATGAGGGCAGGGGAGTGAATGTATTGTCATGAATGTATCAAGTGTTATGTTAATGTGTCGCACATTCTCTTTGTACACACACAAGCATAATGCACCAGCCCAGCTCTTTATGCATACCATTAAAGCGATATAAGCAGAATGCAGAGAGAGTTGGGAGGCACTTCTACTGAGACTCGGCGCCACAGGCTGTACATATATGTTTGAGGGTCAATAAAGATTCTGTGTCGACCTACGCTCGTGCCTCGCCTCCACATCCTTCCCTTTCACCCTCTACATTCTGTGAGATTTTCTGGATTCATTTGTGTTTGTGTATCTTGACCATATTCTCATCTTCTCTCATTCTCTGGAGGAACATCGCATACATGTCAGACAGGTCCTGCAGCGCCTCCTGGAAAATCAGCTTTATGTCAAGGCTGAAAAGTGCAAATTTCACGTCTCGTCCACCACTTTCCTGGGGTTTGTTGTCTCGCACAAGAAGATCATTGCTGACCCGGAGAAGTTAAAAGCAGTGGTGGAGTGGCCTGTTCCCTCCTCCCGCAAACAACTTCAACAGTTTTTGGGTTTTGCTAATTTCTATTGCCACTTTGTCAAAGATTACAGTATTACTGCTTTACCCCTCAACCGCCTGACCTCCACGAAGGTACCGTTCCACTGGACTGAGCAAGTGGAGGCAGCATTTTCTAAACTAAAGGCTGAGTTTTCCTCTCCCCTTATCTTGGCCCAGGTTGACCCCTCCCTGCAGTGCTTGGTGGAAGTGGACACCTTGGACTTTGGTGTGGGAGCAGTGTTGTCCCAGGGCTCCCCCGTCGATGACAAGGTCCACCCCTGCGCTTTCTTCTCTCGCCGGCTGTCACCTGCTGAGAGGAACTATGATGTGGGGGACAGGGAGCTGGTCTTGGAGGAGTGGCACCACTGGCTAGAAGGCGCCTCACAGCCGTTCGCCGTTTAGACAGATCATAAGAACCTGGAATACCTCCGGACTGCCAAATGTTTGAATGCCAGACAAGCCCACTGGTCCCTGTTCTTCGGCAGATTTAATTTCACCATCACCTACCGCCCGGGTTCGAAGAATACCAAGCCCGACACGCTCTCTAGACAGTTTTCCCCTGAAGCTGCCGAGACGACACCTCACCCTATTGTTGCCCCTTCCTGCATTTTTGGCATGCTGTCTTGGGACGTTAAAAAGAGGGTTAGGAGAGCATAGGAGATGGAGCCCCACCCGGGTGGAAGGCTAGCAGGATGGATGTACATGCCCTCTGCAGTTCGAGGGGAGGTTATTGACTACTTGCACTCCTCTAAGGTTATGTGCCATCCTGGGGTAGCTTGCACTGTGGCTCAATTACAGAGATCCTTCTGGTCGTCCTCCTTGTGGAAGGATGTGGGTAAGTTCATCCGAGCCTGCCCCCAGTGTGCGACCTGTAAATCGTCCTCTTCTCCACCTGCAGGTCTGTTGCATCCTCTCCCCATCCCCAGCTGACCCTGGTTCCATGTCGCACTGTATTTTGTGACTGGTCTTCCCCCATCTGCTGGTCACACTGTTATCCTTACTATTGTGGATAGATTTTCCGAGGCGGCCCACTTTATTCCTTTGCAGAAGCCGCTGGCGGCCAAGGAGACAGCGGATTTTTTGGTCATGCACCTGGTCCGGCTTCATGGCATCCCGGTGGACATTGTGTCAAATCATGGACCCCAATTCGTCTCTCAGGTTTGGCAGTCCTTCTGCAAGGCTATGGGGGCTACAGTGAGTTTGTCATCAGGACATCACCCACAAAGTAATGGCCAGTGCGATCGCACTAATCAGGAGTTGGAGGCTGCCCTGAGGTACATCACGGCCTCCAACCCAGCATCCTGGAGCACATACCTACCTTGGGGTTGACTATGCCCATAATACTACTGTCTCTTCTGCCACTGGTCTCTCTCCTTTCGAGGGCTCTTTAGGTTACAACCCCCCCGTTCTTGGAGGAGGAGGAGGAGATTGTCATTCCTTCTGTCCAGGCACACATCAGGCATTGTCGGCAACTCTGGAGAACCACTAAGGCTGCTCTGCGATGCACAGTGGCCTGCAATACTGAGATCGCCAACCATCACAGGACCCAGGCTCCCTCCTACCGAGTTGGGCAGCAGGTATGGCTCTCCACAAAGAACATTAACTTGAAAGCTGAAAGCAGGAAGTTGTTACAGTGTTTTATTGGGCCTTATCTGATAACTGACATCATCCCCGTTGTTGTTCGTTTGGCTCTTCCTTCCTGTCTTTGCATCTGTCCTACATTCCATGTCTCTCAGGTCAAGCCATTCGAGTCCAGCCCGCTGTGCCCCAAACCCATATTTCCACCCCCGCCCGTGATAATTGATGGTGGTCCTGCACACAAGGTCAACGGCATCCTGGATGTTCGATGCAGGGGGCATGGTCTGCAATATCTGGTGGACTGGGAAGGGTATGGTCCTGATGCTAGATCCTGGGTGCATTCCTCGTTCATGATGGCCCCTCAACTCATCAGGGAGTTCCACCGGACGCACCCGGACAGGTTAGAATGGCCACCGAGAGGCGTCCCATGGGGGATGGGGGGGTACTGTGGTGATCCGCGTTGTGTGCCCTTTGCCCTAATTATCTTCCACAGCTGCGGACACACCTGCTCCTCCTTCATAAGGAACACTGCCCAGAAGGCAGCATGGAGACGTCTACACTTTCTCTCAGGGAGAGCTCCATGCAGGAATTTTCCCCTTTCAGCGCTGTGCCTCGAGAGTTTTGCCTCTCTTGTTTGTCTTCAGCCTCTCGTCTTATGGGAGTTTCGTCTCCCCAACGCTATGTAAGCTATTCCAGAGTTGATTCTCTGCACCTGCCTGTTTTCCCTTGTTCCCTGTGTACAGGTGTACCAACCTCCAGGCGGACCTCTCCTTCCTCCTGGCGGTGGACCAGACCTTGTCTGTGGACAGTGGAATATTCCTTTCTCACAACTGGTGAGCTGGATCACACAGTACATTTTCTTCACCCTAATCAGCGCTGTATATACTCTGCACCTGCACTACGGCACTACAGCGGGACACTTGGCCGGTATTGGATTCTCATCTCTTCGAAGCCAGATTAACTTTTCGCTGCCGGTTGCCTGACCTGTCCTGCTGTCCATGCTCCTGCTCCAATTACACCACATGCACCACACGTCACACATACACACTCCTCCACTTTCATTCAGTAAAAGATCATTACTTTTGTTGAGCCTGTGTCTGCTTCTGGGTCTTTCTGAAATCATGTCAGGAAGTAAATTAGCAAAGTGGATGAATTGACACATTTAATTTACTACAGTCGCAAACTTCCTCCTCTCCTAAATGCTGTGAGTCTAAGAATATTTGAGCAAAACTGTGTGGCACATTGGGTAGAAACCATCCTTGGTGTTTGTATTTCTTAAACCAATTATGATTTTAATGAGATGTACTTAAGCTAAAACACACCAGCACTAATAAAGTTGGTAGATAAATTTGACTTTCAACATAACGTATATGAGCAGTATATAGAAGCTAATTGCGATCATCACCATTATTGTAAGTAGAGTGTATTACAATCGAATGTGCAAGTTAAAAAAAGACCTAGTTTCCCCTTTAGTGGCCTTTAGATTCACTTTTACTTCTATATACAGTGGGGTAAAAAAGTATTTAGTCAGCCACCAATTGTGCAAGTTCTCCCACTTAAAAGATGAGAGAGGTCTCGAATTTTCATCATAGGTATACCTCAACTATGAGAGACAAAATAAGAAAAAAAAAAATCCAGAAAACCACATTGAAGGATTTTTAATGAATTAATTGGTAAATTCCTCGGTAAAATAAGTATTTGGTTAATAACAAAAGTTCATCTCAATACTTTGTTATATACCCTTTGTTGGCAATGACAGAGGTCAAATGTTTTCTGTAAGTTTTCACAAGGTTTTTACACACTGTTGCTGGTATTTTGGCCCATTCCTCCATGCAGATCTCCTCTAGAGCAGTGATGTTTTGGGGCTGTTGCTGGGCAACACAGACTTTCAACTCCTTCCAAAGATTTTCTATGTGGTTGAGATCTGGAGACTGGCTAGGCCACTCCAGCACCTTGAAATGCTTCTTACAAAGCCACTCCTTCGTTGCCCGGGCGGTGTGTTTGGGATCATTGTCATGCTGAAAGACCCAGCCACGTTTCATCTTCAATGCCCTTGTTGGTGGAAGGAGGTGTTCACTCAAAATTTCACGATACATGGCCCCATTCATTCTTTCCTTTACACGGATCAGTCGTCCTGGTCCCTTTGCAGAAAAACAGCCCCAAAGTACAATGTTTCCACCCCCACGCTTCACAGTAGGTATGGTGTTCATTTTTGACCAGTTTAAACCAGTTTCAACCGGTTTTGACTGGTTTAAACCAGTTTTGACCAGTTTAAACCAGTTTTGACCAGTTTTGACCGGTTTAAACCAGTTTTGACCAGTTTCAGCCAGTTTCAACCGGTTTCGACCAGTTTAAACCAGTTTCAAGCGGTTTCAACCGGGTTAATCCAGTTTAAACAAGTTTTGACCAGTTTAAATTAGTTTCGACCGGTTTAAACCAGTTTTGACTGGTTTTGACCTGTTTACACCAGTTTTGAACCGGATTAAACCAGTTTCGACCGGTTTAAACCAGTTTTGACCAGTTTCAACTGGTTTCGACCAGTTTAGATAGATAGATAGATAGATAGATAGATAGTTTATTTCGAACACAAAAAATATAACAAAAAACAAGCAAATAGCAAATGCAATAAAGTTACAGTATACACTGTTCGAAAGGGAGAAGGAAGAAGTGAACACTTATTAATTCCAACTCCTCTTTTCCATCGATACACCCATGTGAATTTTATACAAATTACTACCATTAATACCCCAAGTAAACAATTTACTGTATTTTTTACAGATCAACATTAACACCTGTCCATTCTAACATACAATGAAGTCCATATATCAAAACCAGTCTCAAACGACACAGATACACACAGTGCTGTCCCACCCACCATTCCATAGTGTCCCATAATGTCCCAGAGTGAACATAATGAGTCGTACATATAAATTCTACCCTTCTAACATATAACCTTTCAACAAATGGTGCTTATACCTCTTTTTAAATTGATTTCTGTTTGTACATAGTTTCAGTTCCGGCTCCAGACTGTTCCACAAATCCACCCCACAGACAGATATGCACATACCTTTCTTGGTTGTACGTATCTTGGGTTTTGTGAAGTTTAGATCTCCTCTCAAATTATGATCATTGTCTCTTTTTTTAAATATTTTTTGTATATTAGTTGGGAGTTGATTGTTAATTGCCCTGTACATTACTTGTGCTGTCTTAAATTTAACTAAATCGATGAACTTTATGACATGTGACTTCAAGAACAACGAATTGGTATGGTCTCTATATCCTGCATTGTTTATTATCCTTATAGCTCTTTTTTGTAATGTGCATATTGCTTGTAGGTTGGTCTTGTAGGTGTTTCCCCAGACTTCTACACAGTAGTTAAGATAAGGTAAAAACAGTGAATTGTACAATAAGACCAATGATTTATAGTCCAAGATGTGTCTTGTCTTCCCCAGTATGCCTATACATTTTGCTAATTTAGCCCGGATGTGACTGATGTGAGGTTTCCAGCAGATTTTACTGTCTAGCGTCCCCCCCAGAAACTTATTTTCCTGTACTGTTTGTATTCTGGTATCATCTATCGTTATCATTATTTCATGATTTATTTAAACCAGTTTCAAGCGGTTTCAACTGGTTTAAACCAGTTTAAACCAGTTTTGACCAGTTTAAATTAGTTTCGACCGGTTTAAACCAGTTTTGACCAGTTTAAACCAGTTTTGACAGGTTTTGACCTGTTTAAACTAGTTTTGAACCGGTTTAAACCAGTTTTGACCAGTTTAAATCAGTTTTGACTGTTTTTTTCGACCGGTTTTGACCATATTATTGAACACCCCTGCCTTAACCCATTATTAGAAAATCCAGATGCTAATATGGTCCAGAATTCTTCCATGTACTGGTACTATCACTAAAGTGTGCAGGGTCTTCTGCATTGGCAGGGTCCAACAATACAGTCTTCAGTAAATAAAATAATTGTTTTTGGTTACTTTTTCTTAAAAATGAGCCATTATTTTCAACGTCACTGATAAATGGTTTGCACTGTTGACTCTTTTCCCACCGGTGTCTTAACAGATAAAATAGAAAATCATGATGCAAACACATAAGTTACTAAATTGTTTATTACAATCAGCAGCAAATTCCAGATTATTTAGAATGTGCAAAATTCAAACTGTAAAAAAAAAAAAAAAAATTAGAATGGGTCACGCACGCCAGCCATGCTGCCTCAATGAGAAGCAACTGGATGTGCCGCTCAAACTGGTCCCAGTTCAGCAGATCTTCAGCCTGCATCTCTGTAAATAGTGATGCAAGGTCCAGTTTGGGGTGGATCGTTTTCCTCTTGCCTAGATGAAAGACAGAAATGGGTGGTGGTTAATTAAAGCAAGTTTAAAACATATTTTAGAAATAAACTTGTTGCTAAAAGCCAGTGGTGGAATGTGACAAAAAGTACTTTGTTGTATTTAACCACAATTTTCATGTAGCTTCAGTAAAGTAGATTTTACAAGGACTGGGCTATGTTTAAAATAATTTGGGGAATGGGCGTTGTTCAGTTACCATTATAATTTATATGTGCAGTTTATAGTCTGTCATCAATAAACTCATGCAGTAACAGGACACATTACAAATATGTGAGACCCTTTGTAGTGCTTCCTTTTATAGTTTAGCGATACAAGTACAAAACACCGCCTACACTTGAAGCCAGGGCGACACAGCGGTGACAGAGCGGTGGCTAAACTTTTATTGATTAAAAATTACATATTTTGACTGAGCGACTCCATACTCGGGGACGCACACCCTCAGTTAAAGTATTAGATTCCATTCAACTGAAGGTATCAGCTCATTCTGATTGCTGAGGCCACAGTAAAAACATAAAGGATCACACAAGTGATCTGACAAAAATAAATAAATAAATAAACAAGCGGTTTATTTTACAATGTCTAATATTGGCTGTGCCATTCATTTTCAATAAGTCTGTAATTAATATTCACACATCAAATAAATCTCAGTTCAGTCCCTTTCATATTAAGTGGAAATTGTGCTACTTTAATTTGGGCACTTTACCTATACTTTAACTTAAAAAGCAAAGGATCTGAGTACTTTGTCCACCACTACTAAAGACAATAACGGGATGTGCAACTCGTCACTCATAACACATTCTGTGTAGTGCTAAACATTGCCAGTGTCACGGCAGATGCTGGGTGGACTCTACAACGAAAATACACACAACTTTAGTACATGCACAGCACGAAAGTGCAACATGTAAAAAAAAAACCTTTTTAACCAGGATTACAACTAGCTTATTTCATCAGATATTGTCAACACAAAGGCAAAATACAAGCAGCATGGAGTTAGCGTTGACGGCTAAGTAGCTAGCTCATTGTTTGTACACAAGCAACAACTTTGTAGTCTGTTCAAAGTGAACTTTCCACTGCTGGCATGAAAATCGTAAAAACTGGTTTCGACCAGTTTAAACCAGTTTAAACCAGTTTTGACCACTTTAAACCAGTTTTGACCGGTTTAAACCAGTTTTGACCAATTTAAACCAGTTTCGACTGGTTTAAACCAGTTCCGACCGGTTTTGACCGGTTTAAACCAGTTTAAACCAGTTTCGACCGGTTTAAACCAGTTTTGACCAGTTTAAACCAGTTTCGACCGGTATCGACCGGTTTAAACCAGTTTAAACCAGTTTTGAGCAGTTTTGACCGGTTTAAACCAGTCTACCAGTTTAGACCGGTTTTGACCAGTTTAGACTGGTTTTTTCGAAGATGAGTGATGTAGTTCATTCCTACTTTTTAATTAATATTTCCACATTTTAATCAATTAAGCCCTTTGTTTTTTCTTAATTTGGCTAGAGAGTCTTGAATGGAAAGAGATCATCACAGGATCATCAGAGATCAACACAGGATTGTAAAGCTCTAGGAAGGGATGGAATTCCAGCAGAAGTGTGCTGACCGACTGAAAAGTATGTCCATGTACACACTCAATACTTGGTCGGGGCTCCTTTTGGATTAATTACTATATGTGCGAGGCCCTACTCTTTTTAGTTTATATATGCTTCCGTTAGGCAACATTATTAGAAAGCACTGTATACACTACTGTTCAAAAGTTTGGGGTCACTTAGAAATGTCCTTATTTTTGAAAGAAAAGCACTTTTTTTCAATGAAGATAACTTTAAACTAATCAGAAATACACTCTATACATTGCTGATGTGGTAAATGACTATTATAGCTGCAAATGTCTGGTTTTTGGTGCAATATCTACATAGATGTATAGAGGCTAATTTCCAACAACTATCACTCCAGTGTTCTAATGGTACAACGTGTTTGATCATTGCACCAGAAGGCTAATGGATGATTAGAAAACCCTTGTGCAATCATGTTAGGTCTGCAATGCTGTAATTGCTGCAAATGGAGGATTCTTTGACGAAAGCAAAGTTTGAAGGAAAAAATTATTATTTCAAATACAAATCATTATTTCTAACCTTGTCAATGTCTTGACTATATTTTCTATTCATTTTACAACTCATGGTGGTAAATAAGTGTGACTTTTCATGGAAAACACAAAATAATTGTCTGGGTGACCCCAAACTTTTGAATGGTAGTGTACATTTTCATTGTTATGCAGATGACACACAATTATACCTGTCAATGAAGCCAGATGATAGTAATCAATTAGCCAAGTTAGAAGCCTGTCTTAAGGAAATCAAAGCTTGGATGGCTTGTAATTTCCTGCTATTAAATTCAGATAAGACTGAAGTCATTCTTGTTGGTCCAAAAAACCTTAGAAATACCTTTCCAAATCAAACTTTCAGTTTGGATGCGGTTACTCTTTCTCTTAATAGCTCTGTGAGGAACCTTGGAATTATTTTTGATCAAGATCTGTCCTTCAATTCACATATTAAATTTGTTTCTAAGACTGCCTTCTATCATTTGCATAATATTGCCAAGATTAGGAGCATCTTGTCTCAGAGTGATGCTGAGAAACTGATCCACGCTTTTGTTAGCTCGAGATTAGATTATTGTAATTATTTATTATCAGGCTGTCCTAAAACATCTTTAAAAAGTCTTCAGCTGATCCAAAATGCTGCAGCAAGAGTTTTAACAGGTACTAGAAAGAGAGATCATATCTCTCCGGTTCTGGCCTCCCTTCATTGGCTTCCCATAGAGTTTAGAATTAAGTTTAAAATCCTTCTTCTTACTTACAAAGCTCCAAACAATCAGGCTCCTTTTTATTTAAAAGATCTGATACTACCGTATTATCCTAACAGAGCACTACGCTCCCAAAATGCACGATTACTTGTAATACCTAGAATCTCCAAAAGTACAATGGGAGACAGAGCCTTCAGTTATCAAGCTCCTCTCCTGTGGAACCAGCTGCTAATCTGGATTCGGGAGTCAGACTCAATCTCTGTTTTTAAGAATAGGGCTAAAACCTACCTTTTTGATATAGCCTACAATTAGGGAGGGATCATGTGTTTCTGAACCCTTCCTTAGTTATGCTGCTAATAGGTTTAGTTAGCCGGGGGACCTCCAATAATGCACTGGGCCTCACTCCTTTCTTCACTCTCAATGAATTTTTTTTTTTTTTTTGCTGGTCATTAACATCTGTTTGTTCTCTCCCATAGATTGAGTCCCCATCGTGCTGTTTGCTCTCTACATGTCTGTTCTTTTCATCTTCTCTGTCCCCTCACCTCCCAGCCAGTCGCAGCAGATGACTGCCCCTCCCTAAGCCTGGTTCTGCTGGAGGTTTCTTCGTGTTAAAAGGGAGTTTTTCCTCTCCACCGTCGCCAAGTGCTTGCTCACAGGGGATCACCTGATTGCTGGGGTCTTTCTGCAACTGTGGGGGTTCCCCCTACAGTTGATAACGCTATGTATGAGATGACTGTTGTTGTGAAATGGCGCTATATAAATAAAGTTGAATTGAATTGAAATGGAAGATGGCACTAAAAATGTCTCGTCCTCCCTCCCGTCCTGAGTTCACGTCCCAGTCTCACCTTTTTGTCACTGGTGTCTGTGTCTGGTTTTGCAATTAACTTCCTATAGATATTGAAAATTCTACTGTTTAGTTGGTTGAGGCTAACGGTGACAGCTATTGTTAGTCACTGAAAAAACTGATTAAGATCATGAGTCGGACAGTCCAGTTTACACATATCGCAACTGTAACCCTCCACCACATCATTATTTACATGACAGTGACAAGTTACTTTAAGTCAAAACATACGTACTGTAAATGTCCTGAGACCTGCATATAAAAATGACCATTAAGGGAGTTTTTATTTGGGGGGTGGGGGTGGGGGGCAATCACTCTTTCCCCTGTCAAATATATTTCAGTGTAACAAAGTTATGTATGGAATTTGGACTGGACATAATCAATCAGACCCCAGTGATGGATGTGACAGAAAATTTCTATATTACAATTATTCATCTGAAGAGTGATGATACTATTGTATTTATACATCACATAGTTTAGATAGCTTACTAGGATGACAGCAGAAATAAAGTGTCTTCTTGTGGTTCTTTCCCTTTGATTAAACCATAAGCTTGACAAGGTGTGAATGAATTTTTTTGCTCTGGGGCTAAAGAGATAAAAGCTTCAGATGATAGAAAATGGTTGGTAGAATTGTTTTTCTTGGGAAAAAGTATTAATTGATTTGTACGTACAGTGGGGCAAAAAAGTATTTAGTCAGCCACCAATTGTGCAAGTTCTCCCACTTAAAAGATGAGAGAGGTCTACAATTTTCATCATAGGTATACCTCAACTATGAGAGACAAAATGAGAAAAAAAAATCCAGAAAATCACATTGAAGGATTTTTAATGAATTAATTGGTAAATTCCTCAGTAAAATAAGTATTTGGTCACCTACAAACAAGCAAAATTTCTGGCTCTCACAGACCTGTAACTTCTTTAAGAGGCTCCTCTGTCCTCCACGCGTTACCTGTATTAATGGCACCTGTTTGAACTCGTTATCAGTATAAAAGACACCTGTCCACAACCTCAAACAGTCAGACTCCAAACTCCACTATGGCCAAGACCAAAGAGCTGTCAAAGGACACCAGAAACAAAATTGTAGACCTGCACCAGGCTGGGAAGACTGAATCTGCAATAGGTAAGCATCTTGGTGTGAAGAAATCAACTGTGGGAGCAATTATTAGAAAATGGAAGACATACAAGACCACTGATAAGCTCCCTCGATCTGGGGCTCCACGCAAGATCTCACCCCGTGGGGTCAAAATTATTACCAGAACGGTGAGCAAAAATCCCAGAACCACACGGGGGGACCTAGTGAATGACCTGCAGAGAGCTGGGACCAAAGTAACAAAGGCTACATCAGAAACACACTATGGCGCCAGGGACTCAAATCCTGCAGTGCCAGACGTGTCCCCCTGCTTTAAGCCAGTACATGTCCAGGCCCGTCTGAAGTTTGCTAGAGAGCATTTGGATGATCCAGAAAAGGATTGGGAGAATGTCATATGGTCAGATGAAACCAAAATAGAACCTTTTGGTAAAAACTCAACTTGTCGTGATTGGAGGAGGTCAAAACTGGTTTAAAACGGTCAAAACCAGTCAAAACTGAATAGTGACTTCCGGTCTGGACGCTATGGTGATAGCAACTTAACGCTGAGCGTCCCAGATCCAATCCAAGGAAAACATCTTCAAAATCAGACTTAACGGATTTTTGGAAGAATAAAAATCAAAAGACAAAAACACCATGCCTCACCAAAAACAGAAGAAACTGACATTCCCCAGGTCAGGACGCGCAGCGGCCGCAGAATCTGATCTCGAGGACCTCCGTTCAGGAGACGAGGAGCTAGGCCTAGCTAACAAAAAGATTAGCTTGAAATCGCTATTTGATGAATTACGACGATTTTTGGGCCGAATTTCATGAATTCAGAGAGGAACTAAAAAGGACGAACAGCAGAATGGACCAGGCCGAAAACCGAATCTTGGAAGCTGAAGAAAGAGTAAAAGTGCTTGAAGATTCTATGCTGGATTTACACAGAAAACAGTCAAGGCTGGAGGCTAAGCTAACCGACCAAGAAGGAAGACAGAGACGAGATAACATCAGAATTCACGGTCTGAAAGAAGGAGCTGAAGATAGTTTCAACACAGTGGCGGAATGCGTGGAATCCTTATTGAGAGAGAAGTTGGATATTCCACAAACCACCGATTTGAAGATAGAAAAGGCCCATCGTACATTAGCCGCAAAGCCAGCGGCAGAAGCGCACCCGCGTTCGGTGGTCGTAAGATTCTCCGATTTCAAAATAAAACAAGAGGTTGTAAGACGGGCTTGGCAGAAAAAAGGATTTATGCATCAAGAGAGAAAAGTCTTCGTGGAGCACGATTACGCCCCTGAGATTCTTAAAAAGCGACGGGAATATAACGACGCCAAAAAGGTTCTACGGGAACAGAATCTACGCTTTCAGACGCCATTTCCGGCGAAGTTAAGGGTCTTTTACGGTGAAGAGTCATGTCTCTATAATTCAGCGGAAGAAGCAACAATTGACATGGCGAGAAGAGGACTCCCGGTAACGGTGTTTAAACCCGCAGCGAATCTGAGCGAAAAGATCAGAGCTCAAACGTGGTCCACTCAGAGACCTTCAAAATCCACGGGCCAGCAGCGGGAAACCCAGCCCCAGAGCTACAAAGATAAGCTTTCCAGTTCCAGGAAGGAATAGCGGCCTTTTTGTTTTTTTTTCTTTTCAGTCATTCTGCACTTCCATCCCCCCTCCTACAAGGTAACAAACATTAAAGGAGGTGCAGAATCAGCATTTGGTAAAACCTTTCATGGAGCAGTTATAGCATTAGAAACAAATGTCTTCTTAATTTTAAGGGGAAAAAAAATCTTGTTAAAATAGAAATGTGACAGTGACCCACATGTTCTCTCCACACTAACAAATACTGTATTAGAGTGAATGTTTGCTGTGATGGGGGTGGGAGGGTGCACACAATCTCATAGGGTATAGGCATAAAAAAAAAAAAATCATTACAAATTCGGATTGGGATCTGAAATTCACGTTAAAAACATGGGACAGTGACCTTGACCCCTCTCCCTTCTTTGTTGTCTTTGAGCTTTCTTCCAGGGGTCACTGGAGAGGAGTCAGCACCGCCAGAGGCCTCCGAGGATCTGCGTCCGCCACCTGAGGTTCCAGCTTCCCCCACCATCAGCTGCTATACCAAGGATGTGGCGCTGCCCCAGTCTGGAGTCACCAAGGGTGCAGCGTTGTTCTGGTCTGCAGCTACCGAGGGTGCTGGAGAGCTCCAGGCCAGAGTCGCCGGGGGTGCAGCCTTGGCCCAGTCGAGGCCCACCATGGGTGCAATGCTGGCCCAGCTGGTGTCCACCGTGAGTGCTGCATTGGCCCAGCAGGGGTCCACTGAGGGTGTGGCTGAGCTCCAGTCTGGGGTCTGTGCTGGTGCTGCTAAGTTCCAAGCTGGGACCACCGCGGGTGCAACCCTGTCCCAGACTGGGACCATCGTGGGTGCTGCCATGTCCTGGAACGGGACCATCATGGGTGCAGCTACCCCCCATTTCATTACCACTGTGGGTGTAGTGGTTTCCTTCCCATCACAGTCTAATGCCGGGGCTCCCTCTCCTCGGCTCCCCTCTTCAGTTTTGGGTGTCCCTGTGGGGGAGCCGCCACCTGGTCTACCTTGTCCGAGTGGGTGGTTAAAGAACCCAGGCCGGCCACCCAATGTACAGTGCCATTGGGGTGAGTGGTCAAATTTCCCTGGCAGGCCACCCGACCCGCTCCTCCTGACTGTTTGGCTGGCCTGGGATGCTGGTAGGCCCCCTGATTGGCCTCATCGTTCGAACCATGGGGCCTTGGACCCTGGGCGGCCTCCCGAACCCTTTGACTCTAGGACTTGGGGTGGGATGTAATCTTGTTTTTTCCTGGTTTGGGTCCTGAGCAGGGGTTGTTTTTTGTTCCCTCCTAGCCTCTTTCCCCCACCTCCCATTCAAGGTAGTTTGTTGCTGTTCCTGCTGAGGGGTGGGGGTGGGGGTGCAGCATGCTCCTTTCTTGTTTCTAGTTTTGATGGTATTTTGGGTGTCTGGAATCTACCCCTTGAGAGGGGGGCTCTGTCATGGACTGAGCTTGGCTCCATGGCTGTTTTCTGTTCCTCAGTTATCTGTGCTTTATGTTTCCTTTTGAGTTCCATATTGTGTTTCATTGTCTGGCCATGTTCTGTTGTATTTTTGGTGTTCTATTTGCTCTTTGCCCTTTGATTATTTTGTGAGTTATTTGTAATTATTCCTTACTCTGTGTTTGGTTTTGTGTTTATTTATGTTGGTATCTTACGACCACACCTCCCCCTCCTGTCTACTACTGACAGCTGATTCCAATCTGTCATTGTCTCTCCCTGCTCAGGTTTACATACATCACTACACACATGCACACACATACACGCACACTCTCATTTCACACCTGCTCTCATTCAGCTCAACACATGCCTACTCATTCCACTCGGACACACGCACTCACTCACACCGGCAATCACTTGGGTTATTATGCCTCATATTATTTAAGCTCTGTCTTCCCATTTGTGTTTGCCAGATTATTGTTGCACAATCATCTGTTTTGTCATCTGCATTGTCTTTCTGGGATTTTCGCTATGGACTGCCCTGTCCCTGGCTCGGTGAGTACTGTTTTGTTTCCCCCCACTATCTGTTGCGTCAGTAGTGCCTTGGGTCCTCTTCTCTGTGTTTGTACTCACCTGGAGCTGAGGGGCGTCCTGCATGTAATCCCAAGGATTCCCCATTGTACACATTCTTCTATTTGTTTGTTTGGACTGTTTATCAATTTCTGCTTAATAAATACGCACAACATCCTCCTATGTGTGGGTTTCCATCTCTCCTGCCTCGAACAGGCAGGAATTCATGACAGAGTGAGCAGCAGTTTTATGGGCCTGGGTGCTTTGTTGATGCTCAAAGTCAGAAGAAAATGGCCAGACTGACTTGAGCTGACATAAAGGGAACATCTGAGCATCTCCAAAGACACGACACACCGACCCTTGAAGCAGAGGGGTTACAGCAGCAAAAGACCACAACAACTGGACAACAAACATTTTCTAGTCTGGTACTGTTATGTCTGGAAGTAGGACAGCAGAGGCTAGAGTTGTACTGAACACAAACTTTATTACAAGACACAGCGTCGTTGCACGTGTCAGGGTTAGCAACTACTAAGCTAACACTAAGCTGTAACAGGCTGTGGTCGGCTTGAAGGCGAGGTGCCAAAGAGGACGACTCCTGACAACAGTCCCCCTAAGTAAGCACGGTGTGATGACGTCACCCTGCCTGCGTCCCCACGTCTGCGCTGACATAACGTTCGGCTCAGGAGACGCACACACACAGGCTCAGAGTAGTTCAAACTGTTTATTAACAGTCGATGCTCGGGCCCATAGCCCTCCCAGTCCACCAAGTATTGCAACCCATGACCCCGGCGCCGGGAGTCCAGGATGGAGGAGGCGGACCAGGCCGGATGGCCACCAATCATCCGGGGCGCGGGTTGCGCTGCAGGAGGAGGGCAAAGGGGGTCAGTGACTGCCAGCTTCACCTTCGACACGTGGAAAGTGGGATGAATGCGGAGGGAGGGGGGAATTGCCACGCGCACAGCCACCGGGTTGATGATCCGGGTGATGGGATAGGGACCCATGAAGCGCTGTGCCAGCTTTCTCCTCTCGCCTTTTAAAGTGACGTCCTGGGTGGAAATATAAACAAGTTGCCCAACTCTGTACGCCGGGGCAGGTCTTCTACGCCGGTCCGCCACAGTCCTGTTGCGCTCCGCTGTGCGTAATAGCGCATTGCGCGCGGCAGTCCAGGTGGAGCGGAACTGCCTGAGATGGGCCCTAACTGACGGGACAGTTACCTCACTCTCCTGCTCCGGAAACAGCGGGGGGTCGTAACCCAGGGACGCTTTGAAGGGGGACATCCCTGTAGCAGAAGAGCGAGCGGTGTTGTGGGCATATTCAACCCAGGCAAGATGGTTGCTCCAGGACGTGGGTTTGGATCTGGACACACAGCGGAGCGCAGCCTCCAGCTCCTGGTTGGTCCTCTCACACTGCCCGTTGGATTGGGGGTGATGGCCGGAGGAGAGGCTCACCTTGGCTCCGATGGCGTTGCAGAAAGACCTCCAAACCTCGGATGAAAACTGGGGGCCCCGGTCCGAGACCACGTCCACCGGAATCCCGTGCAGCCTGACCACGTGTTGGACGAGGAGGTCCGCCATCTCCAGGGCAGTAGGGAGGCCTCGCAGGGGGACGAAGTGCATGGCCTTGGAGAAGCAGTCCACGATGGTCAGGATGGTGTCATAGGAGTTGGAGACAGGGAGTCCGGTGACGAAATCCAACGCGATGTGCGACCAGGGCCTGCCAGGGACGGGCAGGGGCTGGAGCAGACCCGCTGGAGGGGCATTTCCCGACTTGCAGGTGGCACAGATTGGGCAAGCCCGGGCGTAGCGGGCTGCATCCCTCCGCAGGCCTGGCCACCAAAAGGACCGTTGGAGGAGATCTATCATCCGGGAGGTGCCAGGGTGACAGGTGAGCTTGGAGGTGTGGAGCCAGTGGATGACCTCTCCTCGGACCGCGGATGGCACGAACAGCCTCCCCTCCGGTCCGCCGCCAGGGTCAGGTTCCACCTCCTGTGCCTTCCGGATCTTGCTCTTGATGTCCCACGAGATGGCTCCCACGACGCACGACCTGGGCAGGATGGAGTGGGGCGCCTCCTCCGACTCCACGGGGGTGAACTGCCTGGAGAGGGCGTCAGGCAGGGCGTTCTTAGAGCCAGGCCTGAAGGTGATTGAAAATTGGAACCTGGCGAAGAACAAAGACCAACGCGCCTGGCGGGCGTTCAGGCGCTTGGCAGATCGTAGATATTCTAAGTTCTTGTGGTCCGTAAAGACCACAAATGGCAGGTTCGCCCCCTCCAGCCAGTGACGCCATTCCTGCAGGGCGAGTTTGATGGCCAGGAGCTCTCTGTCCCCCACATCGTAATTTCTCTCCGCTGGGGACAAGCGCCGGGAGAAGAAGGCGCAGGGCCGTTTGGCGCCATCGTCCGGTGACCGCTGGGACAGCACTGCTCCCACTCCCGTGTCCGAAGCGTCTACCTCTACGATGCACTGCAGCGCAGGGTCGACCTGGCGAAGGACCCGGGAGGAGGAGAATTCCGCATTCAGCGCCTCAAAGGCGGCAGCGACCTCTTCGGTCCACCAGAACGGGACCTTCGGGGACGTGAGGCGGGTCAGTGGTCCAACGATGGTACTGAAGTTGGGGACAAAGCGGCGGTAGAAATTGGCGAAGCCAACAAATTGCTGCACCTGCTTCCGGGATGCAGGTGTAGGCCATTCCACCACCGCCTTTACCTTCTCTGGGTCAGGGAGCACCTTATCGTGGGCGATGATGAACCCCAGGAAGGACGTACTCCTGGCGTAAAATTCACACTTTTCTGCCTTTACGTACAGACGATTCTCCAGCAGCCTTTGGAGGACCCGCCTCACGTGGACCTGGTGCTCGTCCCTGGACTTGGAGAAGATGAGAATATCGTCCAGGTAGACGAACATGAAAAGGCCGATGAAGTCCTGGAGGACGTCATTAATGAGGCGCTGGAAGACTGCAGGAGCGTTGGTCAACCCGAATGGCATCACCAGGTATTCAAAGTGGCCGTTCGGGGTACGGAAGGCCGTTTTCCACTCATCTCCCTCCCGGATCCGGACGAGGTGGTAAGCGCTGCGTAGGTCCAGCTTGGTGAACCAGGTCGCCCCCTGGAGGGAGTGGAAAGCAGTGTCCATGAGAGGCAGGGTGTAACGGTCCTTCTCCGTGATATTGTTGAGGGCCCGGTAGTCGATACAAGGGCGGAGGGACCCATCCTTCTTTCCCACGAAGAAGAACCCTGCCCCCACGGGTGACGATGATGGGCGGATTATCCCAGCACTTAATGACTCCTTCAGGTAGGCGTTCATCGTCTCCTTCTCCGGCGCAGACAGGCTGTAAAGGCGACCAGAAGGTAAGGGAGCCCCCTGGCGGAGGCTGATGGCACAGTCATAGGGCCGATGAGGGGGGAGAGACATAGCTTTCGCTTTGCTGAACACCATACCCAGGTCGTGAAATTCCGGGGGCACCAGAGACAAGTCCGGGGGTGCAGCGTCCATCGCAGGGGGAGGAGCGGACGGAGAGCAGGCAGCGGACTGAAGGCAGGTGCCCATGCAGAATGTACTCCATGCCGATATCCCAGCTGATTTCCAATCCAGGACCGGGTTGTGAAGGCGAAGCCAGGGATACCCCAGGATGACGGGCGACACAGAGTTGGGAAGGACATAGAAGGTCATCTCCTCCTGGTGATTTCCCGAGATGATGACCGGAACGGGGATGGTTTGGTGTGATACTCTCCCAAGGGAGGCACGGGAGAGGTTAACAAGGGAGATGGGATTCTTCAGTGCCTGACAGCGAATGCCCAAACGGGTTGCCAGGCTTTGTGAAATAAAGCTGCCTTCTGCACCCGAATCCACCAGTGCGTGGGTGAGATGCCCAGTGGGATTGTGGCAAAAACGGATGGGCAGCTTCAATTGGGTAAGGGGACTTAACCGATTGACGTCCGCGAGGCCCCCTACAGTGACTCGCGGACCCCGCCGTTTGGCTTTTGTGGACAAAGCTCCACCGTGTGTTGATTATCTCCGCAATACATGCAGAGATTCAGCTCACGGCGGCGTTGTCTCTCTGCCGGGGAGAGCTTTGTCCAGCCCGTCACCATCGGCTCTGACTCCTCGGGGTGCGATGGCGGCGGCGTCGCCAGGGGGCGAGCTTGGGGCAGGCGCAACGAGGCTCCCCGAGGGCGAGAAGAAGACGACTTCCGTCCAGAGGAGCGCTCACGCAGCCTGTTATCCAAGCTGATGGCGAGAGAAGTTAGCTCAGCTAGCGTCCCAGGGATATCCCGACCAGCCAGTTCATCCCTCAGATCATCATTCAGGCTGCGGAGAAACAGGCCACAGAGGGTGCGTTCGTCCCAGCCCAATTCCTCCGCCGCTACCCGGTAGTCGACCGCATAGTCCGCTGCCGACCGGCTTCCCTGCTGGAGAGCGAGAAGCCGATCGACTTGGACCGTCTCGGTTCGGGAATGGTCAAAGACCTCCAGGAAGCATGCCACGAACTGGTCATAGGTGAGGGTGGCGTAACTGGGCTTCATCATTATGGCGTAGGTCCAAGTTAACGCGCGCCCCTCCAGGAGATTCCCTATGTAGCCAATTCGGCTGTGATCCGAGGGGAAGTCTCCGGGCACACGGTGGAACACGGACTCACACTGCATAATGAACCCCCGCGCTCCGCCGAGCTTTCCGCTAAAGCGGGCGGGGGTTGGAATCGGCGTGAGCCGAGCCGGTGCCGCTGGAGCCGGCTGGACGGCCGCTGGAACAGCAGGAGCTGCGCCACCCTGGTGAGCCGGGGGGAACGGCTGTTGGGGGTCCAGGCGGTCCAATCGGTTAGTGATGTTAACAAGTTGGTTTAAAATCACCTGCTGCTGATAAGCAATTTGATCCACCCGAACCTCAAGAGTGGTAAGCCGGTGCGCGAGCCCGCCGTCTGCCGAGCCGCTCTGCTGAAGCCGTACTGACATAACGTTCGGCTCAGGAGATGCACACACACAGGCTCAGAGTAGTTCAAACTGTTTATTAACAGCAGGGGTGTATGGGTGTGTGTCAGCGGAATGTAAATGTATTGGTGGTGGCGTCTGCTTCGGGCACAGAGGCAGGAGACCGTTCAGCCGGCAACCCTATGGGAAAGAACAGACACAGGGTGACAGGCACACACCAATACAGGAGGAGAATAGGCGAGGGAGAGAAGCTTACTTGTGTTAGACTGATGGCAGGCACTTCAAGGACGGAACCCCGGGAGACAGTCACCTGCAGGACTCGGTGCAGCAGCGAGGAAGGACGAGGGACGGAGTTGTCCGCCGCCGAGGAATCCACCTGTGCACAGGGGAGCAGACTGGGAGAGGTAAGGAAAGGAATCTTCTTACCGCTTAGCGTGACGCTGAAGAGAGAGTTGATGCTTCGCATGGAAGGCGATGAAGTCTAACGGCTTCAGGCCGAAGCTCAGGGCGAGGCGGCTTTTATCCCTCGCCGCTGATGAGTAGCAGGTGTGTGAGCAGGTGGCGCCGCTGATGAATGGCGCGGCGTGACATGCGCTGCCCGTCTGCCAATATATCTATATCTAACAGGTAGGGTTAGAATTTGACGTATAGAACATGAAAGAATGTATACATGCATGGAACTGTGTGACGTTTGAATAACAATATGGGCCAGTAACTCTGAGTAATGTTTTCGGCACCTTGTTGGATCCACGACATGAAGAATTAAGGCAGTCCTGAAGCAATCGGGATCCAACCCAGTGATGTCAAGATGTACCCGATTAAACTGGCTAGTGAGTGTTAAAAAAAAAAAATGCTGTCGAAAAATCTAATTTCCTGTAAAGTCTCTTTTATGATTGTGATTAAGAGGAAGCAATGACCCACCATCACAAGCATTCCATTCTTTTACATCTTATCTGATAAAGAACCCAACAGCAAAGTACAGGCTTTTTTTTTTTCATTTTGTAGGTCTGTGGCCTCTGGCCCGTTCAGTCACATACATGTGGAATTGCACTTTCTGTTTTTTTCTGCTGTGCCCCTAGGGCATTAATATGGTCATCGCCACATAATAGAATAGGGAGGCTTTCTTTTCCGACCAGCTTTTCTTCAAATTTTAGCAGCAGCTCTGTCAAAACTTCAAACTTTCTGACAGCTGTCAGGGGTGATGCAAGGACACTGAAAGCTGAAAACGAGTCTATGCAAAATGCGGGAGAAAAACAAGACCCATAAATGTCAGATTCCTAGAGATATCCGATACATCCTGCCGCCGCAGTCTGTTTGCTGTTGCTGCTCCGTCATCCAACAGAAATACTGTAGGCCGGGTTGAATGAAAGCATCGCTCGTTTGTGAGCTCAGAGACTGGGAGCAGAGACAAAGGGATGTGGAGCGCAGTGTGGTTTTTTAGAGGAGAAGGAAAGAAAAAAATTCTCTTGCAGAGATAAGAGAACATTTGTAACTCAGAAAAAATAGATATTTAGTCTTTAAATATACAGTATATTCTATTCACTAAGCTATCCAAGGATAAATTAAACCTTCTCCATGCAGCCCTTATTTAAACACTGAGCTCCCAGTTTTTCAAGGTCATCAATAAGAGAACAATATCTGGTTCCTTTCTGTTAGCTGTTGAAACAACGCACCTTCCCGTCCTAAGTGTGTGAAATATTAAGCAGCGGTGTAATTGGACAGGGGCTTCAAACTGCTTTGAGCAGCGATGCTCCGTGCTTTTAAGTGCTGACTAATGCATTTTTGTTCAACGTCTCCGTCTCCATTAATGCCCCCGCTAAACGCTGCTGGGACTTCTCTTCCACGTTATTATTCCTCATAAACACTACACACACCCTGACAATCAAGATGCAGAGTAGCGGCGCTCACGCTTGCAATGTGCATTGAACTTTACACAAAAAAAACTGCGTCAGACTCCATGATGTGCGCATTCGTTTCCGCTCACGGGTGATCAGTACTTCCTGTTGCAGAGCCGGAGCGGCGCACGCACCCTGATGGTCAAAATCACCTGCTTCCCAAAGAATGTTAAACTTCATTTTAAGAGTAAGAGGCCGCATCAGTCAGTGAACCTAAAGCATTATACTTGTGCACTCATGAGCGCACAGTCATTTATTCATTGTGTGCAAAGTTTTGAAGATTATTGTTTTTTTGTTTGGTTCATTGTAATCGCATTTAAAACTGACCTTGTCTTTTATACCCCCTTCACATTGGGGTGGAGATTGGTGAGAGATCACTGAGTGATGACAAAGTGGCCAGATCTGAAAAAAGGCTTTCAATGATCTCTCATCAGTTGCTAAGATCTCTCAATGATCTCTCAAAGATCTTCACTGATCTTCACGGTCTTCAAAGTTTTGACTCAATCAAAAACAGTCTCTCAACAATCACCAAATGGAAGTGATCTCACAGTGATTTTCACCAGTTTCTCAGTGGGTGCTCAACAGCCTCACTGAACTCTCAATGATCTCCCAGTGATCTCTACTAGTCTCTCAGTAATCTGTCCTTGTTTCTCAGGGATCAAGGCTCTTTCAAAGATCTCTATACATCGCCATGAAAATCTTACAATGACCTCTGAAACATTCACACAGAAAAGCTTTTTTGAGGATTTAGGAGATCTTTGAGAGATCGGGTGAATTTTTGATCTCTCAGTAGTCACTGAATGGTCTCCATCTGTGTAGAGGGGCACTTAGTAGAATTAAAGCTTTTCTTGGATTTTCAAGTGTTTTCCAGGGTTCCAGTGACACATTTAACAAACCTTTTTTGGCGTCATTTAATTTCTATATAAGAAATAATATGTAAGTCTATATAAGAAACAATATGTAAATAGTAGTGTAGGAGTTGACTCAATATTTGCACATTAATATAAAACCTTGTTTAATGCTGAAAATACTTTTTTTTTTACCTTTATTTACTAACTAACTAAACCGCACTTATATAGCGCTTTTCTAGTCACAAAGACCACTCAAAGCGCTTTCACTAGTACCAACCCTTTATTCTAAGGGCCTACAGGAAACAGATATCTAGGGACAATCTAGAACAGCCAACCAACCCAACATGCATGTCTTTGGATTGTGGGAGAAAACCGAAGCCCCCGGAGTAAACCCACACAGCACAGGGAGAACATGCAAACTCCACACAGAAAGCTTCCAACCCCTGCCAGCCTGGGGATTCGAACCAGGAACCTTCTAGCTGTAAGGCAACAGTGCTAACCACTGCACCACCGTGCTGCCCAGGAAGTCCCTTGAGATTGCCATCTCTTTTTTGAGGGAGACCTTGCCAAGACACCACAAGAGTAAATACGACAGGGGTTGGCAATCCGCGGCCCCGGGGCTGCATGCGGCCCTTCAGCCCCCATGCTGCGGCTCCTTGCAGTTATATCTCAAAACACATGGAAATTAATGAAGCTCGTTTTAATTATTTTTTTTTAAATAATCGTTTATTGCAACTGGATACATTTCTCAATGGAAACACTTATGAACGTAATATATATACTGTATATACATATATAAATATATATATTCATTCATTTTCTTCCGCTTAATCCTTTTTGGGTCGCGGGGGCGCTGGAGCCTATCCCAGGATCTTTGGGCGAGAGACAGGGTACACCCTGGACAGATCGCCAGTCCATCGCAGGGCCAACACAGAGAGACAGACAACCATTCACTCTCACAGTCATATCTAAGGACAATTTAGAATCCCCAGTTTTGATGCCAATTAACCTAACTTGCATGTTTTTGGCATGTGGGAGGAAACCGGAGAAATCCCAGAGTAAACCCACACAGACACGGGGAGAACATGCAAACTCCACACAGATCACTGTTGGTCAGGGATTGGGATCGAACCCAGGATCCCCGGCCAAGGGTGAGTTGCTGTGCTGCTGCAGTGCTAACCACTGCGCCACCGCGCTGCCCTATATACATATTATGTTGTCAAGCATGTGTGAGTGTCATATTTGCAGCTGCACAGAGAGCTGCTCAGCGTCTCCGTCCTCAGTGCATGTGGAGACGCACGGACAGCAGCCACTTCCTACCACTCTCAGTAGGACATGAACAAATCCAGAGAAAGTAAAATCACAGAGAAAAAATAGAGTTTAATTCTGTGTGGACAGATTAATTTGTCTTCATGTAGGTTGTTGTGGAGATAATTTCTCCATGAGAACACAAACAATAAAAAACAGCCACCTCATTAGTGTCTGCAGGTCCATAAAAAGTCTTAAATGTGATCATCTAAAATCAACACCTTAAATATCCTCAAAAATTGGAAACAATCCTTGAATTCCTGTTCAATAACCTTATAGTCACCTGCACTATAAATGCTGGATTCACCAGATATGACCAGTCTGAATTAGTGTTCATTTATTTTCACTGTCACAGTTCAGACTTCCTGAGTGATGTGAAAATAAACGCCCTGTACAGCAATTCAGTTTTCAGAATGGTTGTTTTTGTTATATGCTTTTATTATGAAATTCAGTCATCTGGTTATACTTGTCTGAAATCAACAACATACAGCCAACAGTTTTTCCTCACAATCTGTAAATATAAAAAGAAAAAAATAATGAAAGCAGTTCAAATGAGTGAAAAAAAGAGGAGAGAAGATTCTGTGACAGTGATATAGAGGTGAGCCTTTTATTTTAAGGATGTTTTCAGCATTTTCTCTGCAGGATAACTGCTAGTTATCTGTGGGGTTTTGAACAGTGAATTATACGAGGGGGGCTGAAAAGTTCATAGACTGACCATGATGCAGCAGTCAAATTTGACCAAATGTGGTTTATTTTTCAACATAGCCTCCAGTGTCAGTGCATCTGAAAAGAAACAATACAGTTATGTCAGAAAAGGTTGAATTTAATGCATGACTAGTTTCAATGCTGTAGCATAACTTTTTCAGAATTATTTTTATTTTTATTTCAAAATAAAGAAAAATATCAGACAACCAATCCACTAGTTGTCAAAATGAGAGTCTTGAGAACAGATGAAGGATACAGATGTATATTATATTAATACATTTCTCTGTGTTGGCCCTGCGATGGACTGGCGATCTGTCCAAGGTGTATCCTGCCTCTCGTCCAAAGATGCTGGGATAGGCTCCAGCCCCCCCGTGACCCGAAAAGGATTAAGCGGAAGAAGATGGATGGATGGATGGAGGGATGAATAAGGAGCATTATGAGGGAACATAAAAAGGATGAAAAGAAATTTCTTCTAAATAAAACTTCTGTCTCTAATGTATTAAAATATCAGGAACTAAAGCTGTGTGATCACTGTTGAAAGTAGGAGTTGGATTATATTTTTCAGATTTAAACAATTTATGAATGTGCCGATAATTAAAAAAATGTACAAAAAATTATGGTCAGATGTTCATAAATTTATTTAAAAAAAACAAAACAATTTGCAGTGTAGTTCTAATACTTTTATTTCATAAATGAAGCTATATATAGCAGGGGAAATCCTTATTGAACACATCAACATTTTCCTCATTAAACATATTTCTGATTGAGCCATTGACCTGAGATTTTCACCAGACATCAGTAACAGCCCAAGTAATGCATACATACAAAGAAATCAAGCCAACTGTGTTTACAGAGCAAGTTATATTTAACGCAGTGAAATGACAGAGGGAATAAGTATTGAACACTCTTGGTGAAATTCATTTACTATTTAGTTGAAAAGCCTTTGTTGGTGATAGCAGTTTCCAGACACCTCCTCTATGAAGAAACTAGGTGCAGGCATTGCTCAGGTGTGATTTTAGCCCATTTTTTCCACACAAACTGTCTTCAGATCTTGAAGGTTCTGTGGGTGTTTTCTATGAAATCAGATCTTCAGTTCATTCCATAGATTTTCAATTGGATTCAGGTCAGGTGACTGACTAGGCAATTCTAGCAGCTTTATTTTCCTTCTCTAGAGCCAGTTGAGAGTTTCTTTTGCTGCGTGTTTGGGATCATTGTCTTGCTGAAATGTCCACCCTTGTTTCACCTTCAGCATCTTGGCAGATGGCAACAGCTTCTTAAGGATGTCTCTGTACATTTGTTCATTCATCTTTCCTTCATTTATATGAAGTCTGCCTGTACCATGTGCTGCAAAACACCCCCACACCATGATGGTCCCACCTCCAAGCTTCACTCTTGGTGTGGCGTTTTTGGGCTGATGTGCAGTACCATTTCTCCTCCAAACATGGTGTGTGTTGTGGCATCAAAAAAGTTCAATTTTGGTCTCATCTGACCAGACTATATTCTCCCAGTATTTTACTGGCTTGCCCAAATGTAGTGCAGCAAACTTTAAACAAGCTTCAACATGCTTTTTCTTCAGCAATGGAGTCTTGTGAGGTGAGCGGGCATAGAGCCCATGTCGGTTGAATGTATTACTTATTGTTTTCTTTGAAACAGCAGTACCTGCTAACTCCAAGTCTTTCTGGAGCTCTCCACGAGTGGTCGTTGGCTCTTGGATAACTCTGATAATTCTTTTGACTTCTCTGTCAGAAATCTTGTGAGGAGCTCCTGGTCGTGGATGGTTTATGGTAAAATGATGTTCTTTCCTCTTCCAAATGGTGTCTCCAACACTGGAAAATTCAGCAGTTTAGAAATGTGCCTTTAACCAGTGCCATCATTATGTTTTGCAAGAATAAGGTTCTGAAGGTCTAGAGAGAGCTCTTTGCTTCTACCCATCATGAGTTCTTTGTGGTGTGACAATGTAATATTTACAATTTTTTTTAAAGGCTATCAGTCAGGATTTAACCAGCAGAAATTAATTTGCACTGATGGATTTCAGATTGTTTCGTGGCTTTCTATGCCTTTTTGCAACTCTTTTTTCTTAATGTGTTTAATACTTATTCTCTGTGTCATTCCACTTTATTAAATATAACTTATTTTGTGAACACAGTTGCCTTGATTTCTTTGTAAGTATGGATTACTTGAGCTATTACTGATATCTGGTGAAAATCTCAGGTCAATGGCTCCAACAGAAATATGTTTAATGAGAAAAATGTTGACATATTCAATATTTATTATCCCCACTGTATAACTTGACAGTTTTTTTTTCCCATTTTTGTAGTATGACTTCATTAATATCACAAAATATTCAGAGCTAGTATATATATATATATATATATATATATATATATATATATATATACTGTATATATAAACTTTATAAGCAGCATAATCTTTATTTTAAAGGTCAAATTGCCATTGTGGCCCTCAGCCACTTCTATTTTAATCAGAGACAGGCAAAATGACTCTTTGGTTGGCAAAGGTTGCAGACCCCTGACATAGAACAATAAGACAACAAAAGTCAGCACATCTAAAACAATATAAAACAGTTGCAAACAATTTAAAAAAATAAATGAGTAAAAAATCACTACAAACATTACCCAAATTAAAATTTCCAGCTCAGGAAAAGGATTTACATTCCTCTGTAATATGTGATTAAATCTTTTTAATCACAAATAATCACGACAGAACAAAAACAACAACAGCACTCTGAGGTGAGTGCAATATCCCCATGGTCTGTTTTCTTTGAATATAGCAAAATGCTATTGAAGGAGAGCAGGTTATGTCGGGGAACAGGGAGATGCTGAAGTCCATACAGAGGGAGCTAAGGAGGAAGATCAGAGAAGGCAAGGACAGCTTCAGGAAGAAGATGGGGGACAAGCTGCAACAGAGTGACATCAGTGGGGTCTGGAGAAGCCTCAAAACCATCTCTGGGCTCCAGAATACCTCCTCCCAGGCCACGGGGGGCAGGGAGTGGGTGAACAATCTGAACTTGTTTTTAATAGGTTTGACCAACCACCCTCCCTCCACCTGCATAACAACCACTGCTGCTTCTACCGTCATCAAGACCTGGTGTCCACCCCCCCCCCCCACCCCCCCACACCAACACCCCCCCCCCCCCACTCCCAACACACAGCCCTCCACCCCCAACCTGACCCTCACTAAGACCCAGGTGAGGGCGGAGCTGAGGAAGACCAAGACGAGGAAGGCCTCGGGTCCGAACTGCATCAGCGTGAAGCTCCTCAAGTCCTGCGCAGACGAGCTGTGTGGGATTGTGGAGCACATCTTCAACCTGAGCCTGGAGCTGGGGAGGGTACCACAACTGTGGAAAACATCTTTTGTGGTAGCCGTACCAAAGACTTCCCACCCCAGAGACCTGAACAGCTACAGACCAGTGGCCCTGACTTCTCACCTGATGAAGACCCTGGAGAGACTGCTCCTTGCTCAACTCCGCCCCCTGGTGGGACCAGCGATGGATCCATTCAAGTTTGCCTATCAGCATAGCATCGGGGTGGAAGATGCAGTGATCTTCCTCCTACACCGTTCCCTGTTCCACCTAGAGAAGCCTGGGAACATGGTGATGATCATGTTCTTTGACTTCTCCAGTGCTTTCAACACCATTCAACCGGTGATCCTGAGGGACAAGCTGCTGTGCGCAGGGGTGGACCAGCACCTGTCATCATGGATCCTGGACTACCTCACAAACCGGCCACAGTTTGTGAGAACCCAAGATCGTGTGTCCGACACAATCATTGGCAGTACGGGGGCCCCCCAGGGAACGGTTTTGGCTCCCTTCCTCTTCACCCTTTATACTGCGGACTTCTCACACAACACAACACACTGCCATCTACAGAAGTTCTCTGATGACTCTGTAATCGTCAGCCTCATCTCCGTTGGAGATGAAGCTGAGTACAGAGGACTTATCCAGGACTTTGTGGACTGGTGCCATTGGAACTGCTTCCAGATCAATGCGAGAAAAACTAAGGAACTGGTGGTGGACTGCCGCAGGCAAGGACAACCCCTCACAGCATCAGTAAACATCCAGGGAACAGACATTGAGATGGTGACATCCTACAAGTACCTGGGTGTTCATTTGAACAATAAACTAGACTGGTCACACAATACCGACGCACTCTACAAGAAGGGACAGCACAGGCTGTTCCTCCTGAGGAGGCTCAGGTCTTTTGGTGTACAAGGGGTGCTCCTGAAGACCTTCTACGAGTCGGTAGTGGCATCAGCCATCACTTTTGGAGTGGTCTGCTGGGGCAGCGACATCACAGCAGCCGACAGGAAGAGACTGAACAAACTGATCAAGAAAGCTAGCTCTGTCCTGAGGCAGCGCCCTGACCCAGTGGAGGATATAGGAGAGAGAAGGATGGTGGCTAAACTGTCATCTCTGCTGGAGTCCTAGTCCCACCCTATGCAGGGCATACTGAATGCACTGAGGAGCTCATTTAGCAGTAGGCTACATCATACTAGGTGCGTGACCAAGAGGTTTCGCAGGTGCTCGCAGAGATTATAAAATAAAAAAATGTTACGACCTAATAGTATTGAATGCAAAAGACGCAACAAACTTACACAAAATGGTCCCCCTCCAGTATACAACTAGGACAATATCAATCGCTACGGAGGGTGACAATATGTATGGGTACATATTCATACTATATGGGGTAACTAAATAGACTGTTACGTTGTTTATTCCATCTAGCTACAATGCTTCACACTGTGTATATATATTTTATAATTTATGTGTACATATGTATATTCATTGCTCCTTATTTTCTTATCTTCTAAATTATTGCTCTGAGTGTTGCTATCCCTGTGCTGTTGCAATCCTGAATTTCCCCATTGTGGGGACTAATGAAGGCTTATCTTATTTCTATATAATTATTGAGGCAGAACCCAAATTATGATAAGCCTATCATCATGAATATACAACAAAAATTGTCTTATGCAACCCATAGTTGTTCATCAGGATCCAAGGTGAACTTGTGTACTAGGCTTGGTGACCTAGCTTTCCTTGTTGTTAGATATAGTTTATTTGCCATTTTGACACTGACCTTTGACCTTGCGATTCCAAAATCATACCCTCTATAGGGGCTAGCAACTTTCCAGCCAGACAAAAGGGACATGTTTAGGACCCAGGAGACAGACACTGACACGGGTAAATAGTGACAATAATCCCTTTATTGTAAAGTGAGGGTGTGTAATGCGTGAGTGAGTGCAAGTATGGAATTCTGGTCGCTGGAACTGAGCAGTCCGGATGGAGACCTGGCAACCCTGTAACACACAAGCAGATACAATTACCGCTGTTCAGTACTCGTGAGTAATTGTAGATGAAGGGGCTTACTTGGGTGAACCACAGGTAGCGTCCTGCTGACTTCCAGCGGCCGTGCAGCGTGGAGGTGAATGTGCTCGTGGCCGTGGTAGTGAATCCACCTGTTGCTGTGACGATGACAGTTCCTGTGATGGTAACGGCAGTGATTCCACAGACTGTGACGATGACAGTTCCGATGGTGGTGATGGCAGTGATTCCACTGATCGTGACGATGACAGTTCCGAAGGTGGTGATGGCAGTGATTCCACTGACCGTGACGATGACAGTTCCTGTAACTGAGACAATAACAGCTCTTGCAGCTGTGGTGTTAGACGTACCCGTAGCAGAGGTGGTAGCGAGGAGCTACGTGGCTGAGATGGCAACGCCCCGTCGGCTGGGGAAGTTGGTCCGCCGCCTGGGAGGTCCACCTGTGCACAGAGGTAAAGGCAAGGAGTTGAATAACAAACAGTTCTCTTACGTGACAGTTCCTGACGAGACATTCTAGACGAAGCTTGGGAACGAAGCTCTGGTTCATGCTCCGATGAGGAGGACAGACGACTCCGTGATGGGCTGTCAGCAACACTGGCTTTTAACAGCCGCTGATTGGCACCTGTTGGTCTGTGCGCAGCTGGGACTGATGAAGCCAATGACGGCCCAGAGGCCGCCATGACAAAAAGCAGAGGATTGAATGGTAAATCTAACTGGGTGAGGTGTGCATTTACACAAATAACTGGTGTAATAATGCCAAAGTGGTCGCTAGTTGTTTGCATATGCACTATTTCTGTATCAAGTTTTTTTTTTTTTTGAGAATATTCTTGATTATTCTCCTTTTTGACATGTTGACATGTTGAAAGCTTTAAATAAACCTGCAGTTGCAGAAAGCAAGCATATCTGTCCAGTCAAAAGAGTATGAAAAACTTGGAAAATGACAAGTTTAAGTACATTATATAGAAAAAAAATCATGATCAACTGTGATCAATCACAGTTAATCAACAATTTTTGGAGATTAATCACGATTCACTGTCAATTGTCTTTCATCACTAGTAATTAGGAAACCAGATTTTTCTCACAGAAGTATACTGAATACATGCACTTTACCCTATTTTTTCCTGTCAGTGGTTATTTGACACTAATCATCGCCTTACAAGTTGGGTGTCTACTCTCGCTAGTCACACTGTGCACTACCTATCAGCCCTACACTCTTAAAAACCTTTTGCAAGGCCCATTTATCATCTAAGTGGATTGACAGGGGAAGGAACACATCTCTCGAGCCCTGCTGATGTAGCCGCCTTACTGTTATTCAATTAATGCCCAGCTTGCTTCCTGGAGCCTGAAAAGGATAACAAGCCCCCTATTCCAGGAACCAGGGAGGAGTTGATGCACACTTATGTCGGGGTTCACAAAGACACTAACACTAAGACAGTAACCTCCCCCACACTGCCTCTAATTCTTCAACTGCTGGGTCGATCCTTGCCTTGCAAATCAAAGGAAATTGACAAGTGTAATTGATTTCTGTGGGAAAGAGATGCAAGTTTATCCAAGTAAAACCTCAATAGTTTCTCTCTCACATGCACAAAAACACAAATTAGGCTGTCTGTCTGCAGCATGCAGTGCACCAAGTGTCGATATGGAGACCGGGAGAAAGCTGAGTAAATAATAGCTACTCATGACATTTTTACCCTTCCACACAGGATAAAAATGTAATTCCTGCCTAGACACAGCATAAATGGTGGAAAATGAAACACCCAGATATGAGGTCTGCATGTGATTTAATAGTGAAAGATCTAATCAGAAATGTCACGGTTGATTGAATGTAAATTATCAAAGCAGTAATTTTGTTGCTTAAGGGAACTTGTAATGTTGTCTCGTCCATAAATATTTTAGTTAAATGACGAAATATTTGGTGAGAATACACTGAAGTAAAGCACTACCCCATCTATCCATCCATCCATCCATCCATCATCTACTGCGTATCCGGGGTCCAGGTCGCAGAGGCAACAGTCTAAGCAGAGAAGTCCAGACTTCCTTCTCCCCAGCCACCTCCTCCAGCGCTTCAGAGAGGATACCAAGGAGTTCCCAGGCCAGCTGGAAGACATAATCTCTCTAATGTCTGCTCCAAGGTCTCCTCCCAGTGGGTCATGCCCAAAACACCTCACATGGTAGGTGTCCATGATACATCCTGATCAGATGCCCAAACCACCTCAACTGGCTCCTTTCAATGTGGAATAGAGGCAGCTCTGCTCTGAGCTGAGGTGGTGGGGGGCATTTTGCCCCTGGTAGGGTCACCCAAGACATATAGGTCCTGGGTGAATGGCAAGAAGAAGAATAGTCCCATAGATTACCATGATAGTTCAAAAATCAAGGATTTAGTGTACCCCCCACCCAGTATGGAGTTACCCCAGATATTCAATACATTTTTTTTAAAATCCTTGAGCTAAAATGTAAGGAAGCTTCAGTTAGCACAATGCCAAATATGACATAATTTATTGTCAATACAGACAACTCTTCCTAGGGCTTTGCGATATGGAAAAAAATTCATATCATGATATAAGTCATCTTATATCACAATAACGATATATATCATGGTATACATTTTCTACAAATTCTACAGTTTAGATAATCACATAAAAAGGACCATCTTTTTTTTTTAACATTTTTTACATGTAGGTTTTTCCCTCATAATTTTGCAGTGTTGTTATAAAATGATTTTTTAATGTGCATTTGAGACTTGATTCTCATAAATTTCAGGTTTTTCTTCTAAATCATATATGAAAAAAAGCAAACATCAATAAGTTAAATATTTCCTGAGCCAGTGGAGAATAGCAAAAATAAATAAATAAATGTCTGAAAATGAGAAAATTACCCATGGCTGCCATCTACAGATATAAATTAGCTGTTAGTTTATATCAATGAAAATTTAATGTGGAGCTAGAGCCTGCCATTGTTGTCTGATTTAAACTGTTTGCTTCTTAGTAAATATATTTCAGATTGGTCATGATCTGAAAATCAAAGACACAAAAGGTAATGTAATAAAATACATGTGATGACTTTAACTTTATTCATTACACAACATAACAAAAATAATTTTTTTGTAAGTTGTCTGTGTTTTTTCAACTGATTTAAGACAATTTTGCACCGCTGAATCCGAAAATGACATCCGTTTCTCTCGATCAGGTCAGGTTTTTATGTTAAGTTATAAGTAGTTGTACAGCAGTTGTACAGGTGTACTGGAAATTGAATAGTAGACACTGATAAAGGTAAGTACATGTAAATTGAATGTTGCGTCATCATTGTTCAAAATTCAGAGAATTTCAAGAAATAAAAAAAGAATTTTGCATCATATAAAGCAAAAATACCCATACATATAAACAAAAATGTAAGAAAACATGTGGCCATAGTTCAAAAAGTTGACCTGATTGAGCAAAACCAATATGATTTTTGGATTCAGCACATCAAAATTGTTCTAAATCAGCTAAAAAAAACTGAGACAATAAATTTGGTGTTGATCAGTGTTATCACTACTTGACTAATTAAAATGAATAGAAATTAAATAGATGACATGAAGAGCCAACTTGCTCCTCCGACCCATTTTATTTATTTATTTTGCATGTATGTGCCACCATCATACACTTTTACAGCTTTATTAAAATTTTTCAGACAAAACTAAGAAATTCAGCAGTAATTTAAACCAAAGAAACAATTGTCTGGTACATGTTTCAAGTTAGCACAACTTAGAAATTGTCATTTAGCATTTCATAATTAGACGTGGTGCTAACGTTACTTACCTCCTATTAAAACGAGGTTAGCAAACTATCCTCTCTGATGCAGCACGGTGGAAAACAGTCCCACATCCTTGGCAAATAGGAGTAGCAGCTATCTGAACCGGTGTTTGGAGTTAGCATTTTCAACCACTGGACTGAAGTCTAGCCACCCACCACACACCTGTTCCACTGCGTGCAGACTCGCACTGCAGGGAAGAGATGGGGCTCTGACAAGTAGTAGTGAGGAGTTTTACGGAATAAACAGGTGTATGTTCATTTTAAATCACGATATAAACGATTGAGAATTCTATGAAATGATAGACATTTTTATATCGTCATCCGATATATATTGTCATATCACACATCCCTATCTCTTCCTTGTTTTCAGTCATACTGTGTTCACTTGACTACCGGAATCCTCTTCCTTTTTTGTCTACGCAAATGTCAGTTTACTTTCACTTTGCCATCCTGCTAAAGACAATACTTGATTGAGGTTGCTATTGTTCAAAACAATGTTTTACGTTTTTAAATTTAGTTGTGTCTTTTTATTACATGTCAGCTAAAAGTGACAACACCAATTCTAATTCCATAAGCCTTCATTCCAACACACACAAAAAAGTACTTAATTTACTTTGGAATTGATGGGGTGCCTTAAGTAAACAAAAATGTGAACCAACTTCAAATTACATCTGTTGGACAGTAACTAATTTCAGATGAGCCCTGTAAGCAAAAGAAAAACTTTTTCACTTAAAATAAGTAGGTAATAATAACTTGTCTTCGGGTGTGTATAATTGCATACCAGCAGTTGCCTGTGAAGTTTTATGGATTTATGGGTTGCTAATTTGTACTTTTTTGATAAGACAGTAACTTCAATGTTCTCAGCCTGAAAAAGGTGGACTGAGGAGGCCCCGGGGCAGATCCAGAACAAACTGGAAACACTATGTCTTCCAGATGTTAAGAGAATGCCTTAGTGTCCTCTCTGAAGAGCTGGAGTGGGTGACTGGGGATAGGGAAGCCTAGGCTGCCATGAGCCGAGTGCTGGAGATTTCCAGACTCAGTCTCATGGCATTTTCTGCCTCTTTACTTATCTGTTGCACTTATGCCCTTTTTGTATTATTGTTCCACTTGCATTTTTCTGTTTGTGTTTATAATTTTATTTTCTGTACTTATTTATAATGCACCTTGACTTGTTATTTTTATTCCTTATATCCCAGTTTAGTCATTTTTTACTGTTGACAGCTGTCAGGGATGTGAAGCTTTGCATGGGCGTGCCCTGTCAGCTGTCAGTGTGGTTTGCCTCCCTCTCATTTCTTCAGCTGATCCCAATCATGTTTCCTCACCTTCTCCTGCCCGTTCAGGGACCCACACCCATTGGCAATTATGTTAATGGTTCTGTCTACTATTTAAGGGGCTGCACAAGCACAGCCGCCTACTATCAGCTACTTTCTGCTCACCTTATCCACACGTAAGTCATGTTTATTTGTGTTACGTGTTACTAATTGCCTCCAGGTTTTGCCAGCGATGCTCTCGCCTTAGCCTCGGTTATTTTGCTGACCTGTGTTTCTTTTCCACCACAAGTTTTTTGTTGTTCAGTTCTATTCAGTCAATAAATTTCCAAACTCACAGCCGGAGTTTGGTACCTTATTGTCTGCCTTGGAAGGTGTTTATGACATAGGCTTCTTTATATGAACTGCTGCCTCTGTGACCTGGACCCCTGGAAAAATGATGGATGGATGGATGGATGGATTGATGGAATGAATGAATGAATGAATGAATGAATGAATGAATGAATTTTATTTATTTCGGATAGGATAGTACATTACAGGTTAAAAGAAACTGTATAATATAAAACAAGGTCAAATTAGACAAAGACTCCTTCTACTATACAATTCCACGTGAGTTATCCGAAATGGGTGATGGCTGAAGCCGCAGCTTATATTGCTCACCATATTCCATCCCAAGAATTCAAAGGAGAAAAAAGAGAAAACAAGACAAGAGCGATTACAATTTAAAACAAGGCTAAGACAAAATGTGACTGAGAGAAAAAAGAAAACTGAGCTAGTCTAAGTTAAGCGGTACTATTCAAAAACAAATCTAAGACATAGTGTCACAGAGAAAAAAAGAAAAAAAGAAAACTAAGCTACAACACAACACAGGCTGGAAATGTCAATCCTTATGTGAGTTTACATGTCGTCTTGTAAATATGTTTGGAGTATTTCTTCCTTTAGTTTTTGTTTTTAAATTGTCCAAGCGTTGTACATGATTTTAATTCAGGTCCAAAATCGTTCCATAATCTGACTCCTTGCACTGAAATACAGTGTTGCTTGGTGGGTTGTTCTCACTGTAGCTTTTGAAATATACATGTTCCTCTGAAGTGATATCGTTTTCTCCCTTGTTTGGGAACAACTTTTGGATATTTGCGGGCAGTGATAGATTCTCCACTTTGAACATTATTATTGCGGTTTTAAAGTCAATCAGATCTTTCAACTTGAGAGTTTTTTTGTTTAAGAAAAAGTGGGTTTTTTGGTTCTCTGTAAGCTGCTTTGTTGATTCAGATATTTCAGATCCAATAAATGATAGTGCCTTTTCATTTTTTTAACCATGGTTTCAGTTTAAGACCTTGTAGGGGTCATGTCACATCTGTAAGGCAAGGCATGACAGTCAGCAATGATAAAAAATTGAAACATATGTGATGTTTCAGCACTGGTGAAAGAGACACTTTTTGGTATAGATAACAATATTTGAAGTTCTACGGTCATGCTAACAGTATCTCTCCAAAAGCCTTCAACTGATGCTCTGCATAGAAAGAAAGACAGAAGTCACTGCACTATTAATTTTCTGCCCAACTCACAGATGTATAGTAGTAGCAGTTTGCATTACTTTGTATAACTGACAGTGATTTTTTTTCTTGTGATTTAGCTCTAAAAGTCAGTGTTCAAACGACAGAGCAGCTCAAGACCCTCTGTGTGACCCTGGTGATTACAATATGGCCTTTCCATATTGTATCTTGGCTTCCATGGTTTTTTAACTAGAGTCCAGAAACATGCTTCTGAAATTAAGAGTGTAGTTATCTGGCACTCTGTGTTGTCTTCATTATGGACAGACAAACAGTCCAAGGTGTACCCTACTTGTCACTCTGACAGCTCAGGTACAATAGGCTCCAGTCAGCCTAGAACCCTGATTTGGCCAAGAAAATAGGTGGATGTAGGATTTGTCAGAAAAAAAAATACAAACTCCACACAGGTTTACTTCTGTTGTAAAGTTGGGTTTTTCAACATGGGAGTCCACTGGGATTGATTTTTCTGAGCCAACTTCAAATGACCGTTTGATGAAGTACAGTTTTCTCGTCCGCAAAGGCTTTATTTTTCACCATCAGTATCGCTTCCGCCCAGAAATGAGACCGAGATCTTGACAGTAGTATTACCCTGTGAGTAATGTAAGAATTTGACAGGAAAAGAGAATGCATTGGGCGCTTTAGCTTGCTTCACAATAGGAACCTTCATTTTATATGTTATTCAGGAAGAGAGAGGAAGAAGAAGACACCTTCACAGCCATTGTGGATTAAGGGGGAGGATGTGTGGTTAATGGAGGACTATAAATACCTGGGTGTCATGATCAGCAACGTACTGGACTGGAAAACTAACACCGATGCTGTGTACAAGAAGGGAATGAGCAGACTCTGCTTTCTGAGGAAGCTGAGATCCTTCAATGTGTGTAACGAGATGCTGGAGATTTTCTACCAGACCATCGTTGCCAGAGCCACCTTCTATGCTGCTGTGTGACGGGGTAGCTGTCATAATTGGCCCCTCCGGGGCAGAGAGACAGACCCACGCGCTGGACTGCAGTAGTGACATTTATTCAAAACAACAAACAGAAAATTCAAAACTGTGCAGGGTTCATAAAAATACAAACAAAAGGCAACTTACAAAAAGGCACTCCAAAGCTGGAATCGCTCTGCGTGTGCCGAGGAGAAGAAATAACTTACAGAGAGATACTCCAGAGCTGGAATCGCTCTGCGAGTGCTGTGGAGAAAACTGGGAAGGATCAAACAATAAGTCGTTCAGTTATCCAGTCAGTAATCTGTGCTGGAGCGTAGCAGCACCCGCGGTGGCTCCGAGCTTGAGCAATGCTGCACCCACGGTGGGCCCAGACTAGGTCAATGCTGCACCTTCAGAGGACCCGGACTGGGCCAGTAATGCACCCACGGTGGACCCTGGGCTGGGGCATATCGCCCATGGTGGGCCCAAACTGGAGCACAGCACCCATGTTGGGTTTAGGCTGGGGCGCAGCACCCACAAGGGCCCCTAACCAGGACACAGCACCCACAGAGACTCGAACCGAGGAGGAGGAACCCAGATAATGGCCTCGGGCAGAGGGGAAGCTTCACCCACGGATGTCCTGGACTAGGACAGAGCACCCACAACGACCTCCACTGCAGGGAAGCTGGCCCCATGGCAACTTCGGGCGGTGAGACTGGACCCACAGAGACATCTGGCTGTGTTGGAATATTCCCGGTGTCCCTGGGACAAAGCTCAGAGAATACACACAGAGAAGCCGGATCAGGGTCACCGGCAGTGGCGGAGCCCAGCAAGGCAAGCTCAGGCGCAGCGGGCAGCTGCACCCATTCTATCCTCACCAAGATCCCTCAAAGATTTCTCCAAAAATGAGGCAAGAAAAACAAAGGAGAGCACTTGGCTGAGCTCGAGCTCCACCACTGTCCAGGACTCTGTCAATCCAGACAACGACAACGTCTCAGGTCCTGTCCTTTGGAGGTCCAGCTCTGTCTTTATCTCTGCTGCATCGGCCTCCACAGCAGGCATGATAGTGGATGCAGTCTTGGTGCCCCCGGGCGGAGTGGCCCACGCTGGTGACTCATCCAGCATGGTAGCTGGGGTTTGGCTCATCGTTGGTGCTGGAACTTGGTCCTCCAGCATCACAGGCTCCTCCCGCATCCGGCAGCTCAATCCCGTGGTCAGCGGACACTCAGGGGCCAAAGGAGAAGACACGAAGAGGGTTTGTGATCAATTGATATCTGCAGCAGGTGGTGAGGGCTCAGGGGATTGCGTACCCTAAGCCTACCTACTGGGAATCAGGCAAGGCATGTCATCATAAACTGAAGAAGAATAAAATGACACTTGCCTGTTCCCCAGTGATCGATGTTGCCTGCAGCAGCTGGTGTAATGTCATCCCTCTCTGTGGCTAAGGTGAAGATGGGCCCCACGGAGGATTGTGGAGGAGCTGCCCCTGTCGTCACGGAGACGGATGGAGACAGGGAAAAAATGGAGGACAGCTGGAGAGGACACCAAAGTGGAGCGAAGAACAGCAGCTACAGTCCAGGAAAAAGCTGAAGATCCAGCCGGAAAAGACAGGGAGGAAGGCTAAACTGCTGAGGGGGGTTTCTGCTTTGGTGTCAAGGAAATGGCTGCTGGAGAGGCGGGAGGATTTCTCCAGCCATCCGGAGCGGGATAACGGTGTTGTGGTGGAGCTGGAGCTTGCAAACCGGAAGAGGGGAAGAACTTCTGCCGAGGTGAGCGCATCCTTGATGGCTTCGGTCCAGTGAGAGTCGACCCCATCATCAGCCAGGGGAATGATCGCTGAGGCTCGGTGACCGTGGACAGCAGTCCCGCATATTGAGGATATTTCCAGAGGCCGGGGTGTGCCTCCAGAATACCCACCACTCCATTCATACTTTCCAAGGTCTTCTTGGGTCCGTGGGTGGCAAGAGCTTCATCCACAAAACTCTGGATAAACTCCACAGCCCACTCCTCCTCCAGGCTTGGAGATCCCGCTGCCAGTCTTCCTTTATTTGGGTGAGACCCGCGAGCCGGGGACATGATGAGCTCTGATGAACAGGTCAGTGGAAGAAAACACAGAAGGGGAAAAATTCACTAACTGCAGCCACTGGGTCTTAATTTTGGCAGCAGTCTTCTGTCATAATTGGCCCCTCCAGGGCAGAGAGACAGACCCATGCGCTGGACTGCAGTAGTGACATTTATTCCAAACAACAAACAGAAAATTCAAAGCTGTTAAGGGTGCACAAAAATACAAATGAAAGGTAACTTACAAAAAGGCACTCCAGAGCCTGGATCACTCTGCGAGTGCTGAGGAGAAGAACTAACTTACAGAGAGGCACTCCAGAGCCGGAATTGCTCTGCGAGTGTCGCGGAGAGGACTGGGAAGGATCAAACAATAAGTCGTTCAGTTATCCAGTCAGTAATTCAATCAAGACTGCCGCAATGAGAAAGTGAGCTGACAGTGCTTAAATACATGAAAACAAATGAGCAGCAGGTGTGGGCAGCTGAGCGAGCAGGTGACCTAATTATTCAACTACTCACAGATGAAATGGCATGGGGAACAGAGTGAGCAGCTGGTGGGAGTGTCTGGGAAGGAAGAAGGGTGCTCTTGTCACAAAACCAAAAATAAACACAGACACAGACAAAATAATCATAATCATAACAGACATAAAATACTCACACATAAATTAAGAGTTTGCATGTTCTCCCTGTGTCTGCGTGGGTTTACTCCGGGATTTCTCCGGTTTCCTCCCACACGCCAAAAACATGCAAGTTAGGTTAATTGGCATCAAACTGGGGATTCTAAATTGTCCTTAGGTATGACTGTGAGAGTGAATGGTTGTCTGTCTCTCTGTGTTGGCCCTGCGATGGACTGGCAAATTGTCCAGGGTGTACCCTGCCTCTCGCCCAAAGATGCTGGTATAGGCTCCAGCCCCCCCCCCCCCACGACCCAAAAAGGATTAAGTGGAAGAAGATGGATGGATGGATGGATGGATAAATTGAGAGTTTGACCTCTGAGAGAACACTGAGCTCAGACCCATGACAGTAGCAGTATCAGAGCCAACGACACCAACAGACTTGACAAGATTATCAAGAAGGCTGGCTCTGTAATTCGTCTCTGGCCGGAGACCTTTGAGGATGTGGTGGAGAGGAGGACACTGAACAAACTGTTAACCATCATGGACAATCCTGATCACCCCCTCCACAACACACTGGACAGACAGTGGAGCACTTCCTCCAGCAGACTACCACAGCTCCGCTGCCAAGCGGTCAGGTACCGGAAATCTTTTCTGCCTCATGCCATTTCACTGTACAGTAACTCACTCTAATGTGAGTTGGTCATAACCATGCTGTCATACTGCACCTTACAGTCTAATTGGTACCTCACATTTCACCTTATGCCTCATAATCCTTCTTTGTACAGTCAGTACTATACATAGAATAGATTCATAAAGATAATCATCTATTCAACCTAGTAGTAGCCTATGTAGTATATAAAGTTATCTAAGCATTTTTACTTCCCTGGGTAACTCCTTTTCTATTATGCTGTGTCCATTTCTATTGGTTTGAGTCATTTTACTGTGTCATGCTGCTGTTACAGCAGTGCAAATTAATTTCAGATGGTTAAGTCCTTAGTAGGGCTGCAATGATTACTTGAATAATTTGAATAATTAATTTATAAAAAGTACTCAATTCAAAATTTCGACATGTCATTTAATGTAGCACTTCCGGTCTATATGACCTTCTTCCAGTGAGACCTTCTTCCGGTCACGTTACCTAAATAAAATGCAGATCTGTTTAACAGCGCCATGTCAGAGCAGCATAGAGATGTGCCAGCAAAAATAAAAAAAATAAAAAATTAAATGACAAAAGTATCTCAAGTTTCTCAAGTTTGGAATCATTTCAAGTTCAAATTGAAGGGAAACATGCAGTGTGTACATGGTAAAGCCGAGCCATGAGCTGGCATGCTACAATGTCAGATATTACAGTGTCTCGGCAGAAAGCATCCCACATCATGCACAGCCAGCGCACCCAAGACAAGGTACGTGATTGAGATTTAACATTAAGATGAATAGAATGTAGTCACCTATGCTAATTATGCTTATATGACCAAAGAACATATAGCCACCACCATTAGCATGCGGATGCTAATGACGGATGCTAACAGATGCTGACGGCTAGCAAAAGGAACTTTATGGTGTAACGTACTATTTAAAGTTGTGTTCTAAGTTGGTTCCAAGGTTGTCATAGCCAGGAGCGGCACTGGGGTTAAGCTCCCAGTGCTCATAAAATGCTCCTTATGGCGTGCGTCTCGAAAAGCCTCTGACAACTAAGTCCAACTCCTAGCCTGCCCATGTGGTTTAGTCTCTAAGCCCGGCGGAACTGCTTTTACTAATAGGAGAAGGGGCGAGGGCGGATCTCTGGCGCCTTAAAACCAGATGCTTCGGGTAGATGGTGGCTCGTCAACCTGGGAAGGTAGCCCATCTAGGGGAAGGTAAACCCTGAATTCAAACCTCCGCTGCCTTGCGACACACCCGGTCACGGGAAAGGCTTCGGGAGTCAACCCTGAGGAAAAATCCGGAGTCGGAGCCCCTAAGGCAGTTCTCTGTTGTGCTCAACATCGTTCTGGCAGCTCCTGCGACGGTGCTGGTGCCAAACTGTAGCAGCCCTGCTGTTCCTTTGGATTCATCAGTGACGTGGAGAGGGGGGACATGCTGCATGGGCAACATCTTGTCCTCCATATCTTCCTGCCCAGGCTTGAATCCTACCAACGGCCAACGCTGGAAGGTAGAACACCGGATCACTGGAGAGGACACTCCAGCTTCGCCTTTGGCGTAGACAAAACACGGGGAATGACAGCTACCGGTTATAAGCCACCGCTCAATTGGCGTAGAGCGCGGCGCCAGGGGTTGTTCCCGACGGTGGGAGCGATCATCGGATCTCACTGGACAGCTACTGCCCGCCTCAAGCTGGGCAGCCCCCAGCCAATAAGGTGTTGTCCCGCCACAGCTTGCTTTCCTCATTGGGTGCATGGGGATGAGGAGAAGTCTGAACAGCAGGCTGAGAACCTTCGCACCAGTCAAGACAAAAAAACAAAAGAGACCAACTCTAAAACTGGGAACTTGGAACGTCCGCACTATGATGACAAGACTCACTGCTAACCTCAAGGACATCAACGACGCTAGGAAGACTGCCATCATCAATAATGAGCTGAAGAGACTGGGAGTGGATATCGCCACTCTCCAGGAAACACGGTCGGCTGACGCAGGCACACTGAGAGAGAAGAACTACACGTTCTACTGGCAGGGAAAGGGCAGTGACGAACACAGGGAACACGGAGTGGGCTTTGCAATGAAGAACACCTTGCTGAAGATGGTGGAACCGGGCAGCAATGGCTCTGCACGACTCCTCACCCTCCGCCTCAACACCACTCAAGGCCCAGTCACCCTCGTCAGTGTGTATGCCCCAACACTGACAGCCACACCAGAGGCAAAAGACGAGTTCTACGAGAATCTCGCAACAACTGTCAGGATCATCCCCAACTCTGAACAACTCATTCTCCTTGGAGGCTTCAATGCCAGAGTGGGTGCTGACCATGACTCCTGGCCCTCCTGTCTTGGACCATTTGGGGTGGGCAGAATGAACGACAACGGACAGCGGCTGCTCAAGTTCTGTACATATCACGATCTGTGCATCACAAACTCGTTCTTCAAGACCAAGCCCCAACGCAAGGTTTCCTGGTGACATCCGTGCTCAAAGCACTGGCACCAGCTGGACTTGATCCTGACCAGGCGCACCTCACTGAAGAATGTGCTAATCACCCGTTCGTTCCAGAGTGCAGATTGCGACACAGACCATTCATTGGTGTGTTGCAAGGTCAAGCTGCAGCTGAAGAAATTCCATCATGCTAGACAGCCTGGAAAGGCAAGGATTGACACCAGCAAGATGGCCCAACCAGAACTTGTTGAACAGTTTGCCTCCACCTTTGAGAAGGAACTTGGTGTACCACAAGAAGGAGAATCTGCAAAGCAGAAGTGGGAAGAGCTGCGAAACACAATCCACCGCACAGCCTTGGCTACCTTTGGGAGGAAGACCTTGAAGTCACAGGACTGGTTTGATGCCAAGTTGACCGAGATGACCCCCGTCAGCTCTTGCTGAGTACAAGAAGTACCCAAACAAGAAGAATCTCCAGATTCTCAGGGCTGCGAGAAGCAAAGCTCAGCAGACTGCTCGGCGCTGTGCCAACGAGTACTGGACTCAGCTCAGCCAAGACATTCAAACCACTGGCATAACAGGGAACATCCGTGGTATGTACGATGGCATCAAGAAAGCACTTGGTCCGGCTCAGAGCAAGATGGCCCCCCTCAAATCCTCCACTGGGGAGATGATCACAGAAAAGAACAAGTAGATGGAGAGATGGGTGGAACACTACTCCGACCTCTACTCCAGACAGGACACCTTGACACCGTCAGCCCTTGATGCCATCGACTGCCTGCCATCCATGGACGAACTTGACGACGAGCCAACCATCGACGAACTCAGCAAGGCCATTGATAGCTTGGCTGCTGGCAAGGCACCCGGCAACAACGGCATACCCCCCGACCTGATCAAGCACTGCAAGACCGCCCTACTGCTGCCATTGCATGACGTCCTCTGCCAGTGCTGGAAGGAAGGTGCCGTACCACAGGACATGAGGGACACCAAGATCATCACCCTCTACAAAAACAAAGGGGAGAGAAGCGACTGCAACAACTACAGGGGCATCTCCCTCCTCCGCGTTGCTGGCAAAGTCTACGCATGAGTTGTTCTCGTTCGTCTACAGAAGCTTGCCGAACGTGTCTACTCTGAGTCTCAGTGTGGCTTCCACGCTGAGCGATCGACAGTAGACATGATATTCTCCATCCGCCAACTCCAGGAGAAATGCAGAGAACAGAACATGCCCCTGTACGTCACCTTCATCGACCTCACCAAAGCGTTCGATCTGGTCAGCAGAGAGGGCCTTTTCAAGATCCTGCCAAAGATAGGATGCCCACCAAAGTTGCAAAGCCTCATCGAATCGTTTCACACCAACATGCAGGGGATAGTGCAGCACGACGGCAACGTCTCAGAGCCATTCAACATACGCAGCGGAGTGAAACAGGGCTGTGTACTTGCGCCAATCCTCTTTGGGATTTTCTTTGCTATGCTCCTGAGGCATGCCTTCAGCACAGGAATAGAGGGAATCTACCTGCACACAAGATCTGACGGCAGGCTTTTCAACCTCGCCTGCCTGAAAGCCAGAACCAAAGTACACGAGGCTCTAATCAGAGACATGCTGTTCGCAGACGACGCTGCAGTCGCGACCCACACACAGCAGGAGCTTCAGACCCTGATGGACCGCTTCTCCCAGGCATGCAAGGACTTTGGGCTTACCATCAGCCTGAAGAAGACTAACGTCTTGGTGCAAGGCACGGAAGCACCACCAACCATCACCATCGACGACTACGAGCTGGAGGTCATGAATCAGTTCACGTACCTGGGGTCCACGATCAGCAACAACCTCTCCCTTGATACAGAGATCGACAAGAGGATTGGAAAATCAGCCTTCACACTCACTCGCCTCACCATACGAGTGTGGGAGAATCCCAAACTCTCTCTCAAGATGAAGATGGCAGTGTACAACGCCTGCGTCATCAGCACACTGCTCTATGGGAGTGAGACGTGGACAACATACGCCCGGCAGGAAAAGAGACTGTACTCCTTCCACTTGCGCTGCATTCACCACATCCTGGACATATCCTGGCAGGACAAAGTGCCCAACACAGAAGTTCTGTCCCGCGCCGGCCTTCCCTCCATGTTCACTCTACTCAGGCAGTGCAGGCTCCGCTGGCTAGGCCACGTTCACTGTATGGAGGATGGCAGAATCCCCAAAGACGTCCTCTACGGAGAACTGGCGACTGGCAGGAGAGACGTTGGCCGCCTACAGCTGCGCTTTAGAGACGTCTGCAAGAGAGACATGAAGGCCCTGGAGATCAACACAGAGCGCTGAGAGGACCTCGCAACGGACCGCTCCAAATGGAGATGCACCCTGACCAGACAGCTCAAGGCGGGTGAATAGAGACTGACTGCTGCAGCAGATGAAAAAAGGACCCGCAGAAAGAACAGCCACAGACCCAGCAGCACGGAGACCACCCACAAGTGCGACCTGTGTGACAGGGACTGCCATTCGCGCATCGGCCTGCTCAGCCACAGGCGGTGCTGTTCCAGCAGAGTAGACGTTTAGGATTCACTTCTATGGTCATCATAGACCGACGGAGGGCGACGAAGCATTGCAATAAATATGTACCTGTGTTATTTATTGTTTGGAACAATTACTACTGCTCTTTAGGAAAGAAACTTGTCCCAAAAATGTATTTGTTGCATATTTGGGTACAGACTACAGATGCTGATGTTGTTTTAAATGAAACCTGGCTCAGTAAGTCAATTTCAGACAAAAATGTTTATATAAATTGCTATGATGTGTACAGGACCGACTGCCCTAAGACAGGTGGGGGTGTAGCAATTTACGTAAAAAACAAGTTTCATGTAAATGTGCTGCTGTGTAAATCTGTTACTAAACAGTCCGAGATGTTACCCCTGGATCTTAATGTATCAAAATCTACTAATTTAAAATGCAGTTGGTTGTTACCGAACACCCTCAGCTGATAGCAGTGCTCTGTCTTCTTTATTACATCTTCTCTCAGAGTTGAACTCTAAGGAACTTGTTGTTCTGTGAGATTTTAATTTAAATTGGCTGCAACCAATACTGATGATCTCAAATCATACTGTGACTCATTAAATCAGTCTCAGATTATCAATGCCCCACACGTCCAAACTCCAAAAACCCAGATAAATCATCCCTTATTGATTTAATTCTTACTAATGTTCCCCATAAGTGTTCATCTGCCTCAGTATTTGCAAATGACATCAGCGACTACTGTGTCTTTGCAACTGTTAGAGATGTCAAAATTGCAAAAACAAAATCTCGTATTTTAGTTAAACGTGATATGAAACACTTTTCAGAACAAGGTTTCTTTCACAATCTGTTTAATTATGAGTGGGACAAAATTAGTCTAATTTCTGAAGTTGATAGTGCCTGGAATTTCTTTTATGATGGTTTTACTAATATTGTAAATAAGCATGCACCCTTTAAAAAGTATCGCGTGAAAAGCCGGAATAATTCCTGGTTCACTCCGCAGTTGTCTAGTCTTTTTAACGAATGCCTTCTGGCATGTGCTAAGGCCAGAAAAAAAAACAACCAAAATTCTGACAGGTTGGTTTTTAGGCACCTTCGCAGTGCATGCACTACAAAACCCAGAAAAGCTAAAGCCGATTATTTCCTCACTCAAACCTCAAACAATTTAAATAACCCTACAAAATTTTGGAAAACAATTAAATCCCTGTCTCATAACAATAAAGGCTTAGAGCTTTCCCCTTGCATTGTAAATGGCTCCCAAAAAATTACAAACAAGTTAAAAATGCTTGATTGTTTTAACAAACATTTTATAGCATCATGTTTTTTATTTGAGTCCTCTTATCCCAACAATCACCCCGTATCTTCAGTTCAGTCAGCTGGTCAGGATCCTTCAAGTCTATGTTTTATTTTTAATCCTATTTTAACCTCTGAGGTTCATGAATACCTCCAGCTTTTAGATACCACAAAATCTGCAGGCCCTGACAAGCTGGAGCCCTACTTTTTAAAACTGGCAGCAGATTTTATTGCCCAGCCCTTAACCCACATTTTTAATCTCTGTCTGGTCTCAAACGTTGTCTCTCTTGTATGGAAGTCAGCCTATGTCCTTCCCCTTTTAAAACGGGATGTTCCCACTGTTTTAAATAACTATAGACTCATTCCCAAGCTTTGTGCATGGGAAAAAAATTCTTGAATCCCTTTTAAGTGATCAGCTGAAAGAGTTTCTGAACAGTAATAAGGTTTTATCTTATTTTCAATCTGGTTTTAGAAAAGGACACAGTACAACAACAGCAGCTTGTAAAGTTTTTAATGATTTTATTATTTCTATTGATAATAAACAACACTGCACAGCCCTTTTTATCAACCTCTCTGCTGTATGTGGGTTTGGCCCTTGGGGCTTGCCGTGGCAGTCTGACAGGATGACATCAGGCGGGCTGCGGCTGCTGTAATCCATCTCCATCTTGTCTATAATAAAGTCAGTTTGTTGCTCGGCGTAAGATGGTTCACTGCTCGCTCATTTCATACATAACATTTGGCGACTGAGGATTAACTCATGGAGGCGTTGGGGGCACTTCTACGGCCATTTCTGGAGTACCCAGGAGAACCAGCAATACCGCGGCCTCGTTGGCTGGACGGGTTTGAGATGTACATTGCAGCATTGGGTATGGGTAAACTCGACAGAGTAAGGAAGCGAGCACTTCTGGTTTGCAAACTTGGTGTAGAAGGTCAGAAAATTTTCCACACGTTAGGGGAGACGGAGTCATATGCAGATGCTGTCGAGCTTCTTGCTAACTACTTTGCCGAACACACACGTTGCACAAAGTTGTGGGTTGAGATGCTAATGGCGCTAAAAGACACAAAGCTAGCTAGCTCTGGGGAGCTAACGGCCCAGCTAGTAGCAAAGGAGAAATTAGCCACAGGGCTAAATGGGCACCAAACACAGGGACACCCGGACGGTCAACGCTAGCTAATGTGGTTGACAAGGAGAACGAGGGGTGTATGGCAGAAGAGTATGAGGCGAGTGCAGTGAGCAGAAGGTCCGCTCCGAGAGGCCCCGTCTGTGGGGGTTGTGGGTCCCCAATGTACCTGGAAAGAGCACGAGTTTGCCCAGCAAGAAGAAAACGATGTAACAAATGCGGGTGCTTAAACCATTTTGCCAGAGTATGCCGGCTGTCAGCACCGTGGGGCCCGCCAGGGGAGCCCACCCACCTGCCAGCCCCAGCATCAGTGGTTATTCGTACAGCATGGTTGAATTAGAGGGAGTAGCTGTACCACTTCTGCTTGACACGGCGGCAGTGCGGTTGATGTTAAACTGGGCAATGGTGAAAAAGTTTTTCCCCAACCACAGACTCAAGAAGAACCCAACGCCAGTGTATGGATATGGTGGTCACAGACTGTGCAATGTCGGAACAGTGAAACTGACTGTTTGCTGCAAAACCAGAATTGCGTACAACTTCATGTTCCAGGTGACAGAGCACAGTGACAATGTTATGGGATGTGACCTTTTCTACAGACTGGGCTTTGCTGTCAGAGACAGGGCTGGGTTCGAATGGTCTGGGTGCAGCAGTTAGGGCACAGCGGACCGGGATGGCAATGTTGTGGTGTGGGATGAAGTAATTATGAACGGCGCCGACACCAAAGCGCACTCTCTGTGCTCTCGGAAGGAGAGCCGCATGGAAAGGGCGCCCGGGCATGCAGAGATCCCCAAAGAATGGCAGCAGCGGCCGGGCACAGACACAACGCATGGCGCAGCACAGCGGAGCTCTTCAGATGACAAAGAGGAGGAACCGGACTGCTCCCGTGCCCTCGCCCAACAAGCAACGGAGGTTACGACAGAGCAGACGGATGAGGAGTCCGCTTCAATGAATGACACCAGTGAGGCACTGGACACCGTCCGTACCCATGACAAGCTGCAGTCGATGACGGAGATAGCGGGTGAAGAGTCCGCAGTGAACACGGTAACAATGGAACCGCTGCAGCATGACGGAGGTCCCGAGCCGAACGAGCACGCAGAGCCACCGGGACTGCAATGACAGCGCATGAAAACAAATAAGGCGCCGCTCCACGTCATGGACTGGCTTCTGGTTCTTACCGGCGAGCGACCGGGACGGCGAATGATTGGGCCATGACCAGCAAAGCAACGGGCGCCACTGAGGCTCGTGGTGAGGCTGAGAAAAACATGCTTTTGGCTGACGGACGATTCAGTTCGGCACGTGAACAGACTACAGCATGTCGGGGTCCAGCTCCAGGGGGGCAGCCACCACAAGCCTGCTTCAAAGCTCAAGGGAGGAGGCCACTGCGGGGCCGCCTCAAAACTCTGCAGGCAGAACTGTTTTTCCTGGTTGACCCACCCTTACCATGGGAGACTGTAAAAAACAAAGTTAACCCTTTGAGTGTGTATGGTGCACAACTGCAACATACCCCCAGTGGTCAAGAGTGATAAATATTTTTTGTCAATAAAATGGTTCAGTCTTTTGACTCCGTTTTTTGTACAGAGGTACCTCATCATCTTATCTTCAAAGTATATGAACAAGAAATCAGTACATTTAAAAAAAAAAAAAAAAACAGAAATTTCTCAGTTACTTTTGACAAAGTCAGAGTAAAAAGGCAGGCGCAGTGCCGCACTCTGCCACTAGGGGCACACAAATTCTCACACTCAAGGGGTTAAAGACTGATTAGGTAGGAGCACGGCCGGACTAACCAAAAGTTGCAGAATAAACCACTTGGCCGTGTGGGCCGTGCGGCAGTTTACCCACCGATCCTAGTTTTAGTGTTCACTGTTCTTATTGTTATTTTAGTTTGTGTGTTTTGGGGATTCTGTTTTACCAAATTGGGGAGGGTCTTAACTCGGTTTGTTTTGTGTTTTGTAAAGGGAAGGAGAATGTTGTATGTGGGTTTGGCTCTTGGGGCTTGTCGTGGCAGTCTGACGGGACGATGTCAGGCGGGCTGCGGCTTCTGTATATATCTCCATCTTGTCTGTAATAAAGTCAACTCATTGCTCGGCATAAGATGGCTCACTGCTCGCTCATTTCATATATAACACTGTCCAAGGCATTTAATACAGTGGACCATACACTACTTATGCATAGCCTAGCTACAGTAGGTCTGTCTCCAGAAACTGTTTGCTGGTTTGAAAACTATCTATTAGACAGATCGCAGTGTGTGCAAGCAGAAGGTCATACCACCGAGCCTCTTAAAGTAACAAAAGGTGTGCCTGGGTCAGTGTTAGGGCCACTCCTTTTTATCATTTACATTAATAACATTGACCAAAACATGTCTAAGGCAAAGTTTCATTTTTATGCTGACAACATGGTTATGTACTGCACAGTCCCCACCCCGACCCAGGCACTTGCCAAATTACAGCATGATTTTAATATTGTTCAGCAGAACTTTAATTATTTAGAACTTTTATGAAATGCAGATAAAACTAAAGTCATGCTGGTCTCAAATGACAAGGCCAAGCCACAGAACCTGCCACCAGTTGTCATCAATCAAGGATTGATATATAAATATTCTCAGAACTCCTCCGTTATGGCCCACTTGAGTACGAGGAATTCCAACTTCATGGAACTATAATTGTCCATGTTGTGCTCAGTGGGTCGGAGGCCTCGGCTAGCATATGCCACGGGTCACACACCAACTCCCAAGTCCTGACACAGGATAGCCCCAAGGCTACTGTAGCTGGCATCAATCTCCAGAATGAAGGGATGTGAGAAGCTGGCATAGGCCAACACAGGGGCAGAGACCAGACATGCCTTTAAGGCCTCCAAACTATCCTCACACTGAGGAGTCCAGGCAGCCACCAGGTCCTTCCGTGTCCCCCTCTTGGACTTTGTACCTGCAAGCTCAGCCACTAGCTTGTGCAGAGGGCTGGCCAGTTTGGCAAAACCCTCTACAAAGTACAGTTCAGATACCGTCTGAGGACACTGCCACTTGGCCACAGCTTCAATCTTACCAGGGTCAGTGGAAACTCCTTGGGTGGAGATCACGTGGCCCAAGTATTTAACCTCTTTCTTGAAGAAAGCACACTTTTCCAATTTTGCCTTTAGACCTTCTTCCTGTAGATGATCCAGGATGACTTCCAGCCTCTGCATATGCTGGGAGACTGAGGAAGAGAAGATAATCATGTCATCAAGATAGAGCAGAAGGAACTCACACTGCTGATCCCCAAACATCCGCTGCATCTAGGGCTGGAATATGTTTGGAGCGTTGCACAAACCAAAGGGCATCTGGTTCCATTCAAAAAGGCTGAAGGGTGTACAAAACCAGTTATATTGTTATTTTCTTAAGATTTCCGCCACTGGCCCTTGCTCTTAAACAAATTTCTCCCTAGGGAGACAAATAAAGAAAACCTTAACCTAATAGGCATGCCTGTTTCCTGAATCCACAGGCAATAATATACGTATCTTGCATCATTCTGGCTTATTTTGTTGTATTTTTGCCTTAATACTATATTGAATTGTTAGCATAGCATGCCAGGTAATCAGAAGCAATCACTGGAACTGGATGCAACTTGTCTTGGCCGGGAGATGACTGACATGCCACCTGATGTTAGCTTAAAGGCCTTTACGTACTCCACAAGAACAGAGAAATACTGTATGTACTCTCTTCTAGGGCTGCAAGAACAAACCAATGTCATTTTGTTCTTGCAACCCTGGTCTGGGAGTTATTGCAGCTTTTTCATGACACATCATGGTGGCACAACTTTTTTTTTTGCATGGTGTCCAAGAACTATTGTGTGATTGGTCAGAAATTGAATTTTCCCAGGAGTTCTGTACTTGAGTTTCTTGTGAAGTATGAAATGTCCTGGCCACTTCAAAACAAAGAACAAATTTATCGGTTCTTGCGGAGTATGTAATGACCTTAACTGTCAGTCGGTTTTGATCACTTTTTTGTATAAATTCTATTCACCCCCACTGGAATCCTTGTTCATCTAGCAACACTTGACCATATATTTCATTCTTAGACGTAATTTTTGCTTCGTTAAAGTTTTATTTTCTCAACTGACATCTGAAGCTAGCAGTTGAGCCATTCATTCACATATGTTTCTGTGCTTATTGTACTCATGGGAATAGCCATATCTTATTGACCACTAAAACCACAAACTCCTGTCAACCAGTGATGCATTATTTCAGGCTCACGGGTAATGGCTCGGCTCCCCAGGTGAGGTTTGGTGTTTCGTGCGGAGAATTTCTTACAATATTCCTGACATTTGTTGCTGATCAAATAAAGTATTTTTAATGGTTTGACAGAAATTTAACAGTGTTACAGAATGCTGGGGAGTGTTGCAATTTGAAGGGCTCTGTCAGGGTTCCTGAGGGTGACCGTAAAATCTACCTGTGACCGTAAAAACTGCTGGCAAAGGCCAGTGTTTGTCTCTCCTCACTGCTATGTGAGATACTGCCCTTAATGATCCCAGGACTGACTTTGGGGGCCGACCTGACTTATATTTGCCCCCAAGATATATCCCAGCTAAAGGCTAGAAGCTAGCCAGTCACTGTTAGCAATATGATGTAAGAGGGAGGGCAGAGTTTAATACATTCAAATATGTCACAAACATTTCATTAAGATATTTGTGAGCTGTTAAAATGTGGGAAAAGTGCAATGACCCCATTAGATTTCAGACTCAGAACTTCAAATGAATATGTTGTTGATTAAAAACCAAAACAAAGCTAAGCACAGATACAGCCAATAACAATGTATTCATAATATTGTATGCAATATAGTATAATATAGTAGTATTCTTTGCCACACTCACATACACAAAAACTAAATCAGAATAATAAAAACAAATTAAAGCCATTTATTTTAAATGCAGCTTTGATGAAATAAAGACAAAAGCATTAATCTGTTACTTTTTCTAATTAGGTTATTATTATTATTAAAGTTAAAATGAAATGACCTGCATAGGATGAACTAATACAACATTTGCAAAATTAACAACCTATAACTAAAAATAAAAATTCTTAGCACAAATTAGACAGTGAAGATGAATCTCTGTGGAAATGTTTTCTGCCACCAAGTTCATATTTCATAGCACAACCGTCCGCGTTAATTGCATTCACATACCCAGATATTCACATGCAAACTGCTTTTAATACAAATTGCTTCAGACAGCAAGTAATAACTTTTTCTCTTTCACAACAGTTGCTGTCTCGCACGTCTTTCATATTCAGGGCTCATGAGAATACACCCACGGCCTTCTAATCCGAGCTTGTTCCACCCATCACCCAGTCACACTTATGTTTTTCCAAATGTCACCCTTCTCAAAACAGGTTGAGGTTATGTTAAGGCTCAACTATATTTTGCACCTAAAAATATTTGTGAAATTAAACCCAGACTCTTATCACATGGTATTTTAAGAATCTTAATACAACACATTAATTATTGAGTAGTATATATCAGAGGTGGAAGCGTATCTGTGGTCTTTTTTCTCCCCTTGATCTACACCAACCTCAGACTTCAGGAACACTAAGCACCACTCTTCCAGATACATGTCCACTCACTTTTCAACCACAGGTTAGAACATCTATTTGATATTCTGCTGGAGTGTTTTTTGTGGTCTGGCCTTCCTCACCTGGGTATTCCCTTGTTTGTTTTTTTAAAAACTAAAACCAGAGGTGGCTGGGGTAGCCTGAAATTGTATTCAAGTAAAAAGTAGTCACCAAAAATGTACTTTAGTGAGAGCAAGAAAATGACCACTAAAAATGTCACTTGAAGAGTGAATATACTTGTTCATGTTTTTTTTTTTTTCTTGAGCACGATGAATGAAGTATATCTGGGAAAACTAAAACATGAACCGTCCAAGTCACCGTCTAAGCTAAAGAAACAGGAATATATTAAATATTTCCTAAACAAGAATAGAAGAGCGATAATTTCAACACAAATTTGAATTAAAAACTCATTAAAAAATGACTACTTATGCAGTCATGCTATCCATTTCTAACCATTTTCTCTTTGTGTAGCATTTTTACGATAATCCGTGTAAATCATAAGGGTAGTATCTCAGCGAATGCTAAGGAATGTTCACAAACTTTGTGGTTGTTTTGTCAGGGGTGTACAATAGTTTGCAACCATTTTTAAGGTTCCAAACAGTTTCTCTTGTCAGTATTTTTCTGCAGTTGCAAAAGTTTGCAAAACAGTTGTAAGCACCTGCAAATGGTTGTAACACTTTTACAAACAGTTGTAACACATGTAGTTAAAGTTCTTTTTGGTTCACCAAGTAGTGAACACTAGCAACAGTTTAAGTACCTTTACGACAAAACTGTTAAAGACCTTAAAAACTGCAGCTCCATGAGATGCTAGCTTGATTTTTGCTGATATTCATCAGAAAAATTAAGCATCAGCGTTGGCAGTCCCCATTTGAGATACTACCCTGACAGCTTAATTCTGTCAGCTTAAGTCAAATTTCAGTATTAAATTTATCCATCCATCCATCCATCCATCCATCCATCCATTTTCTACCGCTTTTCCGGAGGTCCGGGTCATGGAGGCAGCAGTTCAAGCAGAGAAGCCCAGACTTCCCTCTCCCCTGTCACCTGCTCCAGCTCTTCAGAGAGGATACCAAGGCGTTCCCAGACCAGCTGGGAGACATAGTCTCTCCACCGAGTCCTGGGTCTGCCCCGGGGTCTCCTCCCAGTGGGACGTGCCTGAAACACCTCAAGTGGGAGGCGTCCAGGAGGCATCCTGATCAGATGCCCATACCACCTCAACTGACTCCTTTCAATGTGGAGGAGCAGTGGTTCTACTCTGAGCCTCTCCCGGATGACTGAGCTCCTCACCCTATCTCTGAGGGTGAGTCCAGCAATCCTACGGAGAAAGCTCATTTCAGCCACTTGTATCCGCAATCTCGTTCTTTCGGTCATTACCCAAAGCTCGTGACCATAGGTGAGAGTAGGAACGTAGATTGACTGGTAAATCAACAGCTTTGCCTTAGAACTAAGCTCCCTCTTCACCACGACAGACCGGTACAACGTCCGCATCACTGCAGATGCTGCTCCAATCCATCTGTTGATCTCTCGCTCCATTTTCCCCTCACTCGTGAACAAGACCCCAAGATACTTAAACTCCTCCACTTGGGGCAGGAGCCTGTCCCCAACCCAGAGAGGACAATCCACTTTTTTCCGGCTGAGGACCATGGACTCGGACTTGGAGGTGCTGATTCTCATTTAATTTAGTTTAGTTTATTTGAAAAGGGACAATGCAATTTCATAAAACACATGATTACACATGGTTAAAAAAGCCAGAATTAGCCAAAAGGCTAGTTTTCATCTGTAGTCCCCTGGCCAAGATGTAAAAAAGCAGTAAAATGTATCTACAAGAAAAAAAAAAAACATGGTTAGACATTTAAGAGGGCACTAATGTAACAAATAACATATACATAACAAACCGTACATTTAAACACAACATCAAACATCACAGCAGACTTATCTTTTAGTGTTGGCAGCTGTGGGTGTTTATAAGCCACATTTTCAATTTTTTTGTGAAGGCCTTGAATGTTGTGAGCAGTTTAACCTCCTCAGGTACTGAGTTCCACTCACTAGCGCTCCTCACTGACCTGGCCGACTTACTGAAAGTGCTCCTGCGCAGATGAATGAAACAGTCACCTCTGACAGAGCCTTGAGTGACACGCTCAGAGCTGTTTCTTTGGCTGATGAACTCTGCCAGAGGATCTGGAGCCAAATCATGCAGTACTTTATAAATCAAATTTAAATTTGCAAATGTATGAAGACTATTCCAATTTAAAAGACTGTATTTTTTTAAAATTGCACAATGATGATAATGCCTAGGTTTTTTATCCATAACTTTAACTGCTTGTTTGTACAAAACTTCCAATGTTTTTTTTGCACTCAAACCCGCCTGGGATCAGCTAGTTAGGCAATAGTTGAAGTGACTCAGAATCATTGAATGCAAGTATATTTTTGCGGCTTCAGTTGACATTTCATTTCGAATTGCACGAAAATTTGCAAGATTTAACTTGATTTTTTTGTACAATTTAGCAATATGGGCTTTAAAGGAAAGCTGTGAATCTATTATTAACCCAAGATATTTATATTGGCTAACAATTTGTATTTTTCATCCATTAACATGTATGTCAGGGTCAGGTGACAATCTATTTATTTTAGTGAAATACATGCCTACAGTTTTAGAAACATTTAACTGTAGACAGCACTCCTGCAACCAAGTTGTGACACAGGACATTGTTTTACTAAGTTTAGCAGCAACAGTGTCTTTGGAGCGACCATGAACAAAAAAAAAAACATGTCGTCTGCATACATTAAGCATTCAGCTTCAGAACAAACAGTGGGCAAATCATTAATATAAAGACTAAATAAATGGGGGCCTAATATTCATCCCTGAGGGACTCCAGAAGTTAGCCTAAGAGAATCAGATCTGCAGTTGTTAACTGATACAGATTGTGTTCGATCATGCAGATATGATTCAATCCAGCTCACAGCATTGTGAGAAAAGTTAAATTTAAAGAGCTTGGTAAGAAGAACAGAGTGATTTACTGTATCGAATGCTTTCCTGAGGTCCAAAAACACCGCCCCTACAACTCCACCCTTATCAGGAAAAGATTTTATTTTCTCAATGAAGAGGCATGTAGCCATTTCAGTGGAATGCTTGGATCTGAAACCAAACTGCATGGCATGGAGAGAGGGGGAACTACTGTTTAAATAATGGACAATCTGTTCTGCCACCCATTTTTCTGCAATTTTGGAAATGGCTGGAAGAATGCTTATTGGTCGGTAGTTATGCAGAAGAGTTGAGTCACCAGATTTAAAAACAGGGGTAACAATAGCAGATTTCCAGGCCTTTGGAAAATGGCCAGATGAAATTGAAAGATTAATGATTGAGGCAATAGGAGTGGCGAGAGCTGAACCTAAATCTTTGAGCATGCTCGTGTCCATTTCAAAAACATCCTTTGCTTTAGATGGTTTGAGTGATTGAATTAAATCGATAACTTTGGTCTCAGTAATATTTGTAATAGTAAAAGACTGCGATGCAGACAATACAGGGTATTCCTTCCTTTGTTTTACTATAAACTTATCAGAGATTTCTGACAAAGATTCAATGAAGTAGTTGTTAAAAGCATCAGCCATCACTTGAGGTTCTGTCAAGATGTTTCCATTCAATTGAATTTGCATTAGTTTTGCTTTGTTTTTCTGGGAATCACCCAATAGTTTTTTTAATATATGTCCAGGTTATTTTAGAATTTCCCCTTGCACTATTCAAAACAGTAATGAAAAAGTCAGCTTTAGATTTTCTTATTTCTTTCACTACCCTATTTCTCAATGAAATAAATTGTCATCCCAGCCGCTTCACACTCAGCGGCAAACCGTCCCAGCAAGAGCTGTAGGTCATTGCTGGATGAAGCCAACAGGACAACATCATCTGCAAACAACAGAGATGAGATCCTGTGGTCACCAAGCATGACACCCTCCATTCCCTGGCTGCGCCTAGAAATCCTGTCCATAAAAATTATGAACAGGATCGGTGACAAAGGGCAGCCCTGGCGGAGTCCAACTCTCACTGGGAATGAATCCGACCGAGTGTTGGCAATACGAACCAAACTCTCACAACGGTCATACAGAGACCGAATAGCTCATAACAACAAGCCCGATACCCCATACTCCCGAAGCACCCCCCACAAAAATCCACGAGGGACGCGGTCAAATGCCTTCTCCAAGTCCACAAAACACATGTAAACTGGTTGGGCAAACTCCCACGAACCCTCAAGGATTCTCGAGAGGGTAAAGAGCTGGTCCGATGTACCACAGCCAGGACGAAAACCACATAGCATGCCATAGCACATGGCATAGACCTTCCCAGGGAGGCTGAGGAGTGTGATCCCTCTAAAGTTGGAGCACACCCTCCGGTCCCCTTTTTTGAAGAGAGGAACCACCACCCCGGTTTGCCATGCCAAAGGCACTGCCCCCGACCTCCACACAATGTTGCAGAGGCGTGTCAACCATGACAGCCCAACAACATCCAGGGCCTTGAGGTACTCAGGGCGAATCTCGTCCACCCGCGGGGCCCGGCCACCAAGGAGGTTTTTAACCACCTTGGCGACCTCAGCCCCTGTGATAGGCGAGTCATCCCCCTCGTCCCCAAACCCTGCTTCCTCCGTGGAAGGCGTATCAGTGGGATTGAGGAGATCCTTGAAGTATTCCTTCCACCGCCCGACGATATCCCCAGTCGAAGTCAACAGTGTCCCATCCGCACCATACACAGTGTGGACGGGGAGCTGCTTTCCCCTCCTGAGCCGCCAGACAGTTCGGTGAGTTCCATGGCCTCACCGAACTCCTCCCATACCCGGGTTTTTGCTTCAGCAACCACCCGAGCTGCACTCCGTTTGGCCTGCCGGTACACCTCAGCTGCTTCGGGAGTCCCACAAGCCAACCAAGCTTTAAGGGACTCCTTCTTCAGCTTAATGGCCCCCCTCACCACTGGTGTCCACCACTTGGTTCGGGGGTTACCACCACGAGATGCACCGACCACCTTGCGGCTGCAGCTCTGGGCCGCCGCTTCAACAACAGAGGTGGAGAACATGGCCCATTCAGACTCCATGTCTCCAGACTCCCTCGGAATGTGGTTGAAGTTCTTCTGGAGGTGGGAGTTGAAGACCACCTGGACAGGGGCCTCAGCCAGACGCTCCCAGCACACCCTCACTATACGTTTGGGTCTACCAGGTCTGATTTATATAACATGAGAAAACAGTATCATAATATTTTGGTTTATTGTATGCAGACTGTGATCTGCTTTGGTCAGAACACATCATAGTTTAGTTATTGCAGTATCATTTAACATCCAGTTGAACAAGCCCTCCTTACAATGGGCTGTTTTTTTGTGGACTTTGCTTTTAATGCTACTGAGTCCCAATTCACCCCACCTAAAGCACACTCTAACCGTCCCGTCCCTTTTTGACACTGCTGATCTCTGTGACTGATGATGCCATTATGTAGCTAATGTTGGCTGGTTAGCTCATAGCACTGGTAGTAAACACAAGCTAAGCTAACTAATGTATTGGCTGTGTATAAAAAATAAAGCATTATCAGATAAAGGTGTGTGGTTTGAATGGGTGTTAGTGTTAGGTCACTGAGAAGTTATTAAATGAAGAAAAGCTGTGAAAGACAGTAGCATCTACATCTTTGAAAAGGTGTATATGAGGTGAGGAACTTAGGACATTATCACACCTGAAAATCCAAAGCAAGGTCTGGACTAAGGTTCATGTTTTTGTTAAATTGTATAGACTAGTACATACCCGTGCATACCCGTCCATGCCCATAGAAACCAAGTATAAGCAAGTATTTCTGCATGCCCGTTGCTGAAGGGTCTCCTCCTGTCTCAGACGGCTGTGTTGTTCACAGTCATGCCTGTGGCGTACTGGTGGAACCTGAGGTATTTCATGTTCACGGCATCCTTTCTGACGTGCAGCAGTTCTCCTCATTCTATTGCTCTCCATCTGGTGGGTCTTCTTCTTCTTCGTTCAAACCACTGGTTGAGGGATAGGTGCATCATAATTCCAGTTCATGGGCACAATCCTGAAAAAGTGGCTTTCGACCCTGTTCAGGAAGGCCTGTGCATGCCCGTAGAAACCAAGAAACCAGAGCACCCGGAGAAAATCAGCGCTTTGCTTAGGCCGTCCTATGATGTCCTAGAAAAATGCTTTAAAGTCTGTCGTACCCTATGTTGGTGAAGGGCGTCCTCCTGTCTCAGATGGGTGCGATGTAGTGCTGGAACCTCAGGTGTTTCATCTTCATGGCATCTTTTCTGACGTGCAGCAGTTGTCGTCATTCTATTGCTCTCCATCTGGTGGGTCTTCTTCTACTTCTTCTTCGTTGAGACCACTGATTGAGGGATAGGTGCGTCATAATTCCAGTTCATGGACAGGATCATGAAAATAGATCTGAGCAAAAAGAGGCTTTCCGGCATGGACTCACTATACATAAAGACATGAAGGCAGCCTTGATGTATATGACATCATAAAGACATGTTGCCTATGTCTGTCACTGTATATGACATCAAAAAGACATGAAGGCAGGCTTGATGTATATGACATCATAAAGACACATTTGTCTATGTGCCGTGGGCTTGATGTATATGACATCATTAAGACACATTTGTCTATGTGCCGTGGGCTTGATGTATATGACATCATTAAGACACATTTGTCTATGTGCCGTCATATAGGCATCGCGAGTTGTACTATGATGCCTGAGTTCATAGGATGTCCTGTGATGTTCAGGCAGAGATCATAGGCCGTCCTATGATGTCCTATGAACGTGACAGACACACAGAGATTTCTTGCTTTTATTGAGCAATGATAGAGTGATGTGGTCCAGTTTTGTTTGGGTTCATACACTGTGACTTATCAAAGTGAACCAAACTACTTTTAATGATGTTCCTACATCCTATTGCCATGGCGGCATTTCTGCGATTAGCACAGACTGCAGTAGTTAATGAACATGCTACTCACTTTTACCCTTTTAGTGGTTTCCTGCAGTTATGGGCACAGTAAATTCTAAACTTTTCTGAAAATTGCTTTCACATAGATGCAAAGTGGACCAAGGTTCAGGTTGATCCAGACTAATGATATGTGTGCACTAGTCCATTTGTTTTTAACAGAAGGAGTTTTATTGGGGGATGTATTGAGTGCGGGGATGAGGCTTAACCAGGTGGAGCAACAGAAAAGAAAAAAAAAAAAAAACAGTCAGAGATGTCATGTACTGAGTTTAGACTTTTCTACAAACTCAGTTTTATGACTTTCCTGTGTATTCATATTTATCTGCCGTATTGTTATTTCTTGTGAGTTCCATACCGCCTTCCATTTTCCCTGTTTTGATCTTTATCTGTTGCCTGTATTTAGGTTCTGTTTGACATTTTCCTGTTGTGTCGTTTTTCTGCAGTTTTTGATATGTATTATTTAGGATGTCATTTTATTTTGTTTTTTTTTTCTGTGTCCCCTTTCACTGTTGACAGCTGTCAGGATTGTACAGCCTCATGTGGGCATGCCCTGCCTCTGTCAAGCTGCCAGGTGCCCCTCCCTCACCTGTCATTTCTACCAGCTGAACCCAATGATTAGTTTTTGCTCCTTTCTCCTGTTCAGGCCAGCCCACACCTGTGACCATTCATGTTATTACTTCAGTTACTCTTTAGGCTCTGTATATTTACATTATAATTGCTGCTACTTTGAATGTTCAGTCTGATTTCTCCTCTGGATTTACCTTTTCTTCCTCATCCCCTCCTGCGTGAGGCTGCTCAGGAGAGTATTTTCCTGTAAGTTGTTCCTGTCTTTTGCATTTTGTGTGTGGTGCACTATCGTTGGACTGTAGTTACTTTTTGTTAATAAAATGCTGCAAAAATCATCCAGTGCGTGGGTTGTCTCTTCCGCCCAGGAGGGGCGTACATGACAGAAAATAGTGGCCATAATTCAACCTAGCTGTGATATTTGCACATTATACCTTTTGTGTTTTTTGCTCACCTGTGTTGGAGCTCACTATGGCTGGGCTGACTGACATGAACCGCCGGGCGGTGCGTCTCCTGGGGGACATATGGTCATGGACGCAGGCCTCCCGTTCTCTTGAGACGGTCCAAGAGAGTCGGGATGGGGCTGCACGAGTTATGAAGGTATTCCCCAGCCTATGGGATGGCCCAGAGGCAACTGACATCCTCCTTGCCATCTTCTCCTTTCCTACTTCGCCCGACTCATCTTCAGCTCCAGCACACACTTCGCCAGCTCCACGGCAGCACTGCCACCAAGTCCCGAAACGTTGGAGTGACGCCACCACCTTTAAGCCAGCAACTCTCCTCTCACCAAGCAAGACAATTTCCGCAGCAGCCTCCTTCTCTAGTTCTCTTTCGCTGACTGTCAGGCCAGACTTATCTCCCTCCTCTGCTGTTTTTTCTCCCGTCTCCTCGGTGAGTTCTCCCACTGCTGAGAGCTTGGCTATGCCCTTCCCGGTTCCTTGCACCTCTGCCTCTACAGAAACGGCTCCTCTCAATCCACCAGGGGTCCCAGATTCACTGCAGACACAGAGGGGGATGACGGTCCACCTGCTGCAATTGAGAACATTGTTCACCAGGATGACAGGCAGAATCAGAATCAGAATCAGAATCAGCTTTATTGCCAAGTATATTTACAAGTAAACATACGAGGAATTTGACTTGACATTGGACGCGCACGTTAGGCGCATCCAATGACGCGGCAGCCATGCAAGGCGCCTGTCATACAGTGGGGGTAAAGAGGGGCAGGGAGGGGGAGGAAAACACAATAGGAGAGAGAAAAAACATAGTTAATCAGAATAACGCTCGAATAAGCTCATATAAAGCTCAAATGAGCCAAATTTTGACTACACAGAAAAAAACCCTCTATGCACAATTAGCAGACAATATAGATCACACAACAAGACAAGAGTTGAGAGAGGCAGTGTATGTATGAGTCAGTATATATGTGTCAGTTCGTGTAATGTTGTATGCATTTGTGTAGTGTAGGTGTGACAGTTGCTAGTGAACAGCAGAGGGCGCCTCCAGGCAGTGGATAGATGTTATAATCATGTGACTTATAAACAAGTCCGGAGTCTATCTCTTCGCTTGCAGATGAAGGCACAGGGACTGTCCTTGAGAAGTTCATCCGCTGAAACAACAGCAGCTGTCTGTCGATTGTTTGGGTTAGCAGCCGCCACTTCTGCTTATCTCATCGAGGAGGAATGTAAACAGGGCATCAAAACAAGGTCAAATCTACACAGCTCAGAGCCCACGGAGAATAGAATTTTCCTCTCTCATGCGCTTGTGCTTCATAATTTTAATATTAATATACAGGCTTAAACAGGCATTCCATTCCATGGAGAGCACAGGGCTCCAGATGTATTCCTCCGCTGAATCACTGTCATTCAGTTCACCGTTGCCGCTACTCGTGCCCTCCCCAACTGGTCGAATTTGATGAAGGAGCTTGCCGGGTCCGCTTTGATCAGCTCTCTCACCTTCCTTCAATTTCTGATACATCAGGGAACTTCACAGCCAAAAATAGAAGTCCTGAGATCATAACCAATAATGTTTCCTGCCAAATCTCCACAGACGCATGAATTCCAATGTCCATGAGTCTCCTTGTTGGGTTCCTCCTGACCCGATCTTCTTTTGAAGTGGTGACAATCACAGCTAAGCCGCTTTCCAGATCCATAATTTCCATTTAGATTAAGATTCAGCAGAAGAGCGACTAAACACAGACAAAAACGCAACATTGCAAGCTGGGATCAGAAAGGAAAAGAGAGGATTAGAAAAAGTGTCTACTCTCTCTCAGAGCCGGAAGTGAAGGCAAGTGTCATTTATGTTTTCCTCAAATTATGATAAAATGCCTTGGTTGATTCCTGGTGATGGTGGGCTTAGGGTTTGCAGTCCCCTGAGTCCTCACCACCAGGTGCAGCAAAACTTTCCTCACCTATCCTCTCCGTGTCTCCTCCATCTTTTCCTGAGTGTCCGCCAGCCCCAGAACCAAGCCGCCGGATGATGGAGGACCCCGTGGCCCTGGAGGATCCAAACCCAGGGTCAGCACGGAGTCAACCTCCAGCTCCCATGCTGGAAGAGCCACCAGCATGGATGATTTCGTCTGGGGGCACCATGACTGCAACAACCATCATGCCTGCTGCCGAGGCCGCCACAGCAGCATTAACTCCCGAGCTGGACCTCCAGAGGGCTGAGCTCGAAGAACCATCGTCTCCTAGATCGACGGAATCCTGGATGGTGGTGGAGCTCGAGCTCAGGCAAGTGCTCTCCTTTGTTTTTCTTGTCTCAGTTTTGGAGAGATCTTGCCTGGCTGTTGGGGAGGAGAGCCGGGCGCAGCTGCCCGCTGTGCCTGAGCTCACCTCACTGGGCTCTGCCGCTGTCGGTGACCCTGACCCTGTTTCTCCATGTGTTTTGTCTGAGCTTCCTGCCAGGGTCACCGGAGATGTTCCAGAACTACCTAAAGTCTCCATGAGTCCAGGCTCGCTGCTGGAGGTCATCATGGGTGCACCTCTGACCCAGGCCGGGTCCTCCGTGGGTGCAGCTTCCCCTCTGCCTGCGGCCATTGTCTGTGTCCCTCCTCGCTCCGACTCTCCGTGGGTACTGTATCCCAGTCAGGGACAGTCGTGGGTGCTGCACCCCAGCCTCAACCTGATGTGGGTACTTTGCTCCAGTACGGGCCTACTGTAGATGCCACGTCCCAGCCCAGGGGCCACCGAGGGTGCAGCTGTGCTCCAGCCCAGAGGCACCGAAGGCGCAGCTGTGCTCCAGCCCGGATGCAGGTGAAGCAGAGCTACAGCCTGGAGCCACCGAGGGTAAAGCTGTGTTCCAGCCTGGAGCCACCGTGGGTGCAGCAGAGCTCCGGCCCAGAGCCACCGTGGGTGCAGCAGAACTCCAGGCTGGAGCCACCTCGGGTGCTACTTTGCCTTCATCCAAGATCACTGAGGGCGTCAGGGTCTCCTCTTCTACTCAGCATGACGCCGTCGGGGTTCCCCCTCCCAGTCAGCCAGACGACGTCATGGTGCCCCTTCCTTGGTTCACCTCTCCATCGCTGGGCCTCCCTGTGGGGGAGCTGCCTCTTGGGCCGCCTCTTTTTTTTTTTTTACACTCTTTATTTAATATGGACATAACAAATTACATTAGTACAATCACAAGGAGAGACCAGATGTTTTGCATAGGTGTATATAGCACAAGTGCTAATTCTCAACACCAGTCCATAGGTGGCTTATATAGGTCATAAGTTAGCCTATACATACAAAATTTATAAGCTAATTAAAATTACAAATACATTACAAATTATAAATAGAGCAAGAGATCCATGATCACAACAAACATAATAATTCAGACTAGATATGTACACATTGCTGGTGGGATTTTAGCCAATCTTTAACGCCTCTGTTGAACAGGTTGGCATTTGTCTCCAATTTTAAGTGAGCTGGCAGAGAGTTCCATAAGTTTGCCCCTTTTATGGAGAAAGCAGACTGACCAAATGAAGTTCTAGACATGGTGACAATGCAGTCACCGTTGATGGAAGCTCGTGTGCTTGCTCTGCTAGAGCTCGAGCATCTAGCCACCAAACAGGAAAAAGGAGGTGAAACAAGATTGTATAGACATTCAAAAACCAGTCTGATATTACAGAAGATAATAAAATTTTCAAAAGTAAAAAGATTGTGCTTGACTAAAATACCACAGTGACGCCACCGCGTCTGAGTCTGACACTGAAAGGAGTCAGTTGAGGTGGTATGGGCATCTGATTAGGATGCCTCCTGGACGTCTCCCACTTGAGGTGTTTCAGGCACGTCCCACTGGGAGGAGACCCCGGGGCAGACCCAGGACTCGGTGGAGAGACTATGTCTCCCAGCTAGTCTGGGAACGCCTTGGTATCCCCTCTGAAGAGCTGGAGCAGGTGGCTGGGGAGAGGGAAGTCTGGGCTTCTCTGCTTGAACTGCTGCCTCCGCGACCCGGACCTCCGGAAAAGCGGTAGAAGATGGATGGATGGATGGATGGACGCCACCGCATTGGTTTGCGGTCCAAGATTTTTATAGCCTGTTTATATATTGCAGTTATGGGTTTTAGTGTAATTTGAAATGTTTGTGACCAAGATGTGATACAATATGACAGATGTGAAAGAATCATTGCGTGCATACAGTATATGTATGAGCAGGTCTGAATGACAAATCCCTTCTAATGAGACGGAAGCAATTTAAATTGGGTTTGACCTTCTTACAAATGTAATGCACCTGCTTGTCGAATCGCAGGTTCCTGTCTAGAATGATCCCTAGATACTTGACCTCATTCACTTCAGTAAGCACCTCATTTCCAATTTTAACATCAAAAAATTGTGCAGGTGGCTGAAGAACTCTGTGCAGGTGGCTGAAGAACTCAGGCTGGCCGCCCAATGAACTGAGCTGCTGGGTTGGGTGGCCAATTTTTCCCGGGCAGGCCACCCAACTCATTCCATCTGGGCGTCCGGCTGGCCTCGGACTTTAGTAGGCCCCCTGACTGGTCTCATTCTGCCATCCACTGGGCCTGGGACTGTGGTTGGCCCCCGGAACTTTAGAGCTCTTAGGCTGGGGGCCTTAATTCTTTGTCTGCAGGTGTGGGCCCTGAGCAGGGTTGTTTTTTGTTCTCTCCTGGCCTGTTTCCCCCACCACCCACCCTGTGTAGATTGTTATAGTTCCTGCTGGGAAGGAAGGGGGGGGGGTGTCTTTTTCTTTTTCTTTTGATCCCCCCTCAAAGGGGGGGTCTGGTGTCCACCCCTTTGGGGGGGGGGGCTCTGTTATATACTGAGTTTGGATTTTTCCCCAAACTCAGTTTCATGACTTTCCTGTGTATTCATATTTATCTGCCGTATTGTTATTTCTTGTGAGTTCCACACTGCCTTCCGTTTTCCCTGTTTTGATCTTTATCTGTTGCCTGTATTTAGGTTTTGTTTGCCATTTTCCTGTTGTGTCTTATTTCTGCAGTTTTTGATATGTATTATTTAGGATGTCATTTTATTTTGTTTTTTCTGTGTTCCCTTTCATTGTTGACAGCTGTCAGGGTTGTACAGCCTCGTGTGGGCGTGCTCTTCTGCCTGTCAAGCTGCCACTACCCCTTCCTCACCTGTCATTTCCACCAGCTGAACCCAATGATTAGTTTTTGCTCCTTTCTCCTGTTCAGGCCAGCCCACACCTGTGATCACTCATCTTATCACTTCAGTTACTATTTAAGCTCTGTCTATTTACATTATGATTGCTGCTACTTTGAATGTTCAGTCTGATTTCTCCTCTGGACTTACCTTTTCTTCCTCGTCTCCTGAGCAAGACTGCTCAGGAGAGCATTTCCCTGTAAGTTGTTCCTGTCTTTTGCATTTTGTGTGTGGTGCACTATTGTTGGACTTTAGTTACTTTTTGTTAATAAAATGCTGCAAATATCATCCAGCGCGTGGGTTTTCTCTCCCGCCCCGGAGGGGTGTACATGACAAAAGAGCTCTGTCCCAGGGGAAAGACTCTCACTGGTCCTGCTGGTGAGAACACATATAGCCTCTTTTCCACTAGCCCAGTTCGGCTCGCCTCATTTCGATTCGCCACTACTTGGTTCAGCCTTGGTTGTGTATCCATTACAACCGTGTAAAGCCGTGTAAAGCTGGGGTGGGTGGGATTGAGGTGGCGCCACACTCTCCTGACGTAAAGCACGCGACCGAATCCTCCACAACAAAGAAAAAATGGAGGATTACGAGCGGAAGATTTCCACGTTGGTCGCTCTGTGGCTTTTTATCACAATGAATGTGTTTAACCAGAGAAGACAGTTTTACCGGAGAAGACGACGTGCATTGAGACAACGCACGATGGAGCAGTACAGGAGACTCGCGGTTGCCCTGGCGGAATAAGGTACAGAGGTAGCTAGCTATTAGCTGGCTAGCCATCATCACTAACCATTGCCCACAATCGAACAACTTTCTTTATTACTTAAAAAAGTGAGCTTTTGACCGAAAGGACAAATTGGCGAAAAGACGGACAATATCAAAACAACACTCACCGTCAATGGTTTCCAATTGCGTGGCCGTGTTGAGCCCAATGTCTCTGCCATTGCTAGCCGGCCGATGTCCGTGATCGCGTCCATCTGCTCGTACCACTTCCACTCCTTCCTACTCGCACAACTGCGTCCGTTGTGGTCCTTTATGGCCCGATAATCGCTCTTCTTTTTTTTTAGTTTTTCACGACACTGTTAGGCAGTCCGGTTGTACCCTTGGGCTGCCATGTGGTCGGACACCTCCTGGTATATTTTTTCATTGCGAGTTGCCCCGTCCAACTCGCTCTGGATGTGGTCGTCGGCTATGAAGGACAGAAAAGTCCGCACCTCCTCGTTTGTCCATGGAATAAACTTGCGCAAGGACATCGTTATGAGAACACAATTGTGAAGCCGCTCACCGTGGTTACTCGCTGAAATTACAAATGGCGGTCGTGTAGATTCAACAGAAAACGGACGCTTTTGTGACGTTACGCCCTGACCAATCAGTGGCTAGCAGTCTATTGACGTCACATCTCGGCTCGCTTCAGCGCGGTTGTACCCTGCCCTCGAACAGGCACGAAAATAGTGTCAGTTAAACCATGCTGGGTACAGTGGAAAGGGCGAGAAAGCGAGTAGAGTAGAAGTAAGTAAGGCCAAAGCGATACTAGTGGAAAAGGCCTAATAGACTGCACCTGATTAGTCAAGGCATCTGGCTGTGGGCGGTCTTCCATGAATCTCTGCTCCTGGACAACATGGCAGATTGTGAGTAATCTGTTGTCTGATATCTTTAAAACAAGCCAGAGAAAAGTGTTTGTAGCAACATTTGAGGTGAGAAATAGTTGGGGCAAGTAATGAATCTGTTGTTATTGTGTGGGCTGGTCCCCGGCTGCATGACCCCCTCTTTGCTTTCCTCCCTGGGTCGGTGCCTGGCTATCCTGGGGTTTAGTGGCCTCAAGGGGGCTTTGCTGCAGCCTGCTACCCTCTTTTTTTGTGTATTTCCTGGCAAACCACGCACATACACACCTACACATATGTCTGTTCTTTTTCAGGTGCAGATATCAGGCTCATGCTGGGATCTTCTCAGAAGCAACAACTGTTTCTTGTGTTTTCTCTCCATTTGAATTTCTTTCTTTCTCATCCCCTCCTTACTCCTTCACCCCCACCTCTTCTAACCACTTCAAATCCCTTCAGTTCCCTCCCCCATTCCTCCTTGTCAGGTCCAACAAAAGTCAGGCCAGTCTCACCAAAAAACATGTCAAACTGCATGTTTTGTCACTCAGAGAAATCATACGCAGACACGTAAAAAATATTTTTCACGTGCAGTGGATACAGTGGCGTCTACAGCTTTAAGAAAGATGTCTAGCGGCACCTTCACATTTGTGTTCCTGTCGCTTTTATTCTCTTTCACCATGTAATAACTAACTCTAACCTTAACTGCTAATCTCACAGGAGGTGACACCTAAAGCCTTAATCATGCTGCATTTCCCCTCTAGTCTGCTTTGGTCCGAGCTTTAGTGCACTTTGGATGAGCCCGGCACAGACGCGGTGCTGTTCATAATCACTTTTTTCATCTACCCAGACCAAGCGGTTGACGCATGCACACAACCATCATTTGTAGTTTCACTCCCGCTCGACAGGTAGCACCAAAGCGCTGACGTGCCAGGATTTTCACCAACGAATAAACGCTGCTTGCTTTCTGCTGCTTGACTTCCCGGTTTTCACTCCTTTTCCACAAATATGCTGCTGCTGCTGAAGTATTTATGTATGATTCATGTATGTTTATTCTTGTCTTCCGCTTCCTCGGTGTCTTCTTCATCTACTTTGTCTTGGTATGCTGTGCCGATATCGCCACCTTGTGAATGGGACGTTCAGTCTTGCGCATGCGCTTTTCAATGCATTCAGGTCGTGGGCAGGCAGCGCGGTCACAAAATTTGGGCTGCACGCGGTCGAGCACTGCGGACACTAGCAGAGTGGAGACGATGACGTAAATTTCGTCACATGAGGCTTCCGGTTACACGGATGCAGACAGCAGAGGTGCAGCATGAATCCAGCTTAAATCTAACTTTTCATTAGTGGAATGAAAAACAAAGAAAGAAAAAAAGCGAACAAAAAGTCACTCACAGATGAGCGTGGGACTCAAACCCGCATGTTGTTGGTGTCATTGCTTGAAAGTTCATGTAAATAGCTATGCTAGAAGACTATCTAAAATAGTTGTTGTTGTGCTCATGCGCAGTGGAGGCGTGGTGAGGACTGTTTTGCACATGCTGTCATGCGGTGGTCCTCGCGAGCCACCATAAGACGCCAAAAGACACCGGTGAAGTTTGCACAGTTTATTGTTAACAACTCATACATGTGTAATCACAGTAAAGTTGAATCTCATCTCATCTCATCTCAAAACACAAAACAATGAGCCACGGTGGGCTAAAACGTACAACGCTACATACACGTGACCATGAGGGAAACAAGAAGCACACTTACGATCATAACCATGGGATGGTCGATGCGTCCGATCATGAAGGACTCGTTCACGAATCTTTGACGAATCGTTGACGAGACTGCCGCATTATTCCGCTCCCAGGGCCCTCTTAAATGGAGGACCGCTGATGAGCCGAAATGCAGCACGGCTGTCAGACTTGACAGCAGGAAGACCCTCCGAGCGTTGTCACAATAAAGGCTCGGGGAGCTGGAAGGTACACACCGCTGTCAAACCCAATGAGGATGATGCATGGCTCGACTGTGGATGAGATCGGCGCTCGAACCATGACACATGCACAGTGAGTGAAGGTGTGCGTGCGCACACCTTTTTTGGCTTAACGTGCAAATGTACGATTTTAGAGGGATGCAAATGTTGATTAGTTACGTTTTTTTACTGAGATCGGGTTGCATAAGTAAGACAATAAAAATAAAGTATTAAAGTTATTGTATAGCAAAGGAGTCTTTAAATACTATTTATATACATACAGCATATATCAAATATGAGCAGAGCTCCTTTTGGCAAATCTTTTTGGCACAATAAGGCAAGCAGATAATTCTTCTGCTTCCCAAGCTGCTAAACGGGACAGGTAAAGAAAAAAAAAGAAAAAAGTCTGTTGTTATCAACAACTGTTGGTTTAAACATTCAGGATGACATTGGTCCAGCCGACGCCAGATGCCAAACCTCAATTTTATGCAAAAGAGGGATATGGGCAACTGGACACACCACAACCCAAATCTCATCAAAACTGAGCCAAATGCTTTGCATTGCATTTCCGATAGACACTGAATAGGAAGTGGAGAAATGTGGACACGTACCATGAGACAGCCTGTTTTGGGAATAGCTTTTAAATTTTGGCTGGGGGACAAAGAAACCTCCCTTAGATCTGTAATTGTGGTCTGGGGTCAAATAGAAAAGTCAAAAAGTCCAGAACAAATAGGTTAGGTGTGAAGGCACCCTTATAGTCAGTGGTTTTGCATATCAGCTGGACTTGTTGAGAAATATCTCTGTCATTGCTGCTGGTGGCTTTGTAAAATACATGGTTCTGGTACCGGTACTGTATTTTATGTTACAGATTCACATTAATCACAACCAATATCACAACCAATATCAGCAATAAAAAAATGTGTTTTTTAAACAATTATCTCTAACAAAATTACCCTCCAATCATGATTACTTTGGATTTACTTACCTTCCAAGCAAACTATAGTTTCCCTTATGACAGTGGGACCATAAGACAATTTCATAGTTTCTCAACTGCTAAGCTAAACTGAAAAGCAACTAAATGTCTGTGTTTCCTAAATCATGAACTTAAGAAAGCATTATCGTCAATGGCCCATAAAACTCTTGCAAAACAAGTTGATTATTCATTTCTTTCCTTATTAAGTGCCTTTTAGAATCTCCTACTTCAGTGAAATGTCTTACATGAAAGATTAAGACACAGCAGGAGGTCCGTTTTCCTGATGGCAGGGAGTGTTTAAAGAGGTAGAGGTCACTTGCAGTGCAGCACCAGTCTTTCCTTCTTAATGACGCTTCAAAGTGAGAGCCCATCATTCCCCCTAATTATTGTTGATTGCATTCATTATGTCATGTCTTGATATCTTGGAGGCACTGTTGGTGGTTTGGGCTAAATGGCAGCTACGGGTTAGCTTGTTTCTCAAAGCTAATTGGACGTCAGGCAAACAGTGAGAGAAGAAAGTGCCTCTCATCAGCAGACTGCCCACTGTTGAATGTATTTTTTATGAGCTGGCAGACCACTTACGGAGCAAACTGAAGCCCATAGTTGTGATGCTTGTGAGATGTCAAGCACCTCTTCCCAGAAATCCCTCAAGCTCTGTTTTAATGAAATTAACAAGCTTATTTAAAAAATCTGCTGTGCTGATATCTGACACAGTGCTGGGATTCTTTTTTTTTAAACTGAAGGACGCCAATGGCAACCTTAAGACAACAAGAAGTGAGACAGAAAACAAATTTTTGTTGCATCCACAGACACAAGTAATGCTCCAGACAAGGATCTCAGTGTAATACTGCATAAATGCCTTTTAAAAAAACAGCTAGTCAATGCATATGAAGGCACCAAAGGGAAATATTTTGACTGCCGGTTACATTTCCCTTGCAAAGAGAAAGAGAAAAGATTAGAAAAGCACTCTGGGAGCAATTCTAAATCTCACACGTCAGCAGTGTAGGGACAGCCAAGCTGGCAACAGAGATATGGCTGCACAATGGTGAATCACTCCCACGCGTCCCCCAACAATACAAGGCAGGGTGAGTGACTCAGAAATACTGATTCACCTATATGCCTACTTGTACATACAGTATGTGCACCCACACTCAAACTCACACATTCTTAGACTCATACCCTGCCTCCTTACAACATTATTACCGCTCACGTGTGCATCTCAATAGATTAGAATATCATCAAAAAGTTAATTTATTTGAGTAATTCAGTTAAAAAAAGTAAAGCTCATATAGTAGATTTGTTACACACGGAGTAATATATTTCAGGTGTTGATTTCTTTTAATCTTGGTGATTATGGCTTATGGCTCATGAAAACCCAAAATTCAGTTTCTCAAGCAATTAAAATATTTCATAAGATCAATTTTTAAAAAGTAGATATTTAATGTTAGATATGAAATGTTGGCCGACTGAAAAGTATGTCCATGTACACACTCAATACTTCGGTTGGGGACGGGGCTCCTTTTGCATGAATTACTGTATCAATGAGGCGTGGCATGGAGGCGATCATAATGCTGAGGTGTTATGGAGGCCCAGGTTGCCTTGATAGCGGACTTCAGCTTGTCAGCATTGTTGGGTCTGGTGTCACTCATCTTCCTCTTCACAATACTCCATAGATTCTATCTGAGGTTTAGGTGAGGGGAGTTAGCTGCCCAATCAAGCACAATGACCAAAAGACCTGAACAGCTACAGACCAGTGGCCCTGACATCCCACATGATGAAGACCCTGGAGAGACTGCTCCTTGCTCACCTCCGCCCCCTGGCGGGATCAGCGATGGATCCACTCCAGTTCACCTACCAGCATGGCATTGGGGTGGAGGATGCAGTGATCTTTCTCCTTCACCATTGTCTGTCCCACCTGGAGAAGCCTGGGAATGCGGTGAGGATCATGTTCTTTGACTTCTCCAGTGCTTTCAACACCATCCAACTGATGATCCTGAAGGACAAGCTGCTGTGCGCAGGGGTGGACCAGCACCTGTCATCATGGATCCTGGACTACCTCACTAACTGGCCACAGTTTGTGAGAACCCGGGAATGTGTGTCCGACACGATCATCGGTAGCACGGGGGCCCCCCAGGGAACGGTTTTGGCTCCCTTCCTGTTCACCCTTTATACTGCGGACTTCTCACACAACACAACACACTGCCATCTACAGAAGTTCTCTGACGACTCTGCGATCGTCGGCCTCATCTCCAATGGAGATGAAGCTGAGTACAGAGGACTTATCCAGGACTTCGTGGACTGGTGCCATAGGAACTGCCTCCAGATCAACGCAAGGAAAACTAAGGAGCTGGTGGTGGACTGCCGCAGGCAAGGACAACCCCTCACAGCACCAGTAAACATACACACAAACTAATAGGTTTTTTTTTTTTTTTTTTTTTTTTGAATGCAAAAGATGCAATAGACTTACACAATGGTTCTCTCCGGCATACAACTAGGAACATACCGGTCGCTATGGAGGGTGAGAATATGTATGGGCACATAATCATACCATGTAGGATAACTAAATAGACGGTTATGCTGTTTCATCCCACCTAGCAACAATGCTCTGCACTGTGTGTGTTTATATATTTACATATTTATTCCATCTAGCTACAATGCTCAGCACTGGGTGTGTTTATATTTATATATCTATATATTTATTCCATCTAGCTACAATGCTCCGCACTGTGTTTTTATATATCTACATATTATTCCATCTAGCTACATTGCTCCGCACTGTGTGTGTTTATATACTTGCATATTTATTCCACCTAGCTGCAATGCTCCATACTGTGGGTGTTTATATATTTACATATTTATTCCATCTAGCTACAATGCTCTGCACTGTGTGTTCATATATTCATATATTTATTCCATCCAGCTACAATGCTCTGCACTGTGTGTCTGTGTGTGTGTGTGTGTATATATATATTTTATAGTAATATGTACATATGTATATTAGCTGCTCTTGCTTGCTTGTTTTTTCTTGCCTTCTGATTGTTGCTCTGAGTGTTGCTATCCCTGTGCTGTTGCAATCCTGGAATTTCCCCGTTGTGGGACTAATAAAGGCTTATCTTATCTTATCTTATCTTAACATACAGGGAACAGACATCGAGATGGTGACATCCTACAAGTACCTGGGTGTTCATCTGAACAATAAACTAGACTGGTCACACAATACCGATGCACTCTACAAGAAGGGAAAGCGCAGGCTGTTCCTACTGAGGAGACTCAGGTCTTTTGGTGTACAAGGGGCACTGCTGAAGACATTCTACGACACGGTGGTGGCATCAGCCATCACTTTTGGAGTGGTCTGCTGGGGCAGTGGCATTACTGCAGCCGGTAGGAAGAGACTGAACAAACTGATCAAGAAAGCTAGCTCTGTCCTGGGGCAGCGCCCTGACCCAGTGGAGGAGATAGGAGAGAGAAGGATGGTGGCTAAACTGTCATCTCTGCTGGAGTCCGAGTCCCACCCTATGCAGGACATACTGAACGCACTGAGGAGCTCATTTAGCAGCAGACTACATCATCCTAGGTGCGCAACCGAGAGGTTTTGCAGGTCCTTCCTACCTACGGCTGTCAGACTGTATAACCTAAGCAGGGCTGCTCGCAGAGATAGCAAAAAAAGGTGACGACCTAATAGTATTGAATGCAAAAGGCGCAATAGACTTACACAATGGTCCCCTCCTGTATATACAACTAAGACACTATCGGTCGCTATGGAGGGTGACAATATGTATGGGTACATATTCATACTATGTAGGATAACTAAGTAGACGGTTATGCTGTTTATTCCATCTAGCTACAATGCTCTGCACTTTGTATATATATTTATATATTTATGTGTATGTATGTATATCCACTGCTCTTATTTATATCTTCCGTATCTTCTTAATTATTGCTCTGAGTGTTGCTATCCCTGTGCTGTTGCAATCCTGGAATTTCCCCATTGTGGGACTAATAAAGGCTTATCTTATCTTATCTTATCTTATCTTATCTTATCTTATGATACCATGGTCATTAAATCAGGTTTTGGTACTTTTGGCAGTGTGGGCAGGTGCCAACTCCTGCTGGAAAAGGAAATCATCATCTCCATGAAGCTTGTCAGCACAGGGAAGCATGAAGTGCTCTAAAATTTCCTGGTAGAGGGCTGCACTGACTTTGAACTTGATGAAACACAGTGGACCAACACCAGCAGATGACATGGCTCCCCAAATCAGGTGCCAAGTCCTGTCATTTGGAAATCAAGGTCCCAGAGTCTGGAGGCAGAGTGGAGAGGTACAGTATCCAAGTTGCGTGAGGTCCAGTGTGAAGTTTCCATAGTCAGTGATAATTTTGAGATTTCTTCCTTCCTTCCTTCCTTCCTTCCTTCCTTAATTTACTTACTTACTTACTTACTTACTTACTTACTTATTTATTGCAGCCACTTATTGTGGACAGAGTTACAGCACAAAAGCTGGCAACACTCCTGATCCGTTTATCAGCTTGTTACCAGGGCTTACAATTGAGTGTGTGTGGTACATTTATCGAACAACCAGCTTTGGCCAAAGTGCTGTACAAGATTTCTTAGTCAAAAAAGTCAAAAGTAAAAAAAAAATAAAAAATGCACACATACATATCTGAGATTCTCAACTAAACCCAGGTAGAAAGCCAGAGAGGATATGTGGGTCTTTGCCATTGAGTTAAAGTTTTGTAAACTACCAGAAGTTTTTTTTGTTTTTGTTTTTGTTTTTTTATTGCCAGGATGCTTAAAAGTGTCTCTGTTAACACTTTAGAGCTGTACTTAAGATGTGAAGAAGTGCCAGCTACCCACAGGAGAGCTGAATCTGGTCACAGCTCTACAGCTCCAGTTAGTTCAGCTAAAATGTTACTTTAAGTGAGATTAATGGGATTCTTGATGACTATGTTATGTCTCAGTTTGGAGTCGAAGGATGAGGCCAGGTGCTGAACTGAACACACATTTATTAATGATGTAGTGCATCCAAACCACACCCAACCGCTAGGCAGAGAACATGACCAAAAGACCGCCCCTCCTGCCTGCAGGCCTTTTATAGGCATGGGGAGTGGCGGAACCAGAACCCAAAGCCACCACACTGTGCCTCACAAATAAAAGCACTGAACAACACATATGACAGGAATCAGATAAATAACTATACAACAGACTGTAAGGAGGAAGGGAAGCAACCAAGCCGTTGGTATGTTAATTCTTCAGCTAATTATTCGAGATTCAAAGATTTTATTTGTCAGAATCAGAATCAGAATCAGAATCAGATTTATTGCCATTGTTCATGTAGTACACAAACTAGGAATTTGTCTCGGTGCAATGCTGCAACATTAAACATGAGTAGCACTAAAGATAAAAATAAAAAAACTATGCATGCAATAAAATGTAGAATATGAATGAGTAATACTAATCTATGCAAGTTTTAAATATATTAACAAGCAGCAGATATTGTGGAGTTCCACATAGTGAGTCGGTAGTGCAAAAGAAAACAGTGATAATTATCATGAGTCCGGTTGAGCTGCTGTACGTAGTGCATGAGAGTCTAATAAAACTACTACTACTACTAAAACTACTATATGTACAGGCCATACAGGAGAATTAAAATGGTGTTTCTCTCTCTCTTCAGTGGTGTGCACAATATAAAAAGAAAAAGGAAAAAGGCTGGATAAACATCAACAGCAGTCTATGTACAGTAATGACAAAAGATGGACCCAGACCTCCCATAGTGCAAATAAAGATAAATGGTAAACGATGAGAGCCAGCAATCTTATATACAGAAAAGTAGAGCAGTGATACTCGTACTACCAAGTTCAGTGCAGTAGTGGAGGTGCAGACAGTGACAGGTTGGACTGCACATGATCAATATTGCATTAACAGACAGCAGCAGATATGGCATTTGTGGAAATGGTTGCAGTAAAGTGCAGAGACATACAGCAGCAAATGTATTACTGTTGGTATGCCAGTCTTTCTGTGCCAACAGCTGAGGTAGATATTGTCAGGTTTAGTGTGTTGCGATCCGGGGAGGGGAGGGGGAGTGGACAGAGTTCAGGGTCCTGATTGCCTGATGAACAAAGCTGTTAAGCAGTCTTTTGAAGTGGGCTTGGAAGCTCCAGTACCTTTTCCCCGATGACAGGAGTATGAAGAGGGAATGTGAGGGGTGTGAGGTGTCGCCTGCAATGTTGATGGCTCTGCGGGTGAGACGGGTGAGGTAGATGTCTGAGAGGGGAGGCAGAGGGGCACCAATGATCTTGCTGGCTGCTTTCACTGTACGTTGTAGTGTCTTCCGGCAGGAGATGGTGAAGCTTCCATACCACACCATGATGCAGCTGGTGAAGATACTCTCAATAGTGCACCCTTGTGTGGCCCCTGTGCTTAGTGTGATGGTCTTGGATGTGTTGATGCCAACCCGCACATTGTGTGGCCTCCCTGTGAGAAAGTCCAGCACCCAGTTACAAAGAGAGGTTATAATATATGAATAAGTGTTAAAGGGGTCATTTGCTGAAAAATGGTGTTTTTAGGTTTTAACCTTCTGAAATGCATCTATTGGTCACGTGATTATCAAAAGAAAAAACATAAAAACACTCATTTCTTGGAGACCTTAAAGCAGGCTGAGGTGTGAATGGTAAAGGGACCAGCGCCATACCTTGGCTTCTTCCTTATCCAGGTGGATGCCCTTGAATTTCCTTCTAGGATTAATAAAGTAGCACAAACAAATAAATGTGTGTACAAAAGCCTGTCAGCTATGGTATGTGCACTTCGCCTCACCTAGCATGTTGTTTCCATCATTTACCCATTCCAAATAATGCATTTGGAAGCATTCTGTCGAAGCCTTATGCACCAAACAGCACCAAGTGGATAGGTGAAATAACAATGCATAAGCTTTAATGAACCCGGGAAACAAACCAAAACATGTTTTACTCCCAGTAGTTATGTGGCCTCTTAACTTACTGTATGTGCACATTCTAAGTTATTGCTGTGAGCATTACTGCTAGATTTCCCCCCTCCAACAGCTTCTTCTTAGTGCCTCATGAAGTTCTGCCAGAAGCAAGGTATAGCTTGTTATTTTTGGGCCTCTGCCATAAATGGTAAATGGTAAATGGCATTCACTTATATAGCACTTTTATTCTCATCTCTAGATGACCAAAGCACTTTACAGATCCTGCTATCCACCCATTTGCACACACATTCACACAGTGATTGTGCCATACTCCATTTTCAACCCATGCGCCTCTTTAGGTACCATTCCAGCATCTGTTATGCACAGACCCCCATAGGTGGGAGCAGCCTCTGCTTCACAGCAAGACCAGGCCTGACCTGTGTCGCACCTCGGCCCCAGACAGCAGGTGTTGGTCGTAAAGTAGAAGCAGGCCTCTGTGTCACAGTGAGCCACTCACAAAGGCTCTTCTTTTTTTTTCCCCCCCTTGTCCTGTCAGGCAGCTAGGTAAGCAGAACAGAGATCTGTTACCCTTATTGTGCCAAAACAGATTTACTTTGCCAAAAGGAGCTTTATGCAGCACCTAACTATATACTGTATATTGTTGTAAACTCCTCCTGTAATAACTTTTAATACTTTATTTAAATTATTTTACCTATGGAGGAACCAACAGGATGGGGAATAGGAAAAGGAAGTGTGTGGAGGGCAAAAGAAAAGGGAGGGGAACAGATAAAAAGACAAACAAACCAACAACTAAAACAAACAGAAGACAAAACTGCTTCTTCCACTGAAGATGTCTCAACACGAGTCTGGTATCCACACCTGTTAAAGGAGAGACATTTGTGCGTGTGCATCCAAGTGCGTATATATGAGAGCGCACACAAAATAAGTGTGTGCATGTGAGTGGTTTGTCAGGAAACATATGAAGAGGGGGGCCAGTCACAGCAACTTCTTCTTCACAAAGGTTCTTCTCATGGGTACCTGTTTCACACAACTTGTTGGAGGCATCAAAGAAACCACAGGAGATTCACTGACTGGATTCACTGACTGGTTCAATTCAATTGAACTTTATTCATATAGCGCCATTTCACAACAACAGCAGTCTCCACCCTGCGCACCTCAGCACTGGCCCTTTCATACTCTGTAGCAGAATATTGTGCCCCTGTCTGGTCCAGGTCATCTTACTCACACCATGTAGACACCCAGCTCAACTCAACAATGAGAACTATAACTGGAACAATCCGCTCAACACCACTCCCCTGGCTCTCTGTACTGTCAAACATAGCCCCTCCACACATCTGGCGAGCAGCATTAACTCAAAGGATGCTCCAAAAAGTTAAAGATTTTCCTCACTTGCCAATCCATGCAGATATCTACACCTCACCCACTGCCCGACTTTCATCCAGACGGCCGATTTGGAAAAACCCTCCCCCAGCTGACTTTACCATCCAGACAGCTTGGCAAGAGGAATGGGAGACCAAGGAGGTCCCAAACAAACAGCTGGTGATAAACCCCAACCAACAGGTCCCGGGCACCAACCTCCCAAGGAGACAGTGGTCTACACTCAATCACTTCAGGACTGGACATGGCCCCTGCTTGGCCAGCCTTCACAGATGGGGCAGTAGCCCTAGCCCACTGTGCGCATGTGGAGAGGAGCAAACAATGGAACACATCATAGAGGTTTGCCCGCTCCAAAGACTGGAAGGAGGATTACACACCCTCCATACAGCAAACCAGGAGGCAACTGCTTGGCTTAAGGACTTTGCATTTGCTAAATAAATAAATAACAACAACAGTCATCTCATAGCACTTTCAACTGTAGGGGAAAATCCCACAATTGCAGAAAGACCCCAGCAATCAGGCGATCCCCTGTGAGTAAGCACTTGGCGACGGTGGAGAGGAAAAACTCTCTTTTAACAGGAGGAAACCTCCAGCAGAACCAGGCTCAGGAAAACATGTAGAGAGCAAACAGCACAACGGGGATTCAATCAAAAGGAGAGAACAAACAGATGTTAATGACCAGCAAAAATATTTCAATGAGAGTGAAGAAAGGAGTGAAGCCCAGTGCATTATTGGAGGTCCCCCGGCTGTCTAAACCTATTAGCAGCATAACTAAAGGAGGGTTCAGGTGCACATGATCCCTCCCTAATTATAGGCTACATCAAAAAGGAAGGTTTTAACCCTATTCATAAAAACAGAGATCGAGTCTGACTCCCGAATCCAGATTGGCAGCTGGTTCCACAGGAGAGGAGCTTGATAACGGAAGGCTCTGCCTCCCATTGTACTTTTGGAGATTCTAGGTATTACAAGTTATCCTGCATTTTGGGAGCATAGTGCTCTGTGAGGATAATGGGGTAGTATCAGATCTTTTAAATAAAAAGGGGGCTGATTATTTAGAGGTTTATAAGTGAGACAGATTTTAAACTTAATTCTAAACTCTATGGGAAGCCAATGAAGGGAGCCAGAACCGGAGAGATATGAGCGCTCTTTCTAGTATCTGTTAAAACTCTTGCTGCAGCATTTTGGATCAGCTGATGACTTTTTAAAGCTGTTTTAGGACATCTTGATAATAAAGAGTAACAATAATCTAATCTAGAGCTAACAAAAGTGTGGATTAGTTTCTCAGCATCACTCTGAGACAAGATGCTCCTAATCTTGGCAATATTATGCAAATGATAGAAAGCAGTCTTTAAAAGAAGTTTAATATATGAGTTGAAAAAAAAAACAGATCTTGATCAAAAATAACTCCAACGTTCCTCACAAAACTATTAAGAGAAAGAGTCATCATCATAGCAGTCTGTCGTGGGCGACAACGACTGTTTCATTTAAGTCTGATTAGATTCCTCCACACAGCTCTGTCCTTAGCCTTCTGCTGCCAGGAACGCCTGTCTATATCCAACTTCTTCAAGTTTCTTTTTACGGTGTCTTTAAATCTGAGCCTTGGTGTACCCTGATTATCGCCTTTACCCTCGTATAACTGTGAGTAGAGTAACTGCCAAGGGAGATGCTGGTGGTCCATCCTCTCAACATGTCTGAGCCATCTCAGGTTCATCTGTATTAGCATGTCCTCCATTGATGGTAGACCAGCTCGTTTCAACACTTCTATGTTGGTTATCTTGTCTTTCCATGAGATGTTCATTATGGTTTGAAGGTGTCTCATCATGTACGCGTCGAGTTTCTTTACCTGCACTCTGTAGACAGTCCAAGTTTCAGCACTGTACAATAGAGTAGCCAGTACTGTAGCTCTGTACACTTTGCAAAGAGTAACCACATCTAAACTAAGAGTTTGATTTGGAAAGGCATTTCTAAAGTTTTTTGGACCAACTAGAATTACTTCGGTCTTATCTGAATTTACTAGCAGGAAATTACAAGTCATCCAAGCTTTGATTTCCTTAAGACAGGCCTCTAATTTGGCTAAATGATTACTATCATCTGGCTTCAATGACGGGTATAATTGTGTGTTATCTGCATAACAATCAAAATGTATATAGTGCTTTCTAATAATGTTGCCTAACGGAAGCATATATAAACTAAAAAGAATAGACCCGAAAAGGATTAAGCGGAAGAAGATGAATGAATGAATGAATGAATGAATGAATGAATGAATAGGGCCTAGCACAGATCCCTGTGGAACTCCATGACTGAGCTTTGAGTTGGAAGAAAACTCATTATTGAGAAGACCAAACTGGAACCTATCAGATAAATAATATCTAAACCACCGCAACAAAGTTCCATTAAGTCCAACATGGTGTTCTAATCTATCAAGTAGATTATTATGATCGATACTATCAAAAGCTCCACTAAGATCTAAAAGGACAAGTACAGAAACAAGTCCATTATCAGATGCGATAAGGAAGTAATTAGTGACCTTCACTAAAGCTGTTTCAGTACTGTGATGGATTCTAAACCCAGAATGAAGCACTTCAAATAAGCCATTTCCCTGCAAGTGGTCAAACAATTGTGTAGCAACAACAGTTTCTAAGATTTTTGAAATGAAAGGCAGATTAGAGATTGTTCTATACTTAACTAAAACTCCTGGATCCAGCATTGGCTTTTTAAGTAAGGGTTTAATTACAGCAGTTTTAAAAGCCTGTAGTACATGGCCTAATGTTAATGAAGAATTGATTATTTGAAGAATAGAGCAACCAATAAATGGGAAGACTTCTTTAAATAACCTGGTAGGAATAGGGTCTAAAAGACAGGTTGAAGGCTGGGATGAGGAAATTATTTTATTTAACTCTTAAAGGTCAATAGGAGTAAACTCATCCAAACAGATACCAATTGAAGGAGTTGTAATAGTTACTGTATTTAAGTTAACGGTGGGAAGAATCTGACTGATTTTATCTCTGATAGATGAAATTTTATTATTGCCAAAGTTCATAAAGTCCTGACTAGTAAGCCCTAAGGGAATGCTAGGATTGACAGAGTCCTGACTCTGTCAGCCTGGCTACAGCCCTGAAAAGAAACCTGGGATTATTCTTGTTCTCTTCTACTAATGCAGAATAATAACTTGTTCTAGCTTTCCTAAGAGATTATTTTTTATAAATTAGAAGATCTTAAATTTGGTAACAGCATCATCTGAGAGGCATCTACTGTAGTAATATTTTTCTTTAGGAGCCAAATAGTCAGAAAGAGTAAAATCAAAGGTTAACAGACAATGGTCTGACAGTACAGGGTTATGAGGAGACACCACCAGATTTTCTATTTCTATGTCATATGTCAGAAGAAGGTCCAACGTGTGGTGGAGATAATGCGTAGAATTTTCTACTTTCTGAGAAAACCCCATCAAGTCTAATATTGAATTAAATGCCATATTAAGGCAATCACTGTTTACATCTGCATGTATATTAAAGTCCCCTAGCAGACTCTTGATTGGTGAAAGGCAACAGAAAGGTGCAGGGAGCAAGCCCACAGCTGACCCAGAACTGTATGTTGCTGATAGAGTAGTGGTTAGCTGTTATCATGGATTCTGCTAAAAAAAAAAAAAAAAGGAGGAGGCAATGACGGCCGGGGTTAGGAAGTGTGGCCAAGCTACAGTTTTGCTTTGGTTTGAGAGCAGAGCTCTAGTTCGGTATCCTGAGGTGAATAAAAAAAACCCAAAGCTCCTTTAAATAACAATAGAACAGTCATAGTAGATAATATAATAATGTTAATATTAACTTTTTAGTGACAGTGGGTGGCTATACAACAGCAACACATACATTGAAATATCAAGAACGAACTGGGCATTTCAGTGCTTAACTAAACCATTAAATTTGGAAAGTGTGTTTGGAATATAGCGCATGAAACATGTTGGGTTTGAATGATGCACCACAGTTTATGCTGCCTGCCTGCACTTTTTACACACACACACACACACACACACACACACACACACACACACACACACACACACACACACCACAACTTAAACTCCTACCATACATGTGCAAGATTATGCAACATTTCAGCTTCCTTTACAGCTCAATGCACAATTAATTATACCTTGCTGCAGTTATTAATGTTCTTTTAACATTAAAGTGTATAATATTAGGTGAGCTAATATCACTCAGCAACCAGTGCCTGCATTTAGAGAGCTCATTTTCTTAAAGCAAAGCAGAGACATTCTTCCCCATTTTTCAGCCCTGGTTTCCCTCATCAGTGTAGAATTCCAATGAAATCTCTTCTCTGTCCTCTTAATGCAGCTTTTTGCTGGTGTCTGCACTTAAAAAAGGGAGTGAAAAAATCAGGGCTCTTCTCTACATTACAGAAATTTAAGAGAGAGCAAGAAAAAAAAGGAAGCAAGGTAAAGAAGTAATCCATTCCTCAGCCTCTTTTATTCCAATACCCACACCAGTACATTTCCTTGGTATGTGTGATGGACCATATAGCATACTGCTAGTTGCAAGTAAAATGTGTCGAACATATTTTTTAAATGTCCTATAGTCTAGACACAATTTACAAGCAATTTGGAGGAAATACAAGTGACAGCTTCAGGTAGAAAGACATCTGCAAATTTCAGACATAAAATTTACTTGCCTACAGGCAGATCTGAGAAAATATGAGAACATGTGCTTACACTGGGTGTTGTGGCCTCTGATGCCTCCTTGAGCTAACACTATGCCCAATTATAGCATAGTGTGTTTATACTAAATTTTGCTAACATTTTGGAAGCATCATCACTTTCCACAGCATTTCCCTATTGAAGAACCTCTTAAATCGTGTCATCCGTGGTATGGTGAAAGTGATTAAAAATCATAGTCCCATGATCCCATCGCCATCGTGCCCTTCTGTTACTGCCATCTGTCTTTACGCTAAGTTTGCAAGTCACTTCTAGTTTCACAATGTATTTCCTTTTATGTATTATTTTAGCTGATTACTGCTAATGTAATGTTTTCCAAAAGGCACAAATATTTCTTGCATGGGGTTAAGAAAAGGGGATGGTATACTTTACACATTTTAGATAGATAGATAGATAGATAGATAGATAGATAGATAGATAGATAGATAGATAGATAGATAGATAGATAGATAGATAGATAGATAGACTTTATTGATCCCAAACTGAGAAATTACAGTGTAAGAGCAGCATGACCAAAACGACAGAAACACACACAGCATAAGAGACAAAGGGATTACCCATGAAAAGTAACACTGCCTAGATAACGCAGATGATGACCAGTATAGATAGATACATCGTACTCGCTGCACAATGCAGGACTATCAGGTGCAGGGTGCAGTGTGAGGTACCAATGAGACTGTAAGGTGCAGAATGGCAGCACTGTTATGACCAAAATTCAACATTAGAGTGAGTTATTGTACAGTGAAATGGCATGTGGCAGGAAAGATTTCTGTACCTGATCTGTAGCATGTGAGTTGGGGGCGGGGGGGGGGGGGGGGTGGACATTGAGGCTTGCCGTAGCCGACGTCTGACGGCAGGTCGGATGATGTCAGGCAGGCTACTGTCTGTGTATATGGTTGAGAGTGCAGAAAATAAAGTTGGTCATCGTTCGTAGTATGACGGCTCACATCTCACTATTTTAAGACATAACATTTGGCAGAAGCAAAACCATGGGAGGGTGCATGGGACACCGACCTCAGTTTCTGGAATCCCCTGGTGAGCCACCCACACCGTGGTGCTGCTGGCTCAAGCTGTTTACCAACTTTATCAACATGGCTGGCCCGACGATGAGAGACAGAAGAACATTCTGATTCACAATCTGGGCGAGGAAGGACAATGTGTGCTCTGCCCTCTGGGCCAGATGGAATCTCTCGATGACTGTGTGAGCCTAATGGACAAATTTTACGGCAAAAGGTGCAACGTGACGTTGCGAAGATGCAGATCTTTTGACTGCTGCCAAAGAGCGGGTAAGTCGAGCCAACATTATGCTACAGAACTCCAAAACCAAGCAAGTGTGTGTGCCTTTTGGCCTTTGGAAGATGAGCTAGTCTGTGACATGTTAGTGTACGGCATGAACAATGAGTGGCTAAGAAAGGCTAAGGAAGGAGCTATTTTTTTTTCCCACTTACGGCGCCACACAAGTCGGCTGCCTTTTTGCAACAGCGGCTCAATTCTGAGTTTTTTCTTCCTCTAACTTTCTGATCCAGTGACAACTTTCTGATCTGGCGACACCTTACACACCTTATACATCACGGACACACAGATCGCCCCAAATGTCTCCCGAGCCGGTGGATGGAGCCACTGTTTATAGCAGGAGACGGTACAACAGGATCAGCTATTAGCACTCAACCGCCACTCGGTGCTAACAGAAAAACTCGACATACTGGGAGAAATAAGGCGAGAACGACGTGGGTGTCGTGCTGGTGTAAGATGGCGGGCAAGGAATATAAGGTACAGACCCACCCTCCCATCCGTTGTTATGGGGAATGTACGATCGATATTAGGAAAGGTAGATGAGCTAGCGGCTATCTCCCGCTATGAGAGCATATACTGGGAGTGCTGCCTTTTGTTATTTACTGAGACGTGGCTAACTGAACTAGCAGCAGATGCTAACATTGAACTGGAGGGTTTTCACGCGATACGGGCAGACCGAACACCAGACAGTGGCAAGGCAAGGGGCGGTGGAGTGATAATGTATGTTAATAACAACTGGTGCTGACCGGGACATATCACTGTTAAACAACAACACTGCAGCAAAGACATCGAGTTGCTAGCTGTTAGCATGCGGCCTACCTATCTCCTGAGGGAATACTCACATGTGATCTGCATTGTTATTTATGCAAATCCGACGGCGAACGCTGGGACAGCGCGTGACGTCATCCACTCAGTAACTGGCAGGCTGCAGACAGAACACCCAGATGCTCTTCTCCTCATCTCAGACGATTCCAACCATGTTTCACTGTCTTCCATTCTACCCACGTTTACCCAGTATGTCACATGCCACACTAGAGACAATAAAACACTGGACTTATTCTACGCAAACACTAAGGAGGCATACACCTCATCACCACTCCGCCCACTCGGGAGATCGGATCACAACTTGGTTCATCTCCGGCTGGTGTACAAACCCCTAGTGCACAGACAACCTCCGGTCATGCGCACAGTGAAGTTATGGTCTGAGGAGGCAATGGACACTCTAAAGGACTGTTTTGAAATCACTGCCTGGGAGCAGCTCTGCGATTCACATGGTGAGGACATCGATGGCCTCACTCACACCATCACGGACTACATCAGCTTCTGTGTGGACAACACCATACCCACCAAGACCATACAGTGTTGCTCAAACAACAAACCCTGGATCAACCCTGAGATAAAAACACTTCTGAGAGAGAAGAAGAGGATCTTCAGGTCGGGGAACAGGGAGATGCTGGAGGCCATACAGAGGGAGCTGAGGAGGAAGATCAGAAAAGGCAAGGACAGCTTCAGGAAGAAGATGGAGGACAAGCTGCAACAGAGCGACATCGGTGGGGTCTGGAGAAACCTTAAAACCATCTCTGGGCTCCAGAATACCTCCCCCCAGGCCACGGGGGGCAGGGAGTGGGCGAACAATCTGAATCTGTTTTGCAATAGGTTTGACCAACCGCCCTCCCCCCCGACTGCACAACAACCACTGCTGCCTCTGAAGACATCAAGTCCTGCTGCTCACTCCCCACTCCACCATCACCCCCCACTCCCAACACACAGCCCCCCAACCTGACCCTCACTAAGACCCAGGTGAGGACGGAGCTGAGGAAGATCAAGGCGAGAAAGGCGTCGGGACCGGACGGCATCAGAATCAGAATCAGAATCAGAATCAGATTTATTGCCATTGTTCATGTAGTACACAAACTAGGAATTTGTCTCGGTGCAATGCTGCAACATTAAACATGATAAAATAAAAGAAATAAACTATACATGCAATAAAGTGTAGAATAAGAATGAGTAATACTAGTCAGCAGTTAAATATATTAGCGAGCAGCAGATAATGTGGAGACCATATAGTGCAGTCGGTAATGCGAGAAGAAAACAGTGATGATTGACATGAGTCTGGTTGAGCTGCTGTACATAGTGCACGAGAGTCAATAAGTCACTTAGTGTTCAGCAGTCTGAAGGCAGAGGGGAAGAAGCTGTTCATGTGACGGGAGGTTTTAGTCTGAATGGACCAAAGTCTTCTACCTGAGGGGAGAGGGGCAAACAGTACGTGACCAGGGTGTGGAGGATCGGCTATGATCCGGCCAGCACGCCTCCGGGTCCTGGAGATGTACAGATCCTAGAGAGATGGGAGCTTGCAGCCGATCACCTTCTCAGTAGTGCGCATGACGCGCTGCAGCCTTAGTCTGTCCCTGGCAGTGGCTCCTGTGTACCACCGGTCATCAGCGCAAAGCTCCTCAAGTCCTGTGCAGACCAGCTGTGTGGGATTGTGGAGTACATCTTCAACCTGAGCCTGAAGCTGGGGAGGGTACCACAGTTGTGGAAAACATCTTGTGTGGTACCTGTACCAAAGACTTCCCACCCCAAAGATCTGAACAGTTACAGACCAGTGGCCCTGACGTCCCACATGATGAAGACCCTGGAGAGACTGCTCCTTGCTCACCTCCGCCCCCTGGTGGGATCAGCGATGGATCCACTCCAGTTCACCTACCAGCATGGCATTGGGGTGGAGGATGCGGTGATCTTCCTCCTTCACCGTTCTCTGTCCCACCTGGAGAAGCCCGGGAATGCGGTGAGGATCATGTTCTTTGACTTCTCCAGTACTTTCAACACCATCCAACCGATGATCCTGAAGGACAAGCTGCTGTGCGCAGGGGTGGACCAGCACCTGTCATCATGGATCCTATACCTCACAAACCGGCCACAGTTTGTGAGAACCCAGGACTGTGTGTCCGACACAATCATCGGTAGCACGGGGGACCCCCAGGGAACGGTTTTGGCTCCCTTCCTGTTCACCCTTTATACTGCGGACTTCTCACACAACACAACACACTGCCATCTACAGAAGTTCTCTGACGACTCTGCGATCGTTGGCCTCATCTCCAACAGAGATGAAGCTGAGTACAGAGGGCTTATCCAGGACTTTGTGGACTGGTGCCATCGGAACTGCCTCCAGATCAACGCGAGGAAAACTAAGGAGCTGGTGGTGGACTGCCACAGGCAAGGACAACCCCTCACAGCACCAGTAAATATACAGGGAACTGACATCGAGATGGTGACATCCTACAAGTACCTGGGTGTTCATCTGAACAATAAACTAGACTGATCACACAATACTGACGCACTCTACAAGAAGGGACAGCGCAGGCTGTTCCTACTGAGGAGACTCAGGTCTTTTGGTGTACAAGGGATGCTGCTGAAGTCATTCTACGACACAGTGGTGACATCAGCCTTCACTTTTGGAGTGGTCTGCTGGGGCAGTGGCGTTACAGCAGCTGATAGGAAGAGACTGAACAAACTGATCAAGAAAGCTAGCTCTGTCCTGGGGAAGTGCCTTGACCCAGTGGAGGAGATAGGAGAGAGAAGGATGGTGGCTAAACTGTCATCTCTGCTGGAGTCCGAGTTCCACCCTATGCAGGACATACTGAATGCACTGAGGAGCTCATTTAGCAGCAGACTACATCATCCTAGGTGCACAACCGAGAGGTTTTGTAGGTCCTTCCTACCTACGGCTGTCAGACTGTACAACCTAAACAGGGCTGCTCGCAGAGATAGCAAAAAGACGTGACAACCTAATAGTATTGAATGCATAAGACGCAATAGATTTACACAATGGTCCCCTGCAAACATGCTTATCATTTAGCTAGAGTTTGCCGCTCTGCCCCTGTGAAGACCGATACCCACTCGACGGACTTAGCCATGGTATGTGTAGCAGGCGCCAAGAACTGGCCACTAAAATAGCACGTCGTCTACTTGAACGAAATTGACAAACTGCTTCTAGTGGACTTGGGTGCTGCACGGTCTTTATTGAGCGTGGCCACGGTAAGAAAACTTTTCCCCAGAAAGAATATTGTTGCAAAGGCTGAAAATATGTTTGGGTATGGACATGTGAGAATTGGCATGGTGGGAACAGTTAGCTTTTCAGTGACTTGTGGCCCGAAGATGATTCCAGCATTCACCTTCCAAGTATCATGCCAAGGGGCCCACCTGCTGGGCATTGACTTATTGGGCGAGTTGGGCTTTTCCATTACAGACCCAACGGGCTCTGCTGTGCTAACTGTTTTGTCATCCTGGCAGTACCGCTGGCCGGCGCTATTCATAGGTTTGGGTTGCATAACCACTTATAGCCACCAACCGCTCATTCACCCAAAAGTGACGGCAAGAATCCAGCCTCTTTGCTGGCTACCCCTCACTCTGCAGGGCGACGTCACGGCTGAGCTTAAAAAACTACTGGACACCGGCATCATTGAGAGGGTGGATGCATCACCGTGGATCTCTAACATAGTGGTGGTGAAGAAAAAGTTGGGTGGCATACGACCATGTACTGATCTCCAGATGGTTAATAAGGCGATCCTCGCGGACAAATACCCCCTGCCCATGATGGAAGAACTCACAGCAGTTTTCAGTGGTTCAAAAGTGTTTTCAAAGCTGGACCTCCACCAAGGTTACCTACAGGTACCTCTTCACCCGGCTAGCCGAAATCTGACGGTGTTTGTAATACTCATGGGGGTTTTCAGATACACACACATGCCCTTTGGCCTCAGCTCTGCCCTGAGCTGCTTCCAGAAAATCATGGCCACAATCCTCGCTGGCCTCAAAGGTGTGGTGGTGTATCTGGACGACATTGTGGTGCACGGCGTGTCACCAGCCGCCCATGATGAGCACCTTGGGAAGGTTATGGAGGTACTGATGAACCAGGGTGTCACGCTCAGTGAGGAAAAATGTATTTTTGCAGTGGAAGCCATTGAGTTTGTGAAATTTTGACTGTCTGTTGAGGCCCTGAGCCCCCTGCACTCAAATGTGGAGGCGGTCCTGCAACTTCCAGATCTTACAACCCCAAATTTAATCTTTCTGGGCATGGCAAATTTCTAGGGGCATTTCATTCCCCGCTACTCTGAAACAATAGAACCACTGCGTGCCTTCCTGAAGCAGGAAGCACCATAGGAATGGACCCCAGTCTGCTCAGCCACCATTTCTAAACTGAAGTCTCAGCTCACTTCTCCACTGGTGCTGGACCACCTTGACCCACGATGCCCCATTTTTGTGACGTGCAATGCATCAGGCTCTGCGGTGGGTGCCATCATGTCTCAACTTCAAGATGGAACGGAATGCCCAGTGGAAATTGCGTCGAGGTCCATCTCATCGGCGGAGCAGAGGTATACAGCAGGTGAAAGGGAGGCTCTTGTGTGTGTTTGGACAAGCAAACACTGGCACATATACCTCTATGGGCGACACTTCACATTACGGACGGACCACAGAGCCCTGACAACACTACTGGAAATGTCTGGGTTGGAACACAAACCTCTACACATCCACAGGTGGACTGAAAGACTGCGACGATATAACTTCACCACCCAGTTTACTCCAGGCAGAGAAAATATAGTGGCGGACCTCCTGTCCCTTGCCATGCCCAGTACCAGCCGAAATGGTGACTGCAGCCTCCTAGAGGTGGAGCTGATCAACGTGCTATACAACCCCTTTCAGAGTACCGTGTCTCTCCAGGAACTCCAGGCGGCATCAGAGCAGGATCCAACCCTAACATAGCTGCGTTCATTCATCCAGGAAGGATGGCTCGCAATGGCACCGGGGGAGCTGGTGCCTTTCCACAGGGTCAAGGATGATCTGAGCTGCTGGAATGATGTCTGTGTGGCGAGAAGACATTGTACAATAGTCCCATAGTTGTTGAGGGCCTATGTTTTGTCCATGCTACATGATGGTCATCTGGGGGTGGTCAAACTGAAACAGTGCTGCAGAGACTCGGTCTGGTGGCCGGGCATCGACAAGGGTATAGAAAACATGGTAAAAGACTGTGTGCCCTGTCTGAAGAGCGGAGAGACCGGGACACCCCCGCCCCCACCGTTGTAGCCGCGACAGTACCCTGTGGCCCCCTGGAAACGCATTCAACTGGACATCTGAAACTACTCGCAACCCCTGTAAATGGACTGTTCCTGCTGGTAGCTTACGATTTGCACTCAAAATGGCCGGAGGTAATGCCCACTGGCTCAGTCACAGCTGCCATGGTCATTGACTTCCTCACCTCACTATTTGACTTCTTGCAGCAGGTACAGTAGATGATAGAGTCTTCAACTCCTAAATGGAGCTGATATCCAAACTGCAGCTGGTCCAGCCATGTCTTCACCTGCGGCCTCAGGTGGGCTAAGACCAGTCTCTCCAGGACCTTCATCACATGAGATGTAAGGGCAACTTGTCGATAGTTGTTCAGGGCTGATGGAGATGACTTCTTGGGGGCAGAAACCAGGCAGGACATCTTTCACAGCACCGGTACTCTCTCCAGACTCAGGCTGAGGTTATACAGGTGTTTCAGTACCGAGCTAGCTTGTTGGCACAGGTTCTCAGGCTCTTGGCAGAGATGTCATCAGAGCCCACAGCCTTCCGCTCATGAAGTCTTTCCTGCTGTTTCTTAACCTGGTCTGTAGTCACAGTGATGTGGGGGTTGGTGCTGATATCTTCAGAGGAGGAGAGAGAGGTGCTGCACAGGAGGGTGAGGGGTGAGGGGTTACAGCTGTACCCCTCCATCATGCACTTCATGTCATTTACAGGACCACAAGAGATCCCTGACCCTTGTATCTCACAGAGCGGCAAATGCTGAGGAACATTCCCAACCATTGCACTTTTTGGGTTCCATCAGAGTTCGTAAAAAGTGGCCAATCAGTTCACCAACAGTGTTTGTCACCAAAAAATTTTATGTTCAAAAATGTTTTGCAAACAGTTGGAAAATAGTTGTAACACATTTGCAAGCTGTTGTAATGCATGTTGCTAAAGTTCTTTTTGGTTCGCTTAAGAGAGCACACTAGCAACTGTTTGAGACCCTTTGAGACAAAACTGCTGGCAACCTTAAAAACTGTGTATGAACTGTTCTGCAACCTTTTATGAACCCTGACAAAACTGAGACAGGACAGTATTTGTGAATGTTCCTTAGATACTCATTTGATTTATGCCAACATTCATCAGAAAAGTTGATGAATCCAAGTTGATGAATCCAAAAATTGACATATTTTGAGATGCTGCTCTACAGTTCTTTTTGGTTTGCCTTAGTGAACACTAGGAACTGTTTAAGACCCTTCACGACAAAACTGTTGGCAACCTTAAAACTGTGTATGAACTGTTTTGCAACCTTAAGGTATGTTCACACCAAACGCGAGTAAATTTAGTCGCATAACCAGAATACATGTTAACTCAATGTAACGTAGTTGTGTGAATACAGTGAATTAACATGTATTCTTGTTGAATGAATAAATTTACTCCCATTTGGTCTGGACACACATCAAGTCATGCTTAGGACAAATGCCAGTTCAGTAGTTAACAATGCTATTGCAGTTTTACAGAGAGGTGTCATGAGTCTTGGTGCAGTGTTGCCACAGAGCCCAGACTGTCAATTTATTTTGAGTATTGTATGTCTGTTATTATTATCTTGTCAGTTTTTGGATACATTTTGGTTTGCTGACGTATGTGCCCTCTCTTCTCCAGACACCTGCTCTAGCTGCTCACAGTCTGCTGTCCTGCCAACTCAGCTGTGAGCAGTTGTGTAATTAGGTTACCTGTCAGCTCAGCTCCCCGCACCTGCAGCTCATTTGTCTCCAGTGTATTTAAGCATTCCCTGTCCATTTTCTCTTTGCAGCAATATTGATCCTGCTATGATCTCTCCACTTCAACTTTCAACTAAAGTATCTCCTCTTCTCCTCCAGAGCAATAATGGCTCTGGAGGCCCATCCCTGTAAGTTATTATTTGCTGGTTTTTTTTGTTTGTTTGTTTGTTTTTTGTTTTCTCTGCACTATTTTGGACTTATCTATTCTTTTCATTAATAAATGTCACAAACGCAATTCAGCGCCTGGATCTGTCTTCCTGCCCCGGAGGGGCGTATATGACACAATACTGGCACCAAATTAAGACCCAGCTGTTGCGTTTGTGCATTTTTTTCCTTTTTGCCTTTTTTTCTGCTACTCACCTGCTTGTTGGAGCTCATCACGTCCCCAGCTCACCTGCCTCACACCATCAAAGGAGGATTGGCAGCAGGTTCTCCGACTGTGGAGGAGGAGTGGGTGGCGGACTTCATCCAAAGCTTTGTGGATGAGGCTCTCACCACCCAAGGACCCAGGAAAACCTGGGAAAGTTTGAATTGAGCAGTGGGAATTCTTCAGGCACACCCCAGCCTGTGGAATTATCTGCAATACACGGAACTCTACTGCCCACGGTCTGTGCACTTCAGCCATCATTTTCTGGATTAAAAGTGGGGGCGTTTCCAGCAGTCGAGGTGGAGACGCTCACCACAGCTGACGTCCTTCTCCCCTCTCGCTTCCCCAGCCTCACCTCCAGCTCCAGCATGCGCGTCGCCAGCTCCACGGCGGCGCTGTCACCCAGCCCTGGACCACCAGAAGAACGCCTCTTTCTCCCAGTCAGTAGCCCTTCCTTCACAGAGGGAGAAAATCTCTGCAGCAGTGCTTCTTAAGCTATTTTCCCCCTCAGCTGCCTCGCCAGCACCTACTTTTCCCGCAGCTGCTGCCTCTCCCTTCTCCTCTGCGCTTCCTCCCACTGTTGGAGGTCCCACTGCATCCTTCCCAGCTGTGTTCGCCTCTGTGACTACAGGGGTGGCTCCTCCACAATCCACTGAGGGGCCCAAGTCCACCCTAGCCACGGAGAGGGGTGACTCTACAGCAGGAAACTTCAAGTCCTGGGAAACCAGGCAAGTGTCATTTCATTATGTTTCACTAAATGATAATATGCCTTACCTGATTCCCAGTAGAGAGACTAGGGATGTGCAGTTCCCTGACCTCTCTCCACCTGCTGTACCTAATGAATCCCCACCTGCCTTCTCTGTCTCGCCCCTGAGTGTCCGCCGGCCCCGAGACTCAACCGCTGGATGATGGAGGAGCCTGCGGCACTGAACTCCATCCCAGCCCCGCAGTCACACTACGGACAGAGGGAAGGTGCTTAACCCAAGCTCACCACCCAGAGTCCAGCGCCAATGGTGAACCAGACCCCAGCTGCCATGCCTGATGAGCCTCCTGCATGGGTCACTCCAACTGGGGCTGAAAGGACTGCAACCACCATCATGCCAGCTGCGGAGGCCACCGCAGCAGAGTTCGAGGCCAAAGCTGGACCTCCAGAGGGCCAAGCCCGAAGTAACATCATCACCTGGATCGACAGAGTCCTGGGCGGCTTTGGAGCTCAAGCTCAGGCAAGTGCTTTCCTTCATTTTTTTCTCTTATCTGTCTTAGAGCAATCTTGCCTGGCTCTTGGTGAGGAGATCTGGGTGAGCTCGCCTTGCCGGGCTCCGCCGCTGTCGGTGACCCTGATCGCTCTTCTTTGTGTGTTCTGTCCGAGCTTTCTCCCAGGGTCACTGGGAATGTTGCAGTGATTCCAGAGGTCTCCATGGGTCCAGGTTCACCGCCCAGGGGCATCCAGGGTCCAGCTTCCCCCGCTGTGGAGGTCATCGCGGGTGTTCAGTACCAGCCCGGGACCTCCGTGGGTGCAGCTTCCCCTCTGCCCGAGGCCATTGTCTGGGTTCCCCCTCCACTGTCCGAGTCTCCGTGGGTGCTGTGTCCCAGTCGGGGACCGTCATGGGTGCGGCACCCCAGCCTGAAGCCAACCTGGGTGCTGCGTTCCAGTATGGGGCCACCATGAGAGCTACGCTCCAGCCTGGGGGCCACTGATGGTGCAGCACTGGCCCAGTCCAGGCCCACTGAGGGTGCAGCGTTGGCCCAGTCTGGGCCCACCGAGGGTGCAGTGTTGGCCCAGTCCGGGTCCACTGAGGGTGAAGCATTGGCCCACCGGGGGTGCAGCCTTGACCCAATCTAAGTCCACTGAGGGTGCAGCCTCGCTTGAGCCTGGAGCCACCGAGGGTGTAGCATTGCTCCAGCCTGGAGCCACCGCAGGTGCTGCCATGCTCCAGCCCGGAGCCACCGCGGGTTCTGATATGCTCCAGCCCGGGGCCACTACGGGTGAAACAATGTCTCAACCCGGCCATCCCAAAGATGTCATGGTCCCCCTTCCTCCCCTGCCAGATGCTGTCATGATCCCCCTTCCTCCTCTGCCAGATGCCGTCGTGGTCTCCCTCCTACGGCCCTGCTTCCCGCCATTGGGCTCCCGTGGGGGAGCTGCCTCTTGGGTCACCCCTCCGGTCCTGGTGGCTGAGAAACTCTGGCCGGCCACCCAAGAGACTGAGTTGCTGGGTTGGGTGGTCCATACTCTCCGGCAGGCCACCCGATTCATACCACCGTGCCGTTCAGCTGGCCTGGGACTTCGGCAGGCCACCCGAACTATGTAGTTCTGTAACCTAGGGGGCCCAGGGGACTAGCTCTGTGCAGGTGCAGGTCATGAGCGGGTCTGTGATTTTCCTTCCTAAGCCTATTTCCCCCACCTCCCTCCCAGGGCGGGTTTTTGCTGTACCTTTTTCTCTCAGTGGTGGGGGGGGGGGGGGGCTCTTTTGGTGTTACCTGGCGGCATCTGGAATCCACCCCTTGAAGGGGGGCTCTGTCATGAGTCTGGGTGCAGTGTTGCCACAGAGCTTACACTCTCAATTTATTTTGAGTATTGTATGTCTGTTATTATTATCTTGTCAGTTTTTGAATACATTTTGATTTGTTGACACATGTGCCCCGTCTTCTCCAGACACCTCCTCTAGCTGCTTACAGTCTACTCTCCTACTACCCCAGCTGTGAGCAGTTATGTAGTTAGGTTACCTGTCAGCTCAGGTCCTCGCACCTGTGGCTCATTTGTCCCCAATGTACTGTATTTAAGCACTGTCTTTCCATTATCTCTTTGCAGCAATATTGATCCTGCTATGATCTCTTCTCTTCAGCTTTCAACTAAAGTATCTCCTCTTCTCCTCCAGAGCAATTACGGCTCTGGAGGCCCATCCCTGTAAGTTATTATTCGCTGGGTTTTTTTGTATTCTCTGCACTATTTTGGACTCATTTGTTCTTTTTGTTAATAAATGTCACAAATGCAATTCAGCGTCTGTGTCTGTCTTCCTGCCCCGGAAGGGCATATATGACAACAGGTGTGTTGTACTGCTTTTTGTTGTTGTTGCTGTTGTTTCAGATGTATTTTTGTTGACCTAAATTTTCCAGTCATAGCAGTCAAAGGGTCAGAGGCCAGAGAATGGCTTTGCTAATGAAGAACTGATAAAAAAAATCCAATAAATCTCTTAGTGTTTTCATTATAACTGACTGCTCTTACAAAATCCAATTACTTAGAGCTAAATGGCAGCTTTTATTTGAGGTAAATGATTAACTTTAATTTAGAGCTTTACAGTACAACGGAATCTGAAGGGAAAAATTCTCAAGTAACCCTGCATTTTTAGGGCAAATTAATTTTCAGAATAATTAGTATTGTCATCATTTATTTTGCAATAACCTGAAGGCTGTTGATTGTATTTTTCTTATCTGTTAATAGAACCAAACCCCAGCAGGAAAAAAAAAATGTTATGGAAAGATTAAATTCAGCAATTTTAATGAGAAAGTGCTGAAAGTAAAGTTGATGCCTTAAAGTGGGATGATATAACCTCCAGAAATATAGCCACAAATACCAGTTTCAGGATAATGATGGCAAACCATTGAGAAGCAGGAGTCACAGATTAGCTTCCTGTGTAGGTGTGGTGTTAGTAATGTCATGGACACAGCAATGTCTAAATAACATTCTCTAAAATTAGACCTGATAATCGCTAGCCATGTTAAACCAAATAAGGCTGGAACAGCAGAACAGCAGCATGTGTTGATTTGAATGTCAGAGCACTATATTGCTTTTGAGTTCAACATTTGATCGGTAATTGGAACACTGTGTTCTATCAAAAGTTTAAGGCTACTATTCAAATGCTGTTATTGATGGCTGACCAAATATCACTTAGCATGAAATGGAAAATGTCATATTAACTTTTTGGTAAATTGAAACACTCACATAATCATTTTCTTCCCTGAAAAACTGAACAGTGTTTCCAACATTTTGATGCAGTGGAGGAGACAGTTTTTTTTTTCTTTCTCCCAGCTTGAAATATAAATCTCCCAAAACTGAAACTGTGAAAGTCGCTCCCACTTACAGTACACTCCGAAACTTGATGGCTCTTCCAAACTTGATAGTTTTTCCCAAGAGGGCAGGAACCAGTATGGTTTGCACCTCGGGCTATTTTCACACACACACATGCTCACAACATCTTGAATCGATTATTCATGCACCCATACAGACAAACATGCTCACTGCATTCCAACACACACCTCTTCACTGTCACCTGAGCGGCAGAAGAAATCGCTGCCAAAATTGAGGAACACTTGGAAAACGTTCTATTGTAAGAGGACCGCCAAACAAATGCTGCACTGTTGCAGTGCGACCACAGTATTTCAAGGTGCAATATATATATATATATATATATATATATATATACTGTATATCCTGTGTATACTGTGTATACTGTGTGATTTTCACAGGGGAGGGGGTGATGTGAGACAGATAGGTATTAAGGATGGCATTCGGTGCCACATGGCACCTGTCACTGTCGGTGCTGACATGTGCGCTTAGATGGAGTGAGATATATATGGCAGGTAGCTTTTAAAAAGTCTGCCACTTGGCAACAGTGCATCATTAGCAAGCCTTCTGAAGCTCTGAACTTGGCCTGCTTCCAGCCCAGGAGAGGTGGTAAGTTCAGCAGTACTCATTCACTTCACCATCTCCACACCACCTTCCCTCCAGTGGCCTTTCTGTTCATTTTTCCTCTTCTGTCTTTAGGTGTAACATGCAAAGTCAGCACTTGGTAATACTTTATAACACAGTCTGTGAAGTATTATGAATTACATGATGCTTTGTGTGTTCTTTCAGTGAAAAACAGTATTAGTACAGTGAAATATCAGGGTAACAAGCAGAGCTTGACATTAACATTCGTCAACCTGTCAAAGGTGGATGAATTTCAGTGATGGCCAGTAAGACAGCCACTCGCACTAGCCACTTTGGTGGGTTGCAGTTTTCTCAAGCGACAATAATAAGTCTATCGCAGTGTGAGACTACGAAACTACAACTTCCACTAGCACAAGCTGTCCACACACAGTGTATTCTCATTGGTTCACTGTTGTCGTGGACATAGTCTGGCTCCACCACCAGCCCGGTACACAGGAGACGTAGTGGACAGAGTCTGGCTCTGCTGCCAGTTGGGTACAAGAGAAGCTGCGAACAGTCTGCTTCACAGGTCGGTTAATTTTGTGGCCAGTTTGGAGAAACAGCGACAAACTGACAGCAACCGGCTGAACACACCTGTCCCCGCTCTCAGCAATCAGATCACCGGGGTAACTGCCACTGATCCAATGTTGTCCCAGCGGTGAGTAGCTAATAACCTGTGCTCACCCCCCACATTAGCTCCTACCTCTGTGGTTAAATATGATTATTTTTAGAGCAAAGGAGTTCTTGTTTACTGTCCGCATTTAAGTTAAGTTTTCATATGACAGAGAAAAAAGTGACTAAACTTTGATATGTTGCTGTAAAGAGCAAATGAAGCATCTTCTGAGGTGGACTTGTGATTATCTATGATATCTGTGATATGCAACTATTTCATTAAAGTAAAACCTCTAAATATGTGTTTTTAATATGCTGGTCCAAGGGTATCAAACATATAGCCCGCGGACCAAAAACAGCCTACCGGGGGGTCCAGGTTTTTCTCTGAATTTAAAGCTTTCTTTTTAGTAAATTTCTGACTTTCTCAACTGATTAAAATTGTCCATGTAACTTTGAGACATTTTTCTCCTTAAGATGAGACTTTTTCCTCATCAGTTTTCTTTTTCTTTTTTTTTTTTCCTCCGGTTAAAACAGGTAGTGTCAATTTGGATTCAATCCATGAGCAACTACTAATGATGTCATGCAGCCCTGAATGGTTGTCCCAACTCATGGGGGTAATTTTCAACCCCTAGGTATGTTAATTTCTACACAAACAGCTATAATACATTGTATGCTTGCAGTTAACACCATTGAAAACACAATTTTCTTCCTATTAATATTCAACATTGTGTATATGTACTGTATATTCACAGTGAATTGCCTCAAGAGTAACTAACCTGAGGGCCTTCCGTGGATCAGTTCTGTGGCATTAAGGGCCATCTCTTGGTCACTGGGGAAACATACTGTATATTCACACTGGTCATCTGATAATGTTCATCCTTTATTTTTTTGTCTTTACTCAAGGCAGCCCAGTTGCCTTATACTGTCTGTATGCAGACATGACTGAAGTTCAGTTTGTTGTCTCCCAAAAGATTTCACCCTCCAGTCGTGGAGATGGGAAGTGTTAATGCTTTTTGCTTGGTCTTCAGGGGAGGAAAATTCTTCATCCAAACGTAGAAGAGGTACATACAAATGAGACATTATTTAGTTTCATTACTTTAGAGCTCCAATAGAAGCTCCTGGATGGTCAGATTGTGGATAAAGAAGATTAGAAGGGAGCCAGAATAGAAGGGTGATGAATCATCAACGTAAATCATTAAGCTCAAGAATGTGCCATAGTGTAATACGAGTGTATTTTGTCTTTTTTAAAAATATATTTTATATTTATATTTTATATTTTTAATCATGTTTTTGTCTTTAGGATCATCTGGCCAACAGAATAACTGAAAGCACACTGCTGTACATTTCCCTTTTAAAATGACTAGAAAGTAGAAACTCATTTTATATGGATGCAATATAATAATAGTGCAGTGGCCTCTGTCTGTCTGGAGTCGAAGGTTGATGAGAGGAGTTGACATCAGGGACGTGCACAGACATTGTGAGGGGCTGCTGCTGTAAACCTGAAGAAGGACAAAACTTAAAAAGTGAATTAATATGACAAAAGTCCCAAATTCATGAGAAAATTTGCTGATTTATGAGAAAAAAAGTCACACTACAATAACAATCACTAAACATGTATAAAAAAAAAACATGAAATGTATGATCAAGATGCACTAAATTTGTGAGAAAAAGCTGTACATTTTTGAGAAATCCTCGCAAAACAAAAGAAAAATACTTTTACAAGGAAAAATCAGTCTTTTAAAAGAAAAATAATAAAAACAGACATAAAGGGGGAAAAACTGATGAAAAGTCAAAGCTGGAAAACAATGTGAACTTTGGACAAAATTCACAAATTCAAGAAAAAAATAAGATAAAGTCATGAATAAAGTAACCTGAACCTGAACCCTGAGCCTGAGTTAAAAAGTCTTACATTTTTATGTAGTCTCAAAATTTTGTGAAAATGTTTCTAATTACAAGAAAAATGAAGAAAAAGTCATAAAAATGGCAAGAAAAAAGTAACCAATTCATTAGGATGTTCTAAACTTACAAAAATTCCACATTTACAAGAAAAAACCCCTCAAATTTAATAAAACATGCATATTTCAGAGAAAACTTCCTAAAAAAGCTCAAGATTTAGTATAATACAGTGTAAAAATAATGTCTCATTGTTAAATGAAAAAAAATATGAGATAAACATGAAAAAAATGCAAATTTACTCTTAGAGAGTGAAACATTTGTCATGATTCAGGGCAAGTGAGGCTTAAACGCAGAGCTGCCAAAACAAACAGACTCAGAAGTAAAAATGCAACAGTTTATTGCAAAAACCAAACCTAACACACAACTCTAAATATAAGTGCAAAACTAAAGAAAAGAGGAAAACAAAAAACACACACTTAAATTTACACAAAACCGGTGCCAGCTGGAGCGCACAGAACTCAATGAACAGAGGAGTCCGACAGGGAACTCCTGCGAGGACCAGGGGAACAAGGGGGAAGATGGTGACCTGGGTGGACATTCTGGTGTCTTCTTGGCCAGGCGAGCGTGATCAGCCCCGAAGTACACACTGCTAAGGTGGCAGCAAACCTAACGATCCAGCGGTGAGTTCTTCACATGATGGCTCTTAAATGTGCTGAGCAATTAGAAAGCAGCAGGTGTGTATTCACGCAGGTGTAGGTAATACTCCGGAGCTGGGAAGACAGGAACAGTAGAGGGAGCACACTCGCCTCATCATCACAGTATGCCCCCCCCAAGGGGCACCTCCTGGATTCCCACTGGGCTTACGGGGGTGCGTTCGATAGAATACCCACACCATCCGCTTGTCCAAGATGTAGGACCCCAGAATCCAGGGTCTCTCCTCCAGACCGCACCCTTTCCAGTCGACCAGGTACTAGCACCCACGACCCTGTCGACGTACGTCCAGGATCCTCTCCACAGTGTCTGACTGTCGATGACCCGGGGGGGGGGGGATCTGGCAGAGGGCAGAGAGGGCTAGCGGAGAGGGGCTTGATGCGGGAGACATGGAATGTGGGATGGATCCACATTGAAGGTGGCAGGCCCAACCGAACAGTGACATCATTGATAATTCACTTGATGGGGAACGGGCCTAGATAGCATGGGGAGAGCTTCCAGGACTCCGTCTTGAGCGTGATCTGTTTGGCGGACAGCCAGACCTTTTGTCCTACTGTGTATTTCGTTGCCGGCGCACATCTGCGGTTAGCATAGTCTTGATTCCACTCCACAGAGCGGAGGAGGGTAGCTCTTGTGGCCCTCCACAGATGGCAACAATGGCACATGTGGACCTCCATGCATGGAACGGCAAGACCCCTCTCCGCCATGGGCAGCAGAGGTGGTGTATAGCCCATTGAGGCCTAAAACGGGGTAAGCCCAGTAGAGGAGGAGACAGCAGAGTTGTGAGAATACTCCCTCCAGGTCAGGTGGGTGCTCCAGGTTGACGGGTTGCAGGCTGCTACACACATTAGGGTGGCCTCTAAGGACTGTTTGGCACAGTCGGCCTGACCGTTACTTTGCGGATGGTATCCGGACATATGGCTTGCAGTAGCACCCAAAAAACAGCAGAACACCTTCCACGCCTGGGATGTGAATTGAGGACCCCGGTCCGAGACATTGTCTATAGGGATCCCATGGAGCCGGATCGTGTGCTGCTTCACCAGATAGGCCATCTCCGTGGCAGATGATAACTTGTGGAGAGGGACCAGGCAAACCGGTTGACGATGGTGATGATCACGGTGTTGCCTTGGGACGGAGGGAGGCCCCTGACAAAGTCAAACGCGATGTGGGACCATGGATGACTTGGCACCAGAAGGGGATGGAGGAGACCAGCTGGTGGGGAAGTCAGACTTGTTTGCGGCGCAGGTGTGACAGGCCTTGACATGCTCCCACACATCCCTCCCTAGTGTGCACCACCAAAATGCTCTCCTGAGCAGCTCAATCATATGGGAGATGCCAGGATTGCAGGCAAAGATGCTGGCGAGCCCCCACTTAATCACTTCGCCGTGTAGCATGGTGGGCACATAAAGCCGGTCAGGCGGACCTCCCTCCGGGATGGGCTTCAATGACTGGGCCTGCCGAACCCTCTGCTCAGTCTCCCACGAGAATGTCCCGAGAAAGCAAGAGGAGGGAAGAATAGTCTCCGTGGAAAATGCAGCAGCTGCAAAGGAGGAGGTGGAGGAGGAGGAGTTGGAAGAGAACTGGCGTGAGAGAGCATCAGCCTTGGCATTACGGGACCCTGGTCAGTATTAGATGGAAAGATTAAACCTATTAAAGAACAGGGCCCACCGAGCCTGCCGTGAATTCAACCATCTGGCCATTCGCAGATATTCTAAATTTTTATGATCAGTCCAGACAATGACCGGTTGGCTAGTTCCCTCAAGCCACTGTCTCCTCCAATACCAGCTTTATGGCCAACAGTTCACGGTCCCCAACATCGTAATTCCTCTCGGCTGGCGTTTGCTGTCGGGAGAAATACACGCACGGATAGAGCAGCAGCCTTCTGCTCCCTTGCATGCTCCCTAAACCAGTGACCCAGAGCCACTGCCTGCACAATAATCTCATCCAGAGAGGAGGGGGGCACGCAGATAGCCACCTTGTCATGGAGGTGTGTATCCAGGCCTCAGAGGAAGGCACTGAGCAGAGCAGCGTCGTTCAATCCAGAGTCTGCCGCAGCGACCCAGAACTCGACAGAGAAATCGGCTACAGACTGGTCCCTCCCCTGTTGGAGTCCCATCAGCTGGCTAACAATGTTCCCCTCACTCTCTGTATGGTTGAAAGCCTCAGAGAATTCCCACACAAACCGCTTGTGAGTGTATAGGGGCCTGTCCAGGCTGCTCAAGAAGGACTGTGCCCATTTAAGCCCCTGGTCCTGCAACAGCAAGGTCATGGAGTGGATATTAGCTGAATCATCCCTATACTCCCCTTCCATCTGCTGAAAATAGAGCTGGCAGTGGAGCAGAAACCCTTTGCATCCCCCCCACCTCCCCCCCATAGGGGCAGGTGAAGGAACAGAAATGTTCCTGCGGATGGCAGAAACTGCCGGAGCAGCAGGTGCAGGGGGAGGCACTGCACCAGGAAGCCAACACAAGTGCTCAGCGATGGTGGCCAATTGCTGGGTGACGGCTTCAAACTGGTAAAATAGGAACATGACCCGACGTTCCGTGGCTTCCAAGCACCAGAGTGCCGACTGTTTGTCCGGCTGAGCTCTCGCTGAGCCTTGATCTTGGCTGGATCGTTCTGTCATGATTCAGGGCAAGTGAGGCTCAAACGCAGAGCTGCCAAAACGAACACTCAGACTCAGAAGTAAAAAATGCACCAGTTTATTGCAAAAACCAAAACCTAACACAACTCTAAATAAAAGTGCAAAACTAAGGAAAAGAGGAAAACAAACACACACTTAACTTTACACAAAACCGGTGCCTGCTGGAGCGCATGAAGCTCAACAAGCAGAGCAGTCTGGCAGGGAACTCTTGCATGGACCAGGGGAGCAAGGGGGAAGACGGTGACCTTGGTGGACGTTCCGGTGTCTTCTTGGCCAAATGAGCGTGGTCAGCCCCGGAGTACACACTGCTACTGTAGCAGCAAACCTTACGATCCAGCGGTGAGCTCTTCACACACTGGCTGTTAAATGTGCTGAGCAATTTGGAAGTAGCAGGTGTCTAATCACGCAGGTGAAGGTAATACTCCGGAGCCGGGAAGACAGGAACGGGATGGGGGGGGGGCACACTCACCGGATCATCACAACATTTAAGGGGAAAAAAAAATCACTTATTTTGGGGAAAAAAATGCCCCAAAGTTTCAACTTGACAAAACATTGATAGAAAACTTGGATATTGAAAATGGAAGAAAAAAAAAGAAAAGAAAACTAATTTATTTCAGGGCTAAAAGTTTGGGTCATGTCATGATTTACTTTGGTCTAATATCAGCAATAGATGACTGTGATAATAATAAGGTACAACAGTTTGCTGTTCTTAATTATTATTTGTTCCTCTGTAGGGGCAAAACAGCAAATGGGCTGTTGCCCTGGCAACGATAGCCCATACCTGTGAACATCCATGGTTAACATGCTTATAGAACTTCAAATACTAGTGATCATAGCAAAGGCAGACGTCTCCATATTTTACCATCAAAATATGGAGAGTGTGGTGGGGGTCCACCCCAACAAGATCAATCTAAGCACACCCATGCAGCAAACAATCATGCTGCTACATCAGAAGATGAATGGATGAATTGTCTTGCTGCTCTTTTACTATGGCTGATACATGTTGTGGGGAACTTTGTTTGGAGTGTAATGCTCAGTAAACAGATATATTTCACACTGTTTCCATGAGACTGTCTCATTTCATTAATTATTCCCTCAGATTTTCTGTTATACTCTTCACGAAATATGCAGATGATGAAAACTTGCATTTTAATATTTATCTGGCTTTACTTCACAGCTTGTGCAAACATAGTGGGATTCATTAGACTCCAAGGACATGTAGTGAAAATGTGATCTGATTTCAGATTTTTAATTATTAGCAAATGTTGAAATACATAAAATAAACCAAATAAGAAACGTAATTGTAATTTCAAAAATCTTTTTTTTAATTGTTTATATAAAGGAACGTTGTTTAAAACTTCATGGTGGTAATGCATAATACATGGACTCCAGTCTAATCATGTACATATAATTATTTAGGGTGGATTCACACTACAACGTTTGGACTGGCATTTAGAACAATTAGAGAAATGAGTCCAAACATCAGTGAAACTATGTTCACAAGCAGGATTTTTTTTTAATCCAGCACACACCAACTTTTATGAACGTTTGTAAGCATTTGCTAGCATTGCATTCACTTTCTATTAGCGTAAGCAAACTTTTGCCAACTTAGGCTAGCATATGTGCAGAAGTTGCCAACTTAGGTCATCTTAAGCAAACAAATACTCAGCATAGGTCAGCTGAGGTCAGTGTCAGGCAACGCTCATATAAAGCTCAGCATTTGTGGAGGTTTCTTGGAATTCTAGACTTGCTTTTTGATAGTGCACATCTCGGCATTGTGTCACTGCTCAGACTTTTTTTTTTTGAGAGAGAGACTGAAAAGCCTATTTTCACTGAGGTAAGAAAAACTTATACAAAATGATCCCTCAAGGAAATATAACATGACACTCTGTTTTTTTTTTTTTTTGTTTTTTTTTTTTTGTAAATTGCATTAAATGTTCTTTACTTTTTGACATCACATCAGCGCTTTTTGATCCACACAAATGAACCAATAAATCCTGGAGAATTATGTACAGAGCAGAACAAAAAAAAATGTGACAGCCCTTGGGTGATTATATATATTTTTGTCTTTTGTTATTCCCCCTTTTGCTTCTCTGGGCTTTTGGCATTCCAGAACCATGGACAGCGAAACTGCTTCAGCTTTTCTCTTGGATTTTGACACATTGTGTATTCATCTGTGTTTGTACATGTATGAAAATTGAGTTTTGTCTGAAAACATCTGCTTCTGCCAGCGTTTCATTCAACATTCGCCAATGAAGCCCAACTTGGGTTGATTTAGGCTAGCTCTTCACAACTCAGCCCAGAGCTAAGGGACTTTACAAACTGAGCACAACCTTCACTAATGTTTATTACCATACGCCGGTAAATTTTCAGCATCTTGAAAATTTTCACTCAACACAACATTTGCCAGCATTCACCAACAAACGACTATCGTTAACCTTTACCAACTTTCACCTATGGAGCCAGACGTTTGCCCAAACATCATTAAACGTGGGTCTAAGCATTGTAGTGTGAAACCAGCTTTAGTGAATGAATTACCTGAATGCCTCACTATTTGAGTGAACTAAAGTAAATACATTTTTTTGCATTATTTTCTTTCAAGTAAAACATGTTTATACAATATGTTATGGTCTGAAGGTGAGATCATGGCCACACACTCAGCATCCACTAATCAGCTCATTACCTGCAGCTGCTCTTAATTACACACCTGTGCTAGTTACTGCCCTGAGTATAAATACACCACAGTTTCTTCAGTCACTTGTTGGTGTGCCTTGGCTCAACACTTGCAGTGAAGCACTAGTTCCCCCCCCCCCCCCGTGCTCTTGTGTGCTTGCCTCAATCTCTCCTTTTGAAGACCATACCCCCTTGGACTTCATGTAGGCCCGAAAAACAATTCTGTAATTCATACCTACTGTGGATTTTGCTATTGCGCTCTATGCGCCCAGTCTCCTGTCATCTATTGCTATTGCGCTCTATGCGCCCAGTCTCCTGTCATCTTGGTTCTCGATGCCTGTGCCCTACCTGGAAGGAAACAAACAAGTGAGCAAATATTCAATATTCAACAAGATACCACTAACCAGTAATCAAAGAAAATTCCCTGGGCCCGGGGTCCCTCAATACTCATCTCTGCCAAGACCTGAAGAAGTCATCCGCATCCTAATCGCACTTACACTGATAAAGTCCTCTTCTCTTCCCTTCATCACCTCCCTAAATCTGTAACGGAAGAGGCTCTCATTATTCACAATTCCTGATACTCACTGCCATTAACTACAGAAGAGGTTGAAGCTACTCCCCTCTTCATTTACAGTAATAACTCCTCCGCTCTGAATATTTCCCATTTGCAGTACTATTATACTTATATTCTCCTCTCCTCTCTAAGGTCAGTTCCAGTACAGACTTCAACTTCACCATTTTAATTAAAATATAAAACCTTGCAAATCTGTGTTTGTGAGCTTCTGTTGTGGTAATTGCCTTTGGGTGTTGTATTCAGCCATGTCACAATCAACTGCACAGCATATCGGAGGACTGGGGTAAAATGATTAGCTAAAATCTCAGCCTACTGTTTTTTTTTTTTTTTAAATCCCAATACTTTTTTACATACTTGTTTACATGCACACAAATAGACCAATCATAACTGGATTTCTGGAGTTTTGTGATTATTCAATTAGTCATTTAAACAGAATATTCACATTAAGGCCATTGTCAGGTTATGAGAAATCACATTAAATCAAGTAGTTTAGTTCCCAATAATCTGCTTATTCAGTGCATATGAACACATCAAAACCAATTATTACTATTATGTGATTGTTCTCAGCTCTCAGATTATTGTGACCATGTACCAGGTTCATTGATTACTTAGACCTTACATTGCAGATAACATGATTAAAACAACTGCATTACTATTAATAGTAGAATTATTAGTAGGGCTGTGGATCGATTAAAAAAACAACTTGTTAGTCACACTTTTTCAGTAATTAATTGTGATTAATTGTTAAAGCTGACAAAAAGAATCAATGAAAGCGAAGTATATTTTAGCAACTTTTAATTGCATGTTATTCAATGACTATACCTGTGACCCTCATATTCAACAAAAACAGTGCTAGAGTAGGGTTCCTCCATTAGTTTTCAAACCACCATTTTTAACTTTGTTGTTTTTTTATTTTTAATTTCCTGTTTTATTTTCAAATGTCTAGAGGGGAAGTCAGTGTTTGCTTTTAATGTGATTTTCCTAATTATGTCAGCACATGAAAATACATAAAAAAAAACCTGAAGAATTGTCTATTGATTTCCAGAGAGTATGTGTAATCCTGAGCTTATCCAGTCAGCATGTGGAGCCCACCATGGGTTAGAACTGGCTGTCTTATGGGTCCTGTGTTGGTTTGTCTACTGGCTCCATGTTGGTCGCATCTGTGTTTGTCCACATGGACCATCCCTGTTTACCTATTTACAACTTATTTTCTCACAAATTTGCTGTTTTCTTGTAAATATGTGACTTTTTTCCCATAAATTTGACACATTTTCTTGAAATATTTAAACTTTCTCATGAATATGGAACTTTTTTAACTGTAAATTTGCAACTTTTTTTCCTCATAAATTTATTGGTTTTTCATTAAAATTGTGATTTTTTTCTTACAAATTTGCTTTCTGCTGTAATTTTGGAACTTTCTCATAAATTTGTCACTTTTTTTAACTGTAATCCTGCAACTTTTTCTCATAAATTTATTAATTTTTTTGCCTTGTAAATTGCTATTTTCTTGTAGATTTGTATTTTTTTCCAAATAATTTTATTTTTTTTCTTGTAAATTTCAGACTTTTTTCTCCTAAATTTTCCACATTTTTTTCTAAAAAAAATTGTGACTTTTTTCCAGCAAATTTGCTACTATTTTTTTTGTAAATTTGTGACTTTTTTCTCGTAATTTTTCTTATGGTGCTCGTGCTACTGAAACCCGCTCAGCCACATTAAACCCATGGGGGCCCAGATGATTTTAAAGTGGGTAAGCCTTCTCACCTGTGCCACAGGTAAAGTCCATGTGGGCAAACACAGATGGGGCCAACATGGAACCTGTGGACAAACCCACATGGGGCCTATTAGACAGCCCAGCTTTAACCTGTGGTGGGGTCCACATAGACATGCTGGCTGGGTAATAGTAAGTTAGATGCTTTTAATCTTTTTAAATGCTCTATCAGAGTGAGTGGTCGGCTGGAGTTTTCCTCTGCTTACTCCGACAGAAACTCTACCTCTTCTTATACTGTATATAGGAAATCCCGGATGGCAGCACACAGTAATTAATTCAACTTATGAATGCACTTTAAATTTATACATTTGAGAGTATGGATTGCTTCCTGAATCTCTTTAGACCGAAGTGAACAAAGGCGGTGTAAACAGCTGATGAGCATTAATGATGATGTTTTGGATACGTGTAAAATGTTGCAGGTTGCCGCCCCGACACAAAAACACAGGCAATCAGTGGCTTGGTCTCATAGCAGCACACAACTCTTCATAACTGGTTCTGACAATAGGTATTCTTCCCATATCTAGACTTTTATTTATGTTTTAATTAAGGTCCTCCATCTAGTACACCCCTGTCATTGTTTTATTACACAGTACAGTCGTCACTCTCCTGGATAATTAACCTAACAGTGTTAATGTAGACAGATATTCTTTAGGCAAATTCTAAGAAGTGGATATTAAAAATACAAATAGGCTGTCTGGAAACCCAGAGAAGAAGAGAAGTAACAGACTTACTGTAAATTCCGCTGGCTTTATATCAACTCCACCTTATGCACCTACCTCTGGTCTGACGGATCTAACAAGGTCTGGTGATGAGGAGCTGGAACAGCGAAGCAATTGTCATACCCAATTATTTCACCTTGCTGTGATGGGTAAAAACTCCTGAAAGCATTAGCTTCGCCCAAAACTTGGCGTGTCACTGCTGCTCCTTGTTTGGCTGCCACGCATGGTTTCTTCCCAGGCCTCTTCCACGGGGACTGACAGAAGAGAGCGGCTTGCTAACAGCGCTTTGGCCGTGCGTTAGGGCTAACAAGGTGAAAAATAATAATGAACAAACTCAAACAAGAGGTCTCTGTCTTTTTTTGATGCTACATCACTTTAAGTATTACATAAGTTATCCGACATATTCAGAAGACAATGAGGAAAACAGCCTTGAAAGGTTTTACATACTGTTTATCTATGTTCTCAGCAACATGAACCATCACAGACTGAGAGAAACCGCTAATGCAAAAACGCCACAAGAGCTCAAGAGTCTTATTCAGTACAGCGGCATATGGTGGCCAGTGGCTACACCTTTCATTTTCTCTTGTATTTACTACTTGAGTCTCTCTATGAAGAGCTTTTGGCATGTCAGCAAAAGCTGTTAGGAAAGCAAATAATCATTAATTCCTACCCAGGCAACTTTGAGCAGCTTGTTGCCTAGCATGAGACCGTCTGCTGATGATGTAAGCCCGTGCGCTTCACAAGCACCTTCAAAAGCACGCTATTTCATCACTATCAGCACTTCCTAGCTTAGTTTAACTGCTATGAATACAGTCACATCAGACCATGGAGTCAACATTTTGAGATTCCTTGTGTACAAGGACCATGCAGAAATCAATAAAACGTGCAGTATTTTCACCCAAGGAGTAAAATATTTTATTCAGTTATTTACAAGGTGCTTCTGAAGACATGATATAGTCAATGCTACCAAGCAAGCAAGGATAAAAGAGCTTACAAAATTTAATTCTGCTGTTTGCTTTAGTTTGAGGTTGAGCTGCAAGGAAACGGAAAACAGACAAAAGTCAAGGCAAAAACTACAACTTTGACACTGAAAAATCTCAGACATTCACACTCCTACTGCACAATTACCGTCTCTGTAATTAACAAAGGGGTACCTGCAAAACTAAAGTATCAAAGATAGAAATGAGTCATAACACACTGGCCAACTATTTTGTCTGCCTTTATTAAAGTGTCTTAAAGTAACATTTTAAATAGTATTTTTTCCTCCTCTCAATAAATTCCAAGTTTCATGCACCAGAAGAACAATATTTCATCTAGTTATATCTGCTTTTTCTCCAAACCTACAGTCTTACTGTAAACAACTATAAGAGGTTACCCGAGGGCTAACTGTCTTATATCTTTACATGAAAGAATGCAGATTGTTTCCTGCTCCAGTAATTATGCCATGACCCCGCAGATTGATTTTTTATAACCCTTCTCACGGGATCCCAACCCCTGAAATAGACAGCTAAACACAAGATGGGGTCATAACAACTCTCACCTCAATCGGATGACTCTAAATTAAGTCATGCATTCACAGTGCATTCATTTGTGAGCCGGCATTAAAATTCCTGCATCTTATGTTAGAAAAGAATTACAAGTGCACAAAGAGTTACAAGTAATTTAAATTTTGTAGATGCTTTTGACTCAGTTCAGAATGAGATTTACAATTGTCTCTACGCTACCCTTTTTATTATCCCTGCCTTTTAGATTCAGAATCAGAAATACTTTACTAATTCTGGGGTGATGGTGGTGGGGGGATCGGGTTCATTACAGTAACTCCAACTATGAACTGAAAGTATGCAACAACATCAGCCTAGAAAATATACAACATGCAATATAAATAATAAAGTAAATAATGTATGCATGTATATGCAATGTACAGTATGTGTATTATAAACAGTGATAACTTGAGTATTCTTTGCTAAATATACAGCAGTAGTGTTTCCCAGTTGAACTAACTGTTCAAAGTCCTACTCCACTGTGGTTATTGCATAGATATTACAGAGTATTACTGTGGTGATCAGTGGACTATAACAAAAACAGTAGTGGAAGATTGGAATCACATCTACTGGATTGAGATGTCTCATACTGCAAGTCTGATGACACGACCATTGAGAGTTTGAAAAAAGCAAGAGAGAGAGAGAGAGAGAGAGAGAGAGAGGGATTGTGGGCAGAATTGCTTGTGAGTTAACATCTCAGAGAGAAAAAAAAAAAAAATCAAGGGGATTGCCTATGTACCATCCAGCATTAAGGTGGATTACATTGCTACACTACATTAGTTTAAGGGGGTCAATGATTGCATTGTTTTCTACATTTTAACAGCTCGCACATCTTAATGAAATGTTTGTGACATTTTTTGTTCAGATTTTCTTTATTTAATTATTGCAGCATGTTTTCCAGCTTTCTTGAGATTGACCTTTTTCAGCGTTTTTCACTTTAAGGGGCAGATTTACTAACGTGCTGCGCCATCGCAAAACCCGGTTTTGGCATTAAAAAACTACTGTTGAGATTTACTAAAGGCCGCAGGGCAAAATTAGCAGTGTTAAGGCATGGATTAAGTTAATTTTGTGCCTGCCCTCATTGCATATACTGTGTATTTGTGGGAGTTGTCATGTCAAAACTCAAATTTGAGGGAGGGGAGTATTTAAATGGCTCGCGCACAGTGATTTACTAAGGTTTGCGGTTGTCAGTATCCCGCTAAATGCGCCAGGATTTAATGTCCCCAACAAGCTTGCCTTAACTCATCTGCTGCTGATGACAGTGAGAGAACTAAGGGTGTGTGGCTGAAGAGGTAGAAGCTCCTCCCTGCATGTGACTTGATTTGACATTACAGAACAGGTTAATATAAACAGAAACGATCTCACAGAGATTGGTGTTGTGCTGAACTGGACATCAGCTGACAGAGGATTTTTTAAAATGTCATTTGTTTATATATAGCATAATAATAATAATAATAATAATAATAATAATAATAATAATAATAACTTTACATCTCGGGGTAAAATCTCTACACAAATAGGATTAAGAACAAGAATGAAAGCAAACATTAAGTATATATGATGACACACCAGGACATCCCTGGTGAGAATTGCTCTCAAATATTTTATCTCGTAAAATAAAGGTTAAATAACTGAAATAAATAAAATGAAAAAGCTTTCCTAAACAATGAATTTGTATCCATAAACCTTCCTACCTGGAGTGGACAAAGGGAGACAGATACGTCCCCTGACATCACAACATTGTAGTAACTCAGTGACAGCAGTCTCTACTGTGGCTGTTTGAGGAATAAGTGATATTGTGTGTTTTTAATTTCATTATGTTCCAGACTTTAGAAAAGATAAAATGCACATACTGTACATTATTTATGAAAAGTCATGGACTGTGAGACATGTAGATTTTATTAAAACAAAGTTATTCTCATAATAAAACCCCAGAGTCTCCATCAGACCATCTTGACGATTCTTGTGTTAATAAAATAAACACGATGGTCAATAATCAATTTATTCATGAGTAGTCCTTAACTTATACATATTAAACAAAGGAGTCTGCCATATGAAATGAAAATCAAAACTTTGATTTATGATGAACAAAAATAAATTATTTTACTAGGGTTTGTGCTTAAACAAAAGCTTAAAAAAGCTTAAAAAAATATTTTATGCTCCTCCAAACTGGCTGCGCCTTTGTTGATGACCTGCTTCCTCATCAGGTGCACAATTTTGCGGTGCTCTTGGTGGATGGGTGGACATTACTGAAATTAAGTGACTGTGTCTGTGTTCATAATTTTGCGTGTTGTTAGTAGATCACTGGCAAAAATTGGCCACTCCCTTAGGCGCGCTGTCTAATTTTCACACTTGCTAATTTGCACTGCCTTAGTAAATCTGCCCCTAAATCTTCAGACCAGACTCAACTGGATTAGCTGGCTAGCTTCAAGACTTTTGCTTGGATGTGTCTTGAGCCAAATATGGGTCAGGTCGGTTCAGGGATCTTTTGTGGCATGGGCGGAGAATTTCTGTAAAACTCCTTGCATTTGTTGGTGAGGGTTAGGGCAGACTTGACCTGTTACCAGTGAGCCAACTAATGTTTGCCTTAAAGAATGAATGAAATAATGCATCGCTAGTTGACATGGGTGTGTAGCTTCAATCGACTGATCCCTGGAATACAATAAGCACGGGAAAATTTGAAAATGAGTAGCTAAACTGCTAGCTTCAAGGTGGCTAGCTGATAATAGCAGCAAGCTGGCATTAATAGCTAATGCTGCTCAAAGTAATGTTTAAGAATGACATGTGTAGTCAAGTGTTGGCAGATGAACAAGGATTTCGGTGGGAGTGAATAGAATTTATAGAAAATAGCAATCACAGATCAACAGTTAAGCTAATGCTAGTTGGCCTGTTGGTCCCGTGACCGATGCCAACAAACCACCTAGCCAAGTTATTGCTAGCAGACCTCAATGTAGCATTACAGCAAAAAATGGAAAACTAAAAAAAGCCAGAATGGCACTTGGTATATTATCAGCTGTGGATTAGAATCAGAATCAGAATCAGGTTTATTCCCATTGTTCATGTAGTACACAAACTAGGAATTTGTCTCGGTACAATGCTGCAACATTAAACAGTGGTGACCCATGTGAGAACAGTGATGTCTATCAGGGTGACTGAAGTTTTGGCCAAATTATTGACCATGAGGTTGGCCAATAATAGAGTAGTGGGTTGGTATCAAGGACACACTGGGCTGGATTTATTATGTGACCTCCCGGGGAAAATCAGGAACAATCAATTTTGCTTTTTGGAGTGAAAAAGGATAAACATTGTGCATTTTTTTTTAAAGTGAACATTTTAATATTTTTCCAATATTTACATGGCCAATAGATCCTTTTCAGAAGGTTAAAACCTACAGAAACACAATTTTTCAGTCAATAAGCCTTTAAATTTAGTAGCATCATAGACATCTCTTTTCTTTCAGGCACAGATATCAGGCTCATGCTGAGATCTTCTCAGAAGCCGCAACTGTTTCTTATGGTTCTCTCTATTGGTTTTTCTTTCTTTATCTTCCCCTCCCCACTCCCTGACCCCACCCCCACCCCTTCAGAGCACTTCATATCCCTTCAATTCCCTCCCCCATTGGCCTCATCCAATCCAGCATAAGTAAGACAATTTAGATAAAGTGTTAAAGTTAATATACAGCAAGAGGAGTTTATAAATGAAATTTATGTACAGCATATATCAAATAGGAGTAAAGCTCCTTTTGGCAAAGTAAATCTGCTTGGCACAATAAGGCAAGCAAGTATCTGTTCTGTTTGCCAAGCTGCTGTACAGCACAGGTTCAAAAAATACCAGCCTTTAGAGAAATAATTTTTGACACAGGAATAAGCAATTTTTGTAAAATCACATCATGCATCATTAAAATGACACTTTTCACAAAGGAAGCAAGGTTTAATCTAATTCAAAGCTGAAGGAGAGGGTAACTTTAAAGATCATATACTGTATATCAACAGACTAAATCTTGGTGACTTCTTTCTACTGATTTGGCCTATTTGTAATGGATCTCAAAGAAACTAGATCATGTCTATTAGGTGCCATACATCTCTCCTGGTCCCATAGTCACATGACATTTGAAGGGCTGAAAGTGACAAATATCTGCACGCTTAATTTAAGTCACTGAGGCACCAAGCTCTCCATGGCAGTGGAATTTTGAAAAATAGGTGCTATGCTGGCATGGACACTGGGGAATCGACAATCCATGATAAGAAATTGATTTTTTCTTTAACCCCAGGTTCAATTATCTAGGTTTATGCTTGATGGGACAATAATGGCGCCTTTCTGCAAATATAGCCAGTCACGGCTCATGCCATTTTGTTTTCTTTCCCATCAGGTTTTATCAAGCTGTAATTGATTCACTAATTGACTTTAATTATAAAGTAAATGACTTCTTTCTTCTATCCAAGTTGGGTTATCTGTTTTGGTGGCTATCAAAGAAGAAGTTAATAACCTGAATGATAGGGTTAATAATCACATTCAGTGCGGTAATTCTCATTAGATCTCAATAAGCATAAAGAAATGGAATTAGTTCATGAGCACATAATTACTTTGTGTAGTATCTTCTTGCAACATTGATGACAATTATATCACTATGTTTGCAGAATAAAACTTAAACTAATCATGCATTATGTTCAGGGTTGCCCAGCATTGTTATATCTTTAAAAATAAAAGAACATTTGTATTTTGTCTCGATTCTTTGTTTGTTCTGTTTATCTGGGGTTATGCAAGAGCAGCTTATGGCAATAAATTTGCAGTTTACCGAGGAGATGAATCAGAAGATAGACATTTTATAGCACTTTATTTCTTAAACAAAAGTTCACTGTTGGTTGGGGGCCAAGAAAAAAAAAAAAAAAACATGCTTAGATTTCTGCTGCTGCTGTTGAGTTAAACACTTCGCTTGCTTTGCCACCCTGATAAATAAAACATAAAAGTTCTTTAGGAGGAAAAAGAGGGGCCACATCCACGATTGCATCACAGTTTCCGTCAATGCGCTATGGACACCATGCACATATACACGCACACGCAGATTTTCACACATCGGCATTCTCTCACTAGTCTTATCCCACATTGCATTCAAATAGTGCCATATTGACAATGAAAATGTTCACACTTTTTCTAAAACAGTGGTCTCCCCACTGTGTGCACTGCCTTACATGATACTCGCCATATGTACAATTGTGCCTGTGCATGTGTATTTACATAAAATTCTACCAATGTCTGTGCATACAAAAGCAAATCTGAAAATTAAGAATTGGATATTTCTAACACATTACTCTGTGATTTTTTTTTTTTTTTTTACTTCAAGTTGTGAGGAAGAGAAGCATTGGTAACACTTTACAACAAAGCCTGTGAAGTACCGTGAAATTACAGGGTATTTTCCGTGTACATTCAGCAGAAGTACATGCGTAAAACAGTGTTTGTATGCTTAAATATTGGGGTAACAAGCAGTGTTTAAAAAATGCTAACAGGGATTTTTCAGTGTAATTACCCAGAAATTACCCAGAGTTCTCAGCTGTGTTATACAGGTATTTTAGCCATTAGAAATTACCCCAGAATTACCATGTAATTACATAGTTCCTGGCTGTGTTACACAGGTATTTTTTTCCATTAGTAACTACCCCAACTTTACCCTGTATGCACATGGTTCTGGGCTGTATTATGCGGGTATTTTCCCCATTAGTATTTACAATGTACTTACATGGTTCCTGGCTGTGTTGTAGTGGTATTTTGCCCATTGCCCTGTAAGTACCGTGTAATTTTGGGGAAAGTACACAAAAAATACTCTGTAATTTCCTTTTAAAAATATGATTTGTTACCCTGATATTTCACCATACTAATACTGTTTTACACCTATACATTCCCTGAAAGTACAAGGAAAGTACCTTATAATTCTGCAGTCCTTGTGTTATAAAGTGCTACTGTAACTTCATTTTTTAATTACCATTACAAACTTACATTTATCTCCCAGCTCTACATTTACATTTACATTTTGGTGGTGAGAAAAGCTCTCCTATTTATAAACCAGAACAAATCTCCCTTAAAATTGTAGTCAGGGAGAGGAGCCGTCTAACACAACCAATACAGGTCAAAGAAAAACAAGAGAAATGGAAAAAATAGTCCCCACTCTCCAAGTACCACCTTGTCAGCCTCTTGTGTGACCTTAAACTATTCCCCAGTTTCGCAAATGTGCTATTAGCCCTGAACCTTTCTCGTCATTGCCCTACAGAGGTTAATGTAAAAATAGAAATATCCAACACGGGTGTATTGTACATTAAATTGTTTTTAACCCAGTGGCTCATTTGTACAAAGTGAGTTTGATGTTGAATTGGCCCTTTGTGAAAACCATGCATGTAATTGTCCAGTGCGGCATCTGTGCTGCCTCCTGCACTCTCTGTCGAAGAATCCCCTTGGCTAAATCCAAAAGAGAATTTGTAGCTGTGAGAAGCAAATCAGCTGTTGTTGTGTTCTACATCTGCTCAGACTGAACAGTCCCAGCCTGATTTCCCAGATATTGCTGGAATTGAGTGTCTGTATGGATATAAAATGGATAAAGGGGGAGGGGGGGCAAGTGGCCCAGTGACCTCAGCGTTTGTGATGAGTGCTGGCTCTCTGATCATTTGAGCAGGTGGAAAACATTGCTGGCTCAACCAAGAATCTGCATAAGTGTTGCTGTGATGGAACCCTTGACTTCCACTGTGAGCAAGTGCGGGTCATTTGGGCCCTCTGATGCCTTGGCAAATTACATTAACTTGCCAGTAATGGTCAAATTCCAAGGGATGAAGTACACTCTATTTTCAAATACTCCAAGTTAGACATCTTGCTATTACTTGGAGTATTTAGTTCTTAAAAACTCTGAATACTCCACTGCAAAGAGTGCTTTTCAATTCTTCTGCAGTCTCAGGTCACAAACCGGATGTCAAAATGACTTATTGTCCAAGTTGGCTCCACTGTCATAAGTCAGAAAACAATGAATCTAGTGTTAGCCATTGTTAACATCCCAAAGTGAAAGATTCAAGATTCTTTATTGTGATTCAGCACATCAAAGCACAAAATTACGATCCTCGGGGTTGATAGTGAAGCACAGTTGAAAAAAAGACCCTAGAAAAGAAAAACACACATATAGTAGTACTAATAATAATACAAAAAATAGTAAAAAATAGTTAATAATAAAGCATACATTTCACGGCGTGGCAAATGCTGACAAACAGTATGATATTTGGGGTTTCATCATGATTCAAAAGGTTGTACAAGAGTTTGCTAACAACTTTTACGGTCGCAAACAGTCTTTCTTGTTACAAATAAGTTTTGTTCAAAATCCGTGTACAGTATATGTGTCATGCTTCTTGGCACGGACGGGGGCCGTGCTCAGTCTCCTGTTATAGTTTAGTCTTTTTCTGTTTGTTTGTTTCCTTGTTCATTTGTATCTGTTGTAGTCGTGTCTTTATTGTCCTGTGTATTTCTAGTGTTATTTAGGGGTTATGGTATTATTTATGTTTGGTGGGGGTTGTGTTATGTTAATTTTCATTCTTTGTTTTTTTACTTGTTTATAGTTATTTCTTTACTGGTTGTGTTTGTATAGTTTCCCTTGTATCATTATTTCGCATCCCGGCCATGGAGGCGCTGTGAAAGCTCACGTGCCATTTCCAGGTGTCAAGTTCTGGTCATGGACGTTTCTTGGACTCTGTGATGGAATCCCCGTCTGTATTTTCCCCATGTGTTCCTTGCTTACTTCCATAAGTGTGCGTCTTTGATGTTTTGTGTTTCCTTTAATAAATGTTGCAACTCACAGCTCCTGCATTTGGTGGCTCTGTTCACGAGAGAAGACCACGGCCAGTCGGATGCCAGCGGACTGTGAGTTGCTTTTTTTTTTTTTTTCTCTCATGTTTTTCCCATTTCATTTTTTGTGTGCATCTTCCCTGCTGAGTTTGTCCAAGCAGGATGACACAATCGGGCACTGACGGGAGCCAGTTTGGCCTGTGCGAGGCTCTGTGTTGGGCAGCGGGAATGGTGGAAGACTTAATCCCTGACGCACCCTTCGCCCGCACCCCTGAGGAAGCCCTGAAAATTCTGGAGATCGCGGCGGAAATTATTGATCTGTATCCCAGCCTGCGGAGCTATCCAGAACTCTTGGGTCTCCTCATCTCCATGCCAAACCTACAAAATATGCTCCATGGGCTGATGAGAAGTCCTCCACCATCTGTGCCGGCGTCGAACCAGCATCTCCCAGTGCAGACGCCTACAGCCTCTTGCCTCTCTCCAGTGCTGGGACGGACACGTCCAGCCTCTTGCCGCCACCCAGCTGCGGTCAGTCAGAAGGACTCCTCCACCGCAGCTGGGAATTCGGCTGTCATCACCATGGCTGCAGGGCCAGCTCACCCTGTAGTGGCATTGGTGCCCCCACCCACTGCACAGAGCGAGAGGAAATCATCTGGGCCTCCAGCAGCAGCTTCCACCACAGCCTGAGAAATAAGGCAAGTAACGTTTCATTGCCAAACTCTCACTTATGAATTGCATGGCCTTATTCCCCGTGTGGGGGGGGGGGGGGCGCTCAGTGGCAGCCACGTAATTTGGCTGAGCTCTTCCCATCTGCTGCTGCTGCGTCTACCTCACCTCCTTCTTCTGTGTCTCCCTCTGTTTCCTCTGTGTGCCCACCTGTCCTGGGAGGGAGCCACCTGACTGTGGAGGGGCCTGCTATTCCGGAGACCCCGGTCTGGGTCCTGCAGTCACTGGATGGAAGGGGGAGGAGTGCGTCCCGCATCCCGAAGCCTGAGCCGACTATTGAGAGTCCCCTGGTTTTGGTTGTGCAGGATCTGGCACCTTTGATGAGATGCCCTCCAGAGTCAACTGCCATGGATGAGGTCCTGCCATCCCGCCTGCTGCTTGGGCTGCCACAGCAGAGTCGCCAGAGTCTTGGATGGCGGTGGAACTCAAGTGCAGGCAAGTTTCCTTATGTAGCCCCAAGAGATCTTGCCTTGCTCTTGGTTGGGGGAACCAGGTGCAGCCTTCAGATGCACTTGGGCTTCCCCCACTGGGCTCTACTGCTGCCGGTGATCCTGATCTGGTGTGTGTACCTGTTTTTGTTCCTTTGCCCGAGTCACCATCTAGGATCACCAAGGCCTTTGTTGGTGCTGTGCCTCAGCTCGAGGCCTCCATGGGTACTGCTCCCCCTCTGGTCAAGGTCTCCATGGGTGATGCTCTCCCTCAACCTGAGGCCACCATGGGTGTCGCGCCTAAGCCCGAGGTCACCGTGGGTGCAACGCCTTCATCTGAGGCTGCCGCAGGTGCTGTTTCCCCACCATCTGTGGTCTCCAAGGGTGCTGCTGTCCCGCCATCTGTGGTCTCCGAGGGTGCTGCTGCCCTGCTGTCCGTGGTCTCCAAGGGTGCTGCTGCCCTGCCGTCTGTGGTCTCCGTGGGTGCTGCTATGTCCCAGTCTGGGGCCACTGTGGGTGCTGTTATCTCCCAGTCCGGGGCCGCCGCGGGTGCTGCTATGCCCCAGTCCGGGGCTGTCGTGGGTGCCACACCTCCATCCAAGGTCCTGTTGATGGGCCACCTCCTTAGCCTGGTTCTGTCTTGTGTCAGTCGGTTCTACGTGGGTGTGGTGCCCCAGACCAAGGCCGCCGTGGGTGCTGTGCCCCAGTCGTGGCCCGCTATGGGTGCTGCGCTCCAGTCTAGGGCCGCCGTGGGTTCTGTGTGCTAGTCTGGGGCCGCCGTGGGTGCTGCGCTCCCGCCTGTGCCTAAGGTTACCAGGGGCTGGCCATTGTTGTCTGAGGTCGCCGCTGACCAGCCATCCTCATGGTCGGCTTTTCATGGCACAGTCCCAGCAGTCCATAAGGGGCAGGGGTTCCAGGGGCATGTCAGACCCTACAGTTCAGTGGCTCAGGGACACTGGTAGACTGCCCAGCATGTCTTCCAGGGTAGTCTGTTGGTGTTTGGACGATGGGAGGTCACATGACAGACTACATCTCTTGCTGTGATGGTGGCTTTGGAGCTCGGGAAGGCCACCCGATTTATGCCATCACAAGCGCCGGTGGTCCTGGGACTCTGGGAAACCCCCTGAACTGCCTCCCTTTCTCCAACTACTTTCCTAGAGTCTGTCTCTAACGTTTTTGGTCCTTCTGTGGGTCATGAGTGTTTTTTGGTTTTGGTTTTTGGTTGGGTTGGATCCCTCCGTGCCTTGGTTTCCCCCTCCTCCCCCCCCCGGGTGGGTTGTGTTTTCTTTTGTTGGGGGGGGGGGGTCTTCTGTGTGCTTTTTTTTTTGTTTTTCTATGATGTTACCCTGGGGTGTCTGGGTCCCACCCCTTGAGGAGGGGGCTCTGTCATGGTCCTTGGCCCAGACGAGGGCCGTGCTCAGTCTGCTGTTATAGTTTAGTCTTTTTCTGTTTGTTTATTTCCTTGTTCATTTGTATCTGTTGTAGTCGTGTGTTTATCTTCCTGTTTATTTATAGTGTTATTTTGGGGTTATGGTATTATTTATGTTTGGTGAGGGTTGTGTTATGTTAGTTTGTATTCTTTGGCTTTTTACTCTATAGTTATTTCTTTACTGGTTGCATTTGTATAGTTTCCCTTGTATCATTATTTCATATCCCAGCCATGGAGGCGCTGTGACAGCTCGAGCATCATTTCTGGGTGTCAAGTTCTGCTCACGGGCTGTCACAGCCACCTCCAATTTGGTAATTCCTCTCACTCATGATCCCACAGCTGTTTTCATCTGTGTGTGGATTATTTAGGACCACTGGGTGGACTTTGTATTCGCAGCAGTCTAAGTTAAGTCAAGCCCTGACATTCATGCCACGTGTTTTGGATTCTATGATGGAATCCCCATCTGTATTTTCCCCGTGTGTTCCTAGCTTATTTCTGTAAGTGTGTGTCTTTGTTCTTTTGTGTTTCCTTTAATAAATGTTGCAACTCACAGCTCCTGCATTTGGTGTTTCTGTTTGCCCCCGGGGAGGGCCATTCACAACAATATGGACATGGTGATGTAACAGATTACCGAACAAATATGACATACACAGACTGCACTGGTAACTGTATTACAGCATATTGCACATTGTCTGAACAGCAAACAGCATCTTCTTCACAATTCTTGATGTGCAGCTCATGGGCACAGCCATCTTAAATTCTGAAGCTGGTCATGCCAAGGGTTCAACAGCTCATCCTATTGTACATCAACTAGTAATCATTATCCTCCAGACTGATAAAGTTACTGACAGTTACCGACTCCCAAAATTCAAGCACATGTCTGTGAAGCTATGCCGTCTCTATGCTATTCTGTCAGAAAAGGCATGCTCTCAGATGCTAAAGTGTTTTTTTTTGTTTTTTTTTTCATACAAACACTCACTGAGTGCTTTCTGCACAGCCTAAATTCATACAATCATAGACAAGGACCACATGCATAATTGAAACCAACACACAGAACAGCATGTCATGCAAAAGTAAAAGAAAATAAATCTTTGACTGGGTGCCTTCTCTCCTGTGACAAAAATAAACAAGAAAATGAACAAATGGAGGCCAAGTAAGGTTCTATGAAATATTAATGCATGGCTAGTACTCCGCTGTGCCTCACTGAAAGGCTGCTGAAAAGTTCAAAACATTTTTTTTCCCTTTAGTCTTTGGTGAGGACAGGATTATAGCATGAGGGCTGAACATGATTGAAGGCTTTTTCAGCATAAAGGTTTTCTAGAGAGTGAAATGTTGTAATGGTGATGAATTACAGATGTAAAACAGAGAGTAAAAAGTCAGCTGTCCAGTGAAATACAAACACTGAAAGAGACAAGAGAGAAGTCCATGTGATGTGAATGCCTGGGTGAAGAAAATGTGTCTTGAAAAGGTTGCAATGCACAGACCTTTTGCAGATACTCATTCTCATGACTTTTAGACAGCATTTTGAATCATAGAGGATGTAAATGAAAATCATATGTTTCATATCTTCTCTTTTTAGATATTATATAGTTTCACTGGAATGTTCAAATAGTGGCCAATTATTAGCACTTTAACTCTTAACTGGACCCACAGTTTGAAATAGAACAAATAAGGCAGCATATAGCATTCATATATTTTAAAAAAAGATGATGCACAATACTGTTTATTTAAAATAGAAACTGAGCAGCATACCAATTTTACAGTCTGTGCAACATATAGTTCCCTATTGGGAAGATCTAATGTGCAAATCTGCACCATACTTTGCACCTTCTGCCAGTGGTTTTGGTCATTTCTGGCTGTGCTGTGCATTGCCCATTTTAAAATGTTGGGCACTCATTGTCCAAACAAATTATTTTTATACACTGTGAAAGTAAAAAAAAAAAAAAAAAAAGTGGTGTATTTTAAAAGGGGTACAGCTGGGTGCAAAGTCAGCACGATTATAGCTTATTGCAGTGCAGTTACAGTGGGGCAAAAAAGTATTTAGTCAGCCACCAATTGTGCAAGTTCTCCCACTTAAAAGATGAGAGAGGTCTCCAATTTTCATCATAGGTATACTTCAACTATGAGAGACAAAATGACAAAAAAAAAAAATCCAGAAAATCACATTGAAGGATTTTTAATGAATTAATTGGTAAATTCCTCAGTAAAATAAGTATTTGGTCACCTACAAACAAGCAAGATTTCTGGCTCTCACAGACCTGTAACTTCTTCTTTAAGAGGCTCCTCTGTCCTCCACTCGTTACCTGTATTAATGGCACCTGTTTGAACTTGTTATCAGTATAAAAGACACCTGTCCACAACCTCAAACAGTCAGACTCCAAACTCCACTATGGCCAAGACCAAAGAGCTGTCAAAGGACACCAGAAACAAAATTGTTGACCTGCACCAGGCTGGGAAGACTGAATCTGCAATAGGTAAGCAGCTTGGTGTGAAGAAATCAACTGTGGGAGCAATTATTAGAAAATGGAAGACATACAAGACCACTGATAATCTCCCTCGATCTGGGGCTCCACGCAAGATCTCACCCCGTGGGGTCAAAATTATCACGAGAACGGTGAGCAAAAATACCAGAACCACATGGGGGGACCTAGTGAATGACCTGCAGAGAGCTGGGACCAAAGTAACAAAGGCTACATCAGAAACACTCTACGCCGCCAAGGACTCAAATCCTGCAGTGCCAGACGTGTCACCCTGCTTAAGCCAGTACATGTCCAGGCCCGTCTGAAATTTGCTAGAGAGCATTTGGATGATCCAGAAGAGGATTGGGAGAATGTCATATGGTCAGATGAAACCAAATAGAACTTTTTTGGTAAAAACTCAACTTGTCGTGTTTGGAGGAGAAAGAACACCATACCTACTGTGAAGCATAGGGGTGGAAACATCATACTTTGGGGCTGTTTTTCTGCAAAGGGACCAGGATGACTGACCCGTGTAAAGGAAAGAATGAATGGGGCCATGTATCGTGAGATTTTGAGTGAAAACCTCCTTCCACCAGCGAGGGCATTGAAGATAAAATGTAGCTGGGTCTTTCAGCATGACAATGATCCCAAACACACCGCCCGGGCAACGAAGGAGTGGCTTCGTAAGGAGCATTTCAAGGTCCTGGAGTAGCCTAGCCAGTCTCCAGGTCTCAACCCCATAGAAAATCTTTGGAGGGAGTTGAAAGTCTGTGTTGCCCAGCGACAGCCCCAAAACATCACTGCTCTAGAGGAGATCTGCATGGAGGAATGGGCCAAAATACCAGCAACAGTGTGTGAAAACCTTGTGAAAACTTACAGAAAACGTTTGACCTCTGTCATTGCCAACAAAGGGTATATAACAAAGTATTGAGATGAACTTTTGTTATTGACCAAATACTTATTTTACCGAGGAATTTACCAATTAATTCATTAAAAATCCTTCAATGTGATTTTCTGGATTTTTTTTTTCTTATTTTGTCTCTCATAGTTGAGGTATACCTATGATGAAAATTGTAGACCTCTCTCATCTTTTAAGTGGGAGAACTTGCACAATTGGTGGCTGACTAAATACTTTTTTACCCCACTGTACATTATGCTTTTGGCCATCCCACACATTGTCTACATAAAGAGCAAAAGCAGTGGTGGCCATTGATGTGCAGTGAGGTTATGATGCTTTCAGAGTCAGATTTACAAATCAGATTTTATAAATAATTTTAACAAATCAAGCGAAAGGTATTTTATTGAATTACCTTGGATGGAATACACAGAAAAGACAGAAATAAAAGTCCATGTTTTCATTTTTACAACTCTCCTTGAGTATAGACAATGTGGAAAGACCTTCAGTTACACACGTGTTGCTCCCTGGCGTGAATGTGAACAGGGTGTCCTTGAAAAAGGGGGTTACCTCTGAATGGACCTCCCCTGTATAAGTAAAGGTTCAATAAAAATTAATATCATCATCAATTGCTATTTAAGTGGTTGTATGTCACTTGTTCAAGACACAGAGGACACACTCACTACTTCATACCTCTTATGCTTCACCTCTGAAGTCTTTGGTGGAACAGTAGTACTCCTATAAATTATGTTGTTGCACATCCGTTTCCTTGGAGAAAAATGGATCTGCCCTCACAGATAAATAAACCATTATGATAGTAATCTGCCATAGGCTATGTGACCCTGCCTGGTAAAAGTAAGGTGAGGAGCCATTCTGATTGGTTTATTGCATGAAATGCCCAAAACACATCTTTGAGTAATAACAAAGCTAGGACAACCCATTGGGCTTTTTGTTAGTGGAAAATCTTTTTTTTTTCCATCTTTGTAAAAGTAAAATGGAGTTGGACATGCCTACACTTTTTGATCAGACTGTTATTGAAGAGCCTACAGTGTTAAACAGATAAACCAATTACTCAAAGTCTATGACTTTAATATGATATTTGTGCAACAGATCAAAATCAGTACTTTCTCACTCAAAACAATCTGTTGTAGGGTCTGTATAAGCAAGGAATAAGTCAATACTACAAAAGCATAGTTAAAAAGTATGAGGGCATTTAAAATGTAATGGCATCCTCCGATGTGGGTTTGTGTATCAATTGAACACATTCTATAAGGTTTTGTTCACATATGACTACCACTTACAACAGTGCCTACATTTATAAGAGAGTAGGGTTGGGTAAATCACAAATAAAGAAACACAAGAAAAAGCCTGGCACAAAGTTATAAATAATAATAATAATAATAATAATATAAGATAAGATAAGCCTTTATTAGTCCCACAATGGGGAAATTCCAGGATTGCAACAGCACAGGGATAGCAACACTCAGAGCAACAATCAGAAGGCAAGAAAAAACAAGAGCAGCTAGTATACATATGTACATATTACTATAAATATATATATATATATACACACAGTGCAGAGCATTGTAGCTGAATGGAATAAATATATGAGTATATAAACACAGTGTGGAGCGTTGTAGCTAGATGGAATAAATATGTAGATATATAAACACACAGTACGGAGCATTGCAGCTAGATGGAATAATATGTAGATATATAAACACACACAGTGCGGAGCATTGTTGCTAGATGGGATGAAACAGCACAACCGTCTACTTAGTTATCCTACATGGTATGATTATGTACCCATACATATTCTCACCCTCCATAGCGACCGGTATTTTCCTAGTTGTATGCCGGAGGGGACCAGTGTATAAGTCTATTGTGTCTTTTGCATTCAAAACTATTAGGTTGTCACCTCTTTTTGCTATCTCTGCGAGCAGCCCTGCTTAGGTTGTACGGTCTGACAGCCGTTGGTAGGAAGGACCTGCGAAACCTCTCGGTTGTGCACCTGAGATGATGTAGTCTGCTGCTAAATGAGCTCCTCAGTGCATTCAGTATGTCCTGCATAGGGTGGAACTCGGACTCCAGCACAGATGACAATTTAGCCACCGTCCTTCTCTCTCCTATCTCCTCCACTGGGTCAAGGAGCTGCCCCAGGACAGAGCTAGCTTTCTTGATCAGTTTGTTCAGTCTCTTCCTATCGGCTGCGGTAATGCCACTGCCCCAGCAGACCAGCATAATAATAATAATAATAATAATAATAATAATAATAATAATAAAGTTATTTGTAGTCATGGTCCACAACATCCTGAGATCACCCCAGGTTGTGAACTGCTCATACAAGTTAATAAAATTTAAGGGCTATATTACAATAATCTAGTCAACAGTCTATTGCATGTGGTGCAGAGTGCATTTATGGGTGCATCCAAGTCATTTCACTATCACAGCAGAGTAAAAATGAATTTTTCACCTTGTGAAAAGTAAGAAGAGGCTGACATAATGCTCTTAAATATTCAGAGATGTATTTTGGGGCATAACAACCAATGAACCAATGGCTGTCATTGCTCTCATTCCCTTCAATAAACAGGGGCGCAAGCACAAGGGCGCAAGATGTAATACGGATGTGATGACATTCAAATGGGGGGGGGGCAAATCAATTTTGCACTGGGGAAATGCGGGCTCATTCATGAAGTGAAAATGCATTTAAGGACCATCCACACCACTGGCCTGATTTACCACGATCCCAAAGAGTGGCTATTAACAACCACACATCATTTCTCTTGTGGGGATCAAGGGTTCATTCTCTGTCAAGCACATGGAGTTGGCTACGTACTTGTGTAACATCTACTGCAGGACTTTGCAGCCCTTATAAATATGGGAATGAAGCCCAGGGGTGGGGTTGGGGGGTGTCAAGAGTGCACCCAAGTACACCCAAGACAGATCACCAATGAATGAAAGAAAGAAAAGTGAGGTAATGGATTATGACAGGTTTTTTTTTTTTTTTTTACAGAATCAGTCTGTTAAAATAACAGACAGAGCAATTCTAGCTCCAGCGTAAGAACTGGCAAACGTGTGCATTCATGCCTTTTAAATGTACCGCTGAAATAGCAGTTGATTAGGTGCTGCTGGCTTCAGACCAGCTTTTTGCTGATCAATACACAACGGAAGAAAATGTACCTTAATTAATAAGAATGCGCTGAACTTTGTGCCAAGCCTCACCCACTTTAATTTGGTCCCCTCCTATGAGGGCAAGTTCTATGCACAGTCAGCTGTTAATTAGATGAAGAGGGTGCACATTGGGAAAAAAAAAAGACATTGTGCTGACAGAAATTAGCAAAAGCACTGGCACAGGGTGCAAAGCATGGCACAAATGTGTGTTTTAGAGCATTATAATAGGGCCCTAAATGTTGAAGTTCTTGTTGTTCGCTGTTAATAATAAATTTAGTTTTATGCTAAGTTAGGGTTATTCTAGTGAAGAAAGGGAGCTAATTCACTGCCTTTTTACCTCCACCAAGGAGGTTATGTTTTTACCGGGGTCTGTTTGTCTGTTTGTCTGTCTGTCTGTTACCAGTAACTCAAAAAGTTATGAACACATTTTGACGAAATTTTCAAGACAAGTCCCAAATGGGACAAGGAAGAAATGATTAGATTTTGGGAGTGATCCGGATCACCGTCTGGATCCAGGAATTTTTTAAAGGATTCTTTATCATTGCGAGATAGGGCCGTTTTTAGCATATGTGTATATAACTCCACAATAAATGGTCAGGACGCTTGCCAAAAAAATACAGGATAAGATCCCAATAGGTTCTAGGAAATATCAAAGACTGGTCTGGATCCTGCAAAAAATCCGGATACTGTGATCCAGAACAGGAAATAATAGGGGATCTTTGGAATTTTCATCACTGTAAGGCAACAAATTAAGATATAAACATAGAACAAACACCAAAATATAGCCAACACACTGAGGAATCAGTGGTGTGCCAGTGGATTTGTTGTGTCTTCAACGGCTATGGAGCTATATCCACAAGAAAACTGCCATTACAGAAAAAGTGCTTTTTGTCAATAACTACTGAACTAATACAGATATCAATGTCAATCCAATTGCTAAAGGTATGTTTTGATGGTCAAGGAATCTGAAAATATAGATAAAATAAATGTAGCACTATAATATTTGGGGAAAATCCCAATATTAGGGGGAACTGAGGTACTTGGCGGAGGTCTGCGCTCTCCGAGTGCTTTTCTACTTTACATATGCAAATATTGGTAAAAGATGACCCTTAGAATTAAAGCAGAAAGGAAGAAAAACTTTATTCTAGATCTGACAGCAATGTGTTGCTGTTTGCACCCACACAATATAAATAGAATTTCAATTACTGTTGTGAAATTATGCTCACAAGCAAACAGTATGCCAGATATTGTATAATCTCATTTTATTGGCCACCAGTTTCTTATTCTGTCTGTTCACTAGATGCATCCTTCCTGAGTGACAGGTTGTTTGCACTTTAAGAAGGCTGCCATCTGTTCAGTAACCAACAAAGACATCCTGATCACTAACATAGCTGACAAGTTATAATGATGGATTACATTATTAGATATATAATTACAAAATATTTAACTCTTCATCTTTTACAAAGAGTGCAACACTTATTTCAGTAACACTTTTATATTTGCAGTCAGTTTAAAGGATTTTTTTTAAATTTGACTCAAGCATCCTCAGCCTCTTATATGAAACCCGACTCTGGGTTTCATATCATTATTTAAGCAAATAGTAGACCTACAGTATACTGTATACATTCAAGGTTAGAACCATGACTCTATCTGCTGGAGAGAAACATTTCTAGCTTTATTTATTCATTTATGTATTCTGATATATCACAGATAAAGGGTGAAAAACAAGTTCGACTACCTTAGGTGGCCCAGACTGGAAAGACTAATTATGAAGTCTCAGGTTTAAAATATATATACAAACTCTGAAACACCAGTAAGAGTTATGGGTATTTGTAATAAACTCCTATGGAAACCTATGGTGTGAAAAAAGGCAAGTTTAACCTGACCGTTTTTGGTGACATAACTATTGAAGGTCCGTACTTTTGAGCCAATAAGGAATCTCTGGCCAAACTAAAGTTAGCCTCGAGGGCCAGTTAGCATTTTTGGACAGCTGCAATGAAAACTTGAACCAAATTGACATGAGTTTTACCATTAAACTGCTTCTAAGGACTGATGCAGTTTCAGTCATTATAATGGGCTACTGTGCATACAACCAGACATGTCCTTCAACTGGTTAAGTCTTTTTTTTAAATAACAGAATTTATTGTGTTTAATGTAGCACTAGCCACCATTAGCCATGTGGGATGTGAGTGGGATTATTCACAGATCCTGGCAATGGAAAGAGAAGAAAAAGTGAAAAGATTTTAACATAAACCTGTAAGCCAATGAAAGATTTTTTTTTTTTTTGATAAAAAAGCACATAAGATACCATTTTAGACAATGTAGATTTGTTTTAATAGGGGATTTATGTCTACCGGAATGCATCTTTATTTTTTTTTTTTCATATCTAGACCTACAGTAGATATAAAAAGTCTACACACCCCTGCTCAAATGCCAGGTTTTTGAGATGTAAAAAAATAAGACCAAGATAAATCATTTCAAAACTTTTTTTTCCCCCATTAATGTGACCTACACCTTGCACAACCCAAATGAAAAACCAACTGAAATCTTTTAAGGGGAAAAACAAACAAAGAAAAAAAAAACATAACCTGGTTGCATAAATATGCACACCCTGTTATAAATGGGGATGTGGCTGCATTCAGAATTAACCAGTCACATTCAGACTCGTGTAAAATGGGAGTCAGCACATGCCTCTGATTAACCCCAAATAAAGTTCAGCTGTTCTAATAGGCTTTTCCTGACATTTTTGCAGTCACATCTTACAGCACAAGCCATGGTCCGCAGAGAGCTTCCAAAGCATCAGAGGGATCTTATTGTTCAAAGGTATCACTCAGGAGAAGGGTACAAAAGAATTTCCAAGGCATTAAATATACTATGGAACACAATGAAGACAGTCATCATCAAGTGCGGAAAATATTGCACAACAGTGACATTACCAAGAACTGGACATCCCTTCAAAATTGATGAAAAGACAAAAAGAAAACTGGTCAGGGAGGCTGCCAAGAGGCCGACAGCAACATTGAAAGAGCTGCAGGAATTTCTGGCAAGTACTGTTTAGTACATGTGACAACAATCTCCGGTCTTCTTCATATGTCTTGGCTATGGGGTAGGGTGGCAAGATGGAAGCCTTATCTTTTGGAGAAAAACATCTATGCCCAGCTAAATTTTGCATATGTGTTATGGTCCTATGAAACCAAGGTTGAACTTTTTGGCCATAATTCCAAAAGGTTTATTTGGCGCAAACACAACACTGTTCATCACCAAAAGAATACCATACCTTCAATGAAGCATGATGGTGACAGCATCATGGTTTGGGACTGTTTTTATTCAGCTGGAACTGGGGTTTTAGTCAAGGTGGAGGGAATTATGAACAGTTCCAAATACAAGTCAGTGTTGGCACAAAACCTTCAGGCTTCTGCTAGAAATCTGAAGATGAAGAAGAACTTCATCTTTCAGCACAACAATGAACCAAAGCACACATCCAAATCAACAAAAGAATGGCTTTACTAGAAGAAAATTAAGGTTTTGGAATGGCCCAGCTGGAGTCCAGACCTGAATCTGATCGAACATCTAGATAGATAGATAGATAGATAGATAGATAGATAGATAGATAGGTTGTCAAGTTTCTGAGCTCAGGTTTTCTCTGAGCTCAGATCCTCACTTGATTTCTAAGTTTGATTGTCTGTTGTCATTATTATGTGGTCAGTTTTTATATATGCGTTTGGGTTGTGACAGAGCCCTTCCTCTCTCTCTCCAGAATCTCCCCACCAGCTGCCACTGCCTGCCTCTCTGCCAGCTCAGCTGCTAATTAGGTCATGGCTCGCCTGTGATTCACACCTGCAGCTCATTTACTGTTGTGTATTTAAGCACTGGCTTTTCTCTGTGCCAGTGTGGCTAAATTTGATGTCAAGACTGTTTTTTTTTCTCCTGCTGATCATCACACTGATCTCTCCTTATTCCCTCCTAGGCCAGGCTGGCTCAGGAGAGCCCCAGTCTAAGTTTCTACTGTCTCTTTATCTTGTTTGACATTTTTGTATGTTCTGCACTATTTTTGGACACTTTATGTTCTTTTGTTATTAAACTGCACAAAACACCATCCAGCGCCTGGGTTCGTCCTTCTGCTCCGAAGGAGCATTCATGACATAGAGAGAGAGATAGATTTTTTTTTTTTTTGGACTTATTTTGTACCCGTAGGTAGATTTGTTCTGCAGTCCGGTGACAAGCCACCAGCTGCCGGTCGCTGAGTGCGCAAGCGCCCCTTAACTCCCTAGCCTGCATGTTTTTGGCATGTGGGAGGAAACCGGAGAAATCCCGGAGTAAGATAAGATAAGATAAGATAAGCCTTTATTAGTCCCACAACGGGGAAATTCCAGGATTGCAACAGCACAGGGATAGCAACACTCAGAGCAACAATCAGAAGGCAAGAAAAAAAACAAGCAAGCAAGAGCAGCTAATATACATATGTACATATTACTATAAAATATATATATACACACACACACACAGACACACAGTGCAGAGCATTGTAGCTGGATGGAATAAATATATGAATATATAAACAAACACACAGTGCAGAGCATTGTAGCTAGATGGAATAAATATGTAAATATATAAACACCCACAGTACGGAGCATTGCAGCTAGGTGGAATAAATATGTAACTATATAAACACACACAGTGCGGAGCAATGTAGCTAGATGGAATAATATGTAGATATATATAAAAACACAGTGCGGAGCATTGTAGCTAGATGGAATAAATATATAGATATATAAATATAAACACACCTAGTGCTGAGCATTGTAGCTAGATGGAATAAATATGTAAATATATAAACACACACAGTGCAGAGCATTGTTGCTAGATGGGATGAAACAGCATAACCGTCTACTTAGTTATCCTACATGGTATGATTATGTGCCCATACATATTCTCACCCTCCATAGCGACCGGTATTTTCCTAGTTGTATGCCGGAGGGAACCATTGTGTAAGTCTATTGCATCTTTTGCATTCAAAAAACTATTAGTTTGTTACGTCTTTTTGCTATCTCTGCGAGCAGCCCTTCTTAGGTTGTACAGTCTGACAGCCGTTGGTAGGAAGGACCTACGAAACCTCTTGGTTGTGCACCTGGGATGATGTAGTCTGCTGCTAAATGAGCTCCTCAGTGCATTCAGTATGTCCTGCATAGAGTGGAACTCGGACTCCAGCAGAGATGACAGTTTAGCCACCGTCCTTCTCTCTCCTATCTCCTCCACCGGATCAAGGCGCTGCTCCAGGACAGAGCTAGCTTTCTTAATCAGTTTGTTCAGTCTCTTCCTATCAGCTGCAGTAATGCCACTGCCCCAGCAGACCACTCCAAAAGTGATGGCTGATGCCACTACCGTGTCATAGAATGTCTTCAGCAGCGCCCCTTGTACACCAAAAGACCTGAGTCTCCTCAGCAGGAACAGCCTGCGCTGTCCCTTCTTGTAGAGTGCGTCAGTATTGTGTGACCAGTCTAGTTTATTGTTCAGATGAACACCCAGGTACTTATAGGATGTCACCATCTCGATGTCTGTTCCCTGTATATTTACTGGTGCTGTGAGGGGCTGCCCATGCCTGCGGCAGTCCACCACCAGCTCCTTAGTTTTCCTTGCGTTGATCTGGAGGCAGTTCCGATGGCACCAGTCCACGAAGTCCTGGATAAGCCCTCTGTACTCAGCTTCATCTCCATTGGAGATGAGGCCAACGATCGCAGAGTCATCAGAGAACTTCTGTAGATGGCAGTGTGTTGTGTTGTGTGAGAAGTCCGCAGTATAAAGAGTGAACAGGAAGGGAGCCAGCACCGTTCCCTGGGGGGGCCCCGGTGCTACTGATGATCGTGTTGGACACACAGTCCCGGGTTCTCACAAACTGAGGCCGGTTCGTGAGGTAGTCCAGGATCCATGATGACAGGTGCTGGTCCACCCCTGCGCGCAGCAGCTTGTCCTTCAGGATCATCGGTTGGATGGTGTTGAAAGCACTGGAGAAGTCAAAGAACATGATCCTCACCATATTCCCGGGCTTCTCCAGGTGGGACAGAGAACGGTGAAGGACGAAGATCACCGCATCCTCCACCCCAATGCCATGCTGGTAGGCGAACTGGAGTGGATCCATCACTGGTTCCACCAGGGGGTGGAGGTGAGCAAGGAGCAGTCTCTCCAGGGTCTTCATCAAGTGGGACGTCAAGGCCACCGGTCTGTAGCTGTTCAGGTCTTTGGGGTGGGAAGTTTTTGGTACAGGTACCACACAAGATGTTTTCCACAGCTGTGGTACCCTCCCCAGCTTCAGGCTCAGGTTGAAGATGTACGTCACAATCCCACACAGCTGGTCTGCACAGGACTTGAGGAGCTTTGCGCTGATGCCGTCCGGTCCCGACGCCTTCCTCGCCTTGATCTTCCTCAGCTCCGTCCTCACCTGGGTCCTGGTCAGGGTCAGGATGGGGGGGCTGTGTGTTGTGAGTGGGGGGGTGCTGGTGGAGTGGGGAGTGGGCAGCAGGACTTGATTTCTTTAGAGGCAGCAGTGGTTGTTGTGCAGTCAGGGGGGAGGGCGGTTGGTCAAACCTATTGAAAAATAGATTCAGGTTGTTTGCCCACTCCCTGCCCCCTGTGGCCTGGGAGGAGGTATTCTGGAGCCCAGAGATGGTTTTGAGGTTTCTCCAGACCCCGCTGATGTTGCTCTGTTGCAACTTGTCCTCCATCTTCTTCCTGAAGCTGTCCTTGCCTTCTCTGATCTTTCTCCTCAGCTCCTTCTGTACGGACTTCAACATCTCCCTGTTCCCCGACCTGAAGATCCTCTTCTTCTCTCTCAGAAGTGTTTTAATCTCAGGGTTGATCCAGGGTTTGTTGTTTGAGCAACACCGTATGGTCTTGGTGGGAACGGATTTGTCCACACAGAAGCTGAGGTAGCCCGTGAAGGTGTGAATGAGGCCATTGATGTCCTCACCATGTGGATCGCAGAGCTGCTTCCAGGCGGTGGCTTCAAAACAGCCTTTTAGAGTGTCCATTGTCTCCTCAGACCATAACTCCACTGTGCGCATGGCCGGACGTTGTCTGTGCACTAGGGGTTTGTACACCGGCCGGAGATGAACCAAGTTGTGATCCGATCTCCCGAGTGAGGGGAGTTGTGATGAGGTGTACGCCTCCTTAGTGTTTGCGTAGAATAAGTCCAGTGTTTTATTGTCTCTTGTGTGGCATGTGACATACTGGGTGAACGTGGGTAGAATGGGAGACAGTGAAACATGGTTGAAATTGCCTGAGATGAGGAGAAGAGCATCTGGGTGTTCTGTCTGCAGCCTGCTGGTTACTGAATGGATGACGTCACGCGCTGTCCCAGCGTTCGCCGTCGGATTTGCATAAACAACAATGCAGATCACGTGTGAGTGTTCTCTCGGGAGATATGTAGGCCTCATGCTAACAGCTAGCAACTCAATGTCTTTGCTGCAGTGTCGTTGTTTAACAGTGATATGTCCCAGTCTGCACCAGTTGTTGTTAACATACATTATCACTCCACCGCCCCTTTCTTTGCCACTGTCTGGTGTTCGGTCAGCCCGTATCATGTGGAAACCCTCCAGCTCAATGTTAGCATCTGCTGCTAGTTCAGTTAGCCACGTCTCAGAAAACAAAAGGAGAGAGCACTCCCGATATGTGCTATCATAACGGCAGATAGCCGCTAGCTCATCTACCTTTCCCAGTATAGAGCGTACATTTCCCATGACAACAGATGGAAGGGAGGGTCTGTACCTTATATTTTTTGTCCTCCGCCTTACTCCAGCCTGGCAGCCGCGGCGTTTTCGCCTCAGTTCTCTCGGTATGTCGAGTTTTTCCAATGGGACCGGGTGGCGGTTGAATGCTAGCAGCTCTTCCCTGCTGTATCGTATCCTGCTATAAACAGTGGCTCCGTCCACCGGCTCAGGAGACATTTGGGATGATCTGTGTGTCCGTGATATAAATGGAGTGAAAAAAAAGACGGATCAAAAAGAGAGAGGAAGGGAAAAAGACTCGGAATTGAGCCGCTGTTGCAAAAGGCAGCCGACTCGTGTGGCGCCGGGAGAGAAAAAAAAAAAAAAAACAACACGCAAACACGGGGAGAACATGCAAACTCCACACAGATCACTGTTGGCCGGGGGCAGGCATCGAACCCATGATCCCCACGATCCCCCGGCCGAGGGTAAACTGTGCTGCCGCGGTGCTAACCACTGCGCCACCGTGCAGCCACAAGATAGATAGATAGATAGATAGATAGATAGATAGACTTTTTTGATCCCAAACTTGGAAATTACAGTGTAACAGCAGCATGACAGTAGATGACCAAAACAATAGAAACACACACAGCATAATAGACAAAGGAATTACCCAGGAAAGTAAAACTGCCTATAACTTTGTACACATCGGAGATGATGACCCGTATAGATAGATACATCATACTCACTGTACAATACGGGACTAACAGGCGCAGGGTGCAATGTAAGGTACCAGTTAAACTGCAGTATGGCAGCATTGTTATGACCAGAATTCAACATTAGAGTGAGTTACTGTACAGTGAAATGGCATGTGGCAGGAAATATTTCCTGTACCTGACCATTCGGCAGTGAAGCTGTATGGTGATCTAAAGAGGGCTGTGAACTGGAGGTGCCCTCATAATCTGACAGATTTGGAGCATTTTTCCATAGAAGAGTCGGCAAATATTGCCAAATCAAGATGTGCCACGCTGACTCCAACCTAAAAAGACTGAGTGCTGTAAAAAAAAGCCAAAGGTGCTGTGACAAAGTATTAGTTTAAGGCTGTGCATATTTATGCAAACAGGCTATTGTAATTTTTTTTTTTATTTTGCCCCTTAAAAGGTTACAGTTTGTTTTTCATTTGGGTTGTACAGGGTTTACATCACATTAATGGTGGAAAAGTTTTGAAATTATTTATCTTGGTCTCATTTTTTACGTCACAAAAACCTGGCATTTGAGCAGGGGTGTGTCAACTTTTTTATATCCGCTGTACTTATCCTTTCTTGTAAAGTATCAGATTTACCTGTTGCTTTTGCCAGCAATGTCTGTTTTCTGTAAATCATTAAGATAAGATAAGATCAGATAAGATAAGATAAGACAAGATAAGCCTTTATTAGTCCCACAATGGGGAAATTCCAGGATTGCAACAGCACAGGGATAGCAACACTCAGAGCAATAACCAGAAGGCAAGAAAAAAACAAGAGCAGCTAGTATACATATGTACATATTAATATAAATAAATAAATAAATATATATATATATATATATATATATAGAGAGAGAGAGAGAGAGACACATTGCGGAGCATTGTGGTTGGTGGATGTGCAGCAGAAAGTCTAAGCTCTCTCTTCGCGGATGCGGCGGGCCAGCTGGATGTCTTTGGGCATGATGGTGACTCTCTTGGCGTGGATGGCGCACAGGTTGCTGTCCTCGAAGAGACTCACCAGGTAGGCCTCACTGGCCTCCTGCAGAGCCATGACGGCGGAGCTCTGGAAGCGCAGGTCGGCCCTGAAGTCCTGAGCGATCTCCCTCACCAGGCGCTGGACGGGCAGCCCACGGATGAGCAGCTCCGTGGACCTCCGGCAGCGACGGATCTCTCTCAGAGCCACGGCACCGGGCCTGCAACGGTGAGGCCTCCTCATTCCGCCGGCGGCCGGAGCGCCTTTTCGAGCAGCCTTGGTGGCCAGCTGCTTCCTGGGGCTTTTCCTCCAGTAGATTTACAGGTGGTCTGCTTGGGTCTTGCCATCGCTCTTTATTATTCTGTCTTATATTTCCTGCACGCCGCCCAAACTCCAGCCCGGCACCCGCGTCGCTCCCGCTTCAGCTCTCCCGGTATGTCGAGCCTCTCCGTTAGCACCGGGTGGCAGCCGAGTGCTAGCTAGCTCCTCCCCGCTGCATCGTCTCCCGCTGTAAACAGAGGCTCCGTCCGCCGACTCGGGAGACCCCCGGGGCAATCTGTGTGTCCGTTACATTACACTGACTTCTTAATATTGCTGTAATGTTTGCGAATGATTCATTCAAAAGTATTAGTTTTTACTAGTGAATGTACTGTACTGAATGACTTCCCGGAACTGTACTGGAACTGGACGAGCCCTGCCCGCTCTGTTCAGCCAGTTTAGTGAGTGGTAGGCATTTGGAGCTTTAGCACAGAACTAAGTGATTCAGTGTAAGGATATTTCAAACAAATCTTTAGCAAATGAACAAGAAGTGACTCAGTATGTTGTAGTGAACTGTGGATCACTACTTCTTAATAAATTAACACAATGCAAATTGTAAAGGCACATTTTTTCACAACTTTTGGCTCTTACTTACAGCTGAGAGTAAAACAGTAAAATTCAAAAACAAACAGACAAACAGTCAAACAAAATACCCCAATGAAATCAGAACTGTTGTTCCATTATGGCTTTACTTCTGATCTTATTTTGATAATATCAACCATATAATGGCTATTTCTGGTTGTTCTGTTTTCAGAAAAGGAATATTGAAAGAACAATGAGCACATGGATGGTAGTGCATATTAGCTACTAGTAAAATGTAACCAAACAAAAAAACAAAAACAAAAAAAAACACTGAGACTGTGTCATGAATTGTTAAGAATTGCCCTCAGGGCAGAGAGGAAGACCCACGCGCTGAACTGTAGTTTGTGGTATTTATTAACAAAAACACACTAAGTCCCAAAAAGTGCATCAACATAAAAATCCAAACAAAGAAGAAGGGAAACTTACTACATGGCTGAAATGGAGCAAACTCACCAGAACAGGGAAAGGGTTCTGGTGCAGAAGAGAATGAGTAACTTAAGACTGCTGCAACAAGAAATGAAAATAACCACCCTTAAATATGGTAAGAAACAAATCATACAAGTAATGACAGGTGTGGATCACATGAGCGGGCAGAAGGTAACAATGATTCCTAATTCAGACCAGCTGGGAGCAATGAGAGGGGATCGCCCGGAGCTGACAGCTGACAGTGGCGATGCCCACACGAAGCAGAAGCTCAGAAATAGTACTGACAGCTGTCAGACCAGAGGGAGAACACAACAGTAAGGAATATAAAAAATAAAATATCAACAAAAGCAGAAAGAGAAATAAATACAACCTAATACAAAATAAGAGAGTAACAAAACTATTACATAAACAGGAAAATAAGAACCAGTGCGAGAATACAGAAACCAAAAAGCACAAAATACAACAAATATATAAATATAGAAGAAAAAGCCATGAGACTGAGCATGGCGGAAACCTCCAGTGGTCAGCTCATGACAGACTGTCCATTTTTGGTTGTATCCCTTGCTGTCATGTGACAAATCTGGGCTCCAATAATGGCACAGCTCATTCCACCCAGGGCTGGCCCAAGACATAGGTCATATAGGCCTTTGCCGAGGGCACCCCCTGCTGGGGTAGGCGCAGCTGAAAGCCCTACATTTTTTTTAATTCATAAAATAAAATTCCTAATAGTTAGAGGCGCTGTGCCAGCAGACAAGGCAGACAAATGCTTACAGCCTCAGACCAATAGGGGGCCTTCGAGGGCTGACCAACTTTTAATCACTTCTTCAGCAGTGCAGCTTGGTGTGGTGGCAAAAAAAAAGCTTGGTGTGGCACCCCTACACACACCACTAATGCTCTTATGTAAACGAGCTGCATAGAGGACCTTGTTGAGATTTGTAAAATTAAATAAATATTCAGGCTGACTAAAGACAGAAGAGTCCAGCTTCGCTTATCCTCCACCTGACAGATGACCGCTGTGACAAACTCTTCTTCAACAGCAGAACCAGCGGGAGTTCTGTTAGCGGTGATTCCACTTCTGACTGGCCGATTCTGTGGATTCAATCTCCGGCTGAAATTAGCTCTGACTACTGTCCTGTCCTGTGTGTTGCCTCTCAAATATGATTTATAACGGCAAAACAGCAAAGGTAGGACAAGATTTAATGTAGGGGTTGTCCATTTTTGCTCTTCTTGTTTGTGTTTGTGTGCGCACACACAGTTGTCTGTTGCAGCTTTGAAATTAATATAATCTGTCTGTGGTGATCCGCGCTGTGTGCTCTTTGCCCTAATTATCTTCCACAGCTGCGGGCACACCTGCTCCTCCTCATTAAGCACCCTTTATAAGGAACGCTGCCCAGAAGGCAGCGCAGAGACGTCTACGCTTTCTCCCAGGAAGAGCTCCATGTGGGAGTCTTCCCCTTTCAGCTCTACGCCTCGAGAGTTTCGCTTCTAGTTTGTCTTCAGCTTCTTATCATAAGGGAGTTTCAGCTCCCCAATGCTACGTAAGCTATTCCAGAGTTAGATAGATAGATAGATTTGTTTATTTGACAGGGACAGTGCAATAAACATAGACAATTAATCAATGACAATCAATTTGATGTGTTGCACAGAGTGTATTGTCACCATGGGGTGAGACGCCGGCTCGGCGCTCAGCCCATGCTCCTTTTATCCCTGCCTCTCATTGGGCAGTGCCTCAGCTGGTTCCCAGCTGTCAGTGTCACGAGACGGCTGGGGCCAATTAATCCTCATCAGCTGGGGCGCTGTTAATGAGTATAAAGAGGAGCAGCTTCGATCATTCGGGGCTGCGACATAAGCACTGCTAGGCTGAAGCCCCTTCGTCTGGTGTCAGCCTCAACTCCCCTTGCAGCATTCCGGTGTTTGTATCCCGCTGTGAGTATGCACGTCTTGTTACCCCCATGTCCGGTACGAGCTACCTACCCCTGCGCTGTGCAGCCTGAGAATGTACGTCTGTATGAGTGTCTGTGCTCTCCTCATCCCTTATCCCTTACCCAGAATAAAACATCTCGACTCACTGGCTTGTCCCTGGCTCTGATTGCCCGGCTCCCTAGAGCCGGATATGACAGTATGTCGCAGCCAGAAGAGTTGCCGGCGGCCGTGAGTCGCTGTGGAAATGTACCTTTCTGTCCGGGTGTCAGCGCTGCTAGCATGCCGTTTCCCAGGAGTCACTTCCGGCGCCAGGGCGACGGGCTGAGGTCCATCTCGGAGGCAGTCGACGGGACGTTCTTCACCCTGCACGACGCCTCCAACGCGAGACGCTGGCATCCGGGCCGTGCTGAGGAACTCCTGGACTGTCACCCTCACTCTCTGTACCATCTGGAGGACAGTGCCAGGATAGACGCTGCAGGTACACAGCAAGAGAAGCTCCACGGGGTGGATGGAAATCCCGGCAGGGAGTAGAAGTGGGCGACGTCTTTCCCCGCTTCGGAGTCCCGTTCCTGCCGCTATTCCAGTCCGGGAGTTCGCGCCAACCAGAGGACTTCCCCCGACCTGCGCCACGTCACTCGGGATTCCCTTCGAGGAGCCGCAGCTGACAGCAGTTATGTCCGGGGTCGAGTGGCTGTCGCGAGCTCTACTGTGTTTCCTGTCACCACCTTCAGGCATGTGGCGGCGGCAGTGAGATTGATGGTGAGGACTTCAGGGCTACGAAGCCTTCCCGTGCTCGACGCCTTCCTCGTCTCGATCTCCGATCTGGAGCGGCGAATCCTGGGTTTCCCCCTCGCTTCGTCCCCTGGGAGTAGTCGTCATCACATCGCCGAGTCACCTCTGCACGAACCTCGTCCGGATCCAGTTCTGGGTCATCGTCAGGACCGTTCCTCCCACGCAGCTGTCATCCCTTCGCCTCGTCAGTGTGGAGATTCTACAGCCTCGTCCCCTGAGCCTCGTTCCCCCGCTGTCATTCCTGGACATTCGGGCTGGCTCACCCCGGCTGTTTCCCCCTCCTCCTCGACGCGCTTCCTGACCGCTGTGTGTGCCTGGAATCCCGGCCTGGTGAGCTCTCTGCTGGAGACAACGCGAGCGACCCTCAGACGAATTCCCAGGGGGTCCTCCGTTATCGCCGGGCGGGGAGAGGAAGAAGCAGATTCCACTACAGCAGGCGATACTCAACCTCCAGGGGGCAGGCAAGTCATTGTTTTTTCACACCTGCTTAATGATTTGCTCTGTCACATCCCTGGAGGAGAAGTTCAGGGTTCGCAGCTCCCTGAACTCTCCCCACCTGCTGTAACCTGTATTCCTAATCCCGCATCCTCTGTGTCTCTCTCCGCCGAGCGGTCCCCGGCTCCGGGTCAACGTGGTGGGATATGGAGAGGGCCTGTGGTTCCGCAGCTACATTGCGGACGGAGGAGGGGGACTGACTGCTGCGTGGAGTCTACGCTGACGACTGAGCGTCCCTGGGTCTCCACGGAGGAGCGGTTCGGTCCAGCGGGACGAGATTCTTCTGGCTTCACGCCGAGTGGGTCGTCGGCGGGGTTACCTGAGCTGGAGGGATCTCAAGCTGCGCTGACCATCGTGCTGGCTGCGGGGCCCGACGCGGCTAGATGGGAGCCTGACAACGACCTCCTGACGACGGATCCTGGATCTTCGCAGTCCTGGACGGCGTCAGAACCCGAGATCAGGCGAGTGCTCTCCTTTCTTTTCTTTCTTTTTATCTTTGAGCACTTCAGCCTATCTCCAGGGGAGACGAGCAGGGTGCAGCCGCCCGCTGCGTCTGAGCTCGTCTCGCCGGGTTCTGGCGCTGCCGGTGATCCTGATCCCGGTTCTGTTTTCTCTTCTGAGCCTTCTTCCAGGGTCACCGGCGAGGAGTTGCTGTTCCTCGTGGTGCTGGAGGGTCCGGGTTCAACGTTGGAGGTCGGTTCTGGTGCAGTGTCCAACGTGGGTTCGCCCGAGACCCAATCGGGGTCCAACGTGGGTTCGCCCGAGACCCAATCGGGGTCCAACGTGGGTGCTGCCCCAGTGTTGTCCAGGTCCGGTGAGGAGGTGGCCGTTTCCCTGAGGCCCGCCGCCCTCGTCATCGGCTCTCCCCTGAGCCTCTTCCACCGGGATCCGCTCTGACCCTTCGTCCGTCTCAACGGTCCTGGTGGTTGAGTGATGCGGGTCGACGACCCGACCCGCAAAACTTTCGGTTCGGCGATCTGGTTTCCCCCCACTGGTCTGTGTTTGCCTTTGGGCGGCCTGGTTCGGCAGCCGTTGGACTGGATTCCTGGGATTTGGGCCCAGAGTTCGCCGTCCGAACATTTCTCTTCCCCGGGTTGCCAACTGGACAATGGGCGGGGAGATTACCAGAACAATTCCGGCCGTTTTGGACTCTGCCTGCCGTCTCCTCGGGTGTCCTTTACTTCTTTTATTATTATTGAGGTCACTCGGGTGTAGTTTCTTTGTCCATTAGGGGATATATGTTTTAGTGCTGTGTGTTGTTTTTTTTAACCATACTCAGCATTTTTATCGTATTGTTATCCTGTTACCCTGTCACCTTTTTTTCCTCTTGGTGACTCACCTTATGTATCGCGCTGTGTATTGCATTTTCTTATCTTTACTCAGCGTTTTCATTCATCCTTACCTTAGCCTTGGCCTCGTCGGTGCATCATGGAGTATGCGTGTGGTTTCCTGTTCAACCATACTCTGTGATCACCCCATTCTGTCTTATTATCCTCGTGGGGGGCCTTCCCTAGCCCCGGCTTTAACATTGACTGTGTTTGTTATTGTTTGAAGTAATGTGTTTCATCCCCACTTAACCGTACTTCATTATTACCCATTTGTCCTTGTCACCTCTGTTTCTTTAGGTGATCTTTTATATATTCAGTGCTGTGTGTTTTGTTTTCTTTAGTATCCATGCACAGCGTCTTTCATCATTTTTTGTCCTGACCTTTATCTTGTTGGTGCATTATGGAGTAGTGTGTTTTGTTCCCCTTAACTATACTCTGTGATTGCTTTATTCATTCCTGCCACCTTTTTGGTGGGTTTTTGGTTTTCTTTTCTTGCCCCGATCTATACGTTATTTGTATGCTGTCTGTAGTCATATTTGGTATTTTTCCCTACCTGTGTCCTAACTCAGTTTTTTCCCTAACTGTGCTCTGGGTTAATCCTTTTCCCTGTGTTGTAGGGTATTGTATTTGGGGTTTTTTTTCTCTGCCCTGCTGCCCTACATTGGTCTATTGTTTTTTTTTGTCCTTCCCTTTGCATCTTCCCCTCCGGTCCTGCCTCCCTTCCGCCCACCCTAGGTGGGGAGGGGGGGGGGGCTGGGATGTTCCTGGTCGTTCGGGAGCCCGACCGTGAGGGGGAGGCTCTGTCACCATGGGGTGAGACGCCGGCTCGGCGCTCAGCCCATGCTCCTTTTATCCCTGCCTCTCATTGGGCAGTGCCTCAGCTGGTTCCCAGCTGTCAGTGTCACGAGACGGCTGGGGCCAATTAATCCTCATCAGCTGGGGCGCTGTTAATGAGTATAAAGAGGAGCAGCTTCGATCATTCGGGGCTGCGACATAAGCACTGCTAGGCTGAAGCCCCTTCGTCTGGTGTCAGCCTCAACTCCCCTTGCAGCATTCCGGTGTTTGTATCCCGCTGTGAGTATGCACGTCTTGTTACCCCCATGTCCGGTACGAGCTACCTACCCCTGCGCTGTGCAGCCTGAGAATGTACGTCTGTATGAGTGTCTGTGCTCCCCTTATCCCTTACCCAGAATAAAACATCTCGACTCACTGGCTTGTCCCTGGCTCTGATTGCCCGGCTCCCTAGAGCCGGATATGACATGTATAGCTATTAGCTAATTTGCAACTCTTGTCCCTGGATGGGCTTTAGAAAGGAGAAACAAGTTAAAAAAAAAAAAAAAAAAAAAGGAATACACAATAACCACATACATCAATGCAAAAAAAAAACAAATACATTATAAATACACAATTATAAATATTATAAATATTATAAATACACAAATATAACAACCTGACTCACATTTGCCTATTTTAGGCCTCCCTCCCTTCGTCACTCACTATAAACAAACACATTCATTCCTTCCCTTCATTCACTCTCACCCTGCAGACAATCATTTCATACATGGGTACATTCTTGTTTATTTTTCAGCCACTTTTTAACCTTTTTAGTGAATGTTTTAAAGTCCGTTATTATTTTAATTTCATTTGGCATTGTGATCCAGATGTGACTGCCCTTTATAGAGAAAGCTGTTTGTCCAAATGTGGTTCTGCGGTGGAATATTTTACAGTTATTGTTAACAGAACTCCTGGTGGCTCTGCTGCTGTCCTGTCTTTGGATGAAACCAGCAAGTGGCTCAGGTGCTGATTTATGGAAACATTTGAAAGTTAATTTCAGTAAAGAGAGGTCAATGAAACTCTCAAAACTCAATAGGTTGTATTTTTTTTAAATATTACAGTGATGCCACCTAATGGGCTTTTTGCCCAAGATTTTTAGGGTTTGATTATATAATGAACCTATATGTCTTATTGTGGAAGGGGCTGCTTGAGCCCAGACTGTCAAACAGTATGATATATGAGAAAAAACCATAGAATGCATATACAGTACAGCAGGTTCGTAAGGTATGTAATATCTAATTAATTTAAAGCAGTTCAGATTTTTTTTAACTGTTTTTGAAATTTTCTTTATATGAAGATTAAATTTGAGTTGAGGATCTAGTACAACGCCAAGGTATTTGAATTCTGTAACTAAACTGATGTCATGATCATGTATATTAACTTTAAAACATTGCAGGTTATATTTTTTGATTGAAAAGCACATTGAAACTGTTTTCTGAAGGTTCAGCAATAGATGGTTCTGGAGGAGCCACTCTTGGACATCAACCATACTTGTAGACAGTACATCTGCAGCCTGTGCTGGAGTCTTGGCAGCTGTGTAAATAACTGCATCATCTGCATAAAGTTGGCATGTTGCAGCAGAGCAGTGTAGCGGCAAGTCATTAATAAAAATGCTGAAAAGTAAAGGACCAAGAATGGACCCTTGTGGGATACCCATACGGTTATTTAAAAGTGAGGATTTATCCTGGTGAACTTTTACACACTGTTCTCTATTCTGGAGATAAGATGCAAACCAGTCTAATGTATCTGGGGAGAAGTTAAAAGATACCATTTTGGATAAAAGCAAACTGTGGTTTACAGTATCGAAAGCCTTTTTGAGATCTAGAAAAACAGCTCCTACCACATTACCCCTGTCCAAGGACTGTTTGACATTTTCAATAAGGCAACAATTTGCTGTTTCTGTTGAGTATCCTGGTCTAAAACCAAATTGATGCGGATGAAGAAGTTGACTGTCTTGTAAGTAGTCTATCATCTGTGTAGCTACAACTTTTTCAAGAACCTTAGACAGGACTGGTAAAATAGAGATTGGGCGGTAATTGCATATATCGTCTTTACTGCCTGATTTATGAACTGGTATGACGACAGCTTTTTTCCAGCCAGATGGAAATGTACTAGACCTAATGGAGAGATTAATGAGATGAGTCAGTGGTTTGATTAATATTTTGCTGTGCGTTTTGAGAAAGGAGGAGTTGCAGAGGTGCAGAGAAAGTTGATTCTCTGCACCTGCTTGTTTCCCTTGTTCCCTGTGCACAGGTGGACCAACCTCCAGGTGGACCTGTCCTTCCTCATGGCGGCGGACCGGACCTCGTCTGTGGACAGTAGACTATTCCTTTCTCACAACTGGTGAGCTGGAGCACACAGCACGTTTTCCTCACTCTAATGAGCACTGTACTGTATATACTCTGCACCTGTACTATGGCACTACAGCGGGACGCTGGGACGATATTGGATTGTCAAATTAATTCTTCGCTGCCGGTTGCCAGACCTGTCCTGCTGTCCACGCTCCTGCTCCCATTACACCACATGCACAACACCATACACACACTCACTCCTCCACTTTCATTCAATAAAAGATCATTATTGTTGTTGAGCCTGTGTCTGCTTCTGGGTGTTTCTGAAATCATGTCACTGTCACAATAATGACAGACAGTCTTCTGATTAATTTTCACTCTTTGGGCCCTATTTTAATGATCATCAGCAGACTTTTCCATCAGACTGTCTGCCATACACCAGTGTTTTTTGTTGGTTTCTGTTTGTCTGTTTTTATGCTTTGTATCACATCGTCAAATTACCAGTAGACAGTGCGCTCCCTATGCGCTGGAAGAGGGAGGCTCATTTTAAAGAGGTATGGCGGTATGGCAGTCTAATGCGCATTACTATTATAATCCCTTTCATGAGATAGTAAACAATAAAATGCTCAATAAAAATGCATAAAAAAAAACCTGTGACGAAATACTGTAACACAACCCTGAGTAAAGTCACGCTCCCTCTACTTCTGCATGAGGGACTTTGGAAAAATTATTTTTTTAATCCGACTGAATTTTGCCATATGTTTGTCAATTTAAAAAAAAGTAATTGTCCACATAAATAACAGTAGAGGTTGTTGTCTAACTGTTAAAGTATACAAGGTAAAATATGTAAATTGAAAAGACTACAAACGCAGACTGATGTTACGTCATCGTTTTTGAAGTGAGCCTACAGGGAAGTACCAAGTTGATGCAACCAACAGTCCTCTGGATTAGCTGACAAAACAGTAAAGGCAGGATAAAATTTATTGTGGTGGTGGCTGTATAAAATGAAGCTGTTTTGTCTTCTTTTTCTGTGCTCAGATTCAGTGAATGTTGGTTGCAGAGTGATAAAATGTTGTAATCAGCTGCTGGGTCTCTGTCGGTATGGTTAAAGCTGCAGCAGCAGGAGTTATTATGCCATTGTAAACTGTGATGTGTGGACATGCATGTTCAGGTCATTTGGTAGTTTTTTTTTTTTATTCAAGTTTTTGTAAAGGGTATACAGGTCATTACAGCATTGCATTGTTTACATTTTCATCACATGTTCCCTTATTTTTTGCTATTTGACAACATTGGTAGGATAATTATTACAACACCCCTTTTTTTTTAAAAGTGAAATTAAAGAGAATAAAATAAAAAAAACGAACAAACAAACAGAACAGCAAAAAACAAACAGAAAATTAAGTAATTAAAAGTAAAAGAGCATCTGAGTAGCGTTGGAACAAAGAGCGGGACCATTATTGAAATGGTATTTGTCAAACATTAGATCTAATGGAAGACACATATGCGATCCAGGGTTGCCAAAAGTTCATGAACCCATCCATGTCCTGTCTCAGTGCAAATGTCAGCTTTTCCATCGAGTAAATGTCTTGAATCACGTTGATCCAATCTTCAGGTGTAGGACAGTCCTTCAGCATCCATTTTTTAGTTAGGGCTTTTTTACTTGCCAATATTAAAACATTGAAAAAGTATTTATCTCCTCGTCTTTCCAGTGAGTCCGGTAGTAAACCCAAATACAAAGTTACAAAAGAAAAGGGAACTGTTATTTTGAATATTTTCCCCAATATTGTCTGTACATTGGTCCAATATTGGTGGATAATTGGGCATGACCAAAACACATGAAAATGATTTGCAGTCTTTTCACCACACAAGCGCCAACAGTTCAACCCCTTATGGGTAAATTTGTTTTGTGCAGGTGTTCTGAAAAATCTTACCAAATTTTTCCATCCAAATTCTCTCCACTGCAGGGATGAGGTACTTTTCCATTGCTGTTGATTTAGCTTTTCCCATATTTCCAATTGTAAAGTGAAATTCCCCTCTTTTTCCCATCTCTCTTTTATATATGATGTGTTGTCTCCTTTTAAGTCTTGAAGACCTTGGTATATTTACCTCCGCCAGGCCGAAAAGGCCAGGAGGAGGTTATGTTTTTGCCAGGGTTTGTGTGTTTGTCTGTTTGTCTGTCTGTCTGTCTGTTTGTCTGTTGGTTAGCAAGATAACTCAAAAAGTCTTGGACGGATTTGCATGAAACTTTCAGGCGTTGGTGGAAATGGTACAAGGAAGAACTGATTAAATTTTGGGGGTGATCCGGTTCACCGTCTGGATACAGGAATTTTTTTAAAGCATTTTTCAACACTGTGACATACGGCCATTTTTCAACATGTGCGCAGGCGCAATGGAGGCCACTGGGCGTCGTGTCTGACCAACACAAACTCCGCCTTCTTCAACGTTTTAGCCACAAAAGCATGCGGAAAACACTGCTGGCCTCGGACCCCAGCGTGCCTGTGGCAGCCATAGGCGCTGTAATGTTCTCCTGGAACATGTAATGACGAGGCGCACACACCGGGTGTCAGTTAGGACTTTTTACTTGTCACTTCAACTGCAACTCACAACTAACCACACAGTGGCACATGTACAACTCCTTTTATGGTCAGGTCATGGCCGGGGTCATACTGCCCTCTAGTGGTGACTCCATATGAACTTCACATATCAATACATCTCCCTTTTTTTTCTAGTAAAGTCATGTCCAACTATAAACTTAAAACTGTTTCTCTAATTTCAATAAACAAAATAAATTCCCTTTCTGTTTACAATTCAACATCAACACATTTTTTTTTTTTTTTTTTCATTCATCTCAGTACTCCTTACATTTCCTCAATCAGTCTTTTCGGTTTCACAATTTGCCTTTGTGAGCATCTCCTTTGTGTCACCTCAGTCTGTTCGTTAGTGTCTGTCTCTATGTTCTGGTTCTCAGCCATTTCTGGTTGTTCGGTTTGGCTGGAAATTGGCATGTCGCTTGTTTCACTGTCTGTGACTCTCATTTTTGTCTGAGGCACTTTCAGTAAGTGACGTCGGTTTCGCCTCATTGTTTTTCCATGCTCTGTGATGACTTCATATGATCTGGGAGTTGCTTCTTTAACCACTTTTGCCAGCGGTCCCCATTCTCCATCACATCTCACTCGCACTATGTCCTCATGTGCAAGTGGTCTCAGAGGTCGTGCTGTTCTGTTGTACAGTCCAGTTTGCCTCTCATCACGCCTCACATCTCTCTTTTCCATCACTTGAGATGCTGATGGAAGTCGCGTTCTGAGTTTTCTGTTCATGAGCATTTCTGCTGGGGACAGTCCATTCTCCAGTGGTGATGCTCGGTAATTCAGGATCGCCAGATGTGGGTCTTCTGCATTGTCTGCAGCCTTTTTCAGTATGCGCTTCACAATTTGCACCCCTTTCTCTGCTAACCCATTCGACTGTGGGTACAGAGGGCTTGAGGTCACGTGCTTGAACCCATATGTGTCTGCAAAGTCTTTGAAGCACTGACTCATGAATTGTGGTCCGTTATCACTTACAACAGTCATTGGAATTCCATGGCGTGCAAACATTGTCTTTGTATGTGCAATCACCTTTTCTGCTGTTGTGTCACTCAACCCTGCAAACTCTGGGTAGGTGGAATGATAGTCCATGACTAACAGATAGTCCTTGCCCTTAAGCTGAAATAGATCCATGCCCACTTTTCTCCATGGCCCTTGAGGCTTCTCATGGGGCCTCATAGGCTCCTTTGGCTGTTGATACCTGTGGCGCTGGCAAATGTCACAGCGCTGCACATATGCCTCAATGTCCTTGTGCATGCTGGGCCAATACAAAACATCACGTGCACATCTTTTGCACTTTTCAATACCCAAATGCCCCTCATGCACTAATTTAACCATTTCTGATCTCATGGAGGTAGGTATGACTATCCTTGTACCTTTTAACAGAACCCCATCTAACACAGACAGTTCACCTTTAAAGTGTTGGTAAGGTTTGTCAATCATAACCTGTCCTGGCTGATGTATCTGTTCCATTACTCTTTTTAGTTTCTCATCCTTTTGTGTTTCTTTCACTATCTTCGTCCATTTTGCATCTGACACGGGCATGTGTGCCTTAATAGAGTCTACATGTATTTGCACAGCTTCCTCTGTTGTGCTGCTGGTGTTGCTCAAGCTAGCCCTACTCAGCGCATCGGCTACAATTAGTTGCTTGCCTGGTGTAAACTCAAATTTCAAGTCATATTTCTGTAATCTTAACATTAGACGCTGGATGCGCGGTGGTGCGTCACCCAGTGGCTTCTGTGAGATAGCAATCAGTGGTTTGTGGTCTGTTTCTAGTATTACTGACCGTCCATACACATATTCATGAAACTTCTCACATCCAAACACTGCACCTAGAGTCTCTTTCTCTATTTGCGCGTAATTTTTTTCTGCGCTTGTCATGGTGCGCGATGCGTATGCGACTGGATACCACTCTGTGTCATGTTTTTGCAATAGCACAGCTCCTAGGCCGGCTTTGGACGCATCTGTGGACACTTTTAGCAGTTTGTCCTGATCATAGAATTTTAACACTGGCTCCTTTATTAGACTGCTTTTGAGCCACTCCCATTCTCTGGCATGCTCTGCCATCCACTGCCACATTGTATTGGTCTCTAACAAGCTTCTAAGAGCTATTGTTTTAGCTGATAAATTTGGGATAAATTTCCCCATGTAATTGACTAGCCCTAGGGCTCTTTGCAAGTCATTTTTGTTCTGCGGTACTGGCAGCTCTGCTATGGCCCGCACTTTTTCCGGATCTGGTTGCACGCCTGCCCCAGATAATTTCTCTCCCAGGTATGTAATCTCCCTTACCCCGAATTGGCACTTACTCTTATTCAGTTTCATACCTGACTTTTGCGCCTGTGTGAGAACTCTAGCCAACCTTTCGTCGTGCTCCTCTTTTGTTTTTCCCCAGACTACCACATCATCAAGAAAAACTCCCACCCCTTCTATTCCGTCAAACAATTGCTGCACAGTTCTATGGAAAATTTCAGGGGCTGAGCTAATCCCGAACGGCATTCGTAGAAAGCAATGCCTTCCGAATGGCGTATTAAATGTGCACAATTTAGCGCTTTCCTCGTCGAGCACTAGTTGGTAAAACCCAGATTTGGCATCTAATTTTGTGAAGTAATTTGCTCCACTCATTGTGCTGGTTATGTCAGATTTTGTTGGTAGCCTGTAATGCTCCCGCTGTATTACTTTATTTAGATCTTTTGGATCTATGCACAATCTCAAATCTCCATTTGGCTTCTCCACTATAACTAGTGAGTTAACCCATTCAGTTGGTTCTTCTATTTTTCTGACCACTCCGTCTGCTATCAGTGAGTCTAGTGTTTCTCTCAGCCTCTTTTTAAGAGCTATTGGCACTTTTCTTGCTGCATGTATGACTGGCTCTGCATTCTCTTTCAGCCTAATTTTTTGTTTGCCTGGTAGGCGGCCTATTCCTTTGAACACCTCTTTGTATTCTTTCACCCAGTCAGTGTGTTTGTGCTTACTTGTTGTAGCCTCTGTATTTTCTCGTGTTGTCACTTTGTCTGTATCAATGACATTCACCCTTTTGATCAGACCTAGCTGATCGCATGTTTTTAAACCCAAAATTGCTTGTCTATTTCCATCAACAAGTACAAACAATGCATTCACTGTCTTATCTTTGTTTGACAGTGTAACCCTGCACATTCCTTTAGTGGGTATTGGCTTATCGTCATATGTTCTCAGATTAATCTTTTTATCTCTTATTTTCGGTTTGTTTTTCAGTCTTTTAAAATCTTTCATTGGCAGGATGTTTACCTGCGCACCTGTGTCGAGCTTCAGTGACATGTCCGTGCCATTCATCTCCAGGCACACTATCCATTCGTCAGCGCTCGTCTCTCCCTCGATGGCGTCCACATAAAACTGATCCTCTTCGCTGTCGCTCTTTTTCTCCACGAGTTGCACCCTCTTCTTTGAGAAGCAGGTCTTTGCGAAGTGATTTTTTCCGCCACACTTGCGACATTCCTTCCTGAATGCTGGACACTGCTTCGGCGCATGTTGCCTTCCACACCGCTCACAGTTCCCGCGCGCGCGCTCTGGGTTTGCCTCCCTTTTTCTTGCATGCAACGTTCCTTTCGGCTTCGCGTGCCGCACTGCATCGACCTCAGCAGTCTCTTTTCCCTTGCTGCTAAAAGTCTTTAATTGTGCCTTTGTACTCTCAGACGCTTGGCAAATCTGTAACGCTTTCTCCAGCGTTAAGTTAGTCTCTTTCAGTAATTGCATCCGCAATTTGTTGTCTTGGACCCCAATTACAATTTGGTCCCGTATCATTGACTCACTCAATGTTCCAAAGTTGCATGACTGACATTTCAACCGTAGGTCTGTGACATACAGCTCGATGGACTCTGACTCTTTCTGAAGTCTTTTTCTGAACACATACCTCTCGTACGTTTCATTTTTTCTCGGTGTGCAATAATCGTCAAATTTCTTCATCACGGCGTCGAAGTTGCCTTTTTCTTCTTCCGTGAAGACGAATGTGTTGAACACATTTAGCGCCGCTCGCCCTGCTACTGTTAGCAGTAATGCTATTTTCCTCTCCTCGTCACGGAGACCGATAGCAAGCGAATAAAGTTCAAAACTTTGTTTGAATGCTTTCCAGTTCTCGTTGACATTACCGGTCAACTTTAACTCGTCCGGCTGTCGAAGAGCGTTCATCTTCGTCGTCGGTTCGTAGTTTTATATCCTGGTATCATGTAATTTACTCCTGGTACCTTGTAATGTTCTCCTGGAACATGTAATGACGAGGCGCACACACCGGGTGTCAGTTAGGACTTTTTACTTGTCACTTCAACTGCAACTCACAACTAACCACACAGTGGCACATGTACAACTCCTTTTATAGTCAGGTCATGGCCGGGGTCATACTGCCCTCTAGTGGTGACTCCATATGAACTTCACATATCAATACAGGCGCTGCGCACATTGCGCTGGTCGTCGTGTCTGACCAACACAAACTCCGCGTTCTTCAACGTTTTAGGCACAAAAGCACGCGGAAAACACTGCTGCCCTGGGCCCGCCAGCGTGCCTGCTTTTGCGCCACGCTGCAAAACCTGACACGGACACCTGTCTGCCGCCCCATTATTTGCCACAAATTCCCCGCCCAGCTATAGGCGCTGCGTAAAAACGACCTCTCTGCCGGGGAAGACTCTAAATTCTGTTTTTTGCGCAGAGCGCAACCCCAATATAATATAAAACCCACGGCAACCTGTCTAACCAATCTGCATCCGTCAGTGGAGGAGATGGACACACCAACACTTCAGTTTATTACCTCCGCCAAGGAGGCAATGCTTTTACAACCGTAAAACGGGGCTATAAGGGACGGCGGGGTAATATGGGACACTTTTCTAAATGTAATTCTGCTTTTTTTAATTTTGCTTCCGCCTAGATTTGATGAAGGATTCAGGGATATTTGACAACAACAACACAACTCAGCGTCCTGCTCAAAATAAAAAAAAGCAGAATTACATTTAGAATTACAGACAGGATCGTCACTTCCTTGTGGTAACGTATCGTCACTTCCTGTTTTGCTGTCTGCCTGTGTGGTTTGCTCTCCAGCTCTCCAGCCACTAGCTAGCCACTAGCTATGGCTACTACCTCTCTTTCCTCTCCTCCTCTGGTGTGCTCTCTCTGTCAGATGTTTAGCTACACCTCTGCCTCTTTTAGCGATAACGGTAAATGTAATAAATGTTGTCTTTTTGAGGCGTTCCAGGCGAGGTTGTCTGATTTGGAATTCCAGCTCCGCTGCATTGAAACACTGTCTGCGCCAGTTAATCTCGACGGACGCCCATTAGCTGCAGCGGAGCTAGCTAGCTTAGGTCCCACTGTCAGCGGTTCCCCGGCTCTCCTCAGCAGCGAGGAGACTGGGTGGGTGACGGTGAGAAGGAAGCCTAGTCGCAAAGCCCCGGTTCACCACCAACCTGTTCACGTTTCTAATCGTTTTTCCCCGCTCAGCGACACACCCGCTGAGGAAAAAACTCTGATCATTGGCGACTCTGTAGTCAGAAACGTGAACCTAGAGACTCCAGCGGCCATAGTCAAATGCATTCCTGGGGTCAGAGCAGGCGACATCGAGTCAAATTTGAAAATGCTGGCTAAAAGTAACTGTAAATATTCCACAATTGTTATTCACGCCGGCATTAATGACATCCGTCTCCGGCAGTCGGAAGTCACGAAACTTAACATAGAATCGGTGTGTGAGTTTGCAAAAACGATGTCTGCCGCAGTAGTATTCTCTGGGCCCCTCCCCAATCTGACCAGTGATGACATGTTTAGTCGCTCGTCATCCTTGAACCGCTGGCTGTCTGTGTGGTGTCCTAAAAATGACGTGGGCTACATTGACAATTGGAGCTCTTTTTGGGGAAAACCTGGTCTTATGAGACGAGACAGCATTCATCCCACTTTGGATAGTGCTTCTCATTTATCTAACAATCTGGCATCTTTTTTATCCAAATTTCCAAAACCATGACTACTCAGAGTTGGGACCAGGAAGCAGAGTCGCAGTCTTACACGCATCTCTGCAGCTCCTCTTCATCCGCCACCCCTCAGCTTGGCCCCTGACTTCCCCATCAGAGAATCGTTGTCTGCTCCCTCCAAAGTAAATAAAAATATAATGTATAAGCATCCCAAAGTGATAAAGCAAAATATTGGTAAAACTCAAATTAAATATAAAGCCTCTAAATTGAATGATTTGGCCTCTGTTCCTCCTCATAATTTAAAAATTAAATGTGGTTTATTAAATATTAGGTCTCTAACTCCCAAGTCTCTGTCAGTCCATGATCTGTTAATTGATCATCAGATTGATTTAATTTCCCTTACAGAGACTTGGTTAGGGCAAGAGGATTATGTTGGTTTAAATGAATCAACTCCCTCTGGTTATTTAAACTGTCAAAATCCCAGAAGTTCTGGTCGTGGAGGAGTAGTAGCAACAATTTACCATTCCAAATTACTAGTTAATGTAAAGCAAAAAACATGTTATAATTCCTTTGAGGGCCTGGTCCTCAGTGTTGGGCACTTTAGCAATTTCAGGTTAAACCCAATTTTATTTGCCATAGTTTATCGTCCCCCATCAACCTATTCAGATTTTTTATCCGAATTTGCTGATTTCTTAGCTGATTTAGTGCTGAAATCTGATAGAATAATTATAGTAGGGGACTTTAATATACATGTGGATGTAGATAGTGACTGCCTTAATGTGGCTTTTAATTCAATATTAGACTCGATTGGGTTTTCTCAGAAAGTAGGAAATTCTACTCATTACCTCCACCATACATTGGACCTTGTTCTGACATATGGCATAGAAATAGAAAATCTTGTAGTGTCTCCTCATAACCCTGTACTGTCAGACCATTGTCTGTTAACCTTTGATTTTACTATTTCTGACTATTTGGCTCCTAAAGAAAAATATTATCACAGTAGATGCCTCTCAGATGATGCTGTTTCCAAATTTATGCAGATTGTTTCCTCTATGCCATGTGTCAACACAACGGAAATAAGCTATAGACAGCTTGCTCCTTCTGTAATTGATAACATGGTGGATAGTGTTTCAGCTTCTCTGCATCAGGCTCTAGACTTGGTGGCCCCCTTAAAAAAGAAAAAGTCTAATCAGAGATTTTTAACTCCTTGGTTCAACACAGAAACTCGTAGCTTAAAACAGAAGACTCGTCAATTAGAAAGAAAATGGCGCTCTACTAATTTAGATGAAATCTATTTAGCTTGGAGAAATCATCTTTTAATTTATAAAAAATCTCTTAGAAAAGCTAGAACGAGTTATTACTCTGCATTAATAGAAGAGAACAAGAATAATCCCAGGTTTCTTTTCAGTACTGTAGCCAGGTTGACAAAGAGTCAGGACTCTGTCAATCCTAGCATCCCCTTAGAGCTTACTGGTCAGGACTTTATGAACTTTTTCAATAATAAAATTTCATCCATCAGAGATAAAATCAATCAGATTCTTCCCACAGTTAACTTAAATACTGTAACTATTACAACTCCTTCTATTGATGTCTGTCTTGATGAGTTTACTCCAATCGACCTTTGTGAGTTAGACAAAATAGTTTCCTCATCCAAACCTTCAACTTGTCTTTTAGACCCTATTCCTACCAGGTTATTTAAAGAAGTCTTCCCACTTATTGGTAGCTTTATTCTTCATATAATCAATTCTTCATTAACTTTAGGCCATGTACCACAGGCTTTTAAAACAGCTGTAATTAAACCCTTACTCAAAAAGCCAACGCTAGATCCAGGAGCTTTAGCTAACTATAGACCAATCTCTAATCTCCCTTTCATTTCAAAAATCTTAGAAAGAGTTGTTGCTACGCAATTATTTGACCACCTGCAGGGAAATGGTTTACTTGAAGAGTTTCAATCTGGGTTTAGAATCCATCATAGTACTGAAACAGCCTTAGCGAAGGTCACTAACGACCTCCTCATTGCATCTGATAATGGACTAGTTTCTGTACTTGTCCTTTTAGATCTTAGTGCAGCTTTTGATACTATTGATCATAATATTCTACTTGATAGATTAGAACACTATGTTGGACTTAATGGAACTTCGTTGCAGTGGTTTAGATCTTATTTATCTGATAGGTTCCAGTTTGTTCATGTAAATGATGAGTTTTCTTTCAGCTCAAAGCTTAGTCATGGAGTTCCACAGGGATCTGTGCTAGGCCCTACTCTTTTTAGTTTATATATGCTTCCGTTAGGCAACATTATTAGAAAGCACTGTATACATTTTCATTGTTATGCAGATGACACACAATTATACCTGTCAATGAAGCCAGATGATACTAATCAATTAGCCAAGTTAGAAGCCTGTCTTAAGGAAATCAAAGCTTGGATGACTTGTAATTTCCTGCTATTAAATTCAGATAAGACTTAAGTCATTCTTGTTAGTCCAAAAAACCTTAGAAATTCCTTTCCAAATCAAACTTTCAGTTTGGATGCAGTTACTCTTTTTCTTAATAGCTCTGTGAGGAACCTTGGAGCTATTTTTGATCAGGATTTGTCCTTCAATTCACATATTAAATTTGTTTCTAAGACTGCCTTCTATCATTTGCGTAATATTGCCAAGATTATGAGCATCTTGTCTCAGAGTGATGCTGAGAAGCTGATCCACGCTTTTGTTAGCTCGAGATTAGATTATTGTAATTCTTTATTATCAGGCTGTCCTAAAACATCTTTAAAAAGTCTTCAGCTGATCCAAAATGCTGCAGCAAGAGTTTTAACAGGTACTAGAAAGAGAGATCATATCTCTCCGGTTCTGGCCTCCCTTCATTGGCTTCCCATAGAGTTTAGAATTAAGTTTAAAATCCTTCTTCTTACTTACAAAGCTTTAAACAATCAGGCTCCTTTTTATTTAAAAGATCTGATACTACCATATCATCCTAACAGAGCACTACACTCCCAAAATGCAGGATTACTTGTAATACCTAGAATCTCCAAAAGTACAATGGGAGGCAGGGCCTTCAGTTATCAAGCTCCTCTCCTGTGGAATCAGCTGCCAATCTGGATTTGGGAGTCAGACTCGATCTCTGTTTTTAAGAATAGGGCTAAAACCTACCTTTTTGATATAGCCTACAATTAGGGAGGGATCATGTGTTTCTGAACCCTCCCTTAGTTATGCTGCTAATAGGTTTAGTCAGCCGGGGGACCTCCAGTAATGCACTGGGCCTCACTCCTTTCCTCTCTCTCTATGAAATATTTTTTTTTTGCTGGTCATTAACATTTGTTTGTTCTCTCCCATAGATTGAGTCCCCATCGTGCTGTTTGCTCTCTACATGTCTGTTCTTTTCTTCTTCTCTATCCCCTCACCCCCCAGCCAGTCGCAGCAGATGACTGCCCCCTCCCTGAGCCTGGTTCTGCTGGAGGTTTCTTCCTGTTAAAAGGGAGTTTTTCCTCTCCACCGTCGCCAAGTGCTTGCTCACAGGGGATCGCCTGATTGCTGGGGTCTTTCTGCAACTGTGGGGGTCCCCCCTTCAGTTGATAGTGCTATGAGATGACTGTTGTTGTGAAATGGCGCTATATAAATAAAGTTGAATTGAATTGAATTGAATTGAATTTAAAACATTTCCCACAAAACTGTCCCTTATTAACCCGCCGTCCCTTATAGCCCCATTTTACACTACTGAACCACTAATCCTATCACTATCACATTGATTGTCATTCATTAATTGTCTGTTTATTGCACTGTCCATGTCAAATAAACAAATAATCATTGTGAATCCAATTGCTACTCATATCTTTTCATGCTCAGGGAATCTGAAAACGTACACACAAACACTCTATGGGGGGAACTGTGCCGCTTGGCGGAGGTCTGCGCTCTCCGAGTGCTTTTCTAGTTTAGAGATGTATCTGATCCCTGGGATCCCTTTATATGCCATTAAGAAGACCTTCAGAACACCTGACTGGGCCCTTTCCAAATCGTCCTTTTTAAGTATATTGTTTATGTGGTGTCTAAGCTGAAAGAACCTGTAAAGATCTTGAATTATTAGACCTTGTTTTTTCAAATCTTCAAAACTTCTTAAAGTTTGCCCCTTAAAAAAATCGTAATATTTTATCAGCCCTTTCTCTTTCCACTCTTTAAATCTAGTGTCTGTTTTATTGAGGGTAAAGTCTTGATCATAGGCAATCCATTGCAGAAGTCGATAGGGCTCTTTAGCTTGATTCTCTCTGACTATCTCAAACCAAATTTTTAGCGGGGTCTCTATCCACGGGTTAGTGTTATTCAAGAGTTTAGGTAAGGCATTGTTCCCTATTATCGCCTGTAGGGGGATGTCACTTGTTATTTGGCATTCGATCTCCTTCCATTGTGCAGTGTAGACTAGGTTACATATCTCTATTAAAGTTTTAATTTGTGCGGCATTAAAATAGTCCCTGATATTTGGCAGCGTGAGCCCACCTTTGTCTTTGTTTAGCTGTAAGGTTCTATATCTGATTCTAGGTCTCTTGCCCTGCCATATGAATCTTGAGATCCCTCTGTCCAGCTCCTGCCATGTTTTTTTGGGAGGTTCTACCGGTATTGTTTGGAAAAGGTATAGAAGACGTGGAAGTATATTCATTTTGACTGCTTCAATTCTTTGTGCAGTACCTAAGAATGGTATCATATTCCATCTTGCTAGGTCAGATTTTATTTTTGTCACCAGTGGATCATAGTTTAGTGTTATAATTTTGTTGAGTTGTTTCGGGATATTGACCCCCAGATATTTCATAGATTCCAACTCCCAGTTAGTTTTGAGTTCACTTAGTGAATAATGATTTGGGTCATAATTGAATGTTAAAACTTGGGTTTTATGCATGTTTAATTTGTACCCCGATAAATCTCCATAGTCTGAAAAAACTGAGATTAGTTCTGGTAAAGAAGTGTCTGGCTGCCCTAGGTATATTAAAATGTCATCAGCAAAGAGTGCTATTTTATGTTCCTTCTGACCAAGTGTAATACCTTGAATTTCTTTATTTTGTCTTATCCATTGGCTCAGAGGTTCTATGAAGATTGCAAAGGGCAGTGGAGACAAGGGGGCAGCCTTGACGACATCCTCTTTCCAGCTCAAAAGATGATGATAAATTACCGTTAATCCTTATTTTAGCTGTTGGTTTTTTATATAATGCCTGTATAGTTCTAATGAAGTTGTTATGAAAATTGAAACTGGATAAGATTCTATATAGGAAAGACCAGTCAACCGAATCGAATGCTTTTTCAGCATCTAATCCCAATATGACTGCATTAAAGTTATATTTTTTTATATGATGAATTATGTGTAAAGTGTGTCAAATGTTGTCTTGCGTCTGTCTTTGTCTTATAAAACCTGTTTGGTCTAAGTGAATTAAGTCTGTCAGTATGTTTTCTAACCTTTTGGCAAGGATAATGGTAAAAAGCTTATAGTCCTGATTTAATACACTGATTGGTCTGTAGTTGGAGCATTCTAGTTTATCCTTTTCCGGTTTAGGTATAACTGCAATGACCCCTTCTCTCCAGGAGGGGGGGATTTCCCCTGTGTGGAGGACATAGTTAAATGTTTTCAGGAGGAGAGGAGATAGTTGCTGTTTAAAGGTTTTGTACCTTTCTGCTGTATAGCCATCTGCTCCTGGGGATTTGTTAGCTTTAAGTTTCATAATTGCTTTTTCCAATTTTTTAGGTTGTATTTCTGACAGTAGTGTTTTATTTTGTGATTCCGTAAGTTGGGGAAGGTTTAATGTGTTTAGGAATGTCTTGGATGCGTTTTTATGTTTTTTGTGGGAGTATAAGTTCTTGTAGTAATTCTCGAAGCTTTTAAGAATATCCTGAATTCTGAATTTTATTTCCTTTGATACTGGGTCTCTGATTTTGTAGATTGCTCTCTCTGTTTGTTGTTTCCTCAGTTTATAGGCTAGTAATTTTGCCGATTTACTGCCTGCTTCATAGTGTTTTTGTTTCAGAAATGTAAGTTTCTTCTGGATTTCTATTGTGTAGATCTCATTTATTTGATTTTTAATTTCTTTAATCTTGAGCAAGCCATTAGAATGAGTGTTGTCTTTGTGTTCTTTTTTCTAGGTTCTTGAGTTCTGACTCTAGTGTGATTAGTTTTTCTTGTCTCAGTTTCTTTTGGGTTGCCAGTTTTGCAATAATTTTTCCCCTTATTACAGCTTTGCACGCATCCCACAGTATTAAAGGGGATACTTCTCCATTATCGTTTTCTTCCAAATATCTGAGAATATCTGATTCCAATTCATCTTTCAGTGGTCCTTTCAGGACATTTGAATTCAACCTCCAGGAAAATGTATTATTTGTGTATTTTTGGATGTTTAAGTCCATATAGATCGGACTGTGGTCAGAGAGATCCATCAGTCCTATTTTACATGTTTTTACTCTTCCAATGTCTCTATTAAACATAAAACACTCACCCACATCTGTAACCTGTCATTTCAAACTGGTACATTTCCAGACAAAATGAAAATAGCAAAAGTAATACCTCTATACAAAACAGGAGACAGTCATCACTTCACAAATTACAGGCCAGTCTCTTTACTCTCACAATTCTCCAAAATACTCGAAAAAATCTTCACTAAGAGACTGGATGATTTCACTGAAAAACACAACCTCCTTACAGATAGCCAGTATGGTTTTAGAGCAGATAAATCTACATCTTTGGCACTGATCGAACTTATAGAAGAAATTACTAGTTGTATAGATAAAAAAAATGTTGCTGTAGGAGTATTTATAGATTTAAAGAAAGCTTTTGACACCAGTGACCACAGAATACTACTAAGGAAACTGGAAAGGTATGGGATAAGACGGGTTGGACTGAGTTGGGTGGAAAGTTATTTAAATAACAGACAACGATTTGTACAAATTGGAGAGCACAAATCACCCTTCATGGACATCACTTGTGGTGTGTCCCAGGGGTCAGTTTTGGGACCCAAACTCTTTATTTTATATATAAATGACATATGCCAAGTATCAAAAATTCTGAAATTTATTTTGTTTGCGGATGACACAAATATCCTTTGCACTGGTGAGAATTTGCAGCAGGTTTTAGAGGTGGTCACAACTGAAATGGAAAAATTAACGCAGTGGTTCAACAAAAATAAATTATCTCTAAATCTAAAAAAAAACAAAGATTATGTTGTTTGGAAATTATAAAATCAATCATGAAATAATGGTAACGATAGATGATACCAGAATAGAAACAGTACAGGAAAATAAGTTTCTGGGGGTGACGCTAGACAATAAAATCTGCTGGAAACCTCACATCAGTCACATCCGGGCCAAATTAGCAAAATGTATAGGCATACTGGGGAAGACAAGACACTTCTTGGACTATAAATCAGTGGTCTTATTGTACAATTCACTGTTTTTACCTTATCTTAACTACTGTGTAGAAGTCTGGGGAAACACCTACAAGACCAACCTACAGTCAATATGCACATTACAAAAAAGAGCTATAAGGATAATAAACAATGCAGGATATAGAGACCATACCAATTCATTGTTCTTAAAGTCACATGTCATAAAGTTCATCGATTTAGTTAAATTTAAGACAGCACAAGTAATGTACAGGGCAATTAATAATCAACTACCAACTACTATACAAAAAATATTCAAAAAAAGAGACAATGATCATAGTTTGAGGGGAGACTTAAACTTCACAAAACCCAAGATACGTACAACCAAGAAAAGTATGTGCATATCTGTCTGTGGGGTGGATTTGTGGAACAGTCTAGAGCCGGAACTGAAACTATGTACAAACAGAAATCAATTCAAAAAGAGGTATAAGCACCATTTGCTGAAAAGGTATATGTTAGAAGGGTAGTAGTTATAAGTATGATTCATTATGTTCACTCTGGGATATTATGGGACACTATGGAATGGTGGGTGGGACAGCACTGTGTATATCTGTGTTGTTTGAGGCTGGTTTTGTTGTATGGACATCATTGTATGTTAGAATGGATGGGTGTTAATGTTGATTTGTAAAAAATACAGTAAACTGTTTACTTGGGGTCTTAAAGGTGGTAATTTGTATAAAATTCACATGGGTGTATCTATGGAAAAGAGGAGATGGAATTAATAAGTGTTCACTTCTTCCTTATCCCTTTCGAACAGTGTATAATGTTACTTTATTGCATTTGCCATTTGCTTGTATTTGCTATATTTTTGTGTTCGAAATAAACTATCTATCTACCTATCTATCTATCTAAAAAAGTAATCAATTCTTGAGTAAGATGAATGTGGTGTTGAATAAAAAGTATAATCTTTTACATTGGGGTTGAATTCCCTCCATACGTCACAGATTCCCATTTCTTTTAATAGCATCCGAGTTTTCCTATTTTGAGTGTTATTTTGATGTGAAGAATTACCTGTTGCATCCCAATATGGATTCAGTCTTAGATTGAAGTCTCCACCACATATCACTAAACCTTGGGCTTTAGTTATCATTAGGTCGAATACATTTTTATAAAATTTCCATTTAGCCCCTGGTGGTGCATATACATTCAGCAGGGTGATATCTTCTCCCTCTAGCTGCCCAATTACCAAACTGTACCTCCTGTGGTCTATATTAATCATATATCCCATAACCTACATATGTTTAAGCATGTGAGAGTGTTTAGTGATTACATATGTAAAGCGACTTCACACCTCAGAACAGGACAAAGGGTCTCAACTGCCAGTGAAGATCAAAGAGCATCCGAGGCACTGCGGTGGAGACCGGACGGGTTGCCCTGACCCCCCAGGGCCAGGTGGAGGAGTACGAAGACAAAAGAGGGGATTAAGATAGTGAGGGATGTCAGCTTTTGATATGCATGTCTTTTGTTATGTGCGAGTATAAGTTCATAGAGCCGAAGGTGTTCGCTCTCTTATTTCTTCTGCTGCTGCACCTAGATGAGACTTGTTAGAGGAGCTGATAATAAACTTTGGTTTATGAATCACATCGCCTCGTTATTTCAAGCTCCTCTACACTGGTGACCCTGACGCAAGAATGGACCAGAGGCATTCCCCCGCGATCGACTCATCTGTGGCGACCCAGGCAGACACCGGTGCCCATGCAGACAGGGGAACAGATGGACGACGTTCCCCCACGGCAGAAGTGATAGAGAGGGCTCAACCGAGCACCAGCGCCGCGGAGAGAGCCGAAGCAAGGCACTCTCACCCTGCGGACACATCAGTGACGGTCCACACAAACGCCGTCACCGTCAAGCTGCCGGACTTTTGGCAGGAAGACCCTGCCTCGTGGTTTCAGCAAGCTGAAGCCCAGTTTGCACTTGCAGGCATCACGGCTGACGATACAAAGTTCTATCACATCGTCGCCAAACTAGACGCCGCCACTTCGAGATGTGCACGGAGCATAATCCAGCGGCCGCCGGCCCAGGACAAATATGAAGAACTGAAAGCGACCATCGTAGCAAATTACGTCCCCTCAGCCGAGGAGAGAGCCGAGAGGATCCTGGCGGTCTACGGCCACAGAGGAAGTAGACCCAAGGCCCTCATGGAGGACTTGCTGCAACTTAAAGAAGAGGACAATGACAACTTCCTCTTCCATTTCATATTCCTCAGTACGCTGCCGCCACACATGAGAGGGATGCTTGCCAACATGCGATGCAGCACCCAGCAAGACTTCCGCACGCTGGCTCACGAAGCTCAAAAGCTCGTCAACGCCTGCAAGGAGCAGACACCCACAGCAACATCCGCAGACCTCAACGCTGATGTCCGGAGCCACGAGGAGCCACAAATCACAGAGCAGAATCAGCCCGCGGTGACAGCGACACGGCCAGGACGCAACAGACGGAGCGACGTTTGTTATTACCACCACCGCTTCGCCGAGAAGGCTTACAAATGCATCCTCCCCTGCAAATTCACGATTTCGGGAAAACGCCAAAGCTGAGAGCCGTTAACAGCGGCGGTTCTCAGCGAAAAAAGCAAGCTTTTATATGTGACAGACGGACACACCGGCAAGCAGTTCCTTATCGACACGTGAGCTCAACTAAGTTTTGTCATGCCCTCCCAAGCAGACCGGGCCATGGGCCCCCGGGGCAATGGAGCGGTGGCAGCCAACGGCTCCATCATTGACACTTTTGGCAAAAAGAGCCTGCCCCTCTGCATTCACAGCCGCAACTACAGATGGACATTTGTTGTAGCGGCGGTGAGTTTTAACTTGTTGGGCGCAGATTTTTTGTGTGCACATGGGTTATTAGTTGATCTAGCGAACAGACGCTTGGTTAATGCACTGTCCTTTGCTTCTATTCCCTGCTCAACTCAACTTTCTCCACCACCCGTGCAGGCTAGCGTCACCACAGCAGGAGGTAAGTTTGATCAACTCCTCACCCAATTTCCAGCACTCACAATTCCCAAATTCTCAGCCACAGTGGCTAAACACGGGGTCGAACACTTTATTCCCACAACGGGCCCACCCGGGCCCACCCGGGACTCGGGACGAGTTTACCACCCTTGAAAGATTAGGCATTATCAGATGCTCGAAAAGCCCCTGGGCGTCACCACTTCACATGGTCCCGAAATCCGACGGTTCTTGGAGGCCGTGCGGCGATTACCGCAGATTAAACAATGCGACAGCGCATGACCGCTACCCAGTTCCTCACATTCAAGACTTTTCACTACATCTGGCAGGTGCGCGCATTTTTTCAAAAATAGACCTAGTCCGCGGTTATCATCAAGTCCCAGTTAGAACAGAGGACATTCCTAAAACAGCTGTAATAACCCCCTTCGGCCTTTTTGAATTTTTGCGGATGCCTTTCGGCCTCAAAGGTGCTGCTCAAACCTTTCAGCGGATGATGGACGCAGTATTACGCGATCTCCCTTTCGTGTTCGTCTACCTCGACGATATGCTGGTAGCCAGCTCGTCTGAGGAAGAACACGAGCAGCATCTCACAATGGTTTTTCAGAGACTAGAAGAGCACGGGTTAATAATCAATCCAGCCAAATGCAAATTCGGCGTGTCACAAATTGATTTTTTAGGACACAGAGTTTCTCCAAAGGGGGCAGTCCCACTGCCAGACAAAGTTCACGCAGTAAAAAATTTCCCACGGCCACAAACGGTCAAATCGCTGCAAGAATTTTTGGGAATGGTTAATTTTTACAACCGTTTCCTCCCCCACACAGCTCAGCTCATGCAGCCCCTATATGACGCGCTCAGAAAACAAAAACCTTCCAACACGGTCGAATGGACCCCGGAACGCGAACGCGCCTTCGCGGAAGTAAAAAGTGCCCTAGCTAATGCCACATTGTTGGTTCACCCCGATCCCTCGGCCCGCATTGCGCTAACCACAGACGCTTCAGACCTGGCCATAGGGGCAGTTGTAGAACAACACGTCAGCGGAATCTGGCAACCTTTGGCATTTTTCAGCAAATCGCTAAACCAAACTGAGCGTAAATACAGCACTTTTGACCGGGAGCTGCTGGCGCTTCATTTATCCATCCGCCACTTCCAGTTCTGGTTGGAAGGGCGGCGTTTCACGGCTTTTGTAGACCACAAACCGCTCACCTTTGCGATGGCTAAAATTTCCGAACCGTGGTCAGGCAGGCAACAAAGACAGCTGGCTGTGATTTCAGAGTTCACCACAGACATTCGACATGTGGCAGGCAAACTTAACGTGGTAGCAGACTGCCTCTCTCGCGCTGTGACATCGCCAGAGCGTGAGGAGACAGATTATACTACCTCAGCCGCTGAACTCTTCGCCAACGCGGACACATACGCAGCACCAATCCACGCAGGGATAGATTATGCAGCCATGGCAGAGGAGCAAAGTAGTGACGCGGACGTGCGCACACTCCTGTCTGGACCAACAGGGTTAAGGCTGGAGGAAAGGGTTTTATGCGACGGTGTGCCCCCCCTAATATGTGACATCTCAGCCGGCCGACCTCGCCCGGTAGTCCCAGCTGCATGGCGCCGCCGTATTTTTGACTCGATTCACTCCCTCGCGCACCCAGGTGTGCGCGCTTCGGTTAAAATGGTCGCCGAAAAGTTTGTGTGGCCTGGCCTGCGCAAAAACGTAAAAGAATGGGCAAAGACTTGCATTTCTTGTCAGCGTGCCAAAGTACACAAACACACAAAAGCCCCTCTGGAGCCTTTTCGAATCCCTGCTAGAAGGTTCGACCATGTTCATGTCGACCTCGTGGGGCCACTACCTTCCTCCCAAGGTTTCACACACCTGTTAACAATGATAGACCGCACCACGCGCTGGCCAGAGGCAGTCCCTCTGGCGTCAACCACAGCGGAGGAAGTCGCTCGCGTTTTTTTGACAAACTGGGTGGCACGTTTCGGCGTCCCATCGGAGATCACGTCCGATAGGGGGCCTCAATTTGTCTCGGAGCTTTGGTCAGCCATGGCCAGCAGCTTAGGGGCGACAATTCACCGCACCACCGCTTATCACCCTCAGGCTAATGGGTTATGCGAGCGTTTTCACAGATCTTTAAAGGCCGCCCTCAGAGCCTCACTAACGGATACAAATTGGGTAAATAAACTTCCCTGGGTTTTATTGGGGTTGCGTGCTGCACCCAAAGAGGATCTAGATGCCTCCCCAGCAGAATTAGTTTTTGCACAACCTCTCAGGCTCCCAGGTGAATTTTTACCAGAGAACCCAGAGCCAGGGCATCTTCCAGCCCCGAGGTTTTTTAGGCAGCAACGGACCGGACTCTCTCCCCGGACCGGCACATCACTCTTTTCCACGGGTTTTTGTCCCCCAAGCTTTAAAAAACGCTGAATTCGTTTTTGTTAGGCATGAAGCTTTAAAACCAACTTTCCGCCCACCATACGATGGGCCATTCAGAGTGCTGGAACCTGGGGATAAACATTTTGTGCTTGATTTTGGGGATAGAAAAGAAACAGCATTGACAGACTTAAACCTGCCTTCTTGTTGAGAGACGAGCCTGCACGGTTGGTGAGAGCACCTCGGCGGGGTAGACCCCCCAAGAGAAAAGACTCAGCCCCCCTGCAGGGAACAATTAATCACTCTCCTCTCCAAGCTGCAGATTCCTTACAGGAAGGTCCCACCAGGACGCCCAAGCAGACCCACAGCAGATTCGGGAGAAGATTAAAACCCAGACGGCACAGAGACTGATGCAAACTACTCAACAGTTGTTCACTAATTGTGCTGTAACAGTTTAGGACTGACTTGTGATATTACTATGCTGTTATGATTACCACTGAACTCTCTTAGGAGCATGGCTGCTGGAAAGTTTCTTCTGTGTCAAGAGGTGTAGCAGTTAGTATGTCATAATAATTATCTTAAACTGTGAATTTTTCTATTGTCCTTTTCTTAGTCGTTCGGGGGGGGGGGGGGCTGTGGTTTATATTAATCATATATCCCATAACCTACATATGTTTAAGCATGTGAGAGTGTTTAGTGATTACATATGTAAAGCGACTTCACACCTCAGAACAGGACAAAGGATCTCAACCGCCAGTGAAGATCAAAGAGCATCCGAGGCACTGCGGTGGAGACCGGACGGGTTGCCCTGACCCCCCAGGGCCAGGTGGAAGAGTACGAAGACAAAAGAGGGGATTAAGATAGTGAGGGATGTCAGCTTTTGATATGCATGTCTTTTGTTATGTGCGAGTATAAGTTCGTAGAGCCGAAGGTGTTCGCTCTCTTACTTCTTCTGCTGCTGCACCTAGATGAGACTTGTTAGAGGAGCTGATAATAAACTTTGGTTTATGAATCACATCGCCTCGTTATTTCAAGCTCCTCTACACCTCCCTTCTTTATCTTTGTGTTCTGATTTTTTTTCAAATGTAATTTTGGTTGATATCAATGTCGCTACTCCCCTCCTCCTCTCTGACTTATATGAAGATGAAGAGATCATTTTAAACCCTTGTCTATTGAGTTTAGTGTGTTCCACGTCTGTTAGGTGGGTTTCTTGTAAAAATATTATTTCTGCTTTGTCTTTTTTCATTTTGCATAGAATCTTGGATCTTTTAACTGGATTCGGGATCCCTTTTACATTATATGAGGCTATTTTGGTTACACCCTGTTTCTCCATTGTATTTTCTTATTTAGTACAACAGTGTGGTGGCCCACTTTTTTGCTACTCAGAAACTGAAAGAACATTAAGAACATAAAAAACATTAAGGACATAGTGTACGAAACTTTAAAACAAAAAACTGTCAAAAAAACTTCCTGAGCTTGGGTCTCTTTAAAGACCCTGTAAGAGCCCTGATGGAGTGTAGGCTCTGAGGGAAATTCCTCAAACTCTGTTACGTGTTGAGGGCCCTCTCTTACCCCTGTAAGTTGTCCCATGTTTTTAACGTGAATTTCAGATCCCAATCCGAATTTGTAATGATTTTTTTTTTTTTTTATGCCTATACCCTATGAGATTGTGTGCACCCTCCCACCCCTATCACAGCAAACATTCACTCTAATACAGTATTTGTTAGTGTAGGGAGAACATGTGGGTCATTGTTACATTTCTATTTTAACAAGATTTTTTTTTCCTTTAAATTAAGAAGACATTTGTTTCTAATGCTATAACTGCTCCATGAAAGGTTTTACCACATGCTGATTCTGCATCTCCTTTAATGTTTGTTACCTTGTAGGAGGGGGGATGGAAGTGCAGAATGACTGAAAAGAAAAAAAAACAAAAAGGTCACTATTCCTTCCTGGAACTGGAACGCTTATCTTTGTAGCTCTGGGGCTGGGTTTCCCGCTGCTGGCCCGTGGATTTTGAAGGTCTCTGAGTGGACCACGTTTGAGCTCTGATCCTCTCGCACAGAACCGCTGCGGGTTTAAACACCGATACCGGGAGCCCTCTTCTCGCCATGTCAACTGTTGCTTCTTCCACTGAATTATAGAGACATGACTCTTCACCATAAAAGACCCTTAACTTTGCAGGAAATGGCGTCCGAAAGCGTAGATTCTGTTCCCGTAGAACCTTTTTGGCGTCGTTATATTCCCGTCGCTTTTTAAGAACCTCTGGGGCGTAATCATGCTCCACGAAGACTTTTCTCTCTTGATGCATAAATCCTTTTTTCTGCCAAGCCCGTCTTACAACCTCTTGTTTTATTTTGAAATCGGAGAATCTTACCACCACCGAACGTGGGGGCGCTTCTGCCGCTGGCTTTGCGGCTAATGTACGATGGGCCTTTTCTGTCTTCAAATCGGTGGTTTGTGGAATATCCAACTTCTCTCTCAATAAGGATTCCACGCATTCTGCCACTGTGTTGAAACTATCTTCAGCTCCCTCTTTCAGACCGTGAATTCTGATGTTGTCTCGTCTTTGTCTTCCTTCTTGGTCGGTTAGCTTAGCCTCCAGCCTTGACTGTTTTTTGTGTAAATCCAGCATAGAATCTTCAAGCACTTTTATTCTTTCTTCAGCTTCCAAGATTCAGTTTTCGGCCTGGTCCATTCTGCTGTTCATCCTTTTTAATTCCTCTCTGAATTCATGAAATTCGGCCCGAAATCGTCGTAATTTGTCAAATAGCGATTTCAAGCTAACCTTTTTGTTAGCTAGGTCCAGCTCCTCGTCTTCTGAACGGAGGTCCTCCGGTTCAGATTCTGCGGCCGCTGCGCGTCCTGACCTGGGGAATGTCAGTTTCTTCTGTTTTTGGTTTGGCATGGTGTTTTTGTCTTTTGATTTTTATTCTTCCAAAAATCCGTTAAGTCTGATTTTGAAGATGTTTTCCCTGGATTGGGTCTGGGAGCTTCAGCGTTAAGTTGCTATCACCATGGCGTCCAGACCGGAAGTCCATTTGGTAGTTTTAAGATAAATTTGCTTCAAGTTGTGACTGTCTTTTGTGTAGATTGAAGTTCTTAACTTTTTTGTGAGGCAGGCACCGAAAATGATGTGTGTGTGTGTGTGCGTGTGTGCACGCGCATGTGTGTACATGTGTGTGTGTGTGTCTGCCAGATGGTGGTGGTGGTGGGGGAAGGGGGGGGGCGCCGTACCCTAATCCTGCCTAGTGTGCCATTATGACCAAGGCCAGCCCTGATTCCACCAATATAGAAAATCAAAGCCACCTTTAGCATCCTGTGATGACACCATCATCTTTGCCCAATCTTTAGTATATTATGTACAACAATGGGAATGGGCTATTTATTTCCTTATAATATTAATCAATCCATTACTTAAACTACAAACCCAACTCACTTGTGCTGGATGAAACCAGGCTTCATACACTTTTAAAACACACAGTAATTGGCATATTGTGGGGCCATGGTGTTGGACGTCTCAACCCAGGGAACAATGGACCAAAAGAGGAGGTGTCACCGGGAGGTATCAGATGGGACAGTAAGGACTATGTGCCCCCCGGGGAGAGGAGTAAATGGCGGGCCGCTGGGAGAATGGTGTTAGAGCGGCACCGGCGTTATGTCATGTTAATGTGCTGCACAGGCTTTGTTCTAGACATAATGTGTTATGGTTGGAAGTGCCGGGTCTCGATGCTTGGGAATGGAGAGATAAAAGAGGAATGCACAGAGACCCGGGATTCTTGTTTACTGTAAATTATGTTTGAGAAGGAATAAAGTTTCTGTGTCGTCCAGCTCATTGCCTCGCCTGCCTCCTTTCTCCACATTGGTGACCCAAAGACGTCCCATGGAAAGTGAGCAGAGCACTGCCCCAGAGACTACCTGGAGAGAGAGCACCAGCGCCGTGTGGGTGGTCTCAGTCGAGCTCCCAGACGTCTAGCTTCACAACCTGACCATGTGGTTCTTGCACATAGAAGCCCAGTTCGCACTCCGCGGGATAACAACGGACGATACCAGATATTACTACGTGGTCGCTGCGCTGGATGCGCACACCATGCAACAGGTGACGAGCCTGCTCCAGGAGCTGCCCGCCCAAGGAAAATATGAAGCGCTCAAGAAGATGCTTCTCCAGTGCTATACCCGTTCTGACAGTGAGAGGGCAGAGAGGCCCCTAACACATTCGGAGTTAGGGGACAAGTCAGCAGTGGAGCTTATGGAAAGCATGTTGGCCCTGAGGGGGAAGGATGACAAATCTTTAATGTTCACCCACTTGTTCCTCAGGAACCTACCGGCTACAGCGAGGGCGATCTTGGCCAACTCACCACGGCTGGTTGCTAAGGACTACCACGCACTGGTGCAGGAAGCAGACCACATCATCCTTGCAACCAGAACTCCTGGCGTGCAGGCAGTGGCACCGGCATCCATGAGGGACTCCAGTGAGGTCGAGGACCCGTTTGTGGTAGCCAGGACCAACACCAGAAGACAACAGAATGGGGCAATCTGTTTTTATCATCGCCGTTTCGGCTCGAATACTCAACGCTGCCTGTCGCCATGCCAATTCAAGAAGCCAGGAAGACGGCAAATTCAGAATTCGGTGGCAGGTGCAACCAATGTCGACAGGAACAGACTGCTTTATGTTACAGACACACATTCAGGGAGATGGTTTTTGGTGGCCTCTGGCTCCCAGAAGAGCCTCATCCTGCCAGTCAGTGCAGACAGGGTGGCAGGACGCAGTGGTCCCGAGCTCATGGCCGCCAACGGATCCACCATCAGGAATTTTGGCAAACGGACACTGACAATATGCTTACACGGATGCAACTTTCAGTGGGACTTTATGATAGCTGCATGTTCCAGCCCCATTTTAGGTGCAGATTTTTTATGTACTTACGGGTTGTTTGTCGATGTTGCTTATAGGAGTTTAGTGGACGCTGTCTCTTTTACCTCACTGCCCTGTACAGCTTGGGGAGCTGGGTCAACAACACTGGCTAACATTATAGCTCCAGGAAGTAAATACCAACATTTCTCGTACAGTTCCCAGCACTCACGGTCCTGACTTTTTTGGCTACGGTAATGAAACATAGGGTCGAGCACTTTATAATGACAAAAGGTCAGGTGGTGATCACGTGTCCTTGGCGTTTGGACGCAGCTAAACTGGCCAGTGCATGGGAGGAGTTTGTCAACTTAGAGCAGTTGGGCATCATCGGGTGCCCCAACAGCCCATGGGCATCCCCACTATACATGGTGCCTAAAGCTGACGGGTCATGGCGACCGTGTGGCGATTTCCGACACCTGAATAAACACGATCGTTATCCCATTCTGCACATCCAGGATTTTTCCATGCACCTGACCTGGGCACGTGTTTTTTCGAAAGTGGATCTGGTCCGCGGATACCATCAGGTCCTGGTGCGAGCGGAAGATGGTCCAAAAACAGCAGTAATAACTCCTTTCGGCCTTTTCAAGTTTTTACACATGCCATTCGGATTAAAAGGTGTGGCACAGACTTTCCAGAGGATTATGGATGCAGTGCTTCGCGACTTGTCTTTTGTTTTTGTCTACTTAGACAACATTCTGGTAGCTAGTGTCGCCAAGGAGGACCACATCACCCATCTCAAGACAGTTTTCCAGAGGTTGGAAGCGTACGAGCTGATAGTTAACCCGGCGAAGTGCCAGTTCGGTGTGCCAGAGATTGATTTTTTAGGCCACTGCATTTCGCCAGAGGACGCAATTCTGTTACCGGATAAGGTGCGCGCTGTGGCGGACTTTCTATGCCTGCAGACTGTGAGAGCACTACAGGAGTTTTTGGGAATGGTTAATTTTTATAACCGTTTCCTTCCCCGGGCAGCCCAGCTGATGCAGCTGTTGTATGCTGCACTTAAATAAAAGAAGCCCGTGGAAGCCATCGACTTGACTCCCGAGCGAGTTCAGGGTTTTACTAAAGGCAAAACAACGCTTGCAGATGCCGTGTTGTTAGCCCACCTGGATCCGTTTGCACAGATAGCGCCCACGACAGATGCATCTGAAGTTGCCATGGGGCAGTGGTGGAGCAGTGTGTCTCAGTTTCGTGGCAGCCGCTCGCATTTTTTTGCCTGACTTTGCACGACAATGAACGCAAGTACAGCACATTCGATAGAGAATTGCCATTTCCAGTTCTGGCTGGAGGGGTGCGAGCTCACCACGTTCGTGGACCATAAGCTGCTGATGCACGCGAGGTCCAAGACCTTGGAACCGTGGTCGGCCTGGCAGCACCAGCATTTGGCCGCAATTTTGGAGTTTACTACCGACATTGAACACATTGCCAGTAAACTCAACTTCGTGGCCGACTGCCTGTTGCACGTATTAATCGCTCCAGTCTACATGGGAATAGATTTCCCTGCCATGGCCGTGGAACAAGCTGGGGGATGCGGACATTTGCGCACTCCAGTCTGTGCCAACTGGGTTAAGGCTGGAGAACAGTGTGATGCAAGAAGGATGCCCTCCCTTGCTCTGTGACGTCTCCACTGGCCGCCCACGCCCAGTGGTTGGTGCCATCACGTTTCTTGAGTCAGTCCACTCCCTTTTGCATCCCAGAGTACGTGCTTCGGTGAAGCTAGTGGGGGTGAAATTCATCTGGCCACGCTTGCGCAAAGACATGAAAGAATGGGTTGCAGCTTGTGTTGCGTGCCAGCTGGCCAAAGTGCACAAGCACACCAGAGACCCCCTCGAGCCATTCCAAATCCTGGCCAGGAGGTTCGACCACGTCCATGTGGATTTGGTGGTACCTCTCCAGCCGTCGCAAGGTTTTACAGTACGTACCTCTTAACAATCATGGAACCACGTCTGCAGAAGTGGCTCGAGCTTTTTTATTGGCTTGGGTTGCACGTTTCAGATCTCCATCGGATATCATGTCCAACAGGGGTCCACAATTCATTTCAGAACTCTGGTCCACGATGGCCAAGAGCCTGGGGGTCAAAATTCACCGCACTACCGCGTACAACCCCCAGGCTAACGGGTTATGCAAGCATTTTCATAGGTCGCTTAAAGCAGCGATCAGAGCTTCGCTCACGGACACAAATTGGGTCGACTGCCTGCCCTGGGTTCTTTTAGGGTTGTGGTCCGCACCTCAGGAGGATTTGGCAGCCTTCCCGGCAGAACTCGTTTTTTCTCAGCCACTGAGGATCCCTGGAGAGTTTGTACCGGAAAACCCCACGCCTGAGGCTGATCCGCCCGCACAATTTTTACACCGTATGGAGGCTGTGAGCACACTGGGCCCGGCCCACCATCTTTTTCCCAGCACATTCATCCCAAAAAGCTTGCAGAACGCCAATTTTGTTTTTGTCAGGCACGATGCGCACCAGACCCCACTGCGCCCACCGTACAACGGACCGTTCAGGGTGTTGGAACCTGGGGAGAAGCATTTTGTGTTAGACTTGGGGGGGTGTAGGGAGACCATCTACATCGACAGGCTGCAGCCCGCTTTTGTGTTGGAAGATGGGCAGGTGGTGTTGGCCCAAGCTCCCCGGCGCGGACGCCCATCGTTGGTGGCTCCGCAGGTTGGTGATCCCTCAGCAGGGACCTGTGCTCGCGAAGATAATGTGTTTTCCCCTCCTCCCCTTTTCCATCCACAGACTGGTCTCCTGTACACCCCGCCAGCAGGGCGGTTCGACTGGATTGGCAACCCCCCGCTACAGCCGCTATGGGCACTAGCTCAAGCCCAAAGGACAGGGGAGTAAGTGCCCTTTCTTGGTGTTCGGGTGGGGGGAGTTGTGTGGGGGCATGGTGCTGGACTTCTCCACCCAGGGAACAATGGACCAAAAGAGGAAGTGTCACCGGGGTTATCAGACGGGACAGTAAGGACTATGCATCCCCCGGGGATTGGAGTAAATGCCGGGCCGCTGGGAGAATGGTGTGAGAGCGGCACCGGTGTTATGTCATGTTAATGTGCCACACAGGCTTTGTTCTAGACATAATGTGTTATGGTTGGAAGTTCCGGGTCTCGATGCATGAAAATAAAGAGATAAAAGAGGAATGCACAGAGACCCGGGATTGAGATTCTTGTTTGCTGTAAATTATGTTTGAGAAGGAATAAAGTTTCTGTGTCATCCAGCTCATTGCCTCGCCTGCCTCCTTTCTCCACAATATAACAATTTAAAAAAATGATTCCAAGGGATAGTGCATCTCCACATGAAAAATCTATCTCTAAATATGTTTTCTGTGTTACCATTTTCAGCTTACTAATAAAACTCTTTTCATTAAATGATTGCTTGGCCCTGACCTCCTAATGTCATGGTTTGAGCCCCAACGGGGCAGATAACTGGACTCTGATACATAATGACCGTCCAACATAATTTAATAAACACAAAAAGGCACCTTGGAAACTGAAACAAAAACAGACTAAGATTTGGCAAGGCAGACAAAACTTCAAGCAAGACAGACGGACAGGACAACGCAGAAGTATGTTTGAAATGCCAAAGTGATCATTGAGGGGCTGCATCCCTTAAACAGAGCAAAGCATTATCAACAGAAACACAAAACAGCCATGAATAATCAAGAAATCAACAATGCTGAAACCAACTAGACTATGGTGGAAATAAACCAGAGACCCTGTCATAACAAAACCCAAACAGAGTTCAGAATCAAGCAAGGATAAATGTGAAACAAGATTATGATAATACACATACACAGAATAACTAGGAGTAACTAAGGTACAACAAGGATGATAATAATTATGAACACGAGAATAACTTAAAGTGTGAGCCTGGTCCTCCGATTAAGCTGAGACCCTAAAACCTAAAAGACAATTAATGGCAACTCTGGGCTTAATTATTCAGGAATGTTGAATTCTGAATCAAGGGTAAAAGCAACCAGTTGTAGAATGCATGCTAAGCATAGTACAAGGTTGAGCAATGTATTAGTGTAATGCCATCATGACAGATAAAACTAATTATCTATTAGAGAGTGAGGGATTATAGAAACATGTCCAGCAAACGTAAAAAAAAGTAGAAATGACTCAAGGAAAGAGAGAAATACAGTAGCCCTAAACTGAGTCAGTTGGCAAGAAAGAAAAAATCCTTTCCCCTCTCATTTTCTATTTCTTGACTTTACCTTGTGGAGAGTGTATTTTGAGGGATAACATCCAATCCACTGAGAACATGTCTTGGACTATTCTGTGAGGAAAAAAGGCTGCTTCAGCAAATAGCAAAGTACAGGAGCAATGGCAAGGCACCCAGTTCACACTTTACATACAAATAGCTGTCAAAATAAAATTGCCTGTTTTGAATAAGGATATTTCAGGGACAAAAACATAAATATATGAAAGGACAAAGTGCCCAACTGGAACAAACAGGAAAGCATGAAATAAGATATTAATGTGTTCTAAATTGAAAAACACTGCATCATGACTTAAAAATAAAGTAAATAAAGTACACTCATGTCACTTTCATCAGATTTCTAATATAAATGGTATTATTTTGATATTTTTTTCATGGAAACTTCATACAGATTAGGATAATGATATTTTTCATTGAGCGAGGCCACACTGACCAACTTTCTACTGGTAATCGGTATGGAATGGGAAGGCCTTTTGGAAAACAAGAAGCATGTCACTGCATAAATAGCATTCTCTTAAAACTATAATGCTTATGATTACAGACATATTGCATTGTCTCTGCAAAGATCTTTTCAAGATTATAAAAACTGCAACGAATATGTCAAACTGTGTAGGTCACTGTAATTTTTTTTTTCTTTTTGAAAATTTGTGCCATTTCATTTTATAAACCCTGAAACTTTTTTTTTCCATTTTGGACACTTTGTAGTAAGCAATTATGGTGGCACACAGACTTCACTATAATAAAACAGCCAACACAAATACAAAAAATACACAACACAAATACAAAAGCCACAACAAAAATGCAAAAAACCCACAAAAAATATAAAAGAACAACACAAATAAAAAAGTCAAAACAAAAATAAAAAAGCCACAACACAAATACAAAAAAACACAAGACAAATATAAAGATCACAACACGCTACAGAAAAATCCACAACAGAAATACAAAAAATGTCATGATGGCCGCTAAGCCATCATCAGCATCATCAACATCAGCTGCACTCACTTCAGCAGGTGGCAATCAGCGGGCCATAAAAGCCCAACGCGCGGACGCCTCAGCACGGAGTCGTCTGTCACCCTCACTGAGCAAAGTGCCGAGATCGCGACTTCTCGTGAAGAATTCTACGCTTCGCCAAACCAGGCCACGTAAGCCATCTCCTCACAATTCCTCTGCTAGCCTTTTCCCCTGTGCACAGGTGGACCTCCCTGGCGGCGGACCACCCTCCTCTGCTGATGAGGCACCGTCCCCCGCTCCGCGGAGCGCCTCCTCATCTCCACAGCACTGGACACCATGAGCACGACGTCGCACGGACACCAGGAGTCTGTCAGCCTCTCATTGTGGCACCTGCAAGTAAGCCCCTGCAGCATACCCGCCGAACATTGCTACTGAACAACTGTAACCTTATGCTTGTGTTTTCCAGGGTTGCCAGGTTACCACAAGACGGGCTCAGCTCCAGTGGCCAGACGAACATTCACACATTCACTCACACTTCACTCATAAATTCACAATAAAGATAATTGTCTGTATCTCTCGTGTCAGCGTCTGTCTCTTGGGTCGTAAATCATGTCAGTACGACTCCGTCACGATGACCCATCAGACAGTGCGTTGTCGCGCCGCTTTAACACACTCAGCGCACAAGTAGACATGATTTCCCACCAGCAGACAGTAATCTTAAACCAACTAACTCAGATTAACAGCCGGCTGGATCGTCTGGAAGGTCACCAGGCATTCCCCCCGGCTAACGGGGCGCCTTCTGCACCCGCAGCTGCGGCTACTAGCCGAACCAGTCCATCTTCCACACATCGCCTAACTCCTGTACCAACCCCCGCACGCTTTACTGGTAAACTGGGGAAGGCCCGGGGGTTTTTGCTACAGTGTGAGTCAGTTTTCCTCCGCGTCCCGGGGGACTTTGCCACTGATATGAATAAGATTGGGTACATCATCAACCTGCTGGGAGGCAGGGCTCTTGATTGGGCTTATACCATCATGGCCAAACCAAATTATTCATTGTTAACTTACCAGCTGTTCGTGGCGCAGTTCATGGAAGTGTTCAATCATGTGGACCGGGGCGCCGTGTTAACTGAACGGCTGCTTGGACTTCGGCAGGGCAGTAGATCTGCCGCCGATTATTCTGTGGACTTCCGGGTATTAGCCGGTCAGGTTGGGTGGGGGGAGCCAGCACTCTGTGGAATTTTCCTCCGCAACCTTAACTCCGAGTTGAAAGACGAGCTAGCGGCAAAGGAGAAACCAGACAGACTTGGGGAATTAATCTCCCTCACCATCAGCCTAGATAGCAGACTGAGGGAGCGAGCAGCAGAACGACGAACAGCTATCCGTGCAAATAAGTCTCGCCCTCGCTCCGCTAGGTCCCCCCTCCTTGCTCTGCCCGCATCTGAAGAACTTCCGGAGCAGGAGGATATGGTTATGGGGCAATCGGGTCTTACAGCAGCTGAGAGACAGCGTCGCAGGGAGCAGGGGTTATGCTTCTACTGTGGGAGTGAGGCACATGGAGTAGTCGATTGCCCGTTAAAAGGGGAGGTCCGCGGATCACGGTAGGGGGATTCGCGGACAAGAATCAGACAAAGCCCCTCACTAGTTGCCACATTCCCATTCGGCTCATTCATAAACACAAGGAACACACCACACTAGCCTTAGTTGACTCTGGGGCTGAGCAAAACTTTATCTCCAGAGACCTGGCAACCCTGATGGGCCTCAGCTGTCAACCTTTACGCCCTCCCATCCATCTGGTCACCCTGTCAAAAACATCTTTGATGTCAGTTTCCCATCAGACGGCACCTGTGTTAACGATAGTTTCTGGTAACCACAGGGAGGAAATACGGTTCCTGGTCTTGCCCTTCTCCTCCTCACCCGTCATCTTGGGGTACCCTTGGCTCCGGCTGCATAACCCCACGTTCGACTGGCAAGTTGGGAGAATAACGGCTTGGAGCTCATTCTGCCTGAGCGCCTGTCTTCAGTCCGCTGCATGCGCTCCCTCAGTGCCGATGACGCCTCCCTCAACACCTCCTCCGGACCTGTCAAAGGTGCCTGACGTCTACCATGATTTGGGCCAGGTGTTTAGTAAGTCACGGGCGTTGTCCCTTCCCCCCCATCGCCCGTACGACTGCGCGATTAATCTCAAGGCTGGGGCTCCTCTCCCGGCGAGCCGCCTGTACAGCCTATCAGCTCCGGAACGCGAGGCCATGGATACGTACATCAAGGAGTCCCTGGCCTCCGGTATCATCCGTCCATCCTCCTCGGCCGTTGGAGCAGGGTTTTTCTTCGTTGGGAAGAACGACGGGTCGCTGCGCCCCTGCATCAATTTCCGGGGTCTCAACGACATTACTATTAAGGACAAATACACTCTTCCCTTGATGAACGCTGCCTTCGATTCCCTCCAGGGGGCGTCTTGGTTTACTAAACTAGATCTACGGAACGCCTATCACCTGGTGCGCATTCGGGAAGGAGATGAGTGGAAGACTGCTTTTCGGACCCCGAGCGGCCACTTTGAATATTTGGTGATGCCGTTTGGGTTAACCAACGCTCCGGCAGTGTTCCAGCACTTAATAAATGACGTTCTCCGGGACTTTCTGAATTCCTTCGTCTTTGTTTACCTTGATGATATCCTTATCTTCTCGCGCACACTGGAGGAGCATCAGGTGCATGTACGACGGGTCCTACAGCGCCTCCTGGAGAATCAGTTGTTCATCAAGGCGGAGAAGTGTGAGTTCCACACGGATCGCACCTCCTTTCTGGGGTTTATAATCGCCCGTAACCAGGTGCTTCCCGACCCGGACAAGGTCAAGGCGGTGGTGGACTGGCCTACGCCCACATCCAGGAAACAGCTGCAGGGTTTTTTGGGGTTCGCCAATTTTTACCGGCGCTTCGTGCCAAATTTTGGGAACATCGCCAGACCCCTGACTGCACTCACATCCCCGAAGGTCCCTTTCCATTGGAGTGAGGAGGCTGCCGCGGCATTTGACAGGCTGAAGGGAGAGTTTGCTTCGGCCCGTGTGTTGACCGAGGTGGACCCGGAGCTCCAATGCCTGGTGGAGGTGGACGCATCGGATTCGGGGGTGGGGGCGGTACTCTCTCAGCGCTCCCTGACGAACGGGAAGATCCGCCCCTGCGCTTACTTCTCTCATCGTTTGACACCTGCTGAGAGGAATTACAGCATCGGCGACAGGAAGCTATTGGCTGTCAAACTTGCGCTGGAGGAGTGGAGACACTGGCTGGAGGGGGCTGCCCAGCCGTTTGTCGTCTGGACTGATCACCGCAATCTTGAATACCTTAGGACTGCCAAGCGGTTGAATGCACGTCAGGCCCGCTGGTCTCTCTTCTTCGGCCGTTTTAATTTTACGATCACCTACCGGCCAGGGAGTAAGAATGGCAAGCCTGACGCCCTTTCCAGGCAGTTTGACGCGCCCTCCGCTGATGACCGGGAGGAGCCTATTCTGCCACCTGCGTGTGTGGTAGGTGCGTTGACCTGGGGCATCTGCGATAAGGTCAGAAGAGCACAGGAGGTGGAGCCTGATCCGGGTGGGGGGGCCCCGGGTCGCTTGTTCGTCCCTCGTCCTGTTAGGAGCCAAGTAATAGAGTGGGGTCACGCGTCCAAGCTGGCGTGCCATTCGGGTGTGAGTCGGACCGTTGATCTCCTCCAGAGAACCTTTTGGTGGCCAGGGCTGCGAAGGGACGTTAACAACTATGTCCGGGCCTGAGCTCAGTGCGCCACGGGGAAGACATCATCATCGGCCCCGGCGGGCTGCTTCATCCTTTGCCCGTCCCCTCCCGCCCCTGGTCCCATGTAGCCATGGACTTTGTGACCAGTTTGCCCCCCTTCGGCCACTTCACGACCGTTTTAACCATCGTGGACCGCTTTTCTAAAGCTGCCCATTTTGTGCCTCTCCGGGGGTTGCCTTCAGCGCGGGAGACGGCGGACCTCCTCGTTCTCCATGTGGTTCGTCCTCACGGAATCCCCGCTAATATTGTTTTGGATCGAGGGCCACAGTTCGTCTCACAGGTTTGGAAGGCGTTCTGTACGGCGCTTGGGGCCACGGCCAGTCTCTCCTCTGGATACTATCCTCAGAGTAACGGCCAGTGAGAGCGAGCCAATCAGGAGCTGGAGGCTGCGCTGCGTCATCTCTTCCTGCTCTTCTTCGTGGAGCATGTACCTCCCGGGGATCGAGTACGCTCATAACACCACGGTGTCCTCGTCCACAGGGATGTCCCCCTTCAAGGCATCACTGGGGTACGATCCACCCTTGTTCCCGGAGGAGGAGGGGGAGGTAGCAGTCCCGTCTGTTCAGGCTCACGCCAGACACTGTCGGCAAGTTTGGTCCATTGCCCGCAGAGCCCTTCTGAGGACCACGGAACGGAACATTGAGGTGGCCAACCGCCATAGGAGGCCTGCCCCGGATTACAAGGTGGGTGACAAGGTATGGTTGTCCACAAAGAACATCAGTGTGCCTGCCGAGAAGCGTAAGCTAACCAAGCGCTTCATCGGTCCCTTTGTTATCTCCCGCATTGTCAACCCTGTATCTGTGCATCTTGCTCTCCCCTCTCACATGCGCATCTGCCCCACTTTCCACGTCTCCCAGGTCAAGGCCTACGTTGCCGACCCGCTGTGCCCGCCCCCTGCGACTCCCATTCCCCCGACGATGATCGATGGCCATCCGGCCTGGGGGGTAACGGCTGGACGTCCGCAGGAGGGGTCGGGGCCTTCAGTATTTGGTGGACTGGGAGGGGTTTGGCCCTGAGCACCGCTCCTGGATACACCCTGCGTTGATCCTCGACAAGCAGTTGATCCGCGATTTCCATCGGGCGCATCCAGGTAGGATTGGGCAGGTGCCTGGAGGCACCTCTAGAGGGGAGAGTACTGTCATGATGGCCGCTAGGCCATCATCACCATCATCAACATCAGCTGCGCTCACTTCAGCAGGTGGCAATCAGCGGGCCACAAAAGCCCAACGTGCAGACGCCTCAGCACGGAGTCGTCTGTCACCCTCACTGAGCAACGTGCTGAGATCTCGACTTCTCGTGAAGAATTCTACGCTTCGCCAAACCAGGCCACGTAAGCCATCTCCTCACAATTCCTCTGCTAGCCTTTTCCCCTGTCCACAGGTGGACCTCCCTGGCGGCGGACCACCCTCCTCTGCTGATGAGGCACCGTCCCCCGCTCGGCGGAGCTCCTCCTCATCTCCACAGCACCGGACACCACGAGCACGACGTCGTACGGACACCAGGAGTCTGTCAGCCTCTCATTGTGGCACCTGCAAGTAAGCCCCTGCAGCATACCTGCCGAACATTGCTACTGAACAACTGTAACCTTGTGCTTGTGTTTTCCAGGGTTGCCAGGTTACCACAAGACGGGCTCAGCTCCAGTGGCCAGACGAACATTCACACATTCACTCACACTTCACTCATAAATTCACAATAAAGATAATTGTCTGTATCTCTCGTATCAGCGTCTGTCTCTTGGGTCGTAAATCATGTCAAAAAACCCACAAAAAATATATATTTATACAAAAGTCACAACACAAATGCAAAAAAGCCACAATACAATTTTAAAAGTCACAATACAAATGAAGAGCCTCAATCACACACCCTCTATTTCTGCATATGGGACCTTTACAGTTTTTTTTAGTTGCTTAAGAACAATTTTGAAAAACAGGGCCCCGTTTTTCAAAACACTACACAATTAACACAATACCACACCCAAGGAGCACATCATCTCAGACCGTTAACAAAATGGAACACTTTAGCCAAAACTACACGATTTCTTATAAAAAAAAACTATTTTCTTGTCAGAACACAAACACATCCATCTTATGATCTGACTCTTTTTGAAGCAGTTTAAACACCCCTGTGTTCAGCCAAAAACACTTTTTAGCATTTACACAGAGAAGGTGTTAAAATAAATTGACCAACACTGCATGACACCAATTGTGCAGAAGAATGAAAATATTTATTTCTTTTCATGTATTCAAGTCAGCTGATACTGACCATTTCAACTAAACATTCAAAAAACATTTTCAAGTTTTTATTTTTTTTATTTATTATTCTTTATTTAATATGGACATAACAAATTACATTAGTACAATCACAAGGAGAGACCAGATGTTTTGCATAGGTGTATATAGCACAAGTGCTAATTCTCAACACCAGTCCATAGGTGGCTTATATAGGTCATAAGTTAGCCTATACATACAAAATTTATAAGCTAATTAAAATTACAAATACATTACAAATTATAAATAGAGCAAGAGATCCATGATCACAACAAACATAATAATTCAGACTAGATATGTACACATTGCTGGTGAGATTTTAGCCAATCTTTAACACCTCTGTTGAAGAGGTTGGCATTTGCCTCCAATTTTAAGTGAGTTGGCAAAGAGTTCCATAAGTTTACCCCTTTTATGAAGAAAGCAGACTGACCAAATGAAGTTCTCGACATGGTGACAACGCAGTCACCGTTGATGGAAGCTCGTGTGCTTGCTCTGCTAGAGCTCGAGCATCTAGCCACCAAACCAGAAAAAGGAGGTGAAACAAGATTGTATAGACATTTAAAAACCAGTCTGATATTACAGAAGATAATGAAATTTTCAAAAGTAAAAAGATTGTGCTTGACTAAAATACCACAATGATGCCACCGCATTGGTTTGCAGTCCAAGATTTTTATAACCTGTTTATATATTGCAGTTATGGGTTTTAGTGTAATTTGAAATGTTTGTGACCAAGATGTGATACAGTATGACAGATGTGAAAGAATCATCGCGTGCATATATGTATGAGCAGTTCTGAATGACAAAACCCTTCTAATGAGACGGAAACAATTTAAATTGGGTTTAATGTAATGCACCTGCTTGTCGAATCGCAGGTTCCTGTCTAGAATGATCCCTAAATACTTGACCTCATTCACTTCAGTAAGCACCTCATTTCCAATTTTAACATCAAAGACATCATTCATAGGCCTATTTCTAATGGAAATACACATAGCAACAGTTTTTTTTTGACATTCAAGGTTAAATGCGACAACACAAGCCATTTAGAGATGTTCTGTAAAACCTGGGTCAGTTGCTCAGCTGCCATGCTAGCCGTTTTGGCAGACAGATTACGGTGTCATCAGCATACATCTGGCAGCTGGCACCTGGGCAACTATCGGGCAAGTCGTTGATGTATATTGTGAACAACAATGGCCCTAGTATAGATCCTTGTGGTACTCCCATGTTATTGGTGAGCAACCCAGATTTCTCTCCATTGACCTTGACACATTGTTCTCTCCCCTCCAGGTATGACCTAAACCACTGTATTGCCTCAGTTGAAATCTTGAAGTCTTTTAACTTCAACAATAGGACAGTGTGGTTTACCGTGTCAAAGGCCTTTTTTAGATCCAGAAACACGGTCCCCACAACATGCCCCTTAACCAATAAAGCCTTGACCTTCTCGACAAAATAACAGCTATTTCTGTGGAATACTTAGGTCTAAACCCAAATTGCTGTGGATAAAGTAATTGGTTGGACTCTAAATGTTCTATCAATTGAACAGCAACAATCTTCTACAGAATTTTTGAAACTACAGGCAATATAGCAATCGGCCTGTAGTTGCTTACTAGGTCCTTGTCTCCTGACTTATAGACCGGGGTGATTACTGCTGTCTTCCAATTCTCTGGAAAGGTATTTGTTCTTATTGACAAGTTAACTAAGTGAGTAATAGGCTCAGTATTTAAGTTATCAATATCCTTTGCCATAGAGTTATTCATTTTCCCAATAATGTCTAACTGCATCACTGGATACCTCTTTAATGCGAAAACTGTTGTGAACATTAACATGTTCCTTAGAGGATAACTCAGGTGGTCTAAAATAACTTGCCAGTTTATGAACGGATTCAGTGAAAAAACTGTTAAAGACATTGGCCATGGACTCATTACTATCGATGAGGTTATCATCTACCTTGAGACTACTTATTTTTGGATGCTTTTGTTTACTCGAATTTGTTAATCTATTAATATGTTGCCAGAGTTTAGAACTGCTCCCATTGGCCTCCTCAATTAGTTTAAGGAAATAATTAGTCTTAGCCTTCCGAAGCTCAGACACCACTTTGTTCCTTAGACTAGTGAAAGTAAAATGGTCAGTGTTGGTTTTAGTGACCAGAGACCTTTTGAGAGCAAGATCTCTCTTTTTCATAAGCTGAAGAATGTCTTTATTAAACCATGGGAGGGAGCATTTCTTAGGTCTGCTTTTCCAAGTTCTTGTGTATTTATTAAGTAAGTTGCGTAATGTTGATATAAAATTACTGACACTACTCTTTAAGTTCGACACTTTGGTTACATTCTCCCAATTTGCATTCATTAAGTCCTGTTCAAAGTGAACCATGTTTAATTTAGAAATTCCTGTTGTAAACCTAGATCGATTTTCATTTTTAATATGGTGGAAAAGGCGTTGTTTTGATAGCTTTCTTACAACCAGCGTCATGTTGTCATCTGAAAGTCCAGTAATCAAATTATATGTTTTTACGACTCTCTCTGGCCTATTAGTGAAAATCAAGTCAATAAGAGTTTCAGACGTCCTTGTGATATGGGTGGATTTATCAATCAATTGTACATATCTAAATTTCCCCGTAGCTGATTTCAATTTGCCTTTGGCACTTTTATCCATCCAATTAATATTAAAATCACCGAATATAGTACATTCATTACATTTATCACAAATGGAAAGAAGACTCTTGAATTCATTGTAAAACTCAGCACCATGAGATGGGGGATTATAGACTACAACAATGTTAAAATTCATATTTGGTGATAGAATTACATTAAGTCCCAGGCACTCCAAATTTATATTCAATTCGAGTTCGACACATTTAAAACATTCCCTTATATAAATTAGGACACCCCCTCCCTTACTTGTGGTTGTATCATTTCTATAACATAAGTATCCTGATATACTAACTAGATCATTTGATACATTACAATTCAGCCAGCTTTCAGAGATACATAGAAAATCCAAATTAGACTCAATGAGCATATTCCGTATCTGATCCATTTTTGGCAATATGCTTCTAATATTTAAATGACCTCCTAGCAAACCTTTAGATTTGGATTCTGGGTTCCAAATAACTTGTGCGTGGTTTACCGTTTGGAAGAGCTTGTGCTCTCTCTCTGCAGCAGTTGGTGAGGGCTCAGCCAAAGTGGATAACTAATGCTGAGCACCCCTCCGGAAATAAGGCAAGACAATTCATCTACAGGTGTTAACAAATGAATAGGTACTTGCCTTAATTCCTGGGTTGTTGCTGTTGCTGCTGCTGCAGGACCAGGCGAATCCCTTCAGGGGACTGCAGAAGTCGTCTGGTGAGGGTGGTGAAATGCTGGAGTCAGGGGACGCTCCGTCATCGGCTCAGACTCCAATCCACAAGGTGAACCTCCATCCAGCTGGACCGCTAACTCCGGAAGGAGCCATGGCTTATAATCCAGCAACAGTTCTGTCTCTGACAACAAAACCCGCCAGTGCTTCTCCAACTTCTTAGCAGGGGGACCATCAGGGGCATGAAGGCCTTGTGTCCAATCCGGCAAACTGCGGGCTCCTCCAGCGCCGGAGTGACGGTAGATGGTGTCTGCCACTGTTGAAGAGGAGAAGGCGGGGCTGTAGCTTGATGACGGTGAGAGGCTGAAGACCTCCGTACCTGGAGATGCTTCTTCGTCGGCAAAGGTACAGGTGGAGGAGAGGTTTTTGCCAGCCCGTGGAGCATGTGTTGAGAGTTGGACACAGAGACGACAAGAACCACAACTTTCAGATAGCCACACAAGCTGGGTTATGCCTCTATTTCCTGTGCCACACTATCCAAACATTGCAGAACCTCTTTGGGAGTGTGGGAAGCACGAGTGTCAGGAATGATGTCTTCCAACAGCCCCGCAGCCCAACATTCTACCTCTTCCAGTCCAAAAACGTGATAGTCCATGTGGGCTGACATCCTAACAAAAACGAACTAAAACAAAAATAGAACGGAGGGAAAAACAAAAGAACAAACTCACAGTGCTCTGGGTCCAAACTGGCAGTATCCTTCTGTCATAAATCGCCCAGGTAGGGGCAGAACGAAGACCCAAACGCTGGAGATGTGAGTTTACCCTCTAACTGTCCCAGGTGCTGTTTGGAGACATAACCCCTAGTGGTCAAGAGTGGTAAAGATTTTTTGTCAAAAAAAAATAGTTCAGATTTCCAAGGGTATAACTTGAAAGTTGCAAGAGATAATGGCTTACTGTCAATTAGAAAGATGTAGACTATGATCCAAAGTTTCAGATAGGAATACATTTGCACATTGAACTTGCATAATGTCACAACAGCTATATCAATTACATAACTCAGTCAAAAGTGGACTTTGGACATATTTATACAAAGAATGGTTCAGATTTTTGACACCGTTTTTTCCACAGGGGTATGTTATCTTTTCTTCAAAGTATATGAACCAGAAAATCAGTACAATGTAAAGAAGCAAAGAAATTCATCAATCACCATTGGGGGGGTGGGGGGGTGGGGCTCGTCCGCTGGCGTGGTGGCTGCGTTTTTGTCCATCGTGGTCGTTATTTTTGCGTTCTGTTGTCATTTGGGCTCTCTCCCACATCTACAATGTCTCTATCCCACATCAATTTTGCTTGTATCCCGTGGCAATTTTTCGTGTATGAAGCCAGTTATGTGACAATGCATGACGATGAATGGTAGCCATATTGGTCTTATGAGCTCAGAGAATGAAAAAGGAAGAAGAATAAGAAGGATTTCTTCTTTGGTGTATTCCGTGTCAGCCATGATTCCTCCAACGCGTGCCTGCCACCTTCTGAACTGGCAGATCAGAACAAATCATCAGTACAGCTGGGGAGTTAAAGGGATGTCAGAGTGAGTTGACAGGTGCAGTTGCTGCGCTGTGCCACTAGGGGCAGGTGACCTGTCCATGAAATGTGGCCAGTTAAAAGGTTAATAAAAACACGCACACACACACACAAAAACAATAGCACAAAAAAACTTATGAGACAGGAAAAAACTGGGAAGAACAGTGCTGAGGCTGAGATGTGGAACGCATGTCAGGAGACAAAATGAAGCATGGGACACACGCAGGAAAACAGCAGAAATAGACGTAGAGCTCATGTCTAGAGACGAATGCTAATTAGATGTGGGATTCATGTCTAGACACTGAGAAGGACGATGCACCAAATTGTGGTGCAGCGGCCCCTCAAGGCAAAGGGGAATGATCACAAATGATAGCAGGTGTGGGTCACAGGAGCAAGGATAATCAATTCAAATTAATGATAGCTGTGGAAAAAAAAAACAAAAAAAAAACGCAAACTTGAGCTAAAAGAGTAAGTAAATACAGAGCACTGTCAAAATAAAAGCACAGGAGGCTATGGGGAAAAAAAGGTAGCTGACTATATATATATGAAGTACTTTCAAAAAGAGAAACAGACCAGATAATACAGACAGGGAAAAAAGAACCATAAGGCACGGATAAGATAAATACAAAAAAAAGAGATGCAAATCCTGAAATACTACATACAAAAGAGAACTAATGGCAAAGGTGAAGGTAGGCTCATGTCTAAAGGGAAGATAATATTCATACAAAACTGGATGGTCATGGATGCATAATATCAAAGACAAAATAATAGTAACTAAACTAGAAACAGAGAATTTAATAAACAGAAACAAATGACAGACTCAAATAACATAATATATCCAACCAACCAGAATAAATACTAAATTAAACTGGGAAAATTACAGAAAATAATCAGAATAACAAAAGGTGTGAGCACGGTTCCCCATACGTGCTCCGAATCATGACAGACTCATGCAACTTGTGTCATTGTTTTCAAAGAGCACCCAGGGGGAAGTAACTGACTGCCCCATGGATTAGCTCCAGGTCTCAAAGTATAACACAATTCATTTGTGGTGTTTTCTCCTCTTTGGATCCTTCTTTTATCAGTCAGAAATCAGGAGGTCAGCTTTGAGAGGGGAACCACCATAATAGTGTTTGGTGACATGTATAGTTCGAGACAAGGGGATGTAGTCTCACTAAGGGGTTTCACAAAATCCAAATATTATTCATTATTATTACCTCCCACAAAGGAGGACAGAGGTAATGTTTTCCGTAGCGTTGGTTTGTCTGTTTGTTTGTTGGTTGATTGGTTGGTTTGTCTGTTACAAACATAACTCAAAAGGTTATTAATGGATTTAGATGAAATTTTCAGGAAAAGTGTGTAATGGCATGGAAAAAAGATGATTAGATTTTGGTGGTGATTCGGATCATGATGTGGATGTCGGAATTTTTTGAATATTATTGTATATATTAGATAGAAAGATAGATAGATAGATAGATAGATAGATAGATAGATAGATAGATAGATAGATAGATAGATAGATAGATAGATAGATAGATAGATGTACTTTATTGTTCCCAAACTGGAAAATTATAGTGCAACAGCAGCATGACAGTAGACAACCAACATAACCTCCTCCTGGCCTTCTTCGGCCTGGCGGAGGTAATAATCCATCCATCTTCTTCCGCTTAATCCTTTTCGGGTCGCGGGGGGCTGGAGCCTATCCCAGCATCTTTGGACGAGAGGCAGGGTACACCCTGGACAGATCGCCAGTCCATCGCAGGGCCAACACAGAGACACAGACAACCATTCACTCTCACATTCATACCTAAGGACAATTTAGAATCCCCAGTTTGATGCCAACTAACCTAACTTGCATGTTTTTGGCATGTGGGAAGAACCCGGAGAAATCGCGGGGTAAACCTCTGCAAATAACAATAATAATAATAATAATAATAATAATAATAATAATAATAATAATAATAGTAATAATAATGGATTGCATTTACAGTATATAGCACCTTTCATTCAAAATTTCTTCTTCTTCTTTTAGATTCGATTGGCGGTTGGCAACCAGCTTACAGGTGCATTTCCGCCACATACTTCACTCTATATCATCACTCTATATTTCCTGGCCATGGCAACTGCGACAAAGTGTGCAAAGGCACACTGAACAGATGATTAGATTTTGGTGAGGATCTCAAAATGCATACCTCCGCCAAGGGTCTTAATATCTTCTCACAGAGTTTTAGCAACAATACTCCAAAACTACTGGATGGATTTGGATAAAATTTTCACCAGAGGTGGTCCTTGGCTCAAAGATGAACTCATTAGATGTTGGAGGTGATCCATCAGTGCATACCTCCGTCAGGCCCTATCTCGCAATGTACAGATGAATGGCAATATAGATGGACAAAGGGACGGAGGGGAACACAAAGGGAGGGAGGGACAGAGCCTGGCAGAGGTATGCGCTCTCTGATTGCCCTCTAGTTATTACTATTATTATTACTACTATTACACAGGGTTACAAAAACAATTTTTTTTTAAGTTGTCTGTGTTTTTCCAACTGATTTAAGACAATTTTGCACTGAATCCGAAAACAACATCCGTTTCTCTCCATCAGGTGCTAAGTAAAAACCTGTACTTACTTAGTACTGTGCATGTAAGTACATATAAATTGAATGTTATGTCATCATTGCTCAATATTCAGAGAATTTCAAGACATAAATAAAGAATTTTGCTTCATATAAAGTGAAAATACCCGTACATGTAAACATCCATCCATCCATCCATCCATCCATCTTCTTCCGCTTAATCCTTTTTGGGTTGCGGGGGGGCTGGAGCCTATCCCAGCATCTTTGGGCGAGACGCAGGGTACATCCTGGACAGATCGCCAGTCCATCGCAGGGCCAACACAGAGAGACAGACAACCATTCACTCTCACATTCATACCTAAGGACAATTTAGAATCCCCAGTTTGATGCCAATTAACCTAACGTGCATGTTTTTGGCATGTAGGAGGAAACCGGAGAAATCCCGGAGTAAAACGATGCAGACACGGGGAGAACATGCAAACTCCACACAGATCATCACTGTTAGTCGGCGGCTGGGATTCAACCCAGGATCCCCCGGCCAAGGGTTTGCTGCTGTGCTGCCGCAGTGCTAACCACTCCGCCACCGCGCTGCCCTACATGTAAACAAAAACGTATAAAACAACATGTGGCCATAATTCAAAAAGTTGACCTGAATGAGCAAAACCAGTGTGATTTTTGAATTCAGCACATCAACATTGTCCTAAATCAGCTAAAAAAAAAAACTTAGACAATAAATTTGGTGTTGACCATTATTATTATTATTATTATTATTATTATTATTATTATTATTATTATTATTATTATTATTATTATTATTATCCAGCTCTTGTCTTGCAATCCAACTGCTGAGTTGGGTGCCTTTTACTCCTAGGAGGAAACACTCAGTAGGAGAATTAAATTATTTTTATGAGCAAAAGTCTAATTGACAGAGTGGCATGTTCCATCACTGTAGAGAACAGCACCTTTAAAGCTCTTGTAGAGTGAAGCCCACCACAAGATCACTGCATTGACTCAAGTTCTGAGTCAACTCACCAGCATCCTCACAAACTTATACAAGTGCACCATCGAGAGTCTGCTGAGGGGCTGCATCACAGTATGGTATGGGAACTGTTTCAGTCATAACGAGAAAACACCAAAAAGGGTGGTGGAGATGGCACAGCTCTTCACTGGTTGCAGTCTCTTATCCATCAAATACATTTATCAGGAATGATGCCGGAGAAAATCATTAAGCATCACACGGGACCACAACCATCCAGCATGCAGACTGTTCCACTTATTACCATCTGGGAGATGACACAGGAGCTTGGCTGCATGTACCAAGAGACTGAAGGACAGTTTCAACCATTAGTCAATCAGGCTCCTCATCATAGATTAAACTGGTTAGGGGACAATTGCATACAGTATTTATTACACCTGCAGTAAGCATCACTTTCAAGAATGCTGTCACTTAAACAGCAACTTTCACACCTGGTTGTATTACAGTGGCGGACCGTGTATTTTACAAATAGGCCTTCAGTGGTGATCTACCCGATTTAAGTGCCATTCATACCAAGTACCATAAAAATAGCCTGTATAATAGGGCCGTCCACACAAAGCATGTAAAAGATAACTTTAACTATAAAATTATAGTTTGAAAAACGCTGAAGCACACTGATATAGAGCATTGTTCGTGTAACTTACTGAATGGGTTTCTAACTTATAGTTACCCTATAATGGTGTTTTTGCAGTGTTGTTTCGCAGGAAAAACCCGTACAGACCTCTGCTGCTGCCTGCAGTGCATACACACACACACACAGCTAAGCACACATACTTGTTTGTATAACGGGACCTGTTGGGGATATATCTGAGCACTTTCAAGCTACAGGATTTAAGATCCAATTTACTGTCTAGCCATCCCTCATGTTTTTTTTTTTTTTTTCCATTTGACTGAAGTCTGTACCATGAGCTGTCCAGTGTTGTTCTGATAGATATGCCAAAATGTCAGAACACAGGAGGTGGATCCAATCAGCTGATCGCTTGAAGCACACAGCACAGCTCTGGCTTGGCTGCGCCTCCCAGCAAAAGCACACTCCATGTGTTGTTGTTTTTTTTCACTTTATTGAAAATAAACTTTCTTATTGCTATCAGTTTGCACGCGTTTGAGCCAGGTTGTGAAAACTGTCATCTGATAGGTGTGACTGACCTGACAGATTTGACAGCTCTGCCAGGTCGGTCCCCCCCTTCTCCCGCCGTTGGTTGAATAGAGATAATCTCTCACACACCTAGGATTCATGGATCAGGAGGCAACAGGAATTTGGCATGACTGCGCTATACAGAAGTTAGGATAAGCTATGCATAAGTTGAGAACACACTAAGCATTAGTTGGTTTAAGTTACTTATAAGTTAAGGAAATATTACATATAAGTTACTAATACATCATGTATATGTCCAATGGATACACGATGCATACGAAGTGAAAATTTCAGAGTATCCCAGCGTTTTAGACCCATTTTTATACATTGGGGCAAATGCTGCTTAAATTGTCATGGTGTAACAGTAGACAGCTCAAGTTTGCAAACCCTGTCTGGCTCCAAGTATCTACTTGATCAGTTGCAAACAACAGGCATTCCCAGCAAGATAATTTGCAGCACTCCTCGGAGGCTGTAATCCAAGGATACTGTTCGCTGTTAATATGGAAGTAACGGACAAATCTTTTCCACGGCTGAGATGGGCCTACTTGCTTCAGGGTTGGCAGACCTCTCTTCACAATGACCAGCTTTTCTTGAAAAGTCTGTCTGGAAAATTGATTTTTTTAAAAATATCAGCGAGCAAATCATTTTCCTCTCCCCTGTCAGCCATTGTGGGTGGAAAAACAGCTATTACATTTAAACAGATATAGTATATTATAGCTGCTTTAGTAAGTCCTTATGATGGCGTTTTGCTAGCTAGGATCCTCTGCACTGTGGGTGGAGGAGTCTAACCATCCAATCAAAAGATGAGAAAATGCCGATGTTCTTGGATGCTTCTATGCGTACCAATGGATGTACAGAGGACATCTGATTGGTTAAAGCAACAGGATAAGTTTAACAGTTAATTTAACCTACAGAGTCACACTGTTGATTCCTGAAGGTCCAAGGCAGATTTGCTTGACCCTGGCAACACAGATGGCCGAAATATGATTGGACAAAAAAACTCTACTACTACTCTGCATTACACTACTGGAAGGAGTGCAACCAAGAGAAAAGCTACAAAATGAAGAGAATAGACTATTGGGAATAATTTAATACATCCTCATGGAACAAATATAAGAATGTAGGTTGTAAATGTAATTCTGACAGTGTTTAGGCCAGCAGAAAAGGCTTTGCTGGCCCTAAGGGTCCACCACTGTTGTATTATCTATGCAATATCTGGCACCTTGAAACCTTATTTTTTCACATTTCCTCTTTTTATTATTTATCTTTTATAAATTTAGTATCTCTTTTAACTATTTTACACTATGAATGTTTATTTTGAATAGGTCATTTTTAATGTAGATTTGTAAGTACTGTAAGTATGTACAGTAAGTACTGTGTTGACTGCTCTTTTCATCCTACACATTTCATTGTACTGTTAACCTAGTGTTAACTTACATGTGTCAAATAAAGAAAGAACTTGAACTTGAATTTATCGTTGTCATCTCGAACACATCTCAAAACAATGTTTCCCTTACTTGGTTTTTAATTAGGGCCAGCATTTTTGGTCATTTTCAACTCCTTTTATTTCCCAATTAGGACTTCTCTTCTCCTAGGGAGAGTAAAAACAGTGACAATTGTGTTACACTATCACCCTGATCTATGCTTTGCCACAATATTACTGTGCAATTCTACAGAGAGTTCTCTGAACTTTTATATAAATTCTCACAATTTACACTGCTCAGATGACAAAAGCAAGCCATATAGGTGTCTTCTATGGCCAATTAATTTGATTTGTCACAGGTAGATCTCAGTAAAATTTCAGGCACTGCAATGAAAGCAATTATAATAAACTGTACTGTAAAGCATATTGTTTGGTCGTCTGTCGCTGAATGGATTCACAAGAGCAACAGCAAGACAAATAAAGAAACTGGTGCTTCCAAGAGTTGGTAGAACAGCACAATGGTCAAGATAAGAAACAAAGGAAAAGTCAGAGTACCAACCATAATTCAGTAGGATTTTTAGGGATGATCCTTAAGCAAGACTTTCAGGTGGGAAAATGTGTCTACATTTCAGATTTCAAGTCAGTGTAAATATGCTAAATTATGTTCTTTAGATATATTGATTACTTCGCTCCAAATGTTTTTGTGATTTCTGATATACCAAAAGGCACCCAAACTCATTTGACAGTGCTCTTTCTGTCCTGTATAGCATATCAACCTAAACTAAATCACAGTTATCCACAGGAACAGCTTCCACTGTTCCTGTCTGTGTCTCTGTATGATCTGTTTGTAAGATTACCTGAAAAAGTATATATTTGTCTACTTCTCTAATAAAATTGACTAGTTTGATTTTCATAGTTAATCTCGTTGGAAAACACGTAATCGCTGCTGGAGCTCTTTGAACATTTAAGCAATATTACCTAAGAGGGATTGCAGTATCAATTAATATAATCAGTGGAGAGCTGAAGCATCACCACAGTTACTATATTCGTGATATCGCATGACCTCGAGTGTCATATTGCTTTAATACAACAGTTCTGCAAACCCAATTTATCAAATGTCAGCAGCGTTAGGGTCTGATCTTGGTCAGAGGACAAGGCTCACCTTTTTAGTTTATTCTTGTGCTTATCATTATCCTGAGTTGTCAGCATTGTGGTTATTCCTGTCATGATCTCCTGTTTTGGGTTTGCCCTTATTTTGACAGTGTTCTCAGTTCAGTTCCCTTCTGCACTGCCTAATTTGGTATTGTTAATTTGCTGAGCGCACACACCGGTTTGTAATTATGTTTCATTTGTAAACCTGTTTTTTAAGAGATGCAGCCTCTCACCTGGGTGCAGCGTCATTAGTATTCTTGATGTGAACCCACACGCTTCTGTTGTCTTGTCCGTCAATCCGGTCTTTGGCCTGTTTTTGTGTTTCATCTTTCAAGCTGCTTTGTTTTTGGGTTAAATAAATGATGTTAAATGCCTCTTTCGCGTCTGAGTCCTGCTCTCTGCCCATCTTGGGCGCAAACCATGACAGAATGATACAGCCAGTCATGGACTCAGCAAGCGAGCCCGGCAGGAGGAGGAGAAAGTGGACCCTAACAAGCGAGAGGTGGTGGCCGCGGTGGAGGATCGGGTGGCCGCCGCTCGAAGCAGCTCTTTCCCGGAGGTCGCTGGGGATTGTTGCGGGAGAGTAGCGAACTTGATGAAACCTAGACTGAGTTTGCACTCCAATCCCTGGATTCAGAGACTGGTGTTTTCTCCACTACTTCTATTACCAGCGGTCTCCTCCTCACTGGAGCCAGCTTTCTGGCAGTCTGTTCTCTCTCCGGTGGAGCAGAGAGAGCTTCTTGGCTGCAAGTAGGCATTCGGGGGCCCTGGGTGGAAGGATGATTCAAGGAAAAGCCGCTCCTCTTGTCGCCCCGCCCCTACATCAGCAGCTCCCAACCAGATGATGTATGGAGCCACCCACAGGAAGTCGTCTGGATTATCCGTGGCAGCAGAGTGGGAATGCAGGCAAGTGCTTTTTTCATTTATTAACACAAATGAATGATAGGCCTTGCCTGATTCCCGGTGGAGGAGCTCGGTGGCGGCCATCTGGCGCTGCTGAACTCTTACCACCAGCCTCTGCCATTCTCTCTGTTGCCTGCTCCATGCATCCATCCTCACCTGCATCTGTCCCTTCAGTTTCTGTTTTTTTTCAGAGTGTTTGACAATACTGGGTGGAAATTGGATCATTTGGGAGGAGGCTGCTTTTCCAGAGGGTGCACAAGCAGCAGCTGTCTCCACACCAACGCTTCAGGACGCCGAGGTCTGCCGGACTGGGTTTGCTACGCTAGCGCTCCTGTGTCTGGTTGATGAGGAGTTGGAGGAGCTTCAACAAGCTATGCTTGCCCAGAAGGAGATTATGCTGGACTACAAACTGTGGCTCCTCCCAGCGCATGCATCCCAGCTGGGTCAGATCCAGTTGGCAACAAACCTTCCAGCTCCAGTTCCAGCACCACAGCAAAACCCAGCTCCATTTCCTGCACCACGTCACCCCCTAGCTCCAGTGCCTGCATCACATTGTTCCCTAGCTCCAGTACCTGCTCCACGTCATTCTCTAGCTCCAGTACCAGCTCCAGCTGCTCGCGCCGTGAGTGTCACAGCTCCAGCCGTCCCCGAGGTGCACACAACAGTTCCAGCCATCCCCGAGGTGTGTAAAATTGCTCCCACTGTCCCCAAGGTCCACACAATGGCTCACACTATCCCCGAGGCACACGCTGCAGCTCCAGCTGTTCCTGTTCTGCCCGAGGCGCATGCTGTGGTTCCTGCGGATGATCTAGAAGCAGTCACCCCAGCAGCACTGGACAAGGAGCTCAGGCAAGTACTTATTTTTACTTTTTTAACATCAATATTAGTTAAGTCTTGCCTAGCTCCTGGTGATTGTGATGACGCCTCACTCACCCCTTGCCTTTCTTCCTTGTCCAAGGTGGTTGTGTTGGGGATAGAATCACAGGAGGACCACGCTGCAGCTGTGATCTGAAAAGTCGGTGGATTTCCTCCCATCATCCCAGAAGCTGGTGGACCTCCACCCGTCATCCCAGGGGTCAGTGCAACCCAGCCATCTCATCCAGAGGTCGGAGGGTTTTCATTTTTTCTCTTTTTCTTTTGTGGGTGTTACCCTGGGGTATCTGGGTCCCACCCATTGGAGGGGGTGGGGGCTATGTTAGGGTCTGAGCTTGGTCGGAGGGCCAGGCTCACCCTTTAACCCTTCTTGTGGCAAGATTTCATGGACAGATAGTGCCCCCACTGCCACAGGTTTAGCGCTGCGCCTGTCATGTAATGTTATATGACGTGGCCAAAAAACTCCCCAGTTGATTTAAGTTGTACAAAGGACTCCACCTCACAAGGTGACAGAAACGTATAAATTACTGCTCTTGACTTGGAGGACTTATGGCGGACGTAGAACCATCCTGAAACCTTACCAGAGAAGAAGAGTTTGCAAACAAATCTAGATCTTTGTCATGAGCAGCGGGAGTGCACCTCTCCCCTCCGGTCCCATCTCCTCCAGCTCATCACGGCAGCTGAGGCAGAAGACAAACCTACGCCCGCTCATTAGCCAGCATACTTAAGGAGGCCTCCTCCGTGCAGTCAACGCTGGCTCGTCTGGGTATACTGCCCGTCAATCGGACTAGCTGTTATCATCGGAAATGTTAACACGTTGTTAACCTCCTTTTTCTCCTCTCTTTCAGGCTGCTGCCACCGTGTAGGTGTGTCCCTGGGTCTGCGCTCGCACTCCTGCTTCACCTCACTACCCATCAGCAACTTCATTTCCCCAGTCAGGCACCATCAGCTTCACTACTCCCATCTACCCTACTGGTTTGTCTATTCCCTTCTTGGTCCTGCCGGTCATCCCTGGATTTCCCAAGTAAGTGGCAATTTGGCTCGCCCATTTTCCCCTTACTCCACTCCTCAGCTCACGGCTCTCGTCTTCTCTCTGCAGGTCCATTCCTCTGGCGAGTGACTGTTTCTGTAGCTGTGCATCGCTGTGTTTTGCTATTAATAAATTGTCAAATGTGCCGCTCTGTGTGGTTCATCCTGTGTTTGGCATTGTGCGTGTTAGCAGTCAAAAACTTAACACATCATGACAATCTTACTCGATTGCAAGACAAAGGAAGCAGACTGAGGAAGCATTTGCTCCCGAATTTGCCAACTATGATTCTATAAAGAGATTATTTAGCTTATGAAGGTAAATATCTACATTTTGTTATAACAGAGCGCGGACGAAGCTGGTTGATGTTCACCTGCTATCGACGCCATCGTCGTGTGACTGGGTAGAACAATCGCACCAGTTCGTTGTCGTCATATACGATAAATAGCGGCGGAATAAAAGCGAAATTGAGTTGAATTGAATTGAATAAAATGACTGACAGAAGAGAAAATAACGACCAGGATGCTGCAAAAGGACAAAGCAGGCGAGCCACCCAGCCAGCGGTAAGTGACAAATTTGTTTATTTGTTTACACTGTACTGATTTTCTGGTTCATATACTTTGAAGATAAGCTAACAAAATGCCCAAAACAAGAAGCGGTGACAAAAGGCAAAACCATTCTTTATGTAAATATGTCCAAAGTCCACTTTTGACTGAGTTATGTAATTCAATATGGCTGCCGTGGTATTATGCAAATTTGTTGCATAAATTTACTCCTATCTCATACTTTGGATCATATTCTACATCTTTCTAATTGACAATAAGCCATTATCTCTTACCACTTTCAAGTTATAGCTTTGGAAATCTCTGACATCTGAACTGAATATTTTCTTGAAAAAAACCTTGACCACTAGGGGCTTATGGCGCAATGAAGCGTCTGTGGTATTCACTGGGTTAAGTTTATTCTTATGCTTATCATTATCCTGAGTTGTCATCGTTGTGTTTATTCCTGTCATGATCTCCTGTTTTGGGTTTGCCCTTATTTTGACAGTTTCCCAGTTCCCTTCTGCATTGCCTAACTTCACCTTGTTAATTTGCTGAGTGCTCACACTGGTTTGTAATTATGTTTTATTTCTCCACCTGTTATTTAAGGGATGCAGCCCCTCACCTGGGTGCTGGGTCATTAGTCTTTTTGGCGTGAAACCACATGCTTCTTTGGTCTTGTCCATCAGTTTGGTCTGATGTTTTGCCTGCCAAGCCTTCGCCTGTTTTTGTGTTTCATCTTTCGAGCTGCTTTGTTTTGGGGTTAAATAAATGATGTTAAACGCTCATTTTGTGGCTGAGTCCTGCTCTCTGCCCAGCCTGGGCGCAAACCATGACAAGCAATAGAGGGCGAAATATTGTGGTTTGTTTGATTAACCAGTTGTTTTGCTCTGCCAAGAAAAAATATTCCCTTCTAAATGTACCCAGTTAAGTGTTGCTAAGCATCTCCATCAGCATCATACAGAAAGGAATACATCTATTGTCATTTCACATACATGTAAACACATTAAATATTCACTAGTTAGTGTTTATAATACATACCGGTCACCTGTTGGGTAGGTTTGTGGTCCCTGTGAGGTTGTGCAGGTGGCTAGTTAGCATGCTAGCTATTTGGCTTTGGCATCCTTTGCTCGCTTTTTCAAATGAAATAAACAGTTTATCACCACATAAGTACTGTGGATTGCTAATCCAGAAAATAAATCCAACTATAACGTGTCTACTTTTTTTTAACAGACATGAAATAGGTGAGATGTTGGAATTTGTAATCTGCAGCAAACTCTGCAAACTCTGCTGCTGCAAACTGTGGGCCGTTGTCAGTGATGAGTGTGTCAGGCACTCCATGACGGCTGAAGATGGCTTTCATTTTAAGAATCACAGCTGACGCTAGAGTGCTTGTGACGTTAGCAACCTCAATGAATTGGGAGTAGTAGTCAATGACCACCAAGTAATGACCTTTCTTCCATTCAAACAGGTCGGCGGCTAGCTTTTGCCATGGGCGTGATGGCAAGGGTGTGGTCAGGAGAGGTTCTGGTGCATTGTGACATTCCTTAGCACAAACTTCACACTGGCGTACCTTTTCTTTTATCTGACGTGTCAGACCTGGCCACCATACTGCTTCATGAGCCCTCGCCATACACTTCACCATTCCCTGGTGGCCCTGATGAAGCGTTTCCAAAATGTTTGGTTGCATGCTTGTTGGAATCACTATTCTTTTCCCTTTCATCAGGAGACCATCAGCCATCAACAAGTCATTTCGGTACTGCCAATAGGACTTCAGCTGCGGAGCTGAACTCTGTCTGTCCCAACCTGTGCGGATCAGAGAAGACAGCTGCGCACACACTAGATCCTCTTCCTGAGCTTGCCTAATCTGCATCAGTTTCTCTTGTGATGCAGGCAGTTGCTGAATGACTTCGTTGATGTGAGCTCTCACGTCCCTCTGGAGCACGAGATCCTCCTCTGTTGTTGCACCTTGAAGGGGAGCTCTTGAAAGAGCATCTGCTGCTATGAGATTTTTTCCCGGAACATGCACAATGGTGTATGTGAACCGCAGGAGTCTCAATCTGAATCGCAACACATGAGGGGGAATGTCATCAAGTGCTCTTGAGCTGAGGAGACTTATCAAGGGTTTGTGGTCTGTTCTGACCTCAAAATGCAGGCCCAGGAGATAAGTTTGGAACCGTTCACACGCCCACGTGATGGCCAGGGCCCTCTTTTTCAATTTGGGCGTATCTACGCTCAGTTTCTGTCATACTGCGGGAAATAAAGGCCACTGGCCTCCACTCTCCTGAAGCTTGAAGTTGTGACAAAACACCCCCCAGTCCGTAGGAGGATGCATCTGCTGACACCCTAGTCGGCCTGTCAGTGCAGTATGGGGCAAGTACAGCCGATGAGCTGAGCTCTTCTTTCACCTTTGAGAAGGCTGTCTGTTGAGCTGGCCCCCATGTCCATGTGTTATCAGCTTTCAGGAGGTCCCTGATCGATCCTGTGATCTCTGCAATGTTTGGGGAAAACTTTCCCAAGTAATTCGCCATCCCCATGAATCTTTTGACGTCTGCCACGTCCTTGGTTGGTGGCATGGCTGCAATGGCCCTGATCTTGTCGGGATCTGGCTGTATTCCCTCTCCGCTGATGATATGCCCAAGGAATTTCACCTCAGTCACTGCAAACTGGCACTTGTCGTTCAGGGTGAGGCCTCGCTGCTGTAGGCGTTGCAGCACTCGATGCAGCCTTTCATCATGTTCCTGTGGTGTGGCTCCAAACACCAAGATGTCATCTGCATGACAGACCGTTCCTTCCAGGCCATCCAGCATTTGTGTCAAGCGCTTCTGGAAATGCTCTGGTGCTGAGGATATTCCAAAAGGAAGTCGGTTGAAACAAAAACGGCCGAATGGCGTGATGAAGGTGGTGAGTGGGGACGATTCCCTATGCAAAGGGATTTGCCAGAAACCTGCAGTGGCATCTAGCTTTGAAAAAATTCTAGCTCCAGCTAGCTTAACGAGCGTCTCATCGACTGCAGGGAGGATGTGTCTTTCTCTGCACACGTTCTCATTTAGGTGGGTGAGGTCGACACATATACGGATTTTTCCGTTTGGCTTTGGTACTACGACCATTCCGGAGCACCACTCAGTTGCATCTTCGATGGGTGAAATAACTCCCATTGCCTCCATCCTATTCAGCTCCCCTTGAACTTTCCCTCTTAATGGCAGAGGCAAGTGGCGTGGCACCGCTAGGGCAAATGGAGTGGCATTCTCTTTCAATTTAATCCTATATTCACCCTCTAGCTTCCCTAAACCAGTAAACACTCTGGGATATTGCTTCACATAAGCATTCTCTGTTGCAATGGAATCTACTTGACTAAGCAAGCTGAGGTCTTGTATGACTGGCAAGCCAAGTAGTGGAGTAGCTAACCCTGGGACAACATACACCTGCTGCTTCACAACAGAGCCCTTGTAGCTCATGTCGGCGGTGAAGCGTCCCTGTACTGCGATAGGAACATTGTTTGGTCCACACAGTTTTTTGCTTGGTGGTGAAAGTTTCTCGTGCAGCTTTTCAGAGTACATGTGTTTTGGGATGGCTGTCACTGCAGCGCCGGTGTCGAGCTTGAACACTACCTGCTGGCCATTTACTCCAATCAACTTTTTCCACACTGCACTAGGTGCAGTAGTCATTGTGCCCAAAAACAAAGTCTCCAAACTTTCACTCATGTCCTTCTGCTGAAGTTCCTCCACTCTCATTTTTGTTTTACACAAAGCAGCAAAATGCCCCTTTTTCTGACATTTCTTGCAGTCTGCATTGCGAGCAGGACATTCTTTAAATGAATTTCCATGTGCTTTTCCACACCTGCCACATCTGTCTTTTGCATTTGTCTGACCTGGTCTGTGATTTGTTTTGTTCCCTTGTTGACCCGATTTTTGTTTTTGCTTGAACCTAACTGCATCCATATTAGCTCCTTCAACACCATCCATGCTAGTCTGTCTCAGTGTGGTTTGTTGCTTTTTAATTTCCTCGTTTTGGCGAATTTTCGTCATTGCCTTCATTAGAGTTAGCTTTGAGTCGAGTTGTAACTTCTCTGAAAGCGTGTGGTCTTTAATACCTACGAATAAGCGATCTCTTATCATTTCCTTTTTGAGGATTCCATACTGACAATACTCAGCTAGCTTGTGGACGGCTGTGATGAACGCCTCGGCTGATTCACCAGGCTCCTGGCAGCGTTTGTTAAACTTGGCCCTCTCGTATATCACGTTATGTTTACAGATGAAATGTTTTTCAAAAGCGTCTCTTACTTCCTTGTAGTCTTTCTTGTCCGCTTCAGCCAGTGCTAAAGTGTTAAGCACATCATCTGCCGAGTCTCCCATAGTGTATATTAGCGAGTTCACTTGATACTCTTGACTCTTCTGGTCGAGTCCGGCAGCCATGCGGAATCTTTCAAAACGTCTGATCCAATTTGGCCAACTAGCGACATCCCTGAAGTCAAATGCCTCGGGCGGGCTTATCGAAAATAACGTATCCATTACCTTCCGACGTCTTCGTCACGTTGTGGCTACTTTGGAATGATTGCTAGTTCAGCTGGAGAACTCCAAAACTTATTTTCCTCGCGTACAGCCCAACTGGAAGGAAACTTCGCTTACATGCTTTTTAAAGCTTCTGTCGTCATATTAGAGACGGGTCGTCGACTTCTGACACCATGTATTGTGCTGTGTACCTAATGAAATATATAATAAAGGGACCTCGAGACCAGAGCGTAGGTTCAGTTCATTTACTTGTATGTAGAATCTCAACTCCCATGTGCATGCGCGCATGATACATTCAAACCATTCTGTATCACTACAATTAAGATCAGATAAGATAAGATCATAGAGATTACTGAAACACTGAATTATGGCTTTAGGATATTGTTGACAGATTGGATCAGTTTTTCATCTCTCAATGGTCACCCAACGATCTCTGTTTTTATAAAGTTGCCCATAAACAGTATATAATAGCTTAATCCAAGATGGTTCCTCCAACAGAAAACAATAATGGAGGATGTTCTAACTATTATGACACATGTTTTGGAAGAAAGAGACCTCCAGCAGTTGCAAAAACCCTTTCATCAAGTGAAATGGTGCATGGCAAGAGGTGTAATCTGAAGAAAGTAGACCCCAACCCCACCCTAACCATTACCCTTATGCATCCACTTTAAAGTGTGTATTTACTGGGTAAAGTAGGTGTTTTGCAGAACCACAAGAAGTAAGCTGTAAAAGCCGATGAATCCCACGAGTGTTATTCAAACAGTTGGAAAAAAACAAACAAAAAAAAATAGCTTTTAGTTGGAGGACTTGCCACATAATTTATAACTTAAGCTGGAAGTCCAAAACTGAGCTATAGTCACATTTCTGGCCTTAGGATTTGAGAACTAGACTTGAGTAATTCATGGGTGAAGTTCAAACTAAAACACAGTCTTTATAACCTGTCATTTAATTTGGAATTTGAATTGTTATAATCACTGGCCATTAATCCAATGATCCAAGCTGCATGAATCAGAAACGGCCAAGGCATTATGTTTGTTCTACTCATTTTGATATTAAATAACAGCCATATAGATAGAATAATCAAGAAAAATGAGATGATTATCCATCAAGAGCATTACACGAGGCAGGAGCCAATTCATCCCCGACAAGAAGGCTCTGAATGAATTTAATAAATCATCAAGGGAGAGGATATCATTTGGCCTCACAGCGAAAAAACTGTAGTGCAAGCATATTTCAAACCATTAAGGGCTAAAGTTAGCTCTCGCCCCCCCTCCTGCCAATCTATCAAAGGGTGTGCAGTTTTCAGTGTGAGCGTAATAGCAGGCTCGGCTGTGTGCCTGTAAAGTGCCCTAAAGAACAAATGTTTCATTTTCATTAGTTACCAGGTAGTGTGTGCCTGCAGGGCCCGGACAGCCGTTTTCAGTGTCTGAGTGCAAATCTCTCCTGGGAAGATAAGGGATGGAGAAAAGTTTTCAAGCACTTTTCTGTTTGAACAATGTCACTGGAGAAAAAAAACTGAAAAAGAATATAGGTCTTGTTTTAAGTAGCTTTGCTTTCAAAAGAGCTTCCTTTCAACCTGAGACGATGAAATTGCAGATCTTTTGCTTTCCTCTCATGTAGGTCTTAATTCCATTCTTTAGGTTGTGACAGAGTACATCAGCAGTTCTTCAATCTAAAAGGGCTGACCATAGCTTATTCTGTTTTTTCCTTTTTTTTGTATTGTGAAGATTGTGGAACAACAAGCAACTTCAAAAAATAAATATCCGAACTACCACAAATTTAAAAGAAAACTTCATCGTGCAAAATTGTTTTCAGTGTCATTGATTAGGTTCAAATTTTCACCACAAACGGGAATGTTCTATTGATTAAACTGATTCATTCCTACTTGTGCTTTTGGACGCTTTGGAGATTAAAGTCTTGGGTTGAGAAAGAGTTTCATCACTCTATACTACCTATCCAAAGACACAGACTGTTACGTTGTTGGACTTTAGCCCTTAGCTTTAATTACGGCACACATTTACAATGTCATCTTATGATAATCTTGCCAGTGTACATCATTCATTTCCTTCAAGAGTTGCCTCCCCCGCAAAAAAAGATCTTGTATTTATGATGGCCAAGCTGAAGATGTTTGTTCACCACCATCCTTATTTTAAAATGTGTTGGACAGTTTCATCTCCAGTCTCCTGACTTGTTTTCTTTGTTTGATGCAGGGCAGTAATGTGACCATTCTGAAACAGAACTACATCATTTCTATAGAATAGGTAGATAATAAGGTTGGACCCACACCGCAGGGTCTAAATCCTGTAGAAAGGAAGGAGAAGTAGAGGGTGATTGACTGTGTTTTATTTGGAGGTAAATAATATTTAATAATGGACAGGAAAAAGCTCTTACTTGGAGCCTTGAGGGAAAATGGGAGGTAAGAGTTAAGAGTTCTTGGTGGAGTGATATTCAGAAGGCAGAGTCCCTTGTTTGAGGGTTTACAGAGAGTCTAGATCCAGATGAGGGTTTTCACAAAGAGGGAGCATAAAGAGGATCCTGAAGTAAGGAGGCAGTTAGGGAACTTCCAATAGTGAGAATGAATCTTACTTGGGTCTTGCTCTTTTCCAGAGGAGATAAAAAATGCCGAGCAAGGAGGGAAGAGGTTGATGGGTTAGTGTGCCGGACTCAAGGAGGGATGGTCAACAGGTTGGTGGGCAGACGGGATTTCCTAGGAACAAGGGAGAAGAGAAAAAGGCAAGCAGGAGTCATAGAACTTAGATAAGACTTTCCCAGCTAGCAGCCAGAAAGACAGGGTTACCACATGACGATCCTGTGCAGAGCAGCTCCAGACTGAAGTTTAAATAGCCCAGGACCAGTGAATATCCACAGGTGTGGGTAATCAGCCAGCTGCAGCCACTCAGCCTCCATAGAAGTTATGCGATGCAAACGGGCATAACAGGGCAAGATGGTTCATGCTCATCTGGATCCACTACATTATAGATGAAAGGCTGTCCACTCAAATAGTGAGAAATCTTAACTGGAAATTTCACTCACTCTATTGGACACTCAAAATATCCCACAATGCATGTTGAAAAGTAATGTCTACTGTACCCAATAATCAAAACATTAGCCAGTGTATCCCATAATTACACACTCAGCAATTTTCATATTTTATAACAATGGTAAAACCAATTTGATATAGTGTATATTCACTACAAAATATCTGTATGTGTTCACTTTAAAACAAAATTAATCTGCTACGTTTTACTGACTCACCACAATAATGCAATTAACAGCACTGAGAAAATAATTTGAGTAGTGTCTGAAACTCCAGATTTGTGTTGTTCTATTGAGTTCACTCCTACATTTGAATTCACTGTATAATGAGTAGGGGATAAAGAATGAGTGGATAATGTTTATTAATGGCTGCTGGGACAGGAGCATTGTTACAGAATTAAACAACTAAAGATGTGTTTTTAAGGAGAATTGTAAAAATTGTCTATTTGCAGTTTCCGCCTAATATTGTGTTGGACAATTTTCTAAACTAGTATCTGAAATTTTCTGACACAATAATGCAGCATTCTTCCTTTGGGAATGCATTTCATTACCAGATAGTTTTCTTTTCTTCCCCTCAGTTGACTTGGGGTTCTTAAGCCCCACCATGATCCCGGTTGTGGAGGTTTCACTTCAGCTTTTCTAAACCTGCCCGCAGGCCACCCATCTCCATGTGGTCTTAGTCATGGCCAAATTTAGATGACACAACTGAAAGGAATTTAGACAAAGGCACAGATGAAACAACACTAAACTGCCAAGGGCTCAGTGGTTTGTGCTTTATTCGGTGCTTATTTTTCAATAAGCAATAACTTTATCTCGTGGAAACTTCTAAAAAAAGAGATCTTCTGGTGGTGGATTCTGACAAGACAGCGCCATGTGTCTTCATGTGTCCCTTTCATTTTCACAGCACTTGTCCTTGCTAGTGTCACTTGATTGCAAAAGTGGGTGGCAGTTACTGCAGAGTGTCAAACTTCTGGAGGCTGCTGGCATCTTAAAACAGTTCAGAAATGTCTCCCATGTAACCTATATAAGCCGGTATATTTTATTTATTATAATACTGCAAATTCCACTGCCAAAAATCTGATAAATCTCTCATATATTAACTTTTAAACTTTTTAAATGTTGAAACATTCTCATTAACATCAACCACCCATGCTGCAACATCACCGTGAGAAACCTATACCGTGCACGCACACGCGTCTGTTTGGAAAATTGCAGGTTTGGGTCACGCTGAACATTCAGAATGTCACACCAGGCCCGTGTCCTTATTGTTGACAAATTACGGTGTAGCGCAACGGCTGATTGGCTTTTTAAAAAGCAACTGAACCTAAAATGACAGGTGTGAGGAGACAATTTACAAATCCAAATCAAGTGACAGCTCTGTAATCATTCTGCTCTCAGCTCATACAGCAGCCGTTCACAGGCGTCGGCAGTGTGGTGAAAATGAGAAACTTCAAGAAAACATATGGTTTCGTAATTGTACTAAATTTCTGGTGGTCTGGTATTGCAGATTGACTGCACTCACTGGCACCTCTGAATGGTTATTAATTGCTATTGATTAAAATGTCAAAACACTTCATGCTTTTATTCAGAGGATTATATTTCACAGGCACTTAAAACAAGAGTTATTTGCACTGTCGGTTGTCATGTTGGTACTTAATTGTAAAGGTGGAAGATTTTTTAATTTTTACATGAAAAAAAATCCTCACCTAAAAGGTGTCAGAGTCTACATAGCTACAGATTATGACTATAAGTTATAACAATTTGGAAATAAGAGGTATGGAGAAAACAAAAAGAAACAGGAAAAATGTGATAATGCTTTATATTAAGGTAATTACTACTTAGTCTTGAGCTTCCAATGATTGCTTGAGGTTTTACTTTTCTATGATGGAATGACGGAAATGCATACATGCATATTTTTCATAAAAACTATTAGATTTTGCTTCTTTGTTGAATTTATTACAGATCTGGAAATATGATAGAATCTGCACACAACACCGTTTTACCCCCTTTACACAGGGGTTGGGATCATTGAGAGATGGTTGTGTGATGGAGAAACAGACAGCTTTCTTAACGATCTTTCAGTGATCTCTCAGCAACTGCCAAAATCTCTCAATATCTCTCAATGATCTTCAGTGATCTCTATGGTTGCCAAGGTTTTGACTGAGTTCAAAACAGTCAAAGATCACTAAAGGGAAGTGATTGCTCAACAATCTATCAAGGAGTGCTCAAGGGGCGCTCAGTGATCTCATCAATCTCTCAGTGCTCTCCCAATCATCTTTCATCAATCTTTCAATGAACTCTATTGGTCTTTCATCAAACATTCAGTGACCCCTCACTGATCTTTTACCCGTCTCTACTGTTGGGTGGAAAAATTTGGCGGTCATTAATCAATAATCTTTCAGTGATCTCCACTCTTGTGTAAAAGGTGTTACCTCTTAGGTTACCCAAGAAACTCTCAATGATCCCTCAGTGGTCATTCCTGGTCTATCAGTGATCTTTCACGCATCTTTCAAAGATCTCTATAGATCACCATGAAATATGCTGAAATATCTCCTAAACATTTACACAGAAACAGCTTTTCCAAGGCTTTAGGAGATCGTTGAGAGATTGGGCCAATTTTTGATCTCTCAGTGGTCACCCATAAGGGGCAACTGGTAAGACTTTGTAGGGGACTCACTGTTAGCTAGCTTTGATTAGGAGTTTATTGGGCACACCTTAATATAAAGTGTTACCAAGAAGGAAGTTGGCTGAAATTAAAATATTAGCAGCACACAAACAAAACAGTCTAATAAAACAGAAATGCAGAGAAACACTCAGAACTACTGTATGTTGTTCTTATTTATTTTAATCAAATCAAAGTATTTTAACAGTGTAAGCAACAGGTTATTGTACATGAAAACAGGGTTCATCAACACACACACTGATATGGATTAAACAATATTTACCCAGATCAATGTAGTCGGAGAACTAGAATGATCAGAGCCCATGAAACTTTCTCACACTAATCTCAAGCCCCAGAGCGACATTTTGATTTTTTTCATCCTCTACTCTTTATGAATTTCTTTAAATATCATGGGCTGAAGCCAAATCTCACTGTACTTTGGAGATAATGATTATTAGCAGACAAATATATACAGTAAAATCAAAATGTTTCATGCAGAAACTTCAGCATGTGGTAAAACTGTGCAGATCCGCTACAGTAAAGAAGCAATTAAATCACACTTATATAGCATCAAATTAGAGAGTCTGTGGCCTTTTATTCCCCAAGTCATCAAGCACCTATGTTTGAATGTGCAGTAATGTGTCGGCTCTGAGTTGGAGTGGTCATTTTCACCTTGATAGGAGCCAACAAGAACAGCCGTCAATGAGATTGTTCCAAATGATCGATGGGCTGCTTTGTGGGCCCAGCGAGGCCATTTGAACACAGGGACATTCACTTAGGAAACCCCTCAGTTCTGCAGGATTTATACCCTCCACCCTCTCCCACATCAGAAGCAGACTGCGTCAGCGTCATTTTCACTACAAGTCCATACATAGCAGGGACTACAAGAGGTGCAGAGCAACTTCTTTCTGGAAAACAAATAGGCAGCACAACACAACACAACTTCCCTGATGGGAATGCCTTGAAATGGATTATCTGTCTTTACCCACCCACACTCATTCCTCAATTTCTCTCTTCACTTCTCGACATCTCCCATTCTGTGACCAAAGTTATAACTCTCAACTGGAGGCTGAAAGACAAAAGTTCCCACAGGAAAGCAGCTCTTGTGTAAAACGGAGTAGAAACAACACAGGATGACACACGTCTGACGATACGTTACCACCATACACTACAACACAAACTGAATGCCCACCAGTTGTTTAGCATTTAGTGCTGTTGTTCCTGTGTAAAATTACTATGTATTTGCAGCAGTCATGGTGTACTGTTATGATCCTGCGGTGAGAAGCATGCACTCACACCTACCTTCAGCCTCACCTCGCCCTCTGAATGACTGCAGCTGCACCTCATTACTCACCTGCTCCTCAGTGCTCACATCACTTTAACAGCAAGGTGAGACCCAGCCAGCATGTCCATGTGGGCCCCACCGAAGGTTTAATCTGGGCTGTCTTATGGGTCCCATGTAGGTTTGTTCGTGGGTTCCATGTTGACACCATCTGTGTTTGCCCACATGGATTTTACCTGTTAACCTATTTTCAACTTATTTTCCCATAAATTTGCTATTTTCTTGTAAATTTGTGGCTTTTCCCCCAATTTGATAATTTTTTCTTGAAAATTTGAAACTTTCTCATAAATTTGAATCTTTATTTTTTTACTGTAAACTCGCAACTTTTTCTCATAAATCTGTGACTTTTTTGTTATAAACTGGCAGCTTTTTTCTCGTAAAGTTTTTCTTGTAAAATTGTGATGTTTTTCTTCAAAATTTGCTAACTTTTTCTTGTGATTTTTGAACTTTCTCATAAATTTGCAACGTTTTACCTCTGCCAAGGAGGTTATGTTTTCATTGGCGTTGGTTTGTCTGTTTGTTTGTCTGTCTGTTTGTTTGTTAGCAAGATAACTCAAAAACTTACGGACGGATTTTCATGAAATTTTCACAGATTGTCAGAAATGGGGTATCCTACAGATGATTAGATTTTGGTGGTGATCCGGATCACCGTCCAGAAGAAAACTGCCATTACGGAAAATGCCATTTTCGTCAATAACTACTGAATCACTAATCCTATCATTGTGAATCCAGTTGCTAGTCATATGTTTTCATGGTCAAGGAATCTGAAAACATACACACAAACACTGTATGGGGGGAACTGTGGCGCTTGGCGGAGGTCTGCGCTCTCCGAGTGCTTTTCTAGTTTTTACTGTAATCTTGCAACTTTTTCTCATAAATTTGTTACTTTTTTCCTTGTAAAGCTGCTATTTTCTTGTAAATTTGTGAGTTTTTTCTCCATAAATGTGCAACATTTTTCTTGTAAATGCGGAACTTTCTCAAAAATTTTCAACTTTTTTTTTTACTGTAAACTTAAAACTTTTCATCATAAATGTGGAACTGTTTTTCTTATAAATTTATTTACTCATATATTTATTATTTTTTTGTTAATTTTCCTCATAAATTTGTGACTTTTCTTGTGAATTTGCTAACATCTTCTTGTAATTTCAAATATTTTTACATTTTTTCTTGTAAATTTGCAACCTTTTCTCCAAAATTTTCATTTTTTTCTCATAAATTTGCTACAGTTCTTCTTGTAAAATTTGTCGTTTTTTTCTAATAAATTTTATGGGGTTTTTTCTCATAAATTTGTGACCTTTTTTGCATAATTTTGCCTATGGCACAAATGTTACTGAAACCTGCTCACCCATGTTAAACCCATGCAAACAGATGACCTGCTCACCTCTACCGCAGGCAAGGTCCAAGTGGGCAAACGCAGATGGGGCCAACATGGAACCAGTGGACAAACCCATCTGGGACCCATAAGACAGTCCAGATGAAATCTATCGTGGGGCCCACATGGGCATGTTAGCTGGGGAGCCACAAGTGGTGCGGGAGCATTATGACTCAACATCTCACTGTTGCTCCTGGCTCCTGCTCCTGAAACCTTTTGTGTACCCCCCTCCCCCCATGTCTTCCTGCTCCTCGTGCTTCCCCATCTGGACTCCCACATAAGACCACAATATTGTCTAAAGACTTTCTCATGAATCATCATTAGAGGGACTCCTACTGGAATCCTACCATCCTGCATGGACAATCACCTCCCCCACTGGACATCCATGTAAGCCTTTACATATTTGAACAAACATTCTACTAACCTTCACCATAGGCTAAGTCCCGGGCCAAGGGCAGAACATGTTGGACAAGCTACTTGCAAGTACCTCCACATTGAACCGGATCAGAACCCCTCATCTACTGGAAAGGACTGTCCAACTTCCTCGCTGATCCCTCTCCGTCCTCACACTGTATCTAAATGTAAGGACAGCAGTTTATAAAGCAATATTCATTATTTCAGAAATCATACTTACCTTCTCCCTTCTCCTCCTTACAGGACCATATTCACTTGCACCTACCCCTTGTAAATACAGAATAAATAAATAAATAAATAATAAGTAAATACATATACATGAGTACCCCCCACCCCCAACAAGCTATACTTTCCTTTTAAGATTTTATTATCATCAATACAAATTTCCAACATGATCAACACTTTTTTTCTCCTCCTCCCAAACTCTAGGCCTCAATATTTGCTATTTGAAATGGTTACATGTAAAAGGACCATTTCTCCACAGACATACACTGGCTTCCATGGCAACAGGCAGACAAAGATGCATCAGAGTCCTGGCTTTGTTAACCTCATAGCTGCGCCTGACAAGGACAAACATTTTTAATGTCACAATGTTTGAAATGCCACAAAAATATTTTTTTCTAATAAGAAAAACACTTCTGTTTTTGTTCTCATACATATTCATGCTTGCAGTTATAACATATCAATTAAGCTTAATTTAACTGCCTAATGATTCAAAACAGGGAATCTGGGAAAGAGCATTGTAATAAGTAGCAGCTCTACTACTCAGCCACTGCCTTTACTAAAAATAATTGTGGACAAAGCGTCTCTCTTGGACAGCGTATTCAGGTGGCAGGACACAGACTGTTGACTCACTTGATGTAAATTCATCCACTTCCTGTGCTACAAGTATGCTAAGGTAAGCACAGCTGTCTATTAGAGTAGCCAAAGCTAAGCATAACACCAGGGACTAACAAGCTTTGGGAAGCTATTTTTGTCAAGGATAAGTATTTGCTTTTGGCCCAATGCCACCAAATCAAAGTCAGAGTCATATTTCTCTTATTCACTTTTCTGACTAAATTGCTATAGCTGGTGCTGGCTCAATACACTTAAAATCCTAGCTGCATTACTGTACAATAGTGTGTTGATGTTCCCACTGTTCTTCCACTACATACAGTTTTTAAAAAGCAAGATGATGGCGGTGGAAATGCTCAGCTCAAAGTAATGATTCCTTAGAATAATCCACTATCTGTCAGAAGGTTGTTTTATTCCCCACTTGATTGTCATGGGCCAGACTGGACTGGTCTTTAGGCTCACTCCAGCAATGTGGTCTGACTTTCCTGAAATGTATCCTACAGCATTTTAATTTGAGGTAATAATGCTTGTTATTTTGTCTGGTAAGATATTTCCTCTAAAAAAATTCACTAGTTTCAAGATCATTTACTTGCTTTTGAGAAATCTTCAAAGAAAATACAGATGGATCTAAAAAAAATATTATTCCAAAAGTAAATTTTCATGTATTTTATATAACTTAGGAGATGGAAATATACCAGTACTTTTTTTCTTAAATTTTGATAATTATGATTTATAGCTTATTAAAATCAAATAATCAGAAGTTTCTCTCCTCCAGTAAGTTGCTGTCAGAGAAGGGAAAGCAAACGCTGACAGCGATAACCAATGGATGTGCACATAAGTTAATAATAAGAAGCCGCATAACACCTGAGAGTAAGATATATGTTTCAGTGGGACTCACAGATTCATTAGAGCCCATGCAGTGTTATTTGAATAAGGAAAATGTTTGATAAGAGATGCAAATGAACAGCAGATGTAACTACACTGCACGCTATTCAAGCTAACAAATAATAGCCACAGAATGCTGCACACAGAGGTGATTCTTAAGTCTCTTAAGCTGGATTCATGCTGCACCTCTGCTGTCCGCATACATGCAACCGGAAACCTAGTGTGACAAAATTTACGTCATCGTCTCCACTCCTCTTGTGTATGCAGGGCTCTACTGCGGACGACCGCGTGCAGCCCAAATCTTGTGACCACATGGCCTGCCCACGATCTGAACGCGTTGACAGAGCATGCGCAAGCCTGAACGTCCCATTCACAAGAAGGAGCTACCAACACAGCATACAAACACAAAGTAGACGAGGAAGACAGAAGGCAGAAAACAAGAATAAATATACATGAATCTTTTTGCAGCAGCAGCAGCTTGAGCGGAGAAGAGCATTGGAAAATGGTAATTATATACTCCTTTTCCTTGAAATGACGCCATTGTTGTTGCTACAAAAGAATGTGCGTCACTCTTGTGTTTTATAGCCGGTGAACAAACTGGCATGTTAGCGCATTTGCGCTACCCATAGAGCTGGGGCGAAACTACAAATAACAGCTGTGCGCATGCGTCAACTGTTTTGCCTGGTAGATGAAAAACGTGAGCATGTATAACGTTGCGTGTCCGCCGGGCTCGTCCTAAGCATACGCAGACCAAAGCGGACCAGAGGAGAAATGCAGCATGAATAAGGCTTTAGGGCCCTAGGCAAAAATTCACGGGGGGTTGGGAGGGGGGTCAAATCAGCATTCATCAGCCTTATATTATAAATAATCTGATATGGTCATATCAGGACCAGCAGAGGCAAGACACACTAAGCTGCTCTGAGTGAAATTAACTACTCTTACAATGTCTTGCTTTCTTTTCTCCTCTTCCTCGTTATGTTCTTTCTTTTGTCACTGCCAGACAGATAACTTTGCTTTATTTTGATACAGCTGCTCTCACTTGTTTACATAAGACATGCACTGGTACGAGCGAGAGTGAGATGTGGGGGTGGGGTCCCTTTAGGGAGTTCTGCACCGGCCTATCACTGCCATTGCAAACTCTTCACATTGTCACATGCTGTAGTGATTCAAAGTTGGTCAGCCCTCGGAGGCTTCCTTCTGGCCTGGGGCCCCAAGCATTTGCCTGTCTTTCCTGCCAGCAGACAGCGCCCCTGGGTGCACACATAAGTTAATAACGAAATAATAAGTAAGATATATGTTTCATAGGTAAATTATTAACTGAAGCAAACAACACTCTAGCTGATCACCATGACATTTTTGCATCATTTGACAAGCAACTGAGGAAGGCTAAAAGTTTCAAGGGTAGGGTACTAGAATAGTGGGTCGGCTATAAAAACAAAAATCTAAGAATTTACAGAAAGACAGCTAGGGGGATATTTTTGAAAGCCATTAGCAGATTAATGACAACTGGTTTACTTCCGGACAATTTTGAACAGCTCATGGCACCATCAAATGAATTTAAAAACTGCAGAAAGCTGGTGGCTTTTGCCCAGAGCACAAATGTTATTTTTTAATTTTTTTGTTATTTATTTATTTTTGCATTTTACTGAAAAAAGGATGGTCCACCTCATGCCCTTTCTGTCACTGAATGTATATTATATATGCATTATGTACATCACTCTCCACTGTTCAAACTCAACTTATAGCTAACACACTGGCTTCTCTTGACTACAATAACTCCTGAATACCCACATGGACTTTCTACCTTCATCAGAATTCCACTGCACTTCTTTATTTGTTGTGCTACTCGTGATTTTGCTGCCCAGAATGTATTATTGCCACAAATTCCTCTTTCTCGTATGCCAACCGCGTTCCTCCACACACAGCCCTATGCATTGCCCACCACAGTCATCTCCAGTAACACTATCCCCCGAATCCCCCACCATCCTGTTCCAAACCGTTACCAAACCTTTGCCTGCCAGCTTGCTCTGCAATGCCATTCCGAGTTTTTCACCCCACCTGCTTAGCCACTGGGTTACTTTCTACCTGCTGTTCTCCACCTGCTCAGACTGCCTCAAGCATCCAAAGCTCATCAGCTCTCCAACCCATCTCCAGTTCAACGACCACCGGCAAAGACCAATTTAAGCCATTAAACCCCCTCTTCGAGTCAGTTTGCTTTATTTGACTCGGAATCCTCGTGGGTCCAGTGAAGACAGCAACAGTCCCTCCTGTCAGCAGCCTGTGAGTTTGCCCATGACTCACAGCATAGATAACATACAGAGTCATGTAAGCAATACTCAAACCGCAGATGCTACAAAGCAATGTCTAACAATGTTGCCTCTCCATGGGTTAACTGTCAGAGCTGCTGTCACAAGTGATCTTTGGAACCTTTGCAACAGCAAATACAAAATTCACACTATGCAGGAAGGTAAAAACATACACGTGGACTTCTTTGTTTTTGGACACAAAAAATATTTTTTAGTCAATGTGAGCATTTCAAAATCAGAAACTTTAATCAGTTTGGCTGAAGAATGTGAGATCAGGTTTGTTTATCCCAACCTTTTCTATCCAATTGCTGTTTATTTTCTTTAGCCTTGACAAGATAATAATGAGCTTAATTCAAAACCTGATTCTCCTGGCTCGCACCAGTTTTGGAGTACCTTATGCTCAGCCTTGGCTAGTGATACCAGTTGTTTTTATTTTCCTCTCCTCTTCCTATCCTAGTGTCACTACTCATGCTTAAAAATACTGTGCTTTTTTGCTTGTTTGTTTCTTTCCCGACCTCTATTAACATTTGGCAAGAGTAACAACTTCACTTTTCATAATGCATCTCTCAGATAGTCAATGGCTGTGAGCCACCAGATGAAATACAGTAAATTCTCTTGCTTCAGCCGCCAGGTCAAACACTTTGCCAGCTTCATGTAAATCCACAAATCCCACGAAGCATACCCAACGTCCTTTTAGATCAGAAATGCACCAGGACTTTTTTAAAAAATCCTTTCCCTGGCTCATAAGCAGTAAAGCAGCAGATGACCTAGCTTAATTGATGTTGTTGGACGCCGCACGGCTTTTTTTTTTAAACACGCGTGAACATGAATGATTCAGCTTTTAGTTTTTGATCCAAGATAGCTGGAAACACATTTAATTACAACAAGACCACAGAATTCACTCCACACTGAAGCATACATTTGAATGCCAAACCACATACCCATTAGCGAGCAAAGTTTTCAGAATATTTTGCATGATTTAAAATTAAAAGAGCATCACATACTGGCAGATGGGGACAAAATATAGAAGTTACCAAATCTTTTGACACTTCTTTTAACCCTTAATGTACTGCAACTGTTTTGACTGATGGTTGGCTATAGTCTTTGGGCTTAAGCTCACCCTGAGCCATCCCTTTATGTTTGTTCCTTGGCAGCATAAGCCTCTCCTCCTCATGGCTTCATAACTCTGTGGGAGTTGATTAATGAAGCAGATTTCAAGCTATCAAGCTGGGTGCAAACTGTTCAATTATGCATCTTGGATTCTCCTCATATCATGTTTTAGTAGCTCCGTCTGCACAGCGGGACCATGTGTGGGTGGCCCCAGCCAGCGATGAGTCTCTGTAGCATAAGCTACTGTATATTTGTCTAAGTGGTGACCTTTGCCACTGCGACAAATTAAAGTGGAGTGATTGGTGGAGAGCTGTCAATTTATTTTTTTTTCCTTCTTTGAGGTCTTTGCTTTGGGTTGTTACAGCCATCCTAGCAGAGCTCAATTCGCATTCTGAGTTAATCAAAATGCATGACAGGGGCAGGCAAGGAGGCAGCAGGCTCATGCTGTAAACACTAAAGAAGCTGTTTACAGCCTGACGCAGACATCTGCCCTCATCAGGCACAGCTGCTCAGAGACTGCCTTATGATTGTTTGGTTGCTTTTGCAGACACTCGTGCCACTTTCATATTTTATATTGGAGTATGCAATTTGTTATACAGCAGTCTCTTTAGCTGGTATAATTCTTGGCAGATAAAAAGCTTTGGGTGCTGTGCTGGTGGGCTTTGAGAAACAAAGCGTCGCATCTCGGCAGGTGAAAGTTAAGATTACCCACACTCTTTGTAAACATCATGATTTTCAAATTCTTATTCCACACGGCTAAACAATATTCTTAATTTAAACTTCAAACAAGCTGTGTCGCATAAAAAGAGCTGATTGCTTTTATCAACATAAATCCTTCTTTTGGTGTTCTTATGCGATGTGTTAAAACAAACCTGTACTGGTCATTGTAACAACATTGCTTTAGGTATTACTAATAAACCAAAAATGTGTTTATTCAGTAAAAATAACCCCCTAGAGTCAGTATAATGAATAATTTTATCCCATGAAAATCGCTCAGTCAAAACCAATGGGGAGCAGCCATCGCCAGATGGAAGTGACGTATAATCGTTGTTTCCGGCTTTACTGCGGAAGAGTAACATGTTTCCAGCGGATGAGTAAACACGTTCAGCAGATGCTCAGTGGGTCGAGATCTGAGTTGAAAATGGTGCAAAATCTGCATGGATATATACTGCACAAACCATCCTTGGAAATGGCCTTCATTGATAGCATGATCTGCAGGTACCTCTGGGGACTGGCAGCTGAAGGGGACCTGACAAACAGGCAAGTTCCCAGTCAAGTAACTTCAGAACACGCTGAATAAATCTTGTTATACTAGAATTTTATTTCATTAAATTATATGCAGGTAGATTTGCTTGTACATGGTTGTAAAAAATTACATTAAAAAAATAAAAATAAATAAATATATACACTACCGTTCAAAAGTTCGGGGTCACCCAGACAATTATTTTGTGTTTTCCATGAAAAGTCACACTTATTTACCACCATGAGTTGTAAAATGAATAGAATATATAGTCAAGACATTGACAAGGTTAGAAATAATGATTTGTATTTGAAATAATAATTTTTTCCTTCAAACTTTGCTTTCGTCAAAGAATCCTCCATTTGCAGCAATTACAGCATTGCAGACTTAACATGATTGCACAAGGGTTTTCTAATCATCCATTAGCCTTCTGACGCAATGAGCAAACACATTGTACCATTAGAACACTGGAGTGATAGTTGCTGGAAATGGGCCTCTATACACCTATGTAGATATTGCACCAAAAACCAGACATTTGCAGCTAGAATAGTCATTCACCACATTAGCAATGTATAGAGTGTATTTCTGATTAGTTTAAAGTTATCTTCATTGAAAAAAAGTGCTTTTCTTTCAAAAATAAGGAAATTTCTAAGTGACCCCAAACTTTTGAACGGTAGTATATATATATATATATATATATATATATATATACAGTGAGGAAAAAAGTATTTAGTCAGCCACCAATTGTGCAAGTTCTCCCACTTAAAAGATGAGCAAGGTCTCCAATTTTCATCATAGGTATACCTCAACTATGAGAGACAAAATGAGAAAAAAAAATCCAGAAAATCACATTGAAGGATTTTTAATGAATTAATTGGTAAATTCCTCTGTAAAATAAGTATTTGGTCAATAACAAAAGTTCATCTCAATACTTTGTTATATACCCTTTGTTGGCAATGACAGAGGTCAAACGTTTTCTGTAAGTCTTCACAAGGTTTTCACACACTGTTGCTGGTATTTTGGCCCATTCCTCCATGCAGATCTCCTCTAGAGCAGTGATGTTTTGGGGCTGTCGCTGGGCAACACGGACTTTCAACTCCCTCCAAAGATTTTCTATGGGGTTGAGATCTGGAGACTGGCTAGGCCACTCCAGGACCTTGAAATGCTTCCTTCGTTGCCCGGGCAGTGTGTTTGGGATCATTGTCATGCTGAAAGACCCAGCCACGTTTCATCTTCAATGCCCTTGCTGATGGAAGGAGGTTTTCACTCAAAATCTCACGATACATGGCCCCATTCATTCTTTCCTTTACATGGATCAGTCGTCCTGGTCCCTTTGCAGAAAAACAGCCCCAAAGTATGATGTTTTCACCCCCATGCTTCACAGTAGGTATGGTGTTCTTTCTCCTCCAAACACGACAAGTTGAGTTTTTACCAAAAAGTTCTATTTTGGTTTCATCTGACCATATGACATTCTCCCAATCCTCTTCTGGATCATCCAAATGCTCTCTAGCAAACTTCAGATGGGCCTGGACATGTACTGGCTTAAGCAGGGGGACACGTCTGGCACTGCAGGATTTGAGTCCCTGGCGGTGTAGTGTCTTACTGATGTAGCCTTTGTTACTTTGGTCCCAGCTCTCTGCAGGTCATTCACTAGGTCCCTCCATGTGGTTCTGGGATTTTTGCTCACCGTTCTCGTGATCATTTTGACCTCACGGGGTGAGATCTTGCGTGGAGCCCCAGATCGAGGGAGATTATCAGTGGTCTTGTATGTCTTCCATTTTCTAATAATTGCTCCCACAGTTGATTTCTTCACACCAAGCTGCTTACCTATTGCAGATTCAGTCTTCCCAGCCTGGTGCAGGTCTACAATTTTGTTTCTGGTGTCCTTTGACAGCTCTTTGGTCTTGACCATAGTGGAGTTTGGAGTCTGACTGTTTGAGGTTGTGGACAGGTGTCTTTTATACTGATAACGAGTTCAAACAGGTGCCATTAATACAGGTAACGAGTGGAGGACAGAGGAGCCTCTTAAAGAAGAAGTTACAGGTCTGTGAGAGCCAGAAATCTTGCTTGTTTGTAGGTGACCAAATACTTATTTTACCAAGGAATTTACCAATTAATTCATTAAAAATCCTTCAATGTGATTTTCTGGATTTTTTTTTTCTCATTTTGTCTCTCATAGTTGAGGTATACCTATGATGAAAATTGGAGACCTCTCTCATCTTTTAAGTGGGAGAACTTGCACAATTGGTGGCTGACTAAATACTTTTTTGCCTCACCGTATATATATAAAGTGTTTTCCCCCTTCCTGATTTCTCATTTTTTTGTACGTTTGTCACACTTAAATGTTTCAGATCAACAAACAAATTTAAACATTCGACAAAGATAACACAAGCAAACATAAAATGCAGTTTTTAAATGAAGGTGTTTATTATTAAGGGAACAAAATCCAAACCTACGTGGCCCTGTGTGAAAAAGTGATTTCCCCCTAACCCTAATAACTGGTTGGGCCACCTTTAGCAGCAACAACTGCAATCAAGCATTTGAGATAACTGGCAATGAGTCTTTATCAGTGCTGTGGAGGAATTCTGGGCCACTCATCTTTGCAGAATAGTTGTAACTCAGCCACACTGGAGGGTTTTCGAGCATGAACCGCCTTTTTTAGGTCATGCCACAGCATCTCAATTGGATTCAGGTAAGGACTTTGACTAGGCCACTCCAAAGACTTCATTTTGTTTTTCTTAAACCATTCAGAGGTGGACTTGCTGGTGTGTTTTGGATCATTGTCCTGCTGCAGAACTCAAGTGCAGTTCAGCTTCAGGTCACGAACAGATGGTCAGACATTCTCCTTCAGGATTTTTTGGTAGACAGCAGAATTCATGGTTCCATTTACCACAGCAAGTCTTCCAGGTCCTGAAGCAATAAAACAGCCCCAGACCATCACACTACCACCACCATACTTTACTGTTGGTATGATGTTCCTTTTCTGAAATGCTCTGTTACTTTTACGCCACATGTAATGGGACACACACCTTCCAAAAAGTTTATGTTCTTTATGTTCTTTTTGCTCAGCAGTGGTTTTCGCCTTGGAACTCTGCCATGCAGGCCAATATTGCCTAGTCTTTTTCTTATTGTGGAGTCATGAACACTGACCTTAACTGAGGCAAGAGAGGCCTGCAGTTCTATGGATGTTGTTGTGGGGTCTGTTGTGACCTCTTGGATGAGTCATCGCTGTGCTTTTGGGGTAATTTTGGTCGGCTCGCAACTCCTGGGAAGGTTCACCATTGTTCCATGTTTTCGCCATTTGTGGATAATGGCTCTCACTGTGGTTCACTGGAGACCCAAAGCTTTAGAAATGGCTTTATAACCTTTTCCAGACTGATGGATCTCAATTACTTTGTGTCTCAGTTGTTCCTGAATTTCTTTGGATCACAGCATGATGTCTAGCTTTTGAGGATCTTTTGGTCTGCTTCACTTTGTCAGGCAGGTCCTGTTTAAGTGATTTCTTGATTGAGAACAGGTGTGGCAGTAATCAGGCCTGGGTGTGGCTAGAGAAATTGAACTCAGCTTTCCAAAGATGTAATAAAGCACAGTTAATTTATACTTTAACCGGAAAGGGGGGGGGGGGGTCACTTTTTCACACACGGCCGTGTAGGTTTGGATTTTTTTTTACCCTTAATAATCAACACCTTCATTTAAAAACTGCATTTTGTGTTTACTTGTGTTATCTTTATCTAATATTTAAATTTGTTTGATGACCTGAAAGATTTAAGTGTGACAAACAAAAAAATGAGAAATCAGGAAGGTGGCAAACCCTTTTTCACCCCCCCCCATATATATATATATATATATATATATAGTGTGCTCCAGAGCCACCTAGCTCTGGAGGAGATGAGGGTTACAAAAGTAGTGCAATTGTCCAGAGGAGAAACCAATATTGCCGCAATGATTAAGTCAACAGGCAGAGCTAAATAGTGGAGAAGGAGATGGCACAATGAACAGGAGGTGTGGGGAACAGGAGTGGACTAGTGACCTAATGACAGAATATTCACAGCTGAGATGACTAGGAGAGCAGGCAGTGAGCAAATAACAGAGTGGGGATGTCTGGAGAGAAGGAATAATGACCCTGTCACATAAAAAGGCAAAACAATCCTGAACTATATAAACTGACAACATAATAACAATACTGAAGCATGAATGACAGAAAGAATGATAAATCATTAGACATCAAAACACAGGAAAACACCATAAGGCCGGAAAAAATACAGAAAATATTCAGAAATAAATTGAGAGCCTGAGTCCGGTACTAACCATGCTCAATCCTGTGACACAGCCCCCCTCCTTTAAGGGGTGGACCCCAGACACCCCAAGGTAACACCAAAAGGAGTCCCCCCTTCAAAAAAAAAAAAAAAAAAAAGGTACAGCAAAAAACAAACCTGGGTGGGGGGTGGGGGAAACAGGTAAGGAGGAAGCAAAATTACAGGGCCCGCTCCGGACCCACACCATGCTACATCAAGGCCGTGGGCATCCCAGACAGTTTGGGTGCCCGGCCGAAGTCCCAGGCCAGCCGGACTGCCAGGTGGAAGGAGATGGGTGGCCTGCCGGAGAATAAGGACCACCCGACCCGACGGTTCAGTCTTTCAGGCGGCCAGCCTGAGTCTTTAAGCCACCAGGACTGAAGGGGTGACCAAGGAGGCAGCTCACCCACGGGAAGGCCCGATGACAGGAAGCAGGGCCGGAAGAGGGGGACCACCACAGTGTCTGGTAGCGGAGGAGGATGGGGGACCATGACGGCATCTGGCAGAAAAGGTAGAGGGATCCCGACGGTGTCTGGCAGAAGAGGAGAGGCCTCGGCATCCACGGGCTGGCCAGCAATGCCCTCGGTGGTCTTGGATTGAGATGATGTAGCACCCACGGTGGCTCCACGCTGGAGCTCTGCAGCACTGCGGTGGCTCCGGGCTGGAGCTCTGCAGCACCCGCCGTGGCTCCGGGCTGGAGCTCTGCTGCACCCGTGGTGGCTCTGGGCTGGAGCTCTGTAGCACCCACAGTGGCTCCGGGCTGGAGCTCTGCAGCACCCATGGTGGACCTGGACTGGGTCAACGCTGCACCCACGGTGGACCCAGACTGGGCCAACGCTGCACCCACGGTGGACCCGGACTGGGCCAATGCTGCACCCATGGTGGACCTGGACTGAGTCAATGCTGCACCCTCAGTGAACCCCGGACTGGGGCGAAGCACCCACGTAGGATTAATGCTGGGGCGATGCACCCACGAGGATCCTTGACCGGGACGCAGCACCTAAGGGGACTCAGACTGAGGCAGAACCCAGATGACGGCCTCGGGCAGAGGAGGAGCTGCACCCACAGCGGCTGGGACGGCGCACCCGTGACGACCTCCAAAGTGGAGGAAGCTGGACCCATGGTGACCCCAACCGGCAAGCCTGGACCCACGGAGACCTCTGGCATGGCCAGAACACTCCTGGTGACCCTGGGAGGAAGCTCAGACACAACACAGAGAGAAGGGAGGTCAGGGTCACCAACAATGGCGGAGCCCGGCGAGGCAAGCTCAGGCGCAGCGGGCGGCTGCACATGGATCCCCTCACCAAGAGCCAGGCAAGATTGCTCTAAGATAGATAGGAGAAAAACAAATGAGAGCACTTCCTGAGCTCGAGCTCCACTGCCATCCAGGACTCCGACGATCCAGGCGACAATGGCACTTCGTGCTCGGCTTTGAATGCCCGCCGCAGTGGGCGTGATGGTGATCGGAGTCCTTTCGGTCCCAGTCAGAGTGACCCATGCAGGAGGCTCTTCCAGCATGGTGGCTGGGGTCTGGCTCACCATTGGCGTTGGACTCCATGTGATGAGCTCGGGTTCAGTGCCTTCCCTCTGCCCATAGTGGGACTGCAGGGCAAGGAGGAGACACGGAGAGGGCAGGTGAAGATTCGTTAAATTTAGCAGGTGGAGAGAGCTCAGGGGACTGCTCATCCTGAGTCTCTCTGCTGGGAATCAGGCAATGCATATTACTATTTAATGAAATAGAATGAAATGTCACTTGCTTGAGTTCCCGGGACTTGGTGTTTCCTGCTGAAGAGTCGGCCAGCTCCGTGGCCAAGGTGGATTTGGGCCCCTCAGTGGATTGTAGAGGAGTTGCCCCTGCAGCCATGGAAGCAGACGGATCTGAGAAGGATGCAGCCGAACCTTCAGCAGCGGGAGGATACACTGAAAAGATGGCATTTGCAGCAGGAGAGGCAGAGAAGGAGGATGACGTGACAGCCGGCGACGGAGAACAAGAAGGAGGGGCTGCTGCAGGATTAGTCTGGGTCAATGCTGGGGGAGTAGCTGACTGAGAGGTGGAGGCATTTCTCCGGCAGTCCAGAGCTGGGCAATGGCGCCGCCGTGGAGCTGGTGATGCATAAGCTGGAGCTGAAGGGCAACCTGGTGAAGCGAGATGGGAGGAGGATGTCGGCTGTGGAGAGCACCCCCGCCTCGGCTCAGCTGGAATGGTTCCCATTTTTAAACCAGGAAATGATCGCTGGAGCGCGCAGACCATGGCCAGCAGTTCTGGGTATCGTGGATAGCTCCAAAGGCCAGGGTGTGCCTCCAGGATTCCCACCGCTCCATACAAGCATTCCCACATCTTCTTGGGTCCACGGGCGGAGAGACCCTCATCCACAAAGTCTTGAATGAAGTCCGCCGCCCATTCTTCCTACACAGTTGGAGATCCTGCTGCCAATCCTCTTTTGACTGAACGAGGTTGGCGAGCTGGGGACATGATTAGCTCCAATAGACAGGTGAGTGGAGAAAAGGTCAAAAGGGAAAAAAATGTACAAATACAACAGCTGGGTCTTTTAACCGGCGGCAATATTCTGTCATGTCCGCCCGTATGGGGCAGAAACAGACCCAAGCGCTGAACTGTATTTGTAACATTTATTAACAAAAATAACATAAACTCCAAAAATTGTGTAGACAATACAAAAATGCAAAACAGCAATCACTTACAGAGATGTGCGCTCCAGAGCCGCCTAGCTCTAGAGGAGATAAGGGTTACAAAAGTAGTGGAATTGTCCAGAGGAGAAACCAATATTGCCGCAATGACTAAGTGAACAGGCAGAGCTAAATAGTGGAAGAGATGGCACAATGAGCAGCAGGTGCGGGGAACAGGAGCGGACTGGTGACCTAATTACAGAATACTCACAGCTGAGATGACTAGGAGTCAGGCAGTGAGCAGATAACAAAGTGGGGATATCTGGAGAGAAGGAATAATGACCCTCTCACATAAAAAGGCAAAACAATCCTAAACTACATAAATTGACAACATAATAGCAATACTGAAGCATGAATGACAGACAGAATGATAAATCATTAGACATCAAAACACAGGAAAACACCACAAGGCAGGAAAAAATACAGAAAATATTCAGAAATAAATTGAGAGCCTGAGCCTGGTACTAACTGTGCTCAGTCCTGTGACACAAAGTCCTTTCCTTTGAAACATCAGGTGACAAATTTTACATCTGTTTAAAGAAAACAGACAGGCTAGAGTTTAACTTATTGACTCGATTAGAAAACCACAATACCTTTGTGGTGATGAACTCCTTGTTTCATCTGTAAATGCCAAGAAAAAGCGAGCGAAGTGTGCTGAAGCCAAATCGCTAACACTTGACCCTCTTCTTGACCCTCTTCTGGTACCGACTCAGCAGGTGACCTGTATGTATTTAGATGATTAGCAACAGGTATTGGCTACATTTAGAAGGGACTATTTTTTTTTCTCAGCTGTGCAAAACTACTGGTTAAATAAACAAGTCATAATTTTTTGTCCAGTATTAGCAAGATGACTGTGCATCCACACACTGCGGCTAGACGCTCCAGACTACTGTGCTTGTTTCTGTATTTTTCCTGCCCTTTTTTGTCCTCTTTCAGCGATGGACAAATTACCTAGTCACCAGGAACTTCTAGGCAATGGCCACCAACTTAACTCCGAGATCTCCAGGGTTTAATCCAACAATCAATACCACATCCCTGAGAAGATCACCAAACCTCCAGGCGCTCCATGGATTATTATCGTGCACAGCAAGAGGCGCTGAGAGAGAAAGAAGAAACAAGGCTGCAGGGCTGGCCTCTGTGCCCAGCTTGGCAAACAACGCATCTAACCACCGTTACCTTCAATTTTCCTCACCAACGTCAGATCACTTGCCAAAAAAATGGATGAGCTGTGATCGGAGATCACCTACAATCGCTGTGTCTGAGACTGTTGTATTCTGATTGTGACAGAGTCTTGGCTTCACCCGTTCAACTCAGATACCACTGGGACTGCAGCCAAACTACACTCCGTTTCAACCACAACACCAATTCTGGTAAGGGCAGGGGTGGCGGGCTCTATATTTATGTGCTTCAGACTTGGTGTAATAACAGCAGAATAATTCAAAGCCACTGTTCACTGGACTTAGGTGCAGATTTACTAATGTGCTGTGCTATCGAAAAACCCTGTGTGGCATTAAAAAACTACTGTTGAGATTTACTAAAGGGCACTGGGTAGAATTAGCAGTGGAAAGGCGTGGACTATGTTATTTTTGCGCCTGGCCTCATTGCATATGTATTTGTATGAGTTGTCATGTCAACGCGCAAATTTGAGAAAAGGAAGTATGTAAATGACTGCCGCAAGGTGATTTATTAAGGTTTGTGGTTGTCATTCTTTTGCTAAATGAGCCAGGATTTAACGCCCCAGAAAAGCTTGTCTTAATTCATCTAGACAGACAGACAGACAGACAGATAGATAGATAGATAGATAGACTTTAATGATCCCAAACTGGGAAATTACAATGTAACAGCAGCATGACAGTAGACAACCAAACAACAGAAACACACACATGACAGACAAAGGCATTACCAGTGGAATGTAAAAGTAACACAACTATAAAACCTATATACATCATAGCTTAATATATGATGACCCGTATAAACACATGATTCATCCCATTGCACAAAGAAGGACTATCAGGCGCAGAGTGAAATGTGAGGTACCAGTTCGTCTGTAAGGTGCAGTGTGGCAGCATTGTTATGACCAGAATACAACATCATAGTGAGTTATTGTACAGTGAAATTGCATGTGGCAGGAAAGATTTCCTGTACCTGGCCGTTCAACAGCGAAGCTGTAGTAGTCTACTGGAGAAAGTGCTTCACTGTCTGTCTAGTGTGTGGTGGAGGGGGTGATAGGATTGTCCATGATGGATCGCAGTTTATTTAGTGTCCTCCTCTCCACCACTGTCTCAAAGGTCTCCTGTTTAAGACCAATTACAGAGCCAGCTCTCTTGATAAACTTGACAAGTCTGTTGGTATCTCTGGCCCTGATACTCTACCCCAACAGACAGCAGCAAAGAAGATAGTGCTGGTGACAACGGTCTGGTAGAAAAGCTCCAGCATCCTGCTGCACACGCTGAAGGATCTCAGCTTCCTCAGGAAGTAGAGTCTGCTCATCCCCTTCTTGTGCACAGCATCAGTGTTGGATCTCCAGTCCAACTCGCTACTGATCCTGACACCCAGATATTTGTAGTCCTCAACCACTCCCACATCCTCCCCCCTAATCTGCAGTGGCTGAGAAGGCATCTTCCTCTTCCTGAAGTCAATCATCATCTTTCTGGTCTTGCTGATATTCACCCTCAGGTGATTCTGCTCTGTCCACTCCACAAATCTGTCTACCAGTGCCCTGTACTCCCCCTCCTCTCCTCCTCTTATACACCCCACAACAGCTGAGTCGTCAGAGAATTTCTGCAGGTGGCATGACTCTGTGTTGTACTGAAAGTCAGTGGTGTATAAGGTAAAGAGAAAAGGAGAGAGCACAGTTCCCTGTGGAGCTCCCATATCACTAGCCACCACTCCAGACAACACATTGCCCAGCCGGAAAACTGTGGTCTGCCTGTCAGGGAGTCAGTAATCCAGGAGATCACAGAGCTGTCAACCCCCATCACCTGCAGCTTCTCACCCAGCAGCAGTGGTTGGATGGTGTTAAAGGCACTGGAGAAATAAAAAAAAAAAATATTCTCACAGTATCTCCTCCACCATCCAGGTGCAGATGGGCTCATTGCAGCAGGTAGATGACAGCATCATCAACAACTAAATGGGGCTGATATCCAAACTGCAGAGGGTCCAGCCACTTCTTCACCCGCGGCCTCAGGTGGGCTAAGACCAGTCTCTCTAGGACCTTCATCACATGAGATGTGAGGGCAACTGGTCGATAGTCGTTCAGATCCGATGGAGATGAATTCTTGGGGACAGGAACCAGACAGGTTGTCTTCCACAGCACCGGTACTCTCTCCAGACTCGGGCTCAGGTTGTACAGGTGTTTCAGTACCGGAGCTAGTTGGTTGGCACACGTCCTCAGGGTCCTGGTGGAGATGCCATCAGGGCCCACCGCCTTACACTGACGGAGTCTCTCCAGCTGTTTCTCCACCTGGTCTGTAGTCACCGTGAAGTGAGGGAGGGTCCTGGTGCCCCCTGGGGGGGTGAGGGGTGGAGAGAGGTTCTGCACAGGAGGTGGGTGGGGAGGGGTGGGTGGGGGTCTGGTTGTGTTGCTGGGGTGACAGACTGTGAGTTGAGCCTATTAAAAAACAGATTCAGTTCCTCAGTTCTCTTCTGGCTCCCAGATGGCTGCCTGACTCTCCCCTTGCACCCAGTTATTTGTTTCATTCCCTCCCACACGTCTTTAGCGTTGTTTTGCCTGAGTTTATCTTCCAACTTCCTCCTATAATTGTCGTTGCACCTCCTCAGCATCTCTCTCAGCTCATACTGCACTCCCCTCAGCTTCTCCAGCCCTAAAAACTCTCTTCTTTTTGTTCAGAAGTGCTTTCAGGTCGCTCGTAACCCATGGTCTGTTGCTGGAGAAGCAGTGTACAGTCTGAGCTGGCATGGTCGTGTCTTCACAGAATCTAATGTATTCTGTGACGCAGTCGGCCATATTGTCTATGTCCACCCCATGTAGTTCACAGAGTACGCCCCAGTCTGTCGTCTCAAAGCAGTCCTGTAGTGCATCAGCAGCCTCCTGTGTCCACTTCCTCACAGTCCATGTATAAACAGGTTGCCTTCGCACAAGGGGAACATACTTGGGTATTAACATAACCATGCAGTGATCCAATTTGCCAATGGGGGGGTATAGCTGTGGCACTATATGCATCTCTGACATTGGTATACAGTAAATTCAGTGTTTTGTTTTCTCTGGTGGGACAGTCAACAAATTGGTGAAAGTTTGGTAGTGTTTTTCCCACTGAGACATGATTAAAATCACCTGTGATGGCCATAAATGCATCTGGGTGCTTCTCCAGTAATGTGGCTGCAGTGGAGCTGATGACATCACAGGCCACCGCTGCATCAGCTGACGGAAGGACGTAGAAGATAATAATTAAGGCACACTTCATTTCTCGCGGCATAAAATAAGGTTGCATACTCACAGCCAGCAGCTCAATGTCCAGGCTGCAGCACTTTTCCTTCACATGAATGTGTCCAGGATGACACCACCGTTCATTAACAAGAAGTGTCAATCCTCCTCCTCCTTTTTTCCTGCTGCTTATCATGTCTCTGTCCACCCGTATAGTCTTGAAGCCAGGTATCGCTACTTTTACATCCGGGATCTGTGAATGTAACCACGTCTCCGTAAAACACATGATACTACACTCACGATACTCCTTTTGCGTCCTGACCAGCGCTGTAAGCTCATCTGTTTTATTTCCCAGCGATCGCAAGTTCCCGGTGATGACCATCGGTACAGCCGGCTTATGCCTCCTCCTCCTCCTCTTCACCTTTGCTCCAGCCCTTCGCCCGGGGTGTCTCCTCTTCAGCTCAACCGGGATGAGGGGCTTCACTGCCGGTCGCAGCGCTCCAGGCGCCGGCCTCCTCAGCGCAATCAGCTGCTCGCGTGTGTAAACAATGCGTCCGCCCCCACCTCTGTTGATCTCCATTGCCCGAGGAAGCGAAAAGAAAAGAAAAACTAGAGAAAGACTGGGCTAAAATAGAGAAAAAGTTGGTCAAGTCTTAATCCGAGTATTCCTACAGAGCCCTGGTTAGTAAGAGACACACTATATACAGGAATAAACAGATAGAAACACAAAGACACGAGAGAGTTGCTGCTGGTACGGCCGCCCTGCCTCCGACACCATTATGCCTGACATGATAGCGATCGTTGGTGCTGAGACACCGGCAAGATCCGAGGGCGCGTGGCAGAAGTTTCTCTCTGCCCGTGACTTTATTTGGCATGACAGAAGAACAGATTATATGAATATCAACGGTCTCACAGAGATCGGTGTTATGCTGAACTGGACATCAGCCAACATTTTTTTTTTTTAAATTTCATTTGTTTATACTGTATATAGCCGACTACATGAATTTGTATCCATAAAAGAAGATACAATAGGAACCCTTATACTTGCAGTGGACATACAGATGGTGTCAGTCGAAAATTAGTCTTTTTTTTTTCTTTTCTGCGGCGGTTTAGACTCGGATCTGGAGTTTTCCTCAGCTTTCCCTTGCTCTTGAAGCAAAATCTTCCACATTGCCAATTTTCTTCATTTTTTTTCTCTCCATATTTCTATATTTAGAGCATTTCTTTTTGCTGTGCATAAAACTGTAATTTAGTTCCCTCTTCTCTCTAATTTCTCTCTCCCAGTTCAAGATACACAATATACAGTATCTCACAAAAGTGAGTACATCCCTCACATTTTTGTAAATATTTTATTATCTTAATATTTTATTAACACCAGCAGATGACATGGTTGCTCAAATCATCACTGACTGTGGAAACTTCACACTAAACCTCAAGCAACTTAGATTCTGTGCCTCTTCACTCTTTCTCCAAACTCTGGGACTTTGATTTCCAAATTAAATGCAAAATTTACTTTTATCTGAACAGGGGTCATCTGCTGGTGTTGGTCCACTGTGTTTTATCAAGACCAAAGTCAGCGCAGTCATCTACCAGGAAATTTTAGAGCACTTCATGCTTCCCTCTGCTGACAAGCTTTATTGGAGAAGCTGATTTCATTTTCGAGCAGGACTTGGCACTCCCCCTACACTGCTAAAAGTATCAAAACCTGTTTTAATGACCATGGCATCACTGTGCTTGATTGGCCAGCAAACTCTCCTGACCTAAACCCCATAGAGAATCTATGGAGTATTGTCAAGAGGAAGATGAGAGACACCAGACCCAACAATGCAGATGAGCTGAAGGTCATTATCAAAGCAACCTGGACCTTCATAACACCTCAGCAGTGCCACAGGCTGATCACCTCCGTGCCACGCCACATTGATACAGTAATTAATCCAAAATTTGCCCCGACCAAGTATTGAGTGTGTACATGGACATACTTTTCAGTCGGCCAACATTTCTATTAAAAAACTATTTTTTTAAATAAATTTTTTGTAATATTCTAATTTTTTGAGAAACTGAATTTGGGGTTTTCTTGGGCTGTAAGCCATAATCATCAAAATTAAAATAAATAAATACTTGAAATATGTCACTCTCTGTGTTATGAATCTATATAATATATGGGTTTCACTTTCTGAGATGAGTGACAAAAAAATATAGAACTTTTTTCATGATATTGTAATTTTTTGAGATGTACCTGTATGTATATCTCTTTGGTTATGCAACAAATCCTCAATGAGCTCTCAGCGATCTCTCCTGGTCTCTCAATGATCTCTCATGGATCTTTCAGAGATCTCTATAGACCACCATGAAAGTTGCTGGAACGTCATCCAAACCTTTACACAGAAAAGGCTTTTTAAGGCTTTAGGAGATTGCTGAGACAGCATGTCAATTTTTGATCTCTCAATTAGGGGTGGGTTCAAAACATCGATATATCGATATAGATCCATCCACATTTGACTGAGCCGATATCGATCCACAAAATCCGCGGATCGATCTTTTAATATATTTAATATATGTTAATATAATATTTTTACGTTTGTGAACATCTGCTGAGTATAATCGGGTCGAAAACGGAGCTAGCAAGCTAACGGATATGCTAGTTCTTCTTCTGTGGTGCTAAAACGGTTCTCATCCAACAAGAGTTCCCTGCGGCGCGTGCACACGTCTTTCGTGTTTACATGAGCGGAGTTATTAATGTGCGTCTCTTAATTTAGCAACAAAAGTCACTGTAAAGACTGTCCTCAACAGCTTCTGAATATTTTTCATAAATAAAACTTCTGTGTTCCCTGCGGCGCATGCACACGTCTTTACTTTTGTGTTTACACGAGCGGAGTTAGTAACGTGCGTGTCTCTTAATTTAGCAACAAAAGTCACCGTAAAGACTGTCCTCAACAGCTTCTTAATATTTTTCATAAAGCAGGGATAAACAGATTTTTACTCCGTTCAGCGCTGTGTTGGAACATAAAGTTGACGACTGATAAACGGAAAATGCACGGAGACTGAAACCAGTGAAGCAGAGGGAGACTTGGAGCTGCTGAGACTGTAAGTATAATATCATTTGTTTGTTTTAACATTTGTGTCATCAATTAATAATTTATCCGGCATGATGGTGGTTTCTATTTTTTTTGCAAATCAACGGACTGGAATGAAATCGACATGACAATAGTGAAAAAAGTAACTGAGGGAATTGTTAAGCCACTCACCCACATCTGTAACCTGTCATTTCAAACTGGTACATTTCCAGACAAAATGAAAATAGCAAAAGTAATACCTCTATACAAAACAGGAGACAGTCATTGCTTCACAAATTACAGGCCAGTCTCTTTACTCTCACAATTCTCCAAAATACTTGAAAAAATCTTCACTAAGAGACTGGATGATTTCACTGAAAAACACAACCTCCTTACAGATAGCCAGTATGGTTTTAGAGCAGATAAATCTACATCTTTGGCACTGATCAAACTTATAGAAGAAATTACTAGTTGTATAGATAAAAAAAATGTTGCTGTAGGAGTATTCATAGATTTAAAGAAAGCTTTTGACACCATTGACCACAGAATACTACTAAGGAAACTGGAAAGGTATGGGATAAGAGGGGTTGGACTGAGTTGGGTGGAAAGTTATTTAAGTAACAGACAACAATTTGTACAAATTGGAGAGCACAAATCACCCTTCATGGACATCACTTGTGGTGTGCCCCAGGGGTCAGTTTCGGGACCCAAACTCTTTATTTTATATATAAATGACATATGCCAAGTATCAAAAATTCTGAAATTTATTTTGTTTGCGGATGACACAAATATCCTCCGCACTGGTGAGAATTTGCAGCAGGTTTTAGAGGTGGTCACAACTGAAATGAAAAAATTAACGCAGTGGTTCAACAAAAATAAATTATCTCTAAATCTAAAAAAAACAAAGATTATGTTGTTTGGAAATTATAAAATAAATCATGAAATAATGGTAACGATAGATGATACCAGAATAGAAACAGTACAGGAAAATAAGTTCCTGGGGGTGACGCTTGACAATAAAATCTGCTGGAAACCTCATATCAGTCACATCCGGGCCAAATTAGCAAAATGTATAGGCATACTGGGGAAGACAAGACACTTCTTGGACTATAAATCAGTGGTCTTATTGTACAATTCACTGTTTTTACCTTATCTTAACTACTGTGTAGAAGTCTGGGGAAACACCTACAAAACCAACCTACAGTCAATATGCACATTACAAAAAAGAGCTATAAGGATAATAAACAATGCAGGATATAGAGACCATACCAATTCGTTGTTCTTAAAGTCACATGTCATAAAGTTCATTGATTTAGTTAAATTTAAGACAGCACAAGTAATGTACAGGGCAATTAATAATCAACTACCAACTAATATACAAAAAATATTTAAAAAAAGAGACAATGATCATAATTTGAGGGGAGACTTAAACTTTACAAAACCCAAGATACGTACTACCAAGAAAAGTATGTGCATATCTGGGTAGCACGGTGGCGCAGTGGTTTAGCACTGTGGCAGCACAGTTTTACCCTCAGCCGGGGGATCGCGGGGATCATGAGATCGTGGGTTCGATCCCAGCCCCCGACCAACAGTGAGCTGTGTGGAGTTTGCATGTTCTCCCCGTGTTGCGCAGGTTTACTCCGGGATTTCTCCGGTTTCCTCCCGCACACCAAAAACATGTAGGTTTAGGGCGCTCGCGCACGCAGCGACCAGCAGCCGGTGGCTTGTCACCAGACTGCAAACCAAGTCTACCTACGGGTACAAATAAGTAACAAAAAAAAAAAAAAAAAAAAATATCTGTCTGTGGGGTGGATTTGTGGAACAGTCTAGAGCCGGAACTGAAACTATGTACAAACAGAAATCAATTCAAAAAGAGGTATAAGCATCATTTGCTGAAAGGGTATATGTTAGAAGGGTAGTACTGTAGTTATATGTACGATTCATTATGTTCACTCTGGGATATTATGGGACACTATGGAATGGTGGGTGGGACAGCACTGTGTATATCTGTGTTGTTTGAGGCTGGTTTTGTTGTATGGACATCATTGTATGTTAGAATGGATGGGTGTTAATGTTGATTTGTAAAAAATACAGTAAATTGTTTACTTGGGGTCTTAAAGGTGGTAATTTGTATAAAATTCACATGGGTGTATCTATGGAAAAGAGGAGATGGAATTAATAAGTGTTCACTTCTTCCTTCTCCCTTTCGAACAGTGTATAATGTTACTTTATTGCATTTGCCATTTGCTTGTATTTGTTATATTTTTGTGTTCGAAATAAACTATCTATCTATCTATCTATCTATCTATCTATCTTTCTTTTACAAACTATGGACACAGAGAGAACTGTTGGTTAAGCGCTGTGAATAAATGCTGAATAAAGGTATATTTTATGAGATTATGGACTTCTACCACTTAAGTAAGAGATGTGAAGAGAATAAATCACAATAAAATTAAGATGGTAGAATTAATAAAGGCTGCAGTACAACAAGCTATTTTTACTCAGTAGAACTAAACTGAAATGAACAAATCTTCCCAGGAAATGAATTGAAACCCTTTTCAAACATTGAAAGTTAATTTGTAGTTAAAATCTAAACAACAAAAAATTAAAAAAAAAACAACTAAATTATTAAACCCTACTGTGGTGTGGCGATCTAAAAATATGAATGTTAATTTTACTGTGAAATCTATTCTTTTTATCTGCCTTCAGATGTGTGAAGACTGGAAGCTTCATTCTCACTGAGACCTTCTGAAGGTCAGAGGTCGTCAGTGGAGGAGCATCCCTGCTTCATGTGGATTTCAGCACAGAAGAAGACCTTCAAATTCAAGATTCAAGGAGGTGCTGCCATCATTTTCTCCAGACTAACATGCATTCAATGCAATTTAGTTGTTGTAATGACAAATTCTTTTATTTCTTTTTTTTAAGTTCTCAGCAAGAATACAATGTTGGTCATTTTTTTTTACAATTTTACTGAGCATTTAATTCTAAATAAATCACTGTTTAACAGGAAATTTTTGGCAATCCTGTGCTTTTCTTGTGGTGTTACATAGAATAGCATCACTAAACTATGGAAAAAGCAGCTGCTTTAAAATTTGTACTTCCTCACACAACTTTGAGTGCAAAAAAAACTCTAAAAGTGCTATAACTTTTTGGAAAAGCTCCCACAAATTCAGGCTTTTTGGGCCACAACAATCACAAAAACAGCTGACAAAATCTTGGAGGGACTGAAATACAGTGAGATTATGTATGCATGGTTCATGCATTGAATTTGTTTACTTACTCTGGGTGGTGAACTTGACACGACACACCCTTTGCACTAAAGAAAGCACCTGTGAGCACTTTATGAAATGATAAATAATAAAAAGTGCATTATTGTAACTGATTTTGGGTCAGTTCTATATGTGATAATTTATGTATTAACAAAGTTAGAAGATTCTTGGTACAATTTGCAGCATTAGGTCTCAAAGATTTTTGTTTCATGGGAAGTAAAATGGCTATTAAAATGGTAATTTTAATAGCCGGTGGAGTGATAATGTATGTTAACAACAACTGGTGCAGACCGGGACATATCACTGTTAAACAACGACACTGCAGCAAAGACATTGAGTTGCTAGCTGTTAGCATGAGGCCTACATATCTCCCGAGAGAACACTCACACGTGATCTGCATTGTTGTTTATGCAAATCCGACGGCGAACGCTGGGACAGCACGTGACGTCATCCATTCAGTAACCAGCAGGCTGCAGACAGAACACCCAGATGCTCTTCTCCTCATCTCAGGCGATTTCAACCATGTTTCACTGTCTCCCATTCTACCCACGTTCACCCAGTATGTCACATGCCACACTAGAGACAATAAAACACTGGATTTATTCTACGCAAACACTAAGGAGGCGTACACCTCATCACAACTCCCCCCACTCGGGAGATCGGATCACAACTTGGTTCATCTCCGGCCGGTGTACAAACCCCTAGTGCACAGACAACCTCCGGCCATGCACACTGTGGAGTTATGGTCTGAGGAGACAATGGACACCCTAAAGGGCTGTTTTGAAGCCACCGCCTGGAAGCAGCTCTGCGATCCACATGGTGAGGACATCGATGGCCTCATTCACACCTTCATGGGCTACCTCAGCTTCTGTGTGGACAAATCCGTTCCCACCAAGACCATACGGCGTCACTCAAACAACAAACCCTGGATCAACCCTGAGATAAAAACACTTCTGAGAGAGAAGAAGAGGATCTTCAGGTCAGGGAACAGGGAGATGCTGAAGTCCGTACAGAGGGAGCTGAGGAGAAAGATCAGAGAAGGCAAGGACAGCTTCAGGAAGAAGATGGAGGACAAGCTGCAACAGAGCAACATCAGCGGGGTCTGGAGAAACCTCAAAACCATCTCGGGGCTCCAGAATACCTCCCCCCAGGCCACAGGGGGCAGGGAGTGGGCGAACAACCTGAATCTGTTTTTCAATAGATTTGACCAACCGCCCTCCCCCCTGACTGCACAACAACCACTGCTGCCTCTAAAGAAATCAAGTCCTGCTGCCCACTCCCCACTCCACCAACACCCCCCCCCCCCCACTCCCAACACACAGCCCCCCATCCTGACCCTGACCAGGACCCAGGTGAGGACGGAGCTGAGGAAGATCAAGGCGAGGAAGGCGCCGGGACCGGACGGCATCAGCGCAAAGCTCCTCAAGTCCTGTGCAGACCAGCTGTGTGGGATTGTGACGTATATCTTCAACATGAGCCTGAAACTGGGGAGGGTACCACAGCTGTGGAAAACATCTTGTGTGGTACCTGTACCAAAAACTTCCCACCCCAAAGACCTGAACAGCTACAGACCGGTGGCCTTGACGTCCCACTTGATGAAGACCCTGGAGAGACTGCTCCTTGCTCACCTCCGCCCCCTGGTGGAACCAGCGATGGATCCACTCCAGTTCGCCTACCAGCATGGCATTGGGGTGGAGGATGCGGTGATCTTCCTCCTTCACCGTTCTCTGTCCCACCTGGAGAAGCCCGGGAATATGGTGAGGATCATGTTCTTTGACTTCTCCAGTGCTTTCAACACCATCCAACCGATGATCCTGAAGGACAAGCTGCTGCGCGCAGGGGTGGACCAGCACCTGTCATCATGGATCCTGGACTACCTCACGAACCGGCCTCAGTTTGTGAGAACCCGGGACTGTGTGTCCGACACGATCATCAGTAGCACGGGGGCCCCCCAGGGAACGGTGCTGGCTCCCTTCCTGTTCACTCTTTATACTGCGGACTTCTCACACAACACAACACACTGCCATCTACAGAAGTTCTCTGATGACTCTGCGATCGTTGGCCTCATCTCCAATGGAGATGAAGCTGAGTACAGAGGGCTTATCCAGGACTTCGTGGACTGGTGCCATCGGAACTGCCTCCAGATCAACGCGAGGAAAACTAAGGAGCTGGTGGTGGACTGCCGCAGGCATGGGCAGCCCCTCACAGTACCAGTAAATATACAGGGAACAGACATCGAGATGGTGACATCCTATAAGTACCTGGGTATTCATCTGAACAATAAACTAGACTGGTCACACAATACTGATGCACTCTACAAGAAGGGACAGCGCAGGCTGTTCCTGCTGAGGAGACTCAGGTCTTTTGGTGTACAAGGGGCGCTGCTGAAGTCATTCTATGACACGGTGGTGGCATCAGCCATCACTTTTGGAGTGGTCTGCTGGGGCAGTGGCATTACTGCAGCCGATAGGAAGAGACTGAACAAACTGATTAAGAAAGCTAGCTCTGTCCTGGGGCAGCGCCTTGATCCGATGGAGGAGATAGGAGAGAGAAGGACGGTGGCTAAACTGTCATCTCTGCTGGAGTCCGAGTTCCACCCTATGCAGGACATACTGAATGCACTGAGGAGCTCATTTAGCAGCAGACTACATCATCCCAGGTGCACAACCGAGAGGTTTCGTAGGTCCTTCCTACCAACGGCTGTCAGACTGTACAACCTAAGCAGGGCTGCTCGCAGAGATAGCAAAAAGACGTAACAAACTAATAGTTTTTTGAATGCAAAAGATGCAATAGACTTACACAATGGTCCCCTCCGGCATACAACTAGGAACATACCGGTCGCTATGGAGGGTGAGAATATGTATGGGCACATAATCATACCATGTAGGATAACTAAGTAGACGGTTATGCTGTTTCATTCCATCTAGCAACAATGCTCTGCACTGTGTGTGTTTATATATTTGCATATTTATTCCATCTAGCTACAATGCTCAGCACTGGGTGTGTTTATATATTTATATATCTACATATTATTCCATCTAGCTACATTGCTCCGCACTGTGTGTGTTTATATACTTGCATATTTATTCCACCTAGCTGCAATGCTCCGTACTGTGGGTGTTTATATATTTACATATTTATTCCATCTAGCTACAATGCTCTGCACTGTGTGTTCATATATTCATATATTTATTCCATCCAGCTACAATGCTCTGCACTGTGTGTCTGTGTGTGTGTGTATATATATATATTTTATAGTAATACGTACATATGTTTATTAGCTGCTCTTGCTTGCTTGTTTTTTTTTCTTGCCTTCTGATTGTTGCTCTGAGTGTTGCTATCCCTGTGCTGTTGCAATCCTGGAATTTCCCCGTTGTGGGACTAATAAAGGCTTATCTTATCTTATCTTATCTTATCTTATCTTAATTCCCCAGATTGAATTGGAATCGAATCGAATCGAATCGGAATCGAATCGATTCAGAATCTCAAGAATCGGAATCGAATCGATTCTGGAAATTAGGGATCGTTCCCAGCCCTACTCTCAATGGTCACCCAGCGTCTCTGTCTGTGTGAAGGGGCCTTTATAAAGAATGCTATTATAAACCTGTGACTAACTTTCTATTATTATTGTAACTTTTTGTGAATCTTTCTGTAATTCAGAGTGAACTATTCCTCCCCTTAGTTGGTTCAGATTGTGCAGAAGTACAACTGTCCCTCAGTCCCTCTCCCTCATTTAAGTGCAGTCATGAGCTTTCCCCAACACTTTCTGGTGGATTTAGTCCAACTGGCTCTATAAATTTGCATCTGCACAACAGTAAACACTCGACCTCTGCATTGAACCAGCACAGACCATCTGCTGCCTTGTTACATGACTGTCAAGAGGAACAGCTATGAGCATGCTTTGCAGACTCAAGCACACTTCTGCCAACCTTGCCAGAGCTGAAGATACGCTCCTGCCTGAGTATGACACAGAGTGAGCATATATACGTATAACTATGTGGACTTTGGGGTTCAAAGGTGCATGAGTACAGAATAGACAGGACAGTGTGAGTGCACCTTTCGTCATCCAGTGACACATTGTAAAGCGTTTGGTAGAAATGTGATGATTTGACTTGCTACAACACATAGAATTCAGTCCCTGTTCAAGGTTGAGGTTAAATAAAACTGATTCCACACATAACAATCATTTTACTATTTGAAGTTCAAAACTTTTTAGATTAGCAGATGATTTGAAGTGGATTACTAAATGACAAAACTAATGGACAGAGATAACATGGGGCTGTTTGTTTGGCTTTTTAAAGTTAGCATAAAACAGCACAAGTTCCACAATAGTAGAATAAAGGGCAGCGGAAGTCATTCAGCTCAAACATGTAAATGCTCCAAAATGAGGAAAATCTAAAAAAATAAAGAATTCATACCTCAAACGTGAACAGGATAACATTTTCATGAAAACAAAGATTAAAAAAATACACCAACAAAGTGTTTAGAAATGTGCACAATGTAAGTCTTAATGTTCTTCTAAAATTAGGAAATTAATTTAAAAAATTATTTTTTATGGGTTGTAAGTAAGATTGCGGATACAAGCGGCTGAAATGAGCTTTCTCTGTAGGTTTGCTGGACTCACCCACAGAGATAGGGTGAGGAGCTCAGTCATCCGGGAGAGGCTCAGAGTAGAACCGCTGCTCCCCCACATTGAAAGGAGTCAGTTGAGGTGGTATGGGCATCTGATTAGGATGCCTCCTGGACGCCTCCCACTTGAGGTGTTTCAGGCACGTCCCACTGGGAGGAGACCCTGGGGCAGACCCAGGACTCGGTGGAGAGACTATGTCTCCCATCTGGTCTGGGAACGCCTTGGTATCATCTCTGAAGAGCTGGAGCAGGTGGCTGGGGAGAGGGAAGTCTGGGCTTCTCTGCTTGAACTGCTGCCTCCGCGACCTGCACCTCCGGTAAAGTGGTAGAAGATGGATGGATGGATGGATGGGTTGTAAGTAGTATAAATATTTACATCCAGCAGCTGGATGAAGACAAACATGGAAGTCCAGTGAGGATATCACACCACTAGTATCACTAGCATGATGTTACCCGCCATCATCTCATCTCTCATCTCATCTCGTCTCGTTTTTAGGTTGTTGGGTTGCCAGGTAGTGAATTATTCAGCTAAATACCCGAGTCTGAAAGCAGACGTCAGTTTCCCAGTCATTCTCAAGTATGGCATGACAAACAAAGGAGCAGGATAAATATTGGTTCGCCTTTTGTTGGCTGATGTCTGCTGAAGAGTCTCAAAAGGCTGAAAAGTCATGCAGAGGTCACCCCTTTTCTTCTGACAGGTAAGGTAGCCAGTGCTAGCTATGATGCTAACTAGCTCATTCATCTTCTGCTGTTAATCTGGTGGTGGGGGGGGGGGCAGTAGTCTAAACTCTATGTAACTAACTAAATTTTATTTCTGACATGTTCATATTATGATTATGAGTGTATGATAATATCAGCCAATATATGACGTGGAATAAACCCCACTAGCTGCTCCTTACCAAGCTGACACGTATGATAGCTTCATGATATGATCAACAATTGCATCTATGACCAATGACTGTAACAGCACATACTAATTGTGCAGCAGTCATGTTTTACATAAAGTTTTTTTTTATCAGCTTTGATGCACAGCTGCTAAGTCTTATAATTTGGTGTACAGTGAAAAAAAAGTTAATTATTTATTGTTATTACAATTTAAGATAATAATGTAAAACTTTATTGATCACCATGGTGGAAATTGAGGTTAAAAATAGTTTCAGTACTAATAGTAGATTAAACAATAATTTATTTTCTTACAAACTAATGTTACTGCACACATTAGCCACAGGATTTCTTGAGTACTTGAAGTAGCTGTAATTATGTTTGTAGAAATTTATGTCAGATTTTTAACTAACCAAGTAATAAAGCAAAACATTTTTTCACCCTCTGTAAGGACTTCCTCCATCATGAGGTGAATTAGCACAGATGGGTGTTTGGACAATGCCATCATGATGCAGCAGAGAAGAGCTCCACCAAACAGTGATGGAGAGAGGTGTAATATATGTGTTGGGGGCACGTTATTGTGAAGTGCAGTGTAGTGACATGCATTTCCTGTCACGTCACTGCACTGCCCTATATAGGGGTGAGCCACCATGGCTCGGCCTCTTATGCCAGATGATCCCACTGGTGCTTACACTGTACATAGTTCATCAATAAAGCTGTTTTCAATGCTATCGCCATCTCCGCCTCATTCATCACCAGGTTACATACAATACATTTGGCGACTGAAGATTAACGTATCGAGGCGTGCATTACACCACTCCATCCCTTCCTCAAGCTCCCGGGAGAGCTGTTCCATGGCCGTATTGGTTGAAGGCCTATCAAACGTAAATTACGGCGCTGGACCTCGGGAAGTTCGATAAGGTGAGGGCACGGGCGCTTCTCGTCCACAACCTAGGTATTGAAGGCCGGAGGGTCCCACGGACGCTCGGCACATCAGACTAATATGAGGATGTCGTGGAGCTGCTAGCTAAACGTTTCTCCACGCCAAACAGCATGACTGTTCGGAGAATTCACTTTCATAAGAGACACCAGCGAGCAGGTGAGCCTATCCGACAGTATGTCATTGATTAGAGGCAGCTAGATAGCAAGTATTGTTTTGGACCGCTTGAAGACAAGATGGTACGCAATCAACTAGCAGAGCACACGTGCAACGCTGAGCTGCGTGCTAGGCTCTTAATGCCGCCTAATGACTTGACATTAGCTAAACCAGTTGAGCTAGCTCTCTGGTTGGAGGCCATTGATAATCTAGCTGTGGAGCTAAATTGGGGCCAGCCACAGAAGCCACCGGAGCTGCTCATCTCAGCTAATGGTGTGGACCCTGATAGTGAGGATAGCTTGGATGAAGATTATTGGGAAACCAATGCTGCCAGCCGAAGGTCCACCCCGGGAAACTTCCGTTGCAGGGGTTATGGGTCCTCGACGCACCACCATAAAGCAAAGGAATGCTCGGCAAGAGGAAAATGTTGTAGTAGATGTGGACGCTTGAATCACTACGCCAGGGTGCGCTGTTTGTCTTACCCAGGTAACCCACGGGAGAAATCACCCCTCCCGCCCCCGACGAACACTGGGAGTAAATGGTATGAAAAGCTAATGGACACCCTTACTTTCAAGTCAGCCAGTTCTCACTCAGTGTGCCAATGCCATGCCAATGAGCAACACCATGCTAGCCCCAGCTGCCTCCGGTACTTGGCCGCAGTTGAGTGGGGGGTCTGCAGCTACGACGGTGAACACTACAGCATTTATAGAGGAGGATGGGGCCAGACCGACGAGCATGGAGTTTCTGCATGCTCAGCAGCAGTTCATCAGGCCGAGTAAAATTCCACTTCGGGTTATGGGCTTGGTTTGGGGTGATGAACAACCACAGCGAAGATGGGCCAAATGACAGCCAGCTAAAAATCAAGCACATCTGTAGGTAGTGGCAAAGTTGGGAGCGGCGTGCATCTGATAGCTGGTGGCCCAGCTGGCGTCCTGGTGCAGCCACAACAACCAACCTGCAGCTGAATGCTCTGAAGACAGTGGAGATGATTGTGGACTTCAGGAAAGTCACAACCCCTCTGCCCCCCCTCACCCTCACAGGCTTTCCCATCACCACTGCAGATTCCTTCCGCTTCCTGGGCACCGCCATCACCCGGGACCTCAAGTGGGAGCCGACCATCAGTTCCCTCATCAAAAAGGCCCAGCAGAGGATGTTCTTCCTGCGGCAGCTGAAGAAGCTCAAGCTACCCACCAAGATGTTGGTACAGTTCTACACAGCCATCATCGAGTCCATCCTCACCACCTCCATAATCGTGTGGTACGCAGGAGCCACTGCCAGGGACAGACTAAGGTTGCAGTGCATCGTGCGCGCTGCTGAGAAGGTGATCGGCTGCAAGCTCCCATCCCTCCAGGACCTGTACATCTCCAGGACCCGGAGGCGTGCAGGCCGGATCATAGCCGATCCTTCACACCCTGGTCACGTACTGTTTGCCCCCCTCCCCTCAGGTAGAAGACTTCGGTCCATTCAGACTAAAACCTCCCGTCACATGAACAGCTTCTTCCCCTCTGCCATCAGACTGCTGAACACTAAGTGACTTATTGACTCTTGTGCACTATGTACAGCAGCTCAACCAGACTCATGTCAATCATGACTGTTTTCTTTTTGCATTACCGACTGCACTATGTGGTACTCCACAATATCTGCTGCTCGCTAATATATTTAAAAATTGCTTTGACTAGTATTATTCATTCTTATTCTACATTTTATTGCATGTATAGTTTTTTATTTCTATCTTTTATTTTTATCATGTTTAATGTTGCAGCATTGCAACGAGACAAATTCCTAGTTTGTGTACTACATGAACAATGGCAATAAATCTGATTCTGATTCTGATAGCTCAACGAGGCATGCCAACCAGCTACGGCATGTCCAGAAGGATGCTCCAGGTGGCGAGGCTGTATGGGAGTCGGTGATGGCGGTGTGGGATCTGTCCAGAAGATCAGCCATCATGCCGGGGGCCTGCTGCCTCCAGGGGCACGCCTGCTGATGGGCTGCCCTGGGCCCCCCATGTCGGTTCCACCTTTTCCACCCAAGTGACTGTGCGGTAGCACTTTGTTTGTAGTTTTGATGTTGTTGTGTTTTATTATGTGTAGTTTAGGAGTATGGCAGATATTTTTTAGCTTGAATAAAGACTCTTAGTTTATCCCGGTGGCAGAATAATCCACCATGTCATGTGGGCTGTGTGGCAGTCCACCCACCAATCCTATTTTAGGTTGTTTTGTGTTGGGGTGGGTTTGACTGTGTGTATGGTTTTTGGACTTTCTAAAGGGGGGAGGAAATGTAGTATGTGTGTTTGGGGCACATTATTGTGAAGTGCAGTGTGGTGACGTGCACTTCCTGTCTCATCACCGCACTGCCCTACATAGGGGCAAGCCACCATGGCTCGGCCTCTTATGCCAGATGATCCCGCTAGTGCTTACACTATACATAGTTCATTAATAAAGCTGTGTTCGACACTATCACCATCTCCACCTCATTTATCACCAGGTTACATACATAACAAGAGGGCCAACAGCTTCTGAAGCCTTCACTGATGTGATGGGCCAGTGGGGGTTTAGGACAGAACATCAATATCTGACATTTAGGTGAGTATGATGCAAAGCTTTACATTTAAAAAAATCACAAAAGGACTATTAATATGACAGTGTTCTCATAGATCAACATTTAAAAACCACATTCTCATGATGTCAGCAAACTCCACCCCACCTGGGTATGAGGCCAGGACTTCATTAGAGCTCAGGACAACAACCATCAGAGGAACCATCCAGTGAGGAATACAGTTGATGGCACACCAATGTAAGTTTTGTCTTATCAAAACGTTTCACACACTGTAATGTATAAAGCCAAATCCTTAATTTTGAATTTTTTAAATGTGTTTGTTTAGATTTTTTAACTGTTTTTGAAATGTTAAGGAGTGTTTTTTTTTTTTTTTTTATATTTAGTGAGTTACCTGGTCAAACCAGTCATATTTATGGATTATTTTGCCAAAAGTAGATGCAACAGATATTTGTTTCTTTCTTTTTTGAATAACTTCTCAAGACAACAGTCAAAATTTAGCAGCTAAAATGTCTTAGACTTTTCATTTTTATTAAAACCACAACCTGCCTGTGCACTTGATGTTCCAAGAATGTGGAATTAGAAAAATTGTTGTTTCTTTTCTTTAATCAGGTCCAGTTTTGCAGCAGGAATGAATATACAACACAGCTGTCCATCCATCTTCTACAGCTTTTCTGGGGGTCTGGGTCTGCCCCAGAGTTTCCTTCCTCCTCCCACAACACACACATAAAAAGTAATTCCATTTCTGTATTTGGTCTTTCCTTCACCTACAGTATACTGTCATTCACATTATGTAGACCAAGCAAACTCTTTGCAGTACTACTGTAGTCCTAAAACTGTGTAGTAGTTCACATACTGTCATGTTTTAATTCTGTTAGTCTGTGATGACACTTTCTTAGAGACTGTCCTTTCTTACATCAACAATTTGTACCTGACTATATTAAAAAAAGGTCAGCACTGACTATGGGGACAACAAAAGCTTTTCAGTGTCCTAATCCTAATTTAATTAATTTCTCTATTGCTCTCCCAGATCTGCCCAATGGACCCTACATCTGGACTGTTTATTTTTTAATAAATATTTTCCCCAAAATAAATTTCAGTTTGTTGAATTTCTTTTACATTCTACTGATGCACCTCCAAAAGTTGAATATTGTGAATTTAGTTTTAGAAATAACTCAAATCTAATAAGTAAAACGTTCATATTTTACAATAATCCCCTATAAATTAGCTGTTTTAAATGTGGATGAATATGTCTGAGATAATTGTTATAGATCTGAATGGTGAGGTGCTAATTTTTGGAGATTCAGTACTGTTTTCACACAATATTATTTGAAAAAAAAAGATTGTTCCTCCATCATAAATTATTTCCAACTTCACTAAGGATTATTGATTACAATGTTTTGTATATATCTAATACATACAGTGTGGAGATTGTGTGGAAAGACGAGGCTGAGTTTATTACTCAAAATCAGTTTTATTCACAACCACATTCTCCAACATCCAAAAACAGACAAGAGACTGACATGCCCCCACAGTTGCCCTTTTATACCCCAGGACATCAAAGCAAACAGTCGCATTGTCTTTACATCCCAAATCACAACGCATCCCCCTTCAGGTCTCCTGCCTCCACCTGAAGTCCTTGTGGTCTCCACCTGAAGTCCTGGTGGTCAGGAAATCCTTCATGGCCGTCTCTCTACATACAAAAGGCCAAACTTCGCATCCTCCTGCAACCCCTAGGAGGTCCAGACCTTTTGTTCCTCTGAGACGTGCAGTAAACAATAAGCATACAGTAACAAGCATGTGAAGCATATGGAAACCACATATGTGCCCACATGACCCCCCCCCCCCCCAAACGTCTAAGATGGAACAACATCACCACAGATTGCATGCCATGATAAAATCACTATATATCAGTCCAAATGCCGCTTAGGTCTCAACCTTCTCCCATATCTGCTAAAAGCAGGCTGTATCACTTCCACGGCGTCTTCCTGCTGTGGATCTGTTGCCTGGGGATGAGAACTGTTAGTCAACCTCTGTGGGTGTTCTGGGGAATGCTCTCTAGGGGGTCTGCCACGCCGAGGAGCCTTCGCCAACTGCACAACTTTGTCAGCTAACACAAAAGCGGGTTTGAGCCTGTTAATGCCAATCCTTTCTTTTCTGCCCCCCAAATCTAGCAAAAAATGCTTATCCCCTGTTTCCTACACTCTATATGGTCCGTCATAAGGTGGGCGCAAGGGCAGACGATGAGCATCATGTCTGACAAAAACAAACTCCGCATTTTTCAAAGTCTTAGGCACAAAAATACGCGGAAAACTGTGGTGAACGGGGCCAGGTAGCGTGCCCGGGCCCGCACTATTCTGTAACTGCTGAACCGGGGAGTGCTCTGGCACAGGATTATCTGGGAGAAATTCCCCGGGCAGCCGAAGCAGCTGTGCAAAAACTAGCTCAGCTGGGGAGGCTTCTAAATCCTCTTTAGGTGCAGAACGCAACCCCAATAAAACCCATGGTAGCTTGTCCACCCAATTTGTATCCGTAAGCAACGCTCTGAGGGCCACTTTCAATGACCTGTGAAAACGTTCGCACAACCCGTTAGCCTGCGGGTTGTATGCAGTCGTGCGGTGGATCGTTGCCCCCAGGCTGCGGGACATCGCTGACCAAAGTTCAGAAACAAACTGCGGGCCTCTGTCAGACGTAATGTCTGATGGGACTCCAAAACGCGCTACCCATGCCGTTAAAAACGCGCGCGCTACCTCCTCAGCCGTGGTTGACGAAAGCGGGACCACTTCTGGCCAGCGCGTGGTGCGGTCAACCATTGTCATAAGATGTGTGTACCCATGTGAGGGCGGGAGGGGGCCTACGAGGTCCATGTGGACATGATCAAACCTTTTAGCCGGGATGTGAAACGGCTCCAAGGGAGCTCTCGTGTGTCTATGAGCCTTGGCCCGCTGGCAGGCTGTGCAGGCTGCCGCCCACTCTCTAACTTGTTTGCGCAGGCTCGGCCACACAAATTTCTCTCCTACTATTTTGACCGACGCGCACGCTCCCGGGTGCGCCAGAGAATGGATCGAGTCAAAAACGCGGCGGCGCCACGCGGCTGGAGCCACCGGACGCGGTCGCCCAGTGGAGACATCGCAGATTGGGGGGGCATACCGTCTTGCAGCACCCTGCTCTCCAGCCTTAACCCTGTTGGTCCAGACTGGAGCGCGCGCACATCCACGTCGCTACCCTGCTCCGCGGCCATGGCTGCGTAATCTATCCCCACGCGGACTGGGGTCGCTCACACCTCCGCGTCGCTAACCTGCTCCGCGGCCATGGCTGCAGGATCTACCTCCGCGTGGGCGGGAGCCCCCACGGCGCGCGAGAGGCAGTCTGCCACTATATTTAGTTTACCCGCCACATGCTGGATATTGGTAGTAAACTCCGAAATCGCGGCCAGCTGTCTCTGCTGCCGGCCTGACCAAGGTTCTGAAATCTTGGCCATCGCAAAAGTCAGCGGCTTGTGGTCAACGAACGCGGTGAAACGGCGTCCTTCCAGCCAGAACTGGAAGTGGCGAATGGCCAAGTGGAGAGCTAACAACTCCCTGTCGAATGCGCTGTATTTTCGTTCGCTGTCGTGCAGGGTCTTACTGAAAAAGGCGAGCGGTTGCCAGGCTCCAGCTACAAACTGTTCCACGACCGCCCCTATGGCCACATCTGACGCGTCAGTAATGAGCGCCATGCGGGCCGCTGGGACTGGATGTGCTAACAACGTAGCGTTTGTCAGAGCTGTTTTGACTTCGGAAAATGCGCGCTCTCGCTCCGGAGACCATTTGACTTTATTTGTGGGTTTTTGTTTTTTTAGTGCAGCATACAATGGCTGCATGAGCTGCGCTGCGCGGGGTAAGAAACGGTTATAAAAATTTACCATTCCCAAAAACTCCTGTAACACTTTGACCGTTTGTGGCTGGGGAAAATTTGTTACTGCGCGCACTTTGTCAGGCAGAGTGACCGCTCCCTCTGGGGAGACGCGATGGCCCAAAAAATCAATCTGCGTAACCCCGAACTGACACTTCGCCGGATTAATTATTAACCCGTGCTCTGCCAACTTCCGGAAAACTGCTGTGAGGTGGTTTTCGTGTTCGTCTTCGGACACGCTGGCTACCAGTATGTCGTCCAGGTAGACGAACACGAAAGGGAGATCGCGCAGAACTGTGTCCATCATGCGTTGGAACGTCTGCGCAGCGCCCTTAAGCCCAAACGGCATGCGCAAAAACTCGAAAAGCCCGAAGGGAGTTATTACCGCTGTTTTGGGTATGTCCTCAGCACGCACTGGGACCTGGTGGTAACCGCGTACCGAGTCTATTTTAGAAAAAACGCGCGCCCCCGCCAAATGAACTGAAAAATCTTGGATGTGCGGGATCGGGTAGCGGTCGTGCGCTGTAGCGTTGTTCAGCCTGCGGAAATCACCACAAGGCCGCCACGAGCCATCAGCTTTCGGGACCATGTGAAGTGGTGAAGCCCATGGGCTCTTCGAACGCCTGATGATGCCCAACCTCTCCAGGTTGGTGAACTCCTCGCACGCTATGGTCAGTTTAGCTGAATCCAAGCGCCGAGCTTTTGCGAAAACGGGCGGTCCGGTGGTAGTAATAAAATGTTCCACCCCGTGTTTAGCCACTGTCGCCGAAAATGTTGGGACCATGAGTGCTGGGAACTGAGTGAGGAGTGTGTGGAACTTACCACCTGCAGCTGTGACGTTGGCTTGTGCTGTTGGCGGGGTCACTCGAGCTGTACAGGGAATAGAAGAAAAAGAGAGTGCATTAACCAGGCGTCTGTTAACAAGATCGACCAACAAACTATGTGAGCACAAAAAATCAGCCCCTAACATGTTGAAATTGACTGCCGCTATGACCAAAGTCCATTCGAAAGTACGGCCGTGTAAAGACAGAAGTAGAGTCCTCTCACCGAAGGTCTTAATCGCCGAGCCGTTCGCTGCTGACACCCGGGGACCGCTGGAAGGCGCCAGCCGGTCAGCGTAGGAAGGTGTGATGAAACTCAGCTGGGAGCCCGTGTCCACGAGGAAGTGCCTCCCCGAGTGCGCATCCTTCAAGTAGAGCAGCTTGTTCTCCTCTCCGAGGGCCACAGCCGCTACCGACCCCTGGTCTTGGCGTTTCCCGAGCGCTTGAAGTGACAAGGTGGAATGCACTTGCGTGCCCTCTCTGCGAAACGGCGATGGTAGAAGCAAAGGACGTCGTCCGCTCCGTGTTTCCCGGCCCTTGCCGTCGCCGCCGTCGGTGAGTCTGGTGCTGCAGCCTCTGGCCCCCTGCCATCTCCGGCCGTTGCGCCTGGCCCCGCTGTCACAGCCGCAGCCGCGCGTCGTTTACTGGCATCAACGAGTCGCTGCGCCTCCTGGCCCAGCTCGTGGTAGTCTCGTCGGGCCAGCAGTGGTGAGCTGGCCAGGGTCACTCTCACCTCTGACGGCAGGGTTCTGAGGAAGAGGTGGGTGAAAATGAAGTTATCGTCATCGGAGTCTTTCAAACTCAACATCTTCCCCATGAGGTCTGCAGGTCTGTCGCCCTCAAATTCAGTCAGCGCTAGGAGCCTCTCTGCTCGCTCCTGCACCGAAGGGGTGAAGTAGTGAATGAGTGCAGGCTTCAACGCGCTGTACTTGTCGCTGTCCGGCGGGTGGTTGATCAGGTTCACCACCTGCTGGGCTGTGTGGTTGTCCAGCTTTGCAACCACATGGTAGAATTTTGTGTCGTCCACCGAAATCCTCCGGAGGTGGAACTGTGCCTCGACTGCGCTAAACCAGGAGCGCGGATTGTTCGGCCAGAAGTCCGGTAGGTGGACTGTGGCTGCACTCGTCTGGCTGGCTCCTGGCGAGTCTAGCTCAGGAGATTCGTCTCCGCTCATGATATGTCGTAGGGTCACCAGTGTGGAGATTGTGTGGAAAGACGAGGCTGAGTTTATTACTCAAAATCAGTTTTATTCACAACCACATTCTCCAACATCCAAAAACAGACAAGAGACTGACATGCCCCACAGCTGCCCTTTTATACCCCAGGACATCAAAGCAAACAGTCGCATTGTCTTTACATCCCAAATCACAACGCACCCCCCTTCAGGTCTCCTGCCTCCACCTGAAGTCCTGGTGGTCTCCACCTGAAGTCCTGGTGGTCAGGAAATCCTTCATGGCCGTCTCTCTACATACAAAAGGCCAGACTTTGCATCCTCCTGCAACCCCTAGGAGGTTCAGACCTTTTGTTCCTCTGAGACGTGCAGTAAACAATAAGCATACAGTAACAAGCATGTGAAGCATATGGACACCACATATGTGCCCACAACAGTATATTTTAGGTTTTTGTTTATCACTACACAAAGGTTGAAAATACTTTAGTTTTGCAGAGGTGAGGTAAACCATTACTTTGTAAATCTGTCACACTGAATAAACAATAGATTCCATCTTCTACAGGTAACTGAAAGGGCACAAAGGAATTCGGGCATCCAGAGTTTCACAACATTTATTTATATATTTTAAAACACTAAAAACAAAACACATTTACAACCTAAAATAAACTGGAACTGGCATAAATTACTACTGGAGCTTAATAGCAACAACCTTTTTTTTTTTTTTTTAAGTATGTGTAGCTAAAAGGGATGAACATAAACAGACCATAAAAGTGTGAGTCAACATATTTTCAAAAACCGCACAACAACTAACAACAGTCAAAGTCCTTACAATCTGAACTAAAGTGTTGTCATAATTACATTGTCAAAACTAGAGAGCTATCTAGTTCGATCCCTGCTGTGCTGCATTAGCATTGCTTTCAATAACACTATGCAATATAGTTATCTATAAAATGCTTACTGGAGATGCGTATCAGAGAGAATTATGTTAAATTCACCATTCTATACCACAAGAGTCCTCCCTTGACATGCTGTCTGGCTCATAATAACCAAAAGTCTGAGATGTAGCAATCTGCAGTATATTGATGTTAGCCTCCAGGAAGTGCTGTTTATCTCTCTACCTGGGAAAAGGTACAAGATTATATTGAGTCACCAGTGAATGCGACATCTACTGGCCAGGAGGTCAGAATGCTATCACTTGCACCTTTAATGTTAAAGAAATACAATATATTTTGTGGTACTATACACTTGAACAATTTAATTTGTGGCAATTATTTCCACTTTATAATGAAAGATTTGAACATTGTACAAACTATACATTTTCCCCCATCAAATGTAACATGAAAACCAGCTACATTGCTATTATGCAGGCTGTAGTGAGTTGTGGTGTTTGATTAATACATACAGTATGCACTGGACAGATACATCTTATATTTGATCCATAGCTAAAATGGCTTTGGCACTACAGTCTATAGGGGTAGATATGTGAATGACGTGAGAATTAAAGTGAATTTCTGCAGTGTTCAACTATCTTTTTTTTTTTTTTTCCCTCTCTGGACATGTGTGTTTGTGGACGGTGATGATTCCCTGGTGAGCAATGTAACAGGTGGGTGGATGGTCAAAGCAAAAGATCAAATCAATACTTTCAGCCACTGCTTAATTGCACATTGGGAGCCAAAGGTTTTTTATTACCAGCCCTGGTCAAACTTTTAATATACCTTGGGCCTCAGGAGTATGGTTTTCCCACACACCTTGCATTGTCTAAGAAACAAAGACTTTTTCTCAAGTTCTATACACTCTGGCTTCCAGTCAACCCTAGCAACACGCAGTTTTCAGGAGAATAGTTTACAAACAGCAGCGAGTGTAATGAAGTCACAGTATCTGAATTAAGCTGCTTATGAGATTAGAGTATTCAACCCACCTTCACTGGTGTGGAAATTATTAGAAAACAAAAGGTTTACCAAGCGAGGAGATTTAAACTTAACTAGAGATTTTCCTCCTCACTTCAAACGTAATGCCATTGAAATGTTTGCGCTGCAAATTAGTTATGCAGCCTCACTTTAATCAAGCACGGGGCTTGGGGAAAAATAATGCACCTCCAGAAATATTCCAGGTGGAGTCTTCACCGCTATAAGCTTTATGCCTTAGTGCCATGGTTTTATCCGATTTTGAGGCTTGGATAATTTGTCAAAAAGTATCATTAATGAGAAAATAACTGTTAAGTGTTTAGTTGCGCTTACTAGGGCAAGCATGATTTCTAAGTAAAGCAGCAGATTCTAATATGGTCTTAGTATGACAAAAATGATTCATGAGTCATGATCAAAGATTACATCCAGTGAAAAAACAGCTGCAATCGGTATTTGACAACATCATCTGTTTGGTTTTTTTTGTTTTGTTTTGTTTTTTTTTCCATTTGAGATGCTACTGACATGTTCCCTCATGGGCTCACAGAATTAGTCACAGGTGTACCTGCTCTTGAGAAATTACATTAGTCAGGCAGGTTGTCTGACATACAGCCATGTATGCATATAGATGTATACTGTATGTCTCATGAACTACAGCATATATGCATGTAAATAAAGCATGAGTGTACAGCATAAGCAGTGAAATGGGATTAACTGTTGCATCTCAAAAAAAAAAAACTGTCACACAGGGTTTTGATTTCTCCAGAACATCGAAACTGAAACAACCATACTGCAGTCTCTTCATCTTCTTCTTTTTCTATCAGAACATAGACCATCAGCAAGACTCCCTCATCTGCCTCGACAGCGGACTGGCCTTTCTGTCTCCCTCCATTTGGTTCTGAGTCTCCTAAGTTCAGCCTTCATGCTTTGTTGCTAGCTGTTTCTTGTACCAGACCAAGACCAGAGAGTAGCAGGACCAACTAAGCTGAGGCCAAGTCAAGACCAAGGTGTGCATACACAGTGGTCTTGGTGCTGACTTGTTCTCAACCCCTTTAAGTCTTAAGCCTTATTCATGCTGCATTTTCCCTCTGGTCTGCTTTGGTCTGTGTGCGCTTTGGATGAGCCCAGCGCACACGCGGCGTTGTACATGCTAACTTTTTTTGTCTAGAAGGCCAAGCAGTTGACGCATGCACACAACTGTTATTTGTAGTTTCGCCCCAGCACTATGGGGCAAGCACAAATGCGCTAACATGCCAGTTTGTTCACTGGCTATAAAACACAAGCATGACACACATTTTTTTGTAGCAACAACAATGGCGTTTTTTCAAGGAAAAGGAGGGATTACCGTTTTCTAGTGCACTTCTCAGCATTCATGTATGTTTTTTCTCATCTTCCGCATCCTCATTGTCTTCCTCGTCTACTTTTTCTTTGTATGCTGTGTTGGTAGTGCCATCTTGTGAATGGGATGCTCAGTCTTGTGCGTGCTCTTTCAATGCGTTCAGATCGTGGGCAGGCCACGCGGTCACAAAATTTGGGCTGCACGCGGTTGTCCGCAGTAGAGCCCTGCGTACACTAGCGGAGTGGAGACAATGATGCAAATTTTGTCACACGAGGTTTCCAGTTGCACGTACACAGACAGCAGAGGTGCAGCGTGAATCCAGCTTTAGGGCCCTGTTACACCGGTCTAAGGCACACATTTGGCTCACACTTCTCATGTTGTGCTGGTGCATTTATTAGTTTATGACAGCATATAGTCTGGTTTTCTTGCTTTACGTCACGCCATCTAACGAACCTGTAGATGGTGCGCCTGCTTTACACTGCAAGTTGGAGATTCAATGAAAAAAGGTGTGGCACCGACGCAATCTCGGCACATTGCTACTTTTGTGCATTTCATGTCTCCAAAAAGCAGGTCTCTTGTCAGAAGCACAATGTTAATGCTATTTCTGCAGCACATTTTATAATCATGGACACACTCCTGCTGACAGGGGCAAATGACAAAACACAGCATACAGTGGGAGTTTCTATCATTTTGCTAGACAGAGTTGTAATACTTATAATCTAATCAAAGTATTGTTACTCGTCAGTTTAATTATAATATGATGATACACTGAATATTTTTTTGTTCCATACACATTTTCATTTTCATCACAAACTTACAGGAGGAGTATTGTTCATAGAGTATAGGGTATTGAGGATAGATTAAGTTGTGGGAATTGCAGGAATGAAGAGACTGACAATTTGTCTCTTTTCTCGCATAAGCAGGCGTGCCGCTGGCCATTGAGTTGTCCTATCCACCATGATGAGCATGTACGTAAAGCCGCGAGAGGAGGGCATGGGGCCAACAATGTTCACATTAATATGGTTGAAACGCCATTCTGCCGTTCTGAATGCTTGTACCTCTGGGTCAGCTGCTTGGTCCTCCGCCATGTGGGCGTAGTCCAGTCCTAAGTGACCCGCTGCCGTGACAACCCGGGAAAGACAATCAGCTACAAGGTTGGTCTTGCCAGCGACGTGTTGTATGTCTTTGGTGAACTCTGAGATGTAGGAGAGTTGTCTCTGCTGGCAGCTTGACCATGTCTTGGTCACTTTAGCCATGGCAAATGTCAGTGGTTTGTGGTCCACGAACACCGTGAATTTGTGGCCTTCCAGCAGGGTACAGAAGTGACAGATGGTCAGTTAGAGTCCAAGCAGTTTGCGATCAAAGGTGGAATATTTCCACTCACTGGGGCGTAACTGTTGGCTGAAAAATGCAAGGGATTGCCACATTCCGTTGACCCACTGTTCATGAACTGCCCCAATGGCATAGTCAGAAGCATCTGTGGGGATTGCTATGGGGGCATTGAGTGATGGGTGGGCCAGTATTGTTGCACTTGTCAGGGCCAACTTGGTATCTTCAAATGCTTTTTCTCTCTCGGCTGACCATTCTACTGTGTGGCGAGAGCTCTTGCCTTTGAGGGCCTCATACAAGGGGCACATGAGTTGTGCAGAACGGGGAATGAAGCGATGGTAAAAATTAACCATGCCAAGGAATTCTTGCAGGGACTTGACTGTCAGGGGACACGGGAAATTTGCAACTGCTGTCACTTTTGATGCTAGGGGGACTGTGCCATCGTTAGTGACTCTGTGTCCCAGGAAATCGATGGTTGACAGCCCAAACTGGCACTTGGCCATGTTAACAATCAACCCGTGCTGACTGAGCTGCTCAAACATGGTCCGTAAGTGGGACAGGTGTTCTGCCTTGGATGTGCTGGTGACTAGACTATCATCTGAATAGACAAAAATAAAAAGGAAGTAACGTAGCACCAAATCCATGAGGCGCTGGAATGTCTGTGCAGCATTTTTGAGGCCAAAGGCCATGCGTAAAACTCAAAGAGCCCAAATGGGGTGATCACTGCTGTCTTAGGGATGTCTTGTGGGTGGACAGGTACCTGATGGTATCCCCGGACCAGATCTACCTGGGAAAAGATAACCTTTCCTACTAAGTGGGCAGAAAAGTCCTGAGCGTGTGGGACCAGGCAGTGGTCAGGGGTCGTTGCATCATTGAGTCGGGGGTAATCACCCCATGGGCTCCATCCACCCCCTGGCTTCAGGACGAGGTGGAGCGGTGATGCCCAGGGACTGTTGGAGTGGCGGATAATGCCAAGGCACTCCAAATGTTCAAATTCTGCCTTGGCTACTGCTAATTTAGCAGCATCTAGGTGCTGACAGCATGCATAAACTGGTGGGCCCATGGTGTTGATGTGGTGCTCCAGCCCATGCTTTGCAGCTGCAGACGAGAAGGTAGGCTGCATGAGTGTAGGAAAAGTAGCAAGCAGCTGGAGAAAATCGTCGGATGCAGAGAGGGAACTAGACAATGCCCTGGAAGTTGGGCCGCCTGATGTGCATATATTTGAACAGAACATGGTGGCGTCAATCAAACAATGGTTTTTGACATCAACCAGCAAACCATAGGTACACAAAAAATCTGTCCCAAGGAGGGGTACAGCTACGTCACTCATGATGAAGTCCCAGCCGAACTGCTGTCTGCCAAAACACAACTGGACATGCCTGGTGCCATAACTAACTAACTAACTAACTAACCTGCACTTATATAGCGCTTTTCTAGTCACAAAGACCACTCAAAGCGCTTTCATTAGTGCATATGGGGCTTCCATTTGCTGCTTTCATAGGGGAAATAGCCCCCAGCCAGGATGTCCAGCTTCGATGCGGGCAGGACACTCTTCTGTGCACCTGTGTTGCACAGGAGACAGCGGCCAGAGTTGGTGTCATGAATAAAAAGCAGCTTTCCATTTCGGCCAACAGTCATGGCCACTACTGACTGCCAGCTCCGGCGTTTACCGCTGCATTGAAATCGCACAGAGCTCCAAATCTTGCATGGTAAAAACACCAACCAGATTCATGTTGTCGCTTGGGAGGGGTGGGGGGGCAGTGACTGCAGCAGCCATCATGTCCACGGGCAGCAGTGGAGGGTGCATGGAGGGTAATAAAGCGGCTGCACACTGTTGCTGCCCGGCCAGGAAAAATTTGTCAACTTCCTCAGCCAAAGCATGACAGTCAGTGATGGTGGTATTAGCTAAAGCAGCTCGTACTTGTGAGGGTAGCTGTCGCAGAACCTGGCTCATGCTCACCCAAGAGATCCAGCATCCTATCCATCAGTTCAGATGGTTTACTGTCACCTAGGCCTTGTAGCGAGAAAAGCCGGCTGGCCTGTTCCACATCAGAGAGTTCAAAAGTTTTAAGCAGGTGGGCTTTGAGTGTCACATATTTTTCCTGCTGTGGGGGATGTTTGATCAAGCTCACCACTCTGGCTGGTGTAGAACTCCCAAGGGCCGAAACCACATAATAATATTTTGTGTCGTCTGCCGTGAGCTCTCATAGGGCAAACTGAACCTACTTCTGGGCGAACCAAGCTGAAGCCGATGACTCCCAGAACTCCGGTAGCTTGAGAGAAACTGCATTAGCTGCCATGTCCGTTCAAAGCTGTCTGTGAATACGTTCAACAGACTGTCGTCGGGGTCACCAATGTAGGAATTGCTGGAATGAAGAGATTGACGATATGTCTCTTTTCTCGCACGAGCAGGCGTGTCATTTTTTATTCTCCAGCAGCAGTGACAAAAAGCAACGGCTAAAAATGCTAGCTCTCTTTTAACTCTCAATTAAGGTCCCCACCAGCTGCCAAGAAAGGTGCCTGATGAGAAAGCCTGAGAGCACAACTATAACTGCCTAAACAGATCATTCTGGACATGAACACATATTGTGGTTAATTATGTCTTTAGAGTCCACGACAAAGTATTGATTTATTTATTTTAGGGGGTTGAGTGAATGAACAGGGAGTGGTTTTTTTTTTTGTTTTTTTTTTGTTAAATCACAGACTATATATACGTTCAGGAAGTACAAAGGCACTCTCCACTTAGCCTTAGCTGTGCAGCTTCAGTTACCAGTTCTGACAGTCCACTGCTGGGGGCTCATTGGCTGCAGTGGCTACTGTTAATTTTATAAACAGGGGACGTGATGTGTAAAACGCATGGGACACTGTCAATTTAAAGATTTAAAGCTACAAACCTCTCCACTTTGACAAAGTGTTCTGTCCACATACAGCAGGGAAAATAAGTATTGAACACATCAACATTTTTCTCATTAAACATATTTCTGATGGAGTCATTGACCTGAGATTTTCACCAGATATCAGCACAACCAGATACTTGCACAACCAGTGTTGGGCAAGTTAATAAAAAATAGTAACTAGTTACAGTTACTAGTTACTTCTTTTCAAAAGTCACTTTTGAGTTACTGCATGATTAAAGTAACTAGTTACTTGGAAAAGTAACTTTCACGTTACTTTTAAATGCATACTTAAATCATCTTGCACACACAGCAAGCTCAAGAGCCCCTTGTTCTCGTCAGAAAAAAAGAAGAAAAAGAAAACTGATGAGAAAAAAGTCATATCTTACAGAGAAAAAATGTCTCAGATTTACACAAACTATTGTAATCAGTAGAAAGTCAGAAATGTACTAGAAATCAAGCTGTGAATTCACAGAGAAAATTTTTGACCCCCTGGTGGGCCGTTTTTGGCCCACAAGCCATATGTTTGATACCCCTGGACCAGCCCATTAAAAATGCATATTTAGAGGATTTACTTCCATGAAATAGTTGCATATCACAACAGCATGTAAATGAATGAGATTAAATAAAATGGAAAGCACAGATAAATGAAAGTTCACCGCTTAGAAGAAGCTGTTCTTTACTGCAACAAATCACAGTCACTTTTTCTCTGTGTATAAGAAAACTTTAAATGCATTTAATGTGAACATTAAATGTGAGCTTCTTGCTCAAAAAATACTCATTTAACCACAGACGTAGGAGCTTGTAGGGCTACTCACTGCTCGGACAACAGGTGATCAGGGCTCAATATGAGAAGTCGCCACCGCCACGGCATTTCTTCACTGGGTTGTGATGTGAACTGGGACAGGACAGGAAACAGACCCACGGAGGAGACTGTGTGATTGCTGCGTCAGTTACGGTAGGGTCAGTTTATATTTATTTGCTTATTTATTTGCTTACCTTTGTCCTTGGCATGACAACCTCCAGTGGCTTGAGGCCTCTGGTGGCACTGGGGATGGCAGTCCTGCCAATAGCCACCGAAACTGTGTATTCTTCCCCAGTTGGCAGCTGATGAAGAGGGTGTCTAGCAACCGCAAGTTGTATGATCATCTATTTGCGCGAAAAATATCTATCTATATAAATAAAATGAGTAAAGCATTTAATCAAATTTCAGTAACTGTAGCATATTACTGAATTTTTAAATAGTAATTTTGTTACATAGCACTTTACATAGGTCTTTGCTTCTACCTATCATGAGTTCTTCGTGGTGTGACAATCTGATATTCACAGACGTTTTTAAAGGCTATCAGTCATGACTTAACCAGCTGAAATTAATTTGCACTGATGTGGGATGGGATGGCTTCCTAAATTCTGATGGATTTCAGCTAGCTTCTTTGCTTCCTTTGTCTTTTTGCACCTCTTTTCCTTCATTTTCAATACTTACTGTGTTATTCCACTTTATTAAATATAACTTGTTTTGTGAACATAGTTGCCTTGATTTCTGTATATGTATGGATTACTTGGTTTGTTACTGCTATCTTCTGAAAATCTAAGGTCAGGGGCTCCATCAGAAATATGTTTAATGAGAAAAATGTTCAATACTTATTTTCCCCACTGTATATCATGTCTCGATCTTGTGTCTGCACATGCACATGTCCTGCCCCGTTAATGAAAAACACACACAGATGTTTTTCTCTTAAATGTATTTATCTGAGGACAATTAATTAAACCTATCCACATATGCCATACATTATAGCCTATCCCAAATCATTTGAAGAAACAAAGAGTTCTTTTGCAAAAACAGAAAAGTCCATTTGAGTTCAAAATGAGAAAAACACTTTTTCACCTGCAGGTTTATAGGTGTTAGTATTTCCAAATCAGCTTCTAAGACATGGTCACTTGAAATATGAGTATCTCAGACATAATAAAGCAAAAAATCAAACATCAACTCATTGTTACTTTTTGGCAATTTATTAGTACATTTTTTGTTTATTTTTTCAAAAACAGGTAAGTCCACAAGCCATTTTTTGCAAAAACAGATGTCCCGAAAGCCATGCTGTTTTGTCTGGAACATACTTGAATATCTATAAGCATCAATGCAGTATGATTGGCGCACTGATTTATTCATATCCACGCCGTACAATTGTATAATATAGCTATCATAAAGCTATAATTCAAGATTCAAAGATTTTATTGTCAATACTACTATATGTACAAGACATACAGGAGAATTGAAATGATGTTTCTCTCTTCATTGGTGTGCACAGTATAAAAAGAAAAGGAAAGACTGGAAAAAAAGAAACTCCTTCCCCATATAGTGTACTATATAGTGAATTTGCAGCCAACGGAGCAATGAGAGAAGAGCTTCACATCACAACATAAACTACCTTTGTCATGGTTCGAGCGCCGATCTCATCCGCGCTCGGGCCATGCACTATTTTCTCCCATCTGACGTGTGTTGTGCTCCTTTTGGCTCTCCGAGCTTTTATTGTGACAGCGCTCGGAGGGGCTTCCGGCTGTCAGAGTTGACAGCTGAGCCGCATTTCGCCTCATCAGCTGCTCGCTACTTAAGAGGGCAGCTGAGAGCGAAATGTGCGGCAGTCTCGTCAGATTTTCCCTGTCTGACAGCATCGAGCATTCCTCGCCGTGTTTCCCTGGTCAGACGTTTACTACTTTCCATCCATGATTGTAAGTGTTTTCATTATGAATCTGTTCCTCCTTGTCTTAGCCTGAGTTATCGTCATAGTATGTTTTAGCCCCCCGTGGCTGGTTATTTTGTTCCTTTTCTGTCCTGTAATAAACTGTGCAAACTCACCGGTGATTTGTGGCGTCTTATGATGGCTCATGAGGGCCATCCATGACAACCATAAGGTATTTATATTTAATAATTCAGCAGAAACAATTTTATTTAATACATACAGTATTTACTACACATTACATCCAGGTATTATTTTTTCCATCGTTAGTCTGTTACATTTTACTCTCATGTGATAATGTCATTAACCGTGCCGCGAAAACAAGCCCAGTAGTGTCCGAAAGCGATTAATTTTATTGTTACTGTCATGTTCACTGCGCAAACTGCACAGCGAACATAGGGAATAGCAACAAGCCCAAAATGCAGAGTAAGTAACGTGTTTATTTACAATGGGTGTATGTATAGAAAGTCCAAATACAGTCACGGAACAAAGGAAAGACACCCGGCTACAAACTTGGTTGGTCTACAGGAATGCCTAACGCGCTCCAGTTAAGCAGGAGTGGAGAAAAAGGCACAGGGAAAGACTTACTACAATGTTGGAGCGGAAAGGCTCTGAGGGAACAATATGATTCAGTCCAGGGGTAAACCAACAGAAGCGAGTCCAGATGTCCAGGGTAGACATTGCTAAGCTGCCACACCGGCTGGTCGTACTGCACAGCTATTTGTACAAAGCCTAATGATAGCAAGTAGACCCAGCTGTGTGGCGGCAGGTGCAACTGATTGAACTAGGTGTGTGTGTGCATGAGTGTGAATGTAAGTGTGTGTGTTTGTGGGTGTGCGTGCGTGCATGAGTGTGTATGTGGTGAACCAAACTGTTGGTGGATGCCTGGTGAGGAGGAGACATGGCTGTGGGACTGATGGAGAGCAAGGCTCAATCCATCAGCTGGAATTAATAATCAATAATTAAACCCAACAGCTACAAGTCATGCTCGGGGTGGCGACCCCGAACATTACAGTTACATTGAGTTCACTGTATAGTCCACTATATCTAAATTCATTATATAGCGAGTAGGGAGGGAGTGAGTGAGTGAACATTCCGAACACAGCCAGGGAAGCAGACCCGGAAGGCAGCCAAGATGAGTCACGTGACTCAAATACCAAGTGCTGATTTGCCCTGTGGAGTTATCTGCTTTTGTTTAAAACAAAACAAAACAAAACAAAAAAAACGGTCCTGGCATTTATCGGCTTTTGAAAAAAATAACAAAAAAATGAATTTGTAGTGTCTATAACATAGGACATATCGGCTTTTGAGACAAAACAATTTGAATTATGTAAGTTGAAGTAGGTAATGTTAACAGTTGTTTGATGTAAAGAATGAAATTTTCATGGAAGTGGCATTGATCGTTTTTTGCCAACAAACTCTTCAAACAGTAGAAAGTTTTTCACTCCACAGAGAAAAAGAAATGGTCCGCGGAGCACATTAAGGCATGCAACATGCATGCTACGCCAAACCTAAAATAATAAAAAAAATCAGCTCAATTATTCAGCCCATTTGTTCAATCATATTCTCTCCTTCCTTCTAAATTAAGAGACCTGGAATCGACTGTAATTAATGCCTTTCTTAATGCCAAGCACATTTTGCTCACATGCACACCCTTTGGCCTGCACAAACCCATCTTTTAAACAAGCTATCATTATCACATTTCACCTTCGATGATGCACCTCTGTTCACTAAAGGGAAAGACAGGAAAGCTTTGGATTGGACCATTTTCTGGCAGGTGCAAAATTCATTTGTGCACTGCGGTGATAACAAAATGGACTTGGAAATACCCATAAATGCATTGTGTGCCTTAGACAATAGACTGTTTATTACATCGTCATAATATTGCTCTTGGTCTCAATACACTCTGGTCTCGGTCTGGTCTTGCTGTGGTCTTCAACACTACATTGCACAGATTACAATGGCACTATTAACAAAGTGTATGATTAAAAACCTCACCTCAAGGAGCCCTGAGCATGTTTTTCGGTAGATAGTCCCCATATGGGCAGAGTTGATGCACGTGGCATGGTTGTGAAAGGGTTGTGAATCCACTCCTGAAAGCAAGGATAGGTAATCACACACCATCTGTTAGATGAAGGCCCAATCTCAGTTTCTTTCAAAGCTGCCACTAGTGTTTCAAAAATGTCAAATATCTCTCTGTCCAGTTGTTGTCCCCACATTCAAAGTTTGGCTTTGAATGTTGGTTTAATTTTCAAGCATCACTACTATTATTGAGACAAGTGTGTGCCAGGACCGCACAAATAGACCAGGCCAAATAGGAAGTCAGGCATGGAAAGAAAGAGGATATATGGTCATTTTTTTTTTTTAAATAAAACACCCGGCAGACATAGTCAATACAAAAGAACAGAATAAATTATATTTTTTTGTTGGTTTTTTTGTCTTTACAGCTTGGTACCACATCTTCCATGGTATGGAGATTGGGGTCCACTGCTCTTCAGCATCACAAATAATTTTTTTGGTTTTCCAGTCTTTGCAGTCAGTTCTCAGTAGTCTGTCCCCCCCCCTTTGTCTGTCATCTATTCTTCCAAGGTACTCAGCCTCTTTGATTGGCTCTTCCCCTTCTTTAACTGCACTGTTGGCACTGATGTTGATCTTTATGAGTTCAATGTATACTGCAGTTGCACAAAAAGTTCCTAATTACAAAATACCATTCAGTATTGCAATTGTAATGACAGTGATCAATGTTTATTTCGATTGTAATTTAGTTCTGATACAGAATTATTTATGTGGGTATACTACAGTGATTAATTGTGGACCCTCAAAAAGAGTTGCTGTCTTGTAGCTGCCAGAGAAACTGGAAAATTGGAAAAAAATTTTGGTGATGATCCGAGAACATATACCCCCACCAAGGCTCTTATCTTCTCACAGTGTGTTAGCAAGAAACTTCCAAAACAAACCCATTACATTTTGGAGGTGATCCATGATGGAAGGAAGGAGCCTTGGCAGAGGTATGCACTCTCTGAGTGCTTTTCTAGTTATATAAAGGCATGATTACTTTTAATAATTGGATTAACTACCATTTGCCTCTTTGACGCTCTTCATAGAGTGCAACCGGAAAGTATTCTCAGCGCTTCACTCTTTCCACATTTTATGTTACAGCCTGATGCCAGAATTGATTACATTTATTTTTTTCCTCAAAATTCTACACACACCCATAATGACAACTTGTAAAAAAAAGCTTTTTTTGAGATTTTGGCAAATTTATTAAAAATAAAAAACTAAGAAATCACATGTACATAAATATTCACAGCTGACATAATGGCTGCCCCAGGGAACAGACACGGACTCAGAAATGGATTTAGTTATCTTTATTTTAACCCAGTGTTTTTGTGTGAGTGCGTGAGTGTGCTGTGGAGTGTATGTGTATGCTGGCTGGAGACTCTGAGCAGCTGGGAGGGAGCAGAGCGCCGTGCAGACTGGCAACCCTATAAACGGAGCAGACAAACAGTTAGCAGGGTGTTAGCTGGGCTCACGCTTAGGTGTAAACTGCGGCTTACTTGTTGCAGGGAGATGGTGGTCGCTCGTTGTCCAGGGAGACAGCGCCCTCTGGTCCCAATGTCATGGCAGTTGCGGCGGTGATGGTGAGGAGAGGATGGAGTCCGCCGCCGCGGGATTCCGCCTGTGCACAGGGGAGCAGTGGAAAGACAGGTGAGTAGAGGTTGGCTTACTTGTGATGATGGAGAGATCCTCAGGGAGTTGATGCCGAGATGGCGAGGCTGAGTGTAGAGTCAGGGATAGCTTAGGAAGACAGGAGATATGCTTCATAGCCTGATAGACAGACGGCTCAGTGCAGGCCAGCGGGCTGAGTGGGTTTAAGTAGGCCTGCCCTAACGAGAAGCAGGTGTGCGCCCAGCTGAGGATGATAGCGGCTGAGAGCGAGTCATCACAGTAACCCCCCCCCCCCCCCTCCGAGGGGTGCCTCCTGGCACCAGCCTACCTGGGTGCGTCCGGTGGAAGTCCCTGATGAGTTGTTTGTCCAACACAAAGGATGGACGCACCCAGGAGCGCCACTCCATGCCATACCCCTCCCAGTCCACCAGGTACTGCAGGCCACGACCCCAGTGTCGGACGTCCAGGATGGAGGTGACCTTCCACGTTGGGTCGCCATCGATCATCACTGGCGGAGGTGGAGACCTGGGAGGAGGACAGAGAGGGCTGGAGAAAAAAGGCTTAATCTGGGACACATGGAAGGTGGGACAGATGCGGAGGGAGCGAGGGAGGGACAGGCACACAGCCACAGGGTTAATGATCTGGGTGATGGGAAATGGGCCAATAAACCGCTGGGACAATTTCCTCCTTTCACCCTTGAGGTTAATGTGCTGAGTAGAGAGCCAAACCTGCTGACCCACCTGGTAAGCTGGAGCCAGCCTCCTGCGGCGATTACCAACCTTGGAGTTATGCTCCGCCGTGCATTGGAGAGCCGTCCAGACCAACCAATGGGCCTGGACCGAAGGCACGGCAATGTCTCCCTCCCCTTCGGGAAAGAGCGGAGGATTGTAGCCCAGGAAGGCCTCGAATGGAGACATGCTGGTCGCCAATGACACCTTGGAATTGTGGGCATACTGGATCCATGGAAGCTGGGAACTCCACAAGGCCGGATGAGACGAAACCACACACTGCAGCACAGCCTCCAGCTCCTGGTTGGCCCTCTCGCACTGACCGTTACTTTGGGGATGATAGCCGGAGGACAGGCTCACCATAGCCCCCAGGGCATTACAGAAAGACCTCCAGACTTGCGACACGAACTGCGTCCCCCGATCAGAGTCTATATCCAGCGGTATCCCATGGAGCCTGACAACGTGCCGCACCAGCAGATCCGCCATCTCCTTCTCCGTGGGGAGTCCCAGTAAGGGAATGAAATGGGTGGCCTTAGAGAAGCGATCCACCACTGTGAGCACGACGGTGTGACGATCAGATGGGGGAAGGCCGGTCACGAAGTCCACAGCAATGTGTGGGTCTGCCAGGAACCGGAAGAGGATGAAGAAGCCCCGCCGGAGATGAAGAGAGCGTCTTGCCGGCGGCCCACTGGGGGCAGGCACGGATGTAATCGGTGACGTCTCTCTGCAGTGACGGCCACCAAAATGACCTCTGGAGGACCTCGATCGTGCGGGAAACCCCCGGATGGCAAGCCAGTTTAGAAGAGTAGCCCCAATGGATCACCTCGCCCCGAACAGCAGAAGGAACAAACTATTTGCCCGCTGGCCCCCCGCCCAGGTCTGGTTCTGCCTCCTGCACCTTCAGGACCCTCTCCTTGATCTCCCACGAGAGGGCGCCCACGACACACAAAGGTGGGAGGATGGGAAGGACGGGCGCCTCCACTGTGTCAGGGGAGAACTGCCTGGACAGCGCATCCGACTTGGTATTTTTAGACCCGGGGCGGTAGGTGATGGTAAAATTGAAGCAGCCAAAGAATAAGGACCAGCGGGCCTGGCGGGCGTTTAGACACTTGGCTGTCCTGAGGTACTCCAGGTTTTTATGATCAGTCCAAACGATGAAGGGCTGGGTATCCCCCTCCAACCAGTGACGCCACTTCTCCAGCACGAGCTTAACCGCCAAGATCTCCCTGTCCCCGATGTCATAATTCCTCTCAGCTGGAGACAAACGGCGGGAGAAGAATGCGCAGGGCCGGACCTCCCCATCCACTGGAGAACACTGAGACAACATGGCCCCCACCCCGGAATCAGAGGCATCCACCTCCACCAAGCACTGTAGTGCAGGGTCCACTTGGGTCAAGATGAGGGAGGACGAGAACCGGGTCTTGAGCTTGGCGAACGTGGCCGCAGCCTCCTCCGCCTACCGAAAGGGCATCTTCGGAGAGGTAAGATGGGTGAGAGGGAGTGCGATGACAGTGTACTTGTTAATGAAGTGCCGGTAAAAGTTGGCAAACCCAAGGAACTACTGCAGCTGCTTCCTGGAGGAGGGAGTAGGCCAGTCCACAACAGCCTTCACCTTGTCGGGGACCATGATGATTTGATTGTGGGCGATGGTGAAGCCAAGAAATAGCGTCTTGGCGGTGTGAAACTCGCACTTCTCAGCTTTGACATAAAGCTGGTTCTCCAGGAGACACTGCAGCACCCACCTCACATGGACGCGGTGCTCATCCAGGGATCGGGAGAAGATCAAGATGTTGTCCAAATAAACAAAGACGAAAGACCCCAGGAAGTCGCAGAGGACATCGTTGATCAGTCTCTGGAAGACGGTCGGAGGGTTGGTCAGCCCAAACAGCATCACCAGGTATTCAAAGTGGCTGCTTGGGGTCTGGAAACCAGTCTTCCACTCATCCCCCTCTCTGATGCGCACCAGATGGTAGGCGTTACGAAGGTCCAGATTGAGGCCCCCTGGAGAGAGTCGAAGGCCGTATCCATCAAGGGCAGCGTGTATTTATCCTTGATGGTGATGTCGCTGAGAGCACGGAAGTCAATGCACGGCCTTAGGGACCCATCTTTCTTCCCAACAAAGAGGAACCCGGCCCCCACCACCGAAGATGAAGGGTGAATGATGCCTGAGCTGAGGGAATCCTTAATGTAGGCCTCCATGGCCTCCCGCTCGGGCGCCGACAGGCTGTACAGGCGGCTTGAAGGCAGTGGAGCACCAGCCCGGAGATTAATGGCACAGTCATAGGGCTGGTGGGGGGGAGCAACAACGCTTCGGCTTTACTAAACACTGCCCCTAGATCATGGTACTCAGGGGGCACCCTGGACAGATCGGGCGGAGGTGAGAATGGCGAGGCCAGCAGCATGGACGGGGCACATGCGGCGGACTGGAGACATGCGCTGAGGCAGAAAGAACTCCAGGACACCACACTTCCTGTTCTCCAATCAAAGCATGGGTTGTGGAGTCGAAGCCACGGATAGCCCAAGATGACCGGGGATGAGGCAACCGGCAGGATAAACAGACTGAGATCCTCACGATGATTGCCAGAGATGATCACTGAGACCGGGGCCGTTTGTTCAGTCACTATAGCCAGGGGCGCCTTAGACAGAGCAATGAGCCGAAGAGGGGCCTTTAAAGGACGGCAGGGAAGCCCCAAACGGGTTGCCAGTTCCCCCGAGATGAAGCTCTGCTCCGCTCCCGAGTCAACCAGGGCGTGAGTGCAGAAATCAGTCCTGTTATGTGTAAATCTAATAGGTAATGTGCACTTGGAGAGGGGATTTGGCTGAGAATGGTCCGTGAGTCCCCCTACTGCGACGCACGGACCTCCCCTTTTGGCCGAAAGGGACAGTTTTCTAGGTCGTGATCCTCCTCCCCACAATACATGCACAACCCCAGTTCCATACGGCACTGTTTCTCTGCTTGGGAGAGTTTGGTCCGCCCTATTACCATAGGCTCCTGTGTCCTAGTAGACTCAAGGGGAGGTAGGGCTAACAGCGGGGCTTGGGAATAGTGCATGGTCTGGGCACTCGAGCGACTGGACACCTTCCGCTCGGCTGCCCGCTCCCTAAGCCTATTATCTAAACTGATGGCCAGGGAGATTAGCAATGAAAGCTTATCTGGCTTATCTAACCGGGCCAACTCATCCCGCAGACTAGGGTTTAAGCTCCTTATGAAAATGCTACATAGTGAAGCATCCTCCCACCCAACCTTGGCTGCCACCACCCGGAAATCGACAGCATAATCAGCCGCAGGCCTACCCCCCTGCCAAAGATTTAACAACTGGGTGGTGAGCACATCGTCCCGGTCAGAGTGGTTGAATACCTCGCAGAGCTCGTCCACAAACTGACTATAGGTTAAGCTAGCATAGCTTGCCCTCGCCATAACTGCGTATGCCCAAGCTAGTGCTCGCCCTTCCAGGAGGTTGGTCACATAACCAATCCGGCTATGCTCAGTGGGAAAGTCGCCTGGAACCCGCTGGAACACTATCTCACACTGGAGGAGAAAGCCATGTGCCTCCCCTAACTTTCCACTAAAGCATGCGGGCGTGGGAACCGGAGTCAGACGAGTCGGAGGAGCTAGGCTAGGCTGGCTAATGGAGGAGCTAGCGGGAGCTGTAGCACCGATGGTTGCCATTGGAAACGCCTGCTGTCCAATCAGATGATCCAACCGGCCGTTAATTTGGGTTAATTAATTTAAGATAACCTGCTGCTGGTAAGCAATGTGATCCACACGAGCCTCTAAGTTGTTTAACCATTGTGCTAACGTGCTGTTCGCTGTTTTTTTTTGACTGAGCCGTACTGACATAATGGCTGGCCCAGGGAACAGACACGGACTCAGAAATGGATTTAGTTATCTTTATTTTAACCCAATGTTTGTATGTGAGTGTGTGAGTGTGCTATGGAGTGTATGTGTATGCTGGCTGGAGACTCTGAGCAGCTGGGAGGGAGCAGAGCGCCGTGCAGACTGGCAACCCTATAAACGGAGCAGACAAACAGTTAGCAGGGTGTTAGCTGGGTTCACGCTTAGGTGTAAACTGTGGCTTACTTGTTGCAGGGAGATGGTGGTCGCCCGTTGTCCAGGGAGACAGCGCCCTCAGTCCCAATGTCGTGGCAGTTGCAGCGGTGATGCTGAGGAGAGGATGGAGTCCACCGCTGTGGGATTCCGCCTGTGCACAGGGGAGCAGTGGAAAGACAGGTGAGTAGAGGTTGGCTTACTTGTGATGATGGAGAGATCCTCAGGGAGTTGATGCCGAGATGGCGAGTCTGAGTGTAGAGTCAGGGATAGCTTAGGAAGACAGGAGACATGCTTCATAGCCTGGTAGACAGATGGCTCAGTGCAGGCCAGCGGGCTGAGTGGGTTTAAGTAGGCCTGCCCTAACGAGAAGCAGGTGTGCGCCCAGCTGAGGATGATAGCGGCTGAGAGCAAGTCATCACAACAGCCTTTGCCATGAAGCTCAAAATTGAGCTCCAGTGCATCCTGTTTCCATTGGTCATCCTTGAGATGTTTCTACAGCTTAATTGGTCCACCTGTGGTAAATTCAGTTGATTGGACATGATTTGGAAAGGCACACACCTGTCTATATAAGGTCCCACAGTTGACAGTGCACGTCAGAGCTCAAACCAAGCATGAAGTCAAAGGAATTGTCTGTAGACCTCCGAGACTGGATTGTGTCGCTGCACAAATCTGGGGAAGGGTCCAGAAAAATTTCTGCTGCTTTGAAGGTCCCAATGAGCACAGTGGCCTCCATTATCCATAAATGGAAGAAGTTCAGAACCACCAGGACTCTTCCTAGAGAGGGCCGGGGATCGGGGAGAAGGAAGTGACCAAGAACCCGATGGTCACTCTGTCAGAGCTCCAGCGTTCCTCTGTGGAGAGAGGAGAACCTTCCAGAAGGACAACCATCTCTGCAGCAATCCACCAATCAGGCCTGTATGGTAGAGTGACCAGACGAAAGCCACACCTTAGTAAAAGGCACAATGCAGCCCACCCGGCATTTGCCAAAAGGCACCTGAAGGACTCTCAGATCATGAGAAACAAAATACTCTGGTCTGATGAGACAAATATTGAACTTTTTGGTGTGAATTCCAGGAATCATGTTTGGTGGAAACCAGGTACCGCTCATCACCAGGCCAATACCATCCCTACAATGAAGCATGGTGGTGGTAGCATCATGCTGTGGGGATATTTTTCAGTCGCAGGAACTAGAAGACTAGTCAGGATAGAGTGAAAAATGAATGAAGCAATGTACAGAGACATTCTGGATGAAAACCTGCTCCAGAGTGCTCTTGACCTCAGACTGGGGCGACGGTTCATCATTCAGCAGGGCAACGACCCTAAGCACACAGCCAAGGTATCAGAGGAGTGGCTTCAGAACAACTCTGTGAATGTCCTTGAGTAGCCCATCCTTAGCCCAGTAATACATTTGCTATGGTATGTTTCTGCACTTTACTGCAACCATTTGCACAAATGTCATGTCTGCTGCTGTCTTTTTGCAATACTGTTCATGTGCAGTCCAATCTGTCACTGTCTGCACCTACACTACGGCATCAAACTTGCAACTATGATTATTACTGCTCTACTTTTTCTGTATATACAGTAAGATTGCTGGGTTTTATCATTTATCTTTATTTACACTATGAGATGTCTAGGTCTATCTTTTGCCGCTATTTGCACTACGGGTAGCATTACTGTACACAGACTGCTGTTGTTGTTTTTCCAACCTTATTCCTTATGAGGTTTTTTTTCATATTGCACACACCATTGAAGAGAGAGAGAAATGCCATTTCAATTCTGTATGTCTTGTACGTATAGTGATACTGACAAATAAAAATCTTGAATCTTGAATCCAATTGAACATGTCTGGAGAGATCTGAAAATGACTGATGTAAAACAGCAGGAAGAGATGCTAGCACCATGTTGAAAAGAAAATCTTGATAAATAAGTAGAACACAACACAATGTTTCTCCTCAAAGAAACCAGTAAAATGAACAGGGAGCAGCAACTATTCATACTGTTGGTTATTGGCATTTTATCCAAAGGAGAGTAAAAGTATTACATTTCCTTTTTGCCTTTCAAGCTGAAACAAGCTGATGCTTTCATCCAACCCACACACTCGCCATCAAGAATAAAAAAAAGATCTTTTTTGTCTGAAATGGGTAGAAAATGTACTCTTGCACATGACTTTTAGATAGAGCCAGTTTATTTTTCTTTATTTCTTTTTCTTCTTTTTTTGTTAGACTCACTGTCCAGCTTCGTTCCCTGCGTGGGCAAGGCCAAATCAAGCTTTTAAAGCTTTGCTTGGTCCATAAATAACCTGTTTGTCTTAATCCATCATGTTTGTGGATGTGGAAACCAATACCTTTGCAGCATGGAAAGGACTGAGCATTAGCTGGATGCCTGCAGTATCATGATGTATAAGCTTGTTCTTGCACAGGGGTCTCGTCCACTACAGGGCTATTATGCCAGGCTAGTGCCACCAATCTATCAAGCTTAAGCACCTCATAGCCTATTTTAGTTGGCAGTGAGCTACCATCACCCTTGGTTCACCTATTTCAATACTCACATCTGAGGATGTGACTTATTCATAAGGTTGAGATGTTGAAAAAAAATGTCTGTAGCACTAAGGGACGTTATGAATGGGAGAATACATGTATACCTTCATTACTTTTAGCTCACAAAGGTATTGACTGAAAACATAAACATACTGTTTACTAATAGGTGTACTCCCCAATAGCATAGCACTATAAAAGTGGACTGGAATATCATATTGTGAAGCAGTCTGACATATGCATCAATGTGCCAACTACTTTTTTATTGTTTTACCATTATGTGCCTGTAATATGGATTATTCTTTCTTTCTTTCTTTCTAAATTGATGGAGAGTGAAGACTAACCCAGCAGCTTTAAGGATGCAAATTTATGTCTTTTAAGGCAGGGTGGAAAGACTGAAAGTTAATCACAACGGTAAAACACAGAGACTGACAACCATTCACACACATATTCACATTAAGGGAAAATTTAAACTCAATAATTAACCACACATACTGGAGTGTTCTGTATGTATTTGGACTGTGGGAGGAAACCTGAGCACCTTGAGTAAACCCATGTAAGACATTGACAGGCCCCATTTAGCCACTTGTTAACCGCTACACAATCATGTCGAATGGTGAACAATAGCCAGTAACTGTATTTGACAAGTACAATTAGTCAAGGGGTACAAATAATAGTCTGATATGTTTTGACCTCTTAAAGTCTAAACAGTAACATTAATTGGCATGGTTTGTTTTTGGGTAGTTCTAACCAAATTCTTATCAAGAAGTGTCTGCAGTTTTTAAATCCAGAATTTTATCTGGAAGTATACCATCCTCATTCATATCACCATACTCATTTTCATTCTATATATTAAGGGTGGTGGCAAAAATCAATACAGCATAATATCGTGATACTATGTTGTCGTGATACTGGGTTGATTTGGAAACACAAGTATCATTATACTGTGGTGATGTGAAAATGACGAGGCAGAGTTCTCTCTCAAAGTCAGTTTTATTCACAACACCATCATCTCAAAGCAGAGAAAGAGAATGACACAGTAAACTCTCGTCCGGGAATATCAGGAATATCAGGAACTTCACACTTCACAGATCACATGTCACACAGACCACCTTGCATTATAAAGACAGTCATAATGCATTTCTCTCCATGATATCACTTCCACTGTCTCCAATGCATCTTAGCCAAGATGCATTCCTTGGAGACTGTCTCCAAGGAATCTTAGCCTTGCATATCAAGGCTAAGATTCCTGCAGCTTCCTGCCTTTGTTCTGACCTAAAATGTGAGTCACCAAACAGGTCCCATGTATGTGTCCACCACACAAAGCCCCCCCAACATTTTAGACAAACAGAACAACAAGAGAATAACCACATACATGCCGTGATAGTATCAATACACATCAGTCCACATGCTGTATAGGCTTCAGCCTCCTGCCGTATCTGCTGTAGCTGGGATTCAATGTCTCTGCGGGGCTGTCCTGGGGGTTTGCCGTCTGGGTGTGGAAACCCTTTGTCAGCACCTGTGGGTGTTCTGGGGAAATATTACTCTGTGAAGCCCCCCGCGGTGGTCTACCTCGCCGCGGAGCCTTCACCAACAGCACCTGCTCATCTGCCATCACAAAAGCGGGTTTGAGTCTGTTTATGCCAATTCTCTCTTTCCTACCTCCCAAATCTATCAAAAACTGCTTGTCCCCTGTTTCTAGCACTCTGAATGGTCCGTCATAAGGCGGTCGCAGCGGGGTTCGATGCGCATCGTGTCTAACAAAAACAAACTCTGCATTCTTCAAAGTTTTAGGCACAAAAACGTGCGGAAAACTGTGGTGCGCGGGGCCGGGCAGCGTGCTTGATTCTATGTTACTCCGCAACAGCTGAGACGGGGAGGCGTTTGGCGCAGGGTTATCTGGGAGAAACTCCCCAGGCAGCCGGAGTGGCTGCGCAAACACGAGCTCCGCTGGGGAGCTTCTAGATCCTCTTTAGGCGCAGAACGCAACCCCAATAACACCCACGGTAACTTGTCAACCCAATTTGTATCCGTCAGTGACGCTCTGAGAGCCGCTTTCAATGACCTATGAAAACGTTCGCATAACCCGTTAGCCTGCGGATTGTACGCGGTTGTGCGGTGAATCGTGACACCCAGGCTGCGGGCCATTGGCGACCAAAGCTCGGACACAAATTGAGGGCCTCTGTCGGACGTAATGTCCAACGGAACACCGAAGCGCACCACCCAAGCTGTTAAAAACGCGCGCGCCACCTCCTCGGCTGTGGTTGATGCCAGCGGTACCACTTCCGGCCAGCGCGTGGTGCGGTCCACCATTGTCAGAAGGTGTGTGCACCCCTGTGATGGTGGGAGGGGGCCAACGAGGTCCACATTAACGTGATCGAACCTCTTGGCCGGAATGTGAAATGGTTCTAAAGGAGTCCTTGTGTGCCTGTGTACTTTGGCTCGTTGACACGCCGTGCAGGCTGCTGCCCACTCTTTGACTTGTTTGCGGAGGCTTGGCCACACAAATTTCTATCCCACCATTTTGACCGACGCGCGCACTCCAGGGTGCGCCAAAGAATGAACCGAGTCAAAGACGCGGCGGCGCCACGCGGCCGGTACTACTGGACGTGGTCGTCCAGTGGAGACATCACAGATTAGGGGGGGCATACCATCTTGCAGCACCCTGCTCTCCAGCCTTAACCCTGTTGGTCCAGACTGGAGCGTGCGCACGTCCGCGTCATTAACCTGCCCCGCGGCCATGGCTGCATAATCTACCCCTACGCTGACTGGGGCCGCCACGGCGCGCGAGAGGCAATCTGCCACTACATTGAGTTTGCCCGCCACATGCTGAATATCAGTGGTAAACTCTGATATCGTGGCCAGCTGTCTCTGCTGCTGGCCTGATCACGGTTCAGAGACCTTGGCCATCGCGAATGTTAGCGGTTTGTGGTCAACGAACGCGGTGAAAGCGCATCCTTTCAGCCAGAACTGAAAGTGGCGGATGGCCAAATGGAGAGCGAGCAGCTCCCTGTCGAACGCGCTGTATTTACGTTTGCTATCGCGCAAGGTCCTGCTGAAAAAGGCGAGGGGCTGCCAAACCCTGGCTACATGTTGCTCCACGACCGCCCCTATGGCCACCTCTGATGCGTCAGTGGTGAGCGCTATGCGGGCCGTTGAGTCTGGGTGTGCCAACAACGCAGCCTTTGCCAAGGCTGCTTTCACCTCCGAGAACGCTTGGTCCCGCTCTGGGGGCCACTCGATCTTATCCGTGGGGTTCTTTTTTTTGAGCGCGGCATACAACGGCTGCATGAGTTGCACCGCGCGGGGGAGAAAACTGTTATAAAAATTCACCATTCCCAAAAACTCCTGCAACGCTCTGACCGTCTGCGGCCGGGGAAAATCTGCCACCGCGCGCACTTTATCAGGCAGCGGAACTGCTCCTTCGGGGGAGACGCGGTGTCCTAAAAAATCGATCTGCGCCACCCCGAACTGACACTTCGCTGGGTTGATTATTAACCCGTGATCTCCCAACCTTCGGAAAATTGTGGCCAGGTGTTTTTCGTGTTCATCTTCGGACGCGCTGGCTACTAAAATATCGTCCAAGTAGACGAACATGAAAGGGAGATCGCGAAGCACCGCGTCCATCATGCGTTGGAACGTCTGAGCAGCCCCTTTAAGTCCGAATGGCATACGTAAAAACTCGAATAGGCCAAACGGAGTTATTACCGCTGTTTTGAGTATGTCCTCAGCGCGCACTGGGACTTGGTGGTAACCGCGGACCATGTCTATTTTAGAAAAAATGCGCGCCCCTGCCAAATGAACGGAAAAATCTTGGATATGTGGGATTGGGTAGCGGTCGTGCACTGTAGCGTTGTTTAACCTGCGGAAATCCCTGCAAGGGCACCATGATCCGTCAGCTTTCGGGACCATGTGTGGGGGGAAGCCCACGGACTGTTTGAACGTCGGATAATGCCCAACCTCTCCAGGTTGGCGAACTCCTCGCGCGCTATGGCCAGTTTAACTGCGTCCAAGCGCCGAGCTTTTGCAAAAACGGGTGGTCCGGTAGTGGTAATAAAATGCTCCACCCCGTGCTTAGCGACTGTTGCCGAAAATGTGGGGACCGTGAGTGCTGGGAACTGAGTGAGCAATGTGTGGAACGTACCGCTTGCTGCTGTGACGTTGGCTTGTGCTGTTGGCGGGGCCACTAGTGCTGTACAGGGGATAGAATCAAAAGAAAGTGCATTAACCAGGCGCCTGTTAGCAAGATCAACCAACAAACCATGTGAGCACAAAAAATCAGCCCCCAACATATTGAAATTTACTGCTGCTACAACAAAAGTCCACTCAAATGTACAGCCGTGTAGAGACAGAAGCAGAGTCTTCTCACCAAAGGTCTTAATCTCCGAGCCGTTCGCTGCCGTCACCCGGGGACCTTCGGAACCAGCCAGTCTGTCCGCGTAGGAAGGTGTGATGAAACTCAACTGGGAGCCTGTGTCGACGAGGAACTGCCTCCCCGAGTGTGCGTCCGACAAGTAGAGCAGCTTGTTCCCTTCCCCGAGGGCCGCAGCTGCTACCGACCCCCGGTCTTGGCGTTTCCCGAACGCCCGAACTGGCACGGCGGTACACACTTGCGTGCCCTCTCTGCGAAGCGGCGATGGTAGAAACAAAGGACGTCCGGTCCACGTTCCCTGGCCCCTGCCGCCGCCGTCGTCGGTGAGTCTGGTACTGCTGCCTCTGGTCCCCTGTCGTCTCCGGTCGTCGCGCCGAGTTCCGCTGCAGCGGCCGTGGCTGCGCGCCGCTTGGTGGCGTTGACAATCCGCTGCACTTCACGGCCCAGCGCGCGGTAGTCCCGTAGGGCCAACAGTGGCGAAAAGGCCAGGGTCGCTCTCGCTGCTGACGGTAGAGTCCTGAGGAAGAGGTGGGCGAAAATGAAGTGATCGTCGTCAGAGTCTTTCAACCTCAACAACTTCTCCATCAGGCTCGCGGGCATGTTGTTTTCCCCCTCCGTCAGCGCCAGGAGCCTCTCTGCTCACTCCTCCGCCGGGGGGGTGAATTGCTGAATGAGTGCAGCCTTCAACGTGCCGTATTTGTCGCTATCTGGCAGCTGATCGATCAGGCTCTCCACATGCTGGGCCGTGTTGTTGTCCAGCTTTGCGACTACGTGGTAGAATTTCGTGGCATCTACCGATATCCCCCGGAGGTTGAACTGCGCCTCAACCGCTTTGAACCAGGAGTGCGGATTGTTCTGCCAGAAGTCTGGTAGCTGGACTGTAGCGGCATTCGCTTGACTGGGGGCTCCTGATGCGGCTGGCCCGGGGGAATTTTCTTCTTGTATGATACGTCTCGGTTCACCAGTGTGGTGATGTGAAAATGACGAGGCAGAGTTCTCTCTCAAAGTCAGTTTTATTCACAACACCATCATCTCAAAGCAGAGAAAGAGAATGACACAGTAAACTCCCGTCCTTAAATATCAGGAACTACACACTTCACAGATCACATGTCACACAGATCACCTTGCATTATAAAGACAGTCACAATGCATTTCTCTCCATGATATCACTTCCACTGTCTCCAGTGCATCCCTTCCTTAATCCTTTAATTGAACCCCCCACAGTCTCAAGCCTTGCATACCAAGGCTAAGATTCCTGCAGCTTCCTGCCTTTGTTCTGACCTAAAATGTGAGTCACCAAACAGGTCCCATGTGTGTGTCCACCACAATACGTTATTAAAAATTATTAATAAATGCAGCAAATACAAACTTCCCCATTTACAGTGGTGTGAAAAAGTGTTTGCTCCCTTCCTGATTTCTCATTTTTTTGTATGTTTGTCACACTTAAATGTTTTAGATCATCAAATAAATTTAATTATTAGACAAAGATAACACAGGTAAACACAACAAGCAGTTCTTAAATGAAGGTGTTTATTATCAAGGGTAAAAGAAATCCAAACCTTCATGGCCCTGTGTGAAAAAGTGACACCCCCCCACCACCACCATCACCACTGTTAAAGCATAAATTAACTGTGGTTTATCACATCTTTGGAAAGCTGAGTTCAATTTATCTAGCCACACCAAGGCCTGATTACTGCCACACCTGTTCTCAATCAAGAAATCACTTAAATAGGACCTGCCTGACAAAGTGAAGTAGACCAAAAGACCCTCAAAATATAGACATCATGTTGCGATCCAAAGAAATTCAGGAACAAATGAGAAACAAAGTAACTGAGATCTATCAGTCTGGAAAAGGTTATAAAGCAATTTCTAAAGCTTTGGGACTCCAGCGAACCACAGTAAGAACCACTATCCGCAAATGGCAAAAACATGGAACAGTGGTGAACCTTCCCAGGAGTGGCCGGCCGACCAAAATTACCCCAAGAGCGCAATGACGACTCATCCAAGAGGTGAGACCCCACAACAACATCCAAAGAACTGCAGGCCTCACTTGCCTCTGTTAAGGTCACTATACATGACTCCACCATAAGAAAGAGACTGTGCAAAAATGGCCTGCATGGCAGAGTTCCAAGACGAAAACCACTGCTGAGCAAAAAGAATATAAAGGCAAGTCTCAATTTTGCCTGAAAATGTCTTGATGATCCCCAAGACTTTTGGGAAAATACTCTGTGGAGTGATGAGACAAAAGTTGAACTTTTTGGAAGGTGTGCGTCCCATTACATTTGGCGTAAAAGTAACACAGCATTTCAGAAAAGGAACATTATACCAACAGTAAAATATGGTGGTGGTAGTGTGATGGTCTGGGGCTGTTTTACTGCTTCAGGACCTGGAAGACTTGCTGTGGTAAATGAAACCGTGAATTCTGCTGTCTATCAAAAAATCCAGAAGGAGAATGTCCGGCTATCTGTTCGTGACCTGAAGCTAATGCACACTTGGGTTCTGCAGCAGGACAATGATCAAAAACACACCAGCAAGTCCACCTCTGAATGGCTTAAAAAAAAAAAAAAGAAGACTTTGGAGTGGCCTAGTCAAAGTCCTGACCTAAATCCGGTTGAGATGCTGTGGCATGACCTTAAAAAGGCAGTTCATGCTCAAAAACCCTCCAGTGTGGAGGAATTACAACAGTTCTGCAAAGATGAGTGGGCCAAAATTCCTCCACAGTGCTGTAACACACTCATTGCCAGTTGTCACAAATGCTTGATTGCAGTTGTTGCTGTTAAGGGTGGCCCAACCAGTTATTAGGTTTAGGGGGCAATCACTTTTTCACACAGGGCCATGTAGGTTTGGATTTTTTTCCCTTAATAATAAACATCATTTAAAAACCGCATTGTGTGTTTACTTGTGTTATCTTTGTCTAATTTTTAATTTTTTTTGATGATCTGAAACATTTAACCTCTTGCACTCCATTGTACCGCGGGCGGGCAAGTCTCTGCGTCCTAGAGTGCATGAGGGCGCTCTCGTGCGCCCTCGTGCGCTCTAGGATGCATGATGGAGATGGTGATGTAGGACATGATGTAGATGGTGATGGCGTCCAAGCGCGCACTGAAAATAAAAGCTGCAGACACAGCCGCAAACAAATTAGATCATCTGATTGACCTCTCATTTGACTAATAAGAGCCTTGAATTGGGTTTCTGAAACCTTGAAGAACCAATGACTGAAAACCTAGCAAGAAGGACCCGCCTACCAATGCTGTGAATGCAGTGAGCTAATTGAAGCAGAGAAGTTCGCCAGCTGTTTTTTTTAAGGCTGGGTGAAGACAGACTGCTGCAGCGGATCAAAAAAGGACTCGCAGAAAGAACCGTCACAGACCCAGCAGCACGGAGACCACCCACAAATGCAACCTGTGTGACAGCATTCGCGCATCAGCATGTTCGGCCACAGGCGGTGCTTATTTTGTTTTTGTTCCAGCAGAGTAGACGTTATGATTTTCTTCCATGGTCATCATTGACCAACGGAGGCTGACGACGAAGGCTGAGTGACACACACGCCTTCGCCAGTCTTTTTTTAATTACTACTGTTATTTGTTTTGAAAAATCGTTCGCCAAAAACCGCAATCATGGAAGCACAAAACCGCAATAATGGAATTTTGTTTTGATCGGGTTGCGAGACCAGAACCACGAGCGGACCAGCGTCGCGTTCATCTGACAATGAGGAAGAGAAGTTCGCCAGGACAATGCTGTGAAGAGGTAAAGTGTTATAAGCTAAATTATTCTCTATCCCTGAAAATTGTAATCCAAAATTACTTTTGACCGATCGGTAAATTACAACTGTGCGGTGCACGAAGTCTGAAGTTCGTGCGCCGCAGTACACGGTTCGTTCGTTGCGTCCAGACCGTGAACGCCGCCCCCCCCCGCTATTCTTCTGTAGCGAGGGGGGGGGAAGCCGCGGTGACTGAACTGCTGTCCCACATCGCGACATGAGGCTAATCCGTCATGTAGCGATGGCCGATGTCCATCCTCTGTAGCGAGGGGGGGGCAACCCCCCCCACACACACACACACAGACACAGCCCTGAGTGTGACCTTTCATTAGACCCCAACATGAAGCTTCTACATTGAAGCATTCAAAAGTTACAGACGTTTTTCCAAACTGTGCCATTTGGCACAATTTGGCACAGTTCCAAAATGCCTGGGAACTACCTGAGGAAAAAGCTGTGTAATATATTCATTTTTTGTGGTATTGTTACAAAATTTGGACCTCAGCTGGATAACACTTGGTTCTACATTTCTGTTGCATTTTCCATCCCGGATCTGAAGCTGTGTGTTATTTGCAAGCATTTGTATCCAAAAAAACACCCAGGCCAAATTTATTTTCTTCAAGTTCACTATGTTTAGATGACTGTAACTCAGTGGCCGGAGCACTTAGAGAGATTATGACTGTTTTGCCAAAAAAATCAAAGTGTTTTCTTTTAAATGAGACCAACCCCATGAAGATGCTGCAAAGGGTTGAAGAACAGCTTTCAATTTACTTTGGGCACGTTATTTTTTGGCATTTTTAGGGAAATTGACCGGAGTGCAAGGGGTTAAGTGTGACAAACATACAAAAAAATGAGAAATCAGAAAGGGGGCAAACACTTTTTCATGCCCCTGTAGGTACAAGGGTAATAAAAACCAGTTGACTTTTCAGTCCACTAGATAAAGCCAAGGGTAATAACTCACAGAGGCGCGACTGCTGACAAATCGGGCAGTTTTTGGATTTGCAAAATTTTCTGACAAATGTTGGAGAAATTCAAGCTCAGATCTCATGCAGCGGTGAATGCTAATGATCATTCAAGAACACTGCAATTTGAAGGGTTCATAAAAGGTTGCCAAACAGTTTTTAAAGCCTTAAACAGTTTTGTCAAAAAGGTTCTTAAACAGTTATTACTGTTCTCTACTTCGCAAACCAAAAAGAACTTTAGTGATACGTGTCTGTCGATCACTCAAGTCTTCAGGTCAGAATCTTTTATCGGTCCCTAAAACTTGCTGTAAAACCAGAGGTGACCTGTTGTTCCAGTCCATTGCTTCCTGCTTGTGGAATGCTCTCCCTCTGTCTCTGCATCTGACTGATTCGGTTGACTCTTTCAAAAAACAGCTGAAGATACTGCTATTTAGGCAAGCTTTTAATTGACTGGTAGCCTGGTTTTTATTTATTCTATCATTTTATCATTTCAGTCATTTGTTTTAATGTTTCTTTTTGCTTTAATTGCTGTGTTATCTTATTTCCTTGTTTTAGATTACTCTGCATTTTTACTGACAAAGTACTTTGTGATCTTTATCTATGAAAAGTGCTATATAAATAAACTTCTTCTTCTTCTTCTTCCTCTTCTTCTTCTTCTTCTTCTTCTTACAACCACTTGCGGATGCTTACAACTATTTTGCAAGCATTTGCAACTGTTTGCGGAAAAGCACTTTCACTAAAAAAAATTTGAACATGTTCATTTTTTTTTTTTTGCAATTAAAAAAACTGTTTGGAACCTTAAAAACTGTTTCCAAACTGTTGCGCAACCTTTTACAAATCCTGACAAATCCCCACCAACTGCAGTGTTCGTGAACATTCCTCAGCATTTGCTACTCCATCAGGCTTTAATGCTCAATGTCTGGTTTGGTTAGTACAGTAAAGTGGCTCCTGAGATCTAGCCATCAGTTGGAGAAGACAAAGATCAGAATGTAAAATTGCAATATATGATATTGCAATATTCAATCCTCAGTCATTCCTCACAACACACCTTAATCCAGAGCCATAATAAAATTTAATGGCATTTAGTCTGGGCCAACACACATTGTCTCTCATTTCCATGTAAATCTGTTCAGTAGGTTTTTTTTTCTATAATCCTTCAAAGTATCAGGCAGAAAGTCAGAGACAACTACTGTATTATTGATGAAAGCATAACCTCCTTGGCGGAGGTACCAACAATTAATTGTCTTTAATAACATTAATCCATAGAAGGGAGTTTATTTCATAACTCAAGCACCACAGGCAGACACCTTTTAAGTGAATATGGAGCAAGAAAGGACATATCTGGCTCTACAATGCACCACTAATGCTTGAAGGTGTATTTTGGTGACCCACTTTGGTTACAGAGAAAAAAGAGACGGCATTCTGCCCTCATCCCAAAAAGTCCCCTAAGCAGTCATTTTATACTCTAAGCGCAAGTGTTATTTTTCCACTTTCTAATTAGATCCTTTTATCAGGCCACCCTGTGATTGGTTTTAGGTGATAAGCGAGAAGTCAGGACGAAAAAAACATGCAATCGTATTGCTGAGCATTAGAAAGAGAAAACTGCTTTCTTCTTATCTCATTGAGTAAAATGGGAAGTCAAAGTCGATTTTTAAAAAGTTACACTGGCATTACCACAACACGGCAAGGTGTGGCAAATCATCAGATACTTTCACTCTGTCTTCTGGGAATGTGAATTTATTTTATTAAATGCTGGTAATATAAAGTTTCATGTGGAAATTTGTTGAAATAGAGATTACTACTTTTGTAAAACTCTGCTGGGAAGCTTGCTCAGTTTGCATGGTAATCACCTCACTGATTATCCTGCCGAAAGATCAAGAAGGGGAGGCTTCAGAAGGGTGTTTCGTATTTGCAGCCACTCCCACGGGGGCACGTTTATGCATAGCTGCTCTTTTAAGTGGGATTTTGGCGGAACTAAGTGGGGAGGATGTAAGCGCAGCAGCATTATTCAAATCGATCCTTGTCTCTTACATACTGTATCACCATGGGTCAAATCAGCATTGCTGATCGATGATACTTTACACCCCCTTTACACATTGGTGGAGATCATTGAGAGGTGACTGAGTGATGACAAAATGGCCAACTCTCCAACGGTGTTGTCTCAGTGATCAGCAAGATATTTCAATGGTCTCTCAATGATCTGCAGTGATCTCAATGGTCTACAAAGTTTTGGCTCATTAAAAAAAAAAAAAATCTCAAGAATCACCAAAGGGAAGTGATCTCTCAATGAGCGCCCAATGATCTCTTGTATCTCTCACTGATCTCTCAGCAGTCTTTCAATGAACTGTATTGGTCTTTCATCAAATGCTCTTCCATGGTCTTCTCTGTGCTTGAATTGCCGGCAAACTGACCTGACCTAAACCCCATAGAGAATCTGTGGAGTATTGTCAAGAGGAAGATGAGAGACACCAGACCCAACAATGCAGATGAGCTGAAGGCCACTATCAAAGAAACCTGGGCCTCCATGACACCTCAGCAGTACGGTACCACAGACTGATCACCTCCATGACACACCGCATTGATGCAATAATTTATGCAAAAGGAGCCCCGACCAAGTATTGAGTGTGTACATGGAAATACTTTTCAGTCGGCCAACATTTCTATTAAAATATACAGTATATATTTATTTACATTTAATTTTATGTACGATTCTAATTTTTTGAGAAACTGAATTTGGGGTTTTCATTAGCTACAAACCAGAATCATCAAAATTAAAAGAAATAAACAACTGAAATATATCATTCTGTGTGTAATGAATCTACAGTATATAATATAGAAGTTTCATTTTTTTAAATTGAATTACTGAAATTAATCAACTTTTTCATGACATTCTAATTTATTGAGATGCACTTGTGTATAGACCCCTGTTTCATCACCCAACAAGTTCTCAATGATCCCTAGTGATTTCTCCTGGTCTCTCAATGATCTCTCAAGGATCTTTCAAAGATATCTACAGATCACTGTGAAAACATACAATATTTCACAACCATTTATACAGATTTGTTTGGGGGTTTTTTGTTGTTGTTTTTTGAGGCTTTTGGGATTGGGTCAATTTTTGATCTCTCAGTGGTCACCCAACAATCTGCCTGTGTAAAGGGGCCCTAATTAAATGTTGCCAGCCTTCAAAGTCTTAATGATTGAATTTTTCTGTGGGTTAAGCAATTTAAGTATTGCCTATATCTATCTATCTATCTATCTATCTATCTATCTATCTATCTATCTATCTATCTATCTATCTATCTATCTATCTATCTATCTATCTATCTATCTATCTATCTATCTATCTATCTATCTATCTATCTATCTATCTATCTATCTATCTATCTATCTATCTATCTATAATTACTTTTTTTTATTTTTCCCCTTAAATGATTTCAGTTTGTTTTCAATTGGGTTGCACAGGTTATAGGTCACATTAATGATGGAAAAAAGTTTTGAAATGATTTATTTTGGTCTCATTTAATTTACATCACAAAAACCTATTTGAACAGGGGTGTGTAGACTTTTTGTATCCACTGTATATATAAAGCATAGAAGTGCATTGTAGGAATATTGTATGGGATGAAAGAGAGCTATAAAGAAAAAGAGGTGGCTTTCTCTGAGACCTGCTAAAACTCTAAACCCTCAAACACTCATTTGTTTTCAAATCATCTAAAAAAAAAACTCCAGATGCTCAGTCTGAGAATGGCATAGAAGTAAAAAAAAAAAATGCAGAGGCCTGGTTTTTTTGTCCCGCTCTGAAACAGTTGCAAATGGCTTTTTGGTGCCAAGGCACATTGTTAGAATGTTGATGGCTGCCAACTGCTTTGGAAGTTGGTTAGGAAATGTTGAAGACAAACATCTGAGGCTGTGCTTGTAACAGGCTTTTTTTTTTTTGTTTCGGTTTGTTTATCAAACATGCCCTGTCTCTGTATAATGAGAACAAAATAGATATTAAAATTTAATCCCTCAACTTTCTGTTGATGTGGGTTTGTTGCTGTGGTGCTGTTATCCACTTTGTATTGTTTTACCTTGTTATCCATGGTGCAAATTTAAAACCTAGCAGAGTGTGGAGAGACTCTCCCACCGCCTGCAGGTTTCCCATATGAAATTCAATAACTCTGCTTTTTTAGACATTATATATGGTCTCTTGGTTCTCCTGTGCTCTATAGCTTATTTTAAAAGATAAAAGAACTATATTGCAAATTAGCTACTGTGCCCAAATGAGCGGTTTTTGGCCAGTGGACCTCTAAATGTTAGATGGTAATTAATACAGAATAAAAATGAGCATTTTTGATCTGTTTCCTTTTCTGTTCTTTGATTTCCAAAGTGACACTTTGTGTCAGAAAGAAAATCTTTACATTTTCTGAGTAATCTCAATCTGTCTTCCTTGCTTAATGCAGATTAATGTAGATTGCTTGATATAGCTGTCACTCTCAACACTGATTACACTTTGTTTTTGTACAGAGCAACAACTGTACATGCTAACTGTAATGAGCTTCATTTTGAATTTCTGTCATCACAAATGGTACAAGATATTACACTATGTTTCAAAACTTAGACTTTTAATAGCACTCCAGCAAATTTTCCCCCCCAAAATACCTAAAAATAACATACCCAAAGTAAACCAGAAGCTGTTCTTCAACTAACTGCAGTATATTCATGGGGCTGGTCTCATTCAAAAGAAAACACACTTTTTTGGGGGGGTGGGGGGCAAAACAGTCAGAACCACTCTGACTGAGTAACAGTGGTCTGAACATGCTGATTTTGAAGAAAGTAAAGTTCTCCTGAGTTCTTTTTACATACGCATGCATGCAGATAACACAGCTGTGATACATTAGCTCAAAAACACAGTAGGACTGAAACACAAAGTGCTACCAGTTTCAGGTTTAAATTTTCCAACAATATTGCAAAAACTAATATATTGCAGTTTTGTTTTTTTTCCTTTAGGGTCAACCAGGCATTTTGAAACTGCCATACTGTGCCAAAGTGTGTATATGAAAAACAAAAATCTATAACTTTTGAATGCCTCTTAGAAGTTGTTTTTTTTAATTATTATTAAATCTTACCATTTTCTCAAAAAAATAAAGGTGCATCTCAACTAAAAATGGCAGCACTTTAAATTGCTTGCAAGGGCCAGTTTGGTCATGTGACACATTGTTATGTTCCGAAATTTCTTGGCTACACAATACTTCAGTCACCACCAGACTCAGTTGCAAATGGCTTGTTTTGTCCATGTGAGAGGCATATGGTACTTCGATGGTAAGTGGGCACTCATTGGCTGTTGAAGGCTGTGAAAATAAACTGAGCCACCATTTGGGTCAGATGAGGTGTCAATCAAAACCTGAGAGTCACGTGTGTCTTTTCAGCTTCCATTTCTGGCACTACCACCACCTTGAGGATGTGTCAAAACCCTTTCTACAGTTCAACACAAAAAGTTATGTGGAATGTTAGATGCTCTGAAGAAATAAGCTCAAAAATGAATGTTTTTTAACTTTTAGTGCTGTGTGATATTACCAAAATTTCATATCACAATATAAGTAATCTTATTCAATGATAAGGTATACAGTATATCAAGATATAAATATATTTCCTGTAAATATTATCAACCTTATTCCTGGGGGTGCCGTTGTGGGAACGATTATGGGCGGAACTTCCGGTTTTGGCTGAAGTCATGTTAAATCAGTCAGCAAGAGTGGAGTAGCAGGGGCATTCAAAATAGCTGTCATGATTCAGAGCAAGTGAGGCTCAGTGAGGCTCAAACGCAGAGCTGCCAGAATGAACACTCAGACACAAATGTAAAAATCCACCAGTTTATTGTAAAAATAAAATCTAACACAAATCTAAATAAAGGTGCATACATAAAGAAAAGCGCAAAACAAAAACACATTTAAATTTGGCACAAAAACCGGTAACGCTGGAGCGCACGCAGCCTACGGGAAAAGAGCAAAAAGAGATGATTAGGGTCAGAATCTCCACAAGAGGAGAATGAGATGGGAGAGCACTCTGACTGCTGTGAGTAGGGGAGCCCAGTAGGGAACTCCTGCGTGGGTCCAGGGAAACAGGGGAGAAGACGGTTGACCTGGGTGGACGTCCGCTGTCTTCTGGTCAGGCAAGCGTGATCAGCCCCGGAGTACGTACCACTAAGACGGCAGCAAACCTGAGAGGAGAGGAAGACATGGGGAGTGAAACACAGGTCAAACCAAAGGGAAATAACACAGTGTGGCTTAGACTCTTGGGTTGCAAACCTCACGATCCAGCGATGCACTTTCCACATGCTGGCCCTTGCTGGTCAGTTAGGAAGCAGCAGGTGTGTAATTGCGCAGTGCGCAAGTGTAGCTTATATTCTGGAGCCGGCAAGACAGGAACAGGAGGGGGAGCATGCTCGCCTGATCATCACAATAGCATTTTTAAAAGTTTTTCAAATTCATTTTAATGTATAGTCCACATACATGTTTTGCACTCAAGGGGCAGCTAATTTCAGCACTTGTAGTTTTTGTATTTTTTGGAATGTTTTGGCTTAGTTCTGGCACTTGTTGCTGATGTTCGTGGTTGTGCCATAGACTGTATAAATGGAGGCTTCTCACTGGCAATGCATAGATCATGCACAGAAAACGGAAAAAGGACTGCTGGTGTGATCGGTGGTAGAGACACAGGACAGACACAACAGCACAGCAGGTATGTTTTCACTTGTATGAATGTCACAAATCTGGCGTTTATGTGTTATATACACTACCGTTCAAAAGTTTGGGGTCACTTAGAAATGTTCTTATTTTTGAAAGAAAAGCACTTTTTTTCAATGAAGATAACTTTAAACTAATCAGAAATACACTCTATACATTGCTAATGTGGTAAATGACTATTCTAGCTGCAAATGTCTGGTTTTTGGTGCAATATCTACATAGGTGTATAGAGGCCCACTTCCAGCAACTATCACTCCAGTGTTCAAATGGTACAATGTGTTTGCTCATTGCGTCAGAAGGCTAATGGATGATTAGAAAACCCTTGTGCAATCATGTTAGGTCTGCAATGCTGTAATTGCTGCAAATGGAGGATTCTTTGACGACAGCAAAGTTTGAAGGAAAAAATTATTATTTCAAATACAAATCATTATTTCTGACATTGTCAATGTCTTGACTATATTTTCTATTCATTTTACAACTCATGGTGGTAAATAAGTGTGACTTTTCATGGAAAACACAAAATAATAGTCTGGGTAACCCCAAACTTTTGAACGGTGGTGTATGTCACCAGAATGAAGGCTGAATGAAGGAAAATAATAAATAAAAAAGAGTAACAGTTTGCTTCCTAAGGCTTAACGATTTAAGAAAGATATCAAATAGTTTTTTTGGTTTTTTTGCATTTGTTGCACTGCCTTGGAATGGTATATCGACTAGCAGCTTCAGCATGCATTAATTTTTAAATTATCACAAAATATAGATCAATGACATTTTTAACAATTGTCAGAAAAGGTCGGTACATGTAAAGTTAAATAACAAGCATTCATGGCATGACAGCAGTATGAGCATTTTAATTTTGGGGTAAAACAAAAAGCTGTAGCTGTCTGTTTTACCCCGACACTAAAACACCCAAGCACCATGTTGTGGTTCTTTGCGGCTCTGACTAGAGTCTATGTTTGTTCTGAGGTAAATCTGATTATGTCCAACATCTTTTAACAAAATGCAGCCGACTTTATTGCGGTGGAGACATTGAAATATCTCAGAGCTTTTATTTGTTTACGGTGTTAGCATCTTAGCAGCGGCGCTAACAAATGGATCTACTGTCTGCCAGGACACTTTTTAGGGTCATCTTCCCATCCCTAGATAGTCATGAGAAGTGGTATGATTATATTACTGTTTTTGAAGTGCAAAAGGCCACGTTCCTGCATTCCTGATGCCAAAGTCATTGTTTTTTTAACAAGGAAGTGTCCCGTTTCAGTGACAACCACACATTCTAAACTAGTGTCGGAAGTTGCTACTATAATTCACGCAAGGCATCATGGGGGCTAGGAATAAGGTGAACAGTTTAACCTGTAAAAAGGACAATCTCTTTTTTCTACATTTTAAATTACATAATGAAAAAAATCAATTGTACAAATTCATCTGTCATTAATTTTATGCACCTTTTTCCCTCTTAATTTTGCAGTGCTGTTTTAAAATTGTTTTTTTTAAACGTTTTTAATGTTTAATGTAATTAACAATGCAATTTTATATTAAAATGCTAGACATTTTTTTTTTTAGCGCATCACCAATACATATCGTCATATCACACAGCCCTACTATGTTTTATTTTATCTTTTCAGGAAAAATTTGGTGTAAATGAACAAAAAAATCATGGTATATAACTTACATCCTTTATTGAGAATAATACCTAAAATGCTTGACCGTTTCCGACAAATTGGGAACATTTTTTCATCTTGGATCTTTTCACAGAAAACACGTTTTTATGCAAATAATTCTAGGAACTGCAACAATACGTATCGAAATGTAGAACATGTAACATGCAACACAATGCTGTTTTATTGAACTAATTAAAATATGTTACAGGCCTCATTATCTTATACAAAAAGCACTGATCAGCTAATTGGACCATTGTTTTTTAAGCACGTGATTATCTCACATTTCTTCACATTCACAGCATGTCAACAATATGGCCGGTTTATTGCTATCATCTTGAGATTTTTTTTTTTAAATACCTTTACTTCACATACTAATGCTACAAAATTGCATACTGAGTAATTGTGTTTAGAATTCATCTACTGGGATTTTGCACATGAATGGAACAGTGCTGATCCTCATTGCTTTTGCTAGAATTATTAAAAAGTTATTAATAGGTTTGTTATTATGCCCTTTATGCACTCATGTGTGATACATACTATTTCATCACGATTTAATAACAGCTTGATGCTGTTATTGTCAGCAGTATTGGATATACTGCACATATCAGTCGCTTCAGGAATCTGACAAACATCGCCTGATTTTACACTTCACTCTTCTAAATTTAATATGTACAGGAACACTCCTTCGTCATAATGGCTGTGTGTTAGCGAGGCAGGTCTTATGTGTTCAACAAAGGGCCATTTGGGAGACTCCAACAAGTCTTTTCTATATCTAATTGAGGAAGACACAGTGGGTGTTTGAAACATTTCTAAGAAAAAGAAAAAAGAGGCAAAATAAGGACTATAACAGCATCATAAGACTGATGTGAATGCCCAAGGATGTGTTATTGTGTCCCTGCGATGCAGCGGATTGATAGCTGGATCTGTTTACAGCACAATCACCGTGGGACCTCGTTTACACAAACAAATCTGAGGGCAGCATCTGAGAATATACTAATGGCTCATACTTGCAAGGCCCACACAGGTCAAATCGATAGGATGCTTTGGCTTTGAACATTCTTCTAATGTATTGCCAAGGGTTTTCCCATGTCGCCCAATTTACAAGCGGAGAGATTTGTATACGCCAGTAATGCAAACCTCAAACTTTTGATTATCTTAGCCTTACTCATCCCAAAATGTGCCTTAATAAAGCATTAATAGCAGATAAAGGCTTGACTTTTTTTTTTTGCTAATGTTTGTTTTCTGTGAAAATTATTGATCTCTGATGAACTGTCTTGTCTACTCATGTACTGGCAGTATTTACTTTAAAAATGTGAAACCCAGGACTGACAACCGCCTACATCGCATGTCTTCTCGCTGCACTCACTTCTCACTTGCTGGATTCAAGGCAGACGGTCGCCCACAATGAGCCTGGTTCAGTCTGAGTTTTCTCACCATTAAAATTGAGTTTTTGCTTCCAATTGTTGCCAAGTACCTGCCCAAGTGGGAATAGCTGGGTTTATCTGTGTATACCACTGTGGAGGTTTTTGTGTCTTATTTTGAAAAGTAATGTGGGGCAGCTCATTAAAGATTTCCCCTGACCCACTTCCTGTTATGGTAGGAGGCTGAACTTGATCATGTATAATAATACATATCTCTGTAGGTCACATGGTAATTTGCAGCTCTGAATGCCTAAGAGTTTCTCTTTTCACAGGCCCTAAGATGGAGTAAGATGTGATAATGGAGCCAGTTGAATGCAGAGCGGTCATCAGGTTCCTGTACTTGAGAGGCCACAGACCACAGGAGGCATTTGATGAAGTGAAAGAGACTTAAGTGGAGGATACCGCATTGTATGTTGTAGTCAAGCACTGGCATCAACAGTTCAAGTAGAGTCAGACATCAGTGGAAACGGCAACCATTCCCAGGTGACCACGGTGAGCCAATGATGAAGACATCATTAGCATGGGAAGGCCACCATTTTAGAGGCTCACTGCATAACAGTTCAATAACTAGTCAAAGATATCAAGATCAGTTTAGGGTCTGTGGAGAAAAAAAAAAATCCTTGATTACCATTTGCACATGCAGAAGTTGTCTGCATGATGGATTCCTCAGTTGCTAACACCTTTCCAGAAGCAGGAACGAGCCACACATTCTTAGGCTCTTTTGGCCACGTGCCAAGAAAGTCAGGAAGAATTCTTCAACAGGCTAATCACACAGGATGAAACATGGGTTCATCACTACGATCCAGGAACTAAAGCAATGGAAACATTATGACTCATCACCTCTGAAGAAGGTACCCAGCCACAGGGAATGCACAAGCCAGTGTACTCCTAGTGCTGGTCCCAAGCCCTGGTAAATGGGGAGGGTTTTGACAGGAAGGGCATCCAACATAAAACCTTTGCCAAATCAAACATGCGGATCATGACAAATAAGACTTTCATACTGGATCAGTCAAGGCCTGGGTTAACAACAACCACCACCGGTGCTGTTAACCGTCAGGGTGCCGGTAGAAACTGGGCTTCTGTTGGTCAAAGATCAAGGAGGAGGAGAGGGGGAAGGCATGTTAGGAGGGAGAGAGAGAAAAGGAAAGGTAGAAGTGTGGAGGTGAGAGTAGGGACATTAAATGTAGGGACTACGACTGGTAAAGGCAGAGAGTTGGCTGATATGCTGGAAAGAAGAAAGGTAGATAAGGGTAGATAAAGGGTAGATAAAGGGTGTTCAAGAAATCAGATGGAAGGGAAGCAAGGCTAGGAGCAGTGGAGGCAGATTTAAACTGTTCTGCCATGGTGAAGATAGAAATAGAAATGGAGTAGGAGTAATCTTGAAGAAAGAGTAAGTGAAGAGTGTTAATGAGATAAAGAGGGAGTCAGAAAGAATCATGAGTTTGAAGCTAGAAGTAAAAGGTGTGATGTTGAATGTTGTCAGTGCGTATGTCCCACAAGTTGGATGTCAGGTAGAAGAGAAAGAGGAATTCTGGAGTAAGTTGGATGAAGTGGTAGAGAGTGTTCCCAGGGGGGAGAGAGTGGTGATTGGAACAGATTTTAATGGACATGTAGGCGAAGGGAACAGAGGTGATGAAGAGGTCCTGGGTAGGTATGGTCTTAAGGAGAGAAATGTGGAAGGACAGATGGTTGTGAATTTTGCTAAAAGGATGGAAATGGCTGTGGTGAATACATACTTCAAGAAGAAAGAGGAACATAGGGTGACTTACAAGAGTGGAGGAAGGTGCACACAGGTGGACTACATCTTATGCAGAAGGAGAAATCTGAAAGAGACAGAAGACTGCAAGGTGGTGGCAGGGGAGAATGTAGCTAGACCGCATCGGATGGTAGTCTGTAGGATGACTTTGCAAAGCAAGAAGAGGAAAACAATGAAGGTAGAGCAAAAGATTAAGGTCACACAGAGTTCAGGAAGGAGTTAATATAGGCTCTGGGTGGTAGGGAAGAATTACCAGATGACTGGGAAAGTACAGCAAAAGTATTGATGTCATGATTCAGTACAAGTGAGGCTCAAACGCAGAGCTGCCAGAACGATCACTCAGACTCGGGAGTAAAAAGTTCATCAGTTTATTGTAAAAATAAATACACACAACACTAAATAGTGATGCACAACTAAGGAAAAACACAACACAAAGCGCATACTTAAATGGACACAAAACTGGTGCCTCCTGGAGCGCATGTAGCCTACAGAAAGAGAGCAGACAGAGATTATTAGGGACAGATTCTCCCAAAGGGGAGAGTAATAATGGGAGAGCACTCTTTCTCGGTGAGCAGAGGAGCCCAGCAGGGAACTCCTGCTTGGACAAGGGGAACAGGGGAAAGACGGTGACCTGGGTTGATGTCCGGCATCTTCTGGTCAGGCGAGTGTGATCAGCTCTGGTGGACACACCGGCAGGTGGCAGCAACCTGAGAGACAAAAGGATGGAGGAGTATGAACACAGGTCAAACTAAACAATCAGAAACAAGGCTTAGACGTTTTGCTGAGGTAGCAATCTCAAACAATCCAGCAATGGGCTCTCCACACGCTGGCTCTTAAATACACTGGGTCATCAGGACACAGCAGGTGTGTAATCATGCAGGTGTGACTGATCCACCGGGGCCGAGAAGACAGGAACAGAAGGGGAGGGGGAGCACGCATGCCTGATCATCACAATTGAGGGAAATGGGTAGAAGGGTATGTGGTGTATCTAATGGACAGAGGAAAGAAGACAAGGAGACTTGGTGGAGGAATGAGGAGATGCAGGAAAGTATCCAAAGGAAGAGGTTAGCAATGAAAAAGTGGGGTAGTCAGGGAGAAGAAGATAGTAGACAGGAGTATTTGGAGTCTAGGAGCATGACAAAGAGAGGTGGCAAAGGCAGAGGATAAAGCATATAGTGAGTTGGATGAGAGGCTGGAAACTAAGGAATGAGAAAAGGTGTTGTCTAGACAGAGAGATGAAGCTGGAAAGGATCTACAGCAGGTTAGGTTGATTAAGGACAGAAATGGTAATGTACTAACAAATGACAAGAGTGTGTTGAGGAGGTGGAAGAAGTACTTTGAAGAGCTGATGAATAAAGAAAATGAGAGAGAGAGGAGGATGAATGAAGAAAAAATGTTGAACAAGGAAATCCTGAGGATTAGCAAGGTGCAAGTGAGGGCAGCTTTGAAGAGGATGAAGAATGGAAAGACGGTTTGTCCAGATGACATACTGTACCTGTGGAGGTATGGAGATGTTTCGGAGAGATGACAGTGGACTTTTTAACCAGATTGTTGAACACAGTCTTGGAGAGTGAGAGGGTGCCTGAGGAGTGGAGAAGAAGTGTTCTGGTACCATTTTTCAAGAATAAAGGTGATGCTCAGAGCTGTAGTAACTACAGAGGCAGAAAGTCAATCAGCCACACTATGAAGATATGGGAAAGAGTTGTTGAAGCCAGGTTAAGAGGAGCGTGACAATCAGTGAGCAGCAGTATGGTTTCATGCCAAGAAAAAGTACTACAGATGCAATGTTTGCTCTAATTGTTCTGAGGGAGAAGTATATGGAAGTTCAGAAGGAGTTGCACTGTGTCTTTGTGGTTTTAGGGAAAGTGTATGATAGGGTGCAAAAAGAGGAAGTGTGGTACTGTATGAGAAAGTCAGGAGTGGCAGAGAAAGAGGAATTCTGGAGTAAGTTGGATGAAGTGGTAGAGAGTGTTCCCAGGGGGGAGAGAGTGGTGATTGGAACGGATTTTAATGGACATGTAGGCAAAGGGAACAGAGGTGATGAAGAGGTCCTGGGTAGGTATGGTCTTAAGGAGAGAAATGTGGAAGGACAGATGGTTGTGAATTTTGCTAAAAGGATGGAAATGGCTGTGGTGAACACATACTTCAAGAAGAAAGAGGAACATAGGGTGACTTACAAGAGTGGAGGAAGGTGCACACAGGTGGAGAAGTGAGGGTGGTGCAGGACATGTATGAAAACAGCAAGATGGTGGTGAAGTGTGCTGTAGGAGTGATGCATGGATTCAAGGTGGGGGTGGGATTACATCAGGGATTTGCTCTGAACCCCTTGTTGTTTGCCATGGAGATGGACAGGCTGACAGACAAGGTCAGGAAGGAGTCTCAATGGACCATGATGTTTGCAGATGGCATTGTGATCTGCAGTGAGAGTAGGGAGCAGGTGGAAGAGAACTTGGAGAGTTTGAGGTATGCTCTGGAGAGAAGAGGAATGAAAGTCAGTAGAAGCAAGACAGAATATGTAAGTGTGAATGAAAGGAAGGCAGGTACAATGGTGAAGATGGAAGGAGTAGCGGTAATGAAAGTAGATGAGTTTAAATACCTGGGGTCAACCATCCAAAACAATGGAAAATGCACAAGAGCGGTAAAGAAGAGAGTGCAGGCAGGGTGGAGTGTGTGAAGACAATTGTCAGGGGTGATATGTGACAGAAAGGTAGCAGCAAGAGTGAAAGGGAAGATTTAAAAGACGGTAGTCAGACTTGCGATGATGCATGGTTTGGAGACGGTGGTGCTGACAAAAAGACAGGAGAGGGGGCTGGACATGGCAGAGTTGAACATGCTAAGATTTTCATTGGGAGTGACTAGGAGGGACAAGATTAGAAATGAGTATATCAGAGGGACAGCTAGAGTTGAGCGGTTTGGAGTGTAACATTACTGTATATGAGTTAATAATTATGATCAGGTATAAAAATTATTTAATTTATATTAATGTCTTGGAACCTGAGATGAATTCTCGGTTCATACACACAGGAAAAATTGATAACACTCATGCAGGGGCACCAGCTTCCTTTTTGGAAGCAATTTTAATCTTTATTTCACTTTATAAATGTTTAATCACTCAATAAATTAATTAATAATCAGTCTCAAAATTTTAGTGAATTCGATACTGGGGACTTAAACTAGACTCAGAATGAAATAATTTTCAACAACTTCTCTCATTTTCACATACTGTATTTATTAAATGAAATGATGATTAAAAGACATTGCAGTGATTTCATTAACCATAAAATTAAACTTGTAAATGATAGATTAACAGTGCCAACATTTGCAGAACCAGAGTTAACTGTGAAATGAATTTAGATCAGTTTGAAGTTAACAGATTATGGAAAACATAATGCAAATTTATGTGGAAAATGAATTATATGGAAAATTCTGGATTACTCTTAAGAAAACAAAAACGGAATTTTAATGAAAAGAGGAGTTATGTTAATGATTCCTTACTTTGCATCTGATTAGATATCAAATTATTATCGAACCTCAGATGTTTAATTCAACAGATGAATAAAATTGCAACTCACGTGACTGGCATTTGATGGTCGAAACTGAAGATCCTTCTGCGTCATCCTCATGAAGCTTTCATGGATGTAAAGGTGAAATATCTGCCTGCAGATATTTCAGGGTCCACAGTTCGACCTTTATAGTCAAGCGATCAGCAAGGCTGGATTTCGACTGTATGACTCACAGTTGTAGCTTAGGTTGAAATAAGATGGTGATGATGTTTCTTCAGGGTTTGGTAAAGAGGCTGCGCGTCCTCTTTCTTCTTCGTTGGCAAGCAGCTTCCCAGAGGAATTCAATAATAATTAAAAATATCCCATCCCATAGTAAATCAAAAGAGTTTCGGACTTTAGATAAAAACTTCTGGTGTGGGAATGGTCAATAAAAAAAATTATAAAAATAAAGTCAAGATTAAACTTAAATTAAAATTAAAATGGTGGTTTTACAGAAAGTTTAACAGGAAAAGTTATAAAAATAAATGTCTAGGATTGAAGTTTTTAACTCCTAATTAGGATTGAGCTCAGGAAGGAAAGAATGCCTAGACGTTTAAAGAAAAACATTAAAAGTACATGAAGTTACAGAACACAAAGTTATAAGTTATCTACTCTGTGATCGTAAGAAAAAGACATTTGGGAGAAGGCTTCTTTATTCCGGCATTAAAGTCCCTTTGTTCTCTCGAAGAGATTCCTGCTGTGTAGACAAGACAAAGGAACCAGAGACAAATGAGTAAGAGCCGAAAGAGTAAGAAGCGAGGGATCTCCCTCCTTTTATAACTTCAGTCGAGCTTTCGCGGGCTTCCAGGTTGACAGGAGCTCAGCCAATAGGCTTCCTTCGTGGACGGGCTTTATGAACTTTAGTCCAATGAGCAAACAGTCTTTCGTCTGAACCTAGAGAGAGCTGTTGTCAAGCAAAGACTGGCGGCTGGAGGTCACATGATTTGAGATGCCTTCACAAATTCTAATACACAAGTTTCAATACTGCAATATTCCTCTATACATTTACGTATGTATAACTCTAACCTATTTCAGTGTTCATGCAACTTATACCCAGTGCTTATAAATTAAATTAATTAAATTAAATTAAATTAAATTAAATTAAATTAAATTACATGCAGGAATAAACATTCATCTAAACATTTTAACATGCACATATCTAACATCAAGGATTAATATGTTTCAAACCCATTATTGATTTTCAGATCAAAACATCAAGGTCCATTTGCTTTTCCCATGGTGTCCTGAAAAAGAGAAATATTGAGAAGTGAGTCTTAGAGATGTGGTTAAAAGGTTTGTTGGTTAAATCCAGCATGTCCCAGAGTTGCCAGTAGGGGCAATGTTGAGCTGTGGATATTTGTAGTGACCATATGACATACTCCAGGGTTCTGTTCTATGTCTCCACCGTTTATTGGGCCATAAAGTCAAAACAAGAAGTATATTAGGGTGATCTTCCTTAGGCTGGTTTTTGCAAAGGAATGTGAGTTCAATTGTGGCCTGGGGTAAAAGAGCAGTTCCTGGCTGTCCTTTTCCTGGGTGAAACAATGTCTTTAAGCTGAAGAATAATTCTTATTGATGAGCCAAAGTGAGATGATGCTACAGGAGACAAAGTAAGCAAGGCAAGGCTGAGATGGTTTGAACATGTGCAGAGGAGGGATAGTGGATATATTGGACAAAGGATGTTGAAGATGGACCTGCCAAGCAGGAGGAAAATAAGAAGACCACAGAGAAGATTCATGGATGTACTGAAGAAGGACATGGAGAGATTTGGTGTTACAGAGTAAGATGCAAGGGATAAGGTGAGATGGAGACAGATGATCCGCTGTGGCGACCCCTAATGGGAGCAACCAAAAGAAGAAGACCTCTGAAGAAGGTACGTGTCCAACCCTCCATGGGCAAGGTCATGCTCACAGTCTTTTGGGACCAGCATGGAGTATTGATGATGGATTTCTTGGCAAAGGGTGCCACAATTACTGGGACTTACTATGATTCATGGCTGCAGAAATTGCTGAAGGCCATAAAAACCAAGAGGCGTCACATGCTTACCAAAGGTGTCCGCTTCCTGCAAGACAACAGCGCAGTTCTCAACTCGCACATTGCCCAGATGGAAGCAGGGTCCTGCGGCTATGAAATCCTTCCTCACCCTTTACTCTCTCAATCTTGCACCATCTGTTTGCCACCTCTTTCCAATCATGAAGTTATTTTTCAAGAGAAGCATTTTTAATATGATGAAAGATTGCTTTCCGAGGTCAAGTTGTAGCTTTTGAGGGAACTTGCAGACTTCTACAGGCAAGGGGTGATGTGGTACCTATGTAGAGAAAGGCTAATAACTGTAGCAAGTTTCATTCCACTCAGTCCATGGGATATGAGTCAGGGGAAATCTTTAATGAACAGCCCTTGTAATGTCCTGGGAACATGGTGGCACATGCAAACACTGCAGCTACTCTCTGCCCCGATAGAACAGTGTTTTTATGTATTTTGTCTTTCGTCTTGTGAGTCACAGTGTTTTTGTTCGTCTTCATGGCGTCCACACACATACAGCAGTGAGTTTCTCCTTAACATCGGTAGACCACGTACATAGAGTTAGACTCTGCACACGCTGAAGCACTATGGGATCCTATGTGGGAAAACAACACACTGGACCATGTTTTCACAAACCAGAGAGGTGTGTATAAGGCCCTCTCCTTTCCCCACCTTGGTGCCTCTGTCCATATCACTGTTATGCTAATTCCAGCATACAGACCACTGGTTAAAGTCACCAAACCAGGTACATGTGTGGCTGGAAGGGTCCTTAGAGGCACTTCAAGACTGCTTCATCACCACTAACTGGAACATATTCAAGCAGGCTGCCATCTACAACACCACAGATCTGCAGGAGTGCACAGAGACTGTTACTGCCTACATCGCAAAGTGCATTGATGATGTCATGGACACCAAGACCATCACTGTTTGGGCCAATCAGAAACCATGGCTCATGGAGGAGGTCTACAAGTTCCTGAAAGCTCAGAACGCTGTCTTCAGAGCTGGGGACAAGGTGGGCTGAGGACAATTATGGCCAACCTGTCCCGAGGCATCAGAGAGGCTAAGAGGCAGTACTCCAGGAGGATAGCCCACTGTTTCAGTGACAGCAGAGATACTCGGAGTCTGTGACAGGGGAAACAGATCATCACGGACTACATCCCACACTGCAGACCTGTAATAGCTCCACCTCTCTGCTGAATGAGCTGAACGACTTCTTTGCTCACTTCGAGGCACTCAACAGTACCCCTGCACAGAAGTCACCACCTCCTCCTGGAGACCAGGTGATTACACTCGCCCCAGACAGCATGAGGTAATCCCTTGGCAGGATCAATGCACACATAGCTCCAAGTCCTGACAAAATACCTGACTGCATACTGAGAGCCTGTGCAGAGGAACTCACAGGTGTCTTCATGGACATCTTCAACATCTCACTGAGACAGGCTGTTGTCCCCTCATGCTTCAAAGCCACCACCATCATTCCGGTCCCCAAGAAGTCATTTTCCTCCTGCTAAAATGACTACCATCTTGTTGCACTCACTTCCATCATCATGAAGTGCTTCGAGTGGGTGGTCCTGCAGCACATCAGTTCTGCCCTGCCCCCCTCCCTGGACCTGTTCCAGTTTGCTTTCTGATCCAATCGCTCGACCAAAGATTTCATCTCTACTGCCCTCCACTCAGCCCTCACACACCTGGACACAAAGGGATCCTACATCAGAATGCTGTTCCATAGACTTTAGTTCAGCATTCAACACAATTATCCCCCAACAGCTCACTCACAAACTGGACCAGCTGGGGCTCAACACTCCACTGTGTACCTGGCTGTTGGACTTCCTGACGGGGAGACCACAGGCAGTACGGTTTGGCAGTAACGCATCCAGCACTATTACTCTGAACACAGGGGCAGCCCAAGGATGTGTGCTGAGCCCCCTCCTCTTCACTCTACTGACCCATGACTGCACACCAACACACAACTCAAACCTCTTCATCAAGTTTGCAGATGACACAACTGTGATGGGTCTCATCAACAACGGAGACAAGAAAAACTACAGGAGCGAGGTGAGCCACCTGGTCATGTGGTGCAAAGACAACAATCTCTCTCTGAATGTGGAGAAGATGAAGGAGATTTTTGTGGACTTCAGAAGAGTGCACACCCAGCATGCTCCCCTTAGCCCATTCTTCCACACAAACTGTCTTCAAATCGTGAAGGTCCCCTTGGTGTCTTCTATGAACTCTGATCTTCAGTTTGTTTCAGAGATTTTCAATTGGATTCAGGTCAGGTGACTGACTGGGCAATTCTAGCAGCTTTATTTTCCTTCTCTTGAGCCAGTTGAGAGTTTCCTTGACTGTGTGTTTGGGATTATTGTCTTGCTGAAATGTCCACCCTCGTTTCATCATCAGCATCTTGGCGGATGGCAGCAGATTCTTATCAAGGATGTCTCTGAATTTGTCCATTCATCTTTCCTTCAATTATATGAAGTCTGCTTGTACCATGTGCTAAAAAACACCCCCACACCATGATGCTCCCACCTCCAAACTTTACTGTTGGAATGGTGTTTTTGGGCTGATGTGCAATGCCAATTCTCCTCCAAACATGCTGTGTGTTGTGGCATCCAAAATGCTCAATTTTGGTCTCATCTGACCAGACTATATTCTTTACTGGCTTGCCTCAATATTTTGCAGCAAACTTTAAACAAGATTCTACATACTTTTACATGCACCACCAGAGTGGTGGCCTTGTTGATAGAGCATCCGCCCCATGACCGGGAGGTTGGGGGTTCAATTCCCAGTCAGGTCATACCAAAGAACATATAAAAATGGTACTTCTCGCCTTCTAGCTTGGTGCTAAGTGTAATAGAAGGGGGGAAGCAGAAGTTGTCTGTGGTGGCACCTTGCATGGCAGCGACCCCTGTGATTTACATTCTAGATAGGAGAAATGTAACTTTGTTCTACCGTGCATGATTGGCTGTAGGGACTGAATGACAACAGAGATGGCTTCATAGAGCCCATGTCGGTTGAGTACATTAGTTATTACTTTCTTTGAAAGAGCAGTACCTGCTAACTCCAGGGGCCTCATGTACAGAGACTTGAGTGGATTTCCTACTGAACAATGATGTACGTTTAAATCAAGAAAACGTCCTAAGCAAAAAAAAAAAAAAATCCAGAAGCAGGAAACAATGTGTACGCAGGAATCAAAGCACATTTCCATTGTACATCCCAATCTACTTGAAATTGAACGCACGTGAGGAAATACTGGACTCCTCCCTTGACACGCCTCCATTTGAATATACAATTAGATGCAAATAGATATATACAAGCGCTGCACGTTTGATTCTCCTGTATCCATGATCAAAAATAATGGATTTAATGGAATTTCACAGACTGTGAGTTGGAGGTGCTGCCGAATGAGGTAGAGGCATGTAAAAACATTTTGTTTGGCACACTGTCCTCCGGCATTAGCGCCTTAGGGTACTTTCACACCTAAATTCATTTAATTTGGTCCTATTCAGTTGACAAGTTTGTTACTTTGTATCATTTTCTCCTCGGTTCGGTCCCCTTTCCCCCAGGCAAAAATTGAGACAGACCATAAGCAGCCCAAACAGCATCACGTTAAATCCCGCAAGATTTGCATCAGAACGTTCTCTGTTCTTATTGCTCAGACTTTTTTTTGCCGCAAGAACAGGAAAGGTAAATACAGGAAGTAGGATGACTATCGTGCATTTACGCATTTCTGGGAGAAAATAATACAAATCGTAACTTAATCTACGGGGGGGGGGGGTCATCGCCCTGGTTATCGTTTATTACATACGTGCATATACCACTTTTGGCTAATAGTACAGTTTGAAAATGAAGGGCTGCTATGGATGGGAAATAACATGTTAACATCCATTAATCCTCCAGAACTGTGACTTGCTCAGCCACAGATATTTTCAAAGATCTATCAGGTATGTACAGTGACATAAAATGTTTTATCATTCGCCGCTGGTCCCGTTTTAGTGCGGTCTCTTTCTCACTTGCAGGACCACACCAGAGTTCACCATTTAATTTGAACCAAGACAATCCCTTTCAGGTGGTCTCGGTGCGGTTGTTTTGGTATGCACTTGAGTGCGATTACTGTGTTCTCACCAGACAAAATGAACTGCACTAATGGAAAAAACAAACTTGAGTTCAACGGACGAAAGCCTGCAGATGTGAAAGCACCCTTATACAGGTAATTCAATAACCTGCTCAAACTCCCATAAGATAAGTTTACTGTTTTCCTTTATCCTGTGAGATCCCTGCTTAACCAGATGGACAAACTGGTGGCTATGTCCCGGTATGAGAGTATCTTCAGATAGATTAGCATTATGTTGTTTACTGAAACGAGACTAACAGAACTAGCAACAGATGCTAACATTGATCTGGAGGGTTTCCATGCAATACGGACAGATCGGACACCAGACAGTGGGAAGAGCAGAGGCTGGGGGCTGATAATGTATGTGAATAAGAGATGGTGTAATCCTGGGCACATCATGATTAAAGAACAACACTGCAGCAAGGACATTGAGTTGCTAGCAGTTAGCATGCGACCGGCATACCTCCCCAGAGAATTCTCACGTCATCGCGAATGCTATTTATGCACCCCCCTGTGCAATTGCTGAGGCAGCGTGTGACATCATTTACTCAGTCACTAGCAGTCTGCAGACACAACACCCAAATGCTCTCCTCCTCATCCCTGGTGATTTCAATGATACTTTCTTGTCCTCCATTCTGCCTTTCACCCAGTATGCCACATGCCACACCAGAGACAATAAAACACTGGACTTGTTTTATGCAAACACCAAGGAGGCTTACATCTAGACTTAATAAAGTTAAGTCTAAGTCTCTAAGTCTATCTCATCACCACTTCCCCCTCGGTAGATTGGACCACAACCTGGTTCACCTCCTGCCTGTGCACAAACATCCTCCTATTACCCGCACAGTGAATATTTGGTCTGAGGAGGTGGAGGACGCTCTGAAGGACTGTTTGGATCCACTGTATGGGAGGAGCTTTGTGATCCACATGGTAAGGACATGGGCAGCCTCACATACACCATTAAGGACTACATCAACTTCTGTGTGGACAACATCGTACCCACCAAGACCATAAGGTGTTTCTCAAACAACAAACCCTGGATCAAGCCTGAGATAAAGTCACTGCTGAAGGAGAAGAAAAGGATTTTCAGGTCAGGAAACAAGGAGAAGCTGAAGTCCGTACAGAGGGAGCTACGAAGGAAGATCAGAGAGGGGAAGGACAGCTACAGGAAGATGATCGAGGACAAGATGTGTTGAGTGCCAAAGACGGCAGAGTGGCGGCGTCTCTGATTGTGGACTTTCTGCTGGTCTTTATTCACAGACACAAGTACTCCTTCATTCCTTACTCCACAACCTTATTGAACAAGCAGTGGAGTACAAAGAGATGACCTCCCCCCCTCCCCTTCCATTACACACACATTTACACATACATATAGACATACATACAGTGGGGCAAAAAAGTATTTAGTCAGCCACCAATTGTGCAAGTTCTCCCACTTAAAAGATGAGAGAGGTCTCCAATTTTCATCATAGGTATACCTCAACTATGAGAGACAAAATGAGAAAAAAAATCCAGAAAATCACATTGGCGGATTTTTAATGAATTAATTGGTAAATTCCTAGGTAAAATAAGTATTTGGTCACCTACAAACAAGCAAGATTTCTGGCTCTCACAGACCTGTAACTTCTTCTTTAAGAGGCTCCTCTGTCCTCCACTCGTTACCTGTATTAATGGCACCTGTTTGAACTCGTTATCAGTATAAAAGACACCTGTCCACAACCCCAAACAGTCAGACTCCAAACTCCACTATGGCCAAGACCAAAGAGCTGTCAAATGACACCAGAAACAAAATTGTAGACCTGCACCAGGCTGGGAAGACTGAATCTGCAATAGGTAAGCAGCTTGGTGTGATGAAATCAACTGTGGGAGCAATTATTAGAAAATGGAAGACATACAAGACCACTGATAATCTCCCTTGATCTGGGGCTCCACGCAAGATCTCACCCCATGAGGTCAAAATGATCACAAGAACAGTGAGCAAAAGTCCCAGAACCACACGGGGGGACCTAGTGAATGACCTGCAGAGAGCTGGGACCAAAGTAACAAAGGCTACATCAGAAACACGCTACGCCGCCAGGGACTCAAATCCTGCAGTGCCAGACGTGTCCCCCTGCTTAAGCCAGTACATGTCCAGGCCCGTCTGAAGTTTGCTAGAGAGCATTTGGATGATCCAGAAGAGGATTGGGAGAATGCCATATGGTCAGATGAAACCAAAATAGAACTTTTTGGTAAAAACTCAACTTGTCGTGTTTGGAGGAGAAAGAACACCATACCTACTGTGAAGCATGGGGGTGAAAACATTATACTTTGGGGCTGTTTTTCAGCAAAGGGACCAGGACGACTGATCCGTGTAAAGGAAAGAATGAATGGGGCCATGTATCGTGAGATTTTGAGTGAAAATCTCCTTCCATCAGCAAGGACATTGAAGATGAAACGTGGCTGGGTCTTTCAGCATGACAATCATCCCAAACACACTGCCCGGGCAACGAAGGAGTGGCTTCGTAAGAAGCATTTCAAGGTCCTGGAGTGGCCTAGCCAGTCTCCAGATCTCAACCCCATAGAAAATCTTTGGAGGGAGTTGAAAGTCTGTGTTGCCCAGCGACAGCCCCAAAACATCACTGCTCTAGAGGAGATCTGCATGGAGGAATGGGCCAAAATACCAGCAACAGTGTGTGAAAACCTTGTGAAGACTTACAGAAAACGTTTGACCTCTGTCATTGCCAACAAAGGGTATATAACAAAGTATTGAGATGAACTTTTGTTATTGACCAAATACTTATTTTACCGAGGAATTTACCAATTAATTCATTAAAAATCCTTCAATGTGTTTTTCTGGATTTTTTTTCTCATTTTGTCTCTCATAGTTGAAATATACCTATGATGAAAATTGGAGACCTCTCTCATCTTTTAAGTGGGAGAACTTGCACAATCGGTGGCTGACTAAATACTTTTTTTCCCCACGGTACATCTATGCGTGCAGGCATGCATAAATGTATATACACACACAAAACAAAGGAATTCCCTTCCCTTTTCCCCATCATCTCCCAGTTTGGATTTGGATGGTGTCTTGGTGTTTCTGGCTATGAGTTTTTTAAGTGCTTTTATGTGTTTGTTTTCATGTATTTTAACGAACAGGTGCTGCAATACAAATTTCAGTGTAAACGGACAATAACGATCTTATTTTATCTTAAGATTCAACAGAGTGACATCAGTGGTGTATGGAGAAGCCTCAAAACCATCTCTGGGCACGAGAATACCTCTTCCCAGGCCACGGGGTGTAGGAAATGGATGAACAACCTGAACCTGTTTTTTAACAGGTATGACCAACTGCCCTCTTCTCCGCCTGCCCACCAACCATTGCTGCCTCCACCTTCATCTAGTCCCACTGTCCAGGGCCTCACCCCAACACCCCCCTCCCAGCACACAGCCCCCCTACCCCAACCTGACCCTCGCTAAGACCCAGGTGAGAGCTGCGCTGAGGAAGATCAAGGCGAGGAAGGCTGCGGGTCCGGACGGCATCAGCTTGAGAATCCTCAAGTCCTGCGGAGGCCAGCTGTGTGGGATCGTGGAGAACATCTTCAGCCTGAAGATGTTTCTACTTCCGCCCTCCCAAGAGAGCAGACGCTTTTTTCTTCTCTCCTGCTGATTTTTTCCTCCCCTCCTGTTATTACTAGATCCCAGCTTGCTGTTGTCTGCCTGCGTCTAACTGCGACCGCCGAAAAGAAATTATGGAGTTAATAAGCTGGGCTTTGAACACAATTGACACTATTTTTTCAACAAGGAAAAGTGCTCCGGGGGAAGCTGTCTGCCCCGCTGGAACGGCTCCAGTGGGCTATCTATGTGACACGGGTAAATGGAAAATGCTGTGTCTCTCTAATCTTTCTATCGAAGATATTGAAGATCTGTTTATCTTCGTAATCTTGGTGATTGGGATAATTCTGATTGGGACAGGAATTGTCTTGGTTTACCGCAAATTGCTGAAGATGGATTCAACCTATCAAAATGCTGGCCAGGCGAGGTGCATCCAACAAATTGAGAAACTGGAGAAGACCATGATAGCGACTACTGGAGAACTGTCTCGTAAGGTGGATTACATCATGGGTTCGCTCAGGTCTTTCCACGACGAATTCAAAGCTGCGCAATGAAGGATTAATGTACTGAATCTACAGAAGAAATACAAGTCTTCTCTGTGATCAGTCCTATTTGGCACTATTATTCCCCATGAAAATTCCTCCTGGCTGTCTGCAGTCTGTGTTTTTTTCAAAATCATGAGCACAAGGCCTTGGACAGCCAGCTGCAGCGCCAGATAAGACTGGGCGCCAGACAGACAAAACATCTTCTGCCAAGGGTCCTTGGGTCTCTCTTATTATCATCAACACTGCTCAACACCGCACACACATTGATTCATGAACTGATTAAAGATACTGTACACTGCTCTCTTGTGTCTTGTGAATTCTATTGTATGCTAATGCATGAGGGTTTTTTTCTGTGTAGTCAAAATTTGGCTCACATATGAGCGTTTATTCTGATTACTATGTTTTTTCTCTCTCCTATTGTGTTTTCCTCCCCCTCCTCCCCCCTCTTTACCTCCACTGTTGACAGGCGCCTTGTATGGCGACGCGTCATTGGATGCGCCTAACGTGCGCGTCTTATGTCAAGTCAAATTCCTTGTGTGTTTACTTGTAAATATACTTGGCAATAAAGCTGATTCTGATTCTGATTCTGATTCTGATTCTGAGCCTGAAGCTTGGGAGGATACCACAGTTGTGGAAAACATCCTGTGTGGTACCCGTACCGAAGATCCCGCATCCCAAGGACCTGAACAGCTACAGACCAGTGGCCCTCACAACACACCTAATGAAGTCCCTGGAGAGGCTGCTCCTCACCCACCACCGCCCCCTGGTGGGACAGCGATGGATCCACTTCAGTTTTCCTACCAGCATGGCATCGGGGTGGATGATGATCTTCCTCCTACACCATTCCCTGTTGCACCTGGAGAAGCCTGGGAGCACTGTGAGGATCATGTTCTTTGTTTTCTCCAGTGCTGTCAACATCATCCAACCAGTGATCGTGAGGGACAAGCTACTGTATGCAGGAGTAGACCAGCACCTCTCATTGCGGATCCTGGACTACCTCACAAACCAACCACAGTTTGTAAGAACCTAGAACTGTGTGTCTGATACCATCATCTGAAGTACAGGGGCCCCCAGGGAGTGGTTCTGGCTCCCTTCCTGTTCACCCTACACACTGCTTACTTTTCACACAACACACGACTCTACCATCTACAGAAGTTCTCTGACGACTCTACGATTGTTGGCCTCATCTCTAATGGAGATGATTTGGAGTACAGAGGACTTATCCAGGACTTTGTGGACTGGTGCCAGCGGAACTGCCTCCAGATCGATGCAAGGGAAACTAAGGAACTGGTGGTGGACTGCCGCAGGTGAGGATACTCTCTCCCCACAGCACCAGTGAACATCCAGGGAGCAGACATTGAGATGGTAACATGTTAGAAGTACCTGGGTGTTCACCTGAACAATAAACTGGACTGGTCACACAATACCAACATGCTCTACAAGAAGGGGCAGCACAGGCTGTTCCTTCTGAGGAGACTTAGGTCTTTTGGAGTGCAAGGGGCACTTCTGAAGACCTTCCGCGATTCGGTGGTGGCATCAGCCATCACATTTGGAGTTGTCTGTTGGGGCAGCGGCATCACGGCAGCCGACAGAAAAAGACTGAACAGACTTATCAAAAAGTCGGCTCTGTTCTGGGACAACGCCTCGACCCAGTGGAGGAGAGTGGAGAGAGGAGGATAGGGGCTAAGCTATCATCTCTGCTGTAGTCTGAGTCCCACCCCATGCAGGACACGCTGAACGCACTGAGAAGCTCATTTAGTGGTAGGATATGCCATCCTAGGTGCACAACGGCAAGGCTTGGCAGGTCCTTCCTACCTACGGTTGTCAGACTTTATAACCTAATCAGGGCTGCTTGTTGAAGTCGTATTGAATGTACTAAGCGTAACAACCTTGCACAATAAATCGTCCCTTCCATTATACAACTACAAAATCACTCATAGAGCGCATACCTCCGCCAAGACTCCTTCCGATTCTCATGGATCACCTTCAAAATGTAATGGGTTTGTGTGTAGGCCTATAGCCACTTGTGGTGAAAATTGCATCAAAGTCTGTCCATCAGTTTTGGAGTATTGTTGCTAATACACTGTGAGAAGATAAGAGCCTTGGCTAAGGTATGCATTCTCAGATCATCAAAATATATCAAAATATAATGGGTTCCTCTGTAGGCCTAGAACCACCTCTGGTGAAAATTTCATCCAAATCCATCCAGTAGTTTTTGTGCAATCCTGCTGCACAAATACAAAGAAAGCCCTTGGTGAAGGTATGCACTCTCAGATCATCATTAAAATCTAATCATCTGTTCCCCGTGCCATTACACACTTTTCCTGAAAATTTTGTCAAAATCCTTTCATAACTTTTGGAGTTATGTTGGTAACAGACAAAAAGACAGACAGACAAACCCCGGTAAAAACATTACCTCCTTGGCGGAGGTAACTAGAACAATAACAATCATTACTGAGGGTGGCCACAACACTGTTGATTCAATTGCGAAATATACTGTCTGGATACATATTCATATTCTGCAGGGTAATTTAACAAATCATAGTGCTGTTTATTCCATCTACCTGCAATCGTACTGTAATCATGGAATTTCCCCATTGTGGGACTAATAAAGGCTTATCTTATTGAGATGGGGATGAGAAGGAGATGTTTATTTAACCTTGACATGTTTCCACTGACGTCTGCAATCGTCCTCAGAAGCATCAGCTGATCCCTGTGACTTGTGACCAGCCGGGTGGATCAGCTAGTTGAATAAAGGAAAATAAAAAAGAAGACAACATGAACCTATTAAGTGGGTAGCCACGGTCACCTGTCAGTTGAAAGCAGATCATATTAGACTTGACACATACATATTTTATGTCCATAGACAGCCTGCCGGATGATCTCAACATCTTTTACACCTGCTTTGAGACCACCAGCTACAGTGCAGAGAGGAGACACACACTCACCACCCTCCCCCTTCACTAAAGTCTCACCAGGCCAGATAAACAAAGCACTGAGGAATATCAACCCCCGCAAGGGAGCAGGACCAGACAACATCCCTGGGCGAGCCCTCAGAGCATGTCCTGCCGAGCTGAGTGATGTTCTCAGATCAATCTTCAACCTCTCCCTCAACCAGAATATAGTCCCCTCCTGCTTCAAAACCAATACCATCATCCCCCTCCCCAAAAGGAGCCCGCCGACCTGCCTGAACGACTACAGACCAGTAGCACTCACTCCAATCATCATGAAGTGCTTTGAGAGAGCGGTGCTGCCCCTCATTCAGGACACCATACCAGATTCCCTGGACCCCCTGTAGTATGCCTACTGGCCCAACAGGTCCACCTCAGATATTATTGCTGCAGCACTCCATTATTCTCTGTCCCACCTGGAAGATAAAGACTCCTACATTAGGATGCTCTTTGTTGACTACAGCTCCCCCTTCAACATGCTCATCCCCCACAAACTCACCAACAAAGTGTCTTCACTTGGCCTGCACCCCACCCTCTGCGACTGGCTATTGGACTTTCTAACTGGCAGGTCCCAGTCTGTCAAGATAGGTAACGGGACCTCAGCCAGCATCATTACAAACACAGATGTCCCACAGGGTTGTGTTTTCAGCCCCATCCTCTACAGCCTCTTCACCCATGACTGTGTTGCCTCCCACAAGGACAATATCATCTTAAAGTTCGCTGATGACACAGCAGTGACAGGATGCATCACTGGTGATGACAAAGCATCCTACAGGAGGGAGGTGGCCAGGCTGGTGTCATGGTGTGAGGACAACAACGTCACCCTCAACACGGACAAGACAAAGGAGATGATGGTGGACATGAGGAAGGGAAGGAGGAGACCCCATCAGCTGCTGTTCATCCGGGAGCTTGAGGTGGAGAGAATGAGCAGCTTTAAATACCTGGGCATCCACATCAGCGAGGACTTTACGTGGACTAACAACACCACAGAGCTGGTTAAGAGAGCTCAACAGTGGCTGTACTTTCTGAGGAGGCTAAAGAAGTTTGGCATGTCCCCCAGGATCCTGAACAATTTCTACAGCTGCATCATCAAGAGCATCCTGACCAAATGCATCACTGCATGGTATGGCAGCACTACTGCCCTGGACCGCAAATGCCTGCAGAGAGTGGTGAAGAGAGCGGAGAAGATCATCAGGACTCCATTCCCCTCTATGCAGAGCATCTACCACCGCACAGTCCAAAGGAGAGCTGATACCATCCTCCAGGACCTCACCCACCCACAGCACAGAATGTTTACACTTCTACCCTCAGGCCAGAGGTACACAAGTGTGAAATGCAGGACAACCAGACTGAGAAACTCCCTCTTTCCCACTGCAATCAGACTCCTGAACAAATAACAAACTCCCAAAACTCCGCAACACAGCTTTGCAAATAGGAACTCACACACCAGTTGCTAAATTTGCACATTGCTCAATTGTACAGTGTACATAGTCTCACCCCGTCTGATGTCCATGTCATCTCTGCTGCTAATTATCATGTACAGTCTACTGGTATTATCATTATAGAGAAATTTTCACACTGGGTGCTAATTTGTAATTTGTATACTGCTCATTTGCACACTGCTCATTTGCACACTGTACATAGGCTTTTGCCATCTCAGGTTCATATCATCTGTGATATCAATTTACCACTGTCCACTATAGTCATCCAGTGAACTTTCAATTTCACTCTTCTTGTTTCCTCTGGTTTGACTGCTTTAACTGCTTTAATGGTCCAAATTGCCTAATGTGTGTTATTAGTATTCATTAGTATTAGTACTTAGTATCAAGGTGTGCTAAGGTGTCCTAATTGCCTAACTGTGTGCATAGTGTGTGTTATTAGTATCCATTAGTATTAGGTGTGTTATTACCTTATTAATATGTTGTGTATCTATTACCTTGGCATTCGTTCGGAGAGCAGAGTAAGAATTTCATTGCTCAGGAAATGTTGCATTTTTTAACTGTGCACATGATAATAAACCCTTTGAATTTTGAATCTTGAATCTTATAGTTACAGTTAGGCACAGAAATATTTGGACAGTGACACAATCTTCATGATTTGGGCTCTTCATGCCACCACATTGGATTTGAAATGAAACAACTACAATGGAACTGAAGTGCAGACTTTAAGGTTTAATTCAAGGGTTTGAACAAAAATATATGATTAAACATGTAGGAATTGTAGCTATTTTTATACAAACGCTCCTCATTTCAGGGGCTCAAAAGTAATTGGACAAATAAACATAACCCTAAGTAAAATGTTACTTATAATAATAATAATATTTTGTTGAGAATCCTTTGCAGGCAATGACTGCCTGAAGTCTGGAACCCATGGACATCACCAAACGCTGGGTTTCCTCCTTTGTGATGCTTTGCCAGGCCTTTACTGCAGCTGTCTTCAGTTGTTGCTTGTTTGTGGGTCTTTCTGCCTTAAGTTTTGTCTTGAGCAAGTGAAATGCATGCTCGATTGGGTTGAGATCTGGTGATTGACTCGGCCATTGCAGAATATTCCACTTCGTTGCTTTAAAAAACTCCTGGGTTTCTTTTGCAGTATGTTTTGGATCATTGGTGAAGCGCCGTCCAATCAACTTTGCTGCATTTGGCTGAATCTGAGCAGAAAGTATATCCCTATACACTTCAGAATTCATCCAGCTGCTTCTGTCTTTTGTCACATCATCAATAAACACAAGTGACCCAGTGCCATTGGAAGCCATGCATGCCCATGCCATCACACTGCCTCCACCATGTTTTACAGAAGATGTAGTGCTTTGGATCATGAGCTGTTCCAATTCTTCTCCAAACTTTCTTCTTCCCATCATTCTGGTACAGGTTGATCTTAGTCTCGTCTGTCCAAAGAATGCTGTTCCAGAACTGGGCTGGCTTCTTCAGGTGTTTTTTGGCAAAGTCAATTCTGGCCTTTCTATTTTTGAGGCTGATTCATGGTTTGCACCTTGTGGTGAATCCTTTGTATTTACTCTCATGAAGTCTTCTCTTTATGGTAGACTTAGATACTGATACACCTACTTCCTGGAGAGTGTTCTTCACTTGGGTGGATGTTGTGAAGGGGTTGTTCTTCACCATGGAAAGGATTCTGTGATCATCCACCACTGTTGTTTTCCGAGGATGTCCAGGCCTTTTTGAGTTCTCAAGTTCACCAGTGCACTCTTTTTTTTTCTTCTCAGAATGTACCAAACTGTTGATTTGGCCACTCCTAACACTTCTGCTATCTCTCTGATGGATTTCTTCTTTTTTTTCAGCCTCAGGATGGTCTGTTTCACCTCCAATGAGAGTTCCTTTGACCGCATGTTGTGTGTTCACAGCAACAGCTTCCTAACGCAAACACCACACCTGGAATCAACTCCAGACCTTTTAACTGCTTAATTGATGACAGTTTAATGGGGGAAGAGCCCATGCAGCCTTGTTATTTTTTTTTTTTGCAGCCTTCTGTGTCAATTGTCCAATTACTTTTGGTCCCTTGAAAAAGAGTAGGCTACGTATTAAAGAGTTGTAATTCCTAAACCCTTGCTCCAGTTTGGATGTGAATACATTCAAATTACAGCTGAGAGTCTGCACTTTAAGCCCATATTGATTATATAATTGTATCCTGAATATGTTTTTGTAAACAGCTAAAATAACAAAACTTGCGTCACTGTCCAAATATTTTTGGGCCTAACTGTATATACAACTTACATGGATTACACACACTACTAAATGAATGAAGTGTGCTGGGGAAAGGGTGAGACTGTTGCATTTCAGACTTTACGCATGTGTTTATTGACATAACTACTCTATAAACAGAGGCAATTGGGGGCTTTGCAGAATGCTGTGAAACTATAGTTTAATCAGCAAAAATAGAAGGTCACTTACTCGACCCACTAACTTGTAATGAAGCCTTGAGCACAGGGTGATATTTGGGGGTGCACAGGCGCCTTGCGCATGAGGTGGTTTATTTAGGACAATTACATGAATGTACTCACCAAGAAGCCTCCTGTCCACATAGTGCCAGCTTGTAGTTGACATAACGTTCGGCTCAGGAGACGCACACACACAGGCTCAGAGTAGTTCAAACTGTTTATTAACAACAAGGATGTTTGGGTGCGTGTCTGCGGAATGTTAATGTGTTGATGGTGGCGTCTGCTTCGGACCCAGAGGCAGGAGACCGTTCAGCCGGTAACCCTATGGGAGAAATCAGACACAGGGTGATGAGCACACACCAACACAGGAGGAGAGTAGGCGAGGGAGAGAAGCTTACTTGTTAGGACAGATGACTGGCGCTTCAAGGATGGAAACCCGGGAGACAGCCACCTGCAGGGCTCGGTGCAGCAGCGAGGAGAGACGAGGGACGGGATTGTCCGCCGCCGAGGAATCCACCTGTGCACAGGGGAGCAGACTGGAGAGATGAGGTAAGTGATTTTCTTACCGGTGACGAGGATGCTGAAGAGAATGTGGTAGAAGCCCATGAAAGGGAAATGAAGTCTACGGCTTCAGACCGAAGCTCAGGGCGAGGCGGCTTATATCCCTCGCCGCTGATGACTGACAGGTGTGTGAGCAGGTGGCGCCGTTGATGAGCGGCGCGGCGTGACAGTACTCCCCCCTCTAGCAGCGCCTCCTGGCGATGGCTTATCCGGGTGCGCTCGGTGGAAGTCCGCGATGAGCGATGGGTCCAACACAAACGACGGGGGCACCCACTGTCGATGCTCGGGCCCATAGCCCTCCCAGTCCACCAAGTATTGCAACCCACGACCCCGGCGCCGGGAGTCCAGGATGGAGGAGACGGACCAGGCCGGATGGCCACCAACCATCCGGGGTGTGGGTTGCGCTGCAGGAGGAGGGCAAAGGCATCACAAGTCCTATGATGTCTGAGATCATCGGGTCATCGTGAGTGATGCCTGCCTTTGATCACATAGTCAAAGACACCTGTCTATATGACGTCATGCAGACATCCTATCTATAGATCATCAGAACATCATAGGTCATAGCAAGTCCTATGATCATGAGTGATGCCTGCCATTGATCACATAGTCAGACACCTGTCTATATGTGTCTATGACATCATAGAGACTTATCTATATGATGATGGCATTGCGAGTCCTATGATGCCTGAGATCATAGTATCATTGTGAGTGATGCCTGCCATTGATCACCTGGTCAGACACCTGTCTATATGACGTCACTTGTCTATATGACATCATATAGACATCATATCTTTATGACGGCATCGCGAGTCCTATGTTGCCTGACATCATAGGATCATCATCAGGACACCATGCAGACATCATAGGCTGTCCTATGATCATGACACAGACACATTTCTTGAATTTATAGATTTATAGAGTGATGTTCACATATCTATGACTGAACTTGTTTTTGTTTTATTTGCATTTATTAAAATTATGTTAGCCATTTTAAGTGGGAATGAAGGTGGGGGTTTCATAATAAAGATGGCTGCACGGTGGCGCAGTGGTTTAGCACTGTGGCAGCACAGTTTTACCCTCGGCCGGGGGACCGCGGGGATCATGAGATCGTGGGTTCGATCCCAGCCCCCGACCAACAGTGAGCTGTGTGGAGTTTGCATGTTCTCCCCGTGTTGCGCGGGTTTACTCCGGGATTTCTCCGGTTTCCTCCCGCACACCAAAAACATGTAGGTTTAGGGCGCTCGCGCACGCAGCGACCAGTAGCCGGTGGCTTGTCACCAGACTGCAAACCAAGTCTACCTACGGGTACAAATAAGTAACAAAAAAAAAAAAAAAAAAAAAAAAAAAAAGGGGGTCGGTAACTGCCAGCTTCACCTTCGACACGTGGAAAGTGGGATGGATGCGGAGGGAGGGGGGAATAGCCATGCGCACAGCCACCGGGTTGATGATCCGGGTGATGGGAAAGGGACCCATGAAGCGCTGTGCCAGCTTTCTCCTCTCGCCTTTTAGGGTGACGTCCTGGGTGGAAACGTAGACAAGTTGCCCAACTCTGTACGCCGGGGCAGGTCTTCTACGCCGGTCCGCCATGGTCCTGTTGCGCTCCGCTGTGCGTAAAAGCGCATGACGCGCGGCGGCCCAGGTGGAGCGGAACTGCCTCAAGTGCGCCCTAACTGACGGGACAGTTACCTCGCTCTCCTGCGCTGGAAGCAGCGGGGGGTCGTAACCCAGGGACGCCTTGAAGGGGGACATCCCCGTTGCAGAAGAGCGGGCGGTGTTGTGAGCGTACTCCACCCAGGCGAGATGGTTGCTCCATGACGTCGGCTTGGATCTTGCAACACAGCGGAGCGCAGCCTCCAGCTCCTGATTGGTCCTCTCACACTGCCCGTTAGACTGGGGGTGATGGCCGGAGGAGAGGCTCACCTTGGCTCCGATGGCGTTGCAAAAGGACCTCCAAACCTCGGATGAAAATTGGGGACCCCGGTCCGAGACCACGTCCACCGGAATCCCGTGCATCCTGACCACGTGTTGGATGAGGAGGCCCGCCGTCTCCAGGGCGGTAGGGAGACCGCGCAGGGGGACGAAGTGTGCCGCCTTGGAGAAACGGTCCATGATGGTCAGGATGGTGTTAAAGGAGCTGGAAACGGGGAGTCCGGTGACGAAATCCAGTGCGATATGCGACCAGGGCCTGCCGGGGACGGGCAGAGGCTGGAGCAGACCCGCTGGAGGGGCATTTCCTGACTTGCTGGTGGCACAGACTGGGCAAGCCCGGGCGTAGCGGGCTGCATCCCTCCGCAGGCCTGGCCACCAAAAAGACCGTTGGAGGAGGCTGATCATCTGGGAGGTGCCGGGATGACAGGTGAGCCGGGAGGTGTGGAGCCAGTGGATGACCTCTCCTCGGACCGCAGATGGGACGAACAGTCTTCCCTCCGGTCCGCCGCCAGGATCAGGTTCCACCTCCTGTGCCTTCCAGATCTTTGCCTCGATATCCCACGAGATGGCTCCCACGACGCACGACCTGGGCAGGATGGAGTGGGGCGTCTCCTCCGATTCCACGGGAGTGAACTGCCTAGAGAGGGCGTCAGGCAGGCCGTTCTTAGAGCCAGGCCTGAAGGTGATAGAAAATTGGAAACTGGCGAAGAACAGAGACCAGCGCGCCTGGCGGGCGTTCAGGCGCTTGGCAGATCGTAAATACTCCAAGTTCTTGTGGTCCGTAAGGACCACAAACGGCAGGTTCGCCCCCTCTAGCCAGTGGCGCCACTCCTGCAGGGCGAGCTTGATGGCCAAGAGCTCTCTGTCCCCCACATCGTAGTTCCTCTCCGCCGGGGACAAGCGCTGGGAGAAGAAGGCGCACGGTCATTTGGCGCCATCGTCCGGTGACCGCTGGGACAGCACTGCTCCCACTCCCGTGTCCGAAGCGTCTACCTCGACGATGCACTGCAGCGCGGGGTCGACCTGGCGAAGGACCCGGGAGGAGGAGAATTCCGCCTTCAGCGCCTCAAAGGCGGCAGCGACCTCTTCGGTCCACCGGAACGGTACCTTCGGGGACGTGAGGCGGGTCAGTGGTCCAACGATGGTACTGAAGTTGGGAACAAAGCGGCGGTAGAAATTGGCGAAGCCAACAAATTGCTGCACCTGCTTCTGGGATGCAGGTGTAGGCCATTCCACCACCGCTTTTACCTTCTCTGGGTCAGGGAGCACCTTATCGTGGGCGATGATGAACCCCAGGAAGGACGTACTCCTGGCGTAAAATTCACACTTTTCTGCCTTTACGTACAGACGATTCTCCAGCAGCCTTTGGAGGACCCGCCTCACGTGGACCTGGTGCTCATCCCTGGACTTGGAGAAGATGAGAATATCGTCCAGGTAGACGAACACGAAAAGGCCAATGAAGTCCCGGAGGACGTCATTAATGAGGCGCTGGAAGACTGCAGGAGCGTTGGTCAACCCGAACGGCATCACCAGGTATTCAAAGTGGCCGTTCGGGGTACGGAAGGCCGTTTTCCACTCATCTCCCTCCCGGATCCGGACGAGGTGGTAAGCGCTGCGTAGGTCCAGCTTGGTGAACCAGGTCGCCCCCTGGAGGGAGTGGAAAGCAGTGTCCATGAGAGGCAGGGTGTAACGGTCCTTCTCCGTGATATTATTGAGGGCCCGGTAGTCGATACAAGGGCGGAGGGATCCATCCTTTTTTCCCACGAAGAAGAACCCTGCCCCCACGGGTGACGATGATGGGCGGATTATCCCGGCGTTTAATGACTCCTTCAGATATGTGTTCATCGTCTCCTTCTCCGGCGCTGACAGGCTGTAGAGCCGACCAGAAGGTAACGGCGCCCCCTGGCGGAGGTTGATGGCACAGTCGTAGGGCCGATGAGGGGGAAGAGACATAGCTTTCGCTTTACTGAACACCATACCCAGGTCGTGAAACTCCGGAGGCACCAGGGACAGGTCCGGGGGTGCAGCGTCCGTCGCGGGGGGAGGAGCGGACGGCGAGCAGGCAGCGGACTGGAGGCAGGTGCCCAGGCAAAATGTACTCCATGCCGATACCCCAGCTGATCTCCAATCCAGGACCGGATTGTGAAGGCAGAGCCAGGGATACCCCAGGATGACGGGCGGCACAGAGTTGGGAAGGACGTAAAAGGTCATCTCCTCCCGGTGGTTTCCCGAGATGATGACCGGTAGGGGGACAGTTTGATGTGTCACTCTCCTAAGGGTGGCACGGGAGAGGTGGACTAGGGAGATGGGAGTGTTGAGTGCCTGGCAGCGGATGCCCAATCGGGTTGCCAGGCTTTGTGAAATGAAGCTGCCTTCTGCGCCCGAATCCACCAGTGCGTGGGTGAGGTGCCCAGTGGGGTTATGGCAGAAACGGATGGGCAGCTTCAATTGGGTGAGTGATCCTAACCGATTGACGTCCGCGAGGCTTCCAACAGTGACTCGCGGACCCCACCGACTGGCTTTCCGTGGACAACGCTCCACGGTGTGTTGGTCGCCTCCGCAATACATGCAGAGGCCCAACTCACGGCGGCGTTGTTTCTCCACAGGGGAAAGTTTAGTCCAGCCCGTCACCATCGGCTCCGACTCCTCGGGGCACGATGCTGGCGGCGCCGCCAGGGGGCGAGCTTGGAGCAGGTGCGTCGAGGCTCCACGAGGGCGAGAAGAAGAAGACTTCCGCCCCGAGGAGCGCTCGCGCAGCCTGTTATCCAAACTTACCGCTAAGGACGTCAGCTCCGCTAGCGTCCCAGGGATATCCCGACCAGCCAGTTCATCCCTCAGATCACTATTGAGGCTGCGGAGGAACAGGCCACAGAGGGAGCGTTCCTCCCAGCCCAATTCCTCCGCCGCTACCCGGAAGTCGACCGAGTGGTCCGCTGCCGACCGGCTTCCCTGCTGGAGAGCGAGAAGCCGATCGACCTGGACCGTTTCGGTTTGAGAATGGTCAAAGACCTCCAGAAAGCGCCTCACGAATTGATCATAGGTGAGGGTGGCATAACTGGGCCTCGCCATTACGGCGTAGGTCCAAGTTAACGCACGCCCCTCCAGAAGATTCCCTATGTAACCAATTCGGCTGTGATCTGAGGGAAAATCTCCGGGCACACGGTGGAACACGGACTCACACTGCATAATGAACCCCCGCGCTCCGCCGAGCTTACCGCTAAATCGGGCTGGGGTCGGAATCGGTGTGAGCTGAACCGGTGCCACTGGAGCCGGCTGGACGGCCGCTGGAACAGCAGGAGCCGCGCCACCCTGGCGAGTCGGGAGGAACGGCTGTTGGGGGTCCAAGCGGTTCAATCGGTTAGTTAATTCTAATAATTGATTAAGAACCACCTGTTGCTGATAAACAATCTGATCCACCCGAGCCTCGAGAATGGTAAACCGGTGTGCGAGCCCGCTGTCTGCCGAGCCGCTCAGCTGAAGCCGTACTGACATAACGTTCGGCTCAGGAGACGCACACACACAGGCTCAGAGTAGTTCAAACTGTTTATTAACAACAGGGATGTTTGGGTGCGTGTCTGCGGAATGTTAATGTGTTGGTGGTGGCGTCTGCTTCGGACCCAGAGGCAGGAGACCGTTCAGCCGGCAACCCTATGGGAGAAATCAGACACAGGGTGATGAGCACACACCAACACAGGAGGAGAGTAGGCGAGGGAGAGAAGCTTACTTGTTAGGACAGATGACTGGCGCTTCAAGGATGGAAACCCGGGAGACAGCCACCTGCAGGGCTCGGTGCAGCAGCGAGGAGAGACGAGGGACGGGATTGTCCACCGCCGAGGAATCCACCTGTGCACAGGGGAGCAGACTGGAGAGATGAGGTAAGTGATTTTCTTACCGGTGACGAGGATGCTGAAGAGAATGTGGTAGAAGCCCATGAAAGGGAAATGAAGTCTACGGGTTCAGACCGAAGCTCAGGGCGAGGCGGCTTATATCCCTCGCCACTGATGACTGACAGGTGTGTGAGCAGGTGGCGCCGTTGATGAGCGGCGCGGCGTGACAGTAGTTTATTCCCAACAATGCTGGTCATTAGAATTATTAGGAAAACTGGCTCTCACTGCAAATTGCACTTTAATGTTGGCCTGTTCAACTGCATTGTATGGGAATATGATGTACCTGGGTGACAGCCGGATAATGCCATCCCACACTGCTGGCACAGCTCAGCTCAGGTTCAACTGGGAAATTCTGATCACTATGCCAGCTCCCTCTGAAATGCTCCTGTTGCCAGGAACCCCAGAGTTGTCAGCACCTGCACTCGGACGGGTAGCACACAGCCTCTCACAGTTTTGCGCTTCAAGGCTGTAGCTCTGAGCACAATTCCACAAGGACTGCCCATGGAAACATAAACCAGCTGACAAGCCAGTCTTCATCCTGAACCAGAAAATCTTCTCTGTCTCTAAATGCCCTTTCTCTTCTCACTGCGTGATTTGTAATATTCTCTAATAATGCTAATGTCATTGTTGTGAGAGGCATTTTCTGCACTTCTTTGTGCTTGCTTTTTTATCCACTCATTTAATTGTGCACACTTTGATGCTTGTTCATCATGTGTCTCTAGTGTGTACAATAATTTTTACATCATTATCAGTCTCCCAACATCATCTCTAAGTGTCGCCAATGGACCAATAACAGTAGAAACGTAAGTACATCAGCCATGAAGTTGGTATGGGGCTGCACATATTTCCATGGTCATTTCATTCTTGATACATCTGAAATTTTCCGTGGAAAAGGACGTGTGCCATGTTTCTGTGCGTAAATACCCTTTGTACATGAGGCCCCAGGTCTTTCTGGAGCTCTCCACGAGTGGTCTTTGGCTCTTGAATAACTCTTCTGATAACTCTTTTGATTCCTCTCTCAGAAATCTAGTGAGGAGCTCCTGGTCACGGCCGGTTTATGGTAAAATGATGTTCTTTACACTTCCGAATGATGGCTCCAACAGTCCTCACTGGAACATTCAGCAGTTTAGAAATGTGCCTGTAACCAATGCCATCATTATATTTTACAACAATAAGGTTGTGACGGTTGAGAGAGAAGTCGTTGCTTCTACTCATCATGAGTTCTTTGTGGTGTGATCTGATATTGACAGACCTTTTTAAAGGCCATCAGACAGGACTTAACCAGCTGAAATTAATTTGCACTGATGTGGGATGGGATGGCTTCCTAAATTCTGGTGGAGTTCAGCTGGTTTCTTTGCTTTCTATGCCGTTTTGCACCTCTTTTTCTTCATGTGTTCAATATTTATTCCCTGTGTCATTCCACTTTATTAATTATAAATTGCTTTGTGAACACAGTTAGCTTCATTTCTTTGTATGTATGTATCACTTGGATTGTTACTGATATCTGGTGAAAATCTCAGGTCAATGGCTCCATCAGAAATATGTTTAATGAGAAAAATGTTTACGTGTTCAATAGTCATTTCCCCCACTGTATGTTACATAGTTGTCAAGCTGCACATCTACATACATAAGACTATTCATTTATTTTATTTTAGTTCCACCTGTGAAAAGAGCTGGAGCCGAATTAAACATAGCTCTCCAGAGACTTTAACTGTGTAATTTGCGTGTGTATTTGGAACCACCTCTTCCCACTTTCACTCTGAATTCCACTATGATTATCTGGCGGGCGAAAAAAATAGGTCAAGTCATGTAGGGATGGGACCGCTCAGCCTTACCTACACACTGTCAAAGTTGATCATGATGCACAGTAATTAAAACATGTACACGGGGAATGTGAAAGGCAGGAAAGGAAGATAAGAAGAATTATAATACCTGCACAGTGGGAACATGTTGGTGAGTACTCAACACACCAGTCATTCAGAAGCCGCAGGAATTAATTTTAACTGTCATCAATCTGTGAATCAGCAAACCTTTCCTACATGTGACTGAATATACATACATTACTTGCAGATTTTCTGCTTGTTTTGCTTTGATTTTTCAGTAAAAAAAACAAAAAAAAAAAAAACGATCTTTCTCTTTTTGCTCAGTAATAACACAAATACATCCAATAGAGATACACAAAGAGATCCATTTGATTTACAGTACATTTATTTTCGTAGGGGCAAAGTCCTTATTCCTCACATGCAGGATTCATAAAAGATTACTGCATATTGCTAATACTTTTATTATGTCCATAAATTATATGGTTTGGATCATCATGACCATCAGTTTTGTCCACCTCTGTCCTTCCTACCAGAAAAACAAACTACTCTGTTATGAAATATTCATCGAAATGTTAAGGACTTTTCTTAGAAAGTAATTTGCTGTTCTTCATTTCAAGTACGTCTTGAATTTGTATACTTTGAAATGAGTGTCTTCTTTTTTTTCCGCCTCCTGTTTACATGCGTTGAGAAGTGACAGAGCACACACATATGCACGCCTGGTGCTCAAGGATCTCTTAACAGCCCCATTTGCTACTCGGTGTCACTCATTTCCCTTGCTCTACAAGTTTCTCTTCCCTTGTGGACCCTCAAGGAGCTAAAAAACCTGTAGTTTATGTACACTTCATACCTCAGCTGCAGTCGTCTGAGGGAGGACCTGGACTGTTATCCCAGCAGAGAACAACACATCATTTTCTCCTGTCAAGCCTTCTGTTAGGGCTCATCACAAAGAGCAAGCACTCAGGATCCATGATATTATTAGTCCCTGAAGGAAGGCGGTTCGTTCAGTTTTCCCACAGCATTCCACTGTATATGGGTCCTTGAGTATAAAGTAAGAAATAAAAAATGGTGCCGAGGTGCAGCTTGTGATAATCTAACCTTGGCATCGAGGGGTGCTTATTGCAAACAGGGGAATCCAGTATCCACCAAATTTACAACCTGGGCAAAAATGTATGGGTTTTTTTTCCTCTCACAGGGGCCATTGACTGCACTTTTTCCACATGTTGACAGTTCCCATGGAACTTAATAAAATGTTTGTGACATATTTTGGTCAAACTGCCTTTAAATAATTAATAATTGCAGCATCATTGTGAATCATCTTCTGCAGCCTTCAGAACGTCTCTTGTCAGGGCCTGTCTAAATGCGGCTGTGGCGCAGGTGTAGTATGGCCAACTACTTATCGGAGGGTCAGGGGTTCGATTCCAGCTCTGTCTGCAATCTGCTTGTCGAAGTGTCCTTGAGCAAGACACTGAACACCCAGTTGCTGCTGGTGGGTCAGGCCAGCGTCTGTGTATAGAAGCTTTGCTCCCATCAGTGCATGAATGGGTGGATAGCAGGATCTGTAAAGCTCTTTAGTCATCTAGAGATGAGAAAAAGTGTTATATCAGTGAATACCATTTAAATTCCTAACTCCACTCTACCTCTTATGTCACTACTGCTAAGCTTAGCTGGCAAGCTCCTAGACTGAGTGCAACCCTATGAAAAACAAAACAAAACCAAAAAAAAACTGCATCATTGGTGGACAGACGTGTGGTTGCAATGGTCCATTGATATGACCAGTCCTTGGAGTATAATAAGCACAGAAACAGCTGTCAATGAGTGGCTAAACTGCTAGCTTCAGCTAGCCACCAACTGCCTAGCTAAGCTCATGCTAACAGATTGATATAGCATCACAGTGAAAATACAGTGGTGTGAAAAAAGTGTTTGCTCCTTCCTGATTTCTCATTTTTTGTATGTTTGTCACACTTAAATGTTTCAGATCATCAAACAAATTTACCTTCAGTTAAAAACTGCATTTTGTGCTTACTTGTGTTATCTTTGTTGAATATTTAAATTTGTCTGATGATCTGAAACATTTAAGTGTGACAAACATACAAAAAAATGAGAAATCAGGAAGGGGCAAACACTTTTTCACACCACTGTATACCAAAATAAGCCAGAATGATTTGAGATATATTATCAACTGTGGATTAGTGAAACAGGTGGAAACATGGATGTTTATTAGGGTAAATTAAATCGAAATTAAAAAAAACAATATAAACTGTACTTGGTAAGCCAATTCCCTAGCTCTGAAGTTAATTCCTTAGCTGGGCTCCCAGCTCATCTATGTTTGCAGAAGGACAGCTATACTCATGGGTGTAGCACCAAATTTTGGGCCCTTAGAACAACACTGTGTGTGGGCCCTCACCAGACACAAATCAAATTTGAATTTTTGAATGACATTCCAAGGTTTAAAACTGGGGCCATTTCCATTAAAAACCTTTGGTAGTAAGGTCCACCATTACAGCTGGTTTGATGCGAGTCTATAGAATATTTACTGTCATCAAAGAGCTTTATTTCCCAACCTCTTTGGATAATGCACTTTTTTGAGAATGGACTGACAGTACTTTTTATTTACACACCTTTTAACATTTTTTTCTGTATTCTAGTTTCAATCCCATTATTCTTTCGTATACTTTCAATTTTTTGCTGTAGCATCTTTAACAAACCCAGTTTCCAACTGAAATCAATATACAGTGATGTGCACAGACATTTCTGAGGGCAGGTGTTCAACCAAAAAAAGGGCTCTTCTAAATACTGAAAAAGTAATGTTACAGACTAAGGATGCAAGTTATCGCTTAATTCATTAATTGTTAATTGATTCACCTTATTGATCGATTAACGATTAATTGATAAGCAGTGTTTTTCCTGAGAATTTGAATTTCCCTTGGTACATTATGGTCTATAGCATAAAAAGCCAATTGTTGTTTGATATACTGAATAAAAAATGCAAGTCACATTCCTCAAAAATTTGATTTATTTATGTAATATAATCTGTTGCATATTATAGATTAACAACAGAATAAACTCAGAAAAATAAATATTAAATCTACTATAACATAAAAAAATGTGCACTGGGTGATATTAAACTTCAGCAACATAAATTCTGAATAAAAAGATGTGGACTTAGCCACATAATATTAATGTCATGATTTCCTGCCTATCTGAGGCAGGAGAGACTGAAACCCAAACGCAGGAGGATGTTGTGTGCATTTATTGAACAAAACATAAGAAACAGTCCAAACAAAAAAAAAAAAAACAACAACAGATGAGTAGCTCTAGGCATACAGGGATTACTGCCAGGACGCTCTACAGCACACATGTAAGTACAACACAGAGAAATGACCAAAGGCGCTACAGACAGAACTGAAGCGGAGGGAAACTAAAGCGAAGACTCAATGCACCTCCAGACATAACTGGAAAGCAGGGGAAACAAGATGGTACTCACAGGGCTGGAGCCGTCCGAGTCAATCCCAGTAACAATCCTGGCAGACTAGAGACAAAGTGGAAGACAAGGCAGTGGATGTGCAAAAGGACAATACAATAATCCAGAAAACACAAGTGGGAACACAGAGCTTAAATAACACATGACATAATGACCAGAGTGATTGCCGGTGTGAGTGGGTGTGTAAGCTGAGTGAGTGCAGGTGTGCATGCGTGTATGTGTGCGTTTGTGCGTGAGAGTGGGTGTATGGACCGGAGCAGGGAGAAGAGCAGACAATACCAGATTGGAATCACCTGTCAGTGGTAGACAGGAGAGGGAGGCATGGCTGTCAGACACCAAAATAAATACACACAAAACCAAACACAGACTAAGGAATAATTACAAATAACTCACAAGATAATCAAATGACAAAGAGCAAATAATTAGTACCAAAAATACAACATAACATGGCTAAGCAATGAAACACAATATGGAGCTCAAAAGATAACAAAGCACAGAAAACTGAGGACCAGAAAACAGCCATGAAGCAGAGCTCGGGAGGATCCCCAGCTTGGTTCATGACAATTAAAAACTACATAAAATCGGACATGCTCTCTGAGAAGAACTGTTGATTTTACATGCCAGTTATTATCAGTGTAGTGGCAAGTGACTATTGTAGCTTTCTGTAGTTAGCACAGTTCAACAATTCATTGTTAGCGCCACATTTTCAGTGGCTAGCTGTGTTTTCAGGTCAGCTTTTTTCTTCTTGTAACATGCTTCTAAACAGGTAGTTATCGTTCCTCTAGACGTAATATTATACCCTGGCTCTTTAAAATTTATCAGCTCCCGAAAGCCCTCTCCTTCAACATTACTTATTGGCATCATGTCTTTTTTAATCATGTTGCAAATCCTCTTAGTAATGCTCTCCATCTTCCTCTCATCACGTACCTTCTGTCATGATTATTTACTAGACTGCTCACGTGCAGAATGCAGCAGCAAAGGAACACACAGGACACACAAACCACCTTAGTAAATTTATTAAATTTCAAGATCAGTGGAGCACAGTACAGAAAACATCACTCGCCAGAGGAAGTGGCCTGTGGGAGGAGAAACGAGAGCTGTTAGAGGAGGAATGAAGACAGGGAACTGGAATACACAAATGACGACTTACTTGGGCTGAACAGGCGATCCAACAGGGACCCCAGTGGGGAGAGACGAACCAGCAGGATGAAGCTGGCTGTGATATGATGAGAGACCGGGTTGGTGGTGCCTGACCGGGTGGAGATGATTGCAGCTGAGTGTGGATGATGGAGGCAGGTGAGTGAACACAGTCCCCAGAGATGCACCCACATAGGAGGCAACAACCTGAGAAGAAGAGGAGAGAGAAGGTGAGTGCAGAAATGTCACCTAATGGAATAACGTTATACTTGCGTCGTTAGGTGAGGCAGTGTACCCAAACGAGCCAGCACTGAGGCACTGAAGAGCAGATCCTTATAAGCGTGGGCTGATCAGAGGCAGCAGGCACATCTCATCTCCCAGGTGTGTTGATAGTCTGGAGAGAAAAACAGGAAGGAAGGGACACACGCTCACCAAGACATAACACCTTCCTCCCCAAGACTACAGTAATTGTCAGTTGAACCCAAACTAGTCGCTCCTTGCAGCATGGCTGAATGTAAGTTCTTTAGGTGGTAACTTAGTGAACTGGTTGAGCTGTTGTATTTCAGTGTAGTACCACATAGTGTACATTTAGCTTCGTTGTTAGCATTTCCCAGTTTTTACTAAATTACTAGTAAATTACAAAATTCTTATCAACAATTATTCAAAAGTCAGTTAATCGTTAACATTGTAGCAGAGGAAGAAACACACAGGAGCTGGAAGTGAGTTTTTATCTTTACTCCTCGAAGTGCCACCAATAACTGACAGTAACCACTCCGAGACTCCAATGCCAAGAAGCACAAATCACGCCCTCCAACCCCAAGTCCCACTGGGTGAGAGGTACATTCTTTAGTCTGCCACACAGTACCCCCCACCCTCACCCCGAACACCCAGAGGACTTCCACAGTCAAAATCAGTCTCTCAATGGGGGCCTGATAAGCCTGCTATAATGGCTGTGCCATCCTCCAGCCGGAGCTACAGGAGAAACCTGTCGTGCAGAGCGTCCTCGTGGATGACAGGCAGGTAAAACACAGTCCATAGCAGGCTGGGAACCACAAAACTCATCTAGTGCAGACCTAGCTGAGGTCCTAGAAGTGGGCCGACCCCGATGGGGGACCTGGGCTGGAAACAAAAGCTCATCTGCCATAACGTGCACCGGCTTAAGCCTATCTAACATGACCAGCTCTTTACGCCCACCCATCTCTAGCACAAAACTCTTAGGGCCCGTCTCCAAAACCCAAAATGGACTGTTGTATGGGGGTCGGAGGGGCGAGCGGTGAGTGTCATGCCACAGAAAAACAAAATGGGCCGATCTGAGCTCAGTAGGCACAAACGATCGTGGATAACAGTGGTGAATGGGGCTCAGAGGCAACGTACCATCGGAAGAAAAAGGGAAGACGGTGGGGCCGGTCTGCAGGGTGGAACTTTTGGGCAAAAACTCTCCTGGATCGCAGAGTGGTTGATCAAACATCAGTTCAGCAGGTGAAGCATCAAGATCTTCCTTGGGAGCAGAATGCAACCCAAGCATCACCCAAGGCAAACAATCCACCTAATTGCCATCGAAGAGCACAGCACGCAACGCCACTTTAAGAGACCGGTGAAAATGTTCTCACAAGCCGATAGCCTGAGGGTGGTACGCTGTTGTATAGTGTACCTGCACCCCTAAGGACCTTGCAAGCACCAACCAGAACTCCGACACGAACTGGGGGCCCCTATCGGGGGTAATATCTGATGGGGTGCCGAAACACTCAACCCAGGAAGAAAGAAAGACACATGCGGTGTCTACGGACGAAGTGGAGGACAGAGGGACCGCCTCTGGCCACCTAGTGGTCCAATCCACAATGGTGAATAAGTGTGTAAAACCCTGCAAAGGGGATAGAGGACCCACCAGGTCCACATGCATGTGGTCAAAACGTTTAGCCAAAATCCAAAATGGTTCTAGGGGTGCCTTGGTGTGCTGGTGGACTTTAGTACTTTGACACACCAAGCATGCGGCCGCTCACCCCTTGACATCTCTGCGGAGGCCGGGCCAGACAAACTTGGTGCCAACCAGTTTCACTGACGCCCGAACTCCAGGGTGAGAGAGGGAGTGAATTGAGTCAATAACTCGATGGCGCCAGGTCGCAGGGACAATAGGGCGGGGGCAGCCAGTGGAGATGTTGTAGAGGAGAGTAGGACCGCCATCCTGCATCACTGCCTCCTCGACTTTGAGGGCTGTACCTGTAGACCGAAGGGCCAGGATGTCCAGGTCACTGGTCTGCTCAGCAGCCATGGCAGAAAAATTCCATCCCGAGGTGCACTGGACACACCAGCACACACGACAGGCAATCAGCAACAGAGTTGGACTTGCCAGAAACATGCTAAAAACTGTTGTGAACTCGGAGATGGCCGCCAGATGGTGTTGTTGACGAGCAGACCATGGCCCGATCACCTTGGACATAGCAAACATCAGTGGTTTATGATCTACATAAGACATGAAAGAACGACCCTTCAATAAGAAACGGAAATGATGGGTCCCCAGGTACAGCACCAGCAACTCCCGGTCAAAAACACTGTACTTGCGCTCGCCATCCCGCAGCTTGCGACTGAAAAACATGAGAGGCTTCCACTCCCCTGCCATGCTCTGCTTGACCACTGCCCCCACGGCTACGTCGGAGGTGTCTGTTGTCAAAACTATGGGTGCCGTGGGCACAGGGTGAGTGAGTAGTGTTGTGTTCACAAGAGCGGACTTAGCTCCGTCAAAAGCTCAGACACGTTTGGGAGTCCAGGTGACAGGGTCGCTGGCTTTTTTTTAGCCTCAGAGCTTCATAAAGTGGCTGCAGGCCGTGTTCCTCAAAGCAGCCAAAAACTTGTTTGAGGTGCAACAGATGCTCTTCGGCTGATGGACTGGTCACCAATATGTCACTGATGTAGACAAAAATGAATGGGAGGTCGCGTAACACTGAGTCCATCAACCTTTGAAATGTTTGGGCCAAACAGCATGCGCAGGAATTCAAAAAGCCCCAACAGGGTAATTACCATGGTCTTGGGGATGTCCTCCGTGCGCACGGGAACCCGGTAATAACCGCGCACTAGATCCACCTTTGAAAAAATGGCAGAGCTCGCCAAACGCATGGAAAAATGTTCCATGTCCTTAATAGGATAACAGTCATTTGCGGTGACATTGTTAAGCCGACAAAAATCGCCATACGGGTGCCATGACCCACCCGCCTTAGGTACCATGTGAAGCGGCAAGGCCCATGGGCTGTTAGAACGCCTCACTATACCCAAACGTTCCATAGTGGTGAACTCCTCTTTCACTATGGCCAACTTAACTGTGTCGAGGCCTCGCGCGCGTGCAAAAACCAGTGGTTCTGTGGTGGATATGAAATGTTCCACCCCGTGCTTAGTAGCTGCGGTAGAAAAAGCAGGTGTTGTAAGTGATGGAGAATTTGTCAGCAAATGAAGAAAAACATTATCCGATGCTAAAAAGTTAGCATGTGACAAAAGCCCAGCTCACCCAGCCTCACATGGAAAGGTGGCAAAAGACATCAATCAAATGGTGGTTAGAAACATCAACAAGCAACCCATTTTCACACAGAAAATCTGGGCCAACAGTAGGTACTGTAACGGAAGTGATTACAAAATCCCACTCAAAACTATGTCCCTGGAACCAAACAGTCACAGACCTTGTGCCAAATGTCTCAATAGAAGAACCATTAGCTTCATTCCCACTGCTGGCCTGCCCATGCTAGTTGGTGGGAGTAGGCTCTTCTGTGAGCCAGAGTCCACTAGGAAACGTCTCCCTGACAGCGAGTCTTTAATGAAGAGCAGCTCACTTTGTCCGCCAGTGCCCATAGCTGCTACTGAGCGCTGGCTCTGGAGTTTTCCATCTTCTCAAACATGCATGGAGGAATGCAGCACTTAGCCTTGCTGCCAAACAACAGGTGGAAAAAAACAGACCTTTTCCGCCTCTCCGGGCCACCACTCAAACTACCGCCATCAGGTCTGCATCCTCCGTTGTGTGTTGCAGGATATCCGATGCCACGCTTTGCACAGCAAACTGCCTGGCAGCAAGCAGGACCTGATCACCTTCCTTGGCTAAAGCTCAGTAGTCACCGGTTGCCAAATGCGGGGACTTAGCCAAAACTGTGCGCACAGGTGGTGGGAGCTGGCGCAGGAAAATGTGTGGAAACAGGAAACTACCTTCATCTGCTCTGAGCAGCAATAGCATTCTGTCCATAAGATCCACAGCCGTGCCGTCACCCAAGCCTGACGGAAAGGATTTTATCCGCTCTTTCAGCGGGTGATAGACTATATCTGTGGAGCAAGAACTGTTTGATGGCAGCATATTTACCGTGCTGTGGGGGCACACGAAGTAACTGTATGACACGCCGTGTGGACTGCTGATCCAGAGCATCAACAACCAAGTAGTACTTGGGCTCATCAGCAGTGATACCTTCCAGATGGAACAGCGCTTTGATATGCTGGAACCACAAAGCCGGGTCACTCTGCCAAAACTCCGGAAGCTTCACAGCCGCAGTGCAAGCGACCGGCTGTGAGGGTCAGGGCAACATGGCTGATGAGGAAACGCAGTTTTCTTCTGTGTCTGACATGCTCAAATCAGGGTCACCAATGTGGCAGAGGAAGAAACACACAGGAGCCGGAGGTGAGTTTTTATCTTTACTCCTCGATGTGCCACCAACAACTGACAGTAACCACTCCCTGACTCCAATGCCGGTAAAAAAAAAACACGCCCCCCAACCCCAAGTCTCCCTGGGTGAGAAGTACACTCTTTAGTCTGCCACAACATCCCTATTACAGACAAATTTTTATTGCACTTGCTTGATATATCTGTATTATTTTAATACTTTATGAACTCACAGAGATATTTAATACTCCATAGATTTTTACAAAATTATCAATTCACTCAGATACCATCATCTTCATCATTAATTATGGAAAGGTCAGTAACAAAAATTGCTAGTTTCCATTGAAAAATAAATATCTGTTCAAAAACAATCTTTGTAAAAATCTGAAAAAAGGATTTTCTTTCAATAAATAAAATATTAAACCTCTCCATTCAAAAAAAATAAATCTTTAAAAAATAATAAAAATAAAAAGGTCAGTCCCTTGTCAACACAATGATTCAAAATTATCTTCTCTGCTAACCTGCCACCCTCCATATCCATAAAGGATATAGTATAGTAACAAATGGACAAGAAAAATCATGAAAATTTCAGGAAAGTTGCAAATTTTGTTATGATCAGGTGAACACGCTTCTCCTCCCTTTCTGTGGGAGGTTCTCCATCAGGCTCCCGGCTTTGCAGGTCATAAGCACACCTGCGTGAGTGGAGGCACCTGCTGCCTCTTCTCTGCCAGCACTTAAAAGGACCTGTTCGTGAACACTCTGGCACTGGCTCCTTGGGTATAGCTTCCTTTAACGAGAATTAGAACTGTACACATTTTTAGGAACTCAGCCTAACACTGTCAACTGTCATGCTGCTGTTACACTGTAATTTCCCAGATTGGGATCAATAAAGTACATCTATCTATCTATCTATCTATCTATCTATCTATCTATCTATCTATCTATCTATCTATCTATCTATCTATCTAACACTCCTTTTCCTCCTCTCTCCTCAGGTTGCTGCCATCTCTGCGGTGCATCTCCGGGGTTGCTCCACACTCACCTGCCATATCATCATCTCCGTTCCAGGCTGCCTTCTCCACCCGGTCAGACTCTCCTCCCAGCTCCTCTCCTCTCCTACTTCCCGCCAACTCTGCCCTGCTGGTTCTGTTGTTTCCACTGGGTTACTCTGCCGGGCTCTCTGCTCACCTATCGTAAGATCTAGCTTTGTTTATCCATTGCTCCCAGCCTCCCTCCTCATTCCTAATCCACTCTCGTCTCCCTCTTTTCACCAGCTGTGCGTTCTTCTAGCAGGTGCCACTTTCTCTACAACTGAGTTTATTTTCAATAAAGTTGTATTTAGCATTGCCCCTCTGTGTCGTGTGCATTCTCTGGTGTTAGCAGCCTGCATGTGAGCTTTTCATTCTTGTAGTCATGACAAATTTTATAGAAACAATTTGCAAAATATTTATTACAAAAGTTTAAAAAAAGTATTTATTACTTTATTTTATTTTATTTAAATACATTTTAATAATTACTTTATAATAAAAGTAATAGATTTATCAGGAAAACATTGCAAATTTATTTTTAAAAAAGTTACAATTTTCCAAGAAAACAATAACCTCACTAACTAGTGAGGAAATTGGACAAAGTTTAACTGTTTTTACTGCAAGGTCTGTGGCTGGGGGTTGGAGGTGAGGTTTATTACTTTCTTCAAAGTCAGTGTCAGTGCTTCAGTTGTGCTCTTGAGAGGTTGCTATGGCTTCAGTTGGCCACGAGATGTGACTGTTCTTAGTCAGAAAGAAACCTTGAAGCTTTGAATCTTTTTAGGCACAACTAGAAGGAAAGCCTCAGAGCTTCACTGAGGCTTCACCTGCCAATCACTACTCAGGACCTGAAGCATTTATTGATGTTTAAAAGCAGCCTACCTTGTATCTTTACTACTGTTTACAGTCTATTAATGTTAACTTTCTGTTCTCAGCATACAACACATACCTTACAACACGCACTTCCGTGCACACTGATCACTCACTCTTGCAAAACCACTGCCAGAGTGGCACCTATGTTTTGATTAGAGCTCCCTCTGCTGGCGGACACTGGCCTCAAAGAATATCCATTGTTATTATTAATGCTAAATTCAGTCTCCCAGCCACTTCATTCAGCCAAGATGAATTTCATTCTGACATTAATTAATTAGACATTTTAAAAATGCAACACAAAACACTTTTTATTGCAGACTGCAGTTGGCCCTGGATAAACAGTATCCCCCCCCCCCCCACACACACACACACTTCCCTGCCCAGTCCAACGCCTCTGGCTATACTGGTCAGTAATAGAGCAGTGGCATGTATCAGGGCTGGGCTTACCGTTTCTTGAAATACATATACAAACCCATAAAATATAAAATGGCTTCTCAGACACAAAAACCATATAAAGTCTGTATATGTGTCCCTCAGCAGGAGCGTGGGTTGAGCTGCTGCATGCATGGCGGAGTGCGTGCAGGACTAGCTTCAATGTGCACTGGGGGTGCCTGTCTTCTTTTTGGGTGACTTCAATCACTGCAAGCCTGAGATGGTGTTATCAGGCTTCAAACAGTATGTGACACATGAAACAATAAGTTATTAGACAATTGTTACAGCAATATTAAAAATACATATTCTGCAAGGTCAAAATCTACACTTGCCAACTCAGACCACAACATTGTGTATCTAATTCCCTCTTACAGATCACTTTTGGAGTCAACTTACAGCCTGCTTTGACAATTTACTGGTACAATTAACAAACAAACTTTCAAGTATGTACAAAACAGCCATGAAAATAACAGGGAAGAAACACTATGATTCACCCCCAAAATCAGAGTATGTATGAACAGCCAGTTATTAGACAAGCAACAAAGTTTACATCACCCACCTCTTTTCTGAACTGCCATTGGGGAGAACATTTAGTATTCCAAAGTGTAACTCTAACTGGTTGAAGCTATCCTTTATCCCATCAGCTATAAAGTTGAACACTTGGAAATCCTGAGTAAAGCATCCATTGCACATCAGCATTTTGAACTGACTTTGAACTGTCTGACTTGGTTGCACTGGCATGATCTGCTCTTTAATTTTATGTGGTTGTGTGTCTACGACATGTTACTTTATTTGCTGATGTTGTGTTTAATGCATCATATCTGAATCGTTTTTTACCTCCGCCAAGGAGGTTATGTGATCATCGGCGTTGGTTTGTCTGTCTGTTTGTTTGTTTGTCTGTTTGTTTGTTTGTTAGCAAGATAACTCAAAAACTTATGGACGGATTTTCATGAAATTTTCACAGATTGTCAGAAATGGGGTATCCTACAGATGATTACATTTTGGTGGTGATCCGGATCACCGTCCAGAAGAAAACCGCCATTACGGAAAATGCCATTTTCGTGAATAACTACTGAACCACTAATCCTATCATTGTCAATCCAATTGCTAGTCATATGTTTTCGTGGTCAAGGAATCTGAAAACGTACACACAAACACTGTATGGGGGGGAACTGTGGCCGCCATTATGGAAAATGCCATTTTCGTGAATAACTACTGAACCACTAATCCTATCATTGTCAATCCAATTGCTAGTCATACGAGTATGTTTTCGTGGTCAAGGAATCTGAAAACGTACACACAAACACTGTATGGGGGGAACTGTGGCCGCCATTACGGGAAATGTCATTTTCGTGAATAACCACTGAACCACTAATCCTATCATTGTCAATCCATTTGCTAGTCATATGTTTTCATGGTCAAGGAATCTGAAAACGTACACACAAACACTGTATGGGGGGAACTGTGGTGCTTGGTGGAGGTCTGCGCTCTCCGAGTGCTTTTCTAGTTTTTTATGTGAAAAATGTGCCACTGAGCCCAAGATAAATGTCCCCTCCGGGAAAATAAGATTTATCATCACTCTATCATCATCCTTCTTCACTCTATAAATTCAAGAAATCTCTGTCAGTGTGTGTATCTGTGTGTCACGATCATAGGTCGCCTATGATGTTCCAATGATGTCTGCATGATGTCCTATGATGTCTCTATGATGTCGCTGATCATAGGACCATCTACATGATGTCTATATGATGTCAGATAAACCGTAGTCTATATGACGTCAGATATACACACAGGTTATCAACATAACACAGAACAGCAACAGGCAGGAGAAGAAGTAACAAGCATGGCCAAACAGAGACGGCAGGGCATGGTTACAGAAAATGGGATGGGCGGGGCTGCACAGATAATCACACACAGGGGACCAGAGGGGAGACAAGACCAAGGCAATCATCACTCTATTATCACTCTATAAATTCAGAAATCTCTGTCAGTGTGTGTGTCTGTGTGTCACGATAGGCGACCTATGATTTTTCTATGATGTCTGCATGATGTCCTATGATGTCCATATGATGTCGGCGATCATAGGACCATCTACATGATGTCTACATGACGTCAGACAAACCATAGTCTATATGATGTCAGATAAACCGTAAGGCTGATGTTCTTATGATCTCTGAAGGACGTCTATATGATGTCATACAGACCACAGGACTCCCTACAAGACATACGGTATACAGTATATAGACAGAGGTAATCAACATAACACAGAACAGTAACAGGCAGGAGAAGTAACAAGCAGAGACAAACATAGACGACAGGGCATGGTTAGAGAAAACGAGATGGGCGGGGCTGCACAGATACAATAATCACACACAGGGGACCAGAGGGGAGACAAGACCAAGGCAATAATGATAATGATAACAATGATAATAAGTATAAAAGGGCAGCGCGGTGGAAGAGTGGTTAGCACTGCGGCAGCACAACAACTCACCCTTGGCCGGGGGATCCTGGGTTCGATCCCAGCCCCCGACTAACAGTGATCTGTGTGGAGTTTGCATGTTCTCCCCGTGTCTGCGTGGGTTTACTCCGGGATTTCTCTGGTTTCCTCCCACATGCCAAAAACATACAAGTTAGGTAAATTGGCATCAAAGTGGGGATTCTAAATTGTCCTTAGATATGAATGTGAGAGTGAATGGTTGTCTGTCTCTCTGTGTTGGCCCTGCGATGGACTGGCGATCTGTCCAGGGTGTACCCTGCCTCTCTCCCAAAGATGCTGGGATAGGCTCCAGCCTCCCTGCAACCCAAAAAGTATTAAGCGGAAGAAGATGGATGGATGAAATGCTGATAAACTTAAACTAAGAGGAAGACCAATGAAGAAATAATATGCAAGACAGAATAAGAACAATAACAATAATAGCAACCCAGGATAATAATAATAAGGTGAAATAAAGAAAATCCAAACTTAAAGCAAAGACGTGGGCTGGGACCCATGCCCTGGAAACAAGGAATATCACGCTATAGGGGAGACAAGACCAAGGCAATAATGATAATGATAATGACGATGATAATAATAATAATGCTGATAAACTTAAAGTAAGAGGAAGACCAATGAAGAAATAAATAAGCAAGACAGAATAATAATAATAATAAGATAAGATAAGATAAGATAAGATAAGATAAGATAAGATAAGCCTTTATTAGTCCCACAATGAGGAAATTCCAGGATTGCAACAGTACAGGGATAGCAACACTCAGAGCAACAATCAGAAGGCAAGAAAAAACAACATCTAGTAAACATATGTCCATATTACTATAAATGTATATATATATATAGACACACAGTGCAGAGCATTATGGCTGGTGAATGTGCAGCAGAAAGTCTAAGCTCTCTCTCCGCGGATGCGGCGGGCCAGCTGGAAGTCTTTGGGCATGATGGTGACCCCCTTAGCGAAGAAGAGACCACCAGGTGGGCCTCGCTGGTCTCCTGCAGAGCCATGACAGCGAAGCTCAGGAAACGCAGGACGGTCTTGAAGTCCTGAGCGATCTCCCTCACCAGGCGCTGGACGGGCAGCTTACGGATGAGCAGCTCCGTGGATTTCTGGCAGCGACAGATCTCTCTCAGAGCCACGGACCGAGGCCTCTTCAGACCGAGACCGAGACCAGAGGCCTCTTCACTCTGCCGGTGGCCGGAGCGCCTCTCCGAGCAGCCCTGGTGGCTAGCTGTCTCCTGGGCGGGGGGGCTTCTTCCTCCAGTAGATTTTACGGGCGGTCTGCTTGGTTCTTGCCATCGCTCTTTATTATTTTGTCTTATATTTCTTTCACGCCGCCTAAACTCCAGCCCAGCACCCGCGTCATTTTCGCTACAGCTCCCGGTATGTCGAGTTTCCCATTAGCACCGGGCGGCGGCCAAGTGCTAGCTAGCACTAGCTCCTCCCCGCTGTAACGTCTCCCGCTGCAAACCGTGGCTCCGTCCGCCGACCCGGGAGACCCCCGGGGTGATCCGTGTGTCCGTGATATATATACAGAGTGAAAGGTGTAGAAAGAAGAAGGAAGATAAAAAAAAAGGCTGTTGCAACAGGCAGCCGACTCGTGTGGCGCCGCCGGTCCGGCGGAACCGGAACCGGAAAAATAATAACAATAATAATAACAATAATAGCAACCCAGGATAATAAGAATAAGGTGATATACAGAAAATCCCAATTTAAAGCCAGGATGTGGGCTAGGACCCATGACCTGGAGACAAGGAATATCACTCTATATATAATTCAAGAAATCGCTGTCACAATGTCATGATGTCACAATCATAGGACTCGCAAACAGATCATAGGACTTGCAATGAGATCAAAGGTGGGCTGCACTCACGATCGCAGGATTCACTATGACATCATCAAAAATCAAAGGCAGGCATTACTCATGATCATAGCACTCGCTATGACATTATCAAAGATCAAAGGCGGGCATCACAGATCAAAGGCAGGCATCAACAAACGAGTGGTGATGTCAAAGATCCAAAGCAGGTTACACCAGGATTGCTGTTGCCATGGTAACAGTAACTTTCTATGGGCATGCAGAAATGTTTGCTTACGCTTGCTTTCTATGGGCATGCACAGATATGCACGGATATGCACAGGTATGCACTATTTCATTTCAATTCAATATGCTTTTTAAGAGAAGTGTGTTTTGATTCTTTTTTTGATAATCAGATGATCAATAGATGCAATTCAGAAGGTTAAAACCTACAATAACACCATTTTTCAGTCAACTACCCCTTTATATTGCTTGTTCTTCATTGTCATTTGTGATTGTGCAACTCTACATGTGGGCTATTTTTACTTTAAAAGTGAATTCAGTCATTCAAAAAAAAAAAAGAAGCTGTTTTTAAGTGAGCTTTTTAGTGATCTTATTTTCTGTCTTCTAGCCTATTGAGATAGTCCTCCAAGAGAAAACAATCATAACAAGCATTTTTCACCACCAGGAATTATGCCTTAATGTTGTCTGTAATCTCTAATGGGGTTAGAAATAACTACATGAATGAAAAGCAAAGGGAATAAGATTTGATGTTGGTGAGAATTTTAATGTGTGAGAGGTTTATCACTTTGTCATGATGCTGACCACGGTTGGAGAACCGTGCTCACGCTTTGTTATTTCTGATTATTTTCTGTGCTTTGCTCATCTCAGTTTAATTATTGTATTTGAGTATGGTTTTATTTGTTTTATGTTTACTGAATTTGCCCTTTGTTTCTGTTTGTTTTGAGTTGTGCTGTCATTGCTATGTTAGGTTAGTTATTATAGTTTTGTCTATTTTTATTATGTGTCTATGGCCATCTTGTTTTGTATTATAAGTGAGTCTTCTCCACCTTCGCTTTCAGTTCTCCTTTTTGTAACTTGAGTATTCATTAATTTCAAAAGCCAGTTTAGGAAGCCTGGGAGCCTGGGACAACTTGCCCGTCAAAGGGGCTGAGGTCGCCAAAGTGGTTAAAAATCTCTTTGGTGGCCGGGCTCCGGGGGTGGATGAGATTCGCCCTGAGTACATCAAGGCCCTGGATGTTGTAGGGCTTTCATGGTTGACACGCCTCTGCAACATTGCATGGAGGTCGGGGACAGTGCCTTTGGCATGGCAAACCAGGGTGGTGGTTCCACTCTTTAAAAAGGGGGACCGGAGGGTGTGCTCCAACTATAAATTGATCACACTCTTCAGCCTCCCTGGGAAGGTCTTTGCCAAGGTACTGAAGAGGAGAGTCCGACAATTGGTTGATCCTCGGATTCAGGAGGAGCAATGTTGTTTTAGTCTTGGCCGTGGCACATTGGACCAACTCTTTACCCTCTTGAGAATCCTCGAGGGTTCGTGGAAGTTTGCCCAACCAGTTTACGTATTTTGTGGACTTGGAGAAGGCATTCAACCGCGTCCCTCTTGGTTTTTTGTGGGGGGTACTTTGGGAGTATGGGGTATCGGGCTTGTTATTAAGAGCTATCCGATCTCTATACAAGAGTGAGAGTTTGGTTCGTATTGCCAACACTCGGTCAGATTAATTCCCAGTGAGAGTTGGACTCCGCCAGGGCTGCCCTTTGTCACCGATCCTGTTCATAAATTTTATGGACAGGATTTCTAGCCGCAGCCAGGGAAAGGACGGGGTCATGCTCGGTGACCACAGGATCTCATCTTTGTTGTTTGCGGATGATGTTGTCCTGCTGGCTTCATCCAGCAATGACCTACAGGTCTTACTGGGACAGTTTGCCGCTGAGTGTGAAGCAGCTGGGATGAGAAAAAGCACCTCCAAGTCCGAGTCCATGGGCCTCTCTGGGTTGGGGACAAACTCCTGCCCAAAGTGGAAAAGTTTAAGTATCTTGGGGTCTTAGTTACGAGTGAGGGGAGACTGGAGCGAGAGATTGACAGATGGATCAGAGCAGCATCTGCAGTGATGTGGACGTTGTACCGGTCTGTTATGGTGAAGAGGGAGCTAAGCTCTAAGGCAAAGCTGTCGATTTACCAGTCAATCTACGTTCCTACCCTCACCTATGCTCATGGGCTTTGGGTAATGACCGAAAGAATGAGACCATGGATACAAGCGGCTGAAATGAGCTTACTTTGTAGGATTGCTGGACTCACCCTTAGAGATAGGGTGAGGAGCTCAGTCATCCGGGACAGGCTCAGAGTAGAACCGCTGCTCCTCCACATTGAAAGGAGCCAGTTGATGTGGTATGGGCATCTGATCAGAATGCCTCCTGGATGCCTCCCACTTGAGGTGTTTCGGGCACGTCCTTCTGGGAGGAGACCCTAAGATAGACCCAGGACTCGCTGGAGAGACTGTCTCCCAGCTGGTCTGGAAATGCCTTGGTGTCCTCTCTGAAGAGCTGGAGCAGGTGGCTGGGGAGAGGGAAGTCTGTGCTTCTGTGCTTGAACTGCTGCCTCTGCGACCCAGACCTCAGGAAAAGTGGTAGAAGATGGATGAATGGTATTTATTAGTATTGTTAGCATCTCTGGGTTGTGTATTCTTTCTTGTTCTCACCTTGATGGGTTGTTATTATTTTCTCCTTTTGTATTATTTGGTTTGAATCTCGTTTTGTAATTTTTCTAGTTAGTTACCTTTGACATTATTCCTCCTGTGCTTTTATTTTGACAAGGTTCTTTGTTTACTTCCATTTCTAGTTCAATTCGTGGTTTGTCCAAACAGTCATTATTTTGGACTGATTATCCTCGCTCCTGTTACCCACACCTGTTCAACATTTGTCTATCTCTCTTTGTCCTATTTAAGGGATGCCACCCCGCAGCATAGGACGATGTCCTTCACTCAGTCTACCTGACGTGTTTCCCACGTCTTAGCTTTATGCTGTTCTGTTTTGTCTACTTTGGCTATTTGGTCTTAACAGCATGTGTCCCATGCTTCAGCCATCTTTTCAATCCAGTGCGTGCCCCACATCTCAGCCTAAGGGCTGTTCTACCTCCTCGTGATCCTGCCTGTTTTCCTACCTTGTAAGTTTTGTTCCTGCACTGTTTGGACTTTGTGTTTTTGACAAAACATTTGCAACTCACAGTCCAGTGTTTGGGTTTCCATTCCGCCCCTGTGGGTCATTCATAACACACTCACCTTCCACCTATCACAAATCTTAACCTTCTTCCATTTTTATTTTTCATGGCAGACTATTATTTTCATCTTAAATACATAGAATAAAAATATTAGCGCTGTCAGTCCATTAAAATTTTTAATAATGAAAAACTGCATGATGCCCAGAGTTATCTTTTGATTAATCATACTTTAATTGCACATTTTCTTTCTGTTATAATGTAAATCTGAGCATGTCAAAGAAAAGGCCATTTTAGTTCATGAAGGCCTTTTCCTTTATGCTGTATTGTTTCCCGATTTCCTGAATGGGCATGAGCAGAGGGCCTTAACTCTGGAAAGCCATCAGGGTTAAAACATGTGTTTGCATGTGCAATAATTACACAAAATAACAGCATCCAATGCAATGGTGCATTAACTACCTATTACTGCATTATCTTTGACTGCAAATCTAAAAAAAAATACTGCATATATTAAATAAAAGAAGTGAATCATGAACCCAGAATCCAAGAAACTCTAAAGGTTTAGAGCTGACCTTTAACCGTGTCTCCCTGATAGAATCCCTTAAGTTGGAAGTAGTCCCAGAGTCTGTGGCATCATTCTCACCCACAACTTTTCTTCTTATGTGAATTTCACAGATTTTGAAATACACACTTTTCACATATGAAATGACCTTTTTATTTGTGTTATGTAAGGAGTGCAAAAAGTTACAATGGCATCAGAGTATGTTAGAGGACTGAATTTGTAAATTGTTTCATTTTCAGATAATAAAGCTGACCTTTTAAACCTGAAACATATTGCATTTCTACATTTGAAGAATAGAATTCAGACAGGTCTATATCAGATTTAAAATTTTCTAAGTGAGTGGTGACAGCAGCTAATATACGTATATTAAAACTTCAATTTATACTGTATGATTTCCAAAATGGATGCATCTCTCATTTGCATATTCTAAACTAAATTAGTTCTGTATAAACATAAGCCTTGTCTCATTATTTTCAGTGCATGCTGAAAACGAAAGGTCAGTGAGAAGCACAATACAAATATTTGCACCTCAGTAGAAAACATAAAAGCACCAGGAATTAAACTCCACATCCACCCTAGCTCTTCTCGTCCAATCTGAGGCATCTGGAACATTCAGAAATAACATGTCTTTGCTGTATTTTCAACAAGCCTGCACAGTTCAAGCCCACTTTTACTCTCAAAGCTAAAGGCTTAATCCCCTCACTGGTAAAAGCTTTTGTTTGAGGAGGATCACCCTCACTGCTGGCACTCGCCTCTCTGTCCTTGTAATGCCCTTCAAAGATGCATTGGTGGGTCTTTACTCAGGACTGCTCTTAGCTTTAAAAAAAAGGCTACACTGCCAACACCCTATATTGGCTCCCCTAAACACTTGGAATGTGATTTTCGTCAGGAGACTCACTTTAAATGGAAATAAAAGGAATTGCATTCCTTTTTATACAAAGCATTATTACAAGTCAACGTGCAATAAGGAGTGATGGTAAATTCTTTAACAGAGACAAAGGTAGTGGTTCTTTTGTGTGAAAAAGACTGCATACTTGTCTGTTATGCCATTTGCTTTCAATAAATCTCTATATTAGAAGTTAACTGTGCAGAATATATAATGTATCTTTGGACCTGATTAAAAAAACAATCATATCAGTTGTGTTAATTGTAAAAATGAATGTAGTCTACTTTAGGTGTAGAATTTTTTGTAAATTATTTGCTTGAAGCACTAATGAAATGCAGGTTATCTTCTTCTTTCGGCTGCTCCCTTTAGGGGTTGCCGCAGCAGGTCATCTGCCTCCATCTCACCCTATCCCTTGCATCGCCCTCTGTAACACCAAGCCTCTCCATGTCCTCCTTCACTACATCCATGAATCTTCTCTGTGATCTTCCTGTTTTCCTCCTGCCTGGCAGCTCCATCTTCAACATCCTTTGTCCAATATATCCACTAGCCCTCCTCTGCACATGTCCAAACCATCTCAGCCTTGCCTTTCTTACTTTGTCTCCAAACCACTCAGCGTGAGCTTTCCCTCTCATATATTGATTTTTAATCTTGTTCCTCTAGTCCAGGGGTGTCAAACTCATTCCATGGAGGGCCAAGACCCTGCATGTTTTGCTTCTACCCAGTGTCATCAGCAGGTGTTTTCACTGATCAGCAATCAGTGGGAAGAAATTCAGTGAAATCACCTGCTGAAGACACTGGGTGGAGGTAAAACCTGCAGGGTCTTGGCCCTCCATGGAATGAGTTTGACACCTGTGCTCTAGTCACTCCCAATGAAAAGCTTAGCATGTTCAACTCTGCCACCTCCAGCTCCACCTCCTGTCTTTTTGTCAGCACCACCGTCTCCAAACCATACATCATAGCAGGTCTCACTACCATCTTGTAAATCTTCCCTTTCACTCTTGCTGCTACCTTTCTGTCACAAATCACCCCTGACAATCGTCTTCACCAACTCCACCCTGCCTGCACTCCCTTCTTTACCACTCTTGTGCATTTTCCATTGCTTTGGATGACCCCAGGTATTTAAACTCATCTGCTTTTATTACCGCTACTCCTTCCATCTTCACCGTTGCACCTGCCTCCCTCTCATTCACACTCATGTATTCTGTCTTGCTTCTACTGACTTTCATTCCTCTTCTCTCCAGAGCATGCCTCCACTTCTCCAGGTTCTCGTCCACCTGCTCCCTACTCTCACTACAGATAACAATGTCATCTGCAAACATCATGGTCCATTGAGACTCCTTCCTGACCTCCTCTGTCAGCCTGATCATTACCATGGCAAAAAAAGGGGGGCTCAGAGCAGATTACTGATGTAATTCCACCCCCACCTTGAATCCATCCATCACTCCTAGAGCACACTTCAAAACCGTCTCGCTGTCCTCATACATGTCCTGCACCACCCTCACATACTTCTCTGCCACTCCTGACTTCATCATACAGTACCACTGTAGCAATATTTAATAGAATATAGTGTAATAAAGTACAGGAATTATTTATTTTCTTTAGAAGTGGGTGTGCGTGGGGACTGAGGGTTAAACAGTCACCACAACACTCACTAAATGAGAGAGAAAAGCACTCGTAAATAGGGGGCACCAGTTCCAAAAGAATGAACTATTAATGAATTAATTTCTGTGCTTTCAATCAATTAATGGATCGGTCTCAAACATTAGTGAGTTCTTTACTGCCGTGACCCAGAAAAGCATATATGCAAAGGAAAACACTTGCAACTTCTCTCGTTTACAAGTTTATTAATGAAACTAATTCAGGTTACATGACATTGCATTCAAGTGATTTGTAAGCAGGTTCAAATGATTAACAGGTGTCAAATATCGCATCAACTGTTAATGTTGCCTGAGCATAAAAACTACAGTTAAACTTTTATGGAACCAAGAGGAAACTAGATTTTATATTTCAACTGTAATGCAATGGAAAGTTGAAATAACTAGCAAAATTAGGCATAAAATTGGACGCAGTTTAATGGAGAAAAATTTGAAATAAGCTAATTATCTGAAAAAGGAAACTTCTGAATTAATCTACAAAATGATGGAGGTTACTGGAAAGAGAATATGAATTTTCCTTCAGCTTAACTTCTCCTATGGCTGGTGATCTAATTATACCATGAAATATTGGTTATGCTCAATTATAATTTTGGTATTTGGACATCACGTTTAAACCCAGCAGACAGGAAAGTGGGAGTCACTTACGAACAGCTGTAGCTCGAGGTATTCAGCGGTGGTCGGCGCCAGCCAATGGTATTGTTCGGGGAAGGCTCAGCAGCTCTTCCCAGACAGTGTTCGGAACACAGGACTCAACTGGGGGGGGGGGGGTCGTGAGAGTGTAGCCAGTGGAGTTAGTGGCTAAGCCCCATGGCAGGCGTGATGTCTTTTCGCAACCAGTCTGACAATTTAGGATGTCCACTGCACACAGGACAACCCAAAGGCTGAAGGAAAACTGTAGTTAGGCAGTTTCACCCACGAGATCTGAGTATTTCTCCTTAGGGAAAACAGAAAATTCCAAAATCTCTTATCAGTTCACTTTAAATGCAGGAAAATTAAAAGTCCACTTTAATGCCAGGAAAAGTAAAAAAGTCCAGGAAAAATGTTTAAATAGGATAAGCATGGCTTCTGAGGTGAAGAAGAAAAGGCTTTTTTTTTTTTTTTGTAAGTCTGACTTATACAGAGAAGGTGAGCTCACTTAAAAAGGATGGTTTCTCCTCAGTTGCCAGAAAAAAAAAAAAAAAAAAAAAAAAAAAACAGGCAAAAGCTTACAAAAGACTATTTAAGAAAACTGGCACAGGACTTAAAAAAGATTCAGACATGCACAAAACTTTAACCAGAACTGAGAAACAAAGACAAAAGCAACTAACAGAACTGACAGAAATGAACAGACTCACAGAACTGACTGCCAGGGCGGTTCTGTCTGCATTTAATTGAAGCATGCTCCTGAATCATAAAAATAGGACTGGCAGCAAGATGGACCAATTATCTTCTATAAAGAGGAGTCTGAATGGGCTTTTGTCCATTGAGAGAACAGTTCTTTGTCTGTGAACAACCAATCAAATCCAACAGTGTTATCCAACAGAGAGGCAGCCTGGGGATTGGTTGTTACAAGTTAGCTGACTCACATAAGTTTCAGAAAACATTCATTCAGTTCCAATGAAATTCATTATATACTTAATATAAAATCTAACTAGCTTCAGTGATTCAAGACTAATATTCAGTGACTACGCATTTATACTGTTACTAATAAGTTTAACATTCAGTTGAATAACATTCATGTAAAAACAAACATTCCTGAGACATGCGATTACATTTAAATCAAGGATTAATGAATTATTGCAAACCCTTATTGTCCAACACAAAGGAAATCGTCTTTATAGTGTCCTTAGAATTATCCTGAAGAATGTAAACTTGAAAAAGAATTAATGTTCAGAGTAACAAAGTTCCAGATTGTAATGAACATATTTCATAGATGTCCACCAGGAGGTATTGTTTTGCTGTAGATATTTTTTTGGTGACCTGAACATGCCCCCTGGACCTGGCATGAAAAAAAGGAGACCGTTTGAGTGTTATGGAGCTTCTGGGATATGTCCCCAAAAGGGAGTCAACCATATACCTGTCAGCTTAAGGAGTAAACTCTGGGGAGTTTATGACTTTTAAGAGTATCGGTTCCTGGTACAAACGGATGCTATCAACATGAACTGTCTGATTGGAGGGAACTCCAGAAGTTTAATGGTGCACTTAATCCTTTAAAAGAGGGTCCTTATCGGGTTTCTACTACAAAGGAAATTATTCCCACTGGGGTTCTGATGATGAAGAAAAACAGCAATTCTTGGCCAGACCTTGAGTGAGAGTTTCTTTAAGATGAAGAGTGATTTCCTGAATTAGCCTGAGGAGAAGCTGATGCTACACAACACTTCTTCTCTTAGCACCCTATCATTTACTTTCTCTAGATCCACAAAGACAGTGCAACTCCTTCTGACCTTCTTTATATTTCTATATTTCTCCATCAGCTTTGTTAAAGCAAACATTGCATCTGTAGTACTCTTTCTTGGCATAAAATTATTCTTCCGCTCACTGATTGTCTTTTCTCCTCTTAACCTGGCTTCAACAACTCTTTCCCATATCTTCATAGTGTGGCTGATCAACGTTATGCCTCTGTAGTTAGCAACTACAGACTACTGATGACAATTTTATGTGTCGTTTGGATGGTTCAGAAAGCAGCATCATACAAACTCTTATAAGCCCCAGGAACAGCAGTATCAGATACACTTGTGCTCTCAGAAGACATTGGCACAACAGCCTATACATGAACTCTTCTTAAAGACTGTTATGTTATTATCTCCGCCAAGGAGGTAATGTTTTTACCGGGGTTTGTCTGTTCGTCTGTTTGTCTGTCTGTCTGTCTGTTACCAACATAACTCAAAAAGTTATGAACGGATTTTGACAAAATTTTCAGGAAAGGTGTGTAATGGCACGGGGAACAAATGATTAGATTTTGGTGATGATCTGAGAGTGCCTGCCTCCACCAAGAGCTTTGTTTGTATTTGTGCAGCAGGATTACACAAAAACTACTGGATGGATTTGGATGAAATTTTCACCAGAGGTGGTTCTTGGGCTAGAGAGGAACCCATTATATTTTGGTGATGATCTGAGAATGCATACCTCAGCCAAGGCTCTTATCTTCTCACAGTGTGTTAGCAACAATACTCCAAAACTGATGAACAGACTTTGATGCAATTTTCACCACTAGTGGCTATAGGCCTACACACAAACCCATTACATTTTGGAGATGATCCATGAGAAACGGAAGGAGCCTTGGCAGAGGTATGCACTCTATGAGTGCTTTTCTAGTTTTTATTGTTTCGCTGATGCCCCTACCCCTTCTTATTTTATATGGACGCACTTGTGTGTCTGAAATAAAGACTAATAATAATAATAATAATAATAATAATAATAATAATAATAATAATAATAATACAGCTCTGAACATCAGCTATGTTCTTGAAATCCTCTCACTTTCCAAGATTGTGTTAAACAATCTTGTTAAAAAGTCGACTGCCATCTCTCCTAAACATCTCCATACCTCCACATGTAAATTATCTGGGCCAACACCGCCTTTCCATTCTTCATCCTCTTCAAAGCTGCCCTCACTTCTGCCTTGCTTATCCACGGGACTTCCTTGTTTACCATCTTTCCTTCATCCATCCTCCTCTCTCTCATTTTCTTTATTCATCAGCTCTTCAAAATACTCCTGCTACCTTCTCAACACACTCTCGTCATTTGTTAGTACATTACCATTTCTGTCCTTAATCAACCTAATCTGCTGTACATCCTTTCCAGCTCTATCTCTCTGTCTAGCGGCTAGACTCTAGCCAGTCGATACAACAACTTTTCCCCTTCCTTAGTATCCAGCTTCTCATACAACTCATTATATCCCTTATCCTTTGCCTTTGCCACCTCTCTCTTTGTCATGCACCTAGATTCCAAATACTAAATTCTACTTTCTTCATCTCCCTGACTATGCCACTTTTTCTTTGCTAACCTCTTCCTTTGGATACTTTCCTGTACCTTGCTGTTTCACCACCAAATCTCCTTGTCTTCCTTCCTCTGTTCACTGGATAATTACATACCTTTCTACCCATTTCCCTCAATACTTTTGCTGCACTTTCCCAGTCATCTGGTAATTCTTCCCTACCACCCAGAGCCTGTAACAACGCTTTCCTGAACTCTGTGTGACCTTCCTTCTGTAACTTCCCCCATTCAGTCTTTGGCTCTGCCTTCACTGTTTTCTCTTTTTGCTTTGCAAATTCATCCTACAGACTATCCCATGATGTCTAGCTACATTCTCCCCTGCCACCACCTTGTAGTATCCTATCTCTTTCAGAGTTCTCCTTCTACATAAGATGTAGTCCACCTGTGTGCACCTTCCTCCACCCTTATAAGTCACCCTATGTTCCTCTCTCTTCTGGAAATATGTGTTCACCACAGCCCTTTCCATCCCTTTAGCAAAATCCACAACCATCTGTCCTTCCACATGGAAGGACATGTGGAAGGACAATCTCTCCTTAAGACCATACCTACCCAGGGCCTCCTCCTCACCTCTGTTCCCTTCCTCTACATGTCAATTTCCCCCCTGGGAACACTCTCTACCACTTCATCCAACTTACTCCAGAATTCCTGTTTCTCGTCTACCTGACATCCAACTTGAGGGGCATACACACTGACAACATTCAACATCACATCTTTGACTTCTAGCTTCAAACTCCTGATTCTGTCTGACTCCCTCTTTACCTCCTGAACACTCTTCACATACTCTTCCTTCAAGATTACTCCTACTCCATTTCTCTTCCTGTCTACACCATGGTAGAACAGTTTAAATCCACCCCCAATGCTCCTAGCCTTGCTTCCTTTCCATCTGGTTCCTTGACCAGATGGAAAGGAACAAACATATGTTTGTTCTCTCCCATAGATTGAGTCCCCATCGTGCTGTTTGCTCTCTACATGTCTGTTCTTTTCATCTTCTCTATCCCCTCACCCCCAGGCCAGTCGCAGCAGATGACTGCCCTTCCCTGAGCCTGGTTCTGCTGGAGGTTTCTTCCTGTTAAAAGGGAGTTTTTCCTCTCCACTGTCGCCAAGTACTTGCTCACAGGGGATCGCCTGATTGCTGGGGTCTTTCTGCAACTGTGGGGGTTTCCCCTACAGTTGATAGTGCTATGAGATGACTGTTGTTGTGAAATGGTGCTATATAAATAAAGTTGAATTGAATTGAATTGAATTGAATTGAACCTTGAAATCCAGGTCATCACAGACTGCAATCCTTGTCAAACAGTCCTACCAACAGCACAATAATACCACAGTCATATTCTGAAGATGTGAAGTATATTACTCTGCAGTGCAGGCTGTTTTATTGTCACAAAGAATTGCAGTGTGTTATACTGAGTACAATGTACAGTATATCCCCCACCCCTTGGCTGCCGAAGACAATGCACTCAAGGAACTGCTTGGCATGATTAGTAGACAAGAGAACTCATAAAAAAAGATGCTGGTTTTGTTATCCTAAGAGATTTTAACCACTGTGATCTCTGTAAAATAATCCTCCAATAAGAAGAAGTCTGGACTTAGATGGCAGCCCCTCACCCAAGTCTACAGAGGGCTTTTTGAGTGCAAACTAGCCAGCTGTATCATAGTGTGGTATGGCTGAGAGGAAATCACTAAAATGGATCATTAAGACCGCAGAGGGAATCATTGGTTCTGCCCCCCCCTCCCCATGTGACACCATATGCACTCAGTGATGCACAGAGCATCCTCAGGGACAAACACCACCCAGCTCATGCTCTGTTCAGGTGGGTGAACATGAACATAGGCTACAACCTGAGATACCGCTGTCCCTTGAGCATCAGTACCCATAAGTTCTCCCCGTATAACAGCCCTGTATAACCATCTCAATGCTCTTAACAACATGTGCAATATATTACATGAACAAGTGCAATATTACTTTATCGTGTGCAGTATTAGTTCATCATGTGCAATATTACCTGTTTAGTGTTTATACTATGTGCAATCCATCACTCAACTCCTTCCATATTTCAATACTACTATACTTTTATAAAATTACTATATGTATCTTAACTTTAAATATATATATTTACCTCCGCCAAGGAGGTAATGGTTTTTGCCAGCATTTATTTGTCTATTTGTCTGATTGTTTGTCTTTAAGCAGCATTATACAAAACCTACTGGGTGGATTTGGATAAAAACATTTTACCAGAAGTGGCCCTTGGGCTACAGATGAACCAATTAGATTTTGGAGGTGATCCATGAGCACATAAGTCTGCCAAGGCCCTATATTTCTTGCAATATATTAGCAGGATTACGCAAAAACTATTGGACAGATTGTGATGACATTTTTACCAGAGGTGGTCTTTGGGCTATGGATGACAATGCATTTTAGAGGTGATCCATGAGGGCATACCTCTGCCAAAGCCCTGTCTTTGCATTGTATGGAGAGAAGGTGGTATGCACAGATGGACAAAGGGACAGATGGACGGATGAAGGGATGGATAGAGCCTTGGTGGAGGTATACAAATAATACGAAAATAAATAATAATAAATACTCATTTGTTGATTGATGTAAACTTTTTAACTTTAATTCTTGTCTTACAGACATTGTTGACTGTGCATTGCTTAAATCTGCGACTGAATGTGAACACAGCATCATGCACTATCCAAGACAGTTTTCCCGTGAGGGACAATAAAGTTTATTCTGATTCTGATACACTCTCAAGTGCCCTCTAGTTTCTATTATATATATTTCACATTTGTATATAGTGTCCTTTTGGCACTTTTTGCAAAACTTGACTCAGAGAAAAATGAAAAATTTCATTGTACCTTTACTGACTGACTGATTTGAACATCAAGACAAAAAATTAAAAACAAGGAATCAAACCAGAAAAAAAACAAACATATTTGCATGTACCTGTATTGGAATGAACCTGTACGAATGGCAATAAACTCTATTCTATTCTATTCTATTCTAACTGTTTTACTGTATTTTTGTGCAGATACTATGCAATACACTCGTGAAATGTTTTTTCCTTGATTACCATCAATGATCTCATTATCAGTTAGTGGACCAGTGTGGGCAGCTATAAATCTCATCCGCTCCATCCTCCATTTCCAACTGGTTGATATGATTGTTATCCTTAGAGAAATTCTCCTGATGTCTAACGAGGCATTTAAGCCAATTCTGTTGCCTTTGGAAAGAAAGTAAGGGGCTCAGAAAGATGAATAATGTCCTCCTTTAAATTTGACACACTTGAGGGAAATTGCTGACCATTTTGAAGTTATAAAAGTGGGAAGTGGCTCAGGGAGGCAGTCTTACAAATGATTTTCACTCATTCAGCAGCTTCAGCCCATACTTGTATTAGACTGGAGACTTTTCTATTAGATTTTAGCCCAACTTCTCATCAGGCTGCTGAGAGAAACCCCTAATGGTCTGAGGAATCAAAGAAAATATTCTCAATCCTTACATCACTTTTCATCACTTTCCACTGCTTAAAAAAACATCGAATGCCACCCCCCCAAGGCATGCATATGAGATAATAAACAGTTATAATGTAAACTAGTCCATCAACATGCTGACCTCTAGCCCCAAATTACACTTTAAAGGCATTCACTTCAACCTGCCAACACAGCTTTTTAGGAATCATTTTAATTTTTTACTGGACCGCTTTTGGAAGGCATTTATAAAAAGGCAGCAAAAGCAAAGTAAACATTTTTTGTGTAGACAGCCCAGATAATGTGAGCTTCTAATTCTTGAAAAACTGGGCTGACTCACACACCATAGGGGATAGAGCAGGAGAAGAAAGAGGAGCGCTGCCAGTGATTGATCGCTGAGCTGTTGAGCTGAGCTGTGGAAGGGGATTGGGAAAGCTTGGATTTGAGAATATGCCAATACCTCATTTTCAACAAAATAAACATCAGTTGCATGTACAGTGAATCAGAGATTCACCACAAATTATTTTTTTTTCCTTTTCTTTTTTCATTACCTACAAAGTCCAAAAAGGCTTTTAATGAATGCAGATATGAATACCGCCATTGTTATTGTAGAGAGCACAGTGAAATTAAGATGATGATACATTTTTGGTCCCAAAAAAGTAAATGCAATGAAAATATACAAGAGCAACATAAATATCTGCTTAATGCATTTGGCAATCAAGAAATAAAATCATTTCTTCTTTCAGCTCCTCAATCAGGGATCACCATATCAGATCACAGTCAACACATTTGTTTAAGGATTTTACCCCGGATGCACTTCCCGGTGCTCCCACTTTTCTTTCCCCATTTTACTATGCTGAGCACAAAGCTAGAAGGCAGGAAGTATAATTGTTATAGGGTCTTTGGTATGACCCAGCTGGGACGGGAACCCCCAATCTCCCAACTGTGGGGGCGGATGCTCTACAACTATAGGTCACCACTCTGGTCTAAGAAATAAAGTCACTATTTAAGCCATAATAATCAAACAAAAACTGCAGCTGACAACCAAATGGCTCTCAGACAGTAACACAAGTGATTTACAGTAATTGCTATATAATTTTTATTTTTATTTTTTTTTTGTTACTTATTTGTACCCGTAGGTAGACTTGGTTTGCAGTCTGGTGACAAGCCACCGGCTGCTGGTCGCTGCGTGCGCGAGCGCCCTAAACCTACATGTTTTTGGTATGCGGGAGGAAACCGGAGAAATCCCGGAGTAAACCCGCGCAACACGGGGAGAACATGCAAACTCCACACAGCTCACTGTTGGTCGGGGGCTGGGATCGAACCCACGATCTCATGATCCCCGCGATCCCCCGGCCGAGGGTAAAACTGTGCTGCCACAGTGCTAAACCACTGCGCCACCGTGCAGCCCAATAAATACAGGTCAATCTACCATTAAATATTAATAAAGAGTGATTCAGCCTTGATAGGTTAAGAATGTGACCTTTCAGGTGTTTTAAAGCAGGTTGAAACAGAGCATAAGATCCTCACCTCAGAATAATACCAAATGTATCGCCTCAGAGATGGTTACATCACAGACTTTTATGCAATTTGCCATGCAGCATCTTTGACAGGTGATAGTATAATTTGAAAAACTAAATTAATTTAAAAACAATAAACCATGGTTAAAGTGTGCTTTTTAAAAGGTTAGCCTGATATATAGTTAATAGACAAATAATTAAAGTATTATTATATTACCTTTGTTATGCACCTCAAAGTGCTGAGGAAATCTCTTATTTTAAAAGAAAATGGTCAATAATCTGGGGAGTTTTAATATAGACTCTGCAGATGTTGAAACATGTAATGGAATAGATTTCAGGCCTCAGTTGGGAGCAACTCTCCTGCAGTGGGGTTGGAAACCTGTTTAATGATTATGATCTTTTTATTTTTTGTCATAGCTTTATGTCAAAGTTTGAAGATACTGGACCCAATCGCTGGACGTGAGTTAACAGTTTTATTGGGAGCTGGTCACCCAGATGCAGCTCGAGGGCTTTAAACAGAAAATAATTGCTGTGGCTAAGAAGCAGCAACAAAAGACTGAGGCAAAAACATGGCAGATCAGCACATGACAAGACTAGGCAGGATACAGACAAGACCTAAGCGTGTAATCATATGCCAATATAATGAAGACTAGACAGGATAAAAGGCAGAAGCATGTAATCATGCTGCCATGACTAAAAGAACCCGAAGAGAACAGAAGTGGCACAGAACTTAAATAATCAAGGGGACAATCAAGACAACACGGCACAGGTGGGAAGACCAATCATGGCTGACAACTGACACATGAGGAAAACAGAGATGACAGGATGGGCAGGGCTACACACACAATCACAGACAGAGGAGACAAAGAACCATGACAATGAACCTACCGGACAACACTGAAGGAATAATACAGAGCAGGCTGTGGCTATGGGTACAGAAAACACGAGGAGCTACAACAATAGGTAAACATACCAACCCAATACCAAACAGGGAAGGACACAGAAGACAATGACAAGGGGCTCAGGGAAACAGAGAGGGCAAGTGATGCAAATAATAATCATAAGAAATCACAGAACACATAATAATATTAACATAAAGCGTGGGCTTGATCTTGTGATTAGCCCAGACTATGACACTTTGAGCTTAGAAAACAATCAGGAATAGCATTTGTCATTGCCATTTCATGGCATAAATGGTAAATTCAGAAAAAGTGAACCTAATACCAGCAATCTTAACCTTACAGCTTAAAACATACTGAATAATTGTTAAAAAATTAGGGTGTGGAGGTAATAGAACAGGCGAGAGGCAACGAGCTGGAAGGGTACAAGGTTTTATTCCTCCAACATACTGAAACATGCTTCGTAGCTCGTGTGAACTACTGAGCTGGTGAAACATGTGTAACAAGCTCTTTGATACATGTTATACAGACAGAGAGAATGCATGGCACATTAGCATAATGATTGTCAGTCAATACACATCATTAGCATGGCATCAGCTGGCACCGCTTTGACCGCTGTTTCTGGTCTTTGTCCTCGGGGGGCGCATAATTAACAGTCCAGTCTGATTGCCCCCCAGGGCTCTTTGTCCGTGTGTCTATTGTCCTGCCCATCCTCCTGCCCTGATGCCCTGATGGGTGTGAGATAATGTCCATCCGCCGTGTGCTGGGTCACCACACAGGCCACCACGAATACCCAGAAGGGACTGTGACCCCCCAGTCCTTTGGGCACAAGTCAGTGCCCTGGCGGCTGCAGCGGGGGTGTGCCACTCCGGTCGAACTGTCCTGCTGTAGAGGAGTGTCGCGGGGCATGTCAGTCCGTGGGGAGAATGGGGGAGGGGTGAAAAATACAGTCTGCTCCGCTCCGAGTTGCAACACGTTGAATGGCCGTGGATCGTGGGCGCACGGGGCCGGTGCGCGTCCTGTGTAATGGAACAAAGCTGGTGATCGGCAGGTCTGTGGGACAGAGGTGCGGGCGTAGTGCTGTGGAGGACGATGGGCAGGTGGGTGGGAAATAATGGAGTGCCGGCCAGAGACGTCAAAAGTGTCTCTGCTGCGCAAAAATTGCATGCGGATTAGCCATGGGTGAGGGACTTTCCCAGTAAGCCTTACGGTGATCCACAGCGGCTGTGAAAAAAATTAAGTGTCTGACTCCTCATGCGGGCTTAGACAGGATGTGGGGAAGGCAAACGGCCAAATTCCCCGAGGATGTGTAGCGGCTGTGAAAAAAAACTGAAGCTGTGTCAGGGAACTTGGCAGTTTTGCTTTAGGTGCAGGAGCAGCCCGAAAAGCATTGGGGAAAGCAATCGGCTCCATCCCCGTTGGTGCGCAGCGGCTGAGAAATGAATACCTGTCCTGTGTGCAGGCTGCACAGCTGCTTTAGGTGTGAGGGGAGCCCTAAAGGTTCCGATGATGGCGATCGGCCGCGGACCCCTGGGTGTGCAGTGGCGGAGGATGATGTATGAGTCTATGGAGCCGGTTTGTCCCTGGTGCGTGGCGCGTGCTGTGGCCACGTAGCTTTCAGTTGCGCTGTCCTCATAATCCTGCAGTGTGCGCACAGGGCCTCTGTGCGCTGAACTCCGCTGTCGGGAGGAGAATCAGGGTCGGGGAGCTTGATGGAAATCAATGCAGATGGCGCCATTTTTCCCTGTTCAGGCTGTTTCCTTTGGTTTGCTCGTGTCGCCGATCATGGTGCGTCTCAGTCCCAGCGCCGCCCGCTCTGGCGAGCACGCTCCAGTGTGGATGAAGAGCGAATCCACAGCGCGGCAACGGGGGAGATAGTCCATTTCCCGTCAGGTCACCAATGTGGAGAAAATGGAATGGTCGAGACACTCCATGCCACGTCCAGGGTCACCACTGTGGAGGTAATAGAACAGGCGAGAGGCAACGAGCTGGAAGTGTACAAGGTTTTATTCCTCCAACATACTGAAACACGCTTCGTAGCTCGTGTGAACTACTGAGCTGGTGAAGCATGTGTAACAAGCTCTTTAATACATGTTATACAGACAGAGAGAATGCATGGCACATTAGCATAATGATTGTCAGTCAATACACATCATTAGCATGATAGCTGGCACCGCTTTGACCACTGCTTCTGGTCTCTGTCCTCGGGGAGTGCATAATTAACAGTCCAGTCTGATTGCCTCCCGGGGCTCTTTGTCAGTGTGTCTTTTGTCCTGCCCATCCTCCTGCCCTGATGCCCTGATGGGTGTGAGATAATGTCCGTCCGCCGTGTGCTGGGCCACCACAAGGGTATTATTTGCATTTTCTAAAAACCAAACACAAAAACAAAAGATTCATAGGTAAACTAGAAAGCATTTTCATGAAAACAAATAGAAAAAACACATCAGCAAATTTTTTAGAAAGGTACAGAATTAAAGTCTTTGTATTATTCAAAAAATAATACTGTATATTGGAAAATATTGATATTTGTAAAAAAAATATATGGGTCCGAAATAATCATAATATTTACATCTGAGCAGTTGGATGATGCAACTCCGGTTGTCATATATATTTGGGAGTCTTTGTCTCGTCAAGAGGTCATTATGTCTACTACCATGCGTCATTCCCAGCCATGAAGTTCTGTACCTGTTTTCTGGGTGCATGTGACTTTTTGTTTGTACTAGTTTAGTTCTCAGCCCACGTGCTCTCTTTTGTTTTCCCTGTTTTTGTTAATAAATTCCATCTCTGCACCATCCCTGCCTGCACAATGAGTCCTCCTCTAAACCCTCAGCTGCCCGTAAAGCAGCATATGACACCGGTGGCAGGTAACACACACACACACACACACACACACACACACACACACACACACACACACACACACACACACACACACACACACACACAAACACGTGTGTGTGTGTGTAAACAGTGGCTATAAAAAGTCTACACACTTCTGTTCAAATGCCAGATTTTTGTGATGTAAAAAATGAGAACAAGATAAATCATTTCAAAACTTTTTTTTCCCCATTAATGTGACCTTTAACCTGTACAACCCAACTGAAAAACAAACAAATCTTTTAAGGGGAAAAATAAAAAAGACTTACAATAACCTGTTTGCATAAATATGCACTCCCTGTTAAAACAGTGACATTACCAAGAACTGGACGTCCCTCCAAAATTGATGAAAAGACAAGAAGAAAACTGGTCAGGGAGGCTGCCAAGAGGCCAACAGTAACATTAAAGGAGCTGCAGGAATTTCTGGCAAGTACTCACTGTTTTGTACATGTGACAACAATCTCCTTTCTAAGGTGGCAAGATGGAAGCCTTATCTTATGAAGAAAAACATCAAAGCCCAGCTACAATTCGCAACAACACATTTGAAATCTCCCAAATGCATGTGGGAAAATGTGTTATGGTCTGATGAAACCAAGGCTGAACTTTTTGGCCATAATTCCAGAAGGTATATTTGGCACAAACACAGCATTGCTCATCACCAAAAGAACACCACACCTACAGTGAAGCATAGTGATGGCACCATGATGCTTTGGGGCTGTTTTCCTTCAGCTGGAACTGGGGCCTTAGTCAAGGTGGAGGGAATTATGAATAGTTCCAAATACCAGTCAGTGTTGGCACAAAACCTTCAGGCTTCTGCTAGAAAGCTGAAGATGAAGAGGAACTTCATCTTTCAGCACGACAATGACCCAAGCACACATCCAAATCAAAAGAATGGCTTCACCAGAAGAAGATTAAGGTTTTGAAATGGCCCAGCTAGAATCCAGACCTGAATCCTATCTAACATCTGTGGGGTGATCTGAAGAGGGCTGTGCACAGGAGGTGCCCTCGCAATCTAACAGATTTGGAGCATTTTTGCAAAGAAGAGTGGGCAAATATTGCCACATCAAGATGTGCCATGCTGATAGACTCCTACCCAAAAAGACTGAGTGCTGTAATAAAAGCCAAAGGTGCAGAAACATTAGTTTAAAGTGCTGATGACACATTTTTGACTTCCTCTAATTTTTCAACACATAATACAATATGACAAAATAGGTTTGTCTGTGCAGTTCTAAGTCAAACAGACTTTTTTCATGCAAATATCAGACATTTTCATGAGCGCTAAGTCACCAGTTATGTCAGTGGCTGGAAAACCCAGCTGCCATGTAGTCACATCATCAGGAGAACACAGCACTTGGCTGCTCATTGTACGCACAGGATGGAAGCGGTTGAAAACCTCGACGATGGTTCCAGCACATGCAGTCTGGAATTGGTTTGTGTTGTCCAATCTTCAGACGATTATAGTTCGGAAGAATGGGATGACAATGAAGAATCTGTGGGCATCACACCGTATAGGTTTGAGCCATGCCAGGCGAGCATTGTGCCAAGCCAGTCACACTCAGAGAGTGACGGTGGAGAGGCATACATGCCCACCGCAGCAGCAGCGACAAACACACGTCAGGGGAACACCAGTGTTATTCTTTTGTTACAGATATTGCAACAAATTATTTGTTCATAAATATAATTTATTTAAACCCGATTTTTCAATAAAATCATAGCAGTGTATTCTCTGTGGCTCAGGCATCTGGTTTATTATGGATTATCTTTTGAGTTCTTGTTGTTTTTGTTTTGTACATGTGTTTTATGTATTTTTTGAGCCACTTTCAGGTGGGCACTTTCCAAGATTCGCCAGTCCAAACACACGCGCCCTCTCTCTTTGACAGTCAGCTGTTCATAGATTTTGTGCATCATCTGCCGTGTTGTCAGCCAGCCAATGTTGCCAGCGCTATCACGATGTGTTAGCCACTCCACACAGCTGTGGTTCTGTTGCGCCCTTAAAGTGATGTTGGCCCTGGGGCGCAACTGTGGTTAGCACGTTTCCTCTCCATGTTCGCTGGGCGATGTCGGCCCCGAACGTCAACTGTGGGTGTTTCTGTTTATTTTTGTGGGTCTTCACCTTTTTGGGAACTGTTGTCATCATTCTAATATTCAATACATGTGCTGTGGTGAATTCTGTGCGTAAATCCATTCATCATGACACTCTGTGCACTCTTACACAGGCAGGGAGAGGGAGGATGAAATAACGAGGATTTGCGTGCAGGGTTCACCACAGCACATTTAATACAGAAAGACAGACAGTTCCCTGAAAGGTGAAGACGTACAAGAAACACAGACACACTTGCTGATGGCGTTTAGGGGCCGGCATCGCCCAGCGAACAAATGAGAGGAGACATGTTAGCCACAGGTGCGTCCCAGAGCCAACATCGCTTCAAGGACGCACGAGAGCCACGGCAAACATGGAGTGACTAGCGCATCGTGAGGGTGCTGAAAATACTGGCAGACAAACAGCACAGATAACAATACTATTGACCAACAGTGTATTACTGGAAAACGACCGCTAATATGTACACGCACTGCTGGTGATGGTGTGATGAGAAGCACCTGGGAGAGGACCGGGAAACATGATCAGCGGGAGTTTGAATCAGCTAGTGATAATGATAGAGGGGACGTGGCCGGACTGTCAAGATGTCAGCATGGGATCACAGAAAGTAGGTCAAAGCATAAATTCATTAATCCTTCCCCTCCTCGTGTGCTCCTCCTGCATAAAAGTGCACGAGGAGTGCATGAGGAGGCTTTTGACAGTTGGAGCTGAAGCGTGTGACGTAGTCTTTCATGGCTTGCTATTTATCTAAGCCTGCAACACAACGCGAAGGCACAGCCGTAAAATTAAAACAAGAAACCAGAGAAACTGTGAGATACAAAGCTGCTGTCATTCTAGTCAACCAACAACCAGTCCGTTCTCCCGCTTACGTCATGGGGGTGCTGCCCTTAATTCGATGGGTGGCACCACAGTCCAGTCAGCGGCTGCGGTTTTTTGATGATAACTAGTTTATGCAGGCGCAGTTGTAAATGTTATATTGATCATCGACAATGACTTTTGGGTTTACACAACATCCTAAAAATTGTCAAAATGATGTCATCAGCCGTTTTAAGAGTGTGCATATTTATGCAAGCAGGTCATTGTAAGTTTTTAATTTTTTAACTTTTCCCCTTAAAAGATTTCAGTTTGGTTTTCAATTGGGTTGTACAGGTTACAGGTCACATTAATGGGGGAAATAGTTTTGAAATGATTTACAGCCCTGGACAAAATTGTTGGTACCCCTCTGTTAATGAAAGCAAAACCCACAATGGTCACAGAAATAACTTGAATCTGACAAAAGTGTTAATAAATAAAAAATTCTATAAAAATTAACCAATCAGAAAAATCAGACAATGCTTTTGAATTGTGGTTTAACAGAATTATTTTAAAAAACAAACTCATGAAACAGGCCTGGACAAAAATGATGGCATGTGACATACTGGGTGAACATGGGCAGAATGGGGGACAGTGAGATATGGTTAAAATCACCCGAGATGAGGAGGAGAGCATCTGGGTGTTCTGTCAGAAGCCTGCCAGTGACTGAGTGAATGGCGTCACGCGCTGCCCCAGCATTCGCCGTCGGATTTGCATAAATAACAATGCAGATCACGTGTAAATATTCCCTTGGGAGATAAACAGGCCGCATGCTAACAGCTAGCAACTCCATGTCTTTGCTGCAGTGTTGCTCTTTAACCGTGATGTGACCCGGTTTACACCAGCTGTTATTAACATTCATTATCACTCCTCCGCCCCTTGCCTTCCCACTGTCTGGTGTCCGGTCTGCCCGTATTGCTTGGAAACCTTCCAGTTCGATGTTAGCATCTGTTGCTAGTTCTGTTAGCCACGTCTCAGTAAACAACATCATACTAATCTCTCTGAAGACGTTCTCGTAGCAGGACATGGCCGCTAGCTCATCTGTCTTATTTAGTAGCGATCGTACATTCCCCATGATAACGGATGGGAGGATGGGTCTGTACCTTATATTCCTCACCCGCCGTCTTACTCCAGCTCGACATCCACACCGTTTCTGTCTGATTTCTACTGGTATGTTGAGTTTTTGCGTTAGCACCGTGGGCCAGTTAAGTGCTAGCAACTGGTCCCTGTTGTACTGTCTCCTGCTATAAACAGTGGCTCCGTCCGCCGGCTCGGGAGACATTTGGGGCGATCTGTGTGTCCATGATGGATAAGGTGTCGCCGGATCAGAAAGTTTAGTGAAAGAAGCCAGATAGTAAATTGGAAAGAAGAAGAAAAACTCAGAATTGAGCCGCTGTTGCAAAAAGGCTGCCGACTCATGTGGCACCGGAAGTAGAGGTCCGAGCCCCTGGAGTGCTTTGAGTAATGGAGTGCTTTGAGCAGCTAGTCATGCAGAATATCATGTCTGACTCTGCACCCATCTGTATCCTTGCTCTTCCAAACATTATTGAACTCTGTCTTGCCTGTCGTGTTTGACCTCTGTTTGTCCTAATCCCTGCCACCTGCCTTCTGCCTCTGTGCCTATGCTTACCTGTTCCCCTACAGCCATGTTTAGACCCCAGCCTGCTCTTGGACTTTGGACCTTGGATCATGGATGTGGATTTGGACATTCTTCGATTTGTGCACATCACCACTCCCCACAAGTAAGTCGACTTACCACCATGTACAGTGGGGCAAAAAAGTATTTAGTCAGCCACCAATTGAGCAAATTCTCCCACTTAAAAGATGAGAGAGGTCTCCAATTTTCATCATGGGTATACCTCAACTATGAGAAACAAAATGAGAAAAAAAAAATCCAGAGAATCACATTGAAGGATTTTTAATGAATTAATTGGTAAATTCCTCAGTAAAATAAGTATTTGGTCACCTACAAACAAGCAAGATTTCTGGCTCTCACAGACCTGTAACTTCTTCTTTAAGAGGCTCCTCTGTCCTCCATTCGTTACCTGTATTAATGGCACCTGTTTGAACTCGTTATCAGTATAAAAGACACCTGTCCACATCCTCAAACAGTCAGACTCCAAACTCCACTATGGCCAAGACCAAAGAGCTGTCAAAGGACACCAGAAACAAAATTGTAGACCTGCACCAGGCTGGGAAGACTGAACCTGCAATAGGTAAGCAACTTGGTGTGAAGAAATCAACTGTGGGAGCAATTATTAGAAAATGGAAGACATACAAGACCACTGATAATCTCCCTCGATCTGGGGCTCCACGCAAGATCTCACCCCGTGGGGTCAAAATTATCACCAGAACAGTGAGCAAAAATCCCAGAACCACATGGGGGGACCTAGTGAATGACCTGCAGAGAGCTGGGACCAAAGTAACAAAGGCTGCATCAGAAACACACTACGCCGCCAGGGACTCAAATCCTGCAGTGCCAGGCGTGTCCCCCTGCTTAAGCCAGTACATGTCCAGGCCCATCTGAAGTTTGCTAGAGAGCATCTGGATGATCCAGAAGAGGATTGGGAGAATGTCATATGGTCAGATGAAACCAAAATAGAACTTTTTGGTAAAAAACTCAACTTGTCGTGTTTGGAGGAGAAAGAACACCATACCTACTGTGAAGCATGGGGGTGGAAACATCATACTTTGGGGCTGTTTTTCTGCAAAGGGACCAGGACGACTGATCCGTGTAAAGGAAAGAATGAATGGGGCCATGTATCGTGAGATTTTGAGCGAAAACCTCCTTCCACCAGCAAGGGCATTGAAGATGAAACGTGGCTGGGTCTTTCAGCATGACAATCATCCCAAACACACTGCCCGGGCAACGAAGGAGTGGCTTCGTAAGAAGCATTTCAAGGTCCTGGAGTGGCCTAGCCAGTCTCCAGATCTCAACCCCATAGAAAATCTTTGGAGGGAGTTGAAAGTCTGTGTTGCCCAGCGACAGCCCCAAAACATCATTGCTCTAGAGGAGATCTGCATGGAGGAATGGGCCAAAATACCAGCAACAGTGTGTGAAAATTTTGTGAAAACTTACTGAAAACGTTTGACCTCTGTCATTGCCAACAAAGGGTATATAACAAAGTATTGAGATGAACTTTTGTTATTGACCAAATACTTATTTTACCGAGGAATTTACCAATTAATTCATTAAAAATCATTCAATGTGATTTTCTGGATTTTTTTTTTTTCTTATTTTGTCTCTCATAGTTGAGGTATACCTATGATGAAAATTGGAGACCTCTCTCATCTTTTAAGTGGGAGAACTTGCACAACTGGTGGCTGACCAAATACTTTTTTACCCCACTGTACTCTATATATCACAGTTCCCTGCACCATCTCTTCTGCACTCAGGCCTGGCCAGCCTTTCACTGGCACTTCCCCGCAGCACTTCTGCATTCTCACCGCTGACAACCAGCTCCCCAGCCTGGAGACTCTTCACCCTCTTCTGACAGTTGATGACAGAGGACATCAACATAATCATGACATAATCATCCTCATCTCTGCTCTCCCCTAGAGGGTTGCCAGATTCTCGCTGCACATATTCACACCATTATTGCACAGTTATTGTTGTATAAAATTATTGTCACTTTACTTACCGACTCCATCCTTGTTGCTCTTGGAGCTAAGTCAGTAAACCTGTCAGTGCGCGACCAACTTTCAGACCCAGCGATTAGAATGGAAGCCATTCTCGCCAAACTGAATGCACTCAAACAAAGTGCCAATCAGACCGCTCATCAAAACCAGTTAATCCTTATTGAGTTGGCTAAGCTTACCAAGTGCGTCATCAAGCTAGAAGGGAAGTTACAAGCACTCAAGTCTACAGCCGCCTCACCACCAGCCGCCGTGCTATCTGCTATCCACTTGTGATGTCCCCCGCTGGTTGCCACACACCCTCGGTACAGTGGGGTCCGGGACGGGGGGGGGGGGGGGGGTGCATGTATTTTTTTTACAATGTCAGCTTGTTTTCAATAGCTCACCCGGTAATTATCCCACTGACCAGTGCCGCACTAGTTTTGTCATGGGTCTTCTTGATGGGCTTGCCCTCTCCTGGGCTCAAGAAATAATTCTGGGGCCAAACTATCAATCTTAGATCTATGATCGCTTTACAAGCAAGTTTTCGTGTGAATTCAATCACTCTGACCAGGAGGGGGGCACACCTGCCCGACAGATGTGCATCCGCCAAGGGACGAGGACTGTAGCTTAACACTCTGTGGAATTCCCGATTCTCGGGGAGGAGGCGGGGTGGGATGATTCAGCATTATGCTCCGTTTTTACCTTCAGCCCAGATGCTAGGCTCTGCTACGAGCTCGCTTGTCTCCGAGATGAGCCCAGTTCCCTGGACGAGCTAATCTCTCTTATAATCAAGCTCGATAACAGAATTCGCCAATGATCAAGAGAGCGCCAGCCGGGCTTTCATACCCCGCCTCATCCCATGCCCATGACATCATCACTCCTTGCACTTCCAGCTGCTACTACCTCCCTCTACACGCCTGAGCCAATGGTGGTGAGTCATTCCAAAATTACGGCAACGGTGCCAAGAAGGGGGGCTATGCATGTACTGGGGCAAAGCGGGCGAGAAACCCGTTCCCTCTCACAACTGGTTTTCTTTGCCCATTCGGTTACTGCTTGATTAAGCTGTTTGCCAGTTTCACCTTAGTGGACTCAGGAGCCGAACAAAATTGTATTTCCGAGCACCTGGCAACCCAATTTAAAACACCCTGCATTGATCTTCCCCTGCCAATAAGTGCATTACCCTCTCCGGCCAGCCCCTTTGCCAGATCACCAGACTGTTCCCTTTGTCCTGTTAGCCTTGAGTAATCATCGTGAACTTTTTCCCTTCCTAGTCCTCCCTGTATCTACCTTATGTGTTGTGCTGGGGTTCGCCTGGTTAAGACTACACAACCTGGTTATTGACTGGGAAAAAGGGGTCATTAATTCATGGAGTTCCTTCTGCTTGTCCGCTTGCCATCAATCTGCCACCTGCTCCCCATCTGTTACCATACAGCCTGCTACCCCTGAAGCACCCAATCTGTCCTTAGTTCCCCCCGAGTACCATGACTAAGGCCCAGTATTTAGCAAGGCGAAGGCTTTGTCCCTGCCCCCTCATCGGCCCTACAACTGTGCCATCAATCTTCAGCCAGAGGCCTTACTACTCTCTAGCCGCCTATACAGCCTGTCCACCCCTGAGCGAGAGACCATGGACAAATACATCAAGGAGTCAGTCAATGCTGGCATAATTCATACCTTATCATTGGCTGTGGGCACACGGTTTTTCTTTGTGGAGAAAAAGGATGGCTCGCTACGTCCCTGTATTGATTAACGTGAGCTAAATAACAAGGACAAGTACGCCCTCCCCCTAATTAACTTGGCATTTGATAAACTCCAGAGCTCTGTGATCTACACTTAGCTAGACCTCTGCAATGCTTATCATCTCATCCATATTCGGGAGGGCGACAAATGGAAAACGGGGTTCTGTACCCCCAGCGGACACTTTGAATACTGCGCTATGCCCATCTGCTTCAGCAACACCTCCGCTGTTTTCCGGCGCCTCATTAATGACATGCTATGAGACTTTCTGGGCTCCTTTGTGTTTGCATATCTAGGTGACATCTTTTCTACAGATCCCCTGCAGATCACAAGGTACATGTTTAGTTGGTCCTCCAGTGCCTGCTATAAAATCAGCTCTGTGCAAAAGTGGAGTAATGTGAATTCAACACCCCCATTACCACCTTCTTGGGATTCATTATCTCCAAAGGCCAGATTGAACCCAACCCAAAAAATATCAAGACTATTATGGACTGGCCCATCCCCTCGACCAGGAAGCAGGTTCAGCAGTACCTTGGGTTTGCGAACTTCTACCAACGCTTTGTGAGGAACTACAGCTCTATCACCCATACACTCACCTCTCTTACGTCCACCAAGATCCATTTTCGATGGACACCAGAGGATAATGAGACATTGTCGCAGCTGAAAACACGCTTCACCAAATCTCCCATTTTACTCCAGCCTGATCTGGCTTGCCAGTTTGTAGTGGAGGTGGATGCCTCCAATTTTGGGGTGGGAGCCGTTCTCTTGCAGTGCTCGGCCGCCGCCAATAAATTGCACCCTTGTGCATATTTCTCTTGGCGCTTGACTCCAGCCAAGAGGAATTATGACATCGGCAACTGGGAGCTGCTTGCGATGAAGTTGGCCCTAAAGGAGTGGCGTCACTGGCTGGAGGGGACGACCCTACTTTTTGTGGTTTGGACTGACCACAAGAATCTGGTATACATCAGATCAGCCAAGCAACTTAACCCACGCCAATCCAGATGGGTGCTGTTCGTCACAAGATTTCACTTTACCCTCACGTACAGACCTGGCTCTAAGAACCAGAAACCGGATGCCCTCTCCCACCAGTTCACAGCCAAGCCATCAGTCTAGAAGGAGGACACCATCCTGCCTGACAAGGTCATTGTAGGGGCACTCTTGGGAGATTGGGTGGTGAGTCAGGGAGGCACAGGCCACTGACCCGAACCCTGGGGGTGGGGGGATCACCGGGAAACCTATTCCTCCCAGCAGCTGTGAAAGGAGAAGTTATTCATTGGATCCACACTGCAAAGTTCCCTGGCCACCCTGGGGTCACTGGGACCCTCTCTGCCCTCCACCACACCTTTTGGTAATCCTCCATAAACAAGAACGTCTGTAAATACATCAGAGCATGTCCTCAGTGTTCCAAAGGCAAGACCCCCACCTCCCCCCTGCCAGCCTGTTCCAGCTCCTCCCTTTTTCCAGTCAGCCTTGGGCCAGTATCGCCCTAGACTTCATGATAGGACTACCCCTTTCCAACGGGCACACAGTTACAGTATCTTCACAATTGTCGGCAGGTTCTCCAAGGCGGAGCACTTCCTGTTGCTCAAGATGCTCTCATCAGCCTTGGAGACAGCCCAGCTCCTGTTGACCCACGTAGTCAGACTGCATGGCATCCCTGCGGACATTGTCTCTGACCGTGGCCCCCAATTTATCTTGAAGGTGTGGCAAGCCTTTTGTAAGTCCATCGGAGCCATGGTCAGCCTCTCCTCTGGCTACCACCCACAGAGCAGCAGGCAGTACCGCAGGCTAATCAGGAGCTTTAAGCCATGCTGCATTCTGTCACAGCGCCAGATCCATCCTCCTGTTGCACCTTCCTCCCATGGGTGGAGAATATCCATAATTCATCCATCTCTTCCACCACTGGGTTCTCTCCCTTCGAGGCCTTCCTCGGCTACAACCCCCACTCCTCTCCCTCTCTAAAGAAGAGGTGGCAGTCCCATCCATCACTGCCCACATGGCATGGTGCAAGCATTTCTGGATGGACACTAAAGCCGTGCTGCTTCGCTCTTTGGAGAAGAACTCTAGGTGGGCAAACAGGAGGAGGCGCCCAGCCCTGGCAAACAAGATTGGCCAGAGGGTATTGCTATCTACCAGGAATTTCCCCCTTAAGACCAAGTCCAGGAAGCTGGCTCCTCAGTTTGAGGGCCCATTCACCATTTCGTCAATCATCAACCCCATCTCAGTAAGGCTCAACCTACCTACTTCCCTTAAGGACAACCAATCATTTCATGTGTCCCATATTAAGCCCATATTTGCAAGCTCCCTCTGTCCACCTTCCAAGCCACTGCCATCACTCAAAATGGTTGATGGCAGACTAGTAAACGCAGTGACTTGCTTCCTGGATGCCCACTGCAGGGGGCATGACATCCAGTTTCTAGTTGATTGGCAGGGGTATGGGCCGGAAGAACGATCCTGGATCCCTAGGTCCAATGTTATCGACAACTCCCTCATCACGGATTTCTATCGACGTTATCCTGACAAGCCCCGTGTTACACCAGGAGGCATTTGTGAGAGTGGTACTGTAAGGACCCCTGTCTGCTTTGTTGTGTCTGTCTCCCCCTCTCCCTGCTGATAAGCACTGATCATCGCCTGTTGGTAATTAGAGGAGCCTTTATAAGGGAGAACTCTGCCACTGTTCTGAACGGTCGCGTCAGACTCTGCACCTGTCTGAATCCTTGCTCTGCCAAACATTATTGAACTCTATCTTTCCTGTTGTGTTTGACCTCTGTTTGCCCTAGACCCTGCCACCTGCCTTCTACCTCTGTGCTTCTGCTTGCCTGTTACCCTACAGCCATGTTTTAACCTCAGCCCGCTCTTGGACTTTGGACCTTGGATCACGGATGTGGATTTGGACATTCTTGGATTTGTGCACATCATCACTCCCCACAAGTAAGTTGACTTACCACCATGTATATATCGCAGCTCTCTGCACCATCTCCTTTGCACTCAGGCCTGGCCAGCCTATCACTGGCACTTCCCCACAGCACCTCTGCATTTTCACAGCTGACAACCAGCTCCCCAGCCTGGAAAGTCTTCACCCTGTTCCGGCAGTTTTCCTCGGATGACCCTGTAAGCATAATCAGTATTACATTCTCCTCATTTTCCATTCAGTGTTACTCATCCCCATCTCTTCTCTCCCCTACAGGGTTGCCAGATTCCCGTTGCACATATTCATCACCATTATTGCACAATTATTGCAATAAAGATTATTGTCATTTTACTTACCAACTTCATCATTGTTGCTCTTGGGTCTAAGCCAGCAAACCTTGTCATTATGTGATTTGGTGTGGAATTACTCTGTCTATATGCGTAGAACCCATGGCACATCAGTGCATAAATCTAACAAAATTATACTATCGTGAATACTGCCATTAAAAAAATAACATAATGAGATGCAAGTCAAAGCTGCAAACTTTTCTCATATTTCTGACTCTATCACCCCACCAATCTGTCTCCTTTGCTAAGAAATATAGTGTCACAGGTAAAACAAGCAAGCAAGTGGCTCTGGAGAAACCTTTTCTCATGGAACAACAGTTTTGTTTATGCTTGGGTAGAGTTCTGACACTAGGATTATGCAGTTGTACAGGTAGCAAAGGAGGTTTTGCCATCTGTTAACCTGAACTGCATGAGCACACTCTTTAAGAAAAAAAAAAAGTTTTGTTGCCTGAACAAATTGAAATTCATCTAAAGTACTGCATTTACTTGCAAGAGTTTGTATTCTTTAGATTTTTAGTCTGTATATAAGAAAGATCCCTTTGAAAAAGTTACAGCAAGGACCCAGTGTACTCAAAGGAGGCACATGGGTCCGTCCTTCAGGGGGCTCACCACCTGCAGGAGGGATCATAGGATCAATGTGAACCAGACAGCAGTCTGTGCTACTCGGTTTGGATTACTGCCCCCTTGACCTGGACTCCCAGATAAGCAGTAGAGGATGGATGGAAGGATGGATGGATGGATTTTACAAAAAACAAAAAATAAATGTGTTGCTCGCCTTGCCTGTGAATTGACAAAAAAATGTATTTAATACATCAGTGTATTGGTCACTGATAAAATAACTGCACCTACAGTCTGCACCTTCTTCCTGATTTCTTATATTTTTGCATATTTGCCACACCTTGTCATGACACATTCATTTCACGGGTGCAAAATAGGACATAACGCTCGCTGTAGGTTGGCACATTTATTAACAAAAAAATACAAGAACGATTCAAACTCATACAACAAATGATCGTGCAGTGTAATAAAAAGGAGACATACAGACACTGGAGGAAAATGGAGCTAAACACCAGAGGTACAAAGTAAGGGAACGCCTGACCAGGGAAGAAGCTCAGCCAGAGGACCCTGAGGGCTATGAGGCTTGACACGTGAGAGAACAGAGAGAGAGACAAAAAAAAAAGGCACCAAGACAGAGCACACCAACTCACCTCTACAGCGGGACCTAAACCCACGGTTGCTGACAGTGGGCAGGCATTCACAGGAAGAGAAGAAGGACACGGCAACGGCAAAGGTTGCCGTGTCCCTTAAATACACACACAAATATCAGAGACAGGTGTAATCCATGAGTAGTCAAATGGCAGCAACTGTGCAGCCCCATAGGAATTGACGGCCGGAAACTGCACAGCGCTGTCAAAATAAACAAGCTGGAAACATAAAAATACAAACACAACAAAACTCAAAAACATCATAATAATCTTAGAGATAACAGAAAACAAACAGAAAAATGCTCACTGGGCAGAGAAACTGGGCATGGCTCTAACCCGTGCCCCAGGATCATGACAGAACTCCCCCCTTAAGGGGTGGGACCCAGATACCCCAGGGTAACATCACAAAAAAGACAAGAAAAAAAAAAAAACAAAACCTCCAACACACATAGAAATGACCCACCCCGGGTGGGGGGGGGGGGACCCAGGAACGGAGGGACCAAACCCAGAGCAAAAAAAAAAAAAAAAAAAAATCAAAATTCAGAAGAAAACATCCATGAACTACATTCTGGCTACCAGACTCTAAGCCTGCCCAATAAATGAGCGGAGCAGTTCAGGCAGTCTTCCCAAGTCCCACAACCACTGGCATCTGTGTTGGAACACGTCAGGTGGCCTCCCCGTCCCCCAGACCCAACGGAGCAGCAGGGGCAGTTAAGGCGGTCTCCCTAAGTCTTAAGACCACCGGTATCTGTGCTGGGACACGTCAGGTGGCCTCCCTGTGCCCCAGAACCAGTGAAGTAGAAGAATCAGCCCGTCAGGCGGCCTCCCAGCATCCTTAGGCCAACGAGCCCTGGGAGCTAGGGGGCGGTATCCCTCAGCATAGGGCGGCCGTTCAGTGGAAACCTCTCGGAATGCACCCACGGTAACCCCGGGCTGAGGCAGAGCTGCACCCTCGGTGGCTCTGGGCAGGAGCAACGCTGCACCCTCGGTGGCTCCGGGCAGGAGCAGCGATGCACCCTCGGTGGCTCCAGGCTGAAGCTGAGCTGCACCCTTGGTGGCTTCATGCTGAAGTGGAGCTGCACCTGCAGTGACTCTGGGCTGGAGCATTGCATCACCCGCAGTGACTCTGGGCTGGAGCATTGCAGCACCTGCGGTGGCTCTAGGCTGGAGCATTGCAGCACCCGCGGTGGCTACCGGCTGGAGCGCAGCTGCATCCGCAGTGGCTCTGGGCTGGAGCCACGCCTTACCCTCGGTGGCTCTGGATGGGAGCCACACCTTACCTTCAGTGGCTCCAGACGGGAGAAACGCTGCACCCTCGGTGGCCCCGGACGGGAGCCACACCACACCCTCAGTGGCCCCAGATGGGAGCAAAGCTGCACCCTCAGTGGCTCCGGATGAGAGGAACGCCGTACCCTCGGTGGCTCCAGACGGGAGCAATGCCGCATCCTCGGTGTCCTCAGCTGGAGGGGAAGCAGCACCCACGGAGGTCCCAGGCTTGGACGGAGTGTCCGTAGTGTTGTAGTGACGTAGTGTCCGTCCGTCCGTCAGCAGTGCTTACATACCATACAGTTTAATATGGCACAGGTGCGGGCGGGCTGAGCGAGTCGGTAACCTAATCAAGCTGCCTAATTAATAATTAACCTAATTCACCTGCCCACAGCTTAGATGACCAGGAGACAACCTGTGGGCAGTGTTGGGAGTGTCTGGGAAGAAGAGGCAAAAAAACAACCCACAAAGCAAATACAAAAATAGACAAAAATCAACTAAAAGACAAACAATACATAGAAATAAGGTGAGAGTCTGAGCTCAGTAAAACATGAGCTCAGACACATGACACTTTGTCTGTTATTAAAATTTATTTGATGACCTGAAACATTTAAGTGTGACACACAGAAATATAAGAAATCATGAAGGGGGCAAATACTTTTTTACAGCACTGTATACTCAATCCCACCAGTAAGGCAAAGTTAATGAAGACTTGGTGATCACAACTGTTTGTTGCTTAATAATTACATTGCATTTTGATATATTAAGCCATGAAAACAGTGTGGCCATTTGGGTCCTCAAATTCGTATTTGATTTTCTGACTATACAGACCTTTATGATTATTTAATATCACGCCAGTATTTATTTTCACAGTGACTGTGTATACCAGCTGTACTGGAACAGCAACAAGAAATAGACAAACAAATACTGTTTATCTATTTGCAAGATGCTATATTGCCGAAAGCAAAGAGCTTATAATATTTATTACTGTATCCAGTAGGTTGATGTCATATTTACAGTCACTGTAGATCAAACATCTGCTGTAGCTCTGACATTGTGAGTTTTCATAGAAAGTGAAACTGGGCAGGAAATCTCCTCCTGGCTTTATAAACCAATGCACAATAAATAAAAAAAATCAAGAATAATGCCTGGATATACACTGCAATAATTCTGTTTCTCAATTTTACTAGAAGAAAGGCTGGAATAACACAATGATACTGACAGACAGTTAGCTCTCTGAATTTGCTCAACAGGAGTGAATTACATCAACGTGGAAATAAATTATATTTGACTTGAAAGAAGAAAGTTCTAAACCCAAGATGAGAGAAAATGAACATCTTCATTTCATTTCATTTTTTTTTCATTTCCCCTTGTGAGAAAGAACAAAACCTGTCAAATATGATTTGTTGATCAGCTTCTTCATTTCTTCCTTTAAACCATCACAACTTGTATATTTAAATATTCAAGCAGTCACAGTGGGTTGTCTGAATTGGCAACATGTTGAACATGCCCAGACATAAAGAGCATTCATAGCATGAGAATGCGTGCAACAGAGCAACTTGTTGAAGGATGGCATTTACTCTGCTTTGTGGTTTTGATTGTTGCCGGAGTTCAAGCAAGTGCGCGCCGGTAGCAAAGGGCTATAGAAATGTTAGTACCACTGAGCATTGAAGGACAGCGATACAGTAAATTTGATTTAGGCCAGTTTCCTCAGATGGCTTTGTTACTGTATCCCCTTCACTCCCACACAACATTGCTGCATAAACCCGATAGTCCTCTGAGTCAGAGTTGATGTAAACAACAAGAGAGCTTCATGTCCAGCCAGAGCTGAGAAGGATAATGGATATCAACCCTGTGACATGTGATTTGCATAGACAGCACTGAGGGATTAGGTATGATCTGTGGCGTCTCGGCGAAAAAATAAATAAATAAACGTGAACCAGAAATGTGCCACTGTAATTTATGAGCAACCCAAGCCTGCAGATTTGCTTTTTTTTTTATGTGATTCCAACCAGCAAATCCCAATCAGACAGTTATCCTGATAGCAGAAGAAAAACTTCTCAGCGTCACATTTAAAAATCTCTATACCCAACTTTTATCAATGACAGACAGACAACGGTGCGTCAGGCAAGCATCATTTGGTATTATGCACTCCTTCGCTCGGTATCTGTGAAGGCTGTGTGCAAAACACAAACAGGTCTCTCAATTTCTCTTTCGCGTCTTTTTTGGACTGTTCTAAAAAACCTTTTAAATTTAGGAAGAAAATGTGTCTATCTGCCTGGGAGTATTTTTAAAGGCACACTCAAGGTTGACATTATGCCTTCTCCTGCTGCGCTTGCTCAAGGGGAATCCCCAATGGCGCCTTGTCGAGCGACCATGTCAATTGTTTGTTTGCATAGCGGATAGCCCCAGGCGCTAGACTGTCAAGCTCACAGAATAAGCAGCTCCTCACTTCCCGTGGACCATCAGGGAATATTTATGCCAAGTAGGACAAATTCTACCACACTGACAATCATGTAACTGTCAGTAAATGTGGATAAATATGTCTTCTTTTTGATGGAAATGAGGTAGAAAAGTTTAAACAGCACTAAGCTGAAAGGTGATCTCATTGATATTGCATTTTATTCAAGCATTTTTACCACAATTCAAGGGACAAAGGTTGTTGCTTAACTTAGCTATATCATTACCCTTGATCTTAACTGGAAAAGGTGGTTTAGAAGATTAAAAGCCACTCATCATAGCGCTTTCACTTTATTGTCATCACTGATAAGGTCGAAGAGTGCAATCTCAACATGAGAGCAATTCTTGTCCTTTAATATGATAATAAACTATTTCCAATTAGTGTTTAGCCTGAGGCTTAAAAGCTAAAACTTTCAAAACAAAAAGGATTGAAAAGAGCAATACATCTGACAAGTATGGTAAGTCACCAATGATGGACTAAGGTAGATATAACTCAGTAATTTAATTTCAACTCTTCTTTCTGATTTCTAAACAAAAGAGCTTGTGATAAAAAAAAAAAAAAAACAAAAACATGAAAGAATGCACATACCTGAAAGGGTGATGAAAAGTTAGCGTGCCAAAATAATAATTCTGTAGGTAATCTCCCATTATGCTCTACACAGATTCTATACATATTCTGTTTGCATTCTTATGAACAAATATGTTGCGTTAAACTCTGATAAACAGGAATTAGGCAGAGCTATAGAGCCCTCTTTCTACTCTCTCTCATTTCCTTTAGTCAGGTCTAATACTTAGTTACACACCCCAAAACCCAACACCCACGCACACATCGTAGATCGCACATTCTAGAAAACAGTAACGTGAGCAGTGGATGGCCTGTTCACGTCAGAGTTAGATTGGCCAATCAGACAGTCACGTACAAGCCCATCCATTGTATGGGGTTGGTCTAACCAACCCGAGAAGATTAATGTGCATCGCACCCGGAAGTTGGGATCAGTCTGACGACGTTCCCAAGGGGACTCAGCGCTGCTTGCTTTACATGTGATCTCTAAATAAATGTTCCATCTTTGAATTGAAGAATTCTCTGGCTTGTTCTTGGATCTTTCAATCAAAGAACTGGGTATTTTTCTAACATACCTGATGAGATATGGCCTAGAAATGCTGAAACATTTTTTTCAATTGCATTCTCTTTGGGGTATTACTTTAATAAAAGTTCCCAATCCTGTTTAAGTTAAAGGGGCCATTGACTGCACTTTTTCCACATTTTAATAGCTGACACATGCTTTAATGAAGTGTTTGTGACAAATTTTGTTCACATTTTCTTTCATTTTTTAATTATTGAAGCAAATTTGTTTTTTGTTTTTTTTTTTCCCTGGCATTCTTGAAACGCTCTGATTTAAAGCTTGTCACTTTAAAGGTGACGGACAGTGCCTTTTTTTTATTGAACCAATCAACTGATTGTATGAAAATATTCCATTCTTCCCATTTCCCTGATTTAATATGTGTCACCATCCTCCATAAATGAAATTATTTGGTCATAGCCCATCTGTCACTCAGTGAGGCTGCAGTACCGCCATCTCCCGATAGGTGCGTGCAGCCTTCACGTCAATTCGGTATGAAAAAAAATTGCAGAACGAGAGCAAAGTGATTCAGACAGCGATTATTTTCTAGAGTTTGACGACCTCAATATAAATGATGAAATTGACAATGAAGACGTTTTGGGTGGTGTGTGGCCTGTCAGCCTTATTTGTTCGAGGCAGAGGGAGAGGAGAAAGACGCAACACAGACGGAGAACAGAACACTTTTACGATCGGCTGGAACATTTTTCTTGGTAAAAGATTCTTAGAAATATTTTTCTTTGGCGACATGCATGGTCACACACTTAATTTTCAAACTAAAACTACCCATTGGTCACTCACTGCCTGATGACATGTTGTTAATCATCTTGTCAATACTTTTAACAGCCGCTGATTAGCACCTGCTGGTCTGTGCGCAGCTGGAGCTGATGAGACAAATGACGGCCCAGCGGCCGTCATCGTCCACACGAGTGAGTTTATAAACAATATTTATTCATTTGATTTAATTTCCCAGATGAATTATGAAGAAATCATTCAATACATTCAATAATCAATGCAAACGGAATAATCAATGCCAACCCCATATTTTTCAGGCAATACAGATTCATAGTGTTGGGGATTTTTTTGGAGAAGAAGTGAGGGTTATGTTGCCTGCCTGTGCGGTGAGCCTCATCAGAGAAACATTCCCATCTCATCACTACAAGGGATTTTGCCTACCAAGATTAGATTTGTGAACAATGTTATTTAAATAAAGTTTTGTAAAATCATATATTGAGTTTCTTAATGTTCATGTCAATGTTATAATTCTCATAGTTCAGCATTCATCAAAGTCGCATGCCATATACATTTCAATAATTTTTCTACCATTTTATGGTATAAATTTGGATTTACATAAAAGTCCTGTTCATCAGCTTCCTCTGCTTGGTCAGAAACATCAACATTGAGTGACAGTTGATAAAATCTGCAAAAAAAGTAGATCATAATTTTATCCAAGAGGTCTCAAATTGGATTACATACATAGAAATATAAATTGATCAAACAGGCACAACCACCTCCCTATACAGCACTGAATATTTCATATTTGATGAGTATGAACACCCTAATATGCTAATATTTGATAAGTTGGTAAGGCAATGCAAACCATGGCTTGGAATTCATTTAAGATGTTTAGTAAACATTTGCAGTGAATATTAAAAATAAAAAAAATTACCCTGTTTACTTCTCGTGTTCTGACAGTTGATCGCCACTAGCACTGACCCCGTTCTCAGAGTCACACTTGGAAATCGAGGCATATATAGTTGGAATAGCCGTTTTCTTTATCAGAAATCTTTTGGCAAATTTCATTTCAAATTGACATAATGTCTGGCCCAGGAAACACACATGCAGGCTCAGGATAGATTTAACAGCTTTATTCAACAAGCAGGTGTGTGTGAATGGATTTATGGGGATGTGCTGACGAGGGGCAGGTGTGCGCGCAGCTGAATCCGCTGAGGAGCGGCGAGTCGTGACACAAATTGCATCTTATTCTCGAAATCGCTGTCAACGAAATCTCTACTGCACATTTTTGGTGTTTTACCGACATAAGTCCATTTTTTTTGCGTTTTCTGAACGAATTTCACCCATGCCGTTCTGATTTTCACAGGGATGGGACATTCAAAAACACTCACAGCATGCTCCTCTGGTATAACGTCGCACCCGTACACAACACAACGACAAACCATAATTAATTCGATTCCTGAAATCCTAATGTTAATAAATAATCTATTTCTAATCCACAAGTATTCCGAGAAATATCCGTAATCGCCGATTTTAAAACGTAAACTTCAAATAAAACAAAGCAATATCCGCAGACTGTGTGCCAAACCGAGATGACGTCACACAGTCAGTGGCCATCTTAGCCGCTGTTCTTGGCTGGGTCAGACAGCTCTCCACAACAGCGTACTTCAAGAGCGCATTGTTACCTTATGCGACATACGTTGACACCAAAACATGTGGGGTTCCAATTAGCTCGTCTCAGACAACAATTTGAGATATGATTTAGCGATTTTGAATTTTCGTCTGTCCGTCGCCTTTAAGAAACATCCTTCACCTATCCATCTCTGCCCTCACTCTGATAACAGTTAGCCACTAGCTGACTAGCTTCTAGCATCCTTCTAGCTCGGAGGAAGAGTGTTGGTTGACTGATCCATAGTCGACTGTGTATCCCACATCACTCCGGCCCATCTTTCAACAATCTTGCCAAGATGTCACAACAAATCGCCTGCACCACGTGCCGGGCGACCTACCGATTGGCGCAACCTGAGGCTGCTGGCCGAGCCAAGCTGCCGAGCCACGGGATCTCAAAGGGCAGTGTCTCGCTCCACAGTACTCCGCTCCTCTCCCACAGCCAGCTGGAGGATACCTCATCATGAAGCGGCTCCCCTACGTTGCCTGTGAGAGTAGAGCGGAGTTGCGCGGAGCCCTGGAGGATCCCAAAAGACCGGTGACCTTTGGTCAGCTAAGCTAATGCTAGCAGCCTGATTTGCAGGGGTATGGTGACCAATGGGATGATTAGACAGTTAGCAAACCACTGTGGCCCTGCTACTAGTGAGGAAACTATATTAACAACATAATTTCCCTGGCCATCCCAGCCAAATAATAATAATAATAAAAAAAGATCAGAATAATGTCAACTATAATATCAACTGTGATTTAATGGACTGGTGGGGATCATGGATGTCAGGTAGAGACACTAAATAGTTTCATGCCTACTTACAGAATTGATTAGAATGATGGTTACTTTAAGGTTTTAGGTGATTAGTTTAACTGAATTAGTTTCTACCATCTATCCAATCTATGGCAATGGTAGCCAGTTTCTACCGTCTTCTACCAATAGTCTTCATATAGTTAAAATGTGCAGAATATAAAACATAATATTTCAAATATTTTCCAAGACAAGATAGTAAAACATAAAACAGTAAAGCATTTTTTACCATCAGGTATTGTTATAATGTACGTACTTGACTGTATGGATCAAATGACAATAAACTGGGCATTCTTCCTCTAGGAACTGCGGTTTGATTTTGGAAAAAAGTAACGCCCCAGTTGTTTGTGAAAATAACTACACAAAGTGATGTGGCAGAATTTTAGAGCGGTAAATTTTAAAAATAAACCCTCACTCTAATCCAACCTCAAGCAAAACCAAGTACACTACTCACAAAAAGTTAAGGATATTTGGCTTTCAGGTGAAATTTATGGAAATGTAAAAAATTCATTCTACAGTGATATAATATCATGAAAGTAGGGCATTTAAGAAGAAGCATGCAATGGTGATTTCCACATCTCAAACAATTTATTGAAACAAAAACCAACAATAGTGGTGGGTATACCACAACAAAAAATGTCAGTGTCTCAACAACTTGTCATGTGCCCTTGAGCATCAATTACAGCTTGACAACAACGTCTCAGGCTGTTCACAAGTCAACTTATTGACTGCTGAGGCATGGCATTCCACTTTTCTTGAAGGGCGGCCCTCAGGTCATTGAGGTTGTGGAGTGCAGGATTACGAGCCTCTACACAGAGACTCAGCTGATCCCATAGGTTTTCTATTGGATTCAGGTCTGGAGACAGTACAGGACATCACATCTGAGGTACCCCAGCCTCCAGCAGTCGTTCCCTAATGATGTGATCTTGATGAACTGGAGCATTGTCATCCATGAAGATGAAATTAGGCCTGTGTTGTTCATGCAGGGGCACAATGACCGGATTAATTATGTTATTCAGGTAGTACTGACTTGTCACTGTACCATTCACAAGGTCTAGGGCAGTTCTGTATTGACTAGACACATCTGCCCAGACTGTAACACCATCACCACCAAAGGCTCGTCGCATCACAACAGTGGCTGATGCATAACGCTCTCCTTGACATTTCCAACATCATTGGTGGCCATCATTTCTGCTCAGTGTGAATCGACTTTCATCAGAGAACAGCGCTGAGGCCCACTGGTCCCTTGTCCAACGTAAATGCTCCCTGGCCCATGCAAGATGATGATGCTTGTGTCTGGTGGTGTGGTCAGGTACCCTTGCAGGTCATCTAGCATGCAGATCATGCTGATGTAAATTGTTTCGAATGGTTTGACGGGACACTTGGGTGTGTAATGATGGCGAGCGGTCTAGGCACACCAGATCAGAAACGGAGACTTCCACACAGTTTGCAATCAGCAATTTTTCATTTATTCCAAAATCTTCACAGGCATTAACTTCAACGAACATCCGACACCACACACACACCATAAACCAACACCTGTTATATACTATGTAAGATGCAGGCAAAAATGCTCCAAAATAGGGGACAGAGACAAAAGAGGGAGCACTTGCCTGCACTCGGGTTCCGTTGCCACCCAGGACTCCGACGATCCAGGTTCAGGGCGGCGACTCTCGTCAGCTGGCTTGGACTCAGCTGCGTCGGGCTCCGCAGCTGGCAAGATGTCATCTGCAGCCTGAGGTTCCTCCCACGCTGCTGTCCACGCTGATGACCCGTCTGGCGTGGGGGCAGGGGACCTTCGACCCACTGGCTCGGACCGCTCCGGCGAGGAGACCCGGGGACGCTTCTTCGTCGGCTCAGACTCCGGGCCGCAGTTCGCTCCTCTCCTCCGTCCAAGACGTGGCTGCAGGGCCGGATCCAGGCATTCCAGCACTGCAGGGGCCCTTTTCATCCGACGACGCTGGCCTGGCATCGCGGACTGCTCGACAGGGGAGAGCACAGAGGCAGCAGGTTTAATAATTTTTTTCCACAGCAGGTGGAGGAAGCTCGGGGGGCTGCGAACCCCAAACTCCGCCCCCAGGAGTCAGACAAGGCAGATCATTATTAAGATGTGACAAACAATCATGCACTTGCCTTCCTCCCAGGGCCGAGATGGTTCCTGCTGTAGGGGACGTTGTTCCTCCCCCTCCCCGCTGGATGGCGAGGGAGGGCCCCCTGGAAAGACGAGGTGGAGTTGCTCTCAGAGGTTCGCTGACGGGATTCGTCGGCAGCGAGTCCAGCCGGGGATTCTGCTGAGGGTTGCCTGCGCCGTTGCGCCGACGTCGTCGTCGGCCCCCAGATGGCGCGCACTCCTGGACCAGCTCCGGGATGGGAACGGGACTCCAACGCGGGGATCAAGGATGCCTCCTCCTCTGCTTCCTTCTCTCTTCCTCCTCCAGCCCATGAAGTATCTCGCGCTGCACAGCGAGTTCCTCCCACCTCATTATCACGTCCGGGTGATCATCATAATCGAGGGGAAGGTTGTCCAGAAGATCCACAGCGCAGTCCAAGTGCCTGCGTATGTCGCTGGGAGTGTCGTACAGTGTAGCGGTGAATAGAGTACCGTCCACATACTCCAGAGCCTCCGCTAGCTTCCTGCCCAGGTGCCGACTGCGGCCCCTGGATGACGGCATTCTCCAGGCATTCTCCCAGCATTCTCCCAGCAAATAGACACCCAGACAGGGAAGAACAACAGTCTAATTAAGGCACAAATTCACGGTGAAAAGGCGTCTCAGTGTGGCGTCTCCATTCGGACGTCCTGGCAGGAGTATACTGTCATGCGGTGATCCTCGTGGATCACCATGAGACACCAAGAGTCCACCAGTGAGTTTTGCAATGATGGTTTATTTTTACAAGACGAGACAGGACAAGACTGTGAGCTGTTCTTGGCACAAACACACACAAATTAATACTTGGGCTCGCAGGGCTGCCCCCAGCCACTACGAGCTAAACTGTGACATAACTAGGGAACACGAACCTGACATGAAGGTCTTACGATGCTCTGACAAAGCATGACGAGGCGTAGACCATAACTTGACAAGACGTAGACAATCTGACACGATGTTGACCAATACTCCTGCGACATTACCGTCGCCAGTGCTCGCTTTTAAAGGCGAACACTAACGAGCAGTAATGACGCACAGCTGACCATCCTTGACAGGCGGAAGCCCCACCGAGCACCTTCACAATAAGAGCCCGGTGAGGCCAGAATACAACCCACAGCTATCAAGACCGGCAGCGAGTTGAACTTAGCCCGAGCGCGATCAGAACCGGCGCTCGGGTCGTAACACTGACTCCTCGATCACTCCCAGCTGCAACATCAAATCAATTTCTTGCCTCAGTTTTGGGACCAACCACTCAGGGATCCTATAAGATTTTCTACGTGGAACAGCCTCTTCTTTCAAATTAACCTTATGATAAACAAGCGTGGTGAAACCAGGTCTCTCCTGAAACAATTCTGGATCTAACAGTGCCTCTAACTCTCTCTGCTGATCAACCTGCAAATGAGACACTTGAAATAAACAAGGCTCTGACACATTTATGGGAAAGGACTGTTCCCTTTCCTCATCCACTTCTGTCACACAAATGAGGAGCTGATGATGTGTCTCCTGAAGAACAGGCTGCTGCTGATGACCAGGCTGCTGAAACTCCTTTAACAAGTTAATATTGAAGCACTGATGTTTTGACTTCCTGTCAGGCATACATAATTCGTATGTCACTGAACTTAGTCTCTTAGAAATTTCATAAGGCCCCTGCCATCGAGCCAACAGCTTACTGTCACACGAAGGCAGCAGTAACAAAACCTGCTGACCTGGGTGAAAAACCCTTTTTCTGGCCTTCTTGTCATACCAAGTTTTTTGTTTGGCCTGCGCCGTCCTCATGTGCTCCTGAGCCAAAGCAGTCATTCAATCCAGTTTCTCTCTCATCTTAATAATGTATGACACCACATTGTCCTGATCACTCGGTGGACTATCCCAGTGCTCCTTTAATAAGTCCAGTGGGCCCCTCACCTGACGACCATACAGCAGTTCAAAAGGTGAGAACCCTGTTGAAGCCTGGGGCACCTCCCAATAAGCAAATAATAAGTATGGCACCCATTGGTCCCAATCCAAGCCCGTATCGGAGACAAATTTCCGCAGCATGTTTTTCAAAGTCTGGTTAAATCGTTCGACCAGTCCATCTGTCTGAGGGTGATATGGGGTGGTCTTAATACCCTTAATACCCAACAGCTTGTATACCTGCTGCAATAGTTTTGACAAGAAATTTGTTCCACAGTCAGTTAGGATCTCTCTGGGTATGCCTACCCTCGAAAATAGCTGATTAAGGCAATTGGCAACCTGCCTAGCCTTAATAGATTTTAGTGGGAAGGCTTCTGGGTACTGAGTAGCGTAGTCACATATCACTAGAATGTATCTGTTACCAGAGGAGCTTCTCTCTAGGGGGCCAACTACATCCATCCCTATTCTGTCAAATGGTGTTCCAATGATTGGTAATGGCTGCAGATGGGCACGGGCTACTCCCCTAGGTGATGTAATCTGGCATATTGGACATGTTGTGCAGAACTCCTTTATCTGGGTATACATTCCTGGCCACACAAACCTTCTAGCAATTCTCTGTAGAGTTTTCTGAAATGCTAGATGGCCTGCCCAAGGGATAACATGTCCCAGTTCCATAACCTTTGGTGTGAGGTCCTGTGGCAAAGCTATAGCCATAACTTCACCTTGCTGCTGATACAAAATGCCCTTTTTAATGACATACACGGCCTCAGCCAAACAATCCACTCTGCCCTGTTTTACACCCTCAATCTCCGAGACTTTATCAAACCAAGGTTCTAGTGCTGGGTCAGCTTTCTGCAGTGCAACTATGTCAGGAGGAATGTCAAAGTCTCTACTACCTGGCTTAGCTGTGATGTTTCTTCACCCAAGTTCTTTGCTGAAGCTAACACCTTGTCTCTTCTCCTCTGAGCCTTGGATTTAAACTGCTTAACAGGGCCTGCCTCTATCCCAGAATCATAGAACGGCAACTCCTAGAGAACATTGGCAGCCCTCTGCGTCCTGGTTGTCACCATATTACAAATTTTCCCAACAGGTGCATCAAGCCTCTGCTCAATAGCGCCATCTGCCTGTCCCTCAGTTTGTTCGTCTCTAACCTGTTGTATGATGTCCAACAAAGTTGGAACATCATTGCCAAGAATAACAGAATAAGGAAAATCAGGCACAAGAGCTACAGGAAGGAGATAAGTTTGACCCCCCACTGTTAAATAAACCTCAGCGATCGGGTACAACTTCTTATCCCCATGAACACAAATGATATTTACTGTAGACTCACTCCACGAATCTCTTGGGACTAAACTGGGCAGAACAACAGTCTGAAAACAACCAGAATCTAGCAAGGCCTCTTCACACTGACCATTAAGCAGAACAGTAGTTTTATATATTTCACTGTGACTTGGTGCTGACAGAGTGGGTCTTGGAACTGAGCATAACAACGAAGGTTTATCATTTTTTGTGGCAGGACATGAATATTGGGTGTGACCGATTTTATGACACTGACAACAGCGTATATCTTTATTCAAAACAAAACATGACTTTTTGCTACCATTATATTTGCCATTTGTGATCTGACTGGAACTGGAAAACAGCCTATTTTGAGCTTGACCACCCCTTTCTCCCTCATTAGACTTATTCCGTATGGTGAAAGAGCTGTCACAGCCGAGAGTAGGTCTCCTGCTCCCAGACCTGGCTGACAGAAAGACCTCCGCAAGACAAGAAGAGCCCTCTGCAGTCTCCGGGTCCCGCTCTTGTATCCAGATTCCCAGTTCCGGGTTCACCAGCCGCAGAAACTGCTCCAAAATCAACAGTTCCGAAATGTCTTTTACAGTTGACGTCTCTGGTTTAATCCATTTACAGAACAGGTCCTTTAAATGTACATAAAGTTCACGGGGGGTTTCGTCCTGATGAATGTCCAGGGACTAAAACCTTCTCCTATAAGTGTTGGGTGTTATTTCATATTTAATTAAAATTGATTCCTTCACTTTTTCATAATTGTCCATGTCTAGAATGTCCATAAGCACATACGCACTCCGTGCTTTGCCTGTGAGCAGAGGAGACAACTGAATAGCCCACTCTTCTTTACACCAGCGGCAGACCGTAGCGATCCTCTCAGATGTTGCCAGATAGTGCTCGATGTCGTCCTCGGGAGAGAGCGGATTCAGCCTGGGCTCATGGTGCGTTTGCGTCGTCCTCGGCTGCACCTGCACCGGTAGAATATCCTCCTGCGGGCCGACCTGACTGGCCATCACCCTGGGGTCTTCCCCCGAAGCGCCGTCGTCACCGCTGCGTTCAGCCCGGCTCCCATACTTCTCTCAGCTCCACAACTTGCGACTGCATCTGACAAATTTGATGATTCATAGTCTGCCACCTTTGTTCTTGAAGAGAGGCTTCTTCCTCCCTCTGACGGTCTCTGACAGTCAGTGAATGCACCATGGACTTCACCAAGCTCGTTAATTCTCCCAGCTCGTGTAGTCCACTGGCTCCCTGCTCCTCAGTTGCCATACCTGCGTCAAAGTCCTCGAATTGCTCTTCTTGCCTCTGTATTTTTCTTATGGACATCGTTCCTTCCGTCCCGTGTTGTCACTCCTTCTTTGACAGTACTTCCTCGACCAAACGCCACCAATTGGCAGCCTTCGTCAGGGAACGGACCACTTCTGACACCAAATGTAACCGTTCGAGCGGTCTAGGCACACCAGATCGGAAACAGAGGCTTCCAGACAGTTTGCAATCAGCAATTTTTTATTTATTCCAAAATCTTCACAGGCAATAACTTCAACGAACATCCGACACCACACACACGCCATAAACCAACACCTGTTATACACTATGTAAGATAATTAAAGTCAATTGGTACATACCATAACCCCAGGTAAGACAATAAGCATTTTCATATTTCCCCACATACCCAATAACATCTAAAAGAGACATAAATACATAAATAATTCCCACCTATTTACAGAATAAATAATACACCATAAATACACCATAAATAATACAATAAATAATTTAAACCCCTATTTACCTATTTAAATCACCCCTAAACTCACCATCACATGCTTCCTTTCTCCTGGTATCCTTTAAAAGGCATTCAACCCCTAAAGAGTCTTTTGCCCGGACACCACCAGGAAGCATGCTGGCAAAGGTATGTGGTTTCTAGATTCAGTTTTTTTTACCCAATTAATACAATTAACCATAACAATTATCTCACAAAAGGAATTCAAATTAGTCAAAAACAGACTTCCAAAATAATATGTGCACTTTATCAAACAATCATATTAACATTTTACAAATACTACACACATAATATAATCACAATCACAGGAAACCATGGCAGTGGCGACACTCCGTCGTCACAGGTGCCTGTCACCTCCTTTAAATTTGCCTGGAGTTTGACATAATTCTGGAGCCAGGGGACAGAAGACAGACTTGAGGGAATTACAATTATCCTTTTATTAGAAACCCGTGTCCTGTGTGTGAGTGCGTGTATGTACAATGTGGTGCGTGAAGTGCAGGACTCGTGCTAGGGCAGAGCAGGACACCGTTCGGCCTGGCAACCCTATGGAGACAAAGCAGAGACGTTAATGCTGCACCAGCGCTGAAGAAGCAATAAAGACAGTTGCTTACTTTTGCAGGTGGTGATGCTGGGCTCTGGTTTGCCCTGAGGGCGATAGCCAGGGAGATAGCTTCTGGCTTTGTGCAGGGAGGAGTGAGAGTTACCCCGATGCTGGAGTGGAGCTGAGCCGCTGCCGGGGAGAGAGAATCAGCCGCCAGGGAGGTCCACCTGTGCACAGGGGAGAGGAACTTGACAAGGTGAGTGAAGGTTAAGCTTACGTGATGCGACGTGTTGCTCCTGGTTAGAGGAAGAGCCAGGACATGGCTGAAGATGAGAGACGTGTCCACGGGAGTTTGACAGACGGCTCCGTGCTGAGTCGCTGACAGGCCCAGCTCTTAAAGCCCGCTGACGATTGGCAGCAGGTGTGCGCACAGCTGAGACTGATGATGGCCCTGCGGGCGCCATGACAGAGTTGAGTGGCATTCATCATCCGGTTCCACAGGGCACTGTTCACAATGAAGCTGTCATCAGCGTGGGATGTGACCAAAAGACATCCACTTCTATCCCTTTCTGTGACTCTTTCAGTCTCTCTGTATCTCTGTTGCAACCTGCTGATGACACTGTGACACTCTAAGCTCAGTGGCTACTTCCCTCTGAGAACATCCTGTTTGAAGTCTACCATGGCAAGGTACTGTTGATTAATTGTTAGGTGTTGTCTTGGTCTCATAATGTCAAAATGTGAACAGCATGATGTAGAGGACTATTTAAATACCAATTCTAACTGAACCAAAAAATATACTGGTTAATTCATGTATAAAACAGCTGTTGTGAATTTTGCCGTTAAGCACCTTGTTCGAGAACAGCAATTTAGGCAAAAAGTACTGAAACATTGTACAGTTGAACATGTGCATTCAAAAGGTTAGAGAAGGTCATATTAAGTTCACCTGGAAAGGTTATAGTGCATTTTGGGTGCATCCTGAAATTTCACCCAAAAGCCGAATATTCCTAACCTTTTGTGAGTGGTGTAGTTTCAGTGAATAACCCTAATAGTTGTCCTGACTTTACCACCTAAAACTTTAATTTAATACATACTATAAAGTGAGTGAAATGCAAATGTAAAGTTAATAGTGAAGACGTGCAACTCACCCATGCGTGTATGAGGATCTGAGATCTTTTGAGAAGCCGTGATATCATCGTATTACAATTAGTCCACTGACTCATACTGGAAGAGCTAGAATGACCAACATTAACACTTAACAATAGTTGAAAACTTGCTGCTAAATGAAAATCTTGGAAGCCTTTCTATAAAAACACAGAAGAGATAATTTACTGATACTTCCAGGAAGCTGTATTATGAAGTTTATAAACACCAATCTTCCACATATTGTACCACTTCCAGATTACACATGACAACCTGTCTTTCCTGTATTGGCAGCTAGTCATAAATTTATATCTGTGCTATAAGTAAATCAATTTACGTCTTTTGTACAGCTCTTGCATTTTTTCCTGAGCTCTAGGGAAAATACTATATGGTTGGTCCACCGGCTGCCAGCTACATTTTCCCTGGAGATAAATCCCAGTGCATTGCATCTCAAAACGCTACTTTAGAATGGTCCTCTGGGACATGAGCCTCCAAGGGGCCCTGTCTTCAGGAGGAAACACCCGCTTTTCGTTTTGCTTCGCTGCATTTGGGGAAGAAGAAAAAATGACAACCTGGATTTAGAATTGCCAGTATTTCTTAACATAGGCAAAATTTAAATAGTATTAGTATTTATGACTTAAAAATCTATACAGCATTAATTTGAAGAGCAGGAATTATTTTAGTATTTATTCATTGCATTACCGTGACTGCAAATATAAAGGACTGAAACTGTCATTCAAAATATTTGTCACAAACAAATACAGCCTTGACTTATCATATTCTGATACTTAAAAAATCATAAACAACAACAACAACAACAACAACAACAACAACAACAACAATAATAATAATAATAATAATAATAATAATAATAATAATAAATTATAAAATATATTCCTGTACAAGTGTTGCTTTCACTGTCTTTGTCACATAGTAAATTAATAACACAAATGAAGGAGGATCAGGGAATATTTCTATTAAAATCTGAAAATGGGCCTAAGTAGCCATGAAATAAACTTTTTTGAATATGATGATTGAAAAAAAAAATATTTGATAAATTTAACACCATCAGCACCTTGGCAGATGAATATGAACACAGCTGCATATATAAGCTTATATGTTAATGTACAATTACCTCAGTACATCTTTTATCTTTGTTTTTGTGGGTGTTTTCCCTTGTCCTGTCAGGCAGCTAGGTGAGCAGAACAGAAATCTGTTACCCTTATTGTGCCAAAACAGATTTACTTTGCCAAAAGGAGCTTTATACAGTACCTATCTATGTACTGTATATTGTTGTAAACTCCTCCTGTAATAACTTTTAATACTTTATTTAGATTATTTTACCCATGAAGGGCCCGGCAGGATGGAGAATGGGGAAAGGAAATGTGGGGAGGGAGAAAGAAAAGGCAGAGGAACAGACAAAAAAGACAAACAAATCAATTAAAACAAACAGAAGACAGACTGCTTCTTCCACCGAAAAGGTCTCAACACAAGTCTAGTATCTGCACCTGTTAAAGGGGAGACATTTGTGCATGTGTGTCCGTGTGCGTGTATATGAAAGCACATGCAAAATGAGTGTGTGCATGTGAGTGATTTGTCATGGAACATATAAAGAGGGCGGCCAGCCGCAGCAACTCCCCCCCCCCGCCCCGGAAACCCTGAGCAGGAAAGGCAGCCCCACCAACCCCCACAGGGCACAAATACCCAAGGTCAACAAGCCCCAGGAAAGCCAAGCAGCCACCCCAGGAGGAACGGCCGAGGGAGGGCAGGTCGCCAGGTGGCCGGCCCCTCAATCCAGCACCTCCTGACTAGCAGACACACCCATTCCCACACATTCACACCCTCATGCTCTCATACGCACCCACATGGACTCACTCACTCTCGATTAATGCAAAACTTAACAGCAGCTGGCTTCAATGACATAAATATCACAGGGGACCTAAAATGGCATAAATTTAGTGTTTGCTGAAATTCCAAACCTTTCATTTAAAGCAGGAGTCATCAGCTACATTTGTCGAAGGGCCAGAATTTTTCTTGGCAGACACTGTAAGGGTTAGATGCTCTCATAAAATAAAATAAAATTAATTAATTAATTTTCCTTCAAAATGTATTATTTAATTTGTGTATTATTAACATATGAAGAGCTTAATCAAGAGGATTTTATTTCTCTCAGAAATTAACCTCCTTCTCATTCACATGCACACACACTTATATTATACAATCGGAACTGAGTAGAGTAGTCAGAAATTGTAGCCAAGTAAAAGTAGTGTTACCTTTCATCCATCCATCCATCTTCTACCACATAATCCTTTTTGGGTCGTGGGGTGGCTGGAGCCTATGTCAGCGTCTTTGGGTGAGAGGCAGGGGACACCTTGAACAGATCGCCAGTCCATTGCAGGGCCAACACAGAGAGACAAACAACCATTCACTCTCACACCTAAGGGCCAATCAACCTAACCTGCATGCTTTCTGCCCGTGGGAGGAAACCAGAGTATCTGGAGAAACCCACGAAGACACAGGGAGAACATGCAAACTCCACACAGAAGGGTCACCGATGGTCAGGTGTGGGATCAAACCCACTACCTTCTTGCAGTGCTGCCACAGTGCTAACCACTGCACCACAGAGCTACCTAGAGTTACCTTATGACATTAATTACTCTAGTATAAGAGTAGTGGTGACCCCAGAAAACAGCGGAGAAAGAGTAATAATGTCTTTACTTAAAAAGTTACTTGAGATGTGATTGTATTCTTGACACTTTGAAAGGTTTTTTCCTTATTTTTTTTGACAGTTTTCTTGTAAATTTACTACTTTTTCATTGTAAATTTGAAAGTTTTTTTCACTTAAGTTTTAAACTATTTCATCATTATTAGTGTTTTTTTTTTCCTTGTAAATTTAAAGACTTTATTCTCATAAATTTGTGAGGATTTCAGACATTTTCTTGTAAATGTAATACTTTTGTCTCATTGATTTCTGGGTTTTTACTCATAATTTTATCTACACTTTATAATGAATGAATTTATTATAATTATTATTATTTTCCTGAAAAGTTTGTGATAAAATTATAACTTTTTCACATATATATGAATGCTAGTTTGCACAGCCAGAACAGAACACTGAGCTTACCTTTAATTTAGAATAAAATTATGAATAAAACTGTTTAATTCAATAAAATTCCTTAAAATGACCAAAGACTCAGTCACTTCTGTTGTAATATTACAGTATTTTGTAGCTGATTAATTTTTATAGTCCCCACCCTGCCCCTCGGTCAAAAGTATGCTTCCTCTCGCTTACAAAATAAATTAAGACAGACCCAAAAATATTCAATATTTTGCATAATAATCAAAAGCCAGGGCTTGCATCATAAATCCGGTAATTTGAATTACCTTTGAGAGGAGCTGCTGGCAGGCCACAATGTTGCTGCATTCACTTACACTCAGAAATCTGATTTTTGATAAATATACATTATTAACAAATAAAACAAAGTTTGGCACACAGGCTTAGTCTGGGGCTTTTGGAAGGAGTCACAGTAACTCATTTGTGGGGACATGGCCTGCGAATGACCCCCTTCATCCTGACTTGTCTTGTGTGCCTCATTTACAACTAAACTATTCTTGAATTCATTAATATCACCTGCCAAATCACCTCTTTTTTTTGTTAATTTAATTTTCATGTGTATAAAAGCTTAAAATTTTGAGCTCTATATACTAAGAATGACAATAAATAAAATCTCTTCTAGCTTAAATACATGATCAATCATTTGTCCCATACAAATTACTTTTATACCTTCCAATCAACTACAGCAGCAGCGACTACACTTACAACCATATTGACCAGTGTCATCTGAAGAGCTATCTTGCCATAGCCAATATAATAAAAATGCATGAGATTTATATAGTGCTTTTCATAGACGCTCAAAGATGCCTTTACAATGGATACATTGTCCATTCACTCCACAGACAATGGTAGTGGTAAGCTACTACTGTAGCCACAGCTGCCCTGGGGCAGACTAACGGAAGCATGGCTGCCAATCCATGCCAATGGCCTCTCCAACTACTCCCGAACATTTATACACATTCATGCCCAGTGTCATGGACACTGGAGGCAAGGTGGGTAAAGTGTCTTGTCCAGGGACACAATGGCAGGATGGCTGGGGAGAACAGGATTCGAACCGCCAACCCTCCGGTTGTTAGACAACCCGCTCTACCTCCTGAGCCACTGTCGCCCAATCTGGGTCACATTACATTACTGGCAGCCTTATAATTAGGCCTGCAACTAGCTGTAGTATTAACCCCCAGTTGGAGGGAAACCTCCTCCCATTCTTCACCTAGTTGCAAACAACTGCAAAGACGAAGTGTATAGGCTCAGTGACTTGTTGCTTGCTGTGATTAGATATCTAGCACGTTAAATATTTGGCTAGTAGTACTGTGAGCGAGCAACAGGAAGGAAAAAAGGGAAGGGCACAGGATGAAGAGGTGGAAAGATTTCATAGAACCTGGAGGCGAGACAGAAAAAATCAGAGCTTAGCTGTACTTTCTACAGCAGGACTGCAGAAATCTGATTGAGCTTTTGACTTGTTTATTTATCATTTTTGCGTGTTTTTTTCTGAACTAATCACAGCACAACTTGGAATATTTGTTTTATTATAACTTATTATAATACTAATTATTATATTTGTTTTTTGTTCCTTATATGCTGTTTTGAAACCACCGCCTGGGACCAGCTCTGCGATCCACATGGTGAGGACATCGATGGCCTCACTCACACCATCACGAACTACATTAGCTTCTGTGTGGACAACACCGTTCCCACCAAGACCATACGGTGTTGCTCAAACAACAAACCCTGGATCAACCCTGAGATAAAAACACTTCTGAGAGAGAAGAAGAGGATCTTCAGGTCGAGGAACAGGGAGATGCTGAAGTCCATACAGAGGGAGCTGAGGAGAAAGATCAGAAAAGGCAAGGACAGTTTCAGGAAGAAGATGGAGGACAAGCTGCAACAGAGCAACATCAGGGAGGTTTGGAGAAACCATTAAACCATCTCTGGGCTCTAGAATACCACCCCCCAGGCCACGGGGGGCAGGGAGTGGGCGAACAGTCTGAATCTGTTTTTCAATAGGTTTGACCAACCGCCCTCCCCCCTGACTGCACAACAACCACTGCTGCCTCTAAAGACATCAAGTCCTGCTGCCCACTCCCCACTCCACCAACACCCCCACACTCCCAACACACAGCCCCCCAACCTGACCCTCACTAAGACCCAGGTGAGGACGGAGCTGAGGAAGATCAAGGCGAGGAAGGTGTCAGGACCGAATGGCATCATCGCAAAGCTCCTCAAGTCCTGTGCAGACCAGCTGTGTGGGATTGTGGAGTACATCTTCAATCTGAGCCTGAAGCTGGGATGGTACCACAGCTGTGGAAAACATATTGTGTGGTACCTGTACCAAAGACTTCCCACCCCAAAGACCTGAACAGCTACAGACCAGTGGCCTTGACGTCCCACATGATGAAGACCCTGGAGAGACTGCTCCTTGCTCACCTCCGCCCCCTGGTGGGACCAGCAATGGATCCACTCCAGTTTGCCTACCAGCATGGCATTGGGGTGGAGGATGCGGTGATCTTCCTCCTTCACCGTTCTCTGTCCCACCTGGAGAAGCTCGGGAATGCGGTGAGAATCATGTTCTTTGACTTCTCCAGTGCTTTCAACACCATCCAACCGATGATCCTGAAGGACAAGCTGCTGTGTGCAGGGGTGGACCAGCACCTGTCATCATGGATCCTGGACTACCTCACAAACCGGCCTCAGTTTGTGAGAACCCGAGATTGTGTGTCCGACACGATCATCGGTAGCACGGGGGCCCCCCAGGGAACGGTTTTGGCTCCCTTCCTGTTCACCCTTCATACTGCGGATTTTTCACACAACACAACACACTGCCATCTACAGAAGTTCTCTGATGACTCTGCAATCGTTGGCCTCACCTCCAACGGAGATGAAGCTGAGCACAGAGGGCTTATCCAGGACTTCGTGGACTGGTGCCATCGGAACTGCCTCCAGATCAACGCGAGAAAAACTAAGGAGCTGGTGGTGGACTGCCGCAGGCAAGGACAACCCCTCACAGCACCAGTAAATATACAGGGAACAGACATCGAGATGGTGACATCCTGTAAGTACCTGGGTGTTCATCTGAACAATAAACTAGACTGGTCACACAATACTGACACACTCTACAAGAAGGGACAGCGCAGGCTGGTCCTACTGAGGAGACTCAGGTCTTTTGGTGTACAAGGGGCACTGCTGAAGACATTCTACGACACGGTGATGGCATCAGCCATCACTTTTGGAGTGGTCTGCTGGGGCAGTGGCATTACAGCAGCCGATAGGAAGAGACTGAACAAACTGATCAAGAAAGCTAGCTCGGTCCTGGGGCAGCGCTTTGACCCAGTGGAGGAGATGTGAGAGAGAAGGATGGTGGCTAAACTGTCATCTCTGCTGGAGTCCGAGTTCCACCCTATGCAGGACATACTGAATGCACTGAGGAGCTCATTTAGCAGCAGACTACATCATCCTAGGTGCACAACCTAGAGGTTTCGCAGGTCCTTCCTACCTACAGCTGTCAGACTGTACAACCTAAGCAGGGCTGCTCGCAGAGATAGCAAAAAGATGTGACAACCTAATAGTATTGAATGCAAAAGACGCAATAGACTTACACAATGGTCCCCTCTGGTATACAACTAGGAAAATACCGGTTGTTATGGAGGCTGAGAATATGTATGGGTACATAATCATACCATGTAGGATAACTAAGTAGACGGTTGTGCTGTTTCATTCCATCTAGCTACAATGCTCCACACTGTGTGTGTTTATATATTCACATATCCATTCCATCTAGCTACAATACTCCGCACTGTGTGTTTATATACTCATATATGTATTCCATCCAGCTACAATGCTCCACACTGTGTTTATATATTCATATATTTATTCCATCTAGCTACAATGCTCCGCACTGTGTGTTTATATATTCATATATTTATTCCATCTAGCTACAATGCTCCGCACTGTGTGTGTTTATATATTTACATATTATTCCATCTAGCTACAATGCTCCGCACTGTGTGTGCTTATATATTTATTCCATCTAGCAACAATCCACCACGCTGTGTGTGTTTATATATTTACATATTTATTCCATCTAGCTACAATGCTCCGCACTGTGTGTTTATATATATATTTATATATTTATTCCATCTAGCAACAATGCTCCACACTGTGTGTGTTTATATATCTACATATTTATTCCATCTAGCTACAATGCTCCGCACTGTGTGTTTATATATTCATATACTTATTCCATCTAGCTACAATGCTCCGCACTGTGTGTGTTTATATATTTACATATTATTCCATCTAGCTACAATGCTCCACACTGTGTGTGTTTATATATTTACATATTTATTCCATCTAGCTACAATGCTCCACACTGTGTGTGTTTATATATTCACATATTCATTCCATCTAGCTACAATACTCCGCACTGTGTGTTTATATACTCATATATTTATTCCATCCAGCTACAATGCTCTGCACTGTGTGTTTATATATTCATATATTTATTCCATCCAGCTACAATGCTCCGCACTGTGTGTTTATATATTCATATATTTATTCCATCCAGCTACAATGCTCCGCACTGTGTTTATATATTAATATATTTATTCCATCTAGCTACAATGCTCCGCACTGTGTGTTTATATATTCATATACAGTATTTATTCCATCTAGCTACAATGCTCCGCACTGTGTGTGTTTATATATTTACATATTATTCCATCTAGCTACAATGCTCCGCACTGTGTGTTTATATATTTACATATTTATTCCATCTTGCTACAATGCTCCACACTGTGTGTGTTTATATATTCACATATTCATTCCATCTAGCTACAATGCTCCGCACTGTGTGTTTATATATTCATATATTTATTCCATCTAGCTACAATGCTCCGCACTGTGTGTGTTTATATATTTACATATTATTCCATCTAGCTACAATGCTCCACACTGTGTGTGTTTATATATTTACATATTTATTCCATCTAGCTACAATGCTCCACACTGTCTGTGTTTATATATTCACATATTCATTCCATCTAGCTACAATACTCCGCACTGTGTGTTTATATACTCATATATTTATTACATCCAGCTACAATGCTCCGCACTGTGTGTTTATATATTCATATATTTATTCCATCTAGCTACAATGCTCCACACTGTGTGTTTATATATTCATATATTTATTCCATCCAGCTACAATGCTCCGCACTGTGTGTTTATATATTCATATATTTATTCCATCTAGCTACAATGCTCCGCACTGTGTTTATATATTCATATATTTATTCCATCTAGCTACAATGCTCCGCACTGTGTGTGTTTATATATTTACATATTATTCCATCTAGCTACAATGCTCCACACTGTGTGTGTTTATATATTCACATATTCATTCCATCTAGCTACAATACTCCGCACTGTGTTTATATACTCATATATTTATTCCATCCAGCTACAATGCTCTGCACTGTGTTTATATATTTATATACCTATCCCATCTAGCTACAATGCTCCGCACTGTGTGTTTATATATTCATATATTTATTCCATCTAGCTACAATGCTCCGCACTGTGTGTGTTTATATATTTACATATTATTCCATCTAGCTACAATGCTCCGCACTGTGTGTGCTTATATATTTATTCCATCTAGCAACAATCCACCACGCTGTGTGTGTTTATATATTTACATATTTATTCCATCTAGCTACAATGCTCCGCACTGTGTGTGTTTATATATATATTTATATATTTATTCCATCTAGCAACAATTCTCCACACTGTGTGTGTTTATATATCTACATATTTATTCCATCTAGCTACAATGCTCCACACTGTGTGTTTATATATTCATATATTTATTCCATCTAGCTACAATGCTCCGCACTGTGTGTGTTTATATATTTACATATTATTCCATCTAGCTACAATGCTCCACACTGTGTGTGTTTATATATTTACATATTTATTCCATCTAGCTACAATGCTCCACACTGTGTGTGTTTATATATTCACATATTCATTCCATCTAGCTACAATACTCTGCACTGTGTTTATATACTCATATATTTATTACATCCAGCTACAATGCTCCGCACTGTGTTTATATATTCATATATTTATTCCATCTAGCTACAATGCTCCGCACTGTGTGTTTATATATTCATATATTTATTCCATCCAGCTACAATGCTCCGCACTGTGTGTTTATATATTCATATATTTATTCCATCTAGCTACAATGCTCCGCACTGTGTGTTTATATATTCATATATTTATTCCATCTAGCTACAATGCTCCGCACTGTGTGTGTTTATATATTTACATATTATTCCATCTAGCTACAATGCTCCGCACTGTGTGTTTATATATTTACATATTTATTCCATCTAGCTACAATGCTCCACACTGTGTGTGTTTATATATTCACATATTCATTCCATCTAGCTACAATACTCCGCACTGTGTTTATATACTCATATATTTATTCCATCCAGCTACAATGCTCTGCACTGTTTCTATATATTTATATACCTATCCCATCTAGCTACAATGCTCCGCACTGTGTGTCTATATATATATATACATATGTATACTCGCTGCTCTTGTTTTTTCTCTTGCCTTCTGATTGTTGCTCTGAGTGTTGCTATCCCTGTGCTGTTGCAATCCTGGAATTTCCCCATTGTGGGACTAATAAAGGCTTATCTTATCTTATCTTATCTTATCTTATCTTATAAATGCCCTTCTTCTATTTTTTTAAATAAATGTATTATTTATTTATTGTGTATGTATTTTTAAACTATTGTTTACCCTTTGAGTGTGAGAATTTGTGTCCCCCTAGTGGCAGAGCACGGCACTGTGCCTGCCTTCTCACTCTGACTTTGTCAAAAGTAAGTGGAAAATTTCTGTTTTTTGTTTTTTGTTTTTTTTAAATGTACTGATTTCTTGTTCATATACCTGTGTTCATATACTATGTCCTGGTACCCTTGCCTCTTCCGTTGCGGACACCCCCAGCGTGGTGCAGCGATGTCCAGGACGGCAAACCTAGGCAACACATCTTTGTCAAGATGAACTGCAGCAGCGACTCCTTGTGAATCCACATAATTGTCCTTGCTCACCAAGTCCTATACCCCACCAAAGTCTCCCACTGATCATCATGTGAAGAATTCTTTGTACGGTGGAGTGGATCATGTGGGGGTCATAAGGTCGATCAAGATCAATCCATAGAGCCCGTGAAACATCTTGTCCACCAGCTGACCTTTGCCAGGGCTCGCATCATTCAGTTGCAGCCATCACACAGTTGCGAAAGAGGTTTGATCTTCCTCTGTGTCTGCTTCTTGTATCCACAGCTGAGGAGCACAGTCCCATTTTGTAGACACACAATGGTTCCAATAGAAGCAAAACAGATGTGTGCCCTTGCTCTCAGGGGCACATCTCTTCCAATGAGGTTTATAGGACAGTCTGGTGGATATGGAAGAGAGTGGACAATATACAGTCTAGTCAGTAAACAGTTCAGTGATACTGTCCCAGAGATGCCAATCACTGGTGTATCATCGTGGACAGAGGTAGAGAAGCTGGTGTTGATGAAAATCGAGCCTCTGTGCCCATCGTAGCTGCATGGTCCTTGTTTCCCATTGTGAGGGGTAGCGTTGGATCAGAAAGTACTGTCTCCTCCGTGTGGCTGATCTGACTACACCCCCCAGGTGTTGGAGGTGCGGTGGATGTGCATGGGTACCAGTCGCTCCCTCTTCTAGGGGCTGAAGCTGTACAGTCACTAGCCCAACGACCTCCTTTTTTACGCCACAGGCACACGTCTCTAGGTGGGTGTGATGGTCTGATGCCTCCCCTGTATGCACCTCTTCTGCACCCTACACATTTTCTGAGGTGCCAACACAGAGAGCTCGGTCGGGACAGGATCAATAATTGCCTGAGTGGTTGTCACTACAATGGCTGGAGCCTGTATCATTTCATCCTACTTCACTACATCCATAGTTGACAGTGCACTGTTGTATTACTGATGTAAGTTATCTCCCATTAGCCATGTACATGCAAATAAGCTTTATGGATAACGTGTCAGTGTAAGTAGGTGGCAAACAAAATCGTTCAATCTCAGGAGATAGCCTTATCCATGCATGTTGTACTCGGGCCTCTAGAGCATCTAACTTGCACAATTATCCTGCCTACCTAAGCGCAATTAGCATGACATGACTGATACCGCAAGAACAGTACATATAAGTCTCACACCCCTACGTGTGTGTGGTAAGCTATGTAGGATTCATGTATTATCAGTAGCACATTGTGTTTACAAATGATCCATAATAGGGGAATGGTCTTCTTCATCATCATCTTCAGTCTTGGGATCGTCAGCTCCTCCTCCTCCGCGCTCAGCAATTGGTTTCTATTAGGAGGTATGAGATGTGCAAAATTTGCTGATGACTACCATTGTGGAAAATTGTATTTGGAGGTTTAGCTCATTCATCAATATGTGTGATCCTGTCATACAATGAGCACAAAGAATTATAGCTTCTGCGGCGGCATGAAATAAAGCGGCGTTGTTGGAGGTTTTAAGTAGAGTTTTATTATCATACCGCCGTCACAAGCTCCGCTCCCGGCGCCGTGCAAGCACGCCGAGAGTGAGCCCACAGCTCTCAGAGAAGGAGAGGAGGACACAAAGTCTGTGTCCTGCAGCAGAGGTTGAAGTGAGAGAATGAGAGGCAGATTTACAGCACAGTGCAGCTTATATACTCAACTCAAACAATAGATCAAAGACATTCACAGCAGTTAATCAGGGCATTTGCATATCAGAGGTACAGACAGGATGCATGAACACAATGCATGGATGACAATTTAACCTCACGGCTGTAAACGCAGCATGCAGCGGAAAAAACCCAGGAGTGCGAGCTGACTGTCTCTGTGTTCTGTCTGTGTGTTGTGGGGGTTGAATCAAACCGCTACACTGCTCCCCCCCCCAGAGGGAACGGTAGGGGACCGTGACCTCGATGTTGCAGTCTGGGCAGCGAGCAGGGAAAAGCTCTGTGCAGGAGGAGGGGGGGGGGGGGTAGTACATGCTGACCGGGCGCGGGAAAATCATTCGAGTCGCGCCAAAAGTGTTTGCTGCTCCGCAATGTCCCGTCTGAACATGCAGAGATCAGAAGAAGAAAAATTAGTCACTGGCTCCTCTCGCGATTAAGTCCTGCAAGGATTAATTGCGGCCATGAAGAAAAGACGAGGCTGCGTGGCAGCTGTGATGAGAGCAGAGGGACTGGCGTGTTGGCTTTAGGTGCGGGCGCAACCTTAAGGCTCTCGGGAACCGCAAACCACTGAATTTCCTTTGTGTGCCGTGGCTAAGACCATAAAATCCAGTGAGCAAGCTGCGTGCCTCAGGTGAACGAGCAAGCCTGAAGGGCCAGTGTGCAGCAGAAGGAAGGCGGATAGAAAAGCCGTATTTGTCCCGTGCGTGGTGCGCCATCCTCGTAACTCCCCGGTGCGTGTGCGGGGGCTCCGTGCGTGTGTGGGCCAGCTGGAGAGGAGAACCAGGGTCAGGGAGCTTAATCATCCCTGTTCAGTGTGTTGGAGGGGTGAAGGGAAGTAGACGCTCTGTCACTCGCTCGGTCATGGTGCGTTCAGGTCCACGTGTGCTCCGTCGGCCATGGGGATCGCCGTCGTGGACAGGGGACGAGGTGCATGCGCTCTTGTGTGGAGGAGCTGTGAGCACGGCCGGTCCAGCGTGGATGTGCCGATCTAGGCGTGCAGATCTCACCATGAAACGTTGCTCAGCTTTCCCGGTCGTGGGTGTTCTCCGGGGAGTTTCACCTGGAAACTCCGCGTTGAGGTCTCCCTGAAGCAGAAGGGAGGGCAGATCAGTCAGGCTGCCGCGTTCGCTTGACATCGGAGAATCACCGCCGGGTGTTGCGTTCGCTGGCAGCGTGTTCGTTTCAGCGTCGGGTCACCAGTGCAGCGGATGATAGAATAAGGCAGCGTTGGTGGAGGTTTTAAGTAGAGTTTTATTATCATACCGCCGTCACAAGCTCCGCTCCCGGCGCCGTACAAGCGTGCCGAGAGCGAGCCCTCGGCTCTCAGAGAAGGAGAGGAGGACACAAAGTCTGTGTCCTGCAGCAGAGGTTGAAGTGAGAGAATGAAAGGCAGATTTACAGCACAGTGCAGCTTATATACTCAACTCAAACAATAGATCAAAGACATTCACAGCAGTTAATCAGGGCATTTGCATATCAGAGGTACAGACAGGATGCATGAACACAATGCATGGATGACAATTTAACCTCACGGCTGTAAACGCAGCATGCAGCGGAAAAACCCAGGAGTGCGAGCTGACTGTCTCTGTGTTCTGTCTGTGTGTTGTGGGGGTTGAATCAAACCGCTACAGCTTCGTTAATTCCTGTAGGTCCTGCGTCATCAGGATGTTGCCCACAGGACTGATGACACTATGACATTTGCTGCTTTTAGTTTTTATGACCTGGTTAACACCTTTCTGGGCTTCTAAACATATGGTCTATAGTGTCATACTCTGCTCTTTTTATTAGATCTACATTGGTTTAATCTTTTTACCATAACAAATTTAGAATTTGCTTCAAATTTTCTCATCTCCTCGTTTGTTAATTTTAAGATTGGTCATGTAGGAGATTTCTAGGTGTCAATGTGCACAGCCTTTTGTGCTGTGGTTGCCCAGTTAAGTGACAATGCGTATGTTTCTAATTTAGGAGAATATTCTCTCTTAAGGTCAGGTGTTGGCTCCCATGGATGGCTATATTCCCCAGCAGAGGTGACAAAATGTCCAGCATTTTCCAATCCATGTGTTTTGGTCTAACCAGTGAGATGTGTGGAATCCCCCATTGGTTAAAATGTTTCTTATCCTCTTCAACTAGGACAATGGATGCTTCCACCCATTCCCTTGTTTTCCAGTACAAGTTTTATGACCAATCTGAAGGATGGATTTGCAAAGGATGGTTGTTCATAATTTGGATCAGATCCATTCAATAGTACATGGGGTACAATGCTACTTTTACAGATTGTGATGCCATTTGCAGATTTTAACTATTACTTGTTCTGACTTTGAAAAGTCCTGTATGTTATTACCTGAAGTTGCTACTTTACATACACCTGCGCCACACCAATTTAATCAGAGTACCTTGAACTTCAGACATTACTTATGGTTAGCACTATTGTTAACATTAGATCAAAATCAGGTAAATGGAAAATGTCTGCTACTTTCTATTTTTTTTTTTTTTGCTTATTTTCTGTATATATTTTACCAGAGTGGTGGTTCAGTTGGTAGAGCATCCGTCCAACACCCAGGAGGCAGGGGTTCAAACCCCGGCCGGGTCATGCCGAAGACCATATAAAAGCGGAACTTCCTGCCAGCTCGGTGCTCAGCAATAATGGAATGGAGGAGGGAAATCTGTGGCGGTGCCTTGCATGGCAGCTGCCCTCTGATTCTACATATGGGGTGTGTGTGATTAACAAAGTAGATAGGAAAAACACAATTTTGTTCTACTGTACATGATTGGTTGTATGGTGGAATGACAATAAAGGGTGATTTAATTATATGTGTAGAAGTGAGTCCACTTATCTGTTTTAGTCTTAAGCCTGCAGTCCAGTTTTTCCGTAGTGGATGTGGATCATGGGTGCCTCCCCTCCCACTGGCTGGTCTTGCCACCATTCAGTTTCCATTGTGGGTGCGTTGGCCCCTCCTGCCCCAGTGCTGTCCTCCCCCTCCTCCTTTTGGCTTCCTTTAATAAAAAAAAAAAAAAAAAAAACAGATTCAAGGGGAGCCTGAGGCTCCCCGTGTGTCAGCTGTTCCATAAATAAGTGTGGGTTTATCTTCAAATTTTATTTTCCTTTCTTACCTAGATTTCCAAAACCAATCTGTTAATGCCTTCAAATTTAGTACACTGCCAAACAATATTTATGAGTGATCCAGACTAGCTGAGAGTTTTGTGTAAATAGTTTGCTATTATTCTAAGCTTGGTTTTCACTAACTAGCTATATTTTATCTGTCTGATTAAAGTCTAAGAGTTTAATCCCTATAAACTAGATTTCATACCTTGATTTATGTTATAATTAATAGTTTAACATTATCATTTCATCTATGACCAAATCATATCAGATGCAAAAGATTCTGAACTTTGTTTTCCCAGTAACACAATGACACACTGCTCCATTATTCTGTAGGACAGTGCTGTGAGAAATGTCTTGTCCTGCTAATTGATCAACTAACACAGGATCAGATGGCTATAATTCTGATTTTTATTGCTTGACATGAAGTGTGCACCTTGCTTCTAGGTTAGGATGCAGAGCTGGATATATAAGAGGAGAAGTAATCTTTATTTCTACACTATATTGTAAATTTTTAGCTAGCGTAATTTTCCATTGCTTTTTTACACACACACACACACACACACACACACACACACACACACACACACACACACACACACACACACACACACACACACACACACACACACACACATTCAAAACCCAAATTGTTGACATATGTCATAATGTTCCTCAAAGTGGGGGACTCTCAGCTCAGTGCAATAGAAGTCTTGGAAGTAGATCACAGTGCCCATCTGAAATCCAATTTTGGGCATATTTTATGCCATAGCTGTTTAAAATAATGCTGTTCCAAGACAGTAGAAATAGTTTTATAACATACATTAAGACTACAACATACATTAAGACTGTTTTATGACAGTTTTATGTCTGTTTTATGACTGTTTTATGACAGTTTTATGACATGTTTTATGACATGAAGACAGCTTTGTCTTCATGTCCGAAAACCCTCCTGCCACCACTATTTTTTTTTTCCCCACACACAGGCAAATTCCAGATTCACTGGGTTTTTTGTCTTTCTCTCTCTTGGGCTTTTAGTGAATGAGACTGCTGGTCAGTTATAGTGAGATGTGATTTTAACGGTAGTTTTAGGCACCAGTTAAGCAATCCTCAGTTCTCGTGAACACGTGCTGACTACAGCTGATTCACAAATACTGTTTATGCACACTTAGAGAACATACAGTATGAGTAGGTTGCTGAATCTGGAATGGCTTGTTAGTACTAACACCGCTTCCTGGCAAAATACGTATGGCTTATGCAGATTAACACTAAAAATGTTCATGAATGAGATTCAATATTTGAGACTCTATCAGAAGGTAAATGGAAAGCAACAATATAATTTATTTTACTTATGTGTGATCAGTTGATCATCTATGACTCATTTTTGATGTCCCTTTGTTTTACATTCTTTTACTGTAGTCACGGAGGGAGGAGGGGGTCATTAGGCCATGGCGTGGAGAGGTGGTGTTGGATGCAGCCGATTCAGGTGGGTCTGAAGAGGAACTCACATGGTCGCTGGGGTAGGGAGGTGATCCACAGCCACCACCATCGTCTCAGATTAATAGAGAAACAGACAAACCATTAAACAGTGTCTTTTTTCCATTTTCCATTTTCATCATGTTTATTAAGTATTTTGCTTTTGTTCTCACTGTTGCAGCATAAGTCTCTTATTCTTACATTTTTTTCTTTCCTTCTTCCAATCGTTTCTCCATACTTTTCTCTCGTATCCTGCACAAAACTTTAACAGTTCATCAGCCTTCCTTTTTCTTCTTTTAAATTACCCCACCTTTATATATTCTCCACCTATATTTTCCATTTTTTCTTCATTTAAATAACCCCACTTTTATATATTCTCCACCTAGGATTTTTCTACACTTTTATATTTTTTCTAATTTTCCTTTTTTCTTCATTTAGATAACCCCATTTTTATATATTCTCCACCTAGGATTTTTCTGCACTTTTATTTTATAAGTAGGAATACATGTACTCATTCTTTCCTCTGCCCAAATTAAAGTTGAACCTCTTCTCTCCAGCTGATTGGGCAGCCCCTGCCTCACTACATCAAACCCGCATTGGTGGGCGTGGAAGGTCTTTGATATTCTTTGCTGTGCAAGGTCTTAAAGCTTTCCTTTCAGCCAAAGAGATAAGGGTCCAACATTATTAGGAAAATTGGAAGCTTGATTTGGCGGTAGATTTATGAAAGAATGCACTTCCTATAGCTGTCCACAAGATGGAGGCACTGTAGTCAAGGAGGAGGAGATACAGTGATGTTGCTTGAAGGTATTTCAAGATGGCATGTACCTGCACATGCACACTAAATGCCACGTGGCCGCCTCTGCCATGTGCAATTGTGAATGCGCAATATGGCTCCAGAGCCTACTGGCCACAAACCACGACTTGTTATTCAAATAAACTGGAGCACTGTCTCCTTAGACTCACCTTTAAACATGCAAGAATAACCTTACAACCTTAATTTAGCAATCCATTTCAATGCTGTTACCTCAAACGATCTCCTCCCAGTAACCTTTATCCTGTTTTAAACAATCTCCCAGCTCCACTCAGGAGTGGGGGTGAGTTACTTCCCTCCTTTGTGGAAAAGCACACACGCTCGCCTTTGTTCTCCACATGGCACGAAGAGCGTCGTTTAAGTTAAATCATACTATGGGAAAAAGTTAGTAGATATTCCCAGCCTTCTCCTATCTGTATTATTATGGACAGTCGCTCACTAGTGATGTTTTATAAGATCTCACACTGTACCATAATACTTTTACTCACTTAGTGATGGTGTTTAGGGTCTTGAATTAGAATTAATTATTTTACTCACTCAGGGATTAAATTTGAGATCACGTATTGCTACATTACTCATTCATTGATTAAGTTTGAGATTCTTATAATGTATTAGAGTACCGTATTTATAAAGAGCAGCTCTTTGATCTGTCCGTCGTTAACAAACAGGTTTTTTTTCTTTTTTTCAGTGCCAGCACCAGGCTATCCACGGGTCGCTTAATTTGGGAGATGAACACGGGTGATTACTGATTACTGATCACCGCTGTTCTCTGAGTCTCATAATTATTTTGGAATAGACTGCATCCGAAATACTTCACCCACGTGGCATCATTCCTGAACAGCATCGGGTCAAACACTTAAATTCTCCCCGGCATCAGGCTAACCCTGGCTATTTTTAATATGGAAGATGGAATATGGATGGAATATGGAATATGGAATATGGATATGGAATATGGAATATGGAATATGGAAGATGGACACAGCCCTTGTTCCCTAAGCCTTGTATTGATTCCGGGCCAGACTGATCCCAGAATACTCCACCTACTTGTTTAACTTTATGTAGCGGATACTTTCATTGAGCCTCGGCAGGTCATCACTACAAGAGGTATTGTATCATAAAGCTCAGTCTTATATTGATTTAAACAAGCGTGGCTTTGCTCCCTAGCGGCATCAGGTCATACACTTTAAATGGCTCACCCCGGCATCAGGTTCCCAACCCTGGTTCCTTTTAATTTGGGAGACGAACGCGGATGGTCATTGACCACCACAGTTCCCTAGTCTCATATTTATTTTGGTTCAGAGTGACTCCAAAATACTTCAAAATTTGGAGGACTATATACCCGTGAATTGTACGTCCTGATTGCTGTAACTCAGACTGATAAGATAAGATAAGATAAGATAAACCTTTATTAGTCCCACAATGGGGAAATTCCGGGATTGCAACAGCACAGGGATAGCAACACTCAGAGCAACAATCAGAAGGCAAGAAAAAACAAGAACATCTAGTAAACATATGTACATATTACTATAAATGTATATATATAGACACACAGTGCGGAGCATTATGGTTGGTTGGTGAATGTGCAGCAGAAAGTCTAAGTTCTCTCTCCGCGGATGCGGCGGGCCAGCTGGAAGTCTTTGGGCATGATGGTGATCCTCTTGGCGAAGAAGAGACCCACCAGGTGGGCCTCGCTGGTCTCCTGCAGAGCCATGACGGCGAAGCTCAGGAAGCGCAGGACGGTCTTGAAGTCCTGAGCGATCTCCCTCACCAGGCGCTGGACGGGCAGCTTGCGGATGAGCAGCTCCGTGGATTTCTGGTAGCAACGGATCTCTCTCAGAGCCACGGGCCTGTGACGGCGAGGCCTCTTCACTCTGCCGGTGGCCGGAGCGCCTCTCCGAGCAGCCCTGGTGGCTAGCTGTCTCCTGGGGGGCTTCTTCCTCCAGTAGATGTTACGGGCGGTCTGCTTGGTTCTTGCCATCGCTCTTTATTATTCTGTCTTATATTTCTTGCACGCCGCCTAAACTCCAGCCCGGCACCCGCGTCGTTTTCGCTACAGCTCCCGGTATGTCGAGTTTCCCATTAGCACCAGGCGGCGGCCAAGTGCTAGCTAGCACTAGCTCCTCCCCGCTGTAACGTCTCCCGCTGCAAACAGTGGCTCCGTCCGCCGACCCGGGAGACCCCTGGGGCGATCCGTGCATCCGTGATATATATACAGAGTGAAAGGTGTAGAAAGAAGAAGGAAGATTAAAAAAAAGGCTGTTGCAACGGGCAGCCGACTCGTGTGGCGCCACCGGTCCGGCGGAACCGGAACCGTGATATTAGGACACGTGCACTTTCCTTCGCTTGAAACTGTTTGTTCAGACTTTTCATGTGACCCCCGATTTCCATCAAAAGGCAATTTCTCTGGAGTTAAAATTTTAGTTCCCCGCATTATAAAATCTGAAGATCGGATATACCCCTTAATCAGACAACTGTAAATTTAGTATGCCCAAAATGCAGAAATTTGCAAATAACAGGTTTTCTGCTTATCTTTTGTTCAGGCGCCATGGTCTTCTGAAAAAGGGTCCTTCTGATCTGCTCCAGACTTGTCTCAGAATAATTCAATCCGGGTTGTGGCACCAAGATTGTTAAGATCCCAATTCTTTGGTTGAAATCTCCATGAATAAGCCGGAGAATTCTTCAGTTCAGCGATGCAACATTTATTCAGAGGTCACATGTAAAGCAAGCAGCGCTGGGCTCAGTGGGATGTGGCTCTCGCAGGAACACAGTCAGACTGAGCCCTGACTTCCAGGAGTGACGTACACTTGCCTTCTTGGGCCGGGCATGCTCCATACAGGGAGATGGACTTGCTCGCAACCGTCTGAGTGGTCAGTTTAATTCTGACATGAACAGGCCATCCTCTGTTCACATATACTATCCACTATAATGTATTATGAAATGTGTGTGAGTGTTGATTTGGGTGTGTAACTAATGCAGCAGATCTCAATAGGATAGAGAGAGAGAGAAAGAGGGCTCTATGGCTCTGCCTGATTCCTGTTTATCAGATTGTGGTTGCTTAACACTTCAGATTGTAGTTTAACACTTTTAACATAGTATTTGTTCATAAGAATGCAGATGGAGACTCTTAAAATATTTGTTCATAAGAACACAAACAGAATAAGTGTAGAATATGTGTAGAGCATAATGGGAGATTACTTACAGAATTATTATTTTATCACTCTCTTTCCATGACCCTTTCACTACTCACAGTGAAAAAATGTTTGTTTTCCACCATTCATTAAAAAAAAAAATTCAAGTGAGGGTCATAATAATTTTTCATATCTTTTTGTCCATTTCTTTTTGCCCATTTCTTTTTTCCCTTCTTAGAGACCTGTACGCCTGTCAGGCTGAGTACCCATGTATAGCATGTAAAACCCTGCTCAGTCATGTAGTATGAACTAATTACCACCTAATGACGAACAGTCACAAACCAGGAGGTCTTGTAGCGTGAAATGATCATCTGATATGTCCAGTTTCATGTCATAAACAAAGCTTTAAAAAAAAATGCAAATGTCTTCACCAAAAGGCCACTGGTTATGACATACAGTCATGTGAAAAAAATTAGGACACCCTGTATAAGCCTGTGTGTTTTTTAACATATTTGGACATATGGATAGTTAATATCAATGTTAAAAATACTGGGAGATTCATGTAATACAACTGTAATGGATATAAAAATGCAACTAATTGTTGTTCTGTATTTATTGTTTTTGTGAATTTTATCTCATTGAGAATTTTTTATTTATTTATTTATTTATTTTGTCCTGTCCTCCGGGTTCCTGTGAGTAGCTCTGCCCTTCCAGTTCCTCATAGAAAGTTTGCCCTTCTGTGAGGTAAGGTGTGTGGAGGAAGTGCTACAGTTAAAATGTTATTTTTTGATATTAATTAGCTTGAATATGATGCCTTTATGTATTTTGTGTATTACTAATTTTAGTGTCTACTCGGTGTGATTTCATGTTATTTTGTTTGGTTGTTTTAATGTTATTTTAAGTTTAAAGAAATTGTTTTTAGCGCCATTGGTCACGTGACGCAAAGGACGTGGTTTAACACACCAGTCATGTATTTACATTATTGTTTTATTTTAGGAGTGCTGTGTTCCATTGTGGAGGTGGAGGACATCACCTTGTTTTATTTTTCATTATCCAGGTATTGTCTGTTTATTGTTTTATGGTGCATTATTTATGCTAATCCACACTACTGTCTGGTGTTATGTTTTGTCCACAAGAGGGCACTGTTTCTTTTATACGTTTTGTATGTAATTTAAATAGGTTTTATTTTAAGAAATATGTTGCCAATTTGTGTTTTATGTATACTATGTTATAAATATTGTTAAAAAAATATGTTGGCAGAGAGTTTGCCCTTCTGTGCGGAGCACTGTGTTCCATTGTGGAGGTCTAGAAAATCACCCTATATTTTATTTTTCATTATCCAGAAAATTGACAATTGGATCTTCAGACTGGCTCGCTGCTCATCGCCACTTGCTGCTGCAACTCTCCTGGTCAACATTTCTGGATAGATTTGGGAACAAATTTAAGTGTTTGTGGCATAGGGCATTATTCTATGTGAACTGGTTTCAGTAAGAAGAGCTAAGAGTAAAAAGTGACAGTTATACTCTCCATGATTGGATCGACATGACAAAAACTCACCTCAAAAGACAAGGAGTTCCTCTATGGGATCAGGCAGAAGAAATAATGAGCCACCTAATGGGCAAAGCGAAAGATGTGGTGAAAATTGCCATCCGCAGCGATCCAGCCCTAGATGTTGAACAGGAGCCTGATGTCATATTTGATATTCTCCTAAACTACTGCAGTGTATCTTCCTCATGTCTGCCCCTTGCTGACTTTTATGCAACTCTTCCCGAACATAGAGAAAGTCCAGTTGACCACCGGATCCGCCTGAACAAGGCAGCTGAACTGTCCTTCACAGCTCTGCGTAAACAGGAGAACATGACTGATAATCTGAATAATAAAGTGGCTCTTATGTTTGTTAAGCACTGTGCAGACCCAGAGCTTGCTTTTATTTTCAAATGCAAACCAATCCATGAATGGACTTCACGTGATGTACAGATGAGACTTAACGATTATCAGAGAGAGTTTTGGGCTGCTGGAGCAACAACTGAAGCCTCCAAGATAAAAAGTCACAACACTAAAATCATTAATGAGCAGACCAGCTTGCCTTCTAACACATCAGCCACTGGGCAGCAAGGACTTTTAGCCTTACAGTCTTCCCCTCTGCCAGTCCAGACTCAAGTTTCTCCTGCTCCAGGCCCCTTTCTGCTTCTCCACAATGACACCAGGTTTAATATGACCATGCCCCCTGCCCAGCCTGTGGTTCAAAACCTTCAGCAGTCAGAAGAGGGTCTTCTCTCACGCATGGTTGACATGTTTCAGGAGACGATGGTGAAATTGCAACATAACTCCAGTTCTCCTCCAGTCCGCAGTGGAAGATTCCAGCGTGTGTCTCACAGACAATCCAGAGAGACTGTCTGCAAGGTTTGCAACAACTCTGGCCACACCACCATTTCACACTGCATGAATGAGAGGTTGTGTTTTGCATTTCTCTCACCTGGCTATGTCAAGCTCAACTGCCCCACTAGAGTTCCTGCACCTTCCCAGCCTGAGGGAAACTAACTGAACTGCATTTGGGGGGAGGCAGTGCAGGTCATGCAGATCACTCCCATAATGACATTTCTGATGCTGAAACAGTCTGCTGTTCTATGAGAGACTCTTGTGATGACTTTATATTAGTTATCCATCAAAACATTAACAAAGTTGGAAAACTGGTTGGTCTATTTTATACACCTGTGGTGATTGGGGGGATTGTGGAGATGGATGGAATGTTGGACAGCTGTTCCATGGCCTGCAGCATTAATGAAGCTGCTGAGATGAAGCTTAAAGAGGCAGGCATTATAACTGACCAAAGCAGAGTCGATGTTGATGTTGTTTTAGTGGGCTGTGGTGGAATGAGTGTCAAGCCAAAGTGTTCATATGAGGAGGAAATGGAAGTGTGTGGATGTAAAATGATGGTTCCCATTCTTGTTGTTTCAGGACAGAATGACAATTTGATTTTAGGAACAAATGACATCAAACACATCCTATGCCAGTTCAAGACCTGTGACTCCTACTGGAAAACTGTGACCACACCCTGCCCACTCACAAACCCAGACTTTGAAAACTTCCTGTCCATGCTGTCCAGCCTCAGCTCCTGGAGCTGACCTCTCCTGGAGAGGTGAAAGTGATCCAGACAAGATTGGTACCGTGAGGTGTATTTCGGCCACCTACCTCCAGCCTGGTTGTGAGTATCTTGTGGGGGGAAAGCTGCTTAAGTCATTTCTCCAGGCAGAACAGTCATGACAGAACCTTCCTTGTCATGGTCCGAGTGCGGACAGTTGTCGGGTAGTTCTCCGTTCTCTACTCTGGTTTACCAGATGGCCTTCGGGCTCTTATTGTGACAGCATCTCGGCGGGGCTTCCGGCTGTCAGAGCTGTGCTCCGCTGGGATGACTGGTAATCAATCAGCTGTTGACATTCTCATCAGCTGAGTATTCTGTGAAGCCCTATTTAAGGGAGCAGCTCAGGTTACTCCGGGCAGCGACCTCGTCAAACATTCTCTCGTCAAACCTCCTTCTAAGATTCATATCTTGTTCGTCTCACGGTAAGTGCATTCCTGAGACTCTGTAACTTGTGTTTTAATCTTAGCCTTAGTTGTGTTTTTGCCCCTCGTGGCTCTTTATTTCATCATTCGTCTTCCTTTGATAAATTATGCAAACTCATCGGTGGCCTATAATGTTTTATTTGCGGTCCGCGAGGACGGCAGCATGACAGTAAGTCGCAGCCAGACTGAGACACCAGTCACCGTGAGTTTGCTTCGGACTTGAGTTTTTTCCCTTTTCCGGGGAGCTCGTTTCTCTCAGTATGTCCACTCTCGAGCATGGGTATTGTCCCGAGTGGCTTCAGGAGGTAGATGGCTACCTGGCAAAAGCCCGTCTCCTCATGCCCACCTACGCAGCACACGAGCCCCTGGGTCTCGCTCAGAGGACTTTATTAAAATACCACCTAACCTCCTTTCCGGAGGGAAAAGAGCGAGTGACATGGATTGTGTCACAACGTGTATGGATAGCGAGAGCGCTCGTGAGCCAAGGAACCCTCACCTCCTTCCCCGAGAACGGCATCCCCAATGAGGAAGGAGATCTGTGGACTGGAGGGAAATCCCGGCAGGAGGCCGATGGTGGGGCAACTCTATTCCTCGCCTTGGGAGTCAGCTCCTGTTGCCCGTCCAGCCCAGGTGCAGCATTTCCCTGGCTTAACCTTGCCCTCTGCCAGTAAGCGTCATCACACAGCCACCGGTAAGCCTCTGCGAGAACCCTGTCCGGATCCAGTTCCGGGTCATCGAAGGAACTCTGCCTCCCAGTCAGCTGTTTCTCCTGCGTCACGTCAAGAGGGAAACCCCACAGCCTCCCCCTCCGGGTTGTCTGTTCCTGCTGTCCCGTCAGTTCCTCGGGCCCGGTTCGCCTCGGCTGTCACCCCCTCCTCCTTGACGCCTTCCCCAACTGCTGTGAGTGCCATGAGTCCTGCTTCGGCGAGGCCCGTCATCGATCCACTGCGAGCGGCTCCTTCTTGTCTTCCTAGGGGGCCCTCTGTCACCATCCAGCAGGGGAAGAGAGGAACCAAGTCCACTGCAGCGGGTCCCATCGGCCCTCAGCAAAGCAGGCAAGTGCACGTTCATTCTTTTCCCTCACTGGGTGAATTGCCTTGTCTGATCCCTGGGGGTGGAGCTCGGGGTTTACAGTCCCCCGAGCTCCCTCCACCTGCTACAGTAATTAATAGTGAACCTGCTGCTTCTGTGTCTCCTTCCCCTGAGTGCTTCCCGCGGTCAGGACTACACCGCCAGATGAGGAAGGAGCCTGCGGCCCTGGAGAGTTTGGATCCAGCCCCGCAGCCATGTCATGGGCAGAGGAGGAGGGCAGACTGCAAATTGGAGCCTGCGCCAACGACGAAGTGTCCCTGGGTCTCCATGGAGGAGCAGTTCGACCCAGCAGGTCGAGGATCTCCTGCCACCACGCCGTGCGGGTCGTCAGTGTGGACATCAGTGTTGGAGGGTCCTCAGACTGTGGAGACCATCATGCAGGCTGCGGAGCCCACCGTAGCCGAGTGGGAGCCAGAGGAGGTCCTTCTTCATTCTGAACCCGGATCACCGAAGTCCTGGATGGTGACAGAACTTGAGATCAAGCAAGTGTTCTATTTTGTCTTCTTCCTTTCTACTCTAGAGCATTTTATGCCTGTCTCTTGGGGAGACGAGCCAGGTGCAGCCGTCCGCTGCATCCGAGCTTGTCTTGTCGGGTTCTGTCGCTGCCGGTGATCCTGATTCTAGTTCTGTTCCCTCTCCTGAGCCTTCTCCCAGGGTCACCGGTGATGAGTCGGTCCTGGTCTCTGTTCTGGAGGTTCCGGGCTCGGGGTTGGAGGTCATCCGTGGGTGCTGCCGCGACCTGGTCGGGGTCCATCGTGGGTTCAGCCGCGACCCGGTCGGGGTCCATCGTGGGTGCAGCCGCAATCCGGTCGGGGTCCATCGTGGGTGCAGCCGCGATCCGGTCGGGGTCCATCGTGGGTGCAGCTCGGGCTCACTTGGGATCCGACAGGAGGACAGTGCCTATTCCAGTGAAGTTTAGAGGTGGAGCTGCAGATCCTCCGCTGATCACAGCTGGACTGGTCCCTCGTTTTTCCCCATTCCTTGTTTCTGTCCATCAGGGGCTGTTGGGACTTCCCGTTTTTGGCTCGGCTCTCCCTCGCTATCCCTCTCCATAGGGAGGCCGTCTCCGAGTGCTCTCCTGCGGTTCTGGTGGTGGAATGATGTGGGTCAGCCGCCTGGGACATTGCTTCGCCCGTTTGCCGTTCTGGGTCGGCCGTCCGACAGATTGGCTTTCGATTCGGGCGCCTGGTCCGGCCGCCAGAAGTACTGTTTTTCCGGGCCTGGGACTGGGGTAGGCCGCCCGAACTGATCCTTTTTCCCCTGTTAGCGATCTGGACGCTAGACGCAGGCAGACCACCTGAACTTGTGTTTTTTTTTACTCCATTGCGCTCTGCCTGTTGTCATCCCTTTTCCGCCACTCCCGCCTCTGTATGATTCGGGATGCTTTTGTGTTTGGGGTCTTGGACTATTTTGAGCTGTGTTTATCGCTGCTCTTCAGCGTGTGTTATCTTTTTCCCTCTCCTCTGTAGTCTGAGGGTTGTTTTCTGTGTTGCCTGTGCCGTTTATTTATCCTTATTGAACTGTTGTATGTCACCGCCCGGTAGCGTGTGTTTTTTTTTCTTTTTTTCTTTTCCTCCTCTTGTGTGGTAATTTTACACTGAACTGTATGTATCCCTGCTTTGCGGCTTGAGGTTTTTTTTTTTTTGTTGTTGTTTTTTTTCCCCCTGGTATTATGGGACATGCTGCAATGTTGTGCCTGTATTTGAGTTCCTGTTTTCTCTGAGGTTCTACTTGTGGTCATCTTGAATTTTTTTCCTCTGATCTTCTCCTCATGTTTTTTTTTTTTTTTTTCCCTGTGTACAGTGTATGTGCGTGTTTTTCTTCTGTACTGGTTGCCATATTCTGGTTGTTGGAGGTTTTTTTTTGTCCTTGATTTTGAGCCTTGATTCTTGCCCGCCTGGCCTTTCCCCCGCCTCCCTCCATGGGGTGGTCCTGTTGACCCTCTGGGTGGGGGGGCTTTGATGTTACATGGCGCCTGGAATTCGCCTTGCGAACGGGGGCTACTGTCATGGTCCGAGTGCTGACTCTGTCCACACTCGGGTTGTCTGGTAGTTCTCCGTTCTCTACTCTGGTTTACCAGATGGCCTTCGGGCTCTTATTGTGACAGCATCTCGGCGGGGCTTCTGGCTGTCCAGAGCTGTGCTCCGCTGGGATGACTGGTAATCAATCAGCTGATGACATTCTCATCAGCTGAGTATTCTGTGAAGCCCTATTTAAGGGAGCAGCTCAGGTTACTTCGGGCAGCGACCTCGTCAAACATTCTCTCGTCAAACCTCCTTCTAAGATTCATATCTTGTTCGTCTCACAGTAAGTGCATTCCTGAGACTCTGTATCTTGTGTTTAAATCTTAGCCTTAGTTGTGTTTTTGCCCCTCGTGGCTCTATATTTCGTCATTCGTCTTCCTTTAATAAATTATGCAAACTCATCGGTGGCCTATAGCATCTTATTTGCGGTCCGCGAGGACCGCAACATGACATTCCTCCTCTCGCTCAGCTCCCAGAAGTGTCCTGGTGGCCAGGATTGTGATTCTGCTGTGGGGAAATGGTTCAGTCCCACTGAGGCTTATTAACACCTCTGACAAACCAGTACTTTTGAGACACAATGCAAAACTGGCTGATGTTTATTCTTGTGTAGCACTTGAAGATATGGATGTTGCTGAATGTTCCATAAATGCTCTCACTAGTTGCCCCCAGTCAACCATGTCATCTGCTGCAACCGTTTCTTCTGTTAAAGAGAGACTCAACTCTGCCGGGCTTGGTGCTGTCGATACTGAATCATATCAAGTGTCTGCAGAATGTAAGGTGAAGCTGGCTAATTTGGTGCTGCACTATGAGGACATCTTTTCCTACCATCACCTCGACTGCAGGGAAGCTAAAGGATTTGTGCACCTTATATATCTGTCTGACAACAGGCCGTTCAGACTGCCATACAGAAGGGTGCCACCTGCGCAGTACCACAAACTACGCCAAGTTTTGAGTGAAATGGAGGAAAGAGAGATTATTAGAAAGCCCACCAGTGAATATGCATCTCCTCTAGTGCTGATGTTTGAAAAAAAATGAAGACCTTTGCACCTACACAGACTTCTGGTGGCTAAACAAAAGGACTGTTAAAGATGCTCACCCCCTTCCTCATCAAGCAGACTGCTTGGGAGCGCTAGGTGGCAACTGTCTTTTCAGTACCATGGACTTAACCCTTTAACTGCCCAGATTAAATGGACAAGTCATGCGCCCCCAGTGGCACAGTGCAGCAACTGCACATGTCAACTTATTGACGTCCCCCGGCTATACTGACAATTTGTACTAGTCTCTATTGATCTGACAGTTTAGAAGGTGGCAGACACGTGCCAAAGGAATCATGGCTGACATGGAATATAGCAAAGAAGGAGAAATTCTCATTCTTCTTCTTTTTTTTTCCGCTTTGAGCTCACACACCAATGTGGATGCTGCCGTGTTTGGTCATCGCGATAGCAGTGATGACAGAAACTGCATGAAATGGGAAAAATAGCCACGTAATACAAACGAAATTCACGTGGGATAATCATAAGTTTGTAGATGTGGTACACGGGTGTAAATTACTAAGTAAACATGTTACATCGAGGTTGATGTAACAAAAAACTGAGCTCCCATTCCCAAGATGGGGGTGCCCACAGGCGGCATGGATTCCCACAGGAATAATGCACCAAACAGAAAAAATAGCCACGTAATACAAACGAAATTCACGTGGGTAATCATAAGAGTTTGTAGATGTGGTATATGGTGTAAATGGCTGAGCAAACACACAAACATCGGCCACGATGGACAAAAACGGACCGCTCACGTGGGCAGGCATGCCCCCTCCCGATAACAGGTAAGAGAGAAATGTTTTTTTTTTACATTTTATTGATTTTCTGGTTCATATACTTTGAAGATTAGATAAAAACATACCCCTGTAGACAAATTGGCATTAAAAAAAACAGACCGTTCTTTATGTAAATGTGTCCAAAGTCCACTTTTGACTGAGTTATGTAATTTGTATAGCTGCCATGACATTATGCAAATTAGATTCATAAATTTATTCCTATCTGAAACTTTGGATCATATTCTACATCTTTCTAATTGACAGTAAGCCATTATCTCTTGTAGCTTTCAAGTTATAGCCTTGGAAATCCGAACTATTTTATTGACAAAATTTTTTTACCACTCTTGACCACTAGGGGGGCCTTGAGTTGCCTTGCGTTGCCCCAGGTGCCACACAGCAAATTTTGCACTTATAGGGTTAACATCAGGCTTTTACAACATGCCTCTCCACGAGGAAGACAAGAAATACTCAGCCTTTAATACACCTATGGGCCTTCATGAGTATAACTGGCTGCCACAAGGCCTCTGCAACAGTCCAGGTAGTTTTATGAGAATGATGACCAGCATTTTCGGAGACCAGAACTATCTGAGCCTGTTGTGTTATTTGGACGACTTCCTGGTGTTCGCCCCTGATGAGGAAACTGCCTTGTCTCGTCTAGAGGTGGTTTTCAGCAGGCTGCACAGCCATAACCTAAAGTTGGCCCCAAAAAAGTGCTTCCTCCTGAGAACATCCATCAAATTTCTTGGCCATATAATCAATGAGACTGGTGTTTTGACTGATCGCAGCAAAGTAGAGGCTATTGCTGGTGTGACATGTGCTGATCTCATGGATCCTGATAGCGTCACCCCATCAAAGAGGACTTTAACTTCTGTTCCAGAAGTTAAAGTCCTCTTTGATCAACAGTGTTGTGTTGGCCCACCCTGACTTAAACTGCCCTTTTCTGCTGTCAACTGATGCTTCCATGGATGAGATAGGTGCAGTTCTATCTCAGATATCAGATGGAGAAGTCCTGGCTAGAACTATTGCTTTTGCCAGCAAGTAACTGACCCAGTCCCAGATGAATTACCCAGCCCATCAATTGAAATTTCTGGCTTTAAAGTGGACAGTCTGTGAAAAATTCAGTCATTCGCTGAAAGGTCACAAATTCACAATCTGGACTGATAACAACCCGCTAACGCAAATCTTGACAAAGCCCAAACTGGACTGCTGCAAGCAGCACTGGGTGGCCAAACTGGCAAGCTATGACTTTGACATCAAGTATATACCGGGCCAGCAAAATGTTGAAGCCGGCGCTCTGCGCATAGTACCTTTTGTTAAAGCGAGTGTTGGACACAGGCTGCTAGCTGAACCCTACGCCAGTCTTCTCAGTGAAACAACAGACATGTCTACTGCCTCAGTCTAGAATGTCTTCCTGTCGGCCAGTGATCGCAAAGCACCCCACCCTGTGAGCCTGAACTCTCAGTCCACCTAATGCTCCATCTGTGACCACGTTCAGTCTGTCAAAGCGGAAGAGGTCTCCAGTTCTCCAGTCACACGTTGAATGGGAGGCTGGTCCAAGGGCTCGTGTGGGGGCGGTGTTACAGTATTTGTCTCAGCTGGTTTCGCCTGGACAAGATGCCTTGCCTTCCTACTCTGAGCAAGAACTTCGTGCTAAGCAACTGGAAGATGGGACTCTCTCACGTGTGCTGTGTTACATCAAGAGAAAAACACAGACCTTCTCGGAGAGAAAGAACCAAAGAATCAGCTACGAGCATTAAGTTCTTCAAGCACTGGGAGCACCTCACTATCCTAAATGGTATTCTGCTCAGGATTTCAAGAGATCTACACACGTGGACAAAACTGTTGGTACCCCTCTGTTAATGAAAGAAAAACCCACAATGGTCACAGAAATAACTTGAATCTGACAAAAGTGGTAATAAATAAAAAGTCTACGAAAATTAACCAATGAAAATCAGACATTATTTTTGAATTGTGGTTCAACAGAATTATTTTTTAAAAAAAAACAAAAACTCATGAAACACAGGCCTGGACAAAAATGATGGTACCCTTAACTTAATATTTTGTTGCACAACCTTTTGAGGCAATCACTGCAATCAAACAATTTCTGTAACTGTCAATGAGACTTCTGCACCTCTCAGCAGGTATTTTGGCCCACTCCTCATGAGCAAACTGCTCCAGTTGTCTCAGGTTTGAAGGGTGCCTTCTCCAGACGGCATGTTCAGATTCAGGTTCAGGTTACTTTATTTGTACCCGTAGGTAAATTTGTTTTGCAGTCAGGTGACATCCATATTTACAAACCACAATTACAGTCAACATAAACACAAACGCAGGTACACATGACGCTGACTATAAACATGATAAAAACACTCAAGTCTCCATCAATCAGGACATAAGACAAAGAAATGAGAGAAAAAAACAGAGATAAGAGAGAAGGGTCATATTAAAAAGTTCAAAGTGTTTCAGCTCCTTCCACAGATGTTCAATAGGATTTAGATCAGGGCTTATAGAAGGCCACTTTAAAATAGTCCAATGTTTCGCTCTTAGCCATTCTTGGGTGTTTTTAGCTGTGTGTTTTGGGTCATTATCCTGTTGCAAGACCCATGACCTGCGACTGAGACCAAGCTGTCTGACACTGGGCAGCACATTTCTCTCTAGAATACCTTGATAGTCTTGAGATTTCATTGTACCCTGCACAGATTCAAGACACCCTGTGCCAGATGCAGCAAAGCAGCCCCAGAACGTAACAGAACCTCCTCCATGTTTCACAGTAGGGACAGTGTTCTTTTCTTGGTGTGCATCATTTTTGCGTCTGTGAACATAGAGCTGATGTGCCTTGCCAAAAAGTTGCAGTTTTGTCTCGTCTGTCCATAGGACATTCTCCCAGAAGCTTTGTGGCTTGTCAACATGCAGTTTGGCAAATTCCAGTCTGGGTTTTTTTATGATTTGTTTTCAACAGTGGTGTCCTCCTTGGTCATCTCCCATGAAGTCCACTTTGGCTCAAACAACAACGGATGGTGCGATCTGACACTGATGTACCTTGACCTTGGAGTTCACCATGAATGTGTTTAGAGGTTGTTCTGGGCTCTTTTGTTACCATTCGTATTATCCGTCTCCTCCTGCGGCCATGTCCAGGGAGGTTGGCTACAGTCCCGTGGATCTTAAATTTCTGAATAATATGTGCAACTGTAGTCACAGAAACATGAAGCTGATTGGAGATGGTCTTATTCCCTTTACCTTTAACATACTTGTCTATAATTTTCTTTCTAATCTCCTGAGACAACTCTCTCCTTTGCTTCCTCTGGTCCATGTTTAGTGTGGTGCACACCATGTCACCAAACAGCACAGTGACTACTTGTCACCCTTTAAATAGGCCGACTGACTGATTACAAGTTTGTAGACACCTGTGATGTTAATTAGAGGACACATCTTGGTTGAACATGTCCCTATGGTCACATTATTTTCAATCTTTTCTCGGGGTACCATCATTTTTGTCCAGGCCTGTTTCATGAGTTTGTTTTTAAAAGTAATTCTGTTGAACCACAATTCAAAAGCATTGTCTGATTTTCATTGGTTAATTTTCATAGAATTTTTATTTATTACCACTTTTGTGAGATTCAAGTTATTTCAGTGACCATTGTGGGTTTTCTTTCATTAACAGAGGGGTACCAACAATTTTGTCCACGTGTGTAAGAACTAAAGCCAAGCATTCCCAATACGTTGTGCTCGCTTGTCTGAAAACCAAGGTTTTAAATGGGTTTCATGACATGGCTGGCCATCCAGCTCAGTCTAGAAGCCTTAGTCTAACTAGACAGAGGTTTTTCTGGCTCAATCTAGACAGAGATGTGCGGGAATATGTACGTCACTGTCAGTGTTGCATTCTCAGCAAGTTCTGCAAGGACCAAATGGCTAAACAAATTCCTCGAGTTCTCTGGGACCGGTTCTTCTGTGTTTTTGGCTTCCCTGAATGTATACACAGCGACCAAGGTGCCAATTTTTAGAGCCAACTGATAAGTGAGCTGCTTAAAGTCTCTGGTGTCAGCTAATCACACACAACACCATGTCACCAAATGGGAAATGGGAGTGCAGAGCGCTTCAGTTGAATGCTCGGAGGTAAGATCCATGCACTGTCCCCTGGCAAGAAAGCTGACTGGCCACGACAACTGCGAACTCTGTCATTTATGTACAATTGCACAGCCCATGAGACCACAGGCTATCCACCCTTCTACCTCATGTTCGGCAGAGTTCCTCACTTGCCTGTTGATGTCCTGTTTCACTCTGTGCTTCATGATTCCACTGTGGTGAATTATGACAGGTATGTGTCCTCTCTTGTTGAAGATCTTAAAGAAGCCATGTTGATTGCATACGATAGTGCTGTGAAAGAACAAAAGAGACATGCACGACTACAACCTAAAGGTGAAGGGATCTGGTATTGAGCTTGGCGACAGGGTTCTCTTTGCCAACAGGAAAGAACGGGGCAAGAAAAAGCTTGCTGATTGCAGGGAACAAAAAATTTACACTGTGGTGGACATGAAACCAGAGACACATATGTACAGGATCTGCAACACGCTCACAGGCCAGGAACGGGTGGTTCACAGAAACTTCCTGATGCCCACTAACTTCCTCCCTTTTGATGTCCTGAGTTCTATGTCTGACTTTGTTTCCTTGCCATCAGCATCTGGATCTATTGACCCTGTCTGCACAGGAGATGGCAGCAAATCTGTGATTGGAAGATATGATGTTGTTGCTTCTGCTGATGATGCAAGCCTCGCTGCTAGCACTGACATTTCTGCACAAGAGACAGAAAGCCAGGGCTCTCTTCCTACTCCAGAGCTGGTGAACTCAGAGCTCAGAATCCATGAGTAGGTGACACAAGTGTCTGTACCTAGCCTGTCGGAGATGGATGCCATTGATGTGATGAGTGTGACATCTGACCCCCATGTGGCCCGCGAACTCCATGTTGATTACAGTGTTGATGCACAGCCTCCAACTTGTGACCCTGTCCCTGTCATGGCTGTAGATGTTGCCTCAGACTTGAGAATGTCAGAACCTGCTGTTTCTGAGTTGGTCCAATCTGATGGTGCCTTAGGTACTTTTGGCAATGCCCAAGACTCCCCAAGTTATGTCAATCCTTCAGAAGCTACCGCTCAGGTCAGGTCTAAATTTGGCCAACTTGTCAAGCCTGTGAATAGACTGATACAAACCATGTCGAGGCAGGATGCTATTCGGGATAAACCTGATGTTAAATCCATGTGCAAGTCTGTGTTTGAGGTTGTCACTTAGTGTCTAGCTTCTTGTATGGTTCATTGTTTTTGTTTTACAGTGCCACATTAAGATGTTTTTCTTTTCTCTAGAGCACTTACTGTTTGCAGCTTTATTGGGGTTTTGTGTGGTGTACAAGGCACCCTGTTACCAGTTGTTGGATTGGGAGTTTTGCGCTGCTCTCATACCACTTCGTCCTTTTAGGATACTTTTATGTTGGTGTTTCCTGCAATTAGGACCCCAACTCTTGATCGGTGATGTGTTTTTGGTACAGTATGCAATGTGCTCAAATTTGATAAAATTCAGTGGGGGTGCATGTAACGGATATAGAAATGCACCTAATTGTTGTTCTGTATTTTATTTATTACTTTTGTGAATTTTATCTCAATGAGAATTTTTATTTATTTATTTATTTATTTATTTATTTTCTCCTGTACTCCAGGATCCTGTGAGTAGCTCCACCCTTCCAGTTCCTCATAGAGAGTTTGCCCTTCTGTGAGGTAAGGTGTGTGGAGGAAGTGCTACAGTTAAAATGTTATTTTTTGATATTAATTAGCTTGAATATGATGTCACCCTTTATGTATTTTGTGTATTACTAATTTTAGTGTCTACTTGGTGTGGTTTCATGCTATTTTCTTTGGTTATTTTAATATTATTTTAAGTTTAAAGAAATCGGTTTTGGCGCCATTGGTCACGTGATGCAAAGGTGCGGTTTAACACAACATTCGTGTATTCATGTTATTATTTTATTTTAGGAGCACTGTGTTCCATTGTGGAGGTGGAGGACATCACCTTGTTTGATTTTTCATTATCCAGGTACAACTTTTGTCTCTTTATTGTTTTTATGGTGCATCATTTCTGCTAATCCGCACTACTGTCTGGTGTTATGTTTTGTCCAAAAGAGGGCACTGTTTCCTTTATACGTTTTGTATGTAATTTAAATAGGTTTTATTTTAAGAAATATATTACCAATTTGTGTTTTATGTAAATATGTTATAAAAATTGTTAAAAAAAAATTATGTTGGCAGAGAGTTTGCCCTTCTGTGAGAAGCACTGTGTTCCATTGTGGAGGTGGAGGACATCACCCTATGTTTATTTTTCATTATCCAGAAAATAAATGCTGGAAGGAAGTTCCTTGGCCTCTGATTCATGCCCTATCCACACACACGTTACACAACTAAACAATTAAAAATGAATTAAAGACTTTTTTTTCCAATTTTTCTGTAAAATGTAATTCTAAAGAAATAGTGAGGAATAAATTAGGACACCCCCCCATCTTTTTTAGGACACCCCCATATTCATTCCCACCTAATATGGCTAAAAAAAATGTAAAAAAAATGCAAATACAAAACAAAAACAAGGTTAGACATAGATATATGAACATTTCTTAAAAAAGAACTGAATATTTAATGGGGTGTCCTAATTTTTTCACACGACTGTAGGTACAGTATAATGGCAATTTTTAACACTTCATACCCCTCCCTAAAGCATATGTGTTAATGAAAATAACATGCACATTACAGTCATTGAAAACATCACCCCCCCACCCCCACCCTTACCTACTGTTGCTCAGCACTTCTCTCTGCAGTTCAGTAGCTTGAAATTTCCCAGGATGATTTGTACTGGAATTTATTTCATTTACGCATCATACCACAGTGGCAGTAATTAATTGTTCTGCTCTTTGGAGTACAATAGTTCACTGACTCCTTTGAGTGACTTCAGAGTTGTTATTGTTCCATGATATGTGTTGCCACGCTGAAACTCGTAACAGCTGTCGCTTTCAAACAGCATGTCCACAAAGATGGCTCCAATACACAGGATTCCTGTAATGAATAAAGAGGAATAATATTCTAATGCACTGTACTCAATAACAGGAAACATCACTGGAGAATTAGTTATACTATTATTGTTACAGTTTAACAGATTGTGGGCTTTGTCTGACATCCTCTTTAAGAAATTGTATATATTCACAGCTATAGAAAGGGTAGACATTGCTATACACACTGCTGTTAGAAGTTGATTTGACTGAAGTTATACTTCTTTTTTATTACCTAAAATGGAAAAGAATTGCACTGCTTCTTGACTTTTTGTTTTAAACATTACATTTAATTTAAAGGTGGCCTAGACAGAATTTTCATGAAAACAAATATATATTTTTAAAATAATCTACCTGATTCCTAGGCTCCATGATGCCTTGCGTGAATTATGGTAGCAACTTCCGGTACTAGTTTAGAACATATTGTCACTGAAATGGGACACTTTTCCTTGTTAAAAAACAATGACTTTGGCATCAAAAATGCAGGGACAGCCTTTTGCACCTCAAAAACAGTAATATAACACAGCGTAACAAAAATAATTTTTTTGTAAGTTGTCTGTGTTTTTTCAACTGATTTAAGACAATTTTGCACCGCTGAATCCGAAAATGACATCTGTTTCTCTTGATCAGGTCAGGTTTTTATGTTAAGTTATAAGCAGTTGTACAGCAGTTGTACAGATGTACTGCAAATTGAATAGTAGACATTGATAAAGGTAAGTACATGTAAATTGAATGTTATGTCATCATTGTTCAAAATTCAGAGAATTTCAAGAAATAAAAAAGAATTTTGCATTATATAAAGCGAAAAATATCCATACATGTAAACAAAAATGTAAGAAAACATGTGGCCATAGTTCAAAAAGTTGACCTGATTGAGCAAAACCAATGTGATTTTTGGATTCAGCACATCAAAATTGTCCTAAATCAGCTAAAAAAAAACTTAGACAATAAATTTGGTGTTGACCATAGAATCATACCACATCCCAAAACTATGGAGGGATGAGAAGATGACCTTAAAAAGTGACCTCGTAGATAGTAGTTCCATTAGTTAGCTCCACTGCTAACATGCTAACACTGTAAACAAATAAAAGCTCTGAGATATATCAATGTTTCCATAAAGTCGGCTGCATTTTGTTAAAATATGTTGGACATATTCAGATTTACCTCAGAGCAGACGTAGAGTCTAGTCAGAGCCACAAAGAACCACAACACCGTGCTTGGGTGTTTTAAATTCGGGGTAAAACGTCAGATCTGTGACATTCATACAAGTGAAAACATACTTGGCTCTTGTCTTAGTGTCTGTCCTGTGTCTGCATCACCGATCACATTAACAATCCTTTAGTTTTCAGTACATGATCTAGTCATTGCTGTTGAAGCCACAGATATAGCTGTGCTTATCTGTGTGGAGCCTCACACCGCAAACAGCAGCAAGTATCAGAACTACGCAAAAATATATCAAAAATACAAAAACTACAAGTGCTGAAATTAGCTGCTACTTGAGTGTAAAATATGTATGTGGTCTATACTGTATGTTTAAATGAATTTGAAATTTTTTTTAAAAACGCTATTTTAAATCCCTCTGGTACTCCACTCTTACTGACTGATTTAACATTAGGTCAGCCAAAATCAGAAGCTCCGCCCATAATCGTTCCTGCAGCGGCACCCCCAGGAATAAGGTGGATTCATCAAAAAAATGTTCAGAAAGGTGCAGAGTTAAAGTCTTTACTTTCTTAAAAAAATATACAGTATATATTGGCAAATATATATATATATATATATATATACAATATATACTTTATATATATATTTTATTTATTTTTTTTTTTTTAACGGGTCCAAAATAATCATAATATTACATCTGAGTGGTTGAATGACATACTCCGATGGCTGGTAACATATAAACAGTAGCTGGGACACTGCTAACATTTTCATGGCAAACAGATTCACCATATTCTGTAGGTAATTATAATGGTTGACAGCGCTGGCAGCACTGTGATAACAGGATACACAAACAACTGATAATTGTATTTATTGTAATTATATAAGTAAGCTATGCATATGGAACGCGAATAGCCCGGCAACTAGCCATGTTCTAACATGTTTACATAGCTATGGCCAGTAAAGATGTCACAGCCAATAGCATAACTGGGTTGATGTCACGTGTCTCCACCAAGCAACTGAGGCAAAAGTAAGTACGATGCCTACTGGTCAAGAGGTCAGAATGTTGTCTCTATCACCTAATTACAGAAGCCTTGACATTTTTCAGGCCTATATTTTAAACTATTAAAACATACACTACCGTTCAAAAGTTTGGGGTCACCCAGACAATTATTTTGTGTTTTCCATGAAAAGTCGCACTTATTTACCACCATGAGTTGTAAAATGAATAGAAAATATAGTCAAGACATTGACAAGGTTAGAAATAATGATTTGTATTTGAAATAATAATTTTTTCCTTCAAACTTTGCTTTCATCAAAGAATCCTCCATTTGCAGCAATTACAGCATTGCAGACCTAACATGATTGCACAAGGGTTTTCTAATCATCCATTAGCCTTCTGATGCAATGAGCAAACACATTGTACCATTAGAACACTGGAGTGATAGTTGCTGGGAATGGGCCTCTATACACCTATCTAGATATTGCACCAAAAACCAGACATTTGCAGCTAGAATAGTCATTTACCACATTAGCAATGTATAGAGTGTATTTCTGATTAGTTTAAAGTTATCTTCATTGAAAAAAAAGTGCTTTTCTTTCAAAAATAAGGAAATTTCTAAGTGACCCCAAACTTTTGAACGGTAGTGTATTTTACTATTAGAAAGGTAATCTTGTCAACATTGTAAGATATGTATTTTTTGAAGTTTAGAGATTTGTATAAGAAATCAAAAAGATGACTAAAGCCCAGATAATTTGGAGTGTGGTGCAAGAAGTGAAATCTATGTAAGATGAAATATATTAAATCAAGGGTGCCTACACTTGTTTTTTTGTATGGGAAAAGATTTCTTCAGCTGCATAAAACTGTTTAAATGAGTGCTGATCTTTTTTCAGCAAAATTATTTGCATTCCCTTTTGTTGATTAATAATCCAGAACAATAATATGTACAGATGTGGAGAGTCACCCTGACTGATGGAATCATTTTCTACAAGGTTTGCTTAAATCTGCACAAGAAGAGACTTCACCTTTACATCAGTGTTTGGAAGGCAGTAAAACCCACTAATTTGCAGCTCTAACAAATTTAATTACTTTGCCCTTCATACTCCACAGCTCCATTTAGGTGACTGTCTTCTTCTGACATGCTGTACAGCAGTGTGGCTTCACTTGCTTTTTGAGAAGAATAAGTCTTACTGACAAGCATGCTATACAACAATATATGCTCTTCATCAGGCCAGTGTAAGTATGCCTGCACCAAGCACTAAGTCCAGGGTCACACATACCTGTGGACATGAATGCCTGTGAAGACGAATCATAAATACAAATATGTTAAAGTGTAGTACAAAAATGATGTTTTGACAAGCAATACATACTACATGTCATGAAATACCGTCTTCAGCTATAAAAAAAAAAAAAAACACATTACAATTAAAATGAAATTTCTGCATGTCTTTCATGGACACATTCTCAAAATTATGCTTTGTGTCCTTTTTGGTTTGCTAAACTCAACATGTATTCCCAACTGAGTTAGAGGCACGTAGGAATCATGGATATGAACCAAGCATTTTCCTTTGTTTGATATTGCAGGTGTACACAGGCTGACAGAGTCATATTGTATGCATCCCCAAACACATCCGAACAAATGCTGCTGGAATCCTTTATTATGACACTAAGGACTCATCATTCTACTGACTGGAAACTGGGAGACCAACAAATTTGCTTTAAATAGTGCTACCCCAACCTCTTAAAGATGGACTCCAGTTGATATAAATCCCCTATAAAAGCAAATCTAAAATGTCTAAAATGGCATCTTATGCTCATTTTTCTACAAACAAAACCTTTCTTTGTCTTACAGCTTTGTGTCAAAATCTTTTCACTTTTCCTCCTCCTTCAAACTCCAGTGTTATAAGCAGCCCGGCAGGGGCGGACTGAAGACCCAAACGCAGAAGCTGTGAGTTTGCAAAGTTTAATAAAACACAAAATTATAACAAAGGAACAAAACTTACAGGATTTGAGTTAAAGGTAGGTACGAGGGAAGAATAGCCCAAAATAGCACAATGGCTAAGGCATATGGAAATGCCGGTGAAAACATGGAACACACATCAGGACTAAGGAGAATTAAGCACGGAGCACACACTGAAAAACAGTGTGAAATCAGACAGGGAACTCCTGTCTGAACACTGAGAAGGATGCTGCGCCGAACTGTGGCACAGTGGTCCTAAAATAGGATAAAAGGAAATAATTACAACTGATGACAGGTGTGGGTAACATGCACGAGAGCAATCAGACAAAACAGATGACAGCTGTGACAGCCCGCAAACTTGAGCTACAGGGGAAGGAAACAAGGAGCGCTGTCAAAATAAAAGCACAGGAGAGTATGACAAAAGAAAAACTGTCTATAAATACAAAATGAACTCACAAACTGAACTTTATTAAGGACACACACAACTATACATACAGGTGCTGCAGCCCGCCTGACGTCACCACCAGGGTCGCTACGGCAAGCCCTAAGGGCCACACACACACACGCCACATTCTACACACAGCAGGAATTTACAGAAAATAATCAGAATAACAAAGGAGCATGAGCACGGTTCCCCCAACCATGCTCCACATCATGACAGCCAGGTTCTCTGAATTGGCCTATCCGCATCACACAAGACTAATGGTGGCTATCACTACATTAAACAGAATAAATCCCGTGACAAAAAAAAAAGACTTATCAGTTGAAAAGCATGCCCAATTGTATGCACGGTGGACCAGGATAATGACTGAAACTGCATCAGTCCTTCAAAGCAATATAATGGTAAAACCTTAAAAATTAAACCTTAAAAATCTTAATTTGGGTCAAGTTTTCAAAGCAGCTGTCCAAAATTGCTCACTGGCGCAGGAGGCTAACTTCAGTCTTTAGTTCTGCCCTCTTCCCCCTAAGATTGGCTCAACACTACTGATCTGTTATAGTGACATCACCAAAAATGCTCCGTCTCAACTTGCCTTTTTCCAAGGGAAGGAGCTTAACTGCAAAAACAACAACAAAAACAAACAAACAAACAAACAAAAAAGACAGACATGACACATTTGAGTAATTTTGCTCTTGAGATATCTTGTAAGTCATAAAAAACATGTTACAATCCTGGAATTTCCCCATTCTGGGACTAAAAAAGGCTTATCTTATCTTACAGACATGGTAACAAGAAAAAAAATCTCAGTTTTTGGTGGAGTGTCGTTTTAAGGCTTCCAGGTCAAGTTTGCAGTAACTCTAGCTGGTTGGAGGAGTGCCAAAGTACATTTGTTTTTCCCATTGCTTAAAAACTTCCTGCCAACACTCTTCTAAGACTTGTCTTGTCAGCAGTACAGCATGAAAGTGTATTTTTCTTTGCTCTTTTTCACTGATATGACTACAGTAGCTCCCATTTCCTGTATTTTAGCAAACAGCTGTACTGCTCAATTCACAACAGATACAGTGGTGTGAAAAAGTGTTTGCTCCCTTCCTGATTCCTCTTTTTTTTTGTACGTTTGTCACACTTAAATGTTTTAGATCATCAAACAAATTTAAATATTTGACAAAGATAACACAAGTAAACACAAAATGCAGTTTTTAAATGAAGGTGTTTATTATTAAGGGGGGAAAAAAAATCCAAACCTACATGGCCCTGTGTGAAAACTGATTGCCCCCTAAACCAAATAACCGGTTGGGCCACCCTTAGCAGCAACAACTGCAATCAAGCGTTTGCGATAACTGGTGATGAGTATTTTACAGCGCCGTGGAGGAATTTTGGCCCACTCATCTTTGCAGAATTGTTGTAATTCAGCCACACTGGAGGGTTTTTGAGTATGGACCACCTTTTTAACATCATGCCACAGCATCTCAATCAGATTTAGGTTAGGACTTTGACTAAGCCACTCCAAAGTCTTCATTTTGTTTTCCTTAAGCCTTTCAGAGGTGGACTTGCTGGTGTGTTTTGGATCGCTGTCCTACTGCAGAACCCAAGTGTGCTTCAGCTTGAGGTCAGGTACACATGGCTAGACATTACCCGTCAGAATTTTTTGGTAGACAGCAGAATTTATGCTTCAATTTACCACAGCAAGTCTTCCCGGTCCTGAAGCAGCAAAACAGTCCCAGACCATGACATTACCACCACCTTATTTTATTGTTGGTATGATATTCCTTTTCTGAAATGCAGTGTTACTTTTGTTCCAGATGAAATGGGACACACACCTTCCAAAAAGTTCAACTTTTGTCTCGTCAGTCCAAAGAGTATTTTCCCAAAAGTCTTGGGGATCATCAAGATATTTTCTGGCAAAACTGAGACTAGCCTTGAAGTTCTTTTTTTCTCAGCAGTGGTTTTCGTCTTGGAACTCTGCCATGCAGGCCATTTACAGTGTCTTTCTTATGGTGGAGTCATAAACACTGACCTTAACTGAGGCAAGTGAGGCCTGCAGTTCTTTGGATGTTGTTGGGCGGTCTTTTGTGACCTCTTGGATGAGTCGTCGCTATGCTTTTGGGGTAATTTTGGTCGGCCGGCCACTCCTGGGAAGGTTCACCACTGTCCATGTTTTTGCCATTTGTGGATAATTGCTCTCACTGTGGTTTGCTGCAGTTCCAAAACTTCAGAAATGGCTTGAAAACCTTTTCCAGACTGATACAGCTCAATTACTTTGTTTCTTATTTGTTCTGGAATTTCTTTGAATCGCAGCAAGATGTCTCGTTTTCGAGGATCTTTTGGTCTACTTCACTTTGCCAGCTGGGTCCTATTTAAGTGATTTATTGATTGAGAACAGGTGTGGCAGTAATCAGGCCTGGGTGTGGCTAGAGAAATTGAACTCAGCTTTCCAAAGATGTGATAAACCACAGTTAATTTATGTTTTAATGGGGGGAAGGGGGGCAATCACTTTTTCACACAGGGCCATGTAGGTTTGGATTTTTTTTTCTCTTAATAATAAACACCTTAATTTAAAAACTGCATTTTGTTTTTACGTGTGTTATCTTTGCCTAATAATAAATTTGTTTGATGATCTGAAACATTTAAGTGTGACAAACATACAAAAAAATGAGAAATCAGGAAGGGGCAAACACTTTTTTCACAGCACTGCATTCCCCTCCTGTTTTGTCCTAATAAATGCTGATGTACCTATTGTTTAGTCCTGGAACTTGCTTGTGTTTTGAACAATGACCCCAGTTACATGGTCACAATAAACCAATTACTGGCAATAATTATCCCGTTTACATGCACTGAATAAACTGATCACTGAAGAGTAAACTACTTGAGTTAATGACCCCGGTTTCATGGCCTTTATCAGATTTTTCTGTTTACATGGCCTTTAGGATAAGTGAAAAGGACCTGTACTTATATGGTGCTTCTCTAGTCGCAAAGACCACTCAAAGTGCTTAACTTAGGCTATAGGCAAACTCACCCTCTGTTCTAAGGGCCCATAGGGACAATTAAAGTGGGAGTCACCAGTTAACTTAACATGCATGTCTTTGGATTGTGGGAGAAAACCGGAACTCCTGGAGTAAACCCACACAGCACAGGGAGAACATGAAAAGTCCACACAGAAAGATCCCCACCCCTGCCACCCTGGGAATTCAAACCTGGAACCTTCGAGCTGTGAGGCAACAGTGCTAACCACTGTACTACTGTGCTGCCCTTTATCAGATTTTTCTGTTTACATGGCCACTTGAATAATCAGATGTCTGCAGAAATCTAATCATAACTGTGCAATGGACATGTAATGTGCAAAGTCTTCACACAAGCTCATTCACGGTCATTTGAGTCCATGCAGTGTTATTAGGAGTTAGAGTTTATTAAAAAAAAATAACACACTAGCAACTGGAAACTAACTAAGCTAGTATCAATAACCGTAATGGTAATAGTAATAACCGAAGGATTCTGCATACACAAAGTAATATTAAAGTCAGGTAACAACTGGGAGTCGGACATAATGTTTCAGTGAGTTTCACAGGTCTATTACGGCCCATGCAGTGGTATTTGGAATGGAAGAGATATAAACAATATCTAGCTTTCGCTATGCTAAGCTAACTGGGCGAACTATTAAATGGCTCAGTATGGTTACAAAAACCATCACAACGTGAAACACAAACTTTATAAACAAAAACAATCTGCCTGTACACTATTTCCGATATGTACAATAACAAGTGAAAGTGATAAAATTGATTTATTGATGAGAAGGCAGCAGGGAATGGGGAAATATAATGGATCAGAACCAGAGCTGTGGGAGGATCGGAATGCGGAAGTATGTGGCTCTACATTGTGCAAGAGGTTCACAGAAAAAGGCTCTCCTCTCTAGCAAGAGTGGTCAAACTTAAACAACAGTTTGCCCTTGGCTGGGTGAGAAGCCCGGAAAAAGTGGCTCAGTAGATCCATCTCTCAGCTGTTGTCATTGTACAGTACTGTAGGTGTGAAGTGCACAAACTGCGCAGATGGAGTGTAGTTTGTCCGCTAATTTAAAAGTTCAGCATGCAGTCAATGGTTGACAGGAAGTCATATGTGGTGCTAACAAAAAGTTGCACTGCTATCTACTGGCCTGGCATCGTTATTACAACAACTTTTTCACAGCTTCGGTGAGAATGAACGTGTTGTTTTTGTATTGATCTTGACAGCAAAACCTTATTTCAAAATTTTGACACACTGAAAGTCGACAAAACATAGTGATAGATAGAACCTTTATAATAGAACCAATACAACCTTTAGTTCTATTTGATTTTAAGTCGGCGAGATGAAAACCTGGTAACAGACAGACAGATACACACAGACATTGACATGCGACCATATGCCTGGGTTGCACTTTGTGCAGTGAGGCATAAAAATTAAAAATCTCTTACTGTGTACTTCTTAATCTGTTACTGCATTGTGTGGTTTCTTTGAACGTTGACATTAGAACAAAAGTTGCAGCACTTTTTGGCAGACACATAAAGTCACTTTGTCACTGGGATTGCTGAGCTGCAGATTCATTGCTCATCGAAGCAAATCTGACAAAGAGAGTGGAGGTCAAATGAAAGGGGAGTCGATGTGGGAATGGAACATAATATAAGGTCTGTTAAAAACTTAATATGACTGAAGTGACACAAATTAGTGAGAGGGCCATCTCATCCTCACATTCCAAAGTAGGCATAGTTCACAACAGGGTTTTTGGTCCCATGCCATTATGGACTGTCACTGGAGCAAGGATGACGAGAAGGGACATCTCTAATTAGCCCTTGTCAGCTGAATGACATTCTAATCACGTGGTTCTGGTAATTACTTCGTTTTTACAATCTCTCTGCTCATCTTAGGTTGACACATTAACACTTGTCTCGAAAATGATCCTGGAGTATTTGAAGCTTCCTATCTGAGGTGGGAGATTGAGGGAATGCTAAAAAAGAAAGAATCCGCTATTGCCAACCTTCTCATTTTATCATCTCCAGTGCATAAAATTGAGAGGCTTTGGTGTATTTACGCGGACTTACCGGGTCTTGACATTGGCAAGTGTGTACTTATCTGTTTGCACACCTTTTAGGTGGCTTTGGTTGGTCACCCTGCCTTCCCAAACCTCTACCAACTGAGCTGGTTATATGTGAAATTAAAAAGGAAAATTATTAAACAGCTGGCTGAGGCTAAACACGGTCCTTGGACACAGGGCCTGGAGAGTGGATCGTTTTCATCCCATCTCATCCTGCAAAATTGATTCACATATTTTAGAGTGCATGTAGCTGGTAGGAGGTGATTGTTAAAGGGATGAAAAAAAAAAAAAAAAAAGAAAAGACCACCAAGGCAAAATGTTCTAGTAAAGACAGCTGTTGAACTTTAGGAGAAATGACTCATTTCTCATGTTTCTAATTGATCTTTTTTTCTCACAGGAAACATGCTTATTATATGGCACCCTTAACTTTAATAAGCCATTTTAAATGGTTCTTCTTTTGATTGTGACTAGAAATAAATTGTACTCATTATAGAGTGTAGGGTCTATGCTGTTTTGCTCAGCTCGTGCTTGAAAAAATCTCCAGCACTCCGGAAAACCTTTCTCTATGGGGATTCATTAGTTAGGACATATGTGACATAATCTGAATCTGCGACCTTGCAAGCCAAGTGGAGCCCCTAGATCGGTAGACACGCCACTGTATCATACACCTATTTTGCTGTGTGATTCTCAAGGGGAAGGGCAGAGCATTATGCTAAAATATGTACCTTTTCCAATGTGGTCCACCAGCCTTGGTGGCTGTTGTTTGTGGTGCAGAGAATGTCTTGGTTTTTTGCTTCGCTCCATCTCCAGCTCAGGCCTCATTATGTGTGACAGTGCTCTGAGAAAGCAGGTAGAAGCTGGAAAGGACAGGAGGGAGGGAGAGGGCTTGCTTTACAGAGATAGGCCTTCTCCTCCTGATATCATGGATGAATCAATTGATGCTGCTTTGTGCACTTTTTCTGCTGACCCAGTGAGAAAGGGGGGAAGGAGAAATATTCAGCCAGTTGCCGATGGCATGGCAGCTAGAGTTTGAGTTTAGCTCACTCTGTCACCATTATTTCCCCCCATCCCCATGGCTCCTGCTACTAACAGCACACTCACACAAGAAAAAATTGTGCATACCTATATACATGCACAGCCCTATTCCTCTAAAATGCATTTGTCACCGGTGGAGTTATGGCATTAGACTGTCTGCTGGATATTGGGGTTCTGGGGGTAAATCTAGATGATGGATGAGTTCTGTTTTCCTGTCAAGACCTGTGTTTGATAAAAGAACAACACAGGGCAGAAGCACAAGACAAACAGACAGTGAAGGGAAAAGAAAACTCCCATTTATATTTGCTCTTATGCAAATCATACCGCTGAAGCTAATTGAATTGGTACCATTTGGACTTATAAAGGGAAGTTTATTTACAAAGTCAGTGTCCCATGCCTTAAAGGAGTAACTGATTGCACTTTTTTCCAAATTTTGACAGCTTATATGGCTCAATGAAATGTTTGTGACATATTTTGTTATTTTTGTTTTTACTTGCAGCAATTTTTTCCAGCCTTTCTGGGGCTTTCATTTCAGTGTTGTCACTTTAAGAGATCCCTGAGCACATTCAGTTCCACTCTCCCTCTTACATCACTGTTGCTAACATTAATTGTTCATAGCTGCCAAGGTTGCAGCCAATTAACGTAAATTTGTCTCAAAGAATGAATGAAACAATGCATCACTGGTGAGCAGGGGAGTTTGGATTCAGTGGTCGATAGGATATGACCGGTCCCTGGAGTACAATAAGCTCAGAAACATTTGTGAATGAGTTGCTAAACTGCTAGCTTCAGCTAGCCATCTATTATCACAGTTGTAAATAGTGCTAGAAGAAAATATACAAAAATAACGTCTAAGAATGACGTATAGGATAAGTCTTTATTAGACCCACAATGGGGAAATTCCAGGATTACAGCAGCAAAGGGATAGCAGCACTCAGAGCAATAGTAAATAAGATAATAAGATAAGGACTGGTTAGCCAAAGAAGTAAATAAATATACATACTGTATATACACAGTTATATACACAGTGCAGGAGCATTGCAGCTAGATGGAATAAACAGTATTACGGTTTGTTAAATTACCCTGCAGAATTTAAATATGTACCTAGACATTATATTTTGCATTTGAATCAACAGTGTTGTTGCCACACTCAGTGATTGTTACTGTCCTAGTTGTGTGTCGGAGGGGACAATCTCTATTGTGCAAAGTTGTTACGTTTAGCACATTTAATATGACCTCTACGAGCAGCCCTGGTAAGGCTATAAAGTCTGACAGCCGTAGGTAGGAAAGACCTGCGGAACCTCTCTGTTGTACACCTAGGATGGCACAGCCTACCGCTAACTAAGCTCCTCAGTGCATGCAGTGTGTTCTGCATGGTGTGGGACTCAGACTCCAGTAGAGATGACAGCTTAGCCACCATCCTCCTCTCTCCTGTCTCCTCCACCGGATCAAGGCATCAACCCAGAACAGAGCTAACTTTTTTGATCAGCCTGTTTAGTTTCTTCCTGTTGGCTGTCGTGGTGCCACTGCCTCAGCAGACCACTCTAAATATGATGGCTGATGCCAACACCAAATCGTAGAAGGTCTTCAGGAGTGCCCCTTGCACTCCAAAAGACCTGAGTCTCCTCAGGAGGAACAGCCTGTGCTGCCCCTTCTTGTAGAGCACGTTGGTGTTGTGTGACCAGTTCAGTCTATTGCTCAGGTAAACACCCAGGTACTTGTAAGATGTCACCATCTCAATGTCTGTTCCCTGGATGCTTACCGGTGCTGTGGTGGTGGTGGTGGTGGGGGGGGGGGGTGTCTTTGCCCGTGGCAGTCCACACCTGCTCCTTGGTTTTCCTTGCATTGATCTGCAGTACGCCTACCAGCCCAACAGATCCACCTCAGATGCCATTGCCGTAGCACTCCATTATTCTCTTTCCCACCTGGAAGATAAAGACTCCTACATTAGGATGCTCTTTGTCGACTACAGCTCTGCCTTCAACACGGTCATCCCCCACAAACTCACCAACAAACTGTCTTCACTTGGCTTGCACCCCACCCTCTGTGACTGGCTACTCGACTTTCTAACTGGCAGGCCCCAGTCTGTCAGGATGGGTAACAGGACCTCAGCCAGCATCATCACAAACACAGGTGTCACCCAGGGTTGTGTTCTCAGCCCCATCCTGTACAGCCTCTTCACCCATGACTGTGTTGCCTCCCACAAAGACAACATTATCCTAAAGTTTGCGGATGACACAGCAGTGATAGAACACATCACTGGTGATGACGAAGCATCCTACAGGAGGGAGGTGGCCAACCTGGTGTCATGGTGTGAGGACGACAATCTCACCCTCAACATGGACAAGACAAAGGAAATGATAGTGGACATGAGGAAAGGGAGGAGGAGACCCCATCAGCCACTGTTCATCCAGAAGCTTGAGGTGGAGAGAGTGAGCAGCTTTAAATACCTGGGCATCCACATCAGCGAGGACCTTAAGTGGACACACAACACCACAGAGCTGGTTAAGAGAGCTCAACAGCGACTGTACTTTCTGAGAAGGCTGAAGAAGTTCGGCATGTCTTCCAGGATCCTCAACAATTTCTACAGCTGCATCATTGAGAGCACTGCGTGGTATGGAAACACCACTGCCCTGGAGCGAAAACGCCTGCAGAGAGTGGTGAAGACAGCGGAGAAGATCATCAGGACTCTACTCCCCTCTCTGCAGAGCGCCCACCACTGCAGAGTCCAAAAGAGAGCTGACGCCATCCTCCAGGACCCCTCCCACCCCCAACACATACTGTTCACACTTCTACCCTCAGGTCGGAGGTACAGAAGTGTGAAATGCCGGACAACCAGACTGAAAAACTCCTTCTTTCCCACTGCCATCAGACTCATGAACATACAACAACTCCCAAAACTCTGTAACACAGCTTTGCATATAGGAACTCACACACCGACTGCTAAATTTGCACACTGCTCACCTGTACAGTAGATATGGTATCATCTGTCTGATGTCCATATCATCTCTGCTGCCACTTACCAATAATTTGTAATTATACACTGCTTGTTGCACAATGCTCATTTGCACACTGTACATAAGTCTATGCCATCTCAGGTTCACATCAGGTTGCACACTGCTCATTTGTACACTGTACATAGGTTCATGCCATCTCAGGTTCACATCATTTCTGATATCAATATACCACTATCACTTTAGTCATCCGGTGACTTCATTTTCATTTCTCTACCGCCTAGCTGTGTGTTGGTGTATGTGTCTTAGCATCCATCAGTACTAGGATTTAGTTACTGTGTTAGTGTGTCATGACCTATTAGAATTGCTTCTGTACCTTTAACTTGGCATTTGTTCAGAGAGCAAAGTAAGAATGTCATTGCTCAGGAAATGTAGCATTTCTTAACTGTGCACATGATAATAAAGCCTTTGAATCTTGAATCTTGAATCAGTGATGAGAACGATGGTAGCAGAGTCATCAGAGATCTTTAGTAGATGGCAGAGTGGTGTGTTGTGTGAAACATCAGCAGTGTGGAGGGTGAAAAGGTAAGGAGCCAGAACTGTTCCCTGGGGGGTTCCCCGTACTGCAGATGATGATATCAGACACACAGACCTGGGTTCTCACAAACTGTGGTCGGTTTGTGAGGTAGTCCAGGATCCATGATGACAGGTGAATGACAGGTCCAGCCCTGCACACAGTAGCTTGTCCCTCAGGATCACTGGTTGGATGGTGTTGAAAACACTGGAGAAATCAAAGAACGTGATCCTCACAGTGCTCCCAGGCTTCTCCAGGTGGGACAGAGAATGATGTAGGAGGAAGATCACTGCATCCTCCACCCTGATGCCATGCTGGTAGGCAAGCTGAAGTGGATCTGTCGCTGGTCCCACCAGGGGGCGGAGGTGGGCAAGGAGCAGCCTCTCCAGGGTCTTCATTAGGTGTGATGTGAGGGCCACTGGTCTGTAGCTGTTCAGATCCTTGGGGTGAGGGGTCGTCGGTATGGATACCACACAGGATGTTTTCCACAGCTGTGGTACCCTCCCCAGCTTCAGGCTCAGACTGAAGATGTGCTCCATGATCCTGCACAGCTGGTCTGTGCAGGACTTGAGGAGTCTCGAGCTGATGCCGTCCGGACCTGCAGCCTTCTTCGCCTTGATCTTCTTCAGTTCAGGTCATACCTGGGTCTTAGTCAGAGTCAGGTTGTGGCAGAGGGGCTGTGTGCTGGGAGGAGGGGGTTGTTGTTTCTGTTGGATGGGAAAACAGTGGGAGATGTACGAGAGAGGGTGGAGACAGGGCAGTTGACAGCAGCACTGGATGCAGGTGGAGGCAGCAGTAGTTGGTGGGCAGGCGGAGAAGATGGTGGTCAAACCTGTTATAAAACGGGTTCCGGTTGTTCACCCACTCCCTACCCCCTGTGGCCTGGGAGGAGGTATTCTGGTGCCCAGAGATGGTTTTGAGGCTTCTCCAGACACCACTGATGTCACTCTGCTGCAGCTTGTCCTCCATTTTCTTCCTGTAGCTGTCCTTCCCGTCCCTGATCTTCCTCCTTTGCTCCCTCTGTATGGACTTCAGCTCCTCCTTGTTTCCCGACTTGAAAATCTGGATGGAAAAGTGTTGTTAGATGAACAAGGATTTAAGTGGGGGTGATTTTTTAGAAAAGAGCGATCAAAACTGTCTGGATCAACAGTTAAGCTAATGCTACAAAGCCTGCCTGTCACCTCCTCCCTGCCTAGGCAAATGATATTTAGTTACATGGATTGACAAGGACCACCTAGCATGTTAATGCTAACAGCTGGCTGCAGCATCACAGTGACAAAATAACAAAATAAGTCAGAATGACACAAGATACGTTACTGACTGTGGATGAGTGACCCAGGTGGAAGCAGGGATGTCTATTAGAGTGACTGAAATCTAAAGAAAATAACAATATAAAGTGCACTTGGTGTGAACGTCTTAGTATCAGTGTTAGCTTGAAAGCTAACACCTTTGGCTTCCCGCCCATTTACATGGGAGACAGTTGTGTTTCCCAATCATAGAGCAGCGGGCAGGTATCAAGACTAGTGACGTTTACCTTTTAGTGACGTTGTGGAGAGAGAAATAATCAGGCAGAGAGGTCCAGATCATATCAGACTTTATTCAACTGTCTCTCTCCATTTCTCTAGTAACACAAGCCACAAAAAAGTAACAGATCTCAGGCACCTCTGCTCTTAAATCATACCACTCTGTCAGCCTTCTCTGTGGGAGGGCATGAAAAATGAAAGCATGAAACATGAAACATGAAAGCGGGCTTAAGCCTGTATATACAGACTGTTTCTCTGCGTCCCCCCAAGTCTAACACAAAATGTTTCTCCCGGGTTCCAGCACTCTGAATGGGCCATCATAGGGTGGGCATAAGGGGGTTGGGTGGGCATCGTGCCTGACAAATACGAACGCCGTGTCCTTCAAGGCCTTTGGCACAAAAGCGCATGGAAAACAGTGGTGGATTGGACCGGGTATTGTCCCTGCCACTGCATTATGTGGTGAAAGCGGGGATGGATCGATGTTCGGCGAGGGGCTGTCCGGCAAAAATTCCCCTGGGAGCTGCAGGGGCTGGGAAAAAAACAACTCTGCTGGGGAGGCTGTCAAATCCTCCTTCAGTGCTGAATGCAACCCTAATAGAACCCACGACAACCGGTCCACCCAATTTGCATCCGTAAGCGAAGCCCTGAGCGCTGCTTTAAGCGATCTATGGAAATGCTCGTATAACCCATTGGACTGTGGGTTGTACGCGGTCGTGCAATGAAGTGAGATGCCCAGGCTCTGGGCCATGGTGGACCAGAGGTCGGAAACAAATTGCGGGCCCTGGTTGGACGTGATATCCAAAGGGGCGCCGAAACGTGCCACCCATGTCATCAAAAAAGTCCGTGCAACTTCTGCGGATGCGGTGGAAGCTAGCGGGACTACTTCAGGCCAGCGCATGGTGCGGTCCACCACTGTCAGGAGGTGCGTGAACCCTTGCGATGGCGGGAGGGGGCCCACGAGGTCCACGTGAACGTGGTCGAACCGCTTAGTCGGGATATGGAACGGCTCAAAGGGGGCCTTTGTGTGCCTGTGCACTTTAGCTCGCAGGCACGCTACGCAGGCTGCCGCCCACTCTTTCACCTGTTTGCACAGGCTCGGCCAGACTTCGCTCCCACCATTTTGACTGACGCACGCGCTTTTGGGTGCGCCAGGGAATGAACCAACTCAAAAGCGGGGCGGCGCCAAACGCGTGGGACCACCGGGTGCGGGCGGCCCGGGGAGACGTCACAGATTGGGGGGGCCCCCGTCTTGCATTACTCTGCTCTCCAGCCTTAACCCTGTTGGTCCAGACTGGAGCGCGCAAACGTCTGCGTCGCCGCTCTGCGCAGTGGATATGGCCAAGTAATCTATCCCCACGTAGACTGGGGCCACTAATGCGCGCGAGAGGCAGTCCGCCACCACATTGAGTTCACCGGCCACATGCTGAATGTCGGTTGTAAACTCCGAGATTGCGGCCAGCTGTCTCTGCTGCCGGCCCGACTATGGTTCCGAAACCTTGGCCATTGCATACATTAGTGGCTTGTGGTCTATGAACGCAGTGAAGGTGAGCCCTTCCAGTCAGAACTGAAAGTGGCGTATGGCCAGGTGGAGAGCCAGTAACTCTCTGTTGAATGTGCTGCATTTACGCTCACTGTCGCGCAAAGACCTGCTAAAAATGGCGAGTGGCTGCCAAGAACCGGTGACTTGCTGCTCCACGATGGCCCCTATGGCCACGTCCGAGGCGTCGGTAGTGAGCGCTATCCGAGCCGCCGGGTCCGGGTGCGCCAGCAGCACGGCATTCGCCAGAGCTGTTTTAACCTTGGAAAACGCCTGCTCCAGCTCAGGAGTCCAGTTGACTCTGTCCGCCATTTTCAGTTTCTTAAGCACGGCATACAACGGCTGCATGAGCTGGGCTGCGCGGGGGAGGAAATGATTGTAGAAGTTAACCATCCCCAAAAACTCCTGCGGCGCCCTGACCGTCTGAGGCCGGGGAAAATTCTCCACGGCGCGCACTTTGGCTGGCAAGGGTGTTGCGCCCTCCGGTGAGATGCGGTGGCCCAAAAAATCAATCCCCGCCACCCTGAACTGGTACTTCGTCAGGTTGATTATTAATCCGTGCTCCTCCAACCTCTGGAAAACTGTCCTGAGGTGGGTTATGTGTTCATCCTTGGACGCACTGGCGACGAGGATGTCGTCCAGGTAGATGAACAAAAACGGCAGATCGCGCAACACCACATCCATCATTCGTTGGAATGTCTGCACCGCGCATTTTAACCCGAAAGGCATGCGTAAAAACTCAAACAGGCCAAACGGGGTTATTACTGCCATTTTAGGTATGTCCTCAGCGCGCACCGGGACCTGGTGGTAACTGCGGACCAGGTCTATCTTGGAAAAAATGCATGCCCCGGTGAGGTGAACCGAAAAATCCTGAATATGAGGGATGGGGTAGCGGTTGTGCGCTGTGGCATTGTTTAATCTGCAGAAATCTCCACATGGTCGCCACACTCCCTCGGCCTTAGGAACCATATGTAGCTGGGATGCCCATGGACTGTTTGAGTGCCTGAAGATGCCCAACCTTTCTAAGTTGGCAAACTCCTTGCGCTCTGTGGCCAGTTTAGCTGCGTCCAGGCGCCGAGGTCTTGCGAAAACGGGCGGCCCCGTGGTGGTAATGAAGTGCTCCACCCCGTGTTTAGTGATGGTCGCTGAAAACGTCGGGACCATGAGTGCTGGGAACTGGGTGAGTAGTGTGTGGAACTTACCCCCTGGAGCTGTGACGTTGGCTAGTGTTGTGGGCCCGGCTCCTCAAGCTGTACAGGGGAGAGAATCAAAAGACATTGCGTTAATCAGGTGTCTGTTAGCAACATCGACTAATAGTCCGTGTGCACACAAAAAATCAGCGCCTAAGATGGGGAAGCTGCATGCCGCTATGACGAATGTCCATTGGTATGTACGGCCGTGCAAGGATACAGTCAGCATCCTCTCACCAAAAGTCTTAATGTCTGAGCCGTTTGCGGCCGTCAGCTCGGGGCCGCTAGTTCCCACCAGCCAGTCAGCGTAGGACGGCAGGATGAGGCTCTTTTGGGAGCTGGAGTCCACGAGTAACCGTCTCCCCGAGCATGAGTCTGTCACATAGAGCAGCTTGTTTGCTTCACCGGTGGTCGCAGCTGCTACCGACTGCCGGTCCTGGCGTTTCCCGAACGCCTGAATTGGCACGGTGGCACGCATCAGCGTGCGTCCTCTCCAAGACGGCGGTGGTAGACACAGAGCGTGTCTCTCCGGTGCTTCTTGGCCCCTGCTGCAGCCACCATCGCTGGCTCCTCGCTTCCACTGGCCGTCTCTCTGGGGTCTGACGCCGCTGCGTTCACTGTGAGGGCTCTGGTGGTGAGGATGATCCGATCTGCCTCCTGGGCTAGTGCCCGGTAGTTGCACGCGGCCAGCAGTGGCAAGTTGGCAAGGACCGCTCTAGCCACCATCAGGAGATTCCGGAGGAAAAGGTGAGCAAAGAGGAAATGCCCGTCATCTGTGCCCATCAACGCCAACATCTTCCCCATCAATTCGACCGCCGACCCGTCTCCTAACTCGGAGCGCGTCAGGAGCCTCTCTGCTCTCTCACAGTCCAAGAGCGTGTAGCGCTGGGTCAGCACAGTTTTTAGAGCGCCGTATTTGTCATGGGCTGGGGGCAGTTGGAGCCGGCTCGCCACCTGCTGAGTTGTGCGTGCATCCAGCGCTGCGACCACATAATAGTATCTGGTGTCATCTGTCGTTATTCCCCGGAGCACGAACTGGGCCTTGGTGTGGAGGAACCAAGACTTCGGGTCGTGTAGCCAAAAGTCTGGGAGTTTGACCGAAACAGCGCACGCGTTGCTGGTACCTACCGTCCGGGTCGTCTCCGGGGTGTTAGCCTCGCGTTCCATTGTGCGTCAAGGGTCACGAGTGTGGAGAGAGAAATAATCAGGCCGAGAGGTCCAGATCATATCAGACTTTATTCAACTGTCTCTCTCCATTTCTCTAGAAACACAAGCTGCAAGCTCTTAAATCATACCACTCCGTCAGCCTTCTCTATGTGCTGCTTTAACATCAAAGCCTTTGTAATTCCCATTCTCTTTGTCACTGTTCACACCAACACACCACTCCCAGATCCACACACAAACCCGCCATGACAATTCCTTTTTGTCTTTTACGTCTGAGTGTAAATATACTGAAGTGGATCCCCACAAGTTTCCCATTTTTTAACATCAAAGAAAATCGCCAGTCGGGGAGTCAAAACGGCTTCTTGGTAAAAAACCAAGAGAAACATGAAATAAAGGCCTTTGGCTTTTTTTTTAAGAGAAACAAATGTTTTGATGTAATCAATCAAGCAACAATGTTGCACAATGTAAAGTTGCGCACTTCCGTATTGTGGTCCTGCTGCAGCTCTGGTTCTGCTTCCATTATATTTGCCCATTCACTGGTGCTTTCTCATCAATAAATCAATTTTATCACTTTCACTTATCATTGTACATATTGGAAATAGTGTACAGGGAGATCGTATTTTTCTTTATAGAGTTTGTATTTCACATTTTGATTGTTTTTGTAACCATACTGAGCCGTTTAATAGTTTGCACAGTTAGCCTAGCAGCTAGCAGCTATTGTGTTGTTTATGTCTCTTCCATTCCAAATACCACTGCATGGGCTGTCATAAACCTGTGTAATGGACATGTATTGTGAAAAGTCTTTGCACAAGCTCATTCATGTTAATTTGAGTCCATGCAATGTTACTAGGAGTGAGTCAAAGTTTATTACGAGAATAAAAAACACACTAACAACAGGAAACTAACTAAGCTAATATCAGTAACGGTAATGGTAACAGCATTAACCTAGAAAAGCACTCGGAGAACGCAGACCTCCGCCAAGCGCCACAGTTCCCCCCATACAGTGTTTGTGTGTACGTTTTCAGATTCCTTGACCATGAAAACATATGACTAGCAATTGGATTCACAATGATAGGATTAGTGGTTCAGTAGTTATTGACGGAAATGGGATTTTCCGTAATGGCGGTTTAGAGCCACAGTTACCCCCATACAGTGTTTGTGTGTACGTTTTCAGATTCCTTGACCATGCAAACATATGACTAGCAATTGGATTCACAATGATAGGATTAGTGGTTCAGTAGTAAAAGCATTACCTCCTTGGCGGAGGTAATAAACTCAAGTGTTGCTGTTGTGTCCATCTCCTCCATCTCCAAACTCCCAGGCTGCGGGCGTTGCAATTCATCGCACAACCGCGTACAACCCACAGGCCAATGGGTTATGCAAGTGTTTTCATAGATCACTGAAAGCAGCACTCGGGGCTTCACTAACGGATGCAAATTGGGTAGACAGGTTGCCGTGGGCTTTATTGGGGTTGCATTCCGCGGCAAAAGAGGATTTGGAAGCTTCCCCGGCAGAGAGCTTGTTTTTGCGCAGCCCCTATGGCTGCCCGGGGAATTTCTGCCAAATAATCCCACGCCGGACAGCTGCCCATCTCAGCTTTTGCAGCATAGCGCAAACACAGGCACGCTGCCGGGCCGTGCCCACCACAGTTTTCCACATGCTTTTGTGCCTAAAACTTTGAAGAACGCGGAGTTCGTGTTTGTCAGACACAACGACCAGCGCCCTCCATTGCGCCTGCACACATGTTGAAAATGGCCCTATCTCACAATGTTAAAGAATCCTTTAAAAAATTCCTGGATCCAGACGGTGATCTAGATCATCCCCAAAATTTAATCATTTATTCCTTGTACCATTTCCAACAACGCCTGAAAGTTTGATCGAAATCCGTCCAAAACTTTTTGAGTTATCTTGCTAACCAACAGACAGACAAACCCCGGCAAAAACATAACCTCCTGGCCTGCGGCCTGGCGGAGGTAACAAGAGATTCTGCGTACACAAAGTAATATTAAAGTCATGTAACAATCTGACCAATAGAAAGATTTCAGAAGGTTAAAGACTACAAAAACACAATTTTTAGTCAATGACCCCTTTAGAAACCTTACAGCTGAATCTGTTTTTTTCTTTCAACATTTCATTTCCAAGATGAAAAGAGAACCAGAAATAGCCTTGATATGGTTTTGGCCTTGTCGGAATAAAATCGGTATTGAGCCAGAACAGAACTAGAAAAGCACTTGGAGAGCGCAGACCTCCGCCAAGCGCCACAGTTCCCCCCATACAGTGTTTGTGTGTACGTTTTCAGATTCCTTGACCATGAAAACATATGACTAGCAATTGGATTCACAATGATAGGATTAGTGGTTCAGTAGTAAAAGCATTATCTCCTTGGTGGAGGTAATAAACTGAAGTGTTGGTGTTGTGTCCATCTCCTCCATCTCCAAACTCCCAGGCTGCGGGCGTTGCAATTGAATGAATGAATGAATGAATCTTTATTTTGAATAGATTAAGAGTACAGGTTAAGAGAAAGTGAATAATATAACAGAGGGGGAAAGAAAATCCAACAAGGTCAAATTAGACAATAAGTCCTCTGATTATACAGTTCAACATAAGTTATCCGAAATGGGTGATGGCTGAAGCCGCAGCTTATATTGCCCACCCATGTTCCATCCAAGAATTCAAAAGAAAAAACAAAAGAAATCACGGCACAACCGCGTACAATCCACAGGCCAATGGGTTATGCGAGCATTTTCATAGATCACTGAAAGCAGCACTGAGGGCTTCACTGACGGATGGAAATTAGGTAGACAGGTTGGCGTGGGTTTTATTACCTCCGCCAGGCCGGAGGTAATAAAACCGTTGCTTTTCTTGTTTGATTGTTTTGGTCACAGCCACAAGTGCATTAAAGAGACACACCAGTGAAAATCAAGTTGTTTTTTTTCTTGTTAACATGTCTGTAACATGATTTTTTTTTTGCCTTAGAAGACATACTAAGAGAAAAAATCACTCTTATGTGTCATGTTTGTTTTTTTGTTTTTGTTTTTTGCTATGAAAGTTCAGTTAAGCTCCCGCTTGGCAAAAGGGAATTTAAACAGAATGTTTTTTTTATGATGTCACTATAACAGGTGAACCAATCAGGACTAAGCACTAGTTGTTCAAATTTGCCAGCTTGCAGAAGACCTGTGTGTACTGGTGGGTGGGCCTAATTAGATCCTGGCATTTGAAGGAGGAGAAAAAGGGAAAAGATTTTTGCAAGCAACTGCAAGACAATGAAAGTTTTTTTTTTTTTTTGCCGAAAAAAAGATACAATTTTAGACAATGTAGATTTGTTTTTAAGGGGATTTAAGGGGGATTTATATCCATGGGAGTGTATTTTTTTTTTTTCCACAATATCTTTATTGAACCTTTTTTTTTTTTTTTTTTTTTTTTTTTTTTTAACAAACATGATACAAACAATCAAACACTAACACTAAAGTACTACAAAAAAAAAAAAAATGCACTAAAAACACCAACAACCACCAACAAAATCAAGTCTTCAACAATGCTCCTCTGTTTAGTCTAGACAATCCAATACATAAGTATACATATTATGTTCACCAGTTTGGAATTTACAAGGTCCACACACATCATTCACCTTCTTCTTCAAGAGTTATGTTTAAATTTTTTACATAATCAATAAAAGGTCTCCATATATTCTCAAACACAATTTCCTTTGATTTTAGTATATATGTTATTCTTTCTAATGGAAGGTTTGTTAACATCTGTCTTAACCACTGAGTCACATCTGGTCTATGAGTCTTTTTCCATAATAGTGCAATACATTTTTTGGCATTAAGCAAACTGAGGTCTATGAATGTTCTTTCACTTTTATTAAAATTATGCTTTTCTGGGTACAGACCCAACAAAAACAGTTTAGGATTCAATATGATTTGTTTTGAGATTATTTTTTCAATTGTTACCCTCACCTCTTCCCAAAACATTCTTATTAATCTACATTCCCATAAACAATGAAATAGGGTTCCTTTACTTTCCATGCATTTTGTGCATGTATCTGGTATATTTTTGTTATATCTATTTAACTCCTCCGGTGTAACATACATCCGCATTAACCATTTGAAATGTATCAATTTAAGGCGTGCATTTATTGATTTGGTTTGAGCTTCTGTACAAGCCAATTCCCATTGTTCCTCTGAAATTTCAATTTGCAGATCTTCTTTCCAGTAGTTTAATCTTTTCAGTGAATTTTCACTTGAAGATAGTGTCAGTGAGTTATAAAACTCTGAAATAATACCCTTTCTTTTACTATCTTTCATCATCATTTTTTCCAAGGATGAATAAATAGGTCGAGTGAGAGCTTTATTTTGATTTGATCGAATAAAGTTTCTAAGTTGAAGATATTTAAAAAAATGTGTTCTATTGAGATTAAATTTGATCCTCAGCTCTTCAAAAGACATTATGTTGTCTGCACATGGCAAATATAAATCCTGAATCTTTTGTATCCCTTTTAAATTCCATACTTTAAATACAGCGTCCGCTCTCCCTGGTTTAAAATATTGATTACCCCATATTGGACTAAATTGTGACAATAACTGTGGTTCTTTTAAATAGTTTTTAGCTTCACACCATATTTTGATCATATGCTTTACAAATGGATTTTTAACTTGTTTTTGTAATTTTTTTGCCGAATCTGAGTATATGAATATGGGAAGAGGTAAAGGTAAATTGTATGATTCCATTTCAGTCCAGTGAGGGAGATCATTTGATGAAAAATAATATGTCATAGACCTCAGTTGTGCCGACCAATAATACAACATAAAATTTGGACATTTCAGACCTCCACGATCAAATGGTAAATATAATAAAGACAAACGTAATCTAGCCCTCCTGTTGTTCCATATAAATTCCACTAACTTTTTTTTTATTCTTGAGAATAGATCTAAAGGTGGTGATAAGGGAATGTATTGAAATAAATAAAGTATTTTAGGTAAAATATTACTTTTAAGTATATTGATTCTCCCGATCATCGACATTGGTAGTGACATCCATCTCTGAGTTAACTCATTGATATCTGACATTAAGGCTTCATAGTTGACACTGGCGACTGATTCTAGCTTAGGCATAATTTGGATTCCTAAATATTTAAACTGATTTACAACATTGAATTGATTTACCTCAGGGGCTGGGTAATTTCTCTGGGTCTCATTTAGCATTAATATTGAAGATTTAGTTTTATTTATTTTATATCCTGATATTTCCCCAAAATTCTTTATTAAATTCAACAAGGTTGGAATTGATTTTTTTAGATTCGACATAAACAAAATTATGTCATCGGCGTACAGGGAGATTTTATGTTCTGTTGGTCCAACTTTAATTCCATATATTTGTGAATGTAAACATATCGCTATCGCTAAAGGTTCAATTGCCATAGTAAACAGTAAAGGTGAAAGTGGACAGCCTTGTCGACATCCTCTATTGATTTTTATTGGTTTTGAAATATTGTTATTTGTTAGGATTTCTGCTGTAGCATTATTGTATATTATTTGAACCCATTTTATGAAATTATTTCCAAGTCCAAACCTTTGTAGGACTTCAAAAAGAAAGGGCCATTCAACTCTATCAAAGGCCTTTTCGGCGTCCAATGATAGGAGAGCTGTATCCGGTGCTTCTTTATTAAAATAAATAATATTAAATAGTCTTCTTACATTATGGAAGCCTTGTCTACCCTTTATAAAGCCATTCTGATCTCGATTAATAATATTTGGTAAAATTTCTTGTATTCGTCTTGCTAAAATTTTACAAATTATCTTAAGGTCGGCGTTTAATAGGCTTATTGGTCTCATATTTTCACATTTATTAGAGGGCTTACCTGGTTTTGGCAGCAGTATAATTAAGGCATTATTTATGTATGATGGTAAATTATTATTTTGAAATGCTTCTAAAACCATTTCCAAAAAAGGTTTTATTAATTTATTCTTAAATTTTTTATAAAGGTCAACTGGAAGACCATCTGGTCCTGCACTTTTTCCTGATTTCATATTATCAATGGCTAGCCCAACTTCTTCTTGACTAATTTTAGAATCCAATATCTCCCTGTTTTCATTTGGAATACACGGTATAGATAGTTCGTTCAAAAACCCATTTAGTTTTGTTAAATCAGGTTCATTTTTGGTATCATATAATTTTTCATAGTAATCTCTAAAGGCTCTATTAATTTCTAAAGGATCTATAACTACCTGTCCATTACTTATAATACTGGTAATTGGTGTTTTAATTTCCAATTGTTTAATCTGCCATGCTAATAATTTTCCCGATTTTTCACCTTGTTCATAAAAAGATTGTTTCAATCTTAGAAGACTCGAGGCAGCTCTATTCGCTGATTTTTTGTCGTATTCAGCTCTCAAAATCAGTAATTCATTCTCCAACCTTGGGTCACTTCCTGCATACACTTTTTCCTGAAGATTTTTTATTTTATGTTCCAATTTAGCTCTCTCCTCTCGAGTCTTCTTAGATTTTGATCCTGTATAACTAATAATATGTCCCCTAATAAAAGCTTTGAAAGCCTCCCACTTTACACATGCTGATGTTTGTGTAGTATTGATGTCAAAGAACTCGTCTATCTGTTTTTCTATATACTTGACAAATTCCTCATCCTGAAGCCATTTATGCTGAAATTGCCATCTACCTGATTCCTTTGTCAATTTTTTATCTACATATATTAGACAACAGGGTGCATGATCAGAGATCACGATGTTATCATAAAAGCAGTTTTGAATCTTGGACCTTAATTCTGTGGAAATCAAAAAATAATCAATACGTGAGAATGTCTTGTAGGTACTGGAATAACAAGAATAGGCTTTAACTTGTGGTTTCATTTCTCTCCATATATCTAACAATCTCAATTCTTTCATAAAATGATTAATAGTCATCCTACATCCAATGTGCGTACAATCCAGTCCTGTTGATCTATCCACACCTGGATTCAATGTACAATTAAAATCCCCTGCTATTATATGTTGCCCTGTAAGTGATGATAAGATGAGAAATAAATTAGCAAAGAACTTCTGATCATCTATATTGGGACCATATAAGTTCACAAGATTTATATTTTCTAATAGCAAAGAACCTTGAATGATTACATATCTTCCAAATTTGTCTCCAATTACATTTTTCACTTGAAAAGGAACTGATTTATGTATGAGAGTCATAACTCCCCTGGCTCGGGACGAAAATGAAGAGGTGAATACACTTCCCTGCCATCTACTCCTAATTCTTTTAACATCCTCCTCTATCAGATGAGTTTCTTGTAAAAACACAATTCTTGAACCCATGTCCTTTATTTTATTCATAACTTGTTTAAGTTTTTTTAAATTTTGTAGACCTCTGCAATTCCATGAAGTTAAATTAAGGTTAACACTTTGGTCCATGATCAATAGAGAGTTTGGGATTACCTTGCAGTGTAAACATGCTCATACAGAGAAGCAAAAACATGAGTGGTTGAACATTCATCCTACAAACTACACACAAACAAATTTCCCCTTCCCACACTTGTGGCAAACCCCCCAAAATCAAAAGAAAAATTCTGTCTCCCGATATAGCCATCGACCGTTCCACACCCACGGGGAACAGCCTAAGCCACTCCTTCTTCATCCTCCCAATCACCCTAACTCTACTGCTTTTAATGACGTAACATTAACTCTCCTCTGTAGTTTTCCAACTTAACTCCAAAATTTTTAACAACTTTGTACATCATAGTTTTTTGGGGTTTTTTTGTTTGTTTTGTTTTTGTTTTGTTTTTTTAATATATAATACAATCTATATTTTGTAAACTTACTATTTACTTCAAGTCAGTCAGATGCCTGTGCAAATGCTTTATTATTCTACCTTATATTTTGTTCATGCTTAGCTCCCACCAGTCTCTTCTTCTTCTTTGATCTTCTTGATGAACTCCTGCGCCTCCTCTGGGGTCTTGAAGATGTGGGTTCTGCCCTCATACGTGGTCAGCAGTCTCGCAGGATAGATTACACCATGACGAATCCCAAGGTTGCGCAGCTCCTTACGTACGGGATCAAACTGCTTCCTCAATTGCTGGATTCCTGTGGCCAAATCTGGGTAGAACCGCACCTGCTGGTCCTGGTGTTTAATCTCTCCTTTAGCACGTGCAGCGTTGAAGATCTTCATCCTGTCTCTGTTGCTAAGAAACTTCATAATTAAGGTCCTCGGCGGTCCCTTATCTCTCCGTGGGCCAATACGATGTGCTTTTTCCAGAACCACTGCTGATTGCAACTCCTCGCTGCCCAGCACCTCCGGAATCCACTTTTCCAGAAAGGAACATACGTCCCGACCTTCTGATTCCTCTGGAAGACCCACCAGCCTCAAATTATTCTGTCTCGACCGAGATTCCAAATCCAAAATATTATCTTCCAGAGATTTATTTTTTTTTTCCAAAGTGCGCACCTTTAATTGAAGATGGGTGACGTCATCTTCAGCACTAGCGAGACGGAGCTCCATCTGCGCCGTTCGTTCTACACAGTCACCCAATTCCTTTCTTATTCCTTCCAGCGCTGTCATAATCCCATCAAATCTAGAGGAAAAGTCCGCTCTCATTGAACTCATGGCAGCCATCAGCGCATCTGCGCCATTCCCCGCAGAAATCGCGCCGCCGCCAGCCTCCTCCGCCATATATGGAGCCTTGTTTGCTGCGTCACAGACCTGAAAGTCCGTTAATTTGGACTGTTTCGGCGGCTCGCTTTTTCCTTTTCCTGGTTTTCCAGCCTTAGGCTTCGCCGACATATCCTCGCCCAAATGCTGGGATACGTTCTGTCCCAAATGAGAGAGTTATTTGCCGATTTTTTTTCTCCAGGAGCAGAGCAGAGCGAGACACGTCCGTCCTACGTGGCAGCCATAACCGGAAGTCCGGGAGTGTATTTTTAACTTTTTTTTCATATTTAGACCTACTTATCTTTTTTGTAAACTATCAAATGTAGTTGTTGCTTTTGCCAGTAATGTTTAAAGAAATCATTATGTTGACTTTTCAGTAAGTGAATTAACACAATACAAAATGCATAGGCATGTTTTTTTCATAACTTCAGGCTGTCTTGGCTGTGACCAAAACAATAAAAAAAAATGAAAAAAAAAATCAGATCTGTTGGCCCTTTTTGGCTCAATTCCAGTTTTATTTTGACATGGCCAAAACCAAACAATAGCTATTTCCCGTGGCTGTGTTTTCATTTTAGAAATGAAATATTCAAAGAATGAAGAGTACATGGATTCACCTGCACCCACACTGGGCCCTCAATCTTTTTTTTTTTTTCATCACGGGCAGAACAAACGTAGCACTGTCTTGTCATTAAGAGGAATAAATATTGATATGCTCTAGTGGGCTAGTATGTTAATTAAATATGTGCTCATCGAAATTCAATGACAGCTGGAATTTCACAGTGAGCAGGGGATGTCGCTGCTCCCCAAGAGTGTAAAACATAATTGGTTGACAGCAAAAAGCAACACACAATTAGTTAGGGAGGTTTAATTAATATTATTCAGGCGAGGTCCTGGGCTTAGATGCATCCTACTGTGTGCCCCCTCTGTGTCATACAGATGCAGCAGATGCGGGGCAGGGATTTCGAAGCATTTGGTTGACATGTACAACAGGAGTCTGTGGCTGGAACTGTGCTCCTCCGAAGAAACAGATGATGGAATTTAAATTCCCTACGGCACATTATCACTGCCTAAATGTCACAAGTTGTTCTCCGGTGAACAATGGTGAGTGTCTGACTGTTACGAAAATAAACTATGTGTCACCATGCACAATATGTAGAAATATTCCAAACATGACTTAGAAACATCATACTTGGTAAGAGAACAAATGGGTCAGGCAAAATTCTGTTGGGAAACAACTGCTTGGATATTGTTGGCATTATAACACATTTTTACCCCTGCCAAGGAGAATATGTTGTGATCAGTATTAATATGTCTGGTTTTTTTATGTTCGTTTGTATGAATAGCCAAAAATGACAGCACAGGTTTTGATGAAATTTTCATGAGAAGTAGCCCTCGACCAGATCTGGATCAGTATATAAGAAATTATGTACTTTTTAACATCTTCTGGGATTATGCACTCTCTGAGTACTCTGTAGTTGTAAGAGCTTTATTTCTTTGTGAAAGACAATGACTCAAGATCACACTAAACCAGACTCTGGTGACAAAAGTAGCTGCAAATATGTTGTTAGAAAAAGGAGCTCATGTTAACCACAACAGCTAGCATAAACATCAAATTTGACCTCCATGGGGACCTTAAAGAACTTTATAACATTTTTATGGGCCTCATTCATGAAACATAAATGAGCGTATGGCTATAGTGACAAATAGGAGTTAAAACTGCCCTACTATTGGTCAAATACACTCAAGGGATTTAATAATGTACCACTCTATTTTTGGCCCAATTTGGGGGGCACTTTTCAATATTAACAAAAACAAGATGTACAAATGCATGTAGGGTAATTCCCAACATTTGGGATTTGGTCATGCCTGAATGATTATTGTGAGTAGCCTGTATCTCAAAATGCAGTTTTTGGGGAAGAAGTCACATTACCTCAGTGTTTGGTGCTTATGTTTCTTGGCATTTTTACCTCCGCCAAGGAGGTAATGTTTTTTACCGAGGTTTGTTTGTCTGTTTGTTTGTCTGTTACCAACATAACTCAAAAAGTTATCAATGGATTTTGATGAAATTTTCAGGAAGGGTGTGTAATAGCACGGGGAACAGATGATTAGATTTTGGCGATGATCTGAGAGTGCATACCTCCACCAAGGGCTTTGTTTGTATTTGTGCAGCAGGATTACACAAAAACTACTGAATGGATTTGGATGGAATTTTCACCAGAAGTGGTTCTTGGGCTAGAGAGGAACCCATTACATTTTGGTGATGATCTGGGAATGCATACCTCAGCCAAGGCTCTTCTCACAGTGTGTCAGCAACGACACTCCAAAACTAATGGACAGACTTTGATGCAATTTTCACCACAAGTGGCTCTAGGCCTACACACAAACCCATTACATTTTGGAGGTTTTCCATGACAGACTGAAGGAGCCTTGGCAGAGGTATGCGCTCGCTGAGTGTTTTTCTAGTTTTATTTGTTTTTTCACAGATTAACTTAGGATATTCATTAAAAGGTAATGGGAAGCAATATATTAGTAGTCATCTGCATACAACACAAAATACACCAGTGAATTTACAAATAAATGTAGTGGTGCGTTATCCCTTGAGTGTATATTGCCTGAAGCAGCCAAAGTGGGGCACAGTCACAACTCCACATGCTGAAAATTTTACACCAGACAGGTCTGACTAGTTTAACTCTCTAGCGTCACCTGCCAGCCAGTGTCCAGCCAATGTAAAACGCCCCACGGGTGGGACACCGGAATGTTAAGCTAATGTGAAAACAGGACATAACCTTAGCCAGGATTTCTGCACTGCCACATCACATTTTTGTGTCGCAGCAGTCTGAAATAGCTTTTACTTCCATTAAACCTATTTGATGCCAGGTCTCAACATGTTTGCTCTAGAAGAGGGTACTGTTCGGAACAGAATGATCTGCTGAGGAGGGATAATTTTCTTCACCTGTGCCCATTAATTTGGCAAGATGAAAGAAGTCAAACAGGGCCTTCATAACCTTTCCTTTCAGAGGACTGTCATAAGTCTTCATGTCAGTCCCAAACAAATTACTGAATTTTCCCCGGGTCTATAAATATATAAGTAGACTTCTGATCGTCTTTCTGCACAGGTTTTTATTTTTTATTAACCTCTTTCAGGTGACTGATTTGTTAGGTTTAGTCTACAATGATAGGTGAAATTGAAACTTCTTTTTTTTGTACAGTTATACCATACTACAAAATTAATTATGGTTCAATTAAAAATACAGAAGAGGATTTTATATTTACAGTATGTAGCCATCTAAAGCGGTTTTCCTAAACTGTAGGAAAGTTGGTGTTTCATATTCTTTTACTGACTGAGTCCTATGTGGTAACTTCTAGGCAAAAACAGAAGAAAAATAGGAATCATATTATGGCACTACAATAAACGTTATATTATTATCTGTCCATATTGCATGTTGGATGAATGAAAACTTTCTCCATTGACACTACCAAACTGCATGAGGATAGATCCAGTAGATGGTGTGTGTGGTTCCCCATGCTGAAATCTACTTTTACATTTTACAATGTAACTGATTAGATGAAATAAGCCAGGTATTGTCCTATTCGTTCAGTCTGTCAGTCCCCTCCAGGATTTTGTTCGATGTTTTTATGATTGTTGCGGCCCAAAAAGCCAGAATTTGCGGGAGCTTTTTTTAAAAGTTGCGATAAAGGTTGCAATGTTTGGAGAGGTTTTTTTTGCACTAAAAGTTGTGGGAAGAATTACAAATTTTAAAGTAGATGTTTTTTTCCAGCTTACTACAGTGATATTCTGTATAACAACACAAGAAAAGCACAGGATTGTCAAACATTCCCTATTACAGTGATTTGTAAATTAAGCAGAAACTTCTGCTATACAGAAAAAAAACTCTTCTGTGCAACAGCCAGTACAGACTTTAACACAATATCCATTACAACAGCTAAACTGCATTGAATGCATGTTAAAGAGTACAGATGTGGAAATTATTTGCAGCGCCTTCATTTGAAAACACCCTACGGTCCCAACCACTCTGTACCGAGCGGAAAGGAAAAAATAAATAATTTATTCTGTTAGTCTGTATTGTCTATTGGAGTCTGTGTTTTTCTGGAAAAAAAAATGCAGACAATATTCCTATGCCTAACTCCTACGTGTCTGTCTATCTGCCACGCCTCTTGACACACACACACACACACACACATCTTTCATTTATGGGGGGAGTGGGGGGGGCGGTTGTCCATGTTCAGATCAGAGATTCACAGCTTTAAAGCTCATTGGCAAGATGTAGTAATGATTTTATCTCTAAAGATGTATGAAATGATCAAACGCTGGCTGTAGTGTTAGACTTGCTTGTTTGTGATTTTATGGAGTCTCTTGTCATGTGTGCGCCCGCAACAGGGTGCTTTTGGGGCAGGGGGACGTTTTTCAACACAAACGCAGCACTTCGTATAGGCAGTCAGGACGGAGACGTCCACCGACAGGCTGGGAGACACGGAGGAAGGGACAGTGTTGGAAACCTCGCAGGTGAGTGTTTTTCTTTTTAATCATACACTGTTTTTTGCTGAAGCGTTCCGTTAATACTTACTGTAAACACGGAAGTGAACGCGATGTAGCGATGCATTTGATTGGTTAGACTGAGCGTTTCAGCACCACTCAGCTGAAATTTGATTGGTGAAATTGGCGGAAGTTGACGAGGATTGGAAAAAATTGCGGGAAAGTTGTGGTGATTGGATAAAGTTGCAAGGTTGCACAATAGTTGCGCTGATTGGCTGAATTCGCGTGAACTGACGCAATCACAACATCGTGAAATCCTGGAGGGACTGGTCTGTGGCACATCTTCATGACAAAATTGTTGTCAAGGTCTTTGCACTATTTGTATGCTTACATGAGAACCAGTATCCTTGTTATGAACCTTATCCTGATTACAATCATATTCCAGTGCTTAGCATTTACATGACACAAGAGAACCCTGGTTATTCGTATCCTTCTAAGACTTAGAGGTGGAAATCACTAGAGGCCACACAATACAATATTCTCATGATACTTGGACCACAATTCTATATATTATAATGATCTTGCAATATGCTGACTTGCAATAGCATACTGTTTTGATCTTTGTCTTGTTCAACTCCCTGCTAGATTTCAGCAGTCGGTCCTTTCCTGTGCTGACCTAACCAGACAGTGAGCATTTAGCACCACCTAATGGTTTGAAAAGTCAGTTGATTTTAATTACTTTGGTACCTAAATAGGGAAGTTTGTATTTGCAACATTTATCATCAATGTTTAATAAAGTATCACAATACTGGTGTCTCTGAATCAATATAGTATTGCTACCACAAAGTATTGTACTGTTAGCATGTATTGACTTTTCCCCCGCCTATAATAACATTGTGTACATGGTCACACAAGTATCCTAGTTATTAAAATATTTCTTTGTTTGTGCATGTGTTTGTTATGATTACAACACAAGTCACTGTGTGTGTAACATTCAAGGCTAAAAATGACGACTTTGGCTTATACTGGGTTTAGCCCGACTAAGTATCAGCATTGCCTGTCATGTTTGGCTTTAATTGATAAGTATTGAGTGTATATATGGACAATTTTCAGTCAGCCAACAGTTCTAGTAAAAATCTTTTTTTTTTAATTGATCTTATGTAATATTCTAATTTTTTGAGCAACTGATTTTTGGGTTTTCATTAGCTGTAAGTCACAATCATTAAAATGAAAATACATAAACACTTGAAATTAATCATTCTTGGTGTAATGAATCTATATTATATATGCATTTCACTTTTTGAATTGAATTACTGAAAAAAATTAACTTTTCAATGATATTCTAATTTATTAAGATGCACCTGTATATACGCATTAAATTCCCAGTTGCTTTGAAAATGGTCCAGGTAGCAATATTAGATCTCACATTAATGGGATATGGTTGTACTCTGATTTCTAAAGTCAGGTATGATGTTTACACGCAGAATTACATAAAGAGTGTGATATCCTACCGTGTAGCAATGATCACACTTGAGTTATTTCTTTGGCTAACTCTGCCGTTTATTCTGCAACACACATAATATGACTGAACATGGATTCTGCGCGGGGTTTTCACACTCTTGTTCTAATGTGTCCCCTTCATAGTAGTGCTGAACAATACAGGTAGTTCCCCCTAGAGGCATGTGCCAGTAATGTTCTATTTTAGACTTGCAGTCTACCACATCCCTCCCCTCTAGATTAAACTACTCTTAATTACACTAGCCAATTACTAGACATCCTGGAACTCCCATTTAACCCTGAACTATCACAGTTACTTTTTAATTTCTTAAACACATGTGTCATACACATAATTTCTTTCTTTTTTTTTTTTTTTTCACATGTATAACACACATAACAGTCTAACTGGGGATTTGGTTTGACTACCGCATCCCAGTGAGGTTCCAGGACGCATTCTTGTCCTGTGGCTGGGGAACTCACTACTGACTAAGTATAGTCCTTCAAGTAGTCTGGAGCTTTCCTAGCTCGCTGAGATCTTCTCACGGCGGGTGAGCCAACTGCAGGTGAAGACTCAGACTGCTCCACTGTTTCGGCTGCTGCAGTGCTGCCCGTAGAATCTGCAGAGACGGTTACCTCAGGTTTCACCTGAAGTGGTGGTTCGTTGATGCTCTCCTCAGGATGGGTGTCAGACAACACCTCTGGTGCCATCGGCAGGGGAATGGAGCTCCTACCACGAACTTGGTCGATGTGTCGCCTCACCACTTGTCCATGACCTAATGTCACCTTGAATGACACAGGGCCTGTCTTTTCTGTTATTTCTCCTGGTACCCAGGCTGGTCCTGAGCCGAAGTTGCGGGTGTAGACCACGTCTCCTTCTCTCAGTATTCTCTCTCTAGCATGCATGTCATGATAACCTTTTTGTTTCTCTTGTTTATCATGCACTTTGTTTCTGAAGTCTGGATGTATTAAGTCAAATGTTGACCTCAACTTCCTTCCACACAACAGCTCAGCTGGTGACTTGCCAGTTGTAGATTGGGGTGTTATTCGATAGCTGAACAGAGCTCTCGACATTCGGGTTTCAATAGAGTCTCCTGTCATCTTTTTCATGAGTGACTTGAACGTCTGCACGGCCCTCTCGGCTAAGCCGTTAGAAGAAGGATGGTATGGCGCAGTCGTGATGTGACGTATGCCATTCTTTTCAGAAAACTCTTGGAACTGTTCACTCGTAAAACATGTACCGTTATCTGATACTATGATTTCAGGTATGCCATGTTGGCTGAAACTCTTTCTAAGACATTCAATGGTAACAGTAGAAGTAGAGCTACTCACAGAATATGCATCGATCCACTTTGAGTATGCGTCAACTATGATCAGGAACATTCTTCCCATCCATGGACCTGCGTAGTCAATGTGAATTCTTCTCCATGGTTTATCTGGAACTTCCCAGGGATGTAGTGGGGCTGCTGGAGGACTGTTCCTGTTCTCCTGGCATGCCGCACATGACTTCACAAGCGCCTCCACCTCTGCATCCATGTTGGGCCACCACATGTAGCTCCTCGCCAACGCTTTCATGCGAGTGATGCCAGGGTGTGCTTGGTGTAGTTGTTGCAGTAAGGCATTCCTACCAGGTGGTGGAACAACCACGCGTCCTCCCCACAGGATACAACCTTCCTGGGTGCTGAGCTCATCCTGTCGTCTGGCATAGGGAATGAACTCAGGACTGTTCATCTTCGGCCATCCTCGCAAGATGTATTCTCGCACTCTTGCTAGAACAGGGTCTTTGTCTGTCCATTTCTTTATTTGTTGCGCGTTCACCAGGGGCACGCCGATATCTTCAAACAATAGCACTCTCTCCTCCTCCTCAGGCGTGCTGTCTCTTCCTCCATCCAAGGGTAGCCTACTCATCGCGTCAGCATTCGTATGGTCCCGTCCGGCTTTGTAAACGATGGTGTACTCATACGCTGCTAATGTAACGGCCCATCTCTGAATTCTCTGAGATGTCATCTGGGGTATGGCTCTCATTTCACTGAACAGTGAAATTAGTGGCTTGTGGTCAGTCACTATAGCGAACTGTCTCCCGTACAGGTATTTGTGGAATTTTTTTACACCAAATACTACTGCAAGGCCCTCCTTGTCTAGCTGGGAGTAGTTTTTCTCAGCTGCACTAAGAGTTCTTGAGACGAACCCTATGGGTCTCTCTGAGCCATCCTCCATACGATGAGAGAGTACAGCACCCACACCGTAGGGTGATGCGTCACACGCCAGGATGAGTGGTTTGTTTGAATCATAGTGCACTAACACACTACAGGACTGAAGTAGCACTTTGGACTCTTCAAACGCCTTCTGCTGCTTGACCCCCCATGACCATTTTTCTTCCTTCTTAAGTAAGGTATGTAGTGGTGCCAGCAGCGTGGAGAGCTTTGGGAGGAACCTATGGTAATAGTTCAACAAGCCCAGGTAGGCTTTTAACTCAGTAACATTTTGTGGCTCAGGCGCCTCCGCAATGGCTTCCACTTTGTCTGTTAGAGGGTGTAGACCACTGGCGTTGATCTTGTGGCCTAGGAACACCACCTCTTTTCCCATGAACTCACACTTGCTTCTTTTCAACCTCAGACCGCTTTTCTCCAACCGTTGAAGCACTTCCTCCAGCGTTTTCAGATGTTCTTGTTCATTTGGTCCTGTACAAAGGATGTCATCCAAATAAATGGCAACATTCGGAATTCCACCTAGGATGCCCTCCATAGTTCTCTGGAATATAGCAGGACTGGAAGCTACTCCAAATGGTAAGCGTGTGTAGGTATATAAGCCTTTGTGTGTATTGATGGTTACATACTTTCTTGATTCTTCTTCCAGGACTACTTGTTGGTAGGCGTGACTCATGTCTAATTTCGTGAAGTGTCGGCCGCCGTTCAGCTGTGCGAAGAGGTCCTCCACTTTAGGAATTGGATACTGATCCACCCGTGATGCTCGATTGACAGTGAGTTTGTAATCTCCACATATTCTAATGGAGCCATCCGGCTTTCTCACTGGGACTATGGGCGCCGCCCATTCTGCAACCTGCACTGGCTCAATGATCTTGTCATCCAGCAGCCTCTGTAGCTCGCTTTCAACCAGTGGCTTGACTGCATAGGGTACCGGTCGGGGTTTGCAGAATCGTGGTTGGGCCTCCTTGTCCACATTAATCTTTGCAGTGACACCTTTTAGCTGTCCTAAGCCTTCTTTGAACACCTCAGCGTGTCTTTCGAGGATCTCCTCCAGCTGCAATTTGGGCTGAGATTCCACTTTATTCACCAACTGATCAATCATGGCCAGTTCTTGTAGCCAACTTCGCCCTAGTAGATTTGGTCCTTCGCTCCCAACTACTACTACAGGTAAGTCCTTTTCTTTGTTTTCGTGCTGCACCTTCACTTGTGCCATGCCTAGCACGTCTAGCTTCTCTCCTGTGTATGTTTTTAATTTTAATGAACAGGGATTTAATTCTGCTGTGTCTGTTTTCTTCCACAGTTGTGTATATTGCTGTTTACTTAATATGGTTACTCCACAGCCTGTATCAACTTCAAATGTTACTTTCATTCCATTAACATTCATGGTACGCGTGATGGGCGCTACCTTGGTCAGCTCCTCTGACGTGTTGTAAATTGTGTGAAAATCCATGTCTTCTGTATCACTTTCTCCCTCCCCTCTCAGTTGATTCGCTCGCTGTTCCTTTCCTGGGCCCTTGTTTTCATACTTTTGCCCATTAACTGTCGCTTTCAGCACCTGTGCGCTGTCCACCTTTATTCTACATGCTTTCTTAATGTGCCCTCGCTTGCCACAATTATGACACAGCTCAGTGGCAAATTTGCACTCGGCGGCATTGTGCTGGCCTTTGCAGCGATAACAACTGGGGAATTTGTGCTGAGTTTTGTCAGTCAACACTTTGTGGACACCTACTTGGGTCTTAGGCACACGAACATGCGTTGCTGTGTCCTCTGTTAGCTTCCCTTGCATCTCTCTCACATCTTTAGATGCTGTTTCCATCGCTTGGCATAATTCCAAAGCCTTCACAAAAGTGAGTTTTGTTTCAAATAAAAGTCGCCGTTGCATACGGTCATCATTCACTCCACACACAAGTCTGTCTCTTAACATTTCTTCCAATGAGTCTTTGTAATCACAGTGCAGTGTTAATTTCCTCAATTCTGCCACATACTCTGCTATGGACTCAGTGTTCCTCCTTATGCGTGAATTAAATTTGAATCGTTGCACGATTTCACTTGGTTTGGGGCTGAAGTGCTTCTGAAGCTCAGCAGTAAGCTGGTCGTACGTTTTATCTTTCGGTAATGCAGGGCTTATTAAATTTCTCAACAAGCTGTAAGTAGTTGCACCAACTCCACTCAACAGTACAGCCTTCCTTTTGTCTGGCTCCTCAATCTCATTAGCTTGGAAGAAAAAGTCCAACATTTCACTATATTCTTCCCATGACTGAGTCGAGTTATCAAAAGGGGTTACCGTTCCGATTACAGCCGCCATTGCTCGTCGTGGTGGGGAAACCTCGTTTTTCCTCCTCTGAACTTGCACTCGAACTACTGGAGTCACTTGAGTTCGCCACACTTGCAATGTTCTCTGTTTCTCGCCGCTGATTTTTTTCTTTTAATCCTCGTCGCCAATTGTGTGATATCCTACCGTGTAGCAATGATCACACTTGAGTTATTTCTTTGGCTAACTCTGCCGTTTATTCTGCAACACACATAATATGACTGAACATGGATTCTGCGCGGGGTTTTCACACTCTTGTTCTAATGTGTCCCCTTCATAGTAGTGCTGAACAATACAGGTAGTTCCCCCTAGAGGCATGTGCCAGTAATGTTCTATTTTAGACTTGCAGTCTACCACAAAGAGGATACTTAAAAACAATCATATCTAGTATACTGGTACACATGTAAACTCATTCTATATTTTAAACAATTTTATTTGCAACTTCTATGGACCTTAAATTGGGCAGGATCACTTACACTATGGAGACAAGACATATTGGCTAGACTGGCCTTATTCTTACCAAAATATTTTCCTCTTTCAATAAAACATATACACAAAACCATTTTTACCAGTGCAGCTGCTCCCTAAGCATTTTTATTACAGTCAGACACCTCTTACAGTAAGATCCAAAAACCCAGAGACTAAATTCATGCCCACCACCACCTGTCACCCTGACTGTTTCTGCTTTCTTCCCACAGTGCCGCTGACACCTGGAGTCCTCTGTGAGTTATGTATCACGCTCACTTAAATGGCCTCACATGGCTTATGGACAACAATCCGCTTTGTTTTGGGCTATTGTACGAAACATTAAAAAGCAATTTGCTGGCAGACCTATTGAGCAGACCTGCAATCAGTCGCCCAACATCACTCCCCTGGTAGATTGTTATTGTCATTGACTGGATGGGGGAGGGGGACCTCTGACAGTAGGCAGTTGGGAAATTACATGCTTTATTGCACTGCGCTCCACAAAAGCTAAGTTGAAGAGAATTTAAAGTTGGGATCATGGAGACACTGAAAAGAAAAGGCAATCTGCAGGTTTTTTTTATTGTCAAAATTAGGCATGAATAATGAACAACTATGCGGATTTAAGGTTGCTAATTATATTTCTTATCAAACACTTGGCTCTTACCAAAATAAGCTTCTAAGATGGTACAGTTTTAATATGCAATAATAGGCATAGAGACATCCAAAAGACATGAATCAGTAGACATGAGTGTTTACTTTTTCCCCCTCTTTTGGGTTGCGGGTTTGTTTCAAACATGTTGTATTGCAGCTACAGGTACAGCTTATTTCATTGCTTTTTCCTGTTTTATTAGTCTTTCCAGAATAAACCTGCTTCTGTGTGGAAGTCACTTCTTTCATGTTCACTTGGTCTAGATTTCAGCCTTAGCTGTAAACAGGACACTGATGTTGGACGCAATAGCGAACCTCAAATTGTAAAAGTACTGTTGTACTTATTGTATAAGTTTTGTCTCTTAACATTTATTGGTAACAGGCACTTCTGAAGCTCTTGCTCGGTGAGGTTATGTTGACAGCATTACACAGTTGGGAGTATGTTATTTTGTACTCACACACACACCTGTTAAAGTTTTGGCTGTCTTGGCCCCTGTCAATGCACTTGTTTCTACTCATTGTTCAATTCCCCAAGCAGACAACAACAAACATGATTTTCCATGCTGCAATATCACACCAAGCAGATATTAAAGCAAACAAAATGTGAAAAGAAAAGGTGCAATGGATACTGAGGTGTAAACGACACATGTCTACAGTAATGTTCGTACTCTGCTACACAACACTTGTATGCAAGCATAAAATCACATATCAGTGGGATAACTGTTGTGTGCACATTTGCATTTATGCTTAAAAGGGATGTGTTCTACTGGGGTGGTTTTTAGATTTAAACCTTCTCTTCATTAGTCAGGTCTTGTTGCAGATGAATGCACACCCCTCACAGGACACTGCAGTCATTCATTTATGCTGTTCGCGCTTGTGTCCAGACACTGTTAAAGCATTTCCCATGTAGTGCATGAGCTGCAATACATGAAAGCACAGCAGCAGTTTCAACGTCAAATTGCTGACCTCTCAACAAAATTAGCTTCAAATCCATTAATGTTTGCCACTAGGTACAACTGTTTGAAATTTTTTCCCACTGTTGAAGTTGCTGGGACTAGTCTACATAACACCAATCCACAGTGGAAATGTGGCAGGCCATCACATGTGCCACAGACATTGGTCTGTTCAAATGGAGGTAGTTTCTGAATCGATCTTCAAATAGCAGATAGGCTTGCTGTCTGCCTGGGTCATGAACCAATTGCTGCATACCCCCTGTTTTTTATGCAATTTATAGTACCACGTGGTTTACCATAATGCTCAGCTTACAGATGGCTTTTGAAAAATGGATGTGAAGCCATCAATAGCCAAATAGCTACATAATAAAATAGCTCCTGTTGTTGTACTAATGCTCAGATTTATCTAAAAGAAGCACAATGCATGGACTAGTGGGACTATAATCTTAGACAGATCCCTGTTCATTTCTGAAGCAATGTGTCAGCTTTGTTTCTTCAAAGGTGTAGCAAACCGGCTCTTTCTAATGTATGAAGGAATTATTTTAGAGGCAACAGTTCTAGCCATATTTGTTATTCTTAAAACTAAAACAAACAAAAAACTCACATTTTGTTTCTAATGGTAATTATGTATTGCAAATACAAGACATTATTCCATTAGCTATAAGATAAGATAAGATAAGATAAGATAAGATAAGATAAGCCTTTATTAGTCCCACAACGGGGAAATTCCAGGATTGCAACAGCACAGGGATAGCAACACTCAGAGCAACAATCAGAAGGCAAGAAAAAAAACAAGCAAGCAAGAGCAGCTAATATACATATGTACATATTACTATAAAATATACAGTATATATACACACACACACACACACACACACACAGTGCAGAGCATTGTAGCTGGATGGAATAAATATATGAATATATGAACACACAGTGCAGAGCATTGTAGCTAGATGAAATAAATATGTAAATATATAAACACCCACAGTACGGAGCATTGCAGCTAGGTGGAATAAATATGCAAGTATATAAACACACACAGTGCGGAGCAATGTAGCTAGATGGAATAATATGTAGATATATAAAAACACAGTGCGGAGCATTGTAGCTAGATGGAATAAATATATAGATATATAAATATAAACACACCCAGTGCTGAGCATTGTAGCTAGATGGAATAAATATGTAAATATATAAACACACACAGTGCAGAGCATTGTTGCTAGGTGGGATGAAACAGCATAACCGTCTATTTAGTTATCCTACATGAATGAATGAATTGAATGAATGAATTTATTTATTTCAGATAATACAGTACAGGTTAAAGAAACTGTATAATATAACAACAAGGTCAAATTAGACAAAGACTCCTTCTACTAAACAATTCCACGTGAGTTATCCGAAATGGGTGATGGCTGAAGCCGCAGCTTATATTGCCCACCCATATTCCATCCAAGAATTCAAAGAAAAAAGAGTAAACAAGACAAGAGTGATTACAATTTAGAACAAAGCTAAGACAAAGTGTGACTGAGAGAAAAAAAAAAGAAAACTAAGCTAAGCTAAGTTAAGCAGTTACTATTCAAGACAAATCTAAGACAGAATGTCACAGAGAGAAAAAAAAAAAAAAAAAAACTAAGCTACAACACAACACAGGCTGGATATGTCAATCCTTCTGTGAGTTTACATGTCGTCTTGTAAATATGTTTGGAGTATTTCTTCCTTTAGTTTTTGTTTAAATTGTCCAAGCGTTGTACATGATTTTAATTCAGGTCCATAATTGTTCCATAATCTGACTCCTTGCACTGAAATACAGTGTTGCTTGGTGGTTGTTCTCACTGTAGGCTTTTGAAATATACATGTTCCTCTGAAGTGATATCGTTTCTCCCTTGTTTGGAACAACTTTTGGATATTTGCAGGCAGTGATAAATTCTTCACTTTGAACATTATTATTGCGGTTTTAAAGTCAACCAGATCTTTCAACTTGAGAGTTTTTTGTTTAAGAAAAAGTGGGTTTGTTGGTTCCCTGTAAGCTGCTTTGTTTATTATTCTAATAGCTCTCTTTTGAAGCATAAAGAGTGGATATATGTTTGTTTTATATGTATTTCCCCATACTTCATTGCAATATGTCATGTATGGGAGTATTAATGAATGATACAAGGTGTATAGTGTGGGTTGATTCAGCAAATATTTCACTCTGTGTAATATTGCAATTGATTTGGAGACTTTACCTTTAATATAATTAATATGTGACTTCCAACACAGTTTGTTATCAATTATTACTCCAAGGAATTTGGTTTCAGATACCCTTTCAATCTCTACACCATTTACTCTGAGTTTGGGTACTGGATTGTTGTCATGGTTGTTAAAGACTATAAATTTTGTCTTACTTAAATTGAGTGTTAATTTGTTTGAATCAAACCACAGTTTAAGCTTTCCTAATTCCTTCCCGAGTGTATCCAGAAGTTGTTCCAAATTGTTTCCACTGCATAGCAGATTAGTGTCATCGGCAAACAATATTAAGTCCATTTTTTCTGAGACTTTACATATATCGTTTATATACATATTGAATAATAATGGTCCCAAAACTGAACCCTGTGGGACTCCACAGGTGACCTTCAGCAACTCTGAGTTTTTGTTGCTAACACATACATACTGATATCTATTCTTTAAGTAACTACTTAACCAGGACAGTGCTACACCTCTAATACCAGAATTTTGTAGTTTCTTTAATAATAAATTATGATCTACTATATCAAATGCTTTTTTAAGATCTAGGAATACTCCAACTGAATACTCTTTATTTTCAATGGCTGTTGATATTTTTTCTGTGAATTCCATTAGGGCATATGCAGTTGTCCTCTTGTGTCTGAACCCATATTGCTGCTCACATAATAAATCATTCTTCAGTATGAAGTTGTCAATTCTCTCATAGAATATTTTTTCAAGTATCTTGGAAAATTGTGGTAATAGTGAAATTGGTCTGTAGTTGGAGAGTTCCCCTCTGTCGCCCATCTTGTATATCGGAATTACTTTTGCTATTTTCATTGCATTGGGAAATATACCTGATTGGAGAGACAGGTTGCAGATATACGTCAGTGGTTTTACTATGCATTCGATAACAGTTTTGACTAGTAGCATGTCGATACCATCACAGTCAGTAGATGTTTTACTTTTGAACGATTTAACAATTTCAATGACCTCTCTTTCGTCTGTGTTCTTTATGAAGATGGAGTCTTTTACAGCAGTGTTATTGCATATTGTATCACCTGTTGGCACCGTAGTGGGTATTTCTCGGGCCAGTTTAGGTCCAATGTTAACAAAAAAATTATTAAATTCATCTGCAGGTGAAGCGATATTCACACTCTGAGTCGTTTTATTATTTTTTGGAATATTAGTTGGGTAGCTTGTATTTCTGCTTTTATTTCCAAGGATACTGTTGAGTATTGTCCATGTATTTTTAATATTGTCTCTGTTTTTCTCCAGTTCTTTATTGTAATAGTCTCTTTTACTACATCTTATTATATATGTTAACTTATTTTTGTATGTTTTATACCGCTGCTCTGCTTCTTTTGTTCTTTTCTTTAGGAAAGCTTTATATAATGAATTTTTCTTTTTACACGCCTTTTGTAGTCCTTTGGTTAACCATGGCTTATTAGCAAATTTGTGTTTAAGCTTTTTTATTACTAATGGGCAGTTTTTTTCATAAAGAGTGGTTACAATGTTTATAAATGTGTCATAGGCTTCATTTACATCTGATACATAGACTTCTGTCCAGTCTTGCTTCAGCAAGTCCTCTTTAAGAGAACTGATTGCATTTGGTGATTTGTGTCTGAACGATTTTGAAGTTTTTTCTGTGTTGGGCCCCGTGTGGCCATGGATAAGTGCAAAGGTTGGCAAGTGGTCACTTATATCATTTATCAATAATCCACTTTCTATTTTCTTATCGAAAACATTGACAAACAGGTTGTCAATAAGTGTAGCAGAGTGAACTGTGATTCTACTGGGATGTGTTATTGTGGGATATAGACTCATGCTGTACATAGAGTTCATGAACTCTGTAACTACATTTTGTTGATGAGGATTCAGTAAGTCAATATTGAAATCTCCACAAATTGCTACCATTTTCTTACTAGTAATATTATTGTACAGCTCGACTAATTTATCTCTGAATGTCTCAATGCAAGTTCCCGGTGTTCTATATATGCAGCTTATGATTAGATTTTTTGTTTTGTCTAGGTCAATCTCAACAGTAACACATTCCAAAATCCCTGGTAGTGCTAAGGACATGGTATGATTATGTGCCCATACATATTCTCACCCTCCATAGCGACCGGTATGTTCCTAGTTGTATGCCGGAGAGGACCATTGTGTAAGTCTATTGCATCTTTTGCATTCAAAAAAACTAAAAAATCAGAATATCATGAAAAAGTTTAATATTTTTTGTCACTCATTTCAGAAAGTGAAACCCATATATTATATAGATTCATTACACAGAGAGTGATATATTTCAAGTGTTTATTTATTTTAATTTTGATGATGATGGCTTACAACCCATGAAAACCCCAAATTCAGTTTCTCAAAAAATTAAAATATTACATAAAATTAATTTAAAAAAATAGTTTTTAAGTAGAAATGTTGGCCGACTGAAAAGTATGTCCATGTACACACTCAATACTTGGTCGGGGCTCCATTTGGATTAATTACTGTATCAATGTGGCGTGGCATGGAGGTGATCAGCCTGTGGCACTGCTGAGGTGTTATGAAGGTCCAGGTTGCTTTGATAGTGACCTTCAGCTCATCTGCATTGTTGGGTCTGGTGTCTCTCATCTTCCCCTTGACAGTACTCCATAGATTCTCTATGGGGTTTAGGTCAGGAGTGTTTGCTGGACAATCAAACACAGTGATGCCATGGTAATTAAACCAGGTTTTGATACTTTTGGCAGTGGGGGTGGGGGGTGCCAAGTCCTGCTGGAAAATGAAATCAGCTTCACCCTAAAGCTTGTCAGCAGAGGGAAGCATGAAGTGCTCTAAAATTTCCTGGTAGACGACTGCGCTGACTTTGGTCTTGATAAAACACAGTGGACCAACACCAGAAGATAACATCGTTCCTCAAATCATCACTGACTGTGGAAACTTCACACTAAACTTCAAGCAACTTAGATTCTGTGCCTCTTCACTCTTTCTTGAGACTCTGGGACTTTGATTTACAAAATAAATGCAAAATTTACTTTTATCTGAACAGAGGTCATCTGCTGGTGTTGGTCCACTGTGTTTTATCAAGATCAAAGTCAACGCAGTCTACCAGGAAATTTTAGAGCACTTCATGCTTCCCTCTGCTGACAAGCTTTAGGGAGATGCTGATTTCATTTTCCAAGAGGACTTGGCACCCCCCCCCCCCCACACACACACACACACTGCCAAAAGTATCAAAACCTGGTTTAATTACCATGGCATCACTGTGTTTGATTGTCCAGCAAACTTTCCTGACCTAAACCCCAAAGAGAATCTAAGGAGTATTGTCAAGAGGAAGATGAGAGACACCAGACCCAAGAATGCAGATGAGCTGAAGGTCACCATCAAAGCAACCTGGACCTTCATAACACCTCAGCGGTGCCACAGGCTGATCACCTCCATGCCACACCACATTGATACAGTAATTAATCCAAATGGAGCCCCGACCAAGTATTGAGTGTGTACATGGACATACTTTTAAGTCGGCCAACATTTCTACTTAAAAACTGCTTTTTTTTTGATTAATTTTATGTAATATTCTAATTTTTTTGAGAAACTGAATTTGGGGTTTTCATGGGTTGTAAGCCATCATCATCAAAATTAAAATAAATAAACACTTGAAATATATCACTCTCTGTGTAATGACTCTATATAATATATGGGTTTCACTTTCTGAAATGAGTGACAAAAAGTATTGAAGTTTTTCATGATATTCTAATTTTTTGAGATGTACCTGTATGTAGCTTTAAGCCAGTTATGGTAGAATTTTCATGTAATTGGCAATGTCTGAATCTCGTAACCTTCACTGATTAACAGTGTTCCTTGCCCATCTACAGTCTTTTACAAGCAAACCTGGAGATGCTTTTTTGGATGACTTGTCCACCAAAGGCGGGTCCTGCAGGATATAAACGGATCCAACATGGTGATGCCTCAACAGTAATGTTTCTCTAATATGTTAAAAATGGAGCAGCAAAAATCGATTCTGAAAAAAATGGAAGAGATATTGTTTAGCTGCTGAATCTGTTCATTTAAAAGTTTTTCACCAAAAATACACTGTGACGTGCCAAGCATTTCACATAGACAATGAATCGGAAGAGGAGAAGAGAAAGTATATCCTGGGCCATATTACAAGGACACAATCAGTCATCAGTGGTCTCAGGCTCAGGGTGTGTTTATGGGTGTTTCCAATTTTGTTTCCTTATTACATCAATGCAAAATTGAATTTTCTGCCGGGATCAAGGTGCAAAGAAGCTGGTCTAATTATTCAGAGGTGTGTTTTGAATAATCCAATCCAAAGTGCTCCTGTCCATCCCTTTAATGTACAGAGGTGCATTGTCTAAAGTGAACTCTTATCATGATGGCTTGATTAAGGTGAGTTTTGCACTGGCCAAAGGCCGTGTGTGTGAGTGAAAATGTGATGATCAGGTGAGCATGCACCCCCTCCCTTTCTGTGGAAGGTTCTCCATCAGAATCCCGGTTCCGCAGGTCATCAGCACACTTGCGTGAGTGGACGCACCTGCTGCCTCTTCTCTGCCAGCGCATAAAAGGACCTGCTCGTGAACGCTTCAGCCCTGGCTCATTGGGTATACTGCCTGAAGTCAAGTTGTAACTTGTATTATTAGGAACTCAGCTAAACTCTTCTTCATCTCCTCTCTTCACAGGTTGCTGCCATCTCTGCAGTGCATCTCCGGGGTTGCAGCCCGTTCACCTGTCCCATTGTCATCATCTCCGTTCCAGACGGCCTTCTCCACCCACTCAGACTCACTCCCCAGCTCCACGCCTCTCTACTCTCCTGCCAGCTCTGCCCTGCTGGTCCCTCCACTTTCTGCTGGGTTCCTCTGCCGGGTTCTCTGCTTGCCCACAGTAAGACCTAGCCTTGTTATTCATTGTACCTAGCCTCCTTCCTCATTCCTAATCTGCTCTCGTCTCCCTCTCTCCATAGGCTGTGTGATACCTCTGGCTTGTGACGCTTTTCACTACAGCAATGTGTTTGTTTTTTTCAATAAAGTAGTGTGTAACGTTTTCCCTCTGTGTCATGTGCCTTCTCTGATGTTAGTAGCCTGCACATGAGCTTTTGTCCACACAGTCATGACAGAAAATGCATGTGATAGTAATGCTGCTTGGTAATAAGGAAGACATCAATCATAGTTGATGCCCAGTTAGTTATTTTAGAGAGGACAAACAGGGAAGAGATAATGCTGGACTGAAAAATGGAGCTGAATGGTTTAACATAGTGTACATGAATGCAACACACAGACATGAATGGTTTGAAACTCCAGGAAAAGAGGACGATGCCTTTTCAAATTTTCATCAACTTTCAAAAACTGAAAGGTTCATACTGGTAGTGCTGAAGTCACTCCCAACCCATGGGGAGCCACAGGGATCCCTCTCCTGTTGCTTTCGCTGACTGCGGGTCTCCCCCATCCCAGTCCCTCCGGGGTGGGAGGGATGGAGAGCCGGCATTGCATCCCGTCTGCCACTGACCCCTACCATGAAGCAAGCCCCTCCTCGGGGCTGACAGGTGGCTGTCGGAGTGCTCGCTGGGGGCCAGCGGTCCGGGGCGCCTGACACTTGAGAATCCCAACTTCAAGTGCAGTGCAGGTGGCCTCCTCTGGCTGTGACACCGCATTCCTCCAGTTTCCCAATTCTTCTTATTTGTCTTTAGATTAATACATCTTAACAGAAAGACAACTGCTGAGTGTGCATTTTTTATTACCCCGCAAAGGACACATGTGCATGCACATGAATACTAACAGACATTAGTATAGATTATGTGGACAGCATAATACTTTATAACCCTACGTAATACTCCTCTGAAAGGAAGAGAGGGTACACACCGGCTGGTAAGGGCACCGAACCACGGGTCTGTCCTGACTAATAAAAAAAAAAATATATATTTAGTGTATCATCATATTATAATTAAAATGATGGGTGATTGTATTATGACTGTTACAACTCTCTCCATTAAACTAACTAAAAATCCCAGTGCATGTTGTTCCGTCATGAGCTCTGGAGCTGTGAGATTTTAAAACATACTGCTAAAATAGTATTAAACAATGCAATTCTGATGACAGACCTCCTTTTTCCTGATCAAAAGTGCATTGTCATAAAATGCACCATAAAACTGGTGTGCATGAGATTGTGTGCCGCCACACCTTTTTGAAATGAGCCTCCTCATTTCAGTACAAAGTCAACACATTGTCTACTGGTAATTAGATGGTGTGATGCAAGTCTGCCACAAAAACACACTGATGACCATCAAAATACGGCCCACTGATTCACTTTCTGCCCTGTACTGAATCAGTGACTTGGGAATTTCCCCTGAGCTAATGTTGAATGTTGTAGGAAGATATGAAATGAACACAGATGCAGATCTGCAATGATGCAGACATTTGAGCAGTGATCGACCCACGCCCGCTCTGTTCAGCCATATTTTTGAGTTCAGTGAGAGGAAGGAATTTGGAGGTCCAGTACAGCATTGAGTGATTCAGTGAATGAATGTTTCGAACAAATCTTTTTAGCATATGGACAGGAGTGAATATAGGAACAGTGAACTGTGAATCCCATCACTATTTACCAGTAAAACTTCCTCCTTAAAAAAAGGAATTCTCTACTCATGTCTGACTTTTGGGATTCCTTCAGGCTTAGGAGATTTTTTTAGTTCAGAGTTCATTAGAATCCTTATCCACTGCATCCCTGAAATGGATAGATGCCTTGCCAATCTCTGACAGAGTGTTAACAAACCCAGCAACCCATGTTATGTCACATGATTCCTAATCAAATACAAACACTGAAGATCCGTGACTCGAGATTTGATGTCTTCATATTAGGATTCATTTCCCATCTGGTCACAGGAGGGACTGTATTATTGATCATTGTGTCATGGATTTAAAAAGTAGCTCAGTTGTCCTTGGCAAATGACTGCGTTATTAACTACAGAAGGAACAATGAAAGGCGATTAACATGTCCAACAGTGTTTTCTAACAATGTAGTGTGTTGTCTGTGATTTGCATTGAAAAAAATCTGATATTTGGGTTTCTATTTCTCCATTGGTGGTTCTGCAATCTTTCTGAGAAGGAAACAATATAGCAGTTATTACATAATTGTTGGAAATAAATCTGATTTGAACTTCCACAGGATTTGATCAATTGTGATGAAGAGTTTAAAGACCAACAAAATAGATCATTCACTGTGATCACGTATGCTGTCCCTCAGATTTATTTGATTTGTTTACATAAAAGGTAACTAAAATTGTCATAAAGCACTTCAGATGGAAAATGCTGCCATGGGCAAGTATCAAGATCCTGTAGCACTCTCTCCTAATTAGCCCCATTTCCTCTAACGTGGCACTTTATATCTTTGACAGAGTCATCACATAGTTGGGACAGAAGGAATTAAGACAAAATTGGACTGTGCCTTTCCCAGCACAGATGATAATTTTCCAGTCAATTAGGATGAGCTGAGCTTTAGAAGGTGGGGTCAGTGCGTGTTCACGAGCAGCGTGATAAAACCAGCACAGCACTGTTGTGCCCAGTGTAAAATGCTGCTCATCAGCTGTCCTACAAGCTTGGGCAATTGACCCAGCTTAAAGACAAGTCACTGGTATAAAAGTGTCATTAAGCTGTTTAGAACTACACTCCCGCATGACAGTTTTCCCCATAAGTGTGTCATTTATAAAAGTGCTTAACTGTATATTCTACATGTGAAAGCCATGGGCAAAAATAAGAAATAACTTATGATATCTAATCAAAACAAGATACAGTACATGAAATAGAAGAAATATTTATTAATTTACAGCATTAACTTTTAATTACAGTATACAAATAGTACACAAATGTAGATTTTTGATTTGGTCACTCCTGACCCACTTTGCTCTTCTTGTTGTCCATGCTGACGGAGCAGAGGCATGGGTAGGCTGGTTGTCCGTCTGTCTGTCTGTCTGTCTGCGTATCTGTGCTCCAAGTCAAGAGGAAGTGATGACCAGACTTGGCACACAGATTGACCATGGGAGTACCATGCTTGGGTAGGCTTTTGGGATCCAAAGGTCAAAGGTTACAGGGTCATAAAAGGTCCAAATCAAAAGCATTTTTGGCTTATAGTGACTTTATTATGACAGACAGAATGACCAAATTTAACACAACCTAGAATGGGGTCTGGTACACCTTGTGAATGTCTGATGCATTTGAATGCATTTGATCTTTAAGATCAGTGTCCATTCCGGATTGAAGCAAAAAGTCAACCCAGGATTTTCAATACTATACAACATTCCAACAGGGATAGGGCTGCAAGGCGTGGCTCTGCATCTCTGCTGAGTGCTATTCTAGTTTTAGTTTTCAGGCCAATGTTGACACCCTGCGCTTTATTTGCATTTTGTTGGAATTTGTCTTTGGAAGTGCAAAGGTACCAAATGCAAGTTTAACAATTGAAACAAATTCCAGATCTGTTATTTGCTTTATATGTAATTTAAAAAAAAAATAGGTAACAGGCCTCATGGCCATTCATGTTGAATAATTGATTACTTTCAAGCCTCTGAAATCAGAAGACATGTATAAAAATGATTTCATACACACATCCTAAATTTAATTTCTATCATGTCAGAAAGTCTACCTCTACAACCTAGGGCTTGTTACATGTGGATTGTGGATATGTATGCCTGTAGATTTCACTTTAAAGCGAGAGAAAAAAATCATCATTTAATTTTTTCTTAAAAATACAATTGCATTATCTAGCTCACCTTAAAATAAAACTATACCAAAATAATTCTGAAAAATATGACTAAACATCTATCTACTATTTGAGCATCACTTGAAATTCTAATTTCTTTTCTTCAGACCAATATCACAAATCTCGCAGCTGTTTAAGCAGAAATTAAATAAAACCAATTTCATCTGACAAAATTATTACCATTCCCTTCAGTATCAAAAGTTTTTTGTGGGCTCATACATGAATCCACAGAGGGGCACCTTGGTTTAACTCTTTTGCCAACAAAGCATCCATTCACCACAGGATGGCTTATTCATTAAACTCATGCAAATATTTCAAAATTCCAAACAAACTTTGAATTTGTCCTCTGAGAGACATCAGGTGGAGGACACTGATTACAGGTACCGTTAAACCCAGCTGAACTGGCCATAATTCTGATGCGCTTTCATTTGAAATGAAATAGATCCCAGTATTTTCTGTACTTTCCAATAATCCTGGAGGTTATTAAAAGTTCAAATGTATGCAGACGATTAAAAAATACTTTAAATGTGCATGATAAATGTTTCCATTCACAGCAGCATGCTGAAATATTCCAATCTGGTAGTTTCACTTTTGAATGAGACACCAAGGACAGGCTGTACATCAAATATACAGCATGGAGTTCTCTAGAAATAACTTTGAGTAAAAAAAAATAAATAAATGTTTTGGTCTCTGAGGAGACTCTCTGATGTAACACTAACGCTTTCCACAGTGCAGTTTATTCTGGATGAGAAGAGGTTTTTTTTAAACCATCATCTTACTATGTTACATCTGGGCTTTAATTCACAATCCAACTCACTTTACTTATCTTTTCTTTTTTAAATTATTTAGCAGTACATACCACATTAAAGGGGGCAATCCATCTCCGGTAGATGAATGGTAGAGATTGGTTATTTATGTACATTGTCAGCTGGGGAATAAAGTATTACGTTTCAAATCAACATGAGCTAAAAAAAAAAAACCCATAATGTATCTATACTTCGTTGAGTCATGGGTTGGTTTCTCACTATGTGAGGAAACATGACTGTGAAAAGTAATCTGAACCCCCCTTTATAAAGGGGTGGAGATCGTTGAGAGACTGTTGAGTGATGAAAAAATGGCCAGGTCTCTCAGTGATTTCCCACTGGTCTCAGCAGTTGCCACTATGGTCTTTCTATGAACTCTGTTAGTATTTCATCCAATGCTCAGTGATCTCTGACTGATCTCTCGGCCATCTCTCTACCTTCAGGGTGGAAAAATTTGGCATCCATTGAAAGATCATTGACTGATCACTTGAAAATGGCTGAGAGTTCATTGGGAGATCAGTGAGATTGTTGAGTGGCCAAGGAGTGTTCAAGAACCACTCAATGCTGGGATCTCTGAGTGCTCGATGAAAGATCAATAAAGTTCATTGAAAGACTACAGTGAAGATCGATGAGATCGCTGAATGCTCCTAGAAAGTTCACTGAGAGTTTGTTGAGAGATCAGTTCTCTTTGATAATTTTTGAGGGTAGCATCTCAGGGAGCAGCAAATGCTGATAAGCACTGCAAATTTGGATTTGCCAACTTTTCTGAAAAAATGTTGATGCAAATCAAGCTAGTACCGCACAGTGGTAGTAGTGGAGAATTCTCATCAACATTCAAGAACATTGCGATTTGAGCACCTCAACATTTGTTTACATTCTCTTCTTCTTTGGTGCCCCGGAAGTGAGGTTTTTGGGTGGTTCTTTGGGAGACATCAGTCTTCCAAGTCAAGAGCAGTGAGCTATACGTGTCTTCCACCTTGTGATGTGTGGAATACTTAGTACAACTGGGCATTTTTTATGATTTATGGCCACATCACATGACACATCACATGACAGGTGCCAAACTGTAGCATAGACAGTGAGGGTGCTGTTGTATTATGAAACCACAGACAGAGACTTAAACAGCACAAGACTTTTCACAGCACTGAAACTCCCCTGGTTAAGATCACAAATGATCTTCTGATAGCGGCTGACTCTGGTTGCATTAGCATCCTGGTTCTGCTCAACCTCACTGCAGCTTTCAATACCAATTCCCACCACATTCTTCTCAATCACCTTTCCACCCACCTTGGTCTCACTGGTGCTGCTCTGTCCTGGTTCCTCTCCTACCGTTCTGACAGAAAACAGTTTGTCACCATAAATGGATCCAGCTCTCATCTGCCCCAGTCAACCATGGTGTGCTGCAAGGTTCTGTCCTCGGTCCCCTTCTCTTCACAATATACATGCTCCCTCTTGGCCAGATCATCCGTTGCCATGGTTTAAATTTTCATTGCTATGCTGATGATACCCAGCTCTCTCTCAGCGCTTCACCATCTACCCAGCTCCATCCGCAATCTCTTATAAACTGTTTGTATGACATCAAAATCTGGATGACCACCAACCTGCTCCAACTCAAGAGCCGCAAAACTGAGCTTATTGTTGTTGCTCCAAAAACTGTCCTCCACAAGATCGGCGATCTTGTCCTCAATGTTGATGGCTTTTCCACCTTATCTTCCGTCAAGGTTCGCCACCTAGGTGTCATTAAGGATTCCACTCTGTCTTTCGACACACACATTAAATCTGTCACCAAACCTACCTTCTTCCACCTGAAAAATATCTCCAGACTCCAACTATCATGCCCTGATTCTGTTGCCGAAACTCTAATACATGGCTTTGTAAAATCACACCTGAATTACTGGAACACCATCTTTCAAGGGATCACCAGTAAAATTCTGAACAGATTGCAACATGTTCAAAACTCAGCTGCCAGGATTCTCACTCAGACCAAACCATGGCAGCACATCACTCCTACTCTGAAACAATTGCACTGGCTATCCATTAAATTCCGGACCATTTTCAAACTTCTCCTCCTCACCTGTAAGTCCCTTCATACACTGGCTCCACATTACCTATCTGATTTCCTCCATGTTCACCACCACTCTTGGAACCTTTGGTCTGCTGACCTACAGTTGTGTGAAAAAGTGATTGCCCCCTTCCTGATTTCTAATTTTTTTGTATGTGTGTCACACTTAAATGTTTCAGATCATTAAGCAAATTTAAATAATAGACAAAGATAACACAAGTAAAAACAAAATGCAGGTTTTTTTAAATAAAGGGTGTTTATTATTAAGGGTAAAAAGAAATCCAAACCTACATGGCCCTGTGTGGAAAAAGTGATTGCTCCCCATGTTAAAATATAAATTAAGATAAGATAAGATAAGATAAGATAAGCCTTTATTAGTCCCACAACGGGGAAATTCCAGGATTGCAACAGCACAGGGATAGCAACACTCAGAGCAACAATCAGAAGGCAAGAAAAAAAAACAAGCAAGCAAGAGCAGCTAATATACATATGTACATATTACTATAAAATATATATATACACACACACACAGTGCAGAGCATTGTAGCTGGATGGAATAAATATATGAATATATAAACACACAGTGCAGAGCATTGTAGCTAGATGGAATAAATATGTAAATATATAAACACACACAGTGCAGAGCATTGTTGCTAGATGGGATAAAACAGCATAACCATCTACTTAGTTATCCTACATGGTATGATTATGTGCCCATACATATTCTCACCCTCCATAGCGACCGGTATTTTCCTAGTTGTATGCCGGAGGGGACCATTGTGTAAGTCTGTTGCATCTTTTGCATTCAAAAAACTATTAGTTTGTTACGTCTTTTTGCTATCTCTGCGAGCAGCCCTGCTTAGGTTGTACAGTCTGACAGCCGTTGGTAGGAAGGACCTACGAAACCTCTCGGTTGTGCACCTGGGATGATGTAGTCTGCTGCTAAATGAGCTCCTCAGTGCATTCAGTATGTCCTGCATAGGGTGGAACTCGGACTCCAGCAGAGATGACAGTTTAGCCACCGTCCTTCTCTCTCCTATCTCCTCCACCGGATCAAGGCGCTGCCCCAGGACAGAGCTAGCTTTCTTAATCAGTTTGTTCAGTCTCTTCCTATCGGCTGCTGTAATGCCACTGCCCCAGCAGACCACTCCAAAAGTGATGGCTGATGCCACCACCGTGTCATAGAATGTCTTCAGCAGCGCCCCTTGTACACCAAAAGACCTGAGTCTCCTCAGCAGGAACAGCCTGCGCTGTCCCTTCTTGTAGAGTGCGTCAGTATTGTGTGACCAGTCTAGTTTATTGTTCAGATGAACACCCAGGTACTTATAGGATGTCACCATCTCGATGTCTGTTCCCTGTATATTTGCTGGTGCTGTGAGGGGCTGCCCATGCCTGCGGCAGTCCACCACCAGCTCCTTAGTTTTCCTTGCGTTGATCTGGAGGCAGTTCCGATGGCACCAGTCCACGAAGTCCTCGATAAGCCCTCTGTACTCAGCTTCATCTCCATTGGAGATGAGGCCAACGATCGCAGAGTCATCAGAGAACTTCTGTAGATGGCAGTGTGTTGTGTTGTGTGAGAAGTCCGCAGTATAAAGAGTGAACAGGAAGGGAGCCAGCCCCGTTCCCTGGGGGGCCCCCGTGCTACTGATGATCGTGTCGGACACACAGTCCGGGGTTCTCACAAACTGAGGCCGGTTTGTGAGGTAGTCCAGGATCCATGATGACAGGTGCTGGTCCACCCCTGCGCGCAGCAGCTTGTCCTTCAGGATCATCGGTTGGATGGTGTTGAAAGCACTGGAGAAGTCAAAGAACATGATCCTCACCGCATTCCCGGGCTTCTCCAGGTGGGACAGAGAACGGTGAAGGAGGAAGATCACCGCATCCTCCACCCCAATGCCATGCTGGTAGGCGAACTGGAGTGTATCCATCGCTGGTTCCATCAGGGGGCGGAGGTGAGCAAGAAGCAGTCTCTCCAGGGTCTTCATCAAGTGGGACGTCAAGGCCACCGGTCTGTAGCTGTTCAGGTCTTTGGGGTGGGAAGTTTTTGGTACAGGTACCACACAAGATGTTTTCCACAGCTGTTGTACCCTCCCCAGCTTCAGGCTCAGGTTGAAGATGTACGTCACAGTCCCACACAGCTGGTCTGCACAGGACTTGAGGAGCTTTGTGCTGATGCCGTCCGGTCCCGACGCCTTCCTCGCCTTGATCTTCCTCAGCTCCGTCCTCACCTGGGTCCTGGTCAGGGTCAGGATGGGGGGCTGTGTGTTGGGAGTGGGGGGGTGTTGGTGGAGTGGGGAGTGGGCAGCAGGACTTGATTTCTTTAGAGGCAGCAGTGGTTGTTGTGCAGTCAGGGGGGAGGGCGGTTGGTCAAACCTATTGAAAAACAGATTCAGGTTGTTCGCCCACTCCCTGCCCCCCGTGGCCTGGGGGGAGGTATTCTGGAGCCCAGAGATGGTTTTGAGGTTTCTCCAGACCCCGCTGATGTCACTCTGGTGCAACTTGTCCTCCATCTTCTTCCTGAAGCTGTCCTTGCCTTCTCTGATCTTTCTCCTCAGCTCCCTCTGTACGGACTTCAACATCTCCCTGTTCCCCGACCTGAAGATCCTCTTCTTCTCTCTCAGAAGTGTTTTAATCTCAGGGTTGATCCAGGGTTTGTTGTTTGAGCAACACCGTATGGTCTTGGTGGGAACGGATTTGTCCACACAGAAGCTGAGGTAGCCCGTGAAGGTGTGAATGAGGCCATCGATGTCCTCACCATGTGGATCGCAGAGCTGCTTCCAGGCGGTGGCTTCAAAACAGCCTTTTAGAGTGTCCATTGTCTCCTCAGACCATAACTCCACTGTGCGCATGGCCGGACGTTGTCTGTGCACTAGGGGTTTGTACACCGGCCGGAGATGAACCAAGTTGTGATCCGATCTCCCGAGTGGGGGGAGTTGTGATGAGGTGTACGCCTCCTTAGTGTTTGCGTAGAATAAGTCCAGTGTTTTATTGTCTCTAGTGTGGCATGTGACATACTGGGTGAACGTGGGTAGAATGGGAGACAGTGAAACATGGTTGAAATAGCCTGAGATGAGGAGAAGAGCATCTGGGTGTTCTGTCTGCAGCCTGCTGGTTACTGAATGGATGACGTCACGCGCTGTCCCAGCGTTCGCCGTCGGATTTGCATAAACAACAATGCAGATCACGTGTGAGTGTTCTCTCGGGAGATATGTAGGCCTCATGCTAACAGCTAGCAACTCAATGTCTTTGCTGCAGTGTCGTTGTTTAACAGTAATATGTCCCGGTTTGCACCAGTTGTTGTTAACATACATTATCACTCCACCGCCCCTTGCTTTGCCACTGTCTGGTGTTCGGTCAGCCCGTATCATGTGGAAACCCTCCAGCTCAATGTTAGCATCTGCTGCTAGTTCAGTTAGCCACGTCTCAGAAAACAAAAGGAGAGAGAGCACTCCCGATATGTGCTATCATAACGGCAGATAGCCGCTAGCTCATCTACCTTTCCCAGTATAGAGCGTACATTTCCCATGACAACAGATGGAAGGGAGGGTCTGTACCTTATATTTTTTGTCCTCCGCCTTACTCCAGCCCGGCAGCCGCGGCGTTTTCGCCTCAGTTCTCTCGGTATGTCGAGTTTTTCCAATGGGACCGGGTGGCGGTTGAATGCTAGCAGCTCTTCCCTGCTGTATCGTATCCTGCTATAAACAGTGGCTCCGTCCACCGGCTCAGGAGACATTTGGGACGATCTGTGTGTCCGTGATATAAGTGGAGTGAAAAAAAAAAAAAGACGGATCAAAAGAGAGAGGAAGGGAAAAAAGACTCGGAATCGAGCCACTGTTGCAAAAGGCAGCCTACTCGTGTGGCGCCGGGAGAGAAAAAAAAAAAAAAAAAAAAACTTAACTGTGGTTTATCACATCTTTGGAAAGCTGAGTTCAATTTCTCAAGCCAATTCCAGGCCTGATTACTGCCACACCTGTTCTCAATCAAGAAATTGCTTAAATAGGACCTGCCTGACAAAGTGAAGTAGATCAAAAGATCCTCAAAAGCTATAGACATCATGATGAGATCCAAAGAAATTCAGGAACAAATGAGAAACAAAGTAATTGAGCTCTATCAGTCTGGAAAAGGTGATAAAGTCATTTCCAAAGGTTTGGAACTCCAGCGAACCACAGTGAGAGCAATTATCCACAAATGGCGAAAACATGGAACAGTGGTGAACCTTCCCAGGAGTGGCCACTGACCAAAATTACCCCAAGAGTGCAGCAACGACTCATCCAAGAGGTCTCAAAAGACCCCACAACAACATCCAGAGAACTGCAGGCCTTACTTGCCTCAGTTAAGGTCAGTTTTCATGACTCCACTATAAGAAAGAGACTGGCCAAAAATGGCCTGCACGGCAGAGTTACGAGACAAAAACCACTGCTGAGTAAAAGGAAAAAGTACATAAAGGCTCATCTCAGTTTTGCCAGAAAACATCTTGATGATGTCTTAGACTTTTGGGAAAATACTCTGTGGACTGACGAGACAAAAGTTGAATTTTTGGGAAGGTGTGTGTCCCATTTCATCTCGCTTAAAAGTAACACAGCATTTCAGAAAAGGAACATCATACCAACAATAAAATATGGTGGTGGTTTTGTGATGGTCTGGGGCTGTTTTGCTGCTTCAGGACCTGGAAGATTTTCTTTGGTAAATGGAACTATGAATTCTACTGTACCAAAAATTACGGCGGGAGAATGTCCGGCCATGTGTTCGTGACCTCAACATGAAATTCACTTGGGTTCTGCAGCAGGACAGTGATCTAAAACACACCAACAAGTCCACCTCTGAATGGCTTAAGAAAAACAAAATGTAGACTTTGGAGTGGTCTAGTCAAAGTCCTGACCTGAATCAGATTGGGATGCTGTGGCATGACCTTTAAAAGGTGGTTCATGCTCAAAAACCCTCCAATGTGGCTTAATTACAGCAATTCTGCAAAGATGAGTGAGCCAAAATTTCTCTACAGCGCTGTAAAAGACTCATTGCCAGTTATTGCAAACACTTGATTGCAGTTGTTGCTACTAAGGGTGGCCCAACCAGTTATTAGATTTAGGGAGCAATCACTTTTTCACACAGGGCCATGTAGGTTTGGATTTTTTCCCCCTTAATAATAAACACCTTCATTTAAAAACTGCGTTTTTTGTTTACTTGTGTTATCGTTGTCTTCTTCTTCTTCTTCGTCAATCACTAGATGGTCACACCAGCTGCCCTGACGAATGCTGCCGTCCTGCGGAGGTCCCCGAGGTCCCCGTGCAGCTTTTGGTTCAGCAATGTGGGGTCAGGCCACGTAGCTCGTCTGAGTGCAGCGTGGTCTGGGCAGTCTTGGAGGAGGTGTTCGCTGGTCATTTGGGCAGTACCACATGGGCATCTGTCCGATTGTCCAACTTTAAGTTTCTGGTGCATGTGAGCATGCATTCTGTTATGTCCAGTTCGGAGTCTGAACAGAACGACTTGGTCAGCCCTGCTCAGACTATAGTAGTTGTCATCCTTGCAGAAGTTTGGGTGTTGCTGCTGCCACTTCTTGTGAGACAGGGCCTTAATAATGGTTTTCTCCTCACTGTAAGAGACCTGCCTGTCTTCCTGGTCTTGCTGCCCACCCTCCTTAGCAAGTCTGTCAGCCGTCTCATTTCCATAGATTCCACAGTGGGCAGGAATCCATTGGAGTGATACGTTCACCTGTGTTGCTAGTTGAGACAGAGTGAGGGCGAGTTCATTCAGTTCTTTGCGTCGGGGGTCCTGAAGTGCATCCAAGACAGAGAGGGCATCAGTGAAGATGACGACCCGCTTGTGTGCCTTGTCTTGATGTTCCCTGACGTGGGCCGCTGCTGTTCTCAGGGCCTCTGCCTCAGCCCTGAAATTGGTGGCGTACTTTCCAGTCGCAATGGGAATATGGGTCTCCTCGTCAGTGTACCTGATGTACATGCCGCCTCCGCCATTCCTGGTTGCTTCCATGGCAGAGCCGTCTGTGTAGACATGAGTCCACTGCTCTTTAGGGTAGGCAGACTGAATGAACTCCAGGGCCAGCGACTTCCTCTCTTGGTCTGACTGTGTTCCTTTCTTCCCAATGCCCGATATGACTGTGCATATGGCTGGGAAGTTCTGTCGGTTCCAGGAGGGAACAGATGCTATGGGTGGTATTGGTGTGGGTATGTGGTCCATCAGTTCTGGGTCTCTAATATTTAAATTTGTTTGATGATCTGAAACATTTAAGTGTGACAACATGCAAAAAACTGAGAAATCAGGAAGGGGGCAAACACTTTTCACACCACCGTATGTGCATTGGCCCCAAATGTCATTCTTATGATTGCTGGAGTTACAGTCATGAAAAAAAATTGGACACCCCTTTAAATATTCAGTTCTTTATTAAGAAATGTTCACAAATCTATGTCTAACCTTGTTTTTGTTTTTATTTTCATTTTTTTACAATTTATTTTAGCCATTGTAAGTGGAAATGAATGTGGGGGCGTCCTGAAAAAGTTGGGGGTGTCCTAATTTATCCCTCACTATTTGTTTAGAATTACATTTTACAAAAATTTTGAAAAAAAGTATTTAATTCATTTTTAATTGTTTGGTATTATTATGTGAATCTCCCAGTATTTTTAACATTGATATTAAATCAATTAAGTCAAAATATGTTCAAAAACACACAGGCTTATAGAGGGTTTCCTAATTTTTTCACGACTGTTAAGTAAAGTTCTAAACTTGCAGCTCTCGTTTCTTGTCCCTTTATTCCTCCACACTGCTGACCTATGACGTCGATAATGTTCAAAATGGAAGACAAAGCGAGCTGCTATTTAGGAACTCCCACACTAGGGTATCCCTCCAAGACCCAGGCTTCATTCGCCGTGGCTTTCAAGCTCACAGACTTCTGGCTCCATGATCCCGCTGCCTGGTTCATCCACATTGAGGCTCAGTTTGCCTTCTGTGGGATTTCTGCGGATGACACGAGATACCATTATGTGGAGGCTTCGTTTGATCCACGCGCCACTCAGCATGCCATGAGCCTCCTCCGAGACCCCCCCACCCCGAGGAAAATATGCCACTCTCAAACAGCTGCTGTTACGGCACTACACCCTCTCCGACGGGGAGAGAGGAGAGAAGCTCCTCTCTCACTCTGAGTTAGGTGACGGCTCAGCTGTGGAGTTAATGGAAAGTATGCTAGCTTTGCTAGGCATAGATGACAGATTTTTTCTCTTTGCCCGTCTCTTCCTCAGGAAACTGGTGGTTTCGGCGAGGACAATTTTGGCCAACTCACCGCTGCTGGCTGCCAGAGATTTTTGCGCACTGGCGGAAGAAGCGGACTGCATTATTCTGGCAAATAGGAGTTATGGTGTCCAGACGGTAACACTGGTACCTTCGGCAGAGTCCACGGAGGCTGTTGAGATGACGGTTGTGGCTGGAATAGCCACTTGAAGACACCGGAACAGGACTGTGTGCTTCTACAATCAGTGTTTTGGCACTGACGTGCAGCGTTGCCTCCCCCTATGCCATTTTAAGATATCGGGAACAGAACAGCCAGCAGTCAGTAGCAGCTACGGCCGTTGGCAACAAGAAGAAGCTGCTTTTCCTCGGGGACACACGTTCTGGGAGATGTTTTTTGGTCAACTCTGGTTCCCAGAAGAGTCTTATTTGCCGACTGGTTCTGATGGACTAGCAGAAGGCTGTGGCCTATCATTAACCACCGCTAATGGCTCCCCTATCAAGACGTTTGGAGAAAGGGAATTACTGTATGTTTTCACAGATGCAACTACAGTACATGTGGGACTTTGTGGTAGCTGTCTGCTCGGGTCCTAACATAGGTGCTGACTTGCTGTGTGTTTATGGTCTAATTGTACACGTTGCTAATAGACGTTTGGTTGATGCTGTTTCTTTTTCTTCACTGTCTTGTATAACTCAGGGAGCTGGGCCACTAACACATGCTAATTTTTTAACCTCAGGGGATGTGTACCAGCACTTGCTTTCTGATTGTCCCTCGCTCACAGTGCCTAATTTTTCCTCTGCTGTGACCAAGCATGGGGTTGAGCATTTTATCACCACAAAGGGCCCTCCAGTTTTTGCACGCCTGCGTCGCCTCGACATAGCTAAGCTAGGAATTGCGCGGAAAGAGTTTGCTAACTTGGAATGTTTAGAGATCGTTCGGTGTTCCAATAGCCCTTGGGGTTCCCCACTGCACATGGTGCCCAAGTCCGATGGTTCGTAGCGGTTGTGCGATGATTTCCGTCACCTGAACAACATCACGGAGCACAACCATTATCCTATCCCTGACATACAGCATTTTTTGGTGCACCTGGCTGGAATGTCCATTTTATCAAAGGTGGATCTGGTCCGCGGCTACGACCAGGTCCTGGTGCCCTCTGAAGATGTCACAAAAACGGCAATAATACCACCCTTTAGCCTTTTTGCGTTTCTTCACATGCCGTTTAGGCTTAAGGGTGTGGCTCAGACTTTTCAAATTATGATGGATGTGGTGCTCTGTGATTTGCCGTTCGTGTTCATCTAGATGGATGATCTTCTGGTGGCTAGCATGTCTGAAGAGGAACACCTCTCTCATTTGAAGCAAGTTTTCCGACGGCTGCAGGCACACTGATTGATAGTTAATCCAGAAAAAATATCAGTTTGGGTTGCTGGAAATTGATTTCTTGGGCCATCGCATCTCATCTGAGGGTGCAGTTCTGCTGCTGGATAAAGTTCGGGTGGTGTCTGATTTCCCACATCCTCACATTGTGAGGGTGCTGCAGGAGTTTTGGGGGATGGTTAATTTTTACAATTGTTTCCTTCCCCGGGCAGCTCAGCTGCTACAACCACTTTATGACATGCTCAAGAAAAAGAAACCCATGGATGGCATCAACTGGACAGGCTTTTTTAGGCACCAAAGCTGCACTCACCAATGCGCTTTGCTGGTCCATCCATCCCCGTCGTCAGGGATTGTTCTAACTACGGATGCATCTCACGTCACGGTCGGAGCAATGGTAGAACAGTACGTCTCCAATAAATGGCAACCTCTTGCCTTTTTCAGCCACACACTGCATGACAACAAGCATAAGTATAGCACTTTCGACAGAGAGTTAATGGCTTTCTACCTGGCCAAGCGTCACATCCAGTTTTGGCTTGAGGGTTGCATATTTACTGCACTTTTTGACCACAAACCTCTAACCTACGTGATGTCAAAAATCTCGGAACCATGGTCAGCAACGTCACCTAGTCGCAATATTGGAGTTCACTACTGACATTCAGCATGTGGCCGGCAAGCTCAACGTTGTGGCCAACTGTTTGTCGTGCGCACTGGTCTCTCCAGTCTACTTGGGCATTAATTTTTCCACCATGGCCGCCGACCAACGGGGAGATGTGGACAATCTTGCGCTCCATTCCGTGGGTACGGGCCTTAGACTAGAGAGCAAGGTGATACAAGAGGGTCCCCCCCCCCCCCTGCTTTGCGATGTCTCCACCGGCTGTCCCCACCTGGTTGTTCCAATCTCTTGGCATCACCACGTTTTGAGTCCATTCACTCTCTCTTGCACTCTGGTGTACGCGCTTCAGTTAAGCTGGTAGGGTCCAAATTCATTTGGCCTTGCTTATTCAAGGATGTGAAGGAGTGGGATGCAGCTTGCATTGTGTGCCAACGAGCTAAGGTTCAGAGGCACAACAGGGCCCCCTTTGAACCTTTCCAGATTCCGAGCAGGAGATTCGACCATATCCACGTGGACTTAGTAGGCCCCCTTCCACCATCACAAGGTTTCACGGTCAGTTTTTTGACAATAATGGACTGCACCATGCATTGGCCAGAGGCAATCCTGTAGGCTTCCACCACTTCTGCCAACGTAGCCCACGCGTTTTTGTCATCTTGGCTTGTGCGTTTCGGTTCCCCATCAGACATCACCTCCGATAGGGGTCCCCAGTTCGTTTGGACCAGAACTCTGGTCCACTGTGGCTGAAAGCCTGGGGGTCAAAGTTCACCTTACCACGGCATACAATTTGCAGGCTAATGGTTTGTGTGAAAGGTTCCACGGGTCACTTAAAGCTGCATTTAGAGCCTCATGGACTGACTCAGGTCGACCACCTCCTTTGGGACTTACTTGGGTTATGCTCTGCATCCAAGGAGGATTTTGCCGCTTCCCTGGCTGAGTTGGTTGTTGGTCAGCCATTGTGGGTCCCAGGTGAATTTTTGCCGGAAGGTCTCAAGCCCGGCACCGACTCATCCACATAGTTTTTTCCTAGGATCGAGTCAATTAGCATTCCAGTGCCAGTGCATCAATGTTTCCCCCGTGCTTTTGTTCCAAAGCATTTAGAGCATGCCAAGTTTGTTTTCATCAGACACGATGCCCACAGAACTCCCCTGCGTCCTTTTCGCGATGACCCTTTCAGGGTTTTGGAAACTGGTGCAAAACATTTTGTGTTGGATTTTGGGGGTGCAGGGAAACCATCTGCATAGATAGGCTCAAGCCCACTTACATATTGGCAGACGAGCAGGTGGTGCTAGCCCACACTCCCCAGCATGGACACCTTCCTGCTGTGGGTTCTCAGGTTGGTCCTTCCCCTACAGAGGACTTTTTGCCAAGACTGAAGACTGAGTTGTTGTCCTCCCCACCTTGACCTGGAGACCCCTCGGCTGGCCCAGCTGCTCCACGATACAGCCGTTATGGGCAATTGCTCAAGCCCGGGGTGCTGGACTGATAAGGCCCCTTCTGGGTGGTTGGGGGGTGCTGTGTGGCGGACCACTAGGAGGCTCCACTCACACCCAGTGACTTGGGGAGAAGGGAGGAGAGATGGGGAAACATTTATGTATGTGCATTGGCACCAAATGTCATTCCTATGATTGCTGGAGTTGAATAAAGTTCTGAACTAGCAGCTCTCGTGTCTCCTCCCTTCATTTCTCCACAACATAAAGTATAGTTCAGTCTTCAACCACATAAAAGTAGGAAGTAGTTTTTCTGAACAGACTACACAGATTTTTTTCAACAGCATTTTATGTTCATAGAAAAATTATTTCCCAATGCAAAATATGATGCAGAATTTAATTTCAAAACTGAACTTCCAAGCTGAGCTCAACACACTTTAACACTGTAGTGAAACTAACTTTAAACCCATCTAATATGAAGCAGCAGGCCCAGAATTCTCATCAGATAATTATCAGCTTAAGCACATTACACTCTCAAAAATTAATGATTTAGAGGAGATTAGTCAGAAATATTTTAGTAGTGATTAACAGGAGTTCAGAAGTAAACCGAATGAAACTGCTGCACAAAGAATGGTGGCAGAGGAACAGCAGAAATTAGCATCCAGCAAATGTCATGATGTTGCCCGCATGCAGAGCAATAAAACAGCCAGCAGTCTCAGCATCTTCGTAGGTTATTCATATTGTCTGTGCACACAAACCAGCAAGTGTTTGCAGCTGCTTTACATATATTTACTGCAGGAATTGAAATGAGCAGAACATTGGGAAGTGAGTTGGATGCTTAAATAATGGCAGCCGTTACGCCAAGTGCACCAGATATGTGTTACATCAAGGTGAGGGTGTTATTTTGAGTCCTAAAAAGTAACAATTTCCACTTCAACTAGCTCAGAACACCTGCACACATGCATTTATATAGAGAATTGGCTCTTTGAACTTGCTGTTTGCGCTCACTGTAAAGCGGGGTTCAGTAGGGTTGGGCAATTAATGGAAAAAATAACCAAAACCATACTTCAAAAATCTAACTAATGTAATCTTGCTCATGTCAGGTTTTTTCTATTACTAATTTCCATTCTATTAATGAAGTTACTCCTTATGTTTGTGGATGCTAAATAGAAGTTTTGTTAAATTCAGTAGGAAATGATAGTGCTTTGTGACAGTGAATAACAGAAGAATAACCAGCTGGTGTTTAGGTGAATGGGAGAACAACTTATACAAACTTATTGTCGTCTGCAAGTGTGCCCTTCTTATCGCTCACCTCTTGTTAGCAGAAGGACAAAAATAAACTGGCTAATGCAGGGAGGAAAAAATCCGTGGGAGCTGCATTAGTGTTAGCAGTAGTTGCTGTTGAACTTTGCATTGTAAGGTTAAAAATCATGAGATATATGAGAGGAGACAAGAAATGAGCCAACTGCTGCTCCGGCATCAGGAAAAAGTCTTTCAAAATAATTTTTAAAAAAAAGAAAAGATCTTTTTTTAGGGCTGGGATAAATAATGTGAAAACTTGTTTTGATTAATCCAGGCCAATTGGCATTAAATAAAAACTGACACTGTCAAGTCACTTCCTGAATTGGTGTCAGCAGTAGTGACTGGCTTGTCTCTGCAGCTGGCTCAGCTTAAAAGAAGAGTAGCTATTGTTGTTCAGGATTGGTTTACAACGCACTAAACTGATCCTCAGGCACTCAGGGTATGCGACCCTCATCCTGTACGCACACCCCACTTCAAGCACACACGCAGACCTGACATAGTGCTCATTTATTGGCACTGCTCACACAGGGGTATGAGAAGAGGAAGAGTTTCTGTCAGACTGAGCAGAAGAAAACACCAACTCCAGCAGACAATTCACTCTGATAAGGAATGTTAAATAAATAAAAGTGCCTAATTCATCATTAAGGTCATGATTACGCATTTTCTCTGGAAATCAATGGCAAATTGCTCTTTTTTTTTTTTTTGCCACTTTCACATGCTGAGATAATTAGGAAAGTTACCTTAAGTTGTAGTGCTGACTTCCTCACTGACTGTTTCAAAATAAAAGATGAAATATGACAATAAAATTAAAAAAAATATATGGTAGTTTGAAAACCAATACTTGATACCTGCAGTAATTTTGTTGAATATGAGGGTCACAGGTATATTAAATGAATAAAATTGTAAAATTATGCTTTTTATTCATTCTTTCACACAAGAATTAATAGACACACGCAGCCAAGTGCAGTGGTGGAGTGGTTAGCACTGTGGCAGCACAGCAACTCACCCTTGGCCAGGGGATCCTGGGTTCAATCCCACCCCCTGACCAACAGTGATCTATGTGGAGTTTGCATGTTCTCCCCGTGTCTGCATAGGTTTACTCCGGGATTTCTGCGGTTTCCTCCCGCATGCCAAAAACATGCAAGTTAGGTTAACTGGAGATTCTAAAAGTGGCCCCAGGTGTGAATGTGTGTGTGAATGGTGAAAGGGTTGGGTGCCTCACCAGTGGCTGCCTCATCCACTCATGTGGATGCCCTGTAATTTCCCCATTGTGGGACTAATAAAGGAATCTAAATCTAAAAAAAATAACAGCAATTGAGTTTATAAATTAATTAGTAAATATTCATAAGATGACTGAATGACAGTAGGAATTCAAAAATAATTTCAATTATTTTGGCCACACCTCTGTACAAGTGCCAACTAACTCCACTAGCTTCTCTCATAATATTTCTATATTGGCATACACAGGTAACTAACAAGTACTGTATGTGTAACAAATCCACACATTCTTTGACCTGTAATGGGTCAAATCTCTGTTTGTTTGATTTTCATGAGTTTAATTATTTGTACATTTTATTACTTGTTAAAGAAAAAACTGATGCCACAAGAATGGGAACTAAACCATACAGCAGAGTACACAAAAACCAAAAGCATGGCATGAGAGCCGGAGAAATGTCAACTAAAAATTACATGGAAAACACAAAACAAATACTGGGGTGAGGGTGGACACTCCAATGAAACTGAACATCATATAATTACACAATATAATAATATTATATAATAATTTCACAAGGAGCCACTGCCAAGGAACTACACACGCAATCAAACCTAACCTAACAGACAGAAACCAGGATATAAAGTGTAGCGAAAGCATGGAGAAAACACCCTAACGCACGCTGGAAAAACCCAGACAGCAAATGAAACCTAAACTACAGAGATCAGCGTGGGTGAAAACCAATAGTTAGTTAGCGGGACATAAGAGTGAAACAAAATAAAACTAGAATCAAGCCAAATGAAACTAAGCAAGAACTACACAGGAAGTATTTCAGAATAAACGCCGATGTGACCTGATCCCAAACTAAGCAATAACCAAACACAACATTTAAAAACAGAAGTCAAAAACAGCAGTGTTCAAAGAGTCCAACATGGGGCCTGCATCATGACACAATACTCATTTTTAGATTTAAATACCTTTTATGTTTTTACAAAGTAATTGAAAACACATTCAGTGACAGAATTGTCATTACCAGGCCTATAGTGTGTACACTTTACCTCTTTACTACCCCCAAGTACACTTATAAGGGCCCTAAACAGACATTCAGACATTGAAGAGGCACTCTTATTAGACTCTTCATCAGTAATTAACCTAAGAGCCATCTTCTGCCCAATCATAATGCTAATGAGCAATGTAATACTCTTGAGTGATTTATAATGTGTACCCTCCATCAGTCACTCAGTGTGTCAGTGGGCGTCCATCATGATATTGATTAAGCTTTTAAATATGTCTCTTTTTTCCACATTCCAGCAGGCCAGTTAAGTAAAGTGAATGTGAGACAACTGTGGTAAACCTCTCTCAAATACAGCGTTTACCCACCTAATCAGAAATTCCTCAGTGCCCTGATGCCCAACATGTTTCCTCACAAAAGGGAAGTAGAACAACCCCTCGACTCTTTTGTTCCATTTGTGTGTGCGGGGATGTTCTCGTTTCAAAATTTAGTGCGCGGCTCCTCCATCATCTTTCAGCAGGGTACACTTGAGAAGGAGCCGCAATACAGTAATTGATATTTGCATCCCAAGACAGTTAAGTAAAACAACCCCTCTGGCTCAAGGCAGGAGGATTTTCCTGAAATGTAAATGGAGCTTGAAGAGGGCTGGGAGTGATTTAAGAGTCAGTGACATCCACGCTGTTGTGCTAAGTCAGTGAAAGTGCTGAGTGCAGGGCGCCAGGTCTGTCTCCCGCTCTCACACTCTGCATTTCGTTCTCTCCATCACTGTCTCTTCTTTTTCCTCGCCTGCCCTTGCAATTTAATTCTCTTTTGAGGCAGCTGCCATAACTCAGGCTCGATCTCAATCCTTTCCAAGTACACATGCACACTGAAATTAACCCTTATGAGCATTTGCTGGATTCAGCCAATTGTCACATGGACTCAAGTTGAAACTGAGAAATAGCAGACTCCTGAAGACCAATGTCATCCTATTTAGGCAGGAAACGTTTTATAGAATTTTCCTCCAGTGGCTTATTTATCCAAGGTAGTTGTACATAAAAACTCAATGTGCCAAGATACCAGTGTCGGTATTAGAGATGAATGTTGAGACTTCGGCTGTATTCAGACTGGGATACTCCAGTGGTCTCGGTTCGACTGGGCAGGGAATGCCAAGAATTTTCACACTTTCGTTTGGTTTGCTTTGCATTCACACTGCAGCGGACCAAACTGCCTGGACAACGTCATGCAGTTACAACCACTGTTCGTTTGGGGCGCTGTAGCTGAAGCCACCACTGACCAGAAAGAAAAAAATCTTGGCGAAGAAGAAAAATCAGGCTCATCAGTTAGTCAGGGCTGAAAAAGGGTTCAGCTGGGTTGTTTGTCCACCACAAAAGAGAATTTTTTTTTTTTACTTTTCTCCTCGGCTTTCTCTGGTAAAAGGATTTATCGGTTTCATGTGCTTGTCTTTATTGTTATTTTCTACCCAAAATGTACTACACTAAGTGCCACTTCCTCGTCTCAGATTATGTGTTGCTATGGTTACACAAACGCCGCTGGGCACTTCTGCCCATTGGTCCGCTGGATACTCCGTTTGGATTCACACTGCAAGCGGAGTGCACCAGACTTCGTTTGCAAGAGAATCGAGACCCCCGTTTTTAGGGGGTCCAGACTTGGCTTGTTTGGTCCGCACCAGAGTTCCAACGCACATTTAGACTGCACCAAATGAACCAAACCATACACGGAGAGTCCTTTGGTCCAATCCAAACAGTGGCCGTCTGAATGTGCCCTTAACGACACATGAACGTGAGGATTCTGGAAAGAAGTCTGATTGACATGTAATATACCAGGGGTCCTCAAATATTGTTGCCAGGGGTCCGCATTTGCTTTTTCCAGTAGGTCAGAGGTCCGGAGCAGTGCCAATATGCTGCATGGGCAGACATTTCATTTTGATGTTGGGAGGGACAATAAACAAAACATTTTCTCCAGAGTAAATACTGAGGGGACACTATGAGTATTATTACTGTCAGTCACAAGTTTATGAGAAAGAAAGTACAAACATACACTTATGGGGGGGGAAAGCTGCAAATTTACAAGAAAAATAAAGAAAATTTAGACAAAAAAAAAAACAAGTTTACAAAAAAATTGTAAATTCATGAGAAAAAAAATATAAATTTACAAGAAAAAAAATCACAAATTTATTGAAAAAGGTTACAAATTTAAAAGAAAAAAACTGCAGATTTATGAGGAAAAGTGGCAAATTTACAACAAAAAAAGTTTTACATTTGCAAATAAATGTTGTAAATCAATGAGAAAAAGTCACAAATTTACGAGAAAAGTTGCAAATTTTAAATAAAAAATTTGTCCCCCCCTTGACTCTCTTGATTTACGCCCATGTCACCAGGCGGTTCTGCTGTGGGTGGAGCTGGTTGAAGGCAGCGACTTTCAGCAGCAGTTACCTGAATATTATTGCACAGAATTGCACAAGAGATCGGCGTGCCCATACACAGACAACGAGTGCAGTCATGGTGTGCGATACTGCAAAATTTGGAATCGATCCGATACCGAGTAAATACAGGGCCAGTATCGCCAATACCAATATGATGCTGATACTTTTTAATAATTAAGATGGATGCATCATCAAATTACTAAATCTGAATGAATTTTCATAACCTTTAAGTGTTTTGTGATTTTTGCTTTGGGTTATCAATTAGTTAAAACCCAGGACAGACTTTTGGCACAGTTTAGATGTAAATAGAAAATACTTTATTATCATAATAAAACTTTTTGTTTAGAAACAACAGAACAATAACAAAACAGTTTTTCCCCATACATTGTCATGTCTGATTTTTTTACTTAAACAGACTGCACAAAATTACCACTCAAGAACAAATTAAAACAAATTAATTTTTGAGGTACACTGTTCAGAAACTACAATACAAAAATTAAATAAAATGTCTTCCTTCATTTGAAAATATAGCTACACACGGCACTCCTCTTCCTCTCTGCCATTCTTCTACTCTGTCTCTGTGCGGTTCGGGGATGTATGTGCTGCCAGATTGTTTACCTGGTGCTGCTGAGTCACGTGATGGTAAAACATAGAAACACAAGAGGCAGAAGGAAGTAAGGAGTAGATGGCGGTATTGCACCTAAATGCTGGTTTCCAACCGCCGTAAAACCACAAGAAGAAGAAGAGGAGCAAAGCATACTGTTATTGATCATAATCAATATTTTGATCGATTTGCCCACCACTAGAGTACAGTCTTCAAGCTACAGTGGCAGCAAGGCCATGTTGGTAGTAGTGGTCATGTTACCACCAAATCGGTCAAATATGCTGTTTGAATGGAGTGATCACAAGCACATGTCACTCAGTGTGCACACACAACACTGAAGGCAGCGCAGCAAAGTTGGTAAGCACAGAGAAGTGAATATATTAAATAAAGGTGAAAAAAATAAACAGTGATGTAGTCCTTGTATTCATACATGTGTAATGACAATAAAGTTGAATCTCATCTCATCTCTCATCTCTCCTTCAGTCAAAAACACAGAATTTCTAACATGTAAATATCAGACTGGAAATGAGCCTATCACTGTCTGACGTGGTTCTCTGACTTTCGTTTTTGCATCATGTTTGGATTGCTGGTCCGGCTTCGGGTTCAGACGGAAGACCCTCTGGGTCTGGATGCCGGCCGAGATCCGCTAGTTGAGGAGCCCTGTAATATAGAAAAGACCTGGATAGAGGGGGTGAAACAGGCTCTAAAAAAAAAATTAAAAAAAATACAAAAAGTAAAGAGGCGAAAGTAACAGTAAAAGATAACATTAAAATTAAATGCAGAAGACTCACCAAAGTCAATAACAGAGTCAGAAATAATGTGATCTAACTATGCAAAAAACACTGTTAAAAATTCCACCAGAGAAAGTCAAATCATTATAGTTACTCTCATTATCTCAGCCAACAAGTTAAATATTATAGACCTCAAGGCTAATGGTTTGAATTCTCTGCATGAAAAAAGAAAATTACACACAAGGGTGGATTTTTTTTTAGACCTTTTATTCATTTCTTTCCAACGCGTCTAAGTAGACAGATTATCTCCTCTCAATTTCTGCTCTCAGATCTCAGCCAGCAAGACCATGTGAACAAACACAGATGGGACCAACATGGAAACTGTAGACAACCCCACACGAGACCCATAAGACAGCCCATTTTTAACCTATAGTACAGCCCACATGGACATGCTGGCTGGGATGTTGAAGGAAACCTGTACTGGTCTTTATAACAACATTAATCCTGCTTTAGGTATTACTTATAAACCAAAAATGTGTTTATTCAGTAAGCATTAGGGATGAATTGATACCACTTTTTCAAGACCGATACTGATACTGTAACTTTGAATATCGGCCAATACCAATCCAAACCCAAGACCGTCTCTCTTATTTAAAACAGCAGTACAGAACATACTTTGGTATTGACTGTTTGCATTTTGCAGACATATAAAAACATAAATTTAAAAGTCAAAAAATATATTACAAATTTGACTCAGTTCAGCAATGCTGCTGCTTTTTTTTATTTAAACTTTGCAACATTGGCAGCGTTTCACTGGTCAGCACTACGTATACATGCATTCTGAAGTTTTAAGTGCAAGTTTATTGCATAAATTTAAAGCTGAGTATTTAAGTAAACATTAGATGAATTTCAGTGTCACTGTGCATGAGGTAAAAAATGCTGTAGATCTGAAAATAAAGGAACTAACCGTTTAAGTTGTATTTTTGTCATCCATTATTATTATTATTATTATTATTATTATTATTATTATAAGTATTCTCCTAGTGCTCAGTTTGCTTAATAGTTTATTCTCTGTCCATAGCTTTTAGATTTGCTCTTATTTTGAAGTCATCCCTGTTCCATTTCATATAGCCTTGTTAGTCCTGCTTCCAATTCACTGGTTAAAATTTACTAATGTTTCTGTCACCTACCTCTCATCAGCTGTAACTGTCCATACAAAGGTAAGCTCATGTTATGTCTGAATTCCTGCTCCTCTGGTTTTTACTTTAAGTTTCCTTCTTTTAGTTTCTCTTTTAGCATATTCCAGCAGTAAAACAGCTGCTGCTGCTGCACGACACACTTGGTTCTGTTAGGTTCTTGACAGAATTCAGCATACTTTTTTGCTGCCGTGATATTTTTGGAAGTGTTTTATCAAGTTGGTGGTGTAAAATTGTAAATGCTGGTACCACACAGCAACATACTGAGGCGAGTCCCAGAAACAGGCTCCAGTGATGTGACACTCATTGCCTCTGTTTACAGAAGCCGTGCGCAGCGTGGCTGAGAACAGGATCGCACCTTCTTTTTAATATTATTAATGTGTCGGATCGGTAAATTACTTTTTTTTCCTTACCGATACCGATCCAGTCATTTTGCCTGGATCAACCCTGATACCGATAAGGCAGATTGGATCAGTTCATGCCTAGTAAAAATAACCCCCTAGAGTCAGTATATTGAATAATTTTATCCCATGAAAACCGCTCGGCCAAAACCAATGGGGATCAGCCATCGCCAGATGGAAATGACGTACAATCATCGTTTCCGGCTTTACTGTGGACGAGTAACGTGTTTACCGTGGACGAGTAAACGTGTTCAACAGATGCTCAGTGGGTCGAGATCTGAGTTCACAGTCTGCACGAATATGTACCACAGAAACCGTCCTTGGAAAAGGCCTTCATTGATGGCATGATCTGCAGTTACCTTTGGGGAACAGCAGCTGAAGTTGACCTGACGAACAGGCAAGTTCCCAGTCAAGTAACTTCAGAACAAGTTGAATAAATTTTTATATGCTAGAATTTTTTTTCATTAAATTATTTGCGGGTAGATTTGCTTGTACATGTTTGTAAAAAAAATACATAAAATTTTGATGTTGAAACTTTGTTGACTGCTATACTGCAGCCCAGTCAATCGCACAAAGCAGCAACTGTGCATCACTACTGGTGCTGAAACTGGCCATGGAGGAGGCAAGACGTCACTGACCATGACTGACTGAGAGAGCAGTGACTTGACACTCACGCGTATTTGAGAAGGAACCATGACCAAACTAACTGGACGGAACCACTAGTATCATATTTTGTGTATTAAAATATACATTTTGTGTATTTATAATTTTGTTTGCATTGATGTATGTGGATAATGTTTATACTGTTTTCATTTTGTTTTTTCTTCATCTTTTTCTCTTTTTATCTGTTTCTTTTCTCTAAAGCTCATCCAGGGACAAGAGTTGCAAACTAGCTTAATGCTATACACTCTCTGTGCAACACATCAGATTTTCTTTTTTGTCTATGTTTATTGCACTGTCCCTGACAAATAAACATATAAAATAAAATAAATATTTGATCCTTTTGAAATAGCTTTAGATTAAAATTCACTACAGGTACCCTTTAATGACTTTAAAGAAAGAAGATATCAAAAAATAATCACTTCTCAAGAGGTTGATTGACTGATCAATTGGCAAAGATTTATTTGCTGTGCACAGCCCAGGGTTTTGCTACTACTGAAGGACCCCATCATCATCTTCATCATCATAGCAGTCTGTCAGGGGCGACAATGACTGTTTCAAACAATTAAACAAACTCAAAGCATGAGCATGTCCACAGAACCTGCCCAGACCACAACAGTACCCCCTCTATAAGGGGTGGATTTGAGACACCCCCAACACAAAAAACAAAGGAACATCCAGATGGGCGGGAGGAGGGGGACAAGGAACGGTGGGGCAAAACAAGAACAACAACAAGGGCAAAATGTCCATCAAGTGGTCAGCCAAAGTCCCACAACCACTAGCAGGAGGAACATGATGTATTTGGTGGCCTACCAACATTCATTGCCCACCAGGCGGAGGAACAGAGTACGTCGGGTGGTCTACCAAAGTTCAAGGGACACCAGACGGATGAACATGGCACGTCAGGAAGCCTGCCACAGTCTATAGGCCACCTGATAAGATGACACAGGCAACAGCATAGAAGCCTCCCGCACAGGGGACAACAACACAGAAGCATCACACTCAGGAGATAATGACATGAAAACCTTACCCTCAGAAACTTTAACCTCTGGAGAAGACAAAGAACCGTTAAACTCTGGAGATGACAACGTGGAAAGCTGCATTCAGGAGACAATGACAACATGGAAATTTTACACTCTGGAGATGATAACATGGAACCCCTAACCTCAGGATGTGATGACATGGAACCCCTAATCTCAGGAGGTGGCAATATAGAACCTTTAACCTCAGAAGGTGACAACATGGACACTTTAAACTCAGGAGAATATAACATTGAACCCTTAAACTCAGGTGGTGACAATATAGAACCTTTAAACTCAGGATATGACATTCAAGCTCATTGCTCTGGAGGAAAAAAAAACATGAGAATCTTTTGCTCTATAGATAACAACATAGAAGTCTTTGGCTTTGAAGATAACAATATATGAGCTCTTTGCTCTAGGGGCCATACCTGAGGAGCCTTCTGCACAGGGGCTAATAGCAGCTGAGGAGTGGCAACCCCAGGTGGCGAAGGTGGAGCAGACTGCTTGAATGGACCAGGTGAAATATGCACCTCAGGAAGGACTGAAGCTGGGATGTGCACCTCGGGGGCAGCTGGAGCAGGCTGTGCACCTCGGAGACTGCTGGAGCTGCTGCGTGCACCTCGAGGGGAGCCGAAGCAGGGGTGTGCAACTCGGTGACAGCTGCAGCTGCTGTGTGTACCTTGGAGAAAGATAGCTGTGATGTGCACCTCGGAGACAACTGGAGCTGTGGTGTACACCTCAGAGACAGCTGGAGCTGTGGCATGCACCTCAGGGAGGACTGGAGCAGGGATGTGCACCTTTGGGGCAGCTGGAGCAGGCTTGTGCACCTCAGAAACTGCCAGAGCCACAACGTGCACTTCAGGGGAAAACAGGGAGACCAAGGATGGTGACAGTGCCAAGACAGGGGTGACAACAGAAACAGGTGGTGGAGGTTCAGCAGCAGAAAGGGCCTGCTGCTAAGGCCCCTCACCCAGAATAAGGCAAGACATATCTTTAGTTGGAAAAAAGGAATGCACTTGCCTGTTCCGCAGTTTGGCTGTTGCTGCTGTAGATGAGCCAAGAGTGGAGGTGGTGACTGCTGACGGGGCAGCGGGCGTGGGCACCTGCGCAGCAGATGTGGGTGCCGGTACTGCAGATGGAGGATGACGTGGAGCTAGCACTACAGCTGCCATGGGAACCGGCATTGCAACTGACGTGGAAGCTGGTGTAGCTGAGCTCTACAGGGCCGGAGTGGAGTGCGTTGGTGTGCTCTCCTCCAGCTCAGGGCTTGGCGGTGGTGCTGAGAAGAGGCTGACCGGAGCTGGAGCAGCGTGCCAAGCAGAGCGGCGTCTCCCAGAATCCTTCCTCAAACCGGGACCACCAAACGCCAAGCGGTTGCCCCAGTACTGCTCCCCCTCAGTGGCGGACATCTCCCAAGGGGCATTGGTGGGGCAAGCTGCTGCCTGGGAGTTGTAGCTGGGACTGGAGCTGGTGTGCGGCATGGTGAGAGAGGTACCGGAGCCAGGAGACACCCCTTTGTAGGCTAAGGCTTCGGCATAGCTGGAACGACTCCAACCATCTCGCCAAACATGTGCCGGAGGTTCTGGACAAACATAAGAAGCCCAAGCAGTTCAAGGTAGCTCCGCAGGCTGGGGGTTGTTTCAACTACTGTGGCTGCCAAGTCCAGAAACCCCAGGGCTGCCTTCGGCATGCGGGAGGTGTGAGCATCTGAGACATAGTCCTCAATTGTATGTGCTGCCCACACTTCATCCGCGTCCAGTCCCAAACTCCAAAAATCCCTGCCTGCTGGGTCCGTGTTTGGTCGGGTCATTCTGTCATAACTGCCTTCTAGTAGTGATGTGACGGCAGGCTCTAGAGCTTTGAGAGTGCTCCAAGCTTATCCAGGAAATATTTGGCGTAGTGCGTTTCGAGGCGTGTATTGCTGACGTATATGTTGATGTTGTACCACGTGACTGGGTCAGGAAGCTGTTCATGATTTTGCACGCAACATGAAATAAAGTGAGCAGTGACACACAATGGAAATCCCCGTTTCTCACGTTTTGTGTTGTCGATGTTTGACTGTGTAAGGGATTTGTCACAGCCAATTTTCAGATGGTGACAGCAGCAAAAACATGGACTTCTCCCGTTTGGGAACATTTTGAGCGCATTTCTCCCATTGATGTATTTTTCACAAATAGGAGATACTTATTGTAACTGAGGTGATAGCTTAGTGGTCAAGCATCTGCTCTACAAGAGGGAGGCCCAGATTCAAATCCCAGCTGTGTCATGCTTGTAATTTTATATTTATTTGCAAGGTGAAGTGTCTGTTGTGTTTCAAAGAGCTTGGATCATTATTACGCATCGTTATGCTGAGGCACTATTGCCATTGTGCCCTGCATGAGAATAAGGCCATAGTTGAATATACTGGGAAGGACAGTATAAGACTGTTTAAAATGTATTATTTCTTAATAAAACTGGATAAGTAGTACAAGCACACCAAGTAACACAAGCACATTCACTGTAGTCACCCCAGTTTTATTTTTTTTCCCCTAATGATCATTGATATTTCTTAAAAGACAGCACATTTATAGAAATTGAAAAAATACACACTAAACCAATAATGCCCTTGTAAAAATCTGCATGTTGTATACTTTTTGTTGACTACATGGCCCGGTAGAGCAGATGAAGTTTCACATAAGGCTTTGTCGATATGAACCGTTTTGATGGAAAGGCTCAAGTCTTCAAGAAAGCCTTGTCTGGCTGTTGTAAGTGGTAGCCTTGAGGTAAAATGTCTGTTTTGCATCTGGAGGGCTGGGGTTTAAGTCCAGTGGGGTTATTCTTATATATTTTTATTTGCAAGGTGAAGTGTCTGTTGTGTTTCAAAAAGCTTGGATACAACAATATCACATCATTATGCTGAGGCACTATTGTGTCCTGCATGACAATAAGGACAGAGATGAATTTACTGGGAAAGACAGTAAAAGACTGCTGAAAGTTATTATTTCTTAATAAAAATGGGTAGCACAAGCACATTCACTGTAGTTACCTCAGTTTTATTATTTCTTTTTCTCCTTATGATCATTGATATTTCTTAAAAGACAGTGCATTATTGAAATGAAAAAAATACACAAAGCAATGACACCCTCGTAAAAAATCTGCATGTTGTATACATTTTGTCCACTAGATGGCTGAGGAGAGAAAATGAAGTTTCACATGAGGCCTCATCTATATGAGCCATTTTGATGAAAGGCCTCAAGCCCTCCAGAAAGCCTCATCTGGCCATCACTGCCTTCCAGGCAGTTGAAGGTAGTGGAGGAAGGACCCGGGGTGCAGGCAGGACTTTTGGTGCAATCATAATTTATGAACAAAAGCACAAATGAGCAAACAAAAGGCACAGTACAGTGGCTGGAAATAACAGCAATATTTACCAAAAACTCAAGGAGAAATCATAGGGAGCATGAATGGAGAGCACCACAAACACATGACAATGACCTGACACAGAGCACAATCACAGATTCACATATACGTATAGGGAGACTAATCATTACAAATGCCAGACAAGTGGGAGCAATCAAGGGCTAAACAAGAGCACACATGAGGACATAGCTATAGGTATGGAAACATGAGGAGCTGGGGATACTGAGGGAGACAAGTACACACACCAGACCATAACAAAAACGCTGAGGACAGAGAAGGGATGACATGTCATGACTAAGGACTGGGGAACAAAAGGACAATGAGATTAATAATGAAAATAAACAAAGATAATCACAAGGGAAAGAGGACAAAAATCAACAAGGAGAACAAAAAAAAACAAACAATAAAATAAACTCAAAGCATGGGCATGGTCCCCAGAACCTGCCTAAACCACAACACACAGTGTATGTATATGTGGAGAAGAAAACTAAATGCTCATCTTTCAAAGTGCATAAGAATTCTTATTTTTAGAGGGAAAATGTGACTAATCTTGAAGTGTTTTCATAGCTGTAGCTAACATTAGGGTCACAGGTAGCAGATCCTAGGAGTAAATTATAAAAGTACATAGTATTGATGAGCTCAGATGTATAAATTCTGTTTTCAGAACCGATAACTTCTCTCCTGTTGAGGCTGTGAGCACAGGCAGAGCAACTGCGCTCTCTCATACGCTGCAACAGCATTGTTCAGCCAGAAACGCATAGAGTGAGCATCTTAGTAAATGAAAACAATATTAAAAGCAATTTCACATTGCATTGTGTTGATGCTGATAATGCTTCTCCTAAAGTGCAATAAGTCACTCTGCGAACTACAAAAAGGATTAAATTAAATAATATACACATGCACATTTTAGCCAAAAGGTTGGTTAAGTACAATTAGCCTTCTTGGATTATCTATGACAAAAAGAGGAGCAAGCTTTAATTTATATAAAATATTGCTCATTGAGTTAAGCACTTTGTGTATCATTTTAATGTGTAATGTGAAATAAAAGAGTTGCTTTCTTTGCTCTCATTCCCTTTAATAAAAAGGGGCACAAGATCCCAGGTTTAATACTAATATGACAGTGTTTAAATGGGAGAACAAATGTTTTCCCCTGGGAACAATGAAGGCTTGTTTACAAAGTGAAAATGCATTTAAAGGAGCCTAAAAGGAGCTTTTCAATCTCCCTCCTGACATGATTAGCATACCCAGTGAGCAGACACAGACTCAGGAGTAGATGCAGTTATCTTTATTGTGTTAGTGTGTGTGTGTGTGTGTGTGTGTGTGTGTGTGTGTGGTGATGTAGCAGCTGGGGGTGAGCAGTGCGCCATGCAACCTGGCAACCCTATGGACAGAGTAGAAACAGAAGGTGTTAGTGATGACCCCGGAGGGAATATACGAGAATGACCAAGGCTTACTGTTTGGAGAGGCGGAGTAGAGTTCAGGTTGGCCTGCAGGCTTTGGCCAGGAGGACAGCGCCTGCTGTCTCAGCGAACCGGGAGAGGTGAAGAGGACGTGCGGTGAAGTGCGCTGCTCGGTCCACCACCAGGAGGGAGAGGGGTCCGCCGCCATGGATCTCCGCCTGTGCACAGGGGACGAGTGTAGATAATGGTGAGTTGATAAGCAGGCTTACTTGGTGTGGAAAAGATGCTCCCTCCAGGATGGTAGAAGGCAGGAGGCGAGGTTAGCTCTGGAGTGCCAGCTGTGGCTAGGAGGTTCTTTGGCGATGACGAAGACGAGTGTTGGTCTCATCCGACCAAGGAGACAGAAGGCTCCGCGCTGATCTGAGGGCAGCACGGTCTAAATAGTCCGAGGGTGATGGAAAGCAGGTGTGCGCGCAGCTGCGGATGATAATGAGACAAAGCGAGCCATCACACCTGCTGACAGTTCTGCTCACACTGGGGAGATGTAATCATAATTATGCACGGAGGAGAACTGTACAATTCAGACATTATGCCAGTCTTTCTATTTGTCCATGATTTGGACTGACACAATTGTAAAAATTCTTTCAGTTACAGTGGTGTGAAAAAGTGCCTTTGCCCACTTCCTGATTTCTCAATTTTTTGTATGTTTGTCAAACTTAAATGTTTCAGATCATCAAACAAATTTAAATATTAGACAAAGATAACACAAGTAAACACAAAATGCAGTTTTTAAATAAAGGTGTTTATTATTAAGGGGAAAAAATCCAAACTTACATAGCCCTGTGTGAAAAAGTGATTGCCCCCTTAAACCTAATAACTGGTCGGACCACCCTTAGCAGCAACAACTGCAATCAAGCATTTGCAATAACTGGCAATGAGTCTTTTACAGCGCTATGGAGGAATTTTGGCCCAGTTATCTTTGCAGAATTGTTGTAATTCAGACACGTTGGAGGGTTTTCGAGTATGAACCGCCTTTTTATGGTCATGCCACAGCATCTCAATCAGATACAGGTCAGGACTTTAACCAGGCCACTCCGAAGTCTTCATTCTGTTTTTGTTAAACCACTCAGAGGTGGACTTGCTGGTGTGTTTTGGATCATTGCCCTGCTGCAGAACCTTCAGCTTGAGGTCACGAACAGATGGCCAGGCACTGTGTGTTTATATATCTACATATTATTCCATCTAGCTACATTGCTCCGCACTGTGTGTTTATATATTTACATATTTTTTCCATCTAGCTGCAATGCTCCGTACTGTGTGTTTATATATCTACATATTATTCCATCTAGCTACATTGCTCCGCACTGTGTGTTTATATATTTACATATTTATTCCATCTAGCTGCAATGCTCCGTACTGTGCGTTTATATACTCATATATTTATCCCATCCAGCTACAATGCTCTACACTGTGTGTCTGTGTGTATATATATATATATATATATATATATATATATATATATATATATATATATATATATATTTATAGTAATATGTACATATGTATATTAGCTGCTCTTGCTTGCTTGCTTTTTTTTTTCTTGCCTTCTGATTGTTGCTCTGAGTGTTGCTATCCCTGTGCTGTTGCAATCCTGGAATTTCCCCGTTGTGGGACTAATAAAGGCTTATCTTATCTTATCTTATCTTCAGGATTTTTTGGGAGACAGCAGAATTCATGGTTCCATTTACCACAGTGTCTTCCAGGTCCTGACGCAGAAAAACAGCCCCAGACCATCACACTACCACCACCACATTTTACTGTTGGTATGATGTTCCTTTTCTGAAATGCTGTGTTACTTTTATGCCAGCTGTAATGGGACACACACCTTCCAAAAAGTTCAACTTTTGTCTCATCAGTACACAGAGCATTTTCCCAAAAGTCTTGGGGATCATCAAGATGTTTTCTGGTAAAACTGAGACAAGCCTTTATGTTCTTTTTTCTCAGCAGTGGTTTTCATCTTGGAACTCAGGCCATTTTTGCCCAGTCTCTTTCTTATGGTGGAGTCATGAACACTGACCTTAACTGAGGCAAATGAGGCCTGCAGTTCTTTGGATGTTGTTGTGGGGTCTTTTGTGACCTCTTGGATGAGTTGTCACTGCGTTCTTGGAGTAATTTTGGTCGGCCGGCCACTCCTGGGAAGGTTCACCACTGTTCCATGTTTTCGCCATTTGTGGATAATGGCTGTCACTGTGGTTCGCTGGAGTTCCAAAACTTTAGAAATGGCTTTATAACCTTTTCCAGACTGATAGATCTCAGTTACTTTGTTTCTCAATTGTTCCTTAATTTCTTTAGATCACAGCATGATGTCTAGCTTTTGAGGATCTTTTGGTCTACTTCACTTTGTTAGGCAGGTCCTATTTAAGTGATTTCTTGATTGAGAACAGGTGTGTCTGTAATCAGGCCTGGGTGTGGCTAGAGAAATTGAACTCAGCTTTCCAAAGATGTGATAAACCACAGATAATTTGTGTTTTAACGGAGGCGGGGGGAGGGGGGGTGCCACTTTTTCACACAGGGCCATTTAGGTTTGGCATTTTTTTTTTACCCTTAATAATAAACACCTTTATTTAAAAACTGCATTTTGTGTTTACTTGTGTTATCTTTGTCTAATATTAAATTTGTTTGATGATCTGAAACATTTAAGTGTGACAAACATACAAAAAAATGAGAAATCAGAAAGGGGCCAAACACTTTTTCACACCACTGTATATTATCATCGGAGACCCAGCACACCTATGCTGCTGTCTTCAAAACTCCTACGTGAAACCGGGGAACAGTGAGTCGTTTCTCCAGCAGATATTAGCCTGAGGTCCGATAATGTTCCCTCTTCTGAATCCAAAATTGTTGTTTTTAACACAAAAAACTATCCTTTCATCTTTGGGATAGAGGCAGGGTATGTCCTAGACAAATTATAGTCATATTCCAAGGTAAGGAATTATGACAGATTTTTACAAAATCACACTGAGACATTCTACCCCCAGTGTTGTAACAGGCATACATGCACGTTCATTACTTTTAAATGTGAAATAGTGGTCAATTATGTGCTGCTGACTTTAGATATGCTTTTTGCAGGGAAAAAAGAGCACTGGAAGAAAATGCACCTTAATATGAATGTAACAAACTTTGCGCAAACCTCACCCACTTTAAATCAATCCTTTCCTAAGTCATGCACACAGTCATTTCCAAATAAGTTGGAGAGGGCGCACAGGAGAAAACCAGACACCTTTTAGCAAACCACCTTTAAGCTATACAGTATGCCTTCCATATACAGTATAACTTGAACACATATACAATTAAACTGGCTTCTTAAAGAGTACATAGTGTGCTGTCTGCTGTGGTTGTATGAGTATCTTCAAATGCTCAGTTAAACCTAGATTAGAATGAGCCAATAGCTACTGTATATACTGTATGCACAGTGCTTTGTTTATATAAAGCAAATTAAGCCATATGCAGCGTGGGTGAAGCAAGCAGGACTTCCTGTCATGTTGAAAGAACGGTCAGCTCACGTGCAGGGTGCCACACCAGAGAAAATACAAATGGCAAAGAGAAGCTATGTTTGAACAATGTATTAATCCAAAAAGGCAGCACACTTGAGGAAAAACACCACTCGCCAGAGGAGGACTCAGCCTGTGGGGAGGAGACAAGAGCTGATTAATAGGAGGAAGGAGATCAGGAAAAGTGGAAGACGAATTGCCACTTACAGGAGCTGAGCAGAGAACCCAACAGAGAGACCCAGCAAGAATCGACGAACCAGCAGGATGAGGCTGGCAGGGAGTAGGGAAGGAGAGGAGCTGGAGACGGTGTCTGACCGGGTGAGACAGGCAGCTGAAGCGGAGGTGAGGATGATGGAGCAGGTGAGCGCACAACAATCCCCGGAGAGATGGCAGCAACCTGGAAAGAGAAAAAAAGGAGAGGAATTAAATACAGTTGTCCTCAACGTTTAGCGCAAAGGTACTTGCTGATTGATAGGCGGTACACCCAACCAGCACTGGAGCGTTCACAAACTGGTCCTTTTAAGCACTGGCAAGGCAGAGACGGCAGGTGCATCCACTCACACAGGTAAGATGATTACCTCCGGAGCCAGAGAATGTCTCGCAAGGGAGGAGGGCGCATGCTCACCTGATCGTGACACATCCCATGGATGCTATAAGTGAAATTCTACAGTTTACAGGGATGCATCCTCCTATTATAAAACTCCTTTTTGTTTGTTTCTTTTTCTTTTTCATTTTTTTTTTTTTTTTACAGAGCTGCAATGCCAATGAGAGATAAATGAGGTGATTTAGAAAGGCGGCGAGATATAATAATGATGTTGGTTGAAAAGCACAGCGTTCATATCCACATACGGCATGATGTGAATATAGTAATAAACGGATAAAAATAGATGGTGTCTCAAATGTGATGAGGGGAGGATGGTTGGGAGATGACACTTGCCAGCTGCTTTAGAAAGAAACTCAGCTCTTGTTAACCTAAAATATGCTGAATGCTTCAATCTTCAAACAAACTCTTTCCTTTGATCAATTTGAAGTCCTTGGATGTAGCACGCAACAACAGTAAACATGCTAATTTATTCCAAAGAAAGGTTGTAGCGTGTATTTACAATTAAATGTGAATTACTATAGGGAATACCCACTTTCCCAAACACACAGATCTATTCCTCTCACAGATATAGTAATTATAATGTCCTCTGTGGCAGGTAAACAGAGTACAGCCAAATCTGAAATAAGCTAGCATTCCCCATAATGGAACAAACAGACAATGAGCCCCACTGGTTTGCCTTTGTGGCCTTATCTGGCCGTGGCCAGCTCACGGCACATCATAGGAGACTATGCGTGAGGGAGATCTGGTGTATCACATCTTGGCGACTGGGGGGAGTCAGTATCTCACTGGATCTCCAGGTCATTTACCAGAGTGGGTGGTTTCATTAGTCTTCTTTGCAACAATACCCACTGATTGCCATCTTGCTTCACAGTGATTTATAATTCCATGCCTCTGGAGTTTGCAGAAATACCTAAAACAACTGTTCAAATAAGATAAGAAGGGCTCTTTATGTATGGTGTTGTCTGTGGAGTACATCAGAAAGAGAGAGAGAAAGAGAGAGAGGAAAGCCTCGGGGTGACACGATACTTTATTTTTTTTATTATTTTGGGGGCTTTTTTACAACCATTTACAGTACTTGCCAGAGATGCAGGAAAGCAATGGACTGTTGTTTGTACCTTCTGGAACAAAAACACTGGCTGCAAATGAGACAGCTGTCACTTTCAGTTTGGTTAAAAACGTGATGTTACGCCACCTTGAGAGGACTGGAGCAGCTATACAAAAATAATAAAAAAAAATCAAAGACAAAAGGATGCAATCATGACAGTTTTGTTATCTGAGAGGGAAACATTCTGAATTCATCAGTGTGCAAAAATTGTGAACACACAGCCAGAGAGGACAGCATATGGAAATGTACTTAAAAATAAAGCAATTAGTGTGACATAAATGCAACATATCCATGCAGATGTGTGATGTATTATAGTTTCAACAACAGACAAGTGAGATACACTTAACTGAGATGTAGACCTATTCCCCAGTCCTTTGATTATCAATTATTTAGTCTCATATACCTTAATGTCACACATTACTAATCTTCTAGGTCAAAGACTGGTGAAGGTGATTTTCCAACCAGATGGTGCCTTTGTAGACTTAACGTTTTCAAAGTTTGTGGGCCTGGTTTCAACAATGAAGTTATGCCAAAAGACTATTTTTTTCAACCTGTGGCCTCAGTGACTGATGTTTTAATTCTAAAAAAGTGTCATCAGAGGTTACAATTCCAGGGTCAACATGTATGCCAAGTTTGCTGACCGTACCTTTATTTGTTATAGGGTCAGAGCACGGTCACCTCCTGGGTTCTGGCAGGGGTGACATGGGTATCCTGACAAGAAAATGAAAACACAAACACTGTGCTCCTATTAGACACATGGCAGTTCATATCTGTATTGTTCAGAAAACAAGGGTCCAAAAAACTAAACTCCAGTGAGAATTTTCTTTGTTGATGCTGTTCGTTTAGCTGAAATAGTCTAACATGCACAGGCTATGCCACTATTTGAAGCCTGCTTTAATGTATTGTGTTATATCTGATGAGCAGTTAACTTCAAGTAGTGCTGCCTTTACACTGAGAAAGCACAGAGTCATGAATTATGCACAGGATTTTTATTACTGCTGCAAAACAACTAATGGGCCAAGCATTTCCCCAGATTACCTGGCACAATGTGCGGCTTCTCTCTATATATACATACAGTCACTTCAGCTTTACATCATGTTTGAAAGTAGTTAAAGGATGTATAACACATATAATCCTAGAGGGCACTCACAGAGCACATCCCTCCATCAAGGCTCCATCAGTCTCTCTGTACCACCTAGCCCAAGCCCAAGGGCCTCCTCCAGTAAGATTTCATCAAAATCCGTCCAGTAGTTTTATGTAATTGTGTTATCCTGCTAACACACTGTGAGAAGATGGATTTTGGAGGTGATCCATGAGTGCATACCTGCACCAAAGCCCTAACAGGTTTGTCTGTAGCTCAAGGACCACCACTGGTGAAAATTTCATCAAAATCCACTCAGTAGCTCTTGCGCATTTCTCCTAAAACAATGTGAGAAGATAGGGCGTTGTAGGAAGATCGGGCCTTGGAAGTATTTGCTCTCGGATCACTTCTAAAATCTAATGGGTTCATTCTCAGGCCAAGGGCCACCTCTGGTGAAAGTTTCATGAAAAACTGTTGAGTAGTTGTTGTGTTAGCCTGCTAACAGACAAACCACCCTGATTACATTACATCCTTGGCAGTGGTAATAAAACACATTAGCTACAACCAGTAATACAAAACAGAAGCAGAAAGTGGTCAAATAAAGCCTATCATTTAGTGTCATTTCATTAGAACATTTCAAATCAATTACTGCACCAGTCATCTAATTTCTCTGACTTACCAGAAGCATTAGATGACAGTTAATTTCAAACTACAGCCAAACATCCCTGATGTATGTAGACTGGATTGAATCTATGACTACTGTTCACTCATGTAAGTCTAATTTGCTCTACATGTTCATGCCATTACAAGAAGACAAAATTGTGAGGTAATCAGAGGCCATGTGGAGCCTCATTACTGCTCTTGAAAGTGCCTCGGGGGCACTGAGTTTCTCCCCATTCACTCACTGTCAGACCTCTCAAAGCGGATGAGCAAGACGCCCATCAATACCCAATCACACGCCACGCCCGCATACGTGGGTTTTGCAGCAGGGTTACACCGCCTTCCCTATTAACGTAGCCACATGTCTCACTGCGTTAGCTTACAATCTATGCTAACAGCTCATTATGGCTATATGGGCCAGCCGGCACAGCTCCCGGTCTCGCTTGGTCATTTTGCAATCAGAGGGGACAGGGCAGGAATTAGTTTATCCCCGTGGCCCCTGTGCTAAGCCTGTGTGGATGGAGAGTATAGCCTGAGGCGCATCTTTGAAAATGTCTTCACGTCTGACGCAGCCTTTACTGATGACTGAAGAATGGAAAGCAATGTGCTGATCTTAGGAAAAGAGATACAGTATTTCTTTTTTAAACTATCAAGAATACCGTATGGTCAGATCTTTGCCTATAAGAAGTGAGATTTTCTTTTAATAACCAACAAGGTGAAATGGAATTGCTTGTTCTCTCATGATGTCCTACAAGTTTATACATACTTGAACATAACAAGGAAATCAATGAAACAAAAACTTTAACAAAGAAGGCAATTGTAAAACACCAAAAAAGGGAAATTCCTCCAGCTAAAAATCAAAATCTGTATCCAGGCATTAGGTAAACTCTTTCCTTTGTCTTGATTCTTTTATCTTGGAGTAATGTGTAGATCTGTGCAACAGCCTCCAAATGGATGTGATTTAAAAAAAGTCTTTGTGGGCTTGCTAGTATGTTTGTTCTTGTATAGCAGCTCTTATGCATGGCACCAAATGGTTAAAATTATCATGCCCGTCTGTCAAGTGATTCAGTGATTGTTACTGCTGTCGCAATAATTCTCTAAAAAGGATCTGTCTATCAAACTTCCAGCAACATCAGCAGAGGCGATTCTAGAGTCTGATTCACAGTCATTATATAATAAATAATCTGACACTAACGAAAAATGTGAAATGTAAACATTTTTCATTTCAAACTTTTTCTCCTCTTTCGCTTTTTTCTTTTTCCTTTTGTCACTGCTAGACAGAAAACTTCACTTCACTTTGATACAGCCACTCTCACTCATTTATTTACATAAAGACGTGCACCCGTACGAGAGTGAGAGGTAGGTGTGCGGCCCCTTTAGGGAGTTCTGTGCCTGAGCACCACTGCCATTACAAACTCTCCACATTGTTAATACTGTAGTGATTCAAAGTAGGTAAGCCCTCAGGGGGCCCCCTTCTGGCCTGGGGCCCCAAGCATTTGCCTGCCTTGCCTGCCAGCATGCAGCACTTCCAAACATCAGAACCTTCATGAAGTTGAAAAGAAAGATATCTCCCATATTCTGTTATGGACTGTTTTAATTGACTCCCTGTTTAAACCACAATAAAATGGTAAATGGCATTCACTTATATAGTGCTTTTTCCTCATCTCTGGATGACCAAAGCACCTTACAGATCCTGCTATCTACCCATTCACACACTGATGGTGGTGAAGCTGCCATGCAAGGTCCTATCTGAGCCCACCAGTAGCAACTCAGGATTCAGTGTTTTGCTCAAGGATACTTCGACATGCCAACTGCAGAGAGAGCAGGAATCAAACCACTGACCCACCAATCAGAGGTCAGCAACACTACACCTGCACCCTGCACCCCCCCCCCCGAAAAAAAAAAAAAAAAAAAAACTGTTCTTCACTACCATCAAGGTCCTTTATCACTAAATGCAATCTGCTATTTTATCCAAATCTGAATATCCAATGGAATTGAATCCAGTTGCTAAAGTAAAACTTTCTTGTTTTTCCAAGAGTTTCTAAAAGTAGAAGAGCTCCTCTCTCCTGTGGACCCAGAGCCTAGTTATGATTTCACAGGCAGACAGCATTTCTACTTCCAAAATAAGGCTCAAAACTTTCCTTTTGATAAGGCTTATAGTTAAGACTTCTCAGATTATGCTGCTGTAGGCCCAGGCTGCATGGAAGCCTCTTGTGATACACTGAAGTAATAATGTCTTCTAATGTTTGTCCTGTCTTACTTTTTTGTAGGTATGCTGGGCTCCATAGCTGTGTATTTATGCACTTACTAGCCACACCAGCTCTCTCATCCGCCCGCCACCCACCCCAATGTATGTTTACTTCTTAGTTCTCCTCTCACCTCGGGCAATCAAGGCAAATGGCTACCCACCCTAACTCTGCTTGTGCCAAGGATTGATCTCTGTTTTAAGTAAAGGCCCCTTTACACAGCACAGAGATTGTAGGGTGACCAATCTATAGAGATATTTGAAAGATCCTTGAGAGATCACAGAGAGACCTGGAGAGTTTGCTGAGGGATCATTAAGAGTTTTGTGGGCGACCAAAGACAAATACAGTATATACATATATTTGAGAGGTTTCTAGTGCTCTTCTATCCTCTTTACACAGGGATGGGGATAGTTGAGAGATCAATGAAAGATGAAAAAAAATGGCAATGATCTGTCAGTGTCACGGGGTGGAAGTATTTTATTGTGTTTTTTGGATTTTATGTAGTTCTAAATTGAACAGAGAGACTCTCCAGGTCTCTCTGTGATCTCTCAAGGATCTTTCAAATATCTCTATAGATTGGTCACCCTACAATCTCTGTGCTGTGTAAAGGGGCCTTTACTTAAAACAGAGATCAAGGAGAGACTGCTCCTTGCTCACCTCCGCCCCCTGGTGGAACCAGCGATGGATCCACTCCAGTTCGCCTACCAGCATGGCATTGGGGTGGAGGATGCGGTGATCTTCCTCCTTCACCGTTCTCTGTCCCACCTGGAGAAGCCCGGGAATATGGTGAGGATCATGTTCTTTGACTTCTCCAGTGCTTTCAACACCATCCAACCGATGATCCTGAAGGACAAGCTGCTGCGCGCAGGGGTGGACCAGCACCTGTCATCATGGATCCTGGACTACCTCACGAACCGGCCTCAGTTTGTGAGAACCCGGGACTGTGTGTCCGACACGATCATCAGTAGCACGGGGGCCCCCCAGGGAACGGTGCTGGCTCCCTTCCTGTTCACTCTTTATACTGCGGACTTCTCACACAACACAACACACTGCCATCTACAGAAGTTCTCTGATGACTCTGCGATCGTCGGCCTCATCTCCAATGGAGATGAAGCTGAGTACAGAGGGCTTATCCAGGACTTCGTGGACTGGTGCCATCGGAACTGCCTCCAGATCAACGCGAGGAAAACTAAGGAGCTGGTGGTGGACTGCCGCAGGCATGGGCAGCCCCTCACAGTACCAGTAAATATACAGGGAACAGACATCGAGATGGTGACATCCTATAAGTACCTGGGTATTCATCTGAACAATAAACTAGACTGGTCACACAATACTGATGCACTCTACAAGAAGGGACAGCGCAGGCTGTTCCTGCTGAGGAGACTCAGGTCTTTTGGTGTACAAGGGGCGCTGCTGAAGTCATTCTATGACACGGTGGTGGCATCAGCCATCACTTTTGGAGTGGTCTGCTGGGGCAGTGGCATTACTGCAGCCGATAGGAAGAGACTGAACAAACTGATTAAGAAAGCTAGCTCTGTCCTGGAGCAGCGCCTTGATCCGATGGAGGAGATAGGAGAGAGAAGGACGGTGGCTAAACTGTCATCTCTGCTGGAGTCCGAGTTCCACCCTATGCAGGACATACTGAATGCACTGAGGAGCTCATTTAGCAGCAGACTACATCATCCCAGGTGCACAACCGAGAGGTTTCGTAGGTCCTTCCTACCAACGGCTGTCAGACTGTACAACCTAAGCAGGGCTGCTCGCAGAGATAGCAAAAAGACGTAACAAACTAATAGTTTTTTGAATGCAAAAGATGCAATAGACTTACACAATGGTCCCCTCCGGCATACAACTAGGAACATACTGGTCGCTATGGAGGGTGAGAATATGTATGGGCACATAATCATACCATGTAGGATAACTAAGTAGACGGTTATGCTGTTTCATTCCATCTAGCAACAATGCTCTGCACTGTGTGTGTTTATATATTTGCATATTTATTCCATCTAGCTACAATGCTCAGCACTGGGTGTGTTTATATATTTATATATCTACATATTATTCCATCTAGCTACATTGCTCCGCACTGTGTGTGTTTATATACTTGCATATTTATTCCACCTAGCTGCAATGCTCCGTACTGTGGGTGTTTATATATTTACATATTTATTCCATCTAGCTACAATGCTCTGCACTGTGTGTTCATATATTCATATATTTATTCCATCCAGCTACAATGCTCTGCACTGTGTGTCTGTGTGTGTGTGTATATATATATATTTTATAGTAATACGTACATATGTTTATTAGCTGCTCTTGCTTGCTTGTTTTTTTTCTTGCCTTCTGATTGTTGCTCTGAGTGTTGCTATCCCTGTGCTGTTGCAATCCTGGAATTTCCCCGTTGTGGGACTAATAAAGGCTTATCTTATCTTATCTTATCTTATGTATGTTTTATAAGTTTGCATGTTTTGTAGTTTTTTATATTTTAACTGTGTGCTTTTAGTTGGTAATGCTGTTTGCTTCCACCCTGCTTCCCCTAATTAATGATCAGCAGCAGCACCTGTGTTGATTGGGATGTGTGGCACCTGTGGCTACACATGATATAAAAGGTGCTTTGGCAGTCCAGAGACAGGCCTGGCCAGAGACAGCTTTGCCAGGAGGGAGGAAGCCTGCCTGGGATGGAGTGTCCTGCCTGGATAGCCAGCCAGATGAGAGCTCGGTTGGACAAGAGAAGATTGCTGGTCCCAGGAAGATACTGTAGCTGCAGGAGGGCGTGACTGAGAAGGAGGAACAGTAATGGCCAGGACCACCATGATGCTGGCATTTGGGAAGAGACACTTCTGTGCGGAGCAGTTGCCGGTGCTGCGGGTGAAGGACAGCAAGAGGTGGAGTGAGGAGCTCTGCCTGGGCTGTAAGTATCTGGTTCTCAGATAGCAGCACCCCATGACGATGGTGACGATGATGATTGTTATGATAATAGATATCTGGGTATACTGCTGGCAAGTGTCTTCCCCTATACAGGTCTCCTGAGGGCGTCGGTTTCGTGGTGGCAGACGGAACCTGGTCTGGAAGAGTGGAGCCTCCTCCTCGGCTTTTGTGGACTTTATTTACCGTTTGTTCTTATTAAAGACAAAAATAGAAAGGAGATGTTTTTACTTTCTTTATATGTTTTGACTGTTCAGTGCAGCCTTCGTCAGAAGTGTCGGCTGATCGCTGCGTGGTGTAATTTTGTCAACTGACTTTCACAGGCAGGGCCAGCCCAGCAAACCTGTCAGATCCACCGAGCCGGCACCACTTTCCGGTGTCCGATGGTTTCTAGAGAATGTAGTTCCAGGTGTGGGAAAGCATAAAGGCACCCTCATCCCGGTTCATGCTATCTTTTCCCCGCTTCCTGATTTCTATGGCCTCCTTGATCCAGCATTTGTGTCTGTTGCTCTCCGATGCAATAATTTTTGCGTTGTCCCAGTCCATGATGTGAGAATTTCTTCTGCAGTGATCTGATATAGCTGATTTTAATGTTTCTTGTTCTGCCTTTTCTTTTTGTGATCTTGTGAGTTGTCCCTGTGTTTCCTTCTGGTGTTCTTTTTTCCTTGTGGTGAATGATCTTCCGGTTTGTCCAATGTAGGTTTTGTTGCATGATCTGCATTATATTTCATACATTACATTGCCTTTTTTTGTCTTGTTCTATTTTGTCCTTGGGGTGTACTAATAACTGTCTTAATTTTTTGTGTGATTTTACTGCTGTGTTTATTTTGTATTTTTTCATGATCCTTTGAATTGGTTCTGTTATCTCTCGGATGTATGGTATAGTTATGATGTCCTTGTTTTTTGATTTCGGCTTTTGTTCTGGGTCTTGTTTCCTTTGTTTTGACTTGCTGTTTCGCTTTGTTTATGGCCCATGCTGGATATTGGCAGCGTATGAGTGCATATTTTATATGGTTTCTCCTCCTGTCTGTCTTCTTGGTCTGTGATGATGGTGGCCAGTTCATGTAACGTCCTGACAACTAGTTTGTGTGCTGTGGAGTGTTCTGATGTCCATAGTAGGTATTGATCCATGTGGTTTCCTGTACACTGATTTTTATACTGTCGTCATCGTTGTGGTGGATTTTCATGTCCAGAAAGGCTATGGTGCCATTTTCTTCCTCTTCATGTGTGAATTTTATATTCCCAGTGCTGTCCGTGCTGTTCAGATGGTCAGTGAGTTCTTGTGTGTGTCCTTTCCTTATTTTCTCCAAAATGTCATCCACATATCTCTTCCAGAGGGTGGGTTTACATTATGTCGGTGCTGTGTTGATGGCTTTGTTTTCCAGATCCTCCATGAAAAAGCTGCTCATGATGGCTGATAGTAGGTCTCCTATTGCAAATCCTTCTTTTTGTCTGTAGATTTTTTTTCTCTGTATTGAAAATGGGTGGATTTTGCAACAAATTGTAATAGTTCAGATATGTTGTCAACTGTGAGATTGGTGCGCATACGAAGTCGACTGATAAAATGACACCATGCAGCAATCAGCTGACCCTTCTGACAAAAAGGCTGCAGTGAACAGTCGAAACATGTAAAGAAGGTAAAAACATATCCTTTCTATTTTTGTCTTTAATAAGAACAGGTAAATGATAAAAAGAAGACAAAATGAACCTACTTGAGCTATTTTGTGGACTTTGTTTTTAGCCCACTATTAGCTCTTTAGCTTAGGTTTTTTAGTTGCTATTTTATTCTATTTTAGCTTAATTTTAATTCTTAGGTTTTAGGTTAGGCTTTTTATTTAAGTGTGCATTTCTTGTATATAATTTCTTGTAATAAAATTCCTTTAAACATCCTCATAAGTTTCCCCTTTGATTGCTACCTGTGAGTCTTCACCTGGTTCTTAAAGAACTTGCAGGTTATGCTTTTAACTACCCCTCGGTCATATCTTACATCAGCACTTGCCAAGATTTCTGTGATCTTCCAGTGACTCCCATGGTTGCCTTGTTCTCCTTAAAGGATAGTCCAAAACAATCACCACTGGGAAGTGATCTCCCAGAGGTCCCAGTAATGCTTCAATGACTGCCAATTTTTTCCACCCTGAAGCTAGAAATGGCTGAACAATCACTGAGGGATGGCTGACTCTTCGATGAAAAACCAATAGAAGATTGAGATTATCACTGGGAGATCAGTGAGATTGATAAGCATACATTGAAAGCTCCTTGAAAGATTGCTTCCTTGTAGTGATCAGTGAAAAATTGTTTTGGACTGAGTCCAAACTTTGAAGCTGAAGAGATCCCTGGAAGATCATGGAGAGTTCATTGAGAACTCTTGGAAATCACTGGGCACTCACTTCAGGATCGTTGAGAGATCTGGCCATTTTTTTTTTTCCATCTCTCAACAATCTCCACCCCTGTGTAAAGTGGTTATAAGTATTAGGTCAAGGTGGAACTGATGCGTTTTTCTTGATAATGCTGTAAGATCATGTCTTAGGCTTAATTTGTAAAGTGCCAAGAAATTATAAACTTCTGAAAAGTTTTGGAACTTATTTCAGTTAGTCATTTCTCCCCTTTAGTAATACCAATTGGTATTGTGTCTTATATCACTGGACGGCTGTTGTGAGAATTTGGTTCGTATTGCTAACACTTGGTTGGACTCATTCCCAGTGAAAGATGAACTCCGCCAGGGCTGCCCTTTGTCACCAATCCTGTTCATAATTTTTATGGACAGGATTTCTAGGTGCAACCAAGGATCGGAGGGTATCATGCTTGGTGAGCACAGTATCTCATCTCTGTTGATTGCAGATGATGTCCTGTTGGCTTCATCAACCAATGACCTACAGGTCTTACTGGGATGGTTTGCTGCTGAGTGTAAAGCAGCTGGAATGAGAATGGCACCTCCGAGTCCATGGTCCTCAAACAGAAAAAGGTGGATTGTCCTCTCCAGGCTGGGGACAACCTCCTGCCCCAAGTGGAGGAGCTCAAGTATCTCGGGGTCTCATTCATGAGTGAGGGGAGAATGGAGCGAGAGATTGACAGACAGATTGGAGCAGCATCTGCAGTGATGCAGACATTGTACCGGTCTGTCATGAAGAGGAAGCTGAGCTCTAAGGCAAAGCTGTTGATTTACTGGTCAGTCTAAGTTCCTACCCTCACCTATGGTCATGAGCTTTGGGTAATAACTGAAAGAATGAGATCATGGATACAAGAGGCTGAAATGAGCTTTCTCCGTATGTTTGCTGGACTCATCCTTAGAGATAGGGTGAGGAGCTCAGTCATCTGGAAGAGACTCAGAGTAGAACCGCTGCTCCTCCAGATTGAAAGCAGCCAGTTGAGGTGGTATGGGCATCTGATCAGGATGCCTCCTGAAGGCCTCCCACTTGAGGTGTTTTGGGCATGTACCACTGAGAGGAGACCCTGCGGCAGACCTAGGACTCGCCAGAGAGACTAAGTCTTTCAGCTGGTCTGGGAACGTCTTGGTTTCCTCTTTGAAGAGCTGGAACAGTTGGCTGGGGAGAGGGAAGTTTGGGCTTCTCTGCTTGAACTGCTTCCTCTACGACCTGGACCTCCGGAAAAGTGGTAGAAGATGGATGGATGGAAACCCTTATGAGTCACCTTTACAATGAGGTACAACTTGTAAGGATCATGCATTTGTGGAATGAGCAGCACAGCTGAATGTGTAGGTTGTACCCCCAAAAATGTGCCAAAATCCCCTGCAGTATTCTCCTGTTGATATTCACTCTTGTTTTGAGTTACTTGGTGGATTGGATTATTGCAGTATCCCACAGTAATAAGGACAAAAAAAACAAAACACTGTCAGTGACCTCAATCGTGTGTGGAAGATCAATAGACAGCTACAACAGCTTGGAACCTCATCCTCATACTGGTTGGATTTTGCTGTGGGATGGCATCCCATTCCCAAACCAGGAGTTGTTGAAGGTCAACCAGCATGGTTGTGCTGGTCACACTAGCACATGCATCATGTCCAAACTGCAGCACTTGAAGCTCAAAACAAGAGTGAATACCAACAGGAGGATATTGATAAGATAAGATAAGCCTTTATTAGTCCCACAATGGGGAAATTCCAGGAGATTTTGGCTTTTTTATGGGGGGGGGGGGTAACCCACACTTTTAGTTGTGCTGCTCATTCCACAAATACACCATCCTTCCAAGTTATACATCATTATAAAGGTGACTAATCAGGCTTTCCAACAAAATAAAACACAATAGTAATTGGTATTTTTAAAGGAGAGAAATCAATGACCGAACTAATGTTTCCAAACTTTTTTGGGGAAGTCTACATTTTATGTCATCATTACTAAAGTACCAGGATGGCATTTGGTCGAATGGTGAAATGCTTTAAAAGTTAAAAAAAAAAAACTTGAATCCAGTTGACTTGACCGAGCTTTCATACAGTACCTGTCTCGATAACTGAGATTCTTCATCAGTGTACAGAGTACATACATGTACAGTTGAATGAAATAAAATTTCAGCTAATGGTGGTGCTGCATCATGTGCCAGAGCATAAACTTATATTTTATGTTCTTTTATTCCAAAGAGATAAGAGTGTGTCCCAATTCAAAGTAAATGCGCAAAACAGTGGGGTAGGGCTAAGGGGTGAATTGGAATGCATCCAAAGAATGCATCATATGCAGTATTTCTTGAGGCATTTCACGCTGCACCAGAGATTGCTAGAATATAAAGCCATAAAAGGTATGGTTTTTTTAGAAATAAGCATCTTGAATAAATCTTAAAACACTACACTACTACTATAAGACTACATAATATTAATGTAGTCAAAACATAGCTCTTGCAACTTTGCGTTTTGTTCACTGCGGTTTTGCTTTCCACAATACCCTAGTCATAACAGCAAGGCTGTCATGTTAAGTGAGAGCACAGTGCAATTTTACCTTAATTGTCTGTGACTGCCTGCAGCTACTCCTCATCACACACCTGCCCTAATTACTGCTGGGGCATAAATAGCTCCAGTTCCGGCAGTGCTGGGTGGGCAACAGTAGTGGAATAATTCATTAAAGTGGAGACATTTATACTTAATCAAAAATACTGTAGGAGCATCAAGTAGGAGTGGGCCAAGAAGTGAACAGATAATCATGAGCAGGCTGAAGATTGGTCATAGTAATTTAAACAGCACGCTGCACTTAATGGCAAAACATCCAACAGGTTTTTGTGACGAGTGTCAGGAGTCAGAAACATCTGAAAATGTTCTTACAACATGTAGGAAATATAAGAGAGGTAGAAGGGAAATGATGGCCATATTTCAGGGAGCAGGCAGAACAGAGAACACCATCAAAGGGATATTGGGGGGTGGAGAAACTGCATTAGGAAGAAGAGGGCTGTTTGGGTTTTTGAGGGCAACGGGATTGATTAAACAGATTTAACAAAAAGAAAACCAAGAAGGACTGCAAAGGAATTTAAAGAAGGAGGAGTCAGACTGACATGGGGAGCTGGAAAAGTATAGGACCTAAAAGTAACCAGAAGTTGACAGTAGTGCACCAATTTGGATGCAAGCTGCCATTAAAACCCAAAGAAGAAGAAGAAGTGCTGGGTGGGATAGACTTGGCTCAATAGCTCTCTGTGGCTTTCTGAGAGGTCTTGTTGCAGCACCTGTCATGTACCTCTGCTCTCACCTTCCTGGAGTTCCCTTGGATTCCCACGTAAGCTGCAAAACATGCATGATCATATTACCTGCCTGATCTCCTCCTGTCCCTCTTCTCAATGATTGCCTGTCTCCTTCAATGTCTCTGGACATCCTCAGCCTTTGACCACCTGGAAAACAAGTAAGAATAAATTATCGCAAAATCACTAGCCATCTCACCATAGGAAAAAGTCTTTCTCCTTCCCTGTAGGTCTGACCACTTCAAAAATCACCACTTCCTGGATGAATAAAAACACAAACCTTGCATCTTTGTCTTTGTGTGCTTGTCTCTGTGTACTTGCTGTTGTATCTGCTGCTGGGTCCTGAATACAAACCACGTCGGAGGATGGCCTTGACAGATTGAGCACAATATTCCCAAATAATGGGAGAATCAGGAACCTCATTTTGGGTGCTCCTCATTGATGTAGAGCTTCCTTCATTACAGGGATTCTCCAACTGAAGTCCAAGGTCTGATTTATTTTTGTTAACCCCATCCCCCCACCCCCTTTTCCATGAGTAGCTGATGAATGCAACTGGAAAATGTAGCTCTTGTGTGGCTTGCAAAGCACTAAATGGGAATAAATGATTCCTCAAGGTGTCTTTTCATTTCTGATTAAATGTCTCATGCGAGACTAACACTGTAAGTAAAGTGTATTGTCCTTGCTTTAACCTCTGCCTTTGTCATATGCCACGGATGGAGTTCATGCATCATTTAGTTATCAAAGAATACTTTATCACCAGCTCACTTCAGATTGGATTTTCAGCTTAGCAGTTCATTTTTGTTCAATCTACCCAAGCTTCTAACTAAACCTGACAGCCATTCGGCACAAGAGGCAGGATCTGTCCACAGTTTAACTTTAAAAGAAAACAGCCGACCTTGTTTCACTGTACATTAAATCAATTAGAGGGCGGGAGAGGGAGGGGGCTCGATTAAACGCTACAAAGATCCAGCCAAATGCTTGTCAGCAGCGTGTTTAGGATGGTTTTTTGGAGAGACACCCAAAGGAATCTCAGTGTTGCATGCTGATACTCGATGCCGCCTACAGTTCGGTGCCGGGAAAATTTACTGAAAGGAACGCAGACAGTTGCAAAATAATGACGTTCATGAATAATGATAGAGGAGGTCTCTGAGGCTTCACACACGTTTTAGTGCCAGGCGGCTAGGAACTGGCAGGATGAAGCTTATCGGGCGAATGCCACGAGATTCTTGGGGGGAAAATACTACAAATCCTACTTGGCGGGAAAACAGTGGGGTGTGTTCACGTATCTGAGTGTGAACACGGGCGTCCCCAACAGCGTTTCCTGGGGGTTTATGAGTACAATGTGCATGCACGTGCTTTGGCATAATATACAGTTGTGAGTAAAAAAGAAAATGGAAGGAGGATAAGAGGAAAACAGATGAGTCCTCTGGATGACTGGCACCAGAAGTTAGGGGACAGATGCCACCACAGGGCTTTCTGAGCCCAGACTTGGGTACCACAGAGGTCCCACTCTGGCAACCATGGTAATGCATGAAAAGGGCATCTCTGTAACGCATACCAGAGGCTTACCAAATCAAAAATAAATGAGAGCAGAAAGCTTGTGGGAAGACGGAGAAAAACAGCTCAACTATGTTCTATAAGGAGAATCACTTAGGAGCACAATATAGCAGGGGACTGGGTTTTACCCCCCATGGATGCAGAGACAGGTGCTACTACAATATGATCATCCCAGCAAAACAAATTTAAAACAGCCCAGTGTGCGTGTGTGTGCACGCGCATATGTGTGTGTGTGTGTGTGTGTGGGTAGAACAGCTTCTACTCGACCTCAGTTTCAACTCGATGCTTTATATGTGGCATTTTTAACTGATAATAGCTACATTGAATTATGCTCCAGTCGGAATTGCGAATATGAAACTTACCCTTCAAGTTTCATCTCCGCCAACTTTATGTGGAAGAAAAGAGTCTTTGCAAAAGTACACATACAGGAATTCTAAACATATAACGCCCCAGATTTCACCAATCCTGTAAGGAGGGGGAAAAAAGGCAACTGAGCAGACACTGGGGATCAAATTTATTATTCGTCTGTTTTCTTCCTCTGTGTCTCAGGAAGGATTCTGCAGGTTTGAATTATTAATTCCCTCACTGCTTTCGATTTGTATGGCTTGTCACTTTTATCAAATTATATATGGAGCTTCACATTCTTTAAATGTAATATCAGTATTTCAGCTTGCTTAAAATTCAGCAGCTTTGGCAATCATGATATTCTACATTAGATTCTTACCCCTTATGGCGTCACAAATTTGGAAAATGTAGGCTTATTTTCCCTGTTTTATTACATTGGAAAACTACCCCTTTCCCCAGATAGATAGATGGATAGATGAACACACAAGTACTAAATTGCAACATTTATTATGTATTTCAGGTATTCCTTTTTAAAACCAAAAGCAAAAGCTTAGAATTCACAGTTTTATTTATTTTATTCTAAACTAAGCAGTTTGTAAACAGTTTTTCTTTTCTCCCAAAATTTTTTGAACATGTTCAGGATTTTTTTGTGAATGTATTTTTCCATAAACAGTTGCAAACATTTGCAAAACAGTTGTAAGCATTTGTAAACAGTTGTAAGAATGAGCAAATTATTGCAATGCATGTTGCTAAAGTTCTTTTTGGTTAGCCAAATCGTGAACAATAGCAACTGTTAAAGAACCTTTACGACAAAACATGTGACCTTAAAAACTGTGTGCGAGCTTTGTTGCAAACCCTGATGGAACCCAGCAAGAGACGCATTCTTGAGTGTTCCCTGGCATTCACCTCTCTGTCAGATACTGGCTTGATATTCGTCAAATATTCGTCAGAATAGTTGTCGAATACAAAAATTGCTATGTTCTTCAGCATTCGCCGCTTCATGAGATGCTACCAGTCAAAAAAGGAAACTGGAGAAAGAGCTTAGATTAATACTCTTATGTATGTTAGTTGAAAAAAGTATTTCTTGCAACCGCAGGTGAGAAGTTGCTGATAGGTTTGGTTACACGGGAGAAGATATACAGCTCCCAATCACACACACAAAATATTTGGGTTTTAATCTTTTAAATCTTTTTTATTGGGTCATGTGACTACAATAAAAATTGTAAAACGTCTTTACTTGTCAATACTTGTACTCAGAAGTGATTCTAGACTCTCTTGGGGACGTAGGTAAAACTTCATAGGGGGCCCCTCTGTTACAGTACGTCTGGAAAACGTGGAAGGACCAATGGAGAGTGGAGCTTGCTGAGAACACGGACTTTATTACAACATGCTAATTATGGTGGTACAGAATGTTGTTGGTTGGAAGGCCGAGCCACAGAGAGAGACGAAAGAGAGGCTGTAAAATGGCCGTCCCTTACATTCATGTGTTTGGCATGATGACGTCACCGAACAGCTGTGTCATCACGCCAACACTGACCAAACTTGTGGTTTCAAAACACCCCCCCTCCCCCTTGGAAAAACAGAACAACACATAAAGCCAAATTGACCCTCTCTAATTTGGTACGGTGAAACTGCCAAACTAGCTAGGGCTAGCAGGTAGACTACCGCGTGGCCCAGCGCGGCTGAGTGGTTTATTTTGCCACTATTTGCTGGCAGCCGTACCTCTATCTAAAAAGTCCTTCTTTTTATTGAGAAAGGCAGTTTAATTGGAGGGGCCCTGAGACGAGCCGGTGGTGGATGCGCCCCTGGAAATGCGGAGGCCCGCAGACCGGGATCGTCTTCTTCGAAACCCTATTCTGGGTTCCACACCGTGCAAGTCGACTCCTGCGTAGCCGTGTCATCTGGGGCGGCTGCTCAAACTCAGCGGAGACGGTTGGTGTGCCACACTGAACCATCTGCCAGCTGGAAGGTCGCTGGCCCCAGCTTTGCGGTGATCTTGATGGGTGCCAGTAGTGGTGGTGATGGTGTTGGGGCCGACTGCGGGTCTGGTCGTTCGTTTCTGCGGACCCGGACCCAGTCCATCACTGTGAATGGCGCTCTGTTTAGCTGCATTCAGCATCGTGGTAGTGATGGTGTGGCTCTCATGTCAGCTGTGCGACATCCACTAAGTTGTGGTGATTCTGCTGCGTCCTGTTGTGTCATGCACTCTTCATCCTGCAGCTCAGTGGTGGCTCCTGGAGGCAGATGCTGGGTGTGAATTCAAAAGGCGTCCAGTGGTTCTGCTGCATTTTGTTGGGTCGCAGACTCTTCATCCTGTAGCTCAGTCGTGGCTCCTGGAGGCTGGTGCTGGGCGCGGATTTGGAAGTAGTCCGGCCTCTTCTCCCCGTCTCCTGGGAAGTCTGGACATGGCAGTGTGCTTGCTAGTGTACTCGGCTAACGGGTCCCACATCGTTTCGTCCTCCAACAAACCAAATTTGCACATGCTAGCTAGGTGGTGAAGGTCTGCAACAAATTGTTGTGTCGTTTCTCTGGTCTTCTGTCGCCACTGGCGAAACCTAATGCGCCGTGCCAACATGTTGTCGGGTGTGGTGAAGTAGCTAGCCAGCAGCTCAGCTGACTCAGCAAACATTTCTGTTGGCCCTGGCGTGTGGAAAATATGTTGGCCTTCTATGCCCAGATTGTGAACCAGTGGAGCTCACATCCATACCTTGTCTAGCTTGCTCAGGTCCAACACTGATGCAGTGGTCAATCAGTCAGTCAATTAAACTTTATTTGTATAGCACTTTTCAAATATTGGATGCTGCGCAAAGTTCTTTACATAGATAAAAACAGTAGACAAATTTAGTTACATATATTTACACAACACATCCCACCCCTTCCAACCCTCCTATAAACATACCCACAAAACACACACACACACACACACAGAGGTACATACACTACCCCCTACTTCTCTTACACGCATATAAAATAAAAGAGACATTGGTCCAAGCGCTGCAACACTGATGGAAGAAGTGTGTGGACCAAAAGAGAGATTATGTTAAAAAATAAACCACATTTGGTCAAATTTTACCACTATGAACTTTTCAGCCCCTCTCGTGTTATTTGCACTATTTACAGTGTTGCTTTCTTTTCTCTTCCTCTTTTGTCCCTTCTTTCTTTTGTCACTGCCAGATGGATAACTTTGCTTCATTTTGATACAGACACTCTCAATTGTTTGTTTACATAAGACGTGCACTGGTACTTGTGAGAGTGAGAGGTGGGGATGGAGCCCCTTTAGGAGTTCTGTGCTGGCCTACCATTGTCAGTGCAAACTCTTCACATTGTCTGTGCTGTAATGATTCAAAGCTGGTCAGCCCTCGGGGGGCCCCCTTCTGACCTGGGGTCCTAAGCGTTTACCTGTCTTCCCAGGTTCAGGTTCAGGTTACTTTATTTGTACCCGTAGGTAGATTTGTTTTGCAGTCTGGTGATATCCATATTTACAAGCCACAAATTACATTCAACATAGACACAAACACAGGCACACATGAAAATGACTATGAACATGATAAAAATACTCAAGGCTCCATCAATCAGGGTATAAAAAGACAAAGAGATGAGAGAAAAACCAGAGGTAAGAGAGAAGAGTCATATTAAAAGTTAAAAACTAGTCAAAGAGGTTAAAAACTCAAAGGTCTAAAACTCAATAAAATATTTAGAACCCAAGTAACATCCTACAAAAATAAGTAAATATAAAATGGAGTTAATAAATAGGTACCTAAATTATGTGCAATATATTGTTACAGCTTGTTCAACTCTTTGACAGCAGCAGGAATAAAGCTGTTTTTGTAGCGCTGGGTTTTACTTTTTGGGACAGCAAATCTCCGTCTTGAGGGAAGAAGCTGAAAGTTGCAGTGCAAAGGGTGGGAGTCATCATTTAAAATGGAGGTAGCTATCCTCTGTACTTGTCTGGTGTACAGGGATGTAAGGCTCAGCTGTGACTCACCAAGCAAACGACTGGACCATCTAACTACCTGACCCAAGGATTTCCTCTGTTTCAGTTTTATCTGACCAAACCATGACACTAAAGAAAAGGATAAAACAGATTCAATAAAAGCCCGATAAAACATTGTCATTATGGTTCGGTCAATTTGGAAACGTGCAAGTTTTCTCAAGCAATGCAAATGTTGCTGACCCTTTTTGCACACCCTTTCACAGTTCTCCTCAAACTTTAAATTACTATCAATAATCGCCCCAAGATATTTGTAGGATTGTACACATTCGGTGGTCTGGCCTTTTAGTACAGTGACTTTGTGCCTGGGAGTTTTCCTCCTAAAGTCAATAATCATGTCTTTAGTTTTTGTCGTATCCAGCCGCAGGTAGGAATCCTCACACCAGTGAACAAAATCATCAACTACTGGGCCGTGGCCACTCTCACCATCCTGGAGGAGACTGACAATAACTAAATCATCAGCATACTTTATGATATGTCTGTTGTCATGTCTGCTCCGACACATGTCTGTGTACAGGATGAAGAGTAGTGGTGACAACACACACCCCTGAGGAGAGCCAGTAGAAGAGCACTTTAGGTCAGACAATGTACCATTGACCTTTACTCTCTGCGTCCTGTTGGTTAAGAAATCCAGAATCCAACCCACCAGATTATTGCTCAAATCAAATTGTTGCAGGAGCCTTTCAGCTAAGATATGAGGTTGGATTGTATTAAAGGCGGAGGAAAAGTCCACAAATAAAAGCCTGGCGTGTGTCCCATTAAAATCCAGATGTTTAAAAAGCATGTTAAACAGAGTGACAGTGGCATCCTCCACTCCTCTGTGAGGCCTATAGGCAAACTGCAGAGGATCCAATGCATGCTCAGTCTGCTTTAGGACCTCACATCTGACCAGTTTTTCAAAAATTTTCATTAAAATTGAAGTCAAAGCAACTGGTCTAAAGTCGTTTACCGTTTTAGGACAGCTGGATTTTGGAACGGGAACAATCACGGCTTCTTTCCAGATCTTAGGCACATGTTGTGTCTGTAAGGACTTATTGAAAATGTCCCTGTCAGCATGCAGCACCTCTACTTATATTTATTGTATATACTTTAGGAGAAGTTGTCATAGCTTTTCCAGGCTACATTTCTCTACGTCACAAGAAGAAAACCTACCATGGCCACAATCCCGCACAAGCAGGGATACTAATTGTTAGCATTAGAGATAACAATATCAACAGGACAAAAAAAAAGGATACTGTGACAGAATGTTTATCCACTTGTGTAGAATTATTAATAAACAAATACAGCAGCCCTGGACATAGCAGGTATTCAGTTATTGTTGGACAAACACCAAAGAGGCACCACTTCAATCATCATGATTTAAAGATTAAAAGATTTTTATTTGTCAGTACTTATATACTGTATGTACAGGACATACAGTAGAATTGAAATGTCATTTTTCTCTCTCTTAGTGGCATGTGCAATATACAGTGGTGTTAAAAAGTGTTTGCCCCTTTTGTGATTTCTCATTTTTTTGTATGTTTGTCAAACTTAAATGTTTCAGATCATCAAACAAATTTAAATATTAGACAAAGAAAACACAAGTAAACACAAAATGCAGTTTTTAAATGAAGGTGTTTATTATTAAGGGAAAAAAATTCCAAACCTACATGGCCCTGTGTGAAAAAGTGTTTGTCCCCTAAACCTAATAACTGGTTGGGTTACCCTTAGCAGCAACAACTGCACTCAAGCGTTTGTGGTAACTGGCAGTGAGTCTTTTACAATGCTGTGGAGGAATTTTGGCCCACTCATCTTTGCAGAATTGTTGTAATTCAGACACATTGGAGGGTTTTAGAGCATGAACCACCGTTTTAAGGTCATGCAACAGCATCTGAATCGTATTCAGGTCAGGACTTTGACTAGGCCACTCCAAAGTCTTCATTTTGTTTTTTTAGGCCATTCAGAGGTGGACTTGCTGGTGTGTTTTGGATCACTGTCCTGCTGTCAGAACCCAAGTGCACTTCAGCTTGAGGTCACAAACAGATGGCCGGACATTCTCCTTTGGGATTTTTTGGTAGACAGCAGAATTCATGGTTCCATTTACCACAGCCACATTACCACATTTACCCTGTTGTGGGGTCTTTTGTGACCTCTTGGATGAGTTGTCGCTGCACTCTTGGGGTAATTTTGGTCGGCTGGCCACTCCTGGGAAGGTTCACCACTGATCCATGTTTTCGCCATTTGTGGATAATGACTCACTGTTGTTCACTGGAGTCCCAAAGCTTTTGAAATGGCTTTATAACCTTTTCCAGACTGATAGATCTCAGTTACTTTGTTTCTCATTTGTTCCTGAATTTCTTTGGATCGGAGCATAATGTCTAGCTTTTGAGGATCTTTTGGTCTACTTCACTTTGTCAGGCAGGTTCTATTTAAGTGATATCTTGATTGAGAACAGGTGTGACACTAATCAGACCTGGGTGTGGCTAAAGAATTGAACTCAGCTTTCCAAAGATGTGATAGACATCAGTTAACTTATGTTTTAACAGGGGGACAATCACTTTTAAACACAGGACCATGTAGGTTTGGATTTTACACCTTCATTTAAAAACTGCATTTTGTGTTTACTTGTGTTATTTTTGTCTTTTATTTAACCCTTGTGTTTCCACGTGCCACATAACGATGGTGATGGGGTGGGGGTCATATGGACCCCTGTTTTTTTTTGTTTGTTTTTTTTCCAGAATGGATAGTTTATCTGCCAGTGTTTTTTTTTTTTTTGGGGGGGGGGGTGTCCCACCTTGGGGTTTTGGGTGAAAGGGGTCATGTCGACCCCCCCTGAGTATTTTCCGAGGGGGGGGTCGTCTCGACCCCCTTTTGGATATTTCAAGGGGGTCATATCGACCCCGCTGATCTCCCCAGTGGTTCGTCGAGGAAGGAGGGGGGTGGTCTCGGGGTCGACTAGACCCCCCAACCTTGAGACTTTGGATGAGAGGGAGTCATATGGACCCCCTTTGTATTTTTCTGAGGGGGTCATATCGACCCCCCGCTTGCTTTTTCTCTCTCTCTCTCTCTCTCTCTCTCTGAGCGGGTGTGGTCGTGAGTGCGAGCTGAGAGCGTGTGACAGCGTGAGTGAATTATTTCAAACTTTTCTCAATCTTTTTGTGTTTAAGGTGTTTTTTTGTTAAATAATCTTAATTTTTGTTGTTTTCTGTAGCTGGGGTGGGGTAGGCGTTTTGGGAGGGGGGTTTCTGCTGCCAGCTCTGCTGGTCAGCATGGTTTTGGAGCGAGGCTCCGGGTTTGAGAAGCTGACACGCCGGCATGCTGTCAAACTGACTCCGGCTGTCAGCTGCTCAGTGGAGAAATGTAGTCTGGCTGTGGGGGAGCTGGTCGGTTATGAAAGCGTTAGATCAGCTTCGAGAATGAATAGTGCCGTGGTAATTTTCCTTGATAGTGTTGAAAAAGTTAACCAGGTAGTGGAGAGCGGGGTTGTGATTAAAGACACACTGGTTCCTGTTCTGTCTCTGGTAAATCCCGCGAAGAGAATTACGATCTCAAATGTCCCACCATTTTTAAAGAATGAGCTGTTGGAGAAGGAGCTGTCGAGACACGGGCAGCTTTTGTCCCCGATTAAGCACATCCCTCTCGGTTGTAAGTCCCCGCGTTTAAAGCATGTCATGTCTTTTAGGCGACAGGTGCTCATGATTTTAAAGAATAGCGAGGAAAGCCTCAACCTCGTATTTAAATACCGGATTGATGGCTTTGATTATACCATCCACGTCACCTCTGACAATATGAAGTGTTTCGGCTGCGGAATGGAGGGACACTTGATTCGATCGTGCCCTCAGGGAGTGGGGGGTGATCACTCGGGGGAGGCCGCTAGTGCGGCCTCGGGGCCATCTGGTGACGGAGCGGCTTTGCCGCTCTCCGAGGCTGACGGCGCGGTGGCCGTCAAGCGGTGGCGCTTCGGCCTAGGCCGCGAGGCCGTCTGGCGGCGGGGCGGCTTCGCCGCCCTCCGCAGCCAGCCTGTCGATCATAAATGAAACAGCGGCTAAAGTTAAAGCACATCGCAGGGCTGCTGCACAGACCAACATTGTGGACAAGGGTGAGATTACCGAGAGGGATCACGCTGAGGGTCAGACAGATGAGCCAAATGAGGCCCAGGTAGATGGTGGGACTAGAAAAATGAATATAAAACCACAGCACAGGGTGAGTGAAAGACAAGAAGAGACAGCTACCAGGGTGGCTGAGTCAGTGTTGGAGGATGAGGATGACATCGAAATAGATGAAGAGTTATGTAAAATCTCCATCAAGTGGAAGAATTTGGAAACCAAACAGCTGAGGAGCAAAGTAAAAAGGGTTGTCAAAGACAGTTCTGAGGTTTCTCTATCTCAGCGAGATTCTTATGCTGGGTCTGAGATAGAGAGTGATGGTGAAAGTAGTGATGATGGGGCCAGTGGAGGTGGTTACCCCTTCACAAAAATACAGAAGTTTTTGCAGGACACTAAGGGATCCAGACTGGTTAAAGTTGAAAGCTTCTTCCCCGATCTAAAACGTTTTGTTGACTCTGCTCGGGCCTACATGAAAAATAGGGGAGAGCTTGAGCAGGAAAGTTTTACTGATCAGGAGGTCTACAGACTAAAAAAGCTTGTGCTAAAAGTTAAGAACCAAATTGCCCAGGATGATTAGTCTTTTATCGCTCATTCTTTCTTTTCTGTTTTTGTATTGGCTTTGCCCTCTTATATACATGTGTAGTTTTAATTTTGGCACACTCAACATCAATGGAGCAAGAGAAATGTCCAAGCGAGCGTGTGTTTTTACTCTTGCAGAATGCAAGAAAATTAATGTTCTGTTAGTGCAGGAGACTCATAGTTCTGAGGACAATGCTGCTGACTGGAGGAGGGAATTTCAAGGGGAAATTATTCTTAGTCATAAAAGCAGCAACAGTGGTGGAGTGGGTATTTTATTTTCTCGAGATTTTATTCCACTTTCTTATGACATTGATGAGATAATTGCAGGCCACATTTTAAAGTTCGAGCTGTTTTTGAGAATGTGAAAGTTGTCTTTATAAATGTGTATGCTCCAACCGTAGGCACAGAAAGATTGGCCTTTTTAAATATTTTAGATGACACGATCAAAAGTTGCAGTAATGATGACTTTTTATTTGTGGGAGGGGATTTTAATTGCACAGAAAATCCTCTTATGGATAGGAATCACCCAGAGCCACATGCTGCATCCAAGAAAAGTTTAAAAGGTCTCATAGAAGCTCATGATCTGTGTGATGTGTGGAGGAATTTTCATGTCAAGGCTAGACAGTACACATGGAGCCATAGAAAGGACAATATTCTGTCTTTAGCTAGACTGGATAGGGTTTACAGTTTTAAGCACCATTTTAGCATTTTTAAAAGTGCTTTTATAGTCCCTGTTGGCTTTACAGATCACTCTCTGGTTCAGTGTTGTGTTTTTATCAAGAATATAAAGTGCAGTAGTGCATACTGGCATTTTAACACATCACTTTTATCGGATAACAGTTTTAAAACTGCTTTTATGTTTTTTTGGAGTAATTTTAAATTAACAAAATCAAGTTTTAGTTCTTTGCAGCAGTGGTGGGATGTAGGGAAGAGCCAAATAAAGAATCTGTGCCTACAGTATACTCGCAATGTCTCTGGAGACTTGGCCAGGTCTGTCAGGGACCTGGAGAGAGAAGTAGTGGAGCTGCAGTCTTTGGCAGGCTCCACAGGAGAAAGAGGACATTTTGAGGCCCTCAATGGCAAAAAGTCTGTTTTAACTGACCTACTGGGTGTGGCCGCCAGGGGCGCTGTAGTACGCAGTAGGTTCCAGAACATCGCACTAATGGACGCTCCATCTCATTTTTTCTTTGGTTTGGAGAGGAAGAATGGTCAGAGGAGGATGAGCCACTCTCTCAGCAACGAGGGCGGGCGGCTAATCCATGAGTCTGCGGAGATCCGTCGCTTTGCAGCTGCTTTCTACAAAGATCTTTTTAAGAAAGAATTTGTTGAGAATCCACATGTGCTGAGTCATTTTTTGACGGATTTGCCAAAAGTGATGGCTAGCATGAATGCGGAGCTGGAGAGCGGGATCACTCTGCAAGAATTAGCAGTGGCTGTCCAGTCTCTTCAGTGTGGAAAAGCCCCAGGGATAGATGGTCTACCATCGGAGTTCTACAAGGCGTTCTGGTCTGAGATCTGTGAGGACTTGCTGGAAGTACTGTCTGACAGTCTGCGGAAGGGTCACCTGCCCCTAAGTTGTAGGAGAGCAGTCCTCACCCTCATTCCCAAGAAAGGCGACTTGAAAGACATTAAAAACTGGCGTCCGGTGGCCCTCCTCTGTACTGACTATAAAATTATCTCCAAAGTGTTGGCTACCAGGCTGAGGAAGGTGATGGAGCAGGTCATACATGTAGACCAGACCTACTGTGTACCTGGTAGGTTGGTTACAGACAACATTGTTTTAATTCGTGATGTTTTGGACCTCTCCAGCTCATTGGTCAAGGAACTTGGTCTTATTTCAATAGACCAAGAAAAGGCGTTTGACCGAGTTGAACATCCATACCTGTGGCAGACACTAGAGGCCTTTGGTTTCAGCTCAGGGTTCATCGCCAAGATCCAGGCTTTGTATAGAGACATTGAGAGTATTCTTAAGATTAATGGTGGTTTGAGTGCTCCTTTCAAAGTTGAGAGGGGTGTCCGACAGGGCTGCCCCCTCTCAGGTATGCTGTACTCTCTTGCCATCGAGCCCCTCCTTTGTAAACTAAGGCAAGGCCTCACTGGTTTTAAAATCCCCAACTCTGACTCTGTTTTTAAAGTGTCTGCCTATGCTGATGATGTTGTTGTTTTTACAAGAAATCAAAATGATGTAGACTACCTTTTAAGAACTGTTAATCTTTTTGGTGAATGCTCCTCAGCGAGAGTGAATTGGGGTAAGAGTGAAGCTGTTGTGGTGGGGGGGAGACCACAAAAAATTGCCCTACCTGGTGGCCTTTCGTGGACACAAGGTGGTTTTAAATATCTTGGTGTGTTTTTAGGAAATCAGACTTTTACTGAGAAAAATTGGGAGTGTTTTTTAGAAAAAACTGAAGGAAGACTAAAAAAATGGAAATGGATTCTGCCAAACTTGTCCTTCAGAGGTCGTGTTTTAATTATCAACAACTTGATTGCTTCAATGCTGTGGCATCGACTGTCTTGTCTGGACCCTCCACCTAATTTGCTGGCCAGAGCGCAATCTATAGTCGTGGACTTTTTCTGGGACCGTCTTCACTGGGTTCCACAGAGCATTCTGTTTTTACCGAGGGAAGAAGGTGGTCAAGGGCTCATCCATCTGGCCAGCAGAGGGGCTGTCTTTCGCCTGCAGTTCATTCAGCGACTGCTGAGTGGCCCCCTTGACCTTGTGTGGAGACCTATTGCCAGGGCTGTCCTGGCTCGCTGTGGAGGGCTTGGACTAAAGGAGTCGCTGCTTTTAATGGATTTAAGGGGCCAAAAACTCCCAGAACTTCCCCAGTTTTACCAAAGTGCCTTTAAAATCTGGGGAATTTTTAAAAAGAACTCTCCCCAGGCTTCCTTGTCACCTTTCTGGCTTTTAAAAGAACCACTTGTGTTCGGGACCCGTTTTGATGTGGGCAATGTTTTAGGACCTTCTGTTTTAAAAAAGTTCATTTCTGCAAAGGTTACAACGCTGGGACATTTGGTGAATTTATGTGGTCCTAACTTGGACAATGCTGTTGCCCTGTGCTCGGCTCTTGGCGTTTCTTCAGTCAGAGTTATAATGAACTTGTTGAAAGATTGGAGAGACTGCCTGTCCGCAGAAGAACACTCTGCTATTGTTTTACACTGCAAAAACTCTGTGCAAACTGCTGATGAACCTTTTCCTTTTAGTGTTTTATCTCCTGATTTTAAAGATGGCACTGGTGTGTTTTTAAACTCTGAACACATTAACATTTGTGACTCTCCTGGTAAAAAAATGTATGGACTTTTGGTGAAAATTCTAAATGTGAATAAGTTAAAAGGTCGAGCTGATACACCATGGAGGAAACACTTGGGTCTGGGTCCAGAGGTGAGGCCTGCCTGGAGAGCACTCTATAAACCACCATTAACTAAGAAGGTTGGAGACCTACAATGGCGAGTTTTACATGGTGCTGTGGCTGTAAATGCTTTTATCTCTCTTTTAAACCCAAATGTTGTTGAGGTTTGTCCATTTTGTCCTCAGAAAGAAACTGTGTTCCATTGTTTTCTGGACTGTAACAGACTGCAATTGTTGTTTGTTTTTTTGGGGAAGCTGTTTTATCTGTTTGGAGAAGTCTTTTCCCTGCAGATTTTTATCTTGGGCTTTCCATATAGACAGAGGACTAAGAAAAGAAGTGAACTTTTAAATTTCATCCTGGGTCAGGCTAAAATGGCTATTTATGTTAGTAGGAAAAGAAAAATTGTACAAATGCTGGATTGTAATGTAAAAGACATGCTGGTTGACATGATCAAGGCTCGAATAGTGATTGATTACAATTACTACCATCTGATGCAAAATGTTGAAACTTTTGAGGCTATGTGGTGCTTTAAGCACATCCTGTGTTGTGTTAAGGGGGGAAAATTACCTATGGTACGGTCCTGATGTAAGAAGCAAGTTTTTTTTTTTTTTTTTTTTTTTAGTTTTCCTGGTTTGGTTACTTATGTCTTTGATTTCTTGTTAGTGAGTCATTTTGCTTTTCCATTGCTTCTTTTAGTTGTTTTAGTTGTTGTGTTTTTCTGTTGAACTTGTGACAATAAAGGTGTGTTAAAATCTCAATCTCTCTCTCTCTCCAAGGAATAGATAGTTGATCTTTCTCTCCAAGGAATAGATAGTTGATCTCCGGGTGGTTTTGTGTTGAGGACTTAGGGTGAGGGGTGGGGGTCGACTAGACCCCCCACCTCGGAGGGGGGTCATATGGACCCCCTTTGTATTTTTCTGAGGGGGTCATATCGACCCCCGCTTGCTTTTTTTTTTCTCTCCAAGGAATAGATAGTTGATTTCCGGGTGGTTTTGTGCTGAGGACTTGGGGGGTGGGGGTGGGGTGTTACTGTCGAAGAATAGATAGTTGATCTCCGGGTGGTTTTGTGTTGAGGACTTGTGGATGGGGGTGGGGGTCGACTAGACCCCCCCACCTCGGTGTTTTGGGTAAGATGGGGTCGATATGACCCCCCCTTTGTATTTTTTTTTCTCCCAAGGAATAGACAGTCGATCTACCCACCCGGTGGTTTGTGGAGGACTTGCTATTCAACCGAGGAGGAGGAGGAGGAGGAGGCGAGAGGACCGCGGCTGGCGGGAGCGCAGGCGGGGCAGTACTTGAGCGCGCATCTTCCGCACACGTGCAAGCGACACCCGCGGCACACCGTTTTGGTCTTGATGTCCTTGCTCCTGGGACACACGCGACACCTCTTCCTCTTTTCTTCCAAAGACCGCAGGGGTACTCCTCCTCGCGAGGCGGCCTCGGGGTCGTCATCGTCGTCGTCGTCGTCGCCGCGGCGGGGGATCCTCTCCCTCTCCCTCGCCCTCTCCCTTGCCCTCTCTCTCCTCCTCTTCCTGATCACGAGCGGGGCCACGAGCGCCTTGCCCAGCTGTTCCGTGAACAACCTGCGCCTGTTGTGTCTGCCGGCCATCCACGTGGGATTGAGTTCCCGCCACAGGACGAAGGCGTTGTACGCAGAAACGTCCACCATGTTGTGGAACAGGACCAGGGGCCAACGGCAGGTTTTTCTCCTGCAGCTGTACGTGGCCGCGACCTTGTCTAGGTTGTCGACGCCTCCCTTGGTGCGATTGTAGTGGAGCACCGCGAGGGGTTTGTGATCGGCGCGGTCACTCAGCAGTGGGCCTCGCAGGTACCTGTCGGCGGTGGCGAGGAGCAGCACGTTCTTGTTCCTCTTGGCGAGGTAGGACACCAGGGCGACGTCGGGAGCCCCGGACGAGGAGAACGCGAAGGACGAGGAGCCAACCGCCCTGCCCCTGACGTCGAGCAGCTCTCGCAGGATCTCGGGCCTGTTGGCGCGCAGGGTCCCCAGCAGGGTCAGGCCCCGTTCGGCGAGGAGCCTGCGCGCGAGCTCGTGGGACGTGAAGAAGTTGTCGCAGGTGACGTTCCGCCCGGGTCCCAGTCCCTCGGTGAGCTCGAGGACGACTCGGGTTGCCAGGTTCTTTTCGGGGAGACCTCCCCTTTCGGGTTTGCCGGTGTAGACCTGCATCTTCCACGCGTAGCTGGAGCGGGCGTCGCACGTCACCCACAGCTTGATGCCGTACTTGGCGGGCTTGCTGGGCATGTACTGTCTGAAGGGACAGCGACCTGGGGAAGGGGTGGGGGGTTACACAAAGGAAAAGAAAACAAACAAACGAACAAGAGAAGGTGGATTAATTTTTTTTGGGGGGGGGAGAGAGAGAGAGAGAGAGAGAGAGAGACGCAGTTAGATTTCTATATTTTTTGTTTTGTTTTTGTTTTTTACACCCAACACCACGGCTACTTACCCCTAAAGGGAACCAGTCGTTCGTCCACGGTGACCTCGGGTCCGGGCTCGTACAGGAGCGACAGCCTCCTCTGCCACGCGTCCCACACGCGCCTGATGGGCGCCAGCTTGTCTCCTGATGAGGAACAAGAAGAAGAGGAAGGAGAAGAGGAATAGCGTCTGGCCTCTCTGGTGTCGCGATCGTCGAAACGCAGGACGCTCGAGTACGAGCGGAAGGTCTTGAGGGACATGACGGACCGGAAGACGGGGCGTCCGCTCTCGGCATCCCAGAGGCTCTCGCACGCCTCGCCTCACGACCTGTACACGCCCGCGAGGATCAGCAGCCCCACGTAGGCGCGCAGGTCGGTCCGATCCATGGGCCTCCACCCGTCGAGCCCTCGCGACGTCCTCCTGGCGCCTTCCAGGTTGGTCATGGCGATCACCTCGTCCTCCAGCTCGGGCTGAAAGTAAGCGAGGAACGCCGAGGCCACGTCCGCGATGGCCTCGCGCGCCGTCCCCGTGGGGCCCTGCCGCTCAAGTCGAGGCCGACGTCGGCGCCTGCGCTGCCGCGACTGCGGGGCAGGCCTCGAGCTCCACGTGATGTTCCCTCGACTTGAGGTCATCGATTCCGCGGGAGCGTTGCGATAGTCATAGTGACACTGTCCTCCTTCTTCTTCTTCTTCTTCTTCTTCTTCTTCTTCTTCTTCTTCATCATCCTCGTCGTCCTCCTCTATGTCCGATTCCTCGTCTTCTTCCTCGTCGTCCTCCCCTGTATCAGACTCCTCTTCTTCACCTTCGTCTTCTTCTCCGTCTTCTTCTTCTTCGTCTACCTCTTCTTCTTCTTCGTGTTGCAGTTGTCCTTCCTCGACGTCCCCGCGGTCTTTGTCTCGGCGGGCTCTCGGGGACGTCGGGAGTCGCTCGCGGTCCGGTATCGCAGCGGGGTCCCGTGGAGCGGTGCCGCTTCGCATATACCGACTCGTAATCATCGCCCACGTGGTACTGCGGAGCCGGTACGGGACAGAAAAAGAAGAAGACACGACGGGAGAGGGGGATTCTACTTCTACTTCTATTTCTTCTTCTTCTATTTCTTCTTCTTCTTCTTCTTCTTCGTGTTGCCGTTGTCCTTCCTCGCCGTCCCCGCGGTCTTTGTCTCGGCGGGCTCTCGGGGACGTTGGGAGTCGCTCGCGGTCCGGTATCGCCGCGGGGTCCCGTGGAGCGGTGCTGCGTTGCATATACCGACTCATAATCGTCACCCCGGTGGTACTGCGGAGCCAGTACGGGACCGAAAAAGAAGAAGAAGAAGAAGACACGACGGGAGAGGGGGATTCTACTTCTACTTCTATTTCTTCTTCGTCTTCTTCTTCCTCTTTCCTCCCGGTCCATGGATGCGTGAGCGACATGTCGTAGAGATGCTAGGGAGCGAGCGAGCGAGAGGGAAAGAAAAGAGAGTGAGGTCCTTGGGCTTCTTTTTTTTTTTCGTCCTCGAGGGAATTGGCAGTCACGGACCTGAAGCGAGGGACCTTTAGTAACGTGACTTCGTGTCATCCGTCCTCGGGGGACGATGGACAAGTTCGCGACTGGACCTTGGTACTACGGCCCGGTTTCGTGAAGGACCCCCCCCCCCATCCCCAAGACGTAATCTCTTGTCCGTTTTATGGGTCTGTAAGGAGTAGTAGGTAATTGTAGCATTTTCTGGCCTCGGAGGGATTTTTTCTCCCCAGACGTCATCGCTCGTTCATTTTATGTCTTGGCTGATTAGTTTATTTTTAAAGATGCAAATATACGGTATACAGGAATATATGCAGTTATTTACTCAGACTATCCACACTTTGCAGAAATATATGGAAAAAAAAATATACAGTCATACAGTATTTCAATGTGAAATCAGATTCGGTGACATAATGTGAATGAAGTAAAAAGCAGTGTGAGACTTATGTGCAATGTAATAATGGATGAAAAGTCATGAGTACAGCAAACAGGTAGGACTAGGTGAATGTTAGGAGTTCATCACAGTGATGATGGCTTGAGGAAAGAAACTGTTCCTGTGACGGGTGGTTTAAACTCAAATGAATGAATGAATCTTTATTTATTTATGAATGAATGAATCTTTATTTGTTTCGGATAGTACAGGTTAAAAGGAACTGAATAATATAGCAAAAGGGGGAAATGAAAATCCAACAAGGCCAAATTAGACAATAACTCCTCTGATTATACAGTTCAACAAATGTTATCCGAAATGGGTGATGGCTGAAGCCGCAGCTTATATTGCCCACCCATATTCCATCCAAGAATTCAAAGAAAAAAAAAACAAAAAACAAAACAAGAGCGATTACAATTCAGAACAAAGCTAAGACAAAATGTGACAAAAAAACCCAACAACAACTAAGTAACAGTACAACGCAGACTGGATATGACAATCCTTATGTGATTTTACATGTCATCTTGTATATATGTTTGGAGTATTTCTTCCTTTAGTTTTTGTTTAAATTGTCCAAGCGTTGTACATGATTTTAATTCGGGTCCAAAATCGTTCCGTAATCTGACTCCTTGCACTGAGACACAGTGTTGCTTGGTGGTAGTTCTCACTGTAGGCTTTTGAAATATACATGTTCCTCTGAAGTGATTTTGTCTCTCCTTTATTTGGAACAACTTTTGGATATTTGCGGGCAGTGATAGATTCTTCACTTTAAACATTATTATTATTGCAGTTTTAAAGTCAACCAGATCTTTCAACTTGAGAGCTTTTAGTTTAAGAAAAAGTGGGTTTGTTGGTTCCCTGTAAGCCGCTTTGTTTATTATTCTAATAGCTCTCTTTTGAAGCGTAAAGAGTGGATGTATGTTTGTTTTATATGTATTCCCCATACTTCATTACAATATGTCATGTATGGGAGTATTAATGAATGATACAAGGTATATAGTGTGGGTCGATTCAGCAAATATTTCACTCTGTGTAATATTGCAATTGATTTGGATACTTTACCTTTAATATAATTAATATGTGACTTCCAACACAGTTTATTATCAATTATTACTCCAAGGAATTTAGTTTCGGATACCCTTTCAATCTCTACACCATTTACACTGAGTTTAGGTATATAAAATAAATAAATAAAAGGTAAATAAAGCTAAATAAAAGAATAAATACCCCAAACATTCTTCATCATCAACTCAAACGTGTGTGCGTGTGTGGACAGCCCCTGACCACCACTCTGTGTGTGTGTGTGTGTGTGTGTGTGTGTGTGTGTGTGTGTGTGTGTGCGTGCGTTGTCACAGAAAAAGCACAATGGACTGGCTGTCTGTGCATATCAGAATCAGCTTTACTGGCCAAATATGCACAACGCATACAAGAATCTTTGACTTGGGCAAAAGAAACCGTTCCTGTGACCGGTGGGTTTTTTTTTTAGGACCTTAAAAGCACAATGCACAGAAAGCTGGCCAAATATGCACAACGCATACAAGGATCTTTGACTTGGGCTAAAGAAACTGTTCCTGTGACCGGTGGGGTTTTTTTGGGACCTTAAAAGCACAATGCACAGAAAGCTGGCCAAATATGCACAACGCATACAAGGATCTTTGACTTGGGCAAAAGAAACCGTTCCTGTGACCGGTGGTTTTTTTTTTTAGGACCTTAAAAGCACAATGCACAGAAAGCTGGCCAAATATGCACAACGCATACAAGGATCTTTGACTTGGGCTAAAGAAACTGTTCCTGTGACCGGTGTTTTTTTTTTTTGACCTTCAGTGATCTGTAACAACGACCAGAAGATACCAGTTCAAACCGTTCAATCTTCAGTTCTATCACTGGCCTATATTTAACAGAATACAGAGCTGAGGTTTCTCTGCCAAAAAAAAAGAAACACTATATACACTTTTTTAACATTCATTTAAACAAAACTGTATACACGAGATGATATATTTTTATATATGATCCCTGTGTGAGCGTGTGTCTGCCTGTGTCTGCATGTGTGTGTGTGTGTGTGTGTGAGACCCCTAGGTAGATCGGATTGCATTTGTATGTGTGTGCGTGTGTGTGTGTGTGCGTGTGTGTGTGGTCACAGACAAGCGCAATGCACTCACTCTCTGCATTCCACTGAGTTATATTTTAACAGGATAGAGACCTGAGGTTTCTCTCCCCCCCAAAAAAAGAAACACTATATACACTTTTTGTTTAACATTCATTAATGCTCCCATACATCACATATTGCATAGAAGTATGTACGATGCTTGGACAATTTAAACAAAAATAAAGAAATAGATACCCCAAACATTCTCTATACACAAGCTGACATGTGTGATCCCTATAAATTTATTGGGTTTGATTCCAGGAGTCCCTTCTGGTGAAAATTTCATCCAAATTCATCATCAACTCAAATCACTGTCATTTCTTTGGTTTCCTATAGGAAGGCTATTTTTTCTCATAGGATTTCGCAGCTTCTTCCCCTCTGCCATCAGACTGCTGAACACTAATAAGTGACTTATTGACTCTCGTGCACTACGTACGGCAGCTCAACCGGACTCATGTCAGTCGACGCTGTTTTTCTCTTTGCATTACCGACTGCGCTATGTGATGCTCCACAATATCTGCTGCTCGCTAATATATTTAAAAATTGCTTAGACTAGTATCACTCATTCTTATTCTACATTTTATTGCATGTATAGTTTTTTATTTCTATCTTTTATTTTTATCATGTTTAATGTTGCAGCATTGCACCGAGACAAATTCCTAGTTTGTATACTACGTGAACAATGGCAATAAATCTGATTCTGATTCTGATTTGTATATGTATTTTTATACATAAACTGTGGTTTGATTCAAACAAATTAATGCTCACAGGACACAGAGAGTAATGGTCTTGTGTGTGCGCACGCGTGTGTGTGTGGACAGCCCTCACCAACGAGACCACTAGGTGGATCGGATCGTATTTGATGGTAGTAGTCGTGACCATCCCAGGACGCTACGGGGCGCTATGACAGGAGGGGTCTTTTTTTTTGGGGGGGGGGGGGTGCCGATATAGGGGGTTGAGTTTCCGGCTTTTGGTGGTGACGGGGGTCTTCTTGACCCCCACCCCCACCCCAGGACGCTAGGGGGCACTATGATATGATGGAGGGGTCTTGGGGTTGGGGTTTCCGGCTTTTGGTGGCGACGGGGGTCTTCTTGACCCCCCCCACCACCCCACCCCAGGACGCTAGGGGGCGCTATGATGCGATGGGGGGGGATGCCGATATAGTGGGTTGAGTTTCCAGTCTAACCACCGCCGCCAAACACACACCCAGACCGCTAGGGGGCGCTGGGACAAGATGCGAGGAGGTGGGGTCCGGGTGACCCCCCAGGGGTCACACAAGGGTTAAATTTGTTTGATGGGCTGAAGTATGACAAACATACAGAAAAATGAGAGCTCAGGAAGGGGGCAAACACTTTTTCACACCACTGTATAAGACAAGAAGGAGTAAGGATGGAAAGCAACAGCAAACTATGTACAGTAATGCTAACTGTAGTGCAAATAAAGGTAAAAACACAGCAATCCTACAGTTAGGCCCAGAAATGTTTGGACAGTGACACAATCTTCATGATTTGGGCTCTGCATGCCACCACATTGGATTTGAAATGAAACAACTACAACGGAATTGAAGTGCAGACTTCAAGGTTTAATTCAAGGGGTTGAACAAAAATATATGATTAAACATGTAATGCTCCTCATTTCAGGGGCTCAAAAGTAATTGGACAAAAAAACATAACCCTAAGTAAAATGTTACTTTTCAATATTTTGTTGAGAATCCTTTGCAGGCAATGACTGCCTGAAGTCTGGAACCCATGGACATCACCAAACGCTGGGTTTCCTCCTTTGTGATGCTTTGCCAGGCCTTTACTGCAGCTGTCTTCAGTTGTTGCTTGTTTGTGGGTCTTTCTGCCTTAAGTTTTGTCTTGAGAAAGTGAAATGCATGCTCGATTGGGTTGAGATCTGGTGATTGACTCGGCCATTGCAGAATATTCCACTTCTTTGCTTTAAAAAACTCCTGGGTTGCTTCTGCAGTATGTTTTGGATCATTGGTGAAGCGCCGTCCAATCAACTTTGCTGCATTTGGCTGAATCTGAGCAGAAAGTATATCCCTATACACTTCAGAATTCATCCAGCTACTTCTGTCTTTTGTCACATCATCAATAAACACAAGTGACCCAGTGCCACTGGAAGCCATGCATGCCCATGCCATCACACTGCCTCCACCATGTTTTACAGAATATGTGGTGTGCTTTGGATCATGAGCTGTTCCAATCCTTCTCCAAACTTTCTTCTTCTCATCATTCTGGTACAGGTTGATCTTAGTCTCATCTGTCCAAAGAATGCTGTTCCAGAACTGGGCTGGCTTCTTTAGGTGTTTTTTGGCAAAGTCAATTCTGGCCTTTCTATTTTTGAGGCTGATTCATGGTTTGCACTTTGTGGTGAATCCTTTGTATTTACTCTCATGAAGTCTTCTCTTTATGGTAGACTTAGATACTGATACACCTACTTCCTGGAGAGTGTTCTTCACTTGAGTGGATGTTGTGAAGGAGTTGTAGTTGTTCTTCACCATGGAAAGGATTCTGTGATCATCCACCACTGTTGTCTTCCGTGGACGTCCAGGCCTTTTTGAGTTCCCAAGCTCACCATTGCACTCTTTTTTTTTCTCAGAATGTACCAAACTGTTGATTTGGCCACTCCTAACATTTCTGCTATCTCTCTGATGGATTTCTTCTTTTTTTTTTCAGCCTCAGGATGGTCTGTTTCACCTCCATTGAGAACTCCTTTGACCGCATGTTGTGTGTTCACAGCAACAGCTTCCAAATGCAAACGCCACACCTGGAATCAACTCCAGACCTTTTAACTGCTTAACTGATGACAGGTTAACGAGGGAAGAGCCCATGCAGCCTTATTATGTTTTTTGCAGCCTTCTGAGTCAATTGTCCAATTACTTTTGGTCCCTTGAAAAAGAGGCGGCTACGTATTAAAGAGCTGTAATTCCTAAACCCTTGCTCCAATTTGGATGTGAATACTCTCAAATTACAGCTGAGAGTCTACACTTTAAGCCCATATTGATTATATAATTGTATCCTGAATATGTTTTCGTAAACAGCTAAAATAACAAAATTTGTGTCACTGTCCAAATATTTTTGGGCCTAACTGTATGTATAGTAAACCATAATACTGGTAAATTGCAAGTTCACTGCAGTAGCAGTGGTGCAGACAGTGACAGATTGGTCTGCACATGATAAATATTCCAATAACAGAGAGGAGCAGGTATGGCATTTGTGCAAATGGTTACAGTAAGGTGCAGAGACATACAGCAGCACACATAGTACCACTGGTGGGCCAGTTTTTCTGTGCAAACAGCTGAGGTAGAGTTATTGTGTGGGTGAGTGTGTTACAGTCCAGGGGCAGGGGGTGGGGGGTGTGTGAAGAGTTGAGGGTTCTGATGGCCTGGTGAACAAAGCCATTTAGCAGTCTTATGGAGTGGGCCCAAAGGCTCCGGTATCTTCTCCCTGATGGTAGAAGGCTGAAGAGGGAGTGTGATGGGTGGGAGGTGTCGCCTGGGAAGTTGATGGCTCTACGGTTGAGGCGGGTGTGGTGGATCTCCGAGAGTGGGGGCAGAGCGACACCGATGATGATGCTGGCTGCTTTCACAGTGCATTGTAAAGTCTTCCGACAGGAGGCAGTGCAGCTTCCATATCACACCGTGATGCAGCTGGTGAGGATAGAATGAGCACATGATGGGGGGGGAGGGTGTGGAACTCATACTCACCTCAGTTTGCAGTGGAAATAGAGGCGAGTTTGAGTCTTGGCCAGTGATGTGGTGTTGTTAGACCAGGTGCATCATGTACAAAGGGTACTTACGCACAAAAACATGGCATACATCATTTTCCATGGAAAATTTCAGATGTATCAAGAGTGAAATTACCGTGGAAATATGCACAGCCCCATGCCAACTTCATGGCTGACGTACGTATTTTTCTACTGTTACTGGTCCATTGGCGTCACTTAGAGGTGATGTTGGGAGACTGATAATGACGTGAAAATGACTGCATACAGCAGAGACACATGATGAACAAACATCCAAGTGTGCACAATTAAATGAGTGGATATAAATGCAAGTGCAAAGAAGTGCAGAAAATGCCTCTAACAACAGAGGATTAGAGGATCTTGCAAATCGCGCAGTGAGAAGAGAAAGGGTATTTCAGAGACAAGACTTTCTGGCTCAGGATGATGACTGACTTGTCAGCTGGTTTAGGTTTCCATGGGCAGCCCTTGTGGAATGAACCTGTGCCCCAAATATCACTCTGTCTTCAAGGCTTCATTACAACTCAGTGATTTCGGTAAGTGACTTTCTTTTTATTGCTGATTAAACTACAGTTTGACAGCATTATACCAAGCCCCCAATTGCCTCTGTGTGTGCAGTACTTATGTCAATACGTAATCACATGCATAAAGTTTGAAATGCAACAGTTTCATGTGTTCCCTGGCCCACTTCATTCATTTACAATAGTGTGTGTGCAATCCATGTAAGTTGTAAATAACTGTAAAGGATGAGATTTGCATTTGGGACATAAACTATGTACTTGCCGAGTCTAATATGATCTGCTTTCAACTGACAGGTGACCTTGGCTGCCCACCAAATAGGTTCATATTGTCTTCTTTTTTGTGACTGTTTTCCTTTATTCAACGAGTGATCGACCTGGCTGGTCACAAATTGACTGATTGATTTATTCATTTTTTAAAATAACACTGCATAAAAGATACAACATACATCTAAAAACAATGGGATGGCACAAGAAAGTATGCACACTTCTTTCCATTGTGGTCCCCAAAAGAAGATCACAGCTGGTTTCATACCTGCAACCTTTTGCTTTAAATTCTTGCACTATAACCACTGAGCTATACACACTCCAAATTGCAGTGATCAGCTGATGCTTCTGAGGATGACTGCAGACGTCAATCTAAATATGTCAAAGTTAAATAAACTTCTCCTTCTTATTCCTGTCTGAATAAATGAAACAACAAACTAATCTTATAAGGCTGTGAGTAGGCTATTGAATTACCTGTATCTAGCGCTAATGCCGGAGGACAGCGTGCCAAACAAAATGTTTTTACAAGCCTCTGCCTCATTCAGGAGCATCTCCGACTCACGTTCCATGAAATTCCATTAAATCCATTATTTTTGATCGTGGATACAGGAGACTCAAACGTGCTGGGTTTGTATTTATCTATTTGCATACCTATTTGCATCTAATTGCATATTCAAATGGAGGTGTGTTAAGGGAGGAGTCCGGTATTTCCTCATGTGCGTTCAATTTCAAGCAGTTCAGCATGTACAAAGGAAATGTGCTTGGATTCCTGCGTATGGAGGGTTTCATACATCTGGATTTTTTTTTTTTTTTTTGCTTACGGTGTTTTCTTGATTTAAACGTATGTCATCTTCCAGTAGGAAATCCACGCAAGTCTTTGTACATGAGGCCCCAGGACAGGTCCTAAGAGATGTGCACCCCATGAACTTGGTGCTGCTCACCCTGTCCACAGCAGTAACGTCGATGATCAGAGGGGGGTGCTGTGTGTGTCCTCTCCTGAAGTTGACTACAATCTCCTTGGTTTTTCCCACGTTCAGGAAGAGATTATTGTGTTTACAACCGAAGAGAGAGGGGAGGCCGTTGTGCGTTCATGCGCCGCCTAGTGGCTAATATATAATATCATCACTTCTTCCCCCATGCTATGGGCTCACTGGGCGGAATTACTAGCCTAGCATTGATATGCTGTTGACATAACGTGTACTGTTTTCTACACACATATTGGCAGCTACTTCATTTTTTTATTGCTGGATTTGCTGCAGTTCTGCATTTATTTTTACAAATGCCAGCTGTGGGGAGATTACCATTAAAACGCCAAGTATAACAGTTAAGGTTAGCCGTTAGCACTAGCTTAGCCACTTGTCATTACTTTTCTTTGGTCGTTAGTGGGATTCATCAGTTTTCCAAACCAGCTCAGGGGCTCAAGAATGTTACTAAGCAAGCAGAAAACAAAGTGTTTGAAAATAAAGGACACAGGAGCTACTGTAAATGAACTGTAAAACAACACAGGGATGATTTTTGGCCTTCAGAACTGTATACGAGTAAGGATGTTAAAATAATCCCAGGAAATGGCAATAAATTGTCCTTTATTTTTAATTGCTGCACATCAAGACACAGAATTGAGGCTTAGCTGAAATTAATTTGCATTGAAGATAGTTACTAAGAGACTGCATTGCTTTAAACCACTTATTGCAAAGTAAAATAATGTATCTGTCTTTTGTATTGCATCGCAAATGAAAAGTTTAGTCACTCGACCTCTGTGAGCTTGAGGTGCAGTTGGAGTTGTGCTAATTAATTATGTCATTTATTAAATCACTCCCCATACCTTTTAATAGCAGACGACTGAACTTGCTGCTGTAAGAGTGAGAGTTTTAAAATAAAATGCCCCGAGTTGCTTTACTACCACTGCCACAGCATTTCCTAACAAGAGCTCCGCGTATAGTTCTGCCCAGCACTATTTACTACTAAATCACACTTCATTACTTTAATGGCTAGAATTGTTAATAATCACACACTAAATTGCACATTTATCTTTTCTGCCACATTCAGCATTTCTGCTCTACAACAGCGTTCTGCTGTGCTGGCATCCTGGATTTCCTTTGATGGAGTGAGAGATGGTCATCTCTTTTCGATTCAGAACCTCCTTGCTGACTGTGGATATTTAGATAGCGAGAAAAAAAAAGGAAATCCATTCAGCACTCCTGCTAATGCATGTTTAGGGCTGAGGCTCAACACAAAGATTGAGACACCCTATGCCTGTACTTCAGGTTACTGTTTCACAGTGTATACTCCCCCCGATTACGAATACGAAAACTGTGTTTTTGAATTGCCTTGGTGCATGGCCTCTTCCACCCTCACACATATGCCCCAGAGAGGAAGGCAGACTAGAGACCTAAAATACTTTTTAGCACTAATGCGATGCTCGGTGAACCGTCACAGTGCCAAGATTGACACCATTTTTTTACATAGTCCGCCATTAGTGTCACTCACCCGCCATCGTGACAATAAAATAAACTAATGACGTTTCTTCAGCAAATGTCTCAGCAAGGCTGCATTGTATTCTATTGTGCCTTACAATAGAAATTCATTATAGCTTAAAAATGAACTATAACAGGGGTATGTCATACTCTCACTGAGAAATTAATTCCTGCAAAAAAAAAAAAGGAAATATTACAGACTCATTCAAATAACACAAGGCCTCCACTTTTTAAAAATTTTATTTCAATGCTTTTTTGTTTTTTTTTACAGTGGAGTAGGATCAGTCTGAATAAATGTGAGGCTTAGTGCATGTTATGTTAGCCATATCTGCTGCAATAGCAGCCTGAACAGAAAGCTACTCAGGCCCACTTGCATGTTCTCCAGAATCCTCTTGAGATTTTACTCTGGAACTTCTGGAGAGGAAAGAGAACATGGTGCTTTTCTACACAGTCATTCTTGGTCAGGACTGACCTGCTGCTAGGCTTCCAAAGGCTGCATAAGCCCCATCCTTCTTCTCTGCTGTGGAAGGTCTGGCTTCACTGCATTAAATTTGATCTGTGAGTTAATGCTCTGCTATGCTTTATAGTATGGATGTAAACTTAGCGATACCATTGGAAATCATGGGGACATTGTCAGGTAGTGTAGCTAACAGTTCAAGCAAGACTATAGCAAAACACAGTGAAGAGGAATACTAAAAAAAAAAAAAAACATTCTAAACATAGTTATGATGTTACTTCTGTTGTTTCAATGTTGTTGTGTGGTTTTTTTTGTTTTTTTTTTAGAAACTTTGGACTCATCCCTTTGGAGCACCTTTTGACACCCTTTAGCAAATGCATTGCTTAATGCACATACCCACCTAAGGGCTCCTTTACACAGACATCACTGGGTGACAGCTGAGAGATCAAAAATTGACCCAACTGTTCAATGATCTCCTAAAGGCTCTTAAAAAGCAGTTTCTGTGTAAATGTTTGGGAAATCAAAAATTAAATGTTTTTGCAACATTCATGGTGATCTATAGAGATTTTTGAATGATCCTTGAGAGATTACTGAGAGACCAGGAGAGATCGCTGCTTAATGACTGATAGTTTCTTGTGCGACCAAAGAGGTGTGTGTGTGTGTGTGTGTGTGTGTGTGTGTGTGTGTGTGTGTGTGTGTGTGTGTGTGTGTGTGAATGATCTTCAATGATTTCCACAGTCCTCAAAGTTTTGACTTGGTTCAAAACACAGAAGGATCTCCCATTGATTCCTAAGATCAAAAATTGGCCTGATCTTTCAGCGATCTCCTAGCAACACACACTGGAAACTATCTATTTTCAGTTAAAGCAAAGTGACAGCTTATTATGTTGGCGAACCTTCAGTTAATTAAATTTAAAAAACACACCCACATTTAAAAAAAAAAATTCTGTTTCACTTTTGTTAAGTCCTTGCGTTGCAACTTCGGCGTCAAATGAAAGCCATTGCCATAGCAACTGGTGAAGTAAGGCGGAGCAACAGTGTGGCATATGGTTTAAAGTCCACCGCTCATTTTGGATTCTCCTAATGAGAAAACAAGCTTCAGCTAGTGTACTCGCCAGGGCCCTCCATGTTATGAATAGCTCGGTCGCCTATACATTACAGCAAGAAATTCAACATGTCTGCCAGGGGTACTTGGGGAAATCACATTCCTTGGTGTGTGGGAGTGTTGCTTTTTATTACCTGCCTCAGAGCTTCAAATCCAATTCCATCTCCTCACTTCTCCCAGGGCCTGCCTCTGTCAGTGCAGAGAGAACATTGGATAGGTGATGATGCAGTCTTATAGATGGAACGGCTATAGCCTGCAGGTGACTTTAAATTAACACCCTTCATTAAGAGCATCCATCATATGGGATCCATAGGGAATCAGCGCCCAACACCCATGACACGTGAAGTAAGGAGCCCATAGGAAAAAAAAAAGGGCACCTACACTGAATACTTGCACATCAGTCTTTGACGGAATAATCCTGTCAAAGATATCCGAGATTATTTGGCGTATAGATGAAGAATATCGCATGATTTTAAAGGTAGAATCTACATTATTTTCTACTTTCAAAGATTCTAAAAATATAATTAGAATGTGAAACCTCTCTTTTGCTGTTTTACAAATAAATTACAATTTATGATATTGCAGAGCTATCAGGGCTGGTGAAATGATAAATACCAGTTTACACCAGCAGGGTGAGTATAAGCAAGCTTTCATCTCGGAGTGAAAAATCCTGTGTTGTAACTTAATTACATTAATTTCTAGAGTAGGGCAGAACATGCGATGCTAATTACTAGTTCACTTGGAGTAGAAAAACTTGAAGAAGTCATCATTAAAAAAAGAAAAGCTTTATCAATTCGCTTTGGTTTAGTGGATGAAGGTACATTACTGCCATCTGGTGTTGCCAATAATCTCCTACATAGTCCACCTTTAAAATAGAAATGTATTTTCAACTGTAAGAAACTTGTTTTTAAAGCAGCAAACTCTGCTGACACTTCAGTTTATTTCTTTTAGTCACACATTAACAGTAGTGGTCCATTAACAAGAACCCCGTACAGCTGCCAAAGCTGCTTACATTGGCACTGCAAGGCCAGAAATGCAAAGGGGCATAACATTTTTTTTCTACCTCCAGCTTTGCGTGGTTGTAAAAAAAAACAAAAAAAAAAAACAACCCTGATTTTCAATACAGCAGAGTTAGGAGAAAGTGTCAGCCTTATTGTTGTGACACTTCTGTGCTGGAATGAAGAAGACCAGGGCACAAAGTCACAAGGGCTGCCTTCTTTTTTCCCATTAGAAAACAGAACAGCTGCATCCTTTATGAGGTAGAGAATGTCTAACCAGCCATCCAAGGCACAAGACAGGCCAGGCATCCAGGGTGACAGCAAAGGGTTCTTCGTTTACATTCAAGGGGACTTAGACATTCCCCTTGCCAACTTATCCTGCTGAAACAGCGGCCACACTTGGCCGACAGAGCTGTGATTTTTTTTTTCTTTTCAGAGGCCTGGAATCTCCGGGGCTAGTGGAGGCTTTAACGGAGGGGTGGGGGGGATTCTGGGCTGCCGAGCACACCACTGGGCCAGGATCCCTGAGTTGAATTTCTGAAAGGCTCATTATTCGGGATTGGGGAGAAAGTGGCGTTGAGGGGTGGAACGGGTGAACAGGAGCTCAAGGCAAAGATTCCGTCAGAGCTGCTGCGGTGCGTTTAGACACATCACCACTGGGACAAATGGGGATCAGGGGCTGGAGTGACATCACATGACCCATCCCTGTCAGTACCCACCATCTTACTGTACAGATGCTTTCCTTCTGTAGAGACCAGCCAATTTGAAATATGTTTAAAGTGGACATGTTTTTCTTATCTCTACCTTCACATTTAATATCAGGAACTAATTCTGTACTGCGCTTTTCTCCTTCTTCAAGTGCAGACCATCAGTTCATCCACATCCGAAAGGGAGACATTTTGGCTCATTCTCCCTTCAAGTTAACTTTCTTCTGATTGGTTCCCTAGCTCAAAGAGAATGCTTGAACAGTCTATTGAAGCTATGGTGGGGTTATTATAATCAAAGCAGTATTCCTGAGAAGATCATACACTACTGGAGACATTATTAAGAGCCTAGAAAGGAAAATACAATATTGGAAACCAAGCATTTACAGCAGCCTGATGCCCTTTGGATCACGGGGATTTCATGCACTTGTACAACAGATATTAGCATCCTCCACTGTGTCTGTGGACGTATATGGGGAAGAACAATAGGCCCAACTCAATAAGGTAAAGGTAGCACGGATCATGTTCCAGTGGCATAATGTTAGATTTAAATTAAAGCATAATATAAAATGCACTTTATTCCCTTTAATTTGATAGTGTCCACTCTCCGTACACTGAGATACCTTACCATCAGCTTCCTACATTCCTGACTGACATCCTACCAATCTACATTCAAGGGCTTCAAAAGGGAATAAAATTATGAGGAAATTACAAGGCAAGTGAGTTCTGGTCCCACATGGGGAATTAAAACTTATTATCTGTGACAACCTGTCAGCCGGTGAGATCTCAAACACGAGCACAAAGCTGCGAGAGTCACAGAAGGGAGTAGCGGGAAAAAAGAATGATAAAAGAAAAGGGGAAGGAAAAGAGAAAGGGGCAGTTAGAGACATCATTTCTGCACTGGAAAAAAGCACCTCCTGGTAGGCTGAACAATGAATGTTTTTGACTGCTCTGATTTGACAAGTTTGATCTCAATGTACAGTGTGGTCATATACTCTTTTGTTTTCCCCAGGTGGATTGATCCTGTTTAAATGATACACTGAGTGCTCAGATGCACAAATGTCTACAGGCAAAGTGAATATATAGAATCAGTGTCAGAATTAAGCTCTGCAATTACTCAACAGTTTTGCACTTGTTCTGCTGAAATTATGGCAAGGCTGTGCAAATCATACATTAAACAAGTTCAAGCACAGCCCATCACAGTCACTTTACCCAGATCAAGGGAATTACAATGCTCTCTGGAGACGACAGTCAGATGCAATTAGAGGGAATGATGGCAAATTAGACTAAATGATCATGCCATCTGATTTAATGGGCCTGAAGTGGCGTTCGCTTGCACTCCCATTGTCATGATGTCATCAACGCGAATCCCGAGAGCTACGAGTCAAACGTTTTCACTTTAGCGCTCCCCGAGGAAATCTTCCATGCTGATTCGGTCCAGCCACCCCTAACGTTCCACCTGGGAATGCCCGGAGAGCTGCATGAAAGAGTGGGGGGGGGGGGAATTCCTTCAGATGAAGTTCAGAAAGAAAGAGCTGCTCAGAAGTCCGTCCAAACATCTAAGCATTACAAATTTAAGGAACTTTAGAAAAGCCTTGAAACTTGGCTACTTTGCAGGCTGCTTTTTTTTTTTTTTAAGAAAACACAAACAGCTTTGTGTGTGGTAGTTTTGACCAGCTGTGTGGTTTGCCACTGCTCCCCCTGAATATGTGCATGGAATTAATGCAACACACCCAAGCAACCACGGGCCTTGAGTTTAAATAATGCAGCGGTGGGGTTGGTGGTGGGTGGGGGTGGATGGGGTAGGGTAGGGCTGAGCTGAATTTTGGTTGCTCATTCCTCGGCTTTGTGTCATCCTGCTGACATCTGCTGCATTTGCATGGCAGCTGGAGATCCTTGGATTAAGCGCTTACAAGAGTATTGCCATATCTCATTTAACAACATAATCATCTTATGAGGAAAGCGATGTTTCATCCCTGATGCTTTACAAAGCTCCGTGTGCAGCTTCCACTCCCTCCCTCCCTCTCCGCCGCTCTGTCTCTCCGCCGATTTCCTCATCTTGTAACTTCTCTCTGCCTTTTTTCCCCTCCAAGCTGTCTCTCTTTTTTTTTGATGCAATGCAGTTTGGGGTGTTCTTGCTGTACAGGACATGCCGCACTTGGACCAGTGTAGAGCACATTTTTTACCAGACAACCCTTTCATTTTTTCCCCCCTTCCCTCCTCCAAGGCTATGTGGCTCATGAAAGCTCAATCAACATTTCACCAAGGTCTTAAGAAGTACCAACAAAAGAATGGGCTACATCAAAACCAAAGCTCCAAGGATGCCAGTGCTCTCGTGGAGAAACAGGAAGTCCTTAGTGAAAATAAACAAATAAATAAATAAATGTTTAAACCTAGAAGGGGAGTGGCCCTTATTTATCAAACATGCATAAAAGATTGGGATTTATGAATATCAATGTGATTGTAGGGTACCCACAAATCCCACGACAGCTCTGAGCTTGCGTACTCAAACTTTCAAGTCTCTGAAGACTTGAGGTGCAGCAGAGAAACTTGACTGTGTGGGAGAAATATTCAGTCATATCAGATTGTATTGAGCAGTGCATCATGTGTTTGCCTTGTGTTACATTTAGATGAGTGTTTTAACAATTTACAGGCTTGTGATGGGACCTCTTCAGAAGCAGAAACAGTCTGTTTGTTGTGGTTGTTTGTGTTTTCTGTGTTTGTTCCTCTCTCTTTTTCTCCCCCGCCCCACCCCCTCACCACCACCCCTTCCAACCATCTCAAATCTTCTCAATTCCCTTCTCCATCCCCCACTGTCAGGTCCATCATTAGTAAAACAATTTAAATAAAGTATTAAAGTTATTACAAGACGAGTCTATAAATACTATTTATATACAGTACATATCAAATATGAGCAAAGCTCCATTTGCAAAGAAAATCTGTTTGGCACAATAAGAGAAGCAGATTTCTGTTCTGCTTACCTAGCTGCAAGATAGGACAGGGAAAGAAAAAACAACAACAACAAAAAACAATTCACTTTAAAGATTAAAGAGGCTGCTTTTAGTTTTTATAAATACTCCATACACATTTATGTCACTGCAGCAAATATAGCAGATTTAAGCAGAAAATCTAATTGATCGAATGTAGAAACCTGAAGTTAAACTTTTGGTTGTTGAAATGTAAAATATTTTTCCTACAGTTGTGATTAGGCTTGGGGCTTTTCAGGAAAATTTTCATTTTAATCTTTTCCTATATACAATGCATCCGAAGAGTATTCACAGCGCTTCACTTTTTCCACATTTTGTTATGTTACAGCCTTATTCCAAAATGGATTCATTTTTTTCCTTCAAAATTAGACACACAACACCCTGTAATGACAACTTGAAAAAAGTTTTGTTTTGTTTTTTAGATTTTTGCAAATTTATTAATAATAATAAAAAAACAACTAAGAAATCACATGAACATAAGTATTCACAGCCTTTGTTCAGTACTTTGTTGATGCACCTTTGGCGGCAATTGCAGCCTCAAGTCTTATTGAATATGATGCCACAAGCTTGGCACACCTATTGTTGGGCAGTTTGGCCCATTCCTCTTTGCAGCACCTCTCAAGCTCCATCAGGTTGGATGGTGCACAGCCATTTTCAGATATCTCAAGAGCTGTTCAATTGGATTCAAGTCGGGACTCTGGCTGGGCCACTCAAGGACATTCACAGAGTTGTCCTGAAGCCACTCCTTTGATATCTTGGCTGTGTGCTTAGGGTCGTTGTCCTGCTGAAAGATGAACCGTCGCCCCAGTCTGAGGTCAAGCGCTCTCTTGAGCAGGTTTTCACCCAGGATTTCTCTGTACATTGCTGCATTCATCTTTCTCTCTATCCTGACTAGTTTCCCAGTTCCTGCGGCTGAAAAACATTCCCATAGCATGATGCTGCCACTGCCATGCTTCACTGTAGGGATGGTATTGGCCTGGTGGTGAGCGGTGCCTGGTTTCCTCCAAAACATGATGCCGGGCATTAATGCCAAAGAGTTCAATCTTTGTCTTATCAGACCAGAGAATTTTGTTTCTCATGGTCTGAGAGTCCTTCAGGTGCCTTTCGGCAAACTCCAGATGGGCTGCCAAGTGCCTTTTACTAAGGAGTGGCTTCCGTCTGTCTACACTACCATACAGGCCTGGTTGGTGGATTGCTGCAGAGATGGTTGTCCTTCTGGGAGGTTCTCCTCTCTCCACAGAGGAATGCTGGAGCTCTGACAGAGTGACCATCAGTTTCTTGGTCACCTCCCTGACTAAGGCCCTTCTCCCCCGATCACTCAGTTTAGACGGCCAGCCAGCTCTAGGAAGAGTCCTGGTGGTTCTGAACTGCTTCCATTTACAGATGATGGAGGCCACTGTGTTCTTTGGGACCTTTGAAGCAGCAGAAATGCTTTTGTACCCTTCCCCAGATTTGTGCCTTGAGACAATCCTGTCTCGGAGGTCTACAAACAATTCCTTTGACTTCATGTTTGGTTTGTACTCTGACATACACTATCAACTGTGGGACATTATATAGACAGGTGTGTGCCTTTCCAAATCATGTCCAATCAACTGAATTTACCACAGGTGGACTCCAATTAAGCTGTTGAAACATTGCAAGGATGAGCAGTGGAAACAAAATGCACCTGAGCTCAATTTTGAGCTTCATGGCAAAGATTGTGAATACTTATGTACAGACATGGACAAAATTGTTGGTACCCCTCTGTTAATGAAAGAAAAACCCACAATGGTCACAGAAATAACTTGAATCTGACAAACGTGGTAATAAATAAAAATTCTATGAAAATTAACCAATGAAAATCAGACAGTGCTTTTGAATTGTGGTTCAACAGAATTATTTAAAAAAAACAAATTCATGAAACAGGCCTGGACAAAAATGATGGTACCCTTAACTTAATATTTTTTTGCACAACCTTTTGAGGCAATCACTGCAATCAAACAATTTCTGTAACTGTCAGTGAGACTTCTGCACCTCTCAACAGGTATTTTGGCCCACTCCACATGAGCAAACTGCTCTAGTTGTCTCAGGTTTGAAGGGTGCCTTCTCCAGACGGCATGTTTCAGCTCCTTCCACAGATGTTCAATAGGATTTAGATCAGGGCTCATAGAAGGCCACTTTAGAATAGTCCAATGTTTCGCTCTTAGCCATTCTTGGGTGTTTTTAGCTGTGTGTTTTGGGTCATTATCCTGTTGCAAGACCCATGACCTGCGACTGAGACAAAGCTATCTGACACTGGGCAGCACATTTCTCTCTAGAATACCTTGATAGTCTTGAGATTTCATTGTACCCTGCACAGATTCAAGACACCCTGTGCCAGATGCAGTAAAGCAGCCCCAGGACATAACAGAACCTCCTCCATGTTTCACAGTAGGGACAGTGTTCTTTTCTTGGTATGGTTCATTTTTACGTCTGTGAACATAGAGCTGATGTGCCTTGCCAAAAAGCTCCAGTTTTGTCTCGTCTGACATAGACATTCTCCCAGAAGCTTTGTGGCTTGTCAACATGCAGTATGGCAAATTCCAGTCTGGCTTTTTTATGATTTGTTTTCAACAGTGGTGTCCTCCTTGGTCGTCTCCCATGAAGTCCATTTTGGCTCAAACAGTGACAGATGGTGGGATCTGACACTGATGTACCTTGACCTTGGAGTTCACTATGAATGTGTTTAGAGGTTATTCTGGGCTCTTTTGTTACCATTCGTATTATCCGTCTCCTTCTGCGGCCACGTCCAGGGAGGTTGGCTACTGTCCCGTGGATCTTAAATTTCCGAATAATATGTGCAACTGTAGTCACAGGAACATCAAGCTGCTTGGAGATGGTCTTATAGCCTTTACCTTTAACATGCTTGTTTATAATTTTCTTTCTAGGGCGCATGCGCATGCAGCGACCGGTAGCTGGTGAAAAAGTCTGTCGCCTGTGTGTCTTGTTTTTTGCACTTTAAGATAAGATAAGATAAGATAAGATAAGATAAGCCTTTATTAGTCCCACAACGGGGAAATTCCAGGATTGCAACAGCACAGGGATAGCAACACTCAGAGCAACAATCAGAAGGCAAGAAAAAAAACAAGCAAGCAAGAGCAGCTAATAAACATATGTACGTATTACTATAAAATATATATATATACACACACACACAGACACACAGTGCAGAGCATTGTAGCTGGATGGAATAAATATATGAATATGTGAACACACAGTGCAGAGCATTGTAGCTAGATGGAATAAATATGTAAATATATAAACACCCACAGTACGGAGCATTGCAGCTAGGTGGAATAAATATGCAAGTATATAAACACACACAGTGCGGAGCAATGTAGCTAGATGGAATAATATGTAGATATATAAATATATAAACACCCACAGTACGGAGCATTGTAGCTAGATGGAATAAATATGCAAATATATAAACACACACAGTGCAGAGCATTGTTGCTAGATGGAATGAAACAGCATAACCGTCTACTTAGTTATCCTACATGGTATGATTATGTGCCCATACATATTCTCACCCTCCATAGCGACCGGTATGTTCCTAGTTGTATGCCGGAGAGGACCATTGTGTAAGTCTATTGCATCTTTTGCATTCAAAAAACTATTAGTTTGTTACGTCTTTTTGCTATCTCTGCGAGCAGCCCTGCTTAGGTTGTACAGTCTGACAGCCGTTGGTAGGAAGGACCTACGAAACCTCTCGGTTGTGCACCTGGGATGATGTAGTCTGCTGCTAAATGAGCTCCTCAGTGCATTCAGTATGTCCTGCATAGGGTGGAACTCGGACTCCAGCAGAGATGACAGTTTAGCCACCGTCCTTCTCTCTCCTATCTCCTCCATCGGATCAAGGCGCTGCCCCAGGACAGAGCTAGCTTTCTTAATCAGTTTGTTCAGTCTCTTCCTATCTGCTGCAGTAATGCCACTGCCCCAGCAGACCACTCCAAAAGTGATGGCTGATGCCACCACCGTGTCATAGAATGACTTCAGCAGCGCCCCTTGTACACCAAAAGACCTGAGTCTCCTCAGCAGGAACAGCCTGCGCTGTCCCTTCTTGTAGAGTGCATCAGTATTGTGTGACCAGTCTAGTTTATTGTTCAGATGAATACCCAGGTACTTATAGGATGTCACCATCTCGATGTCTGTTCCCTGTATATTTACTGGTACTGTGAGGGGCTGCCCATGCCTGCGGCAGTCCACCACCAGCTCCTTAGTTTTCCTCGCGTTGATCTGGAGGCAGTTCCGATGGCACCAGTCCACGAAGTCCTGGATAAGCCCTCTGTACTCAGCTTCATCTCCATTGGAGATGAGGCCAACGATCGCAGAGTCATCAGAGAACTTCTGTAGATGGCAGTGTGTTGTGTTGTGTGAGAAGTCCGCAGTATAAAGAGTGAACAGGAAGGGAGCCAGCACCGTTCCCTGGGGGGCCCCCGTGCTACTGATGATCGTGTCGGACACACAGTCCCGGGTTCTCACAAACTGAGGCCGGTTCGTGAGGTAGTCCAGGATCCATGATGACAGGTGCTGGTCCACCCCTGCGCGCAGCAGCTTGTCCTTCAGGATCATCGGTTGGATGGTGTTGAAAGCACTGGAGAAGTCAAAGAACATGATCCTCACCATATTCCCGGGCTTCTCCAGGTGGGACAGAGAACGGTGAAGGAGGAAGATCACCGCATCCTCCACCCCAATGCCATGCTGGTAGGCGAACTGGAGTGGATCCATCGCTGGTTCCACCAGGGGGCGGAGGTGAGCAAGGAGCAGTCTCTCCAGGGTCTTCATCAAGTGGGACGTCAAGGCCACCGGTCTGTAGCTGTTCAGGTCTTTGGGGTGGGAAGTTTTTGGTACAGGTACCACACAAGATGTTTTCCACAGCTGTGGTACCCTCCCCAGTTTCAGGCTCATGTTGAAGATATACGTCACAATCCCACACAGCTGGTCTGCACAGGACTTGAGGAGCTTTGCGCTGATGCCGTCCGGTCCCGGCGCCTTCCTCGCCTTGATCTTCCACCGCTCCGTCCTCACCTGGGTCCTGGTCAGGGTCAGGATGGGGGGCTGTGTGTTGGGAGTGGGGGGGTGTTGGTAGAGTGGGGAGTGGGCAGCAGGACTTGATTTCTTTAGAGGCAGCAGTGGTTGTTGTGCAGTCAGGGGGGAGGGCGGTTGGTCAAATCTATTGAAAAACAGATTCAGGTTGTTCGCCCACTCCCTGCCCCCTGTGGCCTGGGGGGAGGTATTCTGGAGCCCCGAGATGGTTTTGAGGTTTCTCCAGACCCCGCTGATGTCGCTCTGTTGCAGCTTGTCCTCCATCTTCTTCCTGAAGCTGTCCTTGCCTTCTCTGATCTTTCTCCTCAGCTCCCTCTGTACGGACTTCAGCATCTCCCTGTTCCCCGACCTGAAGATCCTCTTCTTCTCTCTCAGAAGTGTTTTTATCTCAGGGTTGATCCAGGGTTTGTTGTTTGAGTGACGCCGTATGGTCTTGGTGGGAACGGATTTGTCCACACAGAAGCTGAGGTAGCCCGTGAAGGTGTGAATGAGGCCATCGATGTCCTCACCATGTGGATCGCAGAGCTGCTTCCAGGCGGTGGCTTCAAAACAGCCCTTTAGGGTGTCCATTGTCTCCTCAGACCATAACTCCACAGTGTGCATGGCCGGAGGTTGTCTGTGCACTAGGGGTTTGTACACCGGCCGGAGATGAACCAAGTTGTGATCCGATCTCCCGAGTGGGGGTAGTTGTGATGAGGTGTACGCCTCCTTAGTGTTTGCGTAGAATAAATCCAGTGTTTTATTGTCTCTAGTGTGGCATGTGACATACTGGGTGAACGTGGGTAGAATGGGAGACAGTGAAACATGGTTGAAATCGCCTGAGATGAGGAGAAGAGCATCTGGGTGTTCTGTCTGCAGCCTGCTGGTTACTGAATGGATGACGTCACGTGCTGTCCCAGCGTTCGCCGTCGGATTTGCATAAACAACAATGCAGATCACGTGTGAGTGTTCTCTCGGGAGATATGTAGGCCTCATGCTAACAGCTAGCAACTCAATGTCTTTGCTGCAGTGTCGTTGTTTAACAGTGATATGTCCCGGTCTGCACCAGTTGTTGTTAACATACATGATCACTCCACCGCCCCTAGCCTTGCCACTGTCTGGTGTTCGGTCAGCTCGTATCATGTGAAAACCCTCCAGCTCAATGTTAGCATCTGCTGCTAGTTCAGTTAGCCACGTCTCAGTAAACAAAAGGAGAGAGCACTCCCGGTATGTGCTATCATAACGGGAGATAGCCGCTAGCTCATCTAACTTTCCCAGTATCGACCGTACATTTCCCATGACAACAGATGGAAGGGAGGGTCTGTACCTTATATTTTTTGTCCTCCGCCTTACTCCAGCCCGGCAGCCGCGGCGTTTTCGCCTCAGTTCACTCGGTATGTCGAGTTTTTACAATGGGACCGGGTGGCGGTTGAATGCTAGCAGCTGTTCTCTGCTGTATCGTATCCTGCTATAGACAGTGGCTCCGTCCACCGGCTCAGGAGACATTTAGGACGATCTGTGTGTCCGTGATATAAGTGGGGTGAAAAAAAAAAGACGGATCAAAAGAGAGAGGAAGGGAAAAAGACTCGGAATCGAGCCGCTGTTGCAAAAGGCAGCCGACTCGTGTGGCGCCGAGAGAAAAAAAAAAAAAAAAAAAAAAAAAAAAAAAAAAAAAAAAAATGTGTATTTACGATATTCTCTGTGTCGTTTCTGTCCTGGAATGTTTGTGGACTGTATGGTGAAGAGCTCCCTGGTTCCATCAACATGGACTACCTCCCCTTTTTTGTATTGCTGCTACTTGTCCTCTGGCTCTTTGTCTCTGAAGTAAACGCGTCCGGCATCATGGCGGGCAGGATACATTATTCCAGGGACATGTTGCTGCATTTAAACACGGTTGATGCAGCGGCTGTGATTGAGCCTAAGCCGCAACTGCCGGACTTTATTTTGAGAGACGGACACAGCGGTGGAAAGAGAGACGGGAGAGACGGAAGAAGGAAACACGGAAAGCGTGGTGGTGTGAAATTGCGCCTGAGAAGACGTCAGTTTGATAACATTCTTCTTTCTTCTATGATTTTTGGGAATGTACAGTCTCTGAGAAACAAGGTGGATGACAGTCTCTGAGAAACAAGGTGGATGAAATTCAAGGGAATGTACGCTACCAGAAGGACTTTAAGAACTGCTGCGTCATGGCCTTCACCGAATCTTGGCTTAATGCGCATGACCAAGACGCAGACCTGTGGATTGACGGCTTTGGAGCCCCGCTGCACTCGGATCGGCAGGAAGAGGTAACGGGGAAACGTCAGGGGGGCGGCGTATGTTTATACATTAATAAGCAGTACTGCACATCTGTCACGGTCAGAGAGCGCATCTGTACACCCGATGTGGAGCTGCTGTCTGTGTCACTATGCCCCTTTTATTTGCCTCGCGAGTTCCCCCAACTTTTCATCACAACTGTGTACATTCACTCGAGGGCAGACACTGACTCCGCCTGTAGCACAATCTTTGATGTGGTCCAGCAGCTGCAATCAATTTCTCCAGAGGCGCCAAACTTCATTCTTGGGGATTTTAACCATGTTTCTTTAAAGAAGACACTTAAAAACTTTTATCAGTATGTCTCCTGCCCTACCAGGCGAAAAAAGACATTGGACCTGTGCTATGGATCCATAGAGAGGGCTTATAAATCACTCCCCCTTCCTCCTGTAGGATCCTCAGATCACAACTGTGTACATTTGCTGCCCACATATAAAACTGCTCTCAGAAGAGGCATGGTAGAGACAAGAGACATTGATGTGTGGACAGAGGATTCAGTGCACAGCCTCCAGGAATGCTTTGACTGTACAGACTGGGAGATGTTCACACTGGCCTGCGGGGATGATTTGGACTCTTTGGTGGACGTCACATGCTCCTACATGGCTTTCTGTAAAAATAAGGTCGTTCCACGTAAACGTGTCAAAATACGTATATCCCAACAACAAGCCATGGGTTACAAAATTAGTTAAATCCTGCTTACAGAGGAAAGCACTTGCCTTTAAACAGGAGTCTGTTTCTGAGCTACAGGTTGCCACAAAAGAGCTGAAGTCCGAAATTTTAAGAGCAAAACAGAATTATAAATCAGAATTGGAAAGCAAGATGGCAACAAAGAAACTTGGTTCAGCCTGGGCCAGTATGAAAACTATTGCAGGCCTTCAGAGCACAGAGCGCAGTAATCGTGTGTTTTTAGATGGTTTTAATTCAGACACAGAGCTGGCTAATGCTCTTAAATGTTTTTATGGTCGTTTTGACTCCTTTGATTTTAGCACTGAAACCCAAGATTTTTTTTTTTTTTTCACTTCCGCCCTCCCAAGAGAGCAGACGCTTTTTTCTTCTCTCCTGCTGATTTTTTCCTCCCCTCCTGTTACTAGATCCCAGCTTGCTGTGGTCTGCCTGCGTCTAACTGCGACCGCCGAAAAGAAATTATGGAGTTAATAAGCTGGGCTTTGAACACAATTGACACTATTTTTTCAACAAGGAAAAGTGCTCCGGGGGAAGCTGTCTGCCCCGCTGGAACGGCTCCAGTGGGCTATCTATGTGACACGGGTAAATGGAAAATGCTGTGTCTCTCTAATCTTTCTATCGAAGATATTGAAGATCTGTTTATCTTCGTAATCTTGGTGATTGGGATAATTCTGATTGGGACGGGAATTGTCTTGGTTTACCGCAAATTGCTGAAGATGGATTCAACCTATCAAAATGCTGGCCAGGCGAGGTGCATCCAACAAATTGAGAAACTGGAGAAGACCATGATAGCGACTACTGGAGAACTGTCTCGTAAGGTGGATTACATCATGGGTTCGCTCAGGTCTTTCCACGACGAATTCAAAGCTGCGCAATGAAGGATTAATGTACTGAATCTACAGAAGAAATACAAGTCTTCTCTGTGATCAGTCCTATTTGGCATTATTATTCCCCATGAAAATTCCTCCTGGCTGTCTGCAGTCTGTGTTTTTTTCAAAATCATGAGCACAAGGCCTTGGACAGCCAGCTGCAGCGCCAGATAAGACTGGGCGCCAGACAGACAAAACATCTTCTGCCAAGGGTCCTTGGGTCTCTCTTATTATCATCAACACTGCTCAACACCGCACACACATTGATTCATGAACTGATTAAAGATACTGTACACTGCTCTCTTGTGTCTTGTGAATTCTATTGTATGCTAATGCATGAGGGTTTTTTTCTGTGTAGTCAAAATTTGGCTCACATATGAGCGTTTATTCTGATTACTATGTTTTTTCTCTCTCCTATTGTGTTTTCCTCCCCCTCCTCTCCCCTCTTTACCTCCACTGTTGACAGGCGCCTTGTATGGCGACGCGTCATTGGATGCGCCTAACGTGCGCGTCTAATGTCAAGTCAAATTCCTTGTGTGTTTACTTGTAAATATACTTGGCAATAAAGCTGATTCTGATTCTGATTCTGATTCTGATTCTGATTCCTAAAGCAGACTGAGCACGCATTGGATCCTCTGCAGTTTGCCTATAGGCCTCACAGAGGAGTGGAGGATGCCACTGTCACTCTGTTTAACATGCTTTTTAAACATCTGGATTTTAATGGGACACACTCCAGGCTTTTATTTGTGGACTTTTCCTCCGCCTTTAATACAATCCAACCTCATATCTTAGTTGAAAGGCTCCTGCAACAATTTGATTTGAGCAATAATCTGGTGGGTTGGATTCTGGATTTCTTAACCAACAGGATGCAGAGAGTAAGGGTCAATGGTACATTGTCTGACCTAAAGTGCTCTTCTACTGGCTCTCCTCAGGGGTGTGTGTTGTCACCATTACTCTTCATCCTGTACACAAATATGTGTCGGAGCAGACATGACAACAGACACATCATAAAGTATGCTGATGATTCAGTTATCGTCAGTCTCCTCCAGGATGGTGAGAGTGGCCACGGCCCAGTAGTTGATGATTTTGTTCACTGGTGTGAGGATTCCTACCTGCAGCTGAATACGACAAAAACTAAAGACATGATTATTGACTTTAGGAGGAAAAATCCCAGGCACAAAGTCACTGTACTAAAAGGCCAGACCACCGAATGTGTACAATCCTACAAATATCTTGGGACGATTATTGATAGTAATTTAAACTTTGAAGAGAACTGTGAACGGGTGTGCAAAAAGGGTCAGCAACATTTGCATTGCTTGAGAAAACTTGCACGCTTCCAAATTGACCGAACCATAATGACAATGTTTTATCGGGCTTTTATTGAATCTGTTTTATCCTTTTCTTTAGTGTCATGGTTTGGTCAGATAAAACTGAAACAGAGGAAATCCTTGGATCAGGTAGTTAGATGGCCCAGTCGTTTGCTTGGTGAGTCACAGCTGAGCCCAACATCCCTGTACACCAGACAAGTACAGAGGATGGCTACCTCCATTTTAAATGATGACTCCCACCCTTTGCACTGCAACTTTCAGCTTCTTCCCTCAAGAAGGAGGTTTGCTGTCCCAAAAAGTAAAACCCAGCGCTACAAAAACAGCTTTGTTCCTGCTGCTGTCAAAGAGCTGAACAAGCTGTAACTATTTATTAACTCCATTTTATATTTACTTATTTTTGTAGGATGTTACTTGGGTTCTAAATATTTTATTGGGTTTTAGACCTTTGAGTTTTTAACCTCTTTGACTAGTTTTTAATTCTTAATATGACTCTTCTCTCTTACCTCTGGTTTTTCTCTCATCTCTTTGTCTTTTTATACCCTGATTGATGGAGCCTTGAGTATTTTTATCATGTTTAAAGTCAATTTCATGTGTGCCTGTGTTTGTGTCTATGTTGAATGTAATTTGTGGCTTGTAAATATGGATGTCACCAGACTGCAAAACAAATCTACCTACGGGTACAAATAAAGTAACCTGAACCTATTCTCCTGAGACAACTCTCTCCTTTGCTTCCACTGGTCCATGTTTAGTGTGGTACACACCATGTCAACAAACAGCACAGTGACTACTTGTCACCCTTTAAATAGGCCAACTGACTGATTACAAGTTTGTAGACACCTGTGATGTTAATTAGAGGACACATCTTGGTTGAACATGTCCCTATGGTCACATTATTTTCAATCTTTTCTCGGGGTACCATCATTTTTGTCCAGGCCTGTTTCATGAGTTTGTTTTTTAAAATAATTCTGTTGAACCACAATTCAAAAGCAGTGTCTGATTTTCATTGGTTAATTTTCATAGAATTTTTATTTATTACCACTTTTGTCAGATTCACGTTATTTCTGCGACCATTGTGGGTTTTTCTTTCATTAACAGAGGGGTACCAAGAATTTTGCCCACGTCTGTAGATGTAATTTCTTTCTTTTTATCTTTGATAAATTTAATATATGTATATACACACGGTGGTGTGAAAAAGTGTTTGCCCCCTTCCTGATTTCTCATTTTTTTGTATGTTTGTCACACTTAAATGTTTCAGATCATCAAACAAATTTAAATATGAGACCAAGATAACACAAGTAAACACAAAATGCAGTTTTTAAATGAAGGTGTTTATTATTAAGGTAAAGAAATCCAAGCCTACATGGCCCTGTGTGAAAAAGTGTTTGCCCTCTAAACCTAATAACTGGTTGGGCCACCCTTAGCAGCAACAACTGCAATCAAGTGTTTGTGGTAACTGGCAATGAGTCTTTTACAGTGCTGTGGAGGAATTCTGGCCCACTCATCTTTGCAGAATTATTGTAATTAAGCCACACTGGATGGTTTTCGAGCACGAACCGCCTTTTTAAGGTCATGCCACAGCATCTGAATCAGATTCAGGTCAGGACTTTGACTAGGCCACTCCAAAGTCTTCATTTTGTTTTTCTTAAGCCATTCAGAGGTGGATTTCTGGTGTGTTCTGGATCATTGTCCTGCTGCAGAACCCAAGTGCACTTCAGCTTGAGGTCACAAACAGATGGTCTGACATTCTCCTTCAGAATTTTTTGGTAGACAGTGTGGTATATATCACTCATATATTCCATACCTACATTTGTTAGAGCATGTGGAAATGTTTGGGACAGAATATACAAAGGAACTTCACACCTCTGAAAGAACAAAGGAATCTCACCGCCGTGTGAAGACTCATGATGTCACAGGACGCCATGGCAACAGACTCGACACCTTTACCCCCTAAAGCGAGAGGGGGAGTTCCCATCACCTCCCAAGACAAGGAGAGGGGATGGCAGGACAATGGGGATTAAGATAACGGGGAGATTTTACCTTTTTCAATGAGTGGCTCTGACATCAGCTGTTTCAATGAGTGGTGCTATGCGTGCTTGTATTTAACCAGCGAGCGAAGCAGAGTTCTCTCTCTTGCCTTCTGCCAAGCTCTGCACCAGATGAGACAAGATAGAAGAGTTTGTTCATTAAAGACTCTACTTTTGTGATACAAAACCGCCTCGTTATTTCCAGCTCTTCTACAGACAGCAGAATTCATGGTTCCATTTACCACAGCAAGTCTTCCAGGTCCTGAAGCAGCAAAACATACCCAGACCATTACAGTACCACCACCATATTTTACTGTTTTTATGATGTTCCTTTTCTGAAATGCTGTGTTAGTTTTACGCTGGATGTAATGGGACACACACGTTCCAAAAAGTTCAACTTTTGTCTCGTCAGTCCACACAGTATTTTCCCAAAAGTCTTGGGGATCATCAGGATATTTTCTGGCAAATCTGAGAGACAACCCTTTATGTCCTTTTTACTCAGCAGTGGTTTCTGTCTTGGAACTCTTCCATGGAGGCCATTTTTGCCCAGTCACTTTCTTATGGTGGAATCATGAACACTGACCTTAACTGAAGAAAGTGAGGCCTGCAGTTATCTGGATGTTGTTGTGGGGTCTTTTGTGACCTCTTGGATGAGTCGTCGCTGCGTCTTGGGGTAATTTTGGAGAGCCGGCCACTCCTGGGAAGGTTCACCACTGATCCATGTTTTTGCCGTTTGTGGATAATTGCTCTCACTGTTGTTCACTGGAGGTCCAAAGCTTTAGAAATGACTTTATGATCTTTTCTACACTGATAGATCTCAATTTCTTTGTTTCTCATTTGTTCCTGAATTTCTTTGGATCACAGCATGATGTCTAGCTTTTAAGGATCTTTTAGTCTACTTTACTTTGTCAGGCAGGCCCTATTTAAGTGATTTCTTGATTGAGAACAGGTGTGGCAGTAATCAGATCTGGGTGTGGCTAGAGAAATTGATCTCAGCATTCCAAAGATGTGATTAACCATAGTTAATTTATGTTTTAACGGGGGGCAATCACTTTTTCACACAGGGCAATGTAGTTTTTTTTTCACCCTTAATAAACACCTTCATTTAAAAACTGCATTTTGTGTTTACTTGTGTTATTTTTTTCTAATATTTAAATTTGTTTGATGATCTAAAACATTTAAGTGTGACAAACATACAAAAAAATGAGAAATCGGGAAGGGTCTAACACAGGGGTGGGCAATCATGTGCCATGGAGGGCCATTCTACTGCAGGTTTTCTGTTCCACCCAGTCTCTTCAGCAGGTGTTTTCAATGATTAGCAATCCTTGAAGCTGGTCAGAGCACACACCTGCTGAAGAGACTGGGTGGAACAAAAAACCTGCAGTGGAATGGCCCTCACTGCCCACCCCTGGTCTAACACCTTTTCACACCACTGCATTGTATTGCACACCTCAGTATAGGGCGGTGTTATAAAGAAAAACTGTGGCAAGTACTCACAAAAGATATTCATTTGATTAAGTTTGGTGTTATGTACAATTAAGAACTGGTATTCATCACAGATTTACTTGTTAACTCCTCTGGTAAACCCAAAGCACAGCAGGCTCTGTGCCACACATACACACAGCTGTGGTGGCTGTATCAGGGTTAAATAAATAAACAGATATGATCACCTGAAGGAAGGCTGCTGTACATGCCAGAGGAAGCTTAGGACATTATTTTGACCTCTGCTATTCTGAATAATACTGCAAAGGATGACCGTGTGCCCGAAAGCTGTGGCTAGCTGTGCATACAGCTGGGAGGTGTGATGGGGACAGGACTTTTTAAATGTATTAAATTCTAATGCTTGACAAGAATGCTTTAGAATGACGAGGTGAACTAAATGTAGTCAAACATTTTATTCACTTATCAACAGTGATGCCTTTAATATAACTAATTATTGCAGCCACTCATTCCTCTGCCTGGGCCAAAGTCCGATCCCTTTTTTCCCTTATATAAAGAACTCTGATTGTAGACAATATAGTCGAGACTACACAATTGTAGCATCATCTGGCTTTGGCTCATCAATAAAATAGACTTTGCATCTTAAAGACATTGTTTTACCCAGGAAAAGGCCAGTCAAGAATTGCTTTTTCATCCCAGGACCACAGCTGAACTAACATTCCGTTGTTAAGCAAACCTAAAGAATGCCTTCAATGGATTAACTCACATCATAAATAAAACGTGGACAAAGAACAGGCTCTCATAAACTTTACAGGGCATTTCCTAAGGCCCTAAGATTATCCACAGCTCGACACTACCCCTGGTGGACGTCTCTGGAGCAGAGAAAGCTTTTGACTGTACGAGTTTTGAACTGAAATTAACTCTTTCTTCAAGTTTCATTTCTCAGAATAATTTCCAGGACAGCATGGAAAAGAAAATGGACTCTGATGTTCAGTGTGGACAATCATATCGCTTTGAAAGAATATATTAATCCTTGATTTTAAATATGTGCATGTTAAAATCTTTAAAATGAATTTTATTCTTGCATGTTAATTTAAAAGCACTAGTTATAAAGTTGCATGGATCACTGAAGTAGGTTACACTTTATACAGAAGCATACTGATGAATTTTCAGTATTAAGATGTGTGTATCAGGTTGGGAAAAAAGTTTCCCCAAGTCTTATACTTGTTCCACCAATCACAGGTCAGCATCTGTGGGACAAAACTCCTCTCAATGTTATTGCTTTTTACAGACAAAAGACTGTTTGTTCATTTTACTAGAGTTCATAAAATCCTCCCACGAAGAAAGACTATTTGCTTGGGCTTCTGTTAATCCCCGGGAACCCGCAAAATTTTTCCGAAGTTAAAAAGAGGGGAGATGCCCTCCTACACTTCTCAACAGAGCAAGAGCAGAGCACTTTAGAGCAGTCACAGAGAGTATCAGATTTTCTGCCCCTTCAAGTTTTACAGGTAACATGGAATATTGTGTTTGTGTAAACTTCTGCGTATTTTAATGTTGTTGTTTTTTTCTTAAACGTCTAGGAATTAATTCTTTCTTTCCTGAGCTCAAATCTTGATTTGGAGTTAAAACTCTGGTTCCTAGGGGTTTCTCTATTTTTCTTCTTTGAAACTTTCTTTAACTCACCGTGTGTTTTTTTTAAAGGACTGACTTACTGATCCTTCGTCTCCATAATGGAAGCTATTCTGAATTCCACAACATCAGAAGATCTCCAGTCATTTTGTGGCTTTACTTTAGTGATTTTTAACTTGCTTCTCTAATTTTGTGACTGTAATCAGACTTTGAAACTCAATCCCATTTATATCCGGGCTTAAGAACGCTGCTGAAAAATTCCTCGAGTTTTCCGCATGGCATATGACGCGGCCAGCAGCAGCAGCCATCACCTTTGCCAAACTTCCGCTCCCTACTGTTTGTTCCTGGTAAAGAAATATCCGCTGGCGGATATTTCTTGTTAATCTGCAAATAGAGCTTCAGCTAAGGACCCAGCTCAAAGCCCACAAGGACCCCAACACCACGGCGATGCACCAGAATTCAAGTGAACTAGATTTCTGTTTCATCTGCTGTCTGATGTCCATCCCTTGAAGTATGCCATGATTTGTCTGAGTTAAAGCTAATTTATAACTCTGACCAGATACAGAATTAAAGAGCAATTAATATGTCTTTTCATTAAAATTCCATTTTTACTTTCTTAGAGTAACCCAGAATTTTCCATATAATTAGTTTAAGTTTCTCAGTAAATTTGCGTTCATTTTTTTATAATCCGTCAACTTCAAACTGATCTAAATTCAGCTTACATCTTCACCCTGGTTCTGCAAATGTTATCACATTGTTACTCTATCCTCAGTTACAAATTTAATGTGATGGTTAATGTTGGTCATTTCACCAGCTTGCAAATCATTTCGATGTCCTTTAGTCATTATTTCATTATTAGTCATTATTATTTAAATAAATCTGTAAAATGAGAGAAATTGTTGGGAATTTATTCCATTCTGAGTCTGGTTTCGAAGCCCCAGTATCGAATTCACTAATATTTTGAGACTGATTATTAATTAATTTATTGAGTGATTAAACAGGTATAAAGTGAAATTAATTAATAAATTGTTCACCGAGAAAGAGGTGAGCTGGTGCCCGCAAAGGAGTGTTAACTATCAACTTTTTCTGTGTGTGAGTAAATCTCAGGTCCCAATACACTAATACAAATTAAACTAGAAAAGCACTCGGAGAGCGCAGACCTCCGCCAAGTGCCACAGTTCCCCCCCATACAGTGTTTGTGTGTACGTTTTCAGATTCCTTGACCATGAAAACATATGACTAGCAATTGGATTCACAATGATAGGATTAGTGGTTCAGTAGTAAAAGCATTTCCTCCTTGGCGGAGATAATAAACTGAAGTGTTGCTGTTGGTCCATCTCCTCCATCTCCAAACTCCCAGGCTGCGGGCGTTGCAATTCATCGCACAACCACGTACAACCCACAGGCCAATGGGTTATGTGAGCGTTTTCATAGATCACTGAAAGCAGCACTCAGGGCTTCACTGACGGATGCAAACTGGGTAGACAGGTTGCCGTGGGTTTTATATTGGGGTTGCGCTCAGCGGCAAAAGAGGATTTGGAAGCTTCCCCGGCAGAGAGCTTGTTTTTGCGCAGCCCCTATGGCTGCCCGGGGAATTTCTGCCAAATAACTCCCACGCCGGACAGCTGCCCGTCTCAGCTTTTGCAGCGTAGCGTAAACACAGGCATGCTGCCGGGCCCGGCCCACCACTGTTTTCTGCGTGCTTTTGTGCCTAAAACTTTGAAGAACGCGGAGTTCGTGTTCGTCAGACACGACGACCAGCGCCCTCCATTGCGCCTGCACACATGTTGAAAATGGCCATATCTCACAATGTTAAAGAATCCTTTAAAAAATTCCTGTATCCAGACGGTGATCCGGATCATCCCCAAAATTTAATCAGTTCTTCTTTGTACCATTTCCAACAACGCCTGAAAGTTTCATGGAAATCCATCCAAAACTTTTTGAGTTATCTTGCTAACCAACAGACAGACAGACAGACAGACAGACAGACAAACGCTGGCAAAAACATAACCTCCTGCGGCCTGGCGGAGGTAATAATCTTTATACCTGATCATAATTATAAATCAAATATTGCTACACAATTTATATCATGGCTGTAGGTATTTAAATTATAACCCTCATTTGGAGTTCACACCAAGTTGTTGCGTGACAGTGATCTCATTCCAGCCATGGTTCTATTGCATTTAATGCCATTTTTGAAGTTGCCATACAACACTGCTTCATTATTTTTCACTTATTGTATAATACTGTAAATTTCCACTTGGGAGAAGTTTCTTTTTGCCGTCTACATTCTGCATTGTCGTAAATGGTGGAGTTGAGGCAGGGGTGTGGTATTTATATGACAGCAATTTCCAGCTGTTAGATTTATCAATGACCAACAGATCGTACGATGAGGTTAGCCTCCTCCTCCGCTGTCGTCCCATAATTTCTGCACCCAAATGTGCACCAGTTTCCAAGCACTTATGATAAATGAGGGGCACTGTATTTGGACCAATTCTTCTGCACTGATGATATTAAACAACCTCTAAAGGAACTGAACACAATTAAACTGTATGATACATTAACTCCCAGAAGAAAGTCTGCACTCCACATATTTGGAAATCACAATGACATTTGCTTTATCTTCATTTTTGTGGTATTTATGAAATGACTTTTAAAAAAAAGGCCTGAGACACAGGGGTTTCAAGCACATGGCCCACAAGTTAGAATCACATGGATTGCATTGAAAAGTATAACATTTGCAGTAAAATAGGATGATGATTTTTCTTTAGTCTTTACAGAATTTACAAGCGCTCCAAGTCATTAGTGTGAACAGCCAAACTGTTAATTTAATCTGAGCAGCAGGTGGAATAAGGAGAATATCTTATAATGAATAAGAGGCCAAACATAGTGATAAAACAATAGAGGAATAGTGCTGGTAAAATCAGCCTATTACTGCAACCTTTCAGAGCTTTAGATTTTATTCCTTTGCCTCAGACAGAGAGATAAATGGGTATGTGTCCACTCAGGTTACCGACACAAGTCCAATTATTTTGTCTTGGTCTCCCACTCTGGTTTGCCTTTTCTTGCTTTTCTTTGAACGAGTAATCAAATCTGCACCTGCCCCTGAAATCTTGCCCTTCTCTTCTTTTCCACACTATGTTTATTTCATAAAGAATTTGGCAATATCACAATCATCAGATGGCAGCCTGATATGAGATAGCAGCGTGGTGCAAGAATGTGCTGATGCCGTCAAGCCTCTTTTCTCCTCTGCAATAGCTCTAGTAAAGTGATTCCTCTTTGGTTTTTACAGAGCCTTATGGTTATTATTGTTCGAACAAGGAGTAGAAAAAGTCCAGTAGGGAAAAGCTTCATGATCTGTTTGATCTTTAAATCTGTAGTGCTGTGCATGAAAAAGCATTGTTAAAATCGTTACTGGGTCTGAACTGTTCAAGTGCTGGTGTACATGCTCAACTTTCTTTTTACCAATACCTAAAAAAAGGCAATCGAACCACAATGATTACTAATTTATATTGACACAAAAACTATTTCTAATAAAGTTTGGTAGGTTTCAAGATCAGTCTTGTTAAGATATGATGTATTTTGAATAGTGATGCCTTTAAAATAATTAAAACTAAGACATGTTTTAAGAATCTGCACATTTTTTTGTCAGTCTTTCAATTCACCACAGTTGTTTATGAAATCCCTGTCGGTGATTTGAACTTATTCCAACAGGCAGGCCTCCCACTTTTGCAGATGTATAGACTAGAAAAGCCTTCGAAGAGAGTAAACCTTTCCAAGGTCAATTTCCTAGTGTTCTATAATATGTAAATGATATTAAAAAAATTATCAATACTTAATCTTAATGAAGGTTCATGTAACAATTGCAGGTACAATGGCCAGGATTAAATTTTTGAAGGGCAGTCACATTGTTCCTCCAAGGCCAATGTGATTTTTTTTTTTTCCAAGATCTAAGCATGGGATGGAGGTCAGAAGCAAAACATAATGGGCTTTCACTTTATAAGTTCAAGTTCAAATTCAAGGCAAATCATAATATATGAAAAACAGTTGTTGCATTCCTTTTGATCAGCCAAGAAGGTCTTTCCAAAGCATACCCTAGACATATTTTCCCAATCAGCACATACAGTCCGTACAGTGGATCTGACACTGCCCGCAGGCTTAATGAATCACTTTTGAGTATTTTTGTCATTAAAAGATATAGTAACTAATGGTTAAAAAAAATGCTTTTTGTTCTTTTCCTAGTTAATTAGGACCTGTATATACTGTATATGTGCACTACTGCATACACAGCAGTGCGTCCTTTCCATGTCAAAGACATTGAAAGAGCTTAGCTACATTAAGCCTCTATGTATGTTATGGGCTTAACAGAGAGACAGAGACCTCGGGCTAAATCAGAATCACCAGTGATGTCTTTAGAGTGTCGGAGAAAACCAGATCTTGAATAAGCCCATGCAAGCACAGGGAGAACATGTAAACTCCACACAGAAAGGCTCCTACCCCTGATAGCCTGGGGGATTCAAACCAGGAACATTTTAGCTATGAGGCAAAAGTACTAACCACTGTTGCACGATGCTTCCATACAAAGAAAGCTTTGGAGTGGTCTTGTTCTCAGCTGTCTTTGAGAAATACTGTGTCAGATCAGTTAGATCATGTGTGGTGTCACTGGATTGACTGACCATCCAAGCCTCAACATGTGTGTGTGTGTGTGTGTGTGTGTGTGTGTGTGTTTGTATGCGAATTATCTAGAACTCTTCTTCAGGTGTAGAGAGTTAACATATCCATGCTGACATGTGCATGAAGGGATGGGCAACATTTGCCAAGGTACTATTTATTTCATGTTGACATTTGTTTCTTTATTTAAATGTTTTCCTTTATTGACCATATTCACTGCAACAGAAAAATTATTTTGGGGCCCAAAGAGCAAAAGTGATTACATTTAGATGAAATGTTTAATATGCATGTTTCTTCTTAGAGCCAAGACTGAAATGGAAATATATCTATTTTTAAACATGTAATAACTTGAAAAGATAAATGAGTTCATCAGTCTGGAAAAATAACTTTAGGAAGATGTCACGAGGCTGAGCGTGGTGTGTCACCGTGCTCAGGCTTTTAATTTATTCCTGAGTATTTGTCGTATTTTTTCCAGTATTATGTGTTTATGTTTATGTGTGTGATTTAGGATGTGTTCTGAGTTGTCAGTTGTTCTGTTATGCATTCATGTCCCCATTGTGATTATTGTTATTATTATCCTGGCATTTGTTCCTCTTGTTATATTTTTGTTTTCTTTGTGATATGAGATCACCACCTCTTCTTCCAGACACTCCCACATTGTGATCATCTTGTATTCATTGCCCATCCTGTTTCAGTTCACGGGGCATCACAGCTGGGAGCTGTCAAATAATTAGGTCATCTTCCCCGCTCATGTGATCCACACCTGCTATCATTTGTGTTCATTTGTTTCTGGCTCTATTTAAGGACGGTTATTTCTCTCCCTCATTGCTGGAGTCTAAAAAGTCATTTTGCGTCAGAACCTTGTCCCTGTTCAGATGTTTATTCCTGCATTAATCCTGCCTACTCCTTTGCCGTCTCAGCCTGTAAGTTGGCTTTGTGCACTGTTTGGGTTTTTGTTTGTGTATTGTTTGGACTTTTTGTGTTCTTTCAATAAATATCACAGACTGCAGTTCAGGGTTTGAGTCTCTCCTCTCTGCCCCGAGGGGCAATTCATGAGAGTAAACTCCAGCCAGTAAGATACCCAACTGCTGTAGTTTGTTTTTTTTTCCTTCACTCTCCTGTTTTTCGGGAGCTGTCAGTATGTCATCAGATGATCGCAGCTACCCAATAAGCCTGGGGTGGGAGTGCTGCAGAACACTCATGGAGGTGGATGGACTCATCTCTGCAGCTCGTGTCGCTCCTACCCTGAAAGACACATTATGGTACCTGGGTCTTGCGGAGGCAGCTGCTCGCCAGTGCCTTCAGCTCAAGGAGCATGCTGAGGGGGTGAAGAGGATTTCTCTGGTGGCAGCTCTGCAATGCGAGAACAGTGAGATGGTGAAGAATTCCCAGAGAAGTCCTGGGCCTGCGCCAAAGGGGAGGTGTTCCTGAGCCTCTGTATTATCGGCTCCTCACCAGTCTCTGGCACCTGTTCCTGCTCCCACTCCATCTACTCCAGGCCGCCGCTGTCCAGGGAAATCCCGCCGGAGGAACGCCTCCACCTCCCAGTCAACACTTTCTCCCAGGCTGAGCCAGACAATTCCCGCGGCAGTTCCTCCTTCTTGTTTGCCTTCACCGGCTGTCCCGTCATCCTCCTCATCCTCCTTTGCTGCTGTGACTCCCGTCTCCTCGACGCATCCTCCCGCTGCTGAGGGTCTGGCTATTTCCTCTCTGGCTCAGCCCGTCGCTGTGTCTGCAGGGGCGGCTTCTCAATGTTCCCCTGGGAGGCCCTCTTCCACTGCAGCAGAGAACATCGTTCCCCAGGAACTCAAGCAAGTGTCTTTTCATTTTCCAAAACTTTATAATGATATGCCTTGCCTGATTCCCGGTAGTGAGGCTCAGTTTTTGCAGTCCCCTGAGTCCTCACTACCTGCTGAAGCCCACACCACCTTACCTGCTCTCTCCTTGTCTCCTCCTATTTTCCCCAAGTGTCCACCGGTCCCAGGGTTAAGCTTCAGAGAGATGGAGGAGCCTCCGGTCCTGGAGGACCCGGTACCAGCCCTGCAGCCATGGTCCAGATGGAGGGAGAGCGCTGCCAGCAATCCGGAGCCTGCACCCATGACTGAGCATCCCCAGGCTTCAGCTGAGCAGAATCCAGCACTAGCAGGAAACCGACCCTGTATCCATGCCGGACGAGCCATCTGCGTGGGTCGCTTCGCTGAGGGGGCACGGGACTGCACCTACCACCATGTCTGCTGCAGGGGCCACCACAGCAGAGTTGAAGCTGGACCTCAATAGGACCAGGCCCGAGATGTCGCCGCCTGGATTGATGGAGTCCTGGACAGCGGTGGAGCTTTAACTCAGGCAAGTGTGCTTCTTTGTTTTCACTGTCTCTGTTTTGGAGAGATTTTGCCTGGGTCTTGGCAGGGAGAGCCAATTGCAGCTGTCGGCTGCACCTGAGCTCGCCTCGCCAAGCTCCACTGCCGCCTGTGACCCTGACCCTATGTCTCTGTCACCCTTTTCGGGAGCCTTTCTCCATTGTCACTGAGGTTTGTCCAGCTTCACCAGAGGTCTCCATGGGTTCAGTCTCGCCACCGCAGGTGCTCCGTCCCAGCCCGGGACCTCTGTGGGTACAGCTCTCCCTCCGGTTGAGGTCTTCGCGGGTGCTTCATCTCAGCCCGGGGTCTTCGAGGGTGCTGCTTGCCTGTCAGCTGAGGTCATTGTGGGTGCTCTGTCCCAGCCCAAGACCTCTGTGGGTGCAGCTCCTCCTCAGTCTGGGTCTCCGTGGGTGCTGTGTCCTAGTTGGGGACTGTCCTGAGTGCTGTGCCCCAGCCTGAAACCAAATGGGTGCTGTGCTCCAGTGTGGACCTGCCGTGGGCATTACACTCCAGCCTGGGGGCCACCATGGGCTCAGCTCTGGCCCATTCTGGGTCCACTGAGGGTGCAGCTTTGGCCCAGTCCAGGTTCACCGTGGGTGCAGCCTCGCTCCAGCCTGGAGCCACCGTGGGCGTTGCTGTGCTCCAGCCCAGAGCCACCGTGGGTGCTGTGATGTCCCAGTCTGGGCCCACCAAGGGTGCTGCAGGGCAGTCCGGAAGTGTTGGGGTCCCCTCTCCTCTGCCAGATGCCATCATGGTTCCCTCTCCTCTCCCCAAGGCCGTCGTGGTTCCCTCTTTTCTGCCCAAGGCCGTTGTGGTCCCCTGTCCTCTGCCCGAGGCTGTCGCGGTCCCCCCTCTTCCACCTGACGTCATTGTGGTTCCCCCTACTACTCCATCGGCCTCATCATCGTTTTTTCCTGTTGGGCAGCCTCCCCCTGGATCACCCTTTCTGTTCAGGTGGTTAAAGAACTCTGGCAGACTACCTGACAGACTGTGCTGTTGGGTTGGGTGGCCCACATTCTCCGGCAGGCCATCCGACTCTTTCCACCACACCATCTGCCAGGTCTGGGACTTTAGCCGGCCACCTGAACTATCCAGCTCTCCGGTCCAGGGGGCCTAAGTGCCTAGGTTTTGCTTGGGCGTGGGTCCTGAGTGGGGTTTTGTTTTTTTTGTCCTTCCTACCCTAGTTTCACCCATCGCCCTCCCGGGTTGGGTCATTGTGTTTCTCCTGTTGGCAAGGGAAGGGGGTCTTTCTTTTTCTTTGATATGACCTTGGGGTGTCTGGAATCCATCTCTTAAGAGGGGGGGCTCTGTCACGAGGCTGACCGCGGTGTGTCACCATGCTCAGGCTTTTTATTTATTCCTGAGTATTTGCTGTATTTTTTCCAGTGTTATGTGTTTTTCTTTATGTGTGTCATTTAGGATGTGTTCTAAGTTGTCAGTTGTGCTGTTATGCATTCATGTCCTCATTGTGATTATTGTTATTATTATCCTGGCATTTGTTCCTAATGTTATATTTTGTTTTCTTTGTGATATCAGCTCTCCACCTCTTCTTCCAGACACTCCCACCTTGTGATCATCTTGTATTGGTTGCCCATCCTGTTTCAGTTCACGAGGTGTCACAGCTTTGAGTTGTCAAATAATTAGGTCATCTTCCCCGCTCATGTGATCCACACCTGCTATCATTTGTGTTCATTTGTGTTCATTTGTTTCTGGCTCTATTTAAGGACGGTTATTTCTCTCCCTCATTGCTGGAGTCTAAAAAGTCATTTTGCGTCAGAACCCTGTCCCCGTTTGGATGTTTATTCCTGTATTAATCCTACCTACTCCTTTGTCGTCTCAGCCTGAAAGTTGGCTTTGTGCATTGTTTGATTTTTTTGTTCTATTTATCACAGACTACAGTTCAGTGTTTGGGTCTGTGCTCTCTGCCCTGAGGGGCAATTCATAACAGAAGAGAGCTCCAGAAGAATTACAAACAGTTGCAAATGCTTACAATTTTTTTGCAAACTTTTCCAACTGATTGTGGAAAAATACATTAATTCAAACATGTTCAAATTTTTTGGGTGACAAGAAAAACTGGGACCTTAAAAACTGTTTGGCAACCTTTTACAAACCCTGACGAACCGTGACCAAACCCCAAAATTGCTATTTGCCAGCATTCGCGGCTCCGTGAGATACTGTACATAGGTGAGAGATCATTTGGAGATCGATGAGATCGTTGAGTGCTCCTTGAGAGATTACTTTCCTTTGGTGATGGTTGAGAGACTATTTTGGACTGAGTCAGAACTTTGATGCCATTTAGATCACTGAAAGATCATTGAGAGATCCTATCTTGGCGATAGCTAGGTTCTCATTGAAAGTTGATAGATCTGGCCATTTTTTTTAATCTCAATGATCTCCAACCCTGTGTAACCAATATAAGCACCACATTCCTTTCTATTAATTCTCTGGATTTTCTAGACCATGACACAAATGGTTAGCAAGATGGTTAATCTATGACCTCTTCAAAATTAACAGGCTTTGATCATTATTTGCTTTTTAACAGAAGAGAGCAAAAAGTGATAATTCATTTCAGGTTAACCATCACTTTGTGTAGAATCAGTGTTAGTCACTGTTGAGTTTCTTTCCCCCTCAAAATCATCTTGTGATCCCTTAAGGAGGTTCCGGTCTCTGTGTAAATTTGTCATGACCAAATTTTACAAAAAATGACTAAGTGAAGAAACTGAGATGAAAATCCATTATTCACATAAAGCTTGCACATTGTAAGGACTTCTAAAGCAATGTTGAGCGAACCAATTTGCATACATGTACAGTTGTGCTTGTGGGACGTGGAGACATGTTACACCACTTGAACTGCAAAGGCATCACAGGAAGTGTGGCCTATTTTGCTTTTTGATCACTTTAACCATGACTGATGTCTCCTATTAGATATGCATGCACTGCAAACAAATAGAGTGTTTTGGGGTGGAAAAGATGGAATTAGCTCACCGAGTTATTTATGAGCTATATGCTTATGCTGTTCAGTAACTGCAGCTAAACATATGGTCGAGAAAATTAAGGTGGCTCAGAGGAACAGGTGGTCAGTTTTTCACGTGACTGTTTCTGTGTATGAAAAAATAAGGGGTATGAGAGAAAATAGTGTGAAAAAAAGGACTTTGAGGAAGAATAAAATAAGCTGTAAACAGGTCTTAAATTATTATAATCCCGATCCACAAATGTTGTCTGTCAGCAAGGCCAGTCATGATGAAATCTGAGAGTAATGCCCAGTTTATTTGTTTGGAATTTCATGATCATGTGTGAGAGAATTGCTTCACTACAAACCAGTTAATAAATGCTGCGTTCCCCTATTAAACCCTGTGCAAATTATTCTTGGCATTGCTTATTTGACACACCTGAATGACTCAAGTATTTCTTCATTTTTCAGTCTAAATTAGAGAGTGGGTTGATGGATTTCATGGCACAGCTTTGTGCATTGACAAGAGCACAGGTGTGATTTGCTAATAAGTAAACTCATTACCACACATGTATGAGATTTTCCATTAAATGGAGCCACATCTCCCAAGTATTAGTGGCTTTCTTCTTGTTGTTCACACTTATCCAGTTCCCTTCTCCCAAAACAACTTTTTCACTCCAGGTTCCCAGCGCTTTCTTTCTTCAGGCAACCGCAACAGAAATTTGCTTTAATCCCATACCTAACAATTTAGAATTACTATGGCTTTACTCAGACACTGTAAAATCTTTTATATTTCTGTGTCTTGTGTTGTTTTGGGCAAAGGGTAGATTTCAAGTAGTACTCTCGCTAATGTCTTGGATTTTTCTGGCAAAACAATAAGAAGAGTAACTAATGAGACAACAAGGCGGCCACCAATAAAATGTAAATCTTTGTTTTACAAAAACAGTCTGTTTCATTACCTCTGACTGTAGATTTTTTTTTTTTTAACTCAAATCAACAGTTGGGAATGACATATGGCAGATGAATGTTGTCACTGTACACTGTACACAGATGTTTGGCATTCTTTAACATAGAACACAAGGAATTCAGTATTAATTAAAATTTTTGGCTTCCTAGATTCACGTTAATGGGAAATGTTGAGAAAATACTATTTCACCATTTACCAATGTGGTCACCATTTAAGAAGGAGGAACACACAGTGCTGATGCAAGAAGGTTTATGGTGGCACAACAAATGGCAGAGAGAGGGAGAAACATCCATCCATCTTCTGCTCTTTCAAGATGGCGGTACAGTCACATGCAGCGGCTAGACGCTCCAGTCTACTGTACCCCTTCTTGTGTCTTTTCTGCCTTTTTCTGTGCTCGTTCTGTGATGGACTATATACATATAGTCGCCAGGAACTTACAGGCATCAGTCTCCAACACACCTCCATCATCTCCAGCGCCCATTCCAGTGACTTCCACGACATCCCTGAGGAAATTGCCAGGCCTCTGGGCACTCCGTTGTTCGTTATGCCCTGCAAGCACAGACGATGACTGGAGAGTAAGGAGAAAAGAGGTTTCAGGACTGGCTCTCATGTCCAGCTGCGCAAACTTCACTCCAAACCACCGTTACCTTCAGTTTTTCTCACCAACGCCAGCTCCCTCATCAACAAAATGGATGAGCTGTGCACGATGATCACCTATAATCACTACGTCAGGACTATTGTATTCTGATTCTGAGTCATGGCCAAACGAACGCATTCCTGCTGCCACTGTGGAATTACTTGGTCAAACTACACACCGTCTCAACTGCAGCACTGATTCTGGTAAGGAAAGGGGGTGGGAGGGCTCTGTGTTTATGTGCTTCAGACATGGTGTAAAAACAGCAGAATAATTCGTAGCCACTGTTTACCGGACTTAGAGGCCATGTTCTTCCTATGCAGGCCTGTTTATCTCCCCTGTAAGCTAAATGCAGCAATTTCAACAGCTGTTTACATTCCTCCTTTTTGGAAAAAAATCTTCAGTCAAAGAATCAGGCAGGATTGAAGTTTCAGCAAATTTAAGTTGCACTGATCAGTGGAGAACAATAAGTAATACACTCAGAGTCGGCTCCGGAAATTGTTCTGAGTCAAATACACAACTTTCAGTCTTTAAGCATCCTGTTATCTCAAAACTGTCCATGAGAGAATATCTGGTTCAAGCTGGTTCTTCCAGACTGTGTCCCCTCTCAGACACAATCATAACAGCACAAAACATTTGCATGAGAACAACCAGGTATAAATGTCCAGCTGGTCAACCTTGTACATAATTGACCCAGACTCTGAGGTACCAAAGATAAAGAATACAAAATTATTCCATCACCCCCCCCCCCCCCCGATGCCATGCGAGGCATCATAAATGAAAAGTGATAACAAGTTATGGCATCTAAAGCCCCATCTGGCAGCTATGCTAAGCTCCAGTGCATTGATGTGCAACAGACCCTAACTAGCTAGGGATGGGAAAAATCCGCCAACAACCCTGCTGCCCCAGGCACCACCTGAGATTTTAGTCCTTTAGGAAGATAAATGGACCTCCGCCAAATACCTCCGCCAAGTCTCCTTCTGTTTGTCATGGATCACCTCCAAAATGTAATGGGTTTGTGTGTAGGCCTATAGCCACTTGTGGTGAAAATTGCATCAAAGTCTGTCCATCAGTTTTGGAGTATTGTTGCTAACACACTGTGAGAAGATAAGAGCCTTGGCTGACGTATGCATTCTCAGATCATCACCAAAATATAATGGGTTCCTCTCTAGCCCAAGAACCACCTCTGGTGAAAATTTCATCAAAATCCATCCAGTATGGTGCGCATTTAGGGCCCATATATAGTATGCATGTATGGTATGCATTTTCCCTCACTTATGTTCAGTAGGCATGACGGTGCATACTCTGGGAACTTCACGTCTAAACGGCCAAGAAGTCCTGACCCGGTGGAGACCTCGGAAGGTGTGAAGTGGTTTCTTGAAAGACGGGAAGTCAGAGAGAATGTCCCAGCAGGAGCCCCCGAGGCTGAAGAGTTGAAAGACAATAGGGACGCCAAGGAGCCTCGGAAGCTATATATTTACTGAAGGACTGTGGGCTGGGAATGTAATATTTGATGATGGGGGGGTTTGTGTCTCTGGAAAGTATAAGAGCTGTGTTGAATGATTGTTCTCTCTCTTTTGTTGAGATACTTGCTTGATAGAGGATGTAGACTTTCAATAAACCTTTCCTGAGAAATAAACTCAGTCTCGTTTGTGAAGGCATCCTCTACACTGGTGACCTACGACAAACCATGGCCGGTGACGGTGAGCTTTCCGCACTGGACTCTTCAGGAGCCAACTGGGTTAACGCAGCTACCGCACTACAGCTGCCCGATTTCTGGCAACATAACCCGCGCTCCTGGTTTACCACTGTGGAGGCGCAGTTCCACCTTTGGGGAATCTCAGCGGACGCAACGAGGTTCTACCATGTCGTCGCAAAGCTGGACAGCCTCACAGTGCAGCGGGTGGAGAGCCTGACCAACCACCCGCCCCAAGACGACAAGTATGGCGCACTGAAAGCCGCCCTCATTCGAGCCTTCACTCCCTCGCTGGGAGAGCGAGCAGAGAAGCTCCTGGCGCTGACAGAAGGGGAAGCAGACAGGCCGGCAGATCTGATGGCGAAGATGATGAGCCTGAGAGGCGAGGATGACGACAGCTTTATCTTCGCCCACCTCTTTCTCAGAACGCTACCGCCAGCGGTGAGAGTCACCCTGGCCAGCTCACAGCTACTCAACAACCGTGACTACCACGAGCTGGGCCAGGAGGCGCAGCGGCTCGTCAACGCCCATAGACGACACGCAGCCACGACGGCAGCAGCAGAGCTGAACGCACCCCCGCGAGACGAGGGGAGACCAGAGGCTGCAGCACCGGACCCACTGACGTCGGCAGCGGCAGAGGCCAGGAGAAGCGGGGCTGACAACACCCTCTGTTTCTACCATCGACGCTTCACCGAGAGAGCGCGCAGATGCACCCCACCGTGCCGATACCAGCGCCAGGGAAACGCCAGGACCGAGAGCCGGTAGCAGCTGTGACTCTCGGCACGAAGAACAAGCTGCTTTTCGTGACAGACGCAAATTCGGGGAAAGATTTCCTGGTGGACACAGGCTCCCAGCTGAGTTTTGTCAAGCCTGCCTACGCGGACATGCTGACGCCTGCCAGCGGACCCCTGGTGTTAGCGGCGAACGGCTCCACAATCAAAACCTATGGGGAGAAGACGCTCCTCCTATCTCTCCACGGCCGCACCTTTTAGTGGACCTTCGTCGTGGCTGCAGTTAGCAACAACATGCTAGGTGCTGACTTTTTATGCTCAAACAGTTTATTGGTTGATCTTGCTAATAGACGTATTGTAAATGCACTGTCTTTTTACTCTATCTCCTGCACAGCTCGGGTGGCCCTGCCTTCTGCACATCCCAATGTCACAGCTGCGGGTGGTAAGTTTCATGCACTACTCAATCAGTTTCCAACACTCATGGTCCCAACATTTTCAGCGTCAGTTGCCAAACACGGGGTCGAGCATTTCATAACTACCTCTGGCCCCCCTGTTTTTGCAAAAGCTCGGCGCTTGGACCCAGCTAAACTCGCCATTGCGCGCGAGGAATTTGCCAACTTGGAAAAACTGGGCATTGTTAGACGCTCTAACAGCCCTTGGTCGTCACCCCTGCACATGGTGCCCAAGGCTGACGGCTCGTGGCGCCCTTGCGGTGATTTCCGCAGATTAAATAATGCTTCAGCACACGACCGCTACCCGATTCCGCACATCCAGGACTTTTCGGCACATTTGGCGGGGGCGCGCATCTTTTCCAAAATAGATTTGGTGCGCGGTTATCCCCTCATGGATCGTCACCCCCTCATGGATCGTCACCTTATCGTGGTGGGGGGGTTTGCGTGCCCCAGTGATCCCAGGAGCTATGTTGTCCGGGGCAATTTGCCTCTGATAGGGTCTCCCAAGACAAACTGGTCCTGGGTGAAGGGCCAGACGAAGAACGATCCAACAGACTCTCATGATAAATTGTATATCAAGGATTCAGTGTACCCCGCCCGGTATGGGGTTACCGGGGCCCCACCCTGGAGCCAGGCCTGGGGGAGGGGCTCGAAGGCTAGCGTCTGGTGGCCGGGTTTCCACCCATGGGACCCGGCCGGGCTCAGCCCGAAGGAGTTACATGGGTCCGCCCTCCAGTAGGTTCACCACCTGCAGGAGGGATCATGGAAGTCCGGTGCTATGTGGATTAGGTGGCAGTCAAAGGCGGAGACCTTGGCGGACTGATCCCAAGCTTTCTAAACTGGCTTTTGGTACGTGGAATGTCACCTCTCTGGTGGGGAAGGAGCCTGAGCTGGTGTACGAGATTGAGCGATACCGGCTAGATATAGTTGGCCTCACCTCAACACACAGCTCCGGTTCCGGAACCAGTCTCCTGGAGAGGGGCTGGAGCTTGGCCTTTTCTGGAGTTGCCCCGGGCGAGAGGCGACGAGCAGGGGTAGGTATTCTTGTATCGCCCCACCTTGCTGCCTCTATATTGGAGTTTTCCCCGGTGGACGAAAGGGTTGCTTCCCTGCGCCTTCGGGTTGGGAAACGGGTCCTGACCATCATTTGTGCCTATGCACCAAATGATGTTTCAGAGTACCCACCCTTTTTGGAGTCTGTGACTGGGGTGCTGGAGGGTGCTCCTCCTGGAGACTCCATTGTCCTACTGGGGGACTTCAATGCGCACGTGGGCAACGACAGTGAAACCTGGAGGGGGGTGATTGGGAGGAACGGCCTGCCCGATCTGAACCCGAGTGGTGTTCAGTTATTGGACTTCTGTGCTAACCACAGTCTGTCTATAACGAACACCATGTTCAAGCATAAGGGTGTCCATATGTGCACCTGGCACCAGGACACCCTAGGCCGCAGGTCGATGATCGATTTTGTTATCGTATCATCAGACCTGCGACCGTATGTCTTGGACACCCGAGTAAAGAGAGGTGCAGAGCTGTCAACTGATCACCACCTGGTGGTGAGTTGGATCCGATGGCAGGGGAGGAAGCCATTCAGACCTGGTAGACCCAAACGTATAGTGAGGGTGTGCTGGGAGCGTCTGGCTGAGGCCCCTGTCCGGGAGGTCTTCAACTCCCACCTCCGGAAGAACTTCAACCACATTCCGAGGGAGTCTGGAGACATGGAGTCTGAATGGGCCATGTTCTCCACCTCTGTTGTTGAAGCGGCAGCCCAGAGCTGCGGCCGCAAGGTGGTCGGTGCATCTCGTGGTGGCAACCCCCGAACCAAGTGGTGGACACCAGTGGTGAGGGGGGCCATTAAGCTGAAGAAGGAGTCCTATCAAGCTTGGTTGGCTTGTGGGACTCCCGAAGCAGCTGAGGTGTACCGGCAGGCCAAGCGGAGTGCAGCTCGGGTGGTTGCTGAAGCAAAAACCCGGGTATGGGAGGAGTTCGGTGAGGCCATGGAACAAGACTTTCGGTCGGCTTCAAAGAGATTCTGGCAAACTGTTCGGCGGCTCAGGAGGGGAAAGCAGCTCCCCGTCCACACTGTGTATGGTGCGGATGGGACACTGTTGACTTCAACTGGGGATATCGTCGGGCGGTGGAAGGAATACTTCGAGGATCTCCTCAATCCCACTGATACGCCTTCCACAGAGGAAGCAGGGTTTGGGGACGAGGGGGATGACTCGCCTATCACAGGGGCTGAGGTCGCCAAGGTGGTTAAAAATCTCCTTGGTGGCCGGGCCCCGGGGGTGGACGAGATTCGCCCCGAGTACCTCAAGGCCCTGGATGTTGTTGGGTTGTCATGGTTGACACGCCTCTGCAACATTGCGTGGAGGTCGGGGGCAGTGCCTTTGGCATGGCAAACCGGGGTGGTGGTTCCTCTCTTCAAAAAAGGGGACCGGAGGGTGTGCTCCAACTTTAGAGGGATCACACTCCTCAGCCTCCCTGGGAAGGTCTATGCCAAGGTATTGGAGAGGAGAGTCCGGCCGTTGGTCGAACCTCGGATTCAGGAGGAGCAATGTGGTTTTCGTCCTGGCCGTGGCACATTGGACCAGCTCTTTACCCTCTCGAGAATTCTTGAGGGTTCGTGGGAGTTTGCCCAACCAGTTTACATGTGTTTTGTGGACTTGGAGAAGGCATTTGACCGCGTCCCTCGTGGATTTTTGTGGGGGGTGCTTCGGGAGTATGGGGTATCGGGCTTGTTGTTACGAGCTATTCGGTCTCTGTACGACCGTTGTGAGAGTTTAGTTCGCATTGCCAACACTCGGTCGGAGTCATTCCCAGTGAGAGTTGGACTCCGCCAGGGCTGCCCTTTGTCACCGGTCCTGTTCATAATTTTTATGGACAGGATTTCTAGGCGCAGCCAGGGAATGGAGGGTGTCATGCTTGGTGACCACAGGATCTCATCTCTGTTGTTTGCAGATGATGTTGTCCTGTTGGCTTCATCCAGCAATGACCTACAGCTCTTGCTGGGACGGTTTGCCGCTGAGTGTGAAGCGGCTGGGATGAGAATCAGCACCTCCAAGTCCGAGTCCATGGTCCTCAGCCGGAAAAAGGTGGATTGTCCTCTCCGGGTTGGGGACAGGCTCCTGCCCCAAGTGGAGGAGTTTAAGTATCTTGGGGTCTTGTTCACGAGTGAGGGGAAAATGGAGCGAGAGATCGACAGACGGATTGGAGCAGCATCTGCAGTGATGCGGACGTTGTACCGGTCTGTTGTGGTGAAGAGGGAGCTTAGTTCTAAGGCAAAGCTGTCGATTTACCAGTCAATCTACGTTCCTACTCTCACCTATGGTCACGAGCTTTGGGTAATGACCGAAAGAACGAGATCGCGGATACAAGCGGCTGAAATGAGCTTTCTCCGTAGGATTGCTGGACTCACCCTCAGAGATAGGGTGAGGAGCTCAGTCATCCGGGAGAGGCTCAGAGTAGAACCGCTGCTCCTCCACATTGAAAGGAGTCAGTTGAGGTGGTATGGGCATCTGATTAGGATGCCTCCTGGACGCCTCCCACTTGAGGTGTTTCAGGCACGTCCCACTGGGAGGAGACCCCGGGGCAGACCCAGGACTCGGTGGAGAGACTATGTCTCCCAGCTAGTCTGGGAACGCCTTGGTATCCCCTCTGAAGAGCTGGAGCAGGTGGCTGGGGAGAGGGAAGTCTGGGCTTCTCTGCTTGAACTGCTGCCTCCGCGACCCGGACCTCCGGAAAAGCGGTAGAAGATGGATGGATGGATGGATGGATGGATGGTTATCACCAAGTCCCAGTCCGCACGCAAGACATACCCAAAACGGCAGTTATAACCCCTTTCGGGCTCTTCGAGTTTTTGCGCATGCCTTTTGGCCTCAAAGGCGCCGCACAGACGTTCCAACGCATGATGGATGCAGTGCTGCGCGGCCTCCCTTTCGTGTTCGCTTATTTGGATAATATTTTGGTAGCCAGTACATCTGAAGCCGAACACGAACGCCACCTCACAGCCGTTTTCCAGAGGCTGACAGAACACGGGCTGATAATTAACCCAGCGAAATGCCAATTCGGGGTAGTGCAAATCGATTTTTTGGGGCACCGCGTGTCTCCAGAGGGCACGGTCCTGCTGCCTGATAAAGTGCGCGCGATAACGGATTTCCCTCAAACGCAGACAGTTACGGCACTGCAAGAATTTTTGGGGATGGTCAATTTTTATAACCGCTTCCTCCCCAACGCGGCACAGCTCATGCACCCATTGTACATGGCACTAAAGAAGCAAAAACCTGCATCTAAGGTCGAGTGGTCCCCGGACCGGGAGCGCGCGTTCTCACAAGTCAAATCGGCCCTCGCGAACGCTGCGTTATTGGCACACCCGGTGCCAGCAGCTCGCATGGCGCTAACCACGGACGCTTCTGACGTGGCAGTGGGGGCAGTTGTCGAGCAACTGGTAGCAGGGAGCTGGCAACCACTTGCGTTTTTCAGCAAAACATTGCGCGATGACGAGTGTAAATACAGCGAGTTTGATAGGGAGCGTTTAGCCCTGCATTTGGCCATCCGCCACTTCCAGTTCTGGTTGGAGGGGCGCCGTTTCACCGCCTTTGTAGACCACAAACCATTAACATTTGCAATGGCCAAAATTTCAGAGCCTTGGTCGGGCCGACAACAGAGACAGCTGGCTGCGATTTCGGAGTTTACCACCGACATTCAACACGTGGCGGGCAAACACAATGTCGTGGCAGATTGCCTCTCGTGCGCAGTTGCACTGCCAGGCCCCCAGGGGGCAGACTCGGCGGCTGTAGATGCGGGCCAGGCTTGCGGCGCGGAAGCACTCACAGCCCCGGTCTGCGTTGGGTTAGATTATGCAGCCATGGCCGCCGAGCAGGTTAACGATGCGGACGTGCGCGCGCTCCAGTCTGGGCCAACAGGGCTAAGGCTGGAGCACAGGGTGCATCAAAGAGGTATGCCCCCCCAATCTGCGATATCTCCACGGGGCGCCCCCGCCCCGTGGTCCCAGCTGTGTGGCGTCGCCGCGTTTTTGACTTAATACATTCGCTGGCACATCCGGGCGTTCGCGCGTCGATCAAAATGGTGGGAGAGAAGTTTGTTTGGCTGGGGCTGCGTAAACAGGTCAAAGAATGGGCTGCAGCCTGCGCAGCATGTCAAAGAGCAAAGGTACACAAGCACATGCGGGCCCCTCTAGAACCTTTTCACATCCCAGCCAAACGCTTCGACCACGTGCATGTCGACTTGGTGGGACCCCTCCCGCTGTCACAGGGGTTCACACACCTTCTAACTATGGTGGACCGCACTACGCGCTGGCCAGAGGCGATTCCCCTGGCGTCAACCACAGCAGCAGACGTTGCGCGTGCTTTTTTAACGACTTGGGTCGCGCGTTTTGGAGTCCTGTCAGACATAATGTCTGACAGAGGACCCCAATTTGTTTCCGAGCTCTGGTCATCCATGGCACTCAGCCTGGGGGTGAAAATTCATTGCACCACTGCGTATAACCCCCAGGCCAACGGTTTGTGCGAATGCTTTCACCGGTCATTGAAAGCAGCCCTCAGAGCGGCTCTCACGGACACAAATTGGGTTGATAAGCTTCCATGGGTTTTATTAGGGTTGCGTTCGGCACCTAAAGAAGATTTGCAAGCCTCTCTGGCCGAGCTAGTCTTCGCCCAACCGCTCCGGTTACCGGGAGAATTCCTTCCTGAGAACCCTGCACCAGATCGCCCTCCCCGCTCAGCTGCTGCAGAGCGACGCGGGATCAAACACCCTCCCCGGCCCAGTTCATCACAGTTTTCCACGCGTTTTTGTGCCTAAAGCCTTAAAGAATGCAGAATTCGTCTTTGTTAGACACGACGCACAGAGGTTAGGTTTAAGACCACCTTATGATGGACCGTTCAGAGTGTTAGAAACCGGGGAAAAGCATTTTTTGCTCGATTTGGGAGACAGGAGGGAATTAGTCTGCATTAACAGACTCAAACCCGCTTTTGTGTTAGCTGATGAACAAGTGCAGGTAGCCAGGGCCCCCCGGCGGGGCAGGCCACCGGGAGGACACTCTGCTAAGTTTTCACGACGATGTGCTAATGACTCTGATCCACAGATGCAAGAGACAGCCACAGGCAGAGCGAGACCTGCTCACAGCAGGTATGGCAGGCGGTTGAAGCCCAAGCAGTTGGATGTGTGATATGTTGTGCCAAAAATTTTTTTCATTTTCGTTCTGTGTAATATGTCATGATTCTATGCATCTGGGGTGTAAGTTGTCCTTATTTAGACATTTGGGGGGGGGGGGGGTTATATGGTGCGCATTTAGGGCCCATATATAGTATGCATGTATGGTATGCATTTTCCCTCACTTATGTTCAGTAGGCATGACGGTGCATACTCTGGGAACTTCACGTCTAAATGGCCAAGAAGTCCTGACCCGGCGGAGACCTCGGGAGGTGTGAAGTGGTTTCTTGAAAGACGGGAAGTCAGAGAGAATGTCCCAGCAGGAGCCCCCGAGGCTGAAGAGTTGAAAGACAATAGGGACGCCAAGGAGCCTAAGCTATATGTTTACTGAAGGACTGTGGGCTGGGAATGTAATATTTGATGTTGGGGGGTTTTGTGTCTCTGGAAAGTATAAGAGCTGTGTTGAATGATTGTTCTCTCTCTTTTGTTGAGATACTTGCTTGATAGAGGATGTAGGCTTTCAATACACCTTTCCTGAGAAATAAACTCAGTCTCGTTTGTGAAGGCATCCTCTACACCAGTAGTTTTTGTGTAATCCTGCTGCACAAATATAAACAAAGCCCTTGGTGGAGGTATGCACTCTCAGATCATCACCAAAATCTAATCATCTGTTCCCCGTGGAATTACACACCTTTCCTGAAAATTTCATCAAAATCCGTTCGGTAAGTTTTTGAGTATTGTTGCTAACACACTGTGAGAAGATAAGAGCCTTGGCTCAGGTATGCATTCTCAGATCATCACCAAAATATAATCATCTGTTCCCCGTGGCATTACATACCTTTCCTGAAAATTTCATCAAAATCCATTCATAACTTTTTGAGTATTGTTGTGAACACACTGTAAGAAAATAAGAGCCTTGGCTGAGGTATGCATTCTCAGATCATCACCAAAATGTAATGGGTTCCTCTCCAGGCCACGAATCACCTCTGGTGAAAATTTCATCCAAATCCATCCAGTAGTTTTTGTGTAATCCTGCTGCACAACTACAAACAAAGCCCTTGGTGGAGGTATGCACTCTCAGATCATCACCAAAATGTAATGGGTTCCTTTCTAGGCCAAGAACCACCTCTGGTGAAAATATCATCCAAATCCATCCAGTAGTTTTTGTGTAATCCTGCTGCACAAATATAAACAAAGCCCTTGGTGGAGGTATGCACTCTCAGATCATCACCAAAATCTAATCATCTGTTCCCCGTGCCACTACACACCTTTCCTGAAAATTTTGTCAAAATCCGTTCATAACTTTTTGAGTTATGTTGGTAACAGACAGACAGACAGACAAACAGACAGACAAACCCTGGTAAAAAACATTACCTCCTTGGCGGAGGTAGTAAGGATATATGTGTATGCTTGTATAAAAAGAAAGCATAAAAGATGAAAACAAAACAAAAATAATAACAAAATATTAAAACAGTAATAAGAGTAACATAAAAACAAAATAAAAGTAAAAATAATGTTTCAACTTCAAAAATGTATTTACAGATCGTACATTTCAGCTTCACATCATGATCATGCAACTCCTTTCAGTTTTCTGCATGTCAATCATACTTTTACTCTGTACTTGGGTCATGGAGAGACACCTTGAGCTCACACTGTTTGTTCATCATCCCCGGCAACTGCTCCATGGTACATCACTAAATTAACATGCACAAGTCTTACCATCATATTATGAATGCAGGGAATGACTCAAGAAAAGACCAGAAATATTACCATAAAAATTACAGGTTCATGATGAGACTTCTCCATGAAGAGAATAACCAACTAAACCAGGTATGTTCATCAGTGACATTGTCCTTGGCTATGGCAGCCTGCAAAGCAGTCAAATTTCATATGGCTGAAGCAATCACGTGACCATGTGCATCACTTTCAGGGATAAAAGTACAACAATAATCCCCCACAACTGCACACACACACACCCTCGGGCGGCAGTTATTTGATCATGAACCATTCTATTTTGGGTCAACATAAGTCTAAGAGCTGTTACCTCCTCATTTATACCAGAAAAAGCAGACAAAGAAAAAATCACAAATGATTGTAATCTATAACTAGTTGTTTCAATCCACAAGGTGTTCTTAGCCACTCCCACCCAAGGAAAGAAGGAATAGAGTACCTTCTGCCCAGTAGTTTCTAACTTGAATTCTTTCGGCACATCTGTGCCCCAGATGGAATCATGTGGTGAAAAATAGACATCTCTCTTTACCCTGCCCACCTGTCCTGCTGACAATATGATGGTATGGTCAGTCACCACCACGGGGGCACATACCCCTCCCCAGTTCATGAGCGGGTGTGAGTAGACACGATGGCCACACAGCCACCAACCCCCTGTCGCCATATACGTGCAGTACTTGTGAGAATCACAAATTGCAGAGCTACAGAGCTCCTGCAGGGTGATTTGATTTTTGATTTGATTTGATTTTGTGTACTTTATTGATCCCCAGAGAGGAAATTCAGGGCATCCACCTGGATGGATGAAGCAGCCACGGTACGGCACTATCCCTTCACCATTCACACACACATTCACACCTAGTGCCACTTTAGAGTCTCCAGTTAACCTAACCTGCATGTTTTTTGCCTGTGGGAGGAAACCAGAGAAATCTTGGAGTAAACCCATGTAGACACAGGGAGAACATGCAAATTCCACACAGATCACTGTTGGTCAGGGGCTGGGATCGAACCCAGAATTCCATGGCCAAGGGTGAGTTGCTGTGCTGTCACAGTGCTAACCACTGCTCCACCGCACCGCCCAAGGTGCAGTGACATCGCCTTCCAGACTTCTAGACTGACAATAAGGATCTTCAGGACAGCTTTTGCCCACTACGCTGGTCCGGCAGGTAGCAGTACAGGGGTGAGATGCACTATACACTGTTGCACAACTGAAAAATGATAAACTTCCCAAAGAAACATTTCCACGCCCTTTTAGACAAAAGGAAAAATTCCCTGGTGATGTTAATCTTGCCTTCACCGAGAAAGGGGTGTCATTGTGTCTCCGGTTAGAGGAGTCATAGACAATGTGGAAGGTGTGGTTCAAGTTAATGCTTGCTGTACTATTTCCATACATAGCCTCGTGCAAGACACAGCTTCTGACAGTTCTATTGGTTTAGCAGTAATTGATATTTGACCAGCTGAGAGTGGGTGCAGAGAACACACATAATAATTTCAATGATTAGCTGTTTTGGCTGTGTAGTTAGCATACTTCCACCACAAATTACCAGCATAAACATGGTCATCATAGCCTGGTCTTTCTAGACAGTTGTGATTCATGTGAGTAACATACCTAACCCTGCAATAAATAGGTAATGGTGTCCCTAAAAGTAACCAAATCAAAAGTGTCACCACAAGGATGATGATGATGATGATGATGATGATGATGATGATGATGACGATGATGATGAAAAAAACAGGTGTACCATTCACATCCTTCTGCTGCCAACCTTCTCTCTCTTACATTTTGTCTCTCCATGATAAACAAGAGCTGTTTCGCTATACAAGCCGTTGCTGGGAGCCCGAGGGCACCATCGGTCGAACACTTGTATAGAGAAACAATGACTTGCTTGCATAGCTAGACAGTTAAACAGTCTCTTGCTGAGGGTTCTGAGTGAGGTAAAGTTTGCAATGTGTTAAATGCACCTAAGAATCATGTCCTTCGACTTTCACGGCTGTTGGTGTCACCAGGATGACCTTGTGTGGTCCTTGCCAGGGAACGTCTGCCCAGTTTTTCTTTTTGATGGCTTTGATGAGGACCAAATCCCCTGTTTTGGCTATGATGGGCACATCACCATGTTCCTTCCTGGGAAGAGCAGCATGAACAACATCTCTGTCAGTCAAAATTCTTCGCACGTAATCAGCTAAACACACTTCCTCATCACCTGAATTAAATGGCCTTAATGGTGGGAGTAATAAGGCTTGCCATACATTTTTTCAAATGGAGACAGCCCCCCTTGTGAGGGCATTACCTTCATATAAAAAAGGACTAGGGGTAGGCAATATATCCAATTTTGTCCTGTTTCTGCCATTGTTTCTATAAGCCTTTCTTTAATGGTCCTATTTGTGCGTTTCACCAATCCTGCAGATTGTGGATAGTGAGTTGATTGATTTTTCAAGTTTAATGTTAAGTGCTGTACCTAAGTGTGATATAACCTGATTTACAAAATGTGTTCCATTATCTGAGTAAATCTTTTTCAGGTATTCCAAATCTTGGTACTATTTCAGTTAAGAATTTCTTTGCTACTCTAACAGCATTTGGATGAGTGCAAGGGAAGGTAGTTCTGTCCATTTAGTAAATGTGTCAATAATCACCACACAATATTTCTTCCCTTCACATTTATTTAGTTCAATGAAATCCATGCAAATGTTTTGAAAGGGATAAGTTGATGCAGGGAAAGTACTCTTCTCAGGTCTTAAGTGTCCCTGAGCATTGTTTTTTGCATAGCTTAGGCATTGTTTTACAAAATTGAGTAGCAAATTGTCTAAACCCATAAGTGGTAAAAGATTTACTCAACATAGAAATCATACCCCCTGCTGCTACATGGGAAAGCTCATATAGCAGAACAGCAATCTGGTGGAATAATTTGCGTGGAAAAATGGGTTTGTTATTGCATCATTTGTAGAGTTTTGAAGTGTTGTGAAATGTTGCCCCCCTTTTTGATCCACCGGTAAATTTCAGCTTGTGGTGATGTTTCCTGGGTGTTAGTGAGCATGTCATGTGATAGCTGTTCTGACAGTGTTAAAAGAAGAGATGCTGTGGTGTGGTTTCCTGTATGACTTTGTGCAGCTGCTTTTGCGGTGTTGTCTGCAAAGTGGTTGCGACAAATTTGCATATGGCCAATTTGGAGGGAAATTTTACACTGTCTAACAGTTTTAAAATGAGATCTTTGTGTTGGATTGGCTTTCCTGTTAAGATAATCATGCCACTTTTTTTCCAACAAATCTGCAGCTGTGGCTGGAAGGGATCCATCTTGCCCTCTGTGTACAGCCCCAGCAACACTCAAGCACATCTTGGTTGATTGCAAGACTAGCCTCACTCAAGGTACTGTAGATACACGTGGAGACACAACCAGGTCCTCAGGTGTCTAGCCAATAAACTTGAGAGCAAGAGAGTATCCATCAACTCCCAACCCTTCAACAACCAGGATGTGCGCCAACACCTACCATCATTTGTTCATGCAGGGACCAAGCTGAGAACTGGTCCATTACATGCTTATCTGGGTCCAGCAGACTATCTGAATACTACTGGCAGCTGGTCAATGCCGCCGAGGACACAGTCCAAGGACGGATATTTTTTTTTCACACATAAGGAGTTGTTCAGAACTCCTTATACAAAGAATCAGAAGAAGAACCAGGGATTGGCAGATGCAAGCTGACTTGTGTAACTCAGTGCTAGAAACGTGAATTAAATTATAAATATTGATACCACTTTTTAAAAGAAAAACACCCATTTCACAATGGGAATAAATAATTTGAATATGAATATTTAAATAAATATATATTCATAAATAGTTAGGAACATTTTCTAGAAAGTTCTGATGAAGTTCCTAATATGTTTATTGATATTTTGAGCAACCATTGGCTGCGCCGTTTGGTGGCGGCGTCAGCCAATGGGTTAAGCGCTCTCTCTCTGGGTCTGGGTATGACTTGCAATTTTTGGCTCAGTCACATCAGACACTGAAAGCCACCGACCGAGAGAGAGATGGTCCTTGATGAGATGGAGGCGGTAGCGTACTAGCCACAGCCTTTGCTTGGATAAAACTTTGAAACTGATTGGGATCCAAAGGCTGTGAACTCACGCTGAGCGCGGGAATCCCCATGAGGCACGAGCCACTTAGCATGGTGAGTGCTATCTATTGATTGTGTATGTGGAATGCTAACCGCTAGCTTAAAACGCTAGCCGCCAATGCTAATCCCGGCTAGGTTTTTCATTAGAAAAAGTAATTTTTCAAAGCTGTAATGGTTAGCAAAGGTCCCAGTTCCCTTGCCATTGGTTGCTGCTTGGTGGTGAATGATGAATCTGTGGTTTATGTGTGTTTAATGTGTCAAATTTGTGATAAATTGTTGTGCTAGCACACTTTTCTTTTTTTTTCCTTGTGATGCTAACTTAGTTAGCACACTGCCAAAATGTCAGTGTTGATGTGAAGTGTCTCCCAATGCACTTGACTTATTTATTTATGGTACCATGTTGATAAAAATTGAATAGTAGATGTGTTTATGTTATGCACATTTAATAATATAAAAAATTGATTGTTTGTTGTACAACATTAGAAATAATTGGAAATGTTTTGTAATTAGCTATGGATTATAGCTTGAGTTTTTGTTCTGACCTATTTTGTACGTCAGTTTTTTTTTTCTGAGTTCAGAGGACTGTGGATTCTCCAGATCTGGATAGCGAGCCGAAGCCCGAATCTAATCCACTGGTAGAGGTGATCCCACTGATCACCTGGAACGGACACTAGAGAAATGTACACATTGTAAATATATTTGGAGTGTTTTATTTTTATTTTTTATTTATTGTTTCAGTGTTGTGTTTTGTTTATATGTACATAATTTTGAAATATACATAGTTGCAAGTTCTATACGGCTGTGTATGTGTCATCTGTTGTTACGCCCTCCAGTCTCCTACAAACCTGTAATCGGTCTGATCTGGCCCAATTATCCCTTTTGCCAAGGTAGTAAGGTTGAAGGTAACTACACTGCCATACCCAATACTACCAAAAAGGGTACTACACCTAAAGTAAGTAGGTGTTAGCAAGTGTAACAAAAAAATCTGGCGAGCGCAGCCAGGAGCCTGGAGCGTTGCGACAACAGATGTGGACTCTGTTTTGACCCCTGACCAAATAGTTCATATACTGTCAAAATGGATTTTGTGGAAAAATATGGTGTTAAAGTCCCTAATGCAGTCATTGTCAGTGGTGTTGTTGACAAAGAAAGAGACACACATTTTTAAGTTCCTAGAGCAACATGGAACTATCCATAGGGTGCTTAGCATTGATGATAACTCATCTGACTTTGACAAAAGTCATATTGTAGAGTTCGAGTCTGGATTAACCATTGAAACATTAGCACCTACGTTGCCGTGCTCCTTTCCATCCACTGACAATCCTGATGTTAAGTACTGCATCCAAGCCTTAACTGATGTGTACACTAAAACTGTAGGGGGCAGTGTTAATGAGGCTTATCTTAGCAACCTGAAGGGTTTAGCTAAGTTAAGTGGAAAAGGTTTTGAAGAGGTGTTGCGGGAGGTTATATCCACAATAGGGAAGTCTATTGAAGCTGCTGAGACAGCTGAAATGGTCTCTGTCGACGCTGATCCTGCTTCCCCTACTGTAGAACCCACACAAAGTGGAGTCTCTCCTCCACTCCAAGTTGAAGTGACTTGCACCTCTAAAACCACTCAAGCACCCTTCCAAAGCCCTCTTAGACCAAACTTGACACCTCAAATGTTGAGCCCAGCTAATTTTAACCCACCCGAGGTTACAGAAAATTGTAGTCGAGCATGTCATTAAAAATGCAGAGAAACCGTTAAACGCCCATTCCTCTTTGAGAATCAGAGCTTTCTCTGGCAAAACACCAAGACCGTATAATGAAGCTGATTATGAAACATGGTGTTCACATGTTGACTTGATGATGGAAGATACTTCTTTGTCTGACTTGGAAAAATCTCACAGGATCCTTGAAAGTCTTCTTGCTCCTGCATCTGATGTTATTTACCCTCTTGGGCCTGAAGCCACCTCTGCCGACTATCTTAAGCTGTTGGATTCAGCTTTTGGGACTGTTGAAGATGGTGAGGAACTGCTTGTGCGATTCATGAACACTCTCCAAGATTATGGAGAAAAACCCTCTGCATATTTGCATCGTTTGCAGGTGGCGCTCAATCTCACAGTGCGTAGAGGCGGTCTAGAGCCACAGGAAGCAGACAAACAGCTTCTCAAGCAGTTTAACAGAGGCTGTTGGGATGATAACCTGCTAAAGGAGCTACAGCTGGAACTAAAAGATAAACATCCACCTGCATATGCAGAGTTATTGCTTCACCTTCGCACTGCTGAAAACAGACAAGAAGTTAAAAACACACGCATGAAAAAAACACTTGGGTGCCACAAAACCAAAAGCAGCCTCCTACGAACAAACAGTCACCGAAACAAGTACAAATAGTGAAGTAGAGTCCGACAGTCTGAAAGAACTGAAAAAGCAAATCACTGATCTAAAAAGCCAATTAGCTGCTGTCGTGAAACAAAAGAAACAAGCACCACCAAAGAAAGACCCTACTAAGAAGTCTGAAAATAAAAAACCCGACCATGCCAAACCTGAAAACTTACCTTCGTCCAGCCGTCCCAATACTACGCCCAATCCATGGTATTGCTTCCGCTGTGGCGAAGATGGGCATATTGTAGCCACTTGTGAATCAGAGCCAAACCCTGCACTTGTAGCTGCAAAACGCAAAGAACTAAGAGTAAAAAGACAGATTTGGGACAGTCGGAACCCCCAATCCTCTTTAAAACTGAAGTCTACCCCTGTTGCGGGACAAACAGAGGCTAGTTCAGAGATGATCCGTCCCAAACCAAAAGCTCTATTCAAGGCACGTGCTAAACTGAAGTCACACTACAAAACAGACCCCTTTAACTTTCCTAATGGTCTAATTGGTACAAAAAGTACAGCACAAGTGAAAGTGAATGGCTGTACTGTGAGCTGTTTGTTAGATACAGGCTCCTAGGTGACTACTGTCCCTGAGTCCTACTACAGACAGTACTTATCCAACCATGAGATTAAGCCACTTTTTGAGCTGTTAGAAGTGGAGGGAGCTAACGGTCAGAGTGTACCTTACTTAGGCTACATTGAAATGCATGTCACTTTCCCAAAAGACTTCCTCGGTATTGAAGCCGAAGTGCCAACGCTTGCCTTAGTGGTTCCCGATGTACGTGCAGCTGATCAGTCCTTAGTGTTCATAGGAACAAACACATTAGATGTACTTTACGAGCTGTACTCTGATGCATGTTCTGAACTGCAGCCAACCATGTCACTTGGTTATAAGGCAGTGTTAAAAGTCCTTGAACTACGGCACAGACAGTCCAAAGACACTAGCCTTGGTTTAGTGACCATGCGCAACAAAGAGCCACAGTTAGTTCCTGCAGGCCAAACAGTTGTTCTAGATGGCGCTGTAGCTGTGTCAGCCGGCAACAGTGAAAAATCTGTCTTGTTAGAACACCCGTTAATGTCAGCCTTACCTGGTGGTATCCTAGTAAAACCCTGTCTCATAGACTTACCTGAAAGAGCACCTCACCTTGTTCCATTATACTCACCAATGAATCGGAACATGACGTGACAATCCCTCAGAAGTGTGTCATTGGAGAAATCTGTGCATATCAACGAGTCCTATCGCAAGAACACTCCGTGAAAGTTACACAGTCCAAAACTGAACAAAAGTCCACTCTGAAGTTCAACTTTGACTCTTCCCCCATTAGCGCTGAATGGAAAGAGCGCCTAACAGAAAAACTCAGTCAAATGCCTGAAGTATTTGCACAAAACAATCTTGACTTTGGCAAAACAGATCAAGTGAAACACACAATCAAATTATCAGATGAAACACCGTTCAAACACAGAGCACGTCCCATACATCCAAATGACCTGGGAGCGGTCCGTAAGCATCTCAAAGAACTCCAACAAGCAGGCGTGATAAGAGAGTCCACTTCCCCATTTTCTTCGCCTATTGTAGTGGTGCGAAAGAAAAATGGCGATGTCCGCCTTTGTATTGATTACAGGAAGCTTAACATGCAGACTGTAAAAGATGCTTACGCTCTCCCCAACTTGGAGGAAACGTTTTCCACCTTGACCGGTTCGCAGTGGTTCTCCGTCCTCGATTTAAAGTTGGGGTATTACCAAATTGAGGTAGAGGAGCTGGACAAACCAAAGACGGCGTTCGTATGTCCCATGGGCTTGTGGGAATTCAATAGAATGCCCCAAGGCATTACAAACGCCCCCAGCACGTTCCAGCGCCTCATGGAGAAATGTATGGGCAACATGAATCTGCATGAGGTGATTGTCTTCCTCAATGATATCACTGTATTCTCCAAGACACCCGAAGAACATGAGGCTCGCTTAATGAAAGTTCTTAATCGCCTAAAAGAGTACAGGTTTAAACTCTCCCCTGAGAAATGCAGATTTTTTCAAACTTCTGTCAGATACCTCGGTCACATTGTGTCCAGTAAAGGAGTTGAGACCGACCCCGAAAAAGTGAAAGGCCTAAGTACCTGGCCTGTGCCTCGTGATCTCAAACAACTCCGCTCATTCTTAGGCTTTTCAGGGTACTATAGGCGGTTCATTAAGAACTATTCCAGCATCGTTAAGCCCCTCACTGACTTAACAGCAGGCTACCTTCCTTTGCGCAAAAGCACAAAGCCCAAAGCTAAGCCTGCCCAGTACCACGACCCAAAGACACCGTTTGGCGAGCGATGGACTTCTTCCTGTGATCTTGCATTCAAAACCATCATTGAAAAGCTCAGTACTGCGCCTATCCTGGGTTTCGCTGACCCTCAGTTGCCATATACCCTCCATACTGACGCCAGCACTACAGGGCTTGGCGCCGCCCTCTATCAAGAGCAGGAGGGCCAGACTAGGGTCATAGCTTATGCAAGCCGGGGGTTGTCTAGAAGTGAGTCCCGTTACCCCGCCCATAAATTGGAATTTTTAGCTCTAAAGTGGGCAGTAACGGAGAAGTTTGCAGACTATTTATATGGCAATCATTTTACTGTTGTGACAGACAGTAACCCCCTGACGTACATTTTGACTACTGCTAAGATGGATGCCATGAGTTATAGGTGGCTAGCTGCTCTGTCGACGTTTAACTTTAAGCTCCAATACAGAGCAGGCAAGCTTAACTCAGATGCAGACGGCCTCTCTAGACGGCCACATGGCGAGTTACTTAATGACGCAGTGTCCCAACAGGAGCTCGACCGTATACAGCAGTTCACTCAAACTCATTTGTCTCTTCCTGAAAGCAGTTTAAGTTCCGAGGTAGTGTCTGCTATATGTGAAAAACACCTTGTCTGTAGCTCTCCAGACAACACCTTCCCTTTGGTTCACACATTAGCCCTCTCTGTAGCTGCCATTCCAGATGGCTATGCCGATGAAGATGGCTGTGGTGGTCTTCCAGTTGTACTCCGCATGATGCCTGAACAGATCAAAAATGAACAAAGAACTGACCCCTGTCTAAGAGAAGTGATTGCACAAATTGAAACAGGGCTAAAAGTTCCACCAACGGTACGAACTGAACTTCCTGACATCAACTTGTTACTCCGAGAGCTCAGTCGACTTGAAATGTGCAATAATATCCTCTAGCGCACTCGCTAAGACGGAGGAAATGTTACTTACCAGCTCGTCTTACCTGAACAGCTCCGCAATTCAGTCTTTCAAAGCCTCCACTGTGACATGGGCCATTTAGGCACAGAGCGTACTTTGGCTCTCGCCAGAACAAGGTTCTATTGGCCTCACATAGCGGCAGATATTGAAAAGAAGATCAAGACATGCAATCAGAATCAGAATAAAGTTTATTGCCAAGCACATTTACAAGTAATAAACAAGTAAACATACGAGGAATTTGACTTGACATTGGGTACGCCTGATAGGCGCTTCCCAATGACGCGGCGAGCCATGGAGGCGCCTGTCAGCAGGAGGGGAATAGAAGGCAAGGGGAGGGGGAGACACAATAGGAGAGAGAAAAAAGCATTGTTGATCAAAATAAAGCTCATTTTTATGACCAATACTGTGATTACAAGAAAAAAAACTCTCAAATGCACAATTAGCAGACAATAGAATTCACACAATGACAACCAGCGCAGAGAGAGAACAGTGAATGAATGTGTCTTCGTCAGTATAAGTGGGTCAGTTGTGTGTGTGTTGGGTGCAAGGGTAGCAGTTATCAGTTAGGTGAACAGCAATAGTCTCTCTTTCAGCAGATGTTATGACTAGTGTCTGAAAGCAGAGGCACATGTCCTTGAACACGGCAGATGGAATACTCTGAGTCAGACATAGCTGTCCTTGAGAGTTCAGATACTGTACACCAATGTTTATGAAAGGGAAACAATTATACTGTTATTCATCGGGAGGACTGAATGCTGAGGGCACTAAAAACAGGTCGAATAGCACTGACTTCAGAGAAAAAACTTTCCATTCTATTACGGATTCAGTGCACCAATTCCATCGTTGCCAGGCTTTGAAATCATATCCTGGAGAGCTCTAAGCGCCACCGTGTTGTTATCAATCTTCCTGTACAGTTCTCCATTAGCCGCTATTAGAGTCCTCGCCAGCTGGTCGAATTGATGAGAGAGCTTCACTGGGTCAGCTTTTTGATAAGCTCTGTCCATCTTCTTTAATTTGCGATACACCAGGACTATCCCAAAGCCGATCAGTAGAAGTCCTGAGACCGTAGCTCCAAATAGATATATATCTTCTATATCTTCAATTGAAAGGTCGCTCAGACACATAAGTTTCCAATTGTATGTGTCCTTGATGTAACCTGCGGCAGCCGTGCCCGCAGGACAAATGGGCTCCCCCGGACCCGATTTCCTCGTTGAAAAGACAGTGTCGATTGCGTTCAAAGCCCAGCTTATAAAATCCATAATTTCGTTTGATGAATCAACAGTAGACAGCCACGCAGACACAGACAAGAGCAAGCTGGGATCTAGTCAGTTAGGGAGGGAGAGACAACGGAGTGGAGCACAGAAAAATGTGACTGCTGTCTCTGGAGGGCGGAAGTGAAGTGTATCGCTGCGTAAGACGTAAAACCGCTCCAGAACGAGCTGCTCTGCTTGTCAACATCAAGTCCACCCGACCACTTGAACTCGTCTGTATGGATTTCCTGTCCATTGAGCCCGATCAAAGTAACACGAAGGACGTGCTCGTGTTAACTGATCATTTCACGAAATACGCTCTAGCCATCCTTACCAGCAATCAGAAAGCTCAGACCGTTGCAAAGGCACTTTGGGACAACTTTATAGTCCACTACGGGATACCTGAACGGTTACATAGTGATCAGGGTCCCGATTTTGAGTCCCATATTATAAAAGAACTTTGCAAAATCATGGACATTCGCAAAATCCGGACGACACCCTATCACCCCAAAGGTAACCCGGTAGAACGTTTCAATAGAACGTTATTGAGCATGCTGGGTATTCTGGAGGAAAAGAACAAAACTCATTGGCACAACTATGTGAAACCACTTGTACATGCATACAATTGTACGAAGAATGACACTACTGGTTTTGCCCCGTATGAGTTAATGTTTGGTCGTCAGCCGAGATTGCCAATCGAGCTTGCATTTGGGCTCCCATTTCGCAACAAAAGTTTCAAGTCACATTCCCAGTACATTGAAAAACTGAAGACAACTCTACAAGAAAGCTACAAACTAGCAACAGAAAATGCTAGCAAGATGGCTGAAAGAAACAAAACAAGATTTGATATGCGAGTGAAACCCTCAAAACTAGAACCAGGCGACAGAGTTTTGGTACGTGCAGTCCGCCGCAGAGGAAAGCACAAACTAGCAGACAGGTGGGAAGCTGAAATTCATATTGTGGTGAACCAAGCAGGTGACTTGCCTGTTTACACTATAAAACCTGAGACAAAAGATGGTCCTGTTTGCACCGTTCACCACGACTGCTTGCTTCCCTGTGGTTTTCTTGCCCCTGTTGAAGAAGAACCTGTCCAACTAAAACGTGTCCGAAAACCTAAGACAAGACAATCACTTGAACAAAGTGATGAATGTGAGAATTCAGAACTGGAAAATGAAGATGTCTATTGGTACAGAGAAGAACTAATCCAAAAGCCCATAAAGCTCACTCGAGTTTATGAAATTCCCCATCCAAAGACATTCTTTAAAGAAGACATTCCTGCTAAAACTCACTTACCTGAGAATGACAACCAAATAGAAAATGTCACTTCACCTGGATGTGACAACTTGCCTGGAAATGACAATTCACCTGGATGTGACAACTTACCGAGTGATGAAAACCTGGAGGAAACTGAAACAAATGTGGAACAATCAAACAATGAGAATGGAACTGAAAGTGAAACCAACTTACCTGATAAAAGTACCTGTGATGAACCTGTGGAAGAAAAAGAATCTGAAAGGAAAATCCCAAAGATTGTGAGACGCTCCGAGAGGACAACCTCCCAGCCAGAAAGTCTACAGTATAGTCAGTTGGGAAACCCTCTCATAACTGTTGCCCAGTCCCTGTTTCAAGGACTAAACCTGGCTTTTACCAGAGCCTTAACAGAGTCAGATCCTAAGATTATTCCCATGAACACTGGTTCTCTCATCATTACTATCTAGCTAATCCCATGCAAAGGGACTTGCATGATTCTAAGGGCTGATAGTGTAACCCAGTACTAGAAACGTGAATTAACCTCTTACGCTCCGAGATACCGCGGGCGGTCACGTCTCTGCGTCCTAGGGCGCACTGAAAAAAAAAGAAGCTGCATTTCCGTTCTTCCACTACAGACACAGCCGCGAACAGAAAGCCAAAGGAGTGCTTTGATTGGTTTAGATTTGATTGACCTCTCATTCGACTAATAAGAGCCTTGAATTGGGTTTCTGAAACCTTGAAGAACCAATGACTGAAAACCTAGCAAGAAGGACCCACCTACCAACAGCTGCGAATACAGCCAGCCAATTGAAGCAAAGAACTTCGACAATTGAAAGCGTACGTCCCATGCGTAAAATCTGTTTTGTGTAAGCCGCTGGGTGACACACACACGTTCGCCAGTCTTTTTTTCTTACTATTGTTCTTATTTGTTTTGAAAAATCGTTCGCCAAAACTGCAATCATGGAAGCGCAAAACCGCAATAATGGAATTATGGTTTGACTGGGTCGCGTGACCAGAACCACGAGTCCGTAACAAGCGGCCCAGCGTCATGTTCGTCTGACAATGAGGAACAGAAGTTCGCCAGCGACACTGCTGTTGTGGACAGGTAAGTGTTACAAGCTAAATTATTCTTTATCCCTGAAAATTGTCATCAAAATGACTTTTGACCGATCGGTAAATTACAACTGTGCGTCATCGCCACATGACGGACCGTGTCGACCCGTGCGCCGCGTCCGGACCATGAACCCCCCCCCCCCCGCTACTCTTCTGTAGCGGATTGCAGATATTATTGCAGATATTTTAGTACAATTGTGCGTAGTAGACCGCAGCGCACCGTCACCGCGGTCCGTCATGTAGCGATGGGCGATGTCCGTTCTCTGTAGCGGGGGGTGGGGGGGGAGTTGTTATCTTCTACATTACAGATATTTTAGTAAAATTTTTAGTGCACTGTAGGTTATTTTTTCTTGTAAAAAAAAAGCCACACATTTTTTACGTGGCATGCTTCTTTGTGTGTGGGGGCTTGTTTGTTCATTCATTCATTCATGAATGAATAAACACCCCCCCCCCCACACACACACACACACACAGCCCTTCACTTTTCATTAGAGCCCAAAATGAAGCTTCTATATTGAATCATTCAAAAGTTACAGACGTTTTTCCAAACTGTGCCATTTGGCACAATTTGGCACAGTTCAAAAACGCCTGGGAACAACCTGAGGAAAAAGCTGTGTAATATATTCATTTTTTGTGGTATTGTTACAAAATTTTGACCTCAGCTGGATAACACTTGGTTCTACATTTCTGTTGCATTTTCCAGCCCGGATCTGACAGCTGTGTGTTATTTGCAAGCATTTGTATCCAAAAAAACACCCAGGCAAAATTTATTTTCTTCAAGTTCAGTATGTTTAGATGACTGTTATTCAGTGGCAGGAGCACTTAGAGAGATTATGACTGTTTTGCCAAAAAAATTCAAAGTGTTTTCTTTTAAAGGAGACCAACCCCATGAAGATGCTGCAAAGGGTTGAAGAACAGCTTTTGATTTACTTTGGGTACGTTATTTTTTGGCGTTTTTAGGGAAATTGACCAGAGTGCAAGGGGTTAAATTATAAATATTGATACCGCTTTTAAAAAGAAAAACACCCATTTCACAATGGGAATAAATAATTTGAATATGAATATTTAAATAAATATATATTCATAAATAGTTAGAAACATTTTCTAGAAAGTTCTGATGAAGTTCCTAATATGTTTGTTGGTATTTTGAGCAACCAATGGCTGTGCCGTTTGGTGGCGGCGTCAGCCAATGAGTTAAGCGCTCTCTCTCTGGATCTGGGTATGACTTGCAATTTTTGGCTCAGTCACGTCAGACACCGAAAGCCACCGACCGAGAGAGAGACGGTCCTTGCTGAGATGGAGGCGGTAGCGTACTAGCCACAGCCTTTGCTTGGATAAAACTTTGAAATTGATTGGGATCCAAAAGCTGTGAACTCACGTTGAGCGCGGGAATCCCCATGAAGCACAAGCCACTTAGCATGGTGAGTGCTATCTATTGATTGGGTATGTGGAATGCTAACCGCTAGCTTAAAACGCTAGCCGCCAATGCTAATCCCGGCTAGGTTTTTCATTAGAAAAAGTAATTTTTCAAAGCTGTAATGGTTAGCAAAGGTCCCAGTTCCCTTGCCATTGGTTGCTGCTTGGTGGTGAATGATGAATCTGTGGTTTATGTGTGTTTAATGTGTCAAATATGTGAAAAATTGTTGTGCTAGCACACTTTTCTTTTTTTTCCCTTGTGATGCTAACTTAGTTAGCACACTGCCAACATGTCAGTATTGATGTGAAGTGTCTCCCAATGCACTTGACTTATTTACAGTGGGGAAAAAAAGTATTTAGTCAGCCACCAATTGTGCAAGTTCTTCCACTTAAAAGATGAGAGAGGTCTTTAATTTTCATCATAGGTATACCTCAACTATGAGAGACAAAATGAGAAAAAAAAATCCAGAAAATCACACTGAAGGATTTTTAATGAATTAATTGGTAAATTCCTCGGTAAAATAAGTATTTGGTCAATAACAAAAGTTCACCTCAGTACTTTGTTATATACCCTTTGTTGGCAATGACAGAGGTCAAACGTTTTCTGTAAGTCTTCACAAGGTTTTCACACACTGTTGCTGGTATTTTGGCCCATTCCTCCATGCAGATCTCCTCTAGAGCAGTGATGTTTTGGGGCTATCGCTGGGCAACACGGACTTTCAACTCCCTCCAAAGATTTTCTATAAGGTTGAGATCTGGAGACTGGCTAGGCCACTCCAGGACCATGAAATGCTTCTTACGAAGCCACTCCTTCATTGCCCGGGCGGTGTGTTTGGGATCATTGTCATGCTGAAAGACCCAGCCACGTTTCATCTTCAATGCCCTTGCTGATGGAAGGAGGTTTTCACTCAAAATCTCACGATACATGGCCCCATTCATTCTTTCCTTTACACGGATCAGTCGTCCTGGTCCCTTTGCAGAAAAACAGCCCCAAAGTATAATGTTTTCACCCCCATACTTCACAGTAGGTATTGTGTTCTTTCTCCTCCAAACACGACAAGTTGAGTTTTTACCAAAAAGTTCTATTTTGGTTTCATCTGACCATATGACATTCTCCCAATCCTCTTCTGGATCATCCAAATGCTCTCTAGCAAACTTCAGATGGGCCTGGACATGTACTGGCTTAAGCAGGGGGACACGTCTGGCACTGCAGGATTTGAGTCCCTGGCGGCGTAGTGTGTTACTGATGTAGCCTTTGTTACTTTGGTCGCAGCTGTCTGCAGGTCATTCACTAGGTCCCCCCGTGTGGTTCTGGTATTTTTGCTCACCGTTCTCGTGATCATTTTGACCCCACGGGGTGAGATCTTGCATGGAGCCCCAGATCGAGGGAGATTATCAGTGGTCTTGTATGTCTTCCATTTTCTAATAATTGCTCCCACAGTTGATTTCTTCACACCAAGCTGCTTACCTATTGCAGATTCAGTCTTCCCAGCCTGGTGCAGGTCTACAGTTTTGTTTCTGGTGTCCTTTGACAGCTCTTTGGTCTTGGCCATAATGGAGTTTGGAGTCTGACTGTTTGAGGTTGTGGACAGGTGTCTTTTATGCTGTTAATGAGTTCAAACAGGTGCCATTAATACAAGTAACGAGTGGAGGACAGAGGAGCCTCTTAAAGAAGAAGTTACAGGTCTGTGAGAGCCGGAAATCTTGCTTGTTTGTAGGTGACCAAATACTTATTTTACCATGGAATTTACCAATTAATTCATTAAAAATCCTTCAATGTGATTTTCTGGATTTTTTTTTTCTCATTTTGTCTCTCATAGCTGAGGTATACCTATGATGAAAATTGAAGATCTCTCTCATCTTTTATGTGGGAAAACTTGCACAATTGGTGACTGACTAAATACTTTTTTGCCCCACTGTATTTATGGTACCATGTTGATAAAAGTTGAATAGTAGTTGTGTTTATGTTATGCACATTTAATAATATAAGAACTTGATTGTTTGTTGTACAACATTAGAAATAATTGGAAATGTTTTGTAATTAGCTATGGATTATAGCTTGAGTTTTTGTTCTGACCTATTTTGTAGGTCAGGTTTTTTTTCTGAGTTCAGAGGACTGTGGATTCTCCAGATCTGGATAGCGAGCCGACGCCCGAATCTAACCCACTGGTAGAGGTGATCCCACTGATCACCTGGAACGGACACTAGAGAACTGTACACATTGTAAATATATTTGGAGGGTTTTATTTTTATGTTTTATTTATTGTTACAGTGTTGTGTTTTGTTTATATGTACATAATTTTGAAATATACATAGTTGCAAGTTCTATACGGCTGTGTATGTGTCATCCGTTGTTACGCCCTCCAGGCTCCTGCAAACCTGTAATCGGTCTGATCTGGCCCAATTATCCCTTTTGTCCAAGTAGTAAGGTTGAAGGTAACTACACTGCCATACCCAATACTACCAAAAAGGGTACTACACCTAAAGTAAGTAGGTGTTAGTGGGTGTTACACTTGGATCAAAGGCTCATTTTCCCTCCAGAGATCACAACGACCACCCTGCGACCAGATCTTGTCTTCTGGTCTAATTCATATAAGCTCGCCTATATTTTTGAGCTGACAGTACCCTGGGAGGATGCTGCTGAGGAATCTTATGAGCGTAAGAAGCTGCGGTATTCCAACTTAGCAGCTGAGGCAGAGGACAGAGGCTGGAAGATAAAGGTGCGCCCGGTGGAGTGGGATGCAGGGGCTTTGTAGCCACAACTGTAAAGCTGCTCAGGGAGATTGGGATCAGGGAACAGGATAACAGACGGGCAATTAAAGAGCTGGCCGACACCGCCGAGAGGACCAGTCACTGGCTGTGGATGAAAAGGAGTGATATCATTTGGGCTTCTAGGGCAAAACAGCTAAACCATGGGGCACACACCCAGGTTTGATCAACTTGTAGTAGGTCTGCCTCGGCAGAGGGTGTCACATCAAAGGATTCCGGCATCAAAACAACTCATGGAACCCTCATCATCAAAGGATTCCAGCATCAGAGCTTCTTCTTTTTCTTTTAGATTTGATTGGCAGTTGGCAACCAGCTTACAGGTGCATTACTGCCACGTACTTCCCTCTATATCATCACTCTTCTTTGTATAAAGAGTTCTTATAAGGAGCTCTGAACAACTCCTTAGGTGTGAAAAAATTATCTGTCCTTGGACTGTGTCCTCGTCGGCGTCAACAGCTGTGCCTGCCAGCCAGCCGTATATGATGCCTTCTTATAGCTACAATTTTTAATCATCAGCATCAAAGGATCCCCGCATTTAATAGTTTGTCTATGACATCTTGTGGGATGTCTATGGCATCATATAGGATCATGTGGGTCTATGATGTCTATGACATAATAGGACATCATATAGCCTGTGGATCATTTCCTATGATCTATGGGCTATCAAAAGCTGGTCGACGCTGCTGAGAGCTCGCCGGCTGGCGGCCAGCACAGCTATTGACTCCGCCGAGGACACAGTCCAAGGATGGATATTTTTTTTCCACACATAAGGAGCTGTTCAGAACTCCTAATAAGAACTCATTATACAAAGATATAGAGTGATGATAATCAAGTCAGTGGTGGTAATGCACCTGTAAGCTGGTTGCCAACCGCCAATAAAATCTAAAAGAAGAAGAGAGGACCAGTCGTTGGCTAGGAATGAAATGGAGTGGTGCCATCTGGGCTTCTAAGGCAAACGGCTAAACCGCGGGACACATACCCAGGCTTGACCAACCTGTGGTGGGCCTGCCTCAATGGAGGGTGTCTTGTGATAAATAGCCGAAACACCCTGTGATGCTAAGGCACTCAACTGACAATGTGTCCCGGCGGTGAAGCCCTATAGTAGCCATCTGTCAAGAACTCCCCATGGACTCAGAAGTGGTGCAAACATCAGGGATTCTAACAGCTAGTCCTTTCACTGAACCACTGCTGTGCAAAATGATGGATAGTAGAAAAAGCATATTGGCTGTCCGTATATAATGTGAGTGCTTTTCCCTTGCCTAATTTACAAGCTTCAGTTTGAGGCTTGCAAGGAACTCAGCTGCTTGTGCAGAATAATGCAATGGGAGTTTTTGTGCCCTTAAAATTGTGTCATGGGTGACCACTGCGACACCAGACAAGTTTGAACCAGTACAATCACTTTTGGAGGAGCCGTCAACAAACAATGTGAGATCAGAGTCCTCCAAAGGTGTGTCCTGCAAATCAGGGTGTGGCAATGTTTCACTCTCGATATTTGCCAAACAGTCATGAGGTTTGCCTTGTGCTGAAATTGGCAACAAGCTTGCTGGATTTGTTACCATGCAACAATGGTTAGATGAGGCTGTAGTAAATAACACTGTCATGCATGCAAGGTGTCTGGATGGTAAGAGAACTGGTATTTTACTTTGTGACAAGATAACTGATACTGCATCTTTAGGGTCAAGGGATGAAAAAGAATGAGCCCTGCTGAGGCCTGCACCGCCATAGAGGCAGCTATGACAGCCTGCACACATGGTGGCACTGCCCTCGTCACAGAGTCTAACCTTGAAGAATAAAATGCTACTGGATGCATTTTTGTACCACTTGGTTGGAGAAGGACTGACGTCATGTGTCCCTCTCTACAATCAACCATTTGCACAAATGTTTTTTTGTAATTGGTTTTTTTTTGTAAAAAAGTTTTTTTTTTTTTTTTCATTTTAACAAAAGCGTCTTCTGCATCAGGTGTCCACTCAATTTTGTTCACCTGAGCCATGGGTGTTTTGTAAATGAGATCAGATAAGGGTTGTACTTCAAATGAGTAATTTGCAGTCCAAGCGCAACAGTAATTTAATGTACCCAGAAATGACATCATGTCTCTTTTTAGATGGGTTTTGGTGCTGACAAAATGGCTTGTTTTAAAACAGGATCAACATGTCTGCCTGCTGCTGACAGAATGTGCCCTAAATATTTGATCTCTTTTTTCCACAACTGTAATTTTTCCTTGTTGACTTGACTTTCTGACCTTGATCTGCTAGAAATAGCAGTAAGACAATGGTGTCTTGTTTGCATGTTTCTTCATCAGGTGATGCCAGCAAGATGTTGTCAATGTAAAGGAGCAACTGGCTCCCATTAGGAGGAATAAACTGTGCAAAATTTGCAGACATTGCCTGTGAAAAAATAGTTGGTGATTCACAGTAACCTTGTGGTAACTGGTGAATGTGTTCCTTTTGTTTTCAAATGTGAATGCAAACCAAAACTGATGATCTGGATGTATTGGGATGCTGAAAAAAAGCGTTGCAGATGTTTGTCACTGTGAAATATTGCATGTGTGGTTGCAGGTCATTTAACAAAGTGTGTGGGTCAGGGACAGAAACAGCTCTTGGGATGACTACTATGTTTACCTCCTGAAGGTCCTGGACCATCCTTCAGGCGGAAAATGGTCCAGCCAGGAAACAAAGGCATGTTACATGGAGAATTTGGCCATGGTACAATGACCCCTGCTGCTTTCAGTTCCTCTATTTCTGGTTTGATGCCCTCTTGAGCCTCAGGACATAGAGGATACTGTCTTTGGTATGGCCTATAATGTGATTTTACCTGGTCTTATGAGACGAGACAGCATTCATCCCACTTTGGATGGTGCTTCTCATTTATCTAACAATCTGGCATCTTTTTTATCCAAATTTCCAAAACCCTGACTACTCAGAGTTGGGACCAGGAAGCAGAGTCGCAGTCTTACACGCCTCTCTGCAGCTCCTCTTCATCTGCCACCCCTCAGCTTAGCCCCTGTCTTCCCCATCAGAGAATCGTTGTCTGCTCCCTCCAAAGTAAATAAAAATATAATGTATAAGCATCCCAAAGTGATAAAGCAAAATATTGGTAAAACTCAAATTAAACATAAAGCCTCTAAATTGAATGATTTGGCCTCTGTTCCTCCTCATAATTTAAAAATTAAATGTGGTTTATTAAATATTAGGTCTCTAACTCCCAAGTCTCCATAGTTAGTCCATGATTTGTTAATTGATCATCAGATTGATTTAATTTCCCTTACAGAGACTTGGTTAGGGCAAGAGGATTATGTTGGTTTAAATGAATCAACTCCCTCTGGTTATTTAAACTGTCAAAATCCCAGAAGTTCTGGTCGTGGAGGAGGAGTAGCAACAATTTACCATTCCAAATTACTAGTTAATGTAAAGCAAAAAACATGTTATAATTCCTTTGAGGGCCTGGTCCTCAGTATTGGGCACTTTAGCAATTTTAGGTTAAACCCAATTTTATTTTTCCTGGGACCAGGAAGCAGAGTCGCAGTCTTACACGCCTCTCTGCAGCTCCTCTTCATCCACCACCCCTCAGCTTAGTCCCTGTCTTCCCCATCAGAGAATCGTTGTCTGCTCCCTCCAAAGTAAATAAAAATATAATGTATAAGCATCCCAAAGTGATAAAGCAAAATATTGGTAAAACTCAAATTAAACATAAAGCCTCTAAATTGAATGATTTGGCCTCTGTTCCTCCTCATAATTTAAAAATTAAATGTGGTTTATTAAATATTAGGTCTCTAACTCCCAAGTCTCTGTTAGTCCATGATCTGTTAATTGATCATCAGATTGATTTAATTTCCCTTACAGAGACTTGGTTAGGACAAGAGGATTATGTTGCTTTAAATGAATCAACTCCCTCTGGTTATTTAAACTGTCAAAATCCCAGAAGTTCTGGTCGTGGAGGAGGAGTAGCATCAATTTACCATTCCAAATTACTAGTTAATGTAAAGCAAAAAACATGTTATAATTCCTTTGAGGGCCTGGTCCTCAGTATTGGGCACTTTAGCAATTCCAGGTTAAACCCAATTTTATTTGCCATAGTTTATCGTCCCCCATCAACCTATTCAGAATTTTTATCCGAATTTCCTGATTTCTTAGCTGATTTAGTGCTGAAATCTGATAGAATAATTATAGTAGGGGACTTTAATATACATGTGGATGTAGATAGTGACTGCCTTAATGTGGCTTTTAATTCAATATTAGACTCGATTGGGTTTTCTCAGAAAGTAGGAAATTCTACTCATTACCTCCACCATACATTGGACCTAGTTCTGACATATGGCATAGAAATAGAAAATCTTGTAGTGTCTCCTCATAACCCTGTACTGTCAGACCATTGTCTGTTAACCTTTGATTTTACTATTTCTGACTATTTGGCTCCAAAAGAAAAATATTATCACAGTAGATGCCTCTCAGATGATGCTGTTTCCAAATTTATGCAGATTGTTTTCTCTATGCCATGTGTCAACACAACGGAAATAAGCTATAGACAGCTTGCTCCTTCTGTAATTGATAACATGGTGGATAGTGTTTCAGCTTCTCTGCATCAGGCTCTAGACTTGGTGGCCCCCTTAAAAAAGAAAAAGTCTAATCAGAGATTTTTAACTCCTTGGTTCAACACAGAAACTCGTAGCTTAAAACAGAAGACTCGTCAATTAGAAAGAAAATGGCGCTCTACTAATTTAGATGAAATCTATTTAGCTTGGAGAAATCATCTTTTAATTTATAAAAAATCTCTTAGAAAAGCTAGAACGAGTTATTACTCTGCATTAATAGAAGAGAACAAGAATAATCCCAGGTTTCTTTTCAGTACTGTAGCCAGGTTGACAAAGAGTCAGGACTCTGTCAATCCTAGCATCCCCTTAGAGCTTACTAGTCAGGACTTTATGAACTTTTTCAATAATAAAATTTCATCCATCAGAGATAAAATCAATCAGATTCTTCCCACAGTTAACTTAAATACTGTAACTACTACAACTCCTTCTATTGATGTCTGTCTTGATGAGTTTACTCCAATCGACCTTTGTGAGTTAGACAAAATAGTTTCCTCATCCAAACCTTCAACTTGTCTTTTAGACCCTATTCCTACCAGGTTATTTAAAGAAGTCTTCCCACTTATTGGTAGCTTTATTCTTCATATAATCAATTCTTCATTAACTTTAGGCCATGTACCGCAGGCTTTTAAAACGGCTGTAATTAAACCCTTACTCAAAAAGCCAACGCTAGATCCAGGAGCTTTAGCTAACTATAGACCAATCTCTAATCTCCCTTTCATTTCAAAAATCTTAGAAAGAGTTGTTGCTACGCAATTATTTGACCACCTGCAGGGAAATGGTTTATTTGAGGAGTTTCAATCTGGGTTTAGAATCCATCATAGCACTGAAACAGCCTTAGCGAAGGTCACTAACGACCTCCTCATTGCATCTGATAATGGACTAGTTTCTGTACTTGTCCTTTTAGATCTTAGTGCAGCTTTTGATACTATTGATCATAATATTCTACTTGATAGATTAGAACACTATGTTGGACTTAATGGAACTTCGTTGCAGTGGTTTAGATCTTATTTATCTGATAGGTTCCAGTTTGTTCATGTAAATGATGAATTTTCTCTCAGCTCAAAGCTTAGTCATGGAGTTCCACAGGGATCTGTGCTTGGCCCTACTCTTTTTAGTTTATATATGCTTCCGTTAGGCAACATTATTAGAAAGCACTGTATACATTTTCACTGTTATGCAGATGACACACAATTATACCTGTCAATGAAGCCAGATGATACTAATCAATTAGCCAAGTTAGAAGCCTGTCTTAAGGAAATCAAAGTTTGGATGACTTGTAATTTCCTGCTATTAAATTCAGATAAGACTGAAGTCATTCTTGTTGGTCCAAAAAACCTTAGAAATTCCTTTCCAAATCAAACTTTCAGTTTGGATGCAGTTACTCTTTCTCTTAATAGCTCTGTGAGGAACCTTGGAGTTATTTTTGATCAGGATTTGTCCTTCAATTCACATATTAAATTTGTTTCTAAGACTGCCTTCTATCATTTGCGTAATATTGCCAAGATTAGGAGCATCTTGTCTCAGAGTGATGCTGAGAAGCTGATCCACGCTTTTGTTAGCTCGAGATTAGATTATTGTAATTCTTTATTATCAGGCTGTCCTAAAACATCTTTAAAAAGTCTTCAGCTGATCCAAAATGCTGCAGCAAGAGTTTTAACAGGTACTAGAAAGAGAGATCATATCTCTCCGGTTCTGGCCTCCCTTCATTGGCTTCCCATAGAGTTTAGAATTAAGTTTAAAATCCTTCTTCTTACTTACAAAGCTCTAAACAATCAGGCTCCTTTTTATTTAAAAGATCTGATACTACCGTATCATCCTAACAGAGCACTACGCTCCCAAAATGCAGGTTTACTTGTAATACCTAGAATCTCCAAAAGTACAATGGGAGGCAGAGCCTTCAGTTATCAAGCTCCTCTCCTGTGGAATCAGCTGCCAATCTGGATTCGGGAGTCAGACTCGATCTCTGTTTTTAAGAATAGGGCTAAAACCTACCTTTTTGATATAGCCTACAATTAGGGAGGGATCATGTGTTTCTGAACCCTCCCTTAGTTATGCTGCTAATAGGTTTAGTCAGCCGGGGGACCTCCAGTAATGCACTGGGCCTCACTCCTTTCCTCACTCTCTATGAAATATTTTTTTTTTGCTGGTCATTAACATTTGTTTGTTCTCTCCCATAGATTGAGTCCCCATCGTGCTGTTTGCTCTCTACATGTCTGTTCTTTTCTTCTTCTCTGTCCCCTCACCCCCCAGCCAGTCGCAGCAGATGACTGCCCCTCCCTGAGCCTGGTTCTGCTGGAGGTTTCTTCCTGTTAAAAGGGAGTTTTTCCTCTCCACCGTCGCCAAGTGCTTGCTCACAGGGGATCGCCTGATTGCTGGGGTCTTTCTGCAACTGTGGGGGTCCTCCCTACAGTTGATAGTGCTATGAGATGACTGTTGTTGTGAAATGGCGCTATATAAATAAAGTTGAATTGAATTGAATTTGCCATAGTTTATCGTCCCCCATTAACCTACTCAGAATTTTTATCCAAATTTGCTGATTTCTTAGCTGATTTAGTGCTGAAATCTGATAGAATAATTATAGTAGGGGACTTTAATATACATGTAGATGTAGATAGTGACTGCCTTAATGTGGCATTCAATTCAATATTAAACTCGATTGGGTTTTCTCAGAAAGTAGGAAATTCTACTCATTACCTCCACCATACATTGGACCTTGTTCTGACATATGGCATAGAAATAGAAAATCTTGTAGTGTCTCCTCATAACCCTGTACTGTCAGACCATTGTCTGTTAACCTTTGATTTTACAATTTCTGACTATTTGGCTCCTAAAGAAAAATATTATTACAGTAGATGCCTCTCAGATGATGCTGTTTCCAAATTTATGCAGATTGTTTCCTCTATGCCATGTGTCAACACAACGGAAATAAGCTATAGACAGCTTGCTCCTTCTGTAATTGATAACCTGGTGGATAGTGTTTCAGCTTCTCTGCATCAGATTCTAGACTTGGTGGCCCCCTTAAAAAAGAAAAAGTCTAATCAGAGATTTCTAACTCCTTGGTTCAACACAGAAACTCGTAGCTTAAAACAGAAGACTCGTCAATTAGAAAGAAAATGGCGCTCTACTAATTTAGATGAAATCTATTTAGCTTGGAGAAATCATCTTTTAATTTATAAAAAAAATCTCTTAGAAAAGCTAGAACGAGTTATTACTCTGCATTAATAGAAGAGAACAAGAATAATCCCAGGTTTCTTTTCAGCACTGTAGCCAGGTTGACAAAGAGTCAGGACTCTGTCAATCCTAGCATTCCCTTAGAGCTTACTAGTCAGGACTTTATGAACTTTTTCAATAATAAAATTTCATCCATCAGAGATAAAATCAATCAGATTCTTCCCACAGTTAACTTAAATACTGTAACTACTACAACTCCTTCTATTTTTCTCTGTCTTGATGAGTTTACTCCAATCGACCTTTGTGAGTTAGACAAAATAGTTTCCTCATCCAAACCTTCAACTTGTCTTTTAGACCCTATTCCTACCAGGTTATTTAAAGAAGTCTTCCCACTTATTGGTAGCTTTATTCTTCATATAATCAATTCTTCATTAACTTTAGGCCATGTACCACAGGCTTTTAAAACGGCTGTAATTAAACCCTTACTCAAAAAGCCAACGCTAGATTCAGGAGCTTTAGCTAACTATACACCAATCTCTAATCTCCCTTTCATTTCAAAAATCTTAGAAAGAGTTGTTGCTACGCAATTATTTGACTACCTGCAGGGAAATGGTTTACTTAAAGAGTTTCAATCTGGGTTTAGAATCCATCATAGTACTGAAACAGCCTTAGCGAAGGTCACTAACGACCTCCTCATTGCATCTGATAATGGACTAGTTTCTGTACTTGTCCTTTTAGACCTTAGTGCAGCTTTTGATACTATCGATCATAATATTCTACTTGATAGATTAGAACACTATGTTGGACTTAATGGAACTTCGTTGCAATGGTTTAGATCTTATTTATCTGATAGGTTCCAGTTTGTTCATGTAAATAATGAGTTTTCTTTCAACTCAAAGCTTAGTCATGGAGTTCCACAGGGATCTGTGCTAGGCCCTACTCTTTTTAGTTTATATATGCTTCCGTTAGGCAACATTATTAGAAAGCACTGTATACATTTTCATTGTTATGCAGATGACACACAATTATACCTGTCAATGAAGCCAGATGATAGTAATCAATTAGCCAAGTTAGAAGCCTGTCTTAAGGAAATCAAAGCTTGGATGACTTGTAATTTCCTGCTATTAAATTCAGATAAGACTGAAGTCATTCTTGTTGGTCCAAAAAAACCTTAGAAATTCCTTTCCAAATCAAACTTTCAGTTTGGATGCAGTTACTCTTTCTCTTAATAGCTCTGTGAGGAACCTTGGAGTTATTTTTGATCAGGATTTGTCCTTCAATTCATATATTAAATTTGTTTCTAAGACTGCCTTCTATCATTTGCGTAATATTGCCAAGATTAGGAGCATCTTGTCTCAGAGTGATGCTGAGAAGCTGATCCACGCTTTTGTTAGCTCGAGATTAGATTATTGTAATTCTTTATTATCAGGCTGTCCTAAAACATCTTTAAAAAGTCTTCAGCTGATCCAAAATGCTGCAGCAAGAGTTTTAACAGGTACTAGAAAGAGAGATCATATCTCTCCGGTTCTGGCCTCCCTTCATTGGCTTCCCATAGAGTTTAGAATTAAGTTTAAAATCCTTCTTCTTACTTACAAAGCTCTAAACAATCAGGTTCCTTTTTATTTAAAAGATCTGATACTACCGTATTATCCTAACAGAGCACTACGCTTCCAAAATGCAGGATTACTTGTAATACCTAGAATCACCAAAAGTACAATGGGAGGCAGAGCCTTCAGTTATCAAGCTCCTCTCCTGTGGAATCAGCTGCCAATCTGGATTCGGGAGTCAGGCTCGATCTCTGTTTTTAAGAATAGGGCTAAAACCTACCTTTTTGATATAGCCTACAATTAGGGAGGGATCATGTGTTTCTGAACCCTCCCTTAGTTATGCTGCTAATAGGTTTAGTCAGCAGGGGGACCTCCAGTAATGCACTGGGCCTCACTCCTTTCCTCACTCTCTATGAAATATTTTTTTTGCTGGTCATTAACATTTGTTTGTTCTCTCCCATAGATTGAGTCCCCATTGTGCTGTTTGCTCTCTACATGTCTGTTCTTTTCTTCTTCTCTATCCCCTCACCCCCCAGCCAGTCGCAGCATATGACTGCCCCTCCCTGAGCCTGGTTCTGCTGGAGGTTTCTTCCTGTTAAAAGGGAGTTTTTCCTCTCCACCGTCGCCAAGTGCTTGCTCACAGGGGATCGCCTGATTGCTGGGGTCTTTCTGCAACTGTGGGGGTTCCCCCCTACAGTTGATAGTGCTGTGAGATGACTGTTGTTGTGAAATGGCGCTATATAAATAAAGTTGAATTGAATTTTGCATTTATTTTGACCAACTCTGCATTTTTTAACCCTGCATCTGCCTTCGCTGTTGAACACAATGAATATGAAATTTGTAAGAGCGTATGTTCCTTCTCTTGTGTTAATGTAAAAAGTGATCAAATGGGTAAGCTGGGAACATCAATGTGGACCTCCTTTTGCACTGTGGTCATCCAGTTCAAAGACAGTGAGTAGATATCAAGTTCTGAGGAATATTGAACCTTTGGGTTGGAAGTTTGCTTGCAAGACTGACCATATTTCTCTGCTGTGGTCACAAACCCACCTACATCCTTCCACTCCATGTGTTTGGGTTTGACCAATGAGATGAGGGGAGCCTCTCAGTGTTTAAATTGCCTACTATCCTCATCAGACAACACAACAGATGCGCTCACATATCCCCTTGGTGACCAATACAGATTTTTAATGACCAGTCTGAAGGATGGATTTGAAAGGAATGTTTTTTCATAATTTGGGTCTGGGCCACTCAAATTCCTGACATACATGTTGCAATAATATTGATTTGTAGCCTGATGTGTAGTAGGGATTTTTGACTCAAAATATTGCATAGCTTTTGTGTGCAGGTCTGATGTCACTGAGTGTGGTCCGGCCGAAACCGAAGGCAGTGAGTAGCAGTACCTGGGCAAATTTAAATCCTGCGATACATTTATTCCTTCCACATGTGGAAAACATGATGCCCTCATACCATTATCCATTGGGATTATGGGAATATTGAGGGCTGTGAGGAGATCCTTTCCCAGATGGTTGACAGGGCAGGCTTCACACAATATGAAACAACCTTCTGCCATGTCACCGGTGACAGGGTCTTTTACCTTGACATTTTTTAAAAGGTGGTCTGTTTTTAACTTACAATTTGTGGCTTTTAGAGTTATTTTTTTCATCTGATTTTATAAAATTGTGAATGTCTGCAACTGTTATTACCGATCTGCACACTCCTGTGTCACATAGAAACTTTATTGGAATGCCCTGAACCTGCAGCATCACTTCAGGTAAACACTGCATTGTCAGCATCAAATCAAAGTCAGGTAAATGGAAAATGTCTGTTATGACAGTGTTAGCATCAATAGTTGCACTTAACTTTGGTGTGGTCAGTCAGGCAGTCAGCCCGTGAGGTCCTCCATCCCCTCCCCACTGCTACAGGCATTCAGAACAATGCTTCCGCCAATGGCCCCTTTGTCCACATTGATGACAAACGTCATGTTCCCCTTGCCGCGGCCAGCCTGCCCCACATCTCCTTCCATCTCCCCTCCACCGCTAAGGTCTTGCTACGGTGCCACCCTGAAAGATAGAATCAGGGGAAGCCCCCCCCCCCCCGTGTCTGTAATCACATAAACAAGAGTTGGTTTTTCTTTCAGTTTTTTGTTCTCCTTCTCTTTCCTTTCCTCTTCTATTGTCTCTGCATGTTTTGCATAGGTTAACACATCACCAAATGCACAGGTGCGGTATGTGACCAAATGTTTGCAGACGTAACCAGCCAGGAATGGGTGCATGTTTTGCAAAAAGACACTTTCAAACGCTGTCAATAAGGCTCCACACCTGAATCATTCTCAGCCTTTATTAAACCAGAATGGCTATCAAAAACCTCTTGTAACCTGGTTCTATAGGCCTCAACACTTCCATCCTTCCTTTGTGTTGTGGTTTGAATTCTGGTCCAGTCATGCTTTACACGCCATTTATTTTGAATGCAAACATTTAACTCTCTTACACGATGTTGTAAGTTAGTACTTTTTGGAGGAAGAGTTTTACCAGTGGCATCTCTTGAACTCCAATTACCCAAAACCATACACCAATCAACTTTCAAAACCTTTCTGTAAGCTCGTTCCGTCCCATGACCATTTAATTTAAAGCTGTCAAGGAGATTTGCTATTCCTTCAAAAAACTGTGGGTTTATCTTTTGGATGCGGAATTTCTTTCACTGCTTCAGAGAAATCGGCATCAGTCCATGGTCTGTAGACCAGAACTGTGGGTTGAAACTGTGGTGCACCTGGGTTAGCCTCAACTTCTCCAGGTGGTCCTACATAAGCTGGATTTTAAAGTTCAATCATAGGATATTGTTCAGTGGCAGCATATGTTTCATAATTTTCAGGCTTAATGGGTGGAATTGATGGAGAATGTGGATAAGGGTGTCCATATTTACTTAACTCTTTGGCACCCCTTGGTGGCTGATCCCAGGTACCCCAGTCCTTTTGTTTTTTTGGTTTGACGTCAGCGGGCAGAGGAGTAGAGACGAGTGGATGTGGGGTGACGTCAGCCGCAGCTTCTCCAGCATGAAGTTCTGTGAGATCGGGATAGATGGGCTCAACAGCGGGGGGATATGGAGGAGGAGCAGAAACACGGCCCCTTGCCCCCATGTCACACTTGTCATGCACCATGGAAGAGACAGAACACATACGTATTTGTCAAATCCTTTTTTTTTTTTTTTTTTTTTACCATGGTCAATTTTTTCAGATTTATCATCAGATTTAGACAAGGTCCAAGTCAGCCTGTCATTTTTTTTTTTTTTTTGCCATCTCAAGCCACTGCTGTGCCTCAACTAAGCTATATTTCAGCTGCTTTCGCCTACTGTCATCTGATACCCGTTTTATTTGAGAAAAGAGATTTTTGCAGTCCATCACTTTTAACCCTCCTGAGAAGCCAAAACGCTTCAGCCATTTCGCTAAATACCGAGTACAATCTTTATCCTTCCTGTGCATATATGTGCCGTCCCCCGTTAAAACAAAATCCCATTCTTATCCTCTCGCGCTCCACAACAGCACAACACGCATCTTCCCTTCCTGCCACTTCAAAAGATCTTGCTCTTCCTACCTCTTGCAATCTCTCCCTCTACTAAAACAATTGCCCATTCTTTCATCAAAGTAACCCGTGAAAATGTTATTTATTAAAAACACACACACAAACACATACGAATGACCAGATGAGCACACTGCAGTTATTATTTCAATTTAGTTATTTTATCTTAGTCTAAAGGCTATTTAATTCTATTTTTAGCTTATTTTGAGTTATTTCTTATGGTATTTTAGTTGTTTTTAAAGCTACTCATTATTTTAATGCTATTTCTTATTATAACTTTTTTCTAGTTTATTTTGGCCGGTAATATTTCTCCGCAGGTACTGTACCTTCCACAGCCGCTGTAACCTTCCGTGCTGATATTGCTCTGTGATGAGCACTCCGCCCTGATATCACTTCATGGGTACTGTACCTTCCATTGCTGATATCACTCTGTGGTCTGCACTCCGCACCGATGTCACTCCGCGGTACTATGCATCCTTCCGCACGCTTATTTCCCAATTTTAGACTCAAACTAAAATCCAGTAAAAATGCATTTATTACTGAGTGGTTCCATTTAACTGCGGTACTTTCATGACCAGACTCGAACCCGCTGGTACCAAATTCTACTCGTAATCCTATCACCGGACTGGAACCAACCGTATCAGATGTCTAAACCATTAATAGATATAATAAAGTTTATTTAGTAAATTATATTTATCTCTAATAAATATAATTAAATTTACTCATTTCCATCTGCCCCGGTTCAACTTTGTCACTCTCCGCCTTGGCGCTCCACACCGCCTCTTGCTGTCGCCTCGCTTCAGCCAACCGCTTTCAATTGGGAGGTGGGCAGGAGGTCTTTCCAGCAGCCCGTGCACTGGCAGAGAGAACGGTCCAAGCACTGCAGGTCTGGAGAAAAGATGTCTGGAGTCTCTGATCGGTGCATCAGATATGTTGGAAAAATTCTTCAGTCATAGAATCAGGCAGGATTGAAGTTTCAGGACCTACACTGAATCTGTCCTTTTCTACATCAAATGCTGTGTAGAAAATGTGACCATCATCAAACACATCCGGGCATTTCCAAACCGCAAACCCTGGATGACCAGTGAAGTCCAGGCTCTGATCAAAGCCAGCAACTCAGCCTTCAGACTGAGGGACAGCTCTCTGCACAACACTGCCAGAGCTAACTTGAGGAGAGGCATAAAACTTGCTAAAAACACCTATAGGAGGGAGGTGGAGGGCTTCCTCACAGACAACAACCCCCAACAGATGTGAAAAGGCATCCAGGCCCTCACCAACTACAGGGTTCAGGGCCCCCCAGCATCAGACAGCAGCCTCACTCTGGCAGAGGAGCTTAACAGCTTCTTTGCCCGGTTTGAGCACACCTCCCCCCCAAACCCCTTCCTGGAAGACATCTCCAGAGCCTCCTGTCTCAGAAGAATCAAGGCCATCACAGAAGACCCCTCACATCCCACCCACCACCTGTTTGATCTGCTTCCCTCTGTACGATAGTTCAGATAGATCAGATCCCACACCTCCAGACTGACAGTTCCTTCCCCTGGGCCATCCAAACTGCAGTCAGAGCGTCCCCCCGGACACTCACATGTACATAACTGAGGACCTTTTAATTATCACTATAAATCACCTGTCGTTGCATTCCTCACTTTCATGTATATTGACCCATCCATGAAATCAATACTGTGCGTATTTTCCATAATCCTTGCGCCATTTTATTCTATTATATGTTCTGTACTCCGCACTCTCATAAGATAAGATAAGATAAGATAAGCCTTTATTAGTCCCACAACGGGGAAATTCCAGGATTGCAACAGCACAGGGATAGCAACACTCAGAGCAACAATCAGAAGGCAAGAAAAAAAACAAGGAAGCAAGAGCAGCTAATATACATATGTACATATTACTATAAAATATATATATACACACACACACAGACACACAGTGCAGAGCATTGTAGCTGGATGGAATAAATATATGAATATATAAACACACAGTGCAGAGCATTGTAGCTAGATGGAATAAATATGTAAATATATAAACACCCACAGTACGGAGCATTGCAGCTAGGTGGAATAAATATGTAAGTATATAAACACACACAGTGCGGAGCAATGTAGCTAGATGGAATAATATGTAGATATATAAAAACACAGTGCGGAGCATTGTAGCTAGATGGAATAAATATATAGATATATAAATATAAACACACCCAGTGCTGAGCATTGTAGCTAGATGGAATAAATATGTAAATATATAAACACACACAGTGCAGAGCATTGTTGCTAGATGGGATGAAACAGCATAACCATCTACTTAGTTATCCAACATGGTATGATTATGTGCCCATACATATTCTCACCCTCCATAGCGATCGGTATTTTCCTAGTTGTATGCCGGAGGGGACCATTGTGTAAGTCTATTGCATCTTTTGCATTAAAAAAACTATTAGTTTGTTGCGTCTTTTTGCTATCTCTGCGAGCAGCCCTGCTTAGGTTGTACAGTCTGACAGCCGTTGGTAGGAAGGACCTACGAAACCTCTCGGTTGTGCACCTGGGATGATGTAGTCTGCTGCTAAATGAGCTCCTCAGTGCATTCAGTATGTCCTGCATAGGGTGGAACTCGGACTCCAGCAGAGATGACAGTTTAGCCACCGTCCTTCTCTCTCCTATCTCCTCCACCGGATCAAGGCGCTGCCCCAGGACAGAGCTAGCTTTCTTAATCAGTTTGTTCAGTCTCTTCCTATCGGCTGCAGTAATGCCACTGCCCCAGCAGACCACTCCAAAAGTGATGGCTGATGCCACCACCGTGTCATAGAATGTCTTCAGCAGCGCCCCTTGTACACCAAAAGACCTGAGTCTCCTCAGCCGGAACAGCCTGCGCTGTCCCTTCTTGTAGAGTGCGTCAGTATTGTGTGACCAGTCTAGTTTATTGTTCAGATGAACACCCAGGTACTTATAAGATGTCACCATCTCGATGTCTGTTCCCTGTATATTTACTGGTGCTGTGAGGGGCTGCCCATGCCTGCGGCAGTCCACCACCAGCTCCTTAGTTTTCCTTGCGGTGATCTGGAGGCAGTTCCGATGGCACCAGTCCACGAAGTCCTGGATAAGCCCTCTGTACTCAGCTTCATCTCCATTGGAGATGAGGCCAACGATCGCAGAGTCATCAGAGAACTTCTGTAGATGGCAGTGTGTTGTGTTGTGTGAGAAGTCCGCAGTATAAAGAGTGAACAGGAAGGGAGCCAGCACCGTTCCCTGGGGGGCCCCCGTGCTACTGATGATCGTGTCGGACACACAGTCCCGGGTTCTCACAAACTGAGGCCGGTTCGTGAGGTAGTCCAGGATCCATGATGACAGGTGCTGGTCCACCCCTGCGCGCAGCAGCTTGTCCTTCAGGATCATCGGTTGGATGGTGTTGAAAGCACTGGAGAAGTCAAAGAACATGATCCTCACCATATTCCCGGGCTTCTCCAGGTGGGACAGAGAATGGTGAAGGAGGAAGATCACCACATCCTCCACCCCAATGCCATGCTGGTAGGCGAACTGGAGTGGATCCATCGCTGGTTCCACCAGGGGGCGGAGGTGAGCAAGGAGCAGTCTCTCCAGGGTCTTCATCAAGTGGGACGTCAAGGCCACCGGTCTGTAGCTGTTCAGGTCTTTGGGGTGGGAAGTTTTTGGTACAGGTACCACACAAGATGTTTTCCACAGCTGTGGTACCCTCCCCAGCTTCAGGCTCAGGTTGAAGATGTACGTCACAATCCCACACAGCTGGTCTGCACAGGACTTGAGGAGCTTTGTGCTGATGCCGTCCGGTCCCGACGCCTTCCTCGCCTTGATCTTCCTCAGCTCCGTCCTCACCTGGGTCCTGGTCAGGGTCAGGATGGGGGGCTGTGTGTTGGGAGTGGGGGGGGGTGTTGGTGGAGTGGGGAGTGGGCAGCAGGACTTGATTTCTTTAGAGGCAGCAGTGGTTGTTGTGCAGTCAGGGGGGAGGGCGGTTGGTCAAACCTATTGAAAAACAGATTCAGGTTGTTCGCCCACTCCCTGCCCCCCGTGGCCTGGGGGGAGGTATTCTGGAGCCCAGAGATGGTTTTGAGGTTTCTCCAGACCCCGCTGATGTCGCTCTGTTGCAACTTGTCCTCCATCTTCTTCCTGAAGCTGTCCTTGCCTTCTCTGATCTTTCTCCTCAGCTCCCTCTGTACGGACTTCAACATCTCCCTGTTCCCCGACCTGAAGATCCTCTTCTTCTCTCTCAGAAGTGTTTTAATCTCAGGGTTGATCCAGGGTTTGTTGTTTGAGCAACACCGTATCGTCTTGGTGGGAACGGATTTGTCCACACAGAAGCTGAGGTAGCCCGTGAAGGTGTGAATGAGGCCATCGATGTCCTCACCATGTGGATCGCAGAGCTGCTTCCAGGCGGTGGCTTCAAAACAGCCTTTTAGAGTGTCCATTGTCTCCTCAGACCATAACTCCACTGTGCGCATGGCCGGACGTTGTCTGTGCACTAGGGGTTTGTACACCGGCCGGAGATGAACCAAGTTGTGATCCGATCTCCCGAGTGGGGGGAGTTGTGATGAGGTGTACGCCTCCTTAGTGTTTGCGTAGAATAAGTCCAGTGTTTTATTGTCTCTAGTGTGGCATGTGACATACTGGGTGAACGTGGGTAGAATGGGAGACAGTGAAACATGGTTGAAATCGCCTGAGATGAGGAGAAGAGCATCTGGGTGTTCTGTCTGCAGCCTGCTGGTTACTGAATGGATGACGTCACGCGCTGTCCCAGCGTTCGCCGTCGGATTTGCATAAACAACAATGCAGATCACGTGTGAGTGTTCTCTCGGGAGATATGTAGGCCTCATGCTAACAGCTAGCAACTCAATGTCTTTGCTGCAGTGTCGTTGTTTAACAGTGATATGTCCCGGTCTGCACCAGTTGTTGTTAACATACATTATCACTCCACCGCCCCTTGCTTTGCCACTGTCTGGTGTTCGGTCAGCCCGTATCATGTGGAAACCCTCCAGCTCAATGTTAGCATCTGCTGCTAGTTCAGTTAGCCACGTCTCAGAAAACAAAAGGAGAGAGCACTCCCGGTATGTGCTATCATAACGGCAGATAGCCGCTAGCTCATCTACCTTTCCCAGTATAGAGCGTACATTTCCCATGACAACAGATGGAAGGGAGGGTCTGTACCTTATATTTTTTGTCCTCCGCCTTACTCCAGCCCGGCAGCCGCGGCGTTTTCGCCTCAGTTCTCTCGGTATGTCGAGTTTTTCCAATGGGACCGGGTGGCGGTTGAATGCTAGCAGCTCTTCCCTGCTGTATCGTATCCTGCTATAAACAGTGGCTCCGTCCACCGGCTCAGGAGACATTTGGGACGATCTGTGTGTCCGTGATATAAATGGAGTGAAAAAAGACGGATCAAAAAGAGAGAGGAAGGGAAAAAGACTCGGAATCGAGCCGCTGTTGCAAAAGGCAGCCGACTCGTGTGGCGCCGGGAGAGAAAAAAAACATAGTACATAGTTCCACCTACGAAGCCACTACTGTACCTATGTATATACAGTGGACTATTTAGCCACATTTCCACTATATAGTTCTGCGCTACTCTTTTCTTTTCTTTTTTACTGCGCCTCCATCACAACCGCGGAAAGCCGAGAATTGCTGGGGTGGGCGGGATCGAGGTGGTGCTACACTGCTGACGTATAAAGGACGAGACTGACTCCTCAACAACACAGAAAAAAATAGCAGATTACGAGCGGAGGATTTCCACGGTTTTTAACACAATGAATGTCTTTAACGAGACAAGAGAATTTTACAGGAGAAGACGACGTGGATTGAGACAACACACGTTGGAGCAGGAGAGGAGAATAGCGGTTGCCCAGGAGGAATCTGAAGCAGCTGCATATGAAGCAGAGATCATTCAGAGATCATTTCATTTGTTCAGTGTTCATGTGGATACATATGTCAAACGTCTTTTTTAAATAAAATGTTGTGCACTTTTAAACTACGTCGCCTCTGTTGTTCAAAACGGTTAAATGTTAACAGACGGTTAATTAAATGCTGAAACACCGGGGTAATTTAAAATTATGCAGAAGCTTAATCCTAAACCCCTTTAACTTACCAAATAATTTATAGTATTATAAAAAAAGCCAATCCAAATCTAGACCCATTTTGTATATTGTGTAATAATGATACACTGATGATAAACTGACTTCCCAAAAAAAGCAGCAGCTATACAACGCACTTTTGGTTTGATGGAATTGCCAATTGACCTTGAAATTATATGTGGAAACTTGTTATACTTCCAGTTAACTTTAACTTACAAAATAATTAAAAATATTATAAAAAAGCCAATCCAAATCTAGGCCCATTTTTTGTATTGTGTATCATTTGAGTATCATTGTACAATCTATTGTTATTTATAAGGGTTATCTGTTCAGTGGTGGCTAATTACACACTAAAACAACGTAGAAAATGACTGCAAAGAAAATGCTGCAGCTAGACAACTCACTTTTGATTTGATGGAATTGCCAATTGACCTTGGAATTATATGTGGAAACTTGTTATACTTCCAGTTAACTTTAACTTACCAAATAATTGATATTATAAAAAAAGCCAATCCAAATCTAGGCCCATTGTGTATCATTTTTCCAATCTATTGTTATTTATAAGGGTTATCTGTTCAGTGGTGGCTAATTACACACTAAAACAACGTAGAAATGACTCAAAAAAAAATATGCTGCAGCTAGATAACTCACTTTTGGTTTGATGGAAATGCCAATGAACCTAGAAATTTTATGATGAAACTTTTTTTAATCCTACTAAATACACTGACATTGTCACACTGCCAACACCAAATTATAATTTTCTTTTTCAAAACAAAGATCACTATGGATCTATTGAATCACAATAGCATAGGTTTATCATATACATGTCAACGTTTACAACATCGAAAATGTTATATTTGGGTTTACATGTATGGGTATTTTCGCTTTATATTATACTAGACTGCTTATAATTTATTGGAATTCTCAGAATTTGGAATGCCGATATAACATTCAATTCACATGTACTTACCTTTTACCCAATTCGACTTTCACCTTTATCAGTGTCTACTGCTGAATGTAAATTACACCTGTGCAACTGCTTACAATTTTACTTAAAAACTGTACCCAATGTAGAGCAATGGATACAACAGTGGTAATATTTATTAAATTTAACAATAACAATTACATTACCATTAAAAATCTTGACACCTTTATGGCTGAACAGCAGGATTAGGGTCATATGAGGCAATGGAATGTGTATGTAATTATTCGCCTTTATCATCCAGTGTTATAATATACAAACCACACTTTTATCCAAAAGACTAACATTTTATTACATTACAAATATTCCCAAAACATGTTAACAAATGGGGAGCTTTCAGTACTTCGACCAGACTGCCAAAATGGTTTCAGAAGGCTCCGTGGAAGGAAGCGGTCTCTGTCAGCTCATCCCTTCTTAATGCGGCTAACTGCAGGTGTCTTTCGCGCTGTTCGAGCATCCTTTCATGGATCCGCATCTCCTCAGCATGATTCTGGGCCATCAGTGATGCAAGGTCTGCAATGTTGCTGGACCTCTTCAGCTTGCCTATACGAAAGACAGAAGTCATTGTATTTAGATAACACCGGATCAAAACATGTCAGAAAAAATATTATGGAATTAAACTGTTGAAAGCCTGTGGTAGGATGCTTCGTTGCTGTATTTAAGCTCAACTGTCATGTCGTTGCCCCTCAGTAGAGTGGACTTTAGAAACTTCTGTGGAGATGTGGTTAGGCCCCCCTTCATTTCAAAAAGGATTAATTGTAAAAAGTATTTTGATTTAATGGGTTATTTTTAAAAGAATTTCTTTGTACTGTGGCCTCATAAATCAGAATGGGTTAATAGTGTTAGCTGACTTGAAGAATTTCAATCAAGCATTTTGATTTGAAGTCGGTACATGTGCTCCTTTTTTTTTGTGAAAATACAACAGTATTTCACCACCAACACACCTATAACACTGGGCCACTGTAGCTATGAACACCCCTGAATCTAGTATTTTTATAAACGTAGAAAGACATTTTAAATTCCTTGTTATGCGTCTATAGCAAACAATCACATATAAAAACAACCGGGTGGTAATTTTCAGTTTGTTGTGCCTTACCAGCACTTGACTGGGAGATGCCGGGGCAGTCCAGTGAGGCGGACCCAAGGGATTTGAAAACTTTGTATAGAAGGAAAAAAACACACAATAACGCTCACAAACAAAGTGCAACATGTACCGCAAACACAAAACTTTTTAACCAGAATAAAATTAGCTTACGTCAGCGTTTTGTCCACGTGAATACTGAAATAAAAGCGCGATTCTGCAGCTTGATGCCAGGTAGCAGCAAGGTACAGAGGTAGCTAGCTATTAGCGGGCTAGCCATCACCACAATTGCCCACAATCAAACAACTTTCTTTATTGCTAAAATAAAGTGCGCTTTTGACCGAAAGGCAAGAAGACGGACAATAACAAAACAACACTCACCGTCACCGTTTTCCAACTGCGTGGCCGTGTCGAGTCCAAATTCTCTGCCAAAATAGCAGGCCGGACACTTCCTGGTATATTTTTTCATTGCAAGTTGCCCCACCAACTCGCTCTGGATGTAGTCATCGGCTATGAGGGACAGAAAAGTCCGCACCTCCTCGTTTGTTCATGGAATAAACTTGCGCGTGGACATCGTTATATGAGAACACAATTTTGAATCCAGTCACCGCGGTTACTCGCTGAAATTACAAATGGCGGACGTGTAGCTTCAACAGAAAACAAACGGACGCGTTTGTTGACGTTACGCCCTGACCAATCAGCGTTTAGCAGTCGATTGACGTCATTTCACACCTCGCTTTTCGCTCGCCTGTACCCTGCCTCTGAACAGGCACGAAAATCCTAACGGTTAAACCGTGAGGACTTGGGTGGAAATGGCGAAAAACCGAAACAAGTAAAAAAAAGTAAAGCCCAGGTGATACTGGTGGAAATGGGGCTTTTGTTATTTTTACTTTTACCTTTACCTCAGTTGTACGGTTAATTGTGTGTTCTGTAACTGTTTTATTTCAAATTCTTCTCATTTACTTTATTGTGCAGTAGCCTGGTGGAGTACCCACAATTTTATTGTGCTGTACAACTGTACAATGACAATACATCCTATTCTATTCTATTCTAATAATGCTTTTTAGGTCATGGGGGGCTGGAGCCTATCCCAGCGGCTTTGGGCAAGAGCCTGGTGCTGTAATGGTTAGCACTGTGGCAGCACAGCAAGAAGGTCATGGGATTGATTCCACCCCTGACCATCGTGGGTCCGATCCCAGCCCCTGACCATCAGTGACCCTTCTGTGTGGAGTTTGCATGTTCTCCCCGGGTCTGCGTGGGTTTACTCCCATAGACTAAAGACATGCAGGTTAGGTTAATTAGCATCAACTGGGAGGCAGAAACAAAGCCTCGATATTATGGTCCATCACATGGCATGTGTACAGAAACAGAGCAGCTCATAGACCTTGCTGCTCGAGTCTTCACTAAGAACAAAAAAGTAGATCATATAACTTCAGTCCTCAGATCTTTACACTGGCTTCCTGTCTGTCAAAGAATAGATTTCAAAATACTGCTGTTGGTTTATAAAGCTCTTCATAGTTTAGGGCGAAAATACATTTCAGATCTGCTGGTACATTATGAACCACCCAGAGCCCTCAAGTCATCAGGGCCAGGCCTACTATCTGTGCCCAGAGTTAAAACCAAACATAGTGAGGCAGCATTCAGTTTTTATGTTCCTCATGGAACAAACTCCCAGAAACCATTAGGGCTGCTGAAACTCTCAGCTGCTTTAAATCCAGGTTAAAAACTTTTCTATTGTCATGGTTTGCGCCTGGGCTGGGCAGAGAGAAGGACTCAAATGTGAAACAAGCATTTAATGTTATTTTATTAATACAAATTACAGCTTGGAAGCCAAAGCAATAACAAAGCTACGATTCTGGCTTGGCAGGGCAGACTAAACTCACAGACTTTGGTCCGACAAGGCAGGCAGAAGCGTGGTGAAACACCAGAAAAATGATGAGGATACAGCAGCAGTGGAACGAGCTGCGCCCCTTAAATAAGGATGGCCTGATTCCACAATACAGCTGTGAATAATCAAGAACTCAACAACACACAAACCAGGCAAGACTAAAGTGAGAATAAACACACAGTAAATACAAACAAGATAGAACATGAATATAAAAATCCAAATGACAAACAGGACCAAGAGAAGAAACAATAATAAATACAGAAACCCAGAAAATAAAGTTAATGCGAGGAATTGGGTTGGAGACCACGTCCTGGTGACAAGAAATATAAATTATAACACAAGATGAGAACATGGCTCCAACCCGCATCCTGACAGTATACCCCTCTTAAGGGGCAGCTTCAAGACGACCCAAGGTACACCAAAGAAAAAAAACAAAAACAAAAAGACCTCAACAGGGTGGGTGGTGGGGGTTCAAGGCCTGGTGGACCAAAACACCCCCACCCACCCACAGAGGCTAAAACTGTGATGGTTTGGGGTGCGTGGTCCCCCTCCCCTCCTGTTCCTGGTTTTGTGCTCCGGTGATAAGCACAACTGGGTGATTATCCACCTGCTGCTCCTGATGAGCCGGCATATTTAAGGCTCAGCATGAGGGGGAGCTCACCCCTGGATCATTTGGGTTTGCAGCCTCAAGCTTGTCTAAAGTTTTCTCTCGTTATCTTTTCTCCCAATATTTACCTTCTGTGTGTCTCCTGTCCTCAGGTTGCTGCCACCCACAGGTGTTTCTCCCGGAGCTGATCACGCTCGCCTGACCAGGAAGATCATCACGTCCACCCAGGTGCTGCCTTCCACCTGCCCCGGTCCATGCTGGAGTTCCCTGCCGGACTCCACTGCTCTGACTCAAAGTGTTCTTTCCTGCATTATTCTCCCATCGGAGAATCTGTCCCTTACCGTCTCTGTCTGCTCTCTCCCGTAGGCTGCTTGCGCTCCAGGGGGCTCCTGTCTTGCCTGAAATTTAAGTTGGTGTTTTTGTGTTTCGCTTTTCCTTTAGTTTTGCATTTTGGTTTTCTGTTTTTGTTCAATACAATTGAGAAACTTTTTATTGGAGTCTGTGCGATCGTTCTGGCTGCTCTGTGTTTGAGTCTGATCCTGGTCTGAATTATGACAGAGTGATCCAGCTAGAATCAGGGCTCAGTGAGTGCTTCACCAGGCGAACACTCAGCACTCAAACATTTGGGTGCCATGGAGCTCCAGGTCGCTTTCTTATCTGAGCAATTACAAACCATCACTCAGCAACTGACAACTGTTACTGAGCACCTGTGTCTGCTTCCTGGTCTGACGCCTCCCCTTGCCTCTGCTGCCTTGGCAGCTTCTGTTTTCCGCAGGGACATTTCTGTTCCTACATCTGCCCACTATGGGGGTGGGGGTGGGAGGGCTGCAGGGGGTCATATCATCCGTATAGGGATGATACGGCCAAGATTCACTTTATGACCTTGTTGTTGCGGGGCCGGGCTCTCAAGTGGGCTAAGTCAATCTTGAGCAACCTGGTTGGACCCCTTTATTCACTCGAGCGGTTTGTGCGGGAGTTCTCCAGGGCATTTGACCATACAGAGAATGTTAGCCCGCTCATGGGGCTCCGGCAAGGGGATCAATCAGTGGCCGATTTCTCTACCAAATTCCAGGTTGTTGTGGTAGACTTTGGCTGGAACGACGCTGCACAGTCCGTTTCTCTTGAGTCTTAATTTGCAGCTCCGTGACAAGTTGTCTATCTGTGAAGCTCCCTCCTCCCTGGATGAGCTCATCTCACAGGCCGTGGCCCTCGATAACCAGTTTAGGAACCAAGCGAGAGAACGGAGGGCAGCCACCTCACCGCTCGCCTTCCGACCGGACGCTCTGCCCCTTGGTGCTACTCCGCCGGCCTCCTCCAAGCCAATGGCACTTGGCAGGTCCTGTTTGACTCTGGAGGAGTGTCAACATTGAGAAAGAGAAAGGGCGTATTTTTATTTCGGGGTCCCAGGTCATGCGATTTTGAAATGTCCCATGAGGCCAAAAAGACACGACCTGTCAGTAACCATGGAGGGTCTAGTGGGAGGGTCTTCACAAAATCCTCCCAACCATTTTGAACTTTCGGCCCTGATCCAGTTACCGGGGGCCGAGTTCAAAACCTCCACCCTGGTTGACTCGGTGGCAGAGTAAAATCTTATTCAACAGGCCTTAGTGCAGAAATTTCAGCTACCCACCAGGAAAGTTCCAACACCTTTATCGGTCTTGGCAGTCTCGGGCAGCACCATCGCAGTGGTGACCAAGATGACTGAGCCCATTTCGGTCATTCTGTCCAGTAACCATCGCGAGGCTATTCAGTTTTACGTCCTGCCTCAGTCTAACACCCGTGATCCTGGGGTATCCATGGCTCCATATTCATAATTCCATCATTAACTGGAGCAAGGGTTCCGTTTCATCCTGGAGCCCTTTCTGTCTCGTCTTGTGTCTCCAGTCGGCCACATGCTCTCCTTCACTCCCGCGCTCCTCCCCTTCGACTGAGCTGGTGGATCTCAGCTCCATGCCCGAGGTTTATCATGACTTAGGGGAGGTCTTTAGCAAGTCCAGAGCACTGTCTTTACCACTTCACCGGGGCTGCAACTGTGCTATTGACCTCTGGGGGCATGGCTGCCATCCAGCCAGTTCTACAGTTTATCTGGGCCAGAGAGGGAGGCAATGTAGACCTACATAAAAGACTCCCTGAGCGCCGACATAATCCTTCTGTTGTCTGCTCGACTTGGTGCGGGGTTCTTTTTTGTAGGGAAAAAGGATGGTCATTGTGGCCATGTATTGATTACCACGAGCTTAACATGAAAACCCGGAAAGATAAGTATCCACTCCCACTTATTAATTTGGCATTTGAGTTACTCAAGCAGACACATTTTTTTCACCAAGCTCGACCTCCTTAACGTGTATCATTTAGTCTGAACTCGAGAGGGGGACGAGTGGAAGATGGCATTTAAGACACCCTTGGGCCATTTTGAATATCTGGTCATGCCGTTCAGGCTGACCAATGTCCCTCCAGTCTTCCAGCGGTTAATAAACAATGCCCTACAAGACTTGGTGAACCAGTTTGTGTTTGCGTATTTGGATGATATTTTGATTTTTTCTCGCACCCTGGAGGAGCGTGTAGTCTACGTCTGGTCTGTCCTGCAGTGGTTGTTGGAGAACCAGCTTTTTGTAAAAGCTGAGAAGTGTGACTTTTCCACTGGCTCAACTTCGTTTCTGGGGTTCATCATCTCCAAAGTCACGGTAAAGGATGATCCAGCAAAAATTAAAGCAGTAGCTGTCCTGCCTCCGAGTCCAGGAAGGACCTGCAGCACTTCCTGGGCTTTGCTGACTTCTACCTTCGGTTTATCCGGGATTACAGTAGGGTGGTAAAGCCGCCTATGCAGCTGACATCTACCAAAAGCCCTTTCAAGTGGTCCGAGGCCGCTGAACAAGTTTTTGTGACCCTAAAAGGCCTATTCACCAGCGCGCGTGTCTTGGCGCAGGTGGATCCCATGGCACAGTTTGTGGTCGAGGTGGATGCTTCTGATTCAGGGGTGGGCGCTGTCTTCTCCCACTGCTCATCCTCCGATCAGAAGCTCCATCCATGCACATATTTCTCTCAGTGGTGAACGCCAGCTGAGAGGAATTACGTTGTTGGGGACCGCGAACTGTTTGCCATTAAGCTGACGTTGGAGGACTGGAGACAGTGGCTGGAGGAAGCTAGCCAACCGGTCATTGTAGTCCCCATTGTCTCCAGTGGGAGATTGAGCAGAGGGTCCGGCAGGCACAGTCATCAGAACCTGTCCCCGAGGGAGGTCCTCCGGACCAGCTGTATGTCCCCATGGCACTACGAGGAGAAGTTAACCAGTGGGGGCATACCAGCTTTTTTGCCTGTCACCCCGGCATCTCTAGGACCAGAGGTGGGTAGAGTAGCCAAAAATTGTACTCAAGTAAGAGTACAGTTACTTTCAAAAAATATGACTCAAGTAGAAGTAAAGAGTAGTCATTTAAATAACTAGTACTGTATATACCTGTGCATACCCGTCCATGCCCATAGAAACCAAGTATAAGTAAGTATTTCTGCATGCGCGTTGCTGAAGGGTTTCCTCCTGTCTGAGACAGCTGTGTTGTTCACAGTCATGCCGGCGGCATACTGCTTGAACCTGAGGTGATTCATCTTCACGGCATCTTTGGATCATGGACAGGATCATGAAAATAGATCTGAGCAAAAAGTGGCTTTCGACCCTGTTCAGGAAGACATGCCCGTCGAAACCCAGAAACCAGAAATCAGTGCTTTGCTTGACATTTTGCACATTTGTAGTGTAGACTGCCATTCTTCATTGCTTCGAATGGGTGTGGTTTAAAGTAATGTGTTCTATTCTTAATGGGATGACAGACTGACACACTGACAGAGATTTCCTGAATTTATAGAGTGCCTTCTGCCTTACTGGGTGAGATTTCCAGATTTACTGCTTCGAATGGGTGTGGTTTAAAGTTCTGTGGCCTATTTGGCCTCAGCTTCTCTGTGCTTTGCCTGGCGTGCAGCGTTGGCAGCCAGCCGACTATTCTGCATCTCCTCGGTCTCAGCTTGTCTGTGCCTTGCCTGGCATGCAGCGTTGCTCGCTTTGCGGGCATTTTATGCTTCAAGTGACTCGGCACGTGAATGGCGCACTGCCACACGTTTCCTGTCTGTGCATCCCTTGTCTGTCGTACTCTATGCTGGTGAAGGGTGGCAACTGCCACTGCCAAGATCCCACTCTTCTTCTTCTTCTGTTAGATTTGATTGGCGGTGGGCAACCAGCTCAAAGGTGCATTTCTGCCACTGACTTGATTATGTTTTCCTCATAGCTTTGTGACATTTTCTTCTTAGCTTTGTGACGTTTTCCTCATAGCTTTGTGACATTTTTCTTATAGCTTTGTCCTCATAGCTTTGTGACATTTTCCTCATCACTTTGGGACATTTTCCAAAGAGCTTTGTGACATTTTCCTCATAGCTTTGTGATTTTTTCCTCACAGCTTTATGACGTTTTCCTCATAGCTTTGTGATGTCTTCTTCTTTTTTGATCTTGTATCTGCATCTCATCTCATTGTTCTTCTCCTAGCTGTAGTCTGTATCTGTGTCTCATCTCATTCTCTTCTTCTTCTTCTTTTAGACTTGATTGGCGGTTGATCCACCAGCCCATGATGACTTTGAACTTAAAGATCCCCAACTTGACAAGTCTTCAACTGCTTCCCACTGTAGCCCTTAATGCAAAGATATTTTTTCTGCTGCTTTCACAATGATTTTGACTTTTTCTGTTTTTTTGGAAGTCTGCGCAGTGCAGTTTATCACATCTACCACAAATAAAACAAAATTAGTTTACTTATGAACCAGAGTATCTTCCTTAATTCTACTGCATGCACTGCAAGTCTGCACACTTTCCCTGCTGGAGTCCTCTCCCACTTTTTTAGCCGGCACCTTTTTCGTAGCTTCTGCATATGTTAGTCCCTGGGAGACTTTAATCTGCTGAATTTCTGCTGCTCTTTTGCTGGCTTCACAACCCTGATATGCAGAGCTATGTTCACCACCGCAGTTACAGCACTTTAATTTTGCTCCTCTTTCACAGTTGCCATATTCATGTTCACCGGAGCATCTGGCACATTGTTGTCTACCTTTGCAAATCACTGCTACATGACCAAACTTTTGACATTTGAAACATCTAAGTGGAGGAGGAATGTAAAGTCTGACTTCATAGCTCATGTAGCCAATATACAACTTACTTGGCAGTCTTGTTTCATCAAATTTTAACATTACTGACAGACTATCAAAATTTTCACCATTTCTATTAGCTTTCAGTCTCCATGCTTCTGTCACTTTTGCTCCAGTTAAGTTCCTCATCATTTCATCATTTGAGACAGCTGTTGAAATGCCCAATATCACTCCTCTTATTGCCTTATTCCCTTCCAATACTGAACACTGCACATTTTTCCCTCTATCTGAGTGACTGTGATTGCTTTTCCTTGTTGAACACTATCTTTACATGCAACCAGCAGCAAACCACTACGAAGAACCCTTGCATTTAAAACTTCTCCAAGTATCCCATTAATTGCATTTGTGAGCTTAATTGGAAGAGGTAATGAGGAAATGTCAGGGGGGCGGCATATGTTTGTATATTAATAAACAGTACTGTACATCTGTCATGGTCAGAGAGCGCATCTGTACACCAGATGTGGAGCTTCTGTCCGTATCTCTACACCCTTTTTATCTACCCCGCAAGTTCCCAAAACTTTTCATAACGACTGTGTACATTCACCCAAGGGCGGATGCTGCCTCTGCCTCCAGCACCGTCTTTGATGTGGTACAGCGGTTGCAGTCGATTTCCCCAGAGGCTCCAAATTTTATCCTTGGGGATTTTAACCATGTGTCTCTAAAGCAGACACTTAAAAACTTTTATCAGTACGTCTGCTGCCCAACCAGGCGAGAAAAGACATTGGACCTGTGCTATGGATCTATTGAGGGAGCCTTTAAATCTCTTCCCTTTCCTCCTTTAGGCTCCTCAGATCACAACTGTGAACATTTGCTGCCCACATATAAAACTGCTCTCAGAAGAGAGAAGACGAAGACCAGAGACATAAACGTTTGGACAGATGATTCAGTGCTCTGCCTCCAGGAATGTTTTAACTGTATGGACTGGGAGGTGTTCACAATTTCTGCAGAGATAATTTGGACTCTTTAGTGGACGTGACATGCTCTTACATTGCTTTCTGCAGGGATATGATCATTCCACACAAACGTGTCAAAATATATCCCAACAATAAGCCATGGGTCACTAAACCAGTTAAATCCTGCTTACAGAGGAAAGCACTGGCCTTAAAACAGGGGGTTGTTTCTGAGCTACAGGTTGACACAAAAGAGCTGAAGTTCACAGGGTGCAGTAATCATGTGTTTTTAGATGGCTTTAATTCAGACACAGAGCTGGCTAATGCTCTTAATTGTTTTTATGGTCATTTTGATTCCTTTGATTTTAGCACAGAAACCCAAGATTTGAAACAGAAACTCAAAGACAATCAGCACTTTATTATTGAGGTGCAGGATGTTAAAAGGGTGTCCTGTGCTGTAAAAGTGAACAAAAGTCAGGGCCCTGATAATATATGTGGACACTTGGTAAAGTCCTGTGCACATGAACTGATTCCTGTGTTTCACTACATTTTTAATAAGTCCTTACAGACACAACATGTGCCTAAGGTCTGGAAAGATGCTGAGGTTGTCCCTGTTCCAAAATCCAGCTGTCCTAAAACGGTAAATGATTTTAGACCAGTTGCTTTGACTTCAATTTTAATGAAAATTTTTGAAAAACTGCTCAGATTTGGGGTCCTAACGTATACTGAGCATGCACTGGATCCTTTGCAGTTTGCCTATACGCCTCACAGAGGAGTGGAGGATGCCACTGTCACTCTGTTTAACATGCTTTTTAAACATCTGGATTTTAATGAGACACACACCAGGCTTTTAGTTGTGGACTTTTCTTCCGCTTTTAATACAATCCAACCTCATATTTTAGTTGAAAGGCTCCTGCAACAATTTGACTTGAGTAATAATCTGGTGGGTTGGATTCTGGATTTTTTAACTAACAGGACACAGAGAGTAAGGGTCAATGGTACATTGTCTGACCAAAAGTGTTCTTCTACTGGCTCTCCTCAGGGGTGTGTGTTGTCACCACTACTCTTCATCCTGTACACAAACATGTGTCGGAGCAGACATGACAACAGACACATTATAAAGTATGCTGATGATTCAGTTGTTGTCAGTCTCCTCCCGGATGGTGAGAGTGGCCACGGCCCAGTAGCTGATGATTTTGTTCACTGGTGTGAGGATTCCTACCTGCAGCTGAATACGACAAAAACTAAAGATATGATTACTGTCTTTAGAAGGAAAACTCCCAGGCACAAAGTCACTATACTAAAAGGCCAGACAATTGAATGTGTGCAATCTTACAGATATCTTGGGACGATTATTGATAGTAATTTAAACTTTGAAGAGAACTGTGAAAGGGTGTGCAAAAAGGGTCAGCAACATTTGCATTGTTTAAGGAAACTTGCACACTTCCAAACTGACCAAACCATAATGACAATGTTTTATTTGGGCTTTTATTGAATCTGTTTTATCCTTTTCTTTAGTGTCATGGTTTGGTCAGATAAAACTGAAACAGAGGAAATCCTTGGACCAGGTAATTAGATGGTCCAGTCTTTTGCTTGGAGAGTCACAGCTGAGCCTGACATCCCTGTACACCAGACAGGTACAGAGGATTGCTACCTCCATTCTAAATGATGACTCCCACCCTTTGCACTGCCACTTTCAGCTTCTTCCCACCAGACGGAGGTTTGTTGTCCCAAAATGTAAAACACAGCGCTACAAAAACAGCTTTGTTCCTGCTGCTGTCAAAGAGTTGAACAAGATGTAACAATTTATGCACATAATTTAGTTATCTATTTATTAATTTTAATTTCATTTTTTTGTAGGTTTTTTTATTTGGGGTCTAAATCTTTTATTGGGTTTTAGACTTTTATTGAGTTTTTAATCTCTTTGATTTAGGTTTTAACTTTTCAATATGATCCTTCTCTCTTCTTTCTTTGTTTTTTATCTTATCTCTTTGTCCTATGTCCTGATTGGTGGAGCCTTGAGTATTTTTATCGTGTTAATAGTCAGCTTCATGTGTGCCTGTGTTTGTGTTCATGTTGAATGTAATTGTGGTTTGTAAATATGAGTCTAAAAGGATGTCACCTGACTGCAAAACAAATCTACCTGCGGGTACAAATAAAGTAACCTGAACCTGAAACAATGCCCCTTCCTGAGAAAGTTTAATGATTATTTTCCACTCCTTCTGTTCATTCCAGGATCGTTCATCCTCTGATTCCTCAGCACTTGATAACGGTATTGACTTATTTTCTTGACATCTACTTTTCTTTCTTTTAGATGCCACCGTGCTCCAAACTTCCTCTTCCTTGCTCCGCACCTCCATTCCTCCTAGTTGAATTTGTATCCTGGTTGAATCACCTTCTTCTTCTTCAGCAGAGAGTTGCCGCCTCTTCATGCTGTCTTCTTCTTCTTCTTCTTCTTCTTCTTCTTCTTCTTCTTCTTCTTCTTCTTCTTCTTCTTCTTCTTCTTCTTCTTCTTCTTCTTCTTCTTCTTCTTCTTCTTCTTCTTCTTCTTCTTCTTCTTCTTCTTCTTCTTCTCTCAGTTACTGGTGAATAGCAAACAACTGCAAGGTGCATACAGCCACCTACTGTACAAGAGTGTGTAACATTATGTCATGTGAGCCCGACCCCTAAATTCTATGACTTAATCCTGTGTTATAAGTCCAGCAATCAACGGGTCCAACACAAGCACAGGATCATGCAGCTGCAAGGAATGTTTGTGTTCACAAATGCAAAGTGGATGATGACACATTGATAGTTAAGAGGACAAACTGTATAGCTTTTATCTGCCACACCATGAATGTTGCTGCACAACTGCAGAAGAAAAGTGACAGAATCAAAACCATTGCGGAAGCAGCAGAAATCTTCCTAGATGTGAAAGATATCACAGCTGACCAGATTCATGCTTTATTGAAAGCTGAAACTGGGGAGACTGCACATGCTGAAACAAGACCTTAATTATGGTACTACACATACTGCAGTGGAATGTGAGGAGTCTCATAGCAAACGGACAAGAACTCAAGAAGTATCTTTACGAACTAGAAGTTGTTCCACAGGTAGTATGTGTACAGGAGACATGGCTTCAACCTCACTTAGATTTTGTTATTCCATGATACAGTTCAGACAGGATAGAATTAACACTGTAAATGGAGGAGGATGTGCCACTTTCATTAAAGATGGCCTGGCATATAGGGCGATTCCCTTCCCTGAGGATATAGAGTGTAATATTATTGAAATATGTAGGCCAAATGGACAAGAAAATATTAAACTGATTAATTATTACAACCCATGTAGGAAGTTATCAGCAGATATTTTCAGGGTTATGGCAGGGGAAGGGCATATGAAAGAGGTATGGTGTGGAGACTTTAATGCTCACAATAGCTTGTGGGGAAGCACACATACAGATAACAATGGGAATGTTGTGGAAGAGATGTTAGATGAAAGATCGTTAATTTGTCTAAACAGTGGTGAAGGTACCAGGGTGGATGTGCATCGGGGCACATTATCATGTATTGACCTAACTCTGGTATCTGATTCTTTAGTGAGCACCTGCGAATAGACGGTTATGAACAGGACAACTATGGGAAGTGATCACTTCCCAATACTTACAGTCATTAAAACTGAAGTATGTATACAAGAGTGAAGGTGTTTTACAAGATGGTGTTTTGACAAGGCAGACTGGGGAAAAATTTAAGCAATACTGTGTTCATTCGTGTCATTTGGTAACATTAGAAGATGGCATAGGAGAGTGTTCAAGTCAGGCAACCAATCATATTCTTTTTTTTTTTTGTGGCACTTTGCATGTCGGGTGGCATCTTGGGGTGCCTGCGGTGGTCTGCTGATTGGTCGCCCGGGTGGATGCTAGGGGTGGGGGTCTGCTTCTCTGGCCTGCGCTGGTGGTCTCCCTGGTCCCTGCCAGGCACTGGTGCATGTTCAGGCTCACTGCATCTGCTTCGCAGCCACCTTATGAAACAAGGGTGAATGAGGGGTGGGTTTGGGTGGGTGCAGGGGTGGGAGAGAGTGGGTCGGTCTGGGTGAGTGAGAGGGAGTTATTGCATGTGGGTGCGCGTGGGAGCATGTGGGTGTAAAGGTGTGGGAAGGGGTGTGTCTGTGAAGTGGTGCTGGATTAAGAGGGGTAGTGCCTCTCGGCAATGTGGGCCCCCCTGGGCGGGGGGACTTCTTTGGGCATGGGGGTCCCCGGGGTGTGCGATGGTGGCGCAGGGGCGGGCCCGCTGTGGGGGTACCTGGAGGGGTTCACGCAGGGGGGCGCAGGCCGGTCTCTGCCCCGGGGGTGGGGTCGCTGGCATCCTGGTGCCTTGGGCCCGGGGGTGGGCGTTGGCCCCACTGGGGGTGGGTGGGGGTCGGGCAGGTCCAGGGGTGTGGGGTCACTGCACCGGCCGCCGAGCAGCCTGGCTTCCCTTGATCTTCCCTCCGGGGGCGGATGCCTGGCTTTCCTGGGGCTTGCTGACCTCGGATGTTTGTGCCCTGTGGGGGTTGGTGGTACTGCCTTGCCTGCTCGGGGTTCCCAGGGGGAGAGCTGCTGTGACCGGCCCTCCACTTCGTATGTTTCCTGACAAACCACTCACATGCACACACTTACTTTGCACGCGTTCTCATATATATATATACCGTATATATATATGCACGCAGACATACATGCACAAGTGTCTCCTTTAACAGGTGCGGAAACCAGACTCGTGTTGAGGCATCTTTGGTGGAAGAAGCAGTTTGTCTTTTGTTCGTGTCATAGTGCGGTCCTCGTGGACCGCAAATGAGACTCTATAGGCCGCCGATGAGTTTGCATAATTTATTAACAAAAGACAAATGACAAAACAATGAGCCTCGTGGGGCAAAAACACAACTATGACTGTGCCAGGAGGGCGAGAACCAGGAAAAAAAACCATCAAGACAAGGGACCGAAACAAAAAGTGACAAGGGCGAATACAGAAAATATAACATGGATCAACTACAGAGCATGGACAAAAAACAAAAAAAGAAAAAAAAAGAAAAAACACAAAAATACTCCATAATGCACAGGTGGAAAACAGACAGGACAATAAATGCACATAACAGGAATACTAAGCCTACAGACCACAAACAGAAATATCAAGTCTATAAACCAAGATACACAGGTCCAGAAGAAATAAATATGGAAATAAAATGGCAAGAAATAAAATGGCAACCACATATCATCCCTCAAACAGAGGAAGGGAGAGAAAAAAAAAACACGCTAAATAGCGGCAAATACATACAGTCCAATATAGTACAAATAACAAAACACCAGAGCGACCCTAATATTTCAGAGGAGAGGAGAAAAAAAACAGGGATGACGGCAGGCAGAGCACAATGAGACAACAATTAGCTCTGGTGGTCTACCTGTGTCCAGTGTCCAGATTGCTGGTAGGGGGAAAAGGATGAGTTCGGGCGGTCTACCCCAGTCCCAGGCCCGGAGAAACAGTACTTCTGGTGGCCGGACCAGATCGCCAAACAGAAAGTTCAGATTGTCAGGTGGCCGACCCAGAACGCCAAACCGGCGAAACAGTTTCTCAGGCGGCCAACCCGCGTCATCAGGCCACCAGGACCACAGGGGAGAACTCGGAGGCGGCCTCCCTATCGGGAGGAGCAGCGAGGAAGAGCCGAGCCAATTATGGAGAATCCCCGCGGCACCCGATGGCGGGAAAAAGGAAACGGGGAAAGGAAGAGGGACCAGTCCGGCGTCGATCGGCGGGGGCTCTGCGGCTCCTGCTCCGAATTCCACACGGACTGGCGCTACGCTTTTGTTGGAGCCCAAGCGGGACCATGCTGCACCCACGACAGACCCCAACTGGGTCGGAACACTACCCACTACGGGCCCCGACTGGGCCAGAACAATACCCACGACGGGCCCCGACTGGGCCGGCGCAGCACCAGGGATGACCCCCAGACACGAACTCAGGACCTCCAAGGCGACGATCAGAATGGACTTGTCACCAGTGACCCTGGGAGAATGCTTAGAAGAGAGAAGAAAACCGGGATCAGAATCACCGGCAGCGGCAGAGCCCAGCGAGACAAGCTTGGACGCCGCAGACGGCAGCACCCGGCTCGTCTCCCCGAAAGACAGGCAAAAATGCTCCAGGATAGAGGAAAGAAAGACAAAATAGAGCACTTGCCTGATCTCGGGCTCCATCGATCCAGGTTCAGTGCACAAGAGGTCCAATTCTGGTTCCCACTCGACTGTGGCGGGCTCCGCAGCCGGCATGATGGTGTCCACAGTCTGTGGATTCCCTGGTGCTGACGTCCATGCCAAAGGCCCACACAGCATGGTGGCAGGGGATCCGTGGCCTGCCGGGTCAGACTGTCCCTCCATGGAGACCTGGGAACGTTTGCTCGTCGGCGCAGGCTCCAATTTGCAGTCTGCCCTCCTCCTCTGCCCGTGTCATGGCTGCAGGGCTGGAACCAGGCCCTCCAGGCCTGCAGGCTCCCTCCTCGTCCAACGGCGTAGTCCTGGCACCGAGGGACGCTCAAGGGAAGGAGACACAAAGGTAGCAGGTTCATAATTAATTACTGCAGCAGGTGGAGGGAGCTCAGGGGACTGTGAAACCCAAACTCCACCCCCAGGGATCAAACAAGGCAACTCACCCAGTGAAGGAAAAGAATGAAGAGACACTTGTCAGATCCGCTGAGGGCTGATGGAACCTGCTGCAGTGGACTTGGTTCTTCCCTTCACCCACTGGATGGTGACGGAGGACCCCCTGGGAAGACGAAGTGGAGCTGCTTGCACTGGATCAGGAACGGGGGCAGCCGGAGACGAACTCGTGGAGCTCACAGCAGCTGGGGGGAGCGTCGAGGAGGAAGGGGGGACAGCCGGAAATGAGGACCTGACGGAACAGCAGGGACAGATGACCTGGAGGGGGAGGCTGCTGTGTTCTCCTCCTGTCATGACGCAAGAGGAACAGCTGGCTGGGAGGCAGAGTCCCTTCAGTGACCCAGAACTGGATCCGGATGGGGTTCTCGCTGAGGTTTACAACGGGCATTGTGACAACGTTTTCTGGCAGAGGGCGAGGCGAAGGTGAGGTCTGGGAAACAGCCCTCCTGCGCAGAAACAGAGACGAGCAGGTCAGCGTATTCGGGGTAATCATAAAGTTCCGGATTCCTCTCCACCAGCCTGACCACCGGCGTCACATGCTTCATGAACTGAGTTGGATGGGAGGCAAAGCGAGCTGCAACCACTCGGTCCCGGATGGAAATAGCTGTCTGCTGTAAATCCTCCGAGGGAATCCCGACTGATGTCTCTCTCCGTTGGGGATGACCCCTAGGTGGTACAAACTCCTGGACTGGATGAGGGACAGGAATGGGATCCCGAAGCGAGGAGCGAGGATGCCTCCTCATCTGCTTCCTGCCAGAGTTTCCCTCCAGCCCACGGAGTTTCTCCCGGTGCGCAGAGATGTCCGCCATCCTCCCCGTGATTTCAGGGTGGTCAGGATAGCAAGGATGGCGGTTAATGGTCGCCTCAGCGCGGTCCAGGTACCAGCGTGAGGCGCTGGGGACAGTGTGATGGCGAGCGCTGGAGATGATCCCGTTGATCTCGATAAGGGCCATCACCAGCTCGTAGCCCAGGCTCATGGGGTAGCCCTTGAGCGGCGCCATCTCCCAGCACACTGGTACGAGGAAGACAAGGAAAAACTAACAAGCCCAATACAAACTCACGGTGACCGGCGTCTTGTTCTGGCTGTGACCTACTGTCAAGGTGCGGTCTACGAGGACCGCAAATGAGACGCTGTAGGCTGCCGATGAGTTTGCATAATTTATTAACAAAAGACAAATGACAAAATAATGAGCCTCATGGGGCAAAAACACAACTATGACTGTGACTAAGACTAAGACTATGGACAGAGGGAAACAGACTCAGAAGGAATACACTTACTGTGAGACGAATGGGATATGAATTTTAGATGGAGGTTTGGCGAGGGGATGTTTGACGGGGTCTGTACTGTTATCACTACGTGTTATATACACTGGGGTATGTTAACTAACTAACTAACTAACTAACCTGTACTTATATAGCGCTTTTCTAATCACAAAGACCACTCAAAGCGCTTTCACTAATACTAACCCTCTATTCTAAGGGCCTATAGGAAACAGATATCTAGGGACAATTTAGAACAGCCAATTAACCTAACATGCATGTCTTTGGATTGTGGGAGGAAACCGGAGCCCCCGGAGTAAACCCACACAGCACAGGGAGAACATGCAAACTCCACACAGAAAGGTTCCAACCCCTGCCAACCTGGGGATTTGAACCAGGAACCTTCTAGCTGTAAGGCAACAGTGCTAACCACTGCACCACCGTGCTGCCCGCAGATCAATAGCAAGCCAAACTCGTTTTTCACGAGCCAGGAAACCGAGCGTCCTGCTCACTTTATTCAGTCTCCTTAGACAGCTTACAGTACCTTATAACTGTGGCTCGAAGCTCGTTGAAAAGCCCGAGTGAAAAGCCATTGCTTTCGGAGGTGTAAAAAAGGGGTTTAACACACAGGAGGAACGTTTCAGATATTCGCGGGCAGGCTATGCACTTCTGCCTTTTTTTTTCTCTCTACCAAAGTCCGTTTCTTCTACCCATAAATCATAGCGGCAACTGGCTGCGCTTTCAATATAAAATACAGACAAATTACTACTAACTATACAGAAATCACTTTTAACACAATAACCATTTTTAACGGGAATTACTACAAATGAATTATTACAAAAGGACTATGATATTTTAATATGAACTTATGAACTATTTTTTCTAACTCTGTAAAACACACACTACTGAGGGCAGAACACTCCCCGCCTGGCATCACTAATGCCACTACAGTGATCCCTCACTTATCGCGGTTAATGGGTTCCAGAACCGACTGCGAAAAGTGAAAAACCGCAAAGTAGCGTCACCCCTAATGACGTCACCCATAAAAAATACGTACGTTCATTCTCTCACTCTCTCTCTCATATGATACGTGTGTGTGTGTGTGTGTGTGTGTGTGTGTGTGTGTGTAAGCGTACATACATACGTAGATGTAAATAAAGTGTACATAAATATGTTTTTAGAACTCTTTTATTCTTATAACAAGATACGTAACTCAAGATGAAGATGATTTACTGCACAGGTTAATGAGAGCTTTACTGCTCCTCAGGTGACGCCTCATCGTCAGGTGCTAGAGACGCAGGATCGTCGAGGGAAGCTGCAGGAGGCGGCGTAGTGGCTCGACGGGAAGACTATTTCGCACAAAAAGGTACAAGAGAACAGCGAAAAGTTCCACGCGGCGAGAGTAAGCAACCCGAGCGATAAAGAACAATGAATGCGGTCTTCCTTTGCTGGGTATGGGCGCTCGGCAGGGAGAGAAGCTGGGTAAAACGTCTCGGCCAATTAGCTTGCGAGATTCCCGAGCGGTGAAGAGGTGGGCGTAGAGGAGTGGAGAGGCGGTCAGAGAGGTGGATTTTGAGTTGTGCGGGCTCTCCGTGTTGATACCTGATGTTCTAATGTAGTCTCCCTGCCTTCTGCTAGGGCCCACCCATTTTTTCTCAATTTTGAATTTTTGATGAATATTTTTGAAAAATCTGCGATGCACTGAGGGCGCGAAAGGTGAAGCGCGAAGTAGCGAGGGATCACTGTACTTCCTTTTATCTATTACCCGACATATAAAAATGGAGGGCATGTTTTGAGTCTCTCAGGTGGAAGATCTGCCATTTTCTGAGTCTCTAGTTTTCTCCTGAGTCTCCTGCACGTTGCACAATGGTGGGCTGCACCGTGGGCTGCACGGTGGCGCAGTGGTTTAGCACTGTGGCAGCACAGTTTTACCCTCGGCCGGGGGATCGCGGGGATCATGAGATCGTGGGTTCAATCCCAGCCCCCGACCAACAGTGAGCTGTGTGGAGTTTGCATGTTCTCCCCGTGTTGCGCGGGTTTACTCCGGGATTTCTCCGGTTTCCTCCCGCACACCAAAAACATGTAGGTTTAGGGCGCTCGCGCACGCAGCGACCAGCAGCTGGTGGCTTGTCACCAGACTGCAAACCAAGTCTACCTACGGGTACAAATAAGTAACAAAAAAAAAAAAAAAAAAAAAATGGTGGATAATGGATGAGACCAGTCTCTGGCAACCTACAATCCACAGTCCGGCTTGCCTAATTGTGCTTTCCGTGAACTGCCTTCCTTGATGCACAACTTTGGCGTGATAGTGGCGAACAAGCAGTTGGGTCACGTGATGCTTGTTTGGGAGAATGGTTGGATTCTTGGATGCTGTGTTCAATGAAGCATGTTTGAGGCGACCTCCAACCTTGATGAGGCTTTCATTCATATAGGGATCAAGAGCCACGATGGGACTTGAACTGCAGGCGGTTTGGTTGGCATGGAGAGCAGCATACTCATCGGGAAAAGCGTCTTTTTCAACAGACTGGAGGATGAGGTTACTGGCAGCATCCAGCTCCTCTGGAGTGCGTGGCTTGCTACATTGATGCCAGCCCCTGCATGAATGACCTGACAGGTTGCTTGATGAGTGAGAACGAGCTTGGTGAATTAGGAATGCAATGGCACGTACTAATGAGTTCCAACTTGAAAAGCGCTGGAAGCATTCTGGTGAGAGCCCGTTCTTCTGAATGTGAGTAGAAAAGGTAGCGACTTTTCTGATTTCAGAGTCTACTTCAGGCTCGATTAACTCAAAGGATTCAGGTGTCCCGGATTCAGGTGGTCCGTAAAGGAAGTCTGGTCCCTTAAACCACATAGTGTCCATGAGCTGTGATGCAGGTATTGACCTGGTGGCTAGATCAGCTGGGTTTTGCTCTGATGTGATGTAGTGCCACTGTTCAGGGGATGTGGACTGACGTATACGATGAACGCGGTTATGCACATAAACATAGAAGTGCTTTGAATCATTGCAAATGTACCCAAGAACCACCTTGCTATCACAGTAGAATTTGACAGCATTTGGTTTGTGATCAAGTTCGTCTAGAATGAGCTCCGCCATCTCAACCGCTAGAACTGCTCCACAAAGTTCAAGGCGAGGTATCGTGAGCTCTGGTTGTGGTGAAAGTTTTGCTTTCCCAAGCACAAATCCGACTTCGCATTGTCCTTCTGCATTGACTGTCTTCAAGTATGCTACTGCCGCAATAGCCCAGCTTGAAGCATCGGAGAAGATACACAGTTCGGTGTAAGTGGACTTAGAGAGGGAAGCTGGTACATAGCAGCATGGCACTTTAAGACTGCTAAGATCTTGGAGGGACATTTTCCATGCTTCCCATGTGTCCATTTTGTCCTGAGGGAGAGGAGCATCCCAACCTTGGACACCATTCGACAGTTCACGTAACAAGAGTCTGCCTTTGATTGTCACTGGTGATGCTAGTCCCAAGGGGTCGAAGATGCTGCTAATCGTTGACAGAACCCCGCGGCGGGTGTAGGGTTTGTCATCGACGGCAACCTTGAATGTGAAAGAGTCAGTGTTTATGTCCCAGCACAGGCCTAGACTTCTCTGAGCTGGTAGAGTGTCATCGCCGAGACTCAAGTCTTTGATACCGGTGGCCAGGTCTTATGGCTTGAAGGCTTGCATGACTGAGACACTATTCGAGGCAATTTTGTGGAGCTTGAGATTGGACTCAGCCAAGGATGCGCATGTGCGCTTGAGCAAGTCTATGGCTGCAGATTCAGTGGGGAGCGAAATCAACCCGTCATCTACATAAAGGTGTCTCTCAACAAAGTGTCTTGTGTCTGCTCCAAACTTTGGCTCACCTTTCTGGATAGCCCTGTGTAGGCAATTGATAGCTACCGCTGGCGACGGGCTGTTTCCAAAAACGTGCACCCGCATGCGGTACTCCTGCATCTCTTTTGACAAGTCATTTCCCTCGTGCCACAAGAACCTCAAATAGTCTCTATGGTCTGGTCTGTCTAAGAACCCATAAAACATTTGCTGGATATCGGCAGTGACTGCGATGAGCTCCTTCCTAAACCGAATCAGCACGCCGAGGAGGGTATTATTAAGATCTGGACCTGTTAACAGTACTGAGTTGAGTGACACACCAAATTGCTCGGCACTTGAATCAAAGACAGCCCGTATCTGACCGGGCTTCGGGGATGATATACCCCGAAAATAGGCAGGTACCAGCATTCAGTGTTATCGGTGATGGGTGGAGCGATCTCTGCGTGATTGTTCTCAAACAGCTTGTCCATAAACTCTGAGAACTGTTCTTTCATTTGAGGGTTTTTTGTAAGCTGCGTCTTAGTGAGCCGAGTCTAGACAATGGTTGGTCCCTGTTATTTGGGAGCGGCAAGCGGGGACACTTGAATGGCAGAGGAGTGATCCAGTTGTTGTCTCCATCCTGGTGGACTTCCTTCTACATTATCTTTATGAAGGTCACATCTTCGAAGGACGCGGCGCACTTGTTATCATTCTCTGTGCACTCAGAAATTTTGTCCCTAAGCTTTTCTTCCGCTGCGTTGGGTTTTGTGCTGTGTTTGGAGAGGTCGTCCTTGTGCTCCCCGCCGTAGCATGGTTTCTCTTTGATATACACTACCGTTCAAAAGTTTGGGGTCACCCAGACAATTATTTTGTGTTTTCCATGAAAAGTCACACTTATTTACTGCCATGAGTTGTAAAATGAATAGAAAATATAGTCAAGACATTGACAAGGTTAGAAATAATGATTTGTATATGAAATAATAATTTTTTCCTTCAAACTTTGCTTTCGTCAAAGAATCCTCCATTTGCAGCAATTACAGCATTGCAGACCTAACATGATTGCACAAGGGTTTTCTAATCATCCATTAGCCTTCTGACGCAATGAGCAAACACATTGTACCATTAGAACACTGGAGTGATAGTTGCTGGAAAATGGGCCTCTATACACCTATGGAGATATTGCACCAAAAACCAGACATTTGCAGCTAGAACAGTCATTTACCACATTAGCAATGTATAGAGTGTATTTCTGATTAGTTTAAAGTTATCTTCATTGAAAAAAAGTGCTTTTCTTTCAAAAATAAGGAAATTTCTAAGTGACCCTAAACTTTTGAACGGTAGTGTAGATGCTGTTAGGACAAGGAGTGAAGAAGGATGGGCGTCTGTTGGAGAGCATGTGCGTCTTATAAACATTGACGATTGGCTTGTGAGCATTAAGGCACACCTCCCCCACAATTACCCAGCCTAGGTCCAGGCGTTGAGCAAAGGGAGCATTATGGGGTCCGTTGACTTGTTGTCTTACCTTGTGGACTCGTAGGATGTCTCTGCCCAGTAAAATTGCCGTCTGAGCATCTGGGTCATACTTGGGAATGAGAGAGCGAGGTGTTTTAAGAGTGCGTGAGCAAGAGCGACTTCGGGCATAGGTATTTCACCCCTACTGAACATTATCTCGTCGCATTCAAGGAGAGGAGGGAGGTCTAAGCGTGGACCTCCACCTACTGGCTCGATTTGAAACCTCACTGCTTCCCTGCCAAGCATTTCAGTTAAACCAGCATATGTTCTCATGAGGTATGTCAGAGGGCTACCTTTGATCCCAAACAGCTCGAAGAATTCAGGACGGGCCAGCGATTTATTACTCTGATCGTCAAGGATTGCATACATCTTAACGGAGCGTTCTGGTTGGCCTTTAGGGAAAACTCGAACTAGACATACCTTCGAGCAAGAACGTAGGGGATTACCTTCGCCGCAGATCTCAGTGCACCGTGACGTTACCTCAGGTGGCGTGTTGTCTCGGGGCTGAGGCTCTGGTTCAGGTGTGTTTTCCGGCTGGGGTTGCTGACTTGAATCGGGATGCATGGCAGAGCAATGTCTCTCACTTTGGCACTCCTCGCACTTGAGTTTCATGTCACAGTTCTTTATTGCGTGCGTGGGAGAGCAGCAGCGAAAACATCGTTTGTGTTCTTTGAGTATGCTTCGCCTCTCTTGTAGCGGTTTATTCTGAAAAGCTCTACATTTGGCTAGAGGATGCATTTTCTTATGGACTGGACAGTAGCGTGTTAAATCATCCTCTTTAGTACTAGCGGGAGCAGTTGTGTCGACCTCTGTTTTGTTTACAGTTAGAGGCGTTCTGTAGCTAGTTTGTTTGAATGGTGGTCTCTCACCTTTGCTGAAGGGTTGGCTGCTGCATGTCGCAAAACTTGGGTCATTTCTTGCTTTAGCCTCGTCTTGGACAAACTTTACAAAATATGAGAAGGGAGGGAAGGTTACATCATATTTTTGTTTGTATTTTGAGACAGTGTGCAGCCATTTATCTTGTAAATTTGGAGGCAACCTTTCAACTATGGGCTTAACTCCACGGGGTGTGTCGAGGTAGGTGAGACCTGGGAGATAAGCTTCATCTTTAGCGACCCGCAGCTCTAAGAGTAAATCTCCAAGTTCCCTGAGTTTTACATTGTCTCTGTTTGTAAGGCGAGGGAAGTTATCTAATTTTTTGAACAAGGCATTTTCTACTACTTCTGGCGTAGCGTAACACTCTTCTAACCTGTCCCATGACAATTGGAGAGCAGCTTTGGGGTTAGTGGCATAGACAGCTCTGATTCTTTTAACGTGCTCTGAGGACTCTTTACCAAGCCACTTGACTAGGAGATCTAACTCCTGGCTATATGTGAGACCGACGTCTTCAATTGCATTTATGAATGACGACTGCCATGCTCTAAAGTTTTCGGGGGTGTCGTCAAACTTAAAGAGTCCGGTTGTGATTAGCTCTCTGCGCGCGAGGAACCTAGCAAAGTCTGCCATAGGTGGGTCACCATTGTGGGAAGCATGGTAGCTGTTTGGCCTGACATAGTCTCTCGGTATGTCGATGGATTCATTTTTCACGTACGTTTTCTTGAATGCTGGTGGAGAGAGAGTTTGTTCGGGTCTCCTTGGAGTGAATGATTGCGCCCTTTGTGCAGGTTCGGCTTGAGGTGTTTCTTCTTCAGCTGGTCGCGCCTGTGACTTTAGCTGGATTTGGTGGTGCACGTACTCCATAGTTCTCTGTCTGACAACTTGTAATGGAATTGCGCTCCTTACACTCTCTCCTTCGTCTGGCTCTGCAAGCTGCAGCAGCTTCTAGAACTTCTGCTTTTGCTGTGGCGGCCGCTGTTTCCTTCTCTATCTCCAGCATCTCTAGATCCAGTTCTAGCTTTGCTTGTTCTAGCTTTGCTTGTCGCTTTGCTTGTTCTAGCTTTGCTTGTTGCTCTGCTTGTTCTTGTTCTAGCTTTGCTTGTTGCTTTGCTTGTTCTAGCTTCGCTTGTTGCTCTGCTTGTTCTAGCTTTGCTTGTTCTAGCCTTGCTTGTTTTTTAATTTCTAATTGTCTCCTACTGTACAAGGCTCTAGCATTCGCAGCTTCAGCAGAGGCTCTTGCCATAATGGCTGCTTCCATTACGTTGGACTTTGAGGACAACCTGGAGGTAGAACGTCTGGAGCGGGAGCTAGCGTTGTGTGATGATTTGGCTTCAGAGTTCGCCTTCTCTTCTGCCCTCTTCTCTTGAGTGTCGTCCATCGCTGTGTCGTGAATCTTGTCTTCACCAACTGCTGACCTGGCTTTTCACTCTTGAGTGTCATCCCTCGCTGTGTCGTGGACCTTATCTTCACCAACTGCTGACCTGGCTTTTCACTGTACTGTTATCACTACGTGTTATATACACTGGGGTATGTTAACGCAGATCAACAGCAAGCCAAACTCGTTTTTCACAAGCCAGGAAACCGAGCGTCCTGCTCACTTTATTCAGTCTCCTTAGACAGCTTACAGTACCTTATAACTGTGGCTCGAAGCTTGTTGAAAAGCCCGAGTGAAAAGCCATTGCTTTCGGAGGTGTAAAAAAGGGGTTTAACACACAGGAGGAACGTTTCAGATATTCGCGGGCAGGCTATGCACTTCTGCCTTTTTTTTCTCTCTACCAAAGTCCGTTTCTTCTACCCATAAATCATAGCGGCAACTGGCTGCGCTTTCAATATAAAATACAGACAAATTACTACTAACTATACAGAAATCACTTTTAACACAATAACCATTTTTAACGGGAATTACTACAAATGAATTATTACAAAAGGACTATGATATTTTAATATGAACTTATGAACTATTTTTTCTAACTCTGTAAAACACACACTACTGAGGGCAGAACAGGGTCGCAGCCCGGAGTAACCTAAGCTGCTTCCTTAAGTAGGGCTAAAGATTAAACAGCTGATGAGGCAGTCATCGGCTCAATGCAATTCAGGTGTCACAGAGGAGCTCAGCTCTGACAGCTGGAAGCCCCTCTGAGATGCTGTCAAAATAAAAGCTCAGAGAGCCACAAGGAACTAACACCAAATGGGAGGAAAATACTGTATGACCCAAGCGTGTACGATATCGGCACTCAGACCATGACAGTTTGTTTTAGTTGATGGTTTATTTGTTTGTTTTTTGTCTGTTTCCCTCCCTTTTCTTTCCCCCCTCCACACCCTTCCTTTCCCTCTTTCCCATCCTGTTGTGTCTTCCATGGGTAAAATAATTAAAATAAAGTATTAAAAGTTATTACAGGAGGAGTTTACAACAATATACAATACACAGTTAGGTACTGTATAAGCTCCTCTTGGCAAAGTAAATCTGTTTTGGCACAATAAGGGTGACAGATCCCTGTTCTGTTTGCCTAGCTGCCTGACAGGACAAGGGAAAAAAAAACAAACTAACAAAAAAAAAACAATCATACTCTAAACACTGCAATAGCAAGTAAACCTAAGAAAACAACACAGGGTAGGAAGAAAGGCTGTACCCTGGTGGAATGGCGAATGTAGTATTGCACTAAATGATTGAAACAAGGCATTCAGAGAGCTGAGGAAGAATATGACTAGTGAAAACTTACATAATAGATTACAAAAAGAAAAGGGCGGTAGCTCGAAGGATCATTAAAAACAGGAAAAGGTCAACATGGAGAGCATTTTGTTTACCCTTGGTAAGATGGCTGTATCAGACAAAGAAAAGGCAAAAGTCCGAGGTAGAGCATTTGCAGCAGTGCATAGAGGAGACCATCTTGGTGAGAGTCATAGACAGCAAAGGCAGCATAAACTCAGAGAAAATGCAAAAAATGAAGTGAAAGAGGACATGACTGTGTTAGACCTCGAGCTCACAATGCCAGAGCTTAAGAGAGCTTTGCAAGATAGTGGATACACTGTCATGTGGTGGTCCTCGCGGATCACCATAAGATGCCAAGAGTCCACCGATGAGTTTGCAATGATGGTATTTATTAACAAAACAGGACGTGACACAAACTGTGAGCCGCTAGGGCAAAAACACACACACTATGAGATACAGAGGCTCGTAGGGCTAACCCCAGCCACTACGAGCTAGACTATGACATGACGAGGATGAAACGAACCTGACATGAAGGTCTGACGAACATACGATGACCAAACTCGACAAGGTTTGACGAGGTTAGACGATACTCCTGCAATTGGACTGCTGTCAGCGCCCGCCTTATAAAGGCGAACGCTAACGAGCAGTAATGACAACCATCTGACGGCCCTTGACAGGTGGAAGCCCCACCGAGCGCCTTCACAATAAGAGCCCGGGGAGGCCAGAATACAACCCACAGCTGTCAAGGCTGGCAGCGAGCTATGCGTGGCCCGAGCGCAGACAGGACCGGCGCTCAGGTTGTAACAGTACCCTCCCTCCAAGGCGGGCTTCCAGAACGCACATAGACCACCCTGCCCCCCCACCCCCTCCAGGGTGGGCGGCTGGGGGTAGGTCCAGAGGGAGAGAGACCAAACCCAGAATCAGTGCAATAACAAAAACAGGACCAGGCAAGAAATACCAAATACACAGAACAGATTGAATGCCCGAATAACAATTAAAGCAACCAGCACGGAACAGCAAGAAAAACAAATTAAATCTTTGCCCACATATTTCACAAGAAAGTGGCTTCTCACCTGTGTGAATGCTCAAGTGAACTTTCAAAAATAACCATGTACAGAAAACACACAGAATAACAAGGGGGGGAAAAAAATCACTGGGTCAATCCGAACTGCACACAAAACAAAATAAGGCAACTGCAGGGCAACCCACAAATACCCACAGATACCCAAATAACCATTACTAGGACACACAGGGTAAGAAGGAAAAAAAAACAACAATTACTGGATCAACCCCCACCAAAAAAGTGGCCTCTACCCCCCCAACAGTTCATGCTGATCGGCGGAGACCAGGCGCCACAGGAACAGTTCAGGTGGTCTCCCCGCGTCCAACGGCTGATGGCCGGTCATGGGGGGCAGGACATGACTGGGTGGCTCATCACAGTCCAAGGCCCAGCACGTCCACTCCTCTGGTGGCTGAACCAGGTTGCCCAGCAAAACACATAACACGTCAGGTGGCCGACCTTAAGCGCCGAAGCGGCGAAGCAGTTCCTCAGGCGGCCGACCCACGTCCCTCAGCTACCAGTACCGGGGGAAAACAGCCCGTGGCAGCCTCCCTGGCAGAGACAAAGCCCGGGAGAGCTGGGGCAAGCGAGAAGGGACCCCCACGGCCCCTGGCGATGATGCACAGGGGCGACGACTCAGTAGAGGGACTAGACGGCAAAGATGAGCCCGAACTTCGTCCGGCAATGAAGGGTCTGCAGCTCCTCCACCGTCCGCGGACCACACCGGCGCTGCACCTCCGCTGGACCCCGATTGAGTCCCGGCTGCACCCACGTCGGGCCCTGATTGGGCCAAAGCCGCTCCCGCGATGGACCCCGATTGGGCCTCGGGCACACTCCCGTCCGGCCCCGATTGGGCCAAGGCCGCTTCCGCGATGGACCCCGATTGGGTCTCAGGCACCCCCCCGTCGGACCCCGATTGGGCCACCGCAGCCTCCACCACGGACCCCGACTGGGTCGGTGCAGCTCCGCTGACGATCTCCACCCCCGAACCTGGGACCTCCAAATCAGTGACCCCAACTGGCTCCATGCCGGCGACACTGCAACTGCAATGAAGCTCACACACAACAGGAAAACCGGGATCAGTATCACCGGTAGCAACAGAACCCAGCGAGACGAGCTCGGGCGCAGCAGGCGGCTGCTCCTCACTCACCCCCCCGAGAGGCAGGCACAAATGCTCCGAAACAGAGGACAGAGACAAAATAGGGAGCACTTGCCTGCACTCGGGTTCTGGTGCCACCCAGGACTTCGTCGATCCAGGTTCAGGGCAGCAACTCTCGTCCGCAGGCTCCAACTCAGCTGCGTCGGGCTCCGCAGCTGGCAAGATAGCGTCTGCAGCCAGAGGTTCCTCCCGCGCTGATGTCCACGCCGATGACTCGTATGGCGTGGGGGCAGGGGACACTCGACCCGCTGACTCAGACCGTTCCGGCGAGGAAACCCAGGGACGCTTCTCCGTCGGCACAGGTTCCGGGCCGCAGTCTGCTCTCCTCCTCTGTCCACAGTGTGGCTGCTGGGCTGGATCCAGGCTTTCCAGCCGCACAGGCCCCCTCCTCCTCCCGCGACGTAGGCCTGGCGTCATGGACCACTCGGCAGGGGAAGACACAGAGGCAGCAGGTTTAGGAATAACAGTTTCAGCAGGTGGCGGAAGCTTGGGGGGCTGCGAACCCTGAACTCCGGCCCCAGGAGTCAGACAAGGCAGATCATAATAATGATGGGAAGAAACAATTTGCACTTGTCTGTCTCCTGGAGAGAAGGTGGTGTCTGCTGCAGCAGGTGGAGTTCTCCTTTTATCCCTCCGGGAGAAAACGGCAGGCTCCTCGGGGCCACGAGGAGGAGCCGCTCGAGATGGATTGCTGACAGGCCTCGCTGAAGCACGACTCACAGCATTCCCAGCCGCGGGGAGTGACGTCACAGAGGAGGACATGGCAGTCGGGGCGACGCGGGCACGAGGAGCTGACAGCGCACCTGGAACAGATGACCCGTGGGCGGCAGCTGCGGGGATTCCCTTCTGTCATGACATGAATGATGTGGCCAACAGGAAGGCTGGGTCCCTCCGACGACCCGGAGCTGGATCCGGACGGGATTCTCGTTGGGGCTTGGTAGGAGCACGGCTATGGGGCCTACTGGCCGATGGAGTGGCGAAGGGCCCAGGAACACATGACGCTGGGACTGGGTGAGCGACAGGCACTGGATTCCGATCCACAGGTCCCCTGCTGGACTTTCCCTCCAGCCGATGAATCTCCACTCTCGCCAGGGACGCTGTCCTCGCGGGCGGTGGAGGGGTTTCCTGGAGCGCCTTCTCCCACAATGTGCACTGTGCATAAATCCAAGCTAACCTCTTTTTTCCTTCCGGGATATAGGTAAGATGGTAACGGTGCACAGCCCACTGGGCGAAGTATAAGGGATCACCAGCCGCTTTAGTGGGCATAAGACGGGCGGCTTCCGCCAGATAGCCGTCACTCTCCTCTAGCCACTCCGGGCAATAATCACACTCGCTGTCAGGCATCTCCCTACCAAGTCCAACTACAGGAGAGAAAAACTCCACACAATAGCAAAACTCACGGAAGAAAGGCGTCTCAGTGTGGCGTCTCCATTTAGACATCCGTGGCAGGAGTATACTGTCATGTGGTGGTCCTCGCAGATCACCATAAGATGCCAAGAGTCCACCGATGAGTTTGCAATGATGGTATTTATTAACAAAACAGGACGTGACACAAACTGTGAGCTGCTAGGGCAAAAACACACACACTATGAGATACAGAGGCTCGTAGGGCTAACCCCAGCCACTACGAACTAGACTATGACATGACGAGGATAAAATGAACCTGACGTGATGATCTGACGAACATACGATGACCAAACTCGACGAGGTTTGACGAGGTTAGACGATACTCCTGCAATTGGACTGCTGTCAGCGCCCGCCTTATAAAGGCGAACGCTATCGAGCAGTAATGACAGCCAGCTGACGGCCCTTGACAGGCAGAAGCCCCACCGAGCGCCTTCACAATAAGAGCCAGGTGAGGCCAGAATACAACCCACAGCTGTCAAGGCCAGCAGCGAGCTATGCATGGCCCGAGCGTGGACAGGACCGGCGCTCGGGTCGTAACATACACAGCTCCAGGATATGATCAGTTAAGTTATACTATGTTCCGGCAGTTGCCTATGTAATCAATGCAATTGGTGCTGAAATTGTTTAACAGGATATGGGAGGAGGGGGTTATCCCAAGTGGGTGGAAAAAGGCTGTAATTTTACCATTTAATGAGCCAGGGAAAGATCCAGCTCATCCAGGCAACTACAGGCCAATAGCATTAACATCACATTTAGGGAAATGGATGAAGAAGGTGTTAGTTTACAGACTCTCATATGTATTAGAGCAAAAACGATTAATTAACGACTATCAGAATGGTTTTAGAAGAGGAAGATCGACAGTGGATGATCTAGTTAGGGTAAGTAACGATATTGAAAAGACTCAAAATGAAAGAAGTAATGGTTGTAGTTTATCTGGATATTGAAAAGGCTTATGACTCACTGTGGAGGGATGGTCTTCTTATGAAATTGAATAAAATGGACATTGGTGGTAGGATGTATAATTGGATAATGAATTTTTAACACACAGGACAATTAGGGTTAAAGTAGGATCAGAAGTTTCTACTGACTTTGAAATAGAAAATGGTGTTCCTCAGGGGACTGTGATAAGATAAGATAAGATAAGATAAGATAAGCCTTTATTAGTCCCACAATGGGGAAATTCCAGGATTGCAACAGCACAGGGATAGCAACACTCAGAGCAATAATTAAGAAGATAATAAAAATAAAAATAAGAGCAGTGAATATACATACGTACACCTAAATATATAAATATACGTATATACAAAGTGCGGAGCATTGTAGCAAGATGGAATAAACAGCATAACCGTCTACTTAGTTACCCTACATAGTATGAATATGTACCCATACATATTGTCACCCTTCATAGCGACTGATATTGTCCTAGTTGTATACTGGAGGGGACCATTTGTGTAAGTCTGTTGCGTCTTTTGCATTCAATACTATTAGGTCGTCACGTTTTTTTGCTATCTCTGCGAGCAGCCCTGCTTATGTTATACAGTCTGACAGCCGTAGGTAGGAAGGACCTGCAAAACCTCTCGGTTGCGCACCTAGGATGATATAGTCTACTGCTAAATGAGCTCCTCAGTGCGTTCAGTATATTCTGCATAGGATGGGACTCGGACTCCAGCAGTTGACAGTTTAGCCACCATCCTTCTCTCTCCTATCTCCTCCACTGGGTCAAGGCGCTGCCCCAGGACAGATCTAGCTTTCTTGATCAGTTTGTTCAGTCTCTTCCTATCGGCTGCTGTAATGCTGTTGCCCCAGCAGACCACTCCAAAAGTGATGGCTGATGCCACCACCGAGTCATAGAATGTCTTCAGCAGCGCCCCTTGTACACCAAAAGACTTGAGCCTCCTCAGTAGGAACAGCCTACGCTGTCCCTTCTTGTAGAGTGCGTCGGTATTGTGTGACCAGTCTAGTTTATTGTTCAGATGAACACCAAGGTACTTGTAGGATGTCACCATCTCAATGTCTGTTCCCTGTATGTTTACTGGTGCTGTGAGGGGTTGTCCTTGCCTGCGGCAGTCCACCACCAGCTCCTTAGTTTTCCTCGCGTTAATCTGGAGGCAGTTCCGATGGCACCAGTCCACGAAGTCCTGAATAAGTCCTCTGTACTCAGCTTCATCTTCTTTGGAGATGAGGCCAACGATCACAGAGTCATCAGAGAACTTCAGAAGATGGCAGTGTGTTGTGATGTGTGAGAAGTCCGCAGTATAAAGGGAGAACAGGAAAGGAACCAAAACCATTCCCTGGGGGGCCCCCGTGCTACCGATGATCGTGTCGGACACACAATCTCGGGTTCTCACAAATTGTGGCCAGTTAGTGAGGTAGTCCAGGATCCATGATGACAGGTGCTGGTCCACCCCTGCACACAGCAGCTTGTCCTTCATGATCATCAGTTGGATGGTGTTGAAAGCACTGGAGAAGTCAAAGCCCTGTTTTATTCACTATAATGATTAATGACAAGAGGGATCCATCAAAACAGCACTATATGCAGATGATGGAGCCATATGGACGAGGGGAAGAAATTAGAAATCTGTGTTCAAAAACATCAGGAAAGCAATCGAGGAAGTGGAAAAGTGGTCAAATGACTGGGGATTTAAATTTTCAAACAGTAAAACCTGCTATATGACTTTCATAAAAACAAAAAAACAAAAAAACAACACAGAACTGGTACAGAACCATTAACATTATATAATCAACCAATAGAGAAAGTCAGTGAGTTCAAATATCTAGGATTGTGGTTTGATAGTCCATACACATGGAGAGTTTACGTTGAAAATTTGGAGACAAAATGCAAAAAAGTCATTAATCTCATAAAAGCTGTAGCTGGACATGAATGGGGTTCAGATAAACAGGCATTAATTGACATTTACAGAGCACTAATGCGATCGACAATAGACTACGGATGCATGTTTTATGGAGCAGCGGCAAAGACAGCTCTGGAAAAAATAGACAGAATGCAGCATAGAGCACTTCGCCTGTGCACTGGAGCCATCAAAACAACACCAAACAATGCAGTTTTAATAGAAGCAGGAGAAATGCCAATGGATTTGAGAAGAGATAAACTCGCATTATCATACTGGGTCAAGCTGAAAGGAAATGACAAAGCAAATATTTCAAAAACAACACTACAAGACTGCTGGGAATACTCTAATTTCCAGGGACATGGGTTTGGTTGGACAATTGAAAGAAGGGCCAGAATGTATGGGCTGTGACACTATTGATATAGCTAACACCAGTCCAGTGAGTAATGTTCCCCCTTGGCTGTTTCCAGGAATAGAAGTAGACGCTAGTCTGCTAATGAGGAAAAAGGATTGGCATATGAGTGAAGTTGGTGTTAAAACAAGCATTTACCTCAGGAACAATTACTATAACTTCTTACAGCTCTATACTGACGGTTCAAAGAATAAAGAGGGCTCTGTTGGAGTTGGAGTATACATCCCAGAATTTAAAGTGACCATCGCAAAAAGACTCTCCAATAATACATCCATGTTCACAGCAGAAATGGTGGCAATAATTATTGCTTTGCAGTGGGTGGAGGAGGTCAGACTGGACCGGGTGGTGGTGTGCACGGACTCACTTGCAGCGCTAAAAACCATACAGACACTAAAATCTACAAGGGAAGACTTGGTGATTGAGCTATATCACAGTTTATTTAGGGTACACAGGGATGGTGGACAAGTTTAGTTTTGTTGGGTTCCTGCACATGAAGGATTGAAAGGGAATGACTGTGCAGACAAATTAGCAAAAAGTGATCTTGGAAAAGAGATAACTATACCATTGTCTCTTGGAAAAGGTGAAGGGAAAGCAGTAATCAAGAAAAAAGGAACTGAGCTATGGCAAAAAAGATGGGATGAAGATCATAAAAGTAGATCGTATTACAAAATACAAAAATCTATTGCAATAAAGAATTTCATAACAACTAAAAGGAGGGCAGACATCATTATGGTAAGACTCAGACTGGATCACACAGGTTTAATCGGCGCTTTATGCACCATGGGGAAAAGCGAAAGTGACAAATGTAGAGAATGTGGAGTAAAAGAAAATGTCGAGCACATCTTATTACACTGTCACAAATATGGAAATGAAAGACAGATAACGGAAAATGAAGTTCGAGAGGCCGGTAGGGAATGGGATTTAACTGGGATTCTGGGAACAGATGGAGATGGAGAGGCAATAAGAATCATGAGAAAGGCTCTTTTCTCTTTTTTAAATAACACAGGATTAAGTCATAGAATATTAGGGGTCAGGCTCAGATGACATAATGTTACACACTCTTGTACAGTGGGTGGTGGTATGCACCTTTCAGTTGTTTGCTATCTGCCAGTAACCGAGAGAAGAAGAAGAAGAAGAAGAAGAAGAAGAAGAAGAAGAAGAAGAAGAAGAGCCCTTCTTGTGATTCTTATTGCCCCTCCATCTCCATCTGTTCCCAGAATCCCAGTTAAATCCCATTCCCTCCTTGCTCCTTCTGGATGCGTACAACCCTTTCAACAGTGAGGAAAAGGGAGCTCCAACGGGTCTGATTGGGTCGGAGGAACTGCAACTTGCATTCACGTGCCACAGTTTCAAAAGCCATTGCTGGCCTGCTGGATTTATTCCACAGAGCATTATATTTTGCAAAAGCAGATCGAGACAGCCTCCTGTATGTTTCGCTGCCATCTCCTGCAGCAGTGGCATCAACTGTTGATATAAGATTGAGGAGATGACATGCACACTTTTGATGCCTTGGAAGTTAGTACTCAAGGCCAGAGTTGCCATCCAAAATAGCAGACACATCTTGATAGTCCACCTCTAACTCACTTTCATCTTCTGATGCATCATCAAGATAGAGTCTCGCTCCTCCTGTCCATCATCAACTTCTTCCTCCTTTGCTTCACCATTTAATCAAAAGGCCTTCAGGGAGTTTGAACCATTGTCTGTTGTCCTGGTCACTTTTTCTCGGATGTTGTATTCAGAATATATTTCCTCTAATGCAGCAGCAAGGACATCAAAAGTGTGTGAGTTTTTCACACATCTACAAGCTAATGCAGCTGAGTGCCTCTCTATAGAGGTTTGGTCTATCCAGTGACAGGTGACACCCAAGAAGCTACGTTGTTTGGCAGACCAGCAGTCAGTTGTGGTAGCAACATGGTTTACAGAACTCAGCTTTTTAATAATTATGCTCTTCATGTCCTTTGCAACTTCCTGCATTCTCGTGCATAATGTTTTCCTTGTCATTACTGTACATTGAGGTTGCAGGGTTTATATCATACTCTTGGAGGATGGTGTCTCAACCAGGGAAAATGGCTAACTGGCTTCACATATAAATTTTAGCACAAGTTTGTCCAGTGCTGCCTGTCTTACCCGCTGAGGAACAGTGAAGGAACTGATGATCTGCATTCTTCTTTGGGAGTTCATCAGAAGAGGAGGATTTTTGCTTTCTGCGGGACTCTATCAAGTCTGTATACCTCATCATATTGTTGGGGTGAACCCTGTCTTAACAGAAAAAATATCATTGAGGCTACAGGGGATTTATCCATTAAAACAGACTCATCATCACATCAAATTCAAACATAATTTCTAATATATATGGTTTTTTTTTTAAATAAATCAGCTATTTTTTCTTTTAAACTTGCAAATTTTTCTCATAAATTTTCAACTTCTGTCTTATAAATTTGGGCTTTTTATTATGAATTAGTATCCTTTAGCAAATGTTTTGCAACTTTATTCTTACTAATTTGTAATTCAGTTTACGTTTGCACGTTTATACCTTACGCTAAATTTGTGAATACCACCACCATCATCCCCATGTTAAAAAGTAACATATCACTCCTGTCAGCAGCCAACACTAAACTCATTACAACTTACCGCAATGTGTTTTCTCAAGTTTGACGTTGAAATGTCGACATGTTTGGGCAGACACAGATGACAGCGCATCACATAGCTGGTCTTTTTTGTTGTCTTTAAGGCAAACATAGCTTGAATGTGTGGCCACGGATGTTGTGCTGCTTCTGCTTCGTCTATATATGAATCACAGGCTGTCATCTCAGCCATTGTTAACGTCCACTCATGTGCTTCAGCTTGCTATGTTCCTGTATGTGTAACCAGCACCAAGCTGCCACGTGACTACCTGGTGACATCTGATTGGTGGTACGTAGCCAATGGCTGTGTTTGATTGGTGAAACAAGGTCGCATGAGGCTTTGGCAGGAGTCTTTATGACAGCACAAAACAAATTGCTCATGCATTGATTATCAGAATGACCAAAAATAAAAGTAACGAGTGGAATGCACCCAATGGTAACTGAGTAGAAGTAATGTTTCTTCTTCATAAATATACTTGAGTAAAAGTAAAAAGTATGCTGTATTAACCCTTTGAAATCCTTCTATTTATGGACATAAAAAGTGCCCTCACTGTTTATGTTGCAGTGCTGCGCCTGTCATGTGACGTGTCATGTGATGTCATAAACCCCCCAGCTGTACTAAGTATTCCACCTCACAAGGTGGCAGACGTGTATAACTTACTGCTCTTGCCTTGGAGGACCAATGGCCCCCATATAACCTCTCCACTTCTGGACACCAGAGAAGAAGAGTTTGTAAACAAATGTTGATCGATTGCAAGACGGAGGAGGCATTTGCTCCCAAATTTGTCAGCTATGATTCTAAAAAGAGATTATTTAGCTTATGAAAGTAAATATCTACATTTTTTTTTTTTATAACAGTGGGTGGGCGAAGCTGGTTGATTTGCACCTGCCATCGACCCCCAGCGCCATGTGACTGGACAGAACAATCTCACCGGTTCCCAGTCATCATATGAGATAAATTGTGGCGGAATAAAAGAGAAATTGCAGTGGAATAATCATAACAGCTTCTGGATGTGGGAGAGAAAGTGAAAATGACAGAGAGAAGACAAAAAAATGACCAGGATGGACGAAAATGGACAAAGCGCGCCACCTGGCCCGCGGTAAGTGATGAATTTCTCTGTTTACATTGTAACTGATTTTCTGGTTCATATACTTTAAAGATGAGAAAACAAAATGCCCATAACAACAAACAGTGACAAAAAACAAAACCCATCCTTTGTGTAAATATGTCCAAAATCTGTTTTTGACTGAAAGTTATGTAATTCAATATGGCTGCCATGGCGTTATGCATATTAGATGCATAAATTTACTCCTATCTCAAACTTTGGATCATTTTCTACATCTTTCTAATTGACAGTAAGCCATTATCTCTTACCACTTTCAATTCATTGGGTTAAAACTACTCTTAGAAGTACAATTTATGTAAAAAGTTACTTAAGTAAATATAATGGAGTAAATGTAATGCAGTAAATGTAATGTGTTACTACCCACCTCTGTCTAGGACCATAGACCTGTTACGCAGAGTGTTTTGGTGGCCCACACTGGCGAGGGATGTGCAGCAGTACGTTAAAGCCTGTCATATCTGCTCCGCAAATAAGTCCGACTCCACCCCTCCTACGGGTCTCCTCCATACCCTTCCGGTGCCGGGTTGCCCTTGGTCTCACATTTCTTTGAACTTTGTCACGGGCCTCCCTCCATCCCAGGGGAATACGGTCATCCTCACCGTTGTCGACCGCTTCTCCAAGGCTGTCCACCTCTTTCCCCTCCCCAAATTACCATCTGCCATGGAGACGGCTGACCTGCTGACTCAGCATGTCATCCAGTTGCACGGTATCCCCATCAACATCATCTCGGACCGGGGTCCCCAGTTCATATCCCAGGTATGAAAGGCATTCTGTCGCTGTTTGGGTTCATCCGCCAGACTGATGTCAGGATATCACCCACAGAGTAATGGTCAGGCTGAGCATGCTAATAAGTCCCTGGAGGCCATCCTACGGTGTGTAGCATCCTCCAACCCCGCCACCTGGAGTTCCCACTTGACATGGGTGGAATACGCATTGAACTCGGTGATATCCTCTTCCACTGGCCTTACACCATTCGAGGCGTCGATGGGATACACTCCACCGTTGTTGCCCATGGCGGAGAGGGGCCTCGCTGTCCCATCTGTGGAGGCCTATGCTGTCGCCTATGGAGGGCCACGAGGGCTGCCCTCCTCCGCTCTGCAGAGTGCAACAGGCAGTATGCTGATTGCAGACGGGCACCGGCGACGAAGTACACAGTGGGACAGAGAGTTTGGCTGTCCACCGACTACATCCTGCTGAAGACTGAATCTAGAAAGTTGTCCCCCCACTTTCTGGGTCCCTTTACCATCATGCGGGTGATAAACAATGTCACCGTGCAATTGGACTTGCCACCATCTATGCGGATACAGTGGTGTGAAAGAGTGTTTGCCCCCTTCCTGATTTCTCACTTTTTTGTATTTTTGTCACACTTAAATGTTTAAGATCATCAAACAAATTTAAATATTAGACAAAGAAAACACAAGTAAACACAAAATGCTGTTTTTAAATGAAGATGTTTATTATTAAGGGGAAAAAAATCCAAACCTATATGGCGCTGTGTGAAAAAGTGATTGCCCCCTAAACCTAATAACTGGTTGGGCCACCCTTCGCAGCAACAACTGCAATCAAGCATTTGCGATAACTGGCAATGAGTCTTTTACAGCACTGTGGAGGAATTTTGGCCCACTCATCTTTGCAGAATTGCTGTAATTCAGCAACATCGGAGGGTTTTCAAGCATGAACCTCCTTTTAAAGGTCATGCCACAGCATCTCAATTGGATTCAGACCAGGACTTTGACAAAGCCACTCCAAAGTCTTCATTTTGTTTTTCTTAAGCCATTCAGACAAGGACTTGCTGGTGTGTTTTGGATCATTGTCCTGCTGCAGAACCCAAGTGGGCTTCAGCTTGAGGTCACGAACGGATGGCCGGACATTCTCCTTCAGAATTTTTTGGTAGACTGCAGAATTCATTGTTCCATTTACCACAGCAAATCTTCCAGGTCCTGAAACAGCAAAACAGCCCCAGACCATCACACCACCACTATATTTTACTGTTGGTACGATGATCCTTTTCTGAAATGCTGTGTTACTTTTACGGCAGATGTAATGGGACACACACCTTCCAAAAAGTTCAACTTTTGTCTTGTTAGTCCACAGAATATTTTCCCAAAAGTCTTGGGGATCATCAACATGTTTCTGGAAAAACTGAGACGAGCCTTTATATTCTTTTTGCTCAGCAGTGGTTTTCGTCTTGGAATTCTGTCATGCAGGCCATTTTTGCCCAGCCTCTTTCTTATGGTGGAGCCATGAACACTAACCTTAACTGAGGCAAGTGAGGCCTGCAGTTCTTTGGATGTTGTTGTGGGGTCTTTTGTGACCTATTGGATGAGTCGTCGCTGTGGTCTTGGGGTAATTTTGGTTGGCCAGCCACTACTGGGAAGGTTCACCACTGATCCATGTTTTCGCTATTTGTGGATAATGGCTCTCACTGTGGTTTGCTAGAATCCCAAAGCTTTAGAGATGGCTTTAAAACCTCAATTAAACCTCAATTACTTTGTTTCTCATTTGTTCCTGAATTTCTTTGGATTGCAGCATGATGTCTCGCTTTTGAGGATCCTTTGGTCTACTTCACTTTGTCAGGCAGGTCCTAGTTAAGTGATTTCTTGATTCAAAACAGGTGTGGCAGTAATCAGGCCTGAGTGTGGCTAAAGAAATTTAACTCAGCTTTCCAAAGATGTGATAAACCACAGTTAATTTACAGTATGTTTAAACAGAAGGAGGCAATCACTTTTTCACACAGGGCCTTGTAGGTTTGGATTTTTTTAACCTTAATAAAAAAAACAACTTAATTTAAAAACTGCATTTTGTGTTTACTTGTGTTATCTTTGTTAAATATTTAAATTTGTTTGATGATCTGTCATGAGTTTGAGCTCAATGTCCTCTCTGAGCTCAGACTCTCAATTTATTTCTAAGTATTGTATGTCTGTATTTATAATTTTGTCAGTGTGCAGTCCCCTGAGCTCTCTCCACCTGCTCCAATTGATAAATCCTCACCTGCCCTCTCTGTGTCTCCTCCGGTTGTCCCTGAGTGTCTGCCGGCCCTGAAACTGAGCCACCAGATGATGGAGGAACCTGTGGCCCTGGAGGACCCAATTCCAGTGCCAGCATGGAGCCGACCCCAAGCTGCCACTCCGGACGAGCCACCAGCATGGGCCCCTTTGTCTGGAGAAACAGACTACAATCACCATCATGCCTGCTGCGGAGGCCGCCACAGCAGAGTTAGAACCTGAGCTGGACCTCCAAGACACTGGGCCCGAGATGTCGTCATCGTCTGGATTGACGGAGTCCTGGAGGGCGGTGGAGCTTGAGCTCAGGCAAGTGTTCTCCCTTGTTTTTCTCTTATCTGTCCTGGAGAAATCTTGCCTTGCTCTTGGTGTGGAGAGTGGAGTGCAGCCACAAGCTGGACCTGAGCTCACCTCGCCGCCGCCGGTGACCCTAACCCAATTTCTCTCTTTGTCTTTTCTGAGCCTTCTTCCAGGGTCACCAGGGAATATCCACCTTTCCAGATGTCTCTGTGAGTCCAGGCTCACCACTGAGGTCGTCATGGGTCCAGCTTCCCCTGCTGAGGTCGTTACGGGTGCTCCGACCCAGCCCGGGTCCTCCATGGATGCAGCTTCCTCTCTGCCCGAGGCTGTTGTATGGGTTCCTCCTCCTCGGTCCAAGTCTCTGTGGATGCTGCATCCCAGTCGGGGACCCTTGTGGGTGTTGTGCCACAGCATAAATCCAACATGGGTGCTGCGCTCAAGCCCGGGCCTGCCATGGGCACTATGCCCCAGCCCAGAGCCCACCGAGGATGCAGCATTGGCCCAGTCCAGGTCAACCGAGGGTGCAGCGTTGGCCCAGTACGGGCCGATCAAGGGTGCAGCGTTGGCCCAGCCCGGGCCCACCGAGGGTGCAGCATTGGCCCAGTCCGGGTCCACTGCGGGTGCAGGTATGCTCCAGCCTGGAGCCACTGCGGGTGCTGCAATGTTCCAGCCCGGAGCCACCGCGGGTGCTGCAATGCTCCAGCCCGGAGTCACCGCGAGTGCTGCCTCGCTCTAGCATGGAGCCATCACAGGTGCTGCAATGTTCCAACCTGGAGCCACCACAGGTGCTACCTTGCTCCAGCTCGGAGCCGCGGGTGCAGCTACGTCCCAGTCCGGGACCCCCTTGGGTGAAACCATATTCCAGACAAAGACCACCGAGGGCATTGAGGCCTCCTCTCCTCTGCCCGACATCGTCATGGTTTCCGCTCCACAGCCAGATGCCATCATGGGTCCTCTCCCGCGACCAGACACCGTTGTGGTTCCCCCTCTTTGGCCCTTCATCCCCTCATTGGGCCTTCCTGTGGGTTAGCAACCTTCTGGGTCACACCTCCGGTCTTGGTGGCTGAAGAACTCAGACCGGTCACCCGACAGACTGAGCCGCTGGGTTGGGTGGCCCATATTCTCCGGCAGGCCACCTGACTCATTCCACCTTGCCATCTGTCTGGCCTGGGACTTTGGCTGGCCACCCGAACAATGGAGTTCTTTGGCCTAGTGGCCCAGGGGCCCAGGGGCCTGGCATAGCATGGGTGCAGGTCCTGAGCAGGGTCCATAATTTTTTTCCCCTCTAACCTGTTTTCCCCACCTCCCACCCTGGGTGGTTTTTGCTGTACCTTTTTCTCTTGGGGGGGGGGGGTCTTTTTGTGTGTTACATGGGGGTGTCTGGATTGCACCCCTTAAAGGGGGGGTCTGTCATGAGTCTGAGCTCAATGTCCTCTCAGAGCTCAGACTTAATTTATTTCTAAGTATTGTATGTTTGTTATTATTATTTTGTCAGTTTTTGTATATATTTTGCATTTTTGTCTCATGTGCCCTCCTGTCTCCAGACACTCCCACTAGCTGCTCACAGTCTGCTCCCCAGCTGTGAGCAGTTGTGTAATTATGTCACCTGCCAGCTCAGCCGCCCGCACCTGCTGTTCATTGATTCGCTTATTATCTATGGACTGTCAGTTTAGTTTTTCAATGTGGCAGTATTGCATTGTTCAAGTTTGAATGGACTTTATTCCTCCATGTTATTCCCTCATCTCCTCCAGAGCTAATCCGGCTCGGGACTGCCTCTGCCTCTAAGTTATTCTTGTTTGCATTTTTGTATGGTCTGCACAATTTTTGGAATTTTTGTTCTCTTCTGTTATTAAATGTCACGACTACAGTTCAGTGCGTGGGCCTGTCTTTCTGCCCTGGACGGGCATTCATGACATTCTGAAACATTTAAGTGTGACAAGCATACAAAAAAAAAAGAAGAAAGAAATAAGGAAGGGGGGAAACACTTTTTCACACCACTGTACATCCCACATTCCATGTCTCCCGGATTATGCCCCTCTCCTCCAGTTCCCTCTACCCTCCTCCAGACGCCCAGATCATCGACGGCCAGACTACATACACAGTGGAGAGGATCCTGGACATGTGCCGTCGGGGGTGGGGATGTCAATACTTTGTCCATTAGGAAGGATATGGTCCAGAGGAGAGGTCGTGGATTCCGGGATCATATATCTTGGATAAGCAGCTTATCCGGGCTTTTCATCGCACCCATCAACTTCAGCCCAGTGGGATGCCCGGAGGCGTCCCTTGAAAGGGGAGCACTGTGATGGTCTGGCGAGCATGCTCCCCCTCCCCTCCTGTTCCTGGTTTTCCGCTCCGGTGATGAGCACACCTGCGTGATTATCCACCTGCTGCTCCTGATAAGCCAGCGTGTTTAAGGCTCAGCATGAGAGGAGCTCACCGCTGGATCATCTGGGTTTGCAACCTCGTTTGTCTGTTTTCTCTTGTTGTCTTTTCTCCCCATATTTACCTTCTGTGTGTCTCCTGTTCTCAGGTTGCTGCCACCCACAGGTGTTTCTCCCAGAGCTGATCACGCTCGCCTGACCAAGAAGATCCTCACGTCCACCCAGGTCCTGCCTTCCATCTGCCCCAGTCAATGCTGGAGTTCCCTGCCGGACTCGTCTCTGTCTGCTCTCTCCTGTAGGCTACTTGCGCTCCAGGTCTTGTCTGAAATTTAAGTTGGCATTTTTGTGTTTCACTTTTCCTTTAGTTTTGCATTTTGGTTTTCTGTTTTTGTTCAATAAAATTGTGAAACTTTTTATTGGAGTCTGTGTGATTGTTCTGGCTGCTCTGCGTTTGAGTCTGATCCCAGTCTGAGTCATGACAAAAACAAGGAACACAGATTGTGGGGTATAACCAAAATCCATAGCCCCAAACCAAAAATGGATTGGGTGGTCTTCCAAAGTCCCAGGGCCACTGGACCAGAGAGCAAGGCAGGTCAGGGGGCCTACCCAAGTCCATGAGCAACCTGAGGGGTGAACATAATGCATCGGGTGGCCTACCAAAGTCCCTGGGCCACCAGATGAGAGAAAACACACAAGCCTTTTGCTCTGAAAATAACACACAAGCCCTTAGCTCAGAAAATAACACTGGATCTTCTCGTATCAAGCATAACAAGGATTTCAATACAGAAAAACAAAGATTTCATTACAGAATTTTCACATTCACAAGATATTAACACAGGATTTTCTAGATAAGATAAGATAAGATAAGCCTTTATAAGTCCCACAATGGGGAAATTCCAGGATTACAGCAGTAAAGGGATAACAGCACTCAGAGCAATAGTCAGCAAGGTAATAAGAACTGGTTAGCCAAAGCAGTAAAGGAATATACATACGTATGTACACAGTTATATACACAGTGCAGGAGCATTGCACCTACATGGAATAAACAGCATTTCAGTTTGCTAAATTACCCTGAAGAATATGAATATTTACCCAGAAAGCTTATTTCGCATTTGAGTCAACAGTGTTGTTACCACCCTCAAAAATAATTGTTATTGTCCTAGTTGTGTATTGGAGGGTACGATCTTTTGTGCAAAGTTGTTACGTTTAGTACATTTAATATGACCTCTTTGAGCAGCCCTGGTTAGCTTATAAAGTCTCACAGCCATAGGTAGGAAGGATCTGCGGGACCTCTCTGTCGTGCACCTAGGGTGACACAGTCTACAACTAAATGAGCACCTCAGTGCGTTTAACGTGTCCTGCATGGGGTGGGACTCAGACTCCAGCAGAGATGACAGCTTAGCCACCATCCTCCTCTCGCCTAACTGCTCGACTGGGTCGAGGTGTCGCCCCAGTACAGAGCTAGCTTTTTTGATCAGCCAATTCAGTCTCTTCCTGTTGGCTGCCATGATGACACTGCCCCAGCAGACCCTCCAAATGTGATGTCTGATGCCACCACCGAATCATAAAAGGTCTTCAGGAGTGCCCCTTGCACTACAAATGACCTGAGCCTCCTCAGGAAGAAAAGCCTGTGCTGCCCCTTCTTGTAGAGCGCGTTGGTGTTGTGTGACCAGTCCAATTTATTGTTCAGGTGAACACCCAGGTTCTTGTAAGATGTCTCCATCTCAATGTGTGTTCCCTGGATGTTTACCAGTGCTTTGGGGGGTTGTCCTGGCCTGCGGCAGTTCACCACCAGTTCCTTAGTTTTCCTCGCATTGATCTGAAGTCAGTCCCATAGGCACCAGTCCACAAAATCCTGGATAAGTCCTCTGCACTCCGCATCATCCTCATCAACGATGAGGCCGACGATCGCAGAGTCGTCAGAGAACTTCGGTAGATGGCAGTGTTGTGTGTTGTGTGAAAAGTCAGCAGTGTAGAGGGTGAACAGGAAGGGAGCCAAAACTGTTCCCGGGGGGGGGGGGGGGGATGCAGATGATGGTGTCAGACACACAGTCTTGGTTTCTCACAAACTGTGAGGTAGTCCAGGATCCACAATGACAGGTGCTGGTCCACCCCTGCGCTCAGAAGCTTGTCCCTCATAATCACTTGTTTTGATGGTGTTGAAAGCACTGGAGACATTAAAGAACATGATCCTCACGGTGCTCCGAGGCTTCTCTGCGTGGGACAGGGAATAATGTAGGAGGAAGTTCACTGCATCGTCCACCCTGATTCCATGCTGGTAGGCAAACTGAAGTGGATCTATCGCTGGTCCCACCAGGGGGCAGAGGTGGGCGAGGATCAGCTTCTCCAGGATATTCATTAAAAGTGATGTGAGGGCCACTGGTCTGTCGCTGTTCAGGTCCTTGGGGTGAGGGGTCTTCGGTATGTGTACCACACAGGACTTTTTCCACAGCTGTGCTACCCTCCCCAACTTCAGGCTCAGGCTGAAGATGTGCTCCATGATCCCACACAGCTGGTCTGCGCAGGACTTGAGGAGCCTTGAGCTGTTGCCGTCAAAACCTGCAGCCTTCCTCGTCTTGATCTTCCTCAGCTCAGCTCTTGCTTGGGTCTTAGTGATTGTCAGGTTGGGGCAGGGGGGCTGTGTGCTGGGAGGAGGGGTGTTGGGTCTGTGGGGTAAAAATGGGGGGGGGGGGTGTACAAGGAGGGTTGGGGGAGGGCCGTGGACAGTGAGACTTGATGAAGTTGGGGGCACCAGTGGTTTGTGGGCAGGTGGAGAGGAGAGCGGTTGGTCAAACCTGTTAAAAAACAAGTTCAGGTTGTTCATCCACTCCTTACCCCTGTGGCCTTGGGGGAGGTATTCTGGTGCTCAGAGATGGTTTTGAGGCTTCTCCAGACACCACTGATGTCACTCTGTTGCAGCTTGTCCTCCATCTTCTTCCTGTAAGCCATCTTTATTGTCATTCAAATCCATACGGCCAATCATGTACAGTAGAACGAAATTATGTTTCTCTTATCTACAATGTTGATCACACACATATATAGAATCAGAGGGGTCACTGCTATGCAAGGCGCCACCACAAATTTCCCTCCTCCGTTCCATTATTGCTAGCACCAAGCTGGATGGCAGGAAGTTTCACTTTTATATGGTTTTCGGCATGACCGGGCGGGGATTTGAACCCCGGCCTCCCGGGTGTGGGGCGGATGCTCTACCAACTGAGCCACCACTCCTGTAGCTTTCCTTCTTCCTCTTTAGCTCCCTCTGTACGGACTTTAGCTCCTCCTTGTTTCCCAACCTGAAGATCCTTTTCTTCTCCTTCAACAGTGACTTTATCTCAGGGTTGATCCAGGGTTTGTTGTTCTGGAAACACTGTATGGTCTTGGTGGGTGCGATGTTCTCTACACACAAGTTGATGTAGTTTGTGATGGTGTGTATGTGAGGCCGTCGATGTCCTCACCATGTGGATCACAAAGCTGCTCCCACACAGTGGATTCAAAACAGTCCTTCAGAGCGTCCTAGGCCTCCTTAGACCATATCTTCACTGTGTGGGTAACAGAAGGTTGTCTATGTGCCAGGAGTTTGTACACAGGCAGAAGGTGAACCAAGTTGTGGTCTCATCTTGGGGGGGGGGGGGGGGAGTGGTGATGCGGTGTTACCCTCCTTGGTGTTTGCATAAAATAAGTCCAGTGTGAAGCGGCATGAAAAAATAAGCAGCGGTGCTGTGGTTTTTGAGCAGGTTTTATTAATCATGTCGCCTTCATGGGATCCCCTCTCCGGTGCATAGTGGAGCAGCCCGGAGCGGGATCCCTAAGCTCTCAGAGAAAGAGAGGCGGACACAGTGTGTCCATCTGTTGCAGGATCAGAGTGAGAGTGAAAGAGAGAGATTGCGTTACAGAGTTGCGCCTTAAATACTTGTCCATAACAATACATGAAAGAGACATACCCCACAGTGATCAAAGGGATAACAGAACAGGCAGGAGGTATTTGCATTTGTGAGACCAAGGGCAGATTAGCTAGACCTCGCTCCAGGTGCGGACAAAGAGGCTAACAAGCACATCTACATATTGATCTGAGTCTCTAGGTCACAGTAAGGACAGGACGCATGAGTACAAAGGATGAAAGGCATCGATTAACATCACATAGGTGAGACAGAAGAAACTCGTCTACCTGTAGACATTAATACACCAAAGCACATCTAAGATGCTCAGAAAAAGCACAGTAAGGACAAGCCATATGCACACTACACAGAATGGCGCATTACATCACAACACATGCATGTTTGCATCACAAATACATGAATGGCACATTGCTTCTCAGTAATGCAGCAGAAAAACAGAGAAAAGAGGGCTGAGTGTCCTTAGTCTGTTGTGGGGTTAAAACGAACCGCCACACAGTGTTTTATTGTCTCTGGTGTGGCAAATGACGTACTGGGTGAAAGTGGGCAGAATGAAGGAGAGTGAAGCATGGTTAAAATCACCAGAGATGAGGAGGAGAGCATTTGGGTGCTGGGTCTACAGCCTGCTAGTAACTTAGTGGATGATGTCATACGCTGCCTCAGTGCTTGCAGAGGGGGATACATAAATAACAATGACAACGACGTGTGAATTCTCTGGGGAGGTAAGCTGGTCACATGCTAACAGCTAGCAACTCAATGTCCGCTGCTTCTGCTCTTCCCACAATCTGATGTCCGATGTGCTTGTATTACATGGAAGCCTTCCAGACCGATGTTAGCTTCTGTTGCTTTTTCTATTAGCCACATTTCAGTGAACAACATAATGCTAGTCTCTCTGAAGAAGCTCTCATACCGGGACACAGCTGCCAGTTTGTCCCTCTTGTTAAGCAGCAATCTCACATTTCCAATAATAACAGCTGAAAGGATGGGTATGTACTTTGTTTTCCTCATGCGTCGCTTCACTCCAGCATGACAACCTCATCATTTTTGCCTGATTTTTTCAGGGATATCATTTCTTTGCATTAGCACCGTGGAGCAGCCCAATGCTAACAGCTGGCTCTTACTGTAAACAATAGCTCCTCCGCTCACTGGCTCAGTAGTTGTCATTGGCAAAATGAGCAGAAGGATGGCTAATATCCACGTCAGTGTGGTGATATATGTGTCCTTGGCATCCATGATGAGTACGGGATAACAGGATCAGAAAGTTGTGGCAAGAAAAAAAAAAAAGGATAGTAAATAAAAAACGAGAAAGAAACACAGAATTGAGTAGCTGCTCCAAAAAGGCAGCCAATTCGTGTGGCGCTGAAAGTCAACAATCAACAAGGTCAAAAGATAACAAGGAACCCTTAAACTCAAGAGATGATAACATAGACATATCAACCTGTGTAGAAGATAACATAGACATAACCTCTGGAGGTGACAACATAGACATATCAACCTCTGGAGGTGACAACATGGACACTTTAACCTCTGGAAGTGACAACACGGAAACCTCAAGCTCAGGAGACATCATAGATGTACTAACCTCAGAAGGAAACACAGGAGCTTTAGGCTTTGAAAAGAACACAGGAGCTCCCTGCTCTAAAGCTAACACAGGAGCTCTCTGCTCAGAAGGTAAGACGGGAGCTCTCTACTCAGAAGCTAATAGAGGAGCACTCAGTTCTGAAGCTAACACAGAAGCTCTCAGCTCTGAAGCTAACACGGGAGCTTTTAGCTCAGAAGCTAACACAGGAGTGCTTTGCTCAGAAGCTAACACAGAAGCATAATACTCAAGGGACATGAAAACTTTACTCCCAGAAACCTCAACCTCAGAGGGTGACAACAAAAAAAAACTCTTAAGCTCAGGAAGTGAAAGTATAACACCCTTAAACTCAGGAGATAACATTGGAGCCCTTTACTCAAAAGAAAACAACATGGGAGTTTCAAATGCAGAAGGTCACATTGGGGCCCTTTGCTTTCGAGACTACAAAGGAGCCCTTTGCCCCGGGGACAACAACATGGGATTTTTAAACCTCATAAGAGCTTCTGGCTCAGGCAGCAACATAGAAACCTATACACTGGAAATAGTACAGAAACTTTAAGCTCTGAGGATAACTCTGGAAACCTCAAAATGGACACAGTAAACTGGGGAGTTTGTAGCTCAGGGGACACAGATGCAGAAATCTCTAGTTCAGGAGACATTGACACAGGAATCTCTAATTCAGGAGACACAGATACAGGAATTTCAAGTTGAGGAGACTTTAGCCCTTCCTCCTCCTGTCAAACTTGCTCGTTGAGTCCATGACTGGCTGCATCCTACTGTCATGGTTTGCGCCTGGGCTGGGCAGAGAGCAGGACTCAAATTTGAAATGAGCATTTAACATTATTTTATTAACACAAATTACAGCTCGGAAGCCGAAACAAAAACAAAGCTACGATTCAGGCTTGGCAGGGCAGACTAAACTCATATATATGAGTCCAACAAGACAGACAGAAGCATAGTGAAACACCAGAATAATGACGAGGATGCAGCACCGGTGAAATGAGCTGCGCTCCTTAAATAAAGATGGATTAATTAACAGAGACACAAAGCAGCTGTGAATAATCAAGAACTCAACACACAAACCAAGCAAGACTAAGGTGAGAATAAACACACAATAAATACAAACAAGATAGAACATGAATATAAAATTCCAAATAACAAACAGGGCCAAGATAATAAACAATAATACAGAAACCCAGAAAATAAACTTAATGCAAGGATGTGGGTTGGAGACCATGTCCTGGTGACAAGAAATATCTATCTACCGTTAGGCCCAGAAATATTTGGACAGTGACACAATCTTCATGATTTGGGCTCTGCATGCCACCACATTGGATTTGAAATGAAACAACTACAACGGAATTGAAGTGCAGACTTTAAGGTTTAATTCAAGGGGTTGAACAAAAATATATGAGTAAACATGTAGGAATTATAGCTATTTTTATACAAACGCTCCTCATTTCAGGGGCTCAAAAGTAATTGGACAAACAAACATAACCCTAAGTAAAATGTTACTTTTCAATATTTTGTTGAGAATCCTTTGCAGGCAATGACTGCCTGAAGTCCGGAACCCATGGACATCACCAAACGCTGGGTTTCCTCCTTTGTGATGCTTTGCCAGGCCTTTACTGCAGCTGTCTTCAGTTGTTGTTTGTTTGTGGGTCTTTCTGCCTTAAGTTTTGTCTTGAGCAAGTCTACTGCTCTCCCATTGAGTTTCCCAGTTTCGACTAGTAAACAGCAAGCTAACACGAGTGGTGCAGGCCTCAATGGTGACAAGATGTTTCCTTTTATCTCGTTTATTGAAGCTGCCCCACAAGGAACTCAACGTGATGTACACTCGTCTTTAGGGTTTTACATCCGTTTAGATTTGTTCCTACATCCGTGTAAAACTGCAACAAAGTAAGCATATACACGCCGTCAATGATATGGTCACCGTATTTAGCTTAGCACATATTAGCGTTAGCTCTAGCTTAGCTTGGTAACAATGATGGCAACAGACTAGTCAGATCGCTTAAAATACACCAATGCAACCATGCAGTTCTCATTGTAGCTGTTAACACTGTCAAACCATGTACATACTCACAGACTAATGATGTCCAAGGCGCCGATAATTAACAACATCAACAGCGCTCGTACAATGAGTGGTGTTCTGCTCCGTCCTCCGGTCATATCATTACTGCGCATGTGCAATACTTTGTGTCTCAGTTCAAAACGATGCTTTCCCTACATCACTAGAGGGAGCCAAACTCCCTTACATGAAATGCTGTAATGGGAACTCTTAACTTGATACATGGAAGCAGCATACTCCCCGTCTGGTGCAATAACATTGTACCACTATTTAGCCTTACAACATTTCAAACAACAGTGCATAACAATGTTAATAAATATCATTATCTGTTATTCCCTTTCTGCTATCAGTAAAACCATTTCTGTAATTGGTCTCAGAAACACTTTAACAGTCCCATCTCTTATTATCTTCACCTCCACTTTTCGTACTTTATTGTCCCTTCCGTGAAATGTCTTCACAATCCGCCCTATGGGCCAGTCATTTCTGTGTGCTTGCCCATCCTTGAGCAAAACGACATCTCCAACATTGATGTTCGGTTTCTCATCAGTCCATTTTCTTTGGCTCTGAAGAGTCTCAAGATACTCTTGTCTGTGGTTGGATTGTGCTAACATCTTTTGTGCGTTTGTCGGGATGTCAACAGCTTCTTCTGGTGTGGCTGTGGAGGCTAATCCATCATCTACATAGAAATGTCTCATTATGAACTGTGTTATGTCGTGTCCATGCTCTTTCTCACCTTCAGCTGCAGCACATCTCATGCAGTAAACAGCCATGACTGGAGAAGGGCTATTGCCGAACACATGCACTTTCTTTCTGCAGTCTCTTACTTCTTTGTCCATGATGTCAATAAAAACTTGATCTTCTATTGACAGCGCTGGTTTATCGTCGTCCTTTGGTTTATCAAAGACTGTGTTTCCTAAGTGGTCTGTGTCTCTCTCACCCTGCAAGGCATATGGTAGTATGCTGTTGGGGCGTGAGGTGGAGCAACCTGAAACCTCTTTGACAAGAAATGTGTTTGGGCATGGGCTGAGGGATGATGCACGACCATTGTAGAGCACTTGTGTCTTCAGCACATTAACAGTCGCAGGCTTGTGTGTTGTCCCTGAACACGTTTCTCCCACAATAACCCATCCCAAGTCCAAGCGCTGTGCATAGGGCGTACTGTGGGGCCCATTTATTTGTTCCCTCACCTTGTGTACCTGTAGGATGTCTCTTCCCAGCAATAGGAGGATGGGAGCATGTTCATCTACAGGTGGAATCTTGTCTGCGACTTTTCTCAGGTGTGGATGCACAAGTGTGTCCTTTGGAGATGGGATCTCCCTCCTGTCATCGGGGATCACGTCACACTCGATCAAGTTTGGAAGCTGGAGCTGTACTTTTCCATCCATTGATTCTATCATGAAGTTTGGAGCTCTCCGCCCACAAACCGTAGTAGCCCCTGATCACGTTTTCAGTGTGTAAGGGTCGGAAGGTGCTCTAATATTGAACAGCTGGAAAAACTCTGATTTAGCGAGTGAACTGTTGCTTTGTTCATCGAGCACTGCATACATTTTCTGGGCTTCTTCTCTGTGTCCTGCAGGATAAACTAACACAGGGCTAATTTTTGAGCAGAATCGTGGGTTTTCTGCATTACCGCAAACTTCTGTGCATCTAGACGTGACTAGCGTGCCCTCATAATCATGGTGCTCCCCGCCATGATCCGTCTCAGCTTCCTGAGGCTCCATGGGAGGAGGAGAGGGGTCAGGATGTAATGCTGTTACATGTCTATCACTACCACAGTCAGAGCACTGGATTAACTGCCTACAGTCTTTTGCCAGATGCTGAGTGGACCCACAACACTTAAAGCAGATGTAATTCTCTCTCAAGAACAGTTTGCATTCTTCTATTGGTTTTGCTCTAAATGTTTTACATTTCTTTAATGGGTGTGGCTTTCTGTGTATGGGACATTGTTTATCGGGGCATTCTGTTCTTTCACGTGTGTGGTTACCTGTAGCTGCGGGTGAAGCTGGTGGGATGTCTGTTTTGTGGACACTGATGAGGTGCTCACTGGCGAACTTGGGGGCCTTTTCAACTCTGGTGTTCATGTGGGTCGGTGGAGAGAAACTGAAACTTGGGTCGTTTCTTATTTTGGCCTGTCGTCTGACGTAGCTGGAAAAAAAAGCTGAAAGGAGGAAAGGCGACCTTGTGTGTTTCTTTGTAATCGGCACCCACTGCAATCCACTTCTCCTGTAGGCTGTAGGGCAGTTTCTCGACAACAGGATTCACTCCACGGGCTGTATCCAGGTATGCGAGCCCAGGTAGGTATCCGCCATCCTTTGCACATTCGAGCTCCTGTAGAACGTCACCAAGTTCTCTCAGCTTGAGTGCATCTTTGTTGCTGATTTTGGGAAAATCATCAAGCTTTTTTAGCAGTGCATTTTCTATTACTTTGGGTGACCCATAACACTCTTCTAGCCTTTCCCAGACTAAGTTGAGGGCTGCTTTTGGGTTAAAGACATGTGCAGAGCGGATCCTCTTTGCTTGCTTTGCTGATTCTGTGCTGAGCCATTTTATCATCAGATCCAATTGCTCGTGGTGTGAGAGGCTGAGGTCTTGAATGGCGTTCTGGAAAGATGCTTTCCATGCCCAATAATTCTCTGGGAGGTCATCAAACTGTAGGAGTCCCGTGCTCAACATCTCCCGGCGTGTGAGATATTTGGTCAGATCCTGAATGCTTTGTGCTTCGGCATAATGTGTTGCGGGGGCATAATAGGGTCGTAATGTTGGGGGATTAATTGTCTCTGCAGCTCCCTGTTCCTCCTTCATGTTGACGCTGACCCTACTCTTACCATCTACAGCAGGGGTGTCAAACTCATTCCATGGAGGGCCAAGACCCTGCAGGTTTTACTTCCACCCAGTGTCTTCAGCAGGTGTTTTCACTGATCAGCAATCAGTAGGAAGAAATTCAGAGAAATCACCTGTTGAAGACACTGGGTGGAGGTAAAACCTGCAGGGTCTTGGCCCTCCATGGAATGAGTTTGACACCTGTGATCTACAGCATTAGATGGGATGAATGGTACATTTGTGGCCATTTCAAACTGTTCACACTGGATCTTAGAGGGGGTGGCTGGATCAGTTTTAAATGGAGTTTCCTCAAAGCGCATATTAAGGTGCTTCTGTACATACTCAGATGTGTGTTGTGCTGAGCCAACTGGCAAGTCCATTAATGCTTGGCTGAATTCACTTCTTGCACATTCCTCTGCTTCTTCATAGGCCGCGGCTTCAGCTTCTGCAGCTGCAACAGCCTTCTGATGGTTCAAAATGTGCATTTGTGCTTCAAGATTAGCTTTCTGTGCTTCAAGATTAGCTTTCTGCGTGATGAGGGCTGCTTCTTTCTCTGAATAAGCTAATTCAGCTCGTGCAGCATCTGCTTTGGCTCTAGCTCTTATGACTGAGGAGGTAGCTGAAGAAGCCTTGCTTGACTTGAAGCTACGTGAGTATAATGAGCTAGCTCGTGCAGCTATAGCCAAGGGAGCTGTGTGTCCCATCTCCATAACTCCACCTCTGAGTTGTGGAGTTGGCTGGTGCTGCTCTCCTGCTCTGAGGCTCATTTGCCGTTTGTTGTTTGTTTATCGGGCCCGCCGCGCTATTAGTCTTTTTACTCTACTGCTCTCCCATCGAGTTTCCCAGTTTCGACTAGTAAACAGCAAGCTAACACGTGTGGTGCAGGCCTCAATGATGACAAGATGTTTCCTTTTATCTCGTTTATTGAAGCTGCCCCACAAGGAACTCAACGTGATGTACACTCGTCTTTAGGGTTTTACATCCGTTTAGATTTGTTCCTACATCCGTGTAAAACTGCAACAAAGTAAGCATATACACGCCGTCAATGATATGGTCACCGTATTTAGCTTAGCACATATTAGCGTTAGCTCTAGCTTAGCTTGGTAACAATGATGGCAACAGACTAGTCAGATCGCTTAAAATACACCAATGCAACCATGCAGTTCTCATTGTAGCTGTTAACACTGTCAAACCATGCACATACTCACAGACTAATGATGTCCAAGGCGCCGATAATTAACAACATCAACAGCGCTCGTACAATGAGTGGCGTTCTGCTCCGTCCTCCGGTCATATCATTACTGCGCATGTGCAATACTTTGTGTCTCAGTTCAAAACGATGCTTTCCCTACACCACTAGAGGGAGCCAAACTCCCTTACATGAAATGCTGTAATGGGAACTCTTAACTTGATACATGGGGGCAGCATAGCAAGTGAAATGCATGCTCGATTGGGTTGAGATCTGGTGATTGACTCGGTCATTGCAGAATATTCTACTTCTTTGCTTTAGAAAACTCCTGGGTTTCTTTTGCAGTATGTTTTGGATCATTGGTGAAGCGCCGTCCAATCAACTTTGCTGCATTTGGCTGAATCTGAGCAGAACGTATATCCCTATACACTTCAGAATTCATCCGGCTGCTTCTGTCTTTTGTCACATCATCAATAAACACAAGTGACCCAGTGCCATTGGAAGCCATGCATGCCCATGCCATCACACTGCCTCCACCATGTTTTACAGAAGATGTAGTGCTTTGGATCATGAGCTGTTCCAATTCTTCTCCAAACTTTCTTCTTCCCATCATTCTGGTACAGGTTGATCTTAGTCTCATCTGTCCAAAGAATGCTGTTCCAGAACTGGGCTGGCTTCTTCAGGTGTTTTTGGGCAAAGTCAATTCTGGCCTTTCTATTTTTGAGGCTGATTCATGGTTTGCACCTTGTGGTTAATCCTTTGTATTTACTCTCATGAAGTCTTCTCTTTATGGTAGACTTAGATACTGATACACCTACTTCCTGGAGAGTGTTCTTCACTTGAGTGGATGTTGTGAAGGGGTTGTGGAAGGATTCTGCGATCATCCACCACTGTTGTCTTCCGTGGACGTCCAGCCCTTTTTGAGTTCCCAAGCTCACCAGTGCACTCTTTTTTTTCTCAGAATGTACCAAACTGTTGATTTGGCCACTCCTAACATTTCTGCTATCTCTCTGATGGATTTCTTCTTTTTTATCAGCCTCAGGATGGTCTGTTTCACCTCCATTGAGAGCTCCTTTGACCGCATGTTGTGTGTTCACAGCAACAGCTTCCAAATGCAAACGCCACACCTGGAATCAACTCCAGACCTTTTAATTGCTTAATTGATGACAGGTTAATGAGGGAAGAGCCCATGCAGCCTTATTTTTTTTTTTTTTTTTTTTTTTTGCAGCCTTCTGAGTCAATTGTCCAATTACTTTTGGTCCCTTGAAAAAGAGGCGGCTATGTATTAAAGAGCTGTAATTCCTAAACCCTTGCTCCAATTTGGATGTAAATACTCTCAAATTACAGCTGAGAGTCTGCACTTTAAGCCCATATTGTTTATATAATTGTATCCTGAATATGTTTTCATAAACAGCTAAAATAACAAAACTTGTGTCACTGTCCAAATATTTTGGGGCCTAACTGTATAAATGCAGCAAATCTCTGTCTCTGTGTTTGTCTGTCTGTTCCCAGCATATCTCTTGAACCGTTTGTCAGACTGGCTTCAGATTTTAAACATGTTTTCCTGAGGGTACGAGAGTGTGCATCCCTGAGTATGGAGGTGTTCAGATAAAATATGTAATTATTATTAATAAAAGTTTTCACTTCTACTACTGTTGTTATTATTCTGATGTAGTGGTCTCACCATTCTACAGGGGGCCATGCGGATTATTCCACACGGGGCCGCTAGGTACTGATACTTCGATATCAGGTAGTTGATACTTTGGTATCGATACTTTTGACTGTTATTTGTTTTACTGCCCTGTTTCTCCTAATTCATTTTGCCTGATCACCTTTTATCCGCTGCGTCGCCGTTTCAATTACAGGCGAAGCCATGCTAGGTAGTTACAGTATTAGCCAATGGCGCTATCTGCTGGAGAACTGTTCCTTGCTAGGTAGTCAATACTTTGGTATCAGTACCGTACTTTATAAAATATCACAATGCCACTGTGTCGATACAAAACGTGCGATTTGTTTTCACTTCTGAGAGTTTTACACATTAAAGTTATGTTTTTTGAGTTGTATACATTAAAGTTATGTGTGAAAACTGGTGAAAAACCAGCCCAGGCATAATAGACGATCTGCCGTGTCACATGATTATGGCAGCCGATCAGATGTCAGCGCCAAAGACTCACTGCAGACCGTGCAGCCTCAATCGTGCTCATCGTCACTCAAGCCTTATTCATGCTGCATTTCCCCTGTCAAGCATTGACTACTCACCCGTGGTAATACAAAGCAGCATAATTTTGTAAAATAAACAAAATGAGCACTATTTAAGTTTGTAAAATAATAGAGTAAAAATAAATAAATAAATAATATAAAAATAAAAAAAATGTTGCATTGTGGAAAAAAAAAATACACATATACAGTATGCTGCTTGCTTATTACCATATAATTTGGATGAATGGTGAAACATTTCAGAAGTAAAAAATATTTGAATCCAGTTGACTTGACTGAGCTTTCAAACAGCACACTTACCTGCCTGGATTACTGCGGTACTTACTGGATTACTTCAGTAAATTAAGAAATTGAATTAATTTTGCATTCATTATTTTTATTATACTGATGAATGCTCATCTGCAACAGGAAGGGGGGGGGGGGGACTTCGTCCGCTGCCACCAAGCGCGGGGGCATCTGGAGGGACACACATGGATCATTGAGGGAAGAAGGGGACACCCATCTAGCCAGCCAGATAAGCCGAATCAACCCTAGCGATCAATGGGGTGACAGATGTCGCAGCCAGATTGCCTTCACACCCTGTGATGGACTGGCAATCTGTCCAGGGTGTACCCTACCTCTCGCCCAAAGATGCTGGGTTAGGCTCCAGCCACCCCCCACGACCCAAAAAGGATGAAGCAGAAGAAGATGGATGGATGGATATTTTTATTATAACTGAAAAAAAATCCTCTTTTAAAATTTTTATTTGCTCATTCTATTTTATTATCATTTTACAAGCACTTCTTTTCAAGTATTTACAGATGTGGACAAAATTGTTGGTACCCCTCTGTTAATGAAAGAAAAACCCACAATGGTCACAGAAATAACTTGAATCTGACAAAAGTGGTAATAAATAAAAATTCTATGAAAATTAACCAATGAAAATCAGACAATACTTTTGAATTGTGGTTCAACAGAATTATTTAAAAAAAACAAACTCATGAAACAGGAATGGACAAAAATGATGGTACCCCTAGAAAAGATTGAAAATAATGTGACCATAGGGACGTGTTCAACCAGGATGTGTCCTCTAATTAACATCACAGGTTTCTAGCAACAATGCTCCACACTGTGTGTGTTTATATATTTACATATTTATTCCATCTAGCTACAATGCTCCGCACTGTGTATGTTTATATATCTACATATTTATTCCATCTAGCTACAATGCTCCGCACTGTGTTTATATATTTATATATCTATTCCATCTAGCTACAATGATCCGCACTGTGTCTATATATATATATATATACATATGTATACTCGCTGCTCTTGTTTTTCTCTTGCCTTCTGATTGTTGCTCTGAGTGTTGCTATCCCTGTGCTGTTGCAATCCTGGAATTTCCCCATTGTGGGACTAATAAAGGCTTATCTTATCTTAGGTGTCTACAAACTTGTAATCAGTCAGTTGTCCTATTTAAAGGGTGACAAGTAGTCACTGTGCTGTTTGTTGACATGGTGTGTACCACACTAAACATGGACCAGAGGAAGCAAAGGAGAGTTGTCTCAGGAGATTAGAAAGAAGACTATAGACAAGCATGTTAAAGGTAAAGGCTACAGTCTAAGACCATCTCCAAGCAACTTGATGTTCCTGTGACTACAGTTGCACATATTATTCAGAAATTTAAGATCCACGGGACTGTAGCCAACCTCCCTGGACGTGGCCGCAGGAGGAGACAGATAATATGAATGGTAACAAAAGAGCCCAGAGCAACTTCTAAGCACATTCATGGTGAACTCCAAGTTCAAGGTACATCAGTGTCAGATTGCACCATCCATCGTTGTTTGAGCCAAAGTGGACTTCATGGGAGACGACCACGGAGGACACCACTATTGAAAACAACTCATAAAAAAGCCAGATTGGAATTTGCCAAACTGCATGTTGACAAGCCACAAAGCTTCTGGGAGAATGTCCTATGGACAGACGAGACAAAACTGGAACTTTTTGGCAAGGCGCATCAACTCTATATTCAAAGACGCAAAAATGAAGCATACCAAGAAAAGAACACTGTCCCTACTGTGAAACATGGAGGAGGTTCTGTTATGTTCTGGGGCTGCTTTGCTGTATGTGGCACAGGGTGTCTTGAATCTGTGCAGGGTACAATGAAATCTCAAGACTATCAAGGTATTCTAGAGAGAAATGTGCTGCCCAGTGTCAGACAGCTTGGTCTCAGTCACAGGTCATGGGTTTTGCAACAGGATAATGACCCAAAACACACAGCTAAAAACACCCAAGAATGGCTAAGAGCGAAACATTGGACTATTCTAAAGTGGCCTTCTATGAACCCTGATCTAAATCCTGTTGAACATCTGTGGAAGGAGCTGAAACATGCCGTCTGGAAAAGGCATCTTTCAAACCTGAGACAACTGGAGCAGTTTGCTCATGAGGAGTGGGCCAAAATACCTGCTGAGAGGTGCAGAAGTCTCATTGACAGTTACAGAAATCGTTTGATTGCAGTGATTGCCTCAAAAGGTTGTGCAACAAAATATTAAGTTAAGGGTACCATCATTTTTGTCCGGGCCTGTTTCATGAGTTTGTTTTTTAAAATAATTCTGTTGAATCACAATTCAAAAGCATTGTCTGATTTTCATTGGTTAATTTTCATAGAATTTTTATTTATTACCACTTTTGTCAGATTCAAGTTATTTCTGTGACCATTGTGGGTTTTTCTTTCATTGACAGAGGGGTACCAACAATTTTGTCCACGTCTGTATGTTCATGACTTTTATTAATATTTTATATTGCCATTGCAATAAAGTTGTTAAATGAACCTTATATCTGTAAATTTCTGCATTATATTTTACATTTATGTTGATGTTTATGTTAGGGCTGCCTGACTTACTCTGCAAATTCCATGAAATTGTATGGATTACAAAGTCTTTCCAAAACCTTGAAATTACTTGAATTTACAGTTTCTTAATATTTCATAAATCTTTAAATAATTAAATTCCACTACTTGCAGTGTCGACTTGGTCACACTGCCATCCACCACTTTATCAGCAGAGATACAGGGAAATAAGTTGATTGGCTTATTAGATACTTGCCTAAGCTCCTAAAACCCGTCAATTCATCTTTGTCCTCTGTAGTTGGCATTATATTTTATGTCAAATCACAGTTGTATAGTATACACAATCACAGTTGTGTATACTATACCCAACACTCTGTTAAGTCCTACTGTCCCTTAGAGTAGACAAGTGGAGCTGTAAAATACCACATGTTCGTGGGTGTGAACCTTCCCAGCCTCTCTGGCCCACTTTCAAACACAGCCTACATTTGGGCCTGTAAATCCTAATTGACCTACCTGTTTCAGACATGAATACTTGCTTTCTACGGGCATGCACTAGTAAATTATAACACAAGATGAGAACATGTCTCCAACCCACGTCCTGACACCTATTTGCCGCTGCCTTTCAGTAGAACATTTGTTAATCGCTTACAATGCACTGTAACTTTTGTAACTTGGACTCTGATCCAAGATGGCGCCCACAGTGGTCGCCATGGTGCTTCGCTGCGCTTTTTTTTGTTTGTTTTTGTTCGTCAATTGTGTGTCTGCCTGCTCTTACACCCGTGAAGAGCTACTAAATATCAGGACTTTCACTCCCACGGACCTACTCCCAGTTTTTTTGGATCCTGCCGCCGATCTGGTTCACTTTTTAGCCCAAAAAGTGAGACGGCGAAAGAGAGGAAGACGAGCGGGCACTCTCGTGCGGCTTCGCAGGAGAGGCATGCGCACGGCTTTGCCTGGAATATTTCTGTCCAACGTCAACTCTCTTTATAACAAGGTAGATGAACTGAGACTGCTGATGCGATTTAAGGACCTCTCCACCTCGTGTGCCCTCTGCTTCACTGAGACCTGGCTCAAGGAAAAGACACCGGACAGCGCGCTTCTCCTCGGGGGATTTCAGCTGTTTCGTGCTGATCGAGACACGGGGCTCTCCGGCAAGACCACAGGCGGAGGAGTCTGCTTCTACATCAACAGCAGCTGGTGCTCCGATGTAACTGTGATCTCCCAACACTGTTCTCCCGCTCTGGAATATTTATTCATCAACTGCAAGCCATTTTATTCCCCGCGTGAGTTTGCTTCATTCATCCTGGCCGCTGTTTACGTCCCGCCCGACGCGGACGTGCGCGAGGCTCAGCGTGCGCTCGCGGATCACATTCAGCAAGCGGAGCGGACTTTCCCGGACTCTCTGGTTATTGTGGTTGGCGACTTTAACCAGAGCAACCTGAGCCACGAACTCCCCCGATACAAACAGTTTATTAAATGCCCCACCAGAGGAGAGAACACGCTGGATCACTGTTACACTACAGTTAAGGACGCGTATCGCGCTGTTCCCCGCGCTGCGCTCGGACTATCTGATCACGTGATGGTCCACCTGATTCCCACATACAGACAGAGACTGAAGCTCACAAAACCTGTTGTGAGCACTACGAGGAAATGGACCAGTGAAGCTGGGGAGGAGCTGCACACGTGCTTGGAAATAACTGACTGGGGCATGTTTAAAGGAGCCACGCATGATCTGGATGAGTACACGGACACTGTGACCTCATATATCCACTTTTGTGAGGAGAGCATTCTTCCATCGCGCACCAGGGTGAGTTACTCCAACGACAAGCCCTGGTTCACAGCTAAGCTCAGACAGATCAGGAAGGAGAAGGAAGTAGCGCTGAAAAGTGGAGACAGGGACTGCTACAAGGAGGCCAAATATCGGCTTAGGAGAGAGCTGAGGAGAGCTAAATCTGTGTATTCTGAGAGACTCCAGCAACAGTTCACTGCTAACGACTCTGCTTCTGTGTGGAGAGGACTGAGGCAAATCACCAACTATCGGCCTCAGGCTTCTAAAGGACAGGATGACAAAGCCCTTTGTCAAAGACTGTCCCAACACTATGCCCGTTTTGACACCTCGTCAGCTGTGTCCAACTCCCCCCCTCCCCCCAGCGCCACTGCCTCCATGGTCCCCACTTCATCAAAGGCGGCCCCCCCTCCTCCCCCCCTGCCCTTGCCATCAGTGAGCAGGACGTGCACAGACAGTTCTCCAGACTGAACCCACGCAAGGCCCCCGGTCCAGACGGCGTGTCTCCCTCCACCCTGAGACACTGTGCGGAGTAGCTGACTCCTGTCTTCACAGACATTTTTAACACCTCCCTGAAGTCATGCTACGTGCCAGCCTGCCTCAAAACCTCTACCATCGTCCCTGTCCCCAAGAAGCCACGGATCACTGGACTTAACGACTACAGACCTGTAGCGCTCACCTCTGTAGTCATGAAGTCCTTTGAGCGCCTGGTCCTGCCCCACCTCAAGACCATCACCACTCCCCTCCTGGACCCGCTGCAGTTTGCCTACAGAGCCAACAGGTCTGTGGACGACGCAGTCAACCTGGCCCTCCACTCCATCCTGCAGCACCTGGACTCCCCGGGAACCTATGTCAGGATCCTGTTTGTGGACTTCAGCTCTGCATTCAATACCATCCACCCCGCTCTGCTCCAGGACAAGCTGTCCCTGCTCAATGTGCCTGACTCCCTCTGCAGGTGGATCACCGACTTCCTGACGGACCGGAGGCAGCATGTGCAGCTGGGAAAGACTGTCTCAGACTCTGTTAGCATCAGCATCGGATCACCCCAGGGCTGTGTACTTCCCCCCCTGCTCTTCTCCCTGTACACCAACTCCTGCACCTCCAGCCACCAGTCTGTCAAGCTGATCAAGTTTGCGGACGACACCACCCTCATCGGGCTCATCTCCAATGGCGACGAGTCCGTCTACAGGAGAGAGGTGGCCCAGCTGGCGTCCTGGTGCACCCACAACAACCTGCAGCTGAACGCTCTGAAGACAGTGGAGATGATCGTGGACTTCAGAAAAGTCACAGCCCCTCTGCCCCCCCCCTTACCCTCACAGACTCTCCCATCACCACTGCGGATTCCTTCCGCTTCCTGGGCACCACCATCACCCGGGACCTCAAGTGGGAGCTGACCATCAGCTCCCTCATCAAAAAGGCCCAGCAGAGGATGTTCTTCCTGCGGCAGCTGAGGAAGCTCAAGCTACCCACCAAGATGTTGGTGCAGTTCTACACGGCCATCATCGAGTCCATCCTCACCACCTCCATCACCGTGTGGTACGCAGGAGCCACCGCCAGGGACAGACTAAGACTGCAGCGCGTTGTGCGCGCTGCTGAGAAGGTGATCGGCTGCAAGCTCCCATCCCTCCAGGACCTGTACATCTCCAGGACCCGGAGGCGTGCAGGTCGGATCATAGCCGACCCTTCACACCCTGGACACACACTGTTTGCCCCCTTCCCCTCAGGCAGAAGACTTTGGTCCATCCAGACTAAAACCTCCCGCTACATGAACAGCTTCTTCCCCTCTGCCATCAGACTGCTGAACACTAAGTGACTTATTAGACTCTCGTGCATTACGTACAGCAGCTCAACCGGACTCATGACAATTATCACTGTTTTCTTTTTGCACTACCGACTGCACTATGTGGAACTCCACAATATCTGCTGCTTGTTAATATATTTAAAAAATGCATAGATTAGTATTACTTATTCATATTCTACCTTTTATTGCATGCATAGTTTTTTATTTTTATCTTTAGTGCTACTCCATGTTTAATGTTGCAGCATTGCACCGAGACAAATTCCTAGTTTGTGTACTACATGAACAATGGCAATAAATCTCATTCTGATTCTGAACTTTTATTTCTTGTGCCTTTTTTATCCTATTCTAGTTTAGCTTGTTTTTGTTTCCCTGTAATTTATTTTTTAGTTTGCTTTTAAATTCTTATGTATTCCTTTTGCAACTTACTGTAATACTTTAATGTTTTATGTAAAGCACCTTGAATTGTCTTGTACACAAAATGTGCTAAACCTTACCTTGCCTTGCTGTGCACAGTGAACATTGGTTACCATGGAAATAGGCAAACAAAAGCAAACTGGAAGCTGATCAAGAGATATCCATGAATGATGTTAAATGTTTATTGTTATGAGCTGGCTGTTGTGATCTTTCTATGTTCAGTTGTGTTTATTTAAGAAAAAGTAAGCTAAACTGATGTAATCTTACCTTAAATATCCAGTCTGGCACCAACAAGTTTCCATGCCACTTTTTAAAAACATCTCTACATTCTTTTCTAGAGATGTCAGTAAGTGCAGGAAAATCAGAGACAGCAAATTATTCCTAATTTCTCACCGGTACCCATATTGTGTGGAAGTGTAAATATACTGTCAGTTCACTGGTTCTTCATTGAAGCTGGTTGGTCCTTGCTGTGTTATTCCCTGCCACATTGCAAGCCCACATGTGCATGCTGGCATGTTTGAGCATGAAATGTTAAAAGCATGAGCATCACATGCTGCCCAAAAACAGGAGGAGTTGTGATTACTGCCTCATCATTGTAGTTTCACGAAAAAGGAACCGATAATTGTACCACTCTAAATTCCATATTGTTTCAGGTTGATGTAAATGCATCTAAAAAATAGAGTGGAGAGAGAGACACTTTGTTGAATAATGAGTCTTAAAGACTTTTCAGAAGCCCACTTCCTATTCCACTAACCTGTGGGGCAAAGTTGACACTGGGACTTTGGTTGAGAACCACAACCTTTATACTGTTATGGGAGCATGATTTGGTATCACACCGCACCTCTGAGTTAATTTCTGTTTTCTGGGATGTTTTGTGATTTGCTCTTGTGTAATTCTAGTTTTATTCTGAAAGTATTTCCTGTTTTGTTCTTATTGGGTTTAGTTTAACTTGATATTTGTTTGTGTTTGAAAGTACTTCCTGTTAGTCCTTAGTTATGATTTTCATTTTATGGTTCTGTTTCCCCTCTGATTTTCTCTCTGGATTATGGTCTCGCTTTCGGTTTCTATTCTTAGTTGAATTTATGTTATTTTGTTTCTGCTCTTTGTGTGGCCTTGTCTCCCTCTGTGTTTGTGTTCCCTCCTGTTTGTTTTTGTCTGTTCAACTCCCCGTCTTTGCTTCCCTTGTTAGTGTCACCACCCACACCTGCCAAATTGTTCTCAGCTGTTTCCCATCCCTTGATTGCCTCCTACCTTTAAATGTTGTCTTCCATTTCCCCTTTGTTGCAGCATCATTAGCTGTATGTTTTTGTTTGTTTGTTTGTTTGTTTGTTTGTTTGTTTTTCTGGCCGTCATGCTGCACTTTGTTTGTTAATTACTTGTAATTCAGTTTACTGGGTTTTTGTAGTGATGGCCAGAGCTGTATGTTTTTTTGTGTTTGTTTTATTCCGGCCCTCGTGCTGCGCTTTGTTTGTTAGTCACCTGTATTTCAGTTTATTGTGTTTTTGTAGCGATGGCAAGATGAGGCTTTCTTGAAGCGTTGAAGCTTTTCATCAATTTGGTTCATATGGACGGAGCCTCGTGTGAAACTTCATTTGCTCTTCTAAGCCATCTACTGGACAAAAAGTATAGAACATGCAGATTTTTACAAGGGCATTATTGGCTTGTGTATTTTTTCCATTTCAGTAAATGTACTGTCCCTTAAGAAATATCAGTGATCATAAGGGGAAAAAAAGAAATACTTAAACTGGGGTGACTACAGTGAATGTGCTTGTGTTACGTGGTGTGCCTGTGCTACCTATCCATTTTTATTAAGAAATACATAATAACTTTTCAACAGTCTTTGGACTAAGGTGAACTCTTTTTGTTTTTATTATTTCACCAGCTTTTGAGAATACTCTCTCACAGGGCACAGAGGATGCAGGTGTGCAAAGGAAGGCTATTGCAAGTTTGTACAGTGTAGGGAAGACACATGTCTGTCTTTCCCAGTACATTCACCTCTGTTGTCCTTATTCTCATGCAGGGCACCATAGTGTCTCATCATAGATGATATGTTATTGTTGTATCTAAGCTCTTTGAAACACAACAGACACGTCACCTTGCAAATAAAAATAAATCTAAAATAAATTACAAGAATGGTATGACTCAGCTGAGACTTGAACCCTGGCCTCTCAGTTGGTGGGGTGGGGGGTGCTGTACCTCAAGGCCGTTACAAAACTTACAAAAAAAAAAAAAAAATAAATAAAACACTATTTGTGAAAAATGCAACAACTTTATTACTGTAAATACCTTACTGGGAGAAATGAGATCAGAATGTTCCCAAATAGGAGAAGTCCATCTTTTTAGTGCTGGCTCCATCTGAAAATGAAGATTGGCTGTTACAAATCAAATACATAGTCAAAGATCTGACAACACAAAAAGTGAGGGATGCGGATTTCCAACATAGCTGCTCACTTTATTTCATGTTGCATGCCAAATTATGAATGGCTTCCTGACCCAGCCATGTGGTACGACCAGCCGGCGAGGCTTCAGACATCATCACATAGGTCATCAATACACGCCTCAATACGTGCTTCACAAAATATTTACAGGATTTACTCAGCACATACTCCAGAGCTCTGCAATGCAAGTCCCATCACTAGGTTTTTTTTTACCTCGACTTTTAGTTGATCAATTACTACACATGACTCCTCCTGATTCCTGCCTGCATCTGGGTTGTACCCCTTGCCTGCTTTGTGCTCCACACGTGATACAACGACAACTAGTCTAACTACTGTGTTGCCTGTGCTTCCGGGTCAAACTGCTCAACACTGAAATTTCCCATTAATCACATCAAACTGCTGTAGGACAGGCTGTTGGATGATGATGATTTGCTTTCTGTCCACATCAAATATCCTCAATGCGTAGAAAACTGAAACTGCATAACCATCAGGCAAAAGTCAGTTACGTCATCTCGCAAAGAGGCTCCAGCCACAACAGTACCTCTTAAATAAAACGTGAGGTGTTATGAGTGCTGTGCATCAATCACATTGATTCTTCAGGCCTCATCATCCTGTATTAAGTCCTTGGTATAATACTGTTGTCAGTGGATTTGGCATGAGGTGTCTTAACACTGCCAGTGTCAGTTCATTTAGAAGCTCCCTCGGAGCCCTGGTAGCTATCATTGCTCATAACCGCCATGTCAGTCAAAAAGAGGGGCAGAAACAGCAGCACCATGCCCTTCAGAGGTGCAAACACAATGAAAGAAAGAAAGATGCCATGAGAGGGTGTGTTAAATGTTGTTTCTATGAATACCAGATGTGTGACTTGGGCAGCGGGAGGCTGTAATGGAAGTAAACTACTTTTGACACTTATGGCTGTCAGTTTGCTTTCATGATAAAGCATATTCACCATGACACAGGCATTCCCCAGCAGCCAGTGACTGCCTGCTCCCAGATCCTTCACTTGTCAAATGTTATTGTGAGATAAGCATGCAGGATTTGTGTTTTGATAACAGACTCTCAAATGTCACCTTGTGCTGATCATCATAAAAGAAGGTACAGACTTTTAAGAATTTTTGAAGCGCCTGAAACAAACGCTGTCTCATAACAATAAAATGTGCCTTCATACTCTAAGTGAAGTGAAGAAAATTTCCAATAGCTTGTAGCCAAATTTTGTTGGCACGTACTTACAATTTTGACAGTCAGAAAACAACTAGAGAAAAGCATGTGGAGTTGGTACTTTGTGGTGTCTCCAAAGCTACAGGAAATTTCAGGAAATACTATAATTCCTGTTACCACTGAGCCCTGTTGAACTTCTGTTGTGAAGGGAATACCAGTCCCTGATCTTTTAATGTGCATACTGTAAACTGGATAGCATATATACTACACATTTGATGGATTTGGTAATGGCATTTCCCCCAGCTAGGCGATATGGAATAGGGATGAATAGGGCAACATATTACATATTACATGGAAAAGACAAGCTTTACAGTGTTCACATGAGAAATTGCAAAATACAGTATCACACATAGGAGTCCAATGTAAAAAAAAAAAAGCAATGATAATCCCAGAAATAAGAGGGTGGAGCAAAGACAGGAAGCGAACACACATGAGGAAGGAGATTAATAACAAGAACAAATTCAGAGTTGCTGGTGTGTGTGTTTCTAGGTACAGTTCTTCCTTTTACTGATGGTGTGGAATTAGTAACTAAGTCCAAAGTTGTCACATAATGATAAGAAGGGGTAGCACCGTCACAGACAATGTTTTCAGTAAAGCTAGTATACTTCCCTAACAAAATATTTTTAAGACCTAAACCAAACTATCAAATGAAGGTGAAACTAAAATCAGAATTCTGCTCTCACACCTACAGGCTTTAGTCCATTTCAATCAAATTTGAGTTCTAAACACTAGGGATGAGCCGATCTGATCCGTCGTATCGGTTTCAGGTTTGATCCAGGCAAAATGGCAGAATCGGTATCAGTAAGGAATAAAAGTCATTTACCGATCCGAGACAGTAATAATAATAAAATGAAGGCGTGATCCTGTTCTCAGCCACGCTGTGCACGGCTTCTGTAAACAGAGGCAATGAGTGTCAAAATGCTAAAAACAGGAAAAGGAAATGAGTTCTTCTCTTTGGTGTATTACGTGTCATTCATTGAGTCCTCCAATGGATGTCTGCCACCTTTTGAAACTGGCAAATCAGTACAAATTAGTACAAATCCCCAATGCAGCGATCATGTCAGAGTGAGATGACAGGCACAGTGCCACGCTCTGCCACTAGGGGCACCTAAATTCACACACTCAAAGGGTTAACTCCCAGCTGTACTGAGGATTTGTACTGATCATGTCAGTTCAGAAGGTGGCAGACACGCACTGGAGGAATCATGACTGACACGGAATACACCAAAGAAGTCCCGACCTTCTTTGAGGTTAGAAAACAGATATGGCTGCCATGCATCATCGTGCATCGTCATATAAAACGGCATCATACAAGAAAAATTGCCATGGAATACAAACAAAATTGACGTGGGATAATCATAAGACTTTCTAGATGTAGAAGAGAACGCAAATGACCGACAGAATGCAAAATAACGACCATGATGGACGAAAACAGACCGACCACGCCAGCCAGCGAGCCCCCTTCGCCAACAGTAAGTGACAAATTTCTTTGTTTCTTTACATTGTACTGATTTTGTGGTTCATATACTTTGAAGATAAGATAACAAAATGTCCCTGTAGAAAAAACGGTGTCAAAAAACAGAACCATTCTTTGTGTAAATATGGCCAAATTCCACTTTTGACTGAGTTATGTAATTTATATAGCTGCTGCGGCATAATGCGAATTAGATGTGTAAATTTATTCCTATCTGAAACTTTGGATCATATTCTACATCTTTGTAATTGACAGTAAGCCATTATCTCTTGCTACTTTCAAGCTATAGCCTTGGAAATCTGAACTATTTTCTTGAGAAAAAATCTTTACCACTCTTGACCACTAGGGATTATGGTGCCAAACGGCGCCTGGGACATTTAAACAGTTAAACTTGTCACTCTGTGTCTCTGTGTGCTTCCTTTGGTGTTACTCCCTGAACGTGAGCTGTCTAATTATAATCAATCATGACAGAACAAGCCAGCCATGTTGCAAGTTCAGCGGGAGCAGCATCAGTGGAGTACTCCGCGTTAGAGCCATTAGATGCCATGGAGAGACAGGTGGCCATGCTAACTCAACAGCTGCAGACTATTACAAAGCAGCTGGGCACGGTCACCGAGCATATGGGCTGTTTGTCTCTTCTGGTGCCTGTTCCTCCACCTGTCACCCCGACTTCTTCTATCATGCACCAAACTACCTCCGTTCTCACATCTGCCCCGTACACGGGGGAGGTGGGAAAATGTAGAGGATTTTTATGTCACATTCGGCTGTATATGGGCCAGGTTGGGGGGGGGGGGGGTTACATGGATGACATGTCAAAGATTCATTTTATGACCCTCCTGCTGCGGGATCGGGCCATCAGCTGGGCCCAAGCTATTCTCAACAGCTCGGAGGGTCCCACGTACTCCTTTGAAAGATTTGTTGGCGAATTCACTCACGCATTCGACCATTCAGACAGCGAGGGGAACATTATGAGCCGCTTAATGTCACTCCACCTGGGTAGACGGTCAGCTGCCAACTTTTCTGTGGAGTTTCAGGTCATCGCGGCGGACTCAGGGTGGAATGACATTTTGTTACGAAGCATCTTCCTCCAGGGGTTGAATGAACACCGCCAGGATGACCTAGCGGTTCTTGCAGTCCCCCCTCCTCCTTAGATGGGTTTATTGATCAGGCTATCAGCCTTCATAACCATTTCCACGTGCGCGAGAAGGAGCGCAGGGCCTCCTCTCACCCACCCATTGCGCGTGCTGTCCTGCCGGCTGCTGACACAGCTGAAGCCAATTTTCTTTCCGAGCCTACAGAGTTCGGCCGAGTCCGTTTGTCTCCGGAGGAGTGCCAGTGGCGAAAGAGAATCGGCGCCTACATGTATTGTGGTTCTCGTAAACACACGCTGCAGGACAGTCAGCTGAGGCCATAAGACACAGCCCGTTAGTAGCCATGGGGGAGCTGACGGGCGGGAAATCTAGTCATTCCCCGGTAATCTATCTATTTCGGCCCTTATTCAGTTTCTGGGGGTCGAGAGAAGTACTAAAGCATTGATAGACTCAGGGGCAGAGCAAAATTTCATTTTGGCACAGTTTGTACGGGATGTAGCCATCCCTATGATTAAATTGCCCAGGCCCTTAAGTGTGATTACATTATCAGGCGAAAAAGTTGCCACCATTACCGATCACACCGAGCCGGTGTCCATCCCTCTTTCCAGCAACCACCAGGAGACCATTTCAAACTTTATTCTCCCCAAATCTGGTCACCCGGTGGTCTTGGGTTATCCGTGGTTCCAGAAACATAATCTTATCATTAATTGGGCTAATAATTCTATTTCATCCTGGAGTCCGTATTGATTAGTCTCTTGCTTCAGTTCGGCCGAATATTCACCTATGCTCTCCATCTCTTCCCTTCCGATGGAGCCGCCGGACTTCAGTCTTGTGCCTGAAATTTATCATGATTTCGGAGAGGTCTTTAGCAAGTCTAGAACACTTTCTTTACCTCTCCATTGCTCTTATGATTGCGCTATAGACCTCCTCCCTGTGGTGACCTGCTCTGCGTGCCTGCTGCCCTAATTGCCTCGACAGCTGCACGCACACCTGGTCCTCACATTAGACAGCCTTCTTAATCCGCGCTGCCCTTTGGTCTGCACGGAGACGTCAACGCTCCTTCGGTCTGGAAAGACCTCCTCGTCCAACCTCTTCATCCTGCTCTGGAGTTTCTCCTCCTTCGCCTCTTCCTGCTCCGTCAGGTCTTCTGGAAGCCAGAGCTCTCCAACTCCAAGTAAGCCTCCAGGATTCCATCCCTTCTCTGCTTCACCTTTTCTCCCCTGTGCATAGGTGGTAGCCTCCTGGCAGTGGACCGGAACTTTAACCCACACTCTGCATGAGCACCGTGTACTCACCTGCAATTCCTCACCTTACTCTTTGGTGACAACTCGGACACGGAACGGACTGCAGCTGGTTCGAAACCTCTGGGAGCTCTTCAGCACCTCAGCCCTTCATCCTTCCTGTAAGACTAAACATTCACCTGTTTATTGACCCCGGTCTCAGTGAACTCATTCACCTGTCTGTTCTCTTTCCTAGGGTTGTCAGTTCGAACCGTGCTCTACTTGCCCAGCTGTTCACTTCTTCACTCACACACACACTCACACACATACACACTGCAATAAAAGATAATTGTATTTATTGCGAGTCTGAGTCTGCTTCTGGGTTTTACCAAACATGTCACTCCTGGGTGCACGGCTGCCATCCATTCGGCTTTGCAGTATTTCGGGGCAGGAGAGGGAGGAGATGGAGAGCTATATTAAAGAGTCTTTGAACACCGGCCTTATTCGGCCATCATCGGCTCATCTTGGGGTGGGGTTTTTCTTTGTGAGAAAGAAGGACGGTTCCTTACACCCATGCAGTGACTACCATGAGCTCAACGTGATCACTATTAAGGACAAATATCCTCTGCCCCTGATGAACTCCGCCTTTAAGCTCCTTCAGCTTGCGTGGGTGTTCACTAAATTGGACTTGTGTAATGCTTATCATCTGGTGCGCATTCGCAAAGGGGACGAGTGGAAGATGGCTTTTAAAACACACCTGGTGCAATTTGAATACCTAGTGATGCCTTTTGAGCTCACTAATGCCCCTGCCGTCTTCCAACGGATGATCAATGATGTCCTCCACGACATGGTTAATCAATTTGTTTTTGTTTATCTCAATGATATTTTGATTTTTTCACGCTCGCCAGAGAAACACTCAGTCCATGTCCGGAAAGTTCTGCAACGGCTCTTGGAGAATCAGCTTTACGTTAAAGCCGAGAAAAGTGAGTTTTCTACTTGCTCCCCTTACTGTCTGGGCTTTATCGTAGCTGAGGGAGAGCTGAGGGCAGACCCGGCCAAGGTAGAGGCTGTGCTGAATTGGCCTACACCCCACTCCCACAAGGAGCTGGAGCGCTTCTTGGGGTTTGCGAACTTTTATCGCTGTTTCATTAGAAACTATAGTGGGATAGCAAAGCCTCTGACTCAGCTGACCTCGATAAAGGTACCCTTTAGTTGGTCCGAGGCAGCTGAATGGGCCTTTCTCAAATTAAAGGACCTGTTCTCCAACACTCCAATCTTGGCCCAGGTCGACCCCAAGCTCCAGTTTATCCTAGAGGTGGATGCTTCTGACTTGGGGGAGAGCACTGTCCTATCGCAGCGCTCGGTCCCAGATCAGAAGCGCCACTCATGTGCGTATTTCTATCGGCAGCTCACGCCTGCAGAGAGGAATAATGATGTAGGAGATCGAGAGCTATTGGCCATTAAATTGGCCCTTGAGGAGTAGAGGCACTGGTTGGAGGGAGCGCCCCAGCCGGTAATTGTGTGGCCTGACCATAAAAATTTAGAATATCTTTGGGTGGCCCGCAGGCTAAATGCCAGGCAGGCCCGCTGGGCCTTAATTTTTTGCTAGATTCAATCTTAACATCACTTATAGGCCTGGCTCTCGCAACATTTAGCCGGACTCTCTCTCCCACCAGTTTTGTCCTGACCCCCCTACCCCTCCCTCCTGTCTCCAATCCATTGTCCCATCTTCTTGTATCCTTGGAGCACTCTCGTGGAACATTGAACAGAGGGTTTGGCAGGCATTATCCACCGAACCCATACCAGAAAGGGGCCTAGATGGGCAAATGTTTGTTCCAGACTCTCTACGCAGTGACGTCATCAAGTGGAGCCACACCAGTTACTTCGCCTGTCATCCTGGAGTCACCCGAACTATCAATCTTATTCGCCGAGTGTTTTTGTGGCCCACCATGTGAAGTGATGTCCATGAGTATTGTACGTTGCTGTTTGTCAAACCTGCTGCCGCAGCAAGTCAAACTCATTGCCCCCTTCTGGCCTGCTCCACCCCCTTCCCATACCTCATTGATCCTGGTCTCGCATTGCCCTAGACTTTGTCACCGGACTCCCGCCATCACAGGGCAATACTGTTATTCTCACCTGTGTGGATCAATTCTCCAAAGTGATCAACCTGGTGCCCCTCCCAATGTTACCATCTGTCCTGGAAATGGCAAACCTCCTGACCGATCACGTCATCCGGATCCATGGCATCCTTATGGACATTGTGTCTGACTGGGGCCCCCAGTTTACATCGCAGATTTGGAAGGCCTTTTGTCGCTCTCTTGGTGCTATCATCAGCCTGACGTTGGGTTATCATCTTCAAAGCAACGGGCAGGTTGAGCATGCCAATCAATCCTTGGTGGCCGCCCTGAGGTGCGTGGCAGCCTCCAATCCCAACTCTTGACGTACCCACCTGACATGTGTGGAGTAATCTCACAATGTAGCTATCTCAGTGGCCACAGGGTTGACCCCTTTTGAGGCTTCTATGGGGTTCACCCCCCCCCCCCCCCTTTACTCCCTATGGCAGAGAGGGAAGTGCTGTTCAATCGGTGGGGGCTCATGCCCGCCGCTGTCGCCAGCTGTGGAGGGCCACTCGGGCTGCTTTGGCCTGGTCAGCTTAACGGAACCGGCAATATGCGGACTGTAGACGGGTTTGGGCCCCTAAGTATTCCATTGGGCAGCAAGTGTGGCTAGCTGCAGACAAGGTTCCACTCAAGATGGACTCTAGGAAACTGTCCCCGCGGTTCCTGGGTCAATTTCCTATTGCCAGTATTGTCGACGACATCACAGTCCACCTAAAGCTCCCGCCGGCGAAGCAGATACACCCCACATTCCACGTGTCTAAAATCAAGCCCCTTTCTACCAGTCGGCTCTGTCCTCCCCCTAAGCCGCCTCCTTCTCTTCGGATCATCGACGGTCAGATCACTCATACGGTCCAGAGGATCCTGGACATTCGCCGTCAAGGTTGGGGAGTCCAATACCTCGTCCATTGGAAGGGCTACGGACCAGAGGAGAGGTCATGGATCCCTGGTTCCAATGTCCTCGACAAGGGGATGATCCAGGCCTTTCACAAGGCTCATCCCATAAAGCCCAGTGGACCGCCAGGAGGCATTCCTTGAGGGGGGGGGCACTGTCATGGTCTGGTGAGTGTACTCCTCCCCCGCCATTCGGGTTCAACTTTCACCTACTCCGCAGGTGATTATCTCCACCTGCGTGATGAGACGCACCTGCTACTTTGATCTGCCAGTGCTTAAATAGACCTCTCTTCTACTTCTCGGCACTGGCATGTTGGGTAAACTACCTGCATCAGCTGCTTGATCTAGAATCATCTCATTGAGAAAAACCATTTAACCTTGTGCTCTTCGTTTCAGGTTGCTATCTCCTTAGTGGTGTGTCTCCAGGGTCGTTGTGCACTTACCTGCCCCGCCATCATGACTTCATCAGTGACTGTCGTCGCCCAGTCAGCCACCTCTCCCACTGCTTCTGTGTCATCCTGTTTCGTCGGGAGGCTTGCCCTAAGTGCTGGGTTCCTCTTCCGGGTCCTCAATTATTCCCACGTGATTGTGGTCCTATTTTCCCTTTGTCTAGCCTCCCTCCTAATACACCTGCTCTCGTTTCTCATTATAGGCTGTGTGCCTTCTCTGGTGAGTGGTGGTTTTCTCTTGCGGAGGTATGTTCTTGCAGTTAATAAAATTCATATTAAACTTGTCACTCTGTGTCTCTGTGTGCTTCCTTTGGTGTTACTTCCTGCACATGAGCTGTCTAATTATAATCAATCATGACACTTCCAGTCTTGAGGTACTTTCTGGGTATCCCATATCTCTTGGATGAGCTTGTGCAGGCAGTTGGTCAGCTGAACACCACCAAATTTCCACACTTCTGCTGGAATTCCACCCCTTCCTGGAGCTTTACCATCCTGTGTTGTCCTGATAGCTGCCATTAGTTCATCAAGATTTGGTGGTTCATCCAGACTTGATACAACTGGTCGCTGCACTAGCGCTTCTTCAGCCTCTTCAGCAAGATCTCCAGGGTTGTTTTGTAGTTGGTCAAAGTGGTCTGCAAATCTGTCCAGGATCTTGTCTTTCTCCTGCAAAACCATTTCACCATCCATAGCCTTTAGTTGGATGAATCCTCTTGGTTTAGGGCCGTAGATTTCTCTCAAACCTGTGAAGAATGTTTTCATGTCCTTCCTGTCTGCTGCAGTTTGAAGTTCCTCTTCTTTTTCATCCCACCAGTTGGACTTCATCACTCTGGTGTACTTCTGTAGCTCACTCTGAGCCTTTGAGTATTTCTTCTTCTTCGACCTTGTGTTACACTTTAGATTTTCCTGCCTAGCTGTATTCCTCGTTTCTAGTATTTTCTTCAGATGTTCATTATGGAGGGATCGTCACCTCCCCCTCATGGATCGTCACCTTATCGTGGTGGGGGGGTTTGCGTGCCCCAGTGATCCCAGGAGCTATGTTGTCCGGGGCAATTTGCCTCTGATAGGGTTACCCAAGACAAACTGGTCCTGGGTGAAGGGCCAGACTAAGAACAATCCAACAGACTCTCATGATAAATTCTATATCAAGGATTCAGTGTACTCCGCCCAGTATGGGGTTACTGGGGCCCCACCCTGGAGCCAGGCCTGGGGGAGGGGCTCGAAGGCTAGCGTCTGGTGGCCGGGTTTCCACCCATGGGACCCGGCCGGGCTCAGCCCGAAGGAGTTACATGGGTCTGCCCTCCAGTGGGCTCACCACTTGCAGGAGGGATCATGGGGGTCCGGTGCTATGTGGATTAGGTGGCGGTCAAAGGCGGAGACCTTGGCGGACTGATCCCAAGCTTTCTAAACTGGCTTTTGGAACGTGGAATATCACCTCTCTGGTGGGGAAGGAGCCTGAGCTGGTGTACGAGGTTGAGAGATACCGGCTAGATATAGTCGGCCTCACCTCAACACACAGCTCCGGTTCCGGAACCAGTCTCCTGGAGGGCTGGAGCTTGGCCTTTTCTGGAGTTGCCCCGGGTGAGAGGCGACGAGCAGGGGTGGGTATTCTTGTATCCCCCCACCTTGCTGCCTCTATATTGGAGTTTTCCCCGGTGGACAAAAGGGCTGCTTCCCTGCGCCTTCGAGTTGGGAAACGGGTCCTGACCATCATTTGTGCCTATGCACCAAATGATGTTTCAGAGTACCCACCCTTTTTGGAGTCTGTGACTAGGGTGCTGGAGGGTACTCCTCTTGGAGACTCCATTGTCCTACTGGGGGACTTCAAAGCGCACGTGGGCAACGACAGTGAAACCTGGAGGGGCGTGATTGGGAGGAATGGCCTGACCGATCTGAACCCGAGTGGTGTTCAGTTATTGGACTTCTGTGCGAACCACAGTTTGTCCATAACGAACACCATGTTCAAGCATAAGGGTGTCCATATGTGCACCTGGCACCAGGACACCCTAGGTCTTGGGTCGATGATCGATTTTGTTATCGTGTCATCAGACCTGCGACCGTATGTCATGGACACTCGGGTAAAGAGAGGTGCAGAGCTGTCAACTGAGCACCACCTGGTGGTGAGTTGGATCCGATGGCAGGGGAGGAAGCCATTCAGACCTGGTAGACCCAAATGTATAGTGAGGGTGTGCTGGGAACGTCTGGCTGAGGCCCCTGTCTGGGAGGTCTTCAACTCCCACCTCCGGAAGAACTTCAACCACATTCCGAGGGAGTCTGGAGACATGGAGTCTGAATGGGCCATGTTCTCCACCTCTGTTGTTGAAGCGGCGGCCCAGAGCTGAGGCCGCAAGGTGGTCGGTGCATCTTGTGGTGGCAACCCCCGAACTAAGTGGTGGACACCAGTGGTGAGGGGGGCCATTGAGCTGAAGAAGGAGTCCTATCAAGCTTGGTTGGCTTGTGGGACTCCCGAAGCAGCTGAGGTGTACCGGCAGGCCAAGCGGAGTGCAGCTCGGGTGGTTGCTGAAGCAAAAACCCGGGTATGGGAGGAGTTCGGTGAGGCCATGGAACAAGACTTTCAGTCAGCCTCGAAGAGATTCTGGCAAACTGTCCTGCGGCTCAGGAGGGGAAAGCAGCTCCCTGTCCACACTGTGTATGGTGGGGATGGGACACTGTTGACTTCGACTGGGGATATCGTCGGGCGGTGGAAGGAATACTTCGAGGATCTCCTCAATCCCACTGATACGCCTTCCACAGAGGAAGCGGGGTTTGGGGACGAGGGGGATGACTCGCCTATCACAGGGGCTGAGGTTGCCAAGGTGGTTAAAAATCTCCTTGGTGGCCGGGCCCCGGGGGTGGACGAGATTCGCCCTGAGTACCTCAAGGCCCTGGATTTTGTTGGGCTGTCATGGTTGACACGCCTCTGCAACATTGCGTGGAGGTCGGGGGCAGTGCCTTTGACATGGCAAACCGGGGTGGTGGTTCCTCTCTTCAAAAAAGGGGACCGGAGGGTGTGCTCCAACTTTAGAGGGATCACACTCCTCTGCCTCCCTGGGAAGGTCTATGCCAAGGTACTGAAGAGGAGAATCCGGCCGTTGGTCGAACCTCGGATTCAGGAGGAGCAATGTGGTTTTTGTCCTGGCCGTGGCACATCGGACCAGCTCTTTACCCTCTCGAGAATTCTCAAGGGTTCGTGGGAGTTTGCCCAACCAGTTTACATGTGTTTTGTGGACTTGGAGAAGGCATCTGACCGCGTCCCTCGTGTTTTTTTGTGGGGGGTGCTTTGGGAGTATGGGGTATCGGGCTTGTTGCTATGAGCTATTTGGTCTCTGTACGACCGTTGTGAGAGTTTGGTTCGTATTGCTAACACTGGGTCGGAGACATTCTCTGTGAGAGTTGGACTCCGCCAGGGCTGCCCTTTGTCACCAATCCTGTTCATAATGTTTATGGACAGGATTTCTAGGCGCAGCCAGGGAATGGAGGGTGTCGTGCTTGGTGACCACAGGATCTCATCTCTGTTGTTTGCAGATGATGTTGTCCTGTTGGCTTCATCCAGCAATGACCTATAGCTCTTGCTGGGACGGTTTGCCGCTGGAATGAGAATCAGCACCTCCAAGTTCGAGTCCATGGTCCTCAGCTGGAAAAAGGTGGATTGTCCTCTCTGGGTTGGGGATAGGCTCCTGCCCCAAGTGGAGGAGTTTAAGTATCTTGGGGTCTTGTTCACAAGTGAGGGGAAAATGGAGCAAGAGATTGACAGACGGATTGGAGCAGCATCTGCAGTGATGCGGACGTTGTACCGGTCTGTTGTGGTGAAGAGGGAGCTTAGTTCTAAGGCAAAGCTGTCGATTTACCGCTCAATCTACGTTCCTACTCTCACCTATGGTCACAAGCTTTGGGTAATGACCGAAAGAACAAGATCGCAGATACAAGCAGCTGAAATGAGCTTTCTCCGTAGGATTGCTGGACTCACCCTCAGAGATAGGGTGAGGAGCTCAGTCATCTGGGAGAGGCTCAGAGTAGAATCGCTGCTCCTCCACATTGAAAGGAGTCAGTTGAGGTGGTATGGGCATCTGATTAGGATGCCTCCTGGACGCCTCCCACTTGAGGTGTTTTGGACACGTCCCACTGGGAGGAGACCCCGGGGCAGACCCAGGACTCGGTGGAAAGACTATGTCTCCCAGCTGGTCTTGGAACGCCTTGGTATCCTCTCTGAAGAGCTGGAGCAGGTGGCTGGGGAGAGGGAAGTCTGGGCTTCTCTGCTTGAACTGCTGCCTCCGCGACCCAGACCTCCGGAAAAGCGGTAGAAGATTGATGGATGGATGGATGTTTATTATGCTCATCAAACCAATCTTGATGTTTCCTCTCAGGGTGGCCTAAAACATCACTCACAGTCTGATACACCAGTGTTGCCCATTTCTCTTCTATGTCATTCTCTGAGTTGTTGCTGTCCCAGTCTTTCGTGTTTTCATCCATTTCCTGTGTAAGTTCTTCCTGCTTCTTTTGGCCTTTCAGTGCACTAGTGTTTAGCTTCCATGGTGGCTTTGCATCCGTCCTGCAGTGTTGTTTTCATCTGCAAATCCTTAATCTAGATCTCAGCATAACATGATCAGTACCATAATCCACACTTCTCATTACTTCTGGCGCCACACGAGTAGGCTGCCTTTTTGCAACAGCAGATCAATTTCTTCCTATTTCTATTTACTATCTGGCTTCTCTTGCTAATCTTTCTGATCCAGTGACACCTTATACATCGGACGGACACACGGATCGCCCAAATGTCTTCTGAGCCGGCAGACGGAGCCACTGTTTTTAGCAGAATACGTTACAGCAGAGACCAGCTGTTAGCACTTAACCGGACCAAGATGCTAGCGCAAGACTTCGACATACCGGGTGAAATAAGACAAAAACGACGTGGATGCCATGCTGGAGCAAGACGGCGGGTGAGAAATATAAGGTACAGACCCGTCCTTCCATCCGCTATTATGGGAAATGTACGATCGCTCCTCAGTAAAACAGATGAGCTAGCGGCTATGACCTGCTACCAGAGCGTCTTCAGAGAGATTAGCTTGATGTTGTTTACTGAGACGTAGCTAACAGAACTACCAACAGATGCTAACATCGAACTGGAGGGTTTCCACGCAATACGGGCAGACCGGACACCAGACAGTGGAAAGGCAAGGGGCGGAGGAGTGATAATGTATGTCAATAACAGCTGATGCAGACCGGGACATATCACAGTTAAACAACATCACTGCAGCAAAGACATTGAGTTGCTAGCTGTTAGCATGCGGCCTACCTATCTCCCGAGGGAATACTCACACGTGATCTGCATTGTTATTTATGCAAATCCTACGGCGAACGCTGGAACAGCACGTGACGCCATTCACTCAGTAACTGGCAGGCTGCTGACAGAACACCCAGATGCTCTTCTCCTCATCTCAGGTGATTTCAACCATATTTCACTGTCCCCCATTCTGCCCACATTCACCCAGTATGTCACATGCCACACTAGAGACAATAAAACACTGAACTTATTCTATGTTAACACTAAGGAGGCGCACACCTCATCATCATTCCCCCCACTTGGGAGATCGGATCACAACTTGGTTCATCTCCAGCCGGTGTACAAACCCTTAGTGCACAGACAACCTCCGGTCATACGCACAGTGAAGATGTGGTCTGAGGAGGCAATGGATGCTTTAAAGGACTGTCTTGAAACCACTGCCTGGGAGCAGCTCTGCAATCCACATGGTGAGGACATCAATGGTCTCACTCACGCCATCACGGACTACATCAACTTCTGTGTGGACAACACTGTACCCACCAAGACCATACAGTGTTGCTCAAACAACAAACCCTGGATCAACCCTGAGATAAAAACACTTCTGAGAGAGAAGAAAAGGATCTTCAGGTCGGGGAACAGGGAGATGCTAAAGTCCATACAGAGGGAGCTGAGGAGGAAGATCAGAGAAGGCAAGGACAGCTTCAGGAAGAAGATAGAGGACAAGCTGCAACAGAGCGACATCAATGGGGTCTGGAGAAACCTTAAAACCATCTCTGGGTTCCAGAATACCTCCTCCCAGGCCACAGGGGGCAGGGAGTGTGCGAACAATCTGAACCTGTTTTTTAATAGGTTTGACCAACCGCCCTCCCCCCCGACTGCACACCAACCACTGCTGCCTCTAAAGTCATCGAGACCTGCTGTCCACACCCCACTCCACCAACACCCCCCCCACTCCCAGCACACAGCCCCCCAACCTGACCCTCACTAAGTCCCAGGTGAGGACGGAGCTGAGGAAGATCAAGGCGAGGAAGGCCTCGGGACCAGACGGCATCAGCGCGAAGCTCCTCAAGTCCTGCGCAGACCAGCTGTGTGGGATTGTGGAGCACATCTTTAACCTGAGCCTGAAGCTGGGGAGGGTACCACAGTTGTGGAAAACATCTTGTGTAGTACCTGTACCAAAGACTTCCCACCCCAAAGACCTGAACAGCTACAGGCCAGTGGCCCTGACGTCTCACATGATGAAGACCCTGGAGAGACTGCTCCTTGCTCACCTCCACCCCCTGGTGGGACCAGCGATGGATCCACTCCAGTTCGCCTACCAGCATGGCATTGGGGTGGAGGATGCAGTGATCTTCCTCCTTCACCGTTCCCTGTCCCACCTGGAGAAGCCCGGGGATGCGGTGAGGATCATGTTCTTTGACTTCTCCAGTGCTTTCAACACCATCCAACTGATGATCCTGAAGGACAAGCTGCTGTGCGCTGGGGTGGACCAGCACCTGTCATCATGGATCCTGGACTACCTCACTAACCGGCCACAGTTTGTGAGAACCTGGGATTGTGTGTCTGACACGATCATCGGCAGCATGGGGGCCCCCCAGGGAACGGTTTTGGCTCCCTTCCTGTTCACCCTTTATACTGCAGACTTCTCACACAACACAACACACTGCCACCTACAGAAGTTCTCTGACGACTCTGCGATCGTCGACCTCATCTCCAACCAAGATGAAGCTGAGTACAGAGGACTTATCCAGGACTTCATGGACTGGTGCCATCAGAACTGCCTCCAGATCAATGCGAGGAAAACTAAGGAGCTGGTGGTGGACTGCCGTAGGCAAGGACAACCCCTCACAGCACCAGAAAACATACAGGGAACAGAAATTGAGATGGTGACATCCTACAAGTACCTGGGTGTTCATCTGAACAATAAACTAGACTGGTCACACAATACCGACGCACTCTACAAGAAGGGACAGCACAGGCTGTTCCTACTGAGGAGGCTCAGGTCTTTTGGTGTACAAGGGGTGCTCTTGAAGACATTCTACGACATGGTGGTGGCATCAGCCATCACTTTTGGAGTGGTCTGCTGGGGCAACGGCATTACAGCAGCCGATAGGAAGAGACTGAACAAACTTATCAAGAAAGCTAGCTGTGTCCTGGGACAACATCTTGACCCAGTGGAGGAGATAGGAGAGAGAAGGATGGTGGCTAAACTGTCATCCCTGCTGGAGTCTGAGTCCCACCCTATGCTGAACATACTGGACGCACTGAGGAGCTCATTTAGCAGTAGACTACATCTTCCTAGATGCGCGACCGAGAGGTTTCGCAGGTCCTTCCTCCCTACGGCTGTCAGACTGTATAACCTAAGCAGGGCTGCTCGCAGAGATAGCAAAAAAAAATGTGATGACCTAATAGCATTGAATGCAAAAGACGCAACAAACTTACACAAATGGTCCCCTCCAGTATACAACTAGGACAATATCAGTCGCTATGGAGGGTGACAACATGTATGGGTACATATTCATACCATGAAGGTTAACTAAATAGATGGTTATGCTGTTTAGTCCATCTAGCTACAATGCTCCACACTGTGTATATATATTTATATATTTATGTGTACATATGTATGTTCACTGCTCTTATTTTATTTTCTTATCTTCTAAATTATTGCTCTGAGTGTTGCTATCCCTGTGCTGTTGCAATCCTGGAATTTCCCCATTGTGGGACTAATAAAGGCTTATCTTATCTTATCATTGCTCTGGTGTCCAATACATCCCTTATGTCTCTCTGCCTTACTGTGATGTAGTCTAACAAGTGCCAGTGCTTAGATCTTGGGTGCATTCATGTCTTCTTTTATGTGTCCTTGTGCTTAAATAGGGTGTTGGTTATCACAAGGTTGTATTCTGAACATTGTGCAAGTAGAAGCTCTCCATTAGCATTGCACTTGCCTACTGCATGACTGCCTAGCACTCCTTTCCATTTCTATGTGTCCGAACCAACTCTAGCGTTAAAATCTCCAACGAGTATCAGACTGTAATCAGTCGGCACACGCCTCATAATCTCACGTAAATCACTGTAGAACTCTTCCTTTGATTCCTCTGTGTTGGTCATTGTTGAAGCATACACATTGATGAGTGTGGCATACATTTTCCGCTGTAGTGGGAGTCTCATAGTCATTATCCTGTCGTTCATTGGCACCGGTTCCTCATCAAGCATTGCTGCTATCTCCTTTCTAACTGCAAAGACCACTCCTGCTTCTCTCCTTTCTTGAGTTGATTTAACATTCCAAAAGAAGATGTACCCATGGTCTTCCAAGCTGTCATATCCAGGAAATCTTGTTTCACTAAGTGCAGCTATGTCTACATTGTACCTGTTCATTTCCAGGGCCACAAGCGTGGTCTGTCTTTCTGGGCGCTGTGATGTTGATCTGTCCAACAGAGTGCATCCATTCCATTCTGCTACACACAAGGCTGCTGTTTTCCTCTTCTTTTCTCTTCCTGCTCCTAACTTACTTTTCACTGCCTGTCGGAGTGTGAACAGATCAGTGCGGACCTTGTTAATCCGCGCGATGTCCGAGCCGGTATGAGTTGCTTTCTGACTGACCATTTCATGAAGCTGTTTGCAAAGTATTTGAGTACCACTAGCTTTTGCTGGACTAGCAGCACATTATTGGCAGATAGAGATATTATCAGTGGCGAGGACAAACCAAGCCAAACTGACTCCAGTATCTGTTACAGTGACTGACCAGATGATAGGTTTGTTTATCTCTGCTCTTTGTGTAGTGCATGTCACGATTCATCGACTGGCACAGTCCACCACAGACCTTGCGACAGATGTGTTTATCTGCCAGGATGTCCAGTCTCACCCTGTGTAACTGGGAGTGGTCCATCACAGACCTGTGGCAGATATTGTGTTTACTTCTGCCAGGATACCCCGTTTCACCCTCCACGTCGTTGGAAGGGCTGGGATGCCGGTTGAGTTGCCGACGGCCCGACCCATGAAACAGGTAGTACCAGTTTTCATTGTTATCCGGTAGCAAGCAAGCCAATGCCTGACCTGACATGCAATAATAATAATAATAATAACAATAATACAACTTAAAGAGTTAGTTCCTTTATTTTCAGATCTACAGCCCTTTTTACCTCATGCACAGTCGCACTTTGAATTTAAATGTTTACTTAAATACTCAGCTTTAAAGTTTTGCAATAAACTTGCACTTAAAACTTCAGAATGCGTGTTTACATAGTGCTGACCAGTGAAACGCTGCCAATGTTGCAAAGTTTAAAATTTAAAAAAGCAGCAGTGTTGCTGAACTGAGTCAAATTTGTAATATATTCTTTGACTTTTAAATTTATGTTTTTATATATATGCAAAATGCAACCAGTCATTACCAAAGTATGTTCTGTACTGTTGTTTTAAATAAAAGAGATGGTATCGGGTTTGGATCGGTATCGGCTGATACTCAAAGTCACAGTATCGGTATCATCTTGAAAAAGTGGTATCAGCTCATCCCTACTAAACACACACTTAAGCTCCTGCATAGACGCAGAACATTTAAGATAAGATGATGATAACTGTTAAATCATCTCCTCATCCCTAAAACAACTGCCCAGCTCTAATTCCTGGCTTAATACCAAGCAGACTCACTGATTAAGATAGATAGATAGATAGATAGATAGATAGATAGATAGATAGATAGATAGATAGATAGATAGATAGATAGATAGATAGATAGATGTACTTTATTGATCCCACCCTAGGAAATTACAGTGTAACAGCAGCATGACACGGTAGATAACCAAAATGACAGAAACACACACAGCATAAATTTGTGAACAAGCACATCAGCAACCCTGGCACACAACTGATTTGTCCTCACAGGTAAACGCCATCAGAATAGGAATGCACCTTTGATCATGCGTGTCTGTCTCTGAAATGTGACAAGAAGACCAAATGTGATTGGTTTCCTGCATGTTACACCTAAAAACACACGTCTGAATAATTAAGACAGTTCTGACCAATCCTTTTACGCTTTTTGCCAATGCAGAGACCATTTTTTTCTGCTACCGTAATAGAATCAGAATCAGAATCAGATTTATTGCCATTGTTCATGTAGTACACAAACTAGGAATTTGTCTCGGCGCAATGCTGCAACATTAAGCATGATAAAATAAAAGAAATAAACTATACATGCAATAAAGTGTAGAATAAGAGTGAGTAATACTAGTCAGCAGTTTAAATATATTAGCGAGCAGCAGATAATGTGGAGAACCATATAGTGCAGTCGGTAATGCAGGAAGAAAACAGTGATGATTGACATGAGTCTGGTTGAGCTGCTGTACATAGTGCACAAGAGTCAATAAGTCACTTAGTGTTCAGCAGTCTGATGGCAGAGGGGAAGAAGCTGTTCATGTGACGGGAGGTTTTAGTCTGGATGGACCGAAGTCTTCTACCTGAGGGGAGAGGGGCAAACAGTACGTGACCAGGGTGTGAGGGATCAGCTATGATCCGGCCAGCACGCCTCCGGGTCCTGGAGATGTACAGATCCTGGAGAGATGGGAGCTTGCAGCCGATCACCTTCTCAGCAGTGCGCATGACTCGCTGCAGCCTTAGTCTGTCCCTGGCAGTGGCTCCTGCGTACCACACGGTTATGGAGGTGGTAAGGATGGACTTGATGATGGCTGAGTAGAACTGCACTAACATCTTGGTGGGTAGCTTGAGCTTCCTCAGCTGCCGCAGGAAGAACATCCTCTGCTGGGCCTTTTTGATGAGGAAGCTGATGGTTGGCTCCCACTTGAGGTCCCTGGTGATGGTGGTGCCCAGGAAGCGGAAGGAATCAGCAGTGGTGATGGGAGAGCCTGTGAGGGTGAGGGGGGGCAGAGGGGTTGTCCTCTGAAGAAAGGGACCTAAATAAGACCTGCACCAAAGCCAATACTGTTGTCACAATACAGCTTATACAGTACTTCTTACAAAATAACATTTTGTTTGAATATATAATTATGGAGACTGGCATTGTGAATGTGATTTGACTAATTGTGCAGCCCAGATTTTTATTCAGGCATACTGTTTTGTATTTTTCTGTCAACATTTGCACAGAAGTGCTGAATTACATCAAAATATGCTAGGCCCTTACAGCATTTGGGGAAAAAATGTTTGGTAATGATGTTTGGTATCTCTATCTATCTATCTATCTATCTATCTATCTATCTATCTATCTATCTATCTATCTATCTATCTATCTATCTATCTATCTTTCTATCTTTCTATCTTTTTCTGGATGAACTGAGAGACAGAGCCATTATTATGTTATTAAAAATGACCATTTCATCACACTTTTTGTTCAAAGGTACTTCTAGCACTTTAAGCATCTGAGAATATAACACACAGACCAGGTAATTAGGGTTACTTTAACATTTGGATGTGAGGGACAGATTTATCATAATACTGCTTGTGTTAAAACAAAATGCCATGCTACCTACAGGCATATTCTTTATTTTATCATATGCACTAGAGATCAGTTAAATGGATAAAAGTGTGATCAAAGATGGGGGCCTACCTCATCCATTTTATTTAACACTTTCTCTGAATTTTTAAAAAGGGTACAAACATTACAGTGTTAACAGTTTTTCCCATTTTTTTAGCTGCATTATAATTTTTTTTGTCTCCCCCATTTCTTCCCAAGTCTCACAAGCCAATTAAGGCTTGCTCAAAACTGTGCAATGTTTCTGAAAAGCCCTGAGCTGCACGATGGCTCTGAATGCCCAAGGTGTGTTATTATCTTGTATTAGTGCACCACCTGCCTTGCCATAATGATTAGGTAATTGGCTCAGTGCGTGCCTTGAAATAATAAAGGAAGGAGACATTTTACTCTGATTAACGAAAGGAAGCAGATCAAGTAAGTGTGAGCAAGGCCACCAAGACCTACATCGTATAGGACACTCATACTGAAAAATCTACAAGAAAAAGTGAAAACGCATTAGAAATAAGTATTGTTAAAATGCATGTATGCATAAAACATGTATGTTGAGAATAAGAAGAAAGCAAGAAGAGTAATGACAGAAACTTAATCACAGTGACCTATTAAAACAAACAGAAAATAACTATTGAATAATCAACTTGCCATCCCTATTTATGTCAGGAAATGGTGGCTTATCGTGAAACAAAACTTAAAATTTATTGTAATAATAATAATAATTATTAATAATAATAATTTATATTATAATTTATATTATTCAGTTCCTTTTAATCTGTACTATCCGAAATAAAGATTCATTCATTCATTCATTCATTGCATATATTTCTGTATTGTTATCTTTTGGATAGAAAAGCTGACAGAATGCTTGTGATGCCATTGCCAATATTTATTTGATTTGAAAACTACTCAAAGTTGTCAAATTAAAGCATCATACAACAATCAGTAGGATAACCTTGATTTATGAGAAAAAAAAAAACTTTAAAGAAAAAATAATATGGACCGGGTCGATTAGATGATAATAATAATAATAATAATAATAATAATAATAATAATAATAATAATAATAATCTGAATCATGTGTCTAGGCTCCAAAGCCTTGATAATATATTGGAACTTATTTGTCAGGTTTACAGTAAGGCTCACAGCATGTTCTCAAAATTTGCAGACATACTGTAATTTTCAAAGCCAATTGCAAAGGGTTGTTATTTATGTTCACCTACAAATTCCAGATGAGAGGTTGTCATGAGCTGAGCTCTGAAGGTTCCGCCAGGCTCAGTCTCATGGCTTTTTCTCTGTATTTATATATTTGTTGTATTTTGTGCCTTTTGAGTTTCAGTATTCTCGTACTGCTTATAATTTTCTGTTTATGTTTCAGTTTTGTTATGCCCATGTTTTGTTTCAATTTGCAATTATTTATTAGACTGCATGTGATGATGTTTATTCTTTATATTTGTAATGTGGTGTTCTTTCTTGGTGTTGGCAGCTGTCAGGAGGCGTTTCTGGTTTTGTGCTCTGTGTGGGCGTCGTCCTGTCAGCTGTCAAGTCCAGCCACTCTGTTCTGCCCACAGTAGAGTGTGCTTTATAGACGGTTAAAAATAGTTCACAAGTTCATAATAAAATGTCATAATTCATTTGTAATAATTCATGCTAAAAAACAGTCATTGTGTTAAAAGTAACTTCTATGCAGTTAGTATTAGTTTACCTGTATTTCATTTTGAAGGCACAGCCAGTAGTCGCTATGATTTATGGGTAGCAGAAGCGGACGTTAGTAAGAGAGAGAAAGAAAAAAAAGGAGAAAAGTATAACCTGCCTGTGAATGTCTGAGACGCTCCTCCTGTGTGTTATATCCTTTTCTACACCTTCGAAAGCAATGGCTGTAAGTTTAATGAATGTTATGTTATCTTTATAAGTTTTATGAGACGTGAACTTGATATCGTTTGTGAATATGTTGTACCAGGAATTAGTCTTATCCCAGAAGCCCGCTAGCATGCTTTACACCGAGAGTGCTGTGTATTAGCATAAGTAACGCTGCTACTAGCAACCTAATTAGCATATGAGAAGATAGCGAAAATGTGTTGTTTGTCTTTAGTAGCAGCTATAGTTAATTTTGTCACGCCGCGCCGCTCATCAGCGGCGCCACCTGCACACACACCTGCACATCATCAGCGGCGAGGAATTTAAGCCGCCTCGCCCTGGGCTTCGGCCTGAAGCCGTCAGACTTCCCTACGCATCGCTGTGAGTTCCCTTTCATTCTCAGCTGCTCATTCCGGTAAGAAGATCTTACCTTTTTCTCCTCCAAGTCTGCTCCCCTGTGCACAGGTGGATTTCCCGGCGGCGGACTTCTCCTCTCCATCGCCTGTTCCTCGCTGCTGCACCGGGCTTCCCAGGTGGCTGTCTACCGGACCTCGTCCCTTGCTGTGCCAGTCATCCGTCCTGTCCAAGTAAGCTCCTCTCTCGCTTATTTATCTCCTGTGTTGGTGTGTGCCTGTCACCCTTCTCCCTGTGCTTTTCCCATAGGGTTGTCCGGCTGTACGGTCTCCTGCCTCTGTGCCCGAAGCAGACGCCACCACCAACACATCTACATCCCGCAGACACACATTCATACACTCCTGTTGTTAATAAAGCTATTTGAACTACTCTGAGCCTGTGTGTGTGCGTCTCCTGAGCCGTGCGTCATGTCAGTACGGCTTCAGCAGAGCGGCTCGGCAGACGGCGGGCTCGCACACCGGCTTACCACTCTCGAGGCTCGAGTGGATCAGATAGCTTATCAGCAACAGGTGATTTTCAATCAGTTGTTAAATATAACTAACCGATTGGGCCGCTTGGACCCCCAACAGCCGTTCCCCCCGGCTCGTCAGGGTGGCGCGGCTCCTGCTGCTCCAGTGGCCGTCCAGCAGGCTCCGGTGGCACCGACTCGGCTCACGCCCATTCCGACCCCCGCCCGCTTTAGCGGAAAGCTCGGCGGAGCGCGGGGGTTCATAATGCAATGTGAGTCCGTGTTCCATTGTGTGCCCGGAGACTTTCCCTCGGATCATAGCCGAATTGGTTATATTGGGAATCTCCTGGAGGGGCGAGCATTAACCTGGACCTACGCCGTAATGGCGAGGCCCAGTTATGCCACCCTCACATATGACCAGTTCGTGAGACGCTTCCTGGAAGTCTTTGACCATTCTCGTACCGAGACGGTCCAGGTCGATCGGCTTCTCGCCCTCCAGCAGGGAAGCCGGTTGGCAGCGGACTACGCGGTCGACTTCCGGGTAGCGGCGGAGGAATTAGGCTGGGAGGAACGCTCCCTCTGTGGCCTCTTCCTCCGCAGTCTCAATGACGATCTGAGGGATGAACTGGCTGGGCGGGATATCCCTGAGACGTTAGCGGAGCTAACATCCCTAGCAATCAGTTTGGACAACAGGCTGCGCGAGCGCTCCTCGGGACAGAAGTCGTCTTCTTCTCGCCCTCGTGGAGTCTCGCCGCGCCTGTTCCAAGCTCGCCCCCTGGCGACGCCGCCACCATCGTGCCCCGAGGAGTCGGAGCCGATGGTGACGGGTTGGACAAAGCTTTCCCCTGCGGAGAGACAACGCCGCCGTGAGTTGGATCTCTGCATGTATTGTGGAGATGACCAACACACGGTGAAGCTTTGCCCACGGAAAGCCAGTCGGCGGGGTCCGCGTGTCACTGTAGGGGGCCTCGCGGACGTCAATCGGTTAAGTTCCCTCACACAATTGAAACTGCCCATCCGTTTCTGTCACAACTCCACTGGGCATCTCACCCACGCACTGGTGGATTCGGGCGCGGAGGGCAGCTTTATTTCTCAAAGCCTGGCAACCCGATTGGGCATCCGCTGTCAGGCACTAAGGAACCCTATCTCCCTGGTCAACCTCTCTCATTCCTCCCTTGGGAGAGTTACACACCAGACCATCCCCGTCCCGGTTATTATCTCTGGAAACCACCGGGAGGAGATAACCTTTTACGTCCTGCCCAACTCTGTGTCGCCCGTCATCCTGGGGTATCCCTGGCTATGCCTCCACAACCCTGTTTTGGATTGGAAGTCCGCCGGGGTGTCGGCATGGAGCACGTTCTGCATGAGCACCTGTCTACAGTCCGCTGCCTGCTCTCCGTCCGCTTCTCCCTCACCTACAGATGCTGCGCCCCCGGACCTGTCCCTGGTGCCGTTGGAATTTCACGACCTGGGTATGGTATTCAGCAAATCCAAGGCGATGTCTCTCCCTCCTCATAGGCCCTATGACTGTGCAATCAACCTCCGCCAGGGGGCACCCTTACCCTCTGGACGACTCTACAGTCTATCGGCGCCGGAGAAGGAGACCATGAACTCTTACCTCAAGGAGTCGCTGAGTGCTGGGATAATCCGCCCATCGTCATCACCTGTGGGGGCAGGATTCTTCTTCGTCGGTAAGAAGGACGGATCCCTCCGTCCTTGCATTGACTATCGTGCCCTTAACGACATTACGGAGAAGGATCGCTACACCCTGCCCCTCATGGACACCGCTTTCCACTCCCTCCAGGGGGCGATTTGGTTCACCAAGCTGGATCTACGCAGCGCATACCACCTCGTCCGGATCCGGGAGGGAGATGAGTGGAAGACAGCCTTCCGTACCCCGAACGGTCACTTCGAATACCTGGTGATGCCGTTCGGGTTGACCAATGCTCCAGCCGTCTTTCAGCGCCTCATCAATGACGTCCTCCGGGATTTCATCGGCCTTTTTGTGTTCGTCTACCTGGATGACATTCTCATCTTCTCCAAGTCCAGGGACGAGCACCAGGTCCACATGAGGCGGGTCCTCCAAAGGCTGCTGGAGAACCGGTTGTACGTGAAGGCCGAGAAATGCGAGTTTTACGCGAAGACAACATCCTTCCTCGGGTTCATCATCTCCCACGACCAGGTGCTTCCGGACCCAGAGAAGGTGAAGGCGGTGGTGGAATGGCCCACACCTGCGTCAAGAAAGCAGGTGCAACAGTTCGTTGGGTTTGCAAACTTCTACCGCCGCTTTGTCCCAAATTTTGGCACCATCGTCGGCCCGCTGACCCGCCTCACGTCCCCTAAGGTCCCGTTCCGGTGGACCGAAGAGGCCGCGGCTGCCTTTCAGGCGCTGAAGGTGGAGTTCTCCTCCTCCCGGGTCCTTAGCCAAGTCAACCCTGCGCTGCAGTGCATCGTGGGAGTGGACGCTTCGGACACAGGAGTGGGGGCGGTGCTATCCCAGCGGTCGCCAGATGACGGAATCAAACGGCCCTGCGCCTTCTTCTCCCGGCGCTTGTCCCCGGCGGAGAGGAATTACGACGTGGGTGACAGAGAGCTCCTCGCCATCAAGCTCGCGCTACAGGAGTGGCGTCACTGGCTAGAGGGGGCGGACCTGCCGTTCGTGGTCCTGATGGACCACAAGAACTTGGAGTACCTTAGATCTGCCAAGCGCCTGAACGCCCGCCAGGCGCGCTGGTCCTTGTTCTTCACCAGGTTCCAATTTACCATCACCTTCAGGCCTGGCTCCAAGAGCGGCCTGCCCGACGCCCTCTCTAGGCAATTCGCCCCTGAGGAGTCGGAGGACACGGTCCACACCATCCTACCCAGGTCGTGCGTCGTGGGAGCTGTCACCTGGGACATTGAGAGCAAGATCCGGAAGGCGCAGGAAGTGGAACCTGACCCTGGCGGCGGACCGGAGGGGAGGCTGTTTGTGCCATCCACGGTTCGGGGGGAGGTCATCCACTGGTTGCACACATCCAAGCTCACATGTCACCCTGGCTCCTCCCGGATGATTGACCTCCTCCAGCGGTCCTTCTGGTGGCCGGGCCTGCGGAGGGACGCTGCCCGCTACGCCCGGGCCTGTCCAGTGTGTGCCACCAACAAATCGGGTAATGCCCCTCCAGCGGGTTTGCTCCAGCCTCTGCCCGTCCCTGGCAGGCCCTGGTTGCATATCGCCCTGGACTTCGTCACCGGACTCCCAGTCTCTAACACCTACGACACCGTCCTGACCATCGTGGACCGTTTCTCCAAGGCGGCACACTTCGTCCCCCTACGAGGTCTCCCAACTGCCCTGGAGACGGTGGACCTCCTTATCCAGCACGTGGTCAGGCTGCATGGGATTCCGGTGGACGTGGTCTCGGACCGGGGGCCCCAATTTGCTTCAGAAGTTTGGAAGTCGTTTTGCAATGCCCTAGGAGCCAAGGTGAGCCTCTCCTCCGGCCATCACCCCCAATCCAACGGGCAGTGTGAGCGGACCAACCAGGAGCTGGAGGCTGCGCTCCGCTGTGTAACGGCGTCCAAACCAACGTCCTGGAGTAACCACCTCGCCTGGGTTGAATACGCCCACAACACCGCTCGCTCTTCTGCTACAGGGATGTCCCCCTTTAAGGCGTCCCTGGGTTACGACCCCCCGCTGTTCCCGGCGCAGGAGAGTGAGATAACTGTTTCCTCAGTAAGGGCGCATCTCAGGCAGCTCCGCTCCATCTGGGCGTCAGCGCGCAATGCGCTTTTACTCACGGCGGAGCGCAACAGAGCCGTGGCGGACCAGCACAGAAGACCTGCCCCGGCGTACAGAGTTGGTCAGCAAGTCTACGTGTTGACCCAGGACGTGATTTTAAAGGGCGAGAGGAGGAAGCTGGCACAGCGCTTTATGGGCCCATACCCCATCACCAGGATCATCAACCCGGTGGCTGTGCGTGTAGCTATTCCCCCCTCCCTCCGCATCCATCCCACCTTCCACGTGTCCAAGGTGAAGCTGGCAGTCTCCGACCCCCTTTGCCCTCCTCCTGCTGCGCAACCCGCGCCCCGGATGATTGATGGCCATCCGGCCTGGCCCGTCTCCTCCATCCTGGACTCCCGGCGCCAGGGTCATGGGTTGCAGTACTTGGTGGACTGGGAGGGCTATGGGCCTGAACATCGGCAGTGGGTACCCTCGTCGTTTGTGTTGGACCCGTCGCTCATCGCTGATTTCCACCGAGCGCACCCAGAGAAGCCATCGCCAGGATGCGCTGCTAGAGGGGGGAGTACTGTCATGCCGCGCCGCTCATCAGCGGCGCCACCTGCACACACACCTGCACATCATCAGCGGCGAGGGATTTAAGCCGCCTCGCCCTGGGCTTCGGCCTGAAGCCATCAGACTTCCCTACGCATCGCTGTGAGTTCCCTTTCATTCTCAGCTGATCATTCCGGTAAGAAGATCTTACCTTTTTCTCCTCCAAGTCTGCTCCCCTGTGCACAGGTGGATTTCCCGGCGGCGGACTTCTCCTCTCCATCGCCTGTTCCTCGCTGCTGCACCGGGCTTCCCAGGTGGCTGTCTACCGGACCTCGTCCCTTGCTGTGCCAGTCATCCGTCCTGTCCAAGTAAGCTCCTCTCTCGCTTATTTATCTCCTGTGTTGGTGTGTGCCCGTCACCCTTCTCCCTGTGCTTTTCCCATAGGGTTGTCCGGCTGTACGGTCTCCTGCCTCTGTGCCCAAAGCAGACGCCACCACCAACACATCTACATCCCGCAGACACACATTCATACACTCCTGTTGTTAATAAAGCTATTTGAACTACTCTGAGCCTGTGTGTGTGCGTCTCCTGAGCCGTGCGTCATGTCAAATTTCTGTGTGAGTTCTTTGATGTTGGCTATTTTTTTGGTGCATTTGTTTTTTACTTGGCGAAGAGCTAAATGTATTATTTTCTGTTTGTATTTTCAGTTTCACTCAGACCTTTCGTTGAGCATTCAGGCCTTTCATTGAGCATTCAGGCCTTTCATTGAGCTTTTAACACCACAATTATAAGAATTGTAAGCTGTCTAAGAAGACTGTAATAAAGGAGCAAGACGCTCGGTTTCCTGGCTCAAGAAAGACGAGTTTGGCTTGCTGTTGATCTACGTTAACATACACAGTGTGTATAACACGTAGTGATAACAGTACAGTGTAAAGCCAAGTCAGCAGTTGGTGAAGGCAAGATTCACGACACAGCGATGGACGACACTCAAGAGAAGAGGGCAGAAGAAAAGGCGAACTCTGAAGCCAAATCATCATACAACGCTAGCTCCAGCTCCAGACGTTCTAGCTCCAGGTTATCCTCAAAGTCCAACGTAATGGAAGCAGCCATCATGGCGCGAGCCTCTGCTGAAGCTGCGAATACTAGAGCCTTGTACAGTAAGAAACAATTAGAAATTAAACAACAAGCAAAGCTAGAACAAGCGGAGCAACAATCGAAGCTAGAACAACAACAAGCAAAGCTGGAGCTGGATCTGGGGATGCTGGAGATAGAAAAGGAAACAGCGGCCGCCACAGCAAAAGCAGAAGTTCTAGAAGCTGCTGCAGCTGCCGAGCTGGACGAAGGAGAGAGTGTAAGGAGCACAATTCCATCACAAGTTGTCAGACAGAGAACTATGGAGTATGTGCACCACCAAATCCAACTAAAGTCACAGGCGCGACCAGCTGAAGAAGAAACACCTCAAGTCGAACCTGCACAAAAGGCACAATTATTCACTCCGAGGAGACCCGAACAAACTCTCTCTCCACCAGCATTCAAGAAAATGTACGTGAAAAATGAATCCATCGACATACCGAGAGACTACGTCAGGCCAAACAGCTACCATGCTTCCCACAATGGTGACCCACCTATGGCAGACTTTGCTAGGTTCCTCGCGCGCAGAGAGCTAATCACAACCGAACTCTTTAAGTTTGACGACACCCCCAAAAACTTTAGAGCATGGCAGTTGTCATTCATAAATGCAACTGAAGACGTTGGTCTCACATATAGCCAGGAGTTAGATCTCCTAGTCAAGTGGCTTGGTAAAGAGTCCTCAGAGCACGTTAAAAGAATCAGAGCTGTCTATGCCACTAACTCCAAAGCTGCTCTCCAATTGTCATGGGACAGGTTAGAAGAGTGTTATGCTACGCCAGAAGTGGTAGAAAATGCCTTGTTCAAAAAATTAGATAACTTCCCTCACCTTACGAACAGAGACAACGTAAAACTCAGGGAACTTGGAGATTTACTCTTAGAGCTGCGGCTCGCTAAAGATGAAGTTTATCTCCCAGGCCTCGTCTACCTCAACACACCCATAAGCCCATAGTTGAAAAGTTACCTCCAAGTTTACAAGATAAATGGCTGCGCACAGGCTCAAAATACAAACAAAAATATGATGTAACCTTCCCTCCCTTCTCATATTTTGTAAAGTTTGTCCAAGACGAGGCTAAAGCAAGAAATGACCCAAGTTTTACGACATGCAGCAGCCAACCCTTCAGCAAAGGTGAGAGACCTCCATTCAAACAAACTAGCTACAGAACGCCTCTAACTGTAAACAAAACAGAGGTCGACACAACTGCTCCTGCTAGTACTAAAGAGGATGATTTAACACGCTACTGTCCAGTCCATAAGAAAATGCATCCCCGAGCCAAATGTAGAGCCTTTCAGAATAAACCGCTACAGGAAAGGCGAAGCATACTCAAAGAACACAAACGATGTTTTCGCTGCTGCTCTCCCATGCACGCAATAAAGGACTGTGACATGAAACTCAAGTGCGAGGAGTGCCAAAGTGAAAGGCATTGCTCTGCCATGCATCCTTATTCAAGTCAGCAACCCCAGCCAGAAAACACACCTGAACCAGAGCCTCAGCCCCGAGACAACACACCACCTGAGGTAACGTCACGGTGCACTGAGATCTGCGGCAAAGGTAATCCCCCACGTTCTTGCTCAAAGGTATGTCTAGTTCGAGTTTTCCCTAAAGGCCAACCAGAACGCTCCGTTAAGATGTATGCAATCCTTGACGATCAGAGTAATAAATCGCTGGCCCGTCCTGAATTTTTTGAGCTGTTTGGGATCAAGGGTAACCCTCTGACATACCACATGAGAACATGTGCTGGTTTAACTGAAATGCTTGGCAGGGAAGCAGTGAGGTTCCAAATCGAGCCAGTAGGCGGAGGCTCACGCTTAGACCTCCCTCCTCTCCTTGAATGCGACGAGATAATGTTCAGTAGGGGTGAAATGCCTACGCCCGAAGTCGCTCTTGCTCACGCCCACTTAAAACACCTCGCTCCTCTCATTCCCAAGTACGACCCAGATGCTCAGATGGCAATTTCACTGGGCAGAGACATCCTACGAGTCCACAAAGTAAGACAACAAGTCAACAGACCCCACAATGCTCCCTTTGCTCAACGCCTGGACCTAGGCTGGGTAATTGTGGGGGAGGTGTGCCTTAACACTCACAAGCCAACCGTCAATGTTTATAAGACGCACATGCTCACCAACGGACACCCATCCTTCTTCACTCCTTGTCCTAACAGCATCAACATCAAAGAGAAACCATGATACGGCGGGGAGCACAAGGACGGCCTCTCCAAACGCAGCTCAAAACCCAACGCAGCGGAAGAAAAGCTTGGGGACAAAGTTTTTGAGTGCACAGAGAACGATAACAAGTGCGCCGCGTCCTTCGAGGATGAGACCTTCATAAAGATAATGGAGAAGGAAGTCCACCAGGATGGAGACAACAACTGGATCGCTCCTCTGCCATTCAAGTTTCCTTGCTTGCCACTCCCAAATAACAGGGACCAAGCATTGTCTAGACTCAGCTCACTAAGACGCAACTTAACAAAAAACCCTCAAATGAAAGAACAGTTCTCAGAGTTTATGGACAAGCTGTTCGAGAACAATCATGCAGAGATAGCTCCACTCATCACCGATAACACTGAATGCTGGTACCTGCCCATTTTCAGGCTATATCATCCCCAGAAGCCCGATCAGATACGGGCTGTCTTTGATTCGAGTGCCGAGCAATTTGGTGTGTCACTCAACTCAGTACTGTTAACAGGTCCAGATCTTAATAATACCCTCCTCGGCGTGCTGATTCGGTTTAGGAAGGAGCTCATCTCAGTCACTGCCGATATCCAGCAAATGTTTTACGGGTTTCTAGTCAGACCAGACCATAGAGACTACTTTAGGTTCTTGTGGCACGAGGGAAATGACTTGTCAAAGGAGGTGCAGGAGTACCGCATGCGGGTGCACGTTTTTGGAAACAGCCCGTCGCCAGCGGTAGCTATCTATTGCCTACACAAGGCTATCCAGAAAGGCGAGCCAAAGTTTGGAGCAGACACAAGACACTTTGTTGAGAGACACTTTTATGTAGATGACGGGTTGATTTTGCTCCCCACTGAATCTGCAGCCATAGACTTGCTCAAACGCACATGTGCATCCTTGGCCAATCTCAAGCTCCACAAAATCGCCTCGAATAGTGTCTCAGTCATGCAAGCCTTCAAGCCAGAAGACCTGGCCACCGGTATTAAAGACTTGAGTCTCGGCGATGACACTCTACCAGCTCAGAGAAGTCTAGGCCTGTGCTGGGACATAAACACTGACTCTTTCACATTCAAGGTTGCTGTTGACGACAAACCCTACACCCGCCGCGGGGTTCTGTCAACAATTAACAGTATCTTCGACCCCTTGGGACTAGCGTCACCAGTGACAATCAAAGGCAGACTCTTGTTACGTGAACTGTCGAATGGTGTCCAAGGTTGGGATGCTCCTCTCCCTCAGGACAAAATGGACACATGGGCAACATGGAAAATGTCCCTCCAAGATCTTAGCAGTCTTAAAGTGCCACGGTGCTATGTACCAGCTTCCCTCTCTAAGTCCACTTACACCAAACTGTGTATCTTTTCTGACACTTCAAGCTGGGCTATTGCGGCAGTAGCATACTTGAAGACAGTCAATGCAGAAGGACAATGTGAAGTCGGGTTTGTGCTTGGGAAAGCAAAACTTTCACCACAACCAGAGCCCACGATACCTCGCCTTGAACTTTGTGGAGCAGTTCTAGCGGTTGAGATGGCGGAGCTCATTCTGGACAAACTTGATCACAAACCAAACACTGTCAAATTCTACTGTGATAGCAGGGTGGTTCTTGGGTACATTTGTAATGATTCAAAGCGCTTCTGTGTTTATGTGCATAACCACGTTCATCGTATACGTCAGTCCACATCCCCTGAACAGTGGCACTACGTCACATCAGAGCAAAACCCAGCTGATCTAGCCACCAGGTCAATACCTGCATCACAGCTCATGGACACTATGTGGTTTAAGGGACCAGACTTCCTTTACAGACCACCTGAATCCGAGACACCTGAATCCTTTGAGTTAGTCGAGCCTGAAGTAGACTCTGAAATCAGAAAAGTCGCTACCTTTTCTACTCACATTCAGAAGAACGGGCCCTTACCAGAATGCTTCCAGCGCTTTTCAAGTTGGAACTCATTAGTACGTGCCATTGCATTCCTAATTCACCAAGCTCATTCTCACTCATCAAGCAACCTGTCAGATCATTCATGCAGGGGCTGGCATCGATGTAGCAAGCCACGCACTCCAGAGGAGCTGGATGCTGCCAGTAACCTCATCCTCCAGTCTGTTCAAAAAGACGCTTTTCCCGACAAGTATGCTGCTCTCCATGCCAACCAAACCATCCGCAGTTCAAGTCCTATCGTATCTCTTGATCCCTATATGAGTGAAAGCCTCATCAAGGTTGGAGGTCGCCTCTAACATGCTTCATTGAACACAGCATCCAAGAATCCAACCATTCTCCCAAACAAGCATCACGTAACTCAACTGCTTGCCCGTCACTATCATGCCAAAGTTGTGCATCAAGGAAGGCAGTTCACGGAAAGCGCAATTAGGCAAGCCGGACTGTGGATTGTAGGTTGCAAAAGACTGGTCTCGTCCATTATCCACCATTGTGTAACGTGCAGGAAACTCAGGGGAAATCTAGAGACTCAGAAAATGGTAGATCTCCCACCTGAGAGACTCAAAACATGCCCTCCATTTTCATATGTCGGGTTGGATGTATTCGGTCCATGGTCAGTAGTCACTTGACACACACGAGGTGGAGCTGCACAAGGAAAAAGGTGGGCAATACTCTTCACGTGTATGACCACAAGAGGCGTGCACATTGAAGTCATTGAATCTATGGACGCTTGCAGCTGCATAAATGCAATACGCAGATTCTTCGCTATACGAGGCCCAGCAAAGCAAATGCGATCTGACAGAGGTACTAACTTCATTGCAGCGAGTGTGGAGTTAGGCATGGCACAACCAAACAAGAACCCTCCCAACATTGTCAACTATCTTCATGCCAACGGTTGCACATGGGAGTTCAATCCCCCACATGCCTCCCACATGGGAGGCGTCTGGAAAAGACTGATTGGGGTCACTCGCAGAATACTGGACTTTATGCTTTTGCAAAACAAACACACTTGTTTGACGCATGAGGTGCTTTGTACTTTAATGGCTGAGGTATTGTCTATAATCAACGCAAGGCCCTTAGTTCCCATCTCAACGGACCCTTCCTCACCATTCCTACTCTGTCCCGCAATGATCTTGACCCAAAAGCAGCATGTGCCCCCTCCACCAGGAGACTTTTGTGGAAAAGACCTGCTCAAAAACCAGTGGAAACAAGTGCAAGCACTCGCCAATGAATTTTGGAGCCGCTGGAGAAACGAATATCTCAACACCCTCCAATCAAGGCGCAAGTGGCATACAACACACCGCAACCTACAGACAGGTGACATAGTGCTGTTGAAACAGGACCAAGCACCCAGAAATGAATGGACAATGGCCATCATCACATCCACCTTTCCAAGCAGCGACGGGAAGGTCAGAAAGGTCGAAGTGAGGACATCATCCCAGGGTGTTTCAAAGACTTACCTACATCCTATCTCAGATGTTGTTATGCTCTTAGAGAATGAAGTGATAGATAAAAAGAAGTAGTGGCATTAATAATGCCAGGCGGGGAGTGTTCTGCCCACAGTAGAGTGTGCTTTATAGAAGGTTAAAAATAGTTCACAAGTTCATAATAAAATGTCATAATTCATTTGTAATAATTCATGCTAAAAAACAGTCATTGTGTTAAAAGTAACTTCTATGCAGTTAGTACTAGTTTACCTGTATTTCGTTTTGAAGGCGCAGCCAGTAGTCGCTATGATTTATGGGTAGCAGAAGCGGACGTTAGTAAGAGAGAGAAAGAAAAAAAAGGAGAAAAGTATAACCTGCCTGTGAATGTCTGAGACGCTCCTCCTGTGTGTTATATCCTTTTCTACACCTTCGAAAGCAATGGCTGTAAGTTTAATGAATGTTATATTATCTTTATAAGTTTTATGAGACGTGAACTTGATATCATTTGTGAATATGTTGTACCAGGAATTAGTCTTATCCCAGGAGCCCGCTAGCATGCTTTACACCGAGAGTGCTGTGTATTAGCATAAGTAACGCTGCTACTAGCGACCTAATTAGCATATGAGAAGATAGCGAAAATGTGTTGTTTGTCTTTAGTAGCAGCTATAGTTAATTTCTGTGTGAGTTCTTTGATGTTGGCTATTTTTTTGGTGCATTTGTTTTTTACTTGGCGAAGAGCTAAATGTATTATTTTCTGTTTGTATTTTCAGTTTCACTCGGACCTTTCGTTGAGCATTCAGGCCTTTCATTGAGCATTCAGGCCTTTCATTGAGCTTTTAACGCCACAATTATAAGAATTGTAAGCTGTCTAAGAAGACTGTAATAAAGGAGCAAGATGCTCGGTTTCCTGGCTCAAGAAAGACGAGTTTGGCTTGCTGTTGATCAGCGTTAACATACACAGTGTATATAACACATAGTGATAACAGTCCACACTCCTTTCATCTCTCCCAGCTGATCCCAATCACTGTTCATTGTTCCCTTTTTGCCCACTCATGTGAACCCACACCTGTCATTACTTATGTTGTTTATTTCGTCCCTATTTAATTACTGCATTTTCTTTTCTTTACTGCCGCAGTCTTGATAGAGATTCCTTCTCCTCGACACCAGAGCCCCTTCCCCGCTCTGGCGAGTTTATTCTGAACTCATTCCTGCGTGTAAGTTTCTTTATTATTTATATGTTATAGTGCTGCAAAGCTCTAATGGAGATCGATGGGCTAATCTCTGTAGCGTGCAGCGGTTATGCCCTGAAAGACGCTTTATGGAACTTAGACCTCGCGGAGGCAGCTGTTTGCCGGTGCCCACAGCTTCGAGAGCATGCTGAAGGGGTGGAGAGCATTTCTCTGGTGGCCGTGCTGCAACGAGAGAACAATGAGATGGTGAGGAATTCCCCAAGCAAACCTGGGCCTGCGCCAAAGGGGAGGTGTTCCCGGCCCTCTGAAGCATTGGTGCCTCACCAGTTTCCAACATCCATTCCAGCCTCCGCTCCACCTGTTCCAGAACGCAGCCATCCAGGGAAATCTTGCTGGAGGAACGCCTCCACCTCTCAGACAGTACCTTCTCATTCGCCAAGGCAGAAGACTCCTGCGGCAGTGCACCCTCTGCGCCTTTTTTCTCCGGCTGAATCATCAGCTCCCTCCATCTGCGCAGCTGCTGCTCCCTGCTTCCCCTTGGCGATTCCTTCCTCTGCTGACAGGCCCGCTGTGTCCTTCCCGGCTCTGTCCGTATACGTTTTGGCAGGGGCGGCTCCTCCATGATCCACTGATTGGCCAATGTCCAATCAGTGGCCATGGAGAGGCCATGGAGAGGGGCGACTCCAGACCATCTGCAGCAAGAAACATTGCATGCCGGGAAAACATCCTGGCATGCAATGGGCGTGTCTTGTCATTTTTCAACACTTTATGATAATGTGCCTTGACTGATTCCTGGTGGAGAGGCTCAGTGTGGGCAGCCCCCTGAGTCTTCACCGCCTGCTGCAGCCATCAATTTTTCAACTGACCTCTCCATGTCTCCTTCTTCTCTCCCTGAGTGTCCACCGGCCCCAGGATCGTGTTGCCAGACGTTGGAGGAGCTGGAAACCAAAATGACGCCTGCTCTGATGAAAGAGCATCCCCTGGCCTCTGTTGAGCAGAATCCAGCGTCGACAGGAAATCAACCTCCTGAATCCATGCCGGACGAGCCACCGGCATGGGTCACCTCACTGGGGGGTCCCAGGGCTGCTTTGATCACCATATCTGCTGCAGGGGCCGCTGCAGCAGAGCTGGATCTGGACCTCCAGAGGGCCGGGCTCGAAGTACCATCGCTTGGATCAGCAGCCTTGGCCCAGTCCAGGCCCACGATGGTGCAGCCTTGGTCCAGTCTGGACCCACCGTGGGTGCAGCTATGTCCCAGTCTGGGACCACCGCAGGTGCAGCATCGCTCCAGCCCAGAACCACCGTGGGTGCTGCTTTGCTCCAGTCCGGAGCCTCCGCGGGTGCAACTTTGTCCCAATCCGGGACCACCGAGGGTGCTGCTGGCCAGTCCGAGGGCATCGTGGTTCTCTCTCCTTCGCCAGACACCATATGGTCCTCCCTCCTGTGCCAGATGCTGTCGTGGTTCCTCCTCCTGTGCCAGATGCCATCGTGGTTCCCCCTCCTGTGCCATCGTGTGCGCATGCGCTGGTGTCTGTTAGCTCTTCATCACGTCAGAGTGCTATTTTGTCCGTTTTTGTTTGTTTTTATTGATTTTGTTTTTAATTTTTTCTCTCTGTTTGCTGATATTGGTTTTTGTTTGGCGCTAGCTTGGTATTGGCCCCACTGAAAAGCCCGATCGGACATGCAGGCGGGTTGGACGCCCAGCTGGGATGTTTTTACCGGGCTAGGCTACCTGCTAACCTGTTTTTAGCCATTTTAGCTGTTTTTAGCTAACTTGTCTTTAGCTGTTTTAGCTGTTTTCGGCTGGCTGGCTGGCTATCCACTTCATCGCCTGAAACTCCATGGCTCCATCCCCGACGTGTATCCACTGTGTATCCCTCCTTAGTAAGGTTTCTGAGCTGGAAGTAAGACTCTCCAACCTCTACAAGATTCGGGAGGCTGAGGAACATCTCTATACCATTATACTCAGGTGAACAATGGCTCCGGCAACCGATTCGCAGCTGGCAGAGACAGCTACCTACCTGGGGGAGTTTAGCACATCTCCATCTCCGTCCACTTCCACCCCTGCTCCGGTTCCGGCTTCTTCAGATGTCCAGGACCACAGCAAACGACACTGGCTTCGTCTTGGGGCTAAACCCAAAGCCCCGCTTGGTACTTCTCACACTCAATGCGCGCCCTGGACCTTGGTTGGACCAGCTGGCAATCATTGCCGGTCTGCCAGACAGGGTTGCACCTCTTCTCTTCCCCTGTTCCTGGAATATAATTTCGACATCCTTTCTCTGGAGGATTTTCCCCACCTGGACGCTAGACGTCCGCCCATGGCCGCCCCTCCTCCTCCTTCCTCTCCCTTAGGGGCGGATCAGGTCCGCAATCCCCGACTAAGACTACTCTAAGTATGCCAAATTACACACTAGCTCCAAATAGCTCTAGCTCTACACAAGCTCTCAGATGATGCTGTTTCCAAATTTATGCAGATTGTTTCCTCTATGCCATGTGTCAACACAACGGAAATAAGCTATAGACAGCTTGCTCCTTCTGTAATTGATAACATGGTGGATAGTGTTTCAGCTTCTCTGCATCAGGCTCTAGACTTGGTGGCCCCCTTAAAAAAGAAAAAGTCTAATCAGAGATTTCTAACTCCTTGGTTCAACACAGAAACTCATAGCTTAAAACAGAAGACTCATCAATTAGAAAGAAAATGGCGCTCTACTAATTTAGATGAAATCTATTTAGCTTGGAGAAATCATCTTTTAATTTATAAAAAATCTCTTAGAAAAGCTAGAACAAGTTATTACTCTGCATTAATAGAAGAGAACAAGAATAATCCCAGGTTTCTTTTCAGTACTGTAGCCAGGTTGACAAAGAGTCAGGACTCTGTCAATCCTAGCATTCCCTTAGAGCTTACTAGTCAGGACTTTATGAACTTTTTCAATAATAAAATTTCATCCATCAGAGATAAAATCAATCAGATTCTTCCCACAGTTAACTTAAGTACTGTAACTACTACAACTTCTTCTTGTGATGTCTGTCTTGATGAGTTTACTCCAATCGACCTTTGTGAGTTAGACAAAATAGTTTCCTCATCCAAACCTTCAACTTGTCTTTTAGACCCTATTCCTACCAGGTTATTTAAAGAAGTCTTCCCACTTATTGGTAGCTTTATTCTTCATATAATTAATTCTTCATTAACTTTAGGCCATGTACCGCAGGCTTTTAAAACGGCTGTAATTAAACCCTTACTCAAAAAGCCAACGCTAGATCCGGGAGCTTTAGCTAACTATAGACCAATCTCTAATCTCCCTTTCATTTCAAAAATCTTAGAAAGAGTTGTTACTACGCAATTATTTGACCACCTGCAGGGAAATGGTTTACTTGAAGAGTTTCAATCTGGGTTTAGAATCCATCATAGTACTGAAACAGCCTTAGCGAAAGTCACTAACGACCTCCTCATTGCATCTGATAATGGACTAGTTTCTGTACTTGTCCTTTTAGACCTTAGTGCAGCTTTTGATACTATCGATCATAATATTCTACTTGATAGATTAGAACACTATGTTGGACTTAATGGAACTTCGTTGCAGTGGTTTAGATCTTATTTATCTGATAGGTTCCAGTTTGTTCATGTAAATAATGAGTTTTCTTTCAACTCAAAGCTTAGTCATGGAGTTCCACAGGGATCTGTGCTAGGCCCTACTCTTTTTAGTTTATATATGCTTCCGTTAGGCAACATTATTAGAAAGCACTGTATACATTTTCATTGTTATGCAGATGACACACAATTATACCTGTCAATGAAGCCAGATGATAGTAATCAATTAGCCAAGTTAGAAGCCTGTCTTAAGGAAATCAAAGCTTGGATGACTTGTAATTTCCTGCTATTAAATTCAGATAAGACTGAAGTCATTCTTGTTGGTCCAAAAAACCTTAGAAATTCCTTTCCAAACCAAACTTTCAGTTTGGATGCAGTTACTCTTTCTCTTAATAGCTCTGTGAGGAACCTTGGAGTTATTTTTGATCAGGATTTGTCCTTCAATTCACATATTAAATTTGTTTCTAAGACTGCCTTCTATCATTTGCGTAATATTGCCAAGATTAGGAGCATCTTATCTCAGAGTGATGCTGAGAAGCTGATCCACGCTTTTGTTAGCTCGAGATTAGATTATTGTAATTCTTTATAATCAGGCTGTCCTAAAACATCTTTAAAAAGTCTTCAGCTGATCCAAAATGCTGCAGCAAGAGTTTTAACAGGTACTAGAAAGAGAGATCATATCTCTCAGGTTCTGGCCTCCCTTCATTGGCTTCCCATAGAGTTTAGAATTAAGTTTAAAATCCTTCTTCTTACTTACAAAGCTCTAAACAATCAGGCTCCTTTTTATTTAAAAGATCTGATACTACCGTATTATCCTAACAGAGCACTACGCTCCCAAAATGCAGGATTACTTGTAATACCTAGAATCTCCAAAAGTACAATGGGAGGAAGAGCCTTCAGTTATCAAGCTCCTCTCCTGTGGAATCAGCTGCCAATCTGGATTCGGGAGTCAGACTCGATCTCTGTTTTTAAGAATAGGGCTAAAACCTACCTTTTTGATATAGCCTACAATTAGGGAGGGATCATGTGTTTCTGAACCCTCCCTTAGTTATGCTGCTAATAGGTTTAGTCAGCCGGGGGACCTCCAGTAATGCACTGGGCCTCACTCCTTTCCTCACTCTCTATGAAATATTTTTTTTGCTGGTCATTAACATTTGTTTGTTCTCTCCCATAGATTGAGTCCCCATCGTGCTGTTTGCTCTCTACATGTCTGTTCTTTTCTTCTTCTCTATCCCCTCACCCCCCAGCCAGTCGCAGCATATGACTGCCCCTCCCTGAGCCTGGTTCTGCTGGAGGTTTCTTCCTGTTAAAAGGGAGTTTTTCCTCTCCACCGTCGCCAAGTGCTTGCTCACAGGGGATCGCCTGATTGCTGGGGTCTTTCTGCAACTGAGGGGGTTCCCCCCTACAGTTGATAGTGCTATGAGATGACTGTTGTTGTGAAATGGCGCTATATAAATAAAGTTGAATTGAATTGAATTGAAATAGAAGAGAGCGCATCACCCTGCCTTCACAACAACAACACCATCGACAAAATTATTCTCTATGTCAGAATCCACCGACTAACCCCCCACAAACGACGCTGGTAATAGGTGACTCAGTTATGAGGAATGTCAGAAGCAGGTACTGTACCACTAGATTTTTTTTCCTGGGGCTAGTCTCTGACATTGAGGCTCTTCTCCCTGACCTGCTAAATGAATTCCCCCACGTTCAAACTGTCATAGCACATGTTGGATGCAATAACATCCCAGATGAAGTGTTGGAGATTTATTTACAATTATTTTAGCAGAACTCTCAGTCTTAATACTTGGTTGTGTTTTACTTGTCCTATTTTTAACATTGGTTTTGTAGACAATTTTAACTTGTTTTGGAACCGCCCATCACTTATGAGGGCTGATGGCATCCACCCAAATAGACTTGGTGCATGTGTTTTAAGAGACAATCTGTTTTATTCCATTCAGTGTTTTTTGGTACAGTGACTGAAACTTGGTGTGTTTACTCACTCTGAAGCTCTTGGGTCTGCCAATCAGCCCTTTTTTGGTTCTCTTTCCACTTCCCATATTAATCCCATTAATCCAAATAATCTTCACTGTTTGGATCAGCCTTCGATTTATAACCCTACAGAGATTGTGTCTGTCTCCCATTACCCAAAATATTATAACCCAAGACAAATACAACACAACCTGATAAATACACGTCTTTCTGCAGCTCCTCCTCATCCACCACCCCCCAACTTTGCCCCTGTCTTCTCCTTTAGAGAACCTTTCTCTGCTCCCCCCAAAGTTAATAAAAAAAAGTTAATAAAAATAGAATGCATAAACATCCCAAAGTGATTAAACAAAATGTTGGTAAAATTCAAATCAAACCTCAAGTCTCTAAATTTAATAATTTGCCCTCTGTTCCTCCCCAGAATTTAAAAATTAAATGTGGTCTATTAAATATTAGGTCTCTAACTCCCAAGTCTCTTCTAGTCCATGATCTATTAATCGATCATCAGATCGATTTATTATCCCTCACAGAGACTTGGCTTGGGCAAGATGATTATGTTGGTTTGAATGAAACAACTCCCTCTGGTTATTTAAACTGTCATAACCCCAGAAGTTCTGGTCGTGGAGGTGGAGTGGCGGCAATTTTCCATTCTAAATTACTAGTTAATGTCAAAAAAAATTATGTTTTAATTCCTTTGAGGGCCTGCTCCTCAGTGTGGGGCATGTTGGCTATCTTGGCTTGAAACCAATTCTCTTTGCCACAGTTTACCATCCTCCCTCGGCCTACTCAGAGTTTTGATCCGAATTTGCAAAATTTTTAGCTGATTTAGTGCTGAAATCACATAGAATAATTATTGTAGGGGATTTTAATATACATGCCGATGTAGATAGTGACTGTCTTAATAAGGCATTCAATTCAATTTTAGACTCAATGGGGTTTTCCCAGAAAGTAGAAAATTCTACCCATTATCTCTACCATACATTGGACCTTGTTTTGACTTATGGTATAGATATAGAAAATCTGGTAGTGTCTCCTCATAATCCTGTACTGTCAAACCATTGTCTGTTAACCTTTGATTTCACTATTTCTGATTATTTGACTCCTAAAGAAAAATGCTACTACAGCAGATGTCTTTCAGATGACGTTGTTACCAGATTTTTGCAGATTGTCTCCTCTATACCATGGGTCAACACAACGGAAATTAAAGATAGAGAGCCTGCTCCTTTCGTAATTGATAGCATGGTAGATATTGTTACAGCCTCTCTGCATCGGACTCTAGATTTGGTAGCCCCTTTAAAAAAGAAGAAGTCTAACCAGAGATTTCTAACCCCTTGGTTTAACTCAGAAACTCGTAGCTTAAATCACAAGACTCGTCAATTGGAAAGGAAATGACGTTCTACTAATTTAGATAAAATGTATTTAGAGAAATCTTCTCTTAATTTAAAAAAAAAGTCTTAGAAAAGCTATATCAATTTATTATTCTGCATTAAAGTGCTTTATAAATAAAGTTGATTGATTGATTGATTGATTAATAGAAGCGAATAAGAATAACCCCAGGTTTCTTTTCAACACTATAGCCAGGCTGACAAAGAGTTAGGACTCGGTCAATCCTCGCATCCCTCCTAAGCTTTCTAGTCAGGACTTTCTGAACTTTTTCAATCATAAAATTTTATCTATTAGAGATAAAATCAGTCAGATTCTTCCTACCGTAAACTCAAGTCCATTAACCACTACAACCCCCTCAATTGACAATGGTCACATCTGATTTCAATATTTCTATGATCCACTTCAACAGCAGAAGTCTCTATGCAAACTTTAATAACATTAAAGATTATTTAAATCAGTTTAAAGAGCCCTTCAATATTGTGGCAATATCAGAGACGTGGCTCAGTGAAGAGAAAGGAGTGGATTTTACCATGGATGGCTATGAATTAAATTATATAAATAGAAAAGTGAAAAAAGGAGGAGGAGTTGCAATTTATGTTGACAAGAGCTTGAAATACAAGGTTGTTGAAAATCTGTCAGTAACTGTGGATGATTTATTTGAATGTATTACAATAGAAATCTGTCTGGACAATGTGAAGAATATAGTAGTGAGCTGTGTATATAGAACACCTGGATCAAACATTGACTTATTTAAGGACTGGATGGAAAAAATGTACGCAAAACTAACTCATGAAGTTATGTTGCGGATGTTGCGGATGACACAAATATCCTTTGCACTGGTGAGAATTTGCAGCAGGTTTTAGAGGTGGTCACAACTGAAATGGAAAAATTAACGCAGTGGTTCAACAAAAATAAATTATCTCTAAATCTAAAAAAAACAAAGATTATGTTGTTTGGAAATTATAAAATAAATCATGAAATAATGATAACGATAGATGATACCAGAATACAAACAGTACAGGAAAATAAGTTTCTGGGGGTGACGCTAGACAGTAAAATCTGCTGGAAACCTCACATCAGTCACATCCGGGCTAAATTAGCAAAATGTATAGGCATACTGGGGAAGACAAGACACATCGTGGACTATAAATCATTGGTCTTATTGTACAATTCATTGTTTTTACCTTATCTTAACTACTGTGTAGAAGTCTGGGGAAACACCTACAAGACCAACCTACAAGCAATATGCACATTACAAAAAAGAGCTATAAGGATAATAAACAATGCAGGATATAGAGACCATACCAATTCGTTGTTCTTGAAGTCACATGTCATAAAGTTCATCGATTTAGTTAAATTTAAGACAGCACAAGTAATGTACAGGGCAATTAACAATCAACTCCCAACTAATATACAAAAAATATTTAAAAAAAAGAGACAATGATCATAATTTGAGAGGAGACTTAAACTTCACAAAACCCAAGGTACGTACAACCAAGAAAAGTATGTGCATATTTGTCTGTGGGGTGGATTTGTGGAACAGTCTGGAGCCGGAACTGAAACTATGTACAAACAGAAATCAATTTAAAAAGAGGTATAAGCACCATTTGTTGAAAGGATATACATTAGAAGGGTAGAATTTATATGTACGATTCATTATGTTCACTCTGGGACATTATGGGACACTATGGAATGGTGGGTGGGACAGCACTGTGTGTATCTGTGTCGTTTGAGACTGGTTTTGAAATATAGACTTCATTGTATGTTAGAATGGACAGGTGTTAATGTTGATCTGTAAAAAATACAGTAAATTGTTTACTTGGGGTATTAAAGGTAGTAATTTGTATAAAATTCACATGGGTGTATCGATGGAAAAGAGGAGTTGGAATTAATAAGTGTTCACTTCTTCCTTCTCCCTTTCAAACAGTGTATACTGTAACTTTATTGCATTTGCTATTTGCTTGTTTTTTGTTATATTTTTTTGTGTTCAAAATAAACTATCTATCTATCTATCTATATCTGTTCAGATAAGTTTACTCCAATCGACCTCTTAGAGTTTGATAAAATAATCTCCTCATCTCAGCCTTCATCTTGCCTTTTGGACCCTATTCCTACCAGGTTATTTAAAATTGTCTTCCCAATTATTGGTAGCCGTATTCTTCATATAATTAATTCTTCTTTAACTTTGGGTTATGTACCACTGGCTTTTAAAATTGCTGTATTTTAACCCTTACTCAAAAAGCCGACGCTTGATCCAGGAGTTTTGGCTAACTATCGACCAATCTCTAATCTGCCTTTCATTTCAAAAATCTTGGAAAGAGTTGTTGCCGTGCAATTGGCCACTTGCAGGGAGTTGGTTTGTTTGAGGAGTTTCAATCTGGGTTCAGAGTTCATCACAGCACTGAAACTGCCTTAGTGAAGGTCACTAATGACCTCCTTATCACATCTGATAATGGACTTGTTTCTGTTCTTGTTCTTTTAGATCTTAGTGCAGCCTTTGACACTATCGATCATGCCATTCTATTTGATAGATTAGAACACTATGTTGGACTAAATGGAACTCTGCTACAGTGGTTTAGATCTTATTTGTCCGCTAGATTTCAGTTTGTTCACATCAATGATGAATTTTCTTCAAACTCTAAGCTTAGTCACGGAGTTCCATAGGGATCTGTGTTAGGCCCTACTCTTTTTAGTTTATATGTGCTTCCGTTAGGCAATATTATTAGAAAGCACTGTATACATTTTCATTGTTACGCAGACGACCCACAACTATACCTGTCAATGAAGCCCGATAATTGTAATCAATTAGTCAAGTTAGATGCCTGTCTTAAGGATATCAAAGCCTAGATGACTTGTAATTTTCTGCTATTAAACTCAGATAAGACTGAAGTCATTCTTGTTGGCCCAAAACACCTTAGAAATTTCTTTCCAAATCATGCTCTTAGTTTAGATGCCGCCACTCTCACTCTGAATAGTTCTGTGAGGAACCTTGGAGCTATTTTTGATCAAGATCTGTCCTTTAATTCACATATTAAATTTGTTTCTAAGACTGCCTTCTATCATCTGCGCAATATTGCCAAGATTAGGAGCATCTTGTCTCTGAATGATGCTGAGAAACTGATCCACACCTATGTCAGCTCTCGATTAGATTATTGTAACTCGTTATTATCAGGTTGTCCTAAAATATCCTTAAAAAATCTTCAGTTGATCCAAAATGCTGCTGCAAGAGTTCTAACTGGTTCTAGAAAAAGAGATCATATCTCCCCGGTTCTGTCCTCCCTTCATTGGTTTCCCATAGAGTTTAAGATAAGATAAGATAAGATAAGCCTTTATTAGTCCCACAACGGGGAAATTCCAGGATTGCAACAGCACAGGGATAGCAACACTCAGAGCAACAATCAGAAGGCAAGAAAAAAACAAGCAAGCAAGAGCAGCTAATATACATATGTACGTATTACTATAATATATATATATACACACACACACAGACACACAGTGCAGAGCATTGTAGCTGGATGGAATAAATATATGAATATATGAACACACAGTGCAGAGCATTGTAGCTAGATGGAATAAATATGTAAATATATAAACACCCACAGTACGGAGCATTGCAGCTAGGTGGAATAAATATGCAAGTATATAAACACACACAGTGCGGAGCAATGTAGCTAGATGGAATAATATGTAGATATATAAATATATAAACACACCCAGTGCTGAGCATTGTAGCTAGATGGAATAAATATGTAAATATATAAACACACACAGTGCAGAGCATTGTTGCTAGATGGAATGAAACAGCATAACCGTCTACTTAGTTATCCTACATGGTATGATTATGTGCCCATACATATTCTCACCCTCCATAGCGACCGGTAAGTTCCTAGTTGTATGCCGGAGGGGACCATTGTGTAAGTCTATTGCATCTTTTGCATTCAAAAAACTATTAGTTTGTTACGTCTTTTTGCTATCTCTGCGAGCAGCCCTGCTTAGGTTGTACAGTCTGACAGCCGTTGGTAGGAAGGACCTACGAAACCTCTCGGTTGTGCACCTGGGATGATGTAGTCTGCTGCTAAATGAGCTCCTCAGTGCATTCAGTATGTCCTGCATAGGGTGGAACTCGGACTCCAGCAGAGATGACAGTTTAGCCACCGTCCTTCTCTCTCCTATCTCCTCCATCGGATCAAGGCGCTGCCCCAGGACAGAGCTAGCTTTCTTAATCAGTTTGTTCAGTCTCTTCCTATCGGCTGCAGTAATGCCACTGCCCCAGCAGACCACTCCAAAAGTGATGGCTGATGCCACCACCGTGTCATAGAATGACTTCAGCAGCGCCCCTTGTACACCAAAAGACCTGAGTCTCCTCAGCAGGAACAGCCTGCGCTGTCCCTTCTTGTAGAGTGCATCAGTATTGTGTGACCAGTCTAGTTTATTGTTCAGATGAATACCCAGGTACTTATAGGATGTCACCATCTCGATGTCTGTTCCCTGTATATTTACTGGTACTGTGAGGGGCTGCCCATGCCTGCGGCAGTCCACCACCAGCTCCTTAGTTTTCCTCGCGTTGATCTGGAGGCAGTTCCGATGGCACCAGTCCACAAAGTCCTGGATAAGCCCTCTGTACTCAGCTTCATCTCCATTGGAGATGAGGCCAACGATCGCAGAGTCATCAGAGAACTTCTGTAGATGGCAGTGTGTTGTGTTGTGTGAGAAGTCCGCAGTATAAAGAGTGAACAGGAAGGGAGCCAGCACCGTTCCCTGGGGGGCCCCCGTGCTACTGATGATCGTGTCGGACACACAGTCCCGGGTTCTCACAAACTGAGGCCGGTTCGTGAGGTAGTCCAGGATCCATGATGACAGGTGCTGGTCCACCCCTGCGCGCAGCAGCTTGTCCTTCAGGATCATCGGTTGGATGGTGTTGAAAGCACTGGAGAAGTCAAAGAACATGATCCTCACCATATTCCCGGTCTTCTCCAGGTGGGACAGAGAACGATGAAGGAGGAAGATCATTGGCCATCATTGGCCTCATCTCCAATGGAGATGAAGCTGAGTACAGAGGGCTTATCCAGGACTTCGTGGACTGGTGCCATCGGAACTGCCTCCAGATCAACGCGAGGAAAACTAAGGAGCTGGTGGTGGACTGCCGCAGGCATGGGCAGCGTACGTAATATACGATATATTTTTTTTTTTTTTTTTTTTTTTTTTTTTTTTTTTTTCTCTCGGCGCCACACGAGTAGGCTGCCTTTTGCAACAGCGGCTCGATTCCGAGTTTTTTTCCCTTCCTCTCTCTTTTGATCCGTCTTTTTTTTTCACCCCACTTATATCACGGACACACAGATCGTCCTAAATGTCTCCTGAGCCGGTGGACGGAGCCACTGTTTATAGCAGGATACGATACAGCAGAGAACAGCTGCTAGCATTCAACCGCCACCCGGTCCCATTGGAAAAACTCGACATACCGAGAGAACTGAGGCGAAAACGCCGCGGCTGCCGGGCTGGAGTAAGGCGGAGGACAAAAAATATAAGGTACAGACCCTCCCTTCCATCTGTTGTCATGGGAAATGTACGGTCGATACTGGGAAAGTTAGATGAGCTAGCGGCTATCTCCCGTTATGATAGCACTTACCGGGAGTGCTCTCTCCTTTTGTTTACTGAGACGTGGCTAACTGAACTAGCAGCAGATGCTAACATTGAGCTGGAGGGTTTTCACATGATACGAGCTGACCGAACACCAGACAGTGGCAAGGCTAGGGGCGGTGGAGTGATAATGTATGTTAACAACAACTGGTGCAGACCGGGACATATCACTGTTAAACAACGACACTGCAGCAAAGACATTGAGTTGCTAGCTGTTAGCATGAGGCCTACATATCTCCCGAGAGAACACTCACACGTGATCTGCATTGTTGTTTATGCAAATCCGACGGCGAACGCTGGGACAGCACGTGACGTCATCCATTCAGTAACCAGCAGGCTGCAGACAGAACACCCAGATGCTCTTCTCCTCATCTCAGGCGATTTCAACCATGTTTCACTGTCTCCCATTCTACCCACGTTCACCCAGTATGTCACATGCCACACTAGAGACAATAAAACACTGGATTTATTCTACGCAAACACTAAGGAGGCGTACACCTCATCACAACTCCCCCCACTCGGGAGATCGGATCACAACTTGGTTCATCTCCGGCCGGTGTACAAACCCCTAGTGCACAGACAACCTCCGGCCATGCACACTGTGGAGTTATGGTCTGAGGAGACAATGGACACCCTAAAGGGCTGTTTTGAAGCCACCGCCTGGAAGCAGCTCTGCGATCCACATGGTGAGGACATCGATGGCCTTATTCACACCTTCACGGGCTACCTCAGCTTCTGTGTGGACAAATCCGTTCCCACCAAGACCATACGGCGTCACTCAAACAACAAACCCTGGATCAACCCTGAGATAAAAACACTTCTGAGAGAGAAGAAGAGGATCTTCAGGTCAGGGAACAGGGAGATGCTGAAGTCCGTTCAGAGGGAGCTGAGGAGAAAGATCAGAGAAGGCAAGGACAGCTTCAGGAAGAAGATGGAGGACAAGCTGCAACAGAGCGACATCAGCGGGGTCTGGAGAAACCTCAAAACCATCTCGGGGCTCCAGAATACCTCCCCCCAGGCCACAGGGGGCAGGGAGTGGGCGAACAACCTGAATCTGTTTTTCAATAGATTTGACCAACCGCCCTCCCCCCTGACTGCACAACAACCACTGCTGCCTCTAAAGAAATCAAGTCCTGCTGCCCACTCCCCACTCCACCAACATCCCCCCACTCCCAACACACAGCCCCCCATCCTGACCCTGACCAGGACCCAGGTGAGGACGGAGCTGAGGAAGATCAAGGCGAGGAAGGCGCCGGGACCGGACGGCATCAGCGCAAAGCTCCTCAAGTCCTGTGCAGACCAGCTGTGTGGGATTGTGACGTATATCTTCAACATGAGCCTGAAACTGGGGAGGGTACCACAGCTGTGGAAAACATCTTGTGTGGTACCTGTACCAAAAACTTCCCACCCCAAAGACCTGAACAGCTACAGACCGGTGGCCTTGACGTCCCACTTGATGAAGACCCTGGAGAGACTGCTCCTTGCTCACCTCCGCCCCCTGGTGGAACCAGCGATGGATCCACTCCAGTTCGCCTACCAGCATGGCATTGGGGTGGAGGATGCGGTGATCTTCCTCCTTCACCGTTCTCTGTCCCACCTGGAGAAGCCCGGGAATATGGTGAGGATCATGTTCTTTGACTTCTCCAGTGCTTTCAACACCATCCAACCGATGATCCTGAAGGACAAGCTGCTGCGTGCAGGGGTGGACCAGCACCTGTCATCATGGATCCTGGACTACCTCACGAACCGGCCTCAGTTTGTGAGAACCCGGGACTGTGTGTCCGACACGATCATCAGTAGCACGGGGGCCCCCCAGGGAACGGTGCTGGCTCCCTTCCTGTTCACTCTTTATACTGCGGACTTCTCACACAACACAACACACTGCCATCTACAGAAGTTCTCTGATGACTCTGCGATCGTTGGCCTCATCTCCAATGGAGATGAAGCTGAGTACAGAGGGCTTATCCAGGACTTCGTGGACTGGTGCCATCGGAACTGCCTCCAGATCAACGCGAGGAAAACTAAGGAGCTGGTGGTGGACTGCCGCAGGCATGGGCAGCCCCTCACAGTACCAGTAAATATACAGGGAACAGACATCGAGATGGTGACATCCTATAAGTACCTGGGTATTCATCTGAACAATAAACTTGACTGGTCACACAATACTGATGCACTCTACAAGAAGGGACAGCGCAGGCTGTTCCTGCTGAGGAGACTCAGGTCTTTTGGTGTACAAGGGGCGCTGCTGAAGTCATTCTATGACACGGTGGTGGCATCAGCCATCACTTTTGGAGTGGTCTGCTGGGGCAGTGGCATTACTGCAGCCGATAGGAAGAGACTGAACAAACTGATTAAGAAAGCTAGCTCTGTCCTGGGGCAGCGCCTTGATCCGATGGAGGAGATAGGAGAGAGAAGGACGGTGGCTAAACTGTCATCTCTGCTGGAGTCTGAGTTCCACCCTATGCAGGACATACTGAATGCACTGAGGAGCTCATTTAGCAGCAGACTACATCATCCCAGGTGCACAACCGAGAGGTTTCGTAGGTCCTTCCTACCAACGGCTGTCAGACTGTACAACCTAAGCAGGGCTGCTCGCAGAGATAGCAAAAAGACGTAACAAACTAATAGTTTTTTGAATGCAAAAGATGCAATAGACTTACACAATGGTCCCCTCCGGCATACAACTAGGAACATACCGGTCGCTATGGAGGGTGAGAATATGTATGGGCACATAATCATACCATGTAGGATAACTAAGTAGACGGTTATGCTGTTTCATTCCATCTAGCAACAATGCTCTGCACTGTGTGTGCTTATATATTTACATATTTATTCCATCTAGCTACAATGCTCAGCACTGGGTGTGTTTATATATTTATATATCTACATATTATTCCATCTAGCTACATTGCTCCGCACTGTGTGTGTTTATATACTTGCATATTTATTCCACCTAGCTGCAATGCTCCGTACTGTGGGTGTTTATATATTTACATATTTATTCCATCTAGCTACAATGCTCTGCACTGTGTGTTCATATATTCATATATTTATTCCATCCAGCTACAATGCTCTGCACTGTGTGTCTGTGTGTGTGTGTATATATATATATTTTATAGTAATACGTACATATGTATATTAGCTGCTCTTGCTTGCTTGTTTTTTTCTTGCCTTCTGATTGTTGCTCTGAGTGTTGCTATCCCTGTGCTGTTGCAATCCTGGAATTTCCCCGTTGTGGGACTAATAAAGGCTTATCTTATCTTATCTTATCTTATTTAGAATTAAGTTTAAAATCCTTCTTCTCACTTTCAAAGCTCTTAATAATCAGGCCCCCTTACATATAAAAGATCTGATATTACCTTACCATCCTAATAGAGCACTATGCTCCCAAAGTGCTGGATTACTTGTAATGCCCAGAATCTCCAAAAGTACATTGGGAGGCAGAGCCTTCTGCTATCAAGCTTCTTCTCTGTTGAACCAGTTACCACTCTGGGTCCGGGAGTCAGACTCGGTCTCTGTTTTAAAGAACAGGGTAAAATCCTTCCTTTTCAATATAGCCTACGATTAGGGAGGGATTTTGTGTCTCTTAACCCCACTTCTATTTTATGGCTGTTCTCTTCATCTTCTCTATCCCCTTACCCCCAGCCAGTCGCAGCAGATGACTGTCCCTCCCTGAGCCTGGTTCTGCTAGAGGTTTCTTCCTGTTAAATGTTAGTTTTTCCTCTCCACCGTTGCTACGTGCTTGTTCACAGGGGATCGTCTGATTGCTGGGTCTTTCTGAAATTGTGGGGTTTTCTCTGCATTTTGTAGCGCTATGAGATGACTTCTGTTGTGATGTGGTGATATATAAATAAATCTGAATTGAATTGAATTGAATCATGGTTCACTCTCCTCACCCTGATGTCATCGTGGTTTCCCCGACTCCTCCATCCTGCCCACCATCGGTTTGACCTGCTGGGCAGCCGCCCCCTGGACCACCCTTGCTGTTCAGGTGGCTGAAGTACTCTGGTCGACCGCCTGATGGACTGGGCTGTTGGGTTGGGTTGCCCATATTCTCTAGCAGGCCACACAACTTGTACCACCTCACCATCCGCCAGGCCTGGGACTTTGGTTGCCCACCTGAACTTTGTGGCTCTTTGGTCCGGGAGGCCTAAGTCTTTTATTTTGACTGGTGTGGGTCCTGAGCAGGGTTTTGTTGTGTTCCCTCCTAGCCTGTTCCCCCCATCACCCACCCTGAGTGGGCTTTTGTTGTGCCCCTGTTGGGGGGGGGGGGGGGCTCTTTCTTTTTCTTTTGGTATTACCCTGGGGTGTCTGGCTCCCACCCATTGAGAGGGGGGCTCTGTGCTCTGGAGGTTCCACCAGGCTTAGTCTTGTGGCTTTTTCTCTGTATTTATATATTTGTTGTATTTTATGCATTTTGAGTTTCAGTGCTCTCATACTGAATTCTATATTTCTGTTTGTGTTTCAGTTTTGTTATGCCCATGTTTCATTTCAATTTGTATTCAATCAATCAATCAATCAATCAATCTTTATTTCGGATAGATTAAAAGTACAGATTAAAAGAAACAGAATAATATAACAAAGGGGGAAAGAAAATCCAACAAGATCAAATTAGACAATAACTCCTCTGATTATACAGTTCAATAACATAAGTTTTCCGAAATGGGTGATGGCTGAAGCCGCAGCTTATATTGCCCACCCATATTCCATCCAAGAATTCAAAAGAAAAACAAACAACAGCGATTACAATTCAGAACAAAGCTAAGACAAAATGTGACAAAAAAACTATGCAACAACACAACGCAGACTGGATATGACAATCCTTATGTGATTTTATATGTCATCTTGTATATATGTTTGGAGTATTTCTTCCTTTAGTTTTTGTTTAAATTGTCCAAGCGTTGTACATGATTTTAATTCAGGTTCAAGATCGTTCCATAACCTGACTCCTTGCACTGAAACACAGTGTTGCTTGGTGGTAGTTCTCACTGAAGGTTTTTGAAATATACATGTTCCTCTGAAATGATATTGTTTCTCCCTTATTTGGAACAGCTTTTGGATATTTGCGGGCAGTGATAGATTCTTCATTATAAACACGTAACGTATGGGCACATAATCATACCATGTAGGATAACTAAGTAGTCGGTTATGCTGTTTCATTCCATCTAGCAACAATGCTCTGCACTGTGTGTGTTTATATATTTACATATTTATTCCATCTAGCTACAATGCTCAGCACTGGGTGTGTTTATATATTTATATATCTACATATTATTCCATCTAGCTACATTGCTCCGCACTGTGTGTGTTTATATACTTGCATATTTATTCCACCTAGCTGCAATGCTCCGTACTGTGGGTGTTTATATATTTACATATTTATTCCATCTAGCTACAATGCTCTGCACTGTGTGTTCATATATTCATATATTTATTCCATCCAGCTACAATGCTCTGCACTGTGTGTCTGTGTGTGTGTGTATATATATATATTTTATAGTAATACGTACATATGTATATTAGCTGCTCTTGCTTGCTTGTTTTTTTTCTTGCCTTCTGATTGTTGCTCTGAGTGTTGCTATCCCTGTGCTGTTGCAATCCTGGAATTTCCCCGTTGTGGGACTAATAAAGGCTTATCTTATCTTATCTTATCTTATCTTACGTTTGTTTTATATGTATTTCCCCATACTTCAGTACAATATGTCATGTATGGGAGTATTAATGAATGATACAAGGTATATAGTGTGGGTTGATTCAGCAAATATTTCACTTTGTGTAGTATTGCAATTGATTTGGATATTTTACCTTTAATATAATTTATATGTGACTTCCAACACAGTTTATTATCAATTATTACACCAAGAAATTTAGTTTCGGATACCCTTTCAATCTCTACACCATTTACACTGAGTTTAGATACTAAGTTGTTGTGATGGTTGTTAAAAACTATAAATTTTGTCTTACTTAAATTGAGCGTTAATTTGTTTGAATCAAACCACAGTTTAAGCTTTCCTAATTATTTTTTAGTCTGCATTTGATGATGTTTTTTCTTTATATTTGTAATGTGGTGTTCTTTCTTGGGGTTGACAGCTGTCAGGCAGCGTTTCCAGTTTTGTGCTCTGTGTGGGCATTGCCATTTCAGCTGTCAAGTCCAGCCACTCCTCTCTCACCTCTCCCAGCTGATCCCAGTCACAATTCATTGTTCCCTTTTTGCCCACTCATATGAACCCACACCGGTCATTACTTATGTTGTTTATTCCATCCCTGTTTAAGGACTGCATTTTCTTTTCTTTACTGCCGCAGTCTTGATAGAGATTCCTTCTCCTTGCCACCAGAGCCCCTTCCCCGCTCTGGCGACTTTATTCCGAACTCATTCGTGGGTGTAAGTTTCTTTATTATCTGTGCTTGGATTTTTGTGTTTGTGCACTCTTTGGAACTTCGTGTTTTTTGTTATTAAATTCCACAAACTGCAGCTGGCACGTGGGTCTGTCTTCCTCTCCCGAGAGGCAAATCATGACACAGGTCATGTAGTAAAACACCTCACTGAATGCTATTTTCTTTCCTTTGTGTTCCAAGATTTTTTTCCACTTTGCAGGCATATACTTTGCTCCACAGAAAGGACCTAGAAAGTGTGTTGAGATAGTAATGGCCACCCTGCCTTGCAGACTCACTCCAACTTCAAACACAGAATATTGCATGCTAGAACGAGGGAATTTGGATAAACATTTCCACAACAGTGTTTTCTCAAATTGGAACATTGAGCCTGTTACATGTTGCATTTTTAGATGATTTTGGTCAGTGTAACTTATATAAAAAGAAAATACATTTCTCACTGCTGTTGTCACCAAATACTGAATAACAAAGGTTACTGTCATGACACATTTTAGGAGCTGTGTATCTCAATCTATTGTGCAGGTTTTTTCTCTGACTGCAAGACAGTGGCTATCAATATGCATGATGTAGGCCGACTAAAGGTGCATTCAGACCGAACATGAAGCAAGTTTTTCACATGGCCCGATTATGTACATAGAACATAAATTGTTGTTGAACAAATTAAATGCTATAGATTTATTTTCCTTACACTAAAATGTGTAGAAAGTTATTTCATGAATAGAAGGCAGACAGTTTTGGTCATGGGGGTTATTCAAAAGTTAAATGTGTTACTTCTGGTGTACCACAAGATAGTTGCTTGGGGCCATTGTTGTTTTCACGTTTTTACTCATGATCTTCCATTAGTGCTAAAAAATACTAGGTGTACTATGTAGGCTGATGATGCTATTTATTCAGCTGTTGCATCGTTATATATTTTGAATGATAATCTAAATAGGGATTTAAAAATTATTGATAGAATGCATATTAGATAATTAAAATTGGTAATTAATTTAAGGAAAACAAAATGTATTGTTGGGGTATCCATATCAGCAGTATCTAAAAGACAGTGAGCAATGAAATGTAATAGGTCATATTCTATAAATATATAACTATAGAGCCTTCTATACCTTTACCCCTGGAATGGAACTTGTAAGACAGTCAGAGCAATTATTGACTTAACCTCTTGCACTCCGTTGTACCGCGGGCGGGCAAGTCTCTGCGTCCCAGAGCGCACGAGGGCGCTCTCGTGCGCCCCCGTGCGCTCTAGGACTCTTATGATGGAGATGCTGATGATGGAGATGGAGATGGAGATGGAGATGGTGATGGCGTCCAAGCACCCACTGAAAATAAAAGCTGCAGACACAGCCGCAAACAGATTAGTTCATCTGATTGACCTCTCATTCGACTAATAAGAGCCTTGAATTGGGTTTCTGAAACCTTGAAGAACCAATGACTGAAAACCTAGCAAGAAGGACCCGCCTACCAACGCAGCGAGCCATTTGAAGCACAGAAGTTCGCTGAGCTGTTTTGTCTACAAAGGCTGGGTGAAGAGAGAATTTTTTAATTCCAGCAGAGTGTTAAGGATTCTCTTATGGTCATCATAGACCGACGGAGGCCGACGACGAAGGTCGTAAATCATTCGCCAAAACCGCAATCATGGAATTATGTTTTGACCGGGTCGCGAGACCAGAACCACGAGCGGACCAGTGTCGTGTTCGTCTGACAATGAGGAAGAGAAGTTCGCCAGGACAATGCTGTGAAGAGGTAAGGTGTTATAAGCTAAATTATTCTTTATCCCTGAAAATTGAAATCAAAAATGACTTTTGACCGATCGGTAAATTCCAACTGTGCGGCGCACAATGTCCGAAGTGCGTGCGCCGCGGTACACAGGTCGTTCGTCGCGTCCGGACTGTGAACGCCCCCCTCGCTACTACTCTGTAGCGAGGGGGGGGGGCGCGGTGACTGCGCTGCGGTTGCGACATCGCCACATGAGTGTAATCCATCACGTAGCGATGGCCGATCTCCATCCTCTGTAGCGAGGGGGGGGCAATCCCCCCCCACACACACACACAGTAGCGAGGGGGGGAAGCCGCGGTGACTGGGCCGCTGTGGCCACATGAGTGTAATCCGTCATGTAGCGATGGCCGATCTCCGTCCTCTGTAGCGAGGGAGGGGGGACAACCCCCCCCCACACACACACACACACACAGCCCTGAATGTCACCTTTCATTAGAGCCCAAGATGAAGCTTCTTTATTGAATCATTCAAAAGTTACAGACGTTTTTCCCAACTGTGCCATTTGGCACAATTTGGCACAGTTCAAAAACGCCTGGGAACTACCTGAGGAAAAAGCTGTGTAATATATTCAGTTTTTGTGGTATTGTTACAAAATTTGGACCTCAGCTGGATAACACTTGGTTCTACATTTCTGTTGCATTTTCCAGCCCGGATCTGAAGCTGTGTGTTATTTGCAAGCATTTGTATCCAAAAAAACACCCAGGCCAAATTTATTTTCTTCAAGTTCAGTATGTTTAGATGACTGTAACTCAGTGGCCAAAGCACTTAGAGAGATTATGACTGTTTTGCCAAAAAATTCAAAGTGTTTTCTTTTAAATGAGACCAACCCCATGAAATGCTGCAAAGGGTTGAAGAACAGCTTTGGATTTAATTTGGGCATGTTATTTTTTGGCGTTTTTAGGGAAATTGACCAGAGTGCAAGGGGTTAAAGTGATATTAATGGTATTAAATTTAATGTCTTGGTGAAAGAGTCAGTTTTCTCCCACATTAAACTGCCCTTCTGTTTCTGAAATGAAGCTGGTTTTTGTTGTTTTGTTATTTTAGTGTTGCTGTTAGTTTTTGCAAATGTGTGTGTGTAGGTTTGTGACCCCACGAAGAATAGCCAATGTTTTACACAAGTGTCAGTGGGGATCTTAATAAAACAAACAAACAAACAAACAAACAAACAAACAACCATATAGGGCCCTATTTTGATGATCATCAGCAGACTTTTCTACCAGACTTTCCACTGTACGCCAGTGTTTTTGTTAATTTCTATCAGTGCATTGTCTGTTGTCCCCCTTTACGTCACGCCATCTAATTGCCAGTAGATGGTGTGCCCACTTTGTGCTGAGAGGTGGAGGCTCATTTCAAAGAGGTGTGACAACACGCAATCCAATGCACATTACGATAACACTGCTTGTCATGAAAATGTGCTTTTGATCAGGAAAAAGCAGGTCTATCGTCAGAAGTGCTTTGTTTAATGCTATGTCAGTGGTGTGTTTTGAAATTGCGCAGCTCTGGAGCTCATGAGGGAATGGCATGTGCTGGGGTCTTCTTTTATTTTAATGGAGAGAGTTTTGACAGTCATAACATAATCTGTCATTTTAATTGTATGATGATCATACACTAGTATTTTTTTAATTCCATTGACACTAATTTTAACATTGGACTCCATAGATTAGTCATTAATGTAGGATTTATTTTTTTTTTTTTAAGGAGAATGAATGAACAAGGAGTGTGCGGCATTTTACTTTTCACTGTAACTCCCCAGAGAGAAAGAATATGCATCCACTTCTGCCTTCGCCACACGCCCTGGGTTTCCAGCCAGGTTGAAACTGCCCGCTCTGCACCTAGGGTCAAGGTTCTCCCCCAACAAGCCCTGACTGCCACCCGTCAGCTGCTGGCAGAGGCTGCCGAAAGCGGGCTCACTTGTTGAGTCAGTGGCAGATGGGAAGCCACGCCAGATCTCTTAATTCCTTCCTGCCTGGGAGGGACTGGGACAGAGAGCCGCAAACTTCGGCAGACTCCCGCAGGAGACTGGGGAGACCCTCAATTGGTGAAAGCAACAGGAGAGTGAGCACTCCATTTCCCCACAGGCCGAGAGCGATTGCCGCACCATTGTCAATGAAAGTTTATGAAAGTTTGCACAGACATCATCCTCTTTTCTTTTTTCTCTTTTGTTCCCCTTGTCCTGTCAAGCAGCTAGCTAAACAGAACAGAAATCTGCTTCCCTTAGTGTGCCAAACAGATTTACTTTGCCAAAAGGAGCTTTATACAGTACACATACGGTATATGTACTGTATATTGTTTATAAACTCCTCTTGTAATAACTTTTAATACTTTATTTTAATTGTTTTACCCATGAAGGACCCGGCGGGGGGTGGGGGGAGGAGGGGTGGAGAGAGAGGAAGAAAAGGGAGAGAAACAGACAAAGAAGACAAACAGACTAACACAACTGAAAACAAACAGAAGACAGACTGTTTCTTTTACTGAAAAGGTCTCACCATGAGTCTGGTATCTCCACCTGTTAAATGAGAAATGTGTGTGTGCATATGTGTGTGTGTGTGTGTATATGAGAGCGCAGGCAAAATAAGTGTGTGCATGTGAGTGGTTTGTCAGGAAACATACGAAGAGGGTGGCCAGTCACAACAACACCCCCCCCCCCGGAAACCACGAGTAAGCAGGACAATGCCACCAACCCCGACACAGCACAAATGTCCCGGGGCCAACAAGCCCCAGGACAGCCAGGTATCTGCCCCAGTAGGGGTGGCTGGGGGGGGGCCGGGCCGCCAAGCGGCCAGCGTGGTGCACCCCCGCCCCCAGACCGGCCAACCCCCCCCCCCACCACCACCAGACCTAATGGCAGCCCCCAGGCCCCTGGTGCCAGAAGACCGGCACTCCCATCCCCCGGGCCGGAGACCGGCCTGTGCCCCCAGTGCGAGCCCCTCCAGACACCCCCTCACAGCGGGCTTGACTCCAACCCAGAGCCACTGCCACACACCCCGGGGACCCCCACACCCCATGCCAAAGAAGACGGCACCAAGGCACAGGGGCCTCAAGGGGGCCAGTCCCCCCGTCCAGGGGAGCCCACGCAGCCAGAAGGTGACACCCCCTCAATCCAGCACCCTCCGACCAACACACACACCCATTCCCACACACTCACACCCTCATGCTCTCAGACACGTCCACTTGCACCCACACACACCCACTCACTCTCACTAGCCCTCTCCCCTACACAATCCCACATTCCTGGACCCACCCATTCCTGTACCCGATCAATCTCACTCCCACTCCCACTTGCCCTCAGAATCACCCGCACCCACTCACGCTCACCCATACACACACTTGCGCTCCGACTCACTCACATCCACTCGTACACTCATCCACACTCATTCACCCTTATTACTTGGGGCAGCAGCTACGTAGATGCAGCAAGCATGAATGCACACCAGCATCCAGCAGCAGCCAGGGAGACCGCCGGTGTGGGTCAGCAGCAACACCCCCGCTGACCCGCTCCAGGGCAGCGGCGGCGGCCATAGAAGCAAACAACCAACCCCAACTCCCACCCAAAGTGACTGATCAAAGGACCACCGCAAGCACTTCAAGATGCCACCCGATATTCAAAGCACCACACAAAACCGACCCACCATCACCATCTCCCCTAATCACTCCCTCACTCTCGCTTACTCTCTTGTTCACTCACCCTCTCACTCCCTTGCTCGCACCTATTCATTCAGCAGCACCTAGGGATTTTGACAACATGGCGGGGCCTAGGCCCCCCGCCAGGCCCCCAGGCCACCAGCAGAAGCAGAGAAACAGCGGTGGGGGAAGAGCCCTGCCCTGCATCCCCCATGCATGAATCATGATGGGGGGGTGTTAGATGTGTGGTGTGATTGTGTGCAGGTGTGTGAACTACCAGAGTGCATTTATAATTGGGGGGATGGTGTGTTGGAGCACCGCTAGCCACTGCTATAGGCACTGGGGCCCCCATCCCCCCAAGCCCTCAGTGTCTACAGTGCAATTAAAATTGAGGTGAGGGTGGCACCACTGCGCAGTAAACAGAGGGATCCTCTTCACCGACACAGAATGGCACACCGCCACCCCAAAACCCTAAGTGCATCCTATAAGATGTATGTTCTACCCAGAATTGGGGGGAGGGGGGAGGAGGTAAGACTGGGAGGGAGGTGGTCCAAAAGGGGGCCCATCCCCCACCACCAGAAGCCAGCTCCCAAACTGGTTCAGAAAGCCACCCACTGCCCCCAGATCCCAACCCAAGGTGAGGGCCACAAGGCTGAGCAGTTTAGGAACTGCCAGCGTCAGCGCTCCCACACCCACTCCCACACATCCTGCACACACAATAATAATAATAACAATAATGAATAATGGGCTGGACCCACACTGCACCTCACACGCCAAGTGAGACCCCAGAGCACCTATCGCAAGCCCACCACGCACCCAGCCCAGACAAACACCGACAGTGGCAGGCCGCCCTGCAGCCACAGCTGCCCCAGGGCAAACCAAGGGAAACACGGCTGCCAACCCAGGCCAATGGCCTTCCTGGCCACCCTGGTCACCCTCGGGCACACACACACCCACACCGGACACCAAGGACGCTGGAGACAATGCGGCAAAGCCCTGTGATACAACTGCAGGATGGCCAAGAAAAGCAGGCCCCGAACTGCCAACCCCCAGGCCACTAGACAGCCTGTCTCATCCCCCGCCACTCAGCAAGGTCTCCCCACCCATACACACACACCCCACACACCTGCATGCCCATCCAAAGGCACCCACATTTCCCCTATACACACATACAATTGCCCAGCCCCAAGTGCACACACACACCCCCACCACCACACACGTCCACCCACACACACACACAACCCCTCACACCCACACACCCACACACATGCGCACTCACCCACACACACCCCACACACACAAAAACTCTCACAGACCCACACCCATGGACACCCGCAGGCCCTGGAGATCAGGGGCGACCCAATGGGACGCAGGCACCAGCCCCTGGAGTGCTGCCAGGGCCCCAGGAAGGGCATGACCCTGACACACCAGGGCCACCCCGCAGACGCACAGCCACTGTGGGACAGGCTTGCCGGATACTGGCCCCAGTGGGTCACAAAAAACCCTCGTAGTCAGGGAGCAGCCAGTTGCCAGAGGCCCCAAGGAGGGTGAGCAACAGCCCGCTACCCCTCAGGTTATAGAATAAGCGGAGACCAGAGAGAATTGAATTCAGCCAATTGGTTTTTAGAGGAGGCAGACATTCTCTCCAGACTAATGTAATCTAACTGTAGGTTATAATAGTGAGTTGTATATAAATTATTTCTTGATTTCCAGTTCATGAGGCTAGTTTTCTTTGTCATGCGTAAGGCAGTCAGAACCATGTGTGACATTCTTGCCTCTATATTCATTTCACTTAAAGGTCTGATGACACGATTTTGACATTTTTTAGCATGTTGTGTAAACTCAAAAGTCATTGTCGATGATCAATGTAATATTTACAGCCCCACCTGCATAACATAGTTATCATCAAAAAACCGCAGCCGCTGACTGGACTATGGCGCCGCCCACCGAATAAAGAAGGAGACTGAAATGACGTCAGAGAGAGAACGGATGCCGGTGTTGTTGACTGGAATGCCAGCAGCTTTGTAGCAGATAGTTTCTCTGGTTTCTTATTTAAGTTTTATGGCTATGCCTTCGCGTTGTGTTGCAAGCTTAGATAAACAGGCCGTGAAAGACCACATCACACGCTTCAGCTCCAACTGTCATAAGCCTCCTTGTGTGCTCCTCGTGTGCTTTTAAGCAGTGCACGGAGGAGGGGAAGGATGAATGGATTTAAGTGCAGGATTCAGCACAGCACATGTATTGAACATAAGACTGATGACAACAGTTCCCAAAAAGGTGAAGACTTACAAAAATAAACAGAAACACTTACAGTTGGCGTTTGGGGCCAACATCGCCCAGTGAACGTGTGGCGAGGAGACGTGTTAACCATGGTTGCGCCCCAGGGCCGACATCACTTCAAGGGGAGCAACAGATCCCAGACCCAGAACACAGAAATAAAAACAACAAGAACGGAAAAGATAATAAATAATAAACCCGATGCTTGAGCCACAGAGAACAGTCAGAACCAAGCCTACAGGATAACACAGGCTTGGTTTGTGATACCGACAATATTGTATTCCTTGCCACTAATTTGGACTTTTTCCTGTTATAATGATTTATTTAATATTTTTGATAATTATAGTACATGTGTGCTATACCAGTCTGAGTATTGTTTTTCTTGTGACCAAACTCTTGAAAATTTGAGGTCTATCAGTTGCTTCTATTGCTTTTATTATTATTGGTGAAAATCACATGCCAGTTGATACAAGACAAAAGCAGTTAATAAACAATGATAAACAAAATTGCATTTTTTTATGAGACACAAATAATAGGGAATACATTATTTTTAAGGATATTGCTATCAGTAACACAGAATAATTTTAATTTCTAAAGGGGTTTTACACATAACCGAAATTTAAAATGGTAAATTATGGCCACGAGTATGCTCTAATTTACAAAAAAAAAAAAAAAAATATATATATATATATACACACACACACACACACACACACACACACACACACACATATATATATATATATATATATATATATATATACACATAAATTTGCAAAATAAAAAAAAAAATCTCTTTTTCAAATACCCAGGATTGATACAGGATTGCATGCAACGTCCCAGTGATGACAACAGTTATGAGATTTTCAAGTATCACACTAAAAATATTTAGTAATTTTATTTTCTTGTAAAAACTGAGAACAGTTGTGGTCAGATAAGCATTTATTTATTTATTTATTTATTTATTTATTTATTTATTTTTAAATATTCAGTTCTCTATTAATAAATGTTCACATACCTATTTCTAACCTTGTTTTTGTTTTTATTTTCATTTTTTTTATTTAAGTTTTTGTAAAGGGTATACATGTCATTACAGCATTGCATTGTTTACATTTTCATCACATATTCCCCCTTTTTTTGTTTTTTGACAACATTGGAAAAAAATTATTACAACACCCTTTTTAAGTGAAAGAAAAAGAGAAATTAAAAAAGAACAAAAGAAAACAAAAAAAACAAAACAGCAGAAAAATAAAAGAGAATCTGAGTAGCATTGGAACAAAGAGAGGTGCCATTACTGAAATGCTGTTTGTCAAATATTAGATCTGATGGAAGACACATATGCGTTCCAGGGTTGCCAAAAGTTCAAGAACCCATCCATGTCCTGTCTCAGTGCAAATGTCAACTTTTCCATTGAATAAATGTCCTGAATCACATTAATCCAATCTTCAGGTGTAGGACAGTCTTTCAACATCCATTTTTTTGTTAGAGCTTTTTTACTTGCCAATATTAAAACAGTGAATAAGTATTTTTCTCCTCGTCTTTCCAGTGATTCCGGTAGTAAACCCAAATACAAACTTACAAAAGAAAAGGGAAATGTTACTTTGAATATTTTCTCCAATATTGTTTGTACATTGGTCCAATATTGGTGGATAACTGGGCATGACCAAAACACATGAAAATAATTTGCAGTCTTTTCACCACACAAGCGCCAACAATTCAACCATTTACGAGTAAATTTGGTTTTGTGCAGGTGTTCTGAAAAATCTTACCAAATTTTTCCTTCCAAATTCTCTCCACAGCAGGGATGAAGTACTTTTCCATTGTTGTTTATTTAGCTTTTCCCCATATTTCCAGCTGTAAAGTGAAATTCCCCTCTTTTTCCCATCTCTCTTTTATACAGTATCTGATGTGTTGTCTCCTTTTAAGTCTTGAAGACCATGGTATATTTTAGAAATGTATCTGATCCCTGGGATCCCTTTATATGCCATTAAGAAAACCTTCAGAACACCTGACTGGGCCCTTTCCAAATCCTCTTTTTTAGGTATTTTGTTTATGTGGTGTCTAAGCTGAAAGAACCTGTAAAGGTCTTGATTTACTAGACCTTGTTTTTTTCAAATCTTCAAAACTTCTTAAAGTTTGCCCTTTAAAAAAATCATAATATTTTATCAGTCCGTTCTCTTTCCACTTTATAAATCTAGTGTCTGTTTTATTAGGAGTAAAGTCCTGATCATAGGAAATCCATTGCAATAATCGATAGGGTTCTTTAGTTTGATTCTCTCTGACTATCTTAAACCAAATTTTTAGCGGGGTCTCTATCCACGGGTTAGTGTTATTCAAAAGTCTAGGTAAGGCATTGCTCCCTATTATCGCCTGTAAGGGAATGTCACTTGTTATTTGGCATTCTATCGCCTTCCATTGTGCAGTGTAGACTGGGTTACATATCTCTACTAAAGTTTTAATTTGCGCAGATTTAAAATCGTCCCTGATATTTGGCAGTGCAAGCCCACCTTTGTCTTTGTTTAGCTGTAGGGTTCTATATCTGATTCTAGGTCTCTTGCCCTGCCATATGAATCTTGAGATCCTTCTGTCCAGTTCTTGCCATGTTTTTTTGGGAGGTTCTACCGGTATTGTTTGGAAAAGGTATAGAAGACGTGGAAGTATATTCATTTTGACTGCTTCAATCCTTTGTGCAGTACCCAAGAATGGTATCATATTCCATCTTGCTAGGTCAGATTTTATTTTTGCCATCAGTGGATCATAGTTTAGTGTTATAATTTTGTTGAGTTGTTTCGGGATGTTGACCCCCAGATATTTCATAGATTCCATCTCCCAGTTAGTTTTGAATTTCCTTAGTAAATATTGATTTGGGTCATAGTTGAATGTTAAAATTTGGGTATTATGCATGTTTAATTCGTACCCCGATAACTCTCCATACTCTGAAAAAACTGAGATTAGTTCTGGAAAAGAGGTGTCCGGCTGCCCCAGGTATATTAAAATGTCATCAGCAAAGAGTGCTATTTTATGTTCCTTCTGACCAAGTGTAATACCTTGAATTTTTTGATTCTGTCTTATCCAATGGTTCAGAGGTTCTATGAAGATTGCAAAGAGCAGTGGAGACAAGGGGCAGCCCTGACGACATGCTCTTTCCAGTTCAAAAGATGATGATAATTTACCGTTAATCCTTATTTTAGCTGTTGGTTTTTTATATAATGCCTGGATAGTTCTAATGAAGTTGTTATGAAAATTGAAACTGGATAAGATTCTATATAGGAAAGACCAGTCAACCGAATCAAATGCTTTTTCAGCATCTAATCCCAATATGGCTGCATTTAAATTATATTTTTTATATGATGAATTATGTGTAAAGTGTGTCTAATGTTATCTTGTGTCTGTCTTTGTCTTGTAAAACCTGTTTGGTCTAAATGAATTAAGTCTGTCAGTATATTTTCTAACCTTTAGGCAAGGATAGCGGTAAAAAGTTTATAGTCCTGATTTAACACACTGATTGGTCTGTAGTTGGAGCAGTCTAGTTTATCCTTTTCAGGTTTGGGCATGACTGCAATGACCCCTTCTCTCCAGGAGGGGGGGGATTTCCTCTGTGTGGAGGACATAGTTAAATGTTTTCAGGAGGAGAGGAGATAGTTGCTGTTTAAAGGTTTTGTACCACTCTGCTGTATAGCCATCTGCTCCTGGGGATTTGTTAGCTTTAAGTTTCATAATTGCTTTTTCTAATTCTTTAGGTTGTATTTCTGACAGTAGTTTTTTATTTTGTGACTCAGTAAGTTGGGGAAGATTTAATGTATTTAGGAAGGCTTCGGATGTGTTTTTGTGTTTTTTGAGGGAGTACAAGTTCTTGTAGTAATTCTCGAAGCTTTTAAGAATTTCCTGAATTCTAAATTTTATTTCCTTTGATACTGGGTCTCTGATTTTGTAGATTGCACTCTCCGTTTGTTGTTTCCTTAATTTATAGGCTAGTAATTTTGCCGATTTGCTACCTGTTTCATAGTATTTTTGTTTCAGAAATGTAAGTTTCTTCTGGATTTCTATTGTGTAGATCTCGTTTGTTTTTTAATTTCCTTAATTTTGAGCAAGTCAGAATGAGTGTTGTCTTTGTGCTCTTTTTCTAGTTTCTTAAGTTCTGACTCTAATGTGATTAGTTTTTCTTGTCCCAGTTTCTTTTGGAGTGCCAGTTTTGCGATATTTTTGGGCTTTTTGCAAATATTATATTTGCGAATTTTGGGCTGCACGGTGGCGCAGTGGTTTAGCACTGTGGCAGCGCAGTTTTACCCTCGGCCGGGGGACCGCGGGGATCATGAGATCGTGGGTTCGATCCCAGCCCCCGACCAACAGTGAGCTGTGTGGAGTTTGCATGTTCTCCCCGTGTTGCGCGGGTTTACTCCGGGATTTCTCCGGTTTCCTCCTGCACACCAAAAACATGTAGGTTTAGGGCGCTCACGCACGCAGCGACCAGCAGCCAGTGGCTTGTCACCAGACTGCAAACCAAGTCTACCTACGGGTACAAATAAGTAACAAAAAAAAAAAAAATCTTTCCCCTTATTACAGCTTTGCATGTGTCCCACAGTATTAAAGGGGATACTTCTCCATTATCATTTTCTTCCAAATATCTGAGAATATCTGATTCCAATTCATCTTTCAGTGGTCCTTTCAGCACATTTGAATTTAACCTCCAAGAAAATGTATTATTTGTGTATTTTGGGATATTTAAGTCCATATACTGTAGATTGGACTGTGGTCAGAGAGATCCATCAGTCCTATTTTACATGTTTTTACTCTTCCAATGTCTCTATTAAACATAAAAAATAGTCAATCCTTGAGTAGGATGAATGTGGTGCTGAGTAAAATGTATAAACTTTTACACTGGGGTTGAATTCCCTCCACACGTCACAGATTCCCTTTTCTTTTAGTAGCATCCGAGTTTTTCTACTTTGAGTGTTATTTTGATGTGGAGAATTACCTGATGCATCCCAGTATGGATTCAGTCTTAGATTGAAGTCTCCACCACATATCACTAAACCTTGGGCTTTAGTTATCATTAGGTCAAATACATTTTTACAAAATTTCCAGTTAGCCCCTGGAGGTGCATATACATTCAGCAGGGTGATATCTTCTCCCTCTAGCTGACCAAGTACCATGCTAAATTTCCCTTCTTTATCTTTGTGTTCTGATTTTTTTTTTTCAAATATAATTTTGGTTGAGATCAACGTCGCTACCCCCTCCTCCTCCCTGACTTATATGAAGATGAAGAGATCAGTTTAAACCCTTGTCTATTAAGTTTTGTCTGCTCCAAGTCTGTTAGGTGGGTTTCCTGTAAAAATATTATTCCTGCTTTGTCTTTTTTCACTTTGCCTAGAATCTTGGATCTTTTAACTGGATTCAGGATTCCTTTTACATTATATGAGATTATTTTGGTTACACCCTGTTTCTCCATTGTATTGTCTTATTTAGTATAACAGTGTAGTGGCCCTCTTTTATGCTACTCAGAAACTGAAAGAACATTAAGAACATAAAAAACATTAAGAACATAGTATATAAAACTTTAAAACAAAAAACTGTCAAAAGACCTTCCTGAACTGAGGTCTTTTTAGCGACCTTAGAAGAGCCTTGATGGTGCATTGGCTCTGAGGGAAATTCCTCAAACTTTGTTACGTGTTGAGGGCCCTCTCTTACCCCTGTAAGTTGTTCCATGTTTTCAACATGAATTTCAGATCCCAATCCGAACTTGTAATGATTTTTTTTTTTTTATGCCTATACCCTATGAAATTGTGCGCAACCTCCCACCACCATCACAGCAAACAATCACGTTAATACAGTATTTGTTAGTGTGGAGAGTTCATGTGGTTCATTGTCACATTTCTATTTTAACAAGTTTTTTTTTTTTAAAGACTTATTTGTTTCTAATATTATGACTGTTCCATGAAATGTTTTACCACTTCATATTTGCTGATTCTGCATCTCCTTTAATGTTTGTTACCTTGTAGGAGGAGATTTGGATGTGCAGATTGATTAAAAATATCGTTATTCCCTCCTGAAAGCGTTCAGTTTTTCCTTTCCCACTGCTGGCCCGTGGATTTTGAGGGTCTCTGTGTGCACCACGTTTGAGCCTTGATTCTTTCGATCGGGTCTGCTGCGGGTTTATACACCGTTACCGGGAGCCCTCTTCTTGCCATATCCCTGGTTGCTTCTTCCGCCGAGTTGTAGAGACACGTCTCTTCCCCGTAAAAAACCTGCAGCTTCGGCGGAAATGGAGTTTGAAAGCGCAGTTTCTTCTCTCGTAGTACCTTTTTAGCGTTGTTGTATTCCGGACGCTTTTTAAGGACCTCCGGGGCGTAGTCATGCTCCACAAAACCTTTTCTTTCTTGGTGCATAAATCCTTTTTTCTGCCAAGCCAGTCTCAAAACCTCTTCTTTTGTTCTGAAGTTGGAAAGCTTCACCACCACCGATCGCAGTGGGGCTTCCGCCGATGGCCTTGGGGCTAATGAACGGTGCGCCCTTTTTATTTTCAAATCGGTGGATTGGGGAATTTCCAACTTCTCTCTCAGTATGGTTTCCACGCATGCAGCCATTGTGGTGAAACCGTCCTCGACTCCTTCTTTCAGACCATGAATTCTTATGTTGTCCCTTCTTAGTCTTCCTTCCTGGTCGGTTAGCTTAGCCTCCAGTCTTGTCTGTCCTTTGAGTAATTCCATCGTGGTTTCTTCTAGCCCTTTTATTCTTTCCTCTGCTTCCATGATTCGGGCCTCAGCCTGGTCCACTCTGTTGTTTGTCCTTTTTATTTTGTCTTTAATTTCACGAAATTCGGCCCAACAATCAAATTCTCTTAATTCTTGAAGTACCGTACCGTTTTAAAGCTAACCGTGTTGCTAGCCTCATTCTGCTCCTCTATTTCCGAGTGGTTGTTGTCCTCCAGGTCAGATTCTCCGGCCGATGTGCGTCTTGGCCTGGTAAATGTCAATCTCTTCTGTTTTCCTTTAGGCATAATGACTTTGTCTTTTGATTTTCACTCTTCCATAAATCCGTTAAATCTGATTTTCATGGTATTTCTTTTTTCCAGTTCCGGTTCCGCCGGACCGGCGGCGCCACACAAGTTGGCTGCCTTTTGCAACTGCCTTTTTTTATCTTCCTTCTTCTTTCTACACCTTTCACTCTATACATATATCACGGACACACAGATCGTCCCAAAGGTCTCCCGAGTCGGCGGACGGAGCCTCTGTTTACAGCAGGAGACGATACTGCAGGGAAGAACTAGCTAGCACTCAACCGCCACCCGGTGCTAACGGAGAAACTCGACATACCGAGGAACTGTAGCGGAAACGACGCGGGTGCTGGGCTGGAGTTTAGGCGGTATGCAAGAAATATAAGACAGAATAATAAAGAGCGATGGCAAGAACCAAGCAGACCGCCCGTAAAATCTACTGGAGGAAAAAGCCCCCCAGGAAGCAGCTAGCCACCAAGGCTGCTCGGAAAAAGCGCTCCGGCCACCGGCGGAGTGAAGAAGCCTCACCGTTACAGGCCCGGTACCGTGGCTCTGAGAGAGATCCGTCACTACCAGAAATCCACGGAGCTGCTCATCCGTAAGCTGCCCTTCCAGCGCCTTGTGAGGGAGATCGCTCAGGACTTCAAGACCGACCTGCGCTTCCAGAGCTCCGCCGTCATGGCTCTGCAGGAGGCCAGCGAGGCCTACCCGGTGGGTCTCTTCGTGGACACCAACCTGTGCGCCATCCACACCAAGAGGGTCACCATCATGCCCAAAGACATCCAGCTGGCCCGCCGCATCCGCGGAGAGAGAGCTTAGACTTTCTGCTGTACATTCACCAACCACAATGCTCCGCACTGTGTGTCTATATATATATATATATATATATATATATATATATATATATATATATATATATATTGTTGGGAAAAATTGTATATACTGTATGCATATAAACAGTTATCATTTTATTAATGATTCATGAAATGAAGATTGATATTCTTATATGTATGATGCTTTTTCTTATTAGTCATAAATACAACTTGTGCTTCTTATAATCACTGTTAGTGACTAAGCTGCATCACCCTTCTGTTTATTCGTCTGATGTGTGATAAGAGTGTTGACATATATGCTGTATCAAGACTTGTCCCCTGTACACCCTATGTGTGCAGGGGACATTGCATGAACAGAGTGTTCATACAATTTATCTCCTACACACACTTGAAGACATACGGAGCGTACTTTTTGCTTATGTGGTAATTCTGTTTGTTCTGCTTTTGCTGAGTTTATCACATACTCCATGTATATAAAGAAAGCAACTGCGGATTGTCCGGCAGTATTCAGCTCACCCTGTATGTGTGTTGATGCTCCTTGTACTGTACAAGTAAAAACTTCAAAGGCTCTGCGTGTCTTAAGTCTGATCTATGATTCAGTCTAATGCCTTTTTGTACTCTGTATTTGTGAGGTTATATTTCAGACTTCTGACATAGCTGGTGCCTGAAACCCGGGACAGCTGAGATCCAGGTGGAGCGGGAAGGGATGTGTGTCCTGCAGGTTGAAAATTGGAAACCCGACTTGAGGGAACGCTGCCAGAGACTCTCCTTCTCCCGGCTCTAATCTGGTGACGGCTGTCCTTACTGATAGAGCCTAAAAAGTAAGTTACAAATTTTTCCCTTTTCAGATTGACTGTAGTAGACGTATATGAAGAATAATCGAGCCTCACAATTCACAATTTCCCATTTTTAAAGAACCACGGGTCAGCTGACGAGCAAGTAATGGTAGTATAAGGTGGCACCCTGTACTTTTCCTTGTGGTTAAAAACCGCTGCAGGAATGCAGTGGTCTTAGGAAGTAACGTGACGGCGATTCACGGTTACTGACCGGTCAGGTTTTCAAATAAAGAGGGGTGCAGGAGACAGTGTGACGGTGATTCACAACTGTTTGGTGGTCAGGTTTTAAAATAAGTAGGGTGAAGGAATTCACCCCAAATTGGGCAGTAAATAGTGTTGACAGTCAGCGTGCTGTTCAACGTTCCTGACTACGGAACACACCCCAAAAATTGGGCGGTAATACGGTTACGGTGGGCGTACTGATAACGTTCCTGACCATCTAAAAATGGGGAATTGTGTTAGAAGACCAGATAGGCAGACGAATAAACAGAAGAAAAAACAGGACATAGCGCGCACAGCTGTAAAAATTACAATAACAGACAAAATGAAAAGGGAAAAATAAAGGATCCAGAAAAATACTTAAATAAATGGAAAAAAGGATTTCTCATTCAAGCCCACGTTGAACGTGGATGAATGCCAGGCATTGTTAACAACCATTAAAATGACGTCTAATAAATCTGTTAAAACAGGCAAACCCAGTGCGGAGCTCCAATGTGCCATCTTGTGGTCACAAGCGGCAGAGGCTTCCCAACGGAAAGCTGATGAAGCCAGAGAAAAGCAGAAACAAATGAAAACTCCACTATTGGAAAATCCACCCCCATACCCCAAACCGGGACCTAAGGCGGGCCCGTATTCCACTCTTTCACAAGAAGCCCAAGAGGTTGGGAAAAGGAGGAAGCAAATAAAATCATAATTAAATGGCAGCAAAACTGGATAACGTTAAAATGGACAATGAGAACGTTGTTTTATCTATTATCTATTCTGTATGTGTGTGTGTGTGTGTGTGGTTGATCTGTGAAGAAAGTGGTATGGGTACTTTTACAAAGTTTTTATTTTTTCAATTTAACTCTGTGGGGTCTTGATTAATGTTGCGTACATGATAAACTGTTTACATATTTAAAAAAAAAAACAAAAAAAAACCAAAACAATTTTGACGCATTACTGACCTTTGTCCTTGACTGAAATATGAAAAAAGGGAAAAAAGGACTGACATGTGACAATGTGACTACAGGCCATACTATGATCATATTATGATGTCATTTAATAATGCCTAATCACTGAAGATTTTATGTTTACCCTATATCACATGATTTAGAGCACAGAGGATCAAAACAGATTGATAATTAATGTGTCTGTGCATATGATCTGCCAGAGGCTGTGGATTATCAGACAAAGGTCTTGGAGAAAGAATCACTTTTTGAAGCCAAGTATGACTTTGTATGACATTGTAGATAACATAAGGTGTACTGATTCAAATGACTTTGACTTTACAAATGTAATGTTTATATGATTTTATACTGATATTACTCACCACATAATGGTGCGGTAACAATATATTTCAGAAATGTGACAGCAATGAGGGATGTGCTTCTCCTGATTCAGCGGTGGCCAAGCTGGGACAGGGTGAACTACATTGCACTCCATAATTTACCAAGGAATGTATGAAATAGGGACATTCCTTGTAAAACATTAAATCGAATTCTAAATTAGGCAAAACGTCCACCTTTCCTTTGACTGAAAGAATGTGACACAATATTTCAAATTCAACCCATCTGTGTTCAATTGGACAAACTGATCTTATTTATCAATGCTGAAGCATATCAAAAATGCACAGATAGTTATTTTGTTTTTCTTAAATGAAATTTGTAAACTATTTCAAGAGATGTCACAAAAAGAAGCTATAATTATTGAGATATTAAGCCTCCATGTATCAAAACAGAGGGTATCAATGAAATTAATTAGCAAATTAATTAGCAAATAATTAGCAATCCCCAGAAAAAATAGATAATGCATAAAAATTATCAATAAATGCAATTTTATTTACATAAGTGCTTTTCATTTCATTTTCTGTAGTGCCCAGGATAAACATATGGCTGCAGTTATAACTCAAATACAGGCTGGGCAATACAGACCACCTTTTTATTATTTATGGGATAATACAAATAATAAGCTCATGCCCTCTATTATCCTACACATTTCCCATGTTGTGGAGGAGGGGGCGAACAGCAACTCTCTCCCTCTCTCTACTTAGCAAAGGAAGAAGCGAGCGATAGGCTTGCTCTGTAAAAACAGAAGCGTGCTTATGCTGTAACGGTGTTGTCTGGGGTTAACTTATCTGTATTCTGTACAGATAGTAAATATGCTTATAGCACATGCCACCTGCATAACGCTACTCACTGTGCTGCTATTGGTCTTTTAGGAACTGTCAGTCTTATTAATAATGTTGATGTGTTAAAAGACTGTCAAAATAATATGGACCTTCCTCCTGTTTCATGTGTAAATAATTAGATATACATTTGGCTTGTCTGATGAAAATTTGCTCTGCCACCCACATTATACAGATGAGCTGTCCTGGTGGCACATGGCCAACCATGTGCCAACAGGAGGAAATCAATGATGAGGATGTTGGAAAAAACTGTCCTAATATTTTGAAAGAAGTAACAAAAACATGCCAAAAGTGCATCATTTGTTTATAAAATAATGCTCAAGGAGCAATGGAAAGCTACAATATTGCTTGGTGTTGATTGACACCTCCACAAAGTGGACAGGAATTCATCACACATCCCCAGCAAATGCCGCATCTGTGTGTGTGACAGGATTATCACCTTTTGAATGTGTTTTTTCGCCATCCTTATGTATTACCTGACCTCTCACCACTAACCACACCTAACAAATACACAGATCTTGGTGAACATCTCAGAAAGAAACAGATCAACCTGGAGACTATGTCCCACTCCCACTGCAGTACGTATTGCTGAATGACCATCTCGGATTCACCTTTCACACGCTAAAAGACTACGGGTGCCTGTAAGTGAACTAACTAACTTGTTTCCCTGAGTAAGTCCAGTACAAAGGGGGCATGTCCTTTTAAGGACAAGGCCATCTCAACCCTGGTGAAGAAAGAGGCCCGGAGGGGTACTCTCTCAGGTGGAAGCATGGCACCAAAACTATTGATGACTCTGTGCTCAGCACTTCTCCTGGCAGTGGGGTGGTAATCTCTTTCTGATTCAAGGACAAGGAACCCACGAAGCACGGACAATGAACAATACGCATAACCTATGGTACCAGACAATGGTGGTTTCGGTGAGAGGACTGGGAATCGATACTTCTTGCTATGTGTGTTCATTGCTACCCCATTTACACAAGACTGCAATACCCATGATTGACTACAATACCCATGATCCCTGTTCCACTGAGTGAAGAGAAAACGCCCGGAGCGACAATAGCGATGAACTCTCGTCTCAGTCTGTTTAATACAAGCAATAATGTTGGACATTGGTTGGTGGGGAATTTGTCAGAAAGGTATCTTAATAGATTGAATGTCACTATTACTGATTACACTGGGTCTAAGATTAGAATATTTAATATTATTGGGATTGGAACTTCTTTGCTTGCAGTTAAGAAGCATTTAATGAAAGTAAATCCTACACTGTTTACTTCACCAATGTGCTTTCACAAAAATTGTAGTAAAAATAGTTTCAACCTGGGTATTTCACAAAGATGCAATGATACTAAGGAAGCGACCTGTGAAGTGTCATATTATGATTCTGTCTGTAGAAATGTATTTCACTTTCCCTATATTGCTGCTGGAAAATTCACCTTAAAGAGGAAAAATTGTACTTTTAACTGTAGCAATAATCCTACTGTTTTTTGGCCAAATGATGTTGGGTATGGATTCTTGGAAAAACCAATGGGTACTCTTTTTCCAATGTATGGCAGTGCTCTAGCTATACGCCACATGAATGCTTAATAATGTCAATGTAGGAAATCTTTTGAAGTTACATTATACTGATAATTGCATATGATTAAAAAGATTAATAAAATAATAAACAGGAGGAAAATGTTGGGAAAAATTGTATATACTGTATGCATATAAACAGTTATCATTTTATTAATGATTCATGAAATGAAGATTGATATTCTTATATGTATGATGCTTTTTCTTATTAGTCATAAATACAACTTGTGCTTCTTATAATCACTGTTAGTGACTAAGCTGCATCACCCTTCTGTTTATTCGTCTGATGTGTGATAAGAGTGTTGACATATATGCTGTATCAAGACTTGTCCCCTGTACACCCTGTGTGTGCAGGGGACATTGCATGAACAGAGTGTTCATACAATTTATCTCCTACACACACTTGAAGACATACGGAGCGTACTTTTTGCTTATGTGGTAATTCTGTTTGTTCTGCTTTTGCTGAGTTTATCACATACTCCATGTATATAAAGAAAGCAACTGCGGATTGTCCGGCAGTATTCAGCTCACCCTGTATGTGTGTTGATGCTCCTTGTACTGTACAAGTAAAAACTTCAAAGGCTCTGCGTGTCTTAAGTCTGATCTATGATTCAGTCTAATGCCTTTTTGTACTCTGTATTTGTGAGGTTATATTTCAGACTTCTGACATATATATATATATATATATATATATACTGTATATATATATAGTAATATGTACATATGTATACTAGCTGTTCTTGTTTTTTCTTGCCTTCTGATTGTTGCTCTGAGTGTTGCTATCCCTGTGCTGTTGCAATACTGGCATTTCCCCATTGTGGGACTAATAAAGGCTTATCTTATCTTATCTTATCTTATCTTATCTTATCTTATCTTATTTTCACAGATGGGGTCTGGGAGCTTCAGCGTTAAGCTGCTGCCACCATGTTGTCCAGACCGGAAGTCCAGAGATAAGTATTTATTGAATGAAAAGCAATACCATGAAAACATAAAGGTAGTTAGTCAGCATAAGTAAAACCAACATATTGTCCATCTTGTATTGGAAAGGTCTCTCTGATCTTGTTAATGACACAGGCAGGTATTGATACGCGGACTTTCTCACCAAGGTAGTGGTAGCACCATCGGATGAACTGTCTGTAAGCTGTTTAAAGCTTCTAATTGTTCCCATAACCCACATTCACATAATGCTTATAGTTGAAGTGGGCCACTTCCAACATATCTTCGTTCAGACACACTGCGGGAAAGTTGTGATGACCAGTGATACACTTTATAGCACCGTCCAGAATTTTCTGCTTCAACTTGTCCTGGTCATGACAGGAAATACTCTCTTCCTCTGTTGTCATGCTCACACACAGACCACACTGGCACCTGAAAAAATAAAAAAATAGTATTTTTTGATTTGTTTATTTGGGGAGGGGGGGCATTGACAGTATCAGGTAGATGTTTCAATTTTATTATAAATACACTGCTATGATTTTATTGAAAAATCATGTTTAAATAAATTGTATTTATGAACAAATAACTTGTTGCAATATCTGTAACAAAAGCATACCACTCAGTGTTCCCCTGCCCTGCGCTTGCCACTGCTGTTGCGCTGGGCATGTGTGCCTCACCACCGTCACTCTCTGAGTCTGACTCGCTAGGCACGATGTCCGCTTGGTACAGCTCAAACCTATAAGGTCTGATGCCCCCAGATTCTTCATTATCATCCCATTCTTCTGAATTATAATTGTCTGAAGATTGGACAACACAAACCAATTCCAGACTACATGTGCTGGAACCATCGTCAATGTTTTCTACCGCTTCCATCCTGCATGGTGTACAATGGGCAGCCAAGTGCTGTGTTCTGCTGATGATGTCACAACATGGCCGGGGGGTTTTCATGCCACTGACACAATTGGTGACGTGGTGCTCTTGAGAAACGTCGGATATTCGCATGAAAACAAGCCGGTTTGACGTAGAACTGCATAGACCCACCTATTTTGTCATATTGAAATTATGTGTTGCAAAATTAGATGCAGTCAAAATCGTGTCATCAGCTTTTTAAATCACCGAGTATGCAAAGTGTGGGAGAATATTGGGATACAATACCCAAGGCATGCCAAGCAGTCTTCACATATCTTTTGCCAGAACTTTTGGACTGGTGCACAGGACCACATAGAATGCATATAACAATTCGGGACATTGCTGGTGCAATGTGAGCAGATATTTGTGACTCAGGCCCATTTTAAATATCCTTTGTCCTGTGTAATGAGTTCAATGTAGAACTTTGTACTGTATGAGCTGTAAGTTAGAGTTTTTAGTCATCAAAAGTGTTAAACATATTTGTGTCCAGGGGCTTTCATCTTTATTAATTGATAGTTCTGTCTCCCATTTTCATTTTGGAAGCGATACTGACTCATCCAGTTTTGATAATAGCCTGTGTATTTTCAATATCAATTTAGGGGAACGAAGATTTACTGTAGAAACTCTGTCACCTGGATGGATGGATGTCATACTGTGACACCAGTTCCTGGAATTGGACAAAGTTTCCACCTCAAATAAGATGCTCTAAGTTTTTTTATTTCTTTCTCATACCCTAGTGAAAAATTTAACATCCTTTTTTTGTTGCAGAATATCAGGATTATTCCAAATGGGTGTGAGTTTGCAAGGGACAAATGAAGACCCTGTTATTTTTTTAAAAAATTTCACTAGGCTGTCAGAGAGGAGCTAATGTTAATGCTTATAAAACAGTCATGGTGTTTGATACAGGGACTCATGAAAGGTAAGCCAGAGATATTTAGTGACCCACAGAGAGCCTGTTCAGCATCTAACCATGGGTTTCCTACTGAGGTTGATTTTGTCCTATTAGAAACAAACTGCATTCTATTGGCTAAGAAGTAATTAAAAAGATTTGGTAAATCTAAACCTCCGCACTCTTTTGCTTTTTGAAGTTTTTAAACTGATCCGTGATGGTTTATCCGTCCATAAAAATTTACTTATATTTGAGTTTAGGGACTTAAACTGGGCCATGGATTGTTGGGTCGGAATCACTGAAAATAAATTGTTGATTTTAGGAAGGACCATCATTTTAACAGTTGCAACTCTCCCTATTAGTGATATAGGTAATGTCCTCCAACGAGTAAGGTTCTTGTATTGTTTTTAAAAGGGAAATGTGATTTAGTCACTGTAACTCTGAGAGCCTAGGGGAAATATCTATTCCTAAATATTTAATATTACCTGATTGTATTGGAATAATGGGTATATTTGAAAAATTACAATTTATAGGTAAGATTGTTGATTTACCCCAGTTACTAGAGTAGTCTGATAGTGATTAAAATTTATCAATGAGCGCCACTGTCTGAAGAAGAAAGCTTTGTGAGTTTTAAAAGAAAATTAATACATCATCAGCATAAAAACGTATCTTGTGTTCTTTTTCTACGGTTTAGATACCTCTAATATCAACATTTTGTCATATGGCTGCTACTAATGGTTCAATAAAGATGGTAAAAAGTGACGGAAAGAATGGATAGCCCTGCCTGGTGCCTCTCTGAAGATTAAAGCTTTGAGAAGTTTGATCATTTGTTTGGGCAGATGCAGTTGGACAGCTATAGTGTTTTAATCCAGTTTATAAAAGATGAACCAAACCCAAACTTATTTAACACCATTAAAAGGAATTTCCAACTGACATGGTCAAAGGCCTTTTCTGCATCCAGAGATAAAATTGTGGTTTCTAAGTTATTGATCTTACAGTAGTCTATTAAATTAAATAGCCTGCGTGTATTATTAGCCGAGTGCCTACCCTTAATGAAACTCATTTGATCCTGGTGTATAATAAACAGAGATATCCTTTCCGGTCTTCTGGCCAGAGCTTTGCAAATTATTTTAAAATCAACATTTGTAAGTAAGATGGGATGGTAGCTGGATGAAAGCATAGGTTCTTTTTCAGGTTTAAGGAGCAGGATATGCTAGTCAAGTTCATATTTGGAGGGATTACATGATCTTCTTTAATTTGGTTCACTATTTTAAAGAAGGTAGGTGCCATCACAGGCCAGAATTCTTTGTAGAATTCTACTGGAAAACCATCTTGTCCTGGAGCTTTGTTGTTTTGGATGTGTTAAAGTGTCTCCTGGAGTTCGGATGTTAGGAGAGGTGAGTCCAGAGCTGTAATTTGTTTATTATTTAATCGTGGTATATTAATATTGTCTAGAAATACATTTATTTCGGAGTCAGACGGATTAATCTGAGATGAACAGAGGTTTTCATAAAACTTTCTGAAGGAGTTATTTAATTCTTTCAGGGTCATGTGTGATATTTCCAGTCGTATCCTTAATAGACTGGATAGTTGTTTTTTCTTTATTCAATTTAAGCTGGTTAGAAAGCTATCTCCCCGATTTATTACTATGTTTAAACTTCTCCAGACACAGTGCTTGTATTAAAAATTGTGTCCTTTTGTCCATAATTTCTTTTAGTTCAAGCTTTAATTTTCTCAGATTGTTGAGTGCATGTTCCTGTGGAGAAACAACACAAGTAATCTCCAGTGATTTAATTTTCTGTTCTAACTCCAGTGCCAGTGCTTTTACTTTTTTATTCTTATATGAACAGTAAGAGATTATTTTATGTCACATGGCAACTTTTGTTGCTTCCCAGAGAGCACATGGTGATATTCCTGGCACGTCATTGTATTCCAGATATGATTCCCACTCCTTATTAAAATAATTGACAAAGTCTTTGTCTTTGAGTAGTGATGTATTAAATTTAAATTTAATCATCCACTTTTCTTGAAGTTTCAACCCCATTCATTTCTGTGTGTTACACCACGTGCACTACGTTAAACCATACAGCAGATTTTTCAATTCAGCATCCTTCGCCATTTGTTCTTTATAAAATAATTAACTGGGTATCAACTGTGACTGATGTCTTCCTTATTACCAAGCAGCATTATGACTGCATGCATTTTGGTTCACACGCACAAGCTTTGGTCAATGCAAAACCCATCTTAAACAGTCATGATCACAGTTCACTTTAGAAAATATGCCTCTTTGCATTAAAGGGATGGACAGGAGTGCTTTGGATTGGATTATCCAAAGCACACCTCTGAATAATTAGGGCAGCCTCTTTGCATCATGCGCCCGGCAAAAAGTTTGTTTCTACACTATTGTGATAAGGAAATGAACTTGGAAACGGCTATAAATGTCATGGAGTGTCATGGAATAAGGAGGCCTCCTCCACGCAGTCAGCACTGGCTCATCTGGGTATACTGCCCTAAATTCAGGCAAGCAGGTTGTTTTGAGCGAGGCTTAGACATGCTGTCTAAACTGTTCTCTTTTCCTCTTGTTTCAGGTTGCTGCCATCATGCGGGTGTGTCTCGGGACTGCGTGCGCTCTCCTGCCACCTCATCACCTTCCCAGCAACAAATCTTCGCCCGGTCAGGCACTTCAAGCTCATTCCCCCTTCCCTACTGGTTTGTCTATTTCCCGCTGGAGTCCTGCCGGTCCTCCCTCGGAGTCCTGAGTAAGTGGCAATTTGGCTCGCCCATATTTCCCACTCTGCCTCTCCACTGACAGCTCTCACTTTCTCTCCACAGGTGGATTGAATCTTCTGGCGAGTGGCTGTTTATCTAATTGTGCACTGTTTTCTACATTTAATAAACTTTTGAACGTTCCCCCCTTGTGTGGTTCCGTCCTGTGCTAGCATTGTGCACGTGAGCTGTCAGCTTAACCATGACAGAACGAGTCAGCCTGGACGATAGCTCAGCCGATGCTTCATCACAGGAGCCGTCAGCTCTGGATCACCTGTCAGTGACCGAGCACCAGCTCGCTGTGCTGATGCAACAGGTATTGAACCTAATCCAGCTTTGGTCTCAATCATATCCCCCGGCTCCGCCTCCTCAGCCTGCCCCCCACACTACAGTGCGGCATACCACTCTGTTCCTACGCCTACCCCGTACGGAGGTGGGGAAATGTAAGAGTTTTTTTAATTTAGGTATGCGTGTATTTGGAGCAGATCGGGGAGGAGTACCCAGGGGATACGGCCCAGATACAGCTTTTTATGCTGCTATTGAAGGATCGAGCCCTCGATTGGGCACGCTCCACATTAGACAACCCTGAGGGGTAGCGCTATACATTCAGTCAATTTGTTGACGCCTTCACTTGTGAGTTCGATTGGCCCAAAAGTGAGGGCAATGTGTTGAGCCTCCTATTGACGCTCCTCCAGGGCACCCGGTCAGTGGCCGAGTACTCGGTGGAGTTCCGAGTTGTTGCTGAAGACATGGGGTGGAATGAAATTGCCCTGCGCAGTGCATTCCTCCACGGGTTGGACGAACAGCTGCGGGACAAACTGGCGGTTCACCCTGTCCCTAAGACCCTCGACGATCTAATAGTTCAAGCAGTCGGTTTGGATAACCGGCACCACGAGCAGGCGAGGGAGCACAGTTCCTCCTCTCACCCGCATGTCGAGCAGGAGCCTGTCGTGCTTACTGACACTGGCAGCGCTGGCTTCTTGCCCAAGCCGGTGAAGCTCTCTCGACATCTGACCGATGATGAGCACCGGCAAAGGCGAGAGGCTGGCGCGTGCGTGTACTGCGGTTCGCTGAGCCACGGTCAGGACGAATGCTGCCAGCGGCCTAAAAGACGCGGTCCATCAGTAACCATGGGGGGTCTGGTGAGCGGGACAAAAAACATTACCCCGGTAATTTGTCTATTTCTGCCCTAGTACAGCTGCCGGGAGTCGAGAGGAGGGTTAAGGCGCTGGTTGACTCGGGGTCGGAGGGTAATTTTGTGTCTGCTGAATTTGTTAAGCAGGTGGGTATTCCCATGCATAAATTGCCCCATGATCAGAGAATCACAACCATATCTGGCCGGGAGGTTGCAGTAGTCATACGTAGCACGGTGCCGATCTCCATCCTCCTTTCCGGGAACCACCCTGAGGAACTAATTTTCTTAGTTCTCCCTATTTCATCTTCCCAGGTGGTCCTTGGGTGCCCATGGCTCCGGAGGCATAACCCTATGATTAACTGGGTCCAAAACACAATCACCTCCTGGAGTCCCTTTTATATGGCCCATTGTATGCACTCAGCGGAGTGCTCCCCCTCTCTATCCGTCTCCCCCTCGCCGGTCAAGCCGCCGGACCTCAGCCTCATTCCCCCGGCTTATCACGATCTTGGAGAGGTCTTTAGTAAGTCTAGAGCGTTGTCGCTGCCGCCTCACCGCTCTTATGACTGTGCCATAGACCTCATCCCGGGGGAAAGCTGCTGTCCAGTCGGCTACACAGCATTTCTGGGCCAGAGAGGGAGGTGATGGAGAGGTATATAAAGGAGTCCCTGAACACCAGCCTAATTCGGCCATCTTCGGCTCCTCTTGGAGCTGAGTTCTTCTTTGTCGGAAAGAAGGATGGCTCGCTGTTCCCGTATATTGACTACCGGGAGCTTAACGCAATTACCATTCAGGACAAGTACCCTCTACCTTTCATCAATTCTGCGTTCGTGCTCCTTCAACGTTCACGGGTATTAACCAAATTGGATCTCAGGAACGCGTATCATTTGGACCGCATTCGCGAGGGCGATGAGTGGAAGACGGCATTTAAGACACACCAGGGACAGTTTGAATATCTTGTAATGCCCTTTGGGCTCACCAATGCCCCCGCCGTCTTCCAACGGTTAATTAATGACGTCCTCCGTAATATGCTGGATCAATTTGTGTTTGTATACCTTAATGCCATTTTAATCTTCTCCCGCTCGCCAGAAGAACTTGAAGCCCATGTAAGGGCAGTTCTGCAACGGCTCTTGGAGAACCGGCTCTACATAAAAGCAGAAAAGTGTGAGTTTTCAACTCCATCCACCACCTTCTTGGGCTTCATAGTAGCCGAGGGGAGACTGATTGCCGACCTGGCCAAGGTGAAGGCAGTGCTGGATTGGCCAACAACCCACTCCCGTAAGGAGCTCCAACGCTTCCTCGGGTTTGCAAACTTTTATCGCCAGTTCATAAGGAACTATAGTGGGGTGCTACTGCCTTTAACTCAGCTGACCTCCATTAAGGTCCCCTTTCACTGGACCGAGGCAGCAGAACAGGCATTTAACAAATTAAAATACCTGTTCACAGACACGCCCATCTTGGCACAGGTCGACACGCAGCTCTAATTCATCCTTGAGGTGGATGCATCTGGCACAGGAGTTGGCGCTGTGCTGTTGCAGTGCACGTCCTTGGATCAGAAGCTCCACCCATGCGCATATTTCTCTTGTCGGCTTACGCCGGCAGACAGAAATTATGATGTGGGGGACAGACAGCTGCTGGCCATTAAGCTGGTACTGGAGGAGTGGAGACATTGGTTGGAGGAAGCCATTCACCCCATCATCGTGTGGACCGACCACAAGAATCTCGAATACTTGCAGTCGGCCCGCCGATTAAACACCAGGCAGTCTCGCTGGTCTTTATTCTTCCAGCGGTTCAATTTTACCATCACTTACCGGTCTGGCACCCGGAACGTAAAATCGGACGTGCTATCACGCCAGTTTGACTCCCTGGAGGTAGACCCCCCTTTTCCCCACCCAAACCATCATTCCGCCTTCGTGCGTCCTTGGTGCCCTTACTTAGCACATCGAGCAGAGGGTCCGTGAGGCCCAGTCCCGGGAGCCTGTGCCAGTAGGGTGCCCCGGGAATCACCTCTACGTCCCGGCTGCCCTCCGCAGTGATGTTCTCCAGTGGGCCCACACCAACCGTTTTTCCTGCCATCCTGGCATCACCCGCACTGTGGACTTCATCTGATGGGCATTCTGGTGGCCCACAGTGTGGCGGGACACACGGGACTATGTCAAAGCTTGTCAGACCTGTGCCATGGGGTAATTGGACTCCTCTCCCCCCTCAGGACTCCTCCACCCCCTTCAAACCCCAGGTCGTCCTTGGTCTCATATCACCGTGGACTTTGTGACCAGACTCCCCCCCTCCCATGGGAAGCCTGTAATCCTGACTACCGTGGATCGCTTCTCCAAGGTGGTGCATTTAGTGGCCCTCCCAAAGCTCCCCTCAGCCTTGGAGATGGCGGTCCTCTTGACAGATCACATGATCAAGGTCCACGGCATCCCCATTGACATCATGTCTGACCGGGGTCCACAGCTTACGTCACAGGTTTGGAAGGCCTTTTGTCAGACGCTGGGCACGACACTGAGTCTCTCATTCGGGAAACATCCTCAGAGCAACGGGCAGGTAGAGCACGCCAATCAGTCACTGGAGGCCACCCTGTGGTGCGTAGCAGCCGAGAACCCGGCTTCCTGGAGCTCACACCTGACCTGGGTGGAGTATTCCCTCAACTCGTCCGTTTCCACGGCCACAAGACTAACTACATTCGAGGCGTCCCTGGGTTACACTCCGCCTCTTCTTCCCATGACTGAGAGGGAGGTGTAGGTTCCATCCGTGGAGGCCCATGCTTGTTGCTGCCAACGCATCTGGAGGGCTACCCAGGCTGCCTGGGCACACACCATGGAACGCACACGGGCCACCACCGACAGGAAGCGGGTTCCGGTTCCCAAATAGACCATGGGACAGCAAGTCTGACTGGCAGCAAGTCAGGTCCCTCTGACGGAGAAATCTAATAAGCTGTCTCCCCACTTTCTAGGACCGTTTCTCATTGTCCGGATTGTAAATGACGCATCGGTTCAGCTGAGGCTCCCTCCTACTCTACGGGTGAACCTCACTTTCCATGTGTCCCACATTAAACCTCTCTCAGTCAGTCCTCTCTGCCCCCCCCCCCAAGCCGCCTCCTCCTCCCCGTATCATTGACGGTCACCCTGCTTACATGGTCCACCGGATTCTGGATGTTTGCTGTTTGGGCCGGGAATTGCAGTACCTGGTAGATTGGGAGGGCTACGGCCCGGAGGAATGATCCTGGACCCCCTCATCACGGGTTCTGGACAAGGAGATGCTGCGGGTCTTTCACCGAACCCACCCGGAGAAGCCCTCTGGACCGCCAGGAGGTGCTCCTAGAAGCGGGAGCCCTGTCATGGGCAGCGAGAGTGCGCTCCTCCCCTCCTGCCGCACATTCACTAACTCATCACTGCACCTGAGACAGAGGACACACCTGCGCCCACTCTTCAGCCAGCATACTTAAGGAGGCCTCCTCCGCGCAGTCAATGCTGGCTCATCTGGGTATACTGCCCTAAATTCAGGCAAGCAGGTCATTTTGAACAGGGCTTAGACATGCTGTCTAAACTGTTCTCTTTTCCTCTTGTTTCAGGTTGCGGCCATCGTGCGGGTGTGTCTCGGGACTGCGTGCGCTCTCCTGCCACCTCATCACCTTCCCAGCAACAAATCTTCGTTCTGTCAGGCACTTCAAGCTCATTCCCCCTTCCTTACTGGTTCATCTATTCCCCACTGGAGTCCTGCTGGTCCTCCCTCGGAGTCCCGAGTAAGTGGCAATTTGGCTCGCCCATATTTCCCACTCTGCTTCTCCGCTGACAGCTCTCACTTTCTCTCCACAGGTGGATTGAATCTTCTGGCGAGTGGCTGTTTATCTAATTGTGCGCTGTTTTCTACATTTAATAAACTATTGAACGTTCCCCCCTTGTGTGGTTCCTTCCTGTACTAGCATCGTGCACGTGAGCTATCAGCTTAACTATGACACATAAACATGTTCTGCATCAGTGACAACTGACTGACCAACCCCGTCATCATAATATGGCGCATAAAGTTACTGCAAAGATGCAAATACAATCAAATTCACAAATTTGCATCCCTGCGAGTTGATCATGATAGCTAATCAGCACTGATATTCTGCTGTCACCAGAGCGAGTATGAACAATGGAGAGTAAACTAGTTTGAGAATGACATCACCACTCACCAAAGACAGATGAACCAGCTGAAACAGAGTGTCTGTAGTTTGTATCCATCCATGAACTCCTTTCACTGATGTGCTAATGAGAGCTAGCAGCACCTAAAACTGGACACCAGCCAGCTTCAGTTTAGTGCTGAAAACAACTGTCATGCAAGTGCGGTTTCTGTGTCACAAGATCCCCTCTGGGGTGGAGAAGATAAGGACCCAATTGGGGAGGCAGAGTTGGCAAACCATGATTTATTAAGTAACTGAACAGAAAACAGAAAATAAAGCAGTGCATGGGATGAAACAAAAGCTAAGGCACAGCAGAACTCTGACAACAAGATAATTCTAGACAAGGGACGAACACACTGGCAATAAGCGTGTAACCACACCAACGAGACAAGGAAGCCACCACTGACAGAAAATGGCATGCACATATATAGACAGGGGAATTTTTAGCAAACAATGAGGAACAGGTGGGTACAATTAGGGGCAATCAGAGACAGCAAGGGGTGGCTATCGGCATGGAAAGCATAAGGAACTGAGACAAAAGGTAAACAGGAACACATGAGACATACCCATGGGCCCAGGGAATACACAACTATGGCAAATGATAATAACAAAAAAACAGAATCATACAACAGTAAACTCAAACCCAAGACCAAAAACAGAGAATAAAACATGACTGTGATAATGAATAATAATCAATACAGAGAATTCAAAAAACAACTGAACTGAGGCAGAGGAAACACAGAAAAACAAACTAACAAAGAGCGAGGACGTGACTGAACTCATGTCCTGAGAATAACAGAAAGGTCAAATATGAACATAAAGTGAGGACATGGGTACAGCCATGTCCAAACCTTTAAATTCTGGAGGAGGAGAGATATTTCCCAACTGCGTGCGCCGCCAGATAATGTTGTACACCTAAACATGACGGTGTTTTGGGAGATTTCCACAGCAGGTAAAGCAGCTGCAAGTTATGAAGGCAACTCTGCCCCTCTGCGAGGTTTTAGTTGCTCATGTTGAGAAACACAAATTTTCACTTCATGTTTTGTCTGAGCACACCATAAGAACCACAAAAACTACAAAAGATGGACCCAGTGGAATTCATAACTTCCAGGGCATAACCACACAGAAAATAGTGACACTCTCTCAATCCCAATTTTTGCTTCTGTGCAGTCCAATTAAAACCTGTAGATATCACCACAAAACAGCTGTACAAGGTGTAACTATGACTGAGGAATGTATGATATTTATTATACCACATATTTTCCCTTTCAAGCATTTTGATCTTATAGTTAAAGGCTTATTGTACTGGCAGTCCATGTCCCACTCATGCATGGAATTCATTTATACAATATATTATTTTCAGGTTAAACTTAAAAATGAGTTATATTCAGAATATGAGTACAGAGCATAATCTACCGTATTCATTCAAACAAAAAATGTAATTTTAAGTAATTTGTGGCCAGAGGGTTAAATGAGTTTTAATGGGGTTCTAAGATTGCGAGTGAAATTGAACTCATAACTTCCTTGCTCACACAGAACTGCTGCTTCTAGTGCCTGCAACCAATATGCTAAGAAACACACATCTCCCATCAAATAAAATAGTATTACATTATACATCTCTTTTTATGGCTTTGTTAGGGTGAACATTGTTGAATGCATTGTACTTAACAATAACCTTTGTGAAATGGGAAGCATTTCTCTGTGTATCTGTTGCATTCTGTTGTAATAATAGACCTGTGATATGTCCTAGGGTTTCATAAGCACACCTCTTAAACTGTGCTGGAGGGGTTGCCCAGCAGCAGCAGCGGCAGCAACAGCTTAATCTCCGGCCACCTCGGCTACAGTACCCACATTGACGTGGGTGTCACCAGGATAAATAGTAAGGGAAAAATTGCTAATTGCAGAGCTTGCTCCGGGGAGTCCCCAGGCAGAGCAGATAACACAAGTGCTTCAGTGGGGCCTTATCAATGAGTAATGAACTTGGCTGTCTTCCTTTACACTTGTGCATAAACAGAAAATATGGCTATACACAAGTTCCCCAGATAATGTACAACATCACCTCTAGGTAACGAAATAGATTTGTGGGAGTGAATGTCATGGTAAGGAGATTGGCTGTATTTTTTAGGTTAAGTGGTGGTTAACGTGTCAATTTGCACAGTGTGAAGATGGACTCTAGGGTGCTGGAAAGTGTTTGTCTTTCAGACACGCACTGTCTGTGTATATACATATAGTGGGGCAAACAAGTATTTAGTCAGCCACCAATTGTGCAAGTTCTCCCACTTAAAAGATGAGACAGGTCTCCAATTTTCATCATAGGTATACCTCAACTATGAGAGACAAAATGAGAAAAAAAAAATCCAGAAAATCACATTGAAGGATTTTTAATGAATTAATTGGTAAATTCCTCAGTAAAATAAGTATTTGGCCACCTACAAACAAGCAAGATTTCTGGCTCTCACAGACCTGTAATTTCTTCTTTAAGAGGCTCCTCTGTCCTCCACTCGTTACCTGTATTAATGGCACCTGTTTGAACTCGTTATCAGTATAAAAGACACCTGTCCACAACCTCAAACAGTCAGACTCCAAACTCCACTATGGCCAAGACCAAAGAGCTGTCAAAGGACACCAGAAACAAAATTGTAGACCTGCACCAGGCTGGGAAGATTGAATCTGCAATAGGTTAGCAGCTTGGTGTGAAGAAATCAACTGTGGGAGCAATTATTAGAAAATGGAAGACATACGAGACCACTGATAATCTCCCTCGATCTGGGGCTCCACGCAAGATCTCACCCCGTGGGGTCAAAATGATCACAAGAACAGTGAGCAAAAATCCCAGAACCACGTGGGGGGACCTAGTGAATGACCTGCAGAGAGCTGGGACCAAAGTAACAAAAGCTACATCAGAAACACACTACGCCGCCAGGGACTCAAATCCTGCAGTGCCAGACGTGTCCCCCTGCTTAAGCCAGTACATGTCCAGGCCCGTCTGAAGTTTGCTAGAGAGCATTTGGATGATCCAGAAGTGGATTGGGAGAATGTCATATGGTCAGATGAAACCAAAATAGAACTTTTTGGTAAAAACTCAACTTGTCGTGTTTGGAGGAGAAAGAACACCATACCTACTGTGAAGCATGGGGGTGGAAACATCATACTTTGGGGCTGTTTTTCTGCAAAGGGACCAGGACGACTGATCCGTGTAAAGGAAAGAATGAATGGGGCCATGTATCTTGAGATTTTGAGTGAAAACCTCCTTTCACCAGCAAGGGCATTGAAGATGAAATGTGGCTGGGTCTTTCAGCATGACAATGATCCCAAACACACCGCCCGGGCAACGAAGGAGTGGCTTCGTAAGAAGCATTTCCAGGTCCTGGAGTGGCCTAGCCAGTCTCCAGATCTCAACCCCATAGAAAATCTTTGGAGGGAGTTGAAAGTCTGTGTTGCCCAGCAACAGCCCCAAAACATCACTGCTCTAGAGGAGATCTGCATGGAGGAATGGGCCAAAATACCAGCAACAGTGTGTGAAAACGTTGTGAAAACTTACAGAAAACGTTCGACCTCTGTCATTGCCAACAAAGGGTATATAACAAAGTATTGAGATGAACTTTTGTTATTGACCAAATACTTATTTTACCAAGGAATTTACCAATTAATTCATTAAAAATCCTTCAGTGTGATTTTCTGGATTTTTTTTTCTCATTTTGTCTCTCATAGTTGAGGTATACCTATGATGAAAATTGGAGATCTGTTATCTTTTAAGTGGGAGAACTTGCACAATTGGTGGCTGACTAAATATTTTTTTACCCCACTGTATATATATATATATATATATATATATATATATATATATGTGTGTGTGTGTGTGTGTGTCTTTCCAATGAACAATACTCATCCTGGATGGATCACAGTAAAATATCTTCATGAAATACTGTACATTATAAGTAAATATCCATGAACAGGAAGAAGCACTAAAAATAAAAATCAGCGTTCTCTTATCCCAACATTGTGCTCAAAGTGACAGTGTACATTAACTTCAAATAAAGGCATTATTGTGGTTTCTGCCTACATTTTGTCTCTGATTAACAGCATGGTGTGCCAACTGCACAAGAAGCCTCGGAAAATGAGGTGTTGTCAGGAGAAACACTGCTCTGTGATAATTTGCTGTTATTTCTGCCTTCACTCATACAACATTTAACACACACAGTGGAAGTTGAAAGTGATGGTTATTCATTGAGCAATTTGTAACTGCATACATGTTAAATAATTCCTAAGCCATTAATGAATGAATGAGTAAACAAATCACCCACATGGGGAGTAGTCTATTATCTACATCATAAATTTCTCATCAAAAACACAGGATACCTGTCAGCTCTACCATTACCAAGCAATATATATATACAGTATATATACTATAATACTAGTTTGCAAACCTCTCTAAGGAAACTGTATCAAAAATAAATCTGCCTATTCTTGTTCCTGATGTATCAAATACTGCTAATGTGTCAGTGCTCATGTGCAACATTTAATCAAAAGGCATACTGAGAATGATGTCTCACTTCCAGTTTCTTTCATATTGTATAAACACTGTAAATGAGCACTTAATGCAAGGGCAGCTATTTCATTTCATTTCATGGGGGGACAATAAGCAGAGCATTTTCTGAGGAATAAATATTGAGTGGGACATACAGCGGATATAAAAAGTCTACACACCCCTGTTCAAATGCAAGGTTTTTGTAATGCAAAAGAAAAATGAGACCAAGATAAATCATTAAAAAAAAAATTTTTCCACCATTAATGTGACCTATAACCTGTACAACCCAAATGAAAAACAAACTGAAATCTTTTAGAATAGAATAGGCTTTATTGTCATTGTACAGTTGTAAGGGGAAAATATGAAAATAAAAAACTTACAATAACCTGGTTGCATAAATATGTACCCGCTGTTATAACTGGGGCTGTGTTTAGAATTAACCAATCACAAACTCATGTTAAATGGGAGTCAGCACACACTTGCCACCATTCAAAGTGTATCTGATTAACCCCAAATAAAGTTCAGCTGTTCTAGTAGGATTTTCCTAACATTTTTGTAGTCACATCTTACAGCACAAGCCATGGTCCACAGAGAGCTTCCAAAGCATCAAAGGGATCTCACTGTTCAAAGGTATCAGTCAGGAGAAGGGTAAAAAAGAATTTTCAAGGCATTAAATATACCATGGAACACAATGAAGACAGTCATCATCATCAAGTGGAAAAAATATGGCACAACAGTGACATTACCAAGAACTGGACATCCCTCCAAAACTGCTGAAAAGATGAGAAGAAAACTGGTCAGGGAGGCTGCCAAGAGGTTGACAGCAACATTGAATGAGCTGCAGCAATTTCTGGCAAGTACTGGCTGTTTAGTACATGTGACAGCAATCTCCTGTCTTCTTCACATGTCTGGGCATATGGGTAGGGTGGCAAGACGGAAGCCATATCTTACAAAGAAAAACATCCAAGCCCGGCTACATTTTGCAAAGACACATTTGAAATCTCCCAAACACGTGGGAAAATGTGTTATGGTCCGATGAAACCAAGGTTGAACTTTTTGGCCACAACTTCAAAAGGTATATTTGGCTCAAACACAACACTGCTCATCACCAAAGGAACACCATACCTACAGTGGAGCATGGTGGTGGAACCATCATTCTTTGGAGCTGTTTTTCTTCAGCTGGAACTGGGGTCTTAGTCAAGGTGGAGGGAATTATGAACAGTTTCAAATACCAGTCAGTGTTGGCACAAAGCCTTCAGGCTTCTGCTAGAAAGCTGAAGATGAAGAGGAACTTCATCTTTTAGCATGGCAATGACTCAAAGCACACATCCGAATCAAAAAAAGAATGGCTTCACCAGAAGAAGATTAAGGTTTTGAACTGGCCCAGCCAGAGAAAAGACCTGAATCCAATCGAACATCTGTGGGGTGATCTGAAGAGGGCTGTGTACAGGAGACACCCTCGCAATCTGACAGATTTGGGGCATCTTTGCAAAGAAGAGTGGGCAAATATTGCCACTTTTGGAGGCACTGCTGGGATTGCTATCTGCAGCCTCAAGCCAGGTGACGCCAATCCTGAAAATCAACAACCCAAGATCAATGTTCACCAGCCAGCCGACGTGCAACCTGTGAGGAGTCATGTGAGCCGAGAGGAGTCGCGTGAGCCAAGAGGAGCCATATGAGCTGTGAGGAGTCATGCGAACTGTAAGGAGCCATTGGGAGACGGGTCTGCTGCAAGGAGCTGTATGCCTATAGTCACATCAACCATTCCACTAGTCTACAGCTGCAGTGATTGCTTCAGTTATACAATGGCTGGGTGTCTACAGACTGTTCCAGTGTTCCAGTGAGTTGAACGGAAGGTCCTGAAAGCCAGGCACTAAAACTAAGGTACTGTGAAACATTCAACATGGTGGCTGAAAGAAAGCAACTAGTATGGGAGATAAAGAGGAGTTAGTACTTAGCTTAATAGCAGAGGAACTGCTTCTATTTGCACAGCACATTGTTATCAGGCTTGGACTCTTCTATGATAATTAAAGGTGATGAAGAAAGTTGATGTAACTACGATGTTCATATATGGTTAGTGAGAACTTAACTTACTAAAGAAGATGAAGGGTTTTCACAGCTACTAGAGCTGAGAGATACAGTTTTTGATCTTAAGGCTAGTCAAGCGATTGCCAAAGAGAACCTACTTGTAATTGCTGGTGCTGAGTACTCACCTGTTTCCTCCACACCTGATCAGCCCTCCGCCAAAGTGCCACACCTCCCGACACCTACTCAACATACTGATAATGCAGCACACAGTAGGGCTGATGCAATGCTCTCCTTAAGAGATTTGCAGTTCTTGCAGCGCTGAGAGTTTAAAATACACGGGGGTCAGGTGGGTGATCATTCATCTGACATCAGCTACAGCAGCCTGTGTAAACAGATTGAAGAGGGCCTGCGGAACAACCACAAAGAAAGTGAAATCACACAAGGCATCTTCCACATCATAAAGCCCGTTCATTTCAAAGATATGCTCATCAGCATGGAAAAAATGACACTGTCCGTACTGAAAAGTTTCATCCAGTCCCACCTGAGTGAGAGGAGCAGTACAGAGCTTTGTCGGGAGTTAATGAGCACCTGCCAACATGACAATGAGACTCCACAGCAGTTTCTCTATATAGTAATTGGACTTAAACAAAAGGTGCTGTTTGCTTTGAGGCATGTTACTGCTGATATTGAGTATGAGCAATGTAAGGTCCAAAATGTCTTTCTCATAACCATCTACCATGGCCTTGCTTCAAAATATGGTGATGTCAGAGCTGAATTGAAACCACTCGTCGTTGACCATAATGTATCAGAAGAAACGCTGCTGAAACAAGTGATCAAGGTCGTGAGTGAAGAGAATGAAACACGCCAGTTAGGTCATACCCCATGCCAGAAAGGGACAGCAGTCCAAAGTGCTCAGGTTGACACTGCACAAGAGGTTAAACAGGAAACAACCTCTGGATCCAAGAACAAAGATAAGAGCAAAATCATAGAAGATCTGACTGCTTAGGGTGAGGCTTTTACAAACATGGTTAAGTCCTTCATCCAATCAGGGTCCACTGAACCAATTGGTCACTACGCAGATCACAGATCCATATTCCACAAAGAAGTAAAATTACGTGGGTGTCCAAAATGTACAGAACAGAGTATTACAATCTGTGAACACTGTTTCTGCTGTGAAGAAACCGGACACAGGGCGGTGGGATGCTTGAGGAAACAGAGGCAGGAAGACTGGCCTCGGCCTTCAGCAATGAGACCACAAGGTGCCAGCGCTCAGAGGCAGTCCATCGATGGGGACAACAAAAAGCTAACCGAGATTAACAATGTGAACACCACCTGCACTGCCCTACCCCAAGAGATTCAGCCTGCATGTGCGACAATAGCTGAATTGGCAGGGAAGAAATGTCTACTCAAGTGCTATATGAATGGATATGCTACCACTGTGCTCTTTGATACAGGCTCACAAGTCAGTATCATGGACCACAAGTGGCGAAAGACATACTTGCCGAGACACAAACTTGAACCTCTGGAGGAGCTCCTTGAAGATGAACTTCTCAACCTCTTGGCAGTGACTGTAAAACGTGTGCCTTATGATGGATGGCTTGAGGTGACAGTGAATCTACCGGGTAACAGCGACTCTAATTTATCTATCTAGGTGTCATTTCTAGTAGAAAATGTGACACTTGAACCTCTGCTTTTGGGATTTAATGTGGTTGAACACCTTGTCAAAGTACAGAAGGATGGAGCAAGTGTTGGGCCCACCATTGTACGTCTGCTTTGTAGTGCTATGGAAATTGGAGCAGACAAGGCAACCTCAATTGCTAATCTCATCCAGACACAGCCAGTCAGGAGAGTTGAGGAGGCTATGCTCAAATAAGGGTGTCATGATGTTGTCGTCCTGGCAGGCCAAGTGACATAAGTAAGGTCTAAAGTGCCAGGTCACCTTGATCCAACTGAGCCTGTTGTGTTGTTCAAGCCCAACTGTGAGGAGACCAAACTACAACAGCTAGCTGTAGGAGATGGATTGGTGGAGATCTGCAACAAAGAGCATCCTTTCATCAGAGTGCCTATCACAAACCACACATGTCAGGATGTTGTCCTACGTGGAAAGACTGTGCTGAGGAGCATTCAACCCATAGACAAAATAATGAAAACAGACCAAAGTGAAAACACCAAACCACCTAGCAGCACTGAGGTTAACACTATCAACTCCCACACTCACCCAAACAGCAACCAACATGGGTCAACAGAAAAATGAGAACTCCTGTTGATCTAAGTCACCTGGAAGAGGTGTAGCAGGACATTGTGAAAAAGATGCTTTTTGAGGAGTCCCTGGCTTTTGCTCGCAGTAATGATGACATGGAACAAGTTCCGTGTGGCGCCGGAACTTCTGGTTCCGGCGCCACACGAGTTGGCTGCCTTTTGCAACAGCGGCTCAATTCTGAGTCTTTTTATCTTCCGTCTTCTTTCTGATCCGGTGATAACTTTCTGATCCGGCACACCTTTCACTCTATATATATCACGGACACACAGACCGCCCCAAAGGTCTCCCAAGTTGGTGGACGGAGCCTCTGTTTACAGCAGGAGACGATACAGCAGGGAAGAGCTAGCTAGCACTCAACCGCCACCCGGTGCTAATGGAGAAACTCGACATACCGGGAGAACTGAAGCGAAAACGACGCGGGTGCCGGGCTGGAGTTTAGGCGGCGTGCAAGAAATATAAGACAGAATAATAAAGAGCGATGGCAAGAACCAAGCAGACCGCCCGTAAATCTACTGGAGAAAAAGCCCCCAGGAAGCAGCTGGCCACCAAGGCTGCTCGGAAAAGCGCTCCAGCCATCAGCGGAGTGAAGAAGCCTCACCGTTACAGGCCCAGTACCGTGGCTCCGAGAGAGATCCGTCACTACCAGAAATCCACGGAGCTGCTCATCCGTAAGCTGCCCTTCCAGCGCCTGGTGAGGGAGATCGCTCAGGACTTCAAGACCGACCTGCGCTTCCAGAGCTCCACCGTCATGGCTCTGCAGGAGGTCAGCGAGGCCTACCTGGTGGGTCTCTTCGTGGACACCAACCTGTGCGCCATCCACACCAAGAGGGTCACCATCATGCCCAAAGACATCCAGCTGGCCCGCCGCATCCGCGGAGAGAGAGCTTAGACTTTCTGCTGCACATCCACCAACCACAATGCTCCGCACTGTGTGTCTATATATATATATATATATATACTGTATATATATATATATTAATATGTACATATGTATACTAGCTGCTCTTGTTTTTTCTTGCCTTCTGATTGTTGCTCTGAGTGTTGCTATCCCTGTGCTGTTGCAATCCTGGAATTTCCCCATTGTGGGACTAAAGGCTTATCTTATCTTATCTTATCTTATGGGATGTATTCCAAGCCTACAAATGTCCATAACACGGAAAGATGACATACCAGTCCAGAAATCAAACACCTCAGTGCCAAGGCCTCTTTGTCAGGGAGTGAAGGAATACATCCAGGATCTGCTGGCTAAGGGCTAGATTGTAAAATCAAAATCCCCATACTCAGCCCCAGTTGTGTGTGTCCACAAGAAGGATGGTACACTCAGGTTGTGTATCAACTACAGGCTCCTCAATCAGAAAATGGTACCTGACAGACACCCCCTGCCTCGCATCCAGGACCTGATGGACAGACTTGGTGGTTACAGCTGGTTTTTGATCCTTGACCAGGGAAAGGCATACAACCAAGCCTTCATAGCAGAAGGTTTACATCATCTGACAGCATTCAGTATGCCTTGGGGACTTTCTGAATAGGTCCGCATCCCTTTTGGCCTGACAAGTGCCCCGGCAACATTTCAACGGAGTATGGAGAAAATGCTGGACTCCTTGAGGGATGAGTACTGCATACCATACCTTGATGACATCCTCTGCTATGCTTGAACCTTTGAAGAACATGTGGAGGGACTGAGAAAAGTCCTTCAAGCCCTGCAACACCATGTGGTCAAGTTGAGATCGGCCAAGTATGAATTGTTCAAGCTGGAAATGTGGTATGTGGGACGGTTGGTGTCTGCTGCCGGTGTCCGAATTGATCCAAAGGATTTGGATGCTGTGCATGCACTGAGAGACAAGGCACCATCCACAATTGTTGATCTCTGGCACATACTTGGCTTCCTGAGCCACTAGAGGCCTACTTCCAAGACTTTGCAAGGTTAGCCAAATCACTATATGAGTTGCTACAGGTGAAAGATGGCATGACCACAGTCCCTCACAATAAACTCAGGAAAGAAGGAGGAAAGAGAAAAGTGGCCCAGTTGTCATCACGAACCCCAGTGATGTGGAAAGAAGAACATCAACAAGCACTATATAGGCTGACTGAGGCCCTGACAAGTCCCCCTTTTTTAGCCTACCTCGATTTCAACTCCTCCTTCACCATGCATACTGACACATCTGAGCAGGGACATGGAGCGGTCTTATACCAACAACAGAATGCGAAGACGAGAGTTATCGGTTACAGTTCAAGAACGGTCACTGCAGCCGAGAGAAACTACAGGCTTCACTTGGGAAAATTTGAATTTCTTGCCCTCAAGTGGTCCATCTGTGAAAAGTTCAGAGATTACTTAGTCTATGCACCATACTTCACAGTGTATACTGATAACAATCCCCTGACATATGTGCTCAGCACTGCCAAACTGAATGCTGTGGGCTACAGGTGGGTGGGTGAACTGTCGGACTTTAGATTTGACATAAAGTACCAACCAGGGAAAAGTAACATTGACGCTGATACACTTTCTCGCTGTCCCCTGGATGTTGACAAGTACATCACTCATTGCACAGAGGAGCTGCCCCAGGAGGTATTCTCCACCAGCTGGGATGGTAGCAGGAGCAGCAAAAATGGAGGAGGTCACCTGGGTTGCCGCCCTGGGCATGGCACACAAAATGTTGGGGTGCAACATCCCAGACCCCTACTGGCTTTTGACCCTGATGAGCTGGTTAGAGCTCATCAATCTGACCCTGCTATCGGAGACATTATGAAACGCAAAGAAACTAACAAGACACTGACCAATGAAATGAGACAAGGCATCAGTGGAATAGTCAAAAAGCTGATGCATAAGTGGGTCAAACTTCATTTAGAAAACAGACTCCTGTTTAGGAAAACAGGCCAGAGACAACAGTTTGTTCTACCTGCTCAATATAAGTCCCTTGTTCTCCGCCAACTACACAATGACATGGGCCATATTGGTGTTGAGAGTCTAAAACCTGGCAAGACTGTGTTTCTATTGGCCATATATGAAACAAGGGCATCAAAGACTATGTGCTCCTCTGTGCACTGAGTGATGTACTTGTCAATGTCTAGGGGGCAGCGAGAAATTGTATCAGCATCAATGTTACTTTTCCTTTGTTGGTAGTATAGCAGCAAAAATGGAGGAGGTTGCCTGGGTTGCCGCCCTGGGAATGGCACATGAAATGTCGGGGTGCAACATCCCAGACCCCGTACCGGCTTCTGACCCTGATGAGCTGGTTAGAGCTCAGCAATCTGACCCTGTTATCGGAGAGATTATGAAACTCAAAGAAACTAACAAGACACTGACAAATGAAATGAGACAAGGCATCAGTGGAATAGTCAAAAAGCTGATGCATGAGTGGGGCAAACTCCATTTAGAAAATGGACTCCTGCATAGGAAAACAGGCCAAAGACACCAGTTTGTCCTACCTGCTCAATACAAGTCCCTTGTTCTCCGCCAACTACACGATGACATAGGCCACACTGGTGTCGAGAGAGTTTTAAATCTGGCAAGACAGCACTTCTATTGTCCATATATGAAATGAGACATCGAAGACTATGTGCCTATATAAAACAGAAGAAACCAGCTACTCATGTAAGGGCTCCAATGGGCAGTATCACCACCACCTCACCCCTTGAGTTAGTCTCCATTGACTATCTACACCTGGAGTCCAGCAAAGGTGGCTATGAGTACATTCTTGTGGTAGCTGACCATTTCACAAGATTTGCCCAAGCCTATGCAACACATAATTAAATTTAATTCAAAAACCGGTGACACTGGAGCACACGCAGACTACGGGAAAAGAGCAGAAAGAGATGATTAGGGACAGAATCTCCACAAGAGGAGAATAAGATAGGGAGAACACTCTTACTGCTGTGAGCAGAGGAGCTGTGCAGGGAACTCCTGTGTGGGTCCAGGGAAACGGGGGAGACGGTTGACCTGGGTGAATGTCCACTGTCTTCTGGTCAGGAGAGCATGATCAGCCCCGGAATATGCAACCACGAAAGTGGCAGCAAACCTGAGAAGAGAGGAAGGCACGGGGAGTGAAAACACATATCAACTGAGAGAAAATAATATAATGTGGCTTAGATTCCTCGGTGGCAAACCTAACAGTCCAGCACTGAGTTCTTCACACGCTGGCTCTTAAATATGCAGGTCCATTAGGAAGCAGCAGGTGTGTAATCACACAGGTGCAAATAATACTCCGGAGCCGGGAAGACAGGAACAGGAGGGGAGGAGGAGCACATTTGCCTGTTCATCACACCTCCAGAAGTTGACTGGAGTTGGGCACTCCAGAACATCCCCATTTCACCCACAGAGCAATCCGGCAGAATGCTTTCACAGATTTTTATTACAAATGCTAAGGACCCTGACCAAGGAGAAGGACAGATGGAATGAACAACTCCCCCAAATAGTCCACGCATATAACTGTACATGTCATGAGTCAACAGGCTACTCACCCTTCTTCCTGTTGTATGGTCGCTACCCACGACTACCAGTGGATCTGTTGTTTAGACTGTCATTGAGGCAGCTCAGACCCCAGAGGCTATGCACAACAGTGGGCCAAAGTCATGACTGAAGCCTTTCTGATTGCATCAGAGAACTCCAAACAGTCAAGCACCAGAGGGAAAAAGTACTATGACCAGCGCATGCAAGGTGTCATTCTTAAACCAGGTGACAGAGTGCTTGTATGGAACTTGGAAGAGAGAGGTGGGCCTGGAAAATTAAGAGCTTATTGAGAAAAGACAATCTACATTGTAAAAGAGCAAATCCACAACAGCCCTGTATACAAAGTGGTGTCAGAAACACACACATCAAAGACATGTGTCCTACATTGAAACCTGCTGCATGTTGTAAATGACCTACCTGCAGACCTACCTCCAGTAGCAACAAAGACTACAACAAAGGGAGAGGAAAGAAAAGGTCATCACTTGCAGTGAATAAGAAACAATCTGATCCAACCCAGACAAGTGACACTAACTCTGATGATGACGAGAACCCCCATTATCAGTACTGGCTGAGAGTACGCCATCCAAATGACCAAAATCCAACTAAAAAAGTACTTACCTGGAATACACCACAAAGCAGCCACCATGAAGGACCTGAAAAAGAAAGACAATTCAGAGCTGAGATACCAGAGAATGAAATGAATGGAAACAGAGAGTTGGAGAACAGGGCAGAGGAGCAAGACTCATCAGAAGAGGTGGAAGCAGCAGAGAACGAAAGTGAGCCGGGACCAGGCATGCCCCCAGCACTGAACCTGACCCCCACAACTAATAACAATACACAGCCAGTGAGAAGGTCAGCTCGAGAAAGATGACCCCCACAACTGTCCAGAGTTTGGTCAGCCTACCTACCAACCTCACGCTGGTGTCAACACTCTCACAGTCCCTTGTGTATTGCTAATGTATGCCCCAATATACTGTTTTCCATAGCCCTACCACACATTTCCCTATCCTACTTTTATGCCCTACTTACCTGGCCTAGGTGCAGGCTTAGTTTGAGCACTTGCACATTCTCATTGGTTATGTGGTTTTGATTATATGGTTTACACTATGGGTTTTGAGGGAATATCGGGAGCCATTCTTTTTTTGTCAGAGAACACGTGACGTCCACTGTGAGTGTGATCACATTTGTGATTGTATTTTATTTAATATGCAATGTATTAGTACTTCCCCATATTGGTCAACCTATTTTTCCAGCTGCTACACAGTAATATTGTAGTTTTCCATGTTCTTAGTAGTTTTAGCTTCCAACCAGTAGATGGCAGTGTGGTGCCTTATTGGCATCACTAAACCTGGTTTTAATGCTAGAAGGGCTGCGTTCTTCCTGTTTCTGCTGAGCCAGACATGATGGAAGACACACTTTTCCCCGCCTGACTTTGTTCTGCAGTTTTCAGGTTAGTAAACTGTGAATAAAGCCAACTAACTAATGTAAACTACGGTGCAATACTAATGAACGTATAGGGAAGAGGTTGACATGAAAAAAATGTGAATATATTCGTGTGAACTGAGGGAAAAGAATTTTCAGAAGTGTGTGTGTTAGTTATAAAGGTGGTGTGCTGAGATGTCCGTGGTTTGTTAGCGATGACTCTCTCCGCTCTGTTAATGAAGTGCCATGGTAATATCACTTTATTTTGGGCTCCCTAAACATTTCTTTGATGTTTATAATGTGTCTTTAAGGTGTGAATTTGTGTTGTGTAAGGTTAAAATGTTAATTCATGCACTTTTCTGAAGTTAAAACGTAAGAACTTGGTTAAAATAATTATTTCATCCAGTGAAAAAGGTTAAAATAAGTCAGCTCATGCATTTAGAAAGAGTTAAACACCAGTGTTGGAACTGTGATTTTATTTTATGTACAAAGGTCATATATGAGTGATAGCAAAAGCTACAGTATATTCTGTTTCAAAGACAGTATCTGTATATAAGCTGAATGGGAACACCTGTGAGAATGACATGACATGTATTTTGAATGTTTTTTTTGTGGTTATATGGAAAATGCAAAAGCAAAAGACAATGTAAGAAAAGAGGGATGATTTATTTTTGTTGAAACATTTGTGAATGAATGTGCTCTCTTCCTGCTGAGCCAAACATGATGGAAGACACACTTTTGCCCTACCTGACTTTGTTCTGCCGTTTTCAGGGGAATACAGCACACCAACCACTATTACTATAATCTGATTACGAGGCCCGAGCCCGGGACTTGTAACACCACATCAAGATATGCCACGCTGATAGACTCCTTCCCAAAAAGACTGAGTGCTGAGCCAAAGCCAAAGGTGCTGCAACAAAATATTAGTTTAAGGGTGTGCATATTTATGCAACCAGGTTATTGTAAGCTTTTTATTTTTTATTTTTCTCCTTAAAAGATTTCAGTTTGTTTTTCAATTGGGTTGAACAGGTTATAGGTCACATTAATGGTGGAAAAAGTTTTGAAATTATTTATCTTCGTCTCATTTTTTCACATCACAAAAACCTGGCATTTGAACAGGGGTGTGTAGACTTTTTATATCCACTGTATATATTAATTTGTAAAGGTGGAAGTTGGAAGTTACAGCCAGGTCGATGTTCCCACAGCTCAGAGGAGAAGGCAAAGGTACTGAACTCAGAGTATGGGTCATATTGGGCCATTTTTTTTTCTCATTACAGATTTTGAGACAGCGCACATGCAAACAAAGCATTTTTTTTTTTTATAGATGCACTAATCGGAGCATTATGCTCAAAATCAGCAGTTCCCTACACTATCTAATGACAAAAATGCCCACTAAGCTTGTTGGGGTTTACAGTAACTTCAATAAAAAACACACACACACACACACACACACAACACAACACAACAGTGTATATGGGTCATTCCATTGAGTTTGGTCACAGTTAAGCCTGCTTCATGCTACACCTCTGCTGTCCACGTACACGTAACCGGAAACCACGTGTGACAAAATTTATGTCATTGTCTCCACTCCGCTAGTGTCCGGAGTGCTCAACCACGGACGACCACGTGCAGCCCAAATTTTGTGACCGCGCCGCGTGTCTATGACCTGAACGCGCTGAAAAGCGCATGCACAAGACTGAACGTCCCATTCACGAAGTGGCGATTAGTGATGTTCGATACCACTGATTTCCTTTCCGATCCAATACTGAGTAAAATTCAGGCTGGTATCGGCAATACTGATACCAATACCGATATTTTTTGCGACTACACCTAATATGTCTTTTAAATCTAAAAAAATGCATGACGCACTTACCCAGGCAGAAGAAAAAGTAGTCCCACCAACCGCGTGTCACTTAGACAACATCTCACTAGTTTAGTTACTTTTCACCATGTTTCTGTTAAGGATATATACTGTATATGTATACTCGCTGCTCTTGTTTTTCTTTGTTTTAAGAAAGAATGTTTACAGTTTTATGAGAAGGTTGCTGGCATGTAACAATCATCTTATATCAGCAATTGTCAACTCGTCACTCACACTTCACTCCAGCATTTGGAAGTGGTGACGTTCCATTTTATACTGAGTCCAATATTGTATGTTATTGTTGTTACAAGAGCGCCGAGTGTCTGCTGATCTGTATATACTTTTATTTATTTATTTATTTATTTATTTTCTACTCGTTTTAGTTCTGCATTTATTATGAACCCTGAGTTTGAAATAAACATTTGAATTTGAATTTGAATTTTCTCTTGCCTTCTGATTATTGCTCTGAGTGTTGCTATCCCTGTGCTGTTGCAATCCTGGAATTTCCCCATTGTGGGACTAACAAAGGCTTATCTTATCTTACACTGAACCGCAAAAAAAAGTCACCCTTTTTCAAAATTGGTAATCAGTTTAATTCACATAAATGTAAACAACAAAATAATTTGCGGAATGATTTTAAAATGGACATGTTTGATCATCAGCATTTAGAGATAAAGTTCCATGAGTTTCAAGTGAAAGTGATGACAGGTGGCGCTACAGCGCGATCTCAAAGTCAATAGCGTGTATGACCTCCCTGGGCGTTGAATACAGCGTTACATCGTCTGTACATGGAGTGGATGAGACGGTTGATGAAGGCCATAGGAACTTGGGCCCATACTCGCTGATACGCCTGACTGAGTTGAGCTGCAGTTGTCGGCCTTGGTCGAACGTCATTGAGTCTCCTCTGAATCTCGTCCCACAAGTGTTCAATCGGGTTTAGGTCAGGACTGAGGGCAGGCCATGGAAGAGTCTGTATCCCATGTTGATGGAGGAAGTCTCTCGTTGCTCTGGCAGTATGGGCACGAGCGTTGTCCTGCTGGAAGATGTGGTTTCCATGACGACCAAAATGGGGTACGATGAAGGGTCTCAGCGCTTGATCAATGTAGCGGGCAGCTGTAACACCGTTGCCTCTACCATGACCGATATTCTGGAACACCATAGGTCCTAGTTTGTGGTTCAGAGCAATAGCACCCCATACCATGATGCTCGGACCTCCCCACGAGTCTCTTTCCTGAACACACCCATCTGCAAAACGCTCCCCTCGTCTTCGCCACACTCTCATTCTGCCATCAGCTGTCGAGATGCAGTATCGGCTTTCGTCAGAGAAGACTACAGTCCGCCAGTCCCGGTTACGCCAGTTCCGATGCAGTGTAGCCCACTGGAGACGAGTGCGACGATGTCGAACAGTGAGGATCGGACCCGTGTAAGGCCTGTGACATCTGACATTTCTCTGCCTCAAACGCCTGTGCACTGTGTCGTCGCTGATTAGTCTCTGATGACTGCCAATGGTTGTCCGTGCAGTTTCTGTAGCTCTGGCGAAGTGGTTTTGCAGGTGGTGTCGGACGATCTGTCGATCTTGCCTCAACGTTGTAACAGGCGGTCTGCCACTACGAGGACGATCAGCTGTGCTTCCAGTGGCTTGGACACGTTGCTGCAGGCGGTATATTGTTTGGACATGAACATTGAAGTGATTGGCAACATGTCTTGCAGTCTGGCCGGCATGGAGTCTTCCCAGGGCTTGGTCTCTCTGCTCCCTTGTCAGTCGTGGCATGTCGCTGCAGTCGAATCGCGAGTGATTTGGGGCATGTTCGGTGGCTCTTTTTATAGGGACGACACCTCAGAATGCACGTGCATTGTCACTTTCAGGAAAAGCGCACAGCAACCGTACCCCATCATTACTTTATTGACTGCGTTTTGGCGATGTGTTTTTGGTATCAATTACAGAATCTGAAAGCAAATTTTCCTGACCAATAGCTTCGAACCACGTCTAGCAAGAACATAAAATGATTTTAAAAAATCAAAATTAAAACGAAACTTATATTACCAAAACTTTAGTAGGGTGACGTTTCTTTTGCGGTTGAGTATATCTTATCTTATACCTTACCTCAAATGACTTAAGTATCAAAAGTATCGATATTTTGATTTGAGTATCGATTTTAGAGCATAAAGATCCGGTATCGGAGGTATCGATATTTCAGGATCGATCCGCACATCACTAGTGGCGATGTCGACACAGCATACATCAGTAGACAAAGAAGACAACAAGGAGGCGGAAAACAAGAATAAAAACATACATGAATCACACATACATACTTTCTTTCACAGCGGCAGCAGCATCTTCGTGGAAAAGGAGTGAAAACCGGGAAGTCAAACAGCAGAAATGGACTCTATATTTGAAGAGAAACTTTGTGAAGAAGTCCGCCGTTTCTTCGTTGGTGAAAATCCTGGCACATCAGCGCCTTGGCGCTACCTATCAGGCGGGAGTTAAACTACAAATGATGGTTGTGCGCATGCATCAACCGGTTGGCCTGGGTAGATGAAAAAAGTGAGCATGAGCAGCGCCACGTGCGTGCCGGGCTCGTCCAAAGCGTACGCGGACCACAGCGGACTAGAGGGAAATGTAGCATGAAGCAGGCTTTACCTACGACGCTAACCACTATAATACATTTTGCAAATCAAGCTGAATCCAAATTTAGCTTCGTTCCAAGGAATCATTGCACCATATAGAGATAAACTGATGACCAAACAGCGCATGGAGTAATCGATCACCTTTTGAAAAATCAATGTCAAATGGGGTTTTTTAGGAGTTTGAGTGGAGTACAAAGTGTGACATTTTATTGCGATGCTCAGAAGAATCAGTGGGAAATGTTGCTAAATCAAGATTAGGGCTCCTCTTCCCGCCTAGATATACAGAAACGGTACACCTACCAACAACCAAATTCAGAGATTAGATGTCATGATTGCAATTCTGGTACCGAGTTTCAAATCTGGAGTGGAAGGGCGTAATGCATCCAGTCCAAATTAGTTATGAGCGTCAGCTGATCGTGTGAACAAAAATAGTCAAGTGATCTTGTCATTTATGTCGTCGTAAAATTTGTTGTTAATGAAACAACAAAAGGAAAGTACATTTCCGGTATGCACAGTTGTAAGCAGATGAAAAATTATGATATTCTCGATGAACAAGGATTTCCTGTCAAATGTGGGTTCGCCCGACTCGCTAACTTTTTCCATGAAAGCACTGTGCATTTTTCATTATATACTAATAGATTTTGCGACATCACATCTCTACCCACTTACGGCGGCTTGGTCACGAGAAGGAGTCAAGATGGCAGCTGGAGATGACGCAGGTGAGTTTTCATCCACAAAATGTCAAAATGTTACGATCAGCGCCAGCGATTTGTCAATTTACGGGAGACACAATAAATCAGTAATTTCAGCTAAAGCTTGGTGAACTTAGCTACCTTGAACAATATTGGTTCAATTGTGGAAAATGAGTGATTCAGCAGAGGTCCAGTGCTATTTCAAGCTCCAGTTTCTGTAATCTCCAGCTCGATCGTAACTTTGTTACAACAACAACTCATTCTGTTCTGTCGGGAGTTATGATCATTACCCGAACCGGGCTGATTTGAAGGAGTAATTTGTTGGTCATACAAAATTTTATTTTATTTTAATTTTTCAAGTGTTGACATGACTTAAACTGCTCAGAACCGGTCAAATAATATGCTCATGCTGTACGTAATCGTATGCAGTGTACGCTCGTCACTTGACATGATGAGTGACTGTCAAGAGTTACCTACTTCTGCATAAATTTTCCTGGATTCGTGAAAAATTCTTAATTGCACTGAGTCTGCTGTATAAGGCTCTATAGCACTCAGCAGTGCTGATTTATTACCTTCACTTTATTCAAGTATTTGGCCAGCTCCTTCTATTCCTTGTGGTTGAATGTGTGTAACGGTACAGAGGTTGACTGGATTTTTTTTCATGTTGGGTTGGACTGGGGTCACAAAAGTCTGTTCTGTGCCACGTCAATGTTCCCGCTGAAGGTATAAAAAAAAAAAAAAAAAAGGAAAAAGCAATGATTTGAAAAAACTGAAGGGATGATATGGGCCTCATGTGAACTGATCTGTTTCCCCTAGACCAGAAGCCTTTATATATGCATGGATTGCAGATTTGTTTCAGGTCAATGTTGCACACAACTTTGTTAGGTACAATAATACATTCAGAGCAGCAGAGTCAGGTGATAATCATTTTCTGTGACTAACAGGTTCTGTTTGTATACTGAAAGCAGTTTACCATTCATCATCTTTGGTCATTGTTACTAACAACCACAGTCCTATAATTACCTCTTTACTAGCAGTGTATCATATTTTTATCTTGTGCATTGCTGTATGAAAAACACACGCATTAATAAATAAAATGACCTCATTGTTGGAGAAAAATAATTATTTCTGATTTTTTTCTAAGCATGTCACACATTTTGTCCCAACTCCATGGACTGACCCATATGACATTATAGTCACCACCGAAATTAAGAAACAGCAGAGAAAAACAACAACTTTTTTCTTACCTTCATGCTTATTTGTGAAGAGATGGTACAGGGAGGATGAGGTGATCTTAGCCTGGGAAAAAGCTCCTTTCATACTGTGATACATAGCCTAAAGGTCACTCAGGAAAATAAATTCCCCATTACTGTCCACCGGCAGTATCTACTAGCAACAGGTATGCTAACACCACCAAGTCCTCTGGTGCTGCTACCTGTAGTCCTGACCCCACTGGGGGTCTCCATGTTGTTGCGTTACATCCGCCGAAAGCTTTGGCCCGTTATTGTCTGACTGATCGTCTGGCTTATAGAAGTTTAGTAATGCCGCCTGTATCTTGGCCATTTTATCAGCCTGCCTTGGAGCTCAGTCAAACTGCCCAGTGTGCTTCCTGAAGCGTTGCCTCCTTTTTTTCCCTGTCTCCTAAGATTTGATTTATCTTTTTTTTTTATTTTAAATGAATAAAGACTAACAACACAGATGACATAAAATAAATGAAACAGTGATTTAGTGTCAGTGCATTTCTGTGTATGTTTCCGTGCACTTCACTCACTCTTTCTTGACATCTTCAGATGAAATAAAAAGCCAATGACCACATACTATGTGAACAGACACCACATTCCTTTTCGGTGCAAGCCGCTTCAATTTTTCCACTGTGTTCTCCAGCTTCTGAACACTGGTGTGAGTGTGCTGCTTGGGTGTGGAGTCACGTGACCACGTACATAGGGCCAATTTTAAAGAGGGAGTACATGAAAGCTCTTAAACAGGGAGATGGTAAAAACAAGCAAACAGAACTCCAGCGTATCATGATTTATTTACAGAAAACTTAAAGAAACAAAAGGACTGCAGGTGGGCTGAAAATAACTGAGGATATGGTCAGAAAATAAACTTATTGAAATGCACATGATACCAGCAAGGGCAGCAACACAAAACTGCATTAACAACATTAATGATACCACACTAGACACAGACAGAGCCCAGAATATATAGACAGGGGGATAATTAACACAACACAGAACAGGTGGGCACAATCAAGGGCAGCAGGGAAATGGCTGCAGGTTAGGAGCACAGGATGGGTGGAGCTGTGCAGGCAAACACAGGCAGGGAATGCACGTGAAGCATAACAATGAACAATACAGGAGGAATACAGAGAGGCCAGTGGCTATGAGGAGCTGGAACAGTAGGTAAATAGATACACACAACGCCTCAGGACCAGACAAGGGGATGACACAGAAGACAATGACAGAGGACCCAAGGAAGACACAGAAGGCAAATAATGCAAACAATAATTATAAATAATCCCAGAAAAGCAATGAATAAACATAAAAAGTGGGCTTGATCCTGTGATCAAGCTCAGACTATGACAGTGTATTTTTAAGGCCTGTCCACCATCCCACACTCTTTGTGCGTATTTAAGCAGGTTTGAAAGGGCAAAACACTATGAAATGCAGCAATGTTACCATCTTTGACACAGTGTATGTGTTCATATTTGGAGGATGGGAGCATATAACATAGACTTTGTATTTGTTGAAGGACTTACTGTACCTAACCATATGTTCCAATGCCTAAAACCTAATCAAATTTTTAAGAAACCTTTTTGTCTTTAGACCTAACCATTTGCTGAAATAGAGATTGAAATTAATAAGAATGTGTGGCCGACACACATTGTGGGCTCACGTTGCCACAGAGACAGGACTGCATGTGTATTGTGGGGTGTCACGTCTGCAAGGACAAGAGGACTCGAATCTGCAGAAGATAACAAGGAAGTGTGAGATTTGTCTCTTTGTCCCACAGAAGATGCCCCGGAGAGTATTCCGGTTCATCAGGAAATGAGAGACAATAGGTGAAGCTTCAAAGGGATGCTTTGTAACTATGTTTACTGAAGACACCATGTGACTTGAATCCTGATGCTGGAAATGTATATAAGGGGTGTTGAGATATGATTCTTTCTCTTTCCTGCTTTGAGAATGCTGGAAGTTGTGTTCTGTCAAATAAAGCTGGTTTATGACTAAACGCAGCCTCGTCATTTGAGCACACACTTCTACACTGGTGACCTACGACGGAAAATGAGCACACAGAATTCTCCCGAGCAGGGCTCGGCGGAAGCCAGCCTGGTGGCCGCCTCCACGATCCGGCTGCCTGATTTCTGGCAGCACAGCCCGCGCTCATGGTTTAGCGCAGTCGAGGCGCAGTTCAACCTCCGGAGAATCTCCAGCGACGACACAAGATTCTACCACGTGGTAGCGAAGCTGGACAGTGACACGGTCCAGAGAGTGGAGGATCTGGTTAACCATCCACCAGACAGCGACAAGTACAGCGCATTGAAGGACGCGCTGATCAACCATTTCACCCCCTCAGTCCAACAACGAGCAGAGGGGCTCCTGGCGCTGACGGAGGCAGAAAACGATAGACCTGCGGACCTGATGGTGAAGATGCTGCAGCTCAAAGCCTCTGAGGATGGCGAATTCATTTTCGCCCACCTTTTCCTTCGAACCCTACCACCAGCAGTGAGAGTGGCCCTGGCAGAGTCACCCCGATTGGCCAGGCGAGACTACCATGGGTTGAGCAAGGAGGCGCAGAGGTTGGTCGACGCCCACAAGCGGAACGCGGTTTCGGCTGCAGCGGCCAGTCCGGGAACAGCGTCCGGAGACAGCACAGGTCCAGCGGCCGTGGCGCCAGACGCACCAACGACGGCGGCGACGGGAGCCAGACAACGCGGAGCGGAGAACGGCTCGTGCTTCTACCACCGCCGTTTTGCAGAGAGAGCGCACAGGTGCGTCCCACCGTGCAATTTTAAGCGCCAGGGAAACGCCAAGACTGAGGGCCGGTAGCAGCTGCGACCCTCGGCAACGAGAACAGGCTGCTTTACCTGACGGATGCACGCTCGGGGAAACAGTTCCTCGTGGACACGGGCTCTCAGCTGAGCTTCGTCACACCCACCTACGCGGAACGGCTGTCGCCTTCTAAAGCCCCCTGGGTGTCAGTGTCAGCAGCGAACGGCTCCACGATTAAAACGTTTGGTGAGAGGACCATGCTTCTGTCCTTACAGGGCCGTTCATTTGAGTGGACATTTATTGTAGCAGCAGTCAGTTTCAACATGTTAGGGGCTGATTTTTTGTGCTCACATGGTTTATTGGTTGACCTTGCTAATAGACGTCTGATTAATGCACTGTCCTTTCATTCTATTCCCTGCACAGCTCGGGTGGCCCCGCCAACTGCACATGCCAGCGTCTCAGCTGCGGGTGGTAAGTTTCACACTTTGCTTGCTCAGTTTCCAGCACTCACAGTCCCCACGTTTTCGGCAACGGTGGCCAAACATGGGGTAGAACATTTCATAACAACCACAGGCCCTCCCGTTTTTGCAAAAGCTCGGCGCTTGGACCCAGCTAAACTGGCCATCGCGCGCGAGGAGTTCACTAATCTGGAAAAACTGGGCATTGTTAGACGCTCCAAGAGCTCTTGGGCTTCGCCGTTACACATGGTCCCCAAGGCCGACGGCTCGTGGCGACCTTGCGGCGATTTCCGCAGGTTGAACAACGTTTCAGCTCATGACCGCTACCCGATTCCGCACATTCAGGATTTTTCTGTTCATTTGGCGGGGGCGCGCATTTTTTCTAAAATAGACTTGGTGCGCGGCTATTACCAGGTTCCAGTGCACGCGCAGGATGTACCCAAAACAGCGGTCATAACTCCTTTCGGCCTTTTTGAGTTCTTGCGCATGCCTTTTGGCCTCAAGGGGGCCGCGCAGACTTTCCAACGCATGATGGATGCAGTTTTACGCGACCTGCCTTTCGTGTTCGTTTATTTGGACGATATTTTGGTAGCCAGCGCGTCCGAAGGCGAACATGAAAAACACCTCACAGCAGTTTTCCAGAGGCTGGCAGAGCACGGGTTAATAGTTAACCCAGCGAAGTGCCAGTTTGGGGTGGCGCAGATTGATTTTTTGGGACATCGCATTTCGGCAGAGGGAGCAGTTCCCCTTCCAAATAAAGTGCGTGCCATAACGGATTTTCCGCAACCTCAAACGGTCAAGGCGCTTCAGGAGTTTCTAGGGATGGTTAATTTTTACAACCGATTCCTCCCAAGCGCAGCACGACTCATGCAGCCATTGTACACTGCGTTAAAAAAACAAAAGCCCGCAAATAAAGTTGAATGGTCTCCGGAGCGGGAGCGCGCTTTTGCCCAGGTCAAATCAGCCCTGGCAAACGCAGTTTTGTTAGCGCACCCAGTTCCAACGGCCCGCATGGTGCTCACCACTGACGCTTCCGATGTAGCGGTGGGGGCGGTAGTTGAACAGTTCGTGGCAGGTACCTGGCAACCCCTCGCGTTTTTCAGCAGGACCTTGCGCGATAGTGAACGGAAATACAGCGCGTTTGACAGGGAGCTTTTGGCCCTACACTTGGCCATCCGTCATTTTCAGTTCTGGTTAGAGGGGCGACATTTCACCGCTTTTGTGGATCATAAACCGCTAACGTTTGCGATGGCCAAAATTTCAGAACCCTGGTCAGGCCGGCAACAAAGGCAACTAGCCGCAATATCGGAGTTCACTACTGATATGTAGTGAACATGGGCTGCACGGTGGCGCAGTGGTTAGCACTGCGGCAGCACAGTTTACCCTTGGCCGGGGGATTGTGGGGATCGTGGGTTCGATCCCAGCCCCCGACCAACAGTGATCTGTGTGGAGTTTGCATGTTCTCCCCGTGTTGCGTGGGTTTACTCCGGGATTTCTCCGGTTTCCTCCCACATGCCAAAAACATGCATGTTAGGTTAATTGGCTGTTCTAAATTGTCCCTAGATATCTGTTTCCTATAGGCCCTTAGAATAGAGGGTTAGTATTAATGAAAGCGCTTTGAGTGGTCTTTGTGACTAGAAAAGCGCTATATAAGTGCAGGTTAGTTAGTTAGTTAGTTAGTGATATTCAGCATGTCGCGGGTAAACACAATGTTGTGGCTGACTGCCTCTCGCGTGCAGTAGCACCGCCAAGCCCCATAGGGGCAGACTCTGTAGCCATGGCCGCGGGCCCGGGCAGCGACGCGGGAGCGCGTGCAGCCCCGGTCTGTGTTGGGTTAGATTATGCAGCCATGGCAGCGGAGCAGGTTAACGACGCGGACGTGCGCGTGCTCCAGTCTGGACCAACAGGGTTAAGGCTGGAGCACAGGGTGCAACAAGACGGTATGCCCCCGCTAATCTGCGATGTCTCCACGGGACGGCCCCGCCCCGTGGTTCCAGCCGCGTGGCGTCGCCGTGTTTTTGACTTGGTCCATTCTCTCGCGCACCCGGGGGTGCGCGCATCGATCAAATTGGTGGGGGAGAAATTTGTTTGGCCTGGGTTGCGCAAACAGGTCAAGGAATGGGCAGCAGCCTGCGTAGTGTGTCAGCGAGCCAAAATACACAGACACACTAAGGCCCCGTTAGAGCCTTTTCACATCCCCGCTAAGCGTTTTGATCATGTGCACATTGACCTGGTCGGCCCGCTTCCGTTATCACACGGGCACACACATCTTTTGACGATGGTAGACCGCACCACGCGCTGGCCAGAGGCGATTCCTCTGACATCAACCACAGCGGAAGAAGTTGCGCGAGCATTTTTAGCAACGTGGGTTGCGCGTTTTGGTGTACCGTCGGACATAACGTCCGACAGGGGTCCCCAATTTATTTCCGAGCTATGGTCATTGATGGCCCGCAGCTTGGGGGTGAAGATTCATCGCACTACCGCGTATAACCCCCAGGCTAATGGTTTATGCGAACGCTTTCACAGGTCATTGAAAGCAGCCCTCAGAGCGTCGCTAACGGATACAAATTGGGTAGACAAACTTCCATGGGTCTTATTGGGGTTGCGTTCTGCACCTAAGGAAGATTTGCATGCTTCCCCGGCTGAATTAGTTTTTGCACAACCGCTCCGTTTGCCGGGGGAATTTCTTCCCGATAATCCCGCACCTAATGGCCCCCCCGCTCAGCCGTGGCAGAACGGCTCAGGAGCAAACACGCTCCCTGGCCCAGTCCATCACAGTTTCCCACACGTTTTTGTGCCAAAGGCTTTAAAAAATGCGGAGTTTGTTTTTGTCAAACATGATGCTCAGCGTCCAAGTTTGCGGCCGTTTTACGACGGACCATTTCGAGTGCTGGAGACCGGGCAGAAGCATTTTCTGCTAGATTTAGGGGGCAGAAGGGAGCTGATTTGCATAAACAGGCTCAAACCCGCTTTTGTTCTGGCTGACGAGGAGGTGCAGCTCGCGAGGCCCCCCCACCGTGGCAGGCCGCCGAGAGGACATTCTCCAAAGTCTTCACAGAAAGGTGTTAACAGCTTTAATCCACAGGTGCAGAGAGATGTTGCAGGTGCAGCCAAGCCAGTTTGCAGCAGATTCGGCAGAAGGTTAAAACCTAGGCAGTTGGTGGATTGATTAGCGATGTATGGAGTACTTTGTGTTTTCCTTTTTTTTTTTCTGTTATGCCATGCAGGTTCTGCCTTACTAGACGTTTTGGGGGGGGGGGGTAGTGTGGCCGACACACATTGTGTGCTCACGTTGCCACAGAGACAGGACTGCATGTGTATTGTGGGGTGTCACGTCTGCAAGGACAAGAGGACTCGAATCTGCAGAAGATAACAAGGAAGTGTGAGATTTGTCTCTTTGTCCCACAGAAGATGCCCCGGAGAGTATTCCGGTTCATCAGGAAATGAGAGACAATAGGTGAAGCTTCAAAGGGATGCTTTGTAACTGTATGTTTACTGAAGACACCATGTGACTTGAATCCTGATGCTGGAAATGTATATAAGGGGTGTTGAGATATGATTCTTTCTCTTTTCTGCTTTGAGAATGCTAGAAGTTGTGTTCTGTCAAATAAAGCTGGTTTATGACTAAACGCAGCCTCGTCATTTGAGCACACACTTCTACAAATGATAATTTTTTTTTTTTTAAGACGCACTCCAGTTCCTCTAAAACCACCTCAAAAACAAATGTACATTGCCCCAAATAGTATATTGTGGCATTTTACCCACAAAAAAACTTCAATTGCCTTAGAATTACTTGGAAAGAGCTTTTAAATCTTTCACCTACTTCAGTATGTGCGGATCTATGAATATTCTAATTAGCAGCCTGCAGGGCTTGCACGTGATTGGTCACAGCAACTCCTGGCTGCTAGTCTTTTCACGACGCTTCTGGATGTTACACTTTTTGCCTGTATCTTCCAAAGTAAAAAGCAAAACATTTTACTGAAAACGGTTGAGGCAAGAGATAATGTGTAGTTGCCAAATATGTGTTTACTCTTTACTAACAATCAGTCCCTCGTCCGCTGGCGACTGAGCAGAGAGGGGAGAGGGGGGCACCCGATTTGACTGTGGCCACTCTCAGCTCACAGTGCGGCGCTCGTCTGCCTGTGAAGTGAGCTGAGAGCAGCTCGATTTGAATGTGGCTGTGCGAGACTGAGGTCAAATCCCCCCTCCCCCGCCACCACCACCACCACCTCTCTGCCTCTCGCTGCTGCTACCCCAATCCGCTCTGCCTCAGTCCTGATACACCTCGGGTCCTCCCTCTTCCCCTGAGGTAGCCAAGAGTATCCATCTGATATCTTATAACAAATCAAGCTAAGCAGAAATGCTTATGGGGCTATAAACGATCTGTCCAAACTCGCCCGTTTCACGGGGGTGTTACCAAACTCGAAATTCACAGCAGAAAATCCCAGACTTCAAACTGTGGTGAGATTTTGCTCTTGATATGTCTTGTAAGTCACAAAAAACACGTTACAGACCCCTAATAACAGAAAAAAAACTTGATTTTTGCCAGAGTGTCACTTTAAATGGATGCAAAAATTGTTTTGTGTACTGCTGAAATACCCCTTTGAATAATGTATTTGTGAACTTTCTTGGCAGTTTACAATACTGTAGACTGACAAAACTTCTCTTTATATAAAGAGTACTTCAAACAGTGGGAGTTCTTTTTTTTTTTTTAGATATTTCCAGATGTTGTTCAATTATGAAGAGAACAAATACCCATGGACCATATGTACAGTGTTTATTCCTTATGATAATATTTATATGAGAGGAATTCACTGCTAATGCAGCCAGTCAGTCCATCCATCCATCCATCCATTATCTGCTGCTTTTCCAGGGGTCCTGCTCACAGAGGCAGCAGTTTGAGAAGAGAAGCTCAGACTTCCTTCTTCCCAGTCCCCTCCTCCAGCTCTTCAGAGAGGACACCAAGTCGTTCCCATGCCAGCTGGAAGACATAGTCTCTCCAGCGTGTCCTGGGTCTGCCCCAGGATCTCCTTCCAGTGGGGCGTGCCTGAAACACCTCATGTGGGAGGTATCCAGTAGGCATCCTGATCAGATGCCCAAAACCCCTCAACTGGCTTCTCTCGATGTGGAGAAGTAGCAGCTCTACGCTGAGAACGATGACTCTCACTATGTGGAGCTGGTATCTCTCAACCTCATACACAATCTCAAGCTCCTTCCCCACCAGAGAGGTGACATTCCACATTCCAAATGCCAGTTTAGTAAGCTGGGGATTGGACCGGCAAGGTCTCTGCCTTCGACTGCCACCTAATCCACATAGCACTGGACCCCCATGATCCCTCCTGCAGGTGGTGAACCCACTGCAGGACAGATTCACGTGGCTCCGTTGGGGCTGAGCCTGGCCAGATCCCAGCCAGCACATCCTTCCCACTTAATTATACTGTTATACAACGTAATATATTACCAAAATATTACCACATCTATCTGTACAGCCTCTCCATAAAGTTGTAAATCCGCATATTTGTGCTTGTGATTTATTTTTACTTGAATACATGGTTTGACAGGCTGCCAAGATGACAACTAAAAAAACACGGCACAGAAACACTGACAGTCAAACCACACCTGCAGCAAGGCACAGCCCAGATCAGCGATTAATAATGCATCCTTTAAGAGTGCAGATATCTTAAGCCCCGTACAGTAGATGGGGGCTGGGGCAGGCACATGGCATGCTTACACCTCCAGCATTGTCGTGGGTCTGCCTCGGCAGTTTTTCTCCTAACCCAGTTTCAAACAGAGTATGTTTCACCTTGGAACGAGCAGAGAGGCACTATTCAAATGGGGATAAAGTAGGCTGACAGTCGCTTTCCCCCACAGAGATGTCCTGTTTCAAAACCGAAACATCTCCCTCCCCTGCACCCGGAGAATAAATAAAGAAATAAATCGACGACAAGCAGAAAAAGAAGAAATACTAGGCGCCGCGGCATCCTCCGGAGGATAACAAGAATAATGCCTTCATTTGCTGCAGGGCCTCCACTCTGCACAGTGTATAGACATGGCTTTTATGGTGGTAGTATTTCTGATTGGCATCCTAGGACAGCCATTTGAATTATTTAATAGAGCACCCATTCCCTTAGTGAAGAGAGAAGAAGAAATATGTTTGTGTCTGTGCGTTTGTGTTATTGGGCGTTTCTGTGCTGCTTCTGTCTTTGTTGTCTTTGCTTTGGCATCCTCTCAAACTCGAGTCAAGCGAGGCTATTGGCTTAGCAAGCAACACGTGTCAGTATTTGAGTGACTAAAAAGGTGTGTGTAATGAAAGGCAGTGATTCCACAAAACTTTTTTTTTTTTTTTTTACATTTTTGATTGTTAAATATGAACTTAATCAGCTATTACACACTTTTCATCTCCTTTCTTGGGTTCAAACGGGCAAGTCAATCAATCCAGAAATCACAATGTAGAGCACAGACAAGATATTGACAGAAACTGGGCCTTGGGCTTTTACAAACCTGATCCATTTCCCGCCATGGAAGAGACGGAAAGAGAATGTGAGAGATTAGTTATTCTCTGTGGTGTAGACTTGTGGTGGGGATGTGCAGGTGCTACAGGATCTCCTGCATGTCAACATACTTCAGCTCATCCGATTCCCGTCTTTGCTTTCTCTCTGTCTCTCACTGACAGGGTGTATTAAAGACCCCGAACCAGCTGAAATGAAATTAGATAAACCACAGCAAGTCAGCAAATCATACCCATTGCTGATAAATGGAATGCATTGTGGCGCAGCTAGACAAGACGATAATCTCTTTTTCGGTGACAGTCAGTGCATCAGTTAGGCTGCCTGAATGTGACTCAAATATAAAAGCGCCTCGCTATCGTGGGGCAACTGTTTAGATATGACCATCAGCAGCTGGACATGACCCATTTGACCAGACCCCGTCTCAACCCTCCCCACATGTGAGTCTTACCCTGCGCCCAACCTCTCTAACCTCCCCCCACAACATTCTGTCTTTATCAAGACTGATCGCCTCAAGCCTGTCTGACCTTGGTGAGGAGATAAAATAGCAGACAGATAAGAGAGCAGGGGTAGGGGAATGAGCAGGAGAAAAGGGAGCAACGAGGAGTTGCTCTTGCTTGCATGCTAGGAAATGCATTTTTTTCCCCCTCTAAACTCTGCCTGTTTGAGAACCCCGATTTACATTCCCGGGGAAATCCTCTGGGAAGCTTTATGATAGATGAATAAGACCACTCTACCGGGGGGAGGAGATGAAGTCTGGGATGACCCGCTTTTGCAAATTTGGCCCCAGGGAGAAGAGGGAGGAAGCCGGGAAACTTAAGCTTTTGCAGAGTGGATATCACTGTGCAGCCTCTGAAGTGATGCTAGAGTGCTAAATTTATCATTGTGTCATGTTTTGAATTATGAATAGGCTTAATAAATGCAACATGCCCTGTCAGCTGGTTACGACTGAATAAAGTAGTTTGAGTAAACATTTATTTATACTGTAGATTGAAAATGTGTTTATATCTAAAGATATCTGGTCATTCATCTACTGTATATACAGTGTAAGGGATTATAAATATGGACAAACCCCAATTCCAGTGGAGTTGGGGTATTGTGTAAAACGTAAACAAAAACAGAATACAATTATTTGCTAATCATTTTCAACCTATTTTCAACTGAATACACTAAAAAGACAAGATATTCAATGTTCAAACTGATAAATTTCATTGTATTTGTTTGTTTTTTGTTTTTCAAATATTTCCTCATTTTGAATTTGATGCCTGCAACATGTTCCAAAAAAGCTGGGACAGGGGCAAGAAAAGTCTGGGAAAGTTGAAGAATGCTCAAAAGACACCTTTTTTGGAACATTCCACAGGTGAACAGATTAATTGGAAACAGGTGGGTGTCATGATTAGCTATAAAAGGAGCATCCCCGACAGGCTCGGTCATTCACAAGCAAGGATGGGGCGAGGTTCACCACTTTGTTAACAACTGCGTATGGACTGTATCATGAAATCGCTAAATTCCTTGTAATTGTACGTTGAGAAATGTTATTCTTGAACTACTTTCCCATGCAGCTGATCACAGAGTGGTGAACCTCGCCACGTCATTGCTTGTGAACAACAGACCCTTTTGGGGATGCTCTTTTTATACCCAGTCATGACACTCACCTGTGTCCAATTAACCTGTTCACCTGTGGAATGTTCCAAAAGGTGTTTTTTGAGCATTCCTAAACTTTGCCAGTCTTTTCTTGCCCCTTTCCCAGCTTTTTTGAAACATGGTGCAGGGATCAAATTCAAAATGAGTGAATATTTGCAACAAAATAATAAAGTCTGTCAGAACATTAAATATCTTGTCTTTGTGGTGTGTTTCTTTGAATATAGGTTGAAAAGGATTTTAAAATCATTGTATTTTGTTTTTATGTGTGTTTTGCACAACTTCCCAATTTCACCAACACTGGGGTTGTATCTGAATAAAATTGCATAACCTATAAGAACTGCACAAAAGTATTGCTAAGCAAACATTACTTTTATAATACATTTACATGCTGACATTAGAAAAACTGCTCTGCTGCTGATGGCAGATGAATTTCTATTTGCCCAATCAGGAGAAAGTTATGCTAGACATGAACCTTTGGCAAAGTAAGAGATGAATAAAAGCAAAACACATCCTGAAAGTGTGCCAATATTTCACAAAAAACAGGAAAAACTGGCAATTTTATAAGCAAAAAACCTGACAGAACACATTGTGCATTTGTTTTCGTCTCATTTTCCAGAACTGCTGAGATAATTCCATCAGTTTATGAAGTAGCCAAGAGTAAAATGAGAGCTTTAAGTAATAATTCAGACAATCAAAAACCAAGTTTAATTTGAACATCAATATCTGGTTTGTTATTGCTACCACAAGAGATAGAAAAATGAGAAATTTTCAGCTTTCAGCAGTGTGCTCAGTTTGGTCACATGAAACAGCTGCTCCAACTGATACCTAAAAGATTTCAAAACCTCCTACATCTAAGTGCAGTGGTGGAAAGTGGATAGAGGAGAAATGTATTTCCAGCCAGAATATTAGAGCTCTGTTCTCCATCTTGGCCTTTAGTCACTCCCGTCTCAGTTTACTTTCACTTCCTAGTTTGAGACTCACTTTTAATTGGAATGGTAACTTAAATACATATGTTTTGGTGGTTGCAGTTAGGCCAATAAGAAGGAGTAGGCACTAAAAATATTCAAGGTAAGTTTAGGGATATGGGATAGGGACTACTTTACACAGACTGCAACTTTATCCTCTGCCATGTTTCTTCATGTCATTATTTCCATCACCTGCTAGTATGCATATACTGTCTGTTTTCTGTTGGAGGACATAGTATGCTGCTCACAGCCAATTTTTCCTCAGTGAAATGAATGGACTCTCTAATATGAGATGTTTACAGTGTTTTTTTTTTTAAAGACCATATGTAAAGTGAAAAGTGTGCACTAGTGTTAATGAGAAAGGGTGGAGATAAGTGGGGTTCATAAGCATTTTAAGAGACACGCACCAAAACAAGTCATTCTGAGGAAAGCTGCAATAATTAAATAATTTAAACCAATTTGATCAAAATATTCCACAACATTTCATTAAGTCCTGTGGGAGCTGTCAATATGTGGAAAAATTGCAGTGAATGAGACCTTTTAAAAACAGACAAATGTGTCACGTTATCCTGTACCATCCACGCAAACAACTGAGACTTAAGGAATTAAACCTGTGATTGTGGCCACCGATCATTTCTGTCAGTGCTATGGCAGTTTGTCCATTGCAGGCATTAATAATCAAACTGTCCGTGCCCCTGTGCCCCATCATGAATATAGACTAATGAGAAGTGACCCTAATTGTGTTGTTCTGTTATAGTGGGATGCAGGCAGCAAACAGAAGGAAGAAGGTGAGTCAGAAGGACAATCAAAACAGACCCAAGTAAGTAAATAAAGTACATTTAAAGTCAAGGGTCTCAGAATTTTTACTGCAGTGTCCCAGGTAGGATTGTAAACAGTAACAAACAATATTCGGATTTTATTTTATATTATGGAATTGCTGTGCTCAAAATTTCACAACCTAGCAGTGAAGGAAGTTTACTTCTCTATTTACAACCACTAAAGGTTAGCCCAGTGTATGCCAGGGGGCTGAATTAGCTTTAAAAAGTCTCACTGAGTTTGTGCTGTAATTGCACTGCTCTAAGAAATGTCGCCCCATGGCGATACAATTCCACGCCTCCATTTCTTCGTATCATGACAGCTGTATCTCAGCTCTGATTGGGCGATTGCTACGAGGAGTTCCTGACCTTTCAGATGGAGCCCATGTGGCCCGATTCGGTTGGCTGGTTTACATTCTGTCAAACACGAGTCTGTGAGGCACAGAAAACTGCATCCTTCCCAGGAAATGTCAAACAGTTGTGGCAGGTCTTGCTGGCAATGTACTCTGATATTTTTTTTTTTTTTTGAAGATTCTTGGCAGAGGTTGACACTTGTCTAGCGGTTGACCGCAAGAACTCAAATTTGCATTTGTAAAGCACTGTTCAAATAAACAACATTAGATGTGGTTCATAAGGATCAAACATTGTAAGGAAGTCAGTGAACCAAAGCACTACTGCTGTATCAGAAATAGAGAAAGAACATCAAGGAGAGGAAGACTGCAATTCTTTGAACTACTCTAAGGTGCAGTGTAGAAAGTGACACTCCTATGCCAGCAAAAGCTCCAATTAGAAAGTTAATTACTCTATTATTAATACTTTATTTGTGATTCATGGAGCTGACTGCAGGCCTGACACTTGCATTTCATTACATTTGATTTGTGGAGATGAGAGCCTTGCCTCTCAGACTGCTGCAGATGTTGCTTGGGCAGGCCTTGTAACAAAAAGTTTGTGCATTAATTAAGCCAAAGTTTGATAAATAAGCTGAGGTTTGATGGATGTTAAATGAAGAAAACCATTAAACCTGCTACACCTGTAATTATGTGCACGTGAGCATGCTGATGTATGCCTTGAAAGACACATTCATTCTTATGTACAATGGCATAAAGAACATAGAACCACAGCTTGTGCATCAGTGTTGTAATTGTTTATAAAGACAGTATCTTACACCCATGTAATTGCTATAATTTAAAAAAAAATATCAAAGCCTATGCAAATACATTCAGATGCACAAACCTCCAAATGGGGACCTGCCCACTGTGCACCCCACATCTTGCCATATGACAGCTGGGATAGGCTGCAGCCCTCTCAGAACTGAATTGGATAAGTGTCAAAGGAATATATGAAAACCCACTAGTACCAGTGTTTAGCCACTTTTCTACTCCACATAAACACCATTCCAGATGGGCGCTCCAGCAACATTCTTTTTCAAAAGCAATTTAATAAGCCCATGCATTCCCAGAGAATACAAAAAAATGCCTTTTTGATCAAAAAAGGCAAAAAATTAGAGGAGGTTTTGGGAGCATTAGATCACCATCTTTGTGGCGCATGAGTATAGTTTAGTTGAGTTATTATGAATGTATACCACAAGGCCTGACACCAAACCACAAAATCCACTACAACGGCTCCTCCTAATCATAGGACTTAGATAGTGCCACATTATATTATTCATCTTAGTGTAAGTAAGTGACTGTCCCATGCTAAATACTCTTGCCCACCTGTGTAGGTACTACACCCCATTAACCCACAGTTACACAAAGAAGCATATGCTTATGTACTGAGGAGCTGGTACAATGTCCAACAAATTAAAACACAGGGGATGGTGAAACCCTGCATGAGGGTCCGCTTTACATTGCCTGCTGGCCAATATCCAAAACCTGATATGCTACCAAAGGGAGGTGAAAGTTGTATAATTAGCTTGCTCTGTCAAAAATTGCCCCTCTCGGCAGAGAGAGACAGACCCGTGCGCCAACTGCAGTTTAGAATTTATTACAGAAAAATATAAAGTTCCAAGGTGCACAACAGAACAATCCAAAAACAAACACAGAGGGAACTTACAGACTAGAATTACTTCAGGTACAATCGCCAGAGCAGGATTAGGGCTTCTGGTGATGACGAGAGAGGATGGTTAAGACTGCCGCAGTGAGAAAGCAGTCTGACATCCTTAAATAGTTTGGGGAACAAGATGAAACAATGGGTGGCAGGTGTGGGCAGCATGAGCGGGCAGGTGACCTAATTAACAACAACTCACAGCTGGGACGACTAGGGAACAGAGTGAGAAAATAACATGATGGGGCTGTCTGGAAGGAAAGGTAAGGCACTCATGTCATACAGAAACAAAAATTATAATTCCTAACTACAGAGGCTGAAAAAATAATAATGATGTTAAGGACATAAATAACTAACAGAACGATAACCACCTAGGAGACATCATAACTCAATACACAGGAAAACACCACAAAGTTGGAAGAGTACAGAGAATATTCAGAAATAAATTAAGAGCCTGAGCTCGGTGATACACTGCACTCAGTTTCATGTCATGCTCTGTGCTGAACTGACATTTTCCTTCCCTGCATGTAGTACCAGTCTTGGCTCTCTCCAACTCCAGAAGTGTCACGCCTTCACTAATATCAGCATTAATAACGCAACATGATGTCATCTCCTTAACTTATGTCCGGCAGGAGGTGCTTGGCACCGGCTGTGCCCGTTGTTATGGCAGTTAATCTAGCATGGGTTTTTAATGCAGAGAGGGTGGACCAGGGTTGAATAAGAGAGCCTTGGTTGATGAGAGACAGGGTGATAATTGCCTCTGTGTTACTGAGGAGAACGGGCAGGGGCAGTCAAGGGCACCACCAAGGCAAACTATGGTAAATCTCCTCCTGCACTGCTTGCGTGGTAAAGGTGAGTGCTGCAAACACAGACTGTGTTTGGCTTCTCTGTTTGGTAAGTGGTTTGATTGATGGGTTGAGCTATGTGATTTTAGTCCACTTCCATGTGTATCTACAGGCACACACAGTCTGCACCTACGCACGAGTGTGCCTCTGGATTTCTTCCTGTGTCTGCGTGCACAGACCACTCTGCTTGCATACAGTATTGGCTTGGCTGTGTTATCTTGTTTGCAGGATAAACTAACTGTTTCCTGTCTGTAAACACCATTTCAGCTTTTCTAATTACAGGTGCACATCAGTTGACTGGTGGTCAGAGCAAATATTGATACAAGATTTTGATAAAGTTTGTTGATAAGGCTCAAACTTAAGGATGTGGGTCATATTATCAAATAGGTTGTGACATTCTTTCTAGCAAACTATATTTGGGTATTGACAATAGATGAAATGAGATCTTTCCATTAAGGTAGCATTAGATGAAATACTTTTGATGAGTAGCCTCTGTTTCATTAAGTCTTTATAAACTGTTTCATGACCTGTATAGACCTGTATATCCTTCAGTCATTAAATACAGTGCAATGGCAGGATAATTAGATCTTTAATCACTGTAACTACTATTTCCTTATTTCTAGTATACAAATAAGTCTGCCTAAGAGCACTTTAATGCTTATTCGTCGTTATTATTATACTTTTTTCTGGTTGCCTTGTTATGAATTCTGGGTGAGCATAGCATATTCTGCCTGTCCTAACTCTTCCTTTACATTCATTTCAGGAGCAGCAAGAGTCTTAATTCCTTTCTTCTGTTCTTATTACCTCCACCTGCCTCTTATTAGCCCACACTGCTACTTAAGCATCAATCTCACTTGAGGCAGTGTGAGATCATCATTTTTGGTCAGCTCTCTGCCAGCATAAAGTGTTGTCTCCTGCTCCCCAAGCTCCTGTTGTCATGATCAAGGGCGCGGCTAGGACTGTGTCCATGCTTTATGTTCATTTGGTTTGCTTTTTACTGTATTATTATTATTATTATTATTATGATTATTAGTAGATTATGATTGTTATGTGCCCCATGTTCTCTGATCATTGTCTGTCATGTCATTTCTTCCCCAGTGTCTGTGTCTTATGGTTGTCTTTGTATTTGATATTTTGTCTTCCTTGTTTATTTGTATTGTTTAGTTTTATTGTGCGCTGTCTTGTCTCCTGTGTATTCCCAGTCTGAGTGTGTGTGTGCAGCCCTCCCCGTCCTGTGTTCTTCACCTGCTGTCCTGATTTGTCCCAGCTTTTTCTTGTCAAGTTCATTATCATTTCCCCTATTTATGTGAGTTTCTGTATGTGCTCTGTCTGGCATCATCATCACTGTTACCCTGATGTTCTCTCTGCTGGGATTATCGTTCCCTGTTTATTCTGTTCAGTAAGTTACCTCGTTATTTTGAGTTCAGCCCTTGTGCTGCTTTTACTTTGTTCTCAGTGTTATTTTGTTAATAAATCTTTGCTTGCACCAATATCCTGCCTGCACAATGAATCCTCCCTTTGCACTGTCATCTGCCCGGAGGGCAGATCGTGACACCTGTTCAATTCAATTCAATTCAATTCAATTCAGTTCAATTCAGCTTTATTTATATAGCGCCACATCACGACAGAAGTCATCTCATAGCGCTACAGAATGCAAAGAAAACTCCACAATTTCAGGAAGACCCAGCAATCAGACGATCCCCTGTGAGCAAGCACTTAGCGACGGTGGAGAGGAAAAACTCCCATTTAACAGGAAGAAACCTCTAGCAGAACCAGGCTCAGGGAGGGGCAGTCATCTGCTGCGACTGGCTGGGGGTGAAGGGATAGAGAGGATGAAGAGGACAGACATAAAACAGAAGCGGGGTTAAGAGACACAAAATCCCTCTCTAATCGTTGGCTATATTAAAAAGGAAGCATTTTACCCTGTTCTTAAAAACAGAGACCGAGTCTGACTCCCGGACCCAGAGTAGTAACTGGTTTCACAGAGAAGGAGCTTGATGGGAGAAGGCTCTGCCTCCCAATGTACTTTTGGAGATTCTGGGCATTACAAGTAATCCAGCATTTTGGGAGTGTAGTGCTCTATTAGGATGGTAAGATAATATCAGATCTTTTATATATAAGGGGGCCTGATTATAAAGAGCTTTGAAAGTGAGAAGAAGGATTTTAAACTTAATTCTAAACTCAGTGGGAAGCCAATGAAGGGAGGACAGAACTGGGGAGATATGATCTCTTTTTCTAGAACCAGTTAGAACTCTTGCAGCAGCATTTTGGATCAACTGAAGATTTTTTAAGGATATTTTAGGACAACCTGATAATAACGAGTTACAATAATCTAATCGAGAGCTGACAATGGTGTGGATCAGTTTCTCAGCATCATTCAGAGACAAGATGCTCCTAATCTTGGTAATATTGCGCAGATGATAGAAGCCAGTCTTAGAAACAAATTTAATATGTGAATTAAAGGACAGATCTTGATCAAAAATAACTCCAAGGTTCCTCACAGAACTATTCAGAGTGAGAGTGGCGGCATCTAAATTAAGAGCATGATTTGGAAAGGAATTTCTAAGGTGTTTTGGGCCAACAAGAATGACTTCAGTCTTATCTGAGTTTAATAGCAGAAAATTACAAGTCATCCAGGCTTTGATATCCTTAAGACAGGCATCTACCTTGGCTAATTGATTACAATCATTGGGCTTCATTGACAGGTATAGTTGTGTGTCGTCTGCATAACAATGAAAATGAATACAGTGCTTTCTAATGATATTGCCTAACAGAAGCATATATAAACTAAAAAGCATAGGGCCTAGCACAGATCCCTATGGAACTCCATGACTAATGTAACCCAGCTGAGAAAATGACCCTTTTTCTCAGATTTCATTCATATTAATGAAAGTGTGTGATTTTATTTTGAAAACCGACTATCTTGGGGAAGAGGAAGTGTGATCCTCGTCATCCAACTTTTAAATTTACGTTTCATGGTCACGTTGGGTGATCTGGGTCTTTCCATTCGTTAAGAGTGATATTAGCCCCACCTTCCGAGTAGAGGCAGCAAGCGCGCACTCGGAATTCGGTCTTTCACGATATGAGAGCGGACGAGAGAGAGGCTGTGAGCGATCTGGTTCACACTGATACCTCTTCTTGGTGAGTTTCATTCAGAAAGATGCTATAAATGGATCTAAACACTCTCCAAACACTAATTTGCAACCTTTATTATCCTAAGTTGACGGGAGCACGAGCGTGAGGGGCATTGTGGCTGTGTCCTTTGCTGTATTCACACTGATACCTCATCTTGGTGAGTGGAAACCAAACCATACATGCTAATGTTAGCATTATGCTAATGCTAATCGCGAGTGGATTTTTTTCTGTTTAAAAGCAATGGAAAAGGCTATTTGTGTGTCTGTATGGTTTTCCTAAATGTGATTTCAGTTCCCAACAGTATGCTGAAGTACTTTTAGTTCATATGCACTATTTCTGTCGAATGCAATGTGTAGTTTGATGCTAAAAGCACATGGTGTTGGTCTACTATGTAAATCCATAGGTTATGCTAAACCCAGTAGCTCAGACAGGGTTTTACTGATTTTAAAAGGAAATATTGGAAGTAATAGGATGGTATATTCCCTGGTTATGTGATAGATTAATTGTATTTCATTTCATGATTTACAAAGACAAGGTTAAAAGGGATTAATCATAATTTCATGGTTAAACGGTGTAGAGATGAACAGAGGAATTCATTTAATTGGTTACATGAAAAAAGGGTATTTCATGTGCTACCAGAGAGATTGTGAGAAAAAGAACACATGCATCTAAGATGTAAGATGTAAGATGTGAAATGTAAGATATTACTATATTGTTGGATTGCGATAATAGTAATATGAGAGAAGAATTTAAACACTAAGCTATGGTGTTATATAAGAAGGGATTGGAAGACGAATTACTCTAGCTGTAAACAATAATACCATTATTGTCGTGCAGGCTAGGTTTTTTTGGTTGCTGATCAAGAACCTTCTGGATCTTGGATTCTCTCCGAATGGAGATGGTGAGGCTGACCCGAGATTGAACCGAGATTGATCTGAGCTCTAACCAAGATCTCGATTGAAGAGCACCCTTCCTCTCTCCAGTGCCCAGGATTCAAAATGGTAACAACCCAAGTCGCCGCTTTAAAAGAGGAAAAGAAACCTGAGTCTGGAGATACAAGATATCTTGACTGGTCAAACGACTAACCCGAAAGGACAAACAAACACTGAGCTCAGTAGGACATCTTTGGGGTTTTATTTCATACCGGCCGTTGTATATTTGTATAGTGGTAAATTGTCTGTATATATTGCTCACTTTTTCCCTATAAATAACAACCATTATTGCTCATTTCTTGCCTCCAGCTATTTCATTCCACACTCACTTTAATTCCCTATTGTAACCCTTACGAACCTAGCAACTGGTCTACGCTTAATTATTTCCCTTACCTAATTAACATAAAGCAAGGGTTACACTAAGCTTAGAGTTGGAAAAAAATTCATCATTGATGTGAACAAACTGAAATCTATCGGACAAATAAGATCTAAACCATTCATCGGAGTTCCATTTAGTCCAACATAGTGTTCTAATCTATAAAGTAGAATGGCATGATCGATAGTGTCAAAGGCTGCACTAAGATCTAAAAGGACAAGAACAGAAACAAGTCTATTATCAGATGTGATAAGGAGGTCGTTAGTGACCTTCACTAAGGCAGTTTCAGTGATGTGATGAACTCTGAACCCAGACTGAAACTCCTCAAACAAACCAACTCCCTGCAAGTGGTCAAACAATTGCATGGCAACAACTCTTTCCAAGATTTTTGAAATGAAAGGCAGATTAGAGATTGGTCGATAGTTAGCCAAAACTCCTTGATCAAGCGTCGGCTTTTTGAGTAAGGGTTTAATTACAGCAATTTTAAAAGCCAGGGGTACATAACCCAGAGTTAAAGAAGAATTAATTATATGAAGAATACAGCTACCAATAATTGGGAAGACAATTTTAAATAACCTGGTAGGAATAGGGTCTAAAAGGCAAGATGAAGGCTGAGAGGAGGAGATTATTTTATCCAACTCCTAAGAGGTCGATTGGGGTAAACTTATCTAAACAGATATCAATTGAGGGAGTTGTAGTCATTAATGTACTTGAGTTTACGGTAGGAAGAATCTGACTGATTTTATCTCTAATAGATAAAATTTTATGATTGAAAAAGTTCAGAAAGTCCTGACTAGGAAGCGCAGGGGAGATGCGAGGATTGACCGAGTCCTAACTCTTTGTCAGCCTGGCTATAGTGTTGAAAAGAAACCTGGGATTATTCTTATTCATATCTATTAATGCAGAATAATAACTTGATCTAGCTTTTCTAAGAGATTTTTTCATAAATTAAGAGATGATTTCTCCACACTAAATAGAATTCATCTAAATTAGTAGAATGCCATTTCCTTTCCAATTGACGAGTCTTCTGTTTTAAGCTACGAGTTTCTGAGTTAAACCAAGGGGTTAGAAATCTCTGGTTAGACTTTTTCTTTTTTAAAGAGTCCGATGCTGAGAGGCTGTATCAATATCTACCATGCTATCAATTATGAAAGGAGCAGGCTCTCCATCTTTTATTTCCATTGTGTTGACCCATGGTATAGAGGAGACAATCTGCAAAAATTTGGTAACAACGTCATCTGAAAGACATCTGCTGTAGTAGTATTTTATTTTAGGAGTCAAATAATGAGAAATAGTGAACTCAGAGGTTAACAAACAATGGTCTGACAGTACAGGATTATGAGGAGACACTGCCAGATTTTCTATATCTACAGTATACCTTAAGTCAAAACAAGGTCCAATGTATGGTGGAGATAATGGGTAGAATTTTCTACTTTCTGGGAAAACCCCATTGAGTCTAAAATTGGAATGAATGCCTTATTAAGACAGTCATTCTCTACAGTAACATGTACAGTATGTTAAAGTCCCCTACAATAATTATTCTATGTGATTTCAGCACTAAATCAGCTAAAAATTCAGCAAATTTGGATAGAAACTCTGAGTAGGCCGAGGGAGGATGGTAAACTATGGCAAAGAGAATTGGCTTCAAGCCAAGATAGCCAACATGCCCCACACTGAGGAGCAGGCCCTCAAAGGAATTAAAACATGATTTTTTCTTGACATTAACTAGTAATTTAGAATGAAAAATTGCCGCCACTCCACCTCCATGACCAGAACGTCTGGGGTTATGACAGTTTAAATAACCAGAGGGAGTTGATTCATTCAAACCAATATAATCATCTTGCCCAAGCCAAGTCTCTGTGAGGGATAATAAACCTATCTGATGATCGATTAATAGATCATGGACTAGAAGAGACCTGGGAGTTAGAGACCTAATATTTAATAGACCACAATTAATTTTTAAATTTTGGGGAGGAACAAAGGCCAAATTATTAAATTTAGAGATGAGGTTTGATTTGAATTTTACCAACATTTTGTTTAATCACTTTGGGATGTTTATGCATTCTATTTTTATTAACTTTTTTATTAACTTTGGGGGGAGCAGAGAAAGGTTCTCTAAGGGAGAAGACAGGGGCAAAGTTGGGGGGTGGTGGATGAGGAGGAGCTGCAGAAAGACGTGTATTTATCAGGTTGTGTTGTATTTGTCTGGGTTATAATATTTTGGGTAACGGGAGACAGACACAATCTCTGTAGGGTTATAAATCGAAGGCTGATCCAAACAGTGAAGATTATTTGGATTAATGGGATTAATATGGGAAGTGGAAAGAGAACCAAAAAAGGGCTGATTGGCAGACCCAAGAGCTTCAGAGTGAGTAAACACACCACGTTTCAGTCACTGTACCAAAAATCACTGAATGGAATAGAACAGATTGTCTCTTAAAACACGTGCACCAAGTCTATTTGGGTGGATGCCATCAGTCCTCATAAGTGATGGGCGGTTCCAAAACAAGTTAAAATTGTCTACAAAACCAATGTTTAAAATAGGACAAGTAAAACACGACCAACTATTAAGACTAACAGTTCTGCTAAAATAATTGCAGCCTCTTCTGAGAGGTGCCAAAGGCCCAGAGATAAATATACATCTGCCACAGTTCATAAGAGTGGACAGAAGGCTCCTGAAGTCACTCTTTAAAATCTCTGATGCTTCATCTGGGATGTTATTGCATCCAACATGTACTATGACAGTTTGAACGTGGGGGAATTCATTAAGCAGGTCAGGGATGACAGCCTCAATGTCAGAGACTCTAGCCCCAGGAAAAAATCTAGTGGTACAGTACCTGCTTCTGACGTTCCTCATAATCGAGTCACCTGTTACCAGCATCATCTAGGGGGGTTTAGTCAGTGGATTCTGACGTGGAGAATAATTTTGTTGAGGGTGTTGATGTTGTGAAGGTGGGATGATGCGCTCTCTTCTATTTGGAGCTGGTGTGTAATTTGGCACACCTAGAGTAGTCTTAGTCCAGGGTTTGCGGACCTGAGCCGCCGCTGAGGGACAGAAAGGAGGAGGAGGGGCTGCCATGGGTGGACAGCCAGCGTCCAGGTGGGGAAAATCCTCCAGAGAAAGGATGCTGAATTTATTTTCCAGGAGCAGGGGAAGAGAAGAGGCGCGACCCTGTTTGGCAGACCGACGATGATTGCCAGCTGGTCCAACCAAGGTCCAGGGCGTGCATTGAGTGTGAGAAGTACCAACTGGGGCTTTGGGTTTAGCCCTGAGATGAAGCCAGTGTCGATTGCTGTGGTCCTGGACATCTGAAGAAGCTGGAACCGGAGCAGGGGTGGAAGTGGACGGAGATGGAGATGCGCTAAACTCCCCCAAGTAGGTAGCCATCTCTGCCACCTGCGAATCAGTTGCCGGAGCCGTTGTTCGCACGATAATAATGGAATTGAGATGTTCCTCAGCCTCCCGAATCTTGTAGAGGTTGGAGAGTCTTACTTCCAGCTCAGAAACCTTACTAAGGAGGGATACACAGTGGATACACATCGGGGATGGAGCCATGGTGTTCCAGGCGATGAGGTGGATAGCCAGCCAGCCAGCCAGCCGAAAACAGCTAAAACAGCTAAAAACAAGTTAGCTAAAAACAGCTAAAAAGGCTAAAAACAGGTTAGCAGGTAGCCTAGCCCGGTAAAAACAGCCCAGCCGGGGGTCTGACCCACCCGTATGTCCGATCGGGCTTTTCAGCGAGGCCAATACCAAGCTAGCACCAAACAAAAACTAATATCAGCAAACAGAGCCTCCCACTTCCTTGGACCTCCTTGCTCTTGACCTCTTTTCCCCACGGAATTCTCAAGTAGGCAACCTCTGGAACATTCACACAGTTCTAACACATGCACTCTTGCCTCAGGACTCTATGGATTAGAAAGCCTGACTCTTGGATCTGCTGTTAACTTTCTACCAGACTACAAGTAAACCCAGTACAATCATAATCAGTCATACTCACCATCTTCTCAGGATGTCTACAGACAAACTCACCAACTCCATTCTCCCGGACTGCTCCACAAACCTAAAAGTAAGAACTCAGCTTCTTTCTTCGGACATAAATCTACCTGTCAGATTCTCCTGTCACTTACTGTGTCCTTTCTCCTCCATACAGAATCAACCAAACCCTCAAACCTTTCAAAAAAACAAATACTTGCCTCTATGTGCTGGCCTCTGTGTCTTGTGTCTGCTATTGGGTCGTCCTCTGTTTACCATGACATGCCCACACACATGTGCCCCGCCTCTTGTTCATGGCTGTTGTTTGTTGATGTTATGAGGTTGTTGGATGCATGTTTGTGTGCATGCATACACAGCACTTCCCCTTAACCACACACTTTTGCATATCCACTTTGTACGGTTTTATTGCAGCTGTTCTTCTCGTGTATGATTGTGTGTTTTTGTGACCTGCTGGGGGACTATAGATGCAAATTAGCGGTATTGCTAAATCTAGCATGCTTATATTTTTATTAATGTTCATTAGTAATGTCCCTTTCAAATAAACATTAAACTAAACTTCTGCATTTTAATTTTAGCATGTTGATGGTCACTCATCAGTAACATTAGATCCAAGTTTTCCAGAATGAATGAATGAATGAATAGCTGACTAAATAGATCAACAGTTAGATCATTTGGGTACAAAGTTTAAGACTGAAGTACTCCGTCAGAAAAACACAGATCAATACAACAATGCAACCATAAGACTGCAATGATGGTCTGCTTCCCACAAATAACACTTTCCATTCTGCAATCTCCTAAAGATGTGCTGGCAATTGAACAGTTGGCAAGTTAGAGAAAAAAAAATGCAGAGTCAGCAAGAGACTCTCATGTAATCTGTAAAACATGGTTGCAGTGTCATGGACCAAGTTCTGTTTTGTTGCCAGGATGATGCACAGTTATCAATAATACAAATACTCTATATCGAGTAGCAATGTACTAATACATCTGCGCTTGAACTCATTGTCAACAGAAACTGATGCATGTCTATCAATTGATCTTGATGCCCAAAGGATCTCCATTTGTCCTTTTATTGTTTATCAAGTAGCTGAAAATACACATAGATTTTTTTCATGATTTTGCATTCATGCCTAGAAGATGCTCAGAAGCTCACAGCAAAATTTTCTCACTACTGTACAGTATTATCAACCTTCATGAGTGGTGCTTCTCATGCTGCTCTTGTACTTCCCAGAATTCATAAGATGGAGAAAACCGTCGCAATAAGCATTAACTGCTAAATAAATTTTCAGTCAGTCATTTTACACAAAAAAACATTCACACTCCACTCATACCAGTGATAAGCATAATTGTTGTGAGCCTCTTCCTTATGGCATTCAGAAAAATAGTAGTAGATCACTGACAGAATATTGTAAGTTTTTTTTAAAATAAATTCTGATATTTTTTAATTCCATACATGCAAACACTGACAGATTTTACCCTTTGGGGGTTTTAATAAATCTAACTACAACTTGCTAATATCTACATGCCAACCTGTCAATATTCCAGCTTGTATGTCAGAAAAAAAGTCTATTTGTTTCAGTCTATCCCTGACTGTCTCCAGTCAAACAAGTCATGACTGACATTTGCTTTAGTCCAGTTATTTGCATCAGCTTCAAGATTTGGAAGCTGAGGTATGATGGCTCTGGCTTTCCATCTGTTTATGTTCTTGGTTCCCCTCTAGGTCAGAAACAATGGCATGAAAAATGCATTTTATGCAGTGGTGCATATCCTTTATGCTTTACATATGAAGGAAAAACAGAAACAACCTAGGAAAGCATTTGCTTTCTCCATTTTTATAACCACAGAGCTGTGGGTTGTGAATCTCTTGTCTAACCCCACATACACCCCTGTGCTGGATTCTAATACCTAAAAACGGCATATGCTTCCACAAACACCATTAACGTGCTTGTTCATTTGTATTAGAAAAAAAAAAGTTTATGTGCATGCGTGAGGAAAACAGATGAGTTGCTTTGCATGTTGGCTCTGCTAGTCAGGAATTGATCGGCTGCATGCATTAGCAGATTGCCTATTGATGAGGGCAGAGATTTATATTGCTCTGATTGATGTTGGCAATCTAGGAGTATAAATAAATGAATATGTGCCTGCACTGCTTGGTGATGGCTGTAAAAGCCTTGATTTGCAAGCTCATCTGCAATCACAAATGCCACATTTAGTACGGCCTCATCACCAAGCACCCCTGACAAATACTGCATCCACTAAAGTCAGATGACAGGTGTACTGAAGAGAGTTCTGACTTTATATTTAATTCTAAGAAACCCAGTTCCTCCAAAAAAGGAATGATAGCTGAAAATGAGCATATAATAATATATGGATTGTTTATATACTTGAGTTCAATTGAAAAGCGATAAAACAATCGTGCTGAAAAAATAAGAACTGGACATGACAGCAAGGTTATTTGGTGGCTCTATGTTACAGTGCATCCGGAAAGTATTCACAGCGCTACACTTTTCCCACATTTTGTTAGAGGCCTATTCCAAAAGGGATTAAATTAATTTTTTTCTCAAAACTCTACAAATACCCCATAATGACAATGTGAAAAAAGTTTTTTTTTTTAGATTTTTGCAAATTTATTAAAAATAAAAAAACTAAGAACTCACATGTACATAAGTATTCACAGCCTTCGCTCAGTACTTTGTTAATGCACCTTTGGCAGCAATTACAGCCTCAAGTCTTTTTGAATATGATGCCACAAGTTTGCCAAACCTACCTCTGGACAGTTTCACCCATTCCTCTTTGCAGCACCTCTCAAGTTCCATCAGGTTGGATGAGAAGTGTCGGTGCACAGCGATTTTCAGATCTCTCCAGAGATGTTCAATTGGATTCAAGTGTGGGCTCTGGCTGGGCCACTCAAGGACATTCCATTCACAGAGTTGTCCTGAAGCCACTCCTTTGATATCTTGGCTGTGTGCTTAGGGTCGTTGTCCGGCTGAAAGATGAACTGTTTCCCCAGTCTGAGGTCAAGAGCGCTCTAGAGCAGGTTTTCATCCAGGATGTCTCTGTACATTGCTGCATTCATCTTTCCCTCTATCCTGACTAGTCTCCCAGGTCCTGCCACTGAAAAACATCCCCACAGTATGATGATGCTGCCACCACTATTGGCGTGGTTATGAGCGGTGCCTGGTTTCCTCCAAACATGACACCTGGCATTCACGCCCACACCCAGCATCTTGCCCACACCCACCGCAAGCCCACCAACCATCCACCCCGGACACACACTGATAGCGGCAGGCCGCCCCACAGCCACGGCAACCCTGGAGTAAACTAACAGCAACGTGGCTGCCGACCCACGCCAATGCTGCTCTCCCCTGCCCGAGCACCCACACACACCTGGCTCCAAGGACACCGGAGGCAATGCAACGAAACGTCCCACCCATGACACACCGGCAGGGCAGCCAGTAAAAGCAGGTCGTGAACCACCAACTCCCAGGACCCAAGATGGTCCGCCCCACCCCCGCCACCCAACAAGGTCCCCCTACCCACACACAAATCCTCCACCCCCGCACGTCCACCCACAGGTACCCCCCCCCCACACACACACACACACTCCCACCCTCATGTGCACACACACACACAATCACACATGGCCACCTACACTCACACACAACCCTGCATGCCCACACACAACACACACACGTGCACGCACCCACATCCACACCTGCACACACACACAAACCCACACACACACTCACGCACACCTGCACACAAGCATGCGCACATACACTCACACACACATACACACGCACACCCACAACCGTAGGGCCCGGAGGACGTGGGGACAACCCCCCCCCCCCCCCCCCCCCCAGGGACGCAGGCACCAGCCGCCAGGGCCCCGGGGAGGGCACGACCCCGCCACGCAAGGACGTGCCGGGGCCGGCCCGCACCAGCGGCACACAACCGGCTCCCACCCAGAGGGGGAATACCCCGCACCAGGGGCCCAGGGCCAGACCCAGACCCACCCAGGAGGCAAGGCCAGCCAGCCAAGGGCCACCCCCCCGGCCCACCTCGCAGCACCCCCTCAGACCAGACACACCAGAACAGGCCCCCCAGACACCAGCCCCAGTGGGTTACTGAAAACCCTTGTGGTCAGGGTGTAGCCAGCTACCAGAGGCGCCAAGGAGAGCAAGCCACCGTCCACCGCCCCTCAGGTTATAGAATTAATATGCGGGGACCAGAGAGAATTAAATTCAGCCAACTGGTTATCTGAGGAGGCAGACATTCTCTCTAGGGTAATATAATCTGATAAGTTATTATAGTGAGTTGTACACAAATTACTTCTTGATTTCCAGCTCATGAGGATAGTTTTCTTTGCTGTGCTTAAGGCAGTGGGAACCATATGTGACATCCATGCCTCTATATTTATTTCATTTAGATCACCTAATATGCAAAGTGTGGGTGAGGTTGGGACACAATACCCAAGCCATGCCGATAAGTCTTCACATGTCTTCTCCAGAACTTTTGGACCAGTGCACAGGACCACATAACATGCATATAACTATCCGGGATGTTGCTGGTGGAGTGGAAGCAGATATTTGTGTGACTAGACCCATTTTGAATATCCTTTGTCCTGTGTAATGAGTTCTATGTAGAACTTTGTACTGTATGAGTTGTTAATTAGAGTTTTAGTCATCTTAAAAGTGTTTAAACATATCTGTGTCCAGACGCTTTCATCGTTTTTGATTGATAGGTCTGTCTCCATTTTGATTTTTGAAGAGATACTGACTCATCCAGTTTTGATAATAGTCCATGTATTTTCAATATCAATTCAGGGGAACGAAAATTTAGAAACTCTGTCACCTTAACTAGTACCTCTAAATCTTTCTAATTAAAACTGAGTCTTGCTTTTATTATGGATTTAAGCTGTTGGTATTCAAGAAACTTTTTATCACTGATGTTTTACTATGACACTAGTTCCTGAAATTGGATCAAATTTCCACCTCGAATAAGATGTTCTAAGTTTTTTTTTTATTCCTTTCTCATACCATAGTGGAAAATTAACATTCTCTTTTGTTGCAGAATATCAGGGTTATTCCAAATGGGCATGAGTTTGCAAGGGACAAGTGAAGACCCTGTTATTTTAAAAAAAAAATTCCACCAGGCTGTCATAGAGGAGCTATTGTTAATGTTTTTAAAACAGTGATGGTGTTTGATACAGGGACTCATGAAAGGTAAGTCAGAGATTTTTAGTGACCCACAGAGAGCCTGTTCGGCATCTAACCATGGATTTCCTCGTGGGGTTGATTTTGTCCATTTAGAAACAAGCTGCAGTCTACTGGCTAAGAAGTAATAAAAAAAAAAAAGGGTAAATCTAAACCTCTGCACTCTTGCTTTTTGAAGAGTTTTTAAGCTGATCTTTGATGGTTTATCCTTCTATAAAAAATTTACTTATATTTGAGTCTAGAGACTTAAACCAGGCCATGGATGGTTGGGTCGGAATCATTTAAAATAAATAGTTGATTTTTGGAAGGCCCATCATTTTAACGGCTGCAACTCTTCCCATTAGTGATATAGGTAATGTCCTCCAATGCACAAGGTCATCTTGTATTGTTTTTAGAAGGGGGATGTGATTTAGTAGCAGTAACTCTGACAGCCTTGGAGAAATAGCTATTCCTAAATACTTAATTTTACCTGACTGTATTGGAATAGTGGATATATTTGAAAAATTACAATTTATAGGTAAGACTGTTGATTTACCCCAGTTAATACAGAAGTCCTATAATGATGAAAATTTATCAATGAGCGCCACTGTCTGAAGAAGAGATTTTTGTGAGTTTTCAAGGAAAATCAATACATCATCAGCATAAAGACTTATCTTGTGTTCTTTTTCCCCAGTTTGGATACCTCTAATAACAACATTTTGTCATATGGCTGCTGCTAATGATTCAATAAAGATGGTAAAAAGTGAGGGAGAGAGTGGACAACCCTGCCTGGTGCCCCTTTGGAGATTAAAACTTCGAAATGTTTGATCATTTGTTCGGACAGATGCAGTTGGGCAGGTATATGTGACCCGTGCTGGCAAAATGAGTCACTTTGAGGAGATTATCAAAACTGAGGTAATATTTTTTCCATATTCTGTATTGAAAGACCTTAAAAATGATATTTAATTTGTAGGAAGTGTGCAAAGATGGACTTGGAAAAAGCCGATTTGTTTATATTTTGGCTAGGTTTAAAACTCGTGTTTGATCGGTCTGGAATTACATCTTCCGCCAAACGTATTTTTAGAAAGTACAATTTCTAAGCTTTACAATGATACCAGGCACTCAAGGGGTTTTCCCGCAACTTGCCGCTAGCAAACAAAGAGTCATGATTTATGACTTCTCGTGCTTGTATCTCGTAATGATGCAGTGCACATTCCAACTCATTTTGCCAGCACCGGTCACATATAGTGTTTTAATCCAGTTTATAAAAGATGAACCAAACCCAAATTTATTTAACACCATAAAAAGAAATTTCCAATTAACATGGTCAAAGGCTTTCTCTACATCCAGAGATAAAACTGTGGTTTCTAAGTTATTAATCTTACAGTAGTCTATTAAATTAAATATCCTGCGTGTATTATTAGCCGAGTGCCTACCCTTGATGAAACCTGTTCGATCTGGGTGTATAATAAATGGAATTATACTTTCCAGTTTTTTGGTGAGAGCTTTGAAAATTATTTTAAGATCGACATTCATAAGTGAGATGGGACGGTAGCTGGATAGAAGCGTAGGCTCTTTTTTGGGTTTAAGGAGCAGGATAATGCTAGTCAAGTTCATTTTTGGAGGGGTTACATTATCTTCTTTAATTTGGTTCACCATTTTAAAGAAGGTAGGTGCCATCACAGGCCAGAATTCTTTATATAATTCTACTGGAAAACCATCTTGCCCTGGAGCTTTGTTGTTTGGGATGTGTTTAAGTGCCTCCTGGAGTTCGGACTTTAGAAGAGGTGCATCCAGAGCTGTAATCTGTTGATTATTTAATCATGGTAAATTAATATTGTCCAGAAATTCATTTATCTCTGAGTCAGACAGATTAACCGGAGATGAATAGAGGTTTTCATAAAACTTTCTGAAGGCGTTATTTATTTCTTCAAGGTCATGGATGATATTTCCAGTCATATCCTTAATAGAGTGGATAGTTGTTTTTTTCCTTTATTCAATCTAAGCTGGTTAGAAAGATATCTCCCCAATTTATTTATTTGTTCAAATTTCTCAAGACACAGTCTTTGTATTAAAAACTGTCTTCTTTTGTTTGTAATTTCTTTTAGTTCCAGCTTTAATTTTCTCAGATTGTTAAGTGCCTGTTCCTGTTGAGAAACAGCAGAGGTCGTCTCCAGTGATTTAATTTTCTGTTCTAACTCCAGTGCCAGTGCTTTTTCTTTTTTATTCTTATATGAACAGTAAGAGATTATTTTACCTTGCATGACCACTTTTGCTGCTTCCCAGAGAACACACGGCAATATTCCTGGCACATCATTATATTCCAGATATGATTCCCACTCTTTTTTAAAATATTGAATAAAATCTTTGTTTTTGAGTAGTGATGTATTAAATTTCCAGTTCCTAGTTTTCCTTGTAGCTTTTTTATTTACCAGTGTAAGAGATACTGGATGATGATTGCTCATAGCTTGGTTTGAGCAAATTTCAGTGTCTGTGATATCTCTTACAATGGAGTTACTGGCTAGAAAAAAAAGTTGTATTCCGTAAGAGTTGGGTAAAGACAACACCATTAATCGCAAAGACCAAAATCATTCATGTATTGTTTGAGAGTGTCAGTAATTATTTCCAATAATTCCCCGATCTACTGAGCTTGTTGGTTGCAGGGTTTAATACCAGGTTGAAGTCTTCTCCTATTATGAGTGTGGTGTCCAAAGTGGTCAGACAGAGAAGTGAAGAAAGTGTGAAAATAGGATGGGTCGTCAACATTTAGGCTATAAATGCTTGCAATACATAGCTCCAGATTTTGAACTAAGATTTTTAATATTATAAATCTTCCTTCTGGATGTGCAATAGTATCATTCACAACAAAACATATTCTTCTGTTTACCAATATAGCTATACCCCCTTTGTTTGGAATTAAAGCAGGCTGAATATATGTGGGAAAATTCAAGGGAGTTGAATGCATCTACAGACGACTTAGAAGCATGTTACCTTTATTAAGACAAAGTCTGCCTGCATATCCTTCAGTCGATTAAAAACTTTTAGCCTCTTCTCCCCGGTACCAATTCCACGTATGTTCCATGTGACAAACTTTAATGTGGACATTTTTTCACTAACTGGTTCTGCGCTAAAGAAAAGCTAAGTGTGCCTATATGTTTGTATATCCATAGTGTATGTGTATGTGTGTGTGTGTGTGTGTGTGTGTGTGTGTGTGTGGGTGTGTGTGTGCGCGCATGTATGTCCTGCACATGTTGTATGGCTGTGTATGCACGTGTGCGTTGGCCTATGTATGCTGTGCATATAGTATATACCTATATGTACGTGCATGGATGCGCACGCATGATGTCTGTTGCATTTGCTTGCATTGCTTGAATTTGCAAAAATGAGTGGGGTGCATGTACTGAAAGTTATTTCCTATAGACCAAATGTGCGAGAGATAACAGACATGAAGGTTAATAATTGGTGAGAAGAGACCGATAACATACAACAACAACCTAACAACATCAACAAGATTAGCTACAACAGACAAACAAACAACAACCTCAACAAAAAAGAAAAAAACATGAGACAAACATTAACAAATTAAACAGGGATCCAATAAGAGACCTGCACACAATCGCACTCTTTTTCACATGTAACTAAGGAAACAAAGTAGACTCTAGAATAGCCAGGGGGTTATGGTTTCATCCATAAACAGCTTTTCATCTATAAACAATCTATCCACAGAGATAATAGCTCATTTACCTTCTTGGATTTTTTGTTTCCTAATGAGAAAAAGCTTTCTGTTCCTTTCCACAATTTCCTGTGGAAACTGACATGGTTCAGGTGACCCACAGAACAGACACGACTCAGGATTAACACAATTAACGTACTTTATTTTGTTAACGTGAGTGAGTGGGTGCGTGAGTGTTGTTATAAGGTGTAATGTTGTGTAGTGCAATCCGTGTATTCCAGCAGGGCCGGCAGAGCATCGTACAGACTGGCAACCCTGTAAAGAGACAAGGGCCGTTAGCTTACAGTTCACCTATGCAGCATGTCAGATATTAGATTAGATTAGATTCAACTTTATTGTCATTACACATGTATGAATACAAGGTAACAAAACACAGTTTAGCATCCAATCAGAAGTGCAAAGGACAGCAGTGCAGTATATACGGTAATTAACAGTATGTGCAATTTAAGCAAATATATGCAAATATATGCAGCAGTGCAGAAAGTTAAAAGTACTGTTATGTGCAAATAATGTGCAATAAGTTAGATGTAGTTATGTAGTTATGCAGTTATGTACAGGTGAGGATGGTAAAAGATGATTGTAAGAGAGTCAGCGGGGAACTAAGTTCAATAACGTGACAGCTGTTGGAAAGAAACTGTTCCTAAACCTGCTGGTTCTAGTCCGAAGGCTTCTGAAACGTCTTCTGGAGGGGAGAAGCTGGAACAGTCCATGAGCAGGATGGTTGGAGTCCCTAAGAATGCTGCGTGCCCGGCGCAGACATCTTTTCCTGTAGACGTCCTCTATAGCTGGAAGTGGAGTCCCTGTGATGCGTTGGGCGGTTTTCACCACCCGCTGCAGCGCCTTGCGGTCAGCTACAGAGCAGCTCCCATACCAGAGTGTGATACAGTTGGTCAGGGTGCTCTCTATCACGCAGCGGTAGAAGTTGCCCAGGATGTCAGTTGACAGATGGTTCTTCTTCAATGTCCTCAAGAAGAAGAGGCGCTGATGGGCCTTCTTGATCAGGCTGGTGGTGTTAACTGACCAGGACAGGTCCTCCGAGATGTGGGTCCCCAGGAATTTGAAGCTGGGGACACGTTCAACAGCTATGCCATTGATATTAATATACAGTATATTGATATGGATATGTTATAGTGCTTACTGTCAACAGATGTTGAAGTGTCTTCAGGTGGCGCCGAAGCTGTGGCCAGGGAGACAATGTCTGCGGGCAGGTCAGCTGGAAGTGGAATAAAAGTCCGCCGCTTGGAGGGAGAAGGAGGTCCGCCGTTGCGGGCTCCGCCTGTGCACAGGGGAATGGACAAGTTTAGAAGCTATAGCGCTTACTTGGTTGTTGGTCCGTGTGAAACTGACCCGGATGTCGTACAGCTGGGCTTGGAAGCTGAAAGCTGGAGAGTTCAGTGCAGGGAAGCACAGAGGCAGGGTGTGGCGTGATTCACGGAAAGAATCACAGGACTCCGCGCCCAGCTCTGGTCCTGATGAGAATAAATAGGGCTGCCGGAGATAACAGGCAGGTGCGTACACAGGTGCCGTGATTGGCGGCCATGACAGTACTCCCCTCCCACGGCATGCCTCTCTGTGTGCGTTCCAACCTACCCGGGTGCGTCCGATGGAAGTCCCTGATGAGCTGCTTGTTGAGCATGAGGGCGGGACGCACCCAGGACCTCCACTCCAGCCCGTAGCCCTCCCAGTCCACCAGGTACTGCAGGCCATGCCCCCGACGGTGGACGTCCAGGATGGAAGAGACGGGCCACACCAGGTTGCCGTCAATCACCCTTGGTGGAGGTGGAGACCTGGGAGGGGGACCACAACGGGCTGGAGGAGACAGGCTTAATCTGAGAGACATGAAAAGTTGGACAGTTGCGGCGGGAGGGGGGGGGAGAGTTAGACGCACAGACACTGGGTTAATAATTCAACATATAGGGTACGGGCCAATGAACCGCTGGGCGGTCTTCTTGCATTCCGCCTTCAGGTTGATGATTTTAGTAGAGAGCCAAACCTGCTGACCCACCTGATAAGCCGGGCTCGGAACCCTACGTCGATTCGCCACCACAGTGTTGCGTTCCGCCATCCGTTGCAGTGCCTTTCTGGCTGCCTTCCAAATCTGCCGACAGCATCTTAGATGGGCCTGAACCGATGGAACAGCAATGTCCCCCTCCTCTTCAGGGAACAGCGGGGGGTTGTAATCCAACGACACCTCGAAGGGGGACATGCTGGTGGCCGAGGACACCACTGTGTTATGGGCGTATTCAATCCAAGGGAGGTGTGTGCTCCATGATGATGGGTTGGCGGCAGTGACACACTGCAGCGTTGCTTCCACCTCCTGGTTGGCTCGTTCACATTGCCCGTTGGATTGCGGGTGATAGCCGGAGGACAAGCTCGCCGTAGCCCCTAAGACGGTGCAAAAAGCCTTCCAGACTTTGGAGATAAACTGGGGCCCTCGGTCCGATACTATGTCCTGAGGGATGCCATGCAGCCGAATTACATGCTGAACCAGCAGATCAGCTGTCTCTTTGGCAGATGGTAACCCCTGCAGAGGGATGAAATGAGCCGCCTTGGAAAATCTGTCCACCAGCGTGAGGATGGTGGTGAAGTTATTGGACGTGGGGAGGCCTGTGACAAAATCCAGCACCACGTGGGACCATGGTCTACCTGGGACGGGGAGGGGTGGAGCAGCCCGGCCGGCAGCAATGAGGATGTCTTCCCAGTAGCACACTCAGGACAGGCGCGGATGTACTCCCCCACATCCTTCTGGAGGGATGGCCACCAAAACGACCTTTGTAGGAGCGCCACCGTGTGTGCCCTACCCGAATGGCAGACGAATTTGGAGGTACGCCCCCACTGGATGACCTCCCCTCAGACCACTGTGGGAACAAATAATTTGTCTGCTGGACCCCCCTCCTGGGTCAGCTTTGTCAGATTGCACCCTTATAACTTTATCCCGAATGCCCCAAGCGAGGGCGCCCACGACACTTGCTGAAGGGAGGATGGGGTGCTCGGCCTTCTCTGCTGTCTCTGGGGCAAACTGACGAGACAGGGCATCGGGCTTGGTGTTCTTCGACCCAGGGCGGTAGGTGATGGTAAAGTCAAACCATCCAAAAAACAGCGACCAGCAGGCCTGTCGGGCATTCAGCCTCTTGGCAGTCCGAAGGTACTCCAGGTTCTTGTGGTAAGTCCAGACAATGAATGGCTGTGACGCTCCTTCCAACCAGTGCCGCCACTCCTCCAGAGCCAGTTTCACTGCCAACAGCTCCCTATCCCCGATGTCGTAATTTCGTTCTGCTGGAGACAGGCGGCAAGAGAAGTAGGCGCAGGGGCGGATCTTACCGTCTGCCGGAGAACGCTGGGACAGCACAGCCCCCACCCCAGAATCAGAGGCGTCCACCTCCACCAGGCACTGAAGGGTGGGATCCACCTGCGTCAGAATAGGCGAAGATGAAAATCTAACCTTCAACTCCGAGAACGCGGTGTCCACCTCTTCCGTCCAGTGAAAGGGAACCTTGGTGGAGGTCAAGTTGGTGAGGGGGAGGGCAATGCAGCTGTAGTCCTTAATAAACCGGCGATAGAAGTTAGCGAAGCCCAAGAACTGCAGCAACTGTTTCCTCGATGCGAGGGTGGACCAGTCCACCACCGCCTTCACTTTTACTGGGTCCGGGATGATCTCCTTCGGGGCAATAATGAAGCCAAGGAAAGAGGTCCTGGAAACGTGGAACTCACATTTCTCTGCCTTGACGTAGAGCTTATTCTCTAGCAGCCGCTGCAAGACTCACCTGACGTGCACGCGATGCTCCTCCATGGACTGAGAAAAGATTAGAATATCGTCAAGGTAGACAAACACGAAGGTGCCCAGAAAATCTCTCAAAACATCATTAATAAGATGCTGGAATACGGCTGGAGCATTGGTCAGCCCGAACGGCATGACCAGATATTCAAAATGTCCACTAGGGGTCCTAAAGGCTGTCTTCCACTCATCCCCCTCACGTATCCGCACTAGGTGATAGGCATTGCGCAGGTTTAATTTGGTAAAGCAGCAAACCCCCCGGAGGGAATCGAATGCAGAGTTAAGGAGGGGGAGAGTATACTTATCTTTGATAGTGATGTTGTTAAGTTCCCGGAAGTCGATGCAGGGCCTGAGGGAGCCGTCCTTCTTCCCCACAAAGAAAAACCCCACCCCCACCGCCGAAGATGATGGTCTAATGATACCTGAGCTGAGAGACTCCTTAATATATGAGTCCATGGCCACGTGCTCCGGAGCAGACAGGTTGTAAAGTCTGCTACATGGCAGAGGAGCGCCGGCCCGCAGATTAATAGCACAATCATACGGTCGGTGAGGGGGAAGGGAAAGGGCTTGGGATTTACTAAAGACAGCCCCAAGGTCATGGTACTCCGGTGGCACCTTTGACAGATCCGGGGGAGGAGAGGCAGGGACATCCAAAGGCGTGGCAGGCGAGCATGCAGCAGACTGCAGACAGGCACTCAGGCAGAAAGGGCTCCACGACACGATACTTCCCGAACGCCAGTCAATCGAAGGGTTGTGCAGATGCAGCCAAGGGTAGCCCAGAATGACCAGGGACAATAACACCGTTAGGACAAACAGATTTAACTCCTTCCGATGGTTGCCCGAAATGATGACTGGCACCGAGGCGACCCGATGAGTGACAGTAGCCAACGCCGCCTTCGACAGGGCAATAATCTTAAGGGGAGTTTTTAACTGCTGCATAGGTAGACCCAGACAGGTTGCCAGACTCCTAGAAATGAAGCTCTGCTTGGCCCCTGAGCCAATGAGTGCATGTGTTTTATGTTCTTTGTGACCAAAGCAAAACCAAATAGGAATGAGAAAGCGGGTGAGGGGATTGTTAACTTTTACGTCCGTGAGTCCCCCTACTTCGACGCACGGACCTCCCCTTTTGGCCGCCTAGGACAGGAATTCAGGTCATGCTCCTCGCTCCCGCAATAGACACACAACCCCAACTCACGGCGGCGCTGTCTCTCTTCTGCAGGAAGTTTCGACCCCCTGCTATCATTGGTTCTTGGTCCTCAGAGAGGTCAGTAGGTGGGAGGGCCAGTAGGGGGGGCTGGAGAGCACGGCATGGCCTATTCTCCGTGCGGCCGGAAGTCTTATGCTCCGCAGCTCGTTCCCTCAGACAGTTGTCAAGGCTAATGGCCAGGGAGATACACTCATGCAGCGTGGAGGGTTTCTCCAGGCGGGCCAGCTCGTCCCGCAGGCTAGGGCTCAAACTCCTCAGGAATATACGACTCAGGGAGGCATCTTCCCACCCGACCTCCGTAGCTACGACCCGGAAGTCAACAGCGTAATCGGCGACTGCCCTCGACCCCTGCCAAAGGTTTAACAGGCGAGAGGTGAGTACATCTTCCCGGTTTGAGTGACTAAACACTTCCTGGAATTCCTGGGTGAATTGAGCATATGTCATAGAAGCATAATCGGCCCTAGCCATAACCGCATAAGCCCATGCTAAAGCCCGCCCCTCTAACAGATTGATCATATAGCCAATGCGGCTCTGGTCAGTGGGAAAATCTCCGGGAACCCATTGGAACACGATTTCGCACTGCATGAGGAACCCCCTGGCTTCTCCCAACACCCCTTTAAAGCTGGTGGGAGTAGGGACGGGAGTGAGCCGACTGGTGGAACCTGTAGAGTGAGGGCTAGGCGAAGAGCTAGTGGTGGAGCTAGCGGTAGAACTAGCAGGAGTTGAGGAGCTAGCTGGTGCTGTAGGGAATCCCTGTGGGCTAGCTAAGTGATCTAACCCATCGGTGAAGCGGGTTAGCTGAGTTAGCATCACCTGTTGTTGGTACGCTAATTGGTCTACCCGAGCCTCGAGATGGTTAATACGTCACATGAGTGCGCTGTCTGCCGGGTCATTTTGGCGGAGTCGTACTGACATGGTTCAGGTGACCCACAGAACAGACACAACTCAGGATTAACACAATTAACGTACTTTATTTTGTTAACATGAGTGAGTGGGTGTGTGAGTGCAGTTATAAGGTGTAATGTTGTGTAGTGCAATCCGTGTATTCCAGCTGGGCCGGCAGAGCACCGTACAGACTGGCAACCCTGTAAAAAGACAAGGGCCGTTAGCTTACAGTTCACCTATGCAGCACGTCAGATGTTATAGTGCTTATTGTCAACAGATGTTGAAGTGTCTTCAGGTGGCACCGAAGCTGCGGCCAGGGAAACAGTGTCTGCGGGCAGGTCAGCTGGAGGTGGAATAAAAGTCCGCCGCTTGGACGGAGAAAGAGGTCCGCCGTTGCGGGCTCCGCCTGTGCACAGGGGAATGGACAAGTTTAGAAGCTATAGCGCTTACTTGGTTGTTGGTCTGGGTGAAACCGACCCGGATGTCGTACAGCTGGGCTTGGAAGCCGAATGCTGGAGAATTCAGTGCAGGGAAGCACAGAGGCAGGGTGTGGTGTGATTCACGGAAAGAATCAGATGACTCCGCGCCCAGCACTGGTCCTGATGGGAATAAATAGGGCCACAGGAAATTACAGGCAGGTGCGTACACAGGTGCCGTGATTGGCGGCCATGACAGAAACTCATCATTTAAGATCATAATTTGTGCCTCTAAGCTGCCTGCCCTGCCTCTGTACCAGAAATTTTTGCTTGGAATGTTCAAATTTGGCAACAAGTTTGTTTTGGGGATTTTTCTGTCCAATGCAGTGGACTTGATGAAAGTAATTGATTTCACAACGTCAGAGGGCATATTCAGCTGCGTAAACATGAATTCATAGATCAGCTGTTCTGGATTTTCATTGTTTTTTATTGGCAATTCCGAAGAAAACTAGGCTATCTCTCATGCTGCGTGATTGCAAGTTGAGAATTGCTTCCTTCATTTTCTGGTTTTCTTTTACAATGATGTCAAGTTGCCTGGTTAGCATGTTTACTGACTTTTTCAAGCTGTTATTTTCTTCTAAAAAAGAGACGAGCTGTGCCTGGCTGAATTCCAAACTCCCTTGTATGCTCTGGAATTCTTTATGGAGCAATTCGTCTAACACAAGTCTAGCATCCATGCTAGTAAGTTTGTTTTCAATAGAGAAGAGAATGTCACTAACCTCTGAACCGTTCCATGATTTATTGGGAGTTATTTTTGGTGAATCTGCGGTTCTGGGTCACTGAGACAGGGAAGACGGAACAGGAGAAATGCTCACCTGATCCATGTCACAGCAGCAGTAATAAAATTTGTCAATATATTTCTCAAGTTCCTCCAGCTCTGTACGAATAAAGAAAGATAGAGACAGACAGTCAGTTAGTGGATTAATTACAGAATAAAAACTACCCATAGAAAAGTTTATTTATGTTTGGTTGACACAAGTCGCCATTTTGGATTATTGTGTAACAATCTCGGAATGTTTCGCGATCACAGCATCATCCCTGACCTCGCTATCCAGCTCTAGGAAGAGTCCTGGTGGTTCTGAACTTCTTCCATTTACGGATGATGGAGGCCACTGTGCTCATTTGGACCTTCAAAGCAGCAGAAATTTTTTCTGTACCCTTTTCCAGATTTGTGCCTCGAGACAACCCTGTCTCGAAGGTCTACAGACAATTCCTTTGACTTCACGTATGGTTTGTGCTCTGACATGCACTGTCAACTGTGGGACCTTATATAGACAGGTGTGTGCCTTTCTAAATCATGTCCAATCAGATGAATTTACCACAGGTGGACTCCAATTAAGCTGTAGAAACATCTCAAGGATGATCAGTGGAAAAAGGATGCTCCTGAGCTCAATTTTGAGCTTCATGGCAAAGGCTGTGAATACTTATGTGCATGTGATATCTTAGTTTTTTATTTTTAATAAATTTGCAAAAATCTCCAAAAATCTTTTTCACGTTGTCATTATTTGATTTGATTTTGTATACTTTATTGATCCCCAGAGGGGAAATTGAGGGCATCCACCTGGATGGATGAAGCAGCCACATTATGGGGTATTGTGTAGAATTTTAATGAAAAAAAAATGAATTTAATCCCTTTTGGAATAAGGCTGTAACAAAGCAAAATGAAGAAAAGTAAAGCAATGTGAATACTTTCCGGATGCATTGCATTTTGAGGGGCATTTTTTTCGAAATTGTTATAGTTCTGCATTTAGACGGAAGGGTCTCTGGAAATCAGTAGAACATTTTGAGTAACTGTTTTTATCCTTTGATTAAATATTCTGTTCCTGAATGTGTATAGTTCAGCATATATGTATGTATTTGCCAGTTAATTAGCAGAGTTTTGAGTATAATGGATGATGACTCATAGTTTTTTGTCTTCAAGGTCATTGGATCTCATTAAAATCAATGGAAGAGGATTTTTTACTGTAACAACTTCCACCACCATCACCACTGACTTGTAAGAATGGCAGCTGTTCAAAAGATTGTGGTGCATTAAGCTAGATTTTGCACTTTTTCATAAAATGAAATAACAACTGAACTCTTGAGCAGGCTTACCCATGCTTGCTGTCTTTCTTTTGATTCTCAGGCTCTTGTTTACATAAGCAGCCCTGCCAACCACTTTTGTAGTGCCCTCCCCTCAAATCCTTTAGCCCACCTCTGTTGTTTGGCAACATGATGTCAAGCACCATCTTCCTCTCATGTGTATCATGGGCAGCACGGTGGTGTGGGCAGCACGGTGGTGCAATGGTTAGCACTGTTGCCTAACAGCTAGAAGGTTCCAAGTTCAAATCCCCAGGCTGGCAGGGGTAGGAACCTTTCTGTGTGGAGTTTGCATGTTCTCCCTGTGCTGCGTGGGTTTAGTCCGTGGGCTCCGGTTTCCTCCCACAATCCAAAGACATGCATGTTAGGTTAATTGGTTGTTCTAAAAAAAATTGTCCCTAGATATCTGTCTCCTATAAGCCCTTAGAATAGAGGGTTAGTACTAGTGAAGCGCTTTGAGGGGTCTTTCAGACTTGAAAAAGCGCTATATAAGTACAGGTCCTTATCCCTTATCCTTATCGAGTTCAGATGTTCAGCTTGGTGTTGTAAAGCCACACCCTTGTCTCAGGGTCCACTTGAAAGAGGCTGGCCTCCGAAGGTGGTCTGTACAGCCTGCAGGTGGTAATGATGTGGTCAGCAGTCTGCAGCATGCGGTCCCCATACCCGCATGCTGCACTGTTTGCCAGGACCCACTTCTTCATGGTTGATTTGAAGCAGCGGACACCTGTACGAGTCCACTGGCAGTGAGGAAGCGTCATCATCAAGGGCTTATTGGAGTTAATCCCCATAGTGGGCAGCTGTTATGTTTGCCCCTGTCAGGGCATAAATGAGGCACCAAATGCCAGCAGTGAGTTTGCTTATTCATTACTGAAAAAGAACAAAAGAATGCGCCACGAGGGGCAAAACACAAACAACTATACACGCAACCTCAAAGGGTGAATAACAGAAGAAATAAAGAGAATCAATACAAACACTTACATATAAATAGTGAGGGTGAAACCTGACACTGAAGAATGGACTGGAGTCAGGGTTGGGGACTCCAGCCTAGGTTGGGCGAGGTTGCAGCGAGGAATGAACTCGCCAGTGATCTTAAATAGTGCACAAAGAACACAAACTACAAACAGGTATGGAGTAAACATAATCAATAAATGCACTCAGCTGCAACAGGCGGCAAGCAAGCTTGACAGCAGGAAGTCCTGCCACGATGCTGTCAAAATAAAAACACCAATAATCCCCATAATAACCAAGACAGAATATAAAGATAGAAAATGGGGAAAAAATAATAAGTGACTCGAGCACGGGGCAGACCCGCACTCGGGATCACTACAGTACCCCCCCTTTAAGGGATGGAATCCAGGCATCCCACTGTAACATCAAGGAAAGAAAAGGACCCCCCCCCCCCCCCAACCAGAAAGACTACCAAAACCAGCCTCAGGTAGGCGGAGGGGGAATCCAGGCCTGGAGGGAGAGGCACAAAAAATGAAACAAAACCAAAAATACTTAGCAGAAAGACTCCCACAACACTTCAATGTGAAAATTCATTAATGTACTAAAACACAAAAATAACAGCAACTACCACAACTATAAGTACAAATGAAAATATCTCTATCGTCCTAGGAATGACAAAGTGAAAATTTATCAGTGTACAAAAACACAGTTGGGTAAAGAAAATTGAATACACATACTAGAAAACCTAAGAAACAAGGAGTACAGGGCTAAGCAAAGCAGGCTATTCAAGAAGATCACTCTGGTGGCCTGCCAGAGTCCCGGCGCCACCCGACCATCACAAGGAAAATGTCAGGCGGCCAACCAGGTCTCCAGCCACACCAAGAAAGATGAAAAAGTCCATCGGGTGGCCTACCAGAGTCCTTGAGCCATCAGGACCGGAGGGGTAAACCGGGAGGTAGCTTTCCCACCGGGAGGTTCAGTGGCAGGAAGCCGGGCCAGAGGAGGGGAACCCCAACAGCATCTAGTGGTGGAGAAAGGAGGGGAGCCATGATAGCATCTAGTAGTGAAGAATCTGTAGCACCCGCGTTGGCTCCAGGCTGGAGTTCAGTAGCACCCGTGGTAGACCGTAGCTGGGCCAACGTAGCACCCACGGTGGCTCCAGGCTGGAGCTTAGCAGCACCCTTGGTAGACCCTGGCTGGGCCAACACTGCACCCACGGAGGACCCAACCCGAAGAGGGACCCAAACGACGGCCTCGGGCAGGGGGGAAGCAGTGCCCTGGACAACCTCCAGAGGCGAACCTGGACCTTTGGTGACCTCAGATGGAACTGAATCATCTCCGGTGACCCTGGAAGAAGGCTCAGATACAGCAGAGAGAAAACAGGGATCAGGGTCACCGGCAGCGGCGGAGCCCGGTGAGGCAAGCTTGGATGTAGCGGGCAGCTGCACCCGGCTCTCCTCCCCAAGAGACAAGCAAGATTGTTCTAAAATAGAAAATAGAAAGACGATGTAGAGCACTTGCCTGATCTTGAGCTCCACCGCCGTCCAGGACTCCGATGATCCAGGCAGTGACGACGATTCGGGCTCGGTCCTCAGGAGGCCCATCTCAGGTTCCCACTTGGCTGCGGTAACCTCCGCAGCCGGCATGGTGGTCTCCACAGTCCTTGAACCCCCTAATGAAGTAACCCCCACTGATGGCTCACTTGGCGTGGCCGCAGGAGATCTGTTACTTGCTGGGGCTGAACTCTGCTCCAGTGAAGTTTTGTCATTGGCTCAGGCTCACAATGGCAGGCAGCCCTCCTCCTCTGTCCATGTTGTGTCTGCAGAACCAGGCTCTCCAGGCCTGCAGGCTCCTCCTCCGTCCGGCGGCTTGATCCTGGACCCGGCGGACACTCGGGGGGAATAGGAGGAGACACAGAGGTAGCAAGTGATTTCTTTGTGGCTGCAGCAGGTGGTGAGAGCTCAGTGGACTGTAAAACCAGAGCCTCACCCCCAGGAATCAGACAAGGTAATTCACCAAATTGTGCTATAGAATGGAAAAAAAAAAAAAAACACTCGCCTGTTTCCCTGGGGTACGGTGGTGACTGCTGCAGCAGGCTCATTTCTTCCCTCTCCCATTGTAACGGTGATGGTGGGCCCCTCGGGAAGACAAGGAGGAGCCACTCCAGGAGGATCGATGATTAGGGCAGCCGGAGAAGAAACCATCAAGACAGCCATGTCACAGGGAGGAGAAGGGTTCTGTGCCGGGCGGCGGCGTCTTCGGGCTGGAGGCGAATCGATCATCAAATTAGGAAAATGGTGCTGCTGCACGGAGACGGTGGCTAGCAGCTCGGTGAACTCAGGATAATTATTTCGAACGGGATGTGCCTTCACAATCCTAACAGCTGCCACCACGCTCTTAAGAACCTTTCCCGGGCTGCAGGAATAGAGTGCTTCAGCCACATGGCCCCTGATGAATTCAGCTGCCCACTGCTCATCTTTGCTGGGAACCCCGGCTGCCCTCCTCCTATGGCGTGCTGGCAAACGGCTTTTTGGCGATGGAGACACCGGAGCTGGGGCCGTAGCAGGAACCTCATAGTGAACCGAGGGGCGGGAGTTCTTCGCCATCAGCCCCGGTTTAGGCTTCCTGGTCGAGTTCTTCTCCAACTCACGGTTCAAGCGTAAGAACCGTACCTAGAATCATACGTAGAACCGAGATCCTCTCCCTGCCTTCAGCATGCTCAGCAAGGTGAGGATGACACTTCACAGCCGCCTCCACAAGGTCCAGGTACCACAGAACGTCTTTAGGTGTGGAATAACGGCGAGCTATGGTGAGGAGGTCATCTATTTCCATAAGAGCCTGGCAAAGATCAAAACCCAGGCTCATGGGATACCACCTGCCATATGACTCCATAACCAAAAAAACCCAGGCACCCAAAAAGAGAAAAAAAATTGAGCCACAAACTCACTACCGCTGGCACCAACTGGATGCGACCTACTGTTATGTTTGCCCCTTTCAGGGCATAAATGAGGCACCAAATGCCAGCAGTGAGTTTGCTTATTTATTAATGAAAAAGAACAAAAGAAAGTGCCACGAGGGGCAAAACACAAACAACTATACATGCAACTCCGAAGGGTAAATCACAGAAGAAATAAAGAGAATCAATACAAACACTTAAATATAAATAGTGAGGGCGAAACCTGACGCTGAAGAATGGACTGGAGTCAGGGTTGGGGACTCCAGCCTAGGTTGGGTGAGGTCGCAGCAAGGAGTGAACTCGCCAGCGATCTTAAATAGTGCACAGAGAACACAAACTACAAACAGGTGTGGAGTAAACATAATCAATAAATGCACTCAGCTGTGACAGGCCGCGAGCTTGTCACAGCGACAGAAGCGAGACCCACGCTCGGGATCACTACAGCAGCTAATGTATTGTTTACTATTATTAAACATTTACCTATTCCAAACACCACATGGGCTGTACTGACCCTGCAAATCAGACAAATCATATATCCTACTCACAGTTATTGTGTGGCTTATTATTATTATTATTATTATTTAGATTAGATTATTTTATTAGATTATTTATTAACTCCCGTTCTACTCCGCTTGTTGGAGGCCGCAAAGGAATCACAGCAGCAACAGGAGACCCCATACTCAAAGGCTCAGAGTGAGCTACAGAAGTACACCAGAGAGATGAAGTCCAACTGGTGGGATGAAAAAGCGGAGAAACTTCAAACTGCAGCAGACAGGAAGGACATGAAAACATTCTTCACAGGTTTGAGAGAAATCTACGGCCCTAAACCAAGAGGATTGATCCAACTAAGGGCTATGGATGGTGAAACGGTTTTGCAGGAGAAAGACAAGATCCTGGACAGATTTGCAGACCACTTTGACCAACTACTAAACAACCCTGGAGATCTCACTGAAGAGACTAAAGAAGCTCTAGTGCAGCGACCAACTGTATCAAGTCTGGATGAACCACCAAGTTTTGATGAACTAATGGCAGCTATCAGGACAACACAGGATGGTAAAGCTCCAGGAAGAGATGGAATTCCAGCAGGAGTGTGGAAATTTGGTGGTGTTCAGCTGACCAACTGCCTGCACAAGCTCATCCAAGAGATATGGGATGCTCAGAAAGTATCTCAAGACTGGAAGGATATACGTATTGTGCCTTTGTTCAAGAAAGGTGACAGGAAGGATTGTGGAAATTACCGAGGTATATCACTACTAGCCACTACTGGTAAGATTCTCTCACGTGTACTACTTAACAGATTCAGTGAACACATCTCGCAGAATGTACTACCGGAAACCCAGTGTGGCTTTAGAAGTGGAAGAAGCACAATGGACATGATTTTCTGCTTGAAACAGGTTCAAGAAAAGTGTATCGAACAGAACATGCCGCTTTATGTAGTCTTCATAGACTTCAGTAAAGCCTTCGATACTGTATCGCGACAAGGACTTTGGCTGGTACTCAAGAAATATGGTTGTACAGAGAAGTTTGTCAGCCTGATCGAGGCACTCCATACAGGTATGCAAGCAAATGTGGCAATGAGTGGTTCAGTATCTAAAGACTTTTCAGTAAGCAACGGGGTGAAACAAGGGTGTGTGCTGGCACCTACACTCTTCTCTCTATATCTGGCAGCCATGCTTGAGGTGGCCTTCAAAGACACTTCAGAAGGAGTATACATTCAAACAAGGAAAGAAGCAGACTTGTTCAGTGTGGCACAGTTTAAAGCCAAGAGTAAGACATTGATAAAGATAGTAAGAGAAATGCTCTTTGCCGATGACAGTGCTCTAGTTGCACACAGCGTGGAAGATATGCAATCTTTAGTGGAGAAATTTGCAAGAGCAGCTAGCCAATGCAGCCTCCAAATCAACATCAAGGAGACAGAGTGCCTTTATCAACCACCAAGGTTCCAATTATCAACATCACTACCAGAAGAGATCAGCATTGGTACAGAGCCACTAGTCAAGTGCAAGACTTTCAAGTACCTAGGGAGTACTGTTTGAGAGAATGCTAGGCTGGAGGATGAACTATCTCTCAGAATGGGAAGAGCGAGCGCTGTGTTTGGAAACTTGAGGGAGAGACTGTAGAACAATCGACATGTGTCAATCCGTGTGAACTGCAAAGTGTACAGAGCGACAGTACTGGCTACTCTATTGTACGGTGCTGAAACTTGGACTGTCTACAGAGTGCAGGTGAAGAAACTCCACGCGTACATGATGAGACACCTTCGAGCCATAATGAACATCTCATGGAAAGACAAGATAACCAACATAGAAGTGTTGAAACAAGATGGTCTACCATCAATGGAGGACATGCTAATACAGATGAACCTGAGATGGCTCGGACATGTTGAGAGGATGGACCACCAGTGTCTCCCTCGGCAGTTACTCTACTCACAGTTATGCAAGGGCAAATGCAATCAGGGTAGACCAAGGCTCAGATTTAAAGACACTGTAAAAAGAAACTTAAAGAAGTTGGACATAGACAGGAGTTCCTGGCAGCAGAAGGCTAAGGACAGAGCTGTGTGGAGGAATCTGATCAGATCTAAATGAAACAGTCATTGTCGCCCATGACAGACTGCTGTGATGGATGGATGGATAGATGGACTCCGCTTGTTGGAAGCCGCAAAGGAATCACAGCAGCAACAGGAGACCCCAGAATGGTTAAAGGCAACAAAAAAGCAGGCCCTCAGCTGAAAAATTTGTTGTTAGCATGGATTCTGCTAACAGAATTTAAAGGTGAAAGAGGAGGCAGTGATGACTGGTGCTTGGAGGTGTGGCCATGTTACAGATTTGTTTTGGTTTGACAGTGGTGCTCTCGTGTGACATTGTGTGGGGGATGAAAATGTGTGTGTGTGTGTGTGTGTGTGTGTGTGTGTGTGTACACACCTGATTTGTGTGTTTACTGTGCAGTAAATATCACTTAGCATAAATTTTGCTTTAACCTAGCACACAAACTGAGGCCAAACTACAGGATATCAGCCCCCCCCCCCCCCCCATCTAAAAACAGTATCTGAGTCAAAAAAAGACCCTCCAGAGATGCCCTAGGATTTAAGATTAACAGCTAAATCATTCAGTGGAGACTCCTCTGATAGAGTGGCTCATGTGACCTACACCCCCCCACACTCTCAAATCGTATTCCCCTTGATCTCCCCCGCCAGCTCCCTCAACCTCTGACCCTGTCATCCAGAATAGCTGAAGGAAATTTAATCACACATATTTGAGATTGCCAAACCTGATAGAAAATTCTACAGGGAACCAGAAGAAAATTGATACAACTTTATCCACTGACTACATGCTATGAATTCAAACCACAAGTATATTATTTACCTGCTTAGAAGAAACATTTTGCCCTTCGTGTTCCCCTCAACCCCCAATATTCATTCATATTCCTTTTCACCCTCCACCTTTTGTACTATAGTATCAGGTTAAAAGATGGACTGTATGCATATAATTCTTAATCGTGATTAATCTCCAAACATTTCTGTTTATTCGTGATTAATCATGATTTAAATAATCTTTTTTTATAGTGTAATGTACCTTAAATTTTTCAAGTTTTTCACACTCTTTTTATCATGGGAGTGGACAAGAATAGAATAGAATAGGCTTTATTGTCATTGTTCAGGTGTATAGTACAACGAAACTGTGGGTGCTCTACCAGGCTACTGCACAATAAAGTATGAGAGAAGGATTAGATAAAACATGGTCACAGAAAACACGATTAAACACATGAAAATAAAAATGGCCCAGGATTATGGAAATATACACAGGTATGGTAGTGGCTACACGGGTGGAACTATGTGCATAAGAGAGCAGAACACATAATTGAACACACAAATGAGTAAAATGGCACAAGGATTATGAAAAATATACATAGTAGTGGTTTCCCAGATGGGTCAGTATACATGAAAGTATGGAGTGCAAAGACAGGTATTGTGATAATTAAAAAGGTCCTCAGTTCTGTGCATGTGAGCATTCGGAGGGAGTGGGGTGGGACCTCAGACTGTTTGTAGTCTAGATGGCCCAGGGGAAGAAACTGTTTGTCAGTCTCGAGGTGTGGGACGTGATTGATCTGAGCCATCATCCAGAGGGAAGCAGATCAAACAGGTGGTGGGCAGGATGTGAGGGGTCTCTTGTGATGGCCTTGATCCTTCTGAGACAGAAGGTCTGAGATGTCTTCCAGGGAGGCAGAGGGCCCCAATATTTTTTGGGTGGTGTTGATGACCCTCTGCACAGCCTTGCTGTTCGCGCCATGAGCCTGCGTACCACACACCCAGACAGTTGGTGAGCACGCTCTCCACTGAGCAGCGGTAGAAGGCCAGCAGCACTTTCTGGTCCAAGGTGTGTGCTTCCACGACATGGAGGAAGTGCAGCCGCTGCTGGGCTGTCTTCACCAGAGCCTTGGTGTTGACAGTCGAGGAGAGGTCAGAGGAGATGTGGGTGCCCAGGAACTTGAAGGCGAGGATGTTTTCCACGCGGTTACCATTTATGTGGGGGAGGTTCTGTCTGTTCTTCCTGAAGTCCAGTATGAGTTCTTTGGTTTTTTGGACATTCAGTTTCAGGTTGTTTGCTTGGCGCCACAGCAGCAGATTCTCTGCTTCTGCCTTGTATGCCTTCTCATCATCATCAGTGATGAGCCCAACCAGGGTGATGTTGTCCACATACTTTACAATGACAGTGGTTGTGTGGATTGGAATACAGTCAAAGGTGTACAGGGAGTACAGTAGAGGACTTAGCCCGCAGCCCTGGGGGAAGCCAGTGCTAACAGACAGTGTGGAGGAGTGGTGGGGGCCAAGTCTGACTGTTTGTGGGCGGTTGGTGAGAAAGTTTTTTTCATCCAGGAGCAGGTGGGGGGGGGGGAATCTGGAGGAGGTGCAGTTTGTTGATCAGTATTTCCGGGATGATTTTGTTGAAAGCTGAGCTGTAGTCCACAAAGAGCATCCTCATGTAGCTCCTTGGTTTCTCCAGGTGGCTCAGCGCTCTGTGGAGAGTCATGGCAGTGGCGTCTTCTGTAGACCAGTTGGCCCTGTAGGCAAACTGGTGCAGGTTGAAGGAGGGGGGAAGACAGTCCCTGTTGTGTGGGGACAGCAGTCGTTCAAAACACTTCATGACTACAGACGTGAGTGCTATGGGTCTGTAGTTGTTCAGGCTGTCAATTGCGGACTTTTGGGGAATGGGGATGATGGTGGAGACCTTGAGGAAGGAGGGGACGTTGGCTTGCATCAGGGAGAGGTTGAACAGCTTGGTTAGGATCCCTGCCAGCTGGTCTGCACATGCTTTGACACCGCTCCTGAGATGCTGTCTGGGCCAGCGGCTACTGCGGGGGTTCACTGTTCTCAGTTGCCTCCTCACCTCCGTGCACCTGTGGGGGGGGGGGGAGATAGGGTAGGAGAGTAGAGGGAGCGACAAGGGAGGAGGGGGAGGGGGCGAGTTTGTGGGGAGGTGTGCTCAACCACGCAAATGAAGCTGTTAAGCTCCTCTGCCAGAGTGAGGCTACTGTCTGATGTTGGGGGGCCCTGGCCCCTGTAGTTGGTGAAGGCCTGGATGCCTCTCCACAGCTGTCGGGAGTTGTTGTCTGAGAGGAAGCCCTCCATGTTCCTCCTATAGGTGTTCTTAGCAAGTTTTATACCTCTCCTAAGGTTAGCTCTGGCAGTGCTGTACAGGGAGCTATCGCTCTGTCTGATGGCTGAGTTGCAGGCTCTGATCAGAGCCTGGACTTCACTGGTCATCCAGGGTTTGTGTTTTGGAAAGACCCGGATTTGACTGGTGACTGTCCCGTTTTTTACACAACATTTAATGTAGAAAAGGACAAACTCAGTGTAGGAGTCCAGGTCCTGCTGTTCAAAGATGCTCCAATCAGTGCAGGCAAAGCAGTCTTGTAGCTGGAGGAGAGCATTTTCAGGCCAGGTTTTAATTGTTTGTTTGGTTGGGGAGGAAACTCTTCCTGAGGGGGCTGTAGGCAGGAATCAGAAACAGAGAGAGATGGTCTGATTGTCCAAGGTGGGGGAGGGGCTGATTCTGTAGGCTTGCTTAATGTTGCTGTAAACATGATCCAGTGTTCTATCCCCTCTTGTGGGACACTTAACATGTTGGTGGAATTTGGGGAGTACGGTCTTTAAGCATGCTTTGTTAAAATCTCCTGTAATAATGTGGACTGTGTTGGGATGATCTCTTTGCTGCCTGCTGACAGTGTGCTGGAAGTGACTGAGTGCTAAGCTAACATTAACATCTCGAGGAATGTAAACAGCTTTTACAATTACTGCCGTGAGCTTGCGGAGAAGATAAAAAGGCCTGCACAGGAAGGACATGGCCTCTAAGTCCAGGGAATAGTGGCTTTGAAATTTTCTGCTGTTATTACACCAAGTTGGAAGCACATAAACACAGACCCCTCCATCCCTTCCCTTACCAGAATCAGCGTTGCAGTCGAAGCGGTTAGTAGTTCGGCTAGGTAATTCCACAGCGGCGTCAGGAGTATGTGGGCTCAGCCATGACTCGGTCACAATCAGAATACAACAGTCCCGGACGTAGAGATTGTACGCAATCTCCGACCACAGCTCATCCATTTTGTTGGTGAGGGACCTGGCGTTGGTGAGGAAAATTGAAGGTAATGGTGGTTTGGTGCGTAATTTGCACAGCTGGTCACGGAGACCAGCCCTGCACCCTCGTTTTTGCTTTCTCTCTCATTGTCTATACTGTTCGCGGGGCCCAATAACAAACCATGGAGTGCCCAGAGGTCTGGCGATCTCCTCAGGGATGTGGTGGTGATTACTGGAATAAGCGCTGGAGATGTCAGAGGTAAGTTGGCGACCAATGCCTAGAAAATACTGGCGATTTTAGGTAATTAGTCCGTCACAGAAGGAGCACAGAAAAAGGCAGAAAAAAACCCCACAAAAACGAATGCAGTAGTCCGAAGCAACTAGCCGCAGCATGTGAATGCACCGCCGCTGCCATCTTAAAATAAAAAGTAAAAAATATAACAAAATATGCTCTCACTTTGAGTCTGTGCAGATTCATGTTTTAAGCATATAGGTTGTAGATTGTTGAAAAGTATTTATTAAACTTACTGGACTTAAATAAAATTTTAAAATGTTTCAGTGTCCATTCAAACACCATCCTCAGTTGTAACGAGTAATAGGAAGTCACTCTCGCAAGAAATGCAGAACTAAGTCACATGACTTGTGATATAACAAATCACGTGACTTCTAAGATGTAGTGTTCTTGCCAGAGCAGATGTTTCTCTCAGACACTTCAGGTGTTGACCCTCATCTAACCACCATTTTGCTTCCATCGGTGGGCAACACAGAACATCATATACAGAATACCAAGGGTTTTGTTGATAAAATCAGAGGACGCTCATTGAAAGCTAGTGAAACAATGGTGTCATATGATGTCATATCACTATTTACATGTGTTCCAACAGAGATTGTGAGGAGGAGATTGGAACAGGATCATGCGCCTGACACAGGGAAGAGGCTACACCTGAAGTGCCTTAGAGAAACATCTCCTCTGGCAGGAAGACTACATCTTAGAAGGCATGTGATGGGTTACATCATAGGTCATGTGACTTAATTCTGCATTACTTGCCAGGGTTGCTTCCTGTTACTCATTACAACTGAGGATGGTGTTTGGATGAACACTGAAATGAGTGAATGAATGAATGAATGAATACTTTTCTCACCTTCAGTATGAGCTCCAGTAGTGGACAGTACAGTCCATTCCCAGGAAATGGACACCAGCAAACAGAACTCATGCAAGCAATGTTCACCCAAAGTCAGCCCCTAGCTTAGCTGTTGTTAGCCTATAGCCTAGCTGTCAGCCCCTTTTACATCTGATTTTCATGGCAGACATTCCTTCCTTGGTTTTGCGGCTTGGATCACGGAGCAGCTCCCATCTTCAAAGAAACAAACCACTGGGGCAACGTTGTCTAGCAGCCGATCCTGGACCTCATAACTGACCCTAGAACCCAGGAAATCTCCAGCTGTTGGTTCCTGCAGCAGTGGGGATATGGCCACCCCTCATCTCGCAGTGGCCTCCCTGCTTCACTCCCAGCAGGAACTGTGCATCAACACTGTCCACTTGTCCACATAACTTGGCAGCGACACTTCAGCAAACTGATCCAGACACCTAGAACTAAACAAAATAAGGAGTTCATGCCACGAAACTCTGTTTTGACTTTCCAGCTGGAAACAACATCTTCTTCTTTTTCTACAAGAAGCTTAAGACAACTTAAAAAATAAGTACTATGTTACACAGACTGCATCTGTGCATGCCTGTGAGCACCTTTATCCACCTTTGATATAGGAGGATAGAGGTGTTGATGTGTAAATACAGGTATGGCAGTGTAGCCCTCACAGATTCTCGTGGTAAGTCGGAAAAAATGTAAAACTTTTCCACCTGCCACACCAGCATACCACTTGGGTCTGCATGTTAAACTTCCAAATATACATACTTGCATTTACACATAAAAACTTGCATCACTGGTGGACAGAGGTTTTCACAGGTATTCACGTGACTTCAGGTGTGCAGTCTGAAAGCTATTAGACTGCTCTAACTGACTTCATTACAATCCAAGGGCTCAAATCAGGGACGTTGAAGAAAAAAAATCCACTATTAAGACTGAAAGCAAGGTACAAACTGAAGTGATTTGTAGCAGTAAGTCAAACAGCTACATAGTTTGTATGCTTTCACACATCTCTTGAATCCTTTGAAAGGAAAATGTATAAACATGTACCTGTAGGTAGTAGCTTTAAAAAATTACGTGTGATTGCTCTTGTAGTAAGAATGAATAACCACTGGACTGTGTTAGCAACTGTCACAAAGTAGTGCCGTGAGCCTGTGTACATGAAAGTAATGAGGACACTCACATTTTTTAGTAAATTTTAAAAGGCCTACTATGTGCAGATTGATTTTTCAGATGTATCTGTTGTTCAAATTTGCAGGCACACACACGCACAAATATCAATATGAAATATGTGCAACACACATGTCTTGGAGGGACTGGACCTCCTCCTGGGACTGGGCCTCCTCATGGACAGAATAAATAAATGCATCCACAGCCTGTGCTCTGCATGCTGAGCAGTCAGTCAAACTCTCCTTTCTGCTTCCATGAAGCAAACAAATGCTTTAGCTGATTCACCTGTCACAGTTGCATATTCCCAGTGCACCTCGAGCTTACTAAAGGATAGAGGGAAAACACAGGGCCATGTGATCCAAACCATGCCAGCCATGTCTGAACATGCACTGCCCTGCTCCATGTTTTTTCGTTTCCCCCCACTAACTGGCCTTTGGTTTACCACACTTCATCCCTTTAGAGAACTTCTCACAGGGACCTGCATGCCCATAAATTATTTGGACCCTTGAAATGAGATGCAAAGAATGTGCTTCTCCAGATCTGTTATTTCTCTCCATTTTAATTATATTGGTGGTAATTATCTGTTTCCACTTCTATAAATAAATTGTGGACACTTAGCATTGTAATCAATTCTCTTTTAGTTTTCTGCACTGAGCAATGCATGATTAATTATATAATCAAGCACTTTGCCTGATTTATGTTATATTTCCCTTTGTTCTATGCATTATTTATTTTACTGTATCTGCTGACTTTACACTCCACATAGGGCATTATAAGCAATAGTAGGAGTCTCTGGTTGACTGTGGTTCAAGAATCTCTTCAGAGAAAATGCTCTTTTAATAGTATATCGAGCAAAATGGATTCAGCTAAGATACTGAATAAGTATTTCTAGTCAATGGAACGTTTCTGTGGGTAAATTAGAACATGGTCTAGTTATACATTTTTACTTAAATATACATGCAGTTCTCTGTACCACTCAACTGTAGCAAATAATGTCAACAAACTTGCATGAGAATGTAATTAGTATGTATAAGAATACCTACTGATAGTAGCTCAGAGGGAACACTGAAAATAGCTATTGAGTCTGAAAAATGAGACCAATAAACCTCCATCCTAACCAGTTACAAGTAGGCGGTAGTGTTGTCGTCAAGACCTCATCAAAACCAGTCTACCAAGACCAAGACAAGACCAGTCAAATCTAAGGGTGTTTTCACATCTAAATTCATTTAATTTGGTCTGAATCAGTTGACAAGTTTGCTACTTTGTATCATTTTCTCCTTTGTCTGGTCCCCTTTGACACAGGCAAAAATCCAATCAGACCAAACTGCGTCACGTTAAATCCCGCGAGACTTATGTCAGAACGTTCTCCGTTCTTATTGGTCTGATTTTTTTGCCGTGAGAACAGGAAAGGTAAATACAATAAGTAAGATGACCACTGTGTGTTTTATGCATTTCTGGGGAGAAAATAATACACATTGTAACGCATTCTACAGGGGGTTTTCATCGCCCTGGTTATCGTTTATTACATACGTGCATATACCACTTTCGGCAAATTGTACAGTTTGAAAATGAAGCACTGCTATGGATGGAAAATAACATGTTAATGTTCATTAATCCATACGAACCGTGATGTTCTCAGCCACAGATATTTTCAAAGCTCTATCAGGTATGTACAGTGACATAAAATGTTTTACCTCTTGTCGCTGGTCCTGTTTTAGTGTGGTCATTTTCTCACCTGCAAGATCACACCAGAGTTCGCCATTTGATTGAAATCGAGACCACCTCTTTCAGGTGGTCTCAGTATGGTTGTATTGGTGCACACTTGAGTGTGATTATCATGTTCTCACCAGATAAAACGAACCGCACTAACGGAAAAACGAACTTGAGTCCAATTGAAACAAACTAAAGCCTGTAGGTGTGAAAGCACCCTAAGACTGCATTTACACCAGGATTGTCCGGGGGGCCTCAGTTCGACTCGGCAGGGAATGGTGAGAATTTTCACACCTTCATTTGGTTTGGTTTGCATTCACACAGCAATTCACTCAAGCAGACCAAACTGCTTCGACAAAGTCATGCAAATACAACAACTGCTCGTTTGTGGCGCTGTAGCCAAAACCACCACTGACCAGGAAAAAAAAATCTCTGCGGAGAAGAGAAATCCGGCTCATCGATTGGCCAGGACCGAAAAGGGAAATCCGGTGTTGTGCCGAGAATTGCTTGCTTGACAAGAATTGCATCCCACCCACCAAAACTATAAAATATAACACAATAGCCAGGCTTGTAACCATTTGTGCATTTTTAGAAGTACCCATTTTACATTTTTAGAAGTAAAAATTATTACCTCTTGTAAATTATCTTTAAATTATGTTTATTCGACGATGGGATGCAATTCTCGGCAAGCGAGCAATTCTTGGCATAACACCATTCCCTTCAGCCGAGTTGTTTGTCAGCCACAAACTAATAAAAATAAAGAGCTCCGCTGTCTGTATAAACCCCCGTGCCACCATCATGTCGCTGTCAGCGAACTGAGACTCCCAGACTATCCTGATGTGAACGCAGCCTAAGACTATAATGGGTCAGGACCAAGTCCAGACCATAGGTGTAAATCGGGGGGGGGGGATGCCCCCCAACCTGGAAAGAAGAGAGGATTGTCTCCAGCCTCACCAGTATCATCATAAACTATCACCATAAACCTTTAATATCATGGTACATAAGACTTTGAAGCACCAGTGCTTAATGGCAAAAAAGGAGCATTTCTTGCAAATATGCAAGTTCTTTTAAATCTGCAACTTTTTTCCTCATAAATTTGTAACATTTTCTCATAAATTTGCAACTTTTTCATAAATTTGCAGCTTTTTTGTTTTAAATTTGCAACTGTTTTCTCAAAAATACTGAACTTTTTTCTTTTAAGTTTGCCAGAATTTTCTCATAAATTTGCTCCTTTTTTTTCTTTTAAATTTGAAACCTTTTTCTCATAAATTTACTTTTTTGTTGTAAAGTTGCAACTTTTTTTAATGAAATTGTTTTTTTTCCTTGTAAATTTCTACTTTTTCATATGAATTTGGTATTTTTTTTCTTGTAAATTCATGAATTTTTTATTATAAATTTGCAACATTTTTGTTCTACTTTTGTGACTTTTTTTTTCTTTTAAATTTGCAACATTGCAATGCTGGTTAAGTTTTTATTCTATGTAATGCCTTACGTTTTCTATCTTCATCTAGACAGTGACTCAAGTTTGTTTTCTGTTGGTGTTAACGTTACTTACCTTCTATTAAAATGAGGTTAGCAGACTATCCTCTCTGACGCAGCACGATGAAAAACTGTCCCACATCCCTGGCAAACAGGCGTAGCAGCTATCTGAATCGGTAGGTTGGAGTTAGCATTAACAACCACAGGACCGAAGCCTAGCCACCCACCACACCTGTTCCGCTGCGCGCAATCGTTCACTGCAGGCAAGATACGGGGCGCTGACAAGTAGTGGTGAGGTAGGAGCTTAACTGAATAAACGGCAGTATCTACCTGTCTCATGGGTCGGGCCATCGGCGACTCAACCGGCAACCCTGCCCTTCCGAGGGTATGGAGGGTGAAACTGGGCATCCTGGCAGAATTAAAAACAATATCTGTCACAGGTCTGTTGTGGACCACTCCCAGTTACACGGAGTGAGACTGGACATCCTGGCAGATAAGCACATCTGTCGCAAGGTCTGTGGTGGACTTTGGCCAGTCGGTGCATTGTGATGTGCATTACACAAAAAGCAGAGATAAACAAACCTATCATCTGGTCAGTCACTGCAACAGATACTGGAGTCAGTTTGTCTTGGCCTGTCCTTGCCACTGATAATACCTCTATCTGCCAAGAATGTGCCGCTAGTCCAACAGAAGGTAGCGGTACTCAAATACTTTGCAAACAGTTTCATGAAATGGTCAGTCAGAAAGCAACTCACAGAGCTGCGTAGAGGAATCTGATCAGACCTAAATGAAACAGTCATTGTCGCCTGCGACAGACTGCTATGATGATGATGAGCAGTTTTTAATTCTTCCCTGTTACAAAAATAGGGGCCCCAAACACAATCTAGCATAAGATCCTGACTACCTATAGTGTCTATATATAGTGACTGCCTATAGTGTCTATAGTGACTGCCACAATCTAGCATAGGATCCTGACTGCCTATAGTGCCCTCTACACACACACACACACACACACACACACACACACACACACACACACACCCCAAATATCCACCCATGGTTGAGACTAAGACCTACTGTATATACTGACATGGTTAACTGACCCAGAGAGCAGACTCGGACTCAAAAGTAGATGTGTGTGATAGTGTAGCAGCTGGGGGCATCATGGGGGGCATCATGCAACCTGGCAACCCTAAAGACAAACAGAGACAGGGGAGAGTTAGTGGTAGACCCCGGAGGGGATGTACAGAATTGTCCAGTGCTTACTGTTTGTGGAGAAGGTGTTAAGCTCAGGTTCAGCTCGGTGGCTCCGGCCAGGAAGACAGTGCCCGCTGTCCCGATTGCAGTTGGAGGTGGTTGGAGAGGCTGGGGAAGCGCGGTGCAGCTCGGTCTGCCGCCAGGAGGGAGAGTGGTCCGCCGCCACGGATCTCCGCCTGTGCACAGGGGAACGAGTGAAGACCAAAGGTGAATTGAGCAAGGGCTTACTTGGAGCTGTGGTGAAGATCCTTCCTGATGTCAGATGGCAGGAGGCAGGATTCAAAGACGAGGGTAGGCTGAGGCAAGGAAACTCTGGAACGAGGATGAAGGCGAGTGTAGGTCTCATCAGGAATGGAGACAGATGACTCCGCGCTAATCCGAGGGCAGCGCGGTCTAAATAGCCCTGGCCGTGATGGAGAGCAGGTGTGCGCGCAGCTGAGGATGATAAGCAGCCAGAGCGAACCATTACATATACACATTGGTCTTGGTCTTGACTTGGTCTCAACCCTTTAAAGTCTTGGGGCCCTATTTTGACGGCCATTGATGGACTTTTCTGCCAGATTTTCTGCCGTACACCAGTGTTTTTGTTTCTGTTAGCAGATTGTTTTTCACGCTTTGCGTCATGCCATGTAATTACTAGTAGACAGTGTGCCCATTTTGGACAGGACAGTTAAATACGAACTATTTGAAAACACAACAGGGTTTTTCACTACACAGAGGAAAAAAACAACAACATTACATGGGTTTATGATTCAGTTCTCTACCAGGCCACATCTGGACCAGTCTTTCCTACCGGGAAAACAGCTGACACCATGACCCAGGAGAAGAGAGCACAAACCCAATATTCATTATCTAATGATGACAGTATTTACAATTTTAACCTCATTAACTGTCATTCTTCTAAAAGAATGATTCAAAATAAAAAATATCCTGACAGTTGTTTTGAATTAAATCTACAATTTTGCATTCACCAGAGCAGACTAATACAGCTCAGGCCAAGATGAGCAACTCCTTTTTCTTGATTTAAAAGAGAAGCTCTGATGAAAGATAATACGTTTATTATTTTTTTGTGTGTGTGAGATAGAATTGACGATAATATAACTGAAGGAAACTCTGTCATCCTCATGGACAAAGATCTCTGAATTTTAGCCGACAGCTCTCATCCATGGGCAAGCAAGGCTGTGGAGTTAAAAAGCTCCTTTCTTTTAAATGTATTTTCATTTTGTAAATGAGCCCACATTTTCATCAGCACAAATCAAAGTTGTCTTCCCACTTAAACCTCTTTCATGTTAGTATCACGTCTTTGATCCTGCACCCCTGTTTATTAAAAGGAATGAGAGGAAGGGCAACAACTGGTTTATTTCACATTATGTCCCAAATACACCTCTGAATTATTAAGTGTTAGGACAACCTTTTCGACTTTACATCCGGTGAAAATTTTGTTTCTGTGCTGTTGTGATAAGGAAATGAACTTGGAAATGCCCGTAAATGTGTTCCGTGTCACTGACAACTAACCGCATCCTTGTAACACGGCTATAGATGTTTCGATATTCTGGTCTCGGTCTGGTCTTGACTAAAACATTAGTGGGTAGTGAATCCTTCCTCAGACATGACAATATCTAGTTTTTCTTGTTTGAATCTTGTTTGCTTCTTTTGATTTTTACTGTCCTATAAACACATTGTTATGGAGGTTGAGGTGGGCTGGCCTTATCATTTCCAGGAGTTGTTCTCATTTTGCCCCTGCTAGGGTCTCCAGAGTGAACTGGTCTTGGATGATATGATATTGGCTTATCTTAGTTTTGTTTTCAGCTTGTTTTTGGTCTTATCAGATGTTTTTTTTTTTTTTTTTTTATTCAACGTTAACACCAAGGATCGTGTCAGAAATAAATGTTCTTCACTTTAACATGTCATTGTTGTATAGTTACAGTGGTAGTCAAAGGTTTAAGGTTTGGTGGTCTGATAGACAGTGCTGTGAAAAATGTATTTCCCCTCTTCCTGATTTCTTATATTTTCTATATTTGTCACATGTAAATGTTTCAGTTCATCAAACAAATTTTAAAATTAGCCGAAGATAACCTGAGTAAATACAAAATGCTGTTTTAAAAGTGATAATTAGAAAAGAGATTTATCGAAAATAGAATCAAAACTAGCCTGATCCAGGCAGCCTGTCTGTCACCTCCTCCATGCCGAGGTGAGCTGTATCTGGTTACAATAATCAACTCTGACTGCCTAGCATGCTAATTCTAACAGTTCAATGTAGCATCATGGCAAAAAATATACAAAACTAGAGGGGCACTCTGAGAGGTGCTATACCTCTGCCAAGGCTTTGTTCACCTAAACTTCTGCTCTGCCACTGCATATCGACCTAAGGATAAAAATCTTGGCAGAGATAAAAAGTCCATCCAGTAGTTTTTGTGTATCCTGCTAACACCATTGCTGAGAACATTAAGCCTTAGTGGAGGTTGTCATTCATGCAGTCACCTCGCAAAATGTAATGGGTTGTATGTAGACCAAGAGCCACCTATGGTGAAAATTTAATCAAACTACTGTCCAGTAGTTTTGGAGTATTGTTGCTAAACACTTGTGAGAAGACAGAGCCTTGGTAGAGGTATGCACTCTCAGATCATCAGCAAAATGGCAATGGGTTCATCTCTAGCCCAAGAACCACCTCTGGTGAAAATTTCATCCAAATCCATCCCGTAGTATTTGTGTAATCCTGCTGCACATATCCAAACAAGGCCCTTGGTGGAGGTATGCACTCCCAGATCACCACCAAAATCTAATAATCTGTTCCCCGTGCCATTACACATCTTTCCTGAAAATTTCATCAAAACCCTTTCTCATTACTCAAAAAACTTTTGAGTAATGTTGCTAACAGACAGACAGACAAACAGACAAACCAATGCTGGCAAAAATGTAACCTCCTTGGCGGAGGTAATAAGCCAGAATGACACAAGTTGTATTATGGACTGTGGATTAGCAAACCAGGTGGAAACATGTCTATTAGGGTGACTGAAATCTAAAGAAAATAACCATACAAACCACACTTGGTGGGAGTTTTCTAGTACCACTGTTAGCTCTTAAGCCAAGGCCTCTGGCTCCCTGCCCTTCTATGACAGACAGAGCAGCAGGCAAGTATCAAGGTGATTGACGTTTACCTTTTTGTGACGTTTTTCATTCCTTGACATACAGGAAAATACCCGGAAGAGTTCAAACGGCTTCTTGGCAAGAAAAATTAGATTAAGGCTGTTTTCGTTTTTGTTTGTTCGTATTTTTTAAGAGAAGTGAGTGTTTTGGTATGGTTTTTTTTTTGACAATCACGTGACCAATAGAAGAATAAAACCTAAAAAAAATCCCATATTTTTTTCAGTCATTTACCAGTTTAAATAGTGACAGTATATTGTTTCAATTTGTCAACAACACTAAGATATATTTTTACATTTAGAGATAAAATAAAAAAATGTTAAAAAACTGGGAAAATATGAATAAAATGGGTAAAATAATGAATTCATGACTTTCATTTGGCTGCTGCTAATTGCACACATTCCAGTTTGTTCCTACACAAGTTTTCTTGTTTGATACACTTTGGTTTCTTTTCAGCACTGTCTCCCTTGGCTGGTTTCCTATAGTCTACCCTTTGTTTGAGCCCCAGGTCTCTTTAGATAGATATTGACCAATGCATCCATCCATGATGAAACCTAGATGATCTGTTACACTCAACAGTTGTAAGTTACTGAAGAAAAAAAAGATGGAGAAGGAAGGAAAAAGTGACATCCCAAATAACAAAGATGAAAATGAAGAGCAAATAATGGACAACAGTGTAATACAGAAAAATTAAATAACATTGGTAAAATGTACATCAGACTTTTTAATATTCATCACATTCTGCAATTTGCCAAAGTAGAGGAATAGTCATCTGACCTGATGAGCATATTTTTGGCATCAAAGCAAACACCCACGACATTGATTGTGCTACATTTACATCTATTGATCTGGGTTCAAAGTTAAAATGTGAGAAAGCCAGAGTGGGAAAGAGGTTGAAGATGACTGCCGAGGGTAGCATTGCAGTCTTTTTTTTTTTTTTTTTTTACAAAGAAAGAACACGCTCACGGCACACTGGGAGGGAAGACATTGATTGGTTTACAGAACATGTTATATATATAGCTTTTAAAACTGTATATTAAAAAATCAACAACATTTTAACCTGAAAAAAACACCTAAGTGAGCCCACATTACCTATGCTGCTGACGTTCTTTTCTCTTTCTCTTTTGCCCTTTGACATTACTCTCCTGACCTCCAATTCTACAAACTACTATTGAGCTAATGAGATGTACTGTACACACTTAGAACAGAAAATGCAATGACATTCCATCTGATTCACATCACAATATTTGTTTCTGAGCTACGTATAAACAAGTCTAATTAGCCAGCTACAGATTGTTCCGCAATACTAACAACCAATGACCTCTTGCTGTGGTGCAAAAAGACCCAGAAGCAAGAAGTTATTGAGCTGGCTTATTAGTCATTAACAACCCAGCAGTGATCAGCAAATAAAGTCATTGTTGGACTTTTTTTTTCCCCACCCAAACAACAAATTAAGTATTATTTAGATTATTTTTATAACTAGAAAAGCACTCGGAGAGTGCAGACCTCCGCCAAGCGCCACAGTTCCCCTGGTGATCCGGATCACCACCAAAATCTAATCATCTCTAGGATACCCCATTTCTGACAATCTCTGAAAATTTCATGAAAATCCGTCCATAACTTTTTGAGTTATCTTGCTAACAAACAAACAAACAGACAGACAGACAGACAAACCAACGCTGATGAAAACATAACCTCCTTGGCGGAGGTAATGATACCAGCTGCCTTACCTGCTGGCAAACTGACTAGAATTTGTAGCTTGGTATGAAATTGCAGTTTTCTGTATATTGGGGAACTTAGAACCCACATTTATGGGTTACAAATGCAAAAGATGAACATCAATTAAGAACTTAATGATACTATCAGTGTGTCTGAATGTAGGCTTCATTTTATCATGGTATGGGGAGGCTGCATACGCTCAAAATCTTGTAGATCTGCAAAATATGACTGGACCCACAATCCCAGAATCTGGTTCAATGACCAGAATTATTGGGAAAGATGTCTGGATTGTGGATAAACTCAATGGATCCTCTTTTCTTTGCTGTGTTTAGTGTTTAATGACCTGAAGATAGTCAGTAATTAAAACACTATGAATAATCTATTCATAGAAAATATTTGGTATTTTTAGAATTTAGTAGTAAAATTGTGAAACTGTCACAGTAGGAGCCTTAAAAACAAATAAAATATCATACTATATCTACCAGTCAGGTGTAGGAAATGTCATGATGCGGAGCACGGTTGGGCAGCCGTGCTCACGCCTTCTGTTAGTTTGATGTATTTTCTGTATTTTCTGTATTTCCCCTCTTTACTATTTCTTCTGGTTGGTTGGATTTATTATGTTGGTCGAGTTGTCATTTGTTTCTGTAATGAAAGTCTCTGTTCCAGTTTAGTTACTATGATTTTGTCTTTGATATTATCTGTCCGTAACCATCCAGTTTTATATTATGAATATCATCTGCCCTTTTAGACATGAGCCTACCCTTTAGTCTTTAGACTAAAGGGTAGGCTCAAGACTAAAGTTTTGTCTTTAGTTCTCTTTTTATAATATGGAATTTTGTAGTCTTTCTGTATTTGCATCTCTTGTTTTTTGTATTTATCTTGTCCTCACCTTGGAAGTTATTTTCCTCTTTTGGTATTCTCTGGTCTGTTGCTTATTTTGTAATCATTTCATATTTGCAGTTGGTTACTTTTTTACTTACTCTCCTGTACTTTTATTTTGACAGCACTCTGTGTTTACTTCCTCCTTTTGTTTTCTGGCTGTCACAGCCGTCATTGGGTTGGTTTGATTGTCCTCGCTCATGTGATCCACACCTGTTATCATTTGTCACGGTTCATCTTAGCCATATTTAAGGACCACTGCAACCCATTTTGTTGCAGTGTCCTTCTCAGTCTTCAGAGTTTCCCCCAGCGTGAGCCCCAGGCTTAAATCTCTCATTTCCTTCAGACGTGTGCCCACATCTACACCGGCGTTTCCTCACGCCTTTTTCCCGTCGGATTAGTTCTGCTTGTGCCTGTAAGTTTTTGTCTTGTTATATTTTTGTGTTTTTGTTATTAAATGTTGGTGTGGGCGACCCCCACAGCCTACAGACAAGCAGAGCGCACAGCTGGAGCAATTAGCAGAACAATGACTGATATCAATAGGCAGCCTCTCTTTGTCTAGCTCTTTCCTGCCAGTAATCTTCCTATTGTTATCAGTCATTGTCTTGTCCATAGGCTGTGGGGGTCGCCCACAGTTAGTAACTTACAATCCAGCGTTTGGGTCTTTGTTCTGCCCCTGCCAGGCCGGTTATGATAGAAGGACGCTTATGACAGGTTATGACAGGAAAATCTATGAATATTTTCTCTAACTACACATGACTACAAAGAGGTACGATGTGTATATGTACTGCCTTTGAAAAATATATATACAGTATATATACAATTTAGCAGTCCTGTAAATGTGTACCATCACAATTGTGTCATTTAGCTAATAATTGATGTCTTTGTTACCCCCCCCCCCCCACACACACACACACTTTTGGCTTTCCTTATCCGGGGTCACCACAGCAGATCATGGATCTGTATATTTGATTTGACAACCCTCATCATTTACCTGGGGTTAGACCGGCACAAGGAGCGGGCTGGTTTTGTGCTTACACCTGTGGCTGAGTAACCAACTTTTCAAACAACTATTTTATTCATTGCACTTTTTTAACCTTTGAGAGTTCAAATAAAGTTGTAATTTGTAAAGTAATTGGAATGCCTCTGCTGTTAATGCACTTTGTGATTTCAAAGTTAAGGCCTTCGTAAAATACTTGAATGTGTGACAGATCTTAGACTTTGATATGACAAATAATTTTAGCAAAAAATGTGATTTGATCATGAAGAACAAGAAGCATCATGTCATATGAAAAATTGAATTTTTTTTTGCATTTTTTTAAATCATCACTCAAGCTGTGTTAGCTCTGTCCAAACCAGAATATTTGACCTTGAACATGGCTTTACCATTGTTTGATTAAATTAAATTTCCTTGATCCATCTCTCAGCTCTCAAAAATAAAAGATAAGGGCACAGAAAAGTGAAAAATACCCATACAGACTATATCAAATGATGTGGTCTTTGTTTTTGCTGCCTGTTCATCCTCTTTTATCTGCTATCTCTTATTACTGTCTGTGATGGCTGAACATTCATAACAGGTGAATAAGAAACCTTCCAACTCCGAATGTAATGTTTCTGCTGATTTACTGACATACTCCTTGGTAAAACCATTGATCTTCAAGCAAACTGAAATACTTCTTTTTGTACCAGAAAGAATGAAAAAGAAACCACATTCCCATGCTAAAATTACTTTTTCCATATGCATGCATTGTATTTGTTCAATGTTGCTAACATTTTGAGATGTGCTGTACTAGCAGGGATACCAGCCTGTGGCAAAGCTGCAAAGCAGTTAATTATTGATGGGCCCAGATGTAAGTCAATAATGCAAACACACAGAAAACCGAAGTGGCTTATGGCAAACAAACATGTGAACAAACAAGGACTGAAATGAACACAGAAAGGCATGTTTGGAGTGATTTGGCTCTGATCAGTCCCTTTATGAGTTCGAGTGCTCAGAATCTCATCTACTTGTGAATTATTGCAATAGTTTCCCCCACTGACATATGAATATTTACATCAGTGCTAGCCAAGAAAAAAGTAATCATATCTCAGTTACTGACGTTACAATTTAAACTTGGCATCTGAGATTTGAGCACACTCACACACAGGATTAAGGAGGTTGTGGGCCCCTGGACTGAGTTTTTGGGGCCCTCCTACATGCTATTTATGGGAGTATGATATGCAAATTTGCCATTTTTACATGCACAGTAATAAACAGTTTATAATCAGATTTCTAGAGTTATCTGATTATTGAAGTAGTCATATAAAAACAATAATCCATGTGACGTGTATTAACTGTATTTCTCTCTTCTGGGAAGAGAGGCTTTTTTCTCTTTTTTTCTCTCCCCTGTGTAGATTTCTCCTACACTCCTGAGGGCACCCTGAACCACACACCTGGGCTTCTACAGCTGCTTTGCATCAACCCATTACAGAGCAGCCTATTTGAGGATCCTGCATCCAGTGTTCTTGGCCATTTGGCCACTGGGCTTTAGAGTGTGTGGACTGTTTTGTTGTAGTTTTTGACCAGTGCATTAGGCTTCAATATCTGCCAGCCTGTTTAGTGCCTATGCACTTTGAAGGGTTTATTGTAAAAGGAGCGACTGTAGGGGTTCTCTGCCTTTTCTTTTTGATTCACGTTTTCTCCTGTTTTGTGGTGAGCCAGGTAGACAAGGTTTTGTATTTTAAGTTTCACAAGGTTAGTTTTCTTTTCTTTTCTAGAAAGTGTGGGGTGTTTTCTTTGTTATTTTGGCCTGGGAGAATTCTGAAGCTGTTGTCGTCCCCTCCTTATTTTGAGTTATCCTCTGTTAGTTTTGGTTCTCACTTTTAAATAAACCTGGTGCTTACTTTGTGTTCTGCAACCAGGTGTATGTTACTTCCTTTTTCCCCTAGCAATTTTGGTCAATAAGGTCATATCATAAGTGTGGGCTTGTCCGGGATTGATTAATTAGTCAATTAATTACCCAGGATAGTTTTTGGTTGCAGTGTTTCTGTTAGTAGGTTTTGAAAAAAACGGCCCAGTTTAGTTTAGAAACTTTTGTTAATGGTCCCACTCATGAGCAGCTTGATTATTGCAGGAAGGATGATTTGTTTTCAATTGCTGCTCATTATGACTTCCCTGTCGTTAAATCCCTCATTAAATGAGAATTGAAGTCTGCTGTGTTAAGGGGTTTGGTGGATAAAGGGGTTTTGGCTTTAGGAGTGGATGTGTTTGGTACAGAAGTTCTTCCCCAGGCCTCCGAGGAGGGGACAAGTACTCCTACCACTGTCAAGGAAGGTGACAAAAAAAACACCTGTTACCCTGTCAAGGTTTGAGCCATTTTCTTTGAAGTCCTCCCATATGTCTGCTGAAGGTGCCCGGGTAAAGGTACTGTACATCTTTCTTGCCTTGAAATTGAGGCTAAGGATAAGGCAAGAAAGGAGGAATATGAGTTCCAGCTGAACTGTCGCAGGCTTGAAGCAGAGACAGCCGTCAGGCCCAAGCAGCTTGAGTTGCAGTCTCAGAAAAACCACTGAGCCCTTTTTGGTGCCTTTAAAACTTGATGTTAATATTTCCTCATCTCTTCCCTCAGCCTCAACTCCTCCAGCATTCAATACCAGCAAGTGCATTGCTCTGGTTCCTCCATTTCGGGAAAGTGAGATGGAAACATACTTCAGCAACTTTGAATGGGTTGCTATCACCTCCCAGTGGTCTAAGGATGCCTGGGCTGTTCTCCTCCAATGCAAACTGGTTAGTAAGGCACAAGAAGCATGTGCATCTCTTTCTATTGAGGATGGTCTTAATTATGAAAATCTAAAAAGCACAATCCTCAGAGCATATAAATTGGTTCCTGAAGCATACAAGCAGCGCTTTCTCAATAAAAAGAAACCATCCATCCATTCATCTTCTACTGCTTTTCCAGAGGTCCGGGTCGTGGAGGCAGCAGTTCAAGCAGAGAAGCCCAGACTTCCCTCTCCCCAGCCACCTGCTCCAGCTCTTCAGAGAGGATACTAAGGCGTTCCCAGACCAGCTGGGAGACATAGTCTCTCCAGCGAGTCCTGGATCTGCCCCGGGGTCTCCTCCCAGTGGGACGTGCCCGAAACATCTCAAGTGGGAGGTGTCCAGGAGGCATCCTGATCAGATGCCAAAACCACCTCAACTGGCTCCTTTCAATGTGGAGGAGAAGTGGTTCTACTCTGAGCCTCTCCTGGATGAATGAGCTCCTCACCCTATCTCTGAGGGTGAGTCCAGCGATCCTATGAAGAAAGCTCATTTCAGCCACTTGTATCCATGATCTTGTTCTTTTGGTCATTACTCAAAGCTCGTGACCATAGGTGAGGGTAGGAACGTAGATTGACTGGTAAATCAACAGCTTTGCCTTAGAGCTCATCTCCCTCTTCACCACAACAGACCGGTACAACGTCCGCATCACTGCAGATGCTGCTCCAATCCGTCTGTCAATCTCTCACTTCATTCTCCCCTCACTTGTGAATAAGACCTCAAGATACTTAAACCCCTCCACTTGGGACAGGAGCCTGTCCCCAACCCAGAGAGGACAATCCACCTTTTTCTGGCTGAGGACCATAGACTCAGACTTGGAGGTACTGATTCTCATCCCAGCCGCTTCACACTCAGCAGCAAACGGTCTCAATAAGAACCGTAGGTCATTGCTGGATGAAGCCGGCAGGACAACATCATCTGCAAACAACAGAGATGAGATCCTGTGGTCACCAAGCATGACACCCTCCGTTCCCTGACTGCACCTAGAAATCCTGTCCATAAAAATTATGAACAGGATCGGTGACAAAGAGCAGCCCCGGTGGAGTCCAACTCTCACTGGGAATGAGTCAGATTGAGTGTTGGCAATACGAACCAAACTCTCACAACGGTCGTACAAAGACCGAATAGCTCGTAACAACATGCCCGATACCCCATATTCCCGAAGCACCCCCCACAAAAATACAGCAGGGATGCAGTCAAATGCCTTTTCCAAGTCAACAAAACACATGTAAACTGGTTGGGCAAACTCTTACGAACCCTCGAGGATTCTCAAGAGGGTAAAGAGCTTGTCCAATGTGCCACGGCCAGAATGAAAACCACATTGCTCCTCCTGAATCCGAGGTTCGACCAACGGCCGGACTACTTTGGCATATACCATCCCAAGGAGGCTGAGGAGTGTGATCCCTCTAAAGTTGGAGCACACCCTCCGGTCCCCTTTTTTGAAGAAAGGAACCACCACCCCCATTTGCCATGCCAAAGGCACTGCCCCCCACCTCCACGCAATGTTGTAGAGGCGTGTCAACCATGACAGCCCTACAACATCCAGGGCTTTGAGGTACAAAGGGCAAATCTCGTCCACCCCTGTGGCCCGGCCACAAACGACATTTTTAACCACTTTGGCGACCTCAGCCCCTGTGATAGGCGAGTCGTCCCCCTCGTCCACAAGCCCTGCTTCCTCTGTGGAAGGTGTATCAGTGGGATTGAAGAGATCCTCGAAGTATTCCTTCCACTGCCCGATGATATCCCCAGTCGAAGTCAAAGTCAAAGTCAGCCGAAGTTGAAGTGCCCTATCCGCACCGTACACAATGTGGACTGGGAGCTGCTTCCCCCTCCTGAGCCGCTGACAGTTTGACAGAATCTCTTCAAGGCTGACTGAAAGTCTTGTTCCATGGCCTCACCGAACTCCTCCCATACCGGAGTTTTTGCTTCAACAACCACCCGAGCTGCACTCTGCTTGGCCTGCCAGTACACCTCAGCTGCTTCGGGAGTCCCACAAGCCAACCAAGCTTGATAGGACTCCTTCAGCTTAATGGCCCCCCTCACCACTGGTGTCCACCACTTGGCTTGGGGGTTGCCACCACGAGATGCCCCGACGACCTTGCGGCCGCAGCTCTGAGCCGCTGCTTCAACAATGGAGGTGGAGAACATGGCCCATTCAGACTCCATGTCTCCAGACTCCCTCGGAATGTGGTTGAAGTTCTTCCGGAGGTGGGAGTTGAAGACCTCCCAGACAGGGGCCTCAGCCAGAGGTTCCCAGCACATCCTCACTATACGTTTGGGTTTACCAGGACTGAATGGCATCCTCCCCTTCCATCGGATCCAACTCACCACCAGGTGGTGATCAGTTGACAGCTCTGCACCTCTCTTTACCCGAGTGTCCAAGACATACGGTTGCAGGTCTGATGACACGATAACAAAATCGATCATCGACCTGTGACCTAGGGTGTCCTGGTACCAGGTGCACATATGGACACCCTTATGCTTGAACATGGTGTTTGTTATGGACAAACTGTGATTAGCACAGAAGTTCAATAACTGAACACCACTCGGGTTCAGATCGGGCAGGCCGTTCCTCCCAATCATTCCCTTCCAGGTTTCACTGTTGTTGCTCACGTGTGCATTAAAGTCCCCCATTTGGACAATGGAGTCTTCAAGAGGAGTACTCTCCAGCACCCCAGTCAGAGACTCCAAAAAGAGTGGGTACCTTGAACCATCATTTGGTGCATAGGCGCAAATGATGGTCATGGCCTGTTTCCCAACCCGAAGGCGCAGGGAAACAATCCTTTCGTCCGCTGGGGGAAAACTCCAATATAGAGGCAGCAAGGTGGGGGGATACAAGAATACCCACCCCTGCTTGTTGCCTCTTGCCCGGGGCAACTCCAGAGTAGGCCAAGCTCCAGCCCCTCTCCAAGAGACTGGTTCCAGAACCGGAGCTGTGTGTTGTGGTGAGGGCGACTATATCTAGCCGGTATCTCTCAACCTCATGCACCAGCTCAGGCTCCTTCCCCACCAGAGAGGTGACATCCCATGTCCCAAAACCCGGTTTAGGAAGCCTGGGATCAGACCACCAAGGTCTCCACCTTTGACCGCCACCTGATCCACATAGCACCGGACCCCCATGATCCCTCCTGCAGGTGGTGAGCCCACTGGAGGAATAAAAAGAAACCTTTCTGTCAATGTTTTGTTGAGTTTGCACGAGAAAAGGAAATACTACTTGATAGATGGTGCTCTCCAACCAAAGCTTATGATTTTGTTTCATTAAGGGAGCTAATGTTGGTGGAAAATTTTAAAAACTGTTTGCCAGACTGAACTGCACTTTACCTTAATGAACAGAAAGTGTCCATCCTACAGGAAGCCACAATCCTGGCAGATGAATTCACCTTAACACACAAAAATGTCTTGGTGGGGTAACGAGAAATGCCTATCCCCAATTATCCCTAGAAGACGGCTAGGTTCTCACTGGAAAGCCCCAGTGGCAACAAAAGTGCTCCCTCCAGCCCAAGTTCTCAAAAACTGTGTTTTTGCTTTTGTGAAAATGGTCATGTTGTTTCTGATTTCTTGATCTTGAAGAGGAAGCAACAGTCACAGCAAGCTAAAAGTGTTAATTTGATCAAAACTGTGAGCTCTCCTCAACCCTTGGCTGAGGGGCAGCCTGATGAATGTTTTAAGCCATTTATTTTAATGGATTTGTGTCGCTGACAGGAGTGAAAAAAAGACCAGAGACCAGCAAAGATATTGAGAGACACAGGTGGATCTCAACCTTTCATCCTTGCCAACCTTTTGCCTCTCAGTGCTGCCTCTGATTGTAATGTGACTACCATTATCCATGGCATTGGTATGGGATATGTGCCTGCTCCACTTCATCGTATTCCTGTTCAGTCAAAGTTAGTATCAGGATTTTTCAACGTTGCTGTTTGTCATTCATTTCCTGTGCAAGGGATTGATTTCATTATGGGGAATGATTTAGCTTGTGGTCAGGTTTTGCCTAACCCTGAAGTATTGGACACTCCTAATCTCTCACCTGATACAGATGAGATTTTGAAGACCCATCCAGAAGTATTTTCTGTTAGTGTCCTTACCAGATCCCAGACTTGCAGGCTGGAGGAAGTGACTTTGGCTAACTCTGTACTGGCGCCTACCTTTTCACAAGATAAACCTCTCCCAGGTGACCCTGAGAAGCCTGTACCTCCTGAATTAATTCCAAGAGCTCCCACTGAGTCCTCGTCATCATTTATATCATGTCAGTCCTTGATTAAAGACCAGAAATCTGATGTTACCCTAACCATTTGTTTTGCACAAATGTCTGAATTGTCAAATAAAAAGAAGGCTCATTGCTTCCACTTGGACAAGGATCAGTTAACGAGACAATGGGCTTCCAGACCTCTGTCGAAAAATGTTGGAAATGATGACTGGGGAGTAGTACATCAACTAGTGGTTCCTACTAATCACCGGCAGAAGGTATTACAGCTAGCACATGAACATCCATGGTCTGGCCATTTGGGGGTCACAAAAACTTATGACCGCAATCTCAAACATTTCTTCTGGCCCAGATTGAAAAAAGATGTGGCTAAGTTTTGCAGAACTTGCAGTGTTTGTCAAATTGCTGGTAAGCCCAATCAAACTGTGCCACCCGTTCCTCTTAATCCAATACCTTCAGTGGGGGAACCGTTTGAATGGTTAATCATAGACTGTGTGGGTCCATTACCCAGATCAAAGGCTGGTAATCAACTCCTATTAACTTTAATGTGTACAGCCATGTGTTTCCCTGAGGCTGTCCCCCTCAGGAAAATCACTGCCCCTGCTGTAACTAAGGCCATGCTTAAATCCTTTACAACTTTTGGTTTTCCTAAAGTGGTACAGACAGACTAGGGTACCAACTTTCAGTCAAAGCTGTTTAAGCAAACATTACAGTCACTGGGTATTGAACATGTAGTATCTAGCTCATACCACCCCCAGTCACAAGGAGCATTGGAGAGGTGGCATCAGACCCTCAAAGCAATGATGCGCAAATACTGTCTGGAAACTGAGAGAGACTGGGATGAGGGGCTCCACTTTTTGTTGTTTGCAGCCCGTGAAGCAAAAAAGGAATCACTGGGTTTCAGTCCAGCTGAGATGGTGTTTGGGCATAGTGTGCAGGGGCCACTTAAAATGCTGAAGTAGCAACTTATGTCAATTGGTGAGTCACATAAAGCCAATGTTCTGGACTTTGTTATACAGTGTCATGAATGTTTACATCATGCCTGTTCCATAGCCAAGGAAGTCCTTTCTAGGTCTCAGAAAAATATGAAGTGGCTATATGACCAAAAAGCAACTCAACGCAATTTTCAGCCGGTGATAAAGTTCTTGTTACTGCCTACATCTGGTCCGGCCCTTTCTGCCCAGTTCTCTGGACCATGTGTAGTTAAAAGTAAAGTCAGTGATTAAAACTACATCATCCACACTCCTGACTAGAGGCGTCAGACACGTTTATGCCACATAAACATGCTTAAGTTGTTTCATGCTAGAGAAAATAAGCAAGAAACATCATGTTCACCTGACCAGCAACATGGAATTAACCTTACTATGTCCTCTGCCTCTATGCTGTCTATTCCAGTAGATCACGATGATGGATTAAAGCTCTGTGATGACCTTAAATGTGGCAGACTACCAAATTCTACAATTCTGAATAACCTAGACACTCACCTCTCTGACGCTTCAGATGACCAAAAGGAGGATGTGAAGAATCGGATTAGGTCCCATTCTGCTCTCTTTGGAGATGTGCCTTCTCACACCACTGTACTGGAGCATGATATAGATGCTGGGAGCACCTCCACCATCAAGCAACATGCCTACCAGTGTCCTCCATAGAAAAGAGAGCTGATGAAGAAAGAGGTAAAGTACTTGTTGCAGAATGGTTTGGCCATAGTGCCCGGAGTTCTCCGTGCCTGCTAACACCCAAGTGAGATGGTACATCATGGTTTTGCACAGACTTCTGTAATGTGAATGCAGCCACAGTACCTGATTCATTTCCTTTACCATATATGGAAGACTGTATTGACAGCATAGGGGGCCCATCATAATTACAAAGTTGGACTTGTTAAAAGGTTATTGGCAGGTTCCTCTCACTCAAAGAGCTTCTGAAATCTCTGCTTATATCACACCAGATCATTTTCTCAAGTATACTGTGATGGCTTTTGGAATGCGTAATGCACCAGCATCTTTCCAAAGACTGATGAATACAGTGCTAAGTGGCATTCCTGACTGTAATGTATACTTAAATGATATTGTGGTTTATTCAGCTAACTGGACTGAGCAAATCACAAGCTTAACCACTGTCTTTGCCCATCTAACCCAAGCTTCTTTGGCCCTGAATTTGGAAAAGTGTGAGTTTGGGAAAGCTGTTGTGACATACATAGGGAAGCAAGTTGGACACAGAAAAGTATGCCCCTTGACTGCAAAGGTGGAAGCCATTTTGTCCTATCCTGTGCCCAGCACCCAACGTGAGCTTCACCGGTTTCTAGGTTTGATTGGTTATTACAGGTGTTTTTGCCACGATTTTTCAGTGGTTGTAGCTCCTCTCACTAAATTATGCAGCCCAAAAGAACCTTTCGTGTGGACCCCAGAATGTCAACACGCCTTTGATTGTGCCAAGTCTCTTCTCTGTAGTGCTCCTGTACTGGCTGCCCCTGACTTCACAAAATCTTTTAAGATTGAAGTGGATACAAGTGCTACTGGATCTGGAGCGGTGCTACTGCAGGATGGGACAGATGACATCAGCCATCCCGTATCATACTTCTCAGATAAGTTTAAGCAACATCAACTTAACTACTCTACTACTGAGAAGGAAACTTTGGCTCTGCTCCTTGCTCTCCAGCATTTCAAAGTTTATGTTGGCTCAACTACAGACCCCATTGTTATCTTCACCGACCACAATCCTCTGGTATTCCCCAGTTGCATGTACAACCATAACCAGAGGCTGATGCGCTGGACATTGCTGGTTCAAGAGTACAGCATTGAAATCAGACACAACAAGGGGACAGATAACATAGTTGCTGACGCTCTATCTAGAGTATAGTCAGTAAATGTCTTTTGGGAAGATGAGGGTTGATTGTAAGTAACAAACTGTTACCTTGATGGGAGGAGGTGTGACGTGTATTAACTGTGTTTCTCTCTTCTGGGAAGAGAGGCACTCTTTTTCTCTTTTTTTCCCTCCCCTGTGTAAATTTCTCCTACACTCCCGAGGGCACGCTGAACTACACACCTGGGCTTCTACAGCTGCTTTGCATCAACCCATTACAGAGCAGCCTATTTGAAGATACTGCATTCAGTGTTCTTGGCCATTTGGCCACTGGGCTTTAGAGTGTGTGGACTGTTTTGTTGTAGTTTTTGACCAGTGCTTTAGGCTTCAGTATCTGCCGGCCTGTCTAGTGCCTACGCACTTTGAAGTGTTTATTGTAAAAGGAGCGACTGTAGGGGTTCTCTGCCTTTTCTTTTTGATTCACTTTTTCTCCTGTTTTGTGGTGAGCCAGGTAGGCAAGCTTTTGTATTTTAAGTTTCACTAGGTTAGTTTTCTTTTCTTTTCTAGAAAGTGTGGGGTGTTCTGTTTGTTATTTTGGCCTGGGAGAATTCTGAAGCTGTTGTCGTCCCCTCCTTATTTTGAGTTATCCTCTGTTAGTTTTGGTTCCCACTTGTAAATAAACCTGCCCTTATTATCTGGCAACCAGCAGTCCCTTACTTTGTGAGTGAGTTTTGTTATGCAACCAGGTGTATGTTACTTCCTTTTTCCCCTAGCAATTTTGGTGAATAAGGTCATAACAATCAGTTAAAAGGCAATTATTGTGTTATAAGAAATTACATTAACACACAGTTTATTGTCCAATAATCAATTTATTCAGTGCATGTAAACATGTCAAATCTGATTATTACCATTATCTGATTATTCCTAGTTATCAGATGATTGTGGCCTTATAGCCGGGGTCACTGATGGATCAGCTTGATCTTCAAGGTCCTAAATTACTAAGGCAGTGGCTATGGCTACAAAATTGTACCCATAGAATTCTTGTTACAGATACAGCTCAAATCTGATTGGCCAGTATGTTCTATTAATGTGTATCTTAAAAGCAGCAGGCTACAGGTACAGAAATCTAAGGCATTTGTTTCAAAATTTTAATCAATATATATTTATTACCTTTTTAACCTTACCCACTCCCAAATCCTAAGGCTATCCTCATAATTTCAAGTCTAAATTTCATCTCATAGTAAAATGGTTTGGACAAGGTGCCGATAGCAGGACACAAACCAGCAACCTTCTGATCACATCCCAACATTGTATCTACCTAAGTCACAGCAACAGTTGGCTTGGAGCTGATCTGGAAAGAATTAGTCGGATTGTCAACTCTTCCGTACCAATAGAAATTTCATATAGAGCTACAGCTTCCGTATCCATAGCCACTGCCAATTACTAAAAAAAAGTGAATGACCACAAAGTTCTAGGTTTAACTTGAATAGCAGAAAAATAGATTGCCATCAGGACTAAAAGACAAATAACTTATATCAACCCACAACTTTAATTAGGTGCTGCTGCACTGACCACAAGCACAAATGAACCATGAAACCATTACAAAAAGAGAAGTCAATCTGCACTGTACTGCAACAGTGACGGTCATCTAATTTCCTCAGTTAATCAGACAAACGTCAAAAAAAGGGAACACTGAAGCAGCAACATGACATCACAAAGCAATATCAATTACTCACAATGTTACACTGTAAAATTGAAAAAAAAACTGTACTAAGCTTTATAAAAGCAAAAAGGAACATCCATACTAAAGACTGAAAATTGAGACAAAACACAGAGGCTGTTAGTGTGAAAAAAAAAAAAAAATCATTGTATATGCAGCAGGCAAAACAATACAAACAGCCGTGGAAGGAGAAAATGGAAGCCAGAGTCTTGAAACGTACTCACTGTTTGGAAGTTTGCAATTGAAATGTCACTCGGAGAAAAAATGTTTCTGATATTTGTAGGAACATTCGGATGCTCTGATATCAGCGTCCTTATTCTGGCAGATCTCCGGTCCTTTTCTGGCCCAGTATTGCCTTCTTCTAAAAAAACAAAAAAACAAAAAACGGAGTGGTGGCCTAATTGATAGAGCATCTACCCCACAACTGGGAGGTCGTGGGTTCACATTCCGGCAGTGTAATACCAAAGACCATATAAAAATAGTACTTCCCATCTTCTAGCTTGGTGTTTAGCATAATAGAATGGGGGAAGGAAAAGTTGTTTATGGCAGCGACCCCTCTGATTCTAGATGTGACTAACATTGCAGATAGGAGAAATGTAATTTTGTTCTACTGTACATGATTGGCTATATGGACTGAATGACAATAAAGTTGTCTTCTTCTTCTTCTTTAACACATACAGTGGGTGTTCGATGGCCCGGAACGTCTGTGGCCAGAAAAGTTTTGCCCTCTGTGACTGACGGATTTTCAGACAGCGGCACTGCTGGTGCGTCCCGTGTTAGCATTTGTAATGCTAACAGTTTGATAAACATTTTGTTGTGACTGTAAAGTTGACAACTGTCAACAGTTGCTGTATCGCAACTTTAAAAAATCCTGTCAGTTTAGGAGTCCTCTTTATTAAATCCTCATTCTCGGGTTCATGTTTTTCTTTCTTTTTTTTTCTTTTGGGTGCCGCTATTGTACTTCTAAATGTCCGCCATTACGATTTATTCACTTATTCGTCCGGGAATTCAATACTGGCCCACATCCAACATTAATCCGATCAAATGTCAACTCTTAACAAATTAAATTAAGCAGGTGGGACAGACGTACACCTCAACAAATAAAAAGTTGATACACCAAAACTAACCCGCCAATAAACATTGGGCATGGCAGAATTAGCAAGACAAAAAAAAAAAAAATAGTAAGATCCAAAAAAAAAAAAGAATTTCTTTCGGGGCCCCACACAAGTCAGTGTAACAGGCTACAGTATACCCTCAGTCCAGACTATACCCAGGGTTAAAGCAGCCTAAGCTAGATTATACCCCGGGTATATTATGGCCTAGACCAATTCATACCCCGAGGCCAATCTATACTCCCTCCACCCCACACCCGGGATTATACAAAAACTACTGGATAGATTTTGGTGAAAACTTCACCAGAGGTAGCCCTTGGGCGAAGGATGAACTCGATCAATTTTGGTGGTGATCTGAGAGTGCATACCTCTACCAAGGATGTTGTTTGTATTTGTGCAGCAGGATTACACAAAAACTACTGGATGGATTTGGATGATTTTTTTTTACCAGAGGTGATCCTTGGCCTAGTGCAGATTCGAAACTCTTTCCCGGTTTTTAAATTGTGTTGATAGGGCAAGTAAAACCAGAATAATGATAAACAATTTCCATCATGTTTTTCAGCTATTTTTGTCACGTTTCATGTACATTTGGAGCGACAAAAATGGTAAAAACTGAAATTGAAATGAAAAGTAAAACTGAAAGTGTGGATTCTAAATGCTATGTTTGACGTTGACAATGTAAACACTGAGATATGGTTTTAACATTGTAGCACTGCCACATAAAGTGTTTTATAAAGTGCAATGCATCAACATATTATGATGAAGCATTGCACTTTATGAATAAAATTATAAATACATAAAAATAGGCCTAATTGTGGCGTAACCCCCACAACAGACTGGGACAGGCACAGCGCTAGAGCAATTAACAGAACAGTGAAATGTGTGTATTAATGTCAACAGGCAGCCCCGCTTCTTCTGGCTTTTTCCGGCTCAGTACTGTGATGTTAATATGCCATTCATGCATTGTGTTCATGCTTCCTGCCCTTACTGTGATCCATGGACCGATAACAATATGTAGATGTGCCTTGTAACCTCTTTTGTCCTGCAGCTCCGGAGCAGAGGCGAATTCCGGCTAGCAATCTCCTTATTGTTATGTGTGTCTCTCAAATGCAAATGCCCATACCTACTGCTGTGAATGCCTTTCATGTATTGTCTGTAGTTGGGTATATAAGCTGCATTACTCTGTAACTCATCCTCTCACTCTCACTCCGACGACTGCATCTTCTTACAGCTGCTGAGAGCCTGAGGACACACACCAGCCCGCCTGCACAGGGCTGGGGTGAGTCCTATGATGGCGGTATGATTTAATAAACCTACTTAAAATCCTCACTTCACTGCCTTTATTTTATCAACCGCCTCATTGGTGACCCCGAGAATGCACACGCTTTGTGCAACGCAACCTTCTGGTCTGGACAGCCACGCTGGTGTCCTGATGGCAACGAACGCAGCACCTGGCGGTGATTCTCCGATGACAAGCGAACACAGCAGCCTGACGCAAATTATCTGCCCTCCCTTTTGCTTCAGGGAGACTTCGACGCAGAGTTTCCAGGCGAAACTCTCCGGAGACCACCCACGACCGGGACAGCTGCGGAAAACTTCATGGTGAGATCTGCACGCCTAGATCGGCACATCCACGCTGGACCGGCCGCTCTCACAGCTTCTGACACACGATTCTGTGTCACCACACGAGAGCGCACACACCTCGTCCTCTCTCCACGACGGCGACCTCCATGGCCGACGGAGAACGCAGCGCGTGGACCTGAACACACCATGACCCATCTACAACAACTACAACAGGGATGATTAAGCTCCCTGACCCTGACTCTCCCTCTCCAGCAGGCCTACCCACGCACGGAACCCCGGCACATGCACCGGGGAGTTACGAGGACGGTGCACCACGCACGGGACACATACGGCTCCACAGACCGCCATCCTCCTTCACCGCTGCACACAGAGCACTTCAGGCTTGCTCGTACACCTGAGGCACGCACGCAGCTTGCTCACTGGATTTTCTAACGGTCTTAGCCATGGCGCACAACGGGAATTCAGCAGTCTGCGGTCCCCGAAGGCTTTAAAGTTGTGCCCGCACCTAAAGTCAACACGCCAAGTCCCTTTGCTTTTTATTTTTTTTTCTTACAGCCGCCCCTGTTTTTCTTCATGGCCGCTGTTAATCCTCGCCGCTCCTTTTTTCTTCACAGCCGCTATTAATCCTTGCAGGACTTAATCGCGAGAGGAGTCAGTGACTAATTTTTCTTCTTGTGGATATCCACATGTTCAACGGGACAGCCCCTCAACATCATGGACCCACAAGCAATTTTTGCGCGGCTCAGACGATTTCACCGTCCCCGGCCGGCATTTACCTCCCCTCACCCCCCTCCACCTCCACCTGCACAGAGCTTTCCCTGCTCACTGCCCAAGCCGGACTATCGAGGCCTCGGCCGCCTGCCGAGCCCTCTGGGGGGGAGCGTATGGCGTAACCCCCCAACAGACTGGGACAGGCACAGCGCTCGGCTAGAGCAATTAACAGAACAGTGAAATGTGTGTATTAATGTCAACAGGCAGCCCCACTTCTTCTGGCTTTTTCCGGCTCAGTACTGTGATGTTAATGTGCCATTCATGCATTGTGTTCATGCTTCCTGCCCTTACTGTGATCCATGGACCGATAACAATATGTAGATGTGCCTTGTAACCTCTTTTGTCCTGCAGCTCTGGAACAGAGGCGAATTCCGGCTAGCAATCTCCTTATTGTTATGTGTGTCTCTCAAATGCAAATGCCCATACCTACTGCTGTGAATGCCTTTCATGTATTGTCTGTAGTTGGGTATATAAGCTGCATTACTCTGTAACTCATCCTCTCACTCTCACTCCGACGACTGCTTCTTCTTACAGCTGCTGAGAGCCTGAGGACACACACCAGCCTGCCTGCACAGGGCTGGGGTGAGTCCTATGATGGCGGTATGATTTAATAAATCTACTTAAAATCCTCACTTCGCTGCCTTATTTTATCAACCGCCTCACTAATTATCAAAAATATTGAAGTGTAATTGTAGCAAAGGGGACGGGCAGTTTAGTGGCCCTATAGCCATCTAAGTTTCACAGAATTGTTGCATTTATTTATGTTGAGTTGAGCTCTCAAAATGACCCAGGGGTGATGGGGCTGCATGCCGACTGAGCCATTTTTTTTCTCCTTTATGAACTACAATTTTTCCTGAGCTGAGGGTCCTTTTCCATTATTTTAAAGACATTCACTTTCAGTTATTTTTGGTGGAGTATCTGGACTCTTTTCCTTTTTTTTTTTTTTTTTTGCCGGCAAAGATTTGGGTGGACATTGCTACGGACTATCTGTTGTTTTGGGGTTTTTTTTGGTTCGTGTTTGGAGTCGGCATATGCACATGATAAGAGACTGAATTTAATGGACTGAAAAATTATATTTAGTTATTGATAAGAACAATTTTATGTACCAGTAAACCTGTAAAGAAATAATTTAATGTGTAACTATTATTTTTTTTTTCTTTTGAGTTGAATTACAACACAATCTTAACACCACATTTCCTTGTGCATTTGAAATCATTTGTAACCCTTTTTTTAATAGTCTCAATTTAATAGTTGATTGTTATAATATTATAGTAGAAAAATATTTACCTGTGCATAAAAGTGGGTTCGGCAGGCGTCTCATTTATAACGATATACAGTGGTATGAAAAAGTGTTTGCCCCTTTCATGATTTCTCTTTCTTTTTGTATGTTTGTCACACTTAAATGTTTCAGATCATCAAACAAATTTAAAGATTAGACAAAGATAACACATGTAAACAAAAAATGCAGTTTTTAAATGAAGGTGTTTACTATTAAGGGGAAAAAAAATCCAAACCTACATGGCCCTGTGTGAAAAAGTGATTGCCCCTAAACCAAATAACTGGTTGGGCAACCTTAGCAGCAACAACTGCAATCAAGCGTTTGTGATTACTGGCAATTTTTGTAATTCAGCCACATCGGAGGGTTTTTGAGCATGAACTGCCTTTTAAAGGTCATGCCACAGCATCTCAGTCGGATTCAGGTCAGGACTTTGATTAGGCCACTCCAAAGTCTTCATTTTGTTTTTCTTAAGCCATTCAGAGGTGGACTTGCTGGTGTGTTTTGGATAATTGACCTGCTGCAGAACCCAAGTGCGCTTCAGCTTGAGGTCACGAACAAATGGCCGGACATTCTCCTACAGGATTTTTTTTGTAGACAGCAGAATTCATGGTTCCATTTAGTCAAGTCTTCCAGGTCCTGAAGCAGCAAAACAGCCCCAAACCATCACACTACCACCACCATATTTTACTGTTGGTATGATGTTCCTTTTCTGAAATGCTGTGTTACTTTTACGCCAGATGTAATGGGGCACACACCATCCAAAAAGTTCAATTTTTGTCTCGTCAGTCCACAGAGTATTTTCCCCAGAGTCTTGGGGATCATCAAGATGTTTTCTGGCAAAACTGAGACGAGCCTTTATGTTCTTTTTGCTCAGTAGTGGTTTTTGTCTTGGAACTGGCAACTGGAAAAGGCAGGCCATTTTTGCCCAGTCTCTTTCTTTTGGTGGGGTCATAAACACTGACCTTGTGGGGACACTAGACACAGCGGGTGGATATTCTTCTCACACCCAGAAGCAGGAAGAGGGGCAGAACAATGGACTGTTAGTATACATCCCTGGACGATGGAGAGGACATCCGGGTGCCAGCTGATATGCTAATGATATGTATTGAGATGGTGACATCCTACAAGTACCTGGGTATTCATCTGAACAATAAACTAGACTGGTCACACAATACTGACGCACTCTACAAGAAGGGACAGCGCAGGCTGTTCCTGCTGAGGAGACTCAGGTCTTTTGGTGTACAAGGGGCGCTGCTGAAGTCATTCTATGACACGGTGGTGGCATCAGCCATCACTTTTGGAGTGGTCTGCTGGGGCAGTGGCATTACTGCAGCCGATAGGAAGAGACTGAACAAACTGATTAAGAAAGCTAGCTCTGTCCTGGGGCAACGCCTTGATCCGATGGAGGAGATAGGAGAGAGAAGGACGGTGGCTAAACTGTCATCTCTGCTGGAGTCCGAGTTCCACCCTATGCAGGACATACTGGATGCACTGAGGAGCTCATTTAGCAGCAGACTACATCATCCCAGGTGCACAACCGAGAGGTTTCGTAGGTCCTTCCTACCAACGGCTGTCAGACTGTACAACCTAAGCAGGGCTGCTCGCAGAGATAGCAAAAAGACGTAACAAACTAATAGTTTTTTTTGAATGCAAAAGATGCAATAGACTTACACAATGGTCCTCTCCGGCATACAACTAGGAACATACCGGTCGCTATGGAGGGTGAGAATATGTATGGGCACATAATCATACCATGTAGGATAACTAAATAGACGGTTATGCTGTTTCATCCCACCTAGCAACAATGCTCTGCACTGTGTGTGTTTATATATTTACATATTTATTCCATCTAGCTACAATGCTCTGCACTGGGTGTGTTTATATTTATATATCTATATATTTATTCCATCTAGCTACAATGCTCAGCACTGGGTGTGTTTATATTTATATATCTACATATTATTCCATCTAGCTACATTGCTCCACACTGTGTGTGTTTATATACTTGCATATTTATTCCACCTAGCTGCAATGCTCCGTACTGTGGGTGTTTATATATTTACATATTTATTCCATCTAGCTACAATGCTCTGCACTGTGTGTTCATATATTCATATATTTATTCCATCCAGCTACAATGCTCTGCACTGTGTGTCTGTGTGTGTGTATATATATATTTTATAGTAATATGTACATATGTATATTAGCTGCTCTTGCTTGCTTGTTTTTTTTTTCTTGCCTTCTGATTGTTGCTCTGAGTGTTGCTATCCCTGTGCTGTTGCAATCCTGGAATTTCCCCGTTGTGGGACTAATAAAGGCTTATCTTATCTTATCTTATCTTATATTTATTTAATGACAATCACTATGCTAATGTGCCATTCATTCTTTCTGTCTGTATAACGTATAAAAGAGCTTGTTACACAGGCCTAAGCAGCGCAGTAGCTCACCGAGCTACAAAGCGTGTTTCAGTATGTTCGAGGAAATAAAATCTTGTGCCCTTCCAGCTCGTCGCATCTCGCCTGTTCTATTACCTCCACAACCTTAACTGAGGCAAGTGAGGGCTGCAGTTCTTTGGATGTTGTTGTGCGGTCTTTTGTGACTTCTTGGATGAGTCATCTCTGCGTTCTTGGGGTAATTTTGGTTGGCCAGACACTCCTGGGAAGGTTCACCACTGTTCCATGTTTTTGCCATTTGTGGATAATTGCTCTCACTTGCCTCATTTCCACCAAAATAAGAACCAGTGCTAGTTCGGTTCTGGGGCTTGTGCCAGTGCTTAACCAGTTCAACTGTAGTGCCTCATAAGAGCCAGTTGGTTTTCCACCGACATGGAGCTAGTTGGGAATTACATCAGGGCTAAGTCATTACGTAGTGTGAGGCGTCATTATGCAACCCCGCAGAACACCACAAAAGAAGAAGTAAAAAGAGGAGAAGAAGAAGCAGTGCTAACTTGTCAACATGGGGGAGTTTGTTGTCTCTTTGGGAGTGCCGCTTTTATTATTCCAAACCTGTATTACCATCCAAAAACAGTTTTATTTTTAATCGCAGAGAACGACGGCTACATTTAAGGAGACCGTTAATTATCAATATTTCAGTTATCAGCAGTTACTGTATTAGCTCAAGTCTGTAGCTCAACTAGCTAGTATACTGACAACACTTTTAAACATTATATTTATATCAGTCCTGTAATAGGTGGTGTTACGGCGCATTACGAGGCGGAGGTCACCTGTTATGTCGTGCCAAAAAGTTATCAGCTGCCAAAAAATGATCGCCAGGTGCCATATTGTTGTTGTGGGGTTATATTAGCTGTTAAATATATACAGTATTTCAACAGGTAAACAGTACTTAGTTAGGTATAATAAGATATATTTAACACTTATGATGCATTTTGAATCCAAAACAAACTTGATCTAGGATTAAAAGCAATTAAAATAATGCAGCCACAAGGTTATATGGAAAAATGCATAGATTTTCTGGATATATGCATGTACTGTATAAATATATATTCTATGTACCTCCAAAACAACGTTTTTGCACATAAATATTGCAGTCAATTGCAATTTAATAAATTCTATACGTTGTTATCCAAACTGCAACACTTTGGCCGACGCTGTAATTTTTTCAGATGCGATAAAATCTCAAAACAATTAGACACATTGTAGGTGGACTGAGACCAGGCAGTACACCTTTAAAAAGCGGGCACTCCTGGCTCCTGTAGACGGTGATCACTTTTTGGCACAACACCGGATTTCACCACCCAGCTGACCCCATGCAGAAGTGGCTGATGAAATCCTTTTCAGACACAGGCAGACTAACCCCTGAACAACGTAACTACAACTACCGGTTGAGCCGTGCACGTTCAGTTGTGGAAATGGGTTTCAGCGGCTTGAAAGGACAATGGAGGTCCCTCCTGACAAGGAATGACTGCAAATTGGAGCTGAGCAAGAAAATGGTGCTCACCTGCTGCATACTTGATAATATTTTTGAGGAAGATGGTGACAAGTTTGGACTCCCAAACAGACATGATCAAAGTCAGCCTCCAGTTCAGCCACTACCTGACCATGCCAGTGTAGAAGGGGATGACATTAGGGCAGCTTTAATGGAGTATTTTAACAGTGGGGAGCAATAACCTGTTTAGTGCCTGCCATATCATTTACAAAATATAACATGTGAAGTAGCTGAAAAATGTTTATGAATAAAAACATTCAGCTGACAATCGGTCCTCAGTGTACTCTGTTTTGAAGTATTTATGGTGTATGTATATATTTTATTGGCACATTTACAGAGTTGTTAAAGGTATACACCTTCTGTACTTGTATGTAATTGAATCTGGTTAAAGTACTGATTCAAGTTTTTATTCATGTAGGTGTAACAAGAGACAAGAGACAGAATCTAAAGTGTACAAGTTAAATGTACTTTCCCCAGGAATGATCTTGTCCAGAGCTGATAAAATCTCATGGTACGTTGTCAAAAGAATATAAACTCATTATTTATCATTTTTGAAGCTGTCAACTTGGAACATTTTCCACAGAAAAAGTGAATAGATTTAAAATTTGGTGCTGACAACAACAAAAAGTTGTCAAAAATATGAGTAAAGTCCACAAATACCTGATATATTTTCCAATACCTGAAAAAATTAACTGAAGTGCAATAATTCATTACTTGTACTTTCACTTCCCACCACTATGATGCTATAGTGATTTGCATTGTTTATCCTAAATAGCTTTACATTTCATGCATATGTTTGGTGTGAGGATAACAATTACTTAATGTGGAAGCAGAAAAACACTTAACGAAAGAAAGCTTTTATTTACAAAATGTGCAAAAACTTAAAACTGCTACATAAAAAATATTATGTACACACAGCCAAAAATATCAATGCTGTGATAGTTACTTTGTTTGCAGTCCCTCAAACACAGACAACGCTTCCCATCAGTCCAACAAGGGTATTGGTACTGTCCTTCATCTTCTGGATGCTTTGCAGCAAAGCGGAAGTCAGCTGTTCATCCCTCTTGCTCTGTTCCTGCTGTCTCACATCTGACCTCTCCAGGTAGTCAAGAAGGAGGTCCATGTTTGTGTCCCACTTCCGTTTCCCTGTTTTAAAGTACAAAAATAAGAAGCAATATAAAATAACCACACGCTGAAAAATGCAGGAATCGTCAGTCTAAAACTGAATGTGTCTATTCAGCAATCATTTACTGTTGGTGGTATCAGAACATTCAAGTGTATAATTGATTTAATTCACTCCCTCCTTTGTGTGAATGGGTCATGATCTGAACATATATTACCTAATCTGGTCTGATGAGAAGAGGAGAAAGAGCAGGAGGAGGACAAGCTTGGTGCTGGAGAAGGTGAGCTGGACACCACAGGTCTGGGTGGTTCTCTCTCATCATCCAGCTGTGATAAATCTGTAAATACAAAAAAAAAAGTCATAGAAGTCATAGAAGTCATAGAAGGCAATTTTATTCAATATCAATATTACCAAAGCTTACATGTCTGATTATGGAATAGAAGAATAGGAATAGAATAGGCATTATTGTCATTGTACAGTTGTACAGTACAATGAAATTGTAAGTAAGAGAAGGATTAGATAATGAACGGTTACAGAACACACAGTTAAACACACGACTGAAATAAAAAAAAAAAATGGCCCATGATTATGGAAATATTACCAAAATAGTAAAAATGACGATGTTACTAGCGTCTTTGGGAGAAAAATTCCCTATATATACAACGCAAGGCACCCAGTGATAAACAGTATTGATCCCACAAAAAAAAACAAAAAAAAACAGTGTATTTTGCACTGGACATCGTTATAAAAAAGTATTCTGTAAGACGCTAAGATTTTTGTTCTCCTTTTCTCTCAAATGAGCATTTCAAGATATATGGCGACGTCACGTCATTTGGGACAACAATAAACAGTATTGATACAAATCAAATACAGCGTATTTTGCACCGGATATCTAACAAAGTATTCTGTAACATGTTAAGATTTTTGTTGTAGTTTTCTCAAAGGAGCATTTCTTTATGGCGAGGAGAAATGTTTGGTCGTGGTAAAAGCACTGTTAGCTTGTTAGCATAGCTAACGGAAAATACTAGAGGCACAAGTGAGTAAAAAACTATCAGCATTTTGGTCGTTACATATCAATACAAGCATGTACACACACACACACACACACATATATATTTGTTAACTTTTGGCATTTTAAAGACATTACACTTACCAGTAGCATTTTGAGCAGTTTGTTGTACGGACTCATCCATGGCGGTTAGGATGGTCCCGGTTGGCTGGCCTATCCCCAAAAACAGTTCATCAGATCAAAATGGGCTTCGTCTGAGTGGCCCCCTCAAGCTTATCTTGTACTTCTGCTCATGTGCATAGAGCCAGGGACAGAACCAGGAAATGTGTCTCCTCTTCGCTCCAAATCCATCATGCTTGCTCTGCTGTTTGGAATGCAACATGGCGGTCAGTAATGTCTTGAAGCTGGTCAGTTAACCACGCCCATGGCAGTGGACGTTAACAACGTCAACTGGTTCTTAGCGCTGGCCCAGCTAGGAGTTGGGGCCAGGTTAGCACCACTTTTGAGAGCCTGGGTCTAGTGCTTAGCTGGTCAAAAACCAAAGAACTGGTGCCAAGTCAGACTCTGGCTCCAGTTAAGCACTGGAACTGTCTTGGTGGACTGTCTTGGTAGTTGCTGGACTCCTAAAGCTTTAGAAATGGCTAGAAAATTGAACTCAACTTTCCAAAGATGTGCTAAACCAGTTAATTTATGTTTTAACAGGGGAGCAACCACTTTTTCCACACAGGGCCATGTAGGTTTGGATTTTTTTACACTTAATAATAAACACCTTCAATTAAAAACTGCCTTTTGTGTTTACTTGTGTTGTCTTTGTCTAATATTTAAATTTGTTTGATGAGCTGAAACATTTAAGTGTGACAAACATACAAAAAAATGAGAAATCGGGAAGGGGCAAACACTTTTTCACACCACTGTATATGTCGGGTTATAAAGCTGAAAAAAGTGATCAGATCAGCTGATAATAACATCAGGTAACGTAACGTAGTGACGTCATGACATGGTGACATGTTGTGTTGTAAATATAATGTGTAAATACAATCAAAACCTCTTTACAAAGAGGGGTATAGTCTGCCCTGGACGGGTATAGTCTGGTCTAGGCTCTGTTACACCCTGGGGTATAGTTTGGCCTAGGCCAGTTTATCCCCGGGGGTATAATGTGGCCAGGGCCATAGTATACCCCGGTTTAATTTGGGAAGGGGTTAATTTGGCCTGTTACACCTGGGCCCATGGGCTCTGTTATTTCTGGAGAACAGGACTGCAGAGGCAGAAGCTGTACTGAACTCAAACTTTATTACAGAGTACAGTCAGCTACACGTGTTACAGTATATAGCACTAAGCTAGCCGCAAACCGATATAGGCTCTGCTCTGTTTGGAGGCATGGCGCCAAAGACCCAGTCTCCCACTGTTAGCCCTTCTTATAGTCACAGAGTGATGATGTCACGATATGTGTGCGTCCCCATGTCCACGATGTGTCTAGTGTCAACATGGCCATACACAACAGCTACCTCCCCGCTGGAAAAGCCCAAAACATTATGAATATGTCAAATCTTTATACTCACAAAAGTCTCACAAAAATAGAACCTGAGACACCAGGTGGACCACCGGTTGACCTTGCATGACTGGGTGGATTATTCTGCCACTGTGAGCCAGTCGTGCGCTGCAAAACACATTAAAACAGAGTCACTGTTGTGGTTTGAGTTAAGGGGGCCTCTGGCGAGCCCATGGTGGGTACGGCCCTGGAGGTGCCGGCTGCGGCGGACCTGGGTGTGCTCTCTCATCAGCGAAATCCCAGTCCGGATCCCACACTGGCTGGATCAGTTCCAGTGTCGCTGCTCGATCTGGGGCATCTGCTGCTCTCAGCTTCCGCAGATGGCTGGCATGCCATCTCGAACTATCGGCCATATGGAAAGTAGCTGGGCCCAACTGCGCAGCCATCAGCATAGGCGGTGACGAAAGCATCTGCAGGTTATCTGGGTGTTCGGATCATATACCTGAACCCAATCAAGCACTGTGAGCAGCGATCTGTTTGGCCATACCTTGCGCTGCTGCTCTCTCATCTATGATGCTGGTTGCTGTTGTGGTGGCGTGCCATTCACGTGCCATTCAGGACGTGTCCTCGGTTGATGATGCTCTGCTGGGTCCCACAGGGCCACGAACTCTCATCCTGCTGTGCTGCGGTGACTCCCTGAGGCTGATACTCTGCAAGGATGCGAGATGAGTTTGGTTTCTGCTCTCTCTTTCCTGGTGCTGGTTGTGGTCATGGTGATGTGTCTCTGACATCAGCAACGGGATGCGTGGCAGGTTGTCGGTGTTCACCGGCGTTCCCTTTCTCCACAAACTGCCTCTCCTGCGACTCCATGGCGGTTGCTTGAGGCTCACGCCCGGTGATGATCAGAGGTTAGTCCAGTTTGTGCTCTCTCTCCATGCTGTGTTCCCTCTCCATGTTGTATTCTTTCTGCAGCGTCATGATTGGAGTGGCTGTACCCTTGTCCAGGTGTGTTGTGCCCCCTTCATCAGCTGTCAAGTAGAGTCCTTTGTTATTGTGAATGGTAAAGCCCAACTCATGAAACAGGTCGCACCCCATGATGTTGTGTCCGTGTGTGGCTACCTGGTAGGTGAATGCTGGGAGGACTCTTGACCCATTGCGAACCGTCAGTGTTACACTTCCTACGAGGCTGATAAGAGTGTGTCCATAACCGTAAAGCTCCTATGTATTCTTCTCGATAGGATGGTTGGGCAAGAATCTTTTAACTGCAACCCAGTTCAGCACTGACCTCACAGTGGCGGTATCCAGCAGCAATGACAAGTCGACGTCACCGTCCCTCTGGAGCACACTGCGCGGATTGTAATCATTGGTGACTTTTTCGAGCTGAGTGGCTAGTCTGATGTCTGTCATGATGATCAGCACACCTTCGTGAAGTGATTGAATTTGCCACAGCATCTGCAACGCTGCCTTCTGGCCGGGCAGGTACACACTCTCTCAGTGTGCTGGGGAGCTGCAGTTACCGCATGAATGGTGTTTCATGGCACTCACCTTGGCATCCTCCGAGAAAGACGTGGCATGGCCGGGCTCTTCTTCTGGGTTAACTACCTGCACCAACGGGGCTCGTTGCGGGAGCTCACCTAGTTGTGATTCCAGCTTGTTGGCGGCCTCAAGCTGGAGCGGCAACTCCACTGCCTTCACCAACAATAGGTTGCCGGGCGCCCTGACCAACTCCACCTGCAGCAGTGGGTTATTGGTGTGCTCCACTAGCTGGTCCCGCACCATTTCGTCCTCCAAATAGCCAAACTCACATATGCTGTGAGTTTGGCCATTTGGAGGACAAAATCTGGCTATTTCGTCGAAATTTAAATATTTGGACGAAATTTGGATATTTGGAGGTTATTTATACATATGCTGTGACCTCCTCACAGTGGAGGTGCGTAATGGAATGCTGGGCTGTCTCACCCACCCACTGTTGACGCTGACCGAATCCTCTTCGCTAGCACACTTTTAGTCATCGTGAAGTGTCCAGCTAGCAGCGCAATGCAGTCTTCATATGTGTCCGCCTAAATTCCTGAATACCCACTGCCCCTCGGCACCCAGGCTATAGAGTAGGATTGCTGGCATCCTCAGCTTTCCATGTCTGCCCAGGTTCACAGACTCTGTGTAACTGCAGAACAACTCGAACCAGGGAATGGGCGGCTCGCCTGGGGTCATGAGGAACGGCGGCGGTGGTGCCAGACACACTTCCATCTTCTCGCAAAAAAGGTCAGTTTTCCTCCAGAAGATATGGGTTTTCTCCTCATTACCAATGTTATGTCTGGAAAACAGCACTGCGGAGGCAAGAGCTGTACTGAACTCGAACTTTATTAGAGTATGGCCAGCAACACGTGTTACAGTATATAGCATTAAGCTAGCCACAAACTGGTACAGGCTCTGCTCTGTTTAGAGGCGTGGCAGCAAAGACCCAGTCTCCTGCCTTTAGCCCCTTCTTATTGTCACGACTTGATGACGTTGTGTTGTGCGTGCGTCCCCACACCTGCAATGTGCTTGGTGTTAACATGGCCATACACAACAGGCTCGTGCCCTGGCAACATAAGAGCTTGTGAAGTAAGGCAACCATTCTTTTTTTCAGATGAGTGTGGGCTCTCTATGATATTTGTATCATGTGTTATGATACGATGTTATGCTTCATATTATAACACTCCTAAAAGGATACATGTAAAAACACTAAATCCATTTATTTATGCATTTTCTATGTATTTTATAGGGAGCTGATTTGCTGTACATCTCACATGCAACTTGACAAAACATTGACCAGAAATCCTGATAAACAAACATACAGTTAGTTCCATAAGTATTTGGACACTGACACAAGTTTTGTTATTTTAGTGCTATACCAAAACATATTCAAGATACAGTTACATAATCCTTACAGGCTTAAAGTGCAGAATCTCAGCTATAATTTGAGGGCCTTCCCTTCCAAATTGTAGTTACGGTTTAGGAATTACAACCATTTAAAAAAAAAAATCTCCTCATTGCAGGGGCTTACAAGTAATTAGACAAATTAGCTTTACCATAAATAAAATGTTCATTTTAAAACATTGTTAAGAATCCTTTGTAGGCAGTGACTCCCTGAAGTCTGGAACCCATGGACATCACCAAATGCTGGGCTTTCTCCTTTGTGATGCTTTGCCAGGCCTTTACTGCAGCTGTCTTCAGTTGTTGCTTGTTTGTGAGTCTTTCTGCCTTAAGTTTTGGCTTAACTAAGTGAAATTCATGCTCAATTGTGTTGCGATCTGGTGATTGACAAGGCCGTTGCAAAATATTCCATTTCTTTGCTCTAAAAAAGTCCATGGTTGCTTTTACAGTATACTTTGGGTCATTGTCCTTCTGTACAGTGAAGTGCTACCCAATCAACTTTGTTACATTTGGCTTAATCTGAGCAGACAATATATCCTTAAACACTTCAGAATTCGCCTGGCTGCTTGTCTTCTGTCACATCATAATAGTGACCCCGTGAAATTGGAAGATATGCATGCCCATGCATCACACTGCCTCCACCATGTTTTACAGAAGATGTGGTTGTCATGACTCAGTGCAAGTGAGGCTCAAACGCAGAGCTGCCAGAACAAACACTCAGACTCGGAAGTACAAGTTACCAGTTTATTGAAAAATAAAACATAACACTAAATAAAGGTACACAACTGAGGAAAAATACAACACAAAAAATGCACACTTAAACAGACATAAAACTGGTGCCCCCTGGAGTGCACATAGCCTATGGGAGAGAGTAGACAGAGATTAGTAGGGATGAGAGCTCCCGAAGGGGAGAATAATAGTGGGAGACCACACTTACTCAGTGAGCAGAGGAGCCCGGCAGGGAACTCCTGTGAGGACCAGAGGAACAGGGGGAAGGTGGTGACCTGGGTTGACATCCGGCGTCTTCTTGGCCAGGCGAGCGTAATCAGTTCCGGAGGGCACACTGGCGGGTGGCAGCAACCTGAGAGACAGAGGGACGAAGGAGTGAGAACACAGGTCAACAGGAAAGACTGAGGTAACAAACCCAAACGATCCAGCGATAGGCTCTCCACACGCTGGCTTTTAAATACGCTGGGTCATCAGGACGCCGCAGGTGTGTAATCACGCAGGTGTGTCTGATCCTCCAGAGCCAGGAAGACAGGAAGAGGAGGGGAGGGGGAGCACGCTCGCCTGATCATCACAGTGGTGTGCTTTGGATCATGAGCCGTTCCAAGTCTTCCCCATACTTTCTTCTTCCCATCATCCTGGTTCAGGTTGATCTTTGTTTCATCTGCCCAAAAAATGCTCTTCCAGAACTTTGCTGGCTCTTTAGATATTTTTAGCAAAGTCTAATCTGGCCATTCTATTTTTGAGGCTGATAAATGTTTGCATCTTGTGGTAAAATGTCTGTATTTGCTCTCATGAATGTTTCTGTTTTTATGATAGATTTTCTGTAGATACTGACACACCTACTTCCTGAAGAGTGTTTTTCATTTGGGTGGATGTTGTGATGGGTTTTTTTCTTCACCATGGAAAGGATTCTGTGATCATCTTCCACTGTTGACTTCTGTGGATGTCCAGGTCTTTTTGAGTTTCTGAGCCCACCATTGTGCTCTTTTTTTCCCTTCAGAATGCACCAAACTGTTGATTTTGCCCCTCCTAATATTTCTGCTGTCTCTCTGAGGGATTTTTCTTTTTTCAGCCGAAGGATGGTCTGTTTCACTTCCACTGAGAGCTCCTTTGACCGCATGTTGCAAGTTCAAAGCAACAGCTTCCAAATGCAAATGCCACACCTGGAATCAAGCCCAGACCTTCTATCTGCTTGATTGATGATGGAATACTGATGGAACAGCCCATGCAGCCCATGAAATAGCTTTTGAGTCAGTTGTCCAATTACTTTTGAGCCCCTAAAGGAGGAGATATATATTTTTTAAATGGTTGTAATTCTTAAACCATAACTCCAATTTGTATGTGAATACCCTCAAATCAAAGCTGAAATTCTGCTCTTTAAATCCACATTGAATCTATAACTGCATCTTGAACATGTTTTTGGTAAACAGCTAAAATAACAAAACTTGTGTCAGTGTCCAAATATAGAAATAACTGCAAAAACATTTCACATTTAATGATGCCCTCCCTTTCAAACAAAAATTGTGTTATCTTTAATCACATGTTCTCAGTTGGCTTTTATTTCTGTAAATTAAGTAAATTACAAATGATTGCATGCCCTTTCCTGGCATTCTGCTAGCAAGAGTGGTCAACGGGTCAATGATTGCCCTGTGTTGTCTATCTGCCAACAATCACTGAGGCAAAACAAGCCAGGAATTCTCATGGCTACACTCTGGCTGTTAGTGTGGTCATGTTCAACAAAAGTCCAGACAGGTAATCTAGACTTTTGTTAAACATGACAACACTAATAGCAGTTAATGTCATATTGTGGTCATGTTTAACAAGCAATCTTACAATCATTCAAATCATAGACAGACTATCATTCCTGCCTCAAGAGAACCATTCCCTCCATTTTTACTTACTGCTATTTACAGTAGATTTGCCTCTGTGTGGCTTTTGGATTTATGCCCCTAGTATAGCCTACAGTGTCTGTCAAAGCTAGTTCAACCTCTCAACAGGTAGGTTTTCCTGCGTCTTCTGCTGCTCTGTCAAGGCCAGGAATACTTGGAAATCTAAATAACAAATAAAGGGCATGCACAACAACTTCACACTGTCTTCAGAAAGGATGTATCAGTTTGCCGCTATCACAATGTGCCACAACTTCCTCCGTGACGGCATTTTCGAGAGGATACCTGCGTGACCTCACATGGTGGCAAAGACATTTTTTCCTTTTTGGTCTTATCACTGCCTGTTTAACTTCTGCACTTTGCTGTTATTTACAGGCTTCCACATTTATCCCCACACATTGTGACACATCCTCAAGTCCCCCACCTCCTGCTGATTTTGCTCCTGTCCCTTCTTATCTAGCTGCTATCCAAAGGCATCGGTTGGGGACAGGATTATATTGAAAGTTGTTATTAACTGCATTTCTTACTTCCTCCTTTTTCCACCTCCACAGTGCATCTTGCGCTGTCTGCTGTCGTTTTGTTAGATCCTGAAAGCTTATAAGAAGCCACAGACAGAAAGACATGGCTCTAATATATATATAATCAGTATAAACAGAACCATTAGAAATCTGTGGTTTTGCATAACTGGTACAAGATTCTCATACTGAGTAGATCATGCAGTACAACAGGGGGAAAATGTAGCTATATAAACAAATTTAATTTGGTTTTATGCTGAATTAGCATGTGGTCACATCGACATGTGCAGGCATTATTTTTTGAAGAGAACATGAGTGTTTGAGTTGCTCAATGGTACAAATAAAAGCAGTGTATTTCAACCCTTTATTGTGCCATAAAACCCTATTTACACTGAAAAAAATCCACATGGCACCCCACCAATCTAAAGTATCATAAAATGACACATTTTTTACGGCAAATCCACCAACAATTTAATCTCGTAATTTGTTTATGTTCAGTGTGAAATGCGGTGTGATTATACACAAAGCCAATGAAAAGATGCAAACACACGCTCACTTGTTCCTGCAACGTGAATACACACAAGTTTGTGTATAGTATATAAAGTCTGTGTCCATGTGAGTTGGATTTTGTTCAGTTTTTTTAGGATTGTGTCTCTGGGGCAAGGAAGAGAAGTTAAGTTCAGGTGAACATCCAGGTACTTGTAAGATGTCACTATCTCAATGTCTGTTCCTTGGATGTTTATTGGTGCTGTGGGGGGTTGTCCTCGCCTGCGGCAGACCACCACCAGTTCCTTGGTTTTCCTCGCATTGATCTGGAGGCAGTTCCGTAGCCACTAGTCCAAGAAGTCCTGGATAAGTCCTCTGTACTCTGCATCATCCCCATCATAGATGAATCTGGCGATCGCAGCGTCATCAGAGAACTTCTGTAGAAATGCAGTGTGGTGTGTTGTGTGAAAAGTCAGTAGTGTAGAGGGTGAACAGGAAGGGAGCCATAACTGTTCCCTGGGGGGTTCCATACTACAGATGACGGTACCAGACACACAGTCCTTGGTTCTCACAAACTGTGATCATTTGTTAGGTAGTCCAGGATCCACAATAACAGGTGCTGGTCCACCCCTGTGCACAGCAGCTTGTCCCTCAGGATCACTGGTTGAATGGTGTTGAAAGGACTGGAGAAATCAAAGAACATGATCCTCACAGTGCTCCCAGGCTTCTCCAGGTGGGACAGGGAATTATGTAGGAGGAAGATCGCTGCATCCTCCACCTGATGCCATGCTGGTAGGTAAACTGAAGTGCATCCATTGCTGGTCCCACCAGGAGGCGGAAGTGTGCGAGGATCAGCCTCTCCAGGGTATTCATTAGGTGTGATGTGAGGGCCACTGGCCTGTAGCTGTTCAGGTCCTTGGGGTGTGGGGTCTTCGGTACGGGTACCACACATGATGTTTTCCACCGCTGTGGTACCCTCCTCAGCTTCAGGCTCAGACTGAAGATGTGCTCCACGATCCCGCACAGCTGGTCTGCGCAGGACTTGAGGACCCTCAAGCTGATGCTGTCCGGACCTGCAGCCTTCCTCGCCTTGATCTTCTTCAGCTCAGCTCTCACCTGGGTCTTAGTGAGAGTCAGGTTGGGTTAGGGGGGTTGTGTGCTGGGGGACGGGGGCGGGGGGGTATGTGAGGGGAAAACAGAGGGGGATGTACAAGGGGGCCTGGGGGGAGAGCCGTGGACAGCGGGACTAGATGAAGGCGGAGGTAGCAGTGGTTGGTAGCCAGGCAGACAAAAAGGCACTTGGTCAAACCTGTGAAAAAAACAGGTTCAGGTTGTTCATCCACTCCCTACCCTCCATGGCCTGGGAGGAAGTATTTTGGTGCCCAGAGATGGTTTTGAGTCTTCTCCAGACACTGCTGATGTCACACTGCTGCAGCTTGTCCTCCATCTCACCGTGGGCTGCACGGTGGCGCAGTGGTTTAGCACTGTGGCAGCACAGTTTTACCCTCGGCCGGGGGATCGCGGGGATCATGAGATCGTGGGTTCGATCCCAGCCCCCGACCAACAGTGAGCTGTGTGGAGTTTGCATGTTCTCCCCGTGTTGCGCAGGTTTACTCCGGGATTTCTCCGGTTTCCTCCCGCATACCAAAAACATGTAGGTTTAGTTGCGCTCGCACACGCAGCGACCAGCAGCCGGTGGCTTGTCACCAGACTGCAAACCAAGTCTACCTACGGGTACAAATAAGTAACAAAAAAAAAAAAAAATCTTCTTTCTGTAGCTGTCCTTCCCCTCTCTGATCTTCCTCCTTAGCTCCCTCTGTACAGACTTCAGCTCCTGCTTGTTTTCAGACCTGAAGATCCTTTTCTTCGCCTTCAGTAGTAACTTTATCTCAGGGTTGATCCAGGGTTTGTTGTTTGAGAAACACCGTATAGTCTTGGTGGGTATGATGTTCTCTAGACAGAAGTTGATGTAGTCTGTGATGGTATGTGTAAGGCCGTTGATGCCCTCACCATGTGGATCACAGAGCTGTTCCCACGCAGTGGATTCAAAACAGTACTTCAGAGTGTCCTCCGCCTCCTCAGACCATATCTTCACTGTGCAGGTAACAGGAGGTTGTCTGTGTACCAGGGGTTTATACACAGACAGGAGGTGAACCAGGTTGTGGTCAGATCTTCCGGGGTGATGAGGTGTAAACCTCCCTGGTGTTTGCTTAAAATAAATCCAGTGTTTTATTGTCTCAGGTGTAGGATGTGACATACTGGGTGAAAGTGGGCAGAATGGAGGACAAGGAAGTATGGTTAAAATCACCAGACATGAGCTGGAGAGTGTTACATATAGATTGTAAGTAGTAATATGGCAGCCGGGGCTCCCGGGGAATAGTAAGGGTGACGGCCTGCCTTTCTGGTAGTGGCGTCACCCGGGGTATAAAGGGTCTAGGCAGAAGGGGCCAGTCCTCTTTTCACCGATGACCCCTGGCAAGTGGGAGCGCCGTAAGTGCTTTGTCATTATAATAAAGCTACGTTCATTGCACCTCCGACCTGGTTATTATTAGAGGAGTTATGGACACAACAGAGAGCAGTGCGGTGTTGAGTCTGTAGTCTGCTGGTGACTGTGTGGATGACGTTACACACTGCCTCAGTGCTCACAGAGGGGGGTACATAAATAACAATCACAATGACATGTGAGAACTCTCTGGGAAGATATGCCGGTCGCATGCTAATGGCTAGCAACTCAACTTAACCCTTTGAGTGTGAGAATTTGTGTGCCCCTAGTGGCAGAGTGTGGCACTGCGCCTGTCATCTCACTCTCACATCGCCAGCTCCACTTAGGATTTGTACTGATTTGTACTGATCTGCCTGTTTCAGAAGGTGGCAGACATGTGTTGGAGGACTCAATGCATGACACGTAATACACCAAAGAAGAAGAACCCATTTCCTTTTCCTGTATTCCCTTCTTTTAGCTTAGAAAGCTAATATGGCTGTGATCCGTCATCGTCACCGTCACTTAGACGGCTTCTTACACAGAATATAGCGGCAGGTTATAAGCAAAATTTATGTGGGATAATCATAAGACTTTGTAGATGTGGCAGAGAGTGTAAATGACCAAGAGAACGGAACATAACGACCACAATGGACGAAAACGCAGCGATCACGGCAGCGAGCGAGTCCCGTTAGCTGCTAGTAAGTGACGAATTTCTGTGGTTTTTTTTAAATATTGTACTGATTTCTTGTTCATATACTTTGCAGATAAGATGATGAGGTACCTCTGTACAAAAAACAGTGTCAAAAGACTGAACCATTCTTTGTGTAAATATGTCCAAAGTCCAGTTTTGACTGAGTTATGGAATTTAAAGAGCTGCTGCGACATTATGCAAATTAGATACGTAAATTTATGCCTATCTAAAACTTTGTATCATATTTGACATCTTTCTAATTGACGGTAAGCCATTATCTCTTACCACTTTCGAGTTATAGCCTTGGAAATCTGAACTATTTTATTGACAAAAAATTTACCACTCTTTATCACTAGGGGTTTTGTCGCAATTCGGCGACAGACACACTCAAATGGTTAAGGCCATTACATACTCCGCAAGAACACAGAAATTTGTTCTTTTTCTTGAGGTGGCAAGAACAATGTTCTTTCTGGCCAGGACATTTCATACTTCACAAGAAACTCAAGTGCAGAACTCGTGGGAAATTCAAATTTCTGAGCAATTACACAACAGTTCTCGGTCACCATGAAAGAAAAAAAGTTCTGCTACAATGATGCGTTAAGAACAAGCTGCAAGAACTCTCAAACCAGGGGTGCCAGAACAAAATCATGTCATTTTGTTCTTGAGGCCCTGGGAGAGAGAACAAATTTCTCTGCTCTTGCGGAATATGTAAAGGCCTTTACTGGAAATGTCTCTCGTGAGATTGGTGCCCCCGCAAAGGAGGTTCTTTTCATGGCAGATGTGCTTTTCTCAGTTTTGACGGCTTCCCATTAAGATTTCCAAAGAAGAGGAATCAATATACAACAACGGCAAGTTGCATGCAATTTTTTTGACCAATTAAGAAGTGAATACAATTTCCTCTTGAACCCTGAATGTTCTCTTTGGACCCCTGGGGTCCAACAAAAAAAAAAATCATTGAATTAAGGAACACTATAAGCAGGTGACTTGTCAGTTTTTATGAATTTTCTTTATCTTGTCATATATGCCCCTTCGGGGCAGAGAAAACAACTCAGGCGCTGAACCATAGTTGTGACATTTAGGTTCAGGTTACTTTATTTGTACCCGTAGGTAGATTTGTTTTGCAGTCAGGTGACATCCATATTTACAAACCACAATTACATTCAACATGAACACAAACACAGGCACAAATGAAGCTGACTATAAAAAAGATAAAAGTACTCAAGGCTCCACCAATCAGGACATAGGACAAAGAGATAAGAGAAAAAACAGGTAAGAGAGAAGGGTCATATTAAAAAGTTAAAGACTAGTCAAAGAGGTTAAAAAGAGGTTAAAAACTCAAAAGTCTAAAACCCAATAAAAGATTTAGAACCCAAATAAAAAACCTACAAAAATAAGTAAATATAAAATAAAATTAATAAATAGCTAACTAAATTATGTACAATATATTGCTACATCTTGTTCAGCTCTTTAACAGCAGCAGGAACAAAGCTGTTTTTGTAGCGCTGGGTTTTACTTTTTGGGACAGCAAACCTCCGTCTGGAGGAAAGAAGCTGAAAGTGGCAGTGCAAAGGGTGGGAGTCATCATTTAAAATGGAGATAGCAATCCTCTGTACCTGTCTGGTGTACAGGGACGTCAGGCTCAGCTGTGACTCACCAAGCAAACGACTGGACCATCTAACAATCTGATCCAAGGATTTCCTCTGTTTCAGTTTTATCTGACCAAACTATGACACTAAAGAAAAGGATAAAACAGATTCAATAAAAGCCCGATAAAACATTGTCATTATGGTTCGGTCAGTTTGGTAGTGTGCAAGTTTCCTTAAACAATGCAAGTGTTGCTGACCCTTTTTGCACACCTCTTCTCTTCAAAGTTTAAATTACTATCAATAATCGTACTAAGATATTTGTAGGATTGCACACATTGAATGGTCTGGCCTTTTAGTACAGTGACTTTGTGCCTGGGAGTTTTCCTCCTAAAGTCAATAATTATCTCTTTAGTTTTTGTCGTATTCAGCTGCAGGTAGGAATCCTCACACCAGTGAACAAAATCATCAACTACTGGGCCGTGGCCACTCTCACCATCCTGAAGGAGACTGACAACAACTGAATCATCAGCATACTTTATAATGTGTCTGTTGTCATGTCTGCTCCGACATATGTTTGTGCACAGGATGAAGAGTAGTGGTGATAACACACACCCCTGAGGAGAGCCAGTAGAAGAACACTTTTGGTCAGACAATGTACTTACTCTCTGTGTCCTGTTGGTTAAAAAATCCAGAATCCAACCCACCAGATTATTACTCAAATCAAATTGCTGCAGGAGCTTTTCAACTAAAATATGAGGTTGGGTTGTATTAAAGGCGGAAGAAAAGTCCACAAATAAAAGCCTGACGTGTGTCCCATTAAAATCCAGATGTTTAAAAAGCATGTTAACAGAGAGACAGTGGCATCCTCCACTCCTCTGTGAGGCCTACAGGCAAACTGCAAAGGATCCAGTGCATGCTCAGTCTGCTTTAGGACCTCAAATCTGACCAGTTTTTCAAAAATTTTCATTAAAATTGAGGTCAAAGCAACTGGTCTAAAATCATTTACCGTTTTAGGACAGCTGGATTTTGGAACGGGGACAACCAAGGCATCTTTCCAGATCTTAGGCACATGTTGTGTCTGTAAGGACAAAAAAAATGTAATGAAACACAGGACTCAGTTCATGTGCACAGGACTTTACCAAGTGCCCACATATATTGCCCCTTTAGCAATTTCAGGTTAAACCCAATTTTATTTGCCATAGTTTATCGTCCCCCATCAACCTATTCAGAATTTTTATCCGAATTTGCTGATTTCTTAGCTGATTTAGTGCTGAAATCTGATAGAATAATTATAGTAGGGGACTTTAATATACATGTGGATGTAGATAGTGACTGCCTTAATGTGGCTTTTAATTCAATATTAGACTTGATTGGGTTTTCTCAGAAAGTAGGAAATTCTACTCATTACCTCCACCATACATTGGACCTTGTTCTGACATATGGCATAGAAATAGAAAATCTTGTAGTGTCTCCTCATAACCCTGTACTGTCAGACCATTGTCTGTTAACCTTTGATTTTACTATTTCTGACTATTTGGCTCCTAAAGAAAAATATTATCACAGTAGATGCCTCTCAGATGATGCTGTTTCCAAATTTATGCAGATTGTTTCCTCTATGCCATGTGTCAACACAACGGAAATAAGCTATAGACAGCTTGCTCCTTCTGTAATTGATAACATGGTGGATAGTGTTTCAGCTTCTCTGCATCAGGCTCTAGACTTGGTGGCCCCCTTAAAAAAGAAAAAGTCTAATCAGAGATTTTTAACTCCTTGGTTCAACACAGAAACTCGTAGCTTAAAACAGAAGACTCGTCAATTAGAAAGAAAATGGCGCTCTACTAATTTAGATGAAATCTATTTAGCTTGGAGAAATCATCTTTTAATTTATAAAAAATCTCTTAGAAAAGCTAGAACGAGTTATTACTCTGCATTAATAGAAGAGAACAAGAATAATCCCAGGTTTCTTTTCAGTACTGTAGCCAGGTTGACAAAGAGTCAGGACTCTGTCAATCCTAGCATCCCCTTAGAGCTTACTAGTCAGGACTTTATGAACTTTTTCAATAATAAAATTTCATCCATCAGAGATAAAATCAATCAGATTCTTCCCACAGTTAACTTAAATACTGTAACTACTACAACTCCTTCTATTGATGTCTGTCTTGATGAGTTTACTCCAATCGACCTTTGTGAGTTAGACAAAATAGTTTCCTCATCCAAACCTTCAACTTGTCTTTTAGACCCTATTCCTACCAGGTTATTTAAAGAAGTCTTCCCACTTATTGGGAGCTTTATTCTTCATATAATCAATTCTTCATTGACTTTAGGCCATGTACCGCAGGCTTTTAAAACGGCTGTAATTAAACCCTTACTCAAAAAGCCAACGCTAGATCCAGGAGCTTTAGCTAACTATAGACCAATCTCTAATCTCCCTTTCATTTCAAAAATCTTAGAAAGAGTTGTTGCTACGCAATTATTTGACCACCTGCAGGGAAATGGTTTACTTGAAGAGTTTCAATCTGGGTTTAGAATCCATCATAGTACTGAAACAGCCTTAGCGAAGGTCACTAATGACCTCCTCATTGCATCTGATAATGGACTAGTTTCTGTACTTGTCCTTTTAGATCTTAGTGCAGCTTTTGATACTATTGATCATAATATTCTACTTGATAGATTAGAACACTATGTTGGACTTAATGGAACTTCGTTGCAGTGGTTTAGATCTTATTTATCTGATAGGTTCCAGTTTGTTCATGTAAATGATGAGTTTTCTTTCAGCTCAAAGCTTAGTCATGGAGTTCCACAGGGATCTGTGCTAGGCCCTACTCTTTTTAGTTTATATATGCTTCCGTTAGGCAACATTATTAGAAAGCACTGTATACATTTTCATTGTTATGCAGATGACACACAATTATACCTGTCAATGAAGCCAGATGATACTAATCAATTAGCCAAGTTAGAAGCCTGTCTTAAGGAAATCAAAGCTTGGATGACTTGTAATTTCCTGCTATTAAATTCAGATAAGACTTAAGTCATTCTTGTTGGTCCAAAAAACCTTAGAAATTCCTTTCCAAATCAAACTTTCAATTTGGATGCAGTTACTTTTTCTCTTAATAGCTCTGTGAGGAACCTTGGAGTTATTTTTGATCAGGATTTGTCCTTCAATTCACATATTAAATTTGTTTCTAAGACTACCTTCTATCATTTGCGTAATATTGCCAAGATAAGGAGCATCTTGTCTCAGAGTGATGCTGAGAAGTTGATCCACGCTTTTGTTAGCTCGAGATTAGATTATTGTAATTCTTTATTATCAGGCTGTCCTAAAACATCTTTAAAAAGTCTTCAGCTGATCCAAAATGCTGCAGCAAGAGTTTTAACAGGTACTAGAAAGAGAGATCATATCTCTCCGGTTCTGGCCTCCCTTCATTGGCTTCCCATAGAGTTTAGAATTAAGTTTAAAATCCTTCTTCTTACTTACAAAGCTCTAAACAATCAGGCTCCTTTTTATTTAAAAGATCTGATACTACCGTATCATCCTAACAGAGCACTACGCTCCCAAAATGCAGGATTACTTGTAATACCTAGAATCTCCAAAAGTACAATGGGAGGCAGAGCCTTCAGTTATCAAGCTCCTCTCCTGTGGAATCAGCTGCCAATCCGGATTCGGGAGTCAGACTCGATCTCTGTTTTTAAGAATAGGGCTAAAACCTACCTTTTTGATATAGCCTACAATTAGGGAGGGATCATGTGTTTCTGAACCCTCCCTTAGTTATGCTGCTAATAGGTTTAGTCAGCCGGGGGACCTCCAGTAATGCACTGGGCCTCACTCCTTTCCTCACTCTCTATGAAATTTTTTTTTTTTTGCTGGTCATTAACATTTGTTTGTTCTCTCCCATAGATTGAGTCCCCATCGTGCTGTTTGCTCTCTACATGTCTGTTCTTTTCTTCTTCTCTATCCCCTCACCCCCCAGCCAGTCGCAGCAGATGACTGCCCCTCCCTGAACCTGGTTCTGCTGGAGGTTTCTTCCTGTTAAAAGGGAGTTTTTCCTCTCCACCGTCGCCTAGTGCTTGCTCACAGGGGATCGCCTGATTGCTGGGGTCTTTCTGCAACTGTGGGGGTCCCCCCTACAGTTGATAGTGCTATGAGATGACTGTTGTTGTGAAATGGCGCTATATAAATAAAGTTGAATTGAATTGAATATATTATCAGGGCCCTGACTTTTGTTCACTTTTACAGCACAGAATGCACTTTTAATATCCTGCACCTCAACATTAAAGTGTTGATTGACTTTGAGTTTTTGTTTCAAATCTTGGGTTTCTGTGCTAAAATCAAAAGAATCAAAACAACCATAAAAACATTTAAGAGCATTAGCATTTAAGAGCATTTTTTTTTTTTTTTTTTTTTTTTTTTTTTTTCTCTCGGCGCCACACGAAGTCGGCTGCCTTTTGCAACAGCGGCTCGATTCCGAGTCTTTTTCCCTTCCTCTCTCTTTTGATCCGTCTTTTTTTTTCACCCCACTTATATCACGGACACACAGATCGTCCTAAATGTCTCCTGAGCCGGTGGACGGAGCCACTGTCTATAGCAGGATACGATACAGCAGAGAACAGCTGCTAGCATTCAACCGCCACCCGGTCCCATTGGAAAAACTCGACATACCGAGTGAACTGAGGCGAAAACGCCGCGGCTGCCGGGCTGGAGTAAGGCGGAGGACAAAAAATATAAGGTACAGACCCTCCCTTCCATCTGTTGTCATGGGAAATGTACGGTCGATACTGGGAAAGTTAGATGAGCTAGCGGCTATCTCCCGTTATGATAGCACATACCGGGAGTGCTCTCTCCTTTTGTTTACTGAGACGTGGCTAACTGAACTAGCAGCAGATGCTAACATTGAGCTGGAGGGTTTTCACATGATACGAGCTGACCGAACACCAGACAGTGGCAAGGCTAGGGGCGGTGGAGTGATCATGTATGTTAACAACAACTGGTGCAGACCGGGACATATCACTGTTAAACAACGACACTGCAGCAAAGACATTGAGTTGCTAGCTGTTAGCATGAGGCCTACATATCTCCCGAGAGAACACTCACACGTGATCTGCATTGTTGTTTATGCAAATCCGACGGCGAACGCTGGGACAGCACGTGACGTCATCCATTCAGTAACCAGCAGGCTGCAGACAGAACACCCAGATGCTCTTCTCCTCATCTCAGGCGATTTCAACCATGTTTCACTGTCTCCCATTCTACCCACGTTCACCCAGTATGTCACATGCCACACTAGAGACAATAAAACACTGGATTTATTCTACGCAAACACTAAGGAGGCGTACACCTCATCACAACTCCCCCCACTCGGGAGATCGGATCACAACTTGGTTCATCTCCGGCCGGTGTACAAACCCCTAGTGCACAGACAACCTCCGGCCATGCACACTGTGGAGTTATGGTCTGAGGAGACAATGGACACCCTAAAGGGCTGTTTTGAAGCCACCGCCTGGAAGCAGCTCTGCGATCCACATGGTGAGGACATCGATGGCCTCATTCACACCTTCACGGGCTACCTCAGCTTCTGTGTGGACAAATCCGTTCCCACCAAGACCATACGGCGTCACTCAAACAACAAACCCTGGATCAACCCTGAGATAAAAACACTTCTGAGAGAGAAGAAGAGGATCTTCAGGTCGGGGAACAGGGAGATGCTGAAGTCCGTACAGAGGGAGCTGAGGAGAAAGATCAGAGAAGGCAAGGACAGCTTCAGGAAGAAGATGGAGGACAAGCTGCAACAGAGCGACATCAGCGGGGTCTGGAGAAACCTCAAAACCATCTCGGGGCTCCAGAATACCTCCCCCCAGGCCACAGGGGGCAGGGAGTGGGCGAACAACCTGAATCTGTTTTTCAATAGATTTGACCAACCGCCCTCCCCCCTGACTGCACAACAACCACTGCTGCCTCTAAAGAAATCAAGTCCTGCTGCCCACTCCCCACTCTACCAACACCCCCCCACTCCCAACACACAGCCCCCCATCCTGACCCTGACCAGGACCCAGGTGAGGACGGAGCTGAGGAAGATCAAGGCGAGGAAGGCGCCGGGACCGGACGGCATCAGCGCAAAGCTCCTCAAGTCCTGTGCAGACCAGCTGTGTGGGATTGTGACGTATATCTTCAACATGAGCCTGAAACTGGGGAGGGTACCACAGCTGTGGAAAACATCTTGTGTGGTACCTGTACCAAAAACTTCCCACCCCAAAGACCTGAACAGCTACAGACCGGTGGCCTTGACGTCCCACTTGATGAAGACCCTGGAGAGACTGCTCCTTGCTCACCTCCGCCCCCTGGTGGAACCAGCGATGGATCCACTCCAGTTCGCCTACCAGCATGGCATTGGGGTGGAGGATGCGGTGATCTTCCTCCTTCACCGTTCTCTGTCCCACCTGGAGAAGCCCGGGAATATGGTGAGGATCATGTTCTTTGACTTCTCCAGTGCTTTCAACACCATCCAACCGATGATCCTGAAGGACAAGCTGCTGCGCGCAGGGGTGGACCAGCACCTGTCATCATGGATCCTGGACTACCTCACGAACCGGCCTCAGTTTGTGAGAACCCGGGACTGTGTGTCCGACACGATCATCAGTAGCACGGGGGCCCCCCAGGGAACGGTGCTGGCTCCCTTCCTGTTCACTCTTTATACTGCGGACTTCTCACACAACACAACACACTGCCATCTACAGAAGTTCTCTGATGACTCTGCGATCGTTGGCCTCATCTCCAATGGAGATGAAGCTGAGTACAGAGGGCTTATCCAGGACTTCGTGGACTGGTGCCATCGGAACTGCCTCCAGATCAACGCGAGGAAAACTAAGGAGCTGGTGGTGGACTGCCGCAGGCATGGGCAGCCCCTCACAGTACCAGTAAATATACAGGGAACAGACATCGAGATGGTGACATCCTATAAGTACCTGGGTATTCATCTGAACAATAAACTAGACTGGTCACACAATACTGATGCACTCTACAAGAAGGGACAGCGCAGGCTGTTCCTGCTGAGGAGACTCAGGTCTTTTGGTGTACAAGGGGCGCTGCTGAAGTCATTCTATGACACGGTGGTGGCATCAGCCATCACTTTTGGAGTGGTCTGCTGGGGCAGTGGCATTACTGCAGCCGATAGGAAGAGACTGAACAAACTGATTAAGAAAGCTAGCTCTGTCCTGGGGCAGCGCCTTGATCCGATGGAGGAGATAGGAGAGAGAAGGACGGTGGCTAAACTGTCATCTCTGCTGGAGTCCGAGTTCCACCCTATGCAGGACATACTGAATGCACTGAGGAGCTCATTTAGCAGCAGACTACATCATCCCAGGTGCACAACCGAGAGGTTTCGTAGGTCCTTCCTACCAACGGCTGTCAGACTGTACAACCTAAGCAGGGCTGCTCGCAGAGATAGCAAAAAGACGTAACAAACTAATAGTTTTTTGAATGCAAAAGATGCAATAGACTTACACAATGGTCCTCTCCGGCATACAACTAGGAACATACCGGTCGCTATGGAGGGTGAGAATATGTATGGGCACATAATCATACCATGTAGGATAACTAAGTAGACGGTTATGCTGTTTCATTCCATCTAGCAACAATGCTCTGCACTGTGTGTGTTTATATATTTGCATATTTATTCCATCTAGCTACAATGCTCCGTACTGTGGGTGTTTATATATTTATATATCTACATATTATTCCATCTAGCTACATTGCTCCGCACTGTGTGTGTTTATATACTTGCATATTTATTCCACCTAGCTGCAATGCTCCGTACTGTGGGTGTTTATATATTTACATATTTATTCCATCTAGCTACAATGCTCTGCACTGTGTGTTCATATATTCATATATTTATTCCATCCAGCTACAATGCTCTGCACTGTGTGTCTGTGTGTGTGTGTATATATATATATTTTATAGTAATACGTACATATGTTTATTAGCTGCTCTTGCTTGCTTGTTTTTTTTTTTTTTTTTTTTTTTTTCTTGCCTTCTGATTGTTGCTCTGAGTGTTGCTATCCCTGTGCTGTTGCAATCCTGGAATTTCCCCGTTGTGGGACTAATAAAGGCTTATCTTATCTTATCTTATCTTAGCCAGCCCTGTATCTGCACTAAAACCATCTAAAAACACACGATTACTGCGCTCTGTGCTCTGAAGGCCTGCAATAGTTTTCATACTGGCCCAGGCTGAACCAAGCTTCTTTGTTGCCATCTTGCTTTCCAACTCTGATTTATAATTCTGTTTTGCTCTTAAAATTTTGGCCTTCAGCTCTTTTGTGGCTACTTGTAGCTCAGAAACAACCCCCTGTTTAAAGGCAAGTGCTTTCATCTGTAAGCAGGATTTAACCGATTTTGTAACCCATGGCTTGTTGTTGGGATATATTTTGACACGTTTACGTGGAATGATCATGTCTCTGCAGAAAGTCATGTATGAGCATGTGACGTCCACTAAAGAGTCCAAATCTTTTCCGCAGGCGAGCATGAACACCTCCCAGTCCGTACAGTTAAAGCATTCCTGGAGGCTGTGTACTGAATCCTCTGTCCACACGTTTATGTCTCTGGTCTTCGCCTTGCCTCTTCTTAGAGCAGTTTTATATGTGGGCAGCAAATGTACACAGTTGTGATCTGAGGATCCTAATGGAGGAAGGGGAAGAGATTTATAGGCCCTCTCTATGGATCCGTAGCACAGGTCCAATGTCTTGTTTCACCTGGTTGGGCAGGAGACATACTGATAAAAGTTTTTAAGTGTCTTCTTTAAAGACACATGGTTAAAATCCCCAATGATAAAATTTGGAGCCTCTGGAGAAATCAACTGTAACCGCTGTACCACATCAAAGACGGTGCTGGAGGCGGAGGCAGCATCTGCCCTCGGGTGAATGTACACAGTTGTTATGAAAAGTTGGGGGAACTCGCTGGGCAGATAAAAGGGGCATAGTGACACTGACAGAAGCTCCACATCTCCACACATTTATTAACAAAAATAACATAAAGTCCAAAAACAGTGCAGGTAATACAAAAATGCAGAAACAAAAATAATTTACAGGGAGGTGCGCTACAGAGCTGCCTTAGCTCTGGAGGAGATGAGGAAAACATGGAGGAATAAGTCCAAACCACTTCAGACAATACAATAGTGCCGCAGTGAAACAATGAATTGCAAGAGCTTAAATACACGGCACACAAATGAGCCACAGGTGTGGGCCGGCTGAGTAAGCAGGTGACCTAATAGACAATCACTCACAGCTGGGAACTGGGGAAAAGACTGAGTGGATGGTGGGTGTGTTTGGGAGAGGAGGAAGGAGGCTCGTGTCACAAAACCAAAAATAACAGAAACTGACAAGAAAATAGTAACAGTGTGGTGGAACGAAATAAGTGCAGGCGGACATGGCGAACTGAAGTTTAAAAGGGTGTTTTATTCATCCTCCATCACGAGGGTTGCCCAGCACGGTGGCAGTGCGCTGGAGCGATCCCTGCATCTCAAGTCAGCAACAGGCAATGCGAGTGGTCAAAAAGAGAAAGAGCAAGCGATATGCAGTTGACTTATATACCCAGCTACAGACAATGCATGCACAGCAGTAAAGCATGGACATTTGCATTAGAGTCACACATATCAATAGCAGGATTACTGGCGCTGGGATTAGACAAAGAGAGGCTGCCTATTGATATCAGTCCATACATCTCACTGTTCTGCTAATTGCTCCAGCTGAGTGCTCTGCTTGTCCCGTAGGCTGTGGGGGTCGCCACACCGCCCCCCCCCAGAGGGCTCAGCAGGGGGCTGAGGCATCGATCGGCTGGCTTTGGAAGCGAGCTGCGGGAAAAGCTCTGTGCAGGAGGAGGGGGAGGAAGGGGGTGGGGGTAGCAAGTGTCTCTGACTCTTCTCGCGGCTCGGTTCTGTGACGATGCGAAGCCGCTGTGAAGAAAAACAGAAGCTGAAGCTATGTGAAGGACTTGGCGGTTTGGCTTTAGGTGCGGGTGCAGCCCTAAAGCCCCCGGGGACAGCAAGCGGCTGAATTCCCATTGTGCGCCGTGGCTGAGACCCATACAAAGTCCTGTGTGTGGGCTGTGTGTCTGCTCCAGGTGCGTGAGCAGCCCTGAAGGTTCCGAGGGTGACGATTGGCAGTGTTCTCGGGCATGCGCAGCAGTGGGGGACGATGTATAAGTCTGTAGAGCCGGCTTGCCTCTGGTGCGCAGCGCGCGCTGCAGCCACGTACCTTCCAGCTGCGCCGTTCTCATAACCCCACGGTGTGCGTGCGGGGCTTCTGTGCATGGCAGGTCCGCTGTCACGAGATGAGTCAGGGCCAGGGAGCTTGATGGAAATCAACGCAGTCGGTGCAGATGGTCTTCCCTGTTCAGGCTGTTGCTGTCGTTCGCTCGTGTCGGGTCACGGTGCGTTCTGGTCCAAGCACTGCGTTCTCCGTCTGGCACTGGAGGTTGTCAGCATGGAGATAGGACCCGGTGCGCGCGCGCTCGTGTGGATGCGAAGGATGTGGGCGATCCTCTGTCTCTGGGATCCACGGCGCGGTGAGAGGGAGCGGACGGTCTTTGTCCCTCGGCAGGTCTCAGCGTGGAGATCTAGAATCTCAGGCGAGGGTCACACCATGACGCTTCTGAGGCTTTCCCGGTCGTGGATGATCTCCAGGGTGTTTGCCTGGTGTTGGTTCTGTGTCGAGGTCTCCCGTGTGGCAGAAGGGAGGGCAGTCCATTCGCGTCAGGCAGCTGCATTCGTTCGTTGTTGGAGTCACCCTCCGGGGTGTTCTTTTCTTCGGGGTCACCAGTGTGGAGGAACGAAATAAGTGCAGGTGGACACGGCGAACTGAAGTTTAAAAGGGTGTTTTATTCATCCTCCATCACGAGGGTCGCCCAGCGCGGTGGCAGTGTGCTGGAGCGATCCCTGCGTCTCAAGTCAGCAACAGGCAATGCGAGTGGTCAAAAAGAGAAAGAGCAAACGATATGCAGTTGACTTATATACCCAGCTACAGACAATGCATGCACAGCAGTAAAGCATGGACATTTGCATTACAGTCACACATATCAATAGCAGGATTATTGGCGCCGGGATTAGACAAAGAGAGGCTGCTCTGCTTGTCCCGTAGGCTGTGGGGGTCGCCACAACAGACATAAAATACTCAAAAATACATTGAGAGTCTGAACTCTGGGCTAACACTCATGACAGAGCCCCCCCCCTCAAGGGGTGGAACCCAGACACCCCAAGGCAACACCAAAAAAGGGACCCCCCCCCCCCCCCGAGAAAGAGTACAGCAAAAAAACACCCCAGGTGGTAGGTGGGGGAAAAAGGTTAGGAGGGAAAAAAAATATGGAACCCGCAGGAGGGGAGGCCTCGACAACCTCGGTGGTCCTGGGCTGAGGAACAACAGCAACCGCGGTGGCTCCGGGCCGGAGCACTGCAGCACCCTCAGTGGCTCCGGGCTGGGATACTGCAGCACCCGCGGTGGCTCCGGGCTGGAGCACTGCAGTACCCGCGGTGGCTCCAGGCTGGAGCTTTGCAGCACCCATGGTGGCTCCGGGCTGGAGCTCTATAGCACCCGCGGTGGGCCTGGGCTGGGCCAATGCTGCACCCTCAGTGGGCCCAGGCTGGGCCAACGCTGCAACCTCTGGTGGACTCGGGCTGGGCCAGTGCTGCACCCTCAGTGGACCCTGGCTGGGCCAACGCTACACCCTCGGTGGGCCCGGACAGGGCCAATGCTGCATCCACGATGGACCTGGATTGGGCCAGAGCTGCACCCAAAGTGAACAGGCCCACCCGTGAGAGCACTAGGCAAAGGAGGCGGTCCACCAATGGGACACCAGATGAGAGCGAAGGAGGAAGGTCCACGATGACCTCAGCGGGGGGAACTTGACCCATGACGCCCTTGGGTGGCAAGCCTGGACCCACGGAGACATCTAGCGAAGTTGGATTTTCCCCGGCAACCCTGGAAGACGGCTCAGAACAAACAAGCAGAGGTACAGGGTTATGGTCACCGGCAGTGGCAGAGCCCAGCGAGGTGAGCTCAGGTGCAGCTGATGGCTGCACCCAACTCTCCTCCCCAAGAGCCAGGCAAGATCTCTCCAAAACAGATAAGAGGAAAACAAGAGAGCGCACTTGCCTGAGCTTGAGCTCCACCTCCGTCCAGGACTCCGTAAATCCAGACAACAATGTCTCAGGCCCAGTCTCTTGGAGGTCCAGCTCCGGTTCCCACTCTGCTGCGGAGGCGTCTGCAGCAAGCATGATGGTGGTTGCGATCCACGTCTCTCCAGATGAAGTGGACCATGCTGGTGGCTCTTCCAGCGTGACAGCTGTGGGTTGGTTCACCGCTGGTGCTGGAACAGGGTCCTTCAGGGCCATGAGCTCCTCCATCATTCAGCGGTTCTGCTCCAGGGCCGGTGGACACTCAGGGGCCACAGGAGAGAACACAGAGAGGGCTTGTGAGCAATTTATAACAGCAGCAGGTGGGGAGAGCTCAGGGGACTGCATTTCCTGAGCCTCCCTACCAAGAATCAGGCAAGACATTTCATCATGAATTGAAGTAAAATGAATTAAAACTTTCTTGTTTTCCCAGATTTTGATGTTATCTTCTGCTGTGTATGGAGAGTCGTCCCTCCCTGTGGCTATGGTGATTATGGGCCCCTCAGTGGATTGTGGAGGAGCTGCCCCTGTAGCTGTGGAGGCAGATGTAGCCAGACAAAAAAATGGAGGACCTCTTGGCAGCAGGAGGACACATCAAGTGGACAGAGATCGCAGCAGCAACGGATGGAGATGGGGCTGACGTGACAGCCGGTGAAAAAGAAGAAAAGTGGGGATCTTCTGCTGGAATTGTTGGGCTCGATGTTTGGGAAATGGCTGCCGAAGAGGCGGAAGGTTTCCTCCAGTGGTCTGGAGTGGAACAACACTGCTTTTGTGGAGCTAATGGAGCCGGAACAGGCACTGGAGACTGGTGTGGAGTGGAGATGACAGAGGCCCGGGAACGCCTCCCCTTTGGCGTGCGCCCAGGCTTCTTTGGGGAATTTCTCACTACTCCTCAGTTCTCATGTTGCAGCTCGGCAATCAGAGCAATCCTCTCTTTTCCCTCAGCGTGCTCCATCAGCTGAGGCACCGGTGAGCTGCTGCCTCCATGAGTCCCAGACACCCCAGTGCGTCTTTCGGGGTGGAATATGAACTGGCTGTGGAGATTAGCCCGTCAATCTCCATAAGCAGTCGGCAACACTCCCACCCCAGACGCATTGGGTAGCCTCTTCCCCCTGCTGACTCCATAATTGCTCCAATGACAGGTGAATGAAGAAACAAAAGAGTAAAATGCACAACTACAGCAGCTGGGTCTGATTATGGTGACACTATTCTGTCATATACGCCCCTTCGGGGCAGAGAAAACAACACACGCGCTGAACCATAGTTGTCACATTTATTAACAAAAATAACATAAAGTCCAAAAACAAAAATAACATAAAGTCCAAAAACAGTGCAGGTAATACAAAAATGCAGAAACAAAAATAACTTTCAGGGAGGTGCACTACAGAGCCGCCTTAGCTCTGGAGGAGATGAGGAAAACACGGAGGGATAAGTCCAAACCACTTCAGACAATACAATAGTGCCGCAGTGAAACAATGAATTGCTAGAGCTGAAATACACGGTACACAAATGAGCCACAGGCATGGGCAGGCTGAGCGAGCAGGTGACCTAATAGACAATCACTCACAGCTGGGAACTGGGGAACAGACTGTGAGTGGATGGTGGGTGTGTCTGGGAGAGGAGGAAGGAGGCTCGTGTCACAAAACCAAAAATAACAGAAACTGACAAGAAAGTAACAGACATAAAATACTCAAAAATACATTGAGAGTCTGAGCTCCGGGCTCAGACTCATGACATATCTATGGTACTAGCCCTGGCCACCACATGCACACACACATGCTAGCAGACTAAACAGATAAATGCAGATTACTATGTCAGAACATTATGCTAATATTTCCTTTTTGATAAAAACTGACTGGAACAACAACCATAAATCATAAATATAGGTACCCCTACAAGCCGTTATTCAGCTGTAGGATTTTTTTTTTTAAAAGGGTATATCATTGTTTTATTTAATGATAAACAGAATCTAAAAAGAAAACAAATAAATTTTGCACATGTAAAGGAGTGTTGCTATACTCTGAGCCTTGAAAGTTCTCTGAAAAAGATGAAGTGTAACTATTTGATCATTTTCAACCAGTATTGCTCTCAAATCCCATTGCAGGTCTTGTGAAAATGCTCCTTTTACTTTATAATGTGCATATTTTCCTATTTTTTTAACATAACTAGTGCAATGCGGGTAGAACATAAGTATTCTCGTGTACAAACAGGTATCCCAATCAGGTTTTACAGACCCAAATGTAGGCTTTGTTTGAAAGTGGAATACAAAGAGGTGCAGGCTATATGTAGGCAAATATAAAAGGGACTAAATGGCACTAATTTATTTGACTGTGTGACTATTAATTACAGAATACCAAATTATTGAAAATGAATGGGACATCCAATATTAGCAACTGTTTAAGATCCCTTGTTTATTTGTTTGTCAGATCACTTGTCTGTGTGATCTTTTATCACTTATACTCATAATAGTGTATCTTGCACTTTGGGGAATGGGCGTTGTTCAGTCACCATTATAATTATTTTAGTTTGTATCACCGTTCAGTGATGGAGTTCAGTGTAATATTGAATTTCTTCTGTGTATCATCAATAGACTCATGCAGTACTATAACAGGACACATTTCAAATATTTGAGAGCCGTTGTAGTGCGTCAGTTTATATTATAGCAATATTTTGTTATTAAAAGGTTTTTTAAAACTGTAATCAACCGAGTTAACCTCTTGCACTCCGGTGTACCGCGGGCGGTCATGACTGTGCATCCTAGTGCGCACTGAAAAAAAAAAAAGCTGCATTTCCGTTCTTCCACTACAGACATGGCCGCGAACAGAAAGCCAAAGGAGTGCTTTGATTGGTTTAGATGTGATTGGCCTCTCATTCGACTAATAAGAGCCTTGAATTGGGTTTCTGAAACCTTGAAGAACCAATGACTGAAAACCTAGCAAGAAGGACCCGCCTACCAACAGCTGTGAATACAGCGAGCTAATTGAAGCACAGAAGTTCGAAAGCGTGCGTCCCTTGGTAAAATCTGTTTTGTGTAAGGCTGGGTGACACACACGCGCTCGCCAGTCTTTTTTTCTTACTACTGTTCTTATTTGTTTTGAAAAATTGTTCGCCAAAACCGCAATCATGGAAGCGCAAAACCGCAATAATGGAATTATGGTTTGACCGGGTCGCGTGACCAGAACCACGAGTCCGTAACAAGCGGACCAGCGTCATGTTCATCTGACAATGAGGAAGAGAAGTTCGCCAGCGACACTGCTGTTGTGGACAGGTAAGTGTTATAAGCTAAATTATTCTTTATCCCTGAAAATTGTAATCAAAATTACTTTTGACCAATCGGTAAATTACAACTGTGCGTAATCGCAACATGAAGACCGCGGCGCACAGACTGGACACGGTCCGTGCGCCGCGTCCGGACCATGAACGCCGCCCCCCCCCCGCTACTCTTCTGTAGCGGATTGCAGATATTATTGCAGATATTTTAGTACAACTGTGAGTAGTTGACCGCGGCGCATGGCCGCGGTCCATCATGTGTCGATGGACGATGTCCGTCCTCTGTAGCGGGGGGAGGGAGTTGTTATCTTCTACATTACATATATTTTAGTATAATTTTTATTGCACTGTAGGTTATTTTTTCTTGTAAAAAAAAAAGCCACACATTTTTTACGTGGCATGCTTCTTTGTGTGTGGGGGCTTATTTGTTCATTCATTCATTCATGAATGAATAAACAACCCCCCCTCACACACACACACACACACACACACACAGCCCTTCACCTTTCATTAGAGCCCAAGATGAAGCTTCTATACTGAATCATTCAAAAGTTACAGACATTTTTCCAAATTGTGCCATTTGGCACAATTTGGCACAGTTCAAAAACGCCTGGGAACAACCTAAGAAAAAAGCTGTGTAATATATTCATTTTTTGTGGTATTGTTACAAAATTTTGACCTCAGCTGGATAACACTTGGTTCTACATTTCTGTTGCATTTTCCAGCCCGGATCTGACTGCGGTGTGTTATTTGCAAGCATTTGTATCCAAAAAAACACCCAGGCAAAATTTATTTTCTTCAAGTTCAGTATGTTTAGATGACTGTTACTCAGTGGCAGGAGCACTTAGAGAGATTATGACTGTTTTGCCAAAAAATTCAAAGTGTTTTGTTTTAAATGAGACCAACCCCATGAAGATGCTGCAAAGGGTTGAAGAACAGCTTTTGATTTACTTTGGGTGCGTTATTTTTTGGCGTTTTTAGGGAAATTGACCAGAGTGCAAGGGGTTAACTACAAAACACCGAGCATCAATAAAGTACATCTTTCTATTATTATACACAGCAGAAGGACCAGTTTGACTACAACCGCTGGATCAGTGTTGCCCATTTGTCAGTAAATATTTAACTAAAAATGATTTATTTCATTTTTTGGATGTGTTTGGTCATTAAGTTATTCCGGACATTCTGCTCCACAATCATGGCGGCATTAAGTTTTTAAATTTTAGATACTTGCGAGGGAGGGGGGACTCTTGGTCCTGCATAGTACAGTGGTACTATGCGGGTAAAGCAGAAGCAGGAACTCCCTTCTACTACTGACCAGGCAGGCTGGGCGTGCCTCCCCGTGAATGATTATGGAGCACCCGGTCAGACGCCGGTGCTGGAGAAGCAGCAGAAGAACCGGTGGATCGAAGTCCTTCGCAGAAAGCCAAGCCCAGCCTGCCCGGTTAACGGGATTCTCAGCTGTTGATTTACCCGTGGTGCAAGTCTTTCAGCTGCTGCTCCACACCTCTTTCCACCAGCGCACCCATGCACCTTGTGTTCTCCCTACCGAATTATCCATTAGACCTATGCAATCACAGCAACTTTATGGTATAATTTTTTTAAGCATTAAATCTTAAGTATTATCTTTTTCTAGTCAAATTTGTCACTTTTCGCTTCCTTGTTTTGAACACAGAGCGCTGTGGTTACTGATGCTGTAATGCCACATATTATCCAGTCAGTACGGAGTCAATCCGAAACCAAACCCTGTCCACACTTCTAGAAACCTGGGCATGAGAGCGGTGGCTAAACTTTTATTGATAATAATTACATATTCTGACTGAGTGACTCTATACTCGGGGATGCACACCCTCGTAACCTCAGCAAAGCACTTATAAAATTTGAGGCCAGTCTGAGGAACGGTTCAAGAGATATGCGTGGAACAGTCACACAGATAGATAGACACACAGACAGAGATTTTTGCATGTATAGATAGATATACTGTATATATTTTTTTTTGAAGACCAGAGTGGTGACCTAGTTGGTAGAGCATCTGTCCCGGGTTATACCAAAGACCGTATAAAAATGGTACTTTCCCCCTTCTAGCTTGGTGCTCGGCATAATAGAATGGGGAAAGGAAAGTTAACGCACAGAGCTACCAGAGGACTGACACCCCCCACCACACCACACCACCACCACCACTGTAGCTTTCACTACTGACAGTAACTATATGGGTCTAGGGTCAGTGAAATGGAGATAGGCAACACCACATCTTGTGGGAGGGATTAAGTTAATAATTTTGAATAATCTACTTGTGCTGCAACACTTTGTACTTTACAGAACTGTACAGTACAAAGAAGTGTTTCTTTTAATCAGTCTGTATTCATCAGAATAAATGGGATGCAGTAAAAATACAGACATCTACACTTTCATAAACTCAAAATGCATTTTTCATTTTTCAGTACATATTCATCTTCTCTCCCTCTAATTAACAGGTAATGGAGCTTTTAAAATGAGACGAGATAACTTTTGCATAACAGCATGAAACATGACAAGGACAGGATGTCCTGACAGTAATATGCATATAATATACACTGATGTTAGTAAATATTAGCCACTGTAAGTATGGATTTAAAGGAAAGACCCCCTCAACTCTCAGAGAATTGAGCAAATATGTATTTTATAAGGGACTGAACCTTTTTTTTAAATGATTGTTTCACCTGTAACAATTTTGTTGACATGGAGTAACTGCATTTCTTCCTGATATAATTATGAGTATTGTCAAGTATACCTTCTCATGACACACTTTATACTGTTGCACACACATCAATGATATCCATATTTTAAAATAAAAGACCGTAAAGCTTAACAGATGGATTCCAAATTGATTCTTTCTATGCTGTGCAGTAATGGCATTTTGTCAAGGCAGAGCATTTCAGTTATATTTTTATATAGAAGCCAATCAGTCAAATTTTGACAACAGTGAAGGGGAAGTGCACTTCCTGGTAATATTTCTCTGTGAAGATAGCGGAAATGAAAGGCAGGAGGGAATAAATGCAATCAAAAAGCAATAACCTGACCTCCTAATGGAGCCTGAGAGGGCACCAAAATTAATACAGACATATGTGTGTTTCTCCTGACAGCAAGACAAATTAATATTGCATGATACAGACAGTTTTGATTAACCCTCTCACTGCTGATAGCACCACATCGTGTGAGGAGCAGGTATTAGAAATGTCAACTTTCTCTCTTCATTAATCCACAACATTTGATTTCCAAACTTTAAATGAGTAACTTCCAGCTTTTGATGCAAAACAGATATAGAAAAAGGAGAAAAACAAAAACAAAGCGATTTTAATTTAACATTTAGATTGCCCCCCACACACAATATACAGTGCTGTGAAAAAGTATTTACCCCCTTCCTGATTTCTTATATCTTTGCATTTTTATCACACTTCAGTGTTTCAGATCATCAAACAAATTTTAATGTCAGACAAAGATAACCTTAATAAATACAAACTGCAGTTTTCAAATTATTTCATTTATTAAAGGAAAGAAACTATCCAAACCTACCTGGCCCTGTGTGAAAAAAGTAATTGCCCCCCGTGCTACATCATGAATTAACTGTGATTAATTACATTTTTTTGGAAAGCTGAGTTCAATTTCAATAGCTACACTCAACCCTGATTACTACCAGACTTGCTAAATCAAGAAATCACTTCAGCAGAACCTGTCTGACAACCTGAAGTAGGCTAAAAGATCTCAAAAAGCAACACATCCCACTGTGACCTAAAGAAATTCAAGATCGGATGAGAAACAAAAGTCCAGAACAACATCTAAAGAACTGCAGGCCTCACTTGCCACAGTTTGGACACTGGTCCACAATAAAACAATAAGAAAGAGACTGGGAAAAAATGGCATCCATGGGAGAGCTCCAAGACAAAATCCACTTCTGGACAAAAAGAACACAAAGACTCGTCTCACATTTGCCAGAAAACATCTAGATGATCCTCAAGACTTTTGAGAAAATATTCTGGGAACTGACGAGACAAAAGTTGAACTTTTTGGAAGACATATCCTGTTTTATCTGGCATAAAACTAACACAGAACTTTTTTTTTTTTTTCCGGTTCCGGTTCCGCCGGACCGGCGGCGCCACACGAGTCGGCTGCCTGTTGCAACAGCCTTTTTTTTTTATCTTCCTTCTTCTTTCTACACCTTTCACTCTGTATATATATCACGGACGCACGGATCGCCCCGGGGGTCTCCCGGGTCGGCGGACGGAGCCACGGTTTGCAGCGGGAGATGTTACAGCGGGGAGGAGCTAGTGCTAGCTAGCACTTGGCCGCCGCCCGGTGCTAATGGGAAACTCGACATACCGGGAGCTGTAGCGAAAAGGACGCGGGTGCCGGGCTGGGGTTTAGGCGGCGTGAAAGAAATATAAGACAGAATAATAAAGAGCGATGGCAAGAACCAAGCAGACCGCCCGTAAAATCTACTGGAGGAAGAAGCCCCCCAGGAGACAGCTAGCCACCAGGGCTGCTCGGAGAGGCGCTCTGGCCACCGGCAGAGTGAAGAGGCCTCGCCGTCACAGGCCCGTGGCTCTGAGAGAGATCCGTCGCTACCAGAAATCCATGGAGCTGCTCATCCGTAAGCTGCCCGTCCAGCGCCTGGTGAGGGAGATCGCTCAGGACTTTAAGACCGTCCTGCGTTTCCTGAGCTTCGCCGTCATGGCTCTGCAGGAGACCAGCGAGGCCCACCTGGTGGGTCTCTTCTTCGCTAAGGGGGTCACCATCATGCCCAAAGACTTCCAGCTGGCCCACTGCATCCGCGGAGAGAGAGCTTAGACTTTCTGCTGCACATTCACCAGCCATAATGCTCTGCACTGTGTGTCTATATATATACATTTATAGTAATATGGACATATGTTTACTAGATGTTGTTTTTTCTTGCCTTCTGATTGTTGCTCTGAGTGTTGCTATCCCTATGCTGTTGCAATCCTGGAATTTCCCCATTGTGGGACTAATAAAGGCTTATCTTATCTTATAAAAAGAACATCGTATCAACAGTCAAACATGGTGGTGGTAGTGTCATGGTCTGGGGCTGCTTTGCTGCTTCAGGACATGGACAACTTGCCCTAACTGACAGAACCATGAATTGTGCTCTCTACCAAAAATTCCTGAAAGAGAATGTCTGGCCATCAGTTCAAGAACCCCTCCAATGTGACTGAATTTAAACAATTCTGCACAGAAGAGTGGGTCAAAATTCCTCAACAGCAATGTAAAAGACTTATTGCTAGTTGTTTGCACCAATGGTGGGTCAACCAGTTATTAGGTTTAGGGGGTAGTTAGGGGGCAATTACTTTTTCACATAGGGCCAGGTAGGTTTAGACAGCTTTTTTTCCCTTAATAAATGAAATCATCATCTCAAAACTGCAGTTTGTATTTACTCAGGTTATCTTTGTCTAATATTAAAATTTGTTTGATGATCTGAAACATTTAGGTGTAACAAATATACAAAAATATAAGAAATCAGCAAGGGGGCAAATACTTTTTCACAACACTGTATACCATATGATTATATAATCTGAAAAATTTCTAAAATGGAAAGAAAAAATGCATTTTTAAGAGAAATATTATTTTTTTAAAAAATACATTAAAAAGTATCAAATTTATAAGAAATTTGACAAATTTACAGGAAAAGAAGTGTTAAAGAAGAAATTTGCAAAAAGTAATAAACATATAAGAAAAAAATTAAAATATATATCGCCAAATACACGTGATATAGAAATATCAAAATGTTGAAAAAAAAACTAGTTGCAAGTTGAGATGGGCCAATCCGATATTTAGTATTGACATTGGGTTTGATCAAGGTAAAATGACTGGGTTGGTATAGGGGAGCTATAAAAAAATAAAAATAAAAATCGATACATTAAAACATAAAATAAACCATAACCACCTTCTAAAACTGCTGACATTCTGTAAACAGCTCTCTAGCTCTGCCTCACATCCTGCGTGTGTGAGCAGAGACTACATGTCAAAGATGTAACATCAAAGAAAGGATGGCTGTTAACGACCCTCACAGATGTTGAGCTTTATTAGATCGAATCCTGAATGTTAGAGAAAAAACACAAAAATTTGTTATTGTCAACCTGCACCAGTGTCCTTTTATTTGGCCTTTGTGTTCGAAACGCAGTCTTGAAGCTTTGTCCTAACCAATGGAGTAAGAGTGAGCAAAAGTGAGAGGCAGACACACAGAGGGGGGGCGGAAAGGAGAAAGGCCTGCTGGCTTAATTCACCTCAACCAATTCTGTTCCTGTTCTGTCAGGGAGCGCTTCGTCTCTCCAAACCCCTCTCGGTGGACCTCACACCTGCTCCTAGGCATGGCAATGAGCCTCCACACATACATACACAAGCTGAGAAAGATGGGGTTCATGAAATGGAAAGGGTGGGTGGATTCGAAACAGGAGATTCAACAGGGTATCTGTAAGTTATAAGGATGTGAGATTTAAGACTTTTAAAGACCCTTTTGTGTTTTAATCACACTTCATTGGTGAAACTACAAAAAACAAGAATATGTGACCACATTGAAAGTAATTATTGAAATCACTGCAACATATGGGTTGTCATTTCAGCTCACATTACAGATTTACTTCTCCCATTGATATTGCTGTTGATAAGTACTTCAAAAACAAATGAAACTAGAACACTTGCTGTTGGTTTCTCACATTTTAACTATAACTGTAAATTTACAAAACTGAAAAGAATTCATTGTACAACTCAAGCAAATATAGCAATCTACTTTATTATCGCTGTGGCATTTTCACGACCTTTGAAAGACAGAGTTACAGATCAGCTGTCATCTTTAAGGATAATTAAGTCCTTAATTTTGGATAAAAAAAAAGAGTAAGACTATTTTTTAAAAGATCCATGTACACAAGATAGATTGAAAATAAAGATGAACAGCATGAAACTCAAAGAGAAGCTCACACATCTTGATCACCTTCTGCTGACTAGCTCCAGTAAGACAATAAGCCTCTCTCTTTGTCCATTATTGTGTGTGGCACTTTGCCAAATTAAAAACTAAAAAAAAAAAGTCCTCACATTATTTTTCCCCCAAAGATTAGGTTAGTCATGCTGATTTATGTTCAAACATTCATTTTTTGGGGGATCAGTTTTGTTTTAATTATTTGTTGCTATGAATGTGGGGTGTAGTAATTTATTGTTCAAGTTTGAGCTGCGTATGGCCTGCCCGATAGACTGTGATGGTTGATTATACAGATGGGAACTTGATGCTGAAAATCCAGTTCATGGTCACTACTTTGCCGACCCCAGTGGCAAATGATTTCAAAAGTGTAAGATGGCAGCTCCCTGGATTAACTAACTAACTAACTAACTAACCTGCACTTATATAGCGCTTTTCTAGTCACAAAGACCACTCAAAGCGCTTTCATTAATACTAACCCTCTATTCTAAGGGCCTATAGGAAACAAATATCTAGGGACAATTTAGAACAGCCAATTAACCTAACATGCATGTTTTTGGCATGTGGGAGGAAACCGGAGAAATCCCGGAGTAAACCCACGCAACACGGGGAGAACATGCAAACTCCACACAGATCACTGTTGGTCGGGGGCTGGGATCGAACCCACGATCCCACGATCCCCACAATCCCCCGGCCAAGGGTAAACTGTGCTGCCGCAGTGCTAACCACTGCGCCACCGTGCAGAAGTACAGGTTAAGTAAGTTGCACAGTGCATCCATATTTATGTACAGTCCTGTTTATGCAGGGTGTGGTGTATGCAGAGAGGTAAAATTATTGGCTTATAGAATAAATTGGACTGCAGAAGGTGAGGAAAACCTCTGCAAATTAAGCAATATTTCACAAGATGGAGTTACGGAATCATGATTATCGTAAAATGCTGCTGTGATACTGTTAATGCCCTTCCCATGGCAAAGGGCATTAGGAGTATCACAGCCACAGTTAGTATAATCATGATACTGTAACGACATCAAGTGTAATATTGCTTTTATACAACAGGTCCGGAAAGCAAGATTTATTAAATGACAGCAATACTGGACAAAATATTATGGTTTGTGTTGTTTAACCAGTTATTTTGCACAACTGTGAAAAAAAAGTCCCTAAATCTAGCCAGTAACTTGCTAAATATCTCAATCAACATGAAGCAGTCTATTGTCATTTCACACACATGTAAATAAATTAAATCTTGTCAAGTGAAAACGTAATAAGTGTTTATAAAACATACCTGTTAAGTCGATACTTCAGAAAATCCCAGATCAAAACGTATCTATCGGTCACCAGAAGCTAGTAGCTAGCATGCTAGCGATTTAGCACACACTAGTGATTTAGCACATGCTAGCCATTTAGCACATTTTGCATGCTTTTCTTCGCATTTTCAGATGAAACTGTCATGTCCACTGCGTAATTGCGCAACGAATAAATGAATTAACATGAGCCCAAAGTGCAGGTGATGTAAATGTGCTTAATTTTCTTGTTCTGACATATGGCATAGAAATAGAAAATCTGGTAGTGTCTCCTCATAACCCTGTACTGTCAGACCATTGTCTGTAAACCTTTGATTTTACTATTTCTGACTATTTGGCTCCTAAAGAAAAATATTTCTACAGTAGATGCCTCTCAGATGATGTTGTTACCAAATTTATGCAGATTGTTTCCTCTATGCCATGTGTCAACACAATGGAAGTAAGCTATGGAGAGCTTGCTCCTTCTGTAATTGATAACATGGTAGTTACAGCTTCTTTGCATCAGACTCTAGATGTGGTGGCCCCTTTAAAAAAGAAAAAAGTCGAATCAGAGATTTCTAACTCCTTGGTTCAACACAGAAACTCATAGCTTAAAACAGAAGACTTGTCAATTAGAAAGAAAATGGTGCTCCACTAATTTAGATGAAATCTATTTAGCTTGGAGAAATCATCTTTTAATTTCTAAAAAAAAATCTCTTAGAAAAGCTAGAAAAAGTTATTATTCTGCATTAATAGAAGAGAACAAGAATAACCCCAGGTTTCTTTTCAGCACTGTAGCCAGGCTGACAAAGAGTCAGGACTCTGTCAATCCTAGCATTCCCTTAGAGCTTACTAGTCAGGACTTTATGAACTTTTTCAATAATGAAATTTCATCTATCATGGATAAAATCAGTCAGATTCTTCCCACCGTTAACTTAAAAACAGTAACTACTACAACTCCTTCAACTGATATCTGTTTGGATGAGTTTACTCCAATTGACTTTTTAGAGTTAGATAAAATAAATTCCTCATCCATGCCTTCCACTTGTCTTTTAGACCCTATTCCTACCAGGTTATTTAAAGAAGTCTTCCCATTTATTGGTAGCTCTATTCTTCAAATAATCAATTCTTCATTAACTTTAGGTCATGTACCGCAGGCTTTTAAAACTGCTGTAATTAAACTCTTACTCAAAAAGCCAATGCTGGATCCAGGAGTTTTAGCTAACTATAGACCAATCTCTAATTTCCCTTTCATTTCAAAAATCTTAGAAAGAGTTGTTAATACACAATTATTTGACCACTTGCAGGAAAATGGTTTATTTGAAGAGTTTCAATCTGGGTTTAGAATCCATCATAGTACTGAAACAGCCTTAGTGACGGTCACTAATGACCTCCTTATCGCATCTGATAATGGACTTGTTTCTGTACTTGTCCTTTTAGACCTTAGTGCAGCTTTTGATACTATCAATCATAATATTCTACTTGATAGATTGGAACACTATGTTGGACTTAATGGAACTTCGTTGCAGTGGTTTAGATCTTATTTATCTGATAGGTTCCAGTTTGTTCATGTCAGTAATGAGTTTTCTTCCAACTCAAAGCTCAGTCATGGAGTTCCACAGGGATCTGTGCTAGGCCCTACGCTTTTTAGTTTATATATGCTTCCGTTAGGCAACATTAGTAGAAAGCACTATACATTTTCACTGTTATGCAGATGACACACAATTATACCTGTCAGTGAAGCCAGATGATAGTAATCAATTAGCCAAGTTAGAAGCCTGTCTTAAGGAAATCAAAGCTTGGGTGACTTGTAATTTCCTGCTATTAAATTCAGATAAGACTGAAGTCATTCTTGTTGGTCCAAAAAACCTTAGAAATACCTTTCCAAATCAAACTTTTTTGTTTTGATGTGGTTAGTCTTTCTCTGAATAGTTCTGTGAGGAACCTTGGAGTTATTTTTGATCAAGATCTGTTTTTCAATTCACATATTAAATTTGTTTCTAAGACTGCCTTCTATCATTTGCGTAATATTGCCAAGATTAGGATCATCTTTTCTCAGAGTGATGCTGAGAAACTGATCCACGCTTTTGTTAGCTCTAGATTCGATTATTGTGATTCTTTATTATCAGATTGTCCTAAAGCATCTTTAAAAAGTCTTCAGTTGATCCAAAATGCTGCAGCAAGAGTTTTAACAGGTGCTAGAAAGAGAGATCATATCTCTCCGGCTCTGGCCTCCCTTCAAGTTTAAAATCCTTCTTCTCACTTTCAAAGCTCTAAACAATCAGGTCCCTTTTTATTTAAAAGATCTGATACTGCCCTATTATCCTAACAGAGCACTACACTCCCAAAATGCTGGATTACTTGTAATACCTAGAATCTCCAAAAGTACAATGGGAGGAAGAGCCTTCAGTTATCAAGTTCCTCTTCTGTGGAACCAGCTGCCAATCTGGATTCAGGAGTCATAATCGATCTCTGTTTTTAAGAATAGGGTTAAAACCTTTCTTTTTGATATAGCCTACAATTTGGGAAGGACCATGTGTCTCTGAACCCTCCCTTAGTTATGCTGCTAATAGGTTTAGACAGCTGGGGGGCCTCCATTAATGCACTGGGCTTCACTCCTTTCTTCACTCTCAATGAAATATTTTTGCTGGTCATTAACATCTGTTTGTTCTCTCCCATAGATTGAGTCCCCATCGTGCTGTTTGCTGTACATGTCTGTTCTTTTCATCTTCTCTATCCCCTCACCCCCCAGCCAGTCCCAGCAGATGACTGCCCTTCCCTGAGCCTGGTTCTGCTGGAAGTTTCTTCCTGTTAAAAGGGAGTTTTTCCTCTCCACTGTCGCCAAGCGCTTGCTCACAGGGGATCGCCTGATTGCTGGGGTCTTTCTGCAATTGTGGGGGTTTCCCTACAGTTGAAAGTGCTATGAGATGACTGTTGTTGTGAAATGGCACTATATAAATAAAGTTGAATTGAATTGAATTGAATTTATTAACAAAGGGAATGAAAAACACAAATGTCCGATGTAGTACAGTCTGCAACACACAGTAATGGATGCCCAAGCTCAGAAGGCTGGAGGAGGTAGCCTACGTCACGCCCAGGGATAGACACTGGCCGCTGGGGAAACACAGAAATGTAGACCACGGAGAGGAAAAGAGGAAGACTTACATATGGCGTTGGAGCGTGACTGGCTCTGGAAGGAACAACACCTGAGTGGCCCAAAAATAAGAGAAACCATCTGGCTCCAGGACATCAACGTGGACTAGTGTTAACATGAGACTTAAACTTGACAGTAGACTAATGGCTACTGACTACTGACTGTAGAATGACACTGCAACCACAAGTGCTCCCACTTCCACACACAAATACCTGTGGGCTAACGAGAGATAAGTGAGAGCAGGTGTGCAGAGGGAGTCTGTGCATGGTACATGTCAGCGTATAAGAGTGAATATGTGTGTATGCGCATGTATGAGAGCGTGTGCTTGAGTGCGTGCATGTGTATGTGAGGAACACACAGGTGATGGCAATAGAGTGTGAGTGTGTGCATGTGTGTGTGTGTGCTGAATGATGCAAAGTTTGTGAGTGTGTATGTGCATGTATAAGAAGATGTACATGGACAAATGAAAAACAATAGACAGCTTGGTGGATGCCGACAGAGAGGGAGGGGCGTGGCACTAGGCTGGCAGGGACCCCAGGCTCAGAGGCTCCAATAACCTGCCAGCTGGAGATAATCAACCACAATCAGAGAACTACAGCCACAAATCATGGAACGGGGCTGAAACATCAACCCCGTTCATGACAGAAACAAAGAGTCCTTCACCACAAAGGTTTTGGGGTTTGTTAATCGAAGCAATAAACAAACTCTAATACTGTTTTTTTTTTTTTTAAACAGATGTTTACCGGGTAGACGGAAGTAGATCTTTGTAAAAGGGTGGGACTTCCCGGTCACAGATGTTTAATTTTTTGTCAAACAGTGCTTCACTGTGGATTTTAAGGTATCCAAAACAGTACTGCAATTGTCAGAGTTGATTGAAAAATACTGTTAGTAATTAACGTTACTAGAACACCTTTGAAGCGTAATACATACAGTATCCAGTGAAACTGGAAAGCATTTATCGCAAATTATAGTAACTCCTGGAATCCCTATTGTCCAATCAAATTGCTCGGTCGGATCTGCTGTATAAACTCTAACAGTCAATGGATAAGTCTTCTGTCAGGAAGATATGATCTGTCTTCAAGTATTAGCCCATATGACACATGTCATACGCCTTGCAAGACATTTCCCCATTTAAAAAGTGGTTAAATTCTAGCATGAAAGTGGGTGGGAGATAGTGGGAAGAAACAACAATAACAGCCCTACACTGCAGTAAGTTTTCACTCTTCTTTTCATCACTGCTGTCTTCTTTCACCTCATTTGGGATTTATGGTTTCATGATTAACTTCCTTTCATCATTAAATATGCATTATTTGACAGTTTCTTCATGTTTTTAACACATCTAGAGGTCACTTAATGTCAAAATTTACAGAATGGTCATACGAGCTCCCTGAGGTGAGTTTTTTTGTTTGTTTTTTTTTAATCACACACTTTGTTTTTTTATAATTCCAAAAAAAGAGAACAGTTAAATAGAGGGCACTCAGAAAGTGCATAGCAAAGTGAAAAGTGATCCAGAATCCACACCCTGACCCAGATCACCTCCAAAATGTAATGTATACTTCTGTAGTCCATGGGTCAACTCTGGTGAAAGTTTCATTAAAATCCATTCAGTAGTTTTTTGTGTAATCATGCTAAAAACAGACAAGCCAACCAACATGAAAACATTAACTCTTTGGCAGAGGTAATAAAAATGAAACGTCATGTCAGCTGGGTTATTAGAATAATCCTGTCAAAAATGCATTTTCATAAATGTGAAAATTATTTATAGGTGTGTCTAAGTACATTTTACTACACTGCAAAAAAATAACTAGGGTTATTCTACTTTAAAAAGTTAGTGTTCGGGCTGCCTTAAAATTTTAAATTGACTGAACTTGAGTGTATGTGTTTTATGTGTGTAATTAGCAATACAGTGGCAGTGAGGCCCCTAGTGGGTGATGTCTAAGGCTATCGGCCCGGCGGTCGGCCATGTACCATGGCGCAGCCACTGCGATTCCTCCAGTGAACCTAACCCAGCAATGGCCCCCTTCACGGACTGATGCCTCTGAGTGGTAACACAGCCATGGCTGCTTCTCTGGCGAGTCCCTGGGGGGAAACAACAGTGGTGGTTCATCCAGAGGGTCCATTTGGCTTCTCTGGTGTGTCCATCTTCCCCAATGTGTCCATCTACCGGCACGGATATGATGGCCCTATTCCCAGCGGGTCCATGTAATGGCGCAGCGGTGGTGACTTCCACTCCGGTTCGCCTGCGCGGTGACACAGAAGTAGTGCCCCCCCCCCAGCAGCTCCTGCCAGCGCTGTGGCGATGATGACTCCCCCAGGAGGACCATGCATCGACATGGCGGCAATGGCCTTCCCTTCGGTGGGCCCAAGTGACAATGTGAGACCACGGCATCACAACCAGTGGCTAGCTTCTTTACCCATCCCATCACAGACAGGTAGCAAAACAACTGCCCCTATCTCCAGTATAGCCAAATACAGAAACCCCATAATTAAAAAGCACTGGTCATTAAAAATTTTGAGTACATTAAATCCTGCAAGAACAATCTGGGACCCTGTATTGAAAAAAGGGGGTTTGCTTGGAGATCATTTAAACATCCGCAGTATGATATCAAAAAGGGAGCAGCTTGAGCACTTATTATGTAACTCGAATATTGATTTTTTTGGGACTGTCTGAAACGTTGTTAAATACAGTGCATCCAGAAAGCATTCACAGCGGTTCACTTTTTCTTCATTTTGTTATGTTACAGTCTTATTCCAAAATGGATTAAATACAGTTTTTCAAATAACACAAAATACCAAATAATACAAAATACCCCAATAATTCAAATAATACAAAATACCCCATAATGACAATGTGAAAAAAAGTTTTTTGAGATTTTTACAGATGTATTAAAAATAAAAAAACTAAGAAATCACATGTACATAAGTATTCACAGCCTTTGCCATGAAGCTCAAAACTGAGCTCAGGTACATCCTGTTTCCCCTCATCATTCTTGAGATGTTTCTACTGCTTAATTGGAGTCCACCTGTTGTGAATTCATTTGATTGGACATGATTTGGAAAGGCAAACACTTATCTATATAAGGTCCCACAGTTGACAGTGCAAGTCAGAGCACAAGCCAAGCAAGTCAGAGGAATTGTCTGTAGACCTCTGAGACGGGATTGTCTCGAGGCACAAATCTGGGGAAGGATACAGAAAACTTTCTGCTGCTTTAAAGGTCCCAATGACCACAGTGACCTCCACCGTCCATAAATGGAAGATGTTCGGGACCACCAGGACTCTTCCCAGAGCTGGCTGGTTGTCTAAACTGAGCGATCAAGGGAGAAGGACCTCAGTCAGGGAGGTGACCAAGAACCCGATGGTCACTCTGTCAGAGCTCCAGCGTTCCTCTATAGAGAGAGGAGGACCTTCTAGAAGGACAAACATCTCTCCAGCAATCCACCAATCAGGCCTGTATGGCAGAGTGGCCAGACGGAAGCCACTCCTTAGTAAAAGGCACATGGCAGCCCAACTGGAGTTTGCCAAAAGGCACCTGAAGGACTCTCAGACCATAAGAAACAAAATTCTCTGGTCTGATGAGACAAAGATTGAACTCTTTGGTGTAAATGCCAGGTGTCATGTTTGGAGGAAACCAGGCACAGCTCATCACCATGCCAATACCATCCCTACAGTGAAGCATGGTGGTGGCAGCATCATGCTGTGGGGATGTTTTCCATAGGCAGGAACTGGGATACTAGTCAGGATAGAGAGAAAAATGAATGCAGCAATGTACAGAGACATCCTGAATGAAAACCTGCTCCAGAGCGCTCTTGACCTCAGACTGGGGAGATGGTTCGTCTTTCAGCAGGACAATGACCCTAAGCACACAGCCAAAATATCAAAGGAGTAGCTTCAGGACAACTCTGTGAATGTCCTTGAGTGGCCCAGCCAAAGCCCAGATGTGAATCCAATTGAACATCTCTGGAGAGATCTGAAAATGGCGGTGCATCAATGCTTCCCATCCAGCCTGATGGGGCTTGAAAGGTGCTGCAAAGAGGAATGGGTGAAACTGCCCAAAGATAGGTGTGCCAAGCTTGTGGCATCAAATTAAAAAAAAACCTGAGGTTGTAATTGCTGCCCAATGTGCATCACCAAAGTATTGAGCAAAGGCTGTGAATACTTATGTATGTATGATTTCTTAGTTTTTTATTTTTTATAAATTTCCAAAAATCCAAAAAAAAACCAAAACAAAAACAAACAAACAAACCTTTTTTTCATGTTGTCATTATGGGGTATTGTGTGTAGAATTTTGAGGAAAAAATAAATTTAATCCATTTTTGAAGAAGGCTGTAACATAAAATGTGGAAAATTGAAGTGCTGTAAATACTTTCCAAATGCACTGTACCTGTTCACCTGAGACAGCTATAACATTGCCTGGCTATAACATCTTCTGAAAAGATAGGGAACAGGGGAAAGGAGGTGGCATTTCATTATATTTTAGAGAAAACCTGAAGTGTAACCAGATCATATGGCGAAATGATGTTAATGTAGAATAGATAGATAGATAGATAGATAGATTTGTTTATTTGACAGGGACAGTGCAATAAACATAGACAATTAATCAATGACAATCAATCTGATGTGTTGCACAGAGTATATAGCTATTAGCTAATTTGCAACTCTTGTCCCTGGATGGGCTTTAGAAAGGAGAAACAAGTTAAAAGAAAAAAAGGAAAAAAAAAGAAGAAAAGAAAAGGAATACACAACAACCACATACATCAATGCAAAAAAACATAAATACATTATAAATACACAATTATAAATATTATAAATATTATAAATACACAAATATAACAACCTGACACACATTTGCCTATTTCAGGCCTCCCTCCCTTCGTCACTCACTATAAACAAACACATTCATTCCTTCCCTTCATTCACTCTCACCCTGCAGACAATCATTTCATACATGGGTACATTCTTGTTTATTTTTCAGCCAGTTTTTAACCTTTTTAGTGAATGTTTTAAAGTCCGTTATTATTTTAATTTCATTTGGCATTGTGATCCAGATGTGACTGCCCTTTATAGAGAAAGCTGTTTGTCCAAATGTGGTTCTGCGGTGGAATATTTTACAGTTATTGTTGACAGAACTCCTGGTGGCTCTGCTGCTGTCCTGTCTTTGGATGAAACCAGCAAGTGGCTCAGGTGCTGATTTATGGAAACATTTGAAAGTTAATTTCAGTAAACAGAGGTCAATGAAACTCTCAAAACTCAATAGGTTGTATTTTTTAAAAATATTACAGTGATGCCACCTAATGGGCTTTTTGTCCAAGATTTTTAGGGTTTGATTATATAATGAACCTACAGTATATGTCTTATTGTGGAAGGGGCTGCTTGAGCCCAGACTGTCAAACAGTATGATATATGAGAAAAAACCATAGAATGCATATACAGTACAGCAGGTTCGTAAGGTATGTAATATCTAATTAATTTAAAGCAGTTCAGATTTTTTTTTACTGTTTTTGAAATTGACTTTTGAATGAGTTGGCGTAAACATCTCCCTCTCTGCTGAAATTGTAAGGGTCATCTGTCTCTACCACAAACCTTCAGCAACAAATGATCAGCTTAAAGCTGTCCTTAATTTCTGCAACCACAAAAAAGAAATAATTTTACTTGAAGACTTCAACATAAACTGGAATGACAAGAAAGACCGCAAAAACCTCAAATCTATTAGTGATCATTACAACTTTACCCAACTAATCAAACAACCCACTACAATCACAAATCAGTCAAAATATTTATTTGATCTGTGTTTCACAAATAAACCTGACAGAATCACTAAAACCCATAATCTATTAACCAGAATCAGTGACCCTAATGCAATTTTCTTTTCAAGAAAACTCACAAAACAATGCTTTTTTTAAACTCACCTACCATCTCCTCTGGTAAACAATTAAATATAAACACTAATCCCAAAAACCAACAACAAAACTTTGAAAGAGCGCTAAAAGAAATAAATTGGGATAAATGTACTCTCCTGTGAGGGTACTGATCTCTGCAGTGAAACACTAATCAGTCATACTAAAGAGGTGATTCTGTCCTTCTCCAAGAATGGGAGCCTTAGAAAAAGAAAAAAAAAATCTTCCATTGTCTTAAATTAATGAAAAGGAGGGACCAACTACTTAAAAATTTTTGTGAAATATGGGTTAATTATAGACAGACAAAACTTCACATCAGCAAGAAACAAAGTTACCTCAGAGCTGCGTTGGGCCAAAGCTAACGTTTTCATTAACATCATTGAGAGTTTAAATGGGAATGGTAAAAAGATTTGGCAAAATATTAATAAATTAACTGGTAGAAAAAAATGAACATGACTCCAAAGTCTTGACCCTACTATTCTGTAATTTCCCAGTTTAGGGATCAATAAAGTACATCTATCTATCTATCTATCTATCTATCTATCTATCTATCTATCTATCTATCTATCTATCTATCTATCTATTCTGGCCATGGAGCTAAACACATTCTTTATATAATCTGTACAAGATATATGTAAATATTTTGCTCCTCCTGACTGCATCTCCAACCCAGTAAATAAAAGTCAGACAGTTTTCAACATAGACCAAATATCTGAATTTAAGGTAGGCAGCATCATCAGTTACTTGAACCACTGAACCACTCCAGAGCAGGGATATTAATGGATTTGATGCCGTTTTTTTTTTTGTTTTGTTTTTTTTTAACCCACAAGGACACCTTGATTCACCCAATCATGTATTTAATTATCTTATCAATAAAACACTGTAGTGTCCTTGTGACTTGGAAGCTGGTGACAGTTACCCCAGTTTTCAAGTTAGCCATTAGAAATCTAACACCAATGCTGCATACAAGAAGGGGATGAACAGACTCTGCTTCCTGAGGAAGATGAGATCCTTCAACATGTGCAACAGGATGCTGGAGCTTTTCTATCAGGCTGTCGTTGCCAGCACTATCTTCTTTGCTGCTGTCTGTTGGGGTAGCAGTATCAGAGCCAGCGACACCAACAGACTTGACAAGATTATCAAGAGGGCTGGCTCTGTGATTGGTATCAGGCTGGAGACCTTTGAGACTGTGGTGGAGAGGAGGACACTAAGCAAACTGCGATCCATCATGGACAACCCTGATGACCCCCTCTTCCACACACTGGGCAGGCAATGGAGCACTTTCTCCAGCAGACTTCTACAGCTTCGCTGCCGAACGGTTAGGTACAGGAAATCTTTCCTGCTACATGCCCTTTCACTGTAGAATAACTCACTCTGATGTTGAATTCTGGTCATAACTATGCTGCCGTACTGCACCTTGCAGTCTAATTGGTGCCTCACATTTCACCCTGCACATGATAGTCCTGCATTGTACAGCAGGCATGATTCATGTACAGTCATGTGAAAAATATAAATAATACCCCTTTAAATATTCAATCCTTCATTAAGAAATGTTCACATATCTATGTCTAACCTTGTTTTTAGTTGCATTTTTTTTTAATTTATTTTAGCCATTGTAAGTGGGAATGAATGTGGGGGTGTCCTAAAAAAGATGGGGGTGGCCTCATATATTCCGCACTATTTGTTTAGAATTATATTTTACAGAAAATTTGAACAAGTCTTTAATTCATTTTTTAATTGTTTAGCTGTATTACGTGAATCTCCCAGCATTTTTAACATTGATATTAAATATCCGTATGTCCAAATATGTTAAAAAAAAACACACAGGCTTATACAGGATGTTGTAATTTTTTCACATGACTGTATGTCTAACTTTGTTTTTGTTTTTATTTGCATTTTTTTATTTGCATTAGCCATTTTAAGTGGGAATGAATGTGGGGGTGTCCTTAAAAAAGATGTGAAAATTAAAGTAACAGGCCCATTAGCAAGCACTTCTGGGTCTCATCTGGGCCAAATGTTTCACATCTGTCTCAGGTGTGGGCCACAACTGGACCAGATGTCATTTGCTTTCAGGGAGATGGAAACACCTTAAGACTGGATTATAGTTTTTACAACACTGTCTGTCAAAACAATGGACATGAGAAATTGTAGCACAGCCTCTGAGTGTGTCCTCATGTGCCTGTCTAAGAACAAGGAACATTTTTCAGAATGCACTGGTTAATAGTGATTGATAATGTGCCACCATCTTTAGACATGGTTTTTGTTGGTCAAAAGTGCAATGTACTCAGGTGCATCCATTTTAAAAGAATCCACTCCAACCAGCACAAAGCGCAGTATGCCTTTGATCTGTTATTTGGATAATGAGGACACCAAGCATGAAAATGCACCAAAAACCAACAAAACCACTGGGCAAAGCATGATGCAAATACATGCTTTATACCACTGTATTATGGCCCATTATGTTCTGACAAGCCATCTGAGATGGTTTTCCATCTTTCATCACCTCATACTTTATGTAACGCACGGTCACATGTGTTGTTCCGATTTGAGCAAAGGCCTTTTTCTTTGGCATTTAGAAAGGTCACACGCTGTTGATATAAAGACTTGTGTCGGCGACCACCAGTTCGTCTGAAGCACAGGTGTCAATCCCCAAAACAACTTCTAATGTTCCCGCTGAGCACGTTGATTCAAGTCTTATCTCCAAACAGGAAAAAAGAAAGAAAAACAAGCTGGCTGTCAAAGGTGTCGTCTCAGAGGAACAAAGAAATCAAATCTTCAAACAGCACTGACACCACACCTCTCATTGATGGATTATACAGCCATAGGTTGGAGATGACAGCAACACCTGACAACAATACACTTGATGGGGTTTAAAAATAAATGGAATGGAATGAAGATCCTTCCAAACTAAAAGTTTATTGTGCCCAACCCAAGAAACTCATCACAGTGCAAATAAAAGCTAAACTTTATTTGCAATAAGCTCATTATTTTTCATTGCAATATTACTTCATTAATCTCTACATAAGACATTGTGGAATTAAAAAAAAAAATCAAAACTAAAGAAACAGCTATGTAACACAGCTTCAACAACAACAACAACAACAACAAAAGCAATCTGTCATGGTGCAAAAGCATGGGCTTATATCTACTTGGAGAAGATTGACTGGATAACTGAACTCAAGTGATAGCTACAGAACACAATGAGGGTGGGGCAGGCAATTACAAAGTAGAGAAAACAAGGCTTTGCTAATTTTCCTAATTTCTACCTTCTCCTCTCATCTGTTCTCCATTTATCTGGAAACGGCAAACCATTGTAAAGGACTAAATCTGTAATGATGCCGAGCACGGGTCTGTGCTGCGCTCGGGTCTTTGTGGGTTTCCTCTTTTTCTGTATTTGTATTTAGTCTTGATTTTTCATCCATTCTGTTTCCTGCTTTTATTTTGACAGCACAGTCTGTGACTTCCTGCTGTCAAGTCTTGTCGCTGGTTGTCACAGCTGTTTAGGGTTCTCTCATCACTTTCACACCTGATTCATGTTTGGGGTTCTCCCCTTCTATTATTTAAGCTCGCTGGCAAGGTTTATTCCTTGCAGCGACCTCGCCTTTGGTAGACTGGAATCCCCACGCTTGATTCCAGTCTAACTTCTACTTTGTATTCAGCCTTGTCTGTACTACTGCAAGTTTACCTTTCATGGTTTTCATGGTTTGCATTTTCTGTAATCACCCTTCATGGTCTTGGTAAATAGCCTTTTGTAATTCGCCCTTTGTGGTCCTCAGAATAAAATGACTCAAAAGAAGCAACACACAAAGGCTGTGAAGTTGACGTGCTCTTCTCATAAGCAAAACGGCACTTCCAGATAAAGCTATGCATGTGTTGTATTACAGCGTGATGACATATCTGCAAGAGGTAAGCTGCTCATGACTGGTCGGACTTGAAGCAGTGTGAGGAGAGAGTAGTCACACATCGGTACGAGATGGACCAACAAGCTCTAGTGGTACAGATATGGTCAGATTTGTTGGTTCTACAAATTTACACAAAGTCGTGCCCCAATTAATAAATTAAGGGGGCCATTGTTTTTTTCTGTTATTTTGTCTAATTACATAAAATATTCAACTGCAACAATAATCAAAAGTTTGATTTGTGTGGACCTTATATGGTCACATGACCATATAAGGAGTAGTTCAGTACCCGCTGAACTGAACACCACTTTATAAGGAGTTGTTCAGAATTCCTTATAAGAACTCCTTATAAGGATTCTGAGGTAAGGAGTTCTGAACAACTGCTTATAAGGTCTTAGAAGTAAGACCCTATTCTGGAGGTCAGATCAGGCACAATTTTTTTTATCATTTTATCCCACTGGCCTCCAGAGCCTGCCCTATGAATTTCATCTCCCAACTCCCAACAGTTATACCTTTTCTACTTCTGTGTTCATTTAATAGGGTCTCTATGGAGGTTCAATAAAGATTTCCCCTCCTAAACTTCCACATATCCGGTGAGGCTGAAATCTACAGGGGTTATTGGGCTGACAATTATAGCTGTAAATCCAAATTTTCAGCCCCCAACTCCTAGCAGTTATACCTTTTCCACCTCTGTGTTAATTTAATAGCTTCCCTATGAACGTTCAATAAAGATTTCCTCTCCTAAACTTCCACATATCTGGCAAGGCTGAAATTTACAGGGGTTATTAGGGTTAATATTATAGCCATAAATCCAAATTTTCAACCCCCAACTCCCAGTGGTTATACCTTTTCAACCTCTGTGTTCATTTAATAGTATCCCTATGAACGTTAAATAAAGATTTCCCCTCCTAAACTTCCACATATCCAGGGAGGCTGAAATTTGGGGATGCACACCCTTGTAACCTCAGCAAAGCACTAATAAAATCTGAGGTCAGTCTGATGAATGATTTGAGAGATATGCAAGGAAGAGACAGACACACAGACAGAGATTCCTTGCATTTATAGATAGATAAAAAAAAATAAGCAATGCCAATAAATTATGGTCAGTTTCAAGTTATTTCAGAGATATTTTATTTATTAATTATTTTTTTTGTGGAAGGGTATCAACAAATTTGAGCACGTCTGTAAGTCCTTAGTCTCTCCCTGGTGTTGGAACACAGAAGCAAAGCAAGTAATGAAGCATAGAAAAATTGCAAAAGAAGAAAAGGGGGTAAAAAAAAATGAAAACAATTCCCATGAGAGACCATAATTGGAAATCTGTCTTATTTTTGTAAAGTGACGTCACTGCAATAAAAAAATATAATGTGGAACTGAATCTGCATTACACAGATGCAAAGCAATGTGTGGATCATTTATAAGATACATGTTAAAACAGAAAGTTTACGACTATTAGTAGTTTTTTATGCACTTGTAGTCATTGGTGAGAATAAAATACACAGTATGATCACATTTCTGACTTTTTTGCGTTTCTCCACAACACTACAACTTCCATATCTGTTCTAATTTTAAAGTCATACTGAAACTCATTAATACTAATTTAACATTTTCAGGCTCTTTGTCATTAATTTAACAGTGCAGTCATTTAGCAGCTAAGGAGGTCAAAGAGCTATTATTAATTTAACTGAGACGCCGCCTCCTGGCATTATCCAAAATGTACCTTCACTTGCGGTCTTAAAAAGTCCCACCGCTTCATCAAATTTATTTGCTAGACTCCTGTCCAGTAATTGGGAAAAAAAAAAGGAAAAATTATATATAACCATATGTGTGTGTGTGTGTGTGTGTGTGTGTGTGTGTGTGTGTGTATACACACACACTACCGTTCAAAAGTTTGGGGTCACTTAGAAATTGCCTTATTTTTGAAAGAAAAGCACTTTTTTTCAATGAAGATAACTTTAAACGAATCAGAAATACACTCTACACATTGCTAATGTGGTAAATGACTATTCTAGCTGCAAATGTCTGGTTTTTGGTGCAATATCTACATAGGTGTATAGAGGCCCATTTCCAGCAACTATCACTCCAGCGTTCTAATGGTACGATGTGTTTGTTCATTGTGTCAGAAGGCTAATTGATGGATGATTAGAAAACCCTTGTGCAATCATGTTAGGTCTGCAATGCTGTAATTGCTGCAAATGGAGGATTCTTTGACGAAAGCAAAGTTTGAAGGAAAAAAATATTATTTCAAATACAAATCATTATTTCTAGCCTTGTCAATGTCTTGACTATATTTTCTACTCATTTTACAACTCATGGTGGTAAATAAGTGTGACTTTTCATGGAAAACACAAAATAATTGTCTGGGTGACCCCAAACGTTTGAACGGTAGTGTATATATATATATATATATATATATATATATATATATATATATATATACAGTGGGCCAAAAAAGTATTTAGTCAGCCACCAATTGTGCAAGTTCTCCCACTTAAAAGATGAGAGAGGTCTCCAATTTTCATCATAGGTATACCTCAACTATGAGAGACAAAATGAGAAAAAAAAAATCCAGAAAATCACATTGAAGGATTTTTAATGAATTAATTGGTAAATTCCTCAGTAAAATAAGTATTTGGTCACCTACAAACAAGCAAGATTTCTGGCTCTCACAGACCTGTAACTTCTTCTTTAAGAGGCTCCTCTGTCCTCCACTTGTTACCTGTATTAATGGCACCTGTTTGAACTCATTATCAGTATAAAAGACACCTGTCCACAACCTCAAACAGTCAGACTCCAAACTCCACTATGGCCAAGACCAAAGAGCTGTCAAAGGACACCAGAAACAAAATTGTAGACCTGCACCAGGCTGGGAAGACTGAATCTGCAATAGGTAAGCAGCTTGGTGTGAAGAAATCAACTGTGGGAGCAATTATTAGAAAATGGAAGACATACAAGACCACTGATAATCTCCCTCGATCTGGGGCTCCACGCAAGATCTCATCCCATGAGGTCAAAATGATCATGAGAACGGTGAGCAAAAATCCCAGAACCACACGGGGGGACCTAGTGAATGACCTGCAGAGAGCTGGGACCAAAGTAACAAAGGCTACATCAGTAACACACTACGCTGCCAGGGACTCAAATCCTGCAGTGCCAGACGTGTCCCCCTGCTTAAGCCAGTACATGTCCAGTCCCATCTGAAGTTTGCTAGAGAGCATTTGGATGATCCAGAAGAGGATTGGGAGAATGTCATATGGTCAGATGAAAAACCAAAATAGAACTTTTTGGTAAAAACTCAACTTGTCGTGTTTGGAGGAGAAAGAACACCATACCTACTGTGAAGCATGGGGGTGAAAACATCATATTTTGGGGCTGTTTTTCTGCAAAGGGACCAGGACGACTGATCCGTGTAAAGGAAAGAATGAATGGGGCCATGTATTGTGAGATTTTGAGTGAAAACCTCCTTCCATCAGCAAGGGCATTGAAGATGAAACGTAGCTGGGTCTTTCAGCATGACAATGATCCCAAACACACTGCCCGGGCAACAAAGGAGTGGCTTCTTAAGAAGCATTTCAAGGTCCTGGAGTGGCCTAGCCAGTCTCCAGATCTCAACCCCATAGAAAATCTTTGGAGGGAGTTGAAAGTCTGTGTTGCCCAGTGACAGCCCCAAAACATCACTGCTCTAGAGGAGATCTGCATGGAGGAATGGGCCAAAATACCAGCAACAGTGTGTGGAAACCTTGTGAAGACTTACAGAAAACGTTTGACCTCTGTCATTGCCAACAAAGGGTATATAACAAAATATTGAGATGAACTTTTGTTATTGACCAAATACTTATTTTACCGAGGAATTTACCAATTAATTCATTAAAAATCCCTCAATGTGATTTTCTGGATTTTTTTTTCTCATTTTGTCTCTCATAGTTAAAGTGTACCTGTGGTGGTCGTGAAAAAAAAAGATATTATATTGAGCCCCTGTCTCACGTTCTAGTTCAAGTTTAAGTTGAAATTCACGTTCAAAGCAATTTGATAGAAATCCATTGCTGATGTACTGGTTCAGCTATGTCAGCAAAACATGAATACAGCCATACTAGCGGCTACATGGACTTCCAGGACGCTTCCTGTGACATAATTTCGTGGCTACCGCGATCTGGATCAGTATTGGCTGAGCCTCGAGTACCCGGATGTGCAGCAGCTTTGGGGATATTCTAATTCAAATTCAAACGTTTATTTCAAACTCAGGGTTCATATTAAATGCAGAACTGAAACGAGTAGAAAATAAATAAATAAATGCTTAAATTCAGCGGGTCCTATTGTCTGATCTGAGGTCGTTAACAGCCGCAAAACGGCAGATTAATTCGGCTCTTCCCTCGCCGCTATAAAGAGCGGCAGACAGTGCGTTGCGTTGTATGAGGACCAAAATTCAAACGTTTATTTCAAACTCAGGGTTCATATTAAATGCTGAACTGAAACGAGTAGAAAATAAATAAATGCTTAAATTCAGCTGCTTGTCTCATTTGATCTCGTAACTGCCGCAACACGGAAGATGATTCTACAACTATATACAGAGCAGCAGACACTCGGTGCTCTTGGAAAAACAAAAACATACAATGCGATATGGATATCGCAACATGGCGAAATGTAAAGCCTTTGGATGTCTGAATAATAAGCGAAAAAAACAAAGAAACACTTTTTTTGTGTACCCAAACCCAGCTCACCTTGTCAGAAGATCGGAGCGGAAACAGGGCACAGACGAATAATTTCAGATGAAATTGCGTTGTGTGTGAGGACCACTTCGTCACTTTAACCCTCAGAAGACCTTTCTGGCTCAAACCTGTAGCCATGTTGGACAAATTCTTCCTCAGAGTCCGACAATTCAGCCATAATAGAATAAAAACACTCACAACAGCACCCTAGTCTCTCATACAGGCGGAGCATTGACTGTTGAGTATCAACGAAGTGACGTCACATCCGCATGTGTCATGGCTGCGCCCACAGTTTTCATTGGCTGCCCATGGCCAAGGTCCTATTTGAATATATGTCTGGTGGTATATGGCTGGCAAAAATTATTTACCAAAATAAGAAATACTTTTTCATAATGTTTTCAAGTCAAATGCGTCTTCACGACCACCACAGGTACGCTTTAAGGTATACCTATGATGAAAATTGGAGACCTCTCTCATCTTTTAAGTGGGAGAATTTGCACAATTGGTGGCTGACTAAATACTTTTTTTCCCCACTGTGTATATATACAGTATATATATATATATATATATATATATATATATATATATGTGTGTGTGTGTGTGTGTGTAGTAGTAGTAGTAGATTAGTTTATTTGACAGGGACAGTGCAATAAACATAGACAATTAATCAAAGTGTGTGTGTGTGTGTGTGTGTGTGTGTGTATAGAGAGAGCTCTGTTTAAGAATGTGATGCCTACAGCAGCAGGGTATCAGAACAGAAAAATATGACAATCAACCAACCTGAACTGCAACTGGAATATTCACTACTAACTAACTAACTAACTAACCTGCACTTATATAGCGCTTTTCTAGTCACAAAGACCACTCAAAGCGCTTTCATTAATACTAACCCTCTATTCTAAGGGCCTATAGGAAACAGATATCTAGGGACAATTTAGAACAGCCAATTAACCTAACATGCATGTTTTTGGCATGTGGGAGGAAACCGGAGAAATCCCGGAGTAAACCCACGCGACACGGGGAGAACATGCAAACTCCACACAGATCACTGTTGGTCGGGGGCTGGGATCGAACCCACGATCCCACGATCCCCACAATCCCCCGGCCAAGGGTAAACTGTGCTGCCGCAGTGCTAACCACTGCGCCACAGTGCAGCAGTAATACTGAAAAATAATCAAGCAATCAAACTTTATTTTTTATAACTTATTTTTTTTATAAGTCTCATACAATAAAATGTAACACAAAGTGATTTACACAGATAACCCCCTCACCCCAAGCTTTAATACATAAGGACCCCTTTACACAGCACAGAAATCGGCAAGAGATTAGATAGATTGATGTATTTTATTTATCGCAAACTGGGAAATTACAGTGTAACAGCAGCATGACGGTAGATGACCAAAACGACAGAAACACACACAGCATAATAGACAAAGGGATTACCCATGGAAAGTAAACCTGCCAAAATAACTTATATACATCTGTAGCACCCCAGTTTCAAGATGTGTTATGTATTCATTGTTAAAAGGGTGTGATTTAGAGTTGTCTTGGATTCTCCCACAATCTGAACTGGTCTATGAAGGCGCTGCTCACTCCCTGCATTAATCAGTCCCTCCAGGATTTCGCGGGATGTTTTTATGATTGCTGCGGCCCAAAAAGCCTGAATTCACTGGAGCTTTTTTTTCAAAAGTTGTGATAAAAGTTGTGATGTTTGGAGAGGTTTTTTTTTTTTTTGCACTAAAAGTTGTGGGAAGAATTACAAATTTTAAAGCAGATGGTTTTTCCAGCTTACTACAGTGATATTCTATATAGCAATACAAGAAAAGCACAGGATTGTCAAACATTTCATGTTACAGTGATTTGTAAATTAAGCAGAACTGCTGTGCAGAAAAAAAAAAAAAACTCTTCTGTACAACAGTCAATACAGACTTTAACACAATATCCATTAAAACAGCTAAACTGCACTGAATGCATGTTAAAGAGTAGAGATGTGGAAATTATTTGCAGTGCCTTCCTTTGAAAACTCCCTACGGTCCCCAACCACTCAATACCAGGCGGAAAGGAAAAAGTAAATAATTTATTCTGTTAGTCTGTATTGTCTGTTGGAGTCTGTGTTTTTCCGGGAAAAAAAAAATGCAGACAATATTCCTATGCCTAACTCCTACCTGTCTGTCTATCTGCTGCGCGTCTTCACACACACACACACACACACACAAACACGTCTCATCAGACACACATCTGTCATTTATCGGGGTGGAGGGGTTGTCCATGTTCAGATCAGAGATTCACAGCTTTAAAGCTCATTGACAAGATGTAGTAATGATTTTACCTCTGAAGATGTATGAAAGGGTCAAACACTGGCTGTAGTGTTAGACCTGCTCGTTTGTTTGTGATTTTATGGAGTCTCTTGTCACGTGCGCTCCCACAACGGAGCGTTTTTGAGGAAGGCGGACATTTTTCAATACAAACCCAGCGCTTCGTACACGCGGTCAGAATGGAGACGTCCACCAGCAGGCTGGGGGACATGGAGGAAGGGACGGCGTTGGAAATCTCGTGGGTGAGTGTTTTTTTTTTTTTTTTTAATCACACACTGTTTTTTGCTGAAGCGTTCCATTAATACTTAGTGTAAACACAGAAGCGAATGTGATGTAGCGATGCATTTGATTGGTTAGACTGAGCATTTCAGCGCCACTCAGCTGAAATTTGATTGGTGAAATTGGCGGAAGTTGACAAGGATTGGCCAAAATTGCGGGAAAGTTGCGATGATTAGATGAAGTTGCAAGGTCACACAGTAGTTGCGGTGATTGGCTGATTTCGAGTGAAATGATGCGATCGCAACATCGTGAAATCCTGGAGTGACTAGTTAAGTGCAGCTGCACCCAAATAGCCTGCTCGGGCACCAATCAGAGAAGAGTCTGGTATGGTCCGATGTTAAAAAGGGCAGGACTAGGGAGAGAGAGTTCGGTTGGTTCTGAGACTCTGAGGAGGTGAGATGGAAGAGCCGTGTTGGAGAATTTAGCTGACTTTCTTGTGAGTTTATAATTGTTAATACTTGTGTTTTTGGTTGAGTATACTGTATGTAAGTACATGGTGTTTATCATTGTTGTAACCTGTTCGAGGGGTCATCATCGTGTTGAAGCCACTGCTGGGCTGTGGAGTGAGGGAGCGGTGTTGAGACTGGCCACCAGGCGAGTGTTAGCTAGCTGCTGGACATTTGGCTCATTCAGAGGGGGGCAGAGACGACGTTTGAGCCTTTCTACACCAAGTGACTGAGTGAGTGTACACTTAAGTTAAAACTGTGTGAATGTAAATGGTTGTAAGTCAGGAACACAGGACATATAACTGTCTGTAAATTTATAGTGTGCTTCGCGACTACAAGGCACCAAGTGGTGTGGCGCTTTGAAGTTTCTGAGGACTCTGTGCCATACTGCTGAAGTGCTCGGGACCTGTTCTTCTGCAGAAGAGGCTCAGCAGCATTCCAGACGCTCATCGTGTGTCCCCCATCCTTTTTCCAAGGCTGTCGTGGTAGGGGTCTCTGGGAAAACCCGGGCCACCTGTCACTATTCACTAAATGGCCAACAGTGAGTACCAGCAGTGCTGTTTTTATTGAGGAAATGCACAAACTCCAGCAAGCGCGCCCAGTGGTCCCACAAATGAACCGTTTGAACTGACACCCGGGTACAGTCTTTCTTGATTTTTATTTCATTAATTTGTTTGTCTATCCATTATTGTGTTTTTTTTATTATTTTTGTTTTATTTAGCGTGTGTGTGAAAACGCTTTGGATTTGTCTAATAAATGTTAAAGTATCTATGTATCTTAATTTTGTTGTTCATTCATTGTGTAACGGGTGTCTGGAGTAAACTGAGGTTACAGGTGGATGACTAAGAGTTGCATGGGAGGTTATGATACACACAGTGGCCATAACAGCACTATCCAGGCCTTTCGCTCAAGTGCCGAGTTGGTAATTCAAATTTGCTTTGTATGTCCCTCACTTGTGTGCCTCCCATGCTGTGTTGTTGTCACTGTTGGTAAACAAAGCAAGGTGAGTGCGAGGGCCACACGTGGGGGCTCATCCGGGGTCAAACAATTGCACCAAATTGTTTTAATAACAAAAGGCACTGTGTGATTCAGTATAACGCTGTAACCCCTGTTTAACAGATACTCTGATTTTTTTCCCTCTTTCAATTGTTCTTCTTGCTGTAAAATGGAGTCAAAGCAGATAAGTCAATGGTGTCTGAACAACGAGGTGAAGTTAAGGAAAGTGGTGGTGCTCAGTGGGGTCTCACTTGAAGCTGTTGAAGAATCTATCTATAGTGCGTTAGATAGAGCAGGGGTGTTTGGTCACTGTAACATCTGAAGGCGGGATATGGATCCCGTGGGGAAAACTCAGACTGTGTTGATTAAAACCACAAATGACATGACCAGATCTGACATTTCTGAACAGCTGGACACGGGATGGATGAGACTGATGGGTGCTTAGCGTGTGTGAGGCTAAGAGCTGTCACATGACCAGTGAAAAGGGGGTGTTTCATTCCAAATTACTATCATTCTTGGCTGGTGAAAGGAAGACGTTAGTGGATGTTTCAGACTTGCATAGTGGTGCCTCCCAACCTGCTGCTCTCAATTTGAACACAGAGCTCGTTAAGGCTATATCTTCACTTGTGGGCAAGTGCTAAAATTCACCCTCCAATGGGTCCGAGTACAGGAAACTGCGTTGGCTCTCAGGGGTAAGGCCGATCCCCCCAGGAGAGGAGGAGTATGATGTTTGGGCCGAGCAGGCCAGTCATATGCTGGATGAGTGGCGGTGTTCTGACCTATTAAAAAAACAAAGGGTGGCCAAGAGTCTTAAAGGGCCAGCAGCTGATACTGTTTGCGGTTTGAAAATCACTGATCTGCATGCAACTGCCAATGATTATCTTAAAGCCTTGGAGACAGCGTTTGGAAACACAGAGAGTGCAGCAGATCATATGGCAAAGTTCTGTAACATTTCAGGGAGAAGGCGAGAAACTGTCGGCATACTTGTTCAGACTGGACAAGCTTTTGCATGCTATTTATCAAAAGGGTGGAATGGATGTGGCTGACATGGGAAGAGTTTGGATTGAGCAGGTGGCTCAGGGTGCTCTGTCGCATGACTTTACTGTTCTGCGAATAAGAACAACATTCAAGTTCAGGCTTCCTCCAAACCTCAACAATCTTCTTTGTGAGGTGCGAGAAGAGGAAGAATTAGTCACTGAACGACAGAATGTGAACAATGTTGTGGGGACTGCTAAGGTGAGGTGTGCAGAATGTGTTAAAGTTCCAGAAGTACAGTCTAAGCGGGAGTCAGTAGCTGTAGGAGTAGAGGGTCAGTCTGCATTGGATGCGCTAAAGAAGGAATTTCAGGGGTTAAAAAAATGATGTGGCATGTTTGCTGTCAGCATCTGTGGCTGCCTCAGAGGGTGTATCCCAGCGTTTAAGTCCAAATCAAAATCCGAGCACTGTTGGACCCTCCTACACACAGGTAGAGAGGAGAGCTCCTAAACCTTGGTACAAAGCTGAGGGTTTCTGCTACAAGTGTGGTGAGGATGGACATTTCCAGCGGGAAGTTGGAACTCAGAAAATCTTAGGAGAGTAAATAGTCACCTCCTAAAGGAAAAAACAGCCGGCGGGAAACTCCACCGGGGCTCAATAGAGGAACAGCCTGATTCTCCGGGAGTGGCATGTTCCACACAGTGCAACACACTAAAGAGGAGGAGAACTAATCTGCTTAGCTGGCCCTAGCCCCATTGTTTCAGTGTGAGTTGATGGTATTTACACTAAGGCTTTACTTGATAGTTGTTTCCAAGTAATCTTACTATATCGTTCTTTTTACAAGTATCTGAAGCATTTGCCATTGACTCCTATTGGGTGTCTAGAGATTTGGGGTCTTAGTGTGGAGCGCTGCCTCTATGATGGCTATGTGTGCTTGAAGCCTGAGTTTAACTACTATGTGGTAGGAACGGTTGAGGGCATAGAAACACTTGTGCTCATGTCCTGATCCAGCAGTGCATGGTGATGTATCCCTTGTGGTTGGCACAAACACGTCAGTGGTCAAGAGGCTTTTCCAGTCTTGTAAAACACATAGGAGAGATCATTTCATGAACACTCTTTCAGTGCACCCAGTGATTAGAGAAGCTTATGAGAAGCTCATACAGACTCCTGAGATTGTGACTGATGTGAGGAGGGGCACGGTTTGGTTCACAAGGAATGAGCTTGTCGTATTGCCGCCAGGTGGCGTCTCGGCTGTTGTCGGTACACCTAAATTCTATAGGGGTACCTCTATCCAGGCTGTACTTATCAACCACTTGGAGGATGGATGTTTTTCTGAGGAGCTCCTTGTGATGCCTGTTTTGGAAAAGGCAGCTGCAGTACAGTGTCGGTACATTACAGTTACCTTGAGAAATGTGTCCAGTCATCCTGTAACGTTGAAACACTGGGTGGCAATTGCTCCCTTGTTTCCAGTAGATGTGCTTAACCCTTCTTGGGGCAAGATTTCATGGACATATAGCACCCCCACTGCCACAGGTGCAGCGCTGCGCCTGTCATGTGATGTTATATGACGTGGACAAAAACTCCCCAGCTGATTTAAGTTGTACAAAGGATTCCACCTCACAAGGTGGCAGACACATATAACTTACTGCTCTTGCCTTGGAGGACTTATGGTGGACATAGAACCATTCTGAAACCTCACCAGAGAAGAAGAGTTTGTAAACAAATCTAGATCTTAACTTGATCACAAGACCGAGGAAGCAGACTGAGGAAGCATTTGCTCCTGAATTTGCTAACTATGATTCTAAAAAGAGATTATTTAGCTTATGAAGGTAAATATCTACATTTTGTTATAACAGAGGGTGGGCGAAGCTGGTTGATGTTCACCTGCTATTGATGTCATCGCCATGTGACTGGGTAGAACAATCGCACCGGTTCCATGTCATCATATATGATAAATAGCGGCGGAATAAAAGCAAAATTGAGGTGGAATAATGATAACAGTTTCTGGATGTGAGGGGGGAAATAAAATGACTGACAGAAGAGAAAATAATGACCAGGATGCCGCAAAAGGACGACGCGAGCGAGCCGCCCAGCCAGCAGTAAGTCTGACGAATTTCTTTGTTTGTTGACATTCTACTAATGTTCTGGTTCATATACTTTTAAGAAAAGATAACAAAAAACCCAAAACAAGAAACAGTGACAAAAAGCAAAACCATTCTTTGTGTAAATATGTCCAAAGGTCCATTTTTGACTGAAAGTTATGTAATTCAATATGGCTGTGTCGCATTATGCAAATTAGGTGCGCAAATTTACTCTTATCTCAAACTTTGCATCATATTCTACATCTTTTTTTTTTCTAATTGACAGTAAGCCATTATCTCTTACCACTTTCAAGTTATAGCCTTGGAAATCTCTGACATCTGAACTGAATATTTTCTTGAAAAAACCTTGACAACTAGGGGCTTATGGTGCCACGGAGCGCCTGTGGCAGTCATCACAGTACCTGGGAGGATGGAGCCTAAGCAGCCTGAGTCTAAATTGTCTCCCTCCTCTTTCAACTTTGGTGACTCTCCTGTGCCTCTGGAGAGGAAAGAGAGACTGTGTCAGAAGCTGATGGAGAAGCAGGAGGTGTTTTCTTGTAGTGAGGTTGATGTTGGCTGTGCAAGAAGCGTAGAGCACCATATTTGGGTGAACGACGAGAAGCCCTTCAGGAAGCGCTCCAGATGTCTGCCACCTGGTGATTTGGAGGATCTGCAAAAGCATCTTAGTGATCTCAAGGAGGCTGGGGTAATTGCAGAGTCCAGGAGCCCATACACATCCCCAGTCATGGTGGTTTGCAATAAAAATGGGACCATTCAGATGTGTGTAGATTACAGGACATTGAATTGGAGGACAAATCCTGATCAGTACACAGCCCCATGCATAGAGGATGTGCTGGCTTGTTTAAGTGGTAGTCAGGGTTCAGCATTCTTGATCTTAGAAGTGGTTATTATCAGATCCCGTTGAGTGATGTGGATAAAGAAAAGACAGCCTTCATCTGCCCTGCAGGCTTTTATCAGTTTGAGCTGATGCCACAAGGGATTTGTGGCACCCCTGCCACATTTCAACGGGTCATGGAAAAGACTATGGGTGACATGAACTTGTTCAAGGTTTTGGTGTATCTTGATGATGTCATTGTGTTTGGGAGGACCTTGCAGGAACATGAGCAACATCTTCTTAAAATGTTGAACAGGCTGAAGGAGGAAGGACTAACGTCGTTGGTGGACAAATGTAAGTTTTGCTGTCCCCCTGTGACCTATCTGGGCCGGGTTGTGTCAAGAGAAGGGATTGCCACAGACCCTTCAAAGATCGATACTGTGAAATCTTGGCCACGCCCAGATAACATCACTGCTCTACAATCCTTCCTAGGGTTTTGTGGTTATTATAGACGGTTTGTAAAGGATTTTGCCAGACTGTTATCCCCTTAACCATCTACTACAAGGCTTTATTGTAGCTGGGAAAGAGCAAAAGACTAAGATGAAGTGCAAAATTGATGTTGAAGGCAAGAGAAAGCCGAAACCCGACACTAACCAAAAACAGAGGTTTTTCCCCTCAGAACCATTTGGGTCCCAGTGGAATAAGTATTGGGAATGAGCTTTTGAGGCCCTAAAGAAGAGACTTACAGAGGCACCTGTGTTGTCCACTGCCAATCCGAACCTGCCATACATATGTCCTACACGTTGAAGCAAGCAGAGAGGGACTCGGAGGAGTCCTCTATCAGGACCAAGGAGACGGTTTGCATCCAATTGCTTTTGTTAGCTAGAGCCTTAACCCAGCGGAAAAAAAAACTATTCCACTCACAAGCTGGAATTTCTGGCTCTGAAGTGGGTGCTTACCAGCAAGCTGCATGACTACCTTTATGGGGCCAAATTTGAAGTACACACTGATAAGAATCCACTGACTTATGTCTTGACTATGACTAAGCTAGACACAGCAGGGCACTGATGGTTAGCAGAACTTTCCACTTATGATTTCACCTTGAAGTATCACCCTGGGAAACAGAATATGGATGCAGATGCACTGTCATGGCGTCCTTATGCCAGCAATGATTTGGGGGAAGAAACCTTGTCACCCGATGTGGTTCGGGCTGTTTGTCATCTGTCTGTGGCCAAAACTCACCATTACCATCAATGAGCTGTTGATCTTATTGGTCTGTCCAAACAAGGTGTCCCCAAGGCTTATTGTAACTTGTCCCTTTTGGGTAGTCAAAATTTGCCTAAGTTGAGTGCAGACGACATTTCACGGGCCCAGCAAAAAGACTCATGCATTGGTGAAGTGTAGACAGAAGTAGTGCAGAACGATGTTAGTTATGCCCATATAGCCAGTCATTCTGATATAGCATTTCTGTTGAAAGAATGGGACAAGCTGAAAATCAGGGACTTTGTGTTGTACAGAATCAGTAAGCCACTCAACAAACCAGAACGGCAGCAGCTGTTGCTCCCAGCAGAGTTTCAAGGCCTGGTGCTTCAGTCTTTCCATGATCAGTCAAGACACCTAGGGTGTGATTAAAAACCAATGGTCTGGTGCGAGAGCGGTTTTACTGGCCTCACATGAAAGTGCAAATTGAGTGCTGCTGTTCCAGATGTATTCAGAGGAAAACACTGCCACAGAGGGTTGCCGAACTGTCTCATCTTACAAGTAAAGGACCGATGGACCTCATTTTGTATGGATTTTCCCCAGCAGTTCAATAGAACTCTTCTTGACATGCTAGGCACCCTTGATACACATAAGAGTAGATGGAGTAGGCACCTTAGCTGCCTAGTATATGCATACAACTGCACACTAAAGGATTCAATGGGTTATTCCCCTTACTTTTTGACGTTTGGACGGGAGGCCAGGCTTCCATTCGATGTCACCTCTGGAGTATCCAGAGATGGCACTTCTGCAAGGTCCTATTTGAGATACGTCAAAAACCTGAGGCGTGAGCTACAAGCTGCTTATCAGTTAGCTGAAAGCATGGTGAGAAAGGAAAAATGGGAATAATAAGCAGCAGTATGATAAACAAGTTCACTCTTGTCCGTTGGCCCCTGGTGACCGAGTTCTGATCAGAAACCTTGGATTGCAAGGAAAAAATAAGTTTGCAGACTGCTGTAAATCAAATCCCTACATAGTAGACACTCAGTTGCCTGGTTTGCCTGTCTTCAAACTGAGACCAGAAAGTGGGAAAGGCCACGAAAAGGTATTGCACCGTAACCACATTTTGCCTATTGGTCAAGAGGTGCAGCTGTGGTCCAAAAGAAAAAAAAGACCAGGACCATCCTAAGCTCAGCAGAAGGGACAGTAGGTGACTCTTGGAAAAAGAAGACAGCAGAGTGTTATCCTTTGGCTAATTCAGAGGGGTCCGGGTCAAGTGCTGGGGTGGGGGGGGAGGATATCTGACTCTGAGGACGATGACGTGGGTGTGTGGTAAGACTGTCTTTCACAACTAACAACACAGACTGATGAACCTCCAGCCATGGAGCTGGGCGACCTGGGACTTGACTGTGGGAACAGATGACTTGGGGGCAGAAGAGGTTACTGTTGAGGAGTCTGTAGTGGGGGATGAGAATGACCCTGTGCAAGCAGAATTTGTTGAGAAAGACTCAGATTCACAAAAGGGAGATGACCGACATAATGAGCTTGAGGAAAGTTCTTGTCTGTTCTTTTCTTCTTCTCTATCCCCTCACCCCCCAGCCAGTCGCAGCAGATGACTGCCCCTCCCTGAGCTTGGTTCTGCTGGAGGTTTCTTCCTGTTAAAAGGGAGTTTTTCCTCTCCACCGTCGCCAAGTGCTTGCTCACAGGGGATCGCCTGATTGCTGGGGTCTTTCTGCAACTGTGGGGGTCCTCCCTACAGTTGATAGTGCTATGAGATGACTGTTGTTGTGAAATGGCGCTATATAAATAAAGTTGAATTGAATTGAATTGAATTGAAAGTCTGACTGAGATGAGGCTTCAGAGGCAAAAAAGGGCCCCTAGCCGGTTGACCTATGACACTTTGGGGGAGCCATCTTCTGTCATGGTTTGCACCCACTGTGCTACAACAATTGAGATTGAGAAGGTGAAGAATATTATCCTATCTCCTGCAAAATGTTATACAACTACCTTTTATAAATTGGTTGGTTGAGAAAAATGTTGTCTTTGGTGCTTGTTCTGAGGAAAAAATTATTAGGACAAGGTTATCTGTCATGAGGACATGACCATTTTTGGTGGGGGGAGAGTGTAGCACCCCAGTTTCAAGATGTGTTATGTATTCGCTGTTAAAAGGGTGCGATTTGGAGTCGTCTTGGATTCTCACACAATCTGAACTGGTCTGTGAAGGCGCCCCTCACTCCCCGCATTAAGTGCAGCTGCGCCCAAATAGTCTGCTTGGGCACCAATCAGAGAAGAGTCTGGTATGGTCTGACGTTAAAGAGGGTGGGACTAGGGAGAGAGAGTTTGGTTGGTTCTGAGATGCTGAGGAGGTGAGATGGAAGAGCCATGCTGGAGGATTTAGCTGACTTTCTTGTGAGTTGATAATTGTTAATACTTGTGCTTTTGATTGAGTATATGCAAGTACATGGTGTTTATAATTGTTGTAACCTGTTCAAGGGGTCAATCACTGTGTTTAAGCCACTGCTGGGCTGTGGAGTGAGGGAGCAGTGTTGAGACTGGCCATGAGGCAAGTGTTAGCTAGCTGCTGGATATTTGGCTAATTCAGAAGGGGGCTGAGATGATGTTTGAGTCTTTCTACACCAAGTTACTGAGTGAGTGTACACTTAAGTTAAAACTGTGTTAGTGTAAATAGTTGTAAGTCAGGAACACAGGGCTTATAACTATCTGTAAATTTATAGTGTGCTTCGCGACTACAAGGCACCAAGCGGTGTGGCGCTTTGAAGTTTCTGAGGACTCTGTGCCATACTGCTGAAGTGCTTTGAACTTTTTCTTCTGCAGAAGAGGCTCAGCAGCGTACTAGACGCTCGTTGTGAGTGTGTCCCCCATCCTTTTTCCAAGGCTGTCGTGGTTGGGGTCCCTGGGAAAACCCAGGCCACCTGTCACTATTGACTGAATGGCCAACAGTGAGTATTAGCAGTGCTGTGTTTTGTTTTTGTTTTGTTTTTTTATTGAGGAAATGCACGAACTCCAGCAAGCGCGCAAACAAGTGGTACAACAGACAAACCCGTTTGAACTGACACCCGGGTACAGTCTTTCTTCATTTAATTCAATTAATTTGTTTGTCTATCTGTTATTGTGCTTTTTTATTATTTTTTATTTTATTTAGTGTGTGTGAAAATTCTTTTGATTTGTCTAATAAATGTTAAAGTATCTGTGTATCTTAATTTTGTTGTTCATTCATTGTGTAACGGGTGTCTGGGGTAAACTGAGGTTACAGGTGGGTGACTAAGAGTTGCATGGGAGGTTATGATACACACAGTGACCATAACAGCACTATCCAGGCCTTTCGCTCAAGTGCCAAGTTGATAATTCAAATTTACTCTGTATGTTCCTCACTCGTGCGCCTCCCATGCTGTGTTGTTGTCACTGTTGGTAAATAAAGCAAGGAAAGTGAGAGGGCTACACATCATAGATGAATAAATGGTGACCTGTATAGATAGATGAATCATACCCGCTGTGCAATGCAGGACTGTCAGATGCGGGGTGCAATGTGAGGTACCAGTGAGACTGTAAGGTGCAGTATGGCACCATAGTTATGACCAAAATTCAACATCAGAGTGAGTTATTGTACAGTGAAATGGCATGTGGCAGGAAAGATTTCCTGTACTTGATTACTCGGCAGCAAAGCTGTAGCAGTCTGCTGGAGAAAGTGCTCCACTGTCTGTCAGGATTGTCCATGATGGATTGCAATTTGTTTAGCGTCTTCCTCTCCAAAATAGTCTCAAAGATCTCCGGCTTGAGACCAATTACAGAGCCAGCCCTCTTGATAATCTTGTCAAGTCTGTTGGTGTTACTGGCTTGATACTGCTACCCCAACAGACAGCAGCAAAGAAGATAGCGTTGGCGACAACAGCCTGGTAGAAAAGCTCCAGCATCTTTTTGCACATGTTGAAGGATCTCAGCTTCCTCAGGAAGTAGAGTCTGTTCATCCCCTTTTTGTACACAGCATTGAATTCAATTCAATTCAATTCAACTTTATTTATATAGCGCCATTTCACAACAACAGTCATCTCATAGCACTATCAACTGTAGGGAGGACCCCCACAGTTGCAGAAAGACCCCAGCAATCAGGCGATCCCCTGTGAGCAAGCACTTGGCGACGGTGGAGAGGAAAAACTCCCTTTTAACAGGAAGAAACCTCCAGCAGAACCAGGCTCAGGGAGGGGCAGTCATCTGCTGCGACTGGCTGGGGGGTGAGGGATAGAGAAGAAGAAAAGAACAGACATGTAGAGAGCAAACAGCACGATGGGGACTCAATCTATGGGAGAGAACAAACAAATGTTAATGACCAGCAAAAACAAAATATTTCATAGAGAGTGAGGAAAGGAGTGAGGCCCAGTGCATTACTGGAGGTCCCCCGGCTGACTAAACCTATTAGCAGCATAACTAAGGGAGGGTTCAGAAAACACATGATCCCTCCCTAATTGTAGGCTATATCAAAAAGGTAGGTTTTAGCCCTATTCTTAAAAACAGAGATCGAGTCTGACTCCCGAATCCAGATTGGCAGCTGATTCCACAGGAGAGGAGCTTGATAACTGAAGGCTCTGCCTCCCATTGTACTTTTGGAGATTCTAGGTATTACAAGTAAACCTGCATTTTGGGAGCGTAGTGCTCTGTTAGGATGATACGGTAGTATCAGATCTTTTAAATAAAAAGGAGCCTGATTGTTTAGAGCTTTGTAAGTAAGAAGAAGGATTTTAAACTTAATTCTAAACTCTATGGGAAGCCAATGAAGGGAGGCCAGAACCGGAGAGATATGATCTCTCTTTCTAGTACCTGTTAAAACTCTTGCTGCAGCATTTTGGATCAGCTGAAGACTTTTTAAAGATGTTTTAGGACAACCTGATAATAAAGAATTACAATAATCTAATCTCGAGCTAACAAAAGCGTGGATCAGCTTCTCAGCATCACTCTGAGACAAGATGCTCCTAATCTTGGCAATATTACGCAAATGATAGAAGGCAGTCTTAGAAACAAATTTAATATGTGAATTGAAGGACAAATCCTGATCAAAAATAACTCCAAGGTTCCTCACAGAGCTATTAAGAGAAAGAGTAACTGCATCCAAACTGAAAGTTTGATTTGGAAAGGAATTTCTAAGGTTTTTTGGACCAACAAGAATGACTTCAGTCTTATCTGAATTTAATAGCAGGAAATTACAAGTCATCCAAACTTTGATTTCCTTAAGACAGGCTTCTAACTTGGCTAATTGATTAGTATCATCTGGCTTCATTGACAGGTATAATTGTGTGTCATCTGCATAACAGTGAAAATGTATACAGTGCTTTCTAATAATGTTGCCTAACGGAAGCATATATAAACTAAAAAGAGTAGGGCCAAGCACAGATCCCTGTGGAACTCCATGACTAAGCTTTGAGCTGAGAGAAAACTCATCATTTACATGAACAAACTGGAACCTATCAGATAAATAAGATCTAAACCACTGCAACAAAGTTCCATTAAGTCCAACATAGTGTTCTAATCTATCAAGTAGAATATTATGATCAATAGTATCAAAAGCTGCACTAAGATCTAAAAGGACAAGTACAGAAACTAGTCCATTATCAGATGCAATGAGGAGGTCGTTAGTGACCTTCGCTAAGGCTGTTTCAGTGCTATGATGGATTCTAAACCCAGATTGAAACTCCTCAAATAAACCATTTCCCTGCAGGTGGTCAAATAATTGCATAGCAACAACTCTTTCTAAGATTTTTGAAATGAAAGGGAGATTAGAGATTGGTCTATAGTTAGCTAAAGCTCCTGGATCTAGCGTTGGCTTTTTGAGTAAGGGTTTAATTACAGCCGTTTTAAAAGCCTGCGGTATGTGATATCCTACCGTGTAGCAATGATCACACTTGAGTTATTTCTTTGGCTAACTCTGCCGTTTATTCTGCAACACACATAATATGACTGAACATGGATTCTGCGCGGGGTTTTTCACACTCTTATTCTAATGTGTCCCCTTAATAGTAGTGCTGAACAATACAGGTAGTTCCCCCTAGAGGCATGTGCCAGTAATGTTTTAAATTAGACTTGCAGTCTACCACATCCCTCCCCTCTAGATTAAACTACTTTTAATTACACTAGCCAATTATGCTAGACATCCTGGAACTCCCATTTAACCCTAAACAATCACAGTTACTTTTAACTTCTTAAACACATGTGCCATACACATAATTTCTTTCTCTTTTTTTTTTTTTTTTTTTTTTTTTTTTTTACATGTATAACACACATAACAGTCTAACTGGGGATTTGGTTTGACTACCGCATCCCAGTGAGGTTCCAGGACGCATTCTTGTCCTGTGGCTGGGGAACTCACTACTGACTAAGTATAGTCCTTCAAGTAGTCTGGAGCTTTCCTAGCTCGCTGAGATCTTCTCACGGCGGGTGAGCCAACTGCAGGTGAAGACTCAGACTGCTCCACTGTTTCGGCTGCTGCAGTGCTGCCCGTAGAATCTGCAGAGACGGTTACCTCAGGTTTCACCTGAAGTGGTGGTTCGTTGATGCTCTCCTCAGGATGGGTGTCAGACAACACCTCTGGTGCCATCGGCAGGGGAATGGAGCTCCTACCACGAACTTGGTCGATGTGTCGCCTCACCACTTGTCCATGACCTAATGTCACCTTGAATGACACAGGGCCTGTCTTTTCTGTTATTTCTCCTGGTACCCAGGCTGGTCCTGAGCCAAAGTTGCGGGTGTAGACCACGTCTTCTTCTCTCAGTATTCTCTCTCTAGCATGCATGTCATGATAACCTTTTTGTTTCTCTTGTTTATCATGCACTTTGTTTCTGAAGTCTGGATGTATTAAGTCAAATGTTGACCTCAACTTTCTTCCCATCCATGGACCTGCGTAGTCAATGTGAATTCTTCTCCATGGTTTATCTGGAACTTCCCAGGGATGTAGTGGGGCTGCTGGAGGACTGTTCCTGTTCTCCTGGCATGCCGCACATGACTTCACAAGCGCCTCCACCTCTGCATCCATGTTGGGCCACCACATGTAACTCCTCGCCAACGCTTTCATGCGAGTGATGCCAGGGTGTGCTTGGTGTAGTTGTTGCAGTAAGGCATTCCTACCAGGTGGTGGAACAACCACGCGTCCTCCCCACAGGATACAACCTTCCTGGGTGCTGAGCTCATCCTGTCGTCGGGCATAGGGAATGAACTCAGGACTGTTCATCTTCGGCCATCCTCGCAAGATGTATTCTCGCACTCTTGCTAGAACAGGGTCTTTGTCTGTCCACTTCTTTATTTGTTGTGCGTTCACCAGGGGCACGCCCTTCTGCTGCTTGACCCCCCATGACCATTTTTCTTCCTTCTTAAGTAAGGTATGTAGTGGTGCCAGCAGCGTGGAGAGCTTTGGGAGGAACCTATGGTAATAGTTCAACAAGCCCAGGTAGGCTTTTAACTCAGTAACATTTTGTGGCTCAGGCGCCTCCGCAATGGCTTCCACTTTGTCTGTTAGAGGGTGTAGACCACTGGCGTTGATCTTGTGGCCTAGGAACACCACCTCTTTTCCCATGAACTCACACTTGCTTCTTTTCAACCTCAGACCGCTTTTCTCCAACCGTTGAAGCACTTCCTCCAGCGTTTTCAGATGTTCTTGTTCATTTGGTCCTGTACAAAGGATGTCATCCAAATAAATGGCAACATTCGGAATTCCACCTAGGATGCCCTCCATAGTTCTCTGGAATATAGCAGGACTGGAAGCTACTCCAAATGGTAAGCGTGTGTAGGTATATAAGCCTTTGTGTGTATTGATGGTTACATACTTTCTTGATTCTTCTTCCAGGACTACTTGTTGGTAGGCGTGACTCATGTCTAATTTCGTGAAGTGTCGGCCGCCGTTCAGCTGTGCGAAGAGGTCCTCCACTTTAGGAATTGGATACTGATCCACCCGTGATGCTCGATTGACAGTGAGTTTGTAATCTCCACATATTCTAATGGAGCCATCCGGCTTTCTCACTGGGACTATGGGCGCCGCCCATTCTGCAACCTGCACTGGCTCAATGATCTTGTCATCCAGCAGCCTCTGTAGCTCGCTTTCGACCAGTGGCTTGACTGCATAGGGTACCGGTCGGGGTTTGCAGAATCGTGGTTGGGCCTCCTTGTCCACATTAATCTTTGCAGTGACACCTTTTAGCTGTCCTAAGCCTTCTTTGAACACCTCAGCGTGTCTTTCGAGGATCTCCTCCAGCTGCAATTTGGGTTGAGATTCCACTTTATTCACCAACTGATCAATCATGGCCAGTTCTTGTAGCCAACTTCGCCCTAGTAGATTTGGTCCTTCGCTCCCAACTACTACTACAGGTAAGTCCTTTTCTTTGTTTTCGTGCTGCACCTTCACTTGTGCCATGCCTAGCACGTCTAGCTTCTCTCCTGTGTATGTTTTTAATTTTAATGAACAGGGATTTAATTCTGCTGTGTCTGTTTTCTTCCACAGTTGTGTATATTGCTGTTTACTTAATATGGTTACTCCACAGCCTGTATCAACTTCAAATGTTACTTTCATTCCATTAACATTCATGGTACGCGTGATGGGCGCTACCTTGGTCAGCTCCTCTGACGTGTTGTAAATTGTGTGAAAATCCATGTCTTCTGTATCACTTTCTCCCTCCCCTCTCAGTTGATTCGCTCGCTGTTCCTTTCCTGGGCCCTTGTTTTCATACTTTTGCCCATTAACTGTCGCTTTCAGCACCTGTGCGCTGTCCACCTTTATTCTACATGCTTTCTTAATGTGCCCTCGCTTGCCACAATTATGACACAGCTCAGTGGCAAATTTGCACTCGGCGGCATTGTGCTGGCCTTTGCAGCGATAACAACTGGGGAATTTGTGCTGAGTTTTGTCAGTCGACACTTTGTGGACACCTACTTGGGTCTTAGGCACACGAACATGCGTTGCTGCGTCCTCTGCCAGTTTCCACTGCATTTCTCTCACATCTTTAGCTGCTGTTTCCATCGCTTGGCATAATTCCAAAGCCTTCACAAAAGTGAGTTTTGTTTCAGATAAAAGTCGCCGTTGCATTCGGTCATCATTCACTCCACACACAAGTCTGTCTCTTAACATTTCTTCCAATGAGTCTTTGTAATCACAGTGCAGTGTTAATTTCTTCAATTCTGCCACATACTCTGCTATGGACTCAGTGTTCCTCCTTATGCGTGAATTAAATTTGAATCGTTGCACGATTTCACTCGGTTTGGGGCTGAAGTGCTTCTGAAGCTCAGCAGTAAGCTGGTCGTACGTTTTATCTTTCGGTAATGCAGGGCTTATTAAATTTCTCAACAAGCTGTAAGTAGTTGCACCAACTCCACTCAACAGTACAGCCTTCCTTTTGTCTGGCTCCTCAATGTCATTAGCTTGGAAGAAAAAGTCCAACATTTCACTATATTCTTCCCATGACTGAGTCGAGTTATCAAAAGGGGTTACCGTTCCGATTACAGCCGCCATTGCTCGTCGTGGTGGGGAAACCTCGTTTTTCCTCCTCTGAACTTGCACTCGAACTACTGGAGTCACTTGAGTTCGCCACACTTGCAATGTTCTCTGTTTCTCGCCGCTGATTTTTTTCTTTTAATCCTCGTCGCCAATTGTGTGATATCCTACCGTGTAGCAATGATCACACTTGAGTTATTTCTTTGGCTAACTCTGCCGTTTATTCTGCAACACACATAATATGACTGAACATGGATTCTGCGCGGGGTTTTTCACACTCTTATTCTAATGTGTCCCCTTAATAGTAGTGCTGAACAATACAGGTAGTTCCCCCTAGAGGCATGTGCCAGTAATGTTTTAAATTAGACTTGCAGTCTACCACACGGTACATGGCCTAAAGTTAATGAAGAATTGATTATATGAAGAATAAAGCTACCAATAAGTGGGAAGACTTCTTTAAATAACCTGGTAGGAATAGGGTCTAAAAGACAAGTTGAAGGTTTGGATGAGGAAACTATTTTGTCTAACTCACAAAGGTCGAATGGAGTAAACTCATCAAGACAGACATCAATAGAAGGAGTTGTAGTAGTTACAGTATTTTGGAGGGTGAGAATATGTATGGGCACATAATCATACCATGTAGGATAACTAAGTAGACGGTTATGCTGTTTCATTCCATCTAGCAACAATGCTCTGCACTGTGTGTGTTTATATATTTGCATATTTATTCCATCTAGCTACAATGCTCCGTACTGTGGGTGTTTATATATTTATATATCTACATATTATTCCATCTAGCTACATTGCTCCGCACTGTGTGTGTTTATATACTTGCATATTTATTCCACCTAGCTGCAATGCTCCGTACTGTGGGTGTTTATATATTTACATATTTATTCCATCTAGCTACAATGCTCTGCACTGTGTGTTCATATATTCATATATTTATTCCATCCAGCTACAATGCTCTGCACTGTGTGTCTGTGTGTGTGTGTATATATATATATTTTATAGTAATACGTACATATGTTTATTAGCTGCTCTTGCTTGCTTGTTTTTTTTCTTGCCTTCTGATTGTTGCTCTGAGTGTTGCTATCCCTGTGCTGTTGCAATCCTGGAATTTCCCCGTTGTGGGACTAATAAAGGCTTATCTTATCTTATTTAAGTTAACTGTGGGAAGAATCTGATTGATTTTATCTCTGATGGATGAAATTTTATTATTGAAAAAGTTCATAAAGTCCTGACTAGTAAGCTCTAAGGGGATGCTAGGATTGACAGAGTCCTGACTCTTTGTCAACCTGGCTACAGTACTGAAAAGAAACCTGGGATTATTCTTGTTCTCTTCTATTAATGCAGAGTAATAACTCGTTCTAGCTTTTCTAAGAGATTTTTTATAAATTAAAAGATGATTTCTCCAAGCTAAATAGATTTCATCTAAATTAGTAGAGCGCCATTTTCTTTCTAATTGACGAGTCTTCTGTTTTAAGCTACGAGTTTCTGTGTTGAACCAAGGAGTTAAAAATCTCTGATTAGACTTTTTCTTTTTTAAGGGGGCCACCAAGTCTAGAGCCTGATGCAGAGAAGCTGAAACACTATCCACCATGTTATCAATTACAGAAGGAGCAAGCTGTCTATAGCTTATTTCCGTTGTGTTGACACATGGCATAGAGGAAACAATCTGCATAAATTTGGAAACAGCATCATCTGAGAGGCATCTACTGTGATAATATTTTTCTTTAGGAGCCAAATAGTCAGAAATAGTAAAATCAAAGGTTAACAGACAATGGTCTGACAGTACAGGGTTATGAGGAGACACTACAAGATTTTCTATTTCTATGCCATATGTCAGAACAAGGTCCAATGTATGGTGGAGGTAATGAGTAGAATTTCCTACTTTCTGAGAAAACCCAATCGAGTCTAATATTGAATTAAAAGCCACATTAAGGCAGTCACTATCTACATCCACATGTATATTAAAGTCCCCTACTATAATTATTCTATCAGATTTCAGCACTAAATCAGCTAAGAAATCAGGAAATTCGGATAAAAATTCTGAATAGGTTGATGGGGGACGATAAACTATGGCAAATAAAATTGGGTTTAACCTGGAATTGCTAAAGTGCCCAATACTGAGGACCAGGCCCTCAAAGGAATTATAACATGTTTTTTGCTTTACATTAACTAGTAATTTGGAATGGTAAATTGATGCTACTCCTCCTCCACGACCAGAACTTCTGGGATTTTGACAGTTTAAATAACCAGAGGGAGTTGATTCATTTAAAGCAACATAATCCTCTTGTCCTAACCAAGTCTCTGTAAGGGAAATTAAATCAATCTGATGATCAATTAACAGATCATGGACTAACAGAGACTTGGGAGTTAGAGACCTAATATTTAATAAACCACATTTAATTTTTAAATTATGAGGAGGAACAGAGGCCAAATCATTCAATTTAGAGGCTTTATGTTTAATTTGAGTTTTACCAATATTTTGCTTTATCACTTTGGGATGCTTATACATTATATTTTTATTCACTTTGGAGGGAGCAGACAACGATTCTCTGATGGGGAAGACAGGGGCTAAGCTGAGGGGTGGCGGATGAAGAGGAGCTGCAGAGAGGCGTGTAAGACTGCGACTCTGCTTCCTGGTCCCAACTCTGAATAGTCAGGGTTTTGGAAATTTGGATAAAAAAGATGCCAGATTGTTAGATAAATGAGAAGCACCATCCAAAGTGGGATGAATGCTGTCTCGTCTCATAAGACCAGGTTTTCCCCAAAAAGAGCTCCAATTGTCAATGTAGCCCACGTCATTTTTAGGACACCACACAGACAGCCAGCGGTTCAAGGATGACGAGCGACTAAACATGTCATCACTGGTCAGATTGGGGAGGGGCCCAGAGAATACTACAGTGGCTGACATCGTTTTTGCAAAGTCACACACCGATTCTACATTAAGTTTCGTGACTTCCGACTGCCGGAGACGGATGTCATTAATGCCGGCGTGAATAACAATTGTGGAATATTTACAGTTACTTTTAGCCAGCATTTTCAAATTTGACTCGATGTCGCCTGCTCTGGCCCCAGGAATACATGTGACTATGGCCGCTGGAGTCTCTAGGTTCACGTTTCTGACTACAGAGTCGCCAATGATCAGAGTTTTTTCCTCAGCGGGTGTGTCGCTGAGCGGGGAAAAACGATTAGAAACGTGAACAGGTTGGTGGTGAACCGGGGCTTTGCGACTAGGCTTCCTTCTCACCGTCACCCACCCAGTCTCCTCGCTGCTGAGGAGAGCCGAGGGACCGCTGACAGTGGGACCTAAGCTAGCTAGCTCCGCTGCAGCTAATGGGCGTCCGTCGAGATTAACTGGCGCAGACGGTGTTTCAATGCAGCGGAGCCGGGATTCCAAATCAGACAACCTCGCCTCGAGCGCCTCAAAAAGACAACATTTATTACATTTACCGTTATCACTAAAAGAGGCAGAGGTGTAGCTAAACATCTGACAGAGAGAGCACACCAGAGGAGGAGAGGAAAGAGAGCTAGTAGCCATAGCTAGTGGCTCGAGAGCTGGAGAGCATTGGTGTTGGATTTCCAGCGCTGTCCATTGCTGATCATAAGACCCAGGTGTCTGTAGTCCTTCACTACCTCCCCATCCCACCCCCTAATCTGCAATGGCTGTGAAGGTGTCCTCTTCTTCCTGAAGTCATTCACCATCTCTCTGGTCTGGCTGACGTTCAGCCTCAGGTGATTCTGCTCTGTCCACTCCATAAATATGTCTACCGGTACCCTGTACTCTCCCTCCTGTCCGCCTCTTATACATCTAGCAACAGCTGACTCATTAGAGAATTTCTACAGGTGGCATGACTCGGTGTTGTACTGAAAGTCAGTGGTGTATAAGGTGAAGAGAAAAGGAGAAAGCACAGTTCCCTGTGAAGCTCCCATATCACTAACCACCACATAAGACCATATTTCACTGTCTCCCATTCTACCCACGTTCACCCAGTATGTCACATGCCACACTAGAGACAATAAAACACTGGACTTATTCTATGCAAACACTAAGGAGGTGTACACCTCATCACAATTCCCCCCACTCAGGAGATCGGATCACAACTTGGTTCATCTCCTGCCGGTGTACAAACCCCTAGTGCACAGACAACCTCCGGTCATGCGCACAGTGAATTTATGGTCTGAGGAGGTAATGGACGCTCTAAAGGACTGCTTTGAAACCACTGCCTGGGAGCAGCTCTGTGATCCACATGGTGAGGACATCGATGGCCTCACTCACACCATCATGGACTACATCAGCTTCTGTGTGGACAACACCGTACCCACCAAGACCATACGGTGTTGCTCGAACAACAAACCCTGGATCAACCCTGAGATAAAAACATTTCTGAGAGAGAAGAAGAGGATCTTCAGGTCGGGGAACAGGGAGATGCTGAAGTCCGTACAGAGGAAGCTGAGGAGGAAGATCAGAGAAGGCAAGGACAGATTCAGGAAGAAGATGGAGGACAAGCTGCAACAGAGCGACATCGTTGGGGTCTGGAGAAACCTTAAAACCACCTCTGACCTCCAGAATACCTCCTCCCAGGCCATGGGGGGCAGGGAGTGGGCGAACAATCTGAACCTGTTTTTTAATAGGTTTGACCAACCGCCCTCCCCCCCGACTGCACAACAACCACTGCTGCCTCTAAAGACATCGAGTCCTGCTGTCCACACCCCACTCCACCAACACCCCCCCACTCCCAACACACAGCCCCCCAACATGACCCTCACTAAGACCCAGGTGAGGACGGAGCTGAGGAAGATCAAGGCGAGGAAGGCGTCGGGACCAGACGGCATCAGCGCAAAGCTCCTCAAGTCCTGTGCAGATCAGCTGTGTGGGATTGTGGAGCTCATCTTCAACCTGAGCCTGAAGCTGGGGAGGGTACCACAGTTGTGGAAAACATCTTGTGTGGTACCTGTACCAAAGACCTCCCGCCCCAAAGACCTGAACAGCTACAGACCAGTGGCCCTGACGTCCTACATGATGAAGACCCTGGAGAGACTGCTCCTTGCTCACCTCCGCCCCCTGGTGGGACCAGCGATGGATCCACTCCAGTTCGCCTACTAGCATGGCATTGGGGTGGAGGATGCAGTGATCTTCCTCCTTCACCGTTCTCTGTCCCACCTGGAGAAGCCTGGAAATGCAGTGAGGATCATGTTCTTTGACTTCTCCAGTGCTTTTAACACCATCCAACCGATGATCCTGAAGGACAAGCTGCTGTGCGCAGGGGTGGACCAGCACCTGTCATCAGGGATCCTGGACTACCTCACTAACCGGCCACAGTTTGTGAGAATCCGGGACTGTGTGTCCGACACGATCATCGGTAGCACGGGGGGCCCCCAGGGAATGGTTTTGGCTCCCTTCCTGTTCACCCTTTATACCGCGGACTTCTCATACAACACAACCCACTGCCATCTACTGAAGTTCTCTGACGACTCTGTGATCGTCGGCCTCATCTCCAACGGAGATGAAGCTGAGTACAGAGGACTTATCCAGGACTTCGTGGACTGGTGCCATAGGAACTGCCTCCAGATCAATGCGAGGAAAACTAAGGAGCTGGTGGTGGACTGCTGCAGGCAAGGACAACCCCTCACAGCACCAGTAAACATACAGGGAACAGACATCGAGATGGTGACATCCTACAAGTACCTGGGTGTTCATCTGAACAATAAACTAGACTGGTCACACAATACCGACGCACTGTACAAGAAGGGACAGTGCAGGCTGTTCCTACTGAGGAGACTCAGGTCTTTTGGTGTACAAGGGGCGCTGCTGAAGACATTCTACAACACGGTGGTGGCATCAGCCATCACTTTTGGAGTGGTCTGCTGGGGCAGTGGCATTACAGCAGCCGATAGGAAGAGACTGAACAAACTGATCAAGAAAGCTAGCTCTGTTCTAGGGCAGCGCCCTGACCCAGTGGAGGAGATAGGAGAGAGAAGGATGGTGGCTAAACTGTCATCTCTGCTGGAGTCCAAGTCCCACCCTATGCAGGACATACTGAACGCACTGAGGAGCTCATTTAGCAGCAGACTACATCATCCTAGGTGCGCAACGGAGAGGTTTCGCAGGTCCTTCCTACCTACGGCAGTCAGACTGTATAACCTAAGCAGGGCTGCTCGCAGAGATAGCAAAAAAACGTGACGACCTAATAATATTGAATGCAAAAGACGCAATAGACTTACACAATGGTCCCCTCCAGTATATACAACTAGGACATTATCGGTCGCTACGGAGGGTGACAATATGTATGGGTACATATTCATACTATGTAGGATAACTAAGTAGACGGTTATGCTGTTTATTCCATCTTACTACAATGCTCTGCACTTTGTATATATATTTATATATTTAAGTGTATGTATGTATATCCACTGCTCTTATTTATATCTTCCGTATCTTCTTAATTATTGCTCTGAGTGTTGCTATCCCTGTGCTGTTGCAATCCTGGAATTTCCCCATTGTGGGACTAATAAAGGCTTATCTTATCTTATCTTAAGACAAGACACTGTCCAGCCGGAAAAACTGTGGCCTGCCTTTCAGGTAGTCAGTAATCCAGGAGATCACAGAGCTGTCGACCCTCATCCCCCACAGCATCTCACCCAGCAGCAGTGGCTGGATGATGTTAATTAAAGGCACTGGAGAAATCAAAGAATGTGATTCTCACAGTGTCTCCTCCGCCACCCAGGTGCAAATGGACTTGTTGCAGCAGGTAGATGATGGTGTCTTCAACTCCTAAATGGAGCTGATATGCAAACTGCAGAGGGTCCAGCCACGTCTTCACCTGTGGCCCCAGGTGGGCTAAGACCAGTCTCTCCAGGACCTTCATCACATGAGATGTGAGTGCAACTGGTCGATAGTCATTCAGGTCAGATGGAGATGACTTCTTGGGGACAGGAACCAGGCAGGACATCTTCCACAGCACCGGTACTCTCTCCAGACTTAGGCTCAGGTTGTACAGGTGTTTCCGTACTGGAGATAGCTGGTTGACACAAGTCCTCAGGATCCTGGCAGAGATGTCATCAGGGCCAGCAGCCTTCCGCTGACAGTCTCTCCAGCTGTTTCTTAACTTGGTCTGTAGTCACAGTGATGTGAGGGTGTGGGCTGGTGCTGGTGTCCCATGAGGAGGGGAACGGGGGGTGCACAGGAGGGGGAGAGTTGTGTGGGGGTCTGGTGGTGTTATGGGGGTGACAGATGGTGAGTTGAACCTATTAAAAAAACAGATTCAGCTCATCGGCTCTCTCAAGGCTCCCCGATGTCTGTCTCTCGCCTTTACACCCAGTGATTTGTATCACTCCCATCCAGACATCTTTTGTATCGCTTTGCTGTAGTTTGTCCTCCAACTTTCTGCAATTGCCTTTACACCTCCTCAGCATCTCTCTCAGTTCATGCTGTACTCTCCTCAGTTCCTCCCTGTCTCCAGACCTAAAAGCCCCCTTCTTCTGGTTCAGAAGTGCTTTCAGGTGATCTGTGGTTTGTTGTTGGGAAACGGTGCACAATCTGTGCTGGCATGGCTGTGTTTTCACAGAATCTGACGTATTCTGTGATGCAGTTGATCATATGTCTATGTCCATCCCATGTGGTTCACAGAGTACACCCCAGTCCGCCATCTCGAATCAGCCCTGTAGTGCATCAGCAGCCTCCTGTGTCCATCTCCTCACATTCTGTGTATAAGCAGGCTGCCTTTGCACAAGGGGAACATACTTGGGTGATAACAGGACCATGTTGTGATCTGATCTGAGATTGGGACCATTTTTGATCTTTGGGATTCTTTGGGAGATGCTTGTGTGTTTTGAACTGAGTCAGAACTTTGAGGAGGCTGTGGCAGTTGTGGAGATCACTGAAGATCACGGATAGATGAAACTTGACCAGATCTCTCAACTATCTGCCAATGATCTCCACCCCAGTGTAAGGGATAAAAGGACATGAACCATAAATTCATTATGAGCTAAAAATATATAAAATAAGATGAATATTAGAGGATATAAATCTGATAATTATGAAAAAACTGAACAATTGACACTCCAACATTATGTTTATTATTACACAATGGCATCACGATGCAATTAAACTGATTGGAATACTATATAATTGTATTTAGAACTATAACTTGTGTCAAAGGACAAAACCATGTCAATAAATTATTAAGTTCATAGATTTTTCACTCTTAAAGGGCTCATTGACTGCACTTCTTACACATTTTAATAGCTCATTCATGTTTAATGAAGTGCTTGTGACATACTGTATTTTGTTCACATTTTTTTTAATTTTTAAATTACTGAAGCAAATTGTCTTTTTTCTTGGCTTTCTTCAAATGCCCTGTCACTTTAAGAAACAGACTTCAGCTGTTCAACTCCGCAATCCCCCTTATGTCAGTAAGCCATTAGTTAAGAAGCTTCTAGCCAGTTTTCTTCCACTGGCTCCTTCTAGCTTGGATGAGCAGCGCTGGCTCACCAATCAGCAGTCGTCATCCCGGCCCACCCAACAACCCCGCCAAGACGTCACATTAAATCGCCAGCACCTCACGCTCCACCGATGGCTGCAAACTGAAGCCGGTGGCCAAGCCACAGGATGTCAAAGGTCAATGCCTCGCACCACAGTACTCTGCTCCTCTCTCATGGGTAGTCGGGGGGTGTCTGCCCAATCACAAAGTGTGTCCCCCACGCTACCCATGAGAGTATGCCCTGAGGATGGTGAGGGAGTTGAGCCAGCAGCTCCAGGAAGCAACCCCGGGTTGCAGCAACTGCCTGCGCTGTGCCCCGACTGCTGGGGCAGTCAGTTCCCACGACCTGGGGATATTTCCTCAGGCTGCTGGCTCTAAGTTCCCTGTGACCGGAATGCTGGCAACCCACCGCGAAACCACCAGGAGACGGGCCAGAGCAACATGAGGTGCATTGTGGGTCGCGGACCGGTGAACCAGGTGGTAACAGGGATGGTTATCAGGGTCACTAAGATATGAAGAAAATTACAATATAAGCCACGCTTGGTTCGAGCTTCCTGTTACCAGTGTTAGCTTGGGGGCTAATAGCTCAGGGTCTAATAGGCTACCTTTAGCACCACTTCCATATACATGACAGACAGCTAGGTGGGCCAATAATAGAGCAGTGGGCTGGTCTCAAGGACAGCCGTAGATTGGCTTTTTCAAAATATGACGTATACGATTTCCACAAAAAAGTCTAAAAAGTTTCTGGGAGAGAAAAACAAGATAAAGGCTCTGTGTTTTTTTTAAGAGAATTGACTGTTTTGAAATTTTTTCGATAATTAGGTGACCAGTAGACTCATTTCAAACCTTCATTAAAACCTACAAACACACCATTTTTCATTTTTCAGACAATGACCTCTTTAAAATGTATTCAAACACATGAACCATTTAGTTAAAATGAAGGTTAAAATAATAGCAAGCTATTTACACAGAACTCTTACAACTGGTCTCGTCCACTTGTCAATTTGTTAGTAACTGTAAGAAATTTTGAAATACTTAAAGACTGGTGAATGCCAAAATTGATTGCAGTTCGGATTTACTAACATATTAGTATGCATGGTTCTTGCATGAAGCCCATTGTTTCACTGTAAGCAAAGGGAAATTTTTGCATACTTCTTCCAAACTAATCACACCACAAATGACTCGTAAAGGTTCTTTCTTCCAGTGTTCATTGTAAAACTCCTGTTTTCCATGTGCTGCACGTGCTCATGCATCATGCTCTTAAGGGCAGGGGGATGGAGCTGTGTGGGCTGCCATATTTGAAAACACACCTGCTCCTTCTCTTTGAAGCAAAGTAGGAACGTTGCCTTTAATGTTTTAGTTTAGTGCTAACACCCCTGCTAGAATGAATTAGTTTCGGAGTCTTTCATTGTGTAGCATAAGAAGTTGCTTTTTCAAACAGACACATTCTCAGTAATTTTATTGTAAAACTAAACTTTCCAAGGAAAGAAGAAATCAGCTTAAACATTACCCCCTGCTTATGATGCCAGCATGCTGCACTGTACTGTTTGCCGATACCCATTAAGTGTAGCTCATACATGCCATTGCTTTCCAGCTGTGACAATAGATATCGAATTCCCACTGAAAATTGTTGAGGTATGCCAGGCAATAATGAGAGTAAGGGACACCCCAGTGAGCCAGGCTGTGACATGTAGCAAAGTGCTGAAAAACCCAGGCGTTATATCGAACTGTGACGAACTCCACAATACAGCCCACCTGTTCATCATCCCTGATGATTTTCCGCACACTTGGCATGCCACAGTTACTATCCTCAGGGTGTAAGTATCAAAGCCTGTTGATTTTTACAGTAACACAGCTCAGTGCTATAAGTCCTGGTTACCACACACTAAATATATTATCGTTTATCTTTATTTGCATATGGGATGTCTGGCTCTATTTGTCAGTATTTGCACTACGGCTAACATTACTGTCCGTAGAATGCTGTTGTTTTTCCATCCTTATTCCTTTTTTTAATATTGTGCACACCACTGAAGAGAGAGAAACGGCATTTAAATTCTTCTGTATGTCCTGTACATACAGTGGTATTGACAAATAAAATCTTTGAATCTTGAATCTTTGCTGTCTTATGTTGATGTTGAGTAAGAGCATCTCTTCTAAAATCTGCTGAGTAAGATCAGGTGCCCCTGTAAGAAATTCTAAACCGTTTGTGGCTCTGGATCTACTGCATAAATTGGTCGGTTCACCACTGCTGTACTAGTGTTGGGTTGTTTTTTTTTTGTTTTTTTTTAACCCCTTGCACTCTGGTCAATTTCCCTAAAAACGCCTAAAAATAACGTACCCAAAGTAAATCAAAAGCTGTTCTTCAACCCTTTGCAGCATCTTCATGGGGTTGGTCTCATTTAAAAGAAAACACTTTGAATTTTTTGGCAAAACAGTCTAAGTGCTCCTGCCACTGAGTAACAGTCATCTAAACATACTGAACTTGAAGAAAATAAAGTTTGCCTGGGTGTTTTTTGGATACAAATGCTTGCAAATAATACACAGCTGTCAGATCCAGGCTGGAAAATGCAACAGAAATGTAGAACCAAGTGTTATCCAGCTGAGGTCAAAATTTTGTAACAATACTACAAAAAATGAATATATTACAACAATATATTATAACTTTTGAATGATTCAATATAGAAGCTTCATCTTGGGCTCTAATGAAAGGTGAAGGGCTGTGTGTGTGTGTGGGGGGGGTTGTTTGTTCATTCATGAATGAATGAATGAACAAACAAGCCCCCACACACAAAGAAGCATGCCACATAAAAAATGTGTGGCTTTTTTTTACAAGAAAAAATAACCTACAGTGCACTAAAAATTATACTAAAATATCTGTAATGTAGAGGATAACAACCCCCCCCCCCACTACAGAGGACGGACATCGTCCATCACCACATGACGATGACGACGCACAGTTGTACTAAAATATCTGCAATATATCTGCAATCCGCTACAGAAGAGTAGCGGGAGGGTTCACAGTCTGGACGCAGCGCACGGACCGGTCCGTCATGTGGTGATGACGCACAGGGCACAGTTGTAATTTACCGATCGGTCAAAAGTCATTTTGATTACAATTTTCAGGAATAAAGAATAATTTAGCTTATAACACTTACCTGTCCACAACAGCAGTGTTGCTGGCGAACTTCTCTTCCTCATTGTCAGACGAACATGACGCTGGTCCGCTTGTTACGACTTGTGGTTCTGGTCACGCGAACCGGTTAAACCATGATTCCATTATTGCGGTTTTGCACTTCCATGATTGCGGTTTTGGCGAACGATTTTTCAAAACAAATAAGAACAGTAGTAAGAAAAAAAAAGACTCGCGAACGCATGTGTGTCACCCAGCGGCTTACACAAAACAGATTTGACGCACGCTTTCAATAGTCGAACTTCTCTGCTTCAATTGGCTCGCTGTATTCGCAGCCGTTGGTAAGCGGGTCCTTCTTGCTAGGTTTTCAGTCATTGGTTCTTCAAGGTTTCAGAAACCCAATTCAAGGCTCTTATTAGTCAAATGAGAGGTCAATCAAATCTAAAACAATCAAAGCACTCCTTTGGCTTTCTGTTCGCGGCTGTGTCTGTAGTGGAAGAACGGAAATGCAGCCTTTTTTTTTTTCAGTGCGCACTGAGATGCACAGTGTGTCCTAGTGTGTCCTAGTGTGTCCTAGTGTCCTAGTGCGCACGAGGGCGCGCTAGGACGCAGAGACGTGACCTCCAAGCGCCACTGGGGAAAAAAGGCTGCAGACACAGAACAGATTAGTTCATCTGATTGACCTGTCATTCGACTAATAAGAGCCTTGAATTGGGTTTCTGAAACCATGAAGAGCCAATGAATGAAAATCTAGCCAGAAGGACCCGCCTCCCAACGGCTGCGAGCCAATTGAAGCACAGAAGTTCCCTGAGCTGTTGTCTAAAGCTGGGTGAAGAGAGACTTTCAGCAGCCACAGGCAGTGGTTTATTTATTTATTTTATTTAATTCCAGTAGAGTGTTTAGGATTCTCTTCCGTCATCATTGACCGACGACGAAGGTCGTAAATCATTCACCAAAACCGCAATAATGGAATTATGTTTTGATCGGGATCCACGAGCGCAGCAGCGTCGCGTTCGTCTGACATTGGGGAAGAGAAGTTTGCCAGGACTCTGCTGATTATTATATCTCCCTGAAAACTGTAATCCAAAAATGACTTTTGACCGATCGGTAAATTACAACTGTACGGCGCACGCACTTCGTACTTCGTGCGCCGCGATAAACGGTTCATTTGCCGTGTTCGGACCATGAACGCCCCCCCCCCCCCGCTGCAGAAGAGGAGCGGGGGGGGCGTTCACGGTCCGAACGCCCCCGGTCCGCAGGGGGAAGCCACGCTGACTGCGCAGCGGTCATCACATAGACATATGAGTCTATTCTTTCATGTAGCGATGGCCGTCCTCTGTAGCGGGGGGGGGGGACAACCCCCCCCCCACACACACACACACCGTAGCGAGGGGGGGGAAGCCGCTGTGACAGCGTTGCTGTGGAAACATGCAACGAGTGTAATCCGTCACGTAGCGAGGGCTGAACTCCGTCCTTGGTAGCGGGGGGGGGGGGGGGAAACGACCCCCCCCCCACACACACACACAGACACAGCCCTGAGTGTGACCTTTCATTAGAGCCTAAAATGAAGATTCTACATTGAATTATTCAAAAGTTACAGACGTTTCTCCTAACTGTGCCATTTGGCACAATTTGGCACAGTTCCAAAACGCCTGGGAACAGCCTGAGAACAAAGCTGTGTCCATCTTCTACCGCTTTTCCGGAGGTCCGGGTCGCGGAGGCAGCAGTTCAAGCAGAGAAGCCCAGGCTTCCCTCTCCCCAGCCACCTGCTCCAGCTCTTCAGAGGGGATACCAAGGCGTTCCCAGACTAGCTGGGAGACATAGTCTCTCCACCGAGTCCTGGGTCTGCCCCGGGGTCTCCTCCCAGTGGGACGTGCCTGAAACACCTCAAATGGGAGGCGTCCAGGAGGCATCCTAATCAGATGCCCATACCACCTCAACTGACTCCTTTCAATGTGGAGGAGCAGCGGTTCTACTCTGAGCCTCTCCCGGATGACTGAGCTCCTCACCCTATCTCTGAGGGTGAGTCCAGCAATCCTACGGAGAAAGCTCATTTCAGCCGCTTGTATCCGCGATCTCGTTCTTTCGGTCATTACCCAAAGCTCGTGACCATAGGTGAGAGTAGGAACGTAGATTGACTGGTAAATCGACAGCTTTGCCTTAGAACTAAGCTCCCTCTTCACCACAACAGACCGGTACAACGTCCGCATCACTGCAGATGCTGCTCCAATCCGTCTGTCGATCTCTCGCTCCATTTTCCCCTCACTCGTGAACAAGACCCCAAGATACTTAAACTCCTCCACTTGGGGCAGGAGCCTGTCCCCAACCCGGAGAGGACAATCCACCTTTTTCCGGCTGAGGACCATGGACTCGGACTTGGAGGTGCTGATTCTCATCCCAGCCGCTTCACACTCAGCGGCAAACCGTCCCAGCAAGAGCTGTAGGTCATTGCTGGATGAAGCCAACAGGACAACATCATCTGCAAACAACAGAGATGAGATCCTGTGGTCACCAAGCATGACACCCCCCCACAAAGCTGTGTAAAATATTCATTTTTTGTGGTATTGTTACCAAATTTGGATCTCAGCTGGATAACACTTGGTTCTACATTTCTGTTGCATTTTCCAGCCGGATCGGACAGCTGTGTGTTATTTGCAAGCATTTGTATCCAAAAAAACACCAAATTTATTTTCTTCAAGTTCAGTATGTTTAGATGACTGTAACTCAGTGGCCGGAGCACCTAGAGAGATCATGTTTTTTTTTGCCAAAAAATTCAAAGTGTTTTCTTTTAAATGAGACCAACCCCATGAAGATGCTGCAAAGGGTTGAATAACAGCTTTCGATTTAATTTGGGCACGTTATTTTTTGGCATTTTTAGGAAAATTGCCCGGAGTGCAAGGGGTTAAATAACCAAGACACTTCAACACAAAACTTTATTTTGTAAAAAAAAAAAAAAAAACGGTGAGCAAAATTACTAAACAGTAACCACTGTATCAGAAGAGAAGACTTAAACAATGTTTTTTTTAGGGCTATAAGATTAAAAAAATAATAATAGCAAAGTGTAGTGGCCCTTGCTTTGAATGACTTGAGCACATCTGCACCCACAGGACATCACTTGTTTCTCACATTGCTCTGGTTTGATCTTGGTCCATTCTTCTTGCAGTCTTTTTCACAGTTCAGTAACTGTAGTGAATTTCTTTGCTGTTTCTTTGTCACCAAAGATTTTCCAGACATTCTCTATTGGGTTTAGATCTGGACTCAGGGCTGGCCATTTCTTTTTTTTTTTTTGTTTCCCTTGTCCTGTCAAGAAGCTAGGCAAGCTGAACAGAAATCTGCTTCCCTTATTATGCCAAATTGATTTACTTTACCAAAAGGAGCTTTATACAGCACATGCTGTATCTATGTACTGTATATTATTTATAGACTCCTCCTGTAATGACGTTTAATACTTTATTTAAATTGTCTTGCCCATGGTAGACCTGACAGGGAGGGAATGGGGAAAGGAGGGGAGGGGTGGGGAGGAGAGGGGGAAAGAAAAAGAGGAACAAAAGGGAAAAAAAAAAAACAAATTGACACAACTGAAACAAACAGAAGACAAACTGTTTCTTCTTCTGAAAAAGTCTCATCACAAATCTGGTATCTGCACTTGTAAAAGAACATAAAATATGTGTGTGTACATGTTTGAGCATACACGTGTATGCACTCAAAGTGAGTGTGTGAGCTTTTTGCCAGGAAACATACAAAGGTCACAGCAACCCCCCCACCCCCACCCCCCAGATATGTCAAGCAAGCAAGACAGCGCCACCAACAGAGCACAAATGCCTCAAAGCCAGCAAGCCCCAGGACAGCCATGCAAGTGCCCCAGGAAGGATGGTCGAGGAAGGCCAGCGCAGTGCGCCCCTGCCCCCAGACCAGCCCGCACCCCCCAGCAGGGCCAGTGCCAGCCCCTGGGCCCCAGGCGCAAGAAGACCAGTGCCCCTGCCCTTTCCCCGGCCGGAAACTGGTACACGCCCCCAAGAAATCCCCGCCCACCCCAGTGCCCCCCAACCCACGCCCCAGGAGCCCCCAGTCCTCAATGCCCAGGGAAGGTAGCAGAAAGGTATGGGAAGCCCCACAGGGGGTCAGCCCCCCAATCCAGTGGAGCCCACACGGCCAGAAGGTACCAGGAGGCACCATCCCCTCAGTCCAGAACCCCCACCAGCACATATAGTACATTCACTCCCACACCCTCCTGCTTTCACACGCACTCACTTGCACTCACTCACTCACGCTCACTCACCCTCTCCTTCACAGAATCAAGCTTACCCACTCCCATACTTGTTCAGTCTTGCTCCCATTCCCGCTCACCCTCACAGTTGCTCACACATGCTTCCTTCCACTCACACTCACTCATATATACACCACTCTCATTCATGCTCTGACTCACATTTATTTGTGCTGTCTCTAACCAACTCATACTTATTCACCCTTAACACTTGGGGTGGCCACGGCGCAGATACAGTGGGCACGAATGTGCACCAATGCCCAGCAACAGTCAGAAAGGCCACTGGTGTGGACCAGAAGCCACACCCCTGCCAACCTGCCCCAGGGCAGCTGCGGCCATAGAAGCATCCCACCACCACCAATGCCTGCCCGGAGGGAGTGACCAAAGGACCCACCGCAAGTGCCCAGAGATGCCACCTGACGTGCAAAGCACCACGCCAATCTGACCCACCATCACCACTCATTACTCCCTCACTCTCAATCACTTGCTCTCACTTGCTCACTCACTCACTCACTTGCACCTATTCACTTGCAGTAGCGCTTTGGTATGTTGACAGCTGACAACAGCTCTGCTGCCCATAGCAGAGCTCCCAGCTCCCAAGCCCTCAGTGTCTACAGTGCAATTAAAATCAAGGTAAGGGTGGCCCCACAGCACAGTTGTAGACAGAGGGATCATCTTCACCAACACCGTATGGCACACCCCCACCCCTAAGTGTATCCAATAAGCTGTATGATCCACCCAGAATTGAGGGAAAGAGGTAAGATTTAGAGGGGGGCAGTCCCAGAGAGAGCCTGTTCTCCCCCAGAAGCAAGCTCCCAAACTGCCTCTGGAAGTCACCCACCACGTCCAGATCCCATCCCAGGGCGAGGGGCGCAAGGTCGTGCAATCCAGGACCTGCCAATATCGTACCCCAGCACTCTCCAGCACCACAGGCATGATGGGGCAGCAACACTCACTCTCACGCATCTTGTATACACCCTGTATGCACGTACACAAACATATATAATAATAATACGGTGATCCACATGTCCAGCGACATCCCAAAGTGCCCCCCGCGAGCCCACCCACCATCCACCCCAACCAGACAATACCGGCAGTAGGCTACCTCTGCAGCCACAACCACCCTGGGGCAAACCGACGGAAATGTGGCCACCAACCCGCGCCAAGCCCCCCCTCGACTGCCACCAAACACCCACACACACTCATACCTGGTGCCACAGACACTGGAGGCAGTGTGGGCAAAGTGCCCCGCCCCGGGACCAAACGGTAGGACAGCCAAGGAAAGCGGAAACCAAACCACTATCCCCCCTGCTACCAGAGGGTTCAGTAGCTGTAGTGGGTTTCTTAGCCATTATTTTGTCGCCAAGGATTTTCCAGAGATTTTCTATGGGGTTTAGAGCTGGACATCGGGCTGGCCATTTCATTGATTCAATGTTGTTAGATTCAAGGAACTGTTTAACTCATTTTGCAGAGTGATGGGGACATTGTCTTGCATGAAAATTGCAGGCTGATTGGGAGACAATTGCAGTGACGGAATTGCATGTTGATGAAAGAGGTTCACATAAACATTTGCATTAACTTTGTACAAGAGGCCCAACTCCTGCTGCAGAAAACATCCCCCAAACTATGACACTTCCTCCTCCAAATTTAGCTGACTTCTTTATACACTTTGGGTTCAGTCTTTCCCCAGTTTGATGCCAAACATATTGTTTCCCATCAGACCGAAATAAATTGAACTTACTCTCATCACTGAAGTGCACTTTGGATCAGTTCTCCTCTGTCCACACAACACGCTCCTGAGCAAAGGCAAGTCTAGCTTTTTTATTCTTTCTGCTGATGAGAGGTTTGGTCACTGCAGAGCAAGCTTTGAGTCCAAATTGTCTTAAACGGTGAGACGCTGTGTGCCAAGACAGATCCTTGCTCTGTTCAGCAGTGAACTGATGAGCAATTCCAGCTGCAGTGTTGAACCGATTCCCCATTGAGAGTCTTCGCATAATCCTGTCCCTCGAACCAGAGCAGTGCGAGAAACTAATGCTGTCCTGTGGGCACAGAAGTGCTAAATCATTCAATTCAAGGGCCTCTACACTTCCTAAAAACACATGTTGAATAAGTCAAGCATTAATACATTGTTCTCAATTTTTTTTTCCACAATATCTTTATTGAACCTTTTTTTTTTTAAACAAACATGATACAAACAATCAAACACTAACACTAAAGTACTACAAAAAAAAATGCACTAAAAAACACCAACAACCACCAACAAAATCAAATCTTCAACAATGCTCCTCTGTTTAGTCTAGACAATCCAACACATAAGTATACATATTATGTTCACCAGTTTGGAATTTACAAGGTCCACACATATCATTCACCTTCTTCTTCAAGAGTTATGTTTAAATTTTTTACATAATCAATAAAAGGTCTCCATATATTCTCAAACACAATTTCCTTTGATTTCAGTATATATGTTATTCTTTCTAATGGAAGGTTTGTTAACATCTGTCTTAACCACTGAGTCACATCTGGTCTATGAGTCTTTTTCCATAATAGTGCAATACATTTTTTGGCATTAAGCAAACTGAGGTCTATGAATGTTCTTTCACTTTTATTAAAATTATGCTTTTCTGGGTACAGACCCAACAAAAACAGTTTAGGATTCAATATGATTTGTTTTGAGATTATTTTTTCAATTGTTACCCTCACCTCTTCCCAAAACATTCTTATTAATCTACATTCCCATACACAATGAAATAGAGTTCCTTTACTTTCCATACATTTTGTGCACGTATCTGGTATATTTTTGTTATATCTATTTAACTCCTCCGGTGTAACATACATCCGCATTAACCATTTGAAATGTATCAATTTAAGGCGTACATTTATTGATTTGGTTTGAGCTTCTGTACAAGCCAATTCCCATTGTTCCTCTGAAATTTCAGTTTGCAGATCTTCTTTCCAGTAGTTTAATCTTTTCAGTGAATTTTCACTTGAAAATAGTGTCAATGAGTTATAAAACTCTGAAATAATACCCTTTCTTTTACTATCTTTCATCAACATTTTTTCCAAGGATGAATAGATAGGTCGAGTGAGAGCTTTATTTTGATTTGATCGAATAAAGTTTCTAAGTTGAAGATATTTAAAAAAATGTGTTCTATTGAGATTAAATTTGATCCTCAACTCTTCAAAAGACATTATGTTTTCTGCACATGGCAAATATAAATCCTGAATCTTTTGTATCCCTTTTAAATTCCATACTTTAAATACAGCGTCCGCTCTCCCTGGTTTAAAATATTGATTACCCCATATTGGACTAAATTGTGACAATAACTGTGGTTCTTTTAAATAGTTTTTAGCTTCACACCATATTTTGATCATATGCTTTACAAATGGATTTTTAACTTGTTTTTGTAATTTTTTTGCCGAATCTGAGTATATGAATATGGGAAGAGGTAAAGGTAAATTGTATGATTCCATTTCAGTCCAGTGAGGGAGATCATTTGATGAAAAATAATATGTCATAGACCTCAGTTGTGCCGACCAATAATACAACATAAAATTTGGACATTTCAGACCTCCACGATCAAATGGTAAATATAATAAAGACAGACGTAATCTAGCCCTCCTGTTGTTCCATATAAATTCCACTAACTTTTTTTTAATTCTTGAGAATAAATCTAAAGGTGGTGGTGAGGGAATGTATTGAAATAAATAAAGTATTTTAGGTAAGATATTACTTTTAAGTATATTAATTCTCCCGATCATCGACATTGGTAGTGACATCCATCTCTGAAGTAACTCATCAATATCTGTCATTAAGGCTTCATAATTGACACTGGCGACTGATTCTAGCTTAGGCACAATTTGGATTCCTAAATATTTGAACTGATTTACAACATTGAATTGATTTACCTCAGGGGCTGGGTAATTTCTCTGGGTCTCATTTAGCATTAATATTGAAGATTTAGTTTTATTTATTTTATATCCTGATATTTCCTCGAAATTCTTTATTAAATTCAACAAGGTCGGAATTGATTTTTTAAGATTCGACATAAACAAAATTATGTCATTGGCATACAGGGAGATTTTATGTTCTGTTGGTCCAACTTTAATTCCATATATTTGTGACTGTAGACGTATCGCCATCGCTAAAGGTTCAATTGCCATAGTAAACAGTAAAGGTGAAAGTGGACAGCCTTGTAGACATCCTCTATTGATTTTTATTGATTTTGAAATAAGATAAGATAAGATAAGATAAGCCTTTATTAGTCCCACAATGGGGAAATTCCAGGATTGCAACAGCACAGGGATAGCAACACTCAGAGCAACAATCAGAAGGCAAGAAAAAAAAACAAAAAACAAGCAAGCAAGAGCAGCTAATATACATATGTACATATTACTATAAAATATATATACACACACACACACAGACACACAGTGCAGAGCATTGTAGCTGGATGGAATAAATATATGAATATATGAACACACAGTGCAGAGCATTGTAGCTAGATGGAATAAATATGTAAATATACATAATATGTATAAACACCCACAGTACGGAGCATTGCAGCTAGGTGGAATAAATATGCAAGTATATAAACACACACAGTGCGGAGCAATGTAGCTAGATGGAATAATATGTAGATATATAAAAACACAGTGCGGAGCATTGTAGCTAGATGGAATAAATATATAGATATATAAATATAAACACACCCAGTGCTGAGCATTGTAGCTAGATGGAATAAATATGTAAATATATAAACACACACAGTGCAGAGCATTGTTGCTAGGTGGGATGAAACAGCATAACCGTCTATTTAGTTATCCTACATGGTATGATTATGTGCCCATACATATTCTCACCCTCCATAGCGACCGGTATGTTCCTAGTTGTATGCCGGAGAGGACCATAGTGTAAGTCTATTGCATCTTTTGCATTCAAAAAAACTATTAGTTTGTTATGTCTTTTTGCTATCTCTGCGAGCAGCCCTGCTTAGGTTGTACAGTCTGACAGCCGTTGGTAGGAAGGACCTACGAAACCTCTCGGTTGTGAACCTGGGATGATGTAGTCTGCTGCTAAATGAGCTCCTCAGTGCATCCAGTATGTCCTGCATAGGGTGGAACTCGGACTCCAGCAGAGATGACAGTTTAGCCACCGTCCTTCTCTCTCCTATCTCCTCCATCGGATCAAGGCGCTGCCCCAGGACAGAGCTAGCTTTCTTAATCAGTTTGTTCAGTCTCTTTCTATCGGCTGCAGTAATGCCACTGCCCCAGCAGACCACTCCAAAAGTGATGGCTGATGCCACCACCGTGTCATAGAATGACTTCAGCAGCGCCCCTTGTACACCAAAAGACCTGAGTCTCCTCAGCAGGAACAGTCTGCGCTGTCCCTTCTTGTAGAGTGCGTCAGTATTGTGTGACCAGTCTAGTTTATTGTTCAGATGAATACCCAGGTACTTATAGGATGTCACCATCTCGATGTCTGTTCCCTGTATATTTACTGGTGCTGTGAGGGGCTGCCCATGCCTGCGGCAGTCCACCACCAGCTCCTTAGTTTTCCTCGCGTTGATCTGGAGGCAGTTCCGATGGCACCAGTCCACAAAGTCCTGGATAAGCCCTTTGTACTCAGCTTCATCTCCGTTGGAGATGAGACCAACGATCGCAGAGTCATCAGAGAACTTCTGTAGATGGCAATGTGTTGTGTTGTGTGAGAAGTCCGCAGTATAAAGAGTGAACAGGAAGGGAGCCAGCACCGTGGGGGCCCCCGTGCTACTGATGATCGTGTCGGAAACACAGTCCCGGGTTCTCACAAACTGAGGCCGGTTCGTGAGGTAGTCCAGGATCCATGATGACAGGTGCTGGTCCACCCCTGCGCGCAGCAGCTTGTCCTTCAGGATCATCGGTTGGATGGTGTTGAAAGCACTGGAGAAGTCAAAGAACATGATCCTCACCATATTCCCGGGCTTCTCCAGGTGGGACAGAGAACGGTGAAGGAGGAAGATCACCGCATCCTCCACCCCAATGCCATGCTGGTAGGCGAACTGGAGTGGATCCATCGCTGGTTCCACCAGGGGGCGGAGATGAGCAAGGAGCAGTCTCTCCAGGGTCTTCATCAAGTGGGACGTCAAGGCCACTGGTCTGTAGCTGTTCAGGTCTTTGGGGTGGGAAGTTTTTGGTACAGGTACCACACAAGATGTTTTCCACAGCTGTGGTACCCTCCCCAGTTTCAGGCTCATGTTGAAGATATACGTCACAATCCCACACAGCTGGTCTGCACAGGACTTGAGGAGCTTTGCGCTGATGCCGTCCGGTCCCGACGCCTTCCTCGCCTTGATCTTCCTCAGCTCCGTCCTCACCTGGGTCTTGGTCAGGGTCAGGATGGGGGGCTGTGTGTTGGGAGTGGGGGGGGGGGGGGTGTCGGTGGAGTGGGGAGTGGGCAGCAGGACTTGATTTCTTAGAGGCAGCAGTGGTTGTTGTGCAGACAGGGGGGAGGGCGGTTGGTCAAATCTATTGAAAAACAGATTCAGGTTGTTCGCCCACTCCCTGCCCCCCGTGGCCTGGGGGGAGGTATTCTGGAGCCCCGAGATGGTTTTGAGGTTTCTCCAGACCCCGCTGATGTCGCTCTGTTGCAGCTTGTCCTCCATCTTCTTCCTGAAGCTGTCCTTGCCTTCTCTGATCTTTCTCCTCAGCTCCCTCTGTACGGACTTCAGCATCTCCCTGTTCCCCGACCTGAAGATCCTCTTCTTCTCTCTCAGAAGTGTTTTTATCTCAGGGTTGATCCAGGGTTTGTTGTTTGAGTGACGCCGTATGGTCTTGGTGGGAACGGATTTGTCCACACAGAAGCTGAGGTAGCCCGTGAAGGTGTGAATGAGGCCATTCACAAATATTGTTATTTGTTAGAATTTCTGCAGTAGCATTATTATATATTATCTGAACCCATTTTATGAAATTATTTCCAAGTCCAAACCTTTGTAAGACTTCAAAAAGAAAGGGCCATTCAACTCTATCAAAGGCTTTTTCGGCATCCAGTGATAAGAGAGCTGTATCCGGTGCTTCTTTATTAGAATAAATAATATTAAATAGTCTTCTTACATTATGGAAGCCTTGTCTTCCCTTTATAAAGCCATTCTGATCTCGATTAATAATATTTGGTAAAATTTATTGTATTCGTCTTGCTAAAATTTTACAGATTATCTTAAGGTCGGCATTTAATAGGCTTATTGGTCTCATATTTTCACATTTATTAGATGGCTTACCTGGTTTTGGCAACAGTATAATTAAGGCATTATTCATATATGATGGTAAATTACTATTTTGAAATGCTTTTAAAACCATTTCCAAAAAAGGTTTTGTTAATTTATTCTTAAATATTTTATAAAGGTCAACTGGAAGACCATCTGGTCCTGCACTTTTTCCTGATTTCATATTATCAATGGCTAGTCCAACTTCTTCTTGACTAATTTTAGACTCCAGTATCTCCCTATTTTCATTTGGAATACACGGTATAAATAGTTCATTCAAAAACCCATGTAGTTTTGTTAAGTCAGATTCATTTTTGGTATCATATAATTTTTCATAGTAATCTCTAAAGGCTCTATTAATTTCTGAAGGATCTATAACTACCTGTCCGTTACTTATAATACTGGTAATTGGTGTTTTAGATTCTAATTGTTTAATCTGCCATGCCAATAACTTTCCTGATTTTTCACCTTGTTCATAAAAAGATTGTTTCAATCTTAGAAGACTCGAGGCAGCTCTATTCGCTGATTTTTTGTCATATTCAGCTCTCAAAATCAGTAATTCGTTCTCCAACCTTGGATCTCTTCCTGCATATACTCTTTCTTGAAGAATTTTTATTTTATGTTCCAATTGGACTCTCTCCTCTCGAGTCTTCTTAGATTTTGAACCTGTATAACTAATAATATGTCCCCTAATAAAAGCTTTGAAAGCCTCCCACTTTACACATGCTGATGTTTGTGTAGTATTGATATCAAAGAACTCATCTATCTGTTTTTCTATATACTTAACAAATTCCACATCCTGAAGCCATTTATGCTGAAATTGCCATCTACCTGGTTCCTTTGTCAATTTCTTATCTACATACATTAGACAGCAGGGTGCATGATCAGAGATCACGATGTTATCATAAAAACAGCTTTGAATCTTGGACCTTAATTCTGTGGAGATCAAAAAATAATCTATACGTGAGAATGTCTTGTAGGTATTGGAATAACAAGAGTATGCTTTAACTTGTGGTTTCATTTCTCTCCATATATCTATCAATTTCAATTCTTTCATAAAATGATTAATGGTCATCCTACATCCATTGTGCGTACAGTCCAGTCCTGTTGATCTATCTACACTGGGATTCAATGTACAATTAAAATCCCCTGCTATTTTTTTTTTTTTTTTTTTTTTTTCTCTCGGCGCCACACGAGTAGGCTGCCTTTTGCAACAGCGGCTCGATTCCGAGTCTTTTTCCCTTCCTCTCTCTTTTGATCCGTCTTTTTTTTTTTTTTTTTTCACCCCACTTATATCACGGACACACAGATCGTCCTAAATGTCTCCTGAGCCGGTGGACGGAGCCACTGTTTTTAGCAGGATACGATACAGCAGAGAACAGCTGCTAGCATTCAACCGCCACCCGGTCCCATTGGAAAAACTCGACATACCGAGAGAACTGAGGCGAAAACGCCGCGGCTGCCGGGCTGGAGTAAGGCGGAGGACAAAAAATATAAGGTACAGACCCTCCCTTCCATCTGTTGTCATGGGAAATGTACGGTCGATACTGGGAAAGTTAGATGAGCTAGCGGCTATCTCCCGTTATGATAGCACATACCGGGAGTGCTCTCTCCTTTTGTTTACTGAGACGTGGCTAACTGAACTAGCAGCAGATGCTAACATTGAGCTGGAGGGTTTTCACATGATATGAGCTGACCGAACACCAGACAGTGGCAAGGCTAGGGGCGGTGGAGTGATAATGTATGTTAACAACAACTGGTGCAGACCGGGACATATCACTGTTAAACAACGACACTGCAGCAAAGACATTGAGTTGCTAGCTGTTAGCATGAGGCCTACATATCTCCCGAGAGAACACTCACACGTGATCTGCATTGTTGTTTATGCAAATCCGACGGCGAACGCTGGGACAGCACGTGACGTCATCCATTCAGTAACCAGCAGGCTGCAGACAGAACACCCAGATGCTCTTCTCCTCATCTCAGGCGATTTCAACCATGTTTCACTGTCTCCCATTCTACCCACGTTCACCCAGTATGTCACATGCCACACTAGAGACAATAAAACACTGGATTTATTCTACGCAAACACTAAGGAGGCGTACACCTCATCACAACTCCCCCCACTCGGGAGATCGGATCACAACTTGGTTCATCTCCGGCCGGTGTACAAACCCCTAGTGCACAGACAACCTCCGGCCATGCACACTGTGGAGTTATGGTCTGAGGAGACAATGGACACCCTAAAGGGCTGTTTTGAAGCCACCGCCTGGAAGCAGCTCTGCGATCCACATGGTGAGGACATCGATGGCCTCATTCACACCTTCACGGGCTACCTCAGCTTCTGTGTGGACAAATCCGTTCCCACCAAGACCATACGGCGTCACTCAAACAACAAACCCTGGATCAACCCTGAGATAAAAACACTTCTGAGAGAGAAGAAGAGGATCTTCAGGTCAGGGAACAGGGAGATGCTGAAGTCCGTACAGAGGGAGCTGAGGAGAAAGATCAGAGAAGGCAAGGACAGCTTCAGGAAGAAGATGGAGGACAAGCTGCAACAGAGCGACATCAGCGGGGTCTGGAGAAACCTCAAAACCATCTCGGGGCTCCAGAATACCTCCCCCCAGGCCACAGGGGGCAGGGAGTGGGCGAACAACCTGAATCTGTTTTTCAATAGATTTGACCAACCGCCCTCCCCCCTGACTGCACAACAACCACTGCTGCCTCTAAAGAAATCAAGTCCTGCTGCCCACTCCCCACTCCACCAACACCCCCCCACTCCCAACACACAGCCCCCCATCCTGACCCTGACCAGGACCCAGGTGAGGACGGAGCTGAGGAAGATCAAGGCGAGGAAGGCGCCGGGACCGGACGGCATCAGCGCAAAGCTCCTCAAGTCCTGTGCAGACCAGCTGTGTGGGATTGTGACGTATATCTTCAACATGAGCCTGAAACTGGGGAGGGTACCACAGCTGTGGAAAACATCTTGTGTGGTACCTGTACCAAAAACTTCCCACCCCAAAGACCTGAACAGGTACAGACCGGTGGCCTTGACGTCCCACTTGATGAAGACCCTGGAGAGACTGCTCCTTGCTCACCTCCGCCCCCTGGTGGAACCAGCGATGGATCCACTCCAGTTCGCCTACCAGCATGGCATTGGGGTGGAGGATGCGGTGATCTTCCTCCTTCACCGTTCTCTGTCCCACCTGGAGAAGCCCGGGAATATGGTGAGGATCATGTTCTTTGACTTCTCCAGTGCTTTCAACACCATCCAACCGATGATCCTGAAGGACAAGCTGCTGTGCGCAGGGGTGGACCAGCACCTGTCATCATGGATCCTGGACTACCTCACGAACCGGCCTCAGTTTGTGAGAACCTGGGACTGTGTGTCCGACACGATCATCAGTAGCACGGGGGCCCCCCAGGGAACGGTGCTGGCTCCCTTCCTGTTCACTCTTTATACTGCGGACTTCTCACACAACACAACACACTGCCATCTACAGAAGTTCTCTGATGACTCTGCGATCGTTGGCCTCATCTCCAATGGAGATGAAGCTGAGTACAGAGGGCTTATCCAGGACTTCGTGGACTGGTGCCATCGGAACTGCCTCCAGATCAACGCGAGGAAAACTAAGGAGCTGGTGGTGGACTGCTGCAGGCATGGGCAGCCCCTCACAGTACCAGTAAATATACAGGGAACAGACATCGAGATGGTGACATCCTATAAGTACCTGGGTATTCATCTGAACAATAAACTAGACTGGTCACACAATACTGATGCACTCTACAAGAAGGGACAGCGCAGGCTGTTCCTGCTGAGGAGACTCAGGTCTTTTGGTGTACAAGGGGCGCTGCTGAAGTCATTCTATGACACGGTGGTGGCATCAGCCATCACTTTTGGAGTGGTCTGCTGGGGCAGTGGCATTACTGCAGCCGATAGGAAGAGACTGAACAAACTGATTAAGAAAGCTAGCTCTGTCCTGGGGCAGCGCCTTGATCCGATGGAGGAGATAGGAGAGAGAAGGACGGTGGCTAAACTGTCATCTCTGCTGGAGTCCGAGTTCCACCCTATGCAGGACATACTGAATGCACTGAGGAGCTCATTTAGCAGCAGACTACATCATCCCAGGTGCACAACCGAGAGGTTTCGTAGGTCCTTCCTACCAACGGCTGTCAGACTGTACAACCTAAGCAGGGCTGCTCGCAGAGATAGCAAAAAGACGTAACAAACTAATAGTTTTTTGAATGCAAAAGATGCAATAGACTTACACAATGGTCCCCTCCGGCATACAACTAGGAACATACCGGTCGCTATGGAGGGTGAGAATATATATGTATGGGCACATAATCATACCATGTAGGATAACTAAGTAGACGGTTATGCTGTTTCGTTCCATCTAGCAACAATGCTCTGCACTGTGTGTGTTTATATATTTACATATTTATTCCATCTAGCTACAATGCTCAGCACTGGGTGTGTTTATATATTTATATATCTACATATTATTCCATCTAGCTACATTGCTCCGCACTGTGTGTTTATATACTTGCATATTTATTCCACCTAGCTGCAATGCTCCGTACTGTGGGTGTTTATATATTTACATATTTATTCCATCTAGCTACAATGCTCTGCACTGTGTGTTCATATATTCATATATTTATTCCATCCAGCTACAATGCTCTGCACTGTGTGTCTGTGTGTGTGTGTATATATATATATTTTATAGTAATACGTACATATGTATATTAGCTGCTCTTGCTTGCTTGTTTTTTTCTTGCCTTCTGATTGTTGCTCTGAGTGTTGCTATCCCTGTGCTGTTGCAATCCTGGAATTTCCCCGTTGTGGGACTAATAAAGGCTTATCTTATCTTATCTTATCTTATTATATGTTGCCCTGTAAGTGATGATAAGATAAGAAATAAATTAGCAAAGAACTTTTGATCATCTATATTGGGACCATATAAGTTCACCAAATTTATGTTTTCTAATAGCAAAGATCCTTGGATGATTACATATCTTCCAAATTTGTCTCCAATTACATTTTTCACTTGAAATGGGACTGATTTATGTATGAGAGTCATAACTCCCCTGGCTCGGGATGAAAATGATGAGGTGAAAACATTTCCTTGCCATCTACTCCTAATTCTTTTTACATCTTCCTCTATTAGATGAGTTTCTTGTAAAAACACAATTTTTGAACCCATGTCTTTTATTTTATTCATAACTTGTTTAAGTTTTTTTAAATTTTGTAGACCTCTGCAATTCCATGAAGTTAAATTAAGATTAACGCTTTGATTTATAATCAATAGGGAGTTTGGGATTACCTTGCAGTGTAAACATGCTCAAGCAGAAAAGCAAAAAAATGAGTGGTTGAACATTCACCCTACAAACTACACACAAACAAATTCCCCCTTCCCACATTTGTGGCAATCCCCCCAAAAGCAAAAGAAAAATTCCATCTCCCGATATAGCCATCGACCGTTCCACACCCACGAGGAACAGCCAAAGCCACTCCTTCTTCATCCTCCCAATCACCCTAACTCTACTGCTTTTAATAACGTTACATTAACTCTCTTCTGTAATTTTCCAATTGAACTCCAAAATTTTTTAGCAATTTTGTACTTTTTTTTTTTTAATATGTAATACATTCTATATTTTGTAATCTTGTTATATGCTTCTAATCAGTTAAATGCTCAAATATTCTACCCTATATTCTGTTCATGCTTAGCTCCCACCAGTCTCTTCCTGGATCTTCTTGATGAGCTCCTGCGCCTCCTTGGGGGTCTTGAAGATGCGTGTTCTGCCCTCATATGTGACCAGAAGTCTTGCAGGGTGAATCACTCCATGACGAATCTCAAGGTTGCTCAGTTCTTTGCGGATGGGGTCAAACTGCTTCCTTAATTGTTGGATTCCTGAGGCCAGATCTGGGTAGAACCGCACCTGCTGATCTTGGTATTTAATTTCTCCTTTGGCCCGCACCGCGTTGGAGATCGTCATCCTGTCTCTGTAGCTGAGAAACTTCATAATTTACGTCCTCGGTGCTGCCTTGTTACCTCTCGGTGGGCCAATTCGGTGGGAGCTTTCCAAGACGACTGATGATTTTAGCTCCGCGTTGTTCAGCGCCTCCGGGATCCACCCCTCCAAAAAGGAGCATGAATCACGACCTTCGGCTCCCTCTGGTAAACCCACCAGCCTCAGGTTGTTCCGTCTGGACCGAGATTCCAAGTCCAGAACGCTATTTTCCAGATCTTTATTTTTTTTTTCCAAAGTGCGCACCTTTATTTGAAGTCCGCTGATTTCATCCTCCGCACTTGAAACACGAAGCTCCGCCTGCGTCACTCGCTCCACGCAGTCGCCCAACTCCTTTCTCATTGCATCCAACGCTGCCATAATCCCATCAAGTTTAGCGGAAAAGTCTGCTCTCATTGAGCTAATGGCAGCCAGCACTGCACCTGTGCCGCCATCATCAGCAGCAGCAGTTACCGCACCACTGCTAGTTTCATCCACCATATCCACAGCTTTTTCTACTGCGCCACAAACTTTAAAGTCCGTTAATTTGGACTGCTTCGGCGATTCAATTTTTCCCCCTCCTGATTTCCCAGCCTTAGTCTTCACCGGCATATCCTTACCCAAACGCTGGGAAAAGTTCTGTTCCAAATGAGAGAGTTATTTGCCGAATTTTTATTTCCAGGGGCAGAGCAGAGTGATACGTGTCCTTCTAGGCGGCCGCCATAACCGGAAGTCTTTACTGCCTTGTTCTCAAATTTTGATCCCCACTGTATATTTCAAGTGCTTTTGTTTCCCGATGAAATTGTTGAGCACTCCTTGACTGCTCAGTGATCTCATCGCTATCCCAGTGATCTTTAAATGATCTCTCAGTGAGCTTTCAATGAACACCAACTTTTTCCACCCCAAAGGTAGAGATGGCTGAGAGATCAGTGAGGGATCACTGATCATTGCATGAAAGCCTGCTAGAGTTCATTGAAAGATCACTAAGAGATCAATGACAGATCTTTGAGAGAGCTGACCTTTTTTTTCATCACTCAACAACCTCTGAAGCATATATCTCACGGAGTGGTGAGAAGCAGCAACTGCTGACAAATGCTGAAATTGGAGTTTCGTCAGGGTTCGTAAAAGGTTGCAAAACGGTTCACAGTTTTTTATAGTCATTGTATTTTTTGTCCAAAAATTTTTTTTGAACATTTTCAAAATAAACTGTTGGCAAACGGTTGTGCAACCTTTTACAAACCCTGACAACCCCCCCCCCCCAAATTGTAACATTCTGTAACGTTCGTCAGTGTTCACCACTCCACGAGATACATGAAAAATCTACACCCCAGTGATATCAGCTATCAGCAAATAAGATATCAGCAGTAGCCAATATTTTTGTATTGTTTGCAGGTTGTGTGGCATTGATTTTGTCCTGATGCAGACAAGAGTTACAGCTGCATATTCAGAAAACATCCTGGGTTGAACCATTTAAAAGGATTTCACTCCAGTTAATTTTTTTACAATCCATATTTCTTTGTCTCTCCGGCAATGAAGATGGAACAGATGAAAACAATAAAAGTAATAATTAGTACTGACTATTTTTCTAAAATTTCACCAGTGCATACCTATTTATTAGGTTATTTTTAATCTCACACAGTTTTGCTTTGACAATGGCTTGCTTTCATTGCACCTTTTTTTGCTAGTGAATAATTGTTCCTCACAAGACCAAAACGAGGAACAAGTATCTCTTCAAGGGAAAAGCAAAGAAAGCACAAATTGGACTTTTTTTGTTCTCTTGGCATCTTAACTAATTAACTTTGTTTTTTTCACACATACAGCAAACAGTATGTATAGAGAGATGCCTAAAAAGAGTTAATTCATGTCTCTCTCTTTCACACACTCACACAGAATTGTTGAATGGCATCTTATTTGCTACCTGCTCCCCATCTGTACTACAGATTTATGAACTTGTCAAGGGTTTGTGATATTCATTTCTCTTCCTAACCCCCTTTCTTTAGCTGATTAATCTCTTTCTTTGTGCCGGTGTTGGGCTAGTTTAGGAAAGTTATTTTTTCTCCTCCTCGATGGCAACCGTGAAGGATGGTTTGATATCGCCATGCTTGTCACTCACACAGTCAGAAAGGCATGCACGTGTGTACGCGTGTGCTTAGAAGTATGGCAAATCAAACAGTCATGAGTTCAACATTTAAGCAGCCATTGGATATGTAACTCTAAATTGGGTGTGTATAGGCATCAAGTGGTGGATGACAGCTTAAAATAAGCTACAGAAATTGTGATTAACTGAAATATTGGACGGAGGAAATGTGTGACTATTTCCTATATAGTGAGTCAGCCATTTTGTAGTGCTGTTCAAAATCTTAAGTGATAATTTACTATATTGCACTTAAAATATCCCACATGCCTTTTGAAAAGTAGTGCACAACCAACAGTCACTACATTAGCCAATGTATTACATAATGCAATGCACAGCCATGAAGCAGTGAGAGGAGAGCCTCATATAACAACATAAACTGCCACTCCACCAAAAATTGAAATTTTTTCTTGTTAACATGTCTGTAACATGTATTGTATGACTTACAAGACCTATCACGAGCAAAACTGCACAAATATTTCATATCTGTTTTTTGCTGTGAAGTTTGAGTTATGCCCCGCCCCCTGCAAAAAAGGCGAGTTGAGACAAAGCGTTTTTGGTGACATTGTGGAGAAAGGAGGCAGGCGAGACAACGAGCTGGACAACACAGAAACTTTATTCTTTCTCCAACATAACTAACAGCAAAAGAGAATCCCGGGTCTCTGTGCATTCCTCTTTTATATCTTTATTTCCATGCATCAAGACCCGTTACTTCCGACCATAATACATTGTTGTTTGAACAAAGAAATGTGTGGCACATTAACATAACATAACACCAGAACTGCTACCACACCCTTCTTCTCTCAGCAGCTCCGGCAGCTGTTACTCTCCCCGGGGGCGCATAGACCCAACAGTCCCATCTGACACCCCCCGGTGACACCTCCTCCTTCGGTCCACTGTTCTCCCTTTCCCCCTGCCTTCTGTGGGTGGAGAAACCCCCACACCATGCCCCCACACAGCCCCCCCCCCCGAACACCCAGACCGGGCACTAACCCCCCCCCCCCATCCTGTAGGCTTGAGCTGGCACCCATAGCGGCTGTAGCAGAGGGTCGCCGATCCAGTCGAAACACCCCGCTGGTGAGGTGTACCGGAGGGCACATCAGTCTGTGGAGGGAAAGAGGGAGGGGGGGAAAACACATTATCTTCGCAAGCGCAGGTCCCTGCAGAGGGATCACTACCTTGCGGAGCCACCAACGGTGGGCATTCGTGCCGGGAAGCTTGGACAAACACCACCTGCATGTCTGCCAACCCAAAAGCGGGCATCAGCCTGTCGATGCAGATGGTCTCCCTATCCCGGCCCCCCAAGTCTAACACAAAATGCTTTCCCCAGGTTCCAACACCCTGAATGGTCCATCGTAAGGTGGGCACAGTGGGGTACAGTGCGCATCGTGCCTGACAAAAACAAAACTGGCATTCTGCAAGCTTTTTGGGACAAATGTGTAGGGAAAACAATGGTGGGCCAGGCACGGTACACTCACGGCCTCTGTACTGTGTAAAAATTGGGTGGGCAGATTAGCCTCGGGCGTGGGGTTTTCCGGTACAAACTCTCTGGGGATCCGCAGCGGCTGAGAAAAAATGAGTTCTGCCGGGGAGGCTGCCAAATCCTCCTTAGGTGCAGAGCACAACCCTAAAAGAACCCAGGGCAGGCAGTCAACCCAATTTGTGTCCGTGAGCAAAGCTCTGAGCACTGCTTTAAGCGACCTATGAAAACACTCCCATAACCTGTTAGCCTGGGGGTTGTATGTGATAGTGCGGTGAATTTTGACCCCTAGGCTCTGGGCCATCGCGGACCTGAGTTCTGAAATGAATTGTGGACCCCTGTCAGACGTGATGTCCAATGGAGATCTGAAACGTGCAACCCAAGCCAACAAAAAGCGCAAGCCCCTTCTGCGGATGCAGTAGAAGCCAGCGGGACCACTTCAGGCCAGCGCATGGTGCGGTCCACAATTGTTAAGTGGTGTGTAAAACCTTGCTACGATGGGAGGTGTCCCACCAAATCCACGTGGATGTGGCCGAACCTCCTGGCCAGGATTTGGAACTGCTCAAGGGGGTCTCTGGTGTGCTTGTGCACTTTGGCCCACTGGCACGATACAAGCTGCAGCCCACTCTTTCACATCCTTGCGCAAGTGCGGGCAGATGAATTTCATCCCCACTAGCTTCACCAAAGCATGCACTCCTGGATGTGAAAGGGAGTGGACCGACTCAAAAAACGCGACAGCACCAAGAGCTCAGAACCAGCAGGCACGGGTGGCCGATGGAGACGTCACAGAGCAAGGAAGGGCACCCTTTCTGCACCACCCTGCTCTCCAGCCTTAACCCAGTAGGTGTAGACTGGAGTGCACAAATGTCAGTGTCCCCAGCTTACTCAGCGGCCATCACGGGGAAATCTATTCCCATGTAGACTGGGGAGACAAATGCACGTGACAGGCAATCGGCCATGACGTTGAGCTTACCGGCGACATATTGAATGTTGGTAGTAAACTCCGAAATTGCGGCCAAATGCCATTTCTACCGGGCTGACCATGGATCTGAGACTTTGGCTGTGGTGTACGTCAGTGGCTTATAGTCCATGAATGCGCTGAACTCACGCCCCTCTAACCAAAACTGGGAATGGCACATCACCAGGTGGAGAGCCAGCAGTTCCCTATCGAATGTGCTGTATTTGTGTTCGTTGTTGGCCAAAGTTCTGCTGAAAAATGCAAGTGGCTACCACTAACATGAGACATACTGCTCCACCACTGCCCCTATCGCAACAGCCGACACGTCTGTAGCGAGCACTATCCATGCAGATGGATCCGGGTGGACTAATAATGCGCCCTCCCCAAGGGCTGTTTTGACACTAGTAAAAGCCTGGACTCACTCGGGAGTCCAGTCGATGGCTTCCTCGGGCTTCTTTTTTTTTAAGTGCAGCATACAACGGGTACATCAGCTGGGCAGCCCGGAGAAGGAAACTGTTATAAAAATAAACCATTCCCAAAAACTCCTGTAATGCTTTCACGGTCTGCAGGCTCAGACAGTCCGACACAGCGTGCACCTTATCTGGTAACGTGATCACGCCCTCCGGCGAAATGTGGTGGCCAAAAAAATCAATCTCTGGCATGCCAAACCGGCACTTCCTCAGGTTAACTATCAGCCCATGCGCCTTCAACCTCTCGAAAACCATCTTGAGATGGGCGATGTGCTCCTCCTCAAACGCGCCATCTACCAGAATGTCGTCTAAGTAGACAAAAATGAAAGACAAGTCGTGAAGCATTGCGTCCACCATCCTCTAGAAAGTCTGTGCCGCACCTTTTAATTTGACTGCACGCGTAAAAACTCAAAAAGGCTGAAACGAGTTATGACCGATGTTTTTGGAATGTCTTCCACGCGCACCGGGACCTGATGGTATCCATGGACCAGGTCCACTTTCGAGAAAACACGCGCCCTGGCCAGGTGCACTGAAAAATGCTGGATGTGTGGAATGGGATAACGATCATGTTCCATAGCGTTATTCAAGCTCCGGAAATCGCCGCACAGTTCCCACAACCCATCAGCTTTAGGCACAATGTGTAGCGGGGATGCCTACGGGCTGTCGGAACTCCTGACGATGCCCACCTGCTCTAAGTTGCCAAACTCCTCTCGAGCGCTGGCCAGTTTAGCTGCATCCAAACGCTGAGGTCGCGCAAACACCAGCGGGCCTTTTGTAGTTATAAAGTGCTCGACCCCGTATTTCATTACCATAGCCGAAAAAGTCGGGTCCATGAGTGTTGGGAACTGTGCTAACTGTTGGTACTTACCCCCTGGAGCTGTAACATTAGCCAGTGTTGTCGACCCAGCTCCCTGAGCTGTACAGGGCAGTGAGGTGAAAGAGATTGCATCCACTAATCGTCTATTAGCACCATCAACTAACAACCCAAAAGGACATCAAAAATCTGTGCCTAAAATGGGGCTGGAACATGCAGCTATCATAAATGTTCCACTGAAAGTTGCATCCATGTAATCATATTGTTAGTGTCCGCTCACCAAATGTCCTGCGGGTGGATCCGTTGGCGACCATGAGCTTTGGACTGCTGCATCCTGCCACCCTCTTCTGGGAGCCGGAGTCCTCCAAAAACTGTTTCCCCGAACGTGTGTCTGTGACATAAAGCAGTCTGTTCCTGTCGCCATCGGTTGCAGCTGCCACTGAATTCCGAACGTGCCGTCTTCCTGGCTTCTTGAATTGGCATGGTGACAGGCAGCGTTGGGCATTCAAGCCGAAACTGCGATGATAAAAACAGATCACCCTGTTCCTTTGTCTCCTTGTGTCTGTCCCAGCTACCACAAATGGCTCTTCGACCTTGCTGGAGTCTCTCATGGATGCCGGTGACACTGTCTGTACGTTGAGAGTTCTGGTCGCCAAGATGATGCGGTCTGCTTTCTGCGCCAGGGCGCGGTAGTTCTTAGCAACCAGCCATGGCGAGTTGGCCAGGATCACCCTCGCTGTAGCCGGTAGGTTCCTGAGGAAACAGTGGGCGAACAGCAAAGATTCGTCATCCTTCTCCCTCAGCGCCAACATGCTCTCCATCAGCTCCACTGCTGATCTGTCCCCTAACTCCGAACGCGTTAGGAGTCTCTCTGCCTTCTCACTGTCAGAAAGGGTATAGCGCTGGAGAAGCATCCTCTTGAGCGCTTCATATTTTCCTTGGGCCGACAGCCCCTGGAGCAGGCTCATCACCTGTTGCATGGCGCGCGCATCCAGCGCAGCGACCACGTAGTAATACCTGGTATTGTCCATTGTTATCCCGCAGAGTGCGAACTGGGCTTCTGTGTGCAAGAGCCATGCGGTTGGGTTGTGAAGCTAGAAGTCTGGCAGCTCAACTAAGACTACGCATGTGGTGCTGGTGCTCTCCCTCCAGGCAGCCTCCTTGGCGGTGCTCAGCTCACTTTCCATGGCATGTCTTAGGGTCACCAATATAGAGAAAGGAGGCAGGCGAGGCAACAAGCTGGACAACACAGAAACTTTATTCTTACTCCAACATAACTTACAGCACAAGAGAATCTCGGGTGTCTGTGCATTCCTCTTTTATAGCTTTATTTCCATGCATCGAGATCCAATACTTCCGACTATAATACATTGTTGTTTGAACAAAGAAATTTGTGGCACAATAACATAACGTAATGCCGGCACCGCTACCACTCCCTTCATCTCTCAGCGGCTCTGGCAGCTCTTACTCTGCCCGGGGGGCGCATAGACCCAACAGTCCCATCTGATACCCCCCGGTGACACCGCCTCCTTCGGTCCATTGCTCTCCCCTTCCCCCTGCCTTCTCTGGGTGGAAAAATGCCCACACCATGCCCCCACAGCATAACTATTCGTGGTGCTGGCATGTGGGTAGTATTGAGCCAATCAGGACTCTCTGGCCTGGCTGACATTGTCCTCCAGGATAGTTAGCATTTTTAATAAACTGCTTTGACCCAAATTCAGATGATTTTTTACCATTAAACTGCTTTTAAGGGCCGATCCAGTTTCAGTCATTATCCTGGGCCACCATGCATACAATTGGGCATGTCCTTCAACCAATAAGTCTTTTAATCACATGATTTACTCTGATAATGTAGTGCTAGCCACTATTAGCTTTATGGTATGTGGTCGGGCTTAGTAGTCACCCATTTTGGCATTTGAAGGGCGGGGAAAGGGGGAGATTTTGACATGAAACTGTAAGAAATTTAAAAAGGGAGATAGATTAAGATACCATTTTAGACAGCATAGACTTGCTTTGATAGGGGATTTATATCCACGAGTGCATCTTTAAGGTACTCTTATTTATTATTACAGTAAAGACAATTCGATTTAGTATATATTTACTATAAAATACATGCAGGTTTTGACTTTTTAACGCCTTTATTCTGTTACGTTTTACTATCTCACCATGATGATGCCATTAATGGCACCACAAAAATAAGCAGGATAGTGTTCAAAAGTTGAAACTTTTATTGTTATATAGAGTTCACCATACAGTCCATCACATTTGAATTAACATTATAGTGGGTGGGAGACAGGGAGTGAGTGAACAGTTGAAACACAGCTTAGGGCTCAACACTGCTGCAGCTATAGAAACACAGGTACTCAAACCCGCTTACTCCCCCTAGAGTGGTGGTGGAACTACTGCAGCCCAACAAATGCACCACAATGTTCTTTTAAACTCCCACAGGATACATCAGATGGATGCTTGAGTGTGACACATGTGCTTTCGAACAAATTTTACATATCTGTGAATTATGGCCAGTATGCTCATGAACTATTCCATGGCTCAACTGGTTGTGAGGTCCAAACATCAGATTTGGCTTTTGGCTTGTTGTTGTAAACAATTATCCACAGTGGTAGCAATATTACACAGAATATACAGCAGAGAAAATAAGTACTGAACACGTCAACATTTTTCTCATTAAACATATTTCTGATGGAGCCACTGACCTAAAATTTTCACCAGATATCAGTAACAACTCAAATAATCCCTACATGCAAAGAAATTAAGGCAACTGGGTTCACAAAGCAAGTTATATTTAACAAAGTGAAATAACACAGGGAATAAGTATTGAACACACTTGATGAAATTCATTTAATATTTAGTAGAAGAGCCATTGTTGGTAAAAAAAAACAGCTTCCAGACACCTCCTGTATGGAGAAACTAGTTGCAGACATTCCTCAGGAGTGATTTTAGCACATTCTTCCACACAAACTGTTTTCAAATCTTGATGGTTCCGTGGGTGTCTTCTATAAACTCTGATCTTCTGTTCGTTCCATAGATTTTCAATTACGTAGATTCAGGTCAGGCAACTGACTAGATCATTCTAGCAGCTTTTTTTTTCCCCTTCTCTGGAGCCAGTTGAGTTTCCTTGGCTGTGTGTTTGGGATCATTGTCTTGCTGAAATGTTGACCCTCATTTCATCTTCAGCATCTTGGCAGATGGCAACAGGTCCTTATCAATGATGTCTCTGAACATTTGTCCATTCATCTTTCCTTCAATTATATGAAGACTGCTAGTGCCATGTGCTGAAAAACACCCCCACACCATGATGCTCCCACCTCCAAACTTCACTGTCGGTATGGTGTTTTGGGGCTGATGTGAGTGCCATTTCTACTCCAAACATGTTGTGTTTTGTGGCATCCACAAAGTTCAATTTTGGTCTCATCTGACCAGACTATATTCTCCCAGTTTTTCACTGGCTTGCCCAAATGTTGTGCAGTTTAAACGAGCTTCAGCATGCTTTTTCTTTAGCAATGGAGTCTTGCAAGGTGAGTGGGCATAGAGCCCATGTCGGTTGAGTGCATTACTTATTGTTTTCTTTGAAACAGCAGTACCTGCTAACTTCAGGTCTATCTGGAGCTCTCCACAAGTGGTCTTTGGCTCTTGGAGAATTCTTCAGATAATTCTTTTGACTCTTCTGTCAGAAATCTTGCAAGGAGCTCCTGGTCATGGCCGGTTTATGGTAAAATGATGTTCTTTCCACTTCTGAATGATGGCTCCAACAGTGCTCACTGAAACATTCAGCAGTTTAGAAATGAACCTGTAACCAATGCCATCATTATGTTTTGCAACACTAAGATGGCAAAGGTCTGGAGAGAGCTCTTTGCTTCTACCCACCATGAGTTCTTTGTGGTGTGACAATCTGATCGTCACAGACCTTTTAAAAGGTGATCAGTCAAGACTTAACCAGCTGAAATTTGTTTGCACTGATAGGGGATGGCTTCCTAAATTCTGATAGATTTCAGCTGGTGTCTTGGCTTTCTATGCCTTTTTTCACCTTTTTCTTCATGTGTTCAATACTTATTCCCTGTATCATTCCACTTTATTAGATATAACTTGTTTTGTGAATGCAGTTGCCTTGATTTCTTTGTACGTCTGGATTACTTGGGTTGTTATTGATATCTGGTGAAAATCTCAGGTCAATGGCTCCATCAGAAATATGTTTAATGAGAAAAATGTTGAAACATTCAATACCTATTTTCCCCACTGTAAACCTGTAAGATTCACTTTACTTTCTTCATCCTTCTCAACCATATTTTTCATGTATAAAATGTCAGTGGTGTTCTTAAACCATCCCTTTTGCTGTAGAAAGTTACTTGCATTACATTAAGTGACTCAGTTTTAAAATAATATTTTAAAACTTTTATTAAACAGCGATGCCAGGTTGCTATTGATTTGAGGTCCTGTGTTTAGCTGACATAAACAGCAAAGTTATTTGCCTCCAGCAAAAGTCTCACTGTCAAACACAAATAAATTGCACTGAACTTAAATGACTAACCTGAGCTTGAGAATGTAAGCTGCTGTCCTCCCTTTCAAGATGACAGAACAGAAATGTGCACCTCTGAGTCTGAAAGCAGGTAATTTGCATTTGAAAAATGACAGCAACAGTGTCGGCAAGTGCTCATTAGGATCAAGGTGAATATTGGGCTATGACATTGCAGAGATCTTCTCTATGTAAACTGACACTTCACAGGTGTGAACAAAGTGGCTTTCCTTTGTTTTAACAATGTATATAACTGTCCTTCCAGCAGCTATTATAGCCAAGTGTGACTATATCGGAAACAACACAATGCAAAAAATAATGAATAATATTTCCTAAACGGCAGTTTTTCTTTCAAGGTGCCACTTTGGGTCAAAAAAAAAAAAAAAAAAATCAAAGATAGAAACAAAACAAAATTTGCTTTGAAGCCTATAATGTTTTGGCAGTTTGATGCAAAATCTTCATGAAGTATCCTCATATAATATTGAAGTCACAGCATTACAGGAAACATAGGTACTCCAAGACAAAAAACAAAAAGAAACAACAAAAAAAACCAGGGCTACGGAGAATACATCAACATCACAACATGGGGCGGCAGTGGCTCAGGAGGTAGAGCAGGTCGTCTAATAACCCGATGGTTGGCGGTTCGAATCCCGCTCTCCCCAGATATCCTGCCGTTGTGTCTCTGGGCAAGACACTTCACCTGCATTGCCTCCAGTGCCCATAACACTGGGTATGAATGTGTATAAATGTTCGGTGGTGGCCGGAGAGGCCGTTGGCGCGGATTGGCAGCCACATTTCCGTCAGCCTGCCCCAGGGCAGCTGTGGCTACAGTAGTAGCTTGCCACTACCATTGTCTGTCTGGAGTGAATGAATAATGTGTCTACTTGTAAAGCGTCTTTGAGTGTCTATGATAAAGCGCTATATAAATCTGATGCATTATTATTTATTATTATTATTTAACATGCTTTGAATGTGAACAGGAGTGACAAAAACAACCCTTTAAAGCATCATATTGCATTTGTTCCACAGTTAAACTCTAAATCTGGATAATAGGTGGTGAACAGGTCAATCAAGGTACCTGTGTAGTAATCATTATTGGAACCAGTTTCTTATAGGGGCTGTGGAGAATACATTAGAGTTTCGAGGGCTGTGGTTCCTAGTCATGATGAATTGTAATACTTCTGTTACTATGAGTTATGACAGCTGCTGCACATAGCTCATATTAATGATTTTTAATTTTAATTGACTCCTGATTTCTTAGATATTCAACGGGGGCTAAAGAGAATACAATATATTTGAAAGAACTGTTTTGTGTAATTCCACATGTCGTTATTTATATCTGCTATGCAATATCACAACAAGATAGCTTTTCATTGCATAGCTTACTCATATGTGTGAAATTGGGTTTATAGATAAGCTATATCATTATTATGGATGAACAGAGGGGGAAGGCAACAGAATGGTTAAAAAAAATCATGGATTCACATAAGATCAGATCATTTGAAGAAGCTTACTGATTTGTGCAGTCTGGTAATCCTGATGTATCTTCACCTGAAAATATTGAGATAAAGATGTTAATTCATGAAAATGTCTGTTATTTATCAGCTGTAAATCCATCCATCCATCCATCAATCCATCCATCTTCTACTGCTTTTCCGGAGGTCCAAGTCGCGGAGGCAGCAGTTCAAGCAGAGAAGCCCAGACTTCCCTCCCCCCAGCCACCTGCTCCAGCTCTTCAGAGAGGAAACCAAGGCGTTCCCAGACCAGCTGGGAGACATAGTCTCTCCACCAAGTCCTGGGTCTGCCCCGGGGTCTCCTCCCAGTGGGACATGCCTGAAACATCTCAAGTGGGAGGCGCCCAGGAGGCATCCTAATCAGATGCCCATACCACCTCAACTGGCTCCTTTCAATGTGGAGGAGCAGTGGTTCTACTCTGAGCCTCTCCCGGATGACTGAGCTCTTCACCCTATCTCTGAGGGTGAGTCCAAAGCTCATTTCAGCTGCTTGTATCTGCGATCTCATTCTTTTGGTCATTACCCAAAGCTCGTGACCATAGGTGAGAGTAGGAACATAGATTCACTGGTAAATCGACAGTTTTGCCTTAGAACTCAGCTCCCTCTTCACCACAACAGACCGGTACAATGTCCGCATCACTGCAGCTGCTGCTCCGATCCGTCTGTCAATCTCTCGCTCCATTCTCCCCTCACTCGTGAATAAGACCCCAAGATACTTAAACTCTTCCACTTGGGGCAGGAGCCTGTCCCCAACCCGGAGAGGAAAATCCACCTTTTTCCGGCTGAGGACCATGGACTCGGACTTGGAGGTGCTGATTCTCATCCCAGCCACTTCACACTCAGCGGCAAACCCTCCCAGCAAGAACTGTAGGTCATTGCTGGATGAAGCCAGCAGGACATCATCTGCAAACAACAGAGATGAGATCCTGTGGTCACCAAGCATGACACCCTCCATTTCCTGGCTGCGCCTAGAAATCCTGCCCATAAAAATTATGAACAGGATCAGTGACAAAGGGCAGCCCTGGTGGAGTCCAGCTCTCACTGGGAATGAGTCCGACCGAGTGTTGGCAATACGAACCAAACTCTCACAACGGTCATACAAAGACCGAATAGCTCGTAACAACAAGCCCGATACCCCCATACTCCCAAAGCACCCCCCACAAAAAACCACGAGGGACGTGGTTGAATGCCTTCTCCAAGTCCACAAAACACATGCAAACTGGTTGGGTAAACTCCCACGAACCCTCGAGGATTCTCGAGAGGGTGAAGAGCTGGCCCGATGTGCCACAGCCAGGACAAAAACCACATTGCTCCTCCTGAAGCCGAGGTTCGACCAACGGCCAGACTCTCCTCTCCAGTACCTTGGCATAGACCTTCCCAGGGAGGCTGAGGAGTGTGATCCCTCTAAAGCTGGAGCACACCCTCCGGTCCCCTTTTTTGAAGAGAGGAACCACCACCCCAGTTTGCCATGCCAAAGGCACTGCCCCCGACCTTCACACAATGTTGCAGAGGCGTGTCAACCATGACAGCACTACAACATCCAGGGCCTTGAAGTACTCAGGGCGAATCTCGTCCACCCCCAGGGCCCGGCCACGAAAAAGATTTTTAACCACCTTGGAGACCTCAGCCCCTGTGATAAGCGAGTCATCTCCCTCATCCACAAGACCTACTTCCTCTGTGGAAGGCATATCAGTGGGATTGAGGAGATCCTCAAAGTATTCCGTCCACCGCCCGGCAATATCCCCAGTCAATGTCAACAGCGCCCCATCTGCACCATACACAGTGTGGACAGGGAGCTGCTTCCTCCTCCTGAGCCGCCAGACAGTTTGCCAGAATCTCTTCGAGGCTGACCGAAAGTCTTGTTCCATGGCCTCACCGAACTCCTCCCATACCCGAGTTTTTGCTTCAGCAACCACCCGAGCTGCACTCCGCTTGGCCTGCCGGTACACGTCAGCTGCTTTGGGAGTCCCACAAGTCAACCAAGCCTGATAGGTCTCCTTCTTCAGCTTAATGGCCCCCCTCACTGCTGGTGTCCACCACTTCGTTCGGGGGTTGCCACCACAAGATGCACCGACCACCTTGCGGCCTCAGCTCTGGGCCGCTGCTTCAACAATAGAGGTGGAGAACATGGCCCATTCAGACTCCATGTCTCCAGACTCCCTCGGAATGTGGTTGAAGTTCTTCCAGAGGTGGGAGTTGAAGACCTCCCGGACAGGGGCCTCAGCCAGACGTTCCCAGCACACCCTCACTATACGTTTGGGTCTACGAGGTCTGAATGGCATCCTCCCCTGCCATCGGATCCAACTCCCCACCAGAGGGTGATCAGTTGACAGTTCTGCACCTCTCTTTACCCAAGTGTCCAAGACATACGGTCGCAGGTCTGATGACATGATAACAAAATCAATCATCGACCTGCAATCTAGGGTGTCCTGGTGCAAGGTGCACATATGAACATCCTTATGCTTGAACATGGTGTTTGTTATGGACAAACTGTGGTTAGCACAGATAATAATAACTCATCACCACTCCAATAACTCATTACCACTCGGGTTGAGATCGGGCAGGCCGTTCCTCCCAATCACCCCCTTCCAGGTTTCACTGTCGTTGCCCACATGCGCATTGAAGTTCCCCAGTAGGACAATGGACTCTCCAAGAGGAGCACCCTCCAGCACTCCAGTCAGAAACTCCAAAAAGGGTGGGTACTCTGAAACATCATTTTGTGCATAGGCACAAATGATGGTCAGGACCCGTTTCCCAACCCGAAGGCGCAGGGAAGCAACCCTTTCATCTGCCGGGGAAAACTCCAATATAGAAGCAGCAAGGTGGGGGGATACAAGAATACCCACCCCAGCTCGTCGCCTCTCACCCGGGGCAACTCCAGAGAAGCTCAAGCTCCAGCCCCTCTCCAGGAGACTGGTTCCAGAACCGAAGCTGTGTGTTGAGGTGAGGCCGACTATATCTAGCTGGTATCTCTCAACCTCATGCACCAGCTCAGGCTCTTTCCCCACCAGAGAGGTGACATTCCACGTACCAAAAGCCAGTTTAGAAAGCTTGGGATCGGTCCACCAAGGTCTCCGCCTTAGACCGCCACCTAATCCACATAGCACTGGATCCCCATGATCCCTCCTGCAGGTGGTGAGCCCACTGGAGAGCGGACCCATGTAACTCCTTCGGGCTGAGCCCGGCCGGGTCCCATGGGTGGAAACCCGGCCTCCAGATGCTAGCCATCGAGCCCATCCTCCAGGGTGGGGCCCCGGTAACCCCATACCAGGCGGGGTGCACTGAATCCTTGATCTAGTATTTATCATGAGAGTCTGTTGGATCGTTCTTAGTCTGGCCCTTCACCCAGGACCAGTTTGTCTTGGGTGACCCTATCAGAGGCAAATTTCCCCAGACAACATAGCTCCTGGGATCACTGTTGCACGCAACCCCGCCCCCCCCACCACCACGATAAGGTGACGATCCATGAGGGGGTCAGCTGTAAATATGCATAATTATTCAATGAATGTATAAACAGTACAGTTATAGTAAAGTGAAACAGAGAGAATGCTGTTTTGCTGTGTATTTAGTCCCAGTGGGCATATCATTTCATTTCACAAACAGTTGTTTTTTGTTTTTTTGTTTTTTTTTAACTTTTTACATCACCAAGGGCAGAAAATATTTATTGACTAAAATATTCACATAATTCTTCTTGAATGTTTGCACAACATTATAAATAGGTTTACCAACACCTTGAAAGAAAAATTGCCTACATGTCCTTACTCTTATGGTGCTCATAGTTCATCCACCCTTTATCTTGTATATTATAAACACAACACTGTATCATCTGCTTGGAAAAGTGTTCTGGTTTACGCCCACCACCTCGCCGAGCATCCAGATCTCAATCACTAGCAAGAGGCCCTTCACCCACAGACCAACTGAACATTGCTCATTCGTCCTAATGAAACAGGATATAAACACACTTTGGCTTAAAAACAGGCAAAAACCCACTCGGTCATCCATTTTGCATCATTCAGTCCTCCCATTACATTATCTCAGCCATGATTTCACAAACACACCAATGGCATGTAAACACATTAATTTTGGGGTGAACTTTTATAGCGTAAACTTTTAAGCTTTTAAGAACATGGTCACAAACATTTGTGTAAGCCACAGCTATGTGTGCTACTTACAACACTTTTTTTTAAACAAAGTGGACCTTTTTTGATGGTTTATTTCCTAACTAATGTTATTCTTGAGGAAACAAACAAACAATCCATACCCGGTCCTATTACAATGATCTAAAGTGTGTATTTGTAAGATGCTTTTCCCTTCTGACAGTGGTTTTAGTAGTTTCTGATGGCACTTTGCCCGTTGTCTCACTTTGCTCCCTCATTGTCTAAATTTTTTTTTTCAACAACAATGCAGTCCTTAGCAGCTTTTCATGGCACAATTTGTCTGTGGAGTGAATCAATCCATTGTAGCATGTCCTTGAAAAGCGCTTCATAAATCTGATGTATTATTATGTGCAGAAGCATTGTCCAGTCTACTGATGGTAATTGTTAGAAAAATCCTTGAAAACCTTCAGTCAAAAACCTGTCTGGATCAGAGTTTCAGCAAATTTAATTACACTGGCCAGTGGAGAACAATATAAAAATGGTCTCAGAGCCTATTCGTGCATCATTCGGACTCAAACACACATCACTCAGTTCTTTAAGCTCTCCGTTATCTGAGAGGTGAAGGAGCAAATTGTTCATCATGATTGGTCCAGTACATCTGGTCAAAACTTGGTGTACAGATTAGCTTTTCTCAGGTCACTCTGTCCCAGTCACACAGGAGCCATGCAGGCTAGACTAAAAACAAGATAACTAGTGCAGCTGTAGCTTTGATACTATTACACAAACTCTAAGATAGACTCTGAGACCAAATGACAAATGCAAGACAAATATGGAATTTGTTTATCACCCCCCTCCCCTTTGATGCCATGCAAGGCATCAGAAAAGAATGGTTTATGGCATCTAAAACCCCATCTGGCAGCTATGCTAAGCTCCAATGCATTTATGTGCAACAGATCCTAAATAGCTATCGATGGGGAAAGTCCGCCATTGGCCCTGCTGCCCCAGGCACCGGATAAACATGTCAATCCTTTAGGAGGAGAAATTAAACAATAAAGTCATTGATCAATAAAGAAAATCATTAATGGTAAAACAGTGAAAGCAAAATGATAAAAGAATATAATAAGGGTATATGTGTGTCATAGTTATGTCATTGCAGCTTATATAAAAAACAAACTTAAGAGATGACTTAAAAAATAAAACAAAACAATAGAAAACAAAACAATAATCATAACAATAAAGTGTAATGATATAATGTAAAAACAGAAATGAGTAATAAAAAAACAAAATAAAAGTAAAAGTAACAAAAATAATGCTTCAAGCTTCATATATATATATTTACAAGTAGTACATTTCAACTTCACATTGTGATCATGCAACTCCTTTCGGCTTTCTGCATGTCAGTCATACTTTTACTCTGTACTTGAGTCATGGAGAGACACCTTGAGCTCATGCTGTTTGTTCATCATCCCCACCATCCCTGGTAACTGCACTATGGAACATCACTAAGTTAACATGAACAAGTCTAATCATCATACTACGGATACAGGGAATGACACAGGAAAAAATGTACCACCAAAATCACTAACAGGTTCATGATGAGACTTCTCCATGAAGAAAGTAACCAACTTAACCAGGTTTGTTCATCAGTGACATTGTCCCCTGGCCATACCAGCTTGCAAGGCAGTCAAATGCTGTATGGCTGAGGCAATCATGTGACCATCTGCATCATTTTCAGGGATAAAAGTACATCAATAATTTCCTACAATTACACACACGCCCCTCGGGCGGCAGTTATTTGATCAAGAACCATTCTATTTTTAGCCAACATAAGGCTAAAAGCTGTTAATTCCTCATGATACCAGAAAATGTAGACAAAGAAAATCTCACAAATGAGTGTAGTCTATAACTAGTTGTTTCAATCCATAGGGTGTTCTTAGCCACTTCCATCAAAGGGAACAAGGAGTTAAGTACCTCCTGCACCATAGTTTCTAACTTGAATTCTTCCGGCACATTCGTGCCCCAAATGGGATTATGTGGTGCAAAGGAGACATCTCTCTTCACCCTGCCCACCTGTCCTGCCGACAATAGGATGGTGTGGTCAGTCACAACTACAGGGGCACACACCCCTCCCCAATTCATGGGCAGGTGCGAGTAGGCACGATGGCCACACAGCCACCATCCCCCTGTCACCATGTGCGTGCCACATTTGTAAGAATCACAAATGGCAGTGATACAGAGCTCCTGCAGGATGACATCGCCTTCTAGACTTCTGGACTGACAAAAAGGATCTTCAGGACAACTTTTGCCCACTTTGTTGGTCCAGCGGGTAGCAGTACAGGGTCAAGACACACTATGCACTGTTGCACTCTTAGAAAGCGGTAAGCTGCCAGGAGAGACGTTACCACACCCTTTTAGACAAAAGGAGAAGTTCCCGGCAAGTTTAAGTTTGCCTTCACAAAGTAAGGGGTGTCATCGTGTCTCCGGTCAGTGGCGTTATAAGCAATGTGACAGGTGTGATTCAAAGTAATACTTGCTGTACTATTTCTATACATGGCCTCTTGCAAGAAACAAACAGCTTGTGATAGTTCCATTAGTTTAGCAGTGACAGATTTTTGACCAGCTGAGAGTGGGAGCAAAGAACACATAGCAATTTGAACGATTAGCTGATTTGGCTGTGTAATTAGCACACTTCCACCACACATTACCAGCATAAACATGGTCCTGATGACCTGGACCTTCCAGCCAGTCATGGTGTGTGTGTGTAATGTATCTAGCCCTACGATAGATAGGTAATAGTGTCCCTAAGAATAACCAAAATAAAAGTGTTACCCCAAGGATGATGATGATGATGATGATGATGATGATGATGATGATGATGATGATGATGAAAAAACAGGTGTACTATTCACATCTTTCAGCTGTCAACTCTCTCCCTCTGGCATTTTGTCTCTCCATGATAAACAAACAGAAAAAAGTTAATAAACAAACAGGGAAAAAAAAGTTAGTCAGTTAAACAGTCACTTGTTGAGGATCCCCTCCTTTATTTTTTGGGATGTAGTTTGCAATGGGGATTAAAATAGAAACAGTTTTGTTGAGGGAATGGGTATTAATTAATCTGTTGCTGGGGGTTGAATGAATGAATGAATCTTTATTTTGGATAGATTAGATTAAAAAAGATTAAAAAGAAACTAAAAGAATAATATAACAAAAGGGGAAAAAAATCCAAGGTCAAATTAAACAATAACTCCTCGGATTATACAATTCAACATAAGTCATCCAAAATGGGTGATGGCTGAAGCCGCAGCTTATATTGTCCACCCATGTTCCATCTAAGAATTCAAAAGGAAAATAAAATAAAAGTGATTACAAATCAGAACAAAGCCATGACAAAACGTGACCAAAAACTAAGCAACAGCACAACACAGACTGGATGTGATAATCCTTAGGTGATTTTACATATCGTTTTGTAGATATATTTGGAGTATTTCTTCCTTTAGTTTTTGTTTAAATTGTCCAAGCATTGTGCATGATTTTAATTAAAGCATTCCACAGTCTGACTCCTTGCACTGAGACACAGTGTTGCTTGGTGGTGGTTCTCACTGAAGGTTTTTGAAATATACATGCTACTCTGAAATGATATTGTTTGTCCCTTATTACCTCCGCCAAGGAGGTAATGTTTTTACATGTTTGTCTGTCTGTCTGTCTGTATGTCTGTTACCAACATAACTCAAAAAGTTATGAACGGATTTTGACAAAATTTTCAGGAAAGGTGTGTAATGGCACGGGGAACAGATGATTAGATTTTGGTGATGATCTGAGAGTGCATACCTCCACCAAGGGCTTTGTTTGTATTTGTGCAGCAGGATTACACAAAAACTGCTGGATGGATTTGGATGAAATTTTCACCAGGGGTGGTTCTTGGGATAGAGAGGAACCCATTATATTTTGGTGATGATCTGAGAATGCATACCTCAGCCAAGGCTCTTATCTTCTCACAATGTGTTAGCAACAATACTCCAAAACTGATGGACAGACTTTGATGCAATTTTCACCACAAGTGGCTATAGGCCTACACACAAACCCTTTACATTTTGGAGGTGATCCATGAGAAACAGAAGGAGCCTTGGCGGAGGTATGCACTCTGAGTGCTTTTCTAGTTTGGAGCAACTTTTGGATATTTGCGGGCAGTGATAGATTCTTCGCTTTAAACAATATTACTGCAGTTTTAAAATCAATCAGATCTTTCAACTTGAGAGTTTTTAATTTAAGAAAAAGTGGGTTTGTTGATTCCCTGTAAGCAGCTTTGTTTATTATTCGAATAGCTCTCTTCTGAAGCATAAAAACTGGATACAGTATATGTTTGTTTTATATATATTCCGCCATACTTCAATACAATATGTCATGTGTGGGAGTATTAATGAATGATACAAAGTATATAGTGTCGGTTGATTCAGCAAATATTTCACTCTGTGTAGTATTGCAATTGAGTTGGATATTTTACCTTTAATATAATTAGTATGTATGCCAAGAGCCCCAAGAAAGTGGCCAAGAAGGCCCCTGCTGCCAAGAAAGCTGCGCCAAAGAAAGCAGCTAAAGCTAAGAAGGCAGCCCCCAAGAAGAAGTGAGCTGTCATGGCTGACAATCACATGGAAACAGGGGCTGAGGTCGCCAAGGTGGTTAAAAATCTCCTTGGTGACCGGGCCCCGGGGGTGGACGAGATTCGCCCTGAGTACCTCAAGGCCCTGGATGTTGTTGGGTTGTCATGGTTGACACGCCTCTGCAACATTGCGTGGAGGTCAGGGGCAGTGCCTTTGGCATGGCAAACCGGGGTGGTGGTTCCTCTTTTCAAAAAAGGGGACCGGAGGGTGTGCTCCAACTTTAGAGGAATCACACTCCTCAGCCTCCCTGGGAAGGTCTATGCCAAGGTACTGGAGAGGAGAGTCCGGCCGTTGGTTGAACCTCGGATTCAGAAGGAGCAATGTGGTTTTTGTCCTGGCCGTGGCACATCGGACCAGCTCTTTACCCTCTCGAGAATTCTTGAGGGTTCGTGGGAGTTTGCCCAACCAGTTTACATGTGTTTTGTGGACTTGGAGAAGGCATTTGACTGCGTCCCTCATGGATTTTTGTGGGGGGTGCTCCGGGAGTATGGGGTATCGGGCTTGTTGTTACGAGCTATTCGGTCTCTGTACGACTGTTGTGAGAGTTTGGTTCGTATTGTCAACACTCGGTCGGAGTCATTCCCAGTGAGAGTTGGACTCCGCCAGGGCTGCCCTTTGTCACCGATCCTGTTCATAATTTTTATGGACAGGATTTCTAGGCGCAGCCAGGGAATGGAGGGTGTCATGCTTGGTGACCACAGGATCTCATCTCTGTTGTTTGCAGATGATGTTGTCCTGTTGGCTTCATCCAGCAATGACCTACAGCTCTTGCTGGGACGGTTTGCCGCTGAGTGTGAAGCGGCTGGGATGAGAATCAGCACCTCCAAGTCCGAGTCCATGGTCCTCAGCCGGAAAAAGGTGGATTGTCCTCTCCGGGTTGGGGACAGGCTCCTGCCCCAAGTGGAGGAGTTTAAGTATCTTGGGGTCTTGTTCACGAGTGAGGGGAAAATAGAGCGAGAGATCGACAGACGGATTGGAGCAGCATCTGCAGTGATGCGGACGTTGTACCGGTCTGTTGTGGTGAAGAGGGAGCTTAGTTCTAAGGCAAAGCTGTCGATTTACCAGTCAATCTACGTTCCTACTCTCATCTATGGTCACAAGCTTTGGGTAATGACCGAAAGAATGAGATCGCGGATACAAGCGGCTGAAATGAGCTTTCTCAGTAGGATTGCTGGACTCACCCTCAGAGATAGGGTGAGGAGCTCAGTCACCGGGAGAGGCTGAGAGTAGAACCGCTGCTCCTCCACATTGAAAGGAGTCAGTTGAGGTGGTATGGGCATCTGATTAGGATGCCTCCTGGACGCCTCCCACTTGAGGTGTTTCAGGCGCGTCCCACTGGGAGGAGACCCCGGGGCAGACCCAGGACTCGGTGGAGAGATTATGTCTCCCAGCTGGTCTGGGAACGCCTTGGTATCCTCTCTGAGGAGCTGGAGCAGGTGGCTGGGGAGAGGGAAGTCTGGGCTTCCCTGCTTGAACTGCTACCTCCGCGACCCGGACCTCCGGAAAAGCGGTAGAAGATGGATGGATGGATGGATAATTAGTATGTGACTTCCAACACAGTTTATTATCAATTATTACTCCAAGGAATTTAATTCCGGATACCCTTTCAATCTCTACACCATTTACACTGAGTTTAGATACTGAGTTGTATTGATGGTTGTTAAAAATTATAAATTGTATCTTACTTAAATTGAGCATTAATTTGTTGGAATCAAACCACAGTTTGAGCTTTCCTAATTCCTATCCGAGTATATCCAAATGTTGTTCCAAATTGTTTCCATTGCATAATAAATTAATGTCATCTGCAAACAATATTAAATCCATTTTTTCAGAAACTTTACATATATCATTTATATACATATTGAGTAACAATGGCCCCAAAACTGAACCCTGTGAGACTCCGCAAGTAAACTTCAGTAACTGAGTTTTTGCTACCAACACATGCATACTGATATCTGTTCTTTAAGTAACTACATAATCAGGACAGTGCCACCCCCCAATACCATAATTTTGTAGTTTCTTTAACAATAATTTATGATCCACTGTATCAAATGCTTTTTTAAGATCCAGGAATACCCCAACTGAATACTCTTTATTTTCTAAAGCAGTTAATATTTTTTCTATAAATTCCATTAGAGCAAATGCAGTCCGAGTATCTTAGAAAATTGTGGCAATAGTGAAATAGGCCTATAGTTTGAAAATTCCCCTCTGTCACCCGTCTTGTATATTGGAATTACTTTGGCTATTTTCATTGCATTGGGAAATATACCTGTTTGGAGAGACAGGTTACAGATATACGTCAGTGGCTTCACTAAGCATTCAATGATAATTTTGACTAAAAGCATGTCAATACCATCACAATCCGTAGATGTTTTACTTTTAAACGATTTAACAATTTCAATGACCTCTTTCTCATCCGTGTTCTTTATGAAGATGGAGTCTTTTATAACAATGTTTTTGCTTATTGTATCACCTGTAGGTGCCGTAATGGGTATTTCTCATGCCAAATTAGGCCCAATGTTAACAAAAAAATTGTTAAATTCATCTGCAGGTGAGACTGCTTTCACACTCTGAGTTTTTTTTTTTTTTTTTTTTTTTTTTAAAGAATGGTTGGGTAGCTTGTATTTCTGTTTTTATTTCCAAGAATAATGTTAAGTAGTGTCCACGTATTTTTAGTGTTATCTCTGTTTTCCTCCAGTTCTTTACTGTAATAGTCTCTTTTACTACATCTCATTATATATATATTAACTTATTTTTGTATTTTTTATACCACTACTCTGCTTCTTTCTCCCTTTTCCTTAGAAAAACTTTATATAGTGAATTTTTCTTTTTACACACTTTTTGTAATCCCTTGGTTAACCATGGCTTGTCGACAAACTTCTGTTTAAGCTTTTTCTTTACTAATGGACAATTTTTTTTTTCATAAAGAGCAGTTACAATGTTCATGAATGTATCATAGGCTTCATCTATATCTGATACATAGACTTTTGTCCAGTCTTGCTTCAGCAGGTCTTCTTTAAAAGAACTGATTGCATTTTGTGATTTGTATCTGAAAGATTTTAAAGATTTTTTTTTTATTTTTTTTTTTCTGTATTGGCCCCCGTGTGGCCACGGATAAGGGCAAAGACTGGCAGATGGTCACTTATGTCATTTATCAATAATCCACTTTCTATTTTCTTATCAATAATATTTAAAAAAACAGGTTGTCAATAAGTGTAGCAGTGTGGACTGTGATTCTACTGGGATGTGTTACTGCAGGCTATAAACTCATACTGTACACAGAATTCATGAACTCTGTAATTACATTTACGTTTTGTACGGGGTAAAGTTTGCAATGTACTAAATGCACCCAGGAGTCACGCCCTTCGACTTTTACGGCTGTTGGTGTTGCCAGGATAACTTTATGTGGTCCTTGCCAGGGAGCATTGGCCCAGTTTTTCCTTTTGATGACTTTGATAAGGACCAGATCCCCCAGCTTGGCCAAGATGGGTGCTTCCCCGTGGTCCCTCTTAGGAAGAGCAGCATGGATAATAGCTCTGTCAGTTAAAATTCTTTGTATGTAATCAGCTAAACACCCTTCCTCATCACCTGAATTAAATGGCCTTAATGGTGGGAGTAGGTAGGGTTTGCCATCCATTATTTTTCCTACTTCTGTCACTATTTTCCAAAGCCTTCTTTAATAGTCCTATTTGTGCGCTACGCTAATCCTGCAGATTGTGTATGGTAAGCTGAATAGTTTTTCAAGTTAATGTTGAGTGTTGTACCTAAGTGTGATATAATCTAATTTACAAAATCTGTTCCATTATCTGAGAAAATCTTTTCAGCTATTCCAAATCTGGGAACAATTCCAGTTTCTTTGCTACTGTAGCAGCATTTGGGTGAGTTCAAGGGAAGGCTTCTGTCCATTTAATAAATGTATCAATAATCACCAAACAATATTTCTTCCCTTCACATTTATTTAGTTCAATGGAATCCATGCAAATGTTCTGAAAAGAATAAGTTGATGCAGGGAAGGTGGCTTTTTCAGGCCTTAAGTTCCCTTAAGGATGGGTTTCTTCTTACAGAATTGAGTAACATTTTTTTTTTTAGCAGCAAATTTTACTTTGAGTAGCAAATTATTTTTACAAATCACATATTTATTAATTATTTAACTACTAATTGTACATTATCTATTTTTATTAATCATACCCCCCTTTGATTCCTGGGAAACCTCATGTAGCAGAGTGGAGGCCTGATGAAACAGTTTGTGTGTCATGTGATAAGTTTTTTTTTTTGTCAGTGTTAAAAGAAGTGATGCTGTGGTGTGATTTCCTATATGACCTTGTGCAGCTGCTTTTGCAATATTGTCTGCAAGTGTTTTTCCTTAGCGATTCGATCTGTGCCATTAATGTGTGTGGCACATTTGCGTATGGCTAATTTAGATGGAAGCTTTACACAGTCTAACACTTTTAAAATGAAGTCTTTGTGATCATGCCTCTTTTCTTCCACTGTTGTGTAAAGTGATAGATGGTAGAGAATGCATACTAGCTGTCAGTGTACATTGTGAGTGCTTTCCCTTGGCCTAATTTACAAGCTTCAGTTAGAGCAACTAATTCAGTTGCCTGTGCAGAGTAACGTGATGGGAGTTTTTGCACTCTCAAAACAGTATTGTGGGTGACAACTGCAAAACCAGATAAGTTTGAACCAATACAGTCAAGTTTGGAGGAGCCGTCAAAAAACAGCGTGAGATCACACTTCTCCAAAGGCATGTCCTGTAAATCGGGGCATGGCAATGTTTCACTCTCAATTTCTGCCAAACAATCATGAGGTTCACCTTCTGTTGAGATTGGCAAGAGGCTCGCTGGATTTGTTACCATGCAACGTTCAGTGGTTAAATGAGGCTGTGATAATAACAGTGTCATTCATGCAAGGTGTCTGGATGGTGAGAGGACTGATATTTTGCTTTGTGACAAAATGACTGATACTGCATGTGCAACCTTTAGGGTCAAGGGATGAAAAAGAACGATCCCTGCTGAGGCCTGCACTGCCATCGACGCGGCTATTACGGTCTGCACACATGGAGGCAGGACTCTTGCGGCAGGGTCAAGTCTTGTGGAATAATATGGTACTGGACGCATCTTTGTGCCACTTTGTTGGAGGAGCACTGACGTCATGTGTCCCTCTCTACAGTCAGCCATTTGTGCAAATGGCTTCTTGTAATTGGGGAGTGTCAGAAAAATGCCTCTTCTGCCTCAGGTGTCCACTCAATTTTGTCCATCTGAGCCGTGGGTCTTTTGTAGATAGGATCAGACAGGGGTTGCACTTCAAATGAGTAATTTGCAATCCAAGCACGACAATAATTTAAAGTATCCAAAAATGACATCTCTCTTTTTGTGATGGGTCTTGGTGCTGACAAAATAGCTTGTTTGTTAGCTAGGTCAACATGTCTGCACTCCGCTGACAAAATGTGGCCTAAATATTTAACTTCTTTTTTCCACAACTGTACTTTTTCCTTGTTGACCTTGTGACCTTGTTCTGCTAAACATTTCAGAAGGTGATGCCAGCAAAATGTCGTCAACATACAGGAGCAACTGACTCCCATTAGGAGGAATAAACTGTGCCAAGTTTGCTGAAATTGCCTGTGAAAAAAAAATGGTTGGTGATTCACAGTAACCTTGTGGTAATCTGGTAAATGTGTACATCTTATTTTCAAATGTGAATGCAAACCAAAATTGACGATCTGGATGTATGGCGATGCTGAAAAAACATTGCTGATATCTATCACTGTGAAATATTTAATTTGTGGTTGTAGGTCATTCAACAAAGTGTGTGGGTCTGGGACTGAAACAGCCCTTGGGATAACTGTTTTGTTTACCGCCTGAAGGTCTTGGACTATTCGCCATCCGGAGGATGGTCCAGCCTTCCTCACAGGAAATAAAGGTTTGTTGCATGGAGAATTTGGGCATGGGATGTGACACCTGCTGCTTTCAGGTCCTCTGACTGGTTTAATGCCTTCTTGGGCTTCCGGACGTAAAGGATACTGTCTTTGATAAGGCCTATAATGAAATTTAGCATTTATTTTAACCAATTCTGCATTTTTTTTTTTATTAAGCCCACATCTGCCTTTTCTGTTGACCACAGACAATTTGGAATTTGTAAAAATGCATGTTCCTCTCCTCCTGTTAATGTAAAGAATGACCACTTGGGTGAGTTTGGAACATTGATGTGGACTTCATTCTGCACAAGGAATGTTTTTTCATAATTTGGAACTGGGGCACTCAGATGTCTGTCATACATACTGCAATGATATTTGTCTGTGGCCTGCTATGTAGTGGGGATATTGGACTTAAAATATTGCATAGCTTTCGTGTGCAGGAATGTGGTCACTGCGCTTGGTCCTGCCAAAACCAAACGCCGCAAGTCGCAGTGCCTTGGCACATCGAAATCCTACAACACATTTACTCCTGTCACATGTGGGAAATGTGATGCTCTCATACCATTCTCCGTTGGGAAACTTTATTGGAATGTCCTGAACCTTAAGTGTCACTTCAGGTAAACACCGCATTATTAACATCAAGTCAAAGTCAGGTAAATAGATGTCTGTTATGTCAGTGTTAGCGTCAACAGTTGTACTTAGTTTTGGTGTGGTCAGTCAGGTGGTTGGCCTGTGAGGTCCTCCTCCCCCTCTCCAACACTGTTGGTGTCCAGGACATTGCCTCCGCCAGTGGCGCTTTTGCCCACATTGCTGACAAAAGTCACGTTTCCCTTGCCACGGCCAGCTCGTCCCATGCCTCCCTCCGTTCCCCCTCCACCACCGGGGTCCATTTTCGGTGCCACCCTGAAAAATAGAATTGGGGGGAGGCTCTCGCCCCCACCCCCCCTTTTGTGTCAACAATCACATAAACAGGAGTTGATTTTTCTTTTACTTTTCATAAGTTAACATATCGTCAAATGCACAGGTGCGGTATGTGTCCAAATGTTAGTAGATATTTACTTTTTTTTTTTTTTTTTTTTTTTTTTTTTTTTTTTTTTCTCTCGGCGCCACACGAGTAGGCTGCCTTTTGCAACAGCGGCTCGATTCCGAGTCTTTTTCCCTTCCTCTCTCTTTTGATCCGTCTTTTTTTTTTTTTTTTTTTTTTTTTTCACCCCACTTATATCACGGACACACAGATCGTCCTAAATGTCTCCTGAGCCGGTGGACGGAGCCACTGTCTATAGCAGGATACGATACAGCAGGGAACAGCTGCTAGCATTCAACCGCCACCCGGTCCCATTGGAAAAACTCGACATACCGAGAGAACTGAGGCGAAAACGCCGCGGCTGCCGGGCTGGAGTAAGGCGGAGGACAAAAAATATAAGGTACAGACCCTCCCTTCCATCTGTTGTCATGGGAAATGTACGGTCGATACTGGGAAAGTTAGATGAGCTAGCGGCTATCTCCCGTTATGATAGCACATACCGGGAGTGCTCTCTCCTTTTGTTTACTGAGACGTGGCTAACTGAACTAGCAGCAGATGCTAACATTGAGCTGGAGGGTTTTCACACGATACGAGCTGACCGAACACCAGACAGTGGCAAGGCTAGGGGCGGTGGAGTGATAATGTATGTTAACAACAACTGGTGCAGACCGGGACATATCACTGTTAAACAACGACACTGCAGCAAAGACATTGAGTTGCTAGCTGTTAGCATGAGGCCTACATATCTCCCGAGAGAACACTCACACGTGATCTGCATTGTTGTTTATGCAAATCCGACGGCGAACGCTGGGACAGCACGTGACGTCATCCATTCAGTAACCAGCAGGCTGCAGACAGAACACCCAGATGCTCTTCTCCTCATCTCAGGCGATTTCAACCATGTTTCACTGTCTCCCATTCTACCCACGTTCACCCAGTATGTCACATGCCACACTAGAGACAATAAAACACTGGATTTATTCTACGCAAACACTAAGGAGGCGTACACCTCATCACAACTCCCCCCACTCGGGAGATCGGATCACAACTTGGTTCATCTCCGGCCGGTGTACAAACCCCTAGTGCACAGACAACCTCCGGCCATGCACACTGTGGAGTTATGGTCTGAGGAGACAATGGACACCCTAAAGGGCTGTTTTGAAGCCACCGCCTGGAAGCAGCTCTGCGATCCACATGGTGAGGACATCGATGGCCTCATTCACACCTTCACGGGCTACCTCAGCTTCTGTGTGGACAAATCCGTTCCCACCAAGACCATACGGCGTCACTCAAACAACAAACCCTGGATCAACCCTGAGATAAAAACACTTCTGAGAGAGAAGAAGAGGATCTTCAGGTCAGGGAACAGGGAGATGCTGAAGTCCATACAGAGGGAGCTGAGGAGAAAGATCAGAGAAGGCAAGGACAGCTTCAGGAAGAAGATGGAGGACAAGCTGCAACAGAGCGACATCAGCGGGGTCTGGAGAAACCTCAAAACCATCTCGGGGCTCCAGAATACCTCCCCCCAGGCCACAGGGGGCAGGGAGTGGGCGAACAACCTGAATCTGTTTTTCAATAGATTTGACCAACCGCCCTCCCCCCTGACTGCACAACAACCACTGCTGCCTCTAAAGAAATCAAGTCCTGCTGCCCACTCCCCACTCCACCAACACCCCCCCACTCCCAACACACAGCCCCCCATCCTGACCCTGACCAGGACCCAGGTGAGGACGGAGCTGAGGAAGATCAAGGCGAGGAAGGCGCCGGGACCGGACGGCATCAGCGCAAAGCTCCTCAAGTCCTGTGCAGACCAGCTGTGTGGGATTGTGACGTATATCTTCAACATGAGCCTGAAACTGGGGAGGGTACCACAGCTGTGGAAAACATCTTGTGTGGTACCTGTACCAAAAACTTCCCACCCCAAAGACCTGAACAGCTACAGACCGGTGGCCTTGACGTCCCACTTGATGAAGACCCTGGAGAGACTGCTCCTTGCTCACCTCCGCCCCCTGGTGGAACCAGCGATGGATCCACTCCAGTTCGCCTACCAGCATGGCATTGGGGTGGAGGATGCGGTGATCTTCCTCCTTCACCGTTCTCTGTCCCACCTGGAGAAGCCCGGGAATATGGTGAGGATCATGTTCTTTGACTTCTCCAGTGCTTTCAACACCATCCAACCGATGATCCTGAAGGACAAGCTGCTGCGCGCAGGGGTGGACCAGCACCAGTCATCATGGATCCTGGACTACCTCACGAACCGGCCTCAGTTTGTGAGAACCCGGGACTGTGTGTCCGACACGATCATCAGTAGCACGGGGGCCCCCCAGGGAACGGTGCTGGCTCCCTTCCTGTTCACTCTTTATACTGCGGACTTCTCACACAACACAACACACTGCCATCTACAGAAGTTCTCTGATGACTCTGCGATCGTTGGCCTCATCTCCAATGGAGATGAAGCTGAGTACAGAGGGCTTATCCAGGACTTCGTGGACTGGTGCCATCGGAACTGCCTCCAGATCAACGCGAGGAAAACTAAGGAGCTGGTGGTGGACTGCCGCAGGCATGGGCAGCCCCTCACAGTACCAGTAAATATACAGGGAACAGACATCGAGATGGTGACATCCTATAAGTACCTGGGTATTCATCTGAACAATAAACTAGACTGGTCACACAATACTGATGCACTCTACAAGAAGGGACAGCGCAGGCTGTTCCTGCTGAGGAGACTCAGGTCTTTTGGTGTACAAGGGGCGCTGCTGAAGTCATTCTATGACACGGTGGTGGCATCAGCCATCACTTTTGGAGTGGTCTGCTGGGGCAGTGGCATTACTGCAGCCGATAGGAAGAGACTGAACAAACTGATTAAGAAAGCTAGTTCTGTCCTGGGGCAGCGCCTTGATCCGATGGAGGAGATAGGAGAGAGAAGGACGGTGGCTAAACTGTCATCTCTGCTGGAGTCCGAGTTCCACCCTATGCAGGACATACTGAATGCACTGAGGAGCTCATTTAGCAGCAGACTACATCATCCCAGGTGCACAACCGAGAGGTTTCGTAGGTCCTTCCTACCAACGGCTGTCAGACTGTACAACCTAAGCAGGGCTGCTCGCAGAGATAGCAAAAAGACGTAACAAACTAATAGTTTTTTGAATGCAAAAGATGCAATAGACTTACACAATGGTCCCCTCCGGCATACAACTAGGAACATACCGGTCGCTATGGAGGGTGAGAATATGTATGGGCACATAATCATACCATGTAGGATAACTAAGTAGACGGTTATGCTGTTTCATTCCATCTAGCAACAATGCTCTGCACTGTGTGTTTATATATTTACATATTTATTCCATCTAGCTACAATGCTCAGCACTGGGTGTGTTTATATATTTATATATCTACATATTATTCCATCTAGCTACATTGCTCCGCACTGTGTGTGTTTATATACTTGCATATTTATTCCACCTAGCTGCAATGCTCCGTACTGTGGGTGTTTATATATTTACATATTTATTCCATCTAGCTACAATGCTCTGCACTGTGTGTTCATATATTCATATATTTATTCCATCCAGCTACAATGCTCTGCACTGTGTGTCTGTGTGTGTGTGTGTGTATATATATATATTTTATAGTAATACGTACATATGTATATTAGCTGCTCTTGCTTGCTTGTTTTTTTTCTTGGCTTCTGATTGTTGCTCTGAGTGTTGCTATCCCTGTGCTGTTGCAATCCTGGAATTTCCCCGTTGTGGGACTAATAAAGGCTTATCTTATCTTATCTTATCTTATCTTATATAATCAGTTAGGTGTGGGTGCATGTTTTGCAAAAAACACTTTTCAAATGCTGCCAAAAAGGTTCTACACCTGAATCATTAGCAGCCTCAGTTAAATCAGAATGCCCATCAAACCTCTTGTAATTTGGTTGTAAAAGCTTCAGCTCTTTCATCGTTAACCTTGCTTGTGGTTTGGATCATCCCATATGAGCTGTATTTAGAGTTCAATCATTGTGTATTATTCAGTGACAACATTTTTTCCATAATCTTCAGTTTTAGTCATCATATTGATGGTGAGTGTGGAGTGGATATGCATGCACATCAACTTAACTCTTGGGCACCCCGGTGTGGCCGCTCCAGGTAGAGGGGTGGAGACGAGTGGAGGCGAGGTGACATCAGCCGCAGCTTCCCCAGCATGGAGATCTGTGAGATTGGGGTATGGGCTGAGCAGCGGGAGGGCGCAGAGGAGGAGGAGCAGAAGCACACACCCCTGCCCCCACGCCAGACTCATCATGCAGCATAGAAAACATAAGATACATATTAGTCAAATCCTTTCCTTCCTTTTATCATGGTCAATTTTTCAGATTTATCACCAGATTTTGATCTCACCATCCAAGTCCAGTCCAAGTCAGCCTGTCACCCCCTCCTTTTTTTCCCTTTTCAATCTGAAGCCACTGTTGCCCCTCAGTTGAAGAGACAATGCAACGGTGAGCTAGAGAATACAATTACACTGCAAAACTCAAATGAAATAACCTAATGCTGTTTACCTGCCTTCAGGCATCCTAAACAAAACAAAAAATCAAATTTTCTTGAACTGCTGGCAGGTAATTTTACTAAAAATAAGCAAAAAATGTTGGCAATTGATAATGTTAGTTAAAAATAAAAAGATATCTGCCGGACTTCCGGTTATGGCGGCCGCGTAGGAGGGCGTGTTTTCACTCTGCTCTGCTCCTAATGATAAAAAAGTAGGCTAAAACTCCCCCAATTGGAACAAAAACCTATTCTAGCATTTGGGGGCAGATATGGTAAAAACCAAGGCTGTGAAATCAGGCAGAGGAAAAACTGATTCGTCGAGACAATCTAAGTTAACAGATTTCCACGCTTGTGACGCAGCAGATAAATCCCCAGTGACCATGGCTGAGGAGGGAGCTACCGGCGGGGCGGTGACTGCCGAAGGAACGAATGCGGTCCTTGCTGCCATCAGCGCTATGAGAGCAGACTTTTCATCTAAGTTTGATGGGATTATAGCAGCGATTGAAGCCATGAGAAAAGAAATAAGCGACTGTATGGAGCGAATATCACAGGCAGAGCTCCGGATCTCCAACGCTTAAGATGACATCACCAGCCTGCAATTAAAGGTCCAAACATTGGATTTAAAAAATAAACCTTTGCAAGATAACGTCTTGGACTTAGAATCTTGGTCGAGACGGAATAATTTAAGGCTTGTGGGCCTTCCGGAGGGTTCAGAGGGACAGGATGCGTGTTCCTTTTTGGAAAAGTGGATTCCAGAAGCGCTGAACAATGCAGAGCTGCAGTCATCAGTCGTCTTGGAGAGCGCACACCGAATAGGCCCTCCGAGAGACAAGAAGACAACACCGAGGACGCTGATTATGAAGTTCCTCAACTACAGGGACAAGATGATGGTCTCCAACGCAGCGCGTACTAAAGGAGAAATTAAATACCAGGATCAACAGGTGCGGTTCTACTCAGATTTGGCCGCAGGAATCCAACAATTAAGGAAACAGTTCAACCCCGCCCGTAAAGCGCTGCGCAGCCTTGGGATTCGTCACGGAGTGATCCATCCAGCAAGATTGCTGGTCACGTATAAAGGGAGAACCCAAGTCTTCAAGACCCCTCAGGAGGCGCAGGAACTTATTAAGCAGATCCAAGGAGAGACTGGCAGGAGCCAAGCATGAAGCAAGAACAAGATATAAAAGGTAGAATATCTAAGCATGTGTTCAAGTATCTGACTGGTTTGAAACATATAGCATGTCTACAAAATATAGATTGTATTATAAAAAAAAAATCTATGATGTACAAAGTTGCTATAAAATTTTGGAGTTAAGTTGGAAAAACTACAGAAGAGAGTTATTGTCATGTCATTAAAAGTAGCAGAGTCAGGGTGATTGAGAGGAGAAAGAGTGAGTGGTTTGACTGATCCTCACGGGGGAGGAGCAGATTCAGGCTATAACGGGAGACGGAATTTTTTTTTTTTTTATTTTGGGGGGATTACCACGAATGTGGGAAGGGGGAATTTGTTTGTGTGTAGTTTGTGGGATGAATGTTCAACCATCCTTGTTTTTGCTTCTCTGTATGAGCATGCTTATTTTGCAAGGTAATCTCAAACTCTTTATTGATCATAGACCAAAGCGTTAAGCTTAATTTAACATCATGGAATTGCAGAGGTCTACAAAATCTAAAAAAAACTTAAACAAGTTTTGAATAAAATGAAAGACATAGGTTCAAAAATTGTGTTTTTACAAGAAACTCATCTAATAGAGGAGGATGTAAAAAGAATAAGGAGTAGATGGCAGGGAAGTGTATTCACCTCATCATTTTCATCCCGAGCCAGAGGAGTTATGACTCTCATACATAAATCAGTCCCATTTCAAGTGAAAAATGTAATTGGAGATAAATTGGGAAGATATCTAATCATCCAAGGATCTTGGTTATTAGAAAATATAAATCTGGTGAACTTATATGGTCCCAATATAAATGATCAAAACTTCTTCGTTAATTTATTTCTTACTTTAGCATCACTCACAGGGCAACATATAATAGCAGGGGATTTTAATTGTACATTGAATCCCAGTATAGATAGATCAACAGGACAGGACTGTACGCACAATGGATGTAGGATGACCATTAATCATTTTATGAAAGAATTGAGATTGCTAGATATATGGAGAGAAATGAAACCACAAGTCAAAGCCTATTCTTGTTGTTCTAACACCTACAAGACATTTTCACGTATTGACTATTTTTTGATCTCAACAGAATTAAGGTCCAAGATTCAAAATTGTTTCTATGATAACATTGTGATCTCAGATCACACACCCTGCAGTCTAATATATGTAGATAAGAAATTGACAAAGGTTCCTGGTAGGTGGCAATTTCAGCATAAATGGCTTCAGGATGAGGAATTTGTTAAGTACATAGAAAAACAGATAGATGAGTTCTTTGATATCAACACTACACAAACATCAGCATGTATAAAGTGGGAAGCTTTCAAAGCTTTTATTAAGGGGCATATTATTAGTTACACAGGTTCAAAATCTAGGAAGACTCGAGAGGAGAGAGTCCAATTGGAACATAAAATAAAAATTCTTCAAGAAAAAGTGTATGCAGGAAGTAATCCAAAATTAGAGAATGAATTACTGATTCTGAGAGCTGAATATGACAAAAAAATCAGCGAATAGAGCTGCCTCGAGTCTTCTAAGATTGAAGCAAACCTTTTATGAACAAAGTGAAAAATCAGGAAAATTATTGGCATGGCAGATTGAACAATTAGAATTTAAAACATCAATTACCAGTATTATAAGTAACGGACAGGCAGTCGTAGATCCTTTAGAAATTAACAGTGCCTTTAGAGATTATTATGAAAAACTATATGATACAAAAAATGAAACTGACTTTACAAAACTAAATGGGTTTTTGGACGGATTATCTATACCGTGTATTCCAAATGAAAATAGGGAGATACTGGAGTCCAAAATTAGTCAAGAAGAAGATGGGCTATCCATTGATAATATGAAATCAGGAAAAAGTGCGGGACCTGACGGTCTTCCAGTTGACCTCTATAAAAAAAATTAAGAATAAATTAATAAAACCATTTTTGGAAATGGTTTTAGAAGCATTTCAAAATAGTAAATTACCGCCATATATAAATAATGCCTTAATTATACTGTTGCCAAAACCAGGTAAACCCTCTAATAAATGTGAAAACATGAGACCAATAAGCCTATTAAATGCAAACCTTAAGATAATCTGTAAAATTTTAGCAAGATGACTACAAGAAATATTAACAAATATTATTAACCAAGCTCAGAATGGCTTTGTAATGGGAAGACAAGGCTTCCATAATGTAAGAAGACTATTTAATATTATTTATTCTAATAAAGAAGCACCGGATACAGCTCTCCTATCATTGGACGCTGAAAAGGCCTTTGATAGGGTCGAATGGCCCTTTCTTTTTGAAGTTCTTCAAAGGTTTGGACTTGGAAAGAATTTCATAAAATGGGTTCAGATAATATACAATAATGCTACAGCAGAAATCCTAACAAATAGCAATATCTCAAAATCAATAAAAATTAATAGAGGTTGTCGACAAGGTTGTCCACTTTCACCTTTACTGTTTACTATGGCAATTGAACCTTTAGCGATGGCAGTACGTTTACATTTACAAATATATGGAATTAAAGTAGGACCAACAGAACATAAAATCTCCCTGTATGCTGATGACATAATTTTGTTTATGTCGAATCTTAAAAAATCAATTCCGACCTTGTTAAATTTAATAAAGAACTTTGGGGAAATATCAGGATATAAAATAAATAAAACTAAATCTTCAATATCAATGCTAAATGAGACCCAGAGAAAGCACCCAGCTCCTGAGGTAAATCAATTCAATGTTGTAAATCAGTTTAAATACTTAGGAATTCAAATTGTGCCTAAGTTAGAATCAGCCACCAGTATCAACTATGAAGCCTTAATGACAGACATTAATGAGTTACTTCAGAGATGGATGTCACTACCAATGCCGATGATCGGGAGAATTAATATACTTAAAGTAATATCTTTGTCATGCGGTGATCCTCGCGGATCACCAAGAGATGCCACAGAGTTCACCAGAGTCCAAAGTCCCGCACGTCCGCTTCTCCGGTGGTCGAACTAGGTAGCCCCATGGCACACATAACAGGTCGGGTTGCCGAACCGAGGCGCCGAACCGGCGAAACAGTCCCTCCGGCGGCCGACCCATGTCCCTCAGCCACCAGTCCAGGGCATCAACAACCCGCAGCGGCCTCCCTGACGAGAACAAAACTCGGGAGAACCGGGGCGAGCGAACAGGGACCCCCATGGCCCCCGGCGATGATGAAAAGGGGCGATGATTCCGAGGGGTTCGATGAGCAGGGCGAGCCAAGAATCCGCTCCGCGCTGCATCACCGCTGGACCCAGATTGGGTCCCAGCTGCACCTACGTTGCGCCCCGACTGGGCCAGAGCCGCACCCGCGGTGTACCCCGATTGGGCCTCCGACGAACCCACGTCGGACCCCGATTCGGCCGAACCCGCCCCTGCGGTGGGACCCGATTGGGCCTCCGGTGCAGCTCCGCTGACGAACTCCATCCCCGAACTTGGGACCTCCACCTCGGTGACTCCGACCCGTTCCCCGCCGGCGACACTAAAAGGAAGCTCGGGGACAGGAAAACCGGGATCAGTATCACCGGTAGCAACGGAACCCAGCGAGACGAGCTCGGGCGCAGCAGACAGCTGCTCCTCACTCGTCTCCCTGAGAGGCAGGCAAAAATGCTCAACAAAAGAGGACAGAGACATAAGAGGGAGCACTTGCCTGCACTCGGGTTCCGTTGCCACCCAGGACTCCGACGATCCGGGTTCAGGGCGACTCTCGTCAGCTGACTTGGACTCAGCTGCGTCGGGCTCCGCAGCTGGCATGATGACATCTGCAGCCTCAGGTTCCTCCCACGCTGTTGTCCACGCTGATGACCCGTATGGCGTGGAGGCAGGGAACCCTTGACCCACTGACTCAGACCGCTCCGGCGAGGAGACCCGGGGACGCTTCCTCTTCGGCTCAGGCTCCGGGCCGCAGTCCGCTCCTCTCCTCCGTCCCAGACGTGACTGCAGGGCCAGATGCAGGCTATCCAGCACTGCAGGGGCCCTCTTCATCCGGCGACGCTGGCCTGGCGTCGCGGACCGCTCAACGGGGGAGAACACAGAGGCAGTAGGTTTAATAATTTTATCCACAGCAGGTGGAGGGAGCTCGGGGGGCTGCGAACCCCGAACTCCGCCCCCAGGAGTCAGACAAGGCAGATCATTGTTAAGATGTGACAAACAAATGATCACTTGCCTTCCTCCAGGGGCAGAGATGGTTCCTGCTGTGGGGGACGTCGTTCCTCCTTCTCCCCGCTGGATGGCGACAGAGGACCCCCTAGGAAAACGAGGTGGGGCCGCTCTCGAAGATTCGCTGACGGGATACGCCGGCAGCGAGTCCAGCCGGGGATTCTGCTGGGGGTTGCCTGCGCCGTTACGCCGACGTCCTCGTCGGCCCCTAAACGGCGCGAACTCCTGGACCTGCTCCGGGATGGGAACGGGACACCAACGCGGGGAGCGAGGATGCCTCCTCCTCTGCTTCCTGCTCTCTTCCTCCTCCAGCCCACGAAGAACCTCGCGCTGAGCGTCGAGTTCCTCCCACCTCGATATCACCTCCGGATGATCGTCGTAGTCGAGGGGAAGGCAGACCAGATATTCCTCAGCGACACCTAGATGCCAACGCATATAACTGGAGGTGTCGTCAAATGTAGTGGCGAGGAGCGCCCCATCGGCGTATTCCAGCGCGCTCGCTACCTCCTGGTCCAGGTGCCGACCGCGGCCCCTGGATGACGGCATTCTCCCAGATGTTGACACCCGAGCGAGAAGAAACAACAGTCCAAAAAAGGCACGAACTCCCGGTGAAACGGCGTCTCAATGCGGCACCCCCGTTTGGACGACCTGGCAGGAGTATACTGTCGACTTTGGTCTACGTTACGTCTGAGTGGCTTCATCCTGCCAAGCCCTGGGTCTGCGCCTCGTCATTCCTGTGGGTGCCGCAGACCTTCATGTCAGGTCATGTATCATAGCTTTGTCACAGTTAGCTCGTAGCGGCTGGGTTAGCCCTATGAGCCCAAGTCTCGTCATGTGTGTGTTTTGCCCTTATGGGTTCATAGTTGTGGTTTGTCACGTCTGTAATAAATACCATCTTAGCCAAACTCTCTGGTGAACTCTGTGGCGTCTCTTGGTGATCCGCGAGGATCACCACATGACAATCTTACCCAAAATACTATATTTCTTTCAATACATTCCTTTACCACCACCTTCAGATCTATTCTTAAGAATTTAAAAAAAGTTAGTGGAATTTATATGGAACAATAGGAAGGCTAGATTACGTCTGTCCTTACTTTATTTACCATTTGATCGTGGAGGTCTGAAATGTCCAAACTTTATGTTGTATTACTGGTCAGCACAACTGAGGTCTATGACATATTATTTTTCATCAAATGATCTCCCTCACTGGACGGAGATGGAATCATACAATTTCCCTTTACCTCTTCCCTTATTCATATACTCAGACTCGGCTAAAAAATTACAGAAACAAGTTAAAAATCCTATTGTAAAGCATATGATCAAAATATGGTATGAAATCAAAAAATATTTAAAAGAACCACACTTATTGTCACAATTTAGCCCAATATGGGGTAATCAATATTTTACACCAGGAAGAGCGGATGCTGTATTTAAATTATGGAATTTAAAAGGGATTCAAAAGATTCAAGACTTATATTTGGCACGTTCAGATAACATAATGTCTTTTGAAGAATTGAGGGCCAAATTTAATCTTAATAGAACACATTTTTTTAAATATCTTCAGCTTAGGAATTTTATTCGATCAAATCAAAATAATGCTCTCACCCGACCTACCTATTCATCCTTGGAAAAAATTTTGATGAAAAATAGTAAGAGAAAGGGTATTATTTCAGAGTTTTATAACTCATTGATATTATCCTCAAGTGAAAACTCACAGAAAAGAATGAATTATTTGAAAGAAGACCTGCAAATTGAAATTTCAGAGGAACAATGGGAATTGGCTTGCACAAAAGCTCAAACCAAATCAATAAATGTACGTCTTAAATTGATACATTTTAAATGGTTAATGCGGATGTATGTTACACCGGTGGAGTTAAATAGATATAACAAAAACATACCAGATACGTGCACAAAATGTATGGAAAGTAAAGGAACTCTATTTCATTGTTTATGGGAATGTAGAAAAATTAGAAAGTTTTGGGAAGAGGTGAGGGTAACAATTGAAAAAAAATAATTTCAAAACAAATCATATTGAATCCTAAATTGTTTTTGTTGGGTCTGTATCCAGAAAAGCATAATTTTAATAAGAGTGAAAGAACATTCATAGACCTCAGTTTGCTTAACGCCAAAAAATGTATTGCACTACTGTGGAAAAAGACTCACAGCCCAGATGTGACTCAGTGGTTAAGACAGATGTTAACAAACCTTCCACTTGAAAGAATAACATACATATTGAAATCAAAGGAAAATGTGTTTGAGAATATATGGAGACCTTTCATTGATTATGTAAAGAAACTAAACATAACTTCTGAAGAAGAAGGTGATTGATATGTGTGGACCTTGTAAATTCCAAATTGGTGAATGTATAATATGTATACGTATGTAATGGATTACCTAGGCTAAACAGAGGAGCATTGTTTGACTTGTTTTTGTTAATGGTTGTTGTTGTTTTTAGAACATTTATTTTTAATTTACTTTAGTGTTAGGGTTTGATTGTTTGTGTCATGTTTGTTAAAAAAGGTTCAATAAAAAATATTGTGGAAAATAAAAGATATCTGCCAACAAAGCAAGATTAAATTGCTTGACACAACTATCATAATACCAGCAAAAACACCACAAAAAAACTGCACAACAAAAGGAATTAATGCCAAAACTATCCCGAGATAAAAAGCGAGCATCTAATACCTTTCATCTTACTGAAATCCCCAGTTTTGTGTGACCTTTTTACAGCTTCAGCACAATACAATACAGTCCTTTCACACACGCACACACATACAATAGCAAGGTCAAATAGCAAGTTCAAATGAGCACACACACGTTAGTAAGCAATCCCAAAGCCACTTATAATAAGCAGATCTGGCAACCCATGGTTCTCATCGTCAATCATCTTCTGCTGCTCACATATTCATTTTTTTCTCTCTTTCTCATCGAAACACATGAACAAGCACATGAACAACTGGACAAATAAACTGCAGTTATTTATTTGATGTGTTTATTTTATTATAATTTGAGGTCATTTTATCGTGCATATGTTTTTTTTAAAGAGTTATTTTCTTTCTTTTCTTTTCTTTTCTTTTCTTTTATTTTAGACCTGTTTTGAATTATACCTTAAGATATTTTGGTTCTTATTATAACATTAGATTTTATTCTTATTATTTTAGCGCTATTTACCTTTGTTTTTTAAGGTTAACCCCTTTATTAATGCTCACTCGAAATGTAAAGAAGATCTCACATTGATATTTTTCTTAGTCAATGCTCACTCATAATGTTAAGATGCTCTCACATTGATTTGTACCCTGTGCATCTATTTGGTCCACTTACACAGTGGAAATGTGCATTCCCATTGCGGACTCAAACCGGGACCTCCAAGCTCTACCTCGTCTGAACGAACCTATTTGGACTTTGCGGTATCAAACGCTTGGTTTACAACTTTTTACACATCTATTTAATTCAATTCAATTCAATTCAACTTTATTTATATAGCGCCATTTCACAACAACAGTCATCTCATAGCACTATCAACTGTAGGGGGGAACCCCCACAGTTGCAGAAAGACCCCAGCAATCAGGCAATCCCCTGTGAGCAAGCACTTGGCGACGGTGGAGAGGAAAAACTCCCTTTTAACAGGAAGAAACCTCCAGCAGAACCAGGGTCAGGGAGGGGCAGTCATCTGCTGCAACTAGATTACCAATTAAAGTTATTCACTGTGATCCGCCTGCGGGTTAACTCTGTCACTCACCAGCTCCCAGCGTCTCAGGACCATGCCTCCACTTCCACAAAAACCGGATCATTGGTCCCAGTAGGAGGAGGGCTTCTCCGCAGCCATGTACAGCTGTCTGTGGTCCAAAAACTCCGGGAGCAGAGGAGAGATACTGTATATGGAGTCCCTGTGGTTTGGAAGCCAAGTATATTAGAAAAATCCTTAAAAACCTTCAGTCAAAAACCAGGCTGGATCAGAGTTTCAGCAAATTTAATTACACTGGCCAGTGGAAAACAATACAAAAATGGTCTCAGAGCCTCTTCACACATCATTCTGACTCAGACACACATCACTCAGTTCTTTAAGCTCTCCGTTATCTGAGAGGTGGAGGAGCAAATTGTTCATCATGATTGGTCCAGTACATCTGGTCAAAACTTGGTGTTCAGATTAGCTTTTCTCAGGTCACTCTGTCCCAGTCACACAGAAGCCATGGAGGCTAGACTACAAACAAGATGATACTGTAGCTAGTGCAGCTGTAGCCTTGATACTTTTACACAAATTCTAAGTTCGACTCTGAGACCAGACAAATGACAAATGCAAGACAAGTATGGAATTTTTCTATCAGTAATGTTCTTGCATTTGGCTGCCCCAAACGTGACATTCCACATGTCTACCCAGAGCTCAGTTTCTTTGAGGTTTTTGTTAAGTGACGTTGCAGAAGTTTGCCTCAGTGATCTGTCTGTAATTATTCTGAAGAGCCAACAGTCAGGTACATACAGAAGTGCAGGATTTTGCCATATGTCCAGGAGGTCATCAGCATAAATGAGTTTGACTGTGCGTGCTTTACACTCGTAGGAATTGTACAGCGAATGGTTAAAGTTATGCCCTCATGCAGTTGCAAAGCACCTTTAGATATGTTTGCTTTTGTTGGCCCTGATTCACTAGGAGTGGGGGAAAAATTGATACAGCATAATATCACAGCAGTGACGTGCAGTCAGGGTAGGAAGGTGAGACAGAGCCTCACCTGTTATCATCAACAAATAAAAAATAAATTATAAATACATTATTATTTGCCCATTAATTTGTCTTGTAGGTCTAAATGTAATTTGAATGATTCTACTCAATTCAACAATATTTATTTATTTAAAATTGCCAGATCTGCATATTTCCTCTTCAAATACAAGGGAGAGAAGCCATGTGAAGCAGCAACAGAAACAGCCTCAAAAGGACTTCACAATTCTTCACAGCCCAGTTAGCGTTCGTCCAAAATGCGCTTTTCTGGTGACAGCTCTGTGTATGTCAAAAATGTAATGTTTGTAGGAGCTTTTATTGTGTGTCCTCCTTCTCCATAGTCTATGTAATGTACTTAATGTGTATGTATAACATGTTTAGCCTTCTTAATCTGACATAAAACTTAAGTTAAAAATCAGGGTCAGAGGCTGCCCAGCAACGTTGCCTCAGCGAGGAGGGTGGGGGGGGGGGGGCGTGCCTGAGCACCTTAGGCACAGGAGTTTACTGCTTGTCCTTCTACGTCTAAAGATTTAGCTAAAGATAAAATCAGAAAGTGGGGTGTACCGAGGACTCCGTTTGTGCTTCTATTTTATACAGACTGAAAATGGAAGAATTATAGCTAAACTTAAAAAAATTCTCAAAACTGGACTTTCAGTCAAAACTGGCAGTAATCTCGATTGAGACAGATTTAAAAGAAGACAAGGAGGACTTTTACAACAAAATCATTGAGATTTTTGTCCAGAGGGATAGGTGGATGGATTTCATTTACAAGTAAAGGTAAGACCATGCATACTTGTTTTATAAATGTGGAGGGTGGGAGCTGAAAAGTTCATAGGCTGACCATGACCAAACAAAGCCATCCTGTCTGACCCCTTCCATCCAGCCCACCACCTGTTCGACTTGCTCCCTCTGGTAGACGATATAGGTCAATCAAAGCCCGCACGGCCAGGATGTCAAACAGCTTTTTTTCCTAGGCTATTAGAACACTGAATATGCATAAATTGCACTGACATTCTGGAAAAATTCTGGAAAATCTTACAACCATTCCCTGTGTAATAATTTATTAAGCTTAGTGAAATATTATATTTGTGTAAATAACCTGGGCCTTATTTCACTGCTGCCCTTTTTACTGTATATTTTATATGCAGTGTAAACATTTGTAACCTGGGTCATTATTCTATTGCTGCATTATTTTATTGCATATTTAGTCAGTATTTTTATTATGTTTACTATTTTTATCTATTTAGCATGGATGTGTGTGTGATGTATTTGAGTGTGAATGTCATTAACTAGCCTGGAGATGCACCTTAATTTCATTGTGCTCCTGTACTGTGCAATGACAGTAAAGCTATTCTATTCTATTCTACGATGCCAGTGGTCAGATTTGACTAAACATGTTTTATTTTTCAAAATAGTGTCCACTTCGGTCCAAACACTTCTTCCATCAGTGTTGCAGCACTCGGATCCCTGCAGTATAGAAGCTCTCTCTTGATCCTCAAAGACACAACTCCTTCTTTAAGTCAGCCTATGAACTTTTCAGCCCCCTGTAAACTTTTCACCCCCACCGTTCTTGAATTTGTATTGAATTATGGAGCTACAGGGTGTATAGCAAATACGCTCTCTGAGCCACTATAATTTTAATTTTCCTTGGCCTGAAACAAGTAGTCTATAATCACTTTTGGGCCCCCAAAATTTGTCTGTAAAATAACTTAATACATTTTATTTGTGTAGCCAAGGGGCTCTGCACTTTGTTTATATTCAGGAGAGTTGAATTAAATGAAAATATAGAGGCATGGAGTTAGTCAACAGAAATTTAACTTCCTTTCTGCAAAACAAAAGCAAGTGGAGTGTACTACTATTTCTGCTTCTTCCCTTCACAATAAAAGCTCTAGACATGCATTGCAGAACTGAACTTAAATTCACTGTGCATTCTATCAAGAGACTATCCAGTAAAATGCCCTAGTTACGTTGTTAATAATTTATTTATATAATTGGATTTTATAATGTACAATTAGCAGATCATAAAACAAGCAGACATTCAATTGAAATTAAATTCAAGCATTATGCTCTTGAGTTAATATATCTGTAAATCTGACTTTGAAAGAGTCAGTGCCTCACCACCGACAAACCTCACCGCACGTCACTGTATCACAGTACTTTGTGGTGGTACTGTATTGATTTTTAGACCCCATGATATTTTATTAAAAGTATTAATAAATATTGCAAAAACAAACTTGCCTATTTAGGTACCAGAGTAATTTAAAAAAAATGACGTCTGTCTGTTATGTCAGCAACTAGTCCTGAGATCTAGCCAGTTGTTGAACAAGAAAACCATCTGGATGGGAAATCACAATATACTGTATGATACTGCAATACTCAACGTATCACAAGATTGTGATAATATCATATATGGTAAATGGCTTTCCCTTATATAGTGCCTTTTTACTCATCTCTAGATGACCAAAGCACTTTACAGATCCTGCTATCCACACATTCACTCACTGATGGCGGCAGAGCCGCCATGCATCGGCGCTGGCCTGACCCACCAGGAGCAACTGGGGGTTCAGTGTCTTGCTCAAGGACACTTCGACATGCAGACTGCAGACAAAGCGGGAATCGAACCCCTGACCCTCCAATCAGTAGTTGGCAACACTACACCTGCACCACAGCCGCTCCATTTATGCATGCTTTAAGCAGAAATCTGGGATTTAAGGACATACTTTTTCCTAAATTTAAAACTTTTTTTCAGACACTAGGTACGGACAATGTATGTAAGATAAGATAAGATAAGATAAGATAAGATAAGCCTTTATTAGTCCCACAACGGGGAAATTCCAGGATTGCAACAGCACAGGGATAGCAACACTCAGAGCAACAATCAGAAGGCAAGAAAAAACAAGCAAGCAAGAGCAGCTAATATACATATGTACATATTACTATAAAATATATATACACACACACACACACACAGACACACAGTGCAGAGCATTGTAGCTGGATGGAATAAATATATGAATATATGAACACACAGTGCAGAGCATTGTAGCTAGATGGAATAAATATGTAAATATATAAACACCCACAGTATGGAGCATTGCAGCTAGGTGGAATAAATATGCAAGTATATAAACACACACAGTGCGGAGCAATGTAGCTAGATGGAATAATATGTAGATATATAAAAACACAGTGCGGAGCAATGTAGCTAGATGGAATAAATATATAGATATATAAATATAAACACACCCAGTGCAGAGCATTGTAGCTAGATGGAATAAATATGTAAATATATAAACACACACAGTGCAGAGCATTGTTGCTAGGTGGGATGAAACAGCATAACCGTCTATTTAGTTATCCTACATGGTATGATTATGTGCCCATACATATTCTCACCCTCCATAGCGACCGGTATGTTCCTAGTTGTATGCCGGAGAGGACCATTGTGTAAGTCTATTGCATCTTTTGCATTCAAAAAAAAAAAAAAAAAAAAAAAAAAAAAACCTATTAGTTTGTAGTCTAAACTGTCGTGAAAATAAAAAAAAAAATATCTGTAAATATTGTAACAACGTACTGTTATTAATATTTAAATTTCTAAGCACTGCTCCAGCAATAGAAACACAGTATAAAAACCTATTAAAAGAGGATCATTATGACTAAGTGAATAATTAGCTTTAACACAATATAAAAAAAAACATGATAAAATTGTGTGGGAAGATGACATGATAAGCAGCCTGTTGGGAACTCCACTGCTGAAAGCTTAATTATCATGAGTATCACTATAGAAACATTTTAAAGACAAATTTGTCAGTACTGACGTTTCAGGAATGACACTGGTACTTTGCATCCAGATAGATTTTTTTGTGTGAGCTAAGTTAATCCTCATACACAGCATGTGGCGTATAAGAGTGGCACCGACCTCCGTTTCAGTGACCCGAGGCCTCACAGCTACTGTAATCAGTGACGGCTATAGTGGCGGGTTCAGGTCTACTAGTACCTTTGTGTGTCAACGGTCCTTTCTTCTTTCTGTTATGCTGAGCACCACAGAAGGCAGAATGTGTCATTTTTATGGTCTCTGGCATGACCCGGCTGGGGTGCGAGCCCACAACCTCCTGACTGTGGGACGGTTTTCTACCACTATGCTTCCACTCCTATTGTGTGAGATACAGTATGAACATCTCTATGCTTAGGAACATGCTGCTCTTATAAAAGGTTTTGCCCAGGCTTTATTAAAAAAAAAACTTCCAGCCACTGCAACAGTATAGAGTATATGATGGTAACAGAAATGCAATTGTCCAGAAAGTCAGAATAGTAGTAAGGGTATATAAATGCTACTGACCAAACTCCCTGGTGCAGTCATTTCAGCCTATGTGATATATTTGACCAAAGCACAAAGAGTTTCCGAGTCTCCTCAATCTGACCTGTTTTTGCTGTGACACACTGGTAGCTGCAATGCCGGATCAAACAGCCGGGCCCACTCTCTGATTGCTGAAGATTCAATCAAAACTGATTCTCCAGTTATAAAGTGAAACATTCTGCAGCAGCTGTCAGATGACTCACGCCGTCTCTTTGTGCGTTTACATTTATTTTTTCCCCTCCTTTCTCTTTATGATCCCTCTAGACGAGGTCCCTGCATGCATGTCTGTGTTTCTTTGCATTTCCTTCCTCTGCGGCTGAGGGCAACACGTCACAAGCATTTAGTGTGAGTAATGCTCTGGGTAGCGCAAACAGACTGGGGTGAAAAATATATACATATATATGAAAATCGGATGGCAATTAATGGCTATGTGCTTTTAAGTGCAGAGGATAATGATTGTATGTGCATGCAGGCCTCATGCTCTCACTGCCATTAATTTCCGCTCCTTGAATAGGCACCTGCCACCATATTCTCCACAGCCTGCAGTCTTTCATATGTCCTCCCAGCACAAAATTGTTAAATAAGAGAGGCTGATGAGGTGGAATGTAGAAGCAGATTGCAGACAACAGGCTTGGACTGAAGGAGAGAGAAATCATCTTTTTCGCTTCTTTTCTTCCCCCCCCCCCCCATTTTTTCCCCTTGACCAGTTGAAACTGATGTGACAATCGGATCCAGAATTGCTGTGCATTTCCAAGTGGCGGGGATGGGCGCAGGACAGAGAATGGAAAGGAATCGATGTTCAAGTCAGTGGGTCTGTCAGTATTGTGTTTCAGTGCCATTTGAGTGCATGTGGGATGATAGCTGCTGAGATTCATCTCTAGAGTAGCAGATAAAAGGAATGAAGAGATATAGTGTCTTGCAGCCTGGTGAAGAACAGGAGAGAAGATTGCAGTGTGACGGATAGCATGAAGCACATCGGGCACAACATCTTGAAATCATCTTCCAGGCAGCGTGTTGCCTTCAGATAGAGGTTGCTCATGGATTTGTGTGCAGTGTTCTGCAGTCATGCAAATTTCTTGTGACAATGTGGCTTTGGGTTGTCAACAAAGTGTCACATTTCAGCCACTTATTTTCATGTGCTGAAGAGCTGCAAATAAGACGGGAAAACCTTTCTAGTTAGTGCTGTTTTCTTGACGCTATTTTCGACAACTGTTCTCCCACTCACTTCCATCCATCCTCTCTGTTTGGTTGCAGTACTGGTCCGTATTGTGCATTTTCTGGAGATTGTTTTGAATTTTAATATTCTCAGGGACATAAATAGATGTAGCTTTAAAAACCAAAATCATTTGTGTGTTGTTTCACAGCCCCTCAAAAAAGCTGTGGTCTGTCTGAAAGAATTCTCAGCCTTCAAATTAATATTAATGTACCTTTGATCTGATGGGGTAATGGTTTTCTGAGTGAGCCAATCACAAGTCAGGGAGTGAGACTTGTTTGTTTGTGATTTCATAAAGCCCATGAAGTAAAAGCTGCTTGTTTGTTTAAGAGATCAGCCAACTTACTGTAAGTCACTGAGTATTTCTTAGTGACGTGAGGATTTCAGTGTTTTAATTGTATACATCTGACCAATAGATGTTATACGGTACGTTTAAAATCCTGTTGCACAGTCAGGGATCTATTGCTTAAAACTGTCATTAACTGCACTTTTCTCCTACATTTTAACAGCTCACACATGTTTTCACAAAATGTTTGTGACATATTTTGTTCAAATTTTCTTTAATTATTTAATTATTTCAGCAAAATTTGCTTTTTTTTCTTCCTCCCCAGCCTTTCTGATAATGCCTGGTTGCAGTAAATGTCTCTTTAAAACTCTAAGATCACATTAAACTTCACCCTTCCTACATCACTATGGCTAACCTAGCGCTTTAACTAAGATTAGCTGGGGTGGCGAACATGAACCAACTAACGTAAACTTATCTGAAAGAATGAATGAAATAATGCATCACTGGTGGACAGGAGTGTGTACTTTCAGTGGTCGATAGGATATGACTGGCCCCTGGAGTACAGTAAGCACAGAAACATTAGTGAATGAGCCAAGCTAGTTAGCTTCAGCTAGCCGCCTTGGTGGTGCTAATGCTGCTAAAGATCACAGTAAAAATATGACAAAATAGGCCAGAATGATGAGATTTATTATCAAATGTGGAATAGTGAACCAGTTGGAAACAGTGATGTCTGTTTCGTTGACTGAAATCTAAAGAAAATAACATTATAAACAAGAGCTTCCTCATACCGCTGTTAGCTGCTATGCTAACACCTTTGGTTCCCTGCCCATCTATGGGGGGGGGGGGGGGGTGCTGAAAAGTTCATATTGTTCAAATTTGAACAAATGTGGTTTATTTTTCAACATAGTCTCTCCTTCTGTCCACACATTTCTTCCATCGGTGCTGCAGCGCTTGGATGCCTGCAGTTGAAAAATAAACCACATTTGGCCAAATCTGACCACTATGAACTTTTCAGCTCCCACTCATATGTACATGACAGACAGCTGGATTGGCCAATAACAGACCCGTGGGCAGGTTTCAAGGCTGGTGCTGCTTACCTTTTAGTGACGTTTCCCATTTCTTGACTTACAGAGAAATACCCAGAAGAGTCAAAATGGCTTCTTGGAGAGAAAAACAATATAAATGCTACATACTTTTTTTTAAGAAAAGTGAGTGTTTTGATATTTTTTTTCTGATAATCACATGACCAATAGACGCATTTCCAAAGGTTCAAATCTAGAAAAACTCCAGTTTTCAATGACCCCTTTAATAATATACTTATATGTTGGCTAGTTTCTGATCTAGCTTGGAATACTTTATGTGAGATCTGAAAAATATTCACTCCCCTTATGACAACTGTGATGTTAAACTGCGCTTATAAAACTCAGTTAAACCCCATCCAATTTGCTCCAGCTTCCTGTTTAACCTTTCCATTTTAAATAACAGGCCCTTGGCCTTTATTTTCAGTCACGGACATTGAGCGGCCATAAGACAAGACGCTAACCAAAATTAATGGGCCCCCTGGCCTGGACTTTCTCCTGGCTGACCGCTTAACGCTCTAGAGAGCATGGACACAGAGTATAAGGGTGCTAATGGGAATTAGATGGGATGAAGCACCCACCTGACCATTCAATTATGAACAGTAAGATGGTATTGACACATCCCTATGGATAGATAACAAAGATATTTCCTTATAGCGTGGGATATATTGCTCACCCAAATGCTTTCATCATCATAAATGTGCACTTGGGTTGTGCATTTTGTTATCAATAAACCTCCAGATTTTCTTGATGGTTGTAAACGACTACCCCTGTGTGACACGATTTCCTTTGTTCACTTGGCTGCACGTCTTTTTTTTTTTTTTTTACTTTCCCAACCTTAGGGTGTATAGTAGCAAAGTACTTTTCCTTTGTCTTATCAGGAGCTACAATAAAGCCTTCTAGGGGGCACCAATCCTAGATCCCTCATGCTTGTCATCATCAAGCTTTCTCATCAAGCTTTGCACTCTAGTCTGCTGCCTTTTCCCTTCCCTTGTGACAGCATTTTGTTTTCCTGACGAGAAACACAAAGAGGAACATATTGAAAGGAGGGGAGAAACGGAGGCGTCAGTGTACACACATCTCCTGGCTAATAATCCGGCAGAGGAGACAACAGTCATTCATCTGTGCACCGGCACTTTCAGGTTGACTTTTCTGACTGAAGAAGGGGGAATAATTGCGAGCCTCTCATAACTGATGAATGCAGCCGAGACTGTAGTGCCGAGAGCAACCCGACTCTCTCTCTCTCTTTTTTTTAAAGCAGAAGATGAAAAGAGGAAATGCACACAAAGGAGCATTTATGTAACAACACAAGGCGTATGTATCAAATAAGCTGTGTTCCACTTAGCATAGCTCCAAAGCCAGACAAGCAGAATCAATAGGCAGCAGCAATTTTGCCCTCTTGAGGAGAGGAAGCTATGAGCAAACAAACATGCATGGTTTTTAGCTGTGCGTCTCTACAGATTCACTCATCTGTTTTCTCTAAAATATTTGCTATTCATTTCAGACAAGAGTAATCATTTATTTAGTTAGTTTTGCTTTGCAAATACACAGTACATTATACAATTGAAGCACAAAAATTGGTAGAACTAATGAAAAACACATACATTACAAAGTCAAATATGAGGTAAAACTTTGGCATCAATATCCATAAGTTTGATCATCCAACTCGAGCAGAAGTTTAAGACTAAAGCCCTTCCTTTCTTTTACTCCTGTTTGTTTCCTGTCCTCCAATTTCTTGCCCTCTCCCCTCTCTCAACCTTCATTCTCCTTCTCCCCATTTCCACCTTCCTTCCTTGCTTCCATACATGCAGCGGCGCTAGCTAAACTTCTGCCGGCGCTTCATTTGCAACACTATCCCCAGGTCAGCGGGGTGGGTGCGGTACAGAATGTGAAGTAATCTCACTTGCTTGATTCCATCAATCCTCTTTTTCACCCGGGGTTTTGAACACCTCAATCAAACCTCCCCTCAAGGTCGCCTTTGTTGCATGCTTGGCAGATTAAGTCCCCGTCCATGTGCGGTGTGTGCTTTGAACTGGAGACATCACCCAGGGAAAGATAAAGAAAAGAGGAGAGAGGAGAGAAAGGAAGAGACACGGGGAGAGCTAAAAAAGCAGGCAGAGGAGTTGGTAGAGGTTTTTTTTTTTTTTTTTGCTTTATCCTTTGTGGGGGACATTCAGCTTTTAGTTCCACATAAGAATGCCTTTGCTTAGACAAAAATTTACGCAAGGTTAGTAAGTTTTTAAAAAGAGATCCTGCTGTATTTTTAAATTCTAATCACATCTTATTGATGCCAGCATCCATTCAGACTTGTGCAACATCATTTCTGTCAGAGTCATTTCTGTTAGCAGTGGTTTAAACCAATCATCCTGTGCCCTATTGTCAACACTCGAACATTTCAAACCGTTCCATTAAAATCCAAGCCTGTCAGCAGAAGACTACGGTGTATGATGCCAATGATAGCAGCGGGGAAGGAGGATTGGTGGTGTGAATAGCCGGCTGGACGCAATGTTCAATTTATAGCAGTAGTGAGATTTTCATCTATCATCCGCACAATGAAGGAGCAGGAAAAACGGAGCAGGAAGAGAGAGGCGGGCGAACCTTCTTCCCCTCTTCTACCTCATGAACTGAATACCAACCGGAGCTCAGCATGAAGATGAGAGTGTAAAGGCACAAGCTGCTTGTGAATCCGTGCATTGCTTACAGACCTATCAGAGCTGTGGATCTCTTTCTTTGGAACAGTGCATGCGTTCCTCTCCAGCCTCGTTGCCGCTCATCAGCTGGAATACATGACATCTCCCATGTTTGAACCGTGTCCTAATTCTCTTCCCTTGATTTCATCTCCTGTCCGACTCACACAGGCCATGCAAACATATATCACTAAGCGTCACTGATATGCTTGAGGCTCAACAGCATTCATCCTAATATCTCCACGCTATGCAATTTGCAAGAAGAATGAAATGATCTCACCAAGAGAAACCCATCATTTATCAAGCTATTCAACCACACCAGTCATTCCATGCCCCAACTCCCTTTCTGCACCTTCTGTTCTCAACCACACTGAGGTAAAAAGAGCACACGGCAGTTCACACTGTATGTCTGTCATCATCAAATATAAAGTAATGCTCACATACCAATATATTAAAACATCCCATGTTATTCAGCTCCAACAGTCCCAGCTTAGTCTCTCCTTTGGATTTTTTTTTCCATCTGCATGCTTAGATAAATTTTAATTTAGTGGATACTGGTGCTAGCTTTTATTCGAATCCTCCCCTGTCCTGTACATACATCACACACAGCAAGACATATCAGCAATATAATCAGTGGAAAACGCTGCCAGGACCCCCAACCCACCTTGTCTAATTACATGCACTGAAGATCTGTTGCCTAGAAAAGAGTTTGCCTTAAGCCACAATCCCCATGAGGTTGCTTCCGACCTCCCTTCTCCTCCTTTGTGAAATTTTCCATCTTTCTCCACAAGGCCCACTTCCCTCCATCTGTAGCCTCTGGCTCTAGCCATCTATTGCTATGATTCAATTAATTAGTATGTGGCTCATCCAGAGGTTTAAGGCGTAATGATATGTTAGCCCACACCATGGTGAATATCTTAAATTGGTCTAATCCCAACAGGCCAGGGGGGGTGACCTCTTGTTTCCCGCAAAGGGGTCACATTATTAGAGAGCAGCGAGGTGTGTGAAGGGGAATGGGGTGATGCAGAATACATACACGTTGGACTTGTGGGACAGGGGGAATGTGAGAATCAATGAAAGCAATTACCTCATACAATTGAATTTGCTGTGAACTGCACAAAGGACTAAAAACTGATGGATTATACAGAGGTCAGGTAAGCATATACTCTTTGTGAGTAATAAAAGAAAAATCATAGTTAGATTGGAAGGGTACAGTATAACCTACTGGATTATAAAGTCAACTGCTATAGATTTTAGTCTAAGTATAGCAACACACAAATGTCAATGTCCAGACAAGCATTATTAGAGTACAATATTCCTTTCAATTGTGTGTTGTCCAGAAGGCTTTAGAATTAGCAATATCACAGAGACAGCACTTTAATAACTAATGACATACTAACAATAACTCAATATAACTATTCTAACCAAATCCATGGGAAATGTGAAGGAATGATTACCCTTTTAATAAAAAAATAAAACTACTAATAAAAACTCAAACCTCAATTTTATTTCTTAGTTAACCTTCATTTATACAGGGGAGTTCCACTGAGAGCCAACCTCTCTTTTTCAAGGACGCCCTGTTCACACTCACACAGTTACACCAGGAAGCTGCCCAGTCCAACCACAGACTGACCTGTGGCCACTGAGCAGCTCCACTGGAGTAGTTGGGGTTAAGGGCCTTGCTCCAGGGCACCACAGTGGGGTTAAGGAAGGTGGGACAAACACTGCTACGTTATCTGTCCCACCCAGATCTGATCCTGCCGGTCCAGGGACTAAAACACCGACTTTCCGGTCACCAGTCCACATCCCTAACCCTTAGGTCACTACTGCCTCTATCTTGAAATTCAACAAATTTCGGAAAAGCACTTTACTTTAGCTTACTTTCAATATTTTATGAAAGAGTACCATCCATTTCACTATAACAGCATCCACAGAGGAAGAAGCTAAAATACTTATTATTAAAACAGAAAACTAATGAAAATTTTTGAATACATACATGCTTCCATAATACCTGGCAAGTTTTTAATGCTTACTACTGTATATAGTAGTACCACCAGAGTGGTGGCCTAGTGGTAGAGCACCTGCCCCTCAGCCGGGAGGTCATGGGTTCAAGCCCCAGCCGGGTCACACCAAAGACCATATAAAAATGCAACTTCCCACCCTCTAGCTTGATGCTCAGCATAATAGAATGGGGGAAGGAAAAATTGTAACAAATAGAAATTAGCCACTGGCTACAACCTGGCAAGTTTACATTGACTGATATCAATGTTCATCAACTTGTACTGTACTTAAAAGAACAGTAATATGAGGTGGCCAACATGTGTCTGGATTAGTTATCTATGCTAACCCAGCTATCTACTGTATCTTGTTGTTTTTTCCCCTTTTTTAAATTAATTTGCCATATCTCTGACAATAAACTGTATTAACACCTAGTGAGTTTCACCAGTTTGGTGATCTATGACAATTAAGCTCTGCAGTGCTCTCTATAGTAGTTGTATTGTATGAATGAGTAGGAGTATTCAAATTTATAACACAGCAGGCCATATTTTGAAAGTCTATAATAGGTTTTTACACCTTGCATCAGTGCTTTTGTTAGTTTATATTAGTGCATTGTCTGTTTTTTTATGCTTTGCATCTCACCATTTAATTACCAGTACACGGTGCACCCACTTTACGCTGCAAGGAGCGGGCTCATTTAAAAGATATGGAGTAGTGACACAGTCTCATGCACATTTGTATTTTGGTGCATTTTATGACAATGTACTTTTGATCAGGAAAAAGGAGGTTTGCCATCAGAAGCACATTGTTTATGCTATTTCAGCAGCAAAGTTGGGAGTAAGTTACAAAGTACAAAGTAATGCGTTACAGTAACACCACTACTTTTGCAGTAATGTGCTGTGTAACGAAATTACTGTTTAAAAATTCAGTAATGAGTTACAATTACTGAAATTTGATCAGATGCATTACTCGCATTACTCGTTCTATTAATATGGATAGATATTTTTAGCGCAAATAAAATGTCCCTACCATAGCTGGCGCAGCTGTCAGTCTCCTCCGCGGGTCGGTTTCCTGTCCTGCTCCAGTTCACACCGCAGCCCGGTAGGAAGAAATGCCGTGGCGACTTTTCATATCATCATATCAAGCCCTGATCGCCTGTTGTCCGAGCGGTGAGTAGCCTCCAACAGCTCCTACCTCTGTGGTTAAACATGGGTATTTTTTTGAACAAGAAGCTCGCATTTAATGTCCTCATTAAATACATTTAAAGTTTCCTTACACACAGAGAAAAAGTGACTGTGATTTGCTGCAGTAAAGAACAGCTTCTTCTAAGCGGTGAACTTTCATTTATGTGTGCTTTTTGTTTTATTTTATCTCATTCATTTACATGCTGTGGTGATATGCAACTATTTCATGGAAGTAAATCCACTAAATATTCGTTTTTAATGGGCTGGTTCAGGGGTGTCAAACATGGCTTGTGTGCCAAAAACGGCCCACCAGGGGATCCAAAATTTTCTCTGTGAATTTACAGCTTTATTTCTAAATGTCTTACTTTCTACTGATTACAATAGTTTATGTAAATCTGAGACATTTTTTCTCTGTAAGCTGAAACTTTTTTTCCTCATCAGTTTTCCGTTTCTCCTTTTTTTCTGATGAGAACAAGGGGCCCTTGATCTTGCTATGTGTGCACGATGATTTAAGTATGCAATTAAAAGTAGCGTGAAAGTTACTTTTCCAAGTAACTAGTTACTTTAATCATGCAGTAACTCAAAAGTAACTCAGCTGCTTTTGAAAAGAAGTAACTAGTAACTGTAACCAGCTACTATTTTTTTAGTAACTTGCCCAACACAGTCAGCAGCATGTTTTGAAATTGCACAGTTCCTACTGACAGGAGCACATGAGGAAACAGCATGCACTGGGATTTTCAGTTGTAACAGTTATAAGCCAATCACATATCATTAAAATATGATACCACTTAATATTTTTATTCCATCCGCATCTTAATTGTAATTATGGACTTACAGGTGAAGTATAGCCTACAGGCTAGGCATTAATCTATTTTTTTTTAGGGTTTTAGGGCTTGAATGAGCATGGAGTGTGTGGATGTGGTGCATTAAGGAGGCATGGTGAGCTACTGTCAGGATGAAGATTTTAAACTACAAACCTCTCTTCTGTGACAAAGTATTCTCTCCACATACTAATCTATCATGTATTCTTATTTATTTTTATTTTACCTCTATTTATGGCATCACATCACATCACATCATATCATATCTCATATGTTAATGAAATACACACATTCAGTCACTGTTTTCTGTTAAATGAGGACAGTTACATGCAAACTATTTGAAGACACAGAAGACAGTTTTTCACTGCAAAGAGAAAAAAGTGAAATTAAGAACTTAATCCAGCAGATCATCCTCTTTTCGGGAAGTTTCAAACTCATTCACGTCTGTGTGTTGCATCCGTGCAAATTACTTTGAACATTGTTATTGAGCATGGATTCTGTAGGCACTCGTGCACAACAATGGCAAATTATTTGCAAATGTTTGGACCAACAAGGAAGTGAAACTAGACAATTTCCCACAGAAACATTTTTATGTCTTTTAATGCAGTGTGTGTAAATATCTGGTTTCAGTGGTATATACTGGTAATGCATGCCATTACATTTGATGGAAAATACTGTTTGTGATGGGCACCAGATTGTGCAGATAATTATATGCAACACCAGCTGCTAAATCCAAGCATAACAAAAGACATTCCTGTAATGGATGCAATCATTTGTGCATCCAAATGAACTGGACACAAATAGTGGTCAGTTGTACCACAAACAACAATTTATTGCTTCTCTTTTCTACACTCCCCCACCTCTCAAGAGCTCAATGATAAGCAGCCCATCTCAGAGCTGGTTGATGGCCTCTGCCAACAGAAGGTAGGGATCGCTTTTCCTGCGATTAGTTTCATTTACGCAGTTTTTCTGTGCGTGGCAAATTGTTGCTGGTGAAGGAGGGGGGGCGGAAAGATGCTTGGTTGGCGGAAGCTAATTTTCCACTTGAGGAAACTGTCTGCAAAATGATAATCTACGGTTTGTTATGTGAAAATGATGATCTCCCTCAGCCCTGCCGGTAGCTGGGTAATGGCACAGCACTAGGGAGGCTTTCATGCCACAACTGTGCTTTCCCACAACTGGCTTGTTAGCCAGAGAGCCCGAGCTTGTCACTGTGCAGGCAGGCTGAGAATGCAGCATCTGCTACAGACTGGCATGGGAATGCTTTGAAGGTTGCACTGCCGAGGAAAAGAAGCATTGTCTTTTATTATGGGGGAAATGTATGAACTTTTTATTGTATACAGATGCATCTCCATAAATTAGAATGTTGTCAAAATGTTGGTTTATTTCAGAAATTCAATTCAAAAAATTAAATTCATATGTAGATTCATTACACACAGTGATATGTTTCAAGTGTTTATTTCTTTTCAGTTTGATGGTTATGGCTTACAGCTCATGAAAACACCAAATTCAGTTTTAAGAAAATTACAATACTGTAAGAAGTTCAGTATTGCAGAATCATGGGTCACATTTTAATCAGTTAATTCACTTCAAACACCTGCAACCCCCAATTTTTTTGAGAATTGGGGGTTTTCATTAGCTATGAGCCATAGCCATCAAAATTACAAGAAATAAATGCTTGAAAAATATTGCTGTGTGTGTAATAAATCTATATATGAGTTTCATTTTCTGAACTGAATTACTGAAATGGCTCAGGAGGTAGAGCAGGTCGTCCAATAACCAGAGGGTTGGCAGTTTGAATCCCGCTCTCCCCAGCCATCCTGCTGTTGTGTCCCTGGGCAAGACACTTTACCCACCTTGCCTCCAGTGTCTATGACACTGGGTATGAATGTGTATAAATGCTTGGTAGTGGTCAGCGAGGCCATTGGAGCGGATTGGCAGCCACGTTTCCGTCAATCTGCCCCAGGGCAGCTGTGGCTATGACAGTAGCTTACCATTATCAATGTCTGTCTGGAGTGAATGAATAATGGACTCACTGTAAGTGCTTTGAGATGTCACTTGACATGTAAAGGACAATATAAATCTAATCCATTATTACTTGCCCCAACACTCTGATACGACTAGTTAAATTTCATGGACTTCTTTAATGTTTCAGGGAAGTAATTGCTTTTTTTTTAATCTAAACTGTACATTTTCTGGCAGCAATATGAGCATAAGACCCTCCGTTTCCCATTACTGTATGTGATATGATTTCTGTTCCTGTACGTAGCTCATTCAAGTGTTCTTTTGTCAGATGATTTTTGGTTTGAATTCATTGTTTGGTGCTATTAAAATTGGATGTGGTCGTGATTGTTTGAGACTCATGGGTCTGCCTGTGCAGACTTTATTTGGCTTCTGTATGGAGGGGGAACTTGACACAATGGCTCCGCATCACAGTCACAGGTACTGGCTGCAAATGACATCACCAGCAGCACCCTAGATCCAGGAAATAGGGTAACGGACTTTTCTAGATGTAAGTTGTGGCACCTTGTCCGTACAGTATATTAACACAAGTATTGGGACAACCCTCCAAATGAATGGGAACCAATGGACAAAGCAAGGCCAATTAAGCTATAACAGCTTCAACTCTTCTGGAAAGCTTTCCACAGGGTTTAGCAGGGTGGTTGTGGGAAATTTTGACCATTCTTCCAGAAGTGCATTTGTGAGGTGAGGCACTGATGTTGGACGAGAAGGCTTGGCTTGCAGTCTCCGCTCTGATTCATCTCAAAGGTGTTCTGTGCAGATCAGTCAAGTTCCTCCACACCAAACTCACTCATCCACATCTTTATGGATATTGCTTTGTGCACTGGTGCCCAGTCATATGGGCAGTGTAATGTATTTACAGCCTATGATTGTAGCAAAATGCTTTGGCTGGTCAATCAGTTAGACTGTAAAGGGGTACCAGCAACTTCAAGCAGCAGGGTTTCCAAAAGCAGTGCTTTCAAGTGTTGGAAAACAAACAACCCAATGTCTTGCTGAAGCATTCTATTTCATTTCTGTCACCAGCTGCTCTTTCTTGTGCTCATCCCTGTATTTCTTCCCCAAATCCAGATTTCTTATACTGATTTTTTGAGAATTTGCTTTTCTGAGTCTGTAAAACTTTTCCTTTTTTCCCCTCTAATCACAATATCTGTAGTTTAATATTTCATTAATCACATTTTAATCACACATTTTCTATCTGTGATCTGTAAATGAAAAGCTGAATTTCCCATTTAAAATAACCTTTGTCCAGTTCAACTCATGGAGGCCTTTTTTCCCACGTTGTTATTCGTGGCATGTTGCAGTGCTTCCTGATTTCCTGAACTGCAACATGACCAGAAGGTCTTAAGTATGGACAGCCATAAGGGGAAAAAAATAAGTGTCCCCATGCTTGTTAACCATCAAAAAATAGCAGTGTCAAATCAAGTAGTGCATTAACTTATTATCCAATTATCTTTGGCAGCACTGGAAAAAAAAATTGTATCAGATAATGACTACTTTTGGTGTTCTATTTTCAGGGATTTATTAACATCTAAATGCAAACATGTTAAGGTGGTACAGTGTAATCATAACAAATGGGATGTATTTTTTAAACCTGCATTCAATCAGAATGAGAGAGCATGGTTTACTATAAATACATTTTTAGAAGATGTTGTTGAAGCCATAGAAATGATTACACGTTTTACTGTTTGTCTTATGATTTGGCGTTGTATCGCTAAAAAAAAAAAAAAGTAAATAAAAGGTCATCCTTCACTCAGAAGTTATGCAAGTGGCCTTTTGAGAAGCTTTGTTTGGTATGGGGTGTGTTCCTATATGATCTAGTAAAAACTGCACACGGGCTGCTCAGTGAGAGCGAGGCTTCTTGTATTCAGCTCATGTGTGGAGAGGGCAACAATCGACTAATCCCCCACCCACCCACCCACCCAGCAAAGTTTGTCTGTTGATTCAAATCCGCTGAGCTGAACTTTAAGCATCCGAGAGGAGATAAGATGTCAAGATATTGGGGTGTGAGGTTCAAAGTCAAGGAAACAAGTTGAATCTTTTTGTCCCAGCTTATTCCTTTAATTGTGTGAAAATTCCAACCTTTCTACTTGTTGATCTGAAGAAGGTATTTGGATTTGTTCACATCTAAATATAAACTGTCCGTCCCCTCTTCCCCTTTATTCTCCCTCAAGACTATCATGGATGATGAATCCACCAGCCTGCTCAGCTGGTGTGTCAGCGCGCCGCTAAACAGGCACAGATACACAGAGAAAACCCACACATACAGGAGAAATTAATTAACCACAACATAAATGGCTTGATATGAGATATGTTTTCATCTTGACTGAATTCCCCACCCCTCCTGGAAAAGCATCCGTTAGTCACTGAAGTATCTCACCATTCACGAGGCCACGTTTTATCCGGCATATAATTTTTCCTCATTTAGCACTGAGTCCACGAGTGCCTCCCTTCTGCTGGAAATTAATTACTTGAGCTGACTTAATGTGGAGCTATTGAATGAGACAAAGAGCAGAGGTCTTCCACTCACTCTGTTTTTGACTTGATACGAGTCTATAAGTGAATTCACATAAAAAAAAAACAAAAGGGGAATAAAACGCCATTGTAATTTAGTGTGATTCAGTTAAGGGTTTAATTGCATCATATTACAGTTTTTATTTCTCAAACTGACGACCTACTTAACCCTTACATACTGCTCATATTTTATGCCTTCACAGTATGGTCTTGGTTAATTTTGACCCGGACCAATAATTGAATCACCGTAAGTGTCTATACCAAATTTTGAACTACTGATCTATTCAGAATGTCTAAATAGCCTATCTCACATTAATAAATGTATTATTAATCCTTAGAAAATGTTTCAGAGAGCACGGAGAGTTTATTTTTTTAAGTTTTACACTGATTTTTGGAGAACAACATCTATCACAGTATCCTGTTTTATAAAAGACAAAACTATAAAACCTATAATATTTAAATATATTTTACGGAGTTTAAAAATGAAATGAACATTCTGAAACTGTTGGACTTTATAATATAACCATGTTTAACCACTGCATCTATTAAACAGTGCTCACTGCTATATCATAAGAAATCATAATTATCAATATTAATTCAACATTTACTACTTAGAACACAAAACACTACAATAAAATCCTTATTTCAAACTAGTCTCTGTATTCAAAGCAGTTGTAGGAAACTCTGTGTGAGTGAAACTTGCATGTGTCTTTCTCACATTTGCAGCAGGTTGTCTCTGTTTTGCAGTCCTTCTTTGCAGGGCAGAAGTTGCATCTCCTTCTCTTCCGGCCCCTTCCATTGGCTTCTTGTGTGACTTTTTGATCAAGGCCACATTATCTTTGAGCAGCACAGTGGTCCAGTGGTCAGCACTGTTGGCTCACAGCTAGAAGGTTCCAGGTTCAAATCCCCAGGCTGGCAGTAGTAGGAGCCTTCCTGTGTGGAGTTTGCATGTTCTCCCTGTGCTGTGTGGTTGACATGGTTTTATGACCCAGTGACCACACACAGACTCAAGAATAGATTCAATTAGATTTATTAATGTAATGTGTGTGTGAATGTGTGCGTTTGAGTGTGTACAGGAACAGCAGGGGACAGAGCAGGACACTGTTCGGCCTGGCAGCCCTGAAAACACACAGAAGCGTGACAGCGGAGGAGACCATTGGTGATGGATGATTAGTCAGAGGCTTACTGGGTGTGCAGATGGTGGGAGGCTCAGGTTCAGCTCGGCGGCTGCGGCCAGGGAGACAGTGTCCGCTGTCGGGTGTTGTAGCTCCTGCTGGGGTGTTGATGTGGAGGAGTGGTGTGCTGGGAGAGGGGATAGGAGTCCGCCACCACAGAGGAGGAAAGGATCCGTCACCAAGGCGCTCCACCTGTGCACAGGGGACTGGAAGACAAGGTGAGTTTGAGGAATGGTAGCTTACATGAGCTGTGGACCATGTCCCTCAGGCGTTGGGACAGCAGGCTTGGGTAGCAAAGGATGGTAGACTCTGGCAAGGGTGAGAGGATTGATGGATGAAGCTCCGCTGGAGCGCAGTGAGACATCGCCGCCCAGAAGCCTGGGCAGAGCCGTCTAAATAGGCCCAGTCCTGATGGGAAGCAGGTGTGCGCCCAGCTGCTGGCAATCAATCATGGAGCAGACCATGACAGTACTCCCGCCACATGGAACGCCTCTTGGCGGTCGTTCCAGCCTATCTGGATGCGTCCGGTGAAAGTCCCTGATGAGGTCCTTATCCAGGATGAAGGAAGGACGCACACAGGATCTCCATTCCGGTCCGTAACCCTCCCAGTCCACCAGGTACTGCAGGCTGTGACCCCAGCGACAGATATCCAGGATGGCGGTGACCTTCCACTCCGGGTCGCTGTCGATCACCATCGGCGGAGGTGGAGACCTGGGAGGAGGACACAGAGGGCTGGAACAAAAAGGTTTAATCTGAGAGACATGGAAGGTGGGACAGATGCGGGGGCGGGAGGGGGACAGCCAGGCATACAGATACTGGGTTGACAATACGGGAGATGGCGAAAGGTCCAATAAAGCGCTGAGCCATCTTCCTGGGTTCAGCCTTCAAATTGATATTCTTGGTAGATAACCAAACCTGCTGACCCACCTGGTAAGAAGGCGCCGGAGTCCTACAGCGGTTGACAACTGAGGAGTTATGTTCCACCGTGCGTCGTAGTGCGGCTCGGGTCGCCCTCCACAGCCGACGACAGCGCTTAAGGTGAGCCCTGACAGATGGTACGGCGATCTCAGCCTCCTCCTCAGGGAACAATGGAGGAATATAACCCAGAGATGCCTGGAAAGGGGTCATACCAATGGCTGAAGATACTGTAGAATTGTGGGCATACTCGATCCTGGGCAGGTGCGAACTCCACGATGCAGGATTGGTGGTGGCCACACACCGCAGAGCCGCCTCCATCTCCTGATTGGCTCTCTGACAGTGACCGTTGGACTGGGGTTGATAACCAGATGACAGGCTTACCGTAGCCCCAAGGGCGTTGCAAAACGTCTTCCACACCTGGGATGTAAACTGGGGCCCCGGTCTGAAACGATGTCCAGGGGAATCCCGTGTAGTCTCACCACGTGCTACACATGCAGGTCTGCTGTCTCCTTAGCCGAAGGCAATCCCTGTAGAGGAACAAAATGAGCAGTTTTGGAGAACTTGTCGACTATGGTGAGCACTACGGTGTGACCGTTAGAGGAAGGAAGGTCGGTCACGAAGTCCAACGTGAAGTCCACGAGCTCCTCAGTGCACTTTCTCCCTGGATGACAGGCCAACCTGGAAGCATGAGCCCAATGAATGACCCCCCCCCCCCCCGGATGGCCGAAGGAACAAACAGCTTACCCGCCGGTCCTCCGCCTGGGTCCGATTCAGACTCCTGAGCCCTCAAGACCTTCACCTTGATGCCCTAGGAGAGGGCACCCACGACACAGGAAGAAGGCAGGATGGGGTGGTCGTCAGGATCTGAGACATCAGTGGCAAATTGCCTGGATAGGGTGTCCAGCTTATTGTTCTTGGACCCGGGACGGTACGTGATGGTGAAGTCAAACTGCCCAAAGAACAAGGACCAGCGGGCCTGACGGGCATTCAGGCTCTTAGCCATCCGGAGGTATTCCAGATTCCTGTGGTCCGTCCAGACCACAAACGGCTGCGAGGCCCCATCCAGCCAATGGCGCCACTCCTCCAGCACAAGTTTGACTGCCAGAAGCTCCCTGTCGCCGATGCTGTAGTTAAGTTCCGCCGGCGACAGCCGCTTGGAGAAGAAGGCACAAAGTCGGACCTTGCCATCCGCCGGGGAGTGCTGGGACAGGACAGCCCCTACCCCTGAGTCCGAGGCGTCCACCTTCACCAAACACTGCAGGGCCGGATCCACCTGAACCAGGATGGGGAAATAGGAAAATCTCTCCTTGAGAGCTGAAAAAGCCATAGCCGCCTCCTCCGACCACAGGAAGGGCACCTTGGATGAGGTAAGGCGTGTCAAGGGGAGTGCCATCGTGCTATAACCCTTAATGAAGCGGCGATAGAAATTTGCAAACCCAAGAAACTGCTGGAGTGGCTTCCGGAATGAGGGAGTCAGCCACTCCACTACCGCCTTGATCTTGCCAGGATCCGGGATTATCTCTTTGTGGGAGACGATGAACCCCCAGAAAGGACGTCTTGGAGGTGTGGAACTCGCACTTCTCAGCTTTAACATACAGCTTATTCTCCAACAACCACTGCAGGACTCGCCGCACATGCACCCGGTGTTCTTCCAAGGACTGAGAGAAGATCAAAATGTCATCAAGGTATACAAATACAAACACACCCAGAAAGTCCCTTAACACATCATTAATAAGACGCTGGAATACCGCAGGGGCATTGGTCAGACCAAAGGGCATTACCAGATATTCAAAGTGGCCACTGGGGGTCCGGAACCCCGTCTTCCATTCATCGCCTTCTTTGATCCGCACCAGGTGGTAAGCGTTGCGGAGATCCAGCTTGGTAAACCAAGATGCCCCCCAGAGGGAGTCAAAGGCTGTGTTGAGCAAGGGAAGGGTATATTTATCCTTAATAGTGATGTTATTTAACTCCCTAAAGTCAATACATGACCTCAGAGACCCGTCCTTCTTGCCAACAAAGAAAAATCCCGCCCCCTCCGCTGAAGAAGACGGTCGAATTATGCCAGAACTCAAGGATTCCTTGATATAGGCCTCCATGGCCTCCTGCTCTGGAGGTGACAGGCTGTACAAACGGCTCGACGGTAGCGGGGCTCCAGGACGGAGATTTATGGTACAATCATACGGGCGGTGGGGGGGGGGCACAGGGCCTGGGTCTTACTGAAAGCGGCTCCGAGGTCATGGTATTCTGGAGGAACTTTAAAGAGATCAGGAGATGAGGCGATGGGAGCCTCCAAGGGCATGGACGGCGAGCAAGCGGCCGATTGGAGACAGGCATCGTGACAAAACGAACTCCAGGACAAGATACTCCCAGTACGGCAATCAATTGATGGATTGTGGAGGCGTAGCCAGGAGAAGCCAAGGATGACTGGGGACGTGGACACCGGTAGAACGAGGAATTGCAGCTCCTCACGACGATTACCAGAAATGATAACCGGGACAGGGGCTGTCTGCTGAGACCACGGCCATAGGAGCTTTGGATAAGGCCATACGCCGCAAAGGGGACTCGAGAGGATGGCAAGGTAAATCCAACTGGGTTACCAGGTCCTGAGAAATAAAACTCTGCTCTGCTCCTGAGTCAACCAAAGCCTGTGTGAAAATCTCCTTATGTTTGTGTATAAAACGGATGGGGAGTTGAAAGCTAAATAAGGGATTAGACTGGGGTGAGTCCTTGAGTCAACCTACCGTGACACACCGGCTCCCCCTATTGGGCCGAAGATGACAAGAAACTACCTTGTGCTCCTCACTCCCGCAATATACAGTAGACACAGCCCCAACTCTTGGCGGCGCTGTTTCTCCGCCGGAGACAACCTAGATCTCCCTACCACTGTTGGTCCCGGGGTCTCAGGAGAGTTAATAATAATAATAATAATAATAATAATAATAATAATAATAATAATAATAAGTTTATTTAAAGAGCACCTTTCACAGACAGAGTCACAAAGTGCTTAACATGGTACAAAACAAAATAAAAACACAGGCACATAAAACAGCAAAAAAAACAAACAAAAAAAAAAGTAGACAGTAAAAGCACATAAAAATACAATCGGCACATAGTTAAAAAGCCAGGCTAAAAATGTGGGTCTTTAGTTGCTTCTTAAATACACCAATGGAAGGTGCAGATCTAAGTTCAAAAGGCAAGGAGTTCCACAGTCTGGGAGCAACAGCAGCAAAGGCTCTATCGCCTTTGGTTCTGAGCCTAGTACTAGGGACTACCAATAGATTCTGATGAGAAGACCTGAGAGACCTACAGGGCTGGTATAGAGAGAGCAGGTCACTAATATAAAAAGGTGCCTCTTCATGAATGGCTTTGTAAGTAAGAACGAGAACTTTAAAATCAATTCTATAATTTACAGGAAGCCAATGCTAGGAGGCCAAAACAGGAGTGATATGACAGAATCTACTGGACCTAGTTAGTAATCTTGCAGCAGCGTTCTGGACTAACTGTAGGCGGTGTAAAGAGGATTTGCTAAGACATGTAAAAAGAGCATTACAGTAGTCCAAACGTGAAGAAACAAAGGCATGAATAATGATTTCTAACTGAGTGTAGGAAAGCAATGACCTAATTTTAGATATATTCCTAAGGTGGAAAAAACAACTCCGGTTCAGGGATTTGACATGCTGATCAAAACTCATCGATTGATCGAAAATAACACCAAGATTTTTTAGTTTAGACCGTACGTTAGCGCTTAATGAACCAATGCTATTAACCAACTTAGGAATTAGATTATCAGGTGCTACAATAAGGACTTCAGTTTTATCAGCATTAAGTTGCAAAAAGTTACTAGAGTTGGAGGAAGGATGGACCAATAGGAACGACCGAGGGGCGTGACAAACCTGGGCTCCCGAACGACCAGAAGCTCACCGCTCAGCGGCTCTCAGCAGCTCTCTCCCTCAGCCTATTATCTATGTTGATGGCTAGGGAGATTAGCTCGGATAACCTGCTGGGCTTTTCTAGCAGCGCTAGCTCGTCCCGAAGCTCAGAGCTGAGGCTTTTTATAAAGATGCTGCATAAAGAAGCGTCCTCCCACCCCACTTCAGCGGCCAACACCCGGAAGTCAATAGCGTAATCGGCCATGGCTTGGGAACCCTGCCTCAGATTCAGCAACCGAGAGGTGAGTACGCTTTCGCAATCTGAGTGACCGAACATTTCATAAAACTCAGCAATGAACTGACTGAGAGTCAAGCTGACATAACTAGTCCTGGCCATAACCGCATAGGCCCAAGCTAGCGCTCACCCTTCCAGTAAGTTAATCGTATACCCGATCTTACTGTGGTCTGAATTAAAATCCTCGGGCACCCGCTGGAAAACCACCTTGCACTGCATAACAAAGCGCCTAGCCTCCCCTAACTTACCTCTAAAACAATTGGGAGTTGGAACGGGGGTTAGTCGAGCAGGCGGTTCTAACTTAAGCTGGTTAGCTGGGTGGCTAGCAGGAGTTGAGGAGCTTAAAGAAATAGCTAGGGCTGGGGGAAAGGACTGATACTCGGTTAGCTGGTCCAACCGATCTGTAACACGGGCTAACTGGGCTAATGTGGATTGTTGCTGATAAACCAACTGATCTATTCCAGTCTCCGTTAGATGTATTCGGCACACCAAAACGCTGTCAGCTGGGTCATTTGGGCGGAGATGTACTGACATGGTTTTATGACCCAGTGACCACACACACTCAAGAATAGATTCAATTAGATTTATTAATGTAACGTGTGTGTGAATGCATGCATGTGAGTGTGTACAGGAACAGCAGGGGACAGAGCAGGAGCAGGAAAGGATCCGTCGCCAAGGCGCTCCACCTGTGCACAGGGGACTGGAAGATAAGGTGAGTTTGAGGAATGGTAGCTTACATGAGCTGTGGACCATGTCCCTCAGGCGTTAGGACAGCAGGCTTGGGTAGCAAAGGATGGTAGACTCTGGCAAGGATGAGAGGATTGACAGATGAAGCTCCTCTGGAACACAGTGAGACATCTCCGCCCAAAAGCCTGGGCAGAGCGGTCTAAATGGGCCCAGTCCTGATGGGAAGCAGGTGTGCGCCCAGCTGCTGGCAATCAATCACGGAGCAGACCATGACAGTGGGTTTACTCCGCGGGCCCTGGTTTCCTCTCACAATCCAAAGACATGCATGTTAGGTTAATTGATGACTCTAAATTGTCCCTAGGTATCTGTCTCTGACAGGCCCTTAGAATAGAGGGTTAGTATTGCTACTAATGAAGTGCTTTGAGTGGCCTTTGTGACTAGGAAAAGTGCTTTTTAAGAGCAAGTCCTTATCCCTCAGATTGCTGAAGCTGCTGCATGGGGAAGGTGTCGCTTTTGCATACATGGAGTCTCAAGAGTCTCTCCAAGAACCTCCTCCAGTTTTATTACATTGCAGGTGCAGAGCTTGTGTCTGTGTCAAGACACCCTCTGACCTCTGGATGACTTCTGTTCCTTATGTGCACCATCTATGATCACTGAGCTGTCTTATTACTTCACTATTTTGAGATTCACCCATGCCTCTTCAAAGACCAGCAGGTGTCTGATTCTGTGGGAGCCTGGGCAAATGTGGTGGAAATACAGATAGTTCTGGTGACAGTGTCAAGGTCCCCCTTGAACTTTGTCACCACTGCCCCCGTAAAGCTGCGTGTCCACCAAACGCATTTTTCTTTCTGCTGGGGGCAACTATGTTCTATTCATTCTCTATGTAGTCCAGCATATAAAGTGCTGAGCACCCTCGATGCTAAAACGCTCTCAGCTGGTGACTGGGTACCGACAGCTGAAAAAAGTACAACTTTTTAGAGTACAGCTGCACCCACTAATGTCAAACCTTTCTAACCAGCCAATCAGAGTTAAGGAAGGGCGGGACATAGGTTGCCGGTACATGAAGAAGCCAACGGTAAGATGGCAGGGTAGAGCTTGATCTTTGCTGCATCAAACATCCTGGTACTCTTTGATCTGACACTAACAGGATATTATGATCAAAATTTGAAAGCCAACACTTGGAGGAATGTGTCCACATCTGTTGGCATGTCAGGTGAGTGTTGGTGCCTTTTGTCACAGTCATATTTCTGACAAGTTTGTTGCGGTTGGTAAGACAGTTAACTGATACTATGTGAATTTGTAGTTGGTAACTGCAAAAAAATGGAAATACTTCCAATGTGAAATGTGATCATATACCGACAGTCATTAATGAGTTTAGGAAACGGTGTGTTGAGCATATCTCAGTGCGAGTTTTATGAAAATAGATGTAAAAATCAACAAAATTTTGGCTAGACTACTTAACAGTGGTGTGAAAAAGTGTTTGCCCCTTCCTGATTTCTCATTTTTTTGTATGTTTGTCACACTTAAATGTTTCAGTTGATCAAGCAAATTATGAGACAAAAATAACACAAGTAAACACAAAATGCAGTTTTTAAATGAAGGTGTTTATTATTAAGGGTAAAAAAAAAAAAATCCAAACCTACATGGCCCTGTGTAAAAAAAAGTGATTGCCCTCCCTGTTAAAACATAAATTAACTGTGGTTTATCACATCCTTAGAAAGCTGAGTTCAATTTCTCTACCCACAACCAGGCCTGATTACTGCCACACCTGTTCTCAATCAAGAAAATACTTAAATAGGACCTGCCTGACAAAGTGAAGTAGACCAAAATATGCTCAAAAGTTAGACATTATGCTGTTATCCAAAGAAATTCAGGAACAAATGAGAAATAAAGTAATTGAGATCTATCAGTCTGGAAAAGGTTATAAATCCATTTCTAAAGCTTTGGGACTCCAGCGAACCACAGTGAGAGCAATTATCCACAAATGGGGAAAACATGGAAGAGGGTGAACCTTTCCAGGAGTGGCTGGCCGACCAAAATTACCCCAAGAGCGCAGCGACGACTCGTCCAAGAGATCACAAAAGACCTCACAACAACATCCAAAGAACTGCAGGCCTAACTTGCCTCAGTTAAGGTCAGTGTTCATGACTCCACCATAAGAAAGAGACTGGGAAAAAATGGCCTGCATGGCAGAGTTCCAAGACGACAACCACTGCTGAGCAAAAACAACATAAAAGCTCATCTCAGTTTTGCCAGAAAACATCTTGATGATCCCCAAGACTTTTGGGAAAATACTCTGTGGACTGGCGAGACAAAAGTTGAACTTTTTGGAAGGTGTGTGTCCCATTACATCTTCTGCAAAAGTAACACAGCATTTCAGAAAAGGAACATCATACCAACAGTAAAATATGGTGGTGGTAGTGTAATGGTCTGGAGCTGTTTTGCTACTTCAGGACCTGGAAGACTTTCTGTGGTAAATGGAACCATGAATTCTGTTGTCTACCAAAAAATCCTGAAGGAGAATGTCCGGCCATCTGTTCGTGACCTCAAGCTGAAGCGCACTTGGGTTCTGCAGCAGGACAATGATCCAAAACACACCAGCAAGTCCACCTCTGAATAGCTTAAGAAAACAAAATGAAGACTTTGGAGTAGCCTAGTCAAAGTCCTGACCTGAATCAGATCGAGATGCAGTGGCATAACCTTAAAAAGGTGGTTCACGCTTGAAAATCCTCAAATGTGGCTGAATTACAACAATTCTGCAAAGATGAGTGGGCCAAAACTCCTCCATCGCACTGTAAAATACTCATTGCCAGTTATCACAAACACCTGATTGCAGTTATTGCTGCTAAGGGTGGTCCAACCAGTTATTGGGTTTAGGGGTGCAGTCACGTTTTCACATAGGGCCATGCAGGTTTGGATTTTTTTCCCCCTTAATAACAAACACCTTCATTTAAAAACTGCATTTTGTGTTTACTTGTGTTATTTTTGTCTAATATTTAAATTTGTTTGATGATCTGAAACATTTAAGTGTGACATACAAAAAATGAGAAATCAGGAAGGGGGCAAACACTTTTTCACACCACTGTACCTCAGAAGGGTTCTCTGTAATTAGTCTGCATCCGAGAAACTGAAGGACAAATCTTCTCCAAAACCAGTTTAAACTGACTCCTAGTCAATCTAAAATACTCCTTGAAATGGGCACCATCAAGGCACAACTCCTGTACAAATCGGTGCTACTCTCCCAGCTGTTTCCTCACCCAGATTAATGTCATGACTCATGTTTTCTTTTCCGTGTCATATTTTGCATCCAGAGCTGCTGCCAGTGCCAGAATGCGTTTCCTGTCCATCGTTATTTAGAGACTGCTATTAAAAAAATAAGTATGGGAAAAGCGAAAATGCTGAGCTGTGACTGACAAGCTGTTGCTAGGATACAGGGCACAGACTTTTACAGACACAAGCACTGTAAAAAAGAGGTTCAGGGCGGTCTGGCAACAAAAAATGCATTTGGTGGACTCGCAGCCTAAAAAATACACACAAAAAAGGGCCTGTACAATGTCACACTTTCAAGATTCCCTAAAACCATAGTTTTCCTTGATTTGACCTCCAACTGGCATCCATCTCAATAAATCTGAGCCAAAACAGCCTCAGTGTACAAATATTTGTAGCACCTGTACACAAATAGAACATTTTAAAATATTTTCATTTTTGCGTAATTTGTGTCACTTTACTGCTGTCAAATGTCAAAACGTGTCAAATTTGACCCAAACAGTCTGTAAGGGTTAAAAAAATCTAATTGATTTTACACCATGATTGTTTTTTTTTTTGCCAGCCATGCTATTTGCCTTCCTGTTTATCTATTTAAAAGCAGGTTACAGGGTCATGGCTTTTAAACGTCTTGCTATTAAGTTTACCCCTCGTGCACGTTCGCACTCACGCACACACACAGCCACGCTGATTGACTCGGAGTGCTCCGTCTAGTTTTTATCCGAGCGCGGGCCGACTTTATCATTTCCCTGTTCAATAATCCATCAACATTTACATTCCATTAATCATCCCACAGTCTGAGTTGGAGGAGCGCTCCTGGAAGGGCCCCCTGGGCAGTGCACAGGCCCTCCCTCATTAGTGGTGATCACGTGACTTACAGCTTAAGATGCTATTGACATAAGGAGCTCGATCAATGTGCTAAAATGCACCAAATGACGTGTGATTTTGTGCTTGCCAGCAAGTAGAGAGGAAGGGGGTACTGTATGTGTTAATGTGCACCCACTGGCATAAATCATGGATGGGGCGGGGGAGGTATGCCCCCCCCCCCAACCTGGAAAAAACAGTGAATTGTCCCCCAGTATCATAAACCTTAAGATATCATGCTATATAACTGAATAAAATAGCTTTGAAGCACCAAGCATATTTTTTTAGTTGAGAAATTTTAACTTTTTTCTTGTAAAAATACAATATCGTTCTAGGTTTTTTTCGTGTAGATTTGCAACTATCATTCTCATTAATTTGCAACATTTTTTTTTTTTTGTAAATTTGCAATTTTTTTTGGGGGGGGGGTAATTTTGTAGCATTTTGTTCATGTAAATTTGTACATTTCGCATAAATTTGGAACAGTGGTTAGCACAGTGGCAGCACAGTAAGAAGGTCACGGGTTCAGTCCCACCCCCTGACCATCAGTGACCCTTCTGTGTGGAGTCTTGCATGTTCTCCCCGTGTCTGCGTGGGTTCACCCCGGGTACTCCGGTTTCCTCCCACAGGCCAAAGACATGCAAGCTAGGTTAATTGGAGACTCTAAAGTGGCCCTAGGTGTGAATAGGGAAGGGACTGGCGCTGGACCCTCTGGGGATTAATAAAGTATGCAAAATACAAAAAAATAAAATAAATGTGACTTTTTTCTTGTAAATTTTTAATTTATTTTCTTATTAATTTGCAACATTTTTCTCATGAATGGATGACTTCTTGTAAATTTATAATTTCTTTTGGTAATTTTGTATATTTTCTTCTTGTAAATTTGAAAAATTGCAGTTTAATTTGCAATGTTGCTTTCATAAATTTGACTTCTTGTAAATTTGCAAAATCTCTCTCAGAAAGGTGCAGTATTCTCATAAATGTGTGACTTTTTTCTTGTAAATTTGCACCTTACTTGTCATAAATATAAAACTTTTTTGCAGTGTGTTTCTAGGATTTTTCTTGAAGATTTGCAACTTTTATTCTCATTATTTTTTCTGATAAATTTGCAACGTTTTGGGGAATTTTGTAGCTTTTTGCCCTTGTAAAATTAGCATTTTTTTTTTCATAAAATACAATGTTCCAAAATTTGCAGTTTTATTTCTCATTAATTAGCAACATTTTTCTGGTAAATTTGCAGGTTGGTTTTTTTTTGCATATTTGTAGCTTTTTTCTTGTAAAGTTGCAGTTTTTGCATAAACTTACAATGTTGCTTTCATAAATTTGTAATAATTTTCTTGTAAATTTGCAGCTTTATTGCTCATAAATCTGCAACTTTTTCTCATAAATATGACTTTCTTGTAAGTTTACAAAAATTTTCTCATAAATTTGACTTTTTTCTTGTAAATTTGCAGCCTTATTTCTCATAAATATGCAACTTTTTATAGTGTTTCTTGTTTTTTTTCTTTTCTTTCTCGTAGATTTGCAAATTTATTTCTCAATATATATTTCTGGTAAATTTGCAACTCTTAACTTTAATCTTTTAATTTTTTAGCATTTTTCCTTGTAAATCTTTTGTTTTTTCCATAAAATTGCAGTGTTGTTCTCATAACTTTATTCTGGTAAATTTTCAGGTTTATTTTTAATAAATTTGCAATGTTTTTCTCATAAATTTGTAACTTTTTTTCATAAATTTGGGACTTCTTACTTGTAATTTTCCACCACTTATATACGTATATGCTTGTTAAAATTTTCATTCTATGTAATGGTTAAATTTTTATGTTCACCTGACCCAGTGATCTTTGGTGCCATGGGAAATTGTCTAATTTCACGTAAGTGGTCCAAAACATTGCTAATAATTTGCCATTGTTGTGCACTGGTGTCTGTAGTGGCTCTTCCATGTCAGTGGGTGGCAGTATGAATGCAATCTTTCTTTTTCTTCTTCTTCTTCTTCTGGAAAATAGAGAGGCAGAGTTACCTTCATAACTTCTGCAGCTGCTTTGCTGTGGAAATCTCCCAAAAAACACCATCATGTTTGAGTTCACAACATTATCCGAAGGGGAACTCAGTTGGGAAAATGTCACTACCTCCTTCAGAAACTGTGTCTAGATGTTGGCTGTTTCCAGCACTAAACAACTAGTGGATACAAACTGTCAGGACGTTCCACTTGTCCATCAGTATGGGGGGCGGCAGTGGTGCAGCTGTAGTGTAACCGACTACTGATCGGAGGGTCATGGGTTCAATTCCCGCTCTGTCTGCTGTCTGCTTGTCGAAGTGTCCTTGAGCAAGACAGTGAACCCCGAGTAGCTCCTGGTTAGCACCTGTGTGTATGGCAGCTCTGCCGCCATCAGTGTGTGAATGGGTGGATTGCAGGATCTGTAAAGCACTTTGGTCATCCTAGATGAGAAGAAAAGTGCTATATAAGTGAACACCATTTAAACTAATTTATTCTCCTGTTAACAATGGAATATCAATGCTGATTGGCTATCATGACCAAGCATCAAGTCTTAACGTTTGTTGAACAAAATCCAACTCACACAAACATGAATTCATGTGTATCACGTTGCCAGGAGCAAATGCATTTGTCTGTGTCTTTCCATTGACTTTGTATGTTATTGTGTCGTGTTTCACATGGAGTATTAACAAATTACAAGACTAAATTTTAATTAGATTATGTCACAATAGGCCACAATGTGTGATTTTATAACACTTTTGGTTGGTGGAATGCTGCAGGATTTTTTTTCCATGTAAAGTGTGCCATGGCTCAAAAAGTTTGAAAAATACTAATCTGTTCAACACAGTGAGATTTTTGTTGAATGGGGATTTTTTTTTCTTTTTTTTAATTTTTAGGGCTTTGAGCTCTTCCCCCAACATAGGCCCCCAAATACAATCTTACATAGGAACCCCAAAAAGCTAGAAATGACCCTGACTACAAAAACAGTTATAGTGTTCACCCCAGTATTCACTCTGGAGAAAATCTTGTTTATTGCACCGCCAACAGTGACATGAACTATCCCCCATGCATGTCCCACTCAATGTTAAACATCAGAATCAGAGATTCACAGAGAAGAATGCAGAAGGAGAATAAAAGGGCGGGGAGAAGCAGTGCCGAAGGCTTCAACTGAAAGTGCTTTACATGGGACAACCAGCTCAGTAACCATGACTGCTCAGCCACAGGGTGTCAGGTCCCCCATCTATGCAGCACAATCACATGTTCACGTAGACAATCAAGCATACACAAAGCATGCATCCACATTGGCCTGCAGTGTTGTGAAACTGTAATGTCACTAAGCTGCAGTGGCATTGCAGTAGGGGGTGCTAGTGAGCTGGTAAATCATGATACAACCCCTACTAGCCTCTGTGTGAGACTTGGAAATACACACTCACACACAGTCACAACTCACTGTATGCAGCTCATATGCTCAGACATGGACAAGTATCACCATCACCCCCCCCCCCCCCAAACACAAACACATACACGGATAAGCATGCCCAAATGACTCTAATCTTCTGTGTTGGTCCATAGAATAACATTTGTAGGAGATTAATTCCCTGCTGTTAAATTCATGAGACACGCAGTTTCTAAAAAGTACAGAGTGACAAAGCCGCACATTCAGTGGAAGACAAACAACAAAATGACGGATCATAAATGCTTTTTGTTTCGCTCTGCCATGTGATGCTCAGGGAAATTGAATCCACTTTAAAAAAGCCATAAATCAATGGGAAGATATTGATGTGCTCTGCGGCTGTATCCAGTTGTTTGGTTACATTTTTACCTTTTTTTTCTTTGTGGAGGGATTAAACTGAAGGAAAATGAAATGAACAGAAATGCTAACTTTAAAGAGAGAGTAGAAAATTCCACTTTTGAGTAATACTATACTCAGGTTAATTAGTCATTTTCTGACACAGCTTCCTGTTCTTATAAGCCAGTGTGTACGGTTTAAACATGGAATACTGTATTCTCTTCTAACAGTTTTAGAATAAATGTCTCATAACTTGTATAACTACAACTAAATGAGGTAAAAAAAAATGTTATTAAATATGCCACAAAAATAAACTGAATTTAGGCACCAACTTTGTAAAAACTTTATATGTATAGATTTATAAATTTTTAATGTACTGCACTGGTTAAAATGCTAAAGTTGGATGAAGGATAGAGTGTCATTGCAAAAGAATGAACACATAAATTTATGTATATACAGTATAAATGAAATGTGAATATATTTGAAATGAGTAAAAATTAATACTAAAAAGCTATTATCACTCAAAAAAAAAAAAATTAAAGTTACTGAAATATGTGTCAGTTTGGGCTTTCTTTAAAGGTTGACTATGTAGAAATTGCAGGTGATTAATGGCAATACCAGATGGCAGTAATGACCCTTCATCCACTAGGCCGAAGCAAATTTGATAAAGTTTTTTTCACTGACCCATGATGATTTCACTCTTTGGAGTTTGTCTACTCCAGGTGAACTGGTAATTGATTGGTGTCATTGCATGTTCTGCCCTACTCTAGAAATTAACATAATTAGGTTACTTTATCAGTCCGCCAAGGTCTCCGCCTTTGACTGCCACCTAATCCACATAGCACCGGACTTCCATGATCCCTCCTGCAGGTGGTGAACCTACTGGAGGGCGGACCCATGTAACTCCTTCGGGCTGAGCCCGGCCGGGTCCCATGGGTGGAAACCCGGCCACCAGACGCTAGCCTTCGAGCCCCTCCCCCAGGCCTGGCTCCAGGGTGGGGCCCCGGTAACCCCATACCGGGCGGGGTACACTGAATCCTTGATATACAATTTATCATGAGAGTCTGTTGGATCGTTCTTCGTCTGGCCCTTCACCCAGGACCAGTTTGTCTTGGGAGACCCTATCAGAGGCAAATTGCCCCGGACAACATAGCTCCTGGGATCACTGGGGCACGCAAACCCCCCCACCACGATAAGGTGACGATCCATGAGGGGGCAATGTGGTTTTCGTCCTGGCCGTGGCACATCGGACCAGCTCTTTACCCTCTCGAGAATTCTTGAGGGTTCGTGGGAGTTTGCCCAACCAGTTTACATGTGTTTTGTGGACTTGGAGAAGGCATTTGACCGCGTCCCTTGTGGATTTTTGTGGGGGGTGCTTCGGGAGTATGGGGTATCGGGCTTGTTGTTACGAGCTATTCGGTCTCTGTACGACCGTTGTGAGAGTTTAGTTCGCATTGCCAACACTCGGTCGGAGTCATTCCCAGTGAGAGTTGGACTCCGCCAGGGCTGCCCTTTGTCACCGGTCCTGTTCATAATTTTTATGGACAGGATTTCTAGGCGCAGCCAGGGAATGGAGGGTGTCATGCTTGGTGACCACAGGATCTCATCTCTGTTGTTTGCAGATGATGTTGTCCTGTTGGCTTCATCCAGCAATGACCTACAGCTCTTGCTGGGACGGTTTGCCGCTGAGTGTGAAGCGGCTGGGATGAGAATCAGCACCTCCAAGTCCGAGTCCATGGTCCTCAGCCGGAAAAAGGTGGATTGTCCTCTCCGGGTTGGGGACAGGCTCCTGCCCCAAGTGGAGGAGTTTAAGTATCTTGGGGTCTTGTTCACGAGTGAGGGGAAAATGGAGCGAGAGGTCGACAGACGGATTGGAGCAGCATCTGCAGTGATGCGGACGTTGTACCGGTCTGTTGTGGTGAAGAGGGAGCTTAGTTCTAAGGCAAAGCTGTCGATTTACCAGTCAATCTACGTTCCTACTCTCACCTATGGTCACGAGCTTTGGGTAATGACCGAAAGAACGAGATCGCGGATACAAGCGGCTGAAATGAGCTTTCTCCGTAGGATTGCTGGACTCACCCTCAGAGATAGGGTGAGGAGCTCAGTCATCCGGGAGAGGCTCAGAGTAGAACCGCTGCTCCTCCACATTGAAAGGAGTCAGTTGAGGTGGTATGGGCATCTGATTAGGATGCCTCCTGGACGCCTCCCACTTGAGGTGTTTCAGGCACGTCCCACTGGGAGGAGACCCCGGGGCAGACCCAGGACTCGGTGGAGAGACTATGTCTCCCAGCTAGTCTGGGAACGCCTTGGTATCCCCTCTGAAGAGCTGGAGCAGGTGGCTGGGGAGAGGGAAGTCTGGGCTTCTCTGCTTGAACTGCTGCCTCCGCGACCCGGACCTCCGGAAAAGCGGTAGAAGATGGATGGATGGATGGAGGTTACTTTATCAGCCCGCCAAACAAAATAAATTCATCCATAGCTCTGCAATATCATAAATTACCATATGTTGCATGACAGTAAAATAGATGTTTCTTTACACTCATTTTTAGGTATTTCTGGAATATAAGAAATTAGAAAATACTGCATATTCTACCTTTAACATCGTCTACATTTGATCCAGTTAGTTTTGGTTCCACATTGCCCACACACGAGAGTGTGAATTTTCTCCTTGACCATAGAGATGTCTGTTTATTGGGCTTGTGTTTTCGTTGTCCTTGGTATCATCAGTTTGATTTCTATCTGTAAGAAGCAGTCAAATAACTAAATGGTCCAACAGGCTGAGGGGTGAGCCACAGCTGAACCCAACATTCCTGCACAGCAGATTGTTACAGTGGTTGACTGGTTTGATTTAACATGACAACTTGCACCCTCGCAATCCAAAAATAACACTGGAACAAAACTGCAGTTAGCGCTTCAGTTTACAAATAGTTGAAACATTTGACACAGACCCAAGACAGCTTTTCAAGGGAAGAGTTTTTTTACCAAGTGTGGCACTGGAAAAGTGAAGGCAGCGTGAGGTACTTGGACACTCTAAAGGTAACATTATGCCTTTTTTTTTTTTTCTCCACCTGTTGACACAGTTTTCTGAGGTGTTAATGAAATGTTGGTGAAATGTTTTGGTAAAAATACCACTCCACCCAGCTACAGTGCCTTTCTCCAAAACAACCCAGCTCAGTGCAGGTTTCTTTGAATGCTAACAAGTCCAGTTCACCCTATTCTCCCTCTCTGGTCACTGCTGAGTACCATGGTTGATGCTCTCGTCATCATTAAAATGGGTGGAAATGAAGCATCATGGCACCAAATCAAAAGCGCTCATTTAATGAGAAGTACTGGGAAAATGGTGCACGCTAAAAAAGGGACTGGATTGTGTTATTCAGCTTTTTTCTATTGATTGCCTCTCCAGTGAGTGAAACAGAAGCACAAAAGTACTGAAAAAGGGAAATTTTCATCACACACCCGCTTAAACAAAGTAATAACCTTAAGCACATGATAAGACAACATGGCTGAATTCATATTTACAGTTAAAAACTCTTTACGATTTTTGACATTGTAGAGCTAAAAATAACTTCAATAATGCGGAACATCAAAAAAAAAAAGGGTTACCAGAAACCCTTCAGATTTTGTGAGCGAGATGGGCGTTATAGTTTAAGAGGTACATTAAATTTAAAGATGCACTCTACTCAAACGACCAGAGGAAGTTTTACTCTAGCTATGTATACAGTGTGTGGTGTGAAACTGTGGAACAGTTTAAGTGAGGATTCCAAACGATGTCCAAACACAGTTTAAAAACACAGAGATGATTTTCATCAGGTACAGGGATTTAGGGGGTGCTAATCACAGGGTATACGGATCAATATTAAAAATTACTTTATTTGGGCGTGTGATTTATATAAATATATAAATTATATATTATCATGATGCCCACCATGAACGAATGACTAAGTCACAGCATTGTATTATATTTACTTAAAATTTCTGGTTTTGGAATATGACGTTTAAAAAAGCCCAGTTCATAAATTTGCTTTTAAAATATCTCTCAAAAATGGAAATATTTAGAATTTAAAGGGGTCATTGACTGAAAAATGGTGATTTTATAGGTTTTAACCATTTGAAATGCATCTATTGGTCATGTGATTATGGAAAAAAGGGGATCAAAAGACTCATTTCTCTTAAAAAAAAAAATACTGCTGGTGGGGGGGCAGGAGATCGTCTAGCCTGGGACAGAAGTGTGACAGCTCTGGTCACCTGGCTTCCCAGCCCTCCCCCTTGTCCTCCCTCCTGGGGCAGGTGCCTGGTTGTCCTGAGGTTTAGTGGCCTCAGGACATCATGCTCTGTGGGGGTTGCAGGTTGCAGGTCCTGCTTGCTCACAGTCCTGGAAGAGTGTTTCTGTGGCCTGCTACCTTCTTTCTTTTCTTTGTATGTTTTCTGGCAAGCCACGTACACACACCCACACTCTCTTGTGCGGGCACACGCACACACACAAATTTGCACTAGTTGGCTCTGAGCTAGGCAGCTAATGTTAGCAGTACTGAGGGTGGGATGGCAGAGATGAATGCAGTCTGAGAGATTTAAAGGGACATGCACTGAAACCAGCTGTTCTGAGAAAGGATGTAAAAATTAAAATGAAAACAAATTTGCATCAATAGTTAAATAATCAATTAAAATTTGAACAAAATGTGTCACAAACATTTTATTAAGAACTTTGTGAGCTGTTAAAATGTGGAAAAAAGTTCAATCAGTGATCCATTTAAGACTTCTTCTGTTCATGGGTAATGGGTTTTTTTCATTCTGCCAATTATAAAATAATCCATAGTCCTGCTGCTAAACGTGTGTGTGTGTGTGTGTGTGTGTGTGTGTGTGTGTGTGTGTGTGTGTGTATGTCTGAATGGCTAAGAAATTATGTTTTTTCCGGTATGTCAACAAAATGTGACTATATTGGTTAACTGCATTATGCAAAGACCACCAGTCAGACCAAGAAACCCATACAAAGCCTTGGCAAAGGGTCCCCAAGACCTAATTAAATCATTTCCATAGTTGCACACCACAATAAGGAAGAGTAATTAATTCTTTGCTCAAGTGCAATTCATTACCAAAGGCAATATCAAGTTTATTAAATGTGTCAGAAATTAGCTTGATTAATTATATTTGCTGGGAGTTGGGAAATTGAAACTTTACCCATGTAAAATTACATGTAATGGAGATATTTTCACATTGCAAAATAGTAACAAAACACTACAGAGTAAAATTAAGTCATGTCGATCCTCAGCACACATTAAATAACAGTGAAAGTGACATTATTTCTAGAAAGTGGGAACAAACTGACAAGGAGAGAGCTGTAGAAGAAACTGAAAGGAGTCACTTCACACATGCACATGCATTGACACCCACCACACATTCACACACTCTCAACATGACAGGAGAGAGACAGCAGGAATTCTGCTGTCATTCTTGAACATTTAGTTTTATCAAAAATTATTTATACTATGTTCACACCCTGCTCTCACACCACCTTAGATTCCAAGTAATTAAACAACACCTGTTCTATTCTCGTCAAAAAATCTGATGGCTGCCATGCCTTCTCGCAGTCCCCTATGGAGCAATACTTTTGGCTTCTTCCTCCTTCTTCTCTGACTTTGTTGCTGAATCTACAGGCAGAACTCAAAATCCTTTCTCTGTGATATGAAATCATCAGGAAGTAGTTTTTGACATGCACTTCATTCATTCTACATTTTGTTAGAGTGTGAGGAAGTGAGCATGTGACCTTGCTCACAGGGGATTGCCTGGGGTCTTTCTGCAATTGTGGGGGTTTTCCCTACAGTTGGAAGTGCTATGAGATGACTGTTGTGAAATGGCGCTATATAAATAAAGTTGTTGTCTGTCATGCAGCAGCTCTCGGTTCAAATCCTTCCAATAGTATGTTATTTTTCTAAAGTACAACATACAGTGGTGTGAAAAAGTGTTTACCCCTTTCCTGATTTCTCTTTGTTTTTTGTTTGTCACACTTAAATGATTCAGATCATCAAACAAATTTAAATATTAGACAAAGACAACACAAGTTATTAAAGAAACTACAAAATTCTGGTATTAGAGGGGTAGCACTGTCCTGGTTAAGTAGTTACTTAAAGAATAGATATCAGTATGTATGTGTTAGCAACAAAAACTCAGAGTTGCTGAAGGTCACCTGTGGAGTCCCACAGGGTTCAGTTTTGGGACCATTATTATTCAATATGTATATAAACGATATATGTAAAGTTTCAGAAAAAATGGACTTAATATTGTTTGCCGATGACACTAATCTGCTATGCAGTGGAAACAATTTGGAACAACTTCTGGATACACTTGGGAAGGAATTAGAAAAGCTTAAACTGTGGTTTGATTCAAACAAATTAACGCTCAATTTAAGTAAGACAAAATTTATAGTCTTTAACAACCATCACAACAATCCAGTACCCAAACTCAGTGTAAATGGTGTAGAGATTGAAAGGGTATCTGAAACTAAATTCCTTGGAGTAATAATTGATAACAAACTGTGTTGGAAGTCACATATTAATTATATTAAAGGTAAAGTTTCCAAATCAATTGCAATATTACACAGAGTGAAATATTTGCTGAATCAACCCACACTATACACCTTGTATCATTCATTAATACTCCCATCCATGACATATTGTAATGAAGTATGGGGAAATACATACAAAACAAACATATATCCACTCTTTATGCTTCAAAAGAGAGCTATTAGAATAAACAACAAAGCAGCTTACAGGGAACCAACAAACCCACTTTTTCTTAAACAAAAAACTCTCAAGTTGAAAGATCTGGTTGACTTTAAAACCGCAATAATAATGTTCAAAGTGAAGAATTTATCACTGCCCGCAAATATCCAAAAGTTGTTCCAAACAAGGGAGAAACGATATCACTTCAGAGGAACATGTATATTTCAAAAGCCTACAGTGAGAACAACCACCAAGCAACACTGTATTTCAGTGCAAGGAGTCAGATTATGGAACGATTATGGACCTGAATTAAAATCATGTACAACGCTTGGACAATTTAAACAAAAACTAAAGGAAGAAATACTCCAAACATATTTACAAGACGACATGTAAACTCACATAAGGATTGACATATTCAGCCTGTGTTGTGTTGTAGCTTAGTTTTTGTTTTGTTTTTTTTCTCTCTGTGACATTCTGTCTTAGATTTGTCTTGAATAGTAACCGCTCAACTTAGCTTAGCTTAGTTTTCCTTTTTTTTCTCTCAGTCACACTTTGTCTTAGCTTTGTTCTAAATTGTAATCACTCTTGTCTTGTTTACTCTTTTTTCTTTTGAATTCTTGAATGGAATATGGGTGGGCAATATAAGCTGCGGCTTCAGCCATCACCCATTTCGGATAACTCACGTGGAATTGTTTAGTAGAAGGAGTCTTTGTCTAATTTGACCTTGTTGTTATATTATACAGTTTCTTTTAACCTGTACTGTATTATCCGAAATAAAATTCATTCATTCATTCATTCATTCAAGTAAACACAAAATGCAGTTTTTAAATGAAGATGTTTATTATTAAGGGAAAAAATCCAAACCTACATGGCTCTGTGGGGAAAAAGTGGTTGATTCCCTGTTAAAACATAAATTAACTGTGGTTTATCACATCCTTAGAAAGCTGAGTTCAATTTCTCTAGCCACAACCAGGCCTGATTACTACCACACCTGTTCTCAGTCAAGAAATCACTTCAATAGGACATCTACTAACTAACTAACCTGCACTTATATAGCGCTTTTCTAGTCACAAAGACCACTCAAAGCGCTTTCATTAATACTAACCCTCTATTCTAAGGGCCTATAGGAAACAGATATCTAGGGACAATTTAGAACAGCCAATTAACCTAACATGCATGTTTTTGGCATGTGGGAGGAAACCGGAGAAATCCCGGAGTAAACCCACGCAACACGGGGAGAACATGCAAACTCCACACAGATCACTGTTGGTCGGGGGCTGGGATCGAACCCACAATCCCACGATCCCCACAATCCCCCGGCCAAGGGTAAACTGTGCTGCCGCAGTGTGCTGCCGCAGTGCTAACCACTGCGCCACCGTGCAGCCCCATGCCTGACAAAGTGAAGTAGACCAAAAGATGCTCAAAAGCTAGACATAATTTTGTGATCCAAAGAAATTCAGGCGCAAATGAGAAACAAAGTAACTGAGATCTATCAGTCTGGAAAAGGTTATAAAACAATTTTTATAGCTATGGGACTCCAGCGAACCACAGTGAGAGCAATTATCCACAAATGGTGAAAACATGGAACAGTGGTGGCAACAGGAGTGGCTGGCCAACCAAAATTATCCCAAGAGCGCAGCGACGACTCGTCCAAGAAGCCACAAAAGACCTCACAACAACATCCAAAGAACTGCAGGCCTAGCTTGACTCAGTTAAGGTCAGTGTTCATGATTCCACCATAAGAAAGAGACTGAGCAAAAATGGTCAGCATGGCAGAGTTCCAAGATGAAAACCAGTGCTGAGCAAAATGAACATAAAGGCTCGTCTCAGTTTTGCCAGAAAACATCTTGATGATCCCCAAGACTTTTGGGAAAATACTCTGTGGACTGACAATACTCTGTGGACTTCTTTGCATGTTTTGAAGCATCAAACCCGACAATCAGATGGAGGGCTGGCCCATCTTCACCACCTGTGGGGCCAGCTATCAGAATCAGAATCAGAATCAGAATGAACTTTATTGCCAAGCACGTTTACAAGGAAACACAAGTAAACATACGAGGAATTTGACTTGACATTGGGCGCGCTAGATAAGCGCATCCTAATGACGCGGCAGCCATGCAAGGCGCCTGTCATACAGTGGGGGGTAAAGAGGGGGAGGGGGAAGGGGGGTAGGGAAACACAATGGGCAGAGAGAAAAAAGCATTGTTAATCAAAATAAAGCTCATTATATGACCAAAATTGTGATTACCTAGAAAAAAAACTCTCTAATGCACATATAAATTAGCAGACAATAGATCACATAAAACAAGAGTTGAGAGAGTCAGTGTATGTTTATATATCAGTGAATTATCAGCCCTGTAATGTTGTATGCAGTGTAGTGTAGGTGTGTCAATCGCTAGTGATCAGCAGAGGGCGCCTCCTGGCAGTGGATGGATGTTAATCATGTGATCTATAAGCAAGTCCAGAGTCTCTCTCTCTTGCTTGCAGGTGGCGAGTTGAAGACACATGGTACACTGTCCTTGAGAGTCCAGTCTGTTGAAACAACAGCGATTGTGTCGATTGTTTGGGTTAGCCACTTCTTCAGCCTTATCCTTCATCGAGGAGGAATGTAAACAGGGACACCAAAACACAAGGTCAAATCTGCACAGTGCACTCAGAGAATAGAATTTTCCTCTCTTCATTCTGTGCTTCAATTTCAAACAGGCTTGAATCATGCTTTAGAATCATTCTCTGGAGAGCACTCAGCGATCCCCAGATGTAATACACCTACCGAAACATGGGTAAACATGTCCAAGAGAGTCCATTCTCTCTTCAATGCATGCCAGGTGGTAATTCCATGTTAATCCTATTTACCGCTGTCAGTCAGTGCCCCCCCCCCCCAGCTGGACGAATTGTTGAATTTGTTGAGGGAGCTACGCCGGGGTCCGCATTTGATTAGCTCACCCAAATATAATTTCGATACACCAGGAACTTCAGGGCCAAACAGAAAATCCTGTGATCATTTCAATCATCAGTCGAATCACACAGACACATGAATTCCAATACCATGAGTCTTCGTTGGGTTCCCCCTGACCCGATCTTCTTCTTTTAAAGTGGTGACAATCGCATATAAGCCGCTTTTCCAGATCCGTGATTTCCATTTGAATTAAGATTCGGCCAGAAGAAGAGCGAAAGACACAGACATCGCAAGCAGGGAATATTAGAGGAGAGGAGGAGAGGAAAAAGCGTCTGCTCTCTCTAAGAGCCGGAAGTGAAGCCGGAAGTGAAGCTGCGTTGATCACCATCAACGCAGCGGACACACGGAAGACCCCAATCAGGGTTAACCCACGTAAAGCTGCAGGTCCGGACAACATCCCGGGACGTGTGCTCCGAGTCTGCGCGAGTGAGTTGGTGGATGTCCTGACTGACATATATAACATTTCCCTGAGTCAGGCCATCGTCCCTAGATGCTTTAAGACCTCTATCATAGTACCGGTGACAAAGAAAGCGGTTGTGTCTTGTCTGATTGACTATCGTCCTGTCGCACTGACACCAATTGTGATGAAAGTGTTTTGAACGGCTTGTTAAACCACACATCACAGCCTGCCTCCCTGCATCACATGACCTGCTCCAGTTCGCGTATCGTTCAAATCGCTCCACAGAGGATGCTATAGTCACCACCCTGCACTCTGTCATTACCCACCTGGATCAGAAAGACACCTATGCCAGACTCCTGTACATTGATTTCAGTTCAGCATTTAACACCATTATTCCCCAGAGACTGATGGAGAAATTACTCCTTCTCGGTCTGAACACCACCACATGTCTCTGGATCCTGGATTTCCTGATCGAGAGACCTCAGTCTGTCCGGGTTGGAAACAACATCTCCAACTCCATCACGCTGAGCACTGGATCCCCTCAAGGCTGTGTACTCAGTCCACTGTTGTTTACACTTTTAACACATGACTATGTGTCCAGACACGAGGGGAGCCAGATTATTAAGTTTGCGGATGACACCACAGTGGTGGAACTTATTCAGAGGGATGAGGAATCAATGTACAGGGAAGAAGTTAGAGACCTGGAGGGCTAGTGCAGGGAGAACAATCTGGTGCTCAAAGTGGACAAAATGAAGGAGATGATTATCGACTTCCGGCGGTCACGGCCTGAACACGTCCCTCTCTGCATCAGCGGCCGTTCGGTGGAGAGAGTGGAGAACATCAAGTTCCTCGGAGTGCAGATCTTGCAGGACCTGACCTGGAGCAAGAATTCTTTGGGGATCAGGAAGCAGGCCCAGCAGAGACTGCACTTCTTGAGGAAACTCAAACAGGCCTCTCTCCCCATCTGCATCCTCAGGACCTTCTACAGAGGTGTGGTGGAGAATGTTCTGACGTACTGCATTGCAACATGGTAGTCCAGTTGCAGTATGTCAGACAAAAAGGCTCTGCAGAGGATAGTTAAGGGAGCTGAGACGGTAATTGGAGTTTCCGTCCCCTCTGTTCAAGAACTTTTTCAGAGCCGTTGCAGGAGCAGGGCACTGAACATTGTTAAGGACCACTCTCACCCTCTGCACAAACACTTTGAACTGCTGCCATCTGGCAAACAATTCTGGAGCATCAGAGGCAGAACCACCAGACTGATCAACAGCTTCCTTCCTCTAGCTGTTAGATGCTGAACAGTTGATCCGGAATCCTTTACACATATTACTGCACTTTATGGACATTATGTATATTATATGTGGGCAGCACGGTGGTGCAGTGGTTAGCACTGTTGCCTTACAGCTAGAAGGTTCCAGGTTCGAATCCCCAGGCTGGCAGGGGTTGGAACCTTTCTGTGTGGAGTTTGCATGTTCTCCCTGTGCTGTGTGGGTTTACTCCGGGGGCTCCGGTTTCCTCCCACAATCCAAAGACATGCATGTTAGGTGAAATGGTTGCTCTAAATTGTCCCTAGATATCTGTCTCCTATGGGCCCTTAGAATAGAGGGTTAGTACTAGTGAAAGTGCTTTGAGTGGTCTTTGTGACTAGAAAAGCGCTATATAAGTGCAGGTTAGTTAGTAGTTAGTTAGATATGAATATTATAGTTTTAGTCAGTTTTAAGTATTTATTTCTCTTAGCTACTTAGATTCACTTAGCCATTTTAATTGTTTTATATATACATAGGCAGTTATTATCATTTTAACTGCAACTGTAATAAGTTAACATTACTGTAATATCCAAATGTGTCTCAGGGATGTGTGAATGGCTGTCGGGGTGGGGGGTGTGAGTGTGTTTTTAAATTGTTCTTTTTACAATGCGGAAGCCTAGAGAAACACAATTTCATCTTGCTTGCACTACAGTTGTATGCATAGCATCATGACAATAAAGGTTGATTGATTGATTGATTGATTGATTGATTGATTGACAAGACAAAAGTTGAACTTTTTGGAAGGTGTGTGTCCCATTAATAATCTGGTGGGTTGGATTCTGGATTTCTTAACCAACAGGACGCAGAGAGTAAGGGTCAATGGTACATTGTCTGACCTAAAGTGCTCTTCTACTGGCTCTCCTCAGGGGTGTGTGTTGTCACCACTACTCTTCATCCTGTACACAAACATGTGTCGGAGCAGACATGACAACAGACACATTATAAAGTATGCTGATGACTCAGTTATTGTCAGTCTCCTCCAGGATGGTGAGAGTGGCCACAGCCCAGTAGTTGATGATTTTGTTCACTGGTGTGAGGATTCCTACCTGCAGCTGAATACAACAAAAACTAAAGATATGATTATTGACTTTAGGAGGAAAAATTCCAGGCACAAAGTCACCATACTAAAAGGCCAGACCACCGAATGTGTACAATCGTACAAATATCTTGGGACGATTATTGATAGTAATTTAAACTTTGAAGTGAACTGTGAAAGGGTGTGCAAAAAGGGTCAGCAACATTTGCATTGCTTGAGAAAACTTGCACGCTTCCAAGTTGACCGAACCATAATGACAATGTTTTATCGGGCTTTTATTGTCATCACCCGCGGCTCACGGGCTGCCGCCTCAGCTGCGCGCACACCTGCTCCTCGTTAGTGTGCCACTATTTATTCCATCCTGCCCTGAGCTACAGCCTGGAGCCGTCTGTCTCCCTACATGGATATTCCCCAGCAGCTACCTTCTCGTCAGGCCTGCTGATCCTCGCTAAGGACACGTAAGCTCTCAATCATCTTCTCATCATCTCCTATCAGCCTCCCCTGTGCACAGGTGGATTACCCGGCGGCGGACTTACCTCTCATTGTCCCTCCGCTCCTCTGCCTCACCGCTTAGCCCGGACACACAGCAGGACGTCGTCTCCCAGGCTTGGAACCTGCCAACGCCAGCCACCGCTTCTCTGCAAGTAAGCACAGCTCTAGATCACGTTCCCGTGTGGTTGCCTAGCTAACCCCTTTTCTCCTCTCTCCCATAGGGTTGTCTGGCCGCACGACATGCTGCTCTGTCCTGGCTTGCATCCTCCACCCGCATCACATACTAATCTCTCACACATGCATCCATACACTCACCTTGTTGTTAATAAAGCTATCAAATCTACCTGAGCCTGCGTGCGTGTTTCCTGGGCTGACAGTATGTCAGTACGGCTCCAGCACAGTGGCCCAGCGGACAGCGGGCTCGCACGCCGTTTTTCCACCCTCGAGGCTCGGGTGGATATGATAGCTCACCAACAGCAGGTGATATTAAATCAATTAACTTTAATCACTGACCGGTTAGACCGCCTGGATCCTCCGTGGTCCTTCCCTCCGGGCCCTCTTGGTGCCGCGGCTCCGGTTGTCTCTTCGACTGGCCAGCCTGGCTCGGGGGCGCTAACCCGTCTCACACCCATTCCGACCCCCGCTCGCTTCAGCGGAAAACTCGGTGGAGCGAAGGGGTTCATCCTACAGTGTGATTTGGTGTTTTTGCGCGTCCCCGGGGATTTCTCCTCGGACCACAGCCGAATCGGTTATATGGCCAATCTACTCGAGGGGCGGGCGTTAACTTGGGCTTATGCCATAATGACGAAGCCCAGTTACGCTAACCTCTCGTATGACCGGTTCGTGCGGGACTTTTTAGAGGTTTTTGACCATTCCCGGCTCGATAGCGTCCTCGCTGATCGGCTCCTTGGTCTCCAACAGGGAGTCCGGTCAGCGGCGGAATACGCGGTCGACTTCCGGGTGGCAGCGGAGGAGGTGGGCTGGGATGAGGCATAACTCTGCAGCATCTTCCTCCGAAGCCTCAACTCTGGTCTGAGGGATGAACTAGCTGGCCGGGATCTCCCAGGGCGACTGTCTGAGCTAATCTCGCTCACGATTAGCCTGGACAACAGGCTACATGAGCGGGCTGCGGAGCGGAAGTCTGCCAGCCGCTCGCGCGGAGCTTCCCTCCATCCAGCTCAGTCTTGCCCCCTGGCGTTACCGCCTCCGGAGTCCGCCGATGAACCAGAGGCCATGGCTATCGGGCGCACTAGGCTCCCTCTAGCGGAGAGACAACGCCAGCGGGAACGGGGTCTCTGCATGTATTGCGGAGACGACCGACATCCTGTGGAGCTGTGCCCGGTTAAGCCAAACGGGGAGGTCCGCGAGTCACAATAGGGGGCCTCGCGGACTCTAACCGGTCTAACTCCCTGTCCTCTTGCACATTGCCCTTACGATTCTGCCACAACTCCACTGGGCATTCCATTCACGCACTGGTGAATTCCGGGGCAGAGCAGAGCTTTATTTCCAAAAGCCTGGCAACCTGTTTGGGCATACCAAGTCAACCACTGCCACCCCCCCAAACTTGGTCACACTCTCCCGTTCTCCTCTGGGAACGGTTACACATCGCACTAAGCCAGTTCCCATCATCATCTCCGGCAACCACCGGGAGGATTTGTCCTTCTACGTCCTGCCCTCCCTGTCAGACCGTGCCATCCTGGGATACCCCTGGCTGCAGCTGCATAACCCCATCCTGGACTGGAGGACTGGCAGCGTCTTGTCCTGGAGCACCTTCTGCTTGGGCACCTGTCTCCAGTCGGCGGCCTGCGCACCGTCCTCCCCTCCATCAACGCCCGTCACCGAACCTCCGGACCTGACCCTGGTGCCGCAGGAGTTCCACGACTTAGGAGCGGTGTTCAGTAAGTCCAAGTAAGTCCAGAGCCTTGTCTCTTCCCCCGCATAGACCCTATGACTGCGCTATCAACATCCGCCCGGGGGCCCCCCTGCCGTCTGGCCGTCTGTACAGCCTTTCAGCACCGGAGAGAGAAGCAATGGACACGTACATAAAGGAGTCACTCAGCGCTGGAATCATCCGTCCCTCCTCATCTCCACTGGGCGCGGGATTTTTCTTCGCGGGAAAGAAGGATGGATCTCTCTGCTCCTGCATTGACTTCCGAGCCCTGAATGACATCACCATCAAGGACCGTTACACACTGCCCCTGATGGACACCACCTTCCACTCCCTCCAGGCGGCGACCTGGTTCACCAAGCTTGACCTCCGCAGCGCTTACCATCTTGTTAGGATCCGGGAGGGAGACGAGTGGAAGACGGCCTTTAGGACGCCCAGCGGCCACTTCGAGTACCTCATGATGCCGTTTGGGCTCACCAACGCACCTGCCGTCTTCCAACGTCTAATCAACGACGTCCTCCGGGACTTTCTGGGAGTATTCGTCTTTGTGTATCTGGATGATATTCTCATCTTCTCCAAGGCACGAGATGAGCACCAAGTCCATGTGAGGCGGGTCCTGCAGCGGTTGCTGGAGAACCGGTTGTTTATTAAAGCCCAGAAGTGCGAGTTTTTTGCCCGTACCACCTCCTTCCTGGGGTTTGTCATTTCGCACAATCAGATCCTTCCCGACCCCGCGAAGGTTAAAGCGGTGGTCGAGTGGCCCACGCCTACGTCCAGGAAGCAGGTGCAGCAGTTTATTGGCTTTGCAAATTTCTACCGGCGCTTCATCCCCAAATTCGGCGCCATCGTCGCCCCCCTGACCCACCTCACGTCATCGAAGGTGCCTTTCCAGTGGTCCGAGGAGGCGGCCACCACCTTTAAGACCCTCCAGGCGGAATTCTCGTCCTCCCGGGTCCTGACCCAGGTCGATCCTGCGCTTCAGTGCTTAGTGGAGGTTGACGCATCAGACACGGGGGTGGGGGCGGTGCTCTCTCAACGCTCACCGGTGGATGGAGTCAAGCGCCCCTGCGCTTTCTTCTCTTGATGGCTGACGGCGGCGGAATGTAATTATGACGTCAACGACAGGGAGCTTCTCGCTGTCAAACTCGCTTTAGAAGAATGGCGTCACTGGTTGGAGGGGGCAGCCCAACCCTTTGTGGTCTGGACGGACCACAAAAATCTTGAGTACCTGAGGTCAGCGAGGCGTCTGAATGCCCGCCAGGCGTGCTGGTCTCTATTTTTTGCTCGATTTAATTTCACCATCACGTACTGTCCAGGCTCGAAGAATGGATTGCCCGACGCCCTCTCCAGACAGTTTGCCCCCGAGGGTCCTGAGGAGTCCGGTCATACCATCCTGCCCAAGTCGTGCGTCATAGGAGTGATCGCCTGGCCCATCAAGGATAAGATCCTGGATGCACAGAAGACGGAACCGGATCCTGGCGGGGGGCCGGAGGGGAGGCTTTTTGTTCCATCTGCAGTTCGGGGTGAAGTGATCCATTGGGCCCACACCTCCAGACTCGCCTGTCAGCCCGGTGTCACCCGCCTGGTGAGCTGGCTGCAGCGCTCATTTTGGTGGCCTGGGCTCCATAAGGACGTTACCAACTATGTCCGGGCCTGTCCCCAGTGCACAACCGGCAAGAACCAGAACTCTCCACCTGCGGGCCTACTCCAGCCTCTGCCGATCCCGGGCAGGCCCTGGTCACACATCGCCCTTGATTTCGTCACGGGGTTACCAGTCTCTAACACCTATGACACGGTCCTGACAATTGTGGACAGATTCTCCAGGGCCCCCCATTTCGTGCCCCTTCAGGGTCTCCCTTCAGCTCTCGAAACGGCCGATCTACTGGTCCACCATGTCGTCAGACTGCATGGTATCCCGCTGGACGTGGTCTCAGACAGGGGTCCGCAGTTTGTCTCCCAGGTCTGGAGGAGTTTTTGCAACGCCTTAGGGGCCACGGTGAGTCTCTCCTCAGGTCATCACCCCCAATCTAAAGGGCAGTGCGAGCGCACGAACCAGGAGTTGGAAGCCGCTCTGCGCTGCGTAACATCCTCCAATCCTTCATCCTGGAGCTCCTACCTGACCTGGGTAGAGTACGCCCATAATTCAGCCCAGTACACGGCTACTGGGGTGTCATCCTTTGAAGCGTCTTTGGGGTATAACCCTCCTGTTTTTCCTGAGCAGGAGGGTGAGCTAGCGTCCCCTCTGTCCAGGCGCACATCGGGCGCTGTCGGAAGATTTGGGCCAAGACAAAGGACGCGCTTTTACGCACGGCGGCGCGCAACAGCTCCACCGCTAATCGGCACAGAAGACCAGCTCCTGCCTACCAGGTGGGTCAGCGGGTGTGGCTGTCGTCGCATGACATCAACCTGAAGGGAGAGGAGGAAGTTGGCCCCGAGATTCCTCGGCCCCTTCGTGATCACCAAAATCATCAACCCGGTGGCTGTGCGTTTGGCCCTCCCCCCCTCCCTGCGGGTGTGTCCTACTTTCCACGTCTCCAAACTTAAGCCTGTTGTGTCCAATTCACTCTGCCCTCCTCCTAGGTCTCCTCCCGCGCCTCGTATGATCGATTGTGACCCGGCGTGGGGTGTTTCTGCCATCCTAGACTCCCGCCGTCACGGTCACGGGCTGCAATACCTGGTTGACTGGGAGGGCTATGGGCCAGAGTGGAGATCCTGGGTGCGCTCTTCGTGGGTGTTGGATCCAGACCTCATCGCGGAGTTTCACCGGACACACCCAGGTAAGCCAGCGCCAGGAGGTGCTGGTGGGGGGGGGAGTACTGTCATCATCCGCGGCTCACGGGCTGCCGCCTCAGCTGCGCGCACACCTGCTCCTCATTAGTGTGCCGCTATTTATTCCATCCTGCCCTGAGCTACAACCTGGAGCCGTCTGTCTCCCTACATGGATATTCCCCAACAGCTACCTTCTCGTCAGGCCTGCTGATCCTCGCTAAGGACACGTAAGCTCTCAATCATCTTCTCATCATCTCCTATCAGCCTCCCCTGTGCACAGGTGGATTACCCGGCGGCGGACTTACCTCTCATCGTCCCTCCGCTCCTCTGCCTCACCGCTTCGCCCGGACGCACAGCAGGACGTCGTCTCCCAGGCTTGGAACCTGCCAACGCCAGCCACCACTTCTCTGCAAGTAAGCACAGCTCTAGATCACATTCCCGTGTGGTTGCCTAGCTAACCCCTTTTCTCCTCTCTCCCATAGGATTGTCTGGCCGCACGACGTGCTGATCTGTCCTGGCTTGCATCCTCCACCCGCATCACATACTAATCTCTCACACACGCATCCATACACTCACCTTGTTGTTAATAAAGCTATCAAATCTACCTGAGCCTGCGTGCGTGTTTCCTGGGCTGACAATATGTCATTTATTGAATCTGTTTTATCTTCTTTAGTGTCATGGTTTGGTGAGATAAAACTGAAACAGAGGAAATCCTTGGATCAGGTAGTTAGATGGTCCAGTCGTTTGCTTGGTGAGTCACAGCTGAGCCTGACATCCCTGTACACCAGACAAGTACAGAGGATGGCTACCTCCATTTTAAATGATGACTCCCACCCTTTGCACTGCCACTTTCAGCTTCTTCCCTCAAGACGGAGGTTTGCTGTCCCAAAAAGTAGAACCCAGCGCTACAAAAACAGCTTTGTCCCTGCTGCTGTCAAAGAGTTGAACAAGCTGTAAAAATATATTGTACATAATTTAGGTACCTATTTATTAACTTCATTTTATATTTACTTATTTTTGTAGGATGTCACTTGAGTTCTAAATATTTTAATGGGTTTTAGACCTTTGAGTTTTTTATCCTCTTTGACTAGTTTTTAACCTTTAATATGACCCTTCTCTCTTACCTCTGGTTTCTCTCTCATCTCTTTGTCTTTTTATACCCTGATTGATGGAGCCTTGAGTATTTTTATCATGTTTATAGTCAGCTTCATGTGTGCCTGTGTTTGTGTCTATGTTGAATGTAATTAGTGGCTTGTAAATATGGATGTCACCAGACTGCAAAACAAATCTACCTACGGGTACAAATAAAGTAACCTGAACCTGAACCTGAACCATTACATCTGGCATAAAAGTAACACAGCATCTCAGAAAAGGAACATCATACCAACAGTAAATTATGGTGGTGGTAGTGTGATGGTCTGGGGATATTTTGCTGCTTCAGGACCTGAAAGACTTGCTGTGGTAAATGGAACCATGAATTCTGTTGTCTACCAAAGTATCCTGAAGGAGAATGTCCGGCCATCTGTTTGTGACCTCAAGCTGAAGCGCACTTGGGTTCTGAAGCAGGACAATGATCCACAACACACCAGCAAGTCCACCTCTGAATGGCTTAAGTAGTAGCCTAGTCAAAGTCCTGACCTGAATCCAATTGAGATGCTGTGGCATGACCTTAAAAAGGGGGTTCATGCTCAAAAACCCTCCAATGTGGCTGAATTACAACAATTCTGCAAAGATGAGTGGGCCAAAATTCCTCCACAGTGCTGTAAAAGACTCATTGCCAGTTATCACATACGCTTGATTGCAGTTGTTGCTGCTAAGGGTGGTCCAACCAGTTATTAGGTTCAGGGGACAATCACTTTTTCTACACAGGGCCATGTAGGTTTGGATTTATTTTTTTATTTTTTTTACCCTTAATAATAAACACCTTCATTTAAAAACTGCATTTTGTGTTTACTTGTGTTATCTTTGTCTAATATTTAAATTTATTTGATGATCTGAAACATTTAAGCATGACAAACACAAAAAAAAAGAGAAATCAGGAAGGGAGCAAACACTTTTTCACACCACTGTACCTCTTCTGTGCATTTGAAAACAATGTATTAGTGCACATTAAGTTTTGACTCCTGCTGCTGACACTCCTTTCAATTGAGCATTTATCATTTGAGAAAGTGTGTAAGCTGAAGCAGTTTGGTGCTGTGGTTAAGATGAGTGCTTGGTATGCAGGAGGACTTCTGCTGAAGAACAACTGAAGTACAGCATGCCTTTCCTGTACTTTTTAAACATACACTATCTAAGAGTTTCACCTCAAAATAATGTTTGAAAAATTATTTTAATGGCGCACCAACATTTGACCGTGTGAATGTCACTTCCTCCATAGCCTGAGCGGGTCCACAATGCCTGCAATAGCTCTTTTTTAGTATGGTTACTTGGGGGACAACAGATGTGGCCTCAGTTCCAGCAGCGAATGACGGGACACAACTTTATCCACCAACAACAAAAAGCACTGTGGTTGGCTGTTGGAACTGGGGTTGTGGTTGCCGTGGTTGTGGCCTTTTCAGTATTCCTACAAAGAACAAGAAAGTTGCGTAGTGCTGCTTTAAAAACTAACGTGTAGCAGAGCTTAGTTTTCAAATGCTGTTGCTAAGCAATACAAGAGCTTGAAGTCCATAGCTGCTTGGAACCCGATGATCGCCTTTTGCAGCTATATTTTTGTATTATTGTTAGTTGGTGGTGTGCCGTGGTGTGTTGTATTTACGGTTTGCATAAATTAATGGATTTTTGCAATTCTGTAAGACATGTTGGCTTTTGCTTACTCTGGCTGGTCCACAGACTGGGCCTGGGCCACTCGGAGGTTGGTTCTGGGCCGCACATGGCTCACGGGCCACTAACTGAATAGCCTGGCATACAGTGAATTTATAAAAAAAGAAGAGCAGCCATACACTCTTAGAAAAAAAGTGCAAAGTAGAACTAAAAAGGACTGCTTGGTTTGTCACCATAGGACAGGCCTATTAGTTCCCGGAAGAACCCTTATATAAAGGTTCAACCAGGAACCCTCACACAACATCAAACCAAACATGAAGAGGTTATACCTAGAACCATCTGTGAAGGGTTTCAGCATTTCAGGTTTTAGCAATATATTCAACAAAAACAACCACCATGGCAAATGAATGACCCAGGAAAATAAATAAAAAAAAACAAAAATGCAAACTCAAATTTGGCCAATCTAAAAGTTTCTAGGTCTTAGTTCAAGTCAGTCAAGTGTTTTAAGTCAAGTCAAGGGTTTAAGTTAAGTCAAGTATTTCTCAGTTACAACATTCTAGTTCACGAGTTCTTAATTCTAATGTTCCAAGCTGAAAGGTTTTCAGTCGCAATGTTCCTGTCAGTGAGGTACAGCTCTGCTGTGTGTGAACTGTTTGGGTTTGTCCTACCGCACTCTGGCAATGCAAGAAAAAGGGGAATCTGGAACCTTCTGCATGCATTCACAATCAACATCTCTGGGCTCAGCTCGCCATCACATGGATCTAAGGCATCGAGTAGTTTCAGACGTCATCCAATTCATGAGGGAAATGTGTAGACCACATCACCAACAACAACCAAAAAAAACCAACCTGAAGTAACAACAGGTCAGCATTCAAAATTATTAACCTTGTCAAGATTAATATTCAAAGTGGACCTTAACTAAATCAAATTCTCTAATTTTTAGCTTATATTGGCAAAAATAAAGCATGCGTTTTCAAAAAAACTTCAAATTTTCTGATTTCGAACATCTAACATCAAAAACTTAAACTTAGAATACACAGACAATACATTTTATCACATAGATCATGTTTCAGAATTAACAAACATATATTTTATCACTTATGGCAATTTGGCATAAATTGCCCACAAAATGTCTGTTTCCATGAAGAAATTGGACTCAACTAAACATAAATGCATGAAAATAAAACATGTACTCAAGGGCTCTCATACAAGCCTAATCTACAGCCACTTCATGTGCATCATCATCATCCATTCAGTAACCAGCAGGCTGCAGACAGAACACCCAGATGCTCTTCTCCTCATCTCAGGCGATTTCAACCATGTTTCACTGTCTCCCATTCTACCCACGTTCACCCAGTATGTCACATGCCACACTAGAGACAATAAAACACTGGATTTATTCTACGCAAACACTAAGGAGGCGTACACCTCATCACAACTACCCCCACTCGGGAGATCGGATCACAACTTGGTTCATCTCCGGCCGGTGTACAAACCCCTAGTGCACAGACAACCTCCGGCCATGCACACTGTGGAGTTATGGTCTGAGGAGACAATGGACACCCTAAAGGGCTGTTTTGAAGCCACCGCCTGGAAGCAGCTCTGCGATCCACATGGTGAGGACATCGATGGCCTCATTCACACCTTCACGGGCTACCTCAGCTTCTGTGTGGACAAATCCGTTCCCACCAAGACCATACGGCGTCACTCAAACAACAAACCCTGGATCAACCCTGAGATTAAAACACTTCTGAGAGAGAAGAAGAGGATCTTCAGGTCAGGGAACAGGGAGATGCTGAAGTCCGTACAGAGGGAGCTGAGGAGAAAGATCAGAGAAGGCAAGGACAGCTTCAGGAAGAAGATGGAGGACAAGCTGCAACAGAGCGACATCAGCGGGGTCTGGAGAAACCTCAACACCATCTCGGGGCTCCAGAATACCTCCCCCCAGGCCACAGGGGGCAGGGAGTGGGCGAACAACCTGAATCTGTTTTTCAATAGATTTGACCAACCGCCCTCCCCCCTGACTGCACAACAACCACTGCTGCCTCTAAAGAAATCAAGTCCTGCTGCCCACTCCCCACTCTACCAACACCCCCCCACTCCCAACACACAGCCCCCCATCCTGACCCTGACCAGGACCCAGGTGAGGACGGAGCTGAGGAAGATCAAGGCGAGGAAGGCGCCGGGACCGGACGGCATCAGCGCAAAGCTCCTCAAGTCCTGTGCAGACCAGCTGTGTGGGATTGTGACGTATATCTTCAACATGAGCCTGAAACTGGGGAGGGTACCACAGCTGTGGAAAACATCTTGTGTGGTACCTGTACCAAAAACTTCCCACCCCAAAGACCTGAACAGCTACAGACCGGTGGCCTTGACGTCCCACTTGATGAAGACCCTGGAGAGACTGCTCCTTGCTCACCTCCGCCCCCTGGTGGAACCAGCGATGGATCCACTCCAGTTCGCCTACCAGCATGGCATTGGGGTGGAGGATGCGGTGATCTTCCTCCTTCACCGTTCTCTGTCCCACCTGGAGAAGCCCGGGAATATGATGAGGATCATGTTCTTTGACTTCTCCAGTGCTTTCAACACCATCCAACCGATGATCCTGAAGGACAAGCTGCTGCGCGCAGGGGTGGACCAGCACCTGTCATCATGGATCCTGGACTACCTCACGAACCGGCCTCAGTTTGTGAGAACCCGGGACTGTGTGTCCGACACGATCATCAGTAGCACGGGGGCCCCCCAGGGAACGGTGCTGGCTCCCTTCCTGTTCACTCTTTATACTGCGGACTTCTCACACAACACAACACACTGCCATCTACAGAAGTTCTCTGATGACTCTGCGATCGTTGGCCTCATCTCCAATGGAGATGAAGCTGAGTACAGAGGGCTTATCCAGGACTTCGTGGACTGGTGCCATCGGAACTGCCTCCAGATCAACGCGAGGAAAACTAAGGAGCTGGTGGTGGACTGCCGCAGGCATGGGCAGCCCCTCACAGTACCAGTAAATATACAGGGAACAGACATCGAGATGGTGACATCCTATAAGTACCTGGGTATTCATCTGAACAATAAACTAGACTGGTCACACAATACTGATGCACTCTACAAGAAGGGACAGCGCAGGCTGTTCCTGCTGAGGAGACTCAGGTCTTTTGGTGTACAAGGGGCGCTGCTGAAGTCATTCTATGACACGGTGGTGGCATCAGCCATCACTTTTGGAGTGGTCTGCTGGGGCAGTGGCATTACTGCAGCCGATAGGAAGAGACTGAACAAACTGATTAAGAAAGCTAGCTCTGTCCTGGGGCAGCGCCTTGATCCGATGGAGGAGATAGGAGAGAGAAGGACGGTGGCTAAACTGTCATCTCTGCTGGAGTCCGAGTTCCACCCTATGCAGGACATACTGAATGCACTGAGGAGCTCATTTAGCAGCAGACTACATCATCCCAGGTGCACAACCGAGAGGTTTCGTAGGTCCTTCCTACCAACGGCTGTCAGACTGTACAACCTAAGCAGGGCTGCTCGCAGAGATAGCAAAAAAGACGTAACAAACTAATAGTTTTTTGAATGCAGAAGATGCAATAGACTTACACAGTGGTCCTCTCCGGCATACAACTAGGAGCATGCCGGTCGCTATGGAGGGTGAGAGTGTGTATGGGCACATAATCATACCATGCAGGATAGCTGGGTAGACGGTTATGCTGTTTCATTCCATCTAGCGGCAATGCTCTGCACTGTGTGTGTTTATATATTTGCATATTTGTTCCGTCTAGCTGCAATGCTCCGTACTGTGGGTGTTTATATATTTATATATCTACATGTTATTCCATCTAGCTACATTGCTCCGCACTGTGTGTGTTTATATACTTGCATATTTATTCCACCTAGCTGCAATGCTCCGTACTGTGGGTGTTTATATATTTACATATTTATTCCATCTAGCTACAATGCTCTGCACTGTGTGTTCATATATTCATATATTTATTCCATCCAGCTACAATGCTCTGCACTGTGTGTCTGTGTGTGTGTGTATATATATATATTTTATAGTAATACGTACATATGTTTATTAGCTGCTCTTGCTTGCTTGTTTTTTTTTTCTTGCCTTCTGATTGTTGCTCTGAGTGTTGCTATCCCTGTGCTGTTGCAATCCTGGAATTTCCCCGTTGTGGGACTAATAAAGGCTTATCTTATCTTATCTTATCTTATCTTATCTTATCAGTTGTACTAAAATGAAGGTACACCTTAGTTTTATGGCTTTCAAGAAATAAAAGTGCATTTTAAATGTTCTCAGACTGCCAATAAAGTGTTAACACAAATAAAATAAACATTTTGTCATTACAGAATGTTACATCTAAAAAAATAACGGGGAGTCAGGAGGAAGCTGGAAGTAACATTCACTTTATTCAAGTCAGGTTCACTTACGGTATATTTATATTCCCAGCCTTAGCCCACCTGACATTACTCCGCCCTGCCCCGGCCAGGCTACGGCAGCCCCCCAAGGCCCAATTCTACTATGTCACATTCCCCCCCCCCCCTTGGAAAAATCAAGAACACCAATTAAACATGCATACAGAAAAACAACTATATACACATCAGACCAATGAGTCCAACCATGTCGAACCCCCAGTCTATTCTTCACACGGCAGAGCCGCTCTCAACCACACTAGTAACAAAATCATCCAAGTACTTGGGTCGCCAATGCTCTCTAGCCGTCCCTAGGTGGCAGAGTGTCTCTAGGTGGGGACACTCTGCCACCGGCAACCGTCGGCTCCGATTGAGGGTCGGCCTCTGTCCGACCCCTCTAGTCCCAATTGCCACTCAAACTGTCCAAGGCGGGGTCGCTCGCCACCTCCGGTGGGGACCTCCGTAACCTACTTGCATGTCACCAGGACCCATTGTCCAGTTTGAAAGTGTCAGGTCCTCTTCGCCTCACAATTGTACACAGTTCAACCCACAGCGGTTGAAGCTAGTGGGCGCGGACAGGGTGCATAATCCAGACCCGATCCTCTACTTCCAGGCCATGCCCTCTTGCTCGATGTTTCCTGTCAAACAATTCCTTCATCCGCCATTGACGTTCCGTGACCTGGCGCCTCAACGCTCCCGAGTCTTCACTGCACTCTCCCTGTGCCAGCCCCAGTCGTCTCACCGGAAGCGGCAACTCCCGTCCCAGCATCAGTGCCGCCGGAGAGCGGTCTGTTGTGGTGTGCACCGATGCCTTATAATGGAGCAGGGTGTTGTGCAGAGCGTCGGCGAACCTAAACCCATCTGCCAAGTGAGCCCTCAGATCATTCTTAAGTGTCCCATTTATTCTCTCAACCCCACAAAGTCCACTGCCTTCACCGCCAGGACACATTTTCACCGTTCAGCGTGGCCCCGTGTTCCTGCAGCATCTCCAAGACTCTTTCTAACCTCTCATTGTGTTCTTCACCCAACTCCCCGTGTACCACGATGTAGTCTAGGTACACGACTACTCCCTTTAGGCCAGCTATCATGGTTTCCATAACCTTTTGGAAGCAGCTCGGCACCGAGCTCAGCCGGAAAGGCATCCTGGTATAACGGAACACCCTCATGTGGGTCACGAAGGCCGTCAGATTCCTGCTGTCCGGGTGTAGCGGCACCTGCAGGTAACCTTGCCGCAGATCCAGTTTTGAGAATATCTTCACCCCGCTGAACATCGCCATGAGTTCCTCCATAGGGGGCAGCAGATACTTATCCAGGACAACCGCCTTATTCACAGCCCTGAGGTCGATGCAAGGTCTGATGCCCCCACCCTTCTTTTCGGCCACCACCAGATTGGAAATCCACGGGGAAGCGTCAGCCCTTTCGATGACTCCTGACTTCAGCAGTCTGGTTAATTCCGCCAACACCTTGGCCTGCAGCACCAGTGGAAGACGCCTCAAAGGCTATATCTTTGGCATGATGCTCTCATTCACAAGAGGCCAATGATAAAATGCCTTAATGCGACCCAAGCACTCAAACAGTGTCGGCCAGCGGAGGGGCCAGTCCAAACCCACAGACAGCACCCGTGAACCCCCCGAGTCCATTATGGAAAAACCCAATTGTCCCAACAGGTCAACTCCCAGTAGGTCGGTTCCCCGATGCGCTACCTGAAAAGTAAAGCTAGGGACCCTCTTCGACCCGTAGGTTACTTCAAAGTCTGCCGTGCCCGCCATTTCAATCTCCGCATGGCCGTAGCCAAAAAGTCTCACCCCTCCACCATTAAATTGCTTCGTGAGGAACAGTCATCGCAGCGTTGGTAGACTCAGAATGGATTTCCCAGCCCCTCAAATCTACCATGAGTGGCACGTCAACTCTGTCCAGTTGGAGGACTTACCACTTCAGCAGGCCTTTCCCCATTCGTGCAGCATGGACTTGAGCCAGGCCTCCGGGTCGTCCCATATGTAGTGCCGCTGTCTTTTTTGTTTGCTTCTTCTTTTTCCTCTTATTATTTCCACTACACCACCCTGCCAGCACGCCAACCTCTGCGCTTGGAGGGGAACCGTGCTTGGGCGGCCCCTCGCTAGCCTTAGCCGCCTGCTCCAACTGGGCCACAGACTCTTCTCTCTTTACCAATTCCAGCACCTCCTCCCACGATGTCCGCTCTGTAGCTACTAGCAACCTAGCCACTAGCTGCGAGCAACTGGCGCCATGTGCTAACTTGTCCTTAACAAGTCCATAAGCTCCCACCCCGAAGCTGCACTTCCGTGCTAGGCTAAGGAGTTCCAATAGCAACAAGCTTAGAGACTCAACCTTTCGTTGCCATCTCTCATAGAATTCCCACCAACTCTTCAAGACCGTGGAGGGGATCACCAAATAAGTCGTCCATGACCCTCAAATTTTCCTCCAGCAAGCCACCCCGGCTCTGTCCGAAAAAAATTCTTTGTCGCTCAGTGACGAGATGCTGGATTAAGACACTCCTCCATCTCTCCTCACTAACTGACTCCAGGCCTGCCGCTGTCATGTATGCTTCGAAGCTCTGTTTCCATCAAGGCCATGGAACTGCCGGCAAGCCTGGGTGCTCCAGAAACACAGGTAACTGCCCTATGCACGCTGCCATTGTACACCTCGTCGCCAAAATGTTACATCTAAAAAAAAATAACGGGGAGTCAGGAGGAAGCTGGAAGTAACAGTCACTTCATTCAAGTCAAGTCCACTTAAATTTATATCCCCAGCCGTAGCCCGCCTGACAACACTCTGTCCCGCCCAGGCTACGGCATCCTCCAAGGCCCAATTCTACTATGTCACACAGAAAAACCAAACTTAAATATATCTGCCACGTTTCTCATTGCTATCACAATATACAGGCCACACTAGCACCATAGCAGTTAGCCTAGCCACTCAATGGAAATTGCTGTAGGCATTGGTGCTAATGTAGCACCCATAATGGTAACATTATGTAGCTCACATATTTCACTGCAGAGACCCAAGCATAGAAGGACTTTAAGCTTGCGGTGTGTATTGACATCACGCCTCAGATGGACAATGAGTCTGGACCACCTGCGGACTTGGGAGGAAGTCAGAGGATCTGGAGCGAGAGCCTGAAAGGACTGTCTGACCTCCTGGGGTCAGAAAGAAGAGCAAAGAGGACTTTGAAGTGATTAAGTGCAAATAGAAGGATTTGACTTGATTGTGTGATTCTGTGTTTGATGTGTGGGTATAAATGTATGTGGGTTTACCACAGCTCTTCCTCTTTTTTCCTGACTGAGAGAGAGAGAGCTGGGGACTTGAGATGAATAAACCATACTGAGAAATTATCCAGTCTCATCATGTCATGATCCCCACATTGGTGACCAAGACGTACGATGCCGGGAGAACGTTACCCTGACCCGGATTCACCGGAGACCGACCGCACGAGCACAGGCTCGATTAAGGTCCCCGAGTTCTGGCAAGACGACCCACACTCATGGTTCCAGCACGCGGAATCGCGGTTCGTGCTTGGGGGAATATCAGCAGATGACACCAAGTTTCATAACGTCATTGCAAGACTCGACAGCCGCACAGCTCGATGCGTGCGGAGCCTGGTGCAGCAGCCGCCCGCTGCTGGCAAGTACGACGCGCTGAAAGCCGCCCTCATTGAGAGTTTTGTGCCATCAGCCGAGGTGAGGGCCAGGCAGCTTCTGGACCTGTGCGACAGAGGAGGACGCAGAGCGACCGACCTCATGGAGGACATGCTGCAGCTGATCGGGACAGACAGCGATGCGTTTCTGTTCAAACACATCTTCTTGAGGACCGTCCCAGCACACATGAGAGGTACCCTGTCTGGCATGAGGTGTGTGAGCCAGCAAGACTTTCGCGCGCTGGCCAGGGAAGCGCAGCGGCTCCTCGACGCCTGCGACGAGCAGAAGACTTCCGTGGCAGCAGCAGACCTCGGCGCGGTGGCCGGAGGCAGTGAGGAGCCGGAGGCAGCAGGAGCAACCCCAGCGACGACGGCAGCAGCGCGGTCCCGAGGCAGAGGAGGGGACGGCCTCTGTTTTTACCATCGACGCTTCGCTGAGAAGGCGCACAGATGCATCCCGCCGTGCAGTTTCAAGAAAACAGGGAAACGCCCGGGCTGGGGGTCGTTAGCAGCTTCGACTCTCGGTGAACAGAACAAGCTGCTTTATCTAACAGACGTGGGCTCCAGGAGGCAATTCCTCGTGGACACCGGAGCCCAGAGGAGTTTCATCACCGCGACCTATGTGGATCGTGTGGCGGGGCCCCGCGGAGACGGAGCAACGGCAGCGAACGGCTCGTTGATCAAAACGTTCGGGGAAAGGACTCTACGCCTGTCCTTGCACGGCCGCACCTATGAATGGACCTTCATAGTAGCAGTGGTGAGTTTCAACATGTTAGGCGCTGACTTTTTGTGCTCACATGGCTTGTTAGTGGATCTGGTTAATAGACGCCGAGTAAATGCACTCTCCTTTTGTTCTATCCCTTGTGCAGCTCGAGTGTCCCCGCCGCCAGTACAGACCAACATCGCCACAGCAGGCGGTAAGTTTCACACTCTTCTAACCCAGTTCCCAGCACTCACAGTTCCCACATTTTCAGCTAAGGTTGCGAAGCACGGGGTGGAACACTTTATCACCACAAGTGGCCCACCAGTTTTTGCGAAAGCTCGGCGCTTGGATGCAGCTAAGCTCTCCATTGCACGCGAGGAGTTCGCCAACCTGGAAAGGTTGGGCATAATTCGCCGCTCGAAGAGCGCCTGGGCCTCCCCGCTGCATATGGTGCCTAAGGCTGACGGCTCGTGGAGACCTTGTGGTGATTACCGCAGGTTAAACAATGCCACAGCGCAGGACCGCTACCCAATTCCAAATATCCAGGATTTTTCAGTGCACTTAGCGACGCATTTTTTCTAAAATAGACCTGGTCCGCGGTTATCATCAGGTCCCGGTTCGATCAGAGGACATTCCCAAAACAGCGGTAATAACCCCGTTCGGACTTTTTGAATTTTTACGCATGCCTTTTGGCCTTAAAGGCGCCGCGCAAACTTTCCAACGAATGATGGATGCCATGTTGGGCGACCTCCCTTTCGTTTTTGTCTACTTGGACGATATTTTAGTCGCCAGTGCCTCCGAGGAGGAACACGAAAAACACCTCACCACGGTTTTTCAGAGGTTGGGAACGCACGGGTTGATAATCAACCCAGCCAAGTGCCATTTTGGCATAGCGCAAATCGATTTTTTAGGACACCCCGTCTCCCCACAGGGAGCAATCCCTCTGCCGGCCAACGTATGCGCAGTGGTGGAGTTTCCCCAGCCACAAACGGTCAAAGCGTTGCAAGAGTTTTTAGGAATGGTAAATTTTTATAACCGTTTCATACCCCACGCAGCGCAGCTTATGCAACCGTTATACGCCGCGCTTAAAAAGCAGAAGCCGTCCAACGCGATCGAGTGGTCCCCTGAGCGGGAGCGCGCATTCACAGAGGTTAAAAAAGCACTGGCAGACGCAGCACTGCTGGCTCACCCAGACCCATCAGCCCGCATAGCGCTAACCACCGACGCGTCAGATGTGGCCATAGGGGCCGTTGTAGAGCAGCAAGTCGCCGGGGTTTGGCAACCGCTCGCTTTTTTCAGCAGGTCCTTGCACAATGCTGAGCAGAAATACAGCGCGTTTGACAGGGAGCTGCTAGCGCTCCACCTGGCCATTCGCCATCATTTCCAGTTCTGGCTGGAGGGGCGACGTTTCACCGCGTTTGTCGATCACAAACCGCTCACTTTTGCAATGTCCAAAATTTCAGAACCGTGGTCAGGACGGCAGCAGAGACAGCAGTCCGCAATTTCGGAATTTACCACCGATATTCACGTAGCCGGTAAACTCAACGTAGTAGTGGACTGCCTCTCACGCGCGGTAACAGCGCCTGTCCACGCAGAAGCAGGTTGTACTACCGCAGACGCGGGGCGGGGTAACAGCGCGGACGCGCACGCGGCCCCTGTTCACGTGGGGATAGATTATGCAGCCATGGCAGCAGAGCAGAGCGGAGATGCAGACGTGTGCGCGCTCCTGTCTGGACCAACAGGGTTAAGGCTGGAGAGCAAAAGTTTACAAACCGGTTCACCCCCTCTAATCTGCGACATATCCACCGGGCGCGGTCGCCCGGTGGTACCAGCCGTGTGGCGCCGTCGTGTTTTTGACGCTGTGCACTCCCTGGCGCACCCAGGAGTACGCGCTTCGGTGAAAATGGTAGCGGAGAAGTTTGTTTGGCCAAGCCTGCGCAAGCACGTGAAAGAGTGGGTGAAAGCCTGCATGGCTTGCCAGCAGGCCAAAGTCCACAGGCACACGAAGGCCCCTTTAGAACCGTTCCACATTCCAGCTAAGAGATTCGATCATGTGCACGTAGACCTAGTGGGCCCCCTGCCGCCGTCACAAGGGTTCACACATCTCTTGACAATGGTGGACCGAACCACACGTTGGCCTGAAGTGGTCCCGTTAACGTCGACCACAGCGGCAGAGGTGGCTCGCGCTTTTTTAACAGCCTGGGTAGCACGGTTCGGGGTTCCGTCGGATATTACGTCCGATAGGGGACCTCAATTTGTGTCGGAGCTGTGGTCAGCAATGGCCAGCGGCTTAGGAGCGGCAGTCCACCACACTACCGCTTATCACCCCCAGGCCAACGGTTTATGCGAGCATTTTCACAGGTCTTTGAAAGCAGCCCTCAGAGCATCGCTCACGGATGCAGATTGGGTAAACAAACTACCATGGGTTTTATTGGGGTTGTGTTCGGCACCCAAAGAGGACTTAGATGCCTCACCCGCACAATTGGTTTTTGCGCAACCTCTCAGGCTGCCCGGCGAGTTCCTACCAGCCCATGCGGCACCAGGGCGCCCCCCGGTGCGGGGACCTCTGATTGGCACGGGAGCAGAAATGCTCCCAGGCCCCGCTCATCACACTTTTCCACGTGTTTTTGTTCCCCAGGCTTTACAAAACGCTGAATTTGTTTTTGTCAGGCATGACGCTCAGCGAAACAGTCTCCGCCCACCATATGACGGTCCATTTCGAGTGCTGGAAACCAGGGAGAAATATTTTGTGCTAGATTTTGGGGGCAGGAAAGAAACAATCAGTAATGACAGATTAAAGCCTGCCTTTGTGTTGCATGACGAATCTGTACGACCGGCGAGGACGCCTCGACGCGGCAGACCACCCAGGGAACGGCCCCTGGAGCCCCCGCAGGGGACAAATAACCTTTCTCCCCCTCAGTCCACAGATTCGCCGCAGGATGGCACAACACAGGCTGTGAAACCTGCGTACAGCAAGTTTGGGAGGAGGTTGAAGCCCAGACTACGGGCAGAGTGATGTGTGTTTCGATCAAACTGTGTAGGCCGTGCTGTAAATTCCGCAGATGGGGGGTGACATATGCTGTATTGCCATTAGGATACGGTTATCGGGTGTGTCCATTCTTTGGCGTTTTGGGGGGAGTGATGTAGCGCCCATAATGGTAACATTATGTAGCTCACATATTTCACTGCAGAGACCCAAGCATAGAAGGACTTTAAGCTTGCGGTGTGTATTGACATCACGCCTCAGATGGACAATGAGTCTGGACCACCTGCGGACTTGGGAGGAAGTCAGAGGATCTGGAGCGAGAGCCTGAAAGGACTGTCTGACCTCCTGGGGTCAGAAAGAAGAGCAAAGAGGACTTTGAAGTGATTAAGTGTAAATAGAAGGATTTGATTTGATTGTGTGATTCTGTGTTTGATGTGTGGGTATAAATTTATGTGGGTTTACCGCAGCGCTTCCTCTTTTTGCCTGACTGAGAGAGAGAGAGCTGGGGACTTGAGATGAATAAACCATACTGAGAAATTATCCAGTCTCATCATTTCATGATCCCCACACTAAGCTAATTAGCAATAAAACGGGATGTTTCTCACCAATGCAATGAGTCCTTAACAGCCAACAGAGAGAGCGGCAGCTCACTGGACTCTTCCACTTCCTCCAGTGGACTTATAAGCACTATAACAACTTTAATCGTGATTTTAGTAACTTTTTTTCTCCTCTTAATGGCAGCTCCAGTCTTGCTGCATGGTTGTTCAAGGCACCAATAGACAGGAAAAGGAAGTGTAAGGGTATTTCTGGTTTACTTTAACTGCAGATAGTGTGCGAGAGTATCCCTTCAAATTTAAAGCAAGCACACTGAAAACAAAAGATAAATTAAATTAACAAGGAAATAAATAAATTAAACAGTTTTACTAAAACGTTTCTCTTTCTTAATGTTGTAAATGCATTTTTACCTCAATTGTCTACTTTTTACACCAGATATTATTTATTTATTTATTCTCTAAATATGAAATCATATTTAATAATGCACATACGATTCTTTTATTAACCCTAGTTATTTAACTTGAGTTACACACACAACCTTTTTATCCTCACTGACATTAAATCAGACCAAACTTTTTCAGTTTTAGATAGTTAGGATTACCAAAATTATTTCTATTTACAAAGTAATTTTTATATTTGCTAAATATTTTTTGTGATCTTGTCACGTGCCGAGCCGGCTTGGCTTTCCCCAGCTCAACCTCTATCTCTTTGTGGGGTTGGCTTTGCTGGTTATGTGTTTTTTGATCTATTCTTGTGCTTATGCCATGCCTCTAGCCACTGCCTGACCGGCAGCTGTTAGTCAGCACCTGTCATCTCCTTTCTCTCATGCTACTGACAGGCTGCTGGCCTAGCCATGCCCCCTCGCTCTCCTTCTGGCTCATCAGCTGTTTCCAGTTCCTGGTAATTATCTGTCCGTGCCTCGCCCAGGTGATTCCTATTTGTCACGCCAGCGGCGTCTGTATTAAAGGAGCTCTTCACTAGACAGACACCGCTGGATTATTGTACGCGTTGGATGGTCTTTCTCTGCCGTCAACTGTCACGTCAGTAAGGACTGACAACTCGGTCAGTGACAACTCGGTCTGCCCCCCACTGTGAGTAACTGCCTGTGCGCTGTTTCGCCACTGTTTTCCTGCAGTGTGTGTGTAGGGCTACCTTGAGGACATGAACGAGGATCCAAGCTGTTCTGTGTCTGTATGTTAGTTTTGTGTTAATAAATGTGTGTTTGGACTTGCACCTCCACTTAAATCCTCATCCTTTTAACCCCTCGCCGTGTGCTAGGAAAAGCACACGGGCGAGTTCATGACAGAATAATCCAGCCAACTATAGGATTTAGCGGGTTACACCCACACATTGCTCTCTTTTCTTTCTTTTTTTTTGGACTGTTTTCTGGAGAGCATCATGCCCCGGTCTCGCCGAGGAAGAGGGTTGGCAGCGGGGTTTCCCACAGTCGAAGAGGGATGGGCCGCTGAAGGCATTTGCAGCTTGGTGAATGAAGCTCTCGCCGCCCGTGGACCGAAGAAGATGCTGGAATGCCTGGGCGGAGTTGTCAGGATCCTGGAAGCGAATCCTGGGTTGTGGAGTTACCCCCAGTTCGCCGACCTGCTCTCCATGGTCTGCTCGCTCCAGCACTCTTTCCCTGGATTGGTGTGGCCCACGGCGCCGAGGCAGAGGACCAGCAACTCTCAGCTCGTCATCCTCCGTGATGCTTTGCCCGCCCCTTCTCCAGCTACAGCACGGTCCTCTCCAGGAAACAGAAGACAGCGTCACCCCACGTCAAGATGCCAGGAGAAGCCTCCCTCGTCATCAGCTGTCATCACCCTCCCAGCTGCTGCGAGGCTAGATGGGGCTGCTTCGGGAACGCCCACCTCCGTTGCCACGGAGACGGCTCCTCCTCCAGCCATTGAAGAGGGCCTTATCACCGCTGACACGGAGAGGGATGTCTGTCTGCTATCTGCTGCTGTCAAGACCAACGACCGGGTTGACAGGCAAGTATATTTTCCACCTATTCCATCTAATAGTATTAAATTTTGCCTGTCTCCCGAGGGAGAGACCCAGTTTAAGCAGTCCGCTGGGTCCTCTCCTCCAGCTGCAGATACTCACTCGCTTTTTCTCCCCTCCGTGTCTCCTCCCATTCTCCCTGAGGGCCAGCTGGCCCAAGGTCAGGGCCATCAGACGGTGGAGGAGCCAGTGGCTTCGGATGATCCATTCCCGGAGTCAGCATGGAGAGGTCCTTCTGCAGCCACGCCGGTGGAATCCCCAGCATTGGAGCTGCTGCAGGTGGACAACAGGACTGCCAACACCATCTTGTCAGCTGCGGAGGCATCTGCAGTGGACTGGGAGCCAGAGCTGGACCTCTAGGAGGCCAGACCCGAGTGTTCATCGCCGGGATCGACGGAATCCTGGACCGCAGTGGAGCTCGAGCTCAGGCAAGTAATCTGTCTTGTTTTTCTTATGTCAGTTTTAGAGAGATCTTGCTTGGCTCTGGGTGAGGGGAGTCAGGCGCAGCTGTGTGCTGCACCTGAACTTCCTTCGCCGGGCTCCACTACTGCCGGCATCCCTAACCATCTTTCTTCTCCTGCTTCCCCTGAGCCTTCAACCAGGATCGCCGGAGAGGTTGTGTCGCTGCCAGAGGTCGCCGAGGGTCCGGTCCTGCCGAAGGAGGACGTCGCTGCACCAGCTTCTCCTGCCAGGGTCGTCAGGGCTCCTCCCATCGATCATCTCCTCAGCCTGGTGCTCCTGCGGATTGGTCCGCTCACCATGAGTGCAGCTCTGGCCCAATCGGGGTCCATCGTGGGTGAAGCGAAGCCGGCCCAATCTGAGTCCATCGTGGGTGCTGCAGAGCCTCAGCCGGAGGTCACCATGGACACAGCCAGGCTCCTGCTGGAGTCCATCACGGGTGCAGCGGAGCCAGCCCGGTCAGGGGCCACCGTGGGCACAGTGAGGCTCCCAAGAGAGTCCGTCGTGGGTGCAGCGGAGCCAGCCCGGTCAGGGGCCACCGTGGGCACAGTGAGGCTCCCAAGAGAGTCCATCGTGGGTGCAGCGGAGCCAGCCCGGTCAGGGGCCACCGTGGGCACAGTGAGGCTCCCAAGAGAGTCCGTCGTGGGTGCAGCGGAGCCGGCCCGGTCGGGGGTCCACTGCGGGTGCCACTGAGGAGGCCGTGGAGGTTCCCTCTCCCTGGTCCGGTTGCCCTCCAGTCAGCCTTCCGGTGGGCAGGCCGCCTCCTGCTTCACTCCCTCCGTCCTGGCGGCTGAGCAATGTGGGCCGGCCGCCAGAAGAATTGACTCCCCAGGTCTGGTGGCCTATGTTGTCCGGCAGGCCACCGGATTCCGTCCACCGGATCTTCTGCTGGGCCTGGGACTCTGGGCGGCCTCCTGAGCCCCAACGCCCGTGGACTTGGGGGGGGTTAGTTGTGGACCCTGGGCGGGGTATTGTGTTCCCTCCTTTCCTGTTCCCACTACCTCCCACCCGGGTTCGTGTGTCATTATTTTGCCTGTGGGGATTGGTGGTGGTGGTGGTGGGGGGGTTCTTACGATGTTACCGTGGGTGTCTGGTATCCACCCCTAGAAGGAGGGGCTCTGTCACGTGCCAAGCCGGCTTGGCTTTCCCCGGCTAGGCCTCTATCTCTTTGTGGGGTTGGCTTTGCTGTTTATGTGTTTTTTGATGTATTCTTGTTCTTATGCCATGCCTCTAGTCACTGCCTGACCGGCAGCTGTTAGTCAGCATCTGTCATTTCCTTTCTCTCATGCTACTGACAGGCTGCCGGCCTAGCCACGCCCCCTCGCTCTCCTTCTGGCTCATCAGCTGTTTACAGTTCCCGGTAATTATCTGTCCGTGCCTCACCCAGGTGATTCCTATTTGTCATGCCAGCTGCATCTTTATTAACCCTTGTATTATGTTGAAAAAATATTACATTGATTATGTTGCGGGTCATTTTGACCCATACTGTGTAAATCCACTCAAAACAGTCGAAAAACAGGTTAAATCAATAACAACTTTATTTTAGATTATATAAACATTTATAAAAGAGACATAACAATACATTTTTAATGTCAACACTATATTTAAGAACTATTTTGTTCAAGTTTTTCCCTCTGCATTTTTTTCATTTAACTTGCCCCTTTTTCTCACATTTTCAATGTTCAACATTTTCAATGCTCTCCACATGATGGACAGAATGTATCTGTGTGCTTTCTGCAGATGTAATTCTTGCATTTCACACAAGAGGTACTTGTTTTACTGTCCTCTCGGGAGGGACAGACCTGGCATATTTTCCGTTTCTTTACACCTGTGTCCACTGGATCCATTGCAGATTGGTTGGATGACTTGACCTTGACCTTTTCAATGACAGCTGCAGCTGCTGGGGATTGAGCTGGCCTGGCTCGCCTCTGGATCTTGGGAGTGACAAGTGCTTTGTCGAGTTCTTCCAGGAAAAGCCGACGTCGGTACAATTTGCCTGCATTCCATTGCTGGTTGATTTCAGTCCACAGGACATAGGCATTGTAAGCAGACACATCGACAATGTTGTAGAAAATCACCAAGGACCAACGAGCAGTCTTGCGCTGGCAGCTGTATGTTGCTGTGACTTTGTCCAGATTGTCAACTCCTCCTTTGGTGGAGTTGTAGTCCAGGATCATTTGTGGCTTCATGTCTTCTCTTGTGCTCAGAGATGCATCTGTGTGCATTGTGTTCATTACAAGAACATTCTTGTTTCTCTTTGGGCAGTATGAAACAACTGCTGCTTTCTCAGTGAAAACAAATATTGAGGAATGCAAAGGTCTGCCCTGCATCTTCAGAATTTCACTGGGAAGTTCTGGCTTATTTCTTCTGACTGTTTGTGACGATGGAGTGTCACCACTGTATGACTTATTGTATGTGTGATTGTGTTGTATTTGTAATATGGTAAATGTTATTATGATTGTTTGTAAAGTGCACACATTATTTTGGGATCTGTCTTTGTCTAATTTGAATGCCCTTGGGAGATAATTGTTATGGTTAAGTAATTTGGTAAAATAATTGATAATGATTTATTTCACATACCTTTGCCAACATGCTTCCTGTGGGTGTCCAGGCAAAAGACTCCGTTAGGGGTTGACGGCCTTTTATAGGACACCAGCAGGAAGGAAGCATGTATGGTAAGTTAGAGGGGTGGTTTAGTTTTGTAAATAGGGGTTTGAACTATTTATTGAATTATTTATATTGTTATTTATTATATGTTATTTATATTTATATTGTATATAGTTGGGGAAGTATTTATGTATTTTTAGAGATTAGTGGGTATGTGTAAAGAATGGAAACTTTTATTGTTTTACCTGGGGTTATGGTAGGGGCTAATCAGCCCTAATTATCTCGAATAGTATATAACAGGTGTGGTTAATGATAATGGGTAATTCATTTCATTGGTATGATTCTTAGTATGCTTCGGTATTCTTCTTGGTTGATGGTGAATTGTTTATTGTTAATGAAGAGTCGTGTCAGATGTTTTTTTGGAACTATTTATATGTAAGATTATTAAAATAAAATTTGACTAATTGAAAATTTAAATCTGGCCTCGCCTCGCTGTTGCCAACGTTCACATTTGGTGGCAGCAGTGGTCCGTTCCCAGGACGTCGTAGTGTTTGGTGGACGGAAGGACTCACGGCCAGAAGGAAAGTGAGGCAAGAGGAGCAGTCTGACCTGGACGCAGGTATGGCGGCTGAGGACCCGGGAGTCAGCGGACTGGGCGAGCTCGAGGAGCTAACGTGCCTGGTGAAATCTTTGGTGCGTTTGCTGACTCTCAGAGATCGCCAGATGGAGGAGGAGGCCGCTCTTCAGGAGCAAAAGTGGCAGGCTGTGGAGAATCACATTCATCGGATGGAGTTGCAGGTTGCGGAGATGAGAGAGGAGTATGGGAGCCGGGCTGAGTGTAGTGGTGACAACGGCGCTTCGGGGGAGGACCCCAGGGTGACGGGCAGTCGGGTCGGCTCACAGGAGGATGATTTGCCGCTGCAGGTGCAGCCAAGGAGGCCACGAACGCACCACGAGCCCAGGCTGAATCCTCTCTCTCCCGAGGATGACATCGAGCACTACCTGGCAACATTCGAGAGGATCGCTACAGTCTGCCACTGGCGTGAAGAAGAGTGGGCTATTCATCTGGCTCCTCTGCTTACAGGTAAAGTGCGGAGCACATATGTTCTGATGGACATTACAGACACGGACAATTATGAAAAATTGAAAGAAGCTATTTTAAACAAATATGAAATCACATCCGACACATATAGGAGGAGGTTTCGGTTCCTGGACGTTTATCAGGACGAAACCCCTCGTGAATTATATGTACGTCTGAAAGACCTGTTTTGTAAATGGGTGAAACCAGAGACCTTAACAGTAAAAGACATTTCTGAACTATTGATTTTGGAGCAGTTTTTACGGATGGTGAACCCGGAACTGGGAATCTGGATACAAGAGCGGGACCCGAAGACTGCAGAGGACGCTACGCGTTTGGCGGAGGTTTTTCTGTCAGCCAGGTCTGGGAGCAGGAGACCTACTCTAGGCTGTGACAGACCTTTCACCACACGGAGTGAGTTTAATGAGGGTGAAAGGGGTGGTCAAGCTCGAAATAGGTTGTATTCCAGGCCCAGTCAGATCACAAATAACAGATATGATAATGGCAAAAAGTCACGTGTTGCAAATAGAGATATACACTGCTATCAGTGTAATAAAATCGGCCACACCCAGTATTCATGCCCTGCCATAAAGAATGAGAAACCATCATTATTATGTTCAGTTCCTAGACCCACTTGTTCAGCCCCAGTGCACAATGGAGTGTATAAAACGAAGGTGTTGCTTAATGGTCAGTGTGAAGAGGCCCTGTTAGACTCAGGTTGTTTTCAAACAGTCGTGCTACCCAGTTTGGTCCCTAGAGATTTGTGGAATGAGTCTAAAATAAATATCAGTTGTGTCCATGGGGATAAAAAAAACTGTACCCAACCGCTGAGGTTTATTTAACAGTAGGGGGTCAAACTTATCTCCTTCCTGTAGCTCTTGAGCCTGATTTGCCTTATCCAGTTATTCTTGGCAATGATGTTCCAACTTTGTTGGACATCATACAACAGGTTAGAGAGGAACAAACTGAGGGACAGGCAGGTGGCGCTGTTGAGCAGAGAGTAAACACACCTGTGGTGAAAAATTGTAATATGGTGACAACCAGGGCGCAGAGGGCACAGAGGGCTGCCAATGTTCTTCAGGAGCTACCATTTTATGATTCTGAGATAGAGGCAGGCCCTATTAAGCAACCTAAATCCAAGGCTCAGAGGAGAAGAGATAAGGTGTTAGCGTCAGCAAAGAACTTGGGTGAAGAAACACCACAGCTAAATCAGTCAGTAGAGTTTGACATCCCTCCTGACATAGCTGCATTGCAGAAAGCTGACCCAGCACTTAGACCATGGTTTAATAAAGTCTCGGAGATTGAGGGTGTGAAACAGGGTAGAATGGATTGTTTGGCTGAGGCCTTGTATGTCATTAAAAGGGGCATGTTATACCAACAGTATGGTGAAGTTATGGCCATAGCTTTGCCACAGGACCTCATACCAAAAATTATGGAACTGGGATATGTTATCCCTTGGGCAGGTCATCTAGCATTTCATAAAACTTTACAGAGAATTGCTAGAAGGTTTTTGTGGCCGGGAATGTATACCCAGATAAAGGAGTTCTGCACAACGTGCCCAATATGTCACTATGACTAGTTGAAAATTGAAATCTGGCCTCGCCCCGCTGTTATCCTCACACTGTTCCCAACATAGTCAGCTTTCTCTTCTGAAGTTCATCTCCAAGGCGATAGGATGTAAAGAAGTTGTCACATGTGATGTTATGACCTTGCAACCCTTCACTTATCTCCAGCACCACACACATCCCCTGATTCTTCTCAGATGCTCCTTCAGGTAGCTTTCCAGTATACGCTTGCATATTCCATGCATAGCTAGATTTTGCATCACAGGCTACCCACATTTTGATGCCATACTTGGCAGGCTTGTTGGGCATGTACTGTCTGAAAGGACAACGCCCCCTGAATGATACAAGGCGCTCATCTACAATAACATGGGGACCAGGATTGTACAACAAAGGTAGAATTTCAACCCATTTATCCTATACATCTCTAAACGCAGCTAGTTTGTCTCTTTCACGTTGACCAGCTCTGGTGTCACGGTTGTCAAATCGGATCACACGAGATATCATGTGAAATGTCTCCAGAGACATTGTTGCTTGAAAGATTGGCCTTCCATACTCTTCATCCTATAGACTTGCAGTTGCTTCTCCCTTTGACCTGTACACTCCAGCTAATACCAGAATTCCAATGTAAGCATGCAAGTCAGTCTGATCCAGTGGCTTCCATTTCTCCTGAAATACACTCCTCCCCTCCAAGTTGGTCATTTCCAGTATAATTTTCTCTATCGGTGGGGATATGAAGAGCTGAAATGCTGATTGAATATCATCAACTCGTGTGACAGCAAATCTTGTAGGACCGGGAGTCATTTTGATGACATTGGAAGATGACAGTCTACCTCGGCTTTGGTGTGGTGATGTTGACCATGTCATGACCCGAGCACTTTGTCATTGTGCTCGGGCTATTCCTGTCAGGGCTTGACAGCGGCGTTGTCTTCCGAGCTCTCCGAGCTCTTATTGTGACAGTGCTCGGGGAGGCTTCCGCTCAGCTGTCAAGTCCTGAGCAGCTGTTTTGCATTTGCGGTCGTTAGCGGTGGACTTCTTATTCCCACGTTAGCGGCCGCATCCCTGCAGCAGTGTCAGTCGTCCTACGTCTGAGCTACGGATGCTTCAGACTGTTACCTACCTCGTCTGCCTGTGGTTGACCGTCGCTTCTCCTGGACCAGTAAGTGAGCTGTTAGCCTTACCCCTCCCGGTGAGAGTAGACCTCTGTGTGTCTTTGCCTCAGCAGCCTGTGTAGTCTTTATTCCCTCAACCTTGCCTGTGTATGACCGTCTCCTCTATGGACCTGTAAGAGAGCTGTTTAGCCTTACGCCTCCGGATGTGTGTAGACTTATGTGTCATTGCCCCTGCATCTTGTGTTGTTACTTTTCACCGTAATAAAACTCACTGAAAACTCACTGGTGACTGTGTGGCGTCTTATGGTGGCTCGCGAGAGCCACCACATGACAGTACACTGCTGCCAAAACAGCGTTTACGGTGACGCCAACCCGAGACGCAATTCACCAGTGAGTTCGAGTTTTTTGGACATTTGCTTTTTCCTGTCTGGGTACTGTGTATGTGAGGAATGCCGTCACGGAGGGGCCGCGTTTGGAGTCCAAGCCACGAGCTGACAGGTGTTCTGGAAGTCGTGGATGAGCTGCTCATCTTCGCTTCTCTGCTGGATTATGACCACGGCATACACTGGTACCTGGACGCTGCCGAAGATGTGCTTTGTCATCTCTCTCCCCGCTATGCCGACCACCCGGAAGTCGACGCGAGGAGGGAAGATATCGCCGCGCAACGCGAAATATTCCTGATGCTGGAGGAGGAACGCGGCATGAAGCAGGAGAAGAGGCACTCCTGCTCTTTGCCTACGGATCCCGATCCTGTTCCCGATCCGTTTCGGGAGTTCGCACCATCTGGGGGCTGACGAAGGTGTCGGCGCCACGGCCGGGCGCATTTTCAGCAAGCTCCTGCTCCGGATCCAGTTCCGGGCCGCTGGGATGACCCCCTCAATCAGCCAGCTGCTGTGAGTGAGCTGAGTCCTGTGCCGGTGGGCTCCGTCCACGGGTCCTTTTCTACCATCCAGCGAGCGAGGGAAGGAGCATTGTCCGCTACAGCTGATACTCCTCCCTCCGGGAGACAGGCAAGTCCAATTTCACTGTCCTATTTATCATAGTGATCTGTCTTGTCTGACTCCTGGGGGTGAAACTAGGGGTTCGCAGCTCCCTGAGTTTCTTTCCCCAGCTGTAGCCATTTGTACTAAACCTGCTGCCTCTGTGTCTCCTCCTGCTGAGCGGTCCTCGGCGTTAGTCCCACGCCGTCGAATGAGGGGGAGGCCTGCGGCTCTGGGAAATATCCCGGCCCTGCAGCCTTGTTTTGGACAGAGGAGGAGAATGGACTGCGGTGAGGAGCCAGAGCCGACGAGAGAGCGTCCCCAGGGTTCCTCAGGGATGCAGCCCGAGTCAGCAGGTCCAGGGTCCTCTGCCCCCACGCCATACGGGTTATTGGCGTGGACGCCAGCACGTGAGGATCCAGCTGCAGAGACCATCAGGCCGTCTGTGGAATCCGACGCAGCCGAGTGGGAGCCCGACGACGAGTGTCTTCTTGAACCTGGATCGGCGAAGTCCTGGACGGCTCCAGAGCCCGAGTACAGGCAAGTGCTCTTCCTTGTTTTCCTGTATGGTGTGTTAGAGCATTTTTGCCTGCCTCATGGGGAGGCGAGTGAGGGGCAGCCGTCCGCTGCACCCGAGCTCGTCTTGCTGGGCTCTGGCGCTGCCGGTGGAACTGATCCCGGTCCTCTCCTGTTTTCTGAGCACCTCCACAGCATTTCCGGTCCGGAGCCAGTCAAGGTCACGGGACTGGGGGTTCCAGGTTCGGAGATGGAGGTCGTCGCCGGAGCAGTCCTGACCCAGTCGGGGTCCGACGTGTGGGCCGAGGTGACCCAGTCAGGGTCCGACGCGTGGGCCGAGGTGACCCAGTCGGGGTCCGACACGTGGGCTGAGGTGACCCAGTCGGGGTCCGACGCGTGGGCCGAGGTGACCCAGTCGGGGTCCGACACGTGGGCTGAGGTGACCCAGTCGGGGTCCGACGCGTGGGCCGAGGTGACCCAGTCGGGGTCCGACGTGGGTGCAGCGATGACCCAATCGGGGTCCGACGAGGTCCAGTGGGGGTCCAGCGCAGGTGCGGCTGTGACCCAATCAGGATTCGAGGGGGTCCAAGTCTTTGGTTGTTCCCCTCTCAGGAGCCACCAGCTGGGGGCCATTAGAGGTTTGTGGTTGGCAGGTTGGCGCTCTCCTGTCTTGTCGTCTTCAGGCGGGCGGCTGCATGCATTTTCTCCACGGTCCTGGTGGTTGTGGGATGCGGGTCGGCCACCCGAGGAACTGCTTCGTGCGTTTGGCGTCTTGGGTTGGCCACCCAATAAACTGTGTTTGCTACGGGGTGACCTGGTTCGACCACCAGAGGACTTGTTTCTGGGGGCCTGGGACTGGGGTAGGCCACCTGATCATGTACTGTGTTGTGGGACTATCTGTGGGCCCATACGGTGCCTAGTCATGTCAAGTACGTTTAGCAATTTTTTTTTTGTTGTTGTTGTTTCACGTAGTCATAGTCAAGTCAAAGCAATTTTAGATTGCCTCATGTCTCTTCTTTTTGAAGGCCACAGTCTAGTCATAGTCAAGTCAAAGCAATTTTAGATTGCCTCATGTTTCTTTTTGAAGGCCACAGTCTGGTCAAAGTTAAGTCAAAGCAATTTTAGATTGCCTCATGTTTCCTTTTTTTTGGAAAGCCACAGTTTAGTCATAGTCAAGTTAAGTCAAGCAATTTTAGATTGCCTCATGTTTCTTTATTTTTTGTAGGCCATAGTTTAGTCATAGTTAAGTCAAGTCAGAGCAATTTTAGATTGCTCCATGTTTTTTTTTTTGTAAGCCACAGTCTATCTATAGCTAAGTTATGTCAGAGCAATTTTAGATTGCCTCATGTTTTTTTTTTTTTGAAAGCCACGGTTTAGTTATAGCCAAGTTGTGTCAAAGCAATTTTAGATTGCTCCATGTGTTTGCATGTATTTCTTGTTTTGTTTGTGCTTAGGTTGCCTCATGTTTTTTTTGAAAGTCACGGTCTAATCATAGTCACGTTCTGCCAAGCAGTTTTAGTTTGCTCCATTTGTGTTTGTATGTATTTCTTGTTTTGTTTGTGCTTAGGTTGCCTCATGTTTTTTTTGAAAGTCACGGTCTAGTCGTAGTCACGTTATGCCAAGCAATTTTAGACTGCTCCATGTGTGTTTCCATGTATTTTTTGTTCCATAGTTATCGTGTGTTTCCAGGTATTTCTTGTTCCATAGTTATCATGTATTGAGGTTGTTTGGGAGTATGATTTTGGCATGTTAAGTTTGGGTTTTTGAAGAGATCCTTACTTTGAGTTCTTTACTACGTGGGGTTATGTATTTTGGAGTTAGACGGGTTGTCTGTGGTGCCCGTGGGAAGACGTTCGGTGTCAGGTGCTTATGTTCTTTATGGTTTTGTATCCCTTGTATTTTTTTTAGTCATGTCTTGTTTTTTCTGGTTTCGTCATTGTTCTGGGAGGAATTGATGGATATGTCAGTTGATGTATTCCTTTTCCTTTTGGGTTAGGGTCTTGTCAGGTTTTGTTTGGCTCCCTCCTTGCCTGTTCCTCAATTCACTCACCCTGTGGTTGGGGGGGGGGGGGGGGGCTGGGTGTTACAAGACGTTCGGAGCCCGTCAGTTGAGGGGGTGCTACTGTCATGACCCGAGCACTTTGTCATTGTGCTCGGGCTATTCCTGTCAGGGCTTGACAGCGGCGCTGTCTTCCGGGCTCTCCGAGGTCTTATTGTGACAGTGCTCGGGGAGGCTTCCGCTCAGCTGTCAAGTCCTGAGCAGCTGTTTTGCATTTGCGGTCGTTAGCGGTGGACTTCTTATTCCCACGTTAGCGGCCGCATCCCTGCAGCAGTGTCAGTCGTCCTACGTCTGAGCTACGGATGCTTCAGACTGTTACCTACCTTGTCTGCCTGTGGTTGACCGTTGCTTCTCCTGGACCAGTAAGTGAGCTGTTAGCCTTACCCCTCCCGGTGAGAGTAGACCTCTGTGTGTCTTTGCCTCAGCAGCCTGTGTAGTCTTTACTCCCTCAACCTTGCCTGTGTATGACCGTCTCCTCTATGGACCTGTAAGAGAGCTGTTTAGCCTTACGCCTCCGGATGTGTGTAGACTTATGTGTCATTGCCCCTGCATCTTGTGTTGTTACTTTTCACCGTAATAAAACTCACTGAAAACTCACTGGTGACTGTGTGGCGTCTTATGGTGGCTCGCGAGAGCCACCACATGACAGACCATTTTATATTACCATCTTTAGATGCCCATGTCCCCTCTGTGGATGATGATTGCTACATTCCTTGGCTTTCATCCGATGGAGACACAATGGCAGGCTCGTCCTCTGAATCCTCCTCATCGTCGGAAAATTGACAATCTGGATCATCAATTACATTGTCCTCGGTCTCTGAAATCTCTTCCTCTGCGTCACTATCCCAGTTCAAAATATGTGATGAAGCTTCTTCAGCTGTAAACCTTCTGGAACTCATTTTTGGTGTGTTTGTCAAAGAGATGGCATGAGAAAAGTGACAAGGACAAGGGAGAGAAAGTCCCTCCTCGACACACACCTGGGTCTCTGACAGTCAAAATACAATTAACTGGGCAGTCAAAATAAAGTGCATCAAAGAGTCATGTTTATTTTGGATCTGTACAGCTACTTACCCACATAAAAGTGTCCGGGTCAAAATGACCCGCAACATCATCTTTGTATACAAACTCTGCACATACATTCCACTACACATCAAAGTGTCCAGATTTTACACACCAGTTCATGACCCTAGATGAGGAAAAGTCACAAAATCTCATGAAGAAAAAGAAAGGATAACCCGTACTTTGGTCAACACAAAAACCTAAATGGGTCAAATTGACCTTAACATAATACAGAGGAGCTCTTCGCTAGACAGACGCCGCTGGATTATTGTACGCGTTGGATGGTCATTCTCCGCCGTCAACCGTCACGTCAGTAAGGACTGTCTGTGTGTCTTGGATTTTCGCTGTGACAACTTGGTCTGCCCCCCACTGTGAGTAACTGCCTGTGCGCTGTTCCGCCACTGTTTTCCTGCAGTGTGTGTGTAGGGCTACCTTGAGGACACTAACGAGGATCCAAGCTGTTCTCTGTCTGTATGTTAGTTTTGTGTTAATAAATGTGTGTTTGGTGTAACCCTCCACTTAAATCCTCGTCCTTTATGCCCCTCGCCGTGCGCTAGGAAAAGCGCACGGGCGAGTTCATGACAGATCTTTTAAATTACTTTCTTCAAAGTCAGAAATTTACATACATTCCCTTAGTATTTGGCAACATTGACTTCCACAAGCTCCTCACAATAGTTTGCTGGAATTTTGGCCCACTCCTCCTGACAGAACTGGTGGAATTGAGTCAGGTTTGTAGACCGCCTTGCTCACACACGTCTTTTCAGCTCCCCTCACAAATTTTCTGTGGAACTGAGATCAGGTCTTTGTGATGACCACTCCAAAACATTGACTTTGTTGTCTTAAACTACTTTGTGACTAATTTGGTGGTTTGCTTGGAGTCATTGTCCATTTGCAACCAAGCTTTATCTTCCTGCCTGATGTCCAGAGATCAATCAATCAATCAATCAAGCTTTATTTGTATAGCACTTTTCAAACATTAGATGCTGCACAAAGTGTGTCACATAGATAAAAACAGTAGACACATTTAGTTACATATATTTACACAATGTATCCCCACCCCTTCCAACCCTTCCATAAACATACCCACAAAACACACACACACACACACACACACACACACACACCACCCCCTACTTCTCTTAAACGCATATAAAATAAGAGACATTGGTCGGTACCGAGGCACCATGTGAAGGAGCAACCATCCTGTAGAGCCCCCCCACGCCGGGAGACCACACAGCCCATAACCACAGAGCGTGCCACAGAGGCCACCCCAACCAGGACAGGCCGGGGCCCACATCACAGCTTTAGGCAGTGGCATAAAGCCCCCACCCACCCAAGCTAGCACAATCCACAAGACCAGCACCCCTGCAGATGGGCCAGGCAGCATCCACTGAGGAAACACTTCAGCTAAAACACATAAAATACAAGATAAAACGAAGAACGCATAGAACAAAGGGAGCTAAAACCCCATACTTATAAACTGAGCTAAGAACACATAAAAATAAGAAAATTATAAGCAAATGGAGTTAAGAAGAATGTAAAACAATGGAACATAAATGACTACTTCAATAATAGTTAAACAGGTTTGTTAAAAGACAAATTTAAAAAGGTACAGAAAGAAACTAAGAACACATAAAAACAAGAGGAACTAAAAACCCATAATTAAAAACTGAGCTAAAACACATCAATAAGAAAAGATGAAAAAATCTAAAAACAATGGTGCCAAGAAGAACATAAAACAATGGAACATGAATGACTGCTTCAGTAATAGTTAACCAGGTTTGTTAAAAGCCAAATTAAAAAGGTGGGTCCTTAGCCTGTTCTTAAAAACATCTATTGACTCTGCAGCCCGGAGGCTCTCTGGCAGGCTGTTCCACAGACGAGGACCATAATAATGAAAGGAGGCTTCACCAAAGGTCTTGGTCTTGATTTTGGGAACCATTAAAAGGCCAGTACCAGAGGACCTCAGGGCCTGTGAGGGCTCATAAGATAAAAGAAACTCGGATAGATAAGAAGGCCCAAGACCATTGAGGCATTTAAAAACTACTAAGAGAACCTTAAAATCGATCCTAAAATGCACGGGGAGCCAATGCAGCGATTCTAAAACTGGTGTAATATGCGCCCGCCCCCTGGTCGTCTTCAACACTTGTGCAGCTGAATTTTGGAGCAGTTGGAGATGTGATATCCTTTTTGGGGAAGACCAGAGAGCAGAGCATTACAATAGCCTATATGACTGGTAATAAAAGCATGCATCAAGACCTCCATGGTGGCAAGAGAGAGAAAAGGGTGGACCCTGGCTATATTCATAAAATGGTCAATTTTGATTTTTGTTCCATTTTTAATGTGTGGAATAAAATTAAAGTCAGAATCTAGAAGAACGCCCAGGTTCTTGACACAATGTGTAGGTTTTAGACCTAGCAATTTGGATAAAAGTTTCTCTCTCTCTTCTTCAGGACCAATGATTAAAACTTCTGCTTTGTCCTGGTTGAGCTGTAGGAAGTTCTTTGCCATCCATGACTTTATATCTAAAATGCAGTTCAAAAGGGCATTAATTGGTTTTGTGTCATCAGGAGACGTTGCAATGTACAGCTGTGTATCATCAGCATAGCTATGAATATTGATGCTATGTCTCCTGATAACATCCCCAAGTGATAACATACAGTATAAAGATTAAAAAGTATTGGCCCTAAAATTGAACCTTGGGGTACCCCACACTTGATTTTGTGGATTGCCGAAGAACATGTATCCATACTTACAAAATGGTGACGATCTGTGAGATAGGAATTAAACCATTCAATAACAGTACCTGAGAGGCCCACCAGGTGTTTGAGTCTGCTTAATAAAATGTGGTGATCTACTGTATCAAAGGCAGCGCTGAGATCCAGCAGCACCAGGACTGACAGTTTGTGGGAGTACATGTTGCACCTGTTGATATCATTAATGATTTTTAAAAGGGCTGTCTCAGTACTGTGGTTTGTCCTAAAACCAGATTGAAATTTTTCAAAAATGTGGCCAATAAGAAAATTGTTTAACTGGACAAAAACATTTTTTTCTAAAACTTTACTTAAAAATGGTAAGTTGGATACAGGTCGATAGTTACTGAGAATATTAGGGTCTAAATTACTCTTCTTCAAAATGAGCTTCACCACAGCCATTTTAAAGGCTGTGGGGAAAACACCAGTCTGAAGAGAGCAATTTACAATGTTTAAAATTTCATGTTCAAAGAATCCATAAAATGTTTTAAAAAGTGATGTGGGAATTGGATCTAAAAGGCAGGAGGTCAAGTTTGCCTGGGAGAAAACTCTACCAAGCATCTTAGCATCAACCTGGGCAAAACAGTCCAGTGTTTCCTCAGCTAAAGGCGAGTCCAAGATTCCATTAAAAGCAGTCTTCTGGTCAGATAGAATGTTGGATCTAATAGAATCAACCTTGCACCTGAAGTTTTCTGCAAAACTCTCACATAGAGTTGGATGGCAGGTTTGTGTGTTTATTAAAATCTGGGTTGATTAAGTGATCAATTGTTGCAAAAAGGACTTTAGGGTTATTGTTATGTGTTGAGATTATGTTGGCAAAATACTCTGTTCTCAATGTTTTGATTGCATTATTGTATATTTTTAATTTATTCTGTAGTATTTTTGTAAATGATATTTAATTTGTTTTTCCTCCATTTCCTCTCAGCCATCCTACACTCTCTTTTCAGTTTTCGGATTTGGTTATTTCTCCATGGATGCTTTGATTTATTCCTAACTGTCCTTGAGATTATTGGGGCAACTCTGTCAATGGTTGATCTTAATTTACTGTTAAAATTATCAACAATAAAATCACAGGATGCAGATAAAATAACTGGGGGGGGGGCGTTGCGTAAGAGTTTGATAAAATCAGCAGCCACTTCAGGTGTCAGATGGCACTTCCTCACAGTTCGCACCGAGGTCTCCCGTTGCATAAAACCAGTGATGTTAAAAAACACACAGTAATGGTCAGATTCACCCAAGTCAACAACAGAGGACATACTAGTGGGCAGGCCATGGCTAATGACAACATCCAGGGTGCGTCCCCTGTTGTGAGTCGGCTGCATGACATGTTGAGTAAAATTCATGGATGTGAGCAGGTCACTAAAATCTTCTGACATATGGTCACCCTGCTTATCACTGTGTAGATGAAAATCACCGGAAATCAGAATAAAATTGTATGAGGAGTGAATTATTGATAAAAACTCAGAGAACTCATTAATAAAAACAGGGCAGTATTTGGGTGGTCTGTAAACTGTGACACATAAAATTGCGGGGTTGCTAAAGACAAAAGTGTGGTGCTCAAAAGCAGTATATTGATCAGGTAAGATTTGCTTTACTGCAAGTGAGGAAGGAAAAATAGAAGCAGTACCCCCACCCTTCCTGCCTAGATGTTTGTGATGTGTGAGTTTGGGGAGGGTTTGGACTCTGGGGCTTACTGTAGCCAGAGTTGGGCATCAGATGTGATGACGTCAGGAGGGCTGTGGTCTGTGTATTTATGTTCACATATCTTGAATAAAGGGCAGTTTGTTGTTCAGCAAAAGATGGCTCACGGCTCGCTTATTTCATACATAACATTTGGCGACGAGAAGTAAAACCATAAGAGGGTGCACAAGACCACCATCTCCATCCCTGGAGTCTCCAGGCATGCCATCCACACCATGGCACTGCTGGCTGGACTTATTTAATAATTTTATTAGCACGGCTGGTCTGGATGACACCAATGAAGAGAGACGGAAGAACGTCTTGATTCATTGTCTAGGCGAGTAAGGACAGCGAGTACTTTGCACTTTGGGCCGTACAAACTCTCTGGACAACTGTTTGAGCCTAATGGAGGAGTTTTTTTTGCCACAAGTGCAACGTCATGACGCAAAGATGCAGATTCTTCGACTCACCCGTTTCTTGATAGAAGTGGGTGAGTCCATGCAACATTATGTTACGGAGCTCCGTAACCTAGCAAGCACATGTGCCTTTGGGCTTTGAAAGATGAGCTAATTCTTAACAAGCTACCATATAGCACAAACAACGAGTGACTAAAGGAGAAGCTATTGCTAGCAACGGACAATTTCATGCTAAGCTGGATGATGCAGATGGCTAGCCACCACCCAGCTAGCGAGGCAGCTACAAGCTAATGAATGATTAGCCCTCCAAACAATACCATGACGTCAGGCTGATAGCAATGCAGCTAGCTAGTCAGGGCGGACTTCCACGCGGAGGTGGACCGTGGCACGGGCAGAAGCCGGAGTCTGGACACCGTGTTACGGCTGTGGTTCCCCTCATCACCGAATGAGCTTGTCCGTCTGCCCAGCTAGAGGAAGGAAGTGCTACAATTCTGAACAGGCTAACCACCTGGCTAGAGTTTGTCCCACTGCCCACAGGAGAGCCATTGCAGGACCAGTGGATGTTGCAACAGTATGTGTAGCAAGCGCAAAAAACTGCCCCCTAAAGTGGTACGTCATGCAGCTGGATGGGGTCTACGTGCTGCTTATGGTGGATTCGGGTGCTGCACAGTCCATATTGAGCATGGCCATGGTAAGAAGACTCTTCCCCCAAAAAGACAATTGTGCCGAGGGCTGATAACATGTTTTGGTTATGGACATGTGAAAATTGGCATGGCAGGTATGGTCAGTTTTTCAGTGTTGTGTGGACCAAAGACAATTCCAGCAGTCACCTTCTAGGTTTCGCGCCATGGGGCCGTCTTGTTAGGTACTGATTTGTTGGCCGAGTTGGGGTTCTCCATTATGGACCCAACGGGCTCCGCGGCGCTGTTTCACCAGCCTGGCATTATCGCTGGCCAGCACTGTTTGCAGGCCTGGGTTGCATAGCTGCTTTAACCACCGACTGCTCATCGACCCAAAAGTGACACTCAAAATTCAACCCCTTCGCCGGTTACCCCTTACCCAGTGAGACAACGTCACGGTGGAAGTGAACAAACTTCTGAGGGCTGGCATCATTGAGAAAGTGGACGCCTCACCATGGATCTCAAATATCGTAGTGGCTAAAAAGAAGTCAGGTGGCATACGGCCATGCATTGACATCAGGATGATCAACAAAGTGATTATTCCAGAGAAATATCCTCTGCCCACAATGGAAGAGCTCGTTGCGGCATTCAGTGGTTCCAAGGTGTTTTCGAAGCTGGACCTCCATCAGGGCTACCTACAAGTGCCTCTCCACCCTGCCAGTCGTAACCTGACAGCGTTTGTGAAACACATGGGCATTTTCAGATATACCCACATGCCTTTTGGCCTAAGCTCAGCCCCGAGCTGTTTCCAAAAAATCATGGCTACAATTCTCGCGGGCCTAAACGGTGTGGTGGTGTATCTGGATGACATCGTGGTGCACGGTGCATCGCAAGCTACCCACGATGAGCGTCTGAGGTGGGTAATGGAGGTGTTGTTGTATCAGGGAGACATGCTGAATGAAGAAAAGTGCATCTTTGTGACTGAAACCATTGAGTTTGTGGAGTTTTGCCCGCCTGCTGAGGGCCTGAGCCCCCTGCACACAAATGTAGAGGTGGTCCTGCAACTTCCGGACCCCACAACGCCTCCTCAAATCTTTTCGTTCCTGGGCATGGCAAATTTCTATGGGCATTTCATTCCTCGCTATTCGGAAACAATAGAATCACTCCATGCCCTCCTGAAACAGAATGTGCTGTGGGAGTGGACTTGGGCCTGCTCAGCTGCCATCTCTAAACTGAAATCTCAGCTCAGCTCCTCGCCGTTGTTGGCTCATTTTGACCCATGATTCCCCACTTTTGTAATGTGTGACGTGTCAGGCTCGGCAGTGAGGGCAGTCATGTCTCAACTCCAGAATGAAATGGAACACCCAGTGTATTCACATTGAGGTCTCTTACATCAGCGGAACAACGGTACACAGTAGGTGAAAAGGAAGCACTCGCTTGTATTTGGGCATGCAAACGATGGCACATCTACTTCTATGGGTGGCACTTCACGCTGCGAACAGACCACATGGCACTGACGACGCTACTGGAAATGACCGGATTGGGACACAAACCCCTACGGATCTACAGATGGACAGAGAGGCTGCAGGGATACAACTTCACTACCCAGTTCACTCTGGGCAGAGAGAATGTCATGGAAGACCTCCTGTCCCGTGCCACACCCAACACCAGACAAACTAACAACTGTGAGCCCCTGGAGGAGGACCTGATCAACGCATTGCACAACATCCTCCGGAATGCCGTGTCTCTCCAGGAACTCCAGGTGGAGTCAAAGCAGGATTCAACTTTCTCAACTACATTCGTTCATGGGGGGGCACAAAGATGCAGGGAGAGCTGGCATCTTTTCACAGGGTCAGGAATGAACTGAGCTATTGGAACCACATATGCGTGGCGAGAGGACACTGCAAAGTGGTTCTGGTGTCACTGAGGGCTTGCGTTTTAGCCATGCTTCATGAGGGCCACGTTGGGGTAGTTAGGGTGAAACAGCACTGCAGGGACATGGTCTGGTGGCCAGGCATCGATAAGGACATTAAAGTTATGGTAAAGGACTGTATACTGCGCTTGGAGAGCGGGAAAACTGGGATGCCCCGCCCCCGCCTTGCACCCGTTACAGTATCTGGAGGGCCCTTGGAAACACATTCAGCTGGACATCTGCAGCAAGCTGCACACAGCCCCCACGAACAGTCTCTTCATGTTGGTAGCCTACGATCTATATTCAAAATGGCCGAAGGTGTTGCCCACTGGTTCGGTCACAACTGACGTGGTCATTAGTTTCCTCACTTTGTGCTTCGCCCGGTGAGGTATTCCAGACAGCATTACGACGGACAACGGGCCGCAGTTCATCTCAGGGGGGTTTGAGGAGTTTTTGGGAGAGAAGGGCGTGGAGCACATGAGAACTGCTTTCTATCATCCACAGGCAAATGGGGAGGGGGGGTTCAATAAGACGTTGAAAAATGGACTGAGGGCACATCTGGCAGATGGCTTCCACTACATTGACACTCTTCAAAGCACACTCCTCCATTACAGGGCGACTACTCATGCCACGACAGAGTGTTCGCCAACGAGGCTCATGCTGGGGCATGAACTACACCTCCCTCTGGACTGCTTGCGGCCTCCCGCAGCAGCAACTCTTCCAGCAGATGGAGCATCGCTGAGGAGGCGGGTGCTTGAACAACAGCACCAACTGAAGTGACGTTTTTACAAGAAGCACAGGGCGAAAGGACACAGGCTCGGAGTGTCAGACTGGGTTAGAATAAAGCACCCTAACCACATGCATAAGCTGCAGTCGTTCTGGACGGCGCCTCTGCAAATCACGAAGCAGCTGGGTCCAGACACATTTCACCTCTGGGATGGTCACGATGGCATGCTAGCTGCCTCAGGATATCGCCGCCAACCCAGGGTCAGAGGGTGTCAATGGACGGGATGGACACAAGCTGGGACTTTGTTGACGTGGGGCTGGAGGACGCTAGAGAGCAGCTGATGGGGCCAGTAGCAGGATCTCAACCAGTGAGGCGCTCGGCAAGGGTTAGTCAGAGACCGGGTCACCTGAGAGACTATATTTTGGGGCTTGGGTGATTAGCACGTGTTGGTGTTGGTCCTTCTTCTTCCGGCATTCAGAGAGAGCAGACGCTTTTCTCCCTCCTCTCCGTCCTAATCCTCTCCCTTCTGATCCCAGCTTGCAATGTTGCATTTTTGTCTGTGTTTAGTCGCTCTTCTTCTGCTGAATCTTAATCTAAACGGAAATTATGGATCTGGAAAGCGGCTTAAATGTGATTGTCACCACTTTAAAAGAAGATCGGGTCAGGGGGAACCCAAGGGGAAGACTCATGGACATTGGGAACTCATGCGTCTGTATGATTCGACTGGAGATGCAGAAGACATCTATTGGCTATGATCACAGGACTTCTACTTTGGCTTTGGAGTTTCCTGATGTTTCATAAATTGAGGAAGGTGGAGAGCTGTTCAAAATGCGGACCCAGGCAAGCTCCTTCACCAAATTCGACCAGTTGGGGAGTGCACGAGGCGGCATGGTGAACTGAATGGTAATTGATTCAGATGGTGGACTACATCTCGAGTCGCTAGTGCTCTCCAGGGAATGTTTTTTAAGCCTGTATATGGAAATTATGAAGCACAGAATCACATGAGAGGAAAATTCTATTCTCTGAGTGCACTGTGCAGATTTGACCTTGGTTTTTTTGGTGCCCTGTTTACATTCCTCCTCGATGAAGATAAGGTAGAAGAGGCAGCTCTGCTAACCCAAACAATCGACAAACAATTACTGTTGTTTCAGCAGACTGAACTCTTCAAGGCCAGTGTTACCATGTGTCTTCAAACTCTGCCATCTGCAAGCACGAGAGAGATAGACTCTGGACTTGCTTATAGATCACATGATTATAACATCCATCCACTGCCAGGAGGCGCCCTCTGCTGTTCACTAGCAACTGACACACCCACACTACACACTGCATACAACATCACATGACTGATACACATATACTGACACACATACACACACACTGTCTCTCTCAACTTTTGTTTTTGTGTGATCTATATTGTCTGCTAATTGTGCATTGGAGAGTTTTTTTCTATGTAATCACAATTTTGGTCATAAAATGAGCTTTATTTTGATTAACAATGCTTTTTTCTCTCTGCCCATTGTGTCACTTTCCTTTCCCCTCATTCCCTTCTTTACCCTCTACTGCTGACAAGCGCCTCCATGGCTGCCGCGTCATTGAGATGCGCTTATTCAGCGCACCCAATGTCAAGTCAAATTCCTCGTATGTTTATGTTTTTTTATGTAAACATGCTTGGCAATAAAGCTTTCTGATTCTGATTCTGATTCTGGTGAATAGGTGGCAGAATAATCCACCGGGCATCTTGGCAGAATCAGAATCAGAATCAGAATCAGATTTATTGCCATTGTTCATGTAGTACACAAACTAGGAATTTGTCTCGGTGCAATGCTGCAACATTAAACATGATAAAATAAAAGAAATAAACTATACATGCAATAAAGTGTAGAATAAGAGTGAGTAATACTAGTCAGCAGTTCAAATATATTAGCGAGCAGCAGATAATGTGGAGAACCATATAGTGCAGTCGGTAATGCAGGAAGAAAACAGTGATGATTGACATGAGTCTGGTTGAGCTGCTGTACATAGTGCATGAGAGTCAATAAGTCACTTAGTGTTCAGCAGTCTGATGGCAGAGGGGAAGAAGCTGTTCATGTGACGGGAGGTTTTAGTCTGGATGGACCGAAGTCTTCTACCTGAGGGGAGAGGGGCAAACAGTACGTGACCAGGGTGTGAGGGATCGGTTATGATCCGGCCAGCACGCCTCCGGGTCCTGGAGATGTACAGATCCTGGAGAGATGGGAGCTTGCAGCTGATCACCTTCTCAGCAGTGTGCACGACGCGCTGCAGCCTTAGTCTGTCCCTGGCAGTGGCTCCTGCGTACCACACGGTTATGGAGGTGGTGAGGATGGACTCGATGATGGCTGTGTAGAACTGCACTAACATCTTGGTGGGTAACTTGAGCTTCCTCAGCTGCCGCAGGAAGAACATCCTCTGCTGGGCCTTTTTGATGAGGTAGCTGATGGTCGGCTCCCACTTGAGGTCCCTGGTGATGGTGGTGCCTAGGAAGCGGAAGGAATCAGCAGTGGTGATGGGAGAGCCTGTGAGGGTGAGGGGGGGCAGAGGGGTTGTGACTTTCCTGAAGTCCACAATCATCTCCACTGTCTTCAGAGCGTTCAGCTGCAGGTTGTTGTTGTTGCACCAGGACGCCAGCTGGGCCACCTCACTCCTGTAGGCGGACTCGTCTCCGTTGGAGATGAGCCCGATGAGGGTGGTGTCGTCCGCAAACTTGATCAACTTGACAGACTGGTGGCTGGAGGTGCAGGAGTTGGTGTAAAGGGAGAAGAGTAGGGGGGAAAGTACACAGCCCTGGGGTGATCCGGTGCTGATGCCAGCAGAGTCTGAGACAGTCTTTCCCAGCCGCACATGCTGCCTCCGGTCCGTCAGGAAGTCGGTGATCCACCTGCAGAGGGAGTCAGGCACGTTGAGCAGGGACAGCTTGTCCCGGAGCAGATCGGGGCGGATGGTGTTGAATGCGGAGCTGAAGTCCACAAACAGGATCCTGGCGTAGGTTCCCGGGGAGTCTAGGTGCTGCAGGATGGAGTGGAGGGCCAGGTTGACTGCGTCGTCTACAGACCTGTTGGCTCGGTAGGCAAACTGCAGCGGGTCCAGGAGGGGAGTGGTGATGGACTTGAGGTGGGGCAGGACCAGGCGCTCAAAGGACTTCATGACTACAGAGGTGAGCGCTACAGGTCTGTAGTCGTTAAGACCAGTGATTCGTGGCTTCTTGGGGACAGGGATGATGGTGGAGGATTTGAGGCAGGACGGCACGTGGCATAGCTTAAGGGAGGTGTTAAAAATGTCTGTGAAGACAGGAGCCAGCTCTTTCGCACAGTGTCTCAGGGTGGAGGGAGACACGCCGTCCGGACCGGGGGCCTTGCGCGGGTTCAGTCTGGAGAACTGTTTGAGGACGTCCTGCTCACTGATGACAAGGGCAGGGGGGAGGAGGGGGGGCGCCTTTGATGAAGAAGGGACCGTGGAGGCTGTGGAGCTGGAGGGAGGGGGGGAGTTGGACACAGATGACGGGGTGTCAAAACGGGCATAGTGTTGGGACAATCTTTGACAAAGGGCTTTGTCATCCTGACCTTTAGGAGCCTGAGGCCGATAGTTGGTGATTTGCCTCAGTCCTCTCCACACAGAAGCCGAGTCATTAGCAGTGAACTGCTGCTGCAGTCTCTCAGAATACACAGATTTAGCTCTCCTCAGCTCTCTGTTAAACCGATATTTAACCTCCCTGTAGCAGTCCCTGTCTCCACTTTTCAGCGCTGCTTCCTTCTCCTTCCTGATCTGTCTGAGCTTAGCAGTGAACCAGGGCTTATCATTAGAGTACCTCACCCTGGTGCGCGATGGAAGAATGCTCTCCTCACAAAAGTGGATATAAGAGTTCACAGTGTCCGTGTATTCATTCAGATCATGCGTGGCTCCTTTAAACATGCCCCAATCAGTTATTTCCATGCACGTTTCCAGCTTCTCCTCAGCTTCACTGGTCCATTTCTTCGTAGTGCTCACAACAGGTTTAGTGAGCTTCAATCTCTGTCTGTATGTGGAAATGAGGTGGACCATCACGTGATCAGATAGTCCGAGCGCAGCGCGGGGAACCGCGCGATATGCGTCTTTCACTGTGGTGTAACAGTGATCCAGCGTGTTTATTCCTCTGGTGGCAGTCTACCCAAGTGCCCAGGTAGAATTGTGGTTCAGTGGTTCATGATAAAAAAGAAAAAAAAAAAGAAAAGTCAATATGCGGAATGTCCTTATATATACAGACGTGGACAAAATTGTTGGTACCCCTCTGTTAATGAAAGAAAAACCCACAATGGTCACAGAAATAATTTGAATCTGACAAAAGTGGTAATAAATAAAAATTCTATGAAAATTAACCAATGAAAATCAGACAATGCTTTTGAATTGTGGTTCAACAGAATTATTTTAAAAAACAAACTCATGAAACAGGCCTGGACAAAAATGATGGTACCCCTAGAAAAGATTGGAAATAATGTGACAATAGGGACATGTTCAACCAATATGTGTCCTCTAATTAACATCACAGGTGTCTACAAACTTGTAATCAGTCAGTCGGCCTATTTAAAGGGTGACAAGTAGTCACTGTGCTGTTTGGTGACATGGTGTGTACCACACTAAACATGGACCAGAGGAAGCAAAGGAGAGAGTTGTCTCAGGAGATTAGAAAGAAAATTATAGACAAGCATGTTAAAGGTAAAGGCTATAAGACCATCTCCAAGCAGCTTGATGTTCCTGTGACTACAGTTGCACATATTATTCAGAAATTTAAGATCCACAGGACTGTAGTCAACCTCCCTGGAAGTGGCCGCAGGAGGAGACGGATAATACGAATGGTAACAAAAGAGCCCAGAACAACCTCTAAACACATTCATGGTGAACTCCAAGGTCAAGGTACATCAGTGTCAGATCGCACCATCCGTCGTTGTTTGAGCCAAAGTGGACTTCATGGGAGACGACCAAGGAGGACACCACTGTTGAAAACAAATCATAAAAAAGCCAGACTGCAATTTGCCAAACTGCATGTTGACAAGCCACAAAGCTTCTGGGAGAATGTCCTATGGACAGATGAGACAAAACTGGAACTTTTTGGCAAGGCACATCAGCTCTATGTTCACAGACGCAAAAATGAAGCATACCAAGAAAAGAACACTGTCCCTACTGTAAAACATGGAGGAGGTTCTGTTATGTTCCGGGGTTGCTTTGCTGCATCTGGCACAGGGTGTCTTGAATCTGTGCAGGGTACAATGAAATTTCAAGACAATCAAGGTATTCTAGAGGGAAATGTGCTGCCCAGTGTCAGACAGCTTGGTCTCAATGGCAGGTCATGGGTCTTGCAACAGGATAATGACCCAAAACACAGCTAAAAACACCCAAGAATGGCTAAGAGCGAAACATTGGACTATTCTAAAGTGGCCTTCTATGAGCCCTGATCTAAATCCTATTGAACGTCTGTGGAAGGAGCTGAAACATGCCATCTGGAGAAGGCACCCTTCAAACCTGGGACAACTGGAGCAGTTTGCTCATGAGGAGTGGGCCAAAATACCTGCTGAGAGGTGCAGAAGTCTCATTGACAGTTACAGAAATCGTTTGATTGCAGTGATTGCCTCAAAAGGTTGTGCAACAAAATTTTAAGTTAAGGGTACCATCATTTTTGTCCAGGCCTGTTTCATGAGTTTTGTGTTTTTTTTTTTTTTTAAATAATTCTCTTGAACCACAGTTCAAAAGCATTGTCTGATTGTCTGGTTAATTTTCATAGACTTTTTATTTATTACCACTTTTGTCAGATCCAAGTTATTTCTGTAACCATTGTGGGTTTTTCTTTCATTAACAGAGGAGTACCAACAATTTTGTCCACGTCACATGGAGTGTGACATATATATATATGTGTGTGTGTGTGTGTGTGTGTCTCTGTCTCTCTCTCTCTATCTCTTTAATATATATATATATACACTACCGTTCAAAAGTTTGGGGTCACCCAGACAATTATTTTGTGTTTTCCATGAAAAGTCACACGTATGTACCACCATGACTTGTAAAATGAATAGAAAATATAGTCAAGACATTGACAAGGTTAGAAATAATGATTTGTATTTGAAATAATAATTTTTTCCTTCAAACTTTGCTTTCGTCAAAGAATCCTTCATTTGCAGCAATTACAGCATTGCAGACCTAACATGATTGCACAAGGGTTTTCTAATCATCCATTTGCCTTCTGACGCAATGAGCAAACACATTGTACCATTAGAACACTGGAGTGATAGTTGCTGGAAATGGGCCTCTATACACCTATGTAGATATTGCACCAAAAACCAGACAGTTGCAGCTAGAATAGTCATTTACCACATTAGCAATGTATAGAGTGTATTTCTGATTAGTTTAAAGTTACCCTCATTGAAAAAAGTGCTTTTCTTTCAAAAATAAGGAAATTTCTAAGTGACCCCAAACTTTTGAACGGTAGTGTATATATATACAGTGGGGCAAAAAAGTATTTAGTCAGCCACCAATTGTGCAAGTTCTCCCACTTAAAAGATGAGAGAAGTCTCCAATTTTCATCATAGGTATACTTCAACTATGAGAGACAAAATGAGAAAAAAAAAAATCCAGAAAATCACATTGAAGGATTTTTAATGAATTAATTGGTAAATTCCTCAGTAAAATAAGTATTTGGTCACCTACAAACAAGCAAGATTTCTGGCTCTCACAGACCTGTAACTTCTTCTTTAAGAGGCTCCTCTGTCCTCCACTCGTTACCTGTATTAATGGCACCTGTTTGAACTCGTTATCAGTATAAAAGACACCTGTCCACAACCTCAAACAGTCAGACTCCAAACTCCACTATGGCCAAGACCAAAGAGCTGTCAAAGGACACCAGAAACAAAATTGTAGACCTGCACCAGGCTGGGAAGACTGAATCTGCAATAGGTAAGCAGCTTGGTGTGAAGAAATCAACTGTGGGGGCAATTATTCGAAAATGGAAGACATACAAGACCACTGATAATCTCCCTCGATCTGGGGCTCCATGCAAGATCTCACCCCATGGGGTCAAAATGATCATGAGAACAGTGAGCAAAAATCCCAGAACCACATGGGGGGACCTAGTGAATGACCTGCAGAGAGCTGGGACTAAAGTAACAAAGGCTACATCAGAAACACACTACGCCGCCAGGGACTCAAATCCTGCAGTGCCAGACGTGTCCCCCTGCTTAAGCCAGTACATGTCCAGGCCCGTCTGAAGTTTGCTAGAGAGCATTTGGATGATCCAGAAGAGGATTGGGAGAATGTCATATGGTCAGATGAAACCAAAATAGAACTTTTTGATAAAAACTCAACTTGTCGTGTTTGGAGGAGAAAGAACACCATACCTACTGTGAAGCATGGGAGTGGAAACATCATACTTTGGGGCTGTTTTTCTGCAAAGGGACCAGGACGACTGATCCGTGTAAAGGAAAGAATGAATGGGGCCATGTATTGTGAGATTTTGAGTGAAAACCTCCTTCCACCAGCAAGGGCATTGAAGATGAAACATGGCTGGGTCTTTCACCATGACAATGATCCCAAACACACCGCCCGGGCAACGAAGGAGTGGCTTCGTAAGAAGCATTTCAAGGTCCTGGAGTGGCCTAGCCAGACTTCAGATCTTAACCCCATAGAAAATCTTTGGAGGGAGTTGAAAGTCTGTGTTGCCCAGCGACAGCCCCAAAACATCATTGCTCTAGAGGAGATCTGCATGAAGAAATGGGCCAAAATACCAACAACAGTGTGTGAAAACCTTGTGAAAACTTACAGAAAACGTTTGACCTCTGTCATTGCCAACAAAGGGTATATAACAAAGTATTGAGATGAACTTTTGTTATTGACCAAATACTTATTTTACCGAGGAATTTACCAATTAATTCATTAAAAATCCTTCAATGTGATTTTCTGGATTTTTTTTTTTTCTTATTTTGTCTCTCATAGTTGAGGTATACCTATGATGAAAATTGGAGACCTCTCTCATCTTTTAAGTGGGAGAACTTGCACAATTGGTGGCTGACTAAATACTTTTTTACCCCACCGTATATATACTGTATATATACACACATAATAGTGTTTAAGTTTATGTTTGGTGTAAGAGAAATATAAAAAAGGGGGTCTGTTGATTTGTTAAATTTCGGGTGGACTTAGAGGTTTTTTTGGGGGGTGGGGGGGGGCCGCGTAAATGTGATGTCTAAGTTTGGGGAGGGTTTGGACTCTGGGGCTTACCGTAGCCGGTGTCGGGCATCAGATGTGATGACATCAGGGGGGCTGCAGTGTGTGTATTTATGTTCATATATCTTGAATAAAGGGCAGTTCATTGTTCAGTATAAGATGACTCACGGCTCCCTTATTTCATACATAACAATGTTGCTTCAATACTTCTGCATAATGTTCTTTTGTCATGATGCAATCTATTTTGTGAAGTGAGCCAGTCCCTCCTGAAGCAAAATGTCCCCATGACATGACATGATGCTTCCACCCCCATACTTCACATTTGGGATGGTGTTCTCAGGCTTGCAAGCTTCCCCCTTTGCCCCCATATGTAACAATAGTGATTATGGCTTAACAGTTCAATTTTAGTTTAATCAGCCCACAGAACATATCATCAGAAATTAAGATCTTTGTCCCTGTGTGCATTTGCAAGCTATAATCTGGCTTTTTTTTAAGGTTGCTTTGGAGTAATGGCTTCTTCCTCAATGGGTGGCCTTTCAGCCCATGTTGATACAGGCCTTATTTCACTGTGGATAATGACACTCTCATCAACTTCAGACAGCATCTTCACAAGGTCTTTTGCTTCTGTTCTGGGATTGACGTGCACATTTTGCACCAAAACATGTTCATCTCTGGGTCATAAAACCTGTCTCCTTCCTGAGTAGTATAATGGATGGACATTCTCGTGGTGTTTATACTTGTGTATAATTGTTGAACAATTTCCAGATGCCTGAACATGGCACCTTCAGGCATCTGGAAATTGTACCCAAGGATGAATCAGACTTGTGGAGGTCCACAATTCTCTTCCTGATATCTTGGCTGATTTCTTTTGATTTTCTCATGATGTCACACAAGGAAGCAGTGTTTTTGGGGTGCGCCTTAAAATACATCCACAGGTGCACCTGCATTTAACTCAAACATTGTCATTTTACCTATCAGAAGCTTCCAAAGCCATGACATCATCATCTGGGCTTTCACAAATTCTTGAAAGGCATAGTAATCTTAATGTAAGTAAACTTCTGACTTTGAAAAAAGTCTTAAAAAAATCTGTAAAAATTATTTAGCAAATATAATAAATTATTTAACAAATGGAAATAATTTTGGTCATCCTAACTGACCTAAAACAGGGAAAGTTTAGTCTGATTTAATGTAAAACAGTGAGGGAACAATGAGGAAAAAACAGTTGTCTTTTTATACAGTGTATGTAAACATTTGTTTTCAACTGAATGAAGTCAGTTGAAATCACACCAGACACTTTAAATAAATTTTGTTGTTTTTATCTAAAAAAAAAGTACATGCTAATAAAAACAGAAAAATAAACTATGGAAAATTAGCTGTGCCTCTTTTGGCAGAAGTACTTCCTCTTCAAGCACAGGTATGGTAAATGCCGGACAAATGTGTAGGCACATACTGCTAAATGGACAAAAACATTCAATTCAATTCAACTTTATTTATATAGCGCCATTTCACAACAACAGTCATCTCATAGCACTATCAACTGTAGGGGGGAACCCCCACAGTTGCAGAAAGACCCCAGCAATCAGGCGATCCCCTGTGAGCAAGCACTTGGCGACGGTGGAGAGGAAAAACTCCCTTTTAACAGGAAGAAACCTCCAGCAGAACCAGGCTCAGGGAGGGGCAGTCATCTGCTGCGACTGGCTGGGGGGTGAGGGGATAGAGAAGAAGAAAAGAACAGACATGTAGAGAGCAAACAGCACGATGGGGACTCAGTCTATGGGAGAGAACAAACAGATGTTAATGACCAGCAAAAAAAATATTTCATAGAGAGTGAGGAAAGGAGTGAGGCCCAGTGCATTACTGGAGGTCCCCCGGCTGACTAAACCTATTAGCAGCATAACTAAGGGAGGGTTCAGAAACACATGATCCCTCCCTAATTGTAGGCTATATCAAAAAGGTAGGTTTTAGCCCTATTCTTAAAAACAGAGATCGAGTCTGACTCCCGAATCCAGATTGGCAGCTGATTCCACAGGAGAGGAGCTTGATAACTGAAGGCTCTGCCTCCCATTGTACTTTTGGAGATTCTAGGTATTACAAGTAATCCTGCATTTTGGGAGCGTAGTGCTCTGTTAGGATAATACGGTAGTATCAGATCTTTTAAATAAAAAGGAGCCTGATTATTTAGAGCTTTGTAAGTAAGAAGAAGGATTTTAAACTTAATTCTAAACTCTATGGGAAGCCAATGAAGGGAGGCCAGAACCGGAGAGATATGATCTGTCTTTCTAGTACCTGTTAAAACTCTTGCTGCAGCATTTTGGATCAGCTGAAGACTTTTTAAAGATGTTTTAGGACAGCCTGATAATAAAGAATTACAATAATCTAATCTCGAGCTAACAAAAGCGTGGATCAGTTTCTCAGCATCACTCTGAGACAAGATGCTCCTAATCTTGGCAATATTATGCAAATGATAGAAGGCAGTCTTAGAAAAAAATTTAATATGTGAACTGAAGGACAAATCCTGATCAAAAATAACTCCAAGGTTCCTCACAGAGCTATTAAGAGAAAGAGTAACCGCATCCAAACTGAAAGTTTGATTTGGAAAGGAATTTCTAAGGTTTTTTGGACCAACAAGAATGACCAGTCTTATCTGAATTTAATAGCAGGAAATTACAAGTCATCCAAGCTTTGATTTCCTTAAGACAGGCTTCTAACTTGGCTAAAAGACAATGTAATTCTGACCGTTCTAGTAATGTGCTTATAGAGCTGCAGCTGTCACATCTGTGGCAATACACTGTGGTAACACATGTAGCATGTGACTCTAGGATGTAATATATTGCTCCAGTAACATAGGTAACATAAGGCATACCTATCATATAGCTCTGGCATACAGCAGTGACCACTGAAGCTAACAGCTTCAATCAAAGGTACATTCCTTGGATCAAATAATTCTTCTGCCCATTAGATATGTCTAAAAGATCACACCTAAGACTAGAAAAACACTCAGAGAGCACATTCCTCCGCCAAGCTTCCATCTGTCCATCATGGATCACCTCCAAAACGTAAAGGGTTCATGTGTAGGCCACGAGCCAGTTCTGGTGAAAATTGCATCAAAGTCTATCCAGTAGTTCTGGAGGATTCTTGCTAACACACTGTGAGAAGATAAGAACCTTGGTGGAGGAATGTGTTCTTCGATCATCACCAAAATGTTATGGGTTCCTCTCTAGCCCAAGAACCACCTCCGATGAAAATTTCATTCAAATCCATCCAGTAGATTTTGTGTAATCCTGCTGCACAAATACAAGCAAGGTCCTTGGTGGAGGTATGTAGTCTCAGATCATCACCACAATTTAATGGGTTCATCCTTGACCCAAGGGCTACCTCTAGTGAAAATATCATCAAAATCCATCCAGTAGTTTTTGTATAATCCTGTTAATAATCAGACAGACAAACCACCCCAATTACATTACCTCCTTGGCGGAGGAAAAGAGTTCTGGAACCATCAGACCCAGATTCCTGGGTCACTTCAACTGGCTAAGTTTGATACAAAAAGACAGTGCCTCAACACTGAACCTGTGCTGGATAAGTATGATTCTCAGTAAATCTCGTAAGGTGACCAATTAGAAGAAGCCCAATTCACTTTTCTTCCTCCCAATTCCTTTTTACTACAGCAAACCAGTGCAGAGCATGAATTGCTGCAGATGCTGCACCAATCCACCTGTCAATATCTTGCACAACTCCCCTTACTCATGAACAAGACACAGGATACTCACAGCCCTATTTGTGGCTTCCACCAGTAGGTCACCTACAGTATTTTCATGCTTTGTGTCCTCGTCATCCAAATAAAAAATGATTTTATATTTGTAGCTGTGAGCTCATTTAGAAAGGGTGCAGCTTGGTGCAAGTTGGCATATTGCTATTTTCTGACATTGTGCTTTTGGCCATCACAAGCAATGTCTGAAGTCACTGGTGCATTACCAGTCACTATTTAAGCAGCACTTTTTAAAAATGTACATATGGACATCACTTGTTTTGACACAGGGGCACACAGGGACACACTAAGAGGCTGCACTAGAACTTTTTTTAATATCTCTTATTTTGATGGACATGTTTTTTTAATCCATCACAATTATGATCATAAATAAGTTCTGCACTTTTCACAATGCACCTATGACTAGATTATCACAATACAGCACTCAAACCTTTTAGCTTAAGACATGAGCTATTATAAACTTTGACAGAACAACTGAGCAAACAGCTCAGTGGCACAGTGGTTATCACTGTGGCAAGAAGGTCAATGGTGACCCTTCTGTATGGAATTTGCATTTTCTGTCTGTGTCTACATGGGGATTATCTGGGTTCCTCCCACAGGCCAAAAACATGTATGTACAGTGGGGGAAAAAAGTATTTAGTCAGCCACCAACTGTGCAAGTTCTCCCATTTAAAAGATGAGAGAGGTCTCCAATTTTCATCATAGGTATACCTCAACTATGAGAGACAAAATGAGAAAAAAAAATCCAGAAAATCACATTGAAGGATTTTTAATGAATTAATTGGTAAATTCCTCGGTAAAATAAGTGTTTGGTCAATAACAAAAGTTCATCTCAATACTTTGTTGTAAACCCTTTGTTGGCAATGACAGAGGTCAAACGTTTTCTGTAAGTCTTCACAAGGTTTTCACACACTGTTGCTGGTATTTTGGCCCATTCCTCCATGCAGATCTCCTCTAGAGCAGTGATGTTTTGGGGCTGTCGCTGGGCAACACGGACTTTCAACTTCCTCCAAAGATTTTCTATGGGGTTGAGATCTGGAGACTGGTTAGGCCACTCCAGGACCTTGAAATGCTTCTTACGAAGCCACTCCTTCCTTGCCCGGGCAGTGTGTTTGGGGTCATTGTCATGCTGAAAGACCCAGCCACGTTTCATCTTCAATGCCCTCGCTGATGGAAGGAGGTTTTCACTCAAAATCTCACGATACATGGCCTCATTCATTCTTTCCTTTACACGGATCAGTTTTCCTGGTCCCTTTGCAGAAAAACAGCCCCAAAGTATGATGTTTTCACCCCCATGCTTCACAGTAGGTATGGTGTTCTTTCTCCTCCAAACACGACAAGTTGAGTTTTTACCAAAAAGTTCTATTTTGGTGTCATCTGACAATATGACATTCTCCCAATCCTCTTCTGGATCATCCAAATGCTGTCTAGCAAACTTCAGACGGGCCTGGACATGTACTGGCTTAAGCAGGGGAACACGTCTGGCACTGCAGGATTTGAGCCCCTGGCGGCGTAGTGTGTTTCTGATGTAGCCTTTGTTACTTTGGTCCCAGCTCTCTGCAGGTCATTCACTAGGTCCCCCCGTGTGATTCTGGGATTTTTGCTCACCGTTCTCGTGATCATTTTGACCCCATGGGGTGAGATCTTGCATGGAGCCCCAGATCGAGGGAGATTATCAGTGGTCTTGTATGTCTTCCATTTTCTAATAATTGCTCCCACAGTTGATTTCTTCACACCAAGCTGCTTACCTATTGCAGATTCAGTCTTCCCAGCCTGGTGCAGGTCAACAATTTTGTTTCTGGTGTCCTTTGACAGCTCTTTGGTCTTGGCCATAGTGGAGTTTGGAGTCTGACTGTTTGAGGTTGTGGACAGGTGTCTTTTATACTGATAACAAGTTCAAACAGGTGCCATTAATGCAGGTAACAAGTGGAGGACAGAGGAGCCTCTTAAAGAAGAAGTTACAGGTCTGTGAGAGCCAGAAATCTTGCTTGTTTGTAGGTGATCAAATACTTTTTTTTACCGAGGAATTTACCAATTAATTCATTAAAAATCCTTCAATGTGATTTTCTGGATTTTTTTTTTTTTCATTTTGTCTCTCATAGTTGAGGTATACCTATGATGAAAATTGGAGACCTCTCTCATCTTTTAAGTGGGAGAACGTGCACAATTGGTGGATGACTAAATACTTTTTTTCCCCACTGTATGTTAGGTTAATTGGCATCAACTGGGGATTCTAAATTGTCCTTAGGTGCGAGAGTGAAAGGTTGTCTATCTCTCTATGTTGCAATGGACAGTTGATCTGTCCAGGGTGTACCCTGCCTCTTGCCCAAAGATGCTGGGATAGATTCCACCCCCCATCCGTCCACCACCCTACCCACGAGCCAAAAAGGATTAAGTTGTTGAAAATGAATATTGTCCTATACTTTTGAAGGCACTGATTCTCATCCTAACTGCTTCAAACCATCGCTGTCTTAGATAGGTCTTTTAATGTCTTTCAGTCTAACGCAATATCATCAGCAAAGACAGTGATGTAAACCTTGACAAGAGATATTACAAGTTGTTGCGTTGCCATAGATTCACATAGATAAAAGAAAGTATTCTGTATCTCGTTTCAAGTGAAAATTTGTGTGTAATTGATTTAGAGGGTACAGTAAACCATATACCTATGTATGTTTTTTTAAATTCAAAAAGCTGTGATCTTATTCTGCTTCTTTCAGCTGCTCCTTTGAGGAGTCGCCATAGCAGATCATCTGCCTCCATCTCACCCTATCCCTTGTGTCTTCCTCTGTAACACCAACCCTCTCCATGTCTTCCTTCACAACATCCATGAATCTTCTCTGTGGTTTTCCTCTTTTCCTCCTGCCTGGCAGCTCCATCTTCTACATCCTTTGTCCAATATAGCCACTGTCCCTCCTCTGCACGTGTCCAAACCATCTCAGCTTTGCCTCCCTTACTTTGTCTCCAAACCGCTCAGTGTGAGCTGTCCCTCTGATATACTCATTTCTAACCATGTCCCTACTACTCACTCCCAATGAAAATCTTAGCATCTTCAACTCTGCCACCTCCAGCTCCACCTCCAGTCTTTTTGTCAGCGCCACCATCTCCAAACCATACATCATAGTAGGTCTCACTACCATATTGTAAATTTCCCCTTTTACTCTAGCTGCTATCTTGATGCCAAACCCATAATTGTGGGTTGGGGTCTCAATGTGAACATGTGTTCCAAGTTTGGTGACCCTAGCTTTACTTATTCAATAGTAATAGGGCATAAAGAAAAGTAACTGTGACCTCTGACCTTTTGACCCCAAACCAATAGTAAAAAGTCAGTATGTCAAGGTGAACATGTGTGCCAAATTTGGTGACAATAACTTTACTTGTTCTATAGTAGTAGTGCAACGGGAATATTAACATTGACTTTTGACCTTTTGACCCCAAACCCAAAGTCAGAGGGCCGGGCCTAAGGTGTCCAAGGCTTGTCTTAGACATGATGATATTGATTTGAAAAGGCTACATCATTCCTTTGTGTAATTATAGCATTACGAGATTTAGGGAAAACTCACCTCTGAGGTCAGAGGTCTCCCAAAGGTCAGAGGTCACCCAAATTTGAACTGTCCAAGGTTTTTCATAGATACATCTATGATATGAATTTGAGAAGGCTACATCACTTCTTTCTGTAGTTATCGTGTTCACAAGATTTTGGGGAAAAGATTTTTCAAACTCGTCTGAGACTTTTCATAGATACACCCATGGTATGAATTTAAAAAAATCCACATCATTTCTTTCTCTAGTTATCACATTCACAAGGTAAGTGTTGACGTCGCCACTGACACCGCTGCCCATTTGCCCAGCGAGGGTGATGAGAGTACTCCTTCAACCTTTAGAGGCCGAGGGGTAAAACCAAAACCTAAAAGTCACTGTCAGACAGTTGTTGTTTCAGTATTGAATTAAACCTAACATCTACCTGTTGGACACTCACCTTTGAGAATATATATAAGCAAACATATCCCAGTCACCTTTTTTCTGTGTTAGGAGGGAAAAAAAGACATTCCCACTCCTGCAGTTGCTGAATGAGTTGTCTTTTGTGTCATTCTCACATGATTTTACTCTTACTAGTATTTGGTTAATCTCTTGTATCAGCTAGACTTAGAATATAGCAGATTGCAATGCTTGCGATAACAAATTCTGCATTTCCTTGTCAAATCATCATCAGTTTAATCTATCATCTGCATTGTCATGATCTGCATTAACTCAGCATCATCAGCTATCATATTCTTCCCTCCATGATTAAAATATGAATCAAAAGGGTGATGCTGAGAGGAAAAAAAGCCCATCCATCCATCTTTACTATCTTCTATCTCTCAAAAGCTTTTTACTCCCTCCGGTAATAATGCAGCACACCTCTCATTTCAATACAGGGCTGAGTGCTGAACACTACAATCTGGCTCTTGTAATGAAAACATATATGCCAGCTCCCCTTCCTGAAAGGAGGGCCCATTAGAAGACTCAGTCTCATTGATTGAAATGCTTTTAAACTTGCAAGTGTCCATTAATGCAGGAGGGAGGCTTTTGAAAGGCATAAGACAATAGTACCATACATAACCTATCCAATTTGAAAGTAGAACAAAGTTTTTGGTTAAAATTTTCTTTAAACCAGAATGCCTGAACAGAATTAATCAAATTCTGGTACCAAAGGCTGATTGATAGGATACTGCAGTGCTAGCATTTTATTTTCTGATGGAGAGTTGTTTAATTAGACAGCGGACTGTTTATAGACCTTGAGACAAACTATATTTGAGAAGCACTGAATTGCTCACGGCTGCAGACAAGGACAAGAAAGGTGGAGCGTCAGCCTGAATTGGTAATGCCATTTGGAAGACCCACCAAAATCCAATTTGATGGGTTTATAAGGAGCGCGAGGTCATGAAGAGAGATCTGCTCAGCCTGTAGACACGATGATCACTGATATTATATATCCAGGTGCTCCTCTGAATCCAATGACTGTTGCTAAGTAAACAGGGGGGTCACATCCCCTGGTTTAAAAGCATGAAGTAAGCACGTAGGGATATCTGCAGATAGGCTCAGGTGGTTTCCAGTTTAATGAAGGCAGTGAAATTGATTTGACATTTTTCACTCCTGCAGCACTATTGAGAATAATCCTCTATCATCTCAACAGAGGCTTCTGGATGAACTTAGTATCTCCACTTTTTTCCCCTCCTCCATTATCCTTTACATACTCTTCGGGTCAAATTTGACCCGTATTGACACTTGACAGCAGTAAGAATACCCTAAACATCATTCCTTTAGCTTGAGTGACCCAAAATGCACATAAATGGAAATATTTTAAAATGTTATACTTTTGTACAGGTGCTACAAATTTTTGTACACTGAGGCTGTTTCGGGTTAGATTTGACCTGTATCTATTGAGATTGATTTTATATTAACCAAATCAAGGAAAATGGTGCTTTTTAATTCAATTTAATTCAACTTTATTTATATAGCACCATTTCACAACAACAGTCATCTCATAGCACTGTTGAACTGTAGGGGGAAACCCTACAATTGCAGAAAGACCCCAGCAATCAGGCGATCCCCTGTGAGCAAGCACTTGGTGATGGTGGAGAGGAAAACTCCCTTTTAGCAGGAAGAAACCTTCAGCAGAACCAGGCTCAGAGAGGGGCAGTCATCTGCTGCAACTGGCTGGAGGGTGAGGGGATAGTGAAGAGGAAGAAAAGAACAGACATGCAGAGAGCAAACAGCACGACAGGGATCTGATCTATGAGAGAGAACAAATGGATGTTATTGACCAGCAAAAATATTTCACTGAAATTGAAGAAAGGAGTGAAGCCCAGTGAATCGCTGGAGGTCCCCCAGCTGTCTAAACCTATTAGCAGCAAAACTAAGGGACGGTTCAGGGTCACCTGTTCCCACCCTAACTATAAGCTATGTTAAAAAGGAAGGTTTTACCCCTATTCTTAAAAACGGAGATCGAATCTGACTCCCAAATCCAGACTGGCAGCTGGTTCCACAGGAGAGATGCTTGGTAACTGAAAGCTCCGCTTCCAATTGTACTTCTAGGTATTCCAAGTAATCCTGCGTTTTGGGAGTGTAGTGCTCTGTCAGGATGATAAGGTAGTATCAAATCTTTTAAATAAAAAGGGGATTATTTAGAGCTTTGTAAGTTAGGAGAAGGATTTTAAACTTAATTCTAAATTCTATGGGAAGCCAGTGAGGGACCCCAGAACCAGAGAGATGTGATCTCTCTCCTTAGTACCTGTTAAAATCTCTAGCTGCAGCATTTTGGATCAGTTGAAGACTTTTTAAAGATGTTTTAGGACAGTCTGATAATAAAGAGTTGCAATAATCTAATCTAGAGCTAACAAAAGTGTAACGGATGCCAACTAGTACTGTTCGGCGTAGAACGTTAGTAAAAACCTCCCTCCCGAAAGCCTCATACAGTATCGGTAGCGCTGAGCTATCGGTCGGACCTTTAGCTCAGCGCGATCGTGCTGTGTCTCCCATGCTCGAACTGTGTAGTTGACTGAGAGGTCACGGGTTCGTGTCCCGTGTGGGGCGAACTGCGCAGGATGATCTCTGTCACAATGGTGCCGTGACCCGGATGGGAGTGAGGTTTAAGGGGGAGAGTGTAACGGATGCCAACTAGTACTGTTCGGCGTAGAACGTTAGTAAAAACCTCCCTCCCGAAAGCCTCATACAGTATCGGTAGCGCTGAGCTATCGGTCGGACCTTTAGCTCAGCGCGATCATGCTGTGTCTCCCATGCTCGAACTGTGTAGTTGACTGAGAGGTCGCGGGTTCGTGTCCCGTGTGGGGCGAACTGCGCAGGATGATCTCTGTCACAAAAGCATGGATTAGTTTCTTAGCATCACTTTGAGACAAAATGCTCCTAAACTTGGCAATATTATGCAAATGATAGAAGGCAGTCTTAGAAACAAGTTTAATATGTGAATTAAAGAACCAATCTTGACCAAAAATAACTCAAAGGTTCCTCACAGTACTGTTGAGTGAAATCGTAACCCCATCCAAACTAAGAGTTTGATTTGGAAAGGTATTTCTAAGGTTTTTTGGACCAACTAGAATTACTTCAGTCTTTTATGAATTTAATAGCAAGAAATTACAGGTCATCCAAGCTCTGATTTCAAAACAAACCTCTAATTTGGTTAACTGATGACTGCCATCTGGCTTCATTGACAAATATAACTGTGTGTCATCTGCATAACAGTGAAAATGTATGCAGTGTTTTCTAATAATATTGCCTAGCAGAAGCATATGTATATAAACTAACAAAAAAAATAGGGTCTAGCACAGATTCCTGTTGAACTATGTGGTTGAGCTTTGAGTTGGAAGAAAACTCATTATTGACATGAACAGGGAATCTAAGGAATTTTTTGGAACTGTTACAGTTCAGTATAGATACTGTAGCTAAAGACTATTTGTGACCCGTGCTGGCAAAATGAGTTGGAATGTGTACCGGGTAATTACGAGTTACAGGCACTAGAAGTCAAAAATCATGATTTTTCTTTGTTTGCTGGTGGCAAGTTCTGGGAAAACCCCCGTCAGTGCCTGGTATCATTGTAAAGCTTGGAACTCCTACTTTCTAAGAATACACGTTTTTTCTGAAGACGTAACTCAGGAACGATCAAATGCAAGTTTTCAAACGAGCCAAGAAATAAACAAATTTGGCTTGTTGCTGGTCAGTTTTTGCCCAATTCCTATAAATTAAATATCATTTTGAAGGTCTTTTAATCCAGAATATGAAAATAACAATACCTCAGTTTTGAAAAGTTCCTCATTGTGATTCGTTTTGCCAGTACAGGTCGCATCTAGAGTCACCAATTCACCTTTGTGGGGGAAAAACAGAGCTCCTGGAGTAAACCCTTAGGAATTTTATGGAATTTTGATACTGTGAAACTGTACAGGTCATGTTTGTGTGGATTTTTTAATGGAACAGTGGTGACAGAATTCAAGGGGGACCTTGACGCTGTCATGAGAACTGTCTTTGTTCCCACCATGTTTGCCCAGGTTCCAGCAGAGACAGGCACCTACTGGTCTTTGAAGGGGCATGGGGGAATCTTAAAACAGTGAAATAGTGAAACAGTGTAGGAGTGATCATAGATGGGGCACATAATGGACAGAAGTCATCCAGAGTTCAGCAGGTACCTTAACAAAGACATAAGATCATAAGATATGCACCTGCAAACACAAGTAATTGCAATGTAATAAAACTGGAGGTTATTTTTTTGAGGAGCTTGGAAAGGCCCTTGTGGCTTTTTGTATGCAGAAGTGACACCACCTTCCCCACACAGAAGCTTCAGCAGCATTGGTAAGGACAGTGCAGTGATCTGAAGGATAAGAACCTGTACGTATACAGCACTTTTTCTAGTCACAAAGACCACTCAAAGTGCTTCACTAGTAACTAGCCTAACACTCTATTCTAAGGGACTATCAGAGAAAGATAGCTAGGGACTATTTAGAGTCACCAGTTAACCTTTGTGGGAGGAAAACAGAGCTCCCACAGTAAACCCACACAGCACAGGGAGAACATGCACACTCCGCACAGAAAAGTTCCCACCACTGCTAGCCTGGGGATTTGAATATGAAACTTTCTAGCTGTGAAGCAACATTGCTAACCATTGTTCCATCATACTGCTCAAAGTGAGCCTGGCACTGATCAAAAAGTCACACAAGAAGCCATCTTTGTTGTCATTCAGTCCATACAGCCAATCATTTACATTAGAACAAAATTACATTTCTCCTATCTACAATGTTAATCACATGTAAAATCAGAGGGGTTGCAGCCATGCAAGGTGCCGCCACAAACAACTTCTCCTCCCCCATTCTATTATGCTGAGCACCAAGCTAGAAGGCAGGAAGTGTCATTTTTATATGGTCATTGCTATGACCCGGCCGGGACATGAACCCCCAACCTCCCAATTGTGGAGGGGCAGATGCTCTATCAACTAGGACACCACTCCAGTTGGAGATGCAACTTCTGCCCTGCAAAGAAGGGTTGCAAAACAGAGACAATCTGCTACAAATGTGGGAAGACACATGCAAGTTCTAGTCACTCAAAGTTTTCTTCCACTGCTTTAAATACGTGACTAGTTTGAAAAAAAAAAGCATTACATTACAATGTTTGTGCAATAAACGGTAAATGTTAATTATTAATATTGATAATTAGGATTTCTTCTGATTTACAGTGGTGTGAAAAAGTGTTTGCCCCCTTCCTGATTTCTCATTTTTTGATGTTTGTCACACTGTCAACAAATTTAAGTATTCGACAGAGATAACAAAAGTAAACACAAAATACAGTTTTTAAATGAAGGCCTTTATTATTAAGGGTAAAAAAAAAAACCATCCAAACCTACATGGTCCTATGTGAAAAAGTGATTGTCCCCCGTTAAACCTACACCCAGGCCTGATTACTGCCACACCTGTTCTCAATCAAGAAATCACTTAAATAAGACCTGCCTGACAAAGTGATGTAAACGAAGAGATCCTCAAAAGCTAGACACGTTGCTGCGATCCAAAGAAATTCAGGAACAAATGAGAAACAAAGTAACTGAGATTTATCCATCTGGAAAAGGTTATAAATCCATTTCTACAACTTTGGGACTTCATTGAACCACAGCGAGAGCCATTTTCCACTAATGGCAAAAGCATGGAACAGTGGTGAACCTTCCCAGGAGTGGCACGCTGACCAAAATTATCCCAAGAGCGCAGCGATGACTTATCCAAGAGGTCACAAAAGACCCCACAACAACATCCAAAGAACTGCAGGCCTCACTTGCCTCAGTCAAGGTCAGTGGTCATGATTCCACCATAAGAAAGAGACTGGGCAAAGATGGCTTGCATGGCAGAGTTCCAAGACAAAAGCCAGTGCTGATTAAAAAGAACATAAAGGCTCATCTCAGTTTTGCCAGAAAACATCTTGATGATCCCCAAGACTTTTGGGAAAATATTCTGTGGACTGACGAGAAAGTTGAACTTTTTGGAAGGTGTGTGTCCCATTACATCTTCTGTAAAAGTAACACAGCATTTCAGAAAAGGAACATCATACCGACAGTAAAATATGGCGGTAGTAGTGTGATGGTCTGGGGCTGTTTTGCTGCTTCAGGTCCTGTAAGACTTGCTGTGGTAAATTGAACCATAAATTCTGCTGTCTACCAAAAAATCCTGAAGGAGAATGTCCGGCAATCTGTTCGTGACCTCAAGTTGAAGTGTACTTGGGTTCTCCAACAGGACGATGATCCAAAATACACCAGCAAATTCAATTCAATTCAATTCAATTCAATTCAGCTTTATTTATAATGCGCCACATCACAACAAAAGCCGCCTCGTGGCGCCTCAGTGCACAAGGCGGCATTTTGTTTTGTTAATCCACCTCTGAATGGCTTAACAAAACAAAAGTCTTTGGCGTGGCCTAGTTAAGGCCCTGACCTGAATCCGATTAAGATGCTGTGGCATGACCTTAAAAAGGCAGTTCATGCTCAAAAAACCTCCAGTGTGGCTTAATTACAACAATTCTGCAAATTTAGATATAGTGGACTACACAGTAAACTCAATATAACAATAACAATATAACAATAACATTTAAACTGCTGACTAGTATTACTCACTCTTATTCTACACTTTATTGCATGTATAGTTTATTTCTTTTATTTTATCATGTTTAATGTTGCAGCATTGCACCGAGACAAATTCCTAGTTTGTGTACTACATGAACAATGGCAATAAATCTGATTCTGATTCTGATTCTGAAACATTAACCACTTTCAGACACTATTGGGCTTGTTTTCACGACATGGTTAATGACGTCATCACGTGAGAGTAAATTCTAACAGACTATTGGTGGTAAAAAATAAAAATGAATACCTGCATGTAATTTGTAGTAAATATGTATTAAATCAAATCGCTGTTGCTGAATTATTAAATATAAATACCTTAAGGTAGTTTATGTTGTGATGTGAAGCTCTTCTCTCGCTGCTCCCTCCGTTAGCTGCACATTCACTATATAGTACACTATCTATCTATCTATCTATCTATCTATCTATATATATATATATATATATATATATATATATATATATATATATAATTTTTAGAAGCATAGACTTTTTATTTATTACCAGTTTTGTTAGATTCAAGTTATTTCTGTGACCATTGTGGGTTTTTCTTTCAGTGGAGTACCAACAATGTTGTCCACGTGTGTAAGTCCACAAGCCATTCTTTTGCAAAAACAGACAAATCCCGAAAGCCATGCTATTTTGTCTGGAACATACTTGAATGTCTATAAGCATCAATGTAGTATGATTGACACACTGATTTAGGCATATCCACTCAGTAAAAATGGTATAATATAGCTACGGGTGCATCTCACTAAATTAGAATATCATCGAAAAGTTGATTTATTTCAGTAATTCAATTCATAAAATGAAACTCGTATTTTATATAGTTTCATTACAGACAGAGTGATATATTTCCTTATGGTCACATTATTTTCAATCTTTTCTAGGGGTACCATCATTTTTGTCCAGGCCTGTTTCATGAGTTTGTTTTTTAAAGTAATTCTGTTGAACCACAATTCAAAAGCATTGTCTGATTTTCTTTGGTTAATTTTCATAGAATTTTTATTTATTACCACTTTTGTCAGATTCAAGTTATTTCTGTGACCATTGTGGGTTTTTCTTTCATTAACAGAGGGGTACCAACAATTTTGTTCACGGCTGTATCTGTTTTTGCAAAAAAAAAAAGTACTAATAAATTGCCAAAAAGTAACAATGAGTTGATGTTTGATTTTTTGCTTTATTATGTCTGAGATACTCATATTTCAAGTGACCATATCTTTGAAACTGATTTGGTAATACTAACACCTATAAACCTACAGATGAAAAAGTGTTTTTTCTCATTTTGAACTCAACTGGTCTTATCTGTTTTTGCAAAAGAACTCTTCAAACACTTTCATTTCAAAACTGCATTTTGTGTTTACTTGTGTTATCTTTGTCTAATATTTAAATTTGTTTGACGATTTGAAACATTTAAGTGTGACATACAAAAAAATGAGAAATCAGGAAGGGGGCAAACACTTTCACACCACTGTAGCAATGAGGACAGTGTTTAATAGTTGCAGTGGTTAAACATGGTTGTATTATGAATTCCAACAGTTCCAAAATGTTGATGCCATTTTTAAATTTGATAGAATATGTTTAAATCAGTATAGCTTTGATATTTTTGTCTTATGTTGTAGAAGGAATAATGCAGGTGAGGCAACGAGCTGATCAACACACACTTTATTCTCTCTCTAACAGAACAGGATCACAAAAAGAGCTCCAAGGCCACTGTGCATCTCTCCTCTATACCCTTAATTACATGCATGGTGGCCCGAGACTTCGGCCTCACATTAAGTATAGAACAAAGCCTGTGCGGCGCATTTACATGATATTACACAGGTGCCACCTTTCACTTCTGATGCCTAGTCTTTACTGTTCCGTCTGGACACCCCGGCGACGTCTCCTCCCTTGGTCCATTGATCTCTGGGTGGAGAAGTCCAACAACTTGCCCCCCCCCCCCCAACACCCAGAATGGCCCTTAACCCCCTCGTCCTTTGGACTTGAGCCGGTATCCATAGCGACTTTAGCGGGGGATCGCCGAGCCAGTCGAACTGCCCTGCTGGCGGGGCACACAGGACGGCATGTCAGTCTGTGGGTGGAAAGAGGGAGGGGGAGAAAACACATCCTCTTTGCGAGTGCCGGTCCCTGCTGAGGAATCACCAACCTGTGGAGCCCCCAACGGTGGACGTCTGTGCAAGGGAGCCTGGGCCACCACCACCTGCTCGTCTCCCAACACAAAAGCGGGCTTAAGCTTGTCAATGCAGACGGTCTCTCTATGTGCCCCCAAGTCTAACATGAAATGTTTTGCCCCAGGTTCCAACACTCTGAACGGTCCGTCGTATGGTGGGCTCAGCGGGGTCCGGTATGCATCGTGCCTGATGAAAACAAAACTAGCATTCTGTAAGCTTTTTGGGACGAATGTGCGGGGAAAACAATGGTGGGCCGGGCCCGGTACACTTACAACTTCTGTGTTGCATAGAGAATGCATGGGCGGCTCAGCCCCGGGCACAGAGTTTTCTGGTAAAAATTCTCTGGGGATCCACGGCGGTTGGGAAAAAATGAGTTCTGCTGGGGATGCTGACAAATCCTCCTTCGATGTGGAACGCAACCCTAAAAGAACCCAATGCAGGTGGTCGACTCAATTTGTGTCCGTGAGCGAAGCTCTGAGCGCTGCTTTAAGCAACCTATGAAAACACTCGCATAACCTATTAGCCTGGGGGTTGTACGTGGCAGTGCAGTGAATTTTGACTCCCAGGCTCTGGGTCATCACGGACCAAAGTTCCGAAACAAACTGTGGGCCTCTGTCGGACGTGATGTCCGATGGAGATCCGAACCGAAGCCAAGCTGACAAAAAGGCACGCGCCACTTCCGCAGATGTGGTAGAAGCCAGCGGGACTGCTTCGGGCCAACGCGTGGTGCGGTCCAAGATCGTCAAAAGGTGCATGAAACCTTGTGACGGCAGAAGGGGTCCCACCAGATCCATGTGGACGTGATCGAACCTCTTTGCCTGGATTTGGAATGGCGCGAGGGGAGCTCTGGTGTGCTTGTGCAATTTGGCCCGTTGGCATGCATCGAAAGCTGCAGCCCACTCTTTCACCTCTTTACGCAAACGCAGCCAGATGAATTTTGCCCCCACTAGTTTCACTGAAGCATGCACTCCTGGGTGCGAAAGGTAGTGGACTGACTCAAAAACACGACGGCGCCAAGAGCACAGAATCACTGGGCGCGGGCAGTCTGTGGAGACGTCACAGAGTAGGGGAGGGCACCCTTCCTGCACCACTTTGCTTTTCAGTTTTAACCCTGTTGACGCAGACAGGAGCGCACAAATGTCCATGTCCCCAGCTTGCTCCGCGGCCATGGTGGGGGTATCTATTCCCACGTAGACCGGGGCAACCAATGCACGCGAGAGGCAATTGGCCACCATGCTGAGTTTGCCAGCAACATGTCAGATGTCGGTAGTAAACTCTGAGATTGCGGCCAGCTGCCGTTGCTGCCGGGCCAACCACAGTTCTGAGACCTTGGCCATGGTGTACGTCAGCGGCTTATGGTCTACAAATGCGGTGAACTCGTGTCCCTCCAGCCAGAACTGGAAATGGTGTGTCGCCAGGTGGAGAGCCAGCAACTCTCTGTTGAATCTGCTGTATTTGCGCTCGTTGTCGCGCAAAGTTCTACTGAAAAATGGGAGCGGCTGCCACGAACCTGAGACGCTTTGCTCCACCACTGCCCCTATGGCCACATCGGATGCATCTGTAGTGAGCACTATCCGTGCACACGGATCTGGGTGGGCCAGCAACGTGGCCTTTGCCAGCGCTGCTTTGGCATTTGAAAAAGCCTGGCTCCGCTCGGGAGTCCAGTTGATGCTTTCCACAGGCTTCTTTTTTTAAGCGCGGCATACAATGGCTGCATCAGATGGGCTGCCGGGGGAGGAAACGGTTCTAAAAATTAACCATTCCCAAAAACTCCTGTAGTGCCCTCATGGTCTGAGGACGCGGAAAGTCCAACACCGCGCGCACCTTGTCCGGTAACGGGATTGAGCCCTCTGGTGAAATACGGTGGCCCAAAAAATCAATGACTGGTGCATCGAACAGGCACTTTGCCAGGTTGATTATTAAACCGTGCGCTTGCGGCCTCTGGAAAACCGTCTTGAGATGGGCGATGTGCTTGTCCTCGGACGCGCTGGCTACCAAAATGTCACCTAAGTAGACAAAAACGAAGGTCAAATCACATAGCACTGCATCCATCATTCTTTGGAAGTTCTGCGCTGTGCCTTTTAATCCTAACGGCATGCGTAAAAATTCAAAAAGGCCGAACAGAGTTGTTACCACCGTCTTTGGGACGTCTTCTGCTCGCACCAGGACCTGGTGGTAACCACGGACCAGATCCACTTTGGAAAAAATGCACACCTTGGCCAGGTGCACAGAAAAATCCTGGATGTGGGGAATTGGGTAGTGATCGTGTGTCGTAGCATTGCTCAAGCGCCGGAAATCACCGCATGGTCGCCACAACCCGTCAGCTTTAGGTACCGTGTGAAGCAGGGATGCCCATGGGCTGTTTGAGCACCTGACAATGCCCAACCTCTCCAAGTTGGCGAACTCCTCACGCGCTGGCCAGTTTAGCTGCGTCCAGCCTCTGAAGTCATGCAAATACGGGCGGACCTTTCGTAGTGATGAAATGCTAATGAAATGCCGTGTTTAGTTACTGCCGCTGAAAACGTCGGAACCGTGAGTGCTGGGAACTGGGCGAGTAACTGTTGGTACTTACTCTCTGGAGCTGTAATGTTGGCCAGTGTTTTCAACCTGGCTCCCCAAGCTGTACAGGGCAGAGAAGCAAAAGAGACAGCATCCACTAGTCTTCTATTAGCAACATCAACTAACAAACCATGAGCGCATAGGAAATCTGCACCCAGAATCGGGGAGGAACATGTGGTTATCACAAAATTCCACTGAAAATTGCGCCCATGCAAGCATATTGTCAGTGTCTGCTTACCAAATGTCCTGATGTCTGATCCATTGGCGGCCGTCAGCTTGGGACCACTTCTCCATGCCATCCTGTCTGTGTTGAACGGCAGGATGAGGCTCTTCTGGGAGCCGGAGTCCACCAGAAACCGTCTCTCCGAACGTGTGTCTGTGATATACAGCAGCTTGTCTCTGTCACCAGCAGTCGCAGCTGCTACTGACTGCTGACTTTGGCGTTTCCCAACCGCTTGAATTGGCACGGTGGCAAGTATCGCCAGGCGTCTGAGCCGAAACAGTGATGATAGTGTCAGATCGCCTCCTTCTTGTGTCTCCTGGCATCTGCTCTGGCCATCACCAATGGCTCCTCGATCTCGCTGGCAACCCTCCTGGGCTCCGGTGCCGCTGCGTTCACACCGAAGGTTCTGGTCGCTAAAATGACGCGATCTGCTTCCTGCGCTAGTGCGCGGTAGTCTCTCATCACCAGCAGTAGCAAATTGGCTAGGATTGTCCTCGCTGCAGCCGGGAGGTTCCTGAGAAACAGGAAGGACTCGGCATCTCTGCCCCTCAGTGTCAACATGCTCTCCATCAACTCCACAGCCGATCTGTCCCCTAACTCTGAACATGTTAGGAGCCTCTCCGCTCTTTCACTTTCCGAAAGGGTATAGCGCTGGACAAGCATCCTTTTGAGTGCCTTGTATTTTCCCCGAACCGGTGGCTCTTGGAGCAGGCTTGCCACCTGTTGTGTGGCACGCGCGCCCAGCGCAGCGACCACATAGTAGTATTTCATGTCATCTGCTGTTACCCCGTGGAGAGGGAACTGGGCCTCAATGTGTAGAAACCATGCTGTCAGGTCGTGCAGCCAGAAATCTGGGAGCTTGACTGAAACAGCGCATGCAGCGCTAGTGCTTTCCCTCCAGGATGTCTCTGGGGTGCTCGTCTCACCTTCCATGGCATGTCAGGGTCACCAGTGTAGAGGTAATAATGCAGGCGAGGCAACAAACTGATCAACACAGACTTTATTCTCCCTCTAACACAACAGGAACAGAAAAAGAGCTCCAAGGCCACTGTGCATCTCTCCTTTATACTCTTAATTACATGTATGGTGGCCCAAGGCTCCGACCTCACATTAAGTATAGAACAAAGCCTGTGCGGCGCATTTACATGATATTACACAGGTGCCACCTTTCACTCCTCTCTTGGCGGCCCAGCATCTGCTCCTCTCCCTGGGCGGTGCCTAGCCTTTACTGTTCCATCTGGACCCCCCGGGGCGATGTCTCCTCTCTTGGTCCGTTGATCTCTGGGTTCAGAAGTCCAACACCTTGCTCCCCACAATGTAAAAAAGGACATGGCACTGAGTGATAGATGTTTTTCTCCAAAAATAGTTGTTGTAAAACTTAAAAAAAAACCTCTCCCTGCCCTCTGAAACATTTATTGAGGATTAATCATACATTTATTAATGTGAGATAAGCTATTTATACATTTTAAATAGATCTGTAGGTCAAAATTTGGTATAGACACTTACTAAGAAATTGACCCGGACCATACTGGGAAGGCATAAAATATTACCAGTATGTAAGGGTTAAGCATGGTAACAATGCAGCATCTATGAGGCTCATTAAGCATTTTTCCTGACTCATTTCCGAATATTATAAGAGGCTGAATTTGCACATGTACATATAATAAAACATATCTCTATAGGTCACATGGTAATTTTCAGCTCTGAACTCCTAAGAGTTTCACTTTTACAGGTGCTAAGGTGGAATAGGGTGTGTTAATAGAGCTGTTTGAATGCAGAGGGGTCATCAGGTTCCTGTACTTAAGAAGCCCCACACCAAGGGAGACGTTTGATAAGATGAGGATGCCCCATCGTATGATGTAGTCAAGCACTGGCATCAGCAGTTTAAGTGGGGTTGGACATCAGTGGAAACGGCATCCATTCCCGGGTGACCACAGTGTGATATTGATGAAGACACCATCAGGAAAGTGGAGGTCACTATTGTGGAGGATTGCAACATAACTGTTTGCCAACTAGTCCAAGATGTCAAGATTAGTGTGGGGTCTGTGGAGAAAGTCATTCAGGATAATTGCATGTGTAGAAGTTGTCTGCACAATGGATTCCCCTTTCCAGAAGCAGAAGCGAATCACGTGCTCCCAGGCTGTTTTGGCCACGTGCCAAGAAATTCAGGAGGCTCACCACCTCCGAAGAAGCCACATGTCCAACCCTTGGCAGGCAAAGTCATACTCAGAGTTTTTTGGGACCAGCAGGGGGTATCGATGATGAATTCCCTGGCAAAGGCTACCACAATTACCAGGAATTACTACACTAGACTACCGGAGTGGTGGCCTAGGTGGTAGAGCATCCGCCCCACAACTGGGAGGTTGTGGGTTCAAATTGATTCAAATTGATTTCCAAGGTTAAGTTGAGGCTTCTGACACAACTTTCAGACTTCTACAGATAAAGTCTCTACAGCTGCATAAAGTGATAGGAGAAGTGTGACCCTCAATGGTACCAATAACTGGGCCAAGTTTGGTTCCTCTCAGTCCATGGGAAACGAGTCGGGGGGATCTTTAATGGACAGCCCTCGTAATATAATCTTATCCCCTTGAAGGAGAATAGGAACACAAGGCATACAGTGACAACCACCCCCCCACACACACACACAAACACCAAACATTGTAGATTTAATCATTCCTGTTCTCAACAGAGTCTGTATTTGTATTCCTTTTCCTCTTTTCTCAAGAGTTTAGCGTAGCAAACCGGGGGAAGAGCTGCACATTTGAGCTGACCCCACAAATTCAATTACGGACCAATCAATGACCCCTCCAGCCAGTTGAAGTGGTCTTGTCTCATTTGGAAAACAGGGGCATCTAGTTATGCATTTGTAAAGAGAAGTCCGGGAGCTTTTTGATGATTATCTAATCTAACGTTAAGGAGAGGCGAGGTGGGGGGAAAGAGCGACAAGCCGAACGGGAGAACCAAAGATTTGCAAATTACAACAATGACAAATCTCTTGATTCCACAAACTAACACACACACTCTTCTTTCCACCCTGCTGTTTTTAAACACATGCTGTCTGTATCTCAATCCAGATTCGTGAACTGCTTATGTAGTCAGCAGGTTGCCTCAGATCAGTGCTTTTAAAAAAAAGGGAAAGAATGAAAGAAGGAGACACATCGGGATGAGTGGGAGCACAAAACTAGCACAGCCTCCTTGGTTTAATTTCCCTGAGTGGAAAGAGAATAAAGTGGGCATTTACTCTAGAATTGCTGCAGGATGCAGACGGATCAATTTTGTTACTGATGTGCAGAAGGCTGTCAGAAAGAAAAAACAGCCCATCCTACCACCAGTCAGCCCTGACATGGAGTGATAAAAGAGCTGCTAAAATTAATTAAGAGTAATAAGGCCTGGGTCCTAACTAGTACCTTATCAAGCTTAATAGTTGCCTGTATAATGCAACATTTATTTTTCTTTTTGGCTTTGTTGCTAAAGCAAACAGTCTGCAAGCAACCAGTTACTATATATGAACCATCCACTTGACTGGCACCAGTCATCCATGAATTATTCAAAAACACATTCCAAATATCCCCTAATATCACTCTAGCAAACACGAGAGGGATATTCATATTTTATCATTTGACTTCTGACCTTTTCACAGGCCCGTTTCCATTCATTCCCTCAGCTTCTGTATAAACCAATAAAGTCTGACAGACAAAGCCTTGATCAAATAGCAGCACCAGGGAGGCATGGCAGAAACTAAAAGCTGGAAATGAGACTGTCTACAGTGGGAGCCACTCGGCAAGTAAAAATAGAGGTAAGAGCCTTAGATGGGTCAACTCCCTGAAGGTGTCTCAGCTGATTTTAGGTGAAGCATCATGTCACACACTCCCCATTCTTCAAATCAGCTTATTACCTGCAGCTTCTGCCAATTATACAACTGTGCCAATTCCTGTCTGAGTATAAACAGACCTCACTTTCTGCCAGTCCCTCGTGGATTTGCCTTGTCTTTACACTTGCTGTGAATACTAGTTCTCCTGCCCCCCGGTACTCTTGTGTGCCTGTCTTGTAGTTCACCTCCTGAAGACCATACCCTCCACCTGGAACTCACGTAAGCCTGCAACAGTTCTGTTAACTCATGCCTACCTTGCGTTTGCCACAAATGGCAAACGCAAATGGCAACGAAGATCCAAAGAAATTCAGGAACAAATGAGAAACAAAGTAATTGAGATCTATCAGTATGGAAAAGTTTATGAAGCCATTTCTAAAGCTTTGGGACTCCAGCGAACCACAGTGAGAGCAATTATCCACAAATTGCGAAAACATGGAACAGTGGCGAACCTTCCCAGGAGTGGCATGCTGACCAAAATTACCCCAAGACCGCAGCGATGACTTATCCAAGAGGTCACAAAAGACCCCACAACAACATTCAGAGAACTGCAGGCCTCACTTGCCTCGGTAAAGGTCAGTGTTTATGACTCCACCATAAGAAAGAGACTGGGCAAAAATGGTCTACATGGCAGAGTTCCAAGACGAAAACCAGTGCTGAGCAAAAAGAACATAAAGGCTCATCTCAGTTTTGCTAGAAAACATCTTGATGATCCCTAATACTTTTGGAAAAATACTCTGTGGTCTGACGAGACAAAAGTTGAACTTTTTGGAAGGTGTGTGTTCCATCACATCTTCCGTAAAAGAAACACAGCATTTCAGAAAAGGAACATCATACCAATAGTAAAATATGGTGGTAGTAGTGTGATGGTCTGGGGCTATTTTGCTGCTTCATGACCTGTAAGACTTGCTGTGGTAAATGGAACCATGAATTCTGCTGTCTACCAAAAAATCTTGAAGGAGAATGTCTGGCAATCTGTTTGTGACCTCAAGCTGAAGCGCACTTGGGTTCGGCAACAGGACAATGATCCAAAACACACCAGCAAGCCCACCTCTGAATGGCTTAAAAAAAACAAAATGAAGACTTTGGAGTGGCCTAGTCAAGGCCCTGACCTGAATCCAACTGGGATGCTGTGGCATGGCCTTAAAAAGGCGGTTCATGTTCAAAAACCCTCAAATGTGGCTTAATTGCAACAATTCTGCAAAGATGAGTGGTCCAAAATTCCTCCACAGTGCTGTAAAAGACCCATTGCCAGTTATCACGAACGCTTGATTGCAGTTGTTGCTGTTAAGGGTGGCCCAACCAGTTATTAGGTTTAGGGGGCAAACACTTTTTCACATAGGGCCATGTAGGTTTGGATTTTTTTTTAATTTTTTTTTTTACCCTTAATAATAAACACCTTCATTTAAAAACTGCATTTTGTGTTGATTTATGTTATCTTTGTTTAATATTTAAATTTGTTTGATGATCTGAAACATTTAAGTGTGACAAACATACAAAAGGAGTCAGTTGAGGTGGTATGGGCATCTGATTAGGATGCCTCCTGGACGCCTCCCACTTGAGGTGTTTCGGGCACGTCCCACCGGGAGGAGACCCCGGGGCAGACCCAGGACTCGGTGGAGAGACTATGTCTCCCAGCTGGTCTGGGAATGCCTTGGTATCCTCTCTGAAGAGCTGGAGCAGGTGGCTGGGGAGAGGGAAGTCTGGGCTTCTCTGCTTGACCTGCTGCCTCCGCAACCCGGACCTCCAGAAAAGCATTAGAAGATGGATGGATGGATGGAAACATACAAAAAAAATGAGAAATCAGGAAGGGGGAGAACACTTTTTCACACCAGTGTAGAGCATTGCTGGCTGAATGACTGTCTTGTGTATCTTTCCTCTGACTTTTGGTGGCACTCGCTTGTCACACAACTCCAGACATCTTCCTCCAATTGTTCCAACCACACCGGATCTGCCTGGTTACTTCAGCACTGCTACCACCATCAGTCTGCAGGGTACTTCCCAAGTACTTGAAAGTTCTCACTTCAGGATTCACATTTGATTGGAGTTCCATACTGCCCGACAATTGTCCATTCAGGCACATATATTCAGTCTTCGATCTTGACACCCTCATACCTCTGCTTTCTAGTTGTAACCCAGTGTTAAAAACGTGACTGGAATTATGAATGTCGATACCGCTTTAAGAAGAAGGGGGGACATTCATTTCACAATGGGAGTAGATAGTTTAACATGAATTAAATTATAAATATTGATACCGCTTTTAGAAAAGAAAAACACCCATTTCACAATGGGAATGCATAGTTTGAATATGAATATTTAAATAAATATATATTCATAAATAGGAACATTTTCTAGAAAGTTCTGATAAAGTTCCTAGTATTGTGTGTTGATATTTTGAGTAACCAATGGCTGTGCCATTGCTGGGTCACACCACCCAATGGGTTAAGCGCTCTCTCCCTAAGTCTGGGATGACTTGCATTTTTGGCTCAGTCACGCCAGATGCCGAAAGACACAGACCAGAGAGAGAGACTATCCTTGGTGATATGGCGACGCTAGCGTGCTGATAGCAGCCTTTGCCTGGATAAAACCCTTGAAATTGGTAAGCCTAAACCAAAATGAGAAATGAGACATTGCGGTATTGCCAAATTCTAATGCCCTGTCTATTAAATTTTAAGATTGGGATCCAAAGGCTGTCGACGCCGTTGAGCGCGGGAATCCCATTGAACCACGAGCCACTTGGCATGTTGAGTGCTATTTATTCATTGTGTATGTGGATGCTAACCGCTAGCTTAAAAATGCTAGCCGCCGATGCTAAATTCGGCTAGTTCATCAGAAAAAGCTATTTTTCAAGGCTGTAACGGTTAGCAAAGGTCCCAGTTCCCTTGCCATTAATTGGTACTTAATGGTGAAAGTTATATCTGTGATTTATATGTGTTTTAAAGTGCGGAAATGGTGATAAATTGTTGTGCTAGCTTAACATGCTAAACCTCTGATGCTAAATCTGGCTAGGATTTACACAGAAGGAGGTTATGTTCAGAGCTGTAATGGTTAGCAGAAGGATCCATTTCACTTGCCATTGAATGTATTTAATAGTGAATATTACATATATGGTTTAAAGGTGTTTGAAAATATTGTTTGTGTACAACCTAGAAATATTTTGTAATAAGCTTAGAGCAATAGCTTATTTGTTGTTGTTCTGACCTATTTTATAGGTCAGGTTCTTTTTTTTTTCCTTTGGACTGGTTTGACCAGAGCGTGGATCTCCAGATCTGGATGGCGAGCCGAAGCCCGAACCCTATGAACTGCTAAAGGTGACTCCACTAGTCACCTGGAAAGGACCAAAAAAAGAACTATGAATATTGTAACTATATTTTGGGGTATTGTATTTTATTTGAGGTGAGGACGGAGCTGAGGAAGATCAAGGCGAGGAAGGCGTCGGGACCGGACGGCATCAGCGCAAAGCTCCTCAAGTCCTGTGCAGACCAGCTGTGTGGGATTGTGACGTATATCTTCAACATGAGCCTGAAACTGGGGAGGGTACCACAGCTGTGGAAAACATCTTGTGTGGTACCTGTACCAAAAACTTCCCACCCCAAAGACCTGAACAGCTACAGACCGGTGGCCTTGACGTCCCACTTGATGAAGACCCTGGAGAGACTGCTCCTTGCTCATCTCCGCCCCCTGGTGGAACCAGCGATGGATCCACTCCAGTTCGCCTACCAGCATGGCATTGGGGTGGAGGATGCGGTGATCTTCCTCCTTCACCGTTCTCTGTCCCACCTGGAGAAGCCCGGGAATATGGTGAGGATCATGTTCTTTGACTTCTCCAGTGCTTTCAACACCATCCAACCGATGATCCTGAAGGACAAGCTGCTGCGCGCAGGGGTGGACCAGCACCTGTCATCATGGATCCTGGACTACCTCACGAACCGGCCTCAGTTTGTGAGAACCCGGGACTGTGTTTCCGACACGATCATCAGTAGCACGGGGGCCCCCCAGGGAACGGTGCTGGCTCCCTTCCTGTTCACTCTTTATACTGCGGACTTCTCACACAACACAACACATTGCCATCTACAGAAGTTCTCTGATGACTCTGCGATCGTTGGTCTCATCTCCAACGGAGATGAAGCTGAGTACAGAGGGCTTATCCAGGACTTTGTGGACTGGTGCCATCGGAACTGCCTCCAGATCAACGCAAGGAAAACTAAGGAGCTGGTGGTGGACTGCCGCAGGCATGGGCAGCCCCTCACAGCACCAGTAAATATACAGGGAACAGACATCGAGATGGTGACATCCTATAAGTACCTGGGTATTCATCTGAACAATAAACTAGACTGGTCACACAATACTGACGCACTCTACAAGAAGGGACAGCGCAGGCTGTTCCTGCTGAGGAGACTCAGGTCTTTTGGTGTACAAGGGGCGCTGCTGAAGTCATTCTATGACACGGTGGTGGCATCAGCCATCACTTTTGGAGTGGTCTGCTGGAGCAGTGGCATTACTGCAGCCGATAGGAAGAGACTGAACAAACTGATTAAGAAAGCTAGCTCTGTCCTGGGGCAGCGCCTTGATCCGATGGAGGAGATAGGAGAGAGAAGGACGGTGGCTAAACTGTCATCTCTGCTGGAGTCCGAGTTCCACCCTATGCAGGACATACTGGATGCACTGAGGAGCTCATTTAGCAGCAGACTACATCATCCCAGGTGCACAACCGAGAGGTTTCGTAGGTCCTTCCTACCAACGGCTGTCAGACTGTACAACCTAAGCAGGGCTGCTCGCAGAGATAGCAAAAAGACGTAACAAACTAATAGTTTTTTTTTTTTTTGAATGCAAAAGATGCAATAGACTTACACAATGGTCCTCTCCGGCATACAACTAGGAACATACCGGTCGCTATGGAGGGTGAGAATATGTATGGGCACATAATCATACCATGTAGGATAACTAAATAGACGGTTATGCTGTTTCATCCCACCTAGCAACAATGCTCTGCACTGTGTGTGTTTATATATTTACATATTTATTCCATCTAGCTACAATGCTCAGCACTGGGTGTGTTTATATTTATATATCTATATATTTATTCCATCTAGCTACAATGCTCCGCACTGTGTTTTTATATATCTACATATTATTCCATCTAGCTACATTGCTCCGCACTGTGTGTGTTTATATACTTGCATATTTATTCCACCTAGCTGCAATGCTCCGTACTGTGGGTGTTTATATATTTACATATTTATTCCATCCAGCTACAATGCTCTGCACTGTGTGTCTGTGTGTGTGTGTGTGTGTGTATATATATATTTTATAGTAATATGTACATATGTATATTAGCTGCTCTTGCTTGCTTGTTTTTTTTCTTGCCTTCAGATTGTTGCTCTGAGTGTTGCTATCCCTGTGCTGTTGCAATCCTGGAATTTCCCCGTTGTGGGACTAATAAAGGCTTATCTTATCTTATCTTATCTTATCTTATCTTATCTCTTATCTTATCTTATCTTATTTTATTTTTTTTTTTGTTATTATTGTGACAAGTGTGTGTTTTTTTATGGTACATATTTGTAAATAATACACATTTGTTAAAATATATATAGTTCCAAGTTCCATACACTGTGTGTGTGTCTGTGTGTGTGTGTGTATATATATATTTTATAGTAATATGTACATATGTATATTAGCTGCTCTTGCTTGCTTGTTTTTTTTCTTGCCTTCTGATTGTTGCTCTGAGTGTTGCTATCCCTGTGCTGTTGCAATCCTGGAATTTCCCCGTTGTGGGACTAATAAAGGCTTATCTTATCTTATCTTATCTCATCTTATCTCTTATCTTATTTTATTTTTTTTTGTTATTATTGTGACAAGTGTGTGTTTTTTTATGGTACATATTTGTAAATAATACACATTTGTTAAAATATATATAGTTCCAAGTTCCATACACTGTGTGTGTGTCATCTGTTGTTGCACCTTCCAGGCTCCTACGAACCCAGAGTCGGTCTGACCTGGCCCAATTATCCCTCTGCCTCAGGTAGTAAAGTTAAGGTAAATACATTGCCATAACACACCACTACCAAAAAGGGTACTACACCTAAAGTGAGTAGGTGTTAGTTAGTAAGGGTTACACACAAAAATCTGGCAAGCGCAGGTGTTAGTAGGTGTTACCCAATTACCCAGTGGTATTATACCCTGTGTGTTACTCCCTGTATGTTACTGTGGTACTGGTATATGGTGTTACAAAATTTGGCGAGCCAGCCAGGTGCCTGGAGCGTTGCACAACAGATGTGAATTCTGTTTTGACCCCTGACTAAATAGTTTATTCATTCATTCATTCATCTTCTTCCGCTTAATCCTTTTCGGGCCGTGGGGGGGCTGGAGCCTATCCCAGCATCTTTTGGGCGACAGGCAGGGTACACCCTGGACAGATCGCCAGTCCATCGCAGGGCCAACACAGAGAGACAGACAACCATTCATTCTCACAGCCATACCTAAGGACAATTTAGAATCCCCAGTTTTGATGCCAATTAACCTAACTTGCATGTTTTTGGCATGTGGGAGGAAACCGGAGAAATCCCGGAGTAAACCCACGCAGACACGGGGAGAACATGCAAACTCCGTACAGATCACTGTTGGTCGGGGGCTGGGATCGAACCCAGGATCCCCCGGCCAAGGGTGAGTTGCTGTGCTGCCGCAGTGCTAACCACTCCGCCACCGCGCCGCCCACTATCAAAATGGATTTTATTGAAAAGCATGGTGTTAAAATTTCTAATGCAGTCATTGTCAGTGGTGTTGTTGATAAAGAAAGAGACACAGACGTTTTTGAATCTCTAGAGCAACATGGCACTATTACTACAATAAGCACATGGGTGCTTACCATTAATGATAACTCATCTGACTTTGACAAAAGTCATATTGTAGAGTTCGAATTTGGATTAAACACTGAAGCATTAGCACCTACGTTGCCGTGCTCCTTTCCATCCACTGACAATCCTGAGATTAAATACTGCATTCAAACTCTAACTGATAGGCGGAAGTGCCTCTCACTTCTGCCCTCCAAAGAGAGCAGACGCTTTTCTTCCCCGCTCCGGCTCCTTATCTCTCTCTCCCTCCCTAACTGACTGGATCCCAGCTTGCTATCGTCTGTGTCTGCGTGTCTTACTGCTGATTCATCTAACGAAATTATGGATTTAATAAGCTGGGCTTTGAACGCAATCGACACTGTTTTTTCAACGAGAAAATCAGGCCCGGGGGAGCCTATCTGTCCTGCAGGGACTGCTGCTGCGGGTTATTTAAAGGACACAAGCAATTGGAAACTCTTGTGCCTGTGTGATCTTTCTATTGAAGATATTGAAGATTTATATCTTTTCGGAGCAATGGTCATCGGAATTCTACTGATTGGCTTTGGGATTGTTCTGGTGCACTGCAAATTGAAGAAGATGGACAGAGCTTATCAAAAAGCGGACCCGGCGAAGCTCTGTCATCAAATTGACCAACTGGGCAGGACTCTGACAGCGGCCAATGGAGAACTGTACAGGAAAATGGATTACATCACGATCACGCTGAGAGCTGTTCACAAATCGATTTCAATGCCTGGCCATGATGGAACTGGAGCACTGAATCCGTAAGAGAATAGAAAGTTTTTTCTCTGAAGTCAGTGCTATTCGACCTGTTTTTTCGGCACCCTCAGCACTCAGTCCTCCTGATAATCAACAGTATAATTGTTTTTCATAACATTGGCGGGCAGCATCTGACTCTCAAGGACAGCTGTCTGGCTCAACTATTCCATCTGCCATGCTCAAGGACACGTGCCTTTTCTTCAGACTCTAGTCATAACATCTGCTGAGGAAGAAACTATTGTTGTCCACCTAACTGATTTGCCACTGATTGCATCCAATTCACACATACTGATCCATTTATACTGATGGAGACATTCACTCACTGCTCTCTTTGTGTCATTGTGTGGATTCTATTGTCTGCTAATTGTGCATTGAGAGTTTTTTCTTGTAATCAAAATATTGGTCATATATGAACTTTATTCTGATCAACAATGCTTTTTTCTCTCTCCTATTGTGTCTCCCCCCTCCCCCTCCCCCTGCCTACTATTCCCTTCCTGCTGACAGGCGCCTCCATGGCTCGCCGCGTCATTGAGAATGTCATTTATGACGTTTTCAGTGTCAAGTCAAATTCCTCGTATATTTACCTGTATTTACTTGTAAATGTGCTTGGCAATAAACTTATTCTGATTCTGATTCTGATTCTGATGTCTACACTAAAACTGTAGGGGGCAGTGTTACTGAGGCTTATCTTAGCAACCTGAGGGGTTTAGCTAAGCTAAGTGGAAAAGGTTTTGAAGAGGTGTTGCAGGAGGTTATGTCCAAAATAGGGAAGTCCATTGAAGCTGCTGAGACAGCTGAAACGGTCTCTGCTGACGTTGATCCTGCTGTCCCTACTGTAGAACCCACACAAAGTGGAGTCTCTCCTCCACTCCAAGTTGAAGTGCCTCACACCCCTAAAACCACTCAAGCACTCTTCCAAAGCCCTCTTAGACCAAACTTGACACCTCAAAAGTTAAGCCCAGCTCATCTTAACCCACCCGAGGTTCAGAAAATCGTAGTCGAGCATGTCATTAAAAATGCAGAGAAGCCGTCAAACGCCCATTCCTCTTGGAGAATCAGAGCTTTCTCTGGCAAAACGCCAAGACCCTATACTGAAGCTGATTATGAAACATGGCATTCACATGTTGACTTGATGATGAAAGATACTTCTTTGTCTGACTTGGAAAAATCTCGCAGGAACCTTGAAAGTCTTCTTGCTCTTGCGTCTGATGTTATTCGCTCTCTTGGGCCTGAAGCCACCCCTGCCGACTGTCTTAAGCTGTTGGATTCAGCTTTTGGGACTGTTGAGGACGGTGAGGAACTGCTTGTGCGATTCATGAACACTTTCCAAGATTATGGAGAAAAACCCTCTGCATATCTGCATCGTTTGCAGGTGGCGCTCAATCTCACAGTGCGTAGAGGCGGTCTAGAGCCACAGGAAGTGGACAAACAGCTTCTCAAGCAGCTTAACAGAGGCTGTTGGGATGATAATCTGCTAAAAGAGCTACAACTGGAACTAAAAGATAAGCATCCACCTGAGTATGCAGAGTTATTGCTTCACCTTCACACTGTTGAAAACAGACAAGAAGTTAAAAACATACGCATGAAAAAATACTTGGGCACCACAAAACCAAAAGCAACCTCCTACGAATAAACAGTCACCGAAACAAGTGCAAATAGTGAAGTGGAGTCGGACAGTCTGAAAGAACTGAAAAAGCAAGTCACTGATCTAAAAAGCCAATTAGCTGCTGTCATGAAACAAAAGAAACAAGCACCACCGAAGAAAGGCCCAACTAAGAAATCTGGAAATAAAAAACCTGATCATGACAAACCTGAAAACTTACCTTCGTCCAGCCATCCCAGTACTAGGCCCAAACCATGGTATTGCTTCCGCTGTGGCGAAGATGGGCATATTGTAGCCACTTGTGAGTCAGAGCCAAACCCTGCACTTGTAGCTGCAAAACGCAAAGAACTAAGAGTAAAAAGACAGATTTGGGACAGTCGGAACCCCACATCTTCTTTACAACTGAAGTCTACCCCTGTTGCGGGACAAACAGAGGCTAGTTCAGAAATGACCCGTCCCAAACCAAAAGCTCCATTCAAGAGACATGTTAAACTGAAGTCACACTACAAAACAGACCCCTTTAACTTTCCTAATGGTCTAATTGGTACAAAAAGTACAGCACAAGTGAAAGTGAATGGCTGTACTGTGAACTGTTTGTCAGATACAGGCTCCCAGGTGACTACTGTCCCTGAGTCTTATTACAGACAGTACTTATCCAACCATGAGATTAAGCCACTTTTTCGATCTTTGGCCTCATCTCCAATGGAGATGAAGCTGAGTACAGAGGGCTTATCCAGGACTTCGTGGGCTGGTGCCATCGGAACTGCCTCCAGATCAACGCAAGGAAAACTAAGGAGCTGGTGGTGGACTGCCGCAGGCATGGGCAGCCTCTCACAGCACCAGTAAATATACAGGGAACAGACATCGAGATGGTGACATCCTATAATTACCTGGGTGTTCATCTGAACAATAAACTAGACTGGTCACACAATACTGACGCACTCTACAAGAAGGGACAGCGCAGGCTGTTCCTGCTGAGGAGACTCAGGTCTTTTGGTGTATAAGGGGCGCTGCTGAAGACATTCTATGACACGGTGGTGGCATCAGCCATCACTTTTGGAGTGGTCTGCTGGGGCAGTGGCATTACTGCAGCCGATAGGAAGAGACTGAACAAACTGATTAAGAAAGCTAGCTCTGTCCTGGGGCAGCGCCTTGATCCGGTGGAGGAGATAGGAGAGAGAAGGACGGTGGCTAAACTGTCATCTCTGCTGGAGTCCGAGTTCCACCCTATGCAGGACATACTGAATGCACTGAGGAGCTCATTTAGCAGCAGACTACATCATCCCAGGTGCACAACCGAGAGGTTTCGTAGGTCCTTCCTACCAACGGCTGTCAGACTGTACAACCTAAGCAGGGCTGCTCGCAGAGATAGCAAAAAGACGTAACAAACTAATAGTTTTTTGAATGCAAAAGATGCAATAGACTTACACAATGGTCCCCTCCGGCATACAACTAGGAATTTTTTATTTTTTTTTTTCAAGATAGCGACCGGGATGGTCACACTTTTTCAACGCTGAGACAAAGTCGCTGATTTCTTCCCATTAAAAGAACCTAATCAACAGCGATCGGCGCTCGTGACGGACCCCACGGGCTGAATTTCCACCCCCGTCAGAATCCCGTCGGAATGCCCCTTTAATGCTGCGCTCTATCTGAAGCTTCTGCCAAGCTAATACTGGCTAGCTTAACACTAGCCCCTGTGCGTCACCTAACTCCGACACGAAGCGGCTCAGTCCCCGGTGAGGGCTTACCGGAGGAACCAACCGAGGCGGCTCAGTCCCCGGTGAGGGCTTACCGGACGAACCAACCGAGGCGGCGATTGGGAGCTCGGGCGCAGCGTTGGTGAGAGACGGGGGCCACCTGGATTCAGCAGGACAGTGGCCTGAATCGGAGCCCAATTTGCGAGGCCCAGCCGAGGAACTACCAGACTGACGGCGGTCGACGACGGGGCCTAGCGGAAGAGCCACCCAGCCAGACGACAGCGAGCGACGGTGATCGGCCACCGATCGGCGGAGGTGATCGGTGGATTAGAGCTACGCTGGCGGAGTGCGACATAACTGGCGGTGACGGGGCCCAGCGGAGGAGCCACCCGGCCAGACGGCGACGAGTGGCTGTGATAGGTGGATTCCGGCTGCGCCGGCGGTGTGCAACATAACTGGCCAGGTAGACGGAGGCAGGCGCCGGCGATAGCCTAGCCGGATTCTCTGTTTATTTCTATCCACAGGTCAGTAAAATGCCACCCAAAAAAGAGGAAATGGAAGAAATTAAAAAATCTCTGAACTTTGTGTTAGAAGAATTGGCCAAAATGACTAACCAACAGGCCAAAATAATAAACCTAATAGAACAGGTACAAGCCCTACATTCAATAATAAAAGAAAAAGACAAAAAAATTATGGACCTGGAGCAACACGGGCGTCTTTTGGAGCAACGCGTCGAGGATCTTGAACAAGGTTCTCGCATTGATGACCTAGTTATAAGTGGACTAGACATCAGATATCAGTCCTACGCCCATGCCGCAACAGGACTGAGTGGTGAACATGCTTCCATAAGTGAATCAATGTCCCTAGAAAACCAAGTGCTTCAGTTCCTTAATGATAAAGACATTAAGGTAGAAGCCAATGCGATCTCAGCCTGTTATGCTTTACCGAAGAAAGATAACAAAACAAAGAAATCAATTGTGATGCACTTTGTGAACAGGAGGGTGAAAAATGACATACTGAGGCAGGCCAAAAAACTAAAGGAAACTCAAGTTTACCTAAATGAACACCTGACAAAAAAAAAACGCTGAATTAGCACGGCAGGCACAGATGCTAAAAAAACAAAATAAGATACAGTCAACCTGGACAAGAAATTATAGAATTTGGATTAAACTAAATGGAACACCTGAGCAAGCAAAAAGTATAATGATCAGAGATGCTACTGACTTAGATAAATACAAATGAACACTGACTATGAAACACAGAGTGAGGAAACTCAAACTCTAAAAATATGCCACTATGCTGAACATAAACCACAAGAGATGGAGAATGATATTGATCCTGATAACCACTTTTTCAATAACATTCATAATCACTGTGAATATTACACTGAAAAGCAATTCAAAAGTCAAGTGCAATTAGATGGTAAACTGTCAATAATACACTTCAATAGCAGAAGTCTTAACAAAAACTTCTCACAGATTCAGGACTATTTAAAACAGCTAAACAGAAAATTCACAGCTATTGCAGTCTCGGAAACCTAGCTTAATGAAGACCAGGCTCCCCTGATGGCAATAGAGGGATATCAGATGTTTAACATTAACAGATCTCAAAAAAAGGGTGGTGGTGTTGCATTGTATATTGATGACCTATATAGATGTAAGCTTGTAAATGAAATGTCCTCAGCACTACCAGGGATTTTGGAATGTGTTACTGTTGAGATTGACCTAGACAAAACAAAAAATCTAATCATAAGCTGCATATACAGAACGCCGGGAACTTGCATTGAGACATTCAGAGATAAATTAGTCGAGCTGTACAATAATATTACTAGTAAGAAAATGGTAGCAATTTGTGGAGATTTCAATATTGACCTACTTAATCCACATCAACAAAATGTAGTTACAGAGTTCATGAACTCTATGTACAGCATGAGTCTATATCCCACAATAACACATCCCAGTAGAATCACAGTTCACTCTGCTACACTTATTGACAACCTGTTTGTCAATGTTCTCGATAAGAAAATAGAAAGTGGATTATTGATAAATGATATAAGCGACCACTTGCCAATCTTTGCACTTATCCATGGCCACACGGGGCCCAACCCAGAAAAAATCTCAAAATCGTTCAGACACAAATCACCAAACGCAATCAGTTCTTTTAAAGAGGACTTGCTGAAGCAAGACTGGACAGAAGTCTATGTATGAGATGTAAATGAAGCCTATGACACATTTATAAACATTGGAACCACTCTTTATGAAAAAAACTGCCCATTAGTTAAAAAAAAGCTTAAACACAAATTTGCTGACAAACCATGGTTAACCAAAGGACTACAAAAGGCGTGTAAAAAGAAAAATTTATTATATAAAGCTTTCATAAAGAAAAGGACAAAAGAAGCAGAGCAACTGTATAAAACATACAAAAATAAGTTAACATATATAATAAGATGCAGTAAAAGAGACTATTACAGTAAAGAACTGGAAAAAAACAAAGGCAATATTAAAAATACATGGACAATAATCAACAGTATCCTTGGAAATAAAAGCAGAAATACTAGCTACCCAACTAATATTCCAAAAAATAATAAATCGACTCCAAATGTGAATATAGCTTCACCTGCAGATGAATTTAATAATTTTTTTGTTAACATTGGACCTAAACTGGCCCGAGAAATACCCACTACAGCGCCTACAGGTGATACAATATGCAATAACACTGCTGTAAAAGACACCATCTTCATAAAGAACACAGACGAAAGAGAGGTCATTGAAATTGTTAAATCGTTCAAAAGTAAAACATCTACTGACTGCGATGGTATTGACATGCTACTAGTCAAAACTGTTATCGAATGCATAGTGAAACCACTGACATATATCTGTAACCTGTCTCTCCAATCAGGTATATTTCCCAATGCAATGAAAATAGCTAAAGTAATTCCGATTTACAAGACAGGCGACAGAGGGGAACTCTCCAACTACAGACCAATTTCACTATTACCGCAATTTTCCAAGATACTTGAAAAAATATTCTATGAGAGAATTGACAACTTCATACTGAAGAATGATTTATTGTGTGAGCAGCAATATGGGTTCAGACACAAAAGGACAACAGCATATGCCTTAATGGAATTTACAGAAAAAATATCAACAGCCATTGAAAATAAAGAGTATTCAGTTGGAGTATTCCTGGATCTTAAAAAAGCATTTGATACAGTAGATCACAATCTATTATTAAAGAAACTACAAAATTGTGGTATTAGAGGGGTAGCACTGTCCTGGTTAAGTAGTTACTTAAAGAATAGATATCAGTTTGCATGTGTTAACAGCAAAAACTCAGAGTTACTGAAGGTCACCTGTGGAGTCCCACAGGGTTCAGTTTTGGGACCATTATTATTCAATATGTATATAAATGATATATGTAAAGTTTCAGAAAAAATGGACTTAATATTGTTTGCTGATGACACTAATCTGCTATGCAGTGGAAACAATTTGGAACAACTTCTGGATACACTCGGAAAGGAATTAGGAAAGCTGAAACTGTGGTTTGATTCAAACAAATTAACGCTCAATTTAAGCAAGACAAAATTTATAGTCTTTAACAACCATCACAACTACCCAGTACCCAAACTCAGTGTAAATGGTGTAGAGATTGAAAGGGTATCCGAAACTAAATTCCTTGGAGTAATAATTGATAACAAACTGTGTTGGAAGCCACATATTAATTATATAAAAGGTAAAGTATCCAAATCAATTGCAATATTACACAGAGTGAAAAATTTGCTGAATCAACCCACACTATACACCTTGTACCATTCATTAATACTCCCATACATGACATATTGTAATGAAGTATGGGGAAATACATATAAAACAAACATATATCCACTCTTTATGCTTCAAAAGAGAGCTATTAGAATAATCAACAAAGCAGCTTACAGGGAACCAACAAACCTGTCACGCCGCGCCATTCATCAGCGGCGCCACCTGCTCACGCACCTGCTACTCGTCAGCGGCGAAGGATAAAAGCCGCCTCGCCCTGAGCGTCGGCCTGAAGCCGTAGACTTCATTTCCTTTGTATGGACTTCTACCACATTCTCTTCAGCATCCTCATCTCCGGTAAGAAGTTCACTTACCTCATCTCTCCAGTCTGCTCCCCTGTGCACAGGTGGATTCCTCGGCGGCGGACAATCCCGTCCCTCGTCTCTCCTCGCTGCTGCACCGAGCCCTGCAGGTGGCTGTCTCCCGGGCTTCCATCCTTGAAGCGCCAGTCATCTGCCCAAACAAGTAAGCTTCTCTCCCTCGCCTATTCTCCTCCCGTGTTGGTGTGTGCTCATCACCCTGTGTCTGATTTCTCCCATAGGGTTGCCGGCTGAACGGTCTCCTGCCTCTGGGTCCGAAGCAGACGCCACCACCAACACATTAACATTCCGCAGACACGCACCCAAACATCCCTGTTGTTAATAAACAGTTTGAACTACTCTGAGCCTGTGTGTGTGCGTCTCCTGAGCCGAACGTTATGTCAGTACGGCTTCAGCAGAGCGGCTCGGCGGACGGCGGGCTCGCACACCGGTTTACCATCCTCGAGGCTCGGGTGGATCAGATTGTTTATCAGCAACAGGTGGTTCTTCATCAATTATTAGAACTGACTAACTGATTGAACCGCTTGGACCCCCAACAGCCGTTCCTCCCGACTCACCAGGGTGGCGCGGCTCCTGCTGTTCCAGCGGCCGTCCAGCCGGCTCCAGTGGCACCGGTTCGGCTCACGCCGATTCCGACCCCCGCCCGCTTTAGCGGTAAGCTCGGCGGAGCGCGGGGGTTTATTATGCAGTGTGAGTCCGTGTTCCACCGTGTGCCCGGAGATTTTCCCTCGGATCACAGCCGAATTGGTTACATAGGGAATCTTCTGGAGGGGCGTGCGTTAACCTGGACCTACGCCGTAATGGCGAGGCCCAGTTATGCCACCCTCACCTATGACCAATTCGTGAGGCGCTTTCTGGAGGTCTTTGACCACTCACAAACCGAAATGGTCCAGGTCGATCGGCTTCTCGCTCTCCAGCAGGGAAGCCGGTCGGCAGTGGACCACTCGGTCGACTTCCGGGTAGCGGCGGAGGAATTGGGCTGGGAGGAACGCTCCCTCTGTGGCCTGTTCCTCCGCAGCCTCAATAGTGATCTGAGGGATGAACTGGCTGGTCGGGATATCCCTGGGACGCTAGCGGAGCTGACATCCTTAGCGATAAGTTTGGATAACAGGCTGCGCGAGCGCTCCTCGGGGCGGAGGTCTTCTTCTTCTCGCCCTCGTGGAGCCTCGCCGCACCTGTTCCAAGCTCGCCCCCTGGCGGCGCCGCCAGCATCGCGCCCCGAGGAGTCGGAGCCGATGGTGACGGGCTGGACTAAACTTTCCCCTGTGGAGAAACAACGCCGCCGTGAGTTGGGCCTCTGCATGTATTGCGGAGGCGACCAACACACCGTGGAGCGTTGTCCACGGAAAGCCAGTCGGTGGGGTCCGCGAGTCACTGTTGGAAGCCTCGCGGATGTCAATCGGTTAGGATCACTTACTCAATTGAAGCTGCCCATCCGTTTCTGCCATAACCCTACTGGGCACCTCACCCACGCACTGGTGGATTCGGGCGCAGAAGGCAGCTTCATTTCACAAAGCCTGGCAACCCGATTGGGCATCCGCTGCCAGGCACTCAACACTCCCATCTCCCTAATCCACCTCTCCCGTGCCACCCTCGGGAGAGTGACACATCAAACTGTTCCCCTACCGGTCATCATCTCGGGAAACCACCGGGAGGAAATGACCTTTTACGTCCTTCCCAACTCTGTGTCGCCCGTCATCCTGGGGTATCCCTGGCTCCGCCTTCACAATCCGGTCCTGGATTGGAAATCAGCTGGGATCTCGGCATGGAGTACGTTCTGTATGGGCACCTGCCTTCAGTCCGCTGCCTGCTCTCCGTCCGCTCCTCCCCCTGCTACGGACGCTGCACCCCCGGACCTGTCTCTAGTGCCCCCAGAATTTCACGACCTGGGTATAGTGTTCAGCAAAGCGAAAGCTATGTCTCTTCCCCCTCATCGGCCCTATGACTGCACCATCAACCTCCGCCAGGGGGCTCCCTTACCTTCTGGTCGCCTTTACAGCCTGTCTGCGCCGGAGAAGGAGACGATGAACGCCTACCTGAAGGAATCATTAAGTGCTGGGATTATCCGCCCATCATCGTCACCCGTGGGGGCAGGGTTCTTCTTCGTGGGGAAAAAGGATGGGTCCCTCCGCCCTTGTATCGACTACCGGGCCCTCAACAATATCACGGAGAGGGACCGTTACACACTGCCTCTCATGGACACTGCTTTCCACTCCCTCCAGGGGGCGACCTGGTTCACCAAGCTGGACCTACGCAGCGCTTACCACCTCGTCCGGATCCGGGAGGGAGATGAGTGGAAAACGGCCTTCCGTACCCCGAACGGCCACTTTGAATATCTGGTGATGCCGTTCGGGTTGACCAACGCTCCTGCAGTCTTCCAGCGCCTCATTAATGACGTCCTCCGGGACTTCATTGGCCTTTTCGTGTTCGTCTACCTGGACGATATTCTCATCTTCTCCAAGTCCAGGGATGAGCACCAGGTCCACGTGAGGCGGGTCCTCCAAAGGCTGCTGGAGAATCGTCTGTACGTTAAGGCGGAAAAGTGTGAATTTTACACCAGGAGTACATCCTTCCTGGGGTTCATCATCGCCCACGATAAGGTGCTCCCCGACCCAGAGAAGGTAAAGGCGGTGGTGGAATGGCCCACACCTGCATCTCGGAAACAGGTGCAGCAATTTGTTGGCTTCGCCAATTTCTACCGCCGCTTTGTCCCCAACTTCAGTGCCATCGTTGGACCACTGACCCGCCTCACGTCCCCGAAGGTCCCGTTCCGGTGGACCGAAGAGGTCGCTGCCGCCTTTGAGGCGCTGAAGGCGGAATTCTCCTCCTCCCGGGTCCTTCGCCAGGTCGACCCCGCGCTGCAGTGCATTGTAGAGGTAGACGCCTCGGACACGGGAGTGGGAGCAGTGCTGTCCCAGCGGTCACCAGACGATGGCGCCAAGCGACCGTGCGCCTTCTTCTCCCGGCGCTTGTCCCCGGCGGAGAGAAACTACGATGTGGGGGACAGAGAGCTCTTGGCCATCAAGCTCGCCCTGCAGGAGTGGCGCCACTGGTTGGAGGGGGCAAGCCTGCCGTTTGTGGTCCTCACGGACCACAAGAACCTGGAATACTTACGGTCTGCCAAGCGCCTGAACGCCCGCCAGGCGCGCTGGTCCCTGTTCTTCGCCAGGTTCCAATTTTCCATCACCTTCAGGCCTGGCTCTAAGAACGTCCTGCCTGACGTCCTCTCCAGGCAGTTCGCCCCCGTGGAGTCGGAGGAGGCGCCCCACTCCATCCTGCCCAGGTCGTGCGTCGTGGGAGCCATCTCGTGGGACATTGAGAGCAAGATCCGGAAGGCACAGGAGGTGGAACCTGACCCTGGCGGCGGACCGGAGGGGAGGCTGTTCGTGCCATCCGCGGTCCGAGGAGAGGTCATCCACTGGCTCCACACCTCCAAGCTCACCTGTCACCCTGGCACCTCCCGGATGATAGATCTCCTCCAACGGTCCTTTTGGTGGCCAGGCCTGCGGAGGGATGCAGCCCGCTACGCCCGGGCTTGCCCAATCTGTGCCACCTGCAAGTCGGGAAATGCCCCTCCAGCGGGTCTGCTCCAGCCCCTGCCCGTCCCTGGCAGGCCCTGGTCGCACATCGCTCTGGATTTCGTCACCGGACTCCCCATCTCCAACTCCTATGACACCATCCTGACCATCGTGGACCGCTTCTCCAAGGCCGTGCACTTCGTCCCCCTGCGAGGCCTCCCTACTGCCCTGGAGACGGCGGACCTCCTCGTCCAACACGTGGTCAGGCTGCATGGGATTCCGGTGGACGTGGTCTCGGACCGGGGCCCCCAGTTTTCATCTGAGGTTTGGAGGTCTTTCTGCAACGCCATCGGAGCCAAGGTGAGCCTCTCCTCTGGCCATCACCCCCAATCCAACGGGCAGTGTGAGAGGACCAACCAGGAGCTGGAGGCTGCGCTCCGCTGTGTGTCCAGATCCAAACCCGCGCCCTGGAGCAACCATCTTGCCTGGGTTGAATATGCCCACAACACCGCTCGCTCTTCTGCTACAGGGATGTCCCCCTTCAAAGCGTCCCTGGGTTACGACCCCCCGCTGTTTCCGGAGCAGGAGAGTGAGGTAACTGTCCCGTCAGTTAGGGCCCATCTCAGGCAGTTCCGCTCCACCTGGGCTGCCGCGCGCCATGCGCTATTGCGCACAGCGGAGCGCAACAGGACTGTGGCGGACCGGCGTAGGAGACCTGCCCCGGCATACAGAGTTGGGCAGCTTGTTTACATTTCCACCCAGGACGTCACTCTAAAAGGCGAGAGGAGAAAGCTGGCACAGCGCTTCATGGGTCCCTACCCCATCACCCGGATCATCAACCCGGTGGCTGTGCGCGTGGCTATTCCCCCCTCCCTCCGCATTCATCCTACTTTCCACGTGTCGAAGGTGAAACTGGCGGTTACTGACCCCCTTTGCCCTCCTCCTGCAGCGCAACCCGCGCCCCGGATGATTGGTGGCCATCCGGCCTGGTCCGCCTCCTCCATCCTGGACTCCCGGCGCCGGGGTCGTGGGTTGCAATACTTGGTGGACTGGGAGGGCTATGGGCCCGAGCATCGACAGTGGGTGCCCCCGTCGTTTGTGTTGGACCCATCGCTCATCGCGGACTTCCACCGAGCGCACCCGGATAAGCCATCGCCAGGAGGCGCTGCTAGAGGGGGGAGTACTGTCACGCCGCGCCATTCATCAGCGGCGCCACCTGCTCACGCACCTGCTACTCGTCAGCGGCGAAGGATAAAAGCCGCCTCGCCCTGAGCGTCGGCCTGAAGCCGTAGACTTCATTTCCTTTGTATGGACTTCTACCACATTCTCTTCAGCATCCTCATCTCCGGTAAGAAGTTCACTTACCTCATCTCTCCAGTCTGCTCCCCTGTGCACAGATGGATTCCTCGGCGGCGGACAATCCCGTCCCTCGTCTCTCCTCGCTGCTGCACCGAGCCCTGCAGGTGGCTGTCTCCCGGGCTTCCATCCTTGAAGCGCCAGTCATCTGCCCAAACAAGTAAGCTTCTCTCCCTCGCCTATTCTCCTCCCGTGTTGGTGTGTGCTCATCACCCTGTGTCTGATTTCTCCCATAGGGTTGCCGGCTGAACGGTCTCCTGCCTCTGGGTCCGAAGCAGACGCCACCACCAACACATTAACATTCCGCAGACACGCACCCAAACATCCCTGTTGTTAATAAACAGTTTGAACTACTCTGAGCCTGTGTGTGTGCGTCTCCTGAGCCGAACGTTATGTCAAAACCCACTTTTTCTTAAACAAAAAACTCTCAAGTTGAAAGATCTGATTGACTTTAAAACCGCAATAATAATGTTCAAAGTGAAGAATCTATCACTGCCCGCAAATATCCAAAAGTTGTTCCAAACAAGGGAGAAACGATATCACTTCAGAGGAACATGTATATTTCAAAAGCCTACAGTGAGAACAACCACCAAGCAACACTGTATTTCAGTGCAAGGAGTCAGATTATGGAACGATTATGGACCTGAATTAAAATCATGTACAAAGCTTGGACAATTTAAACAAAAACTAAAGGAAGAAATACTCCAAACATATCTACAAGACGACATGTAAACTCACATAAGGATTGACATTTCCAGCCTGTGTTGTGTTGTAGCTTAGTTTTTCTTTTTTTCTTTTTTTCTCTGTGACACTATGTCTTAGATTTGTTTTTGAATAGTAACCGCTTAACTTAGACTAGCTCCGTTTTCTTTTTCTCTCAGTCACATTTTGTCTTAGCCTTGTTTTAAATTGTAATCACTCTTGTCTTGTTTTCTCTTTTTTCTCCTTGGAATTCTTGGATGGAATATGGGTGGGCAATATAAGCTGCGGCTTCAGCCATCACCCATTTCGGATAACTCACGTGGAATTGTATAGTAGAAGGAGTCTTTGTCTAATTTGACCTTGTTGTTATATTATACAGTTTCTTTTAACCTGTAATGTACTATCCGAAATAAATAAAATTCATTCATTCATTCATTCATTCATTCAAATACCGGTCGCTATGGAGGGTGAGAATATGTATGGACACATAATCATACCATGTTGGATAACTAAGTAGATGGTTATGCTGTTTCACCCCATCTAGCAACAACGCCCTGCACTGTGTGTGTTTATATATTTACATATTTATTCCATCTAGCTACAATGCTCAGCACTGGGTGTGTTTATATTTATATATCTATATATTTATTCCATCTAGCTACAATGCTCCGCACTGTGTTTTTATATATCTACATATTATTCCATCTAGCTACATTGCTCCGCACTGTGTGTTTATATACTTACATATTTATTCCACACCTAGCTGCAATGCTCCGTACTGTGGGTGTTTATATATTTACATATTTATTCCATCTAGCTACAATGCTCTGCACTGTGTGTTTATATATTCATATATTTATTCCATCCAGCTACAATGCTCTGCACTGTGTGTCTGTGTGTGTGTGTATATATACTGTATATTTTATAGTAATATGTACATATGTATATTAGCTGCTCTTGCTTGCTTGTTTTTTTTCTTGCCTTCTGATTGTTGCTCTGAGTGTTGCTATCCCTGTGCTGTTGCAATCCTGGAATTTCCCCGTTGTGGGACTAATAAAGGCTTATCTTATCTTATCTTTTTGAGCTGTTAGAAGTGGAGGGAGCTAACGGTCAGAGTGTACCTTACTTAGGCTACATTGAAATTCATGTCACTTTCCCAAAAGACTTTTTCGGTATTGAACTCGAAGTGCCAACACTTGCATTAGTGGTTCCTGATGTACGTGCAGTTGATCAGTCCTTAGTGTTAATAGGGACAAACACATTAGATGTACTGTATGAGCTGTACTCTGATGCATGTTCTGAACTGCAGCCAACCATGTCACTTGGTTATAAGGCAGTGTTAAAAGTCCTTGAGCTATGGCACAGACAGTCCAAAGACACTAGCCTTGGTTTAGTGACCATGTGCCACAAAGAGCCACAGTTAGTTCCTGCAGGCCAAACAGTTGTTCTAAATGGCGGTGTAGCAGTGTCAGCCGGCAACAGTGAAAAATCTGTCTTGTTAGAACAACCATTAATGTCAGCCTTACCTGGTGGTATCCTGGTAAAACCATGTCTCATAGACTTACCTGAAAGAGCACCTTACCTTGTTCCAGTTGTACTCACCAATGAATCGGAACATGACGTGACAATCCCTCAGAAGTGTGTCATTGGAGAAATCTGTGCATATCAATGAGTCCTATCGCAAGAACACTCCGTGAAAGTTACAAAGTCCAAAACTGAACCAAAGTCCACTCTGAAGTTCAACTTTGACTCTTCCCCCATTAGCGCTGAATGGAAAGAGCGCCTAACAGAAAGACTCAGTGTCATGACTCGCCGCTCATCAGCGGCGCCAGCCGCGCGCACACCTGCTCCTCGTCAGCGGTGAGGTATTTAATCCACTCTGCCCTGGGTTTCGGCCTGAAGCCGTCTCTCAACTTCGGCCCCTTTGCTACTACGGATCTCAAACCGACTAGTGAAGATAACTTGGGTAAGCTCCCCTTACCTCTCTCCTCTAGCCTTCCCCTGTGCACAGGTGGACATTCCTGGCGGCGGACTTCCTCATCTCGCCGTTGGCTCTACGCTGCTGCCACAGGTACTGCAGGTCGCTGTCTCCCGGGCCTCGCCCTTGTCGACGCCAGCCACCTGTCATAACCAAGTAAGCCAGCTATCATCATTATTCCCTGTATTGGTGTGGTGCCCGTTACCCTTCTCCCTCTGCTCTCTCCCACAGGGTTGTCCGGCTGTACGGCCTCCTGCCCCCGTGCCTGACGCAGACGCCACCACCAATACATTCTTATTCCACAGACACGCAGCCATACACTTCCTTGTTGCTAATAAAGCTGTTAAATCTATCCTGAGCCTGCGTGTGTGTCTCCTGGGCCGTGCATTATGTCACTCAGCCAAATGCCCGAAGTATTTGCACAAAACGATCTTGACTTTGGCAAAACGGATCAAATGAAACACACAATCAAACTATCAGATGAAACACCGTTCAAACACAGAGCACGTCCCATACATCCAAATGACCTGGAAGCAGTCCGTAAGCATCTCAAAGAACTCCAACAAGCAGGCGTGATAAGAAAGTCTACTTCCCAATTTTCTTCACCTATTGTAGTGGTGCGAAAGAAGAATGCCGAAGTCCTCCTTTGTACTGATTACAGGAAGCTTAACATGCAGACTGTAAAAGATGCTTATGCCCTCCCCAACTTGGAGGAAATGTTTTCCACCTTGACCGATTTGCAGTGGTTCTCCATCCTTGATTTAAAGTCTGGGTACTACCAAATTGAGATAGAGGAGCTGGACAAACCAAAGACGGCGTTCTTATGTCCCATGGGCTTTTGGGAATTCAATAGAATGCCCCAAGACATTACAAACGCCCCCAGCACGTTCCAGCGCCTCATGGAGAAATGCATGGGCGACATGAATCTGCATGAGGTGATTGTGTTCCTCGATGACATCACTGTATTCTCCAAGACGCCCGAAGAACATGAGGCTCGCTTAATGAAAGTTCTTAATCACCTAAAAGAGTACGGGCTTAAACTCTTCCCTGAGAAATGCAGATTTTTTCAAACTTCTGTCAGATACCTCAGTCACATTGTGTCCAGTAAAGGAGTTGAGACCGACCCCAAAAAAGTGAAAGTCCTAAGTACCTGGCCTGTACCCCGTGATCTCAAACAGCTCCACTCGTTTTTTTTTTTTTCAGGGTACTATAGGCGGTTCATTAAGAACTATTCCAGCATTGTGAAGCCCCTCACTGACTTGACAGCAGGCTACCCTCCTTTGCGCAAAAGCACAAAGCCCAAAGCAAAGTCTGCCCAGTACCACGACCCAAAGACACCGTTTGGTGAGCGATGGACTTCTTCCTGTGATCTTGCATTCAAAACCATCATTGAAAAGCTCAGTACTGCGCCTGTCCTGGGTTTCGCTGACCCTCAGTTGCCATATACCCTCCATACTGACGCCAGCACTACAGGGCTTGGTGCCGCCCTCTATCAAGAGCAGGAGGGCCAGACTAGGGTCATAGCTTATGCAAGCCGGGGGTTGTCTAGAAGTGAGTCCCGTTACCCCGCCCATAAATTAGAATTTTTGGCTCTTAAGTAGGCAGTAACGGAGAAGTTCGCAGACTATCTATATGGCAATCATTTTACTGTCATGACAGACAGTAACCCCTTGACGTACATCTTAACTACTGCTAAGATGGATGCCATGAGTTATAGGTGGCTAGCTGCTCTGTCGATGTTTAACTTTAAGCTCCAATACAGAGCAGGCAAGCTTAACTCAGATGCAGATGGCCTCTCTAGGCGGCCACATGGCGAGTTACTTAATGACGCAGTGTCCCAAACGGAGTTTGACCGCATACAGCAGTTCACTCAAACTCACTTGTCTCTTCCTGAAAGCAGTTTAAGATCCAAGGTAGTGTCTGCTATATGTGAAAAACACCTTGTCTGTAGCTCTGCAGACAACACCTTCCCTTTGGTTCACTCGTTAGGCATCTCTGTAGCCGCCATTCCAGATGACTACGCCGATGAAGATGGCTGTGGTGGTCTTCTAGTTGTACCCCACATGACTCCTGAACAGATCAAACATGAACAAAGAACTGACCCCTGTTTAAGAGAAGTGATTGCACAAATTGAAACTGGGCTAAAAGTTCCACCAATTGTACGAACTGAACTTCCTGACATCAACTTGTTACTCCGAGAGCTCAGTCAACTTGAAATGTGCAATAAAACATCCTCTACCGCACTCGTCAAGACGGAGGAAATGTTACTTTCCAGCTCGTTTTACCTGAACAGCTCCGTGATTCAGTCTTTCAAAGCCTCCGCTGTGACATGGGCCATTTAGGCATAGAGCGTACTTTGGATCTCGCCAGAACAAGGTTCTATTGGCCTCGCATGGCGGCAGATATTGAAAAGAAGATCAAGACATGTAATTGCTGCGTAAGACGTAAAACAGCTCCAGAACGAGCTGCTCCGCTTGTCAATATCGTCCACCAGTTCCGCTTGAACTTGTCTGTATGGATTTCCTGTCCATTGAGCCCGATCAAAGCAACACAAAGGATGTGCTCGTGTTAACTGATCATTTCACGAAATACGCTATAGCCATCCCTACCAGCAATCAGAAAGCTCAGACCGTTGCAAAGGCACTTTGGGACAACTTTATTGTCCACTACGGGTTACCCAAACGGTTACATAGTGATCAGGGTCCCTATTTTGAGTCCCATATTATAAAAGAACTTTGCAAAATCATGGGCATTCGCAAAATCCGGACAACACCCTATCACCCCAGAGGTAACCCAGTAGAACGTTTGAATAGAACGTTATTGAGCATGCTGGGTACTCTGGAGGAAAAGAACAAAACTCATTGGCACAACTATGTAAAACCACTTGTACATGCGTACAATTGTACGAAGAATGACACTACTGGTTTTGCCTCGTATGAGTTAATGTTTGGTCGTCAGCCGAGATTGCCCATCGACCTTGCATTAGGGCTCCTGTTTCACAACAAAAGTTTCAAGTCACATTCCCAGTACATTGAAAAACTGAAGACAACTCTACAAGAAAGCTACAAACTAGCAACAGAAAATGCTAACAAGATGGCTGAAAGAAACAAAACAAGATTTGATATGTGAGTGAAACCCTCAAAACTAGAACCAGGCGACAGAGCTTTGGTATGTGCAGTCCGCCTCAGAGGCAAGCACAAACTAGCAGACAGGTCACTTGCCATTGAGTGTATTTAATAGTGAATATTACATATATGGTTTAAAGGTGTTTGAAAATATTGTTTGTGTACAACCTAGAAATATTTTGTAATAAGCTTAGAGCAATAGCTTATTTGTTGTTGTTCTGACCTATTTTATAGGTCAGGTTCTTTTTTTTTTTTCCTTTGGACTGGTTTGACCAGAGCGTGGATCTCCAGATCTGGATGGCGAGCCGAAGCCCGAACCCTATGAACTGCTAAAGGTGACTCCACTAGTCACCTGGAAAGGACCAAAAAAGAACTGTGAATATTGTAACTATATTTTGGGGTATTGTATTTTTTATTTTTTTTATTATTATTATTGTGACAAGTGTGTGGTTTTTTTTATTGTACATATTTGTAAATAATACACATTTGTTAAGATAATATATATAGTTCCAAGTTCCATACACTGTGTGTGTGTCATCTGTTGTTGCACCTCCCAGGCTCCTACGAACCCAGAGTCGGTCTGACCTGGCCCAATTATCCCTCTGCCTCAGGTAGTAAAGTTAAGGTAAATACATTGCCATAACACACCACTACCAAAAAGGGTACTACACCTAAAGTGAGTAAGTGTTAGTTAGTAAGGGTTACACACAAAAATCTGGCGAGCGCAGGTGTTAGTGGGTGTTACTCAATTACCCAGTGGTATTATACCCTGTGTGTTACTCCCTGTATGTTACTGTGGTACTGGTATATGGTGTTACATAGTGCACACCTCCACTGTTGTAGTTCGTCTTCAAGACTCTTCTTCTCTCTGTTACACAAGACCACATCAGCAAACAACATCTGCCAAGGCGCTTCTTTTCAGATGTTGTCCATCAGGCAATCCATAACTATAGCAAACAGGAAAGGACTGAGCGCTGACCCTTGCTGGAGACCCACTTCCACAGAGAAAGGTTTGCTTGTTCCAGAGGCACATCTCACTACCATCTCACAATGAGTATACATGTCCTTCACAAGACCAATGTATTTCTCAGGGACGCTTTTGTTTCACATACACCAGTAAAGCACTTCTCTTGGCACTCTGTTGTACGCCTTTTCCAGGTCAATGAACACACTGTGGAGATCCTGCTGTCCTTCTTTGTACTTCTTTTGTAGCTGTCTAAGTGAGAATAGAGCATTCAATCACTATATCAGCTATAAAAGTGCTATATAAGTGAATGCCATTTACCATTCAATCAATTATCACTAATCATTTATCTCAGGAAACTCCTGGGCCTGGGGTACTTCACCACTCACCTCTGCAAATACCAGAAGAGATCCTCATTATTATCATCATACTCTCCATGAGAAAATCCTCTTCTCTCCCAACCACCCACCCCCACCCCCGCATCAATAATTGAATCATTGTACCTTTAACTCACTGTGGTTAACTACTGAAGAACATCTCCCATTTCAATGTAATCTTACTTAAGTTATCCTCTCGCTCAGTTGGTAGAGCATCCGCCCCACACCCGGGAGGCCGGGGTTCAAATCCCGGCTGTGTCATGCCGAAGACCATATAAAAAAAGTGGAACTTCCTGCAGTCCAGCTTGGTGCTCAGCAATAAAGGAGCGGAGGAGGGAAATTTGTGGCGGCGCCTTGCATGGCAGCGACCCCTCTGATTCTATATACAGTATATGTGTGTGATTAACATTGTAGATAAGAGAAACATAATTTCGTTCTACTGTACATGCCTGTATAGATTTGAATGACAATAAAGATGGCTTAGCCTTAGCCTTATCTCCCAAGTCAGTTCCGGTCTAGACTCCGTCATAAACCTTTTAATGAAAATACAAAACCTTGCATTTCTGTGTCTGAGTGTATCTATAGTGGTAACTGCCATTTGGTCCTGTAGTCAATCGTGTCAGGTTGTTAAAATGACATTAAGAGTCGTCAAGCTGCTTTTGGAGGGAGCCTGCAGAAAAGATCTGGTGGTAAAGTATGAAGCACATTGACACTTTTGTCAAATATTTTCCACTATCTACAAAGTTTTTAAGTATTTTTTTAAATGATTAAGTTTGAAATAAAAATTAACCAAGCAATTGAGAAATTAGATTATGAAGGTCCCTTTACACGGGGATAGTTGGCTGACCACTGAGATCAAAAATTGACTCAATCTCTCAAAGATCTCCTAAAAGCCTCAAAAAAGCTATGCGATTTCCTTGGCAATGGATTAAGATTTTGGAAAGATCTTTGAGAGTTGACTGAGAGACCTGAAGAGATAACTGAGGGATCACTAAGTGACCAAAGAGGTACATTTATGTATATTTGAGAGGTTTCTAGTGCACTTCTACCCTCTTTACACAAAATGGGAGATCATGGAGAGATCATTGAAAGATGAAAAAATGGCCAGATCTCCCAGCAATTTTCAGTGATATCTCAGTGATTGCCAAGATCTCTCAGTGATATTCCAGTGATCTCCACAGTTGCCCCAGTGAGAATGTTTTGCCTCAGTCCAAAACAAGCTCATTGAAAAGTCACTGAGAGAGCATTTAAAAATTGCCGAGAGATCACTGAGAAATTGATGAGATTGTTAAGCCCTCCTTGAGCTCTCCTTGATCACTCAACAATCTCACTGATCTTTCAATAATGTCTCAGCAATCTTTCAATGAATGCCAAATTTTTCCACACCAAAGGTAGAGATGGCTGAGAGATCAGTGAGGGATCGCTGTTCATTTGATACAAGACCAATAGAGTTAACTGAAAGATTGCTGAGAGATCACTGGGAGATCAATGAGATAACTGAGCACTCATTGAGACATCACTTCCATTTGGTGATTGTTGAAAAATAGTTTTGGAATGAGTTAAAACCCTGAGGACTGTGAAGATCACTGAAAATCATGGAGATCTTGGCGAACACTGAGAGATCTAAAGATCATATGGAGATCTGGCCATTTTGTCATCAATCAGTGATCTCCCAACAATCTTCACCCCTGCGTAAAGGGACTATAATGGGCTTTGAAGTTGAAAACTTAAATGACAAATCAAAATTAAACAAAGTAAATGGCTCTTACTCTTGAAGTGATTGCAGTGATTGCATGAATTATAAATGAACTCTGCACCAGAAAGGTGCTGTATAACAAATACAGCTAGCCTAAACAGGTTTCCCCCACACTTTTCAAATATTTGCGTCCATTATGCATTAGACTATTACCATAATGAATAACACACAATACCCCTTGAGTGCTGAATGGAATCGATGACACCTTTCTACTAATTAATTGCTTCTGTTATGCTGACCATCTTGAACCCATTACAGCAATTTTTCAAGTGTTTGTTTTCCGAACCACTCTGCCATTTTCAAAACTGAAGTAGAAATCATATTCAATTACAGAAATGAACTCGTCGGGATGTTCATGGATTACCCCAGTGTTGGGATTTTTATTTAAAAAGTAACAGTAATAGTCTGTCAAAGGCCACATGGAAAATTTTTGACTTATCACCATTCCTCAATAGATACATACTGTTCAAGCATCCCATTTGTCCAGCTTTTCTGCACAAAACATGCTTGCAACTTTTTGTACAACTCTGTGACTGAAATCGCCTATTTAATCTCTACTTTTGCATAATGCAATGGTCAAACACGTCCGTTCAAAATGAAAGGAAAATCAACTCAAGGCTAGCCAGTGAAAGTGAAAAACAGACAGTACTGAGTGGCATTTGCTTTGCCTTGTACCTGAAGGCATTAGTAGGAAATGAAGAAACTGCCAGTGTTTCAGGCACACGCAGCCAGCTGTGATAAACATTGGTCTTGTAGTCCAGACATGTCTTGTGGATCGATCACACTGTGAAACATCTGGCATGTTCCACTCATAGGGGGCCATGACAACGTCAAATGCAGTGTCCTTTCAGTGATGGAGGTTTAACAGCACCAAATGTACTGAGAACACAGAGAATCTTAATTCTATAAAATCATAAATGTTTTTGTTTTGCCTCAACTCAAAAAAAAAAAATAAAAATTGGAAAATACCTCCCAGACATACAATGCAATTCATGTTGATTTTTCTGTGGAAGGAGGACAGAGGATGGCTCTCACAATAGCCCTGCCACATGTGTGCTTGTGTTATATTTTGCCAGTTTGGAATTTCCCCATTGTGGGACTAATAAAGGCTTATCTTATCTTATCTTATCTTAGTTTGTCACTAAGGTCTGTGTTTACTTTCATTTCCTCCTATGTGACTCACTTTCGATTTCATTCTTTGTTTCATCTTTAGTGACATTTTTAGGTGGTTTAAGCAATGGAAATTGATGTAGTTAAGGTTAGGAAATTGTGTGTCTACAGAGATTGCAATTGGAACCCTTCACCATGTCTCTTCATGTAATTATTTACACGACCACTAGAGGTCACCTAATGTCAAAATGGATACTTACAGTGCATCCCGAAAGTATTCACAGGGCTTCACTATTGCATCATTTTGTTATGTTACAGCCTTATTCCAAAATGGATTAAATTCATTTTTTTCCCTCAAAATTTACACACAGTATCCCATAATGACAACTTGAAAAATATTAGCTTTTTGCAAATTTATTAAAAATAAAAAACTAAGAAATCGCATCTACATAAGTATTCACAACCTTTGCCATGGAGCACAAAATTGAGCTCAGGTGCATCCTGTTTCCTCTCCACACACATCTGTCTATATAAAGTTCAACAGCTGACAGTGCATGTCAGTGCACAAACCAAGTATGAAGTCAAAGGACTTTTCTGTAGACCTCTGAGACTGTCATATTGATAGAATGATCAGCTCACGTGCAGGAAACCACACCGGAGAAAACACTCACGACACAGAGAAACAACGTTTAAACAGTTTATTGATTTCAAAAACAAAAAGCACTGTTATGGAAAACGTCACTTGCCAGAGGAAGACTAGGCCTGTGGGGAGAGACAAGAGCAATTAGTGGAGAAAGATGGCTATGGAAGTGGATAGTCAAATTACCACTTACATGAGCTGAGCAGAAAACCCGACAGAGAGAGACCCAGCAGTAATAGACAAACCAGCGGGATGATGCTGGCAGGAAACAGGTAAGGAAAGAGCTGGGTGGTGTCTGACCGGGTGGAGAAGGCTGCTGAAGCGGGATGAGGTTGATGGGGCAGGTGAGCGCACAACAATCCCTAAAGACAGTGATCTGTGTGGAGTTTGCATGTTCTCCCCGTGTTTGCGTGGGTTTACTCCGGGATTTCTCCGGTTTCCTCCCACATGCCAAAACATGCAGGTTAGGGAGTTAAGGGGCGCTTGCGCACGCAGCGACCGGCAGCTGGTGGCTTGTCACCGGACTGCAGAACAAATCTACCTACGGGTACAAAATAAGTCCAAAAAAAAAAAAAAAAGACGCACCACGCAGATGGCAGCAACCTGAGAAGGGAAGAAAGCAGAGGAATAAATTAGGTTATCCTCAACTAGAAATTGGTTACACTTGCTGAGGCAGTATACCCAACGAGCCAGCGCCGAAGTCTCTGCTTGGTGGTCTTTTATGCACTGGCAAGGCAGAAGTGGCAGGTGTGTCCAATCACACACGTGTAATGACTGCCTATGAGGTTGTGGACATTCTTCTCAGGAAGGAGGGGGTGTGCACTCACCTGAACATGACAGAGACAGGATTGTCTTGAGGCAAAAATCTGGGGAAGGGTACAGAAAAATTTCTGCTGCTTTGAAGGTCCCACTGAGCGCAGTGGCCTCTGTCATCTGTAAATGGAAGAAGTTTGGAGCCACCAGGACTCTTCCTAGAGCTGGCCGGCCGTCTAAACTGAGCGAGCAGGGGAGAAGGGCCTTAGTCAGGGAGGTGACCAAGAACCCAATGGTCATTCTGACAGAGCTCCAGCATTCCTCTGTGAAGAGAGGAGAACCTTCCAGAAGGACAACCATCTCTGCAGCAATCCACCAATTAGGCCTGTATGGTAGAGTGGCAAGATGGAAGCCACTCCTTAGTAAAAGGCACATGGTAGCCTGCCTGGAGTTTGCCAAAAGGCACCTGAAGGACTCTCAAACCATGAGAAACAAAATTCTCTGGTCTGATGAGACAAAGATTGAACTCTTTGGTGTGAATGCCAGGCATAATGTTTGTAAGAAACCAGGCACCGCTCATCACCAGGCCAATACCATCCCTATAGTGAAGCATGGTGGTGGCAGCATCATGCTGTGGGGATATTTTTCAGCGGCAGGAACTGGGAGACTAGTCAGAAGAGAGGGAAAGATGAATGTGGCAATGTACAGAGACATCCTGGATGAAAACCTGCTCCAGAGCACTCTTGACCTCACACTGGGCCAATGGTTTGTCTTTAAGCCAGACAACGACCCTAAGCACACAGCCAAGATATCAAAGGAGTGGCTTCAGGACAACTCTGTGAATGTCCTTGAGTGGCCCAGCCGGAGCCCAGACTTAAATCCAATTGAACATCTCTCGAGAGATCTGAAAATGGCTGTGCACAGACGCTTCACATCCAACCTGATGGAGCTTGAGAGGTGCTGCAAAGAGAAATAGGCCAAACTGGCCAAAGATTGGTATGCTAAGCTTGTAGCATCATATTCAAAAAGACGAGGCTGTAATTACTGCCAAAGGTGCATCAACAAAGTATTGAGCAAAGGCTATGAATACTTACGTATATGTGATTTCTTAGTTTTTTATTTTTGATAAATTTGCAAAAATCTCAAAACTTTTTTCATGTTGTCATTATGGGATATTGTGCGTAGAATTTTGAGAAAAAAATGAGTTTAATCCCTTTTGAAATAAGACTGTAACATAACAAAATGTGGAAAAAGTGAAGTGCCATGAAAACTTTCCGAATGCACTGTAGGTCATAATATTTGCTGGCAAAAAAAAAGACTTGTTGAAAGACAGTCTATTTTATTGACAGAGTGGTGAGATGCAAACACAGAAATGGGTTAACGGGATGGAAAAGACATGCAAATAATAACATTCCACTGACAGCAGATTCTTATGCTGTAAATTGCACTTCGAGGGATGCATATTGCATCCAGTCTTATTTTCCCATCACCTTTTTTCCACACTATTTTCACATAAGTTTAAGTACTAAAACTAATTGGCTACGGTTAAGAACAGCATACAGGTTTACTTTAAGCATGTTCCTATACAGCAGTAATTGTACTCTCCTATGTGACACCCTTGTATTTTCTTATATTGATTTTTCAGATTATATGAAATCAAAGGGCACATTTCATTTAGTATAATGATGCCAAGGGCCTGTACAAACACACTCAGGGGGAGAACACATTGATAAAATAGATGACAACAAAGCAAGTTAGATAATAGGTCAAAATTCCTTTATTGGTCAGCAGCATGAATGTACAATCGCACACAAGCAAGGCTGACAGGTATACAGGTAAGAATCTAAAAGAGCCTGTGTGTAAGATCGTAATATATATATATATATATATATATACAGTATATATAATATTAGTATGGCGGTACCCTAGGCTGGGGAGGGATGATGCCCCGCCTTTGGGGGGTGGCGTCACCTGAAGTATATAAGCCAGTAGTGGGTGGCATGCTGTCTCTTTGCTGTGGCTCCCGTACTCACGGTAGGGACTCCTGTGTGTATATAGTTGCTTTAATAATAAATATATAAAACGTGACCTTGCCTCCTTATTATTCAGACACAACACTTGGCGACGAGGATATACGGAGATGGAGAAGGCTGCTGCTGGCTTTGCTTTATGTTACAGGCTCCGGGTGAGCCGTTGGTCTTGTCGACCAGGTGGCGGGCGGCCTTCGAATACTATCTGTTGGCGTTAGACCTCGGCGACCTTGACAAATTATGTGCAAGGGCTATTCTGGTCCATAACTTGGATGTGGAGAGCCGGAGCGTCCTGAGCATGCTTGGAGGAGGTGACTTATATTGGAGATTTGACGAGGCTCATGACGGGCTATTTTCGCTCCCCTGAAAACATCATAAGGCGGCGCATGCAGTTCAAGCAGCGAAACCAGCGACGCGGAGAGTCTGTTTGACGGTTTGTGGTGGACCTTCGATGGCTGGCGGGTGAGTGCAGGCTTGGGACTTTGGAAGAGGAGTTGGTCCGCGACCAGTTAGTGGAAGACATGACCTGCTCCTTGACAAGAGTTCGCCTGATAACTCGCGCTGGTGAGCTAATACCAATAGCAGCCATGGCGCTAGCACGACACCACGAGGCAGCAGAATGGCTGACGACACCTCTTAAGGATAGCGAAGCCCTGCCAAAGAATGACACATACGGGAAGACCCTGGCCTTGGATCCGGATGATGGCGACGACGTTGAATGCTTGGCCATCATAAAATAAAGTCCTACCTGGGGACGCCGAGTTGCTACGGCTGCGGATCCAGCTGGCACCGCTTTGGAGTGAGGGGGTACACAGCGGAGGGCAAGCGCTGTGGACAGTGCGGTCTGCTCCATCACTTCTCCAGAGTTTGCCGCAGTTTCGACAAGGAGGAATGGAGGTCTGCTAGGGACGGTGGAAAGAAGAAGGTGCCTACAGGTGTCCACACTGTCTCTCCCAACACGGACGGGACGCCGATGTTGGTGGACACGGGGTCGGCAACCTACATTTTGAACTTGGAAATTGTAAGACGGTGTTTTCCCCACTACAATGTGAGTAAAACAAACATTGCCAGTTGTGGTTATGGTAATGATCCCCTTGATATCGTGGGCTCAGTGTGGCTGTCTGTGAGGTATAATGAGGCCTCTGGGGGCGCAGCTGAGTTCATGGTGTCTCGAGAAGGTATTAATCTGATGGGCGGTGACTTGTTTTACGGGCTCGGATTCTCCATAATCTGTGGAGATGTGGAGTAGTGGGCAGGTGGTGGTCTGTGGGACCTGCCGTTTTATGTGGGAAGTGGCAAAGAAGTATGGGACTTTGAGTGGCCCATTTCGGGTGAAGAGGGACACCGCCAGCACCATAGTACTTTGACAAGGTGGGGATCACATGCCGGTGTTCGTGGTCCCGTAGACGGTGGACTCGAACAGCGTAGTTCAACCCCCGCAGTGGCGGAAAGGTCCAAAGAGCATGAGCCACAGGGCTCCGGTGGCCAACAAGTTCTGACTGCTGAGCCAACAGTAGCTGGTGCTGCTCCAACGCAACATCATCATCTAGCATCCGGGGTACCATCAGAGGGCACAAACCCTGGCCATCAAAGCCAAGGGACATGGCTCGGGTTAACTTAGCGGAGTGCTGAGGAGCCATAAGGTGGCCAGATCACGACGCAGACGACGGAGGAAGCCAGTGAGTGTTCCCCTGGGCGAGGGTGATGATGTCCACCCTAGGGTCGAGCTTCGGCTTGGTCGAGTGTGCAGTTCTAGGGAACTGACGGCTAGACAAGATAATCTGCGGGTGGTCCAGTCAGGCGGCAATGGCTACCTGAGTTTGACTGATGGGTCGAGACGGCATCGCAACGAGCTGCGACGTCGGAGAAGAAAAGGACGTCTACGCAGCCCGTCTCCTGTCATGAAGAAGTGGAGACACTCTGGAAGTGGGCCGCGGGACGGACACTCCAGGGGGGGCCTTTGGGAGATCCAGGTTAAGTTATATATGAGGGCTTACGGTGTGTCTGACTTGGTGCAATAGGTAAATAATAGTATCTGTTATTGGTAATGCTATGGGTTCAAAATGTGTTCAATTGTTAAAAAAAAAAGAAGAAAAAAGAAAAGTACCATGAGACGCTGCTTTGTCAACAGGGTGATGTGAAGATTTATAATTGCCTGTTTGACTGTTATTATGTGCACTAGACCACAGTTGTGAATGTGTATGTGCCTGGTGACTGAGTGTTGTGTGTGTCTGGGGTGCAGTAACACCTGGGTGTGACTGTTAGTGAGGATTTAATGCCCTATTTTGGTGTGACTTGTGTGATTGTATCAGGAGATCTCTGTATATTAATGTGTGTATCCTGTGAATTATGGGGGTCGAGAACTGCCTTGTTCGTTGTGTAAATTACTTTTACATGTATTTAGACTAGGTGATTGGGATTAATTTAGTTTGGTATGTGGCCTTTTTCTTTTACGGACTCTTTGTTTAAATAGCGGAGACCTCCGCTGGGCCAGTGTGGTGTATGACTGTGTAGGCCAATACCCCTTTGTGTTAGTGTGTGAATCGGGTGTAAATTATAAGGTTGGGTTAATTGTGTGTTTGTGATTTTTCAAAGGGGGGGGGAGAGAAGGTAGGATAGTAATATATATATAATATTAGTATGGCGGTGCCCTAGGCTGGGGAGGGGTGATGCCCCGCCTTTGGGGGGTGGCGTCACATGGAGTATACAGTATAAGCCAGTAGCGGAAGGCATGCTGCCTCCTCGCTGTGGCTCCCGTACTCGCGGTAGGGACTCCTGTGTGTATATAGTTGCTTTTATAATAAATATATAAAACATCACCTTGCCTCCTTATTATTCGGACACAACACTGTGCATAAGGACTGAGGGGCATTTCTGCAAAATGAGAAGATTAAGGCAGTGTTTTTCAACCTGGCTTCCCTTGAGTGTTCATGTTTCTGTGAGAAATTCTCTAATTTCACTTCTGTAAAACAGCAAAAACTTTGCCATTGTTGTGCATGGGCGTGTACAGAATCCATGCACAACAAGGGCAGATTTCTGGACCATTTAAGAAGTGAAATTAGACGATTTCCCATAGAAACCTGAACATTCCAGGAAACCCTGTTTGGGGAAAAACAAAACAAAACATGGGACTAAGGCAAGTGACGCAAAGGTCCAAAATGGCAGGTAAGCAGGACTTTTGTGATTATACCACTATCCATCCATCCATCCATCCATCCATCCATCCATCTTCTACCGCTTTTCCGGAGGTCCGGGTTGCTGAGGCAGCAGTTCAAGCAGAGAAGCCCAGACTTCCCTCTCCCCAGTCACCTGCTCCAGCTCTTCAGAGAGGATACCAAGGCGTTCCCAGACCAGCTGGGAGACATAGTCTCTCCACCGAGTCCTGGGTCTGACCCGGGGTCTCCTCCCAGTGGGACGTGCCTGAAACACTTCAAGTGGGAGGCGTCCAGGAGGCATCCTAATCAGACGCCCAAACCACCTCAACTGACTCCTTTCAATGTGGAGGAGCAGCGGCTCTACTCTGAGCCTCTCCCGGATGACTGAGCACCTCACCCTATCTCTGAGGGTGAGTCCAGCAATCCTGCGGAGAGGATTATACCACTATGAGAAGTAAAATCCAGCAAAGTCTGACAGGTGAGAACAGCATTTAAACAGCCTAGTGATTGTGGGATGAAAGACGGGGTGTTCCTCATTCTTGCTGTGGTCCCTTTTTTCCTTTTTCATTCAGCACAGAATTCAGAAAGAGAGAGGTTTACAACACCAGCCATGGGTTGCTCATCCCAGGATCATTACAGGTAGGGCTGTGCGATATGACGATATATATCAGTGACGTGATAAAAACGTCTACCTTTTCATATAAAACTGTATAGTTTATATCGGTATTTTAAAGACATACACCATTTCTACTTGTCACTGCCCACCTCTCCCCTGCAGTGTGTCAGTTGTGTGCAATAGTGGGTTCTGGTGGGTAGCACAGCAGCTAACTGCAAGCTAATGTTTTGGTCATATAGCCGCTACTCCTGTTTGCCAGGGATGTGGGACTGTTTCCCATCATGCTGCATCAGAGAGGACAGTCCTCTAACCTCGTTTTAATTGGAGGTAAGTAACGTTAACACCATCTCTCTCTAATTATAAAACATTCATTCATCTTCTTCCGCGTAATCCTTTTTCGGGTCGCGGGGGGGCTGGAGCCTATCCCAGCATCCTTGGGCGAGAGGCAGGGTACACCCTGGACAGATCGCCAGTCCATCGCAGGGCCAACACAGAGAGACAGACAACCATTCACTCTCACAGTCATATCTAAGCACAATTTCGAATCCCCAGTTTTGATAAATGATGATGCTAACTTGTCGCTAATAGGAACATTATAGTGTATCAGACCATCGTTTCTTTGCTTTAAATTACTGCCTAGTTTCTTAATTTTTTCTGAAAAAATACGACTAAAGCTGCACAAGTGTGTTACAGTGGCTGCATACACACTAAATAAATAAATAAATTGAAACGTGTCAGAGGAACAAACTGGCTGTTAATGTAACTTGATTTCTAATAATTTTTAATTAGTCCAGGAGCGATAAAGAATAAAGTTGAAGTAATCTCAAATGCACATTAAACAACAATTTTACAACAACACTGCAAAATTAAGAGGGAAAAAAGGTGCATAAAATTAATGACAGATGGATTTGTACAATTATTTTTTTTTCACTATGTAATTTAAAACGTAGAAAAAGAGATGGTCCTTTTTATTGGTTATCATATATACACTATAACATTTACAGAAAATGTATATCATGACATATATAGTTATCGTCAAATAAGATTACCTATATCATGATATGAAATTTTGGTCATATCACACACCCCTAATTACAGATATATAAAATATCTGGACATTTAATTGCAGCAGTTCTTTTGATCAGACTCCTCTCCTCTCTCTCTCTCGCTCTCTTTCTCGCTCACTCACTCTTTATCAACCTTGAGTTACTTCATATTAATGGGTCAGCATGGAGACACTTTATACCTCTCAAAGAAAAGGGTTCTAACTCATGAAATCTTTATGCTGTAGCACTCACAGACATTTGGCATTTACATTCATAGTCGGCGTGGGTTAATTAAACTTGACCCGCTGACCATCGTGATCACACAATGGTAAATCAAGACACAATATTTCTCTACTGAAGAGAGTGGTGTTGGGGTGAAGGGGCCAGGGAAGAACACTTAGCAGCCTTTGACACATACACATAAAGGTGTATCCACTGAACCGCACTGCCGACCCACACGAACTATTTGGCAAACAGGTAATGATATCTGCAAGGTGTGAGGGAGCAAAACAGACAGCAAAAAGTAATTTTGTTTTTGCATATATTTTTTGTGGCATGCCCATTGAGTTGTTGAGTAGCTAGGTCACAGCCAAGTCACGCTGAGGCAAAGGACAATAGAATAACCTCATTTTCTCTCACTCTCTTCCTGTGCATGGAGCGGCACTTTTGTAAACATTTTAATTTCCTAGTCAATCCTCTTAACAGCCAAGTGAGAGAAGTGCAGGTAAACAAAGCCTTCCCCAACCCCCTTCCCTTTGTGCAAGTGTTCAGCCTTTAAAATTGATCTTAATGACTCATGGCTTGTGCAGAGGCTGTTGTATGAATGTGGGAGTTATAGTAATTGCTGGGCCATTAGACTGCTCAAGATGGTTTATTGGATTTTTTTTCTGTGTTTTATAGAGGTCGCATTTGGTCATCGTCTTAGTGATATCATCTGCTGTCAGCGTTCACCTGTTGCTAATATTTAAAGTGAATTAATTATTTATTATACAAACAAGAAATTATTTCCACTTTGTAACAAAAAAGCTAACACATGAAGATATTTTGTTTTAAGTTAATAAGCATTTCATTTTCATCTAATAAGGCAATAGAACAGAAATTGTCATGAACCTGGATTTGGTGGTCCCAAACCAAGTTCTGACCTGTGGTTTTTGTCCCACTTTCCTATTTTCATCAGGCGCTTCAGGGAGCTATTTGGGTCCTTCGCTCCCTGACAACTTGGGCACGCCCCCTCCTCATGTCAGTGCCATCAGCTGTGTCTCGTTATTGGGTGTTCACACACATACACGCACACACTTCATTCCTTCTCATTCACACATTCATACACTCACTCATGCACACGGTTTCAATTATGTCCAGCCCACGCACTCTCACACCGGCGGTCTCTTCCCTCGTTAGTATTATTATTACTTAATACACTGCGTTAGTAGGAAGATACAGTTGGAGCGTTGCGATTCATACATGGCAGTGTTTTCCTCCGTGTATGCTTGCATTCATTCCCTTCGGATGATCTACAGCCTGTTTTTCCCTCATCCACCGGACTGCACGGACAGCCCCGGATCGCTCCTGCACCGTAAGCCTTTCTCCCCATGTCGACAGCAGCCCTGCAGCACTAGACTTTCCCTCTCCTGGGCAGTTGACCATCCAGAAGACGTCCTTGTATGTCTGGTGGCCTCCACTGTCATTACTGCATTTGTTCAACTCACTGTTCTGCGTGATTTTTGCTGGACTTGTTATTTTTTGGGGTTTATGTTTAATAAAGTGCACGTTCTACTCCCACAATTGGGTTTTTCATTCCTTCCTTCGTGCGCCGCGTAATGGCGCACGGGGAGTCATAACAAGAAATATTTAATTTTCCAAAGCCTCCTGAGGACAGATATTGCAAATTAGCATTTTGCTCTTAAAAGTGTACTAGATAGTATTTTCATGAAAACAGACATTTAAAAATAAAACAAAATACATCAACAAAGTGTTAACAAAGGTGTAGAATTAAAGCCTGTATGTTCTTCAAAAAAGTATATACGCTATTCACAAAAAGTTAGGGATATTCAGCTTTTGGGTGAAATTTCAGGATGCACCTAAAATGCACTATAATCTTTACAGGTGAATTAATTTTGTCATGAACTGCCCTGTCAAGGGCTGATTAATGACGCCACATGCAGGAACTGTGAGTTGCATATTTATTAATTAAATAATTCAAGACACAGTGTGTACAAAAAACAAAAAGTACTGTTACGTTCACAATAACTCCAGACACCAAGTGCACAAAATAACAAAAGTACAACACTTGCAAAAATTGATAAACATAAATTCCACAATCCACAAAAACACAAAACACAAAATAGCAGGAATGGCTGGAATGAAAGTCACTTGCCCAAAAATAGCCTAAGGCGTAGGAAAAACGCCAGGAGACGAGGGAGGCTTGTCAGGACAGTAGCAACCACACAAACCGTAGTTAGACAGGGGATACCTGTCAGAGTGAAAAAAGTACTCACAACTAAAGATGCAGACTAGGAACCACATCTGATCAGTGAGAGAAGATCGCAGCGCCGAATAATCAGAGCCATGGGCTTAAATAGGGCAGAAGGTGACTGATTACACAATTAAGAACAGCTGTGAGTCATGAGAGGAGAGGAGACGGGACTGACAGCTTGACAGGAGCACCGCCCACAATCAGGGCAAAACTCAAAAGTGCCACTGACAGCTGCAGTCCCGGACAGAGAGAGAGAGCGAGAGAGAGAGAGAGAGAGAAGTGCAAAAAGTACAAATAATAAACTGAAGGATAAATACAGATAATAACAAATAAATAAATAACAAGACTACAATGAATGTATACAGGGGAATGAGAGGAACTAAGAAATAATACAAATATATGAAGACCATTCAAGGATAAAATGACAGGAACTCAGAACCCAAAAATACAACAAATAAACAAATAAGGAAAAAGACATTGAGAATGAGCATGGAGAAACCCCCCGTGCTCAGATCATGACAAATTTGACCTTCTCTAACCTTTTGAATGCACATTTCCAACTGTTCAATGTTTCAGTACTTTTTGCATAACTTGCTGCTCTCTAACAAGTTGCTTAATGGCAAAATTCACAACAGGTGTTTGATCCATGAATTGACCAATAAATTTGGTGGTTCAATTAGAAGTGGTATTTAAACAGTCCTCTTCATCATGCTGTTCACATTTTGACATCATGAGACCAAGACGACGCCAAACAAATGATCAACAGTAACTCACCATTGTGAGGCTTCAAACAGGATCTTCTCAGAGGGAAGTGGTAAATGGTAAATGGCATTCACTTACAGTGGTGTGAAAAAGTTTTTGCCCCTTCCTGATTTCTCTCTTTTTTTTTGTATGTTTGTCAAACTTAAATGTTTCAGATCATCAAATTTAAATATTTGACAAAGATTACACAAGCAAATACAAAATGCAGTGACATGATTGCTTAACCCAGGAGACAGACGCTGACACGAGTAGAGTGATTTGACAATTATTTATTAACTCAGTGTAGTGTGGTGAGTGTGTGAATGTGTGGGTGAGTGCGATGTTATCTGGCAGCTGTAGCTGAGCGGGTCTTGCTGCGACCTGGCGACCCTGGAACACACAAGCACAAGAGATTAATGCAGCTTGTAGGAACGGGGAACTGAGACTTGTGCTGCTTAATTGCAGGTGCCGCTGCGAGACTCCTGTCGGCTCCGTGACTTGGCGTGGCTTGGTGCGGGTGGCGCTTGGCGCTGTGAGGGTGAGGAGGAGATCCGAGGAGGAGGAGGTGACGTCCCGTTATCTGGGGAGACGAGTCCGCCGCCAGGGAGGTCCACCTGTGCACAGGGGAGAATACTTTGACAGGGTAAGATTGCTGTGGCTTACGTGACGTGGCTTGACGAGATGGCTTGGTATTAGCTTTGACATGAGGTCGTGTCCTTGACGTGATGCGTGGCGAAGACGACAGATGACTCCGTGCAGAGCAGTCAGAGACACCGGCTTTTAAAGCCTGCTGATTACTGACGGCAGGTGTATGCGCAGCTGGAGCTGATGACGGCCCAGCGGCCGCCATGACAGTACTCCCCCCTCTAGAGGTGCCTCCAGGCACCTGCCCTATCCTACCTGGATGCGCCCGATGGAAATCGCGGATGAGCTGCTTGTCAAGGATCAACACTGGGCGAATCCAGGAGCTGTGCTCAGGGCCGAATCCCTCCCAGTCCACCAAATACTGAAGACCCCGGCCCCGCCGGCGGACATCCAAGATGGCAGTCACCTCCCAAGCTGGGTGGCCGTCGATCATCCTCGGGGGGGAAGGAGCCGCAGGGGGCGGGCACAGCGGATCGGAGATATAGGGCTTGACCTGGGAGACATTAAAAGTAGGGCAGATGCGCATGGAAGGGGGAAGAGCTAGGCGCACAGACACCGGGTTAATGACACGTGCAATCACATATGGGCCGATGAAGCGCTTTGTCAACTTACGCTTCTCGGCCGGCACATTGATATTTTTGGTAGACAGCCAAACCTGTTGATCCACAGGTTAGTCCGGGGCGGGCCTCCTGTGGCGGTTGGCCACCTGGATATTGCGTTCTGTGGTCCTGAGGACGGCTCTGTGGGTGATGGTCCAGATCCTACGGCAACGCCTGGCATGAGCCTGTACCGAAGGGATAGCCACCTCCTTCTCCTCCTCCGGGAACAGTGGTGGATCATACCCCAGAGACGCTTTGAACGGGGACATTCCAGTCACTGAAGACACCGTGGCGTTGTGCGCATACTCGATCCAGGGCAGGAACGTACTCCAGGAAGAGGAACAAGAGGATATGACACAGCGGAGCGCAGCCTCAAACTCCTGATTGGCCCGCTCACACTGGCCGTTACTCTGCGGATGATACTCAGACGAGAGACTTGCCATGGCCCCCAACACCGTGCAAAATGCCTTCCAAACCTGGGACACAAACTGCGGGCCTCAATCCGAGACAATATCCGCCAGGATGCCATGAAGGCGGACCACATGCTGCACCAGAAGATCCGCCATCTCCCGCGCTGAAGGCAACCCCCGGAGAGACACAAAATGGGCTGCCTTGGAGAAGCGGTCCACTATCGTCAGGACTGAGGTGAAGTGGTCAGAAGGGGGCTGGCCGGTTACAAAATCCAAAGCCACATGGGACCAGGGGCGGGAAGGAACTGGCAGAGGATGGAGAAGACCTGCCGGGGGGGAAGATGACGATTTCCCGGTGGCGCACTGAGCACATGCCCGGACATAGCTGGTGACATCCTTCCTCAACCCTGGCCACCAGAAGGCTCTCTGAAGCAGGTTGACCGTGTGGGTGATTCCTGGATGGCATGCCAACTTAGAGGCATGACCCCACTGGATGACCTCACTCCTGACCGAAGGGGGAACGAACAAACGGCCCGGGGGACCCCCACCCAGGTCAGGCTCAGTCTCCTGCACTCTCCTGACTCTGTCCTGGATCTCCCACGCGAGGGCGCCCACCACACAGGATGACAGCAGGATGGTCTCCTCTTGATCCCCGATGGTCTTTGCCTCAAACTGCCTGGAGAGGGCGTCTGACTTGCCGTTCTTGCTCCCTGGCCGGTAGGTGAACGTAAAGTTAAACCGGCTGAAAAAGAGAGACCAGCGGGCCTGGTGGGCGTTCAGCCGTTTAGCCATCCGAAGATACTCCAGGTTTTTATGATCCGTCCAGATGACGAACGGCTGGGCAGCCCCCTCCAGCCAGTGCCTCTATTCCTCCAAGGCGAGCTTCACAGCCAGCAGCTCCCTGTTACCGATGCAGTAGTTCTTCTCAGCCGGTGTTAGGCAGTGGGAGAAGAAGGCGCACGGACGGATCCTTCCATCCACCGAGGAGCATTGGGAGAGGACCGCACCAACTCCAGAATCCGAGGCGTCCACCTCCACTAGGCACTGCGGGGCCGGGTCCACCTGGGTCAGGACGCGGGCAGAGGCAAACTCCTCCTTCAACCTCCCGAATGCCGCAGCCGCTTCCTCGTTCCAACGAAAGGGGATCTTGGGGGACGTGAGGTCGGTCAGGGGCCGGGCGATGATCCCAAAATTCGGCACAAAACGGCGATAGAAGTTGGCGAATCCCAAGAAACCCTGCAACTGTTTCCTGGACGTGGGCGTGGGCCAATCCACCACCGCCTTGACCTCGGCCGGGTCGGGGAGCACCTGATTGCGTGCGATAATGAACCCCAAAAAAGATGTCGAGCTGGTGGGAAACTCACACTTCTCGGCCTTGACGAACAGCTGGTTCTCCAGGAGGCGCTGCAGGACCCGTCTCACGTGCACCTGGTGTTCCTCCAACGTGCATGAAAAGATCAGGATGCCATCCAAATACACAAACACGAAGGAGTTCAGGAAGTCCCAGAGGACGTCGTTAATTAAGCGCTGGAAGACGGCCGGAGCGTTGGTTAACCCAAACGGCATCACCAAGTACTCAAAGTGGCCGCTTGGGGTCCGGAACGCCGTCTTCCACTCATCGCCCTCCTTAATGCGCACCAGGTGGTAAGCGTTACGGAGGTCCAGGTTCGTGAACCAAGATGCCCCCTGGAGAGAGTCAAAGGCCGAGTTCATTAGTGGCAGCATGTACTTATCCTTGATGGTAATTTCATTGAGCCCCCGGAAGTCGATACAGGGAGCGAGCCATCCTTCTTCCCTATGAAGAAGAAACCTGCTCCCACCGCCGAGGAGGACGGTCGAATAATTCCAGAGCTGAGGGACTCCTTAATATATGTGTCCATGTCCTCACGCTCCGGGGCCGACAGGCTATACAAACGACTTGCCAGGAGAGGGGCCCCTGCCCTGAGGTTGATCGCACAGTCATAGGGGCGGTGGGGGGGGGGGACGGGACAGCACCCGTGACTTACTGAAAACCGCTCCCAGGGTCGAGGGTGGGGTCATCGATACCGAGGGGGCACACGCTGCAGACTGGAGGCAGGCACTGAGACAAAAGGTGCTCCACGCAGTGATATTTCCTGCTTGCCAGTCGAACGTGGGGTTGTGGAGACATAGCCACAGGTAACCCAGGATCACAGGCGAGGAGGAGATGGGCAACACCAAGAACCAGATCTCCTCCCTATGATTTCCAGAAACAATCACAGACACGGGGGCCGTCTGATGGGAGACAGTGGTCAGTGAAGCCTTTGACAGCGTGATGAGATTGACAGATGGGCGAAGGGGTTGACAGCTGAGGCCCAGATGGGTTGCCAGGTCTCTGGAAATGAAGCTTTGCTCAGCTCCAGAATCAACAAGGGCATGTGTTGTGTGTTCCCTGTGTTTATAAATTAGTCTGATGGGGATACGGCAACTAGTGAGGGGTTTCTTCTGCTTAACTTCCGTGAATCCCCCTACTGTAACCCACGGACCTCCCCTTTTTAACCGGTTGGGACACTCAGCTACCCCATGAGACTCATTGCCACAGTAAAAACACAGGCCCAGATCCCTCCGGCGCTGTCTTTCAGCCGCCAAAACATCCGATTGCCCAATAGTCATTTCCTCCTGCCCCGGAAGTTCCTCCGGTGGGGGCAGAGCCGGGAGTGGTGACCGGGAGGAACGGGGGAGTGGTTTACCCAAACGGCTGGCAGCCCTGCGTTCGGCCGCCCGCTCCTTCAGCCTACTGTCCAAACTAACTGTGAGAGAAATTAGTTCACCTAATTTGTCTGGCTTATCCCGTGTCGCTAGCTCATCTCTAAGTTCCGAGCTAAGGCTGCAGAGAAAAATGCTGCAAAGCGCTGACTCCCCCCACCTGACCTCTGCAGCAAGCACCCGGAAGTCTACAGCAAAATTGGCGGCAGATTTGCTGCCCTGACGAAGGCTAAGCAACCGGTCAGTTAACACCGCGCCCTGGTCAGTATGGTCAAAAATCTCTAGAAACTCTGCCACGAACTGCTGGTAAGTTAAGTGGGAATAGCTGGGTTTAGTCATAACTGTGTACGCCCAAGCTAACGCCCTCCCTTCGAGCAGGTTAGAGATGTACCCAATTTTGCTATGGTCCTTGGGAAAATCTCCCGGGACGCGGTGAAAAACTGTCTCACATTGTAGCAGAAAACCCTGTGCCTCTCCGAGTTTTCTGCTAAAGCAGGTGGGGGTAGGCACGGGAATGAGGCAAGGTGAAGGAAGCTGGTGTATTTGACTAGCAGGTGGGATTACAGGGGCTGATGAAGCCCCAACGACCGGGAGGAATGCCTGGCGTCCTTCCAGGTGATCCAGCCAGCTGTTGATCTGAGTTAACTGATTGAGTATAACTGTCTGTTGATGGGCAATTAAATCTACTCGTGCACTAAGGGTGTTAATACGGCACGTCAGCGTGCTGTCTGCTGGGTCGTCTTGATGGAGTCGTACTGACATGATTGCTTAACACAGGAGACAGACGCTGACACGAATAGAGTGATTTGACAATTATTTATTAACTCAGTGTAGTGTGGTGAGTGTGTGAATGTGTGGGTGAGTGCGATGTTATCTGGCAGCTGGAGCTGAGCGGGTCTTGCTGCGACCTGGCAACCCTGGAACACACAAGCACAAGAGATTAATGCAGCTCGTAGGAACGGGGAACTGAGACTTGTGCTGCTTACTTGCAGGTGCCGCTGCGAGACTCCTGTCGGCTCCGTGACTTGGCGTGGCTTGGTGCGGGTGGCGCTTGGCGCTGTGAGGGTGAGGAGGAGATCCGAGGAGGAGGAGGTGACGTCCCGTTATCTGGGGAGACGAGTCCGCCGCCAGGGAGGTCCACCTGTGCACAGGGGAGAATACTTTGACAGGGTAAGATCTGCTGTGGCTTACGTGACGTGGCTTGATGAGATGGCTTGGTATTAGCTCTGACATGAGGTCGTGTCCTTGACGTGATGCGTGGCGAAGACGACAGATGACTCCGTGCAGAGCAGTCAGAGACACCGGCTTTTAAAGCCTGCTGATTACTGACGGCAGGTGTATGCGCAGCTGGAGCTGATGACGGCCCAGCGGCCGCCATGACATGCAGTTTTTAAATGAAGGTGTTTATTATTAAGGATTAAAAAAAATCCAAACCTACATGGCCCTGTGTGAAAAAGTGATTGCTCCCTAAACCTAATAACTGGTTGAGCCACCTTTAGCAGCAACAACTGCAATCAAGCATTTGAAGAGTTTGTTTGCAAAAACCGATAAACGCCACTTCCATGAAAATTTCCCTCTTTACATCAAACAACTGTTATCAATACCTACTTATAGAAGCAGAAATTGTTTTGTCACAAAAGCTGATATGTCCTGTTATAGACAATACAAATTCATGTTGTTGGGGTTTTTTTCAAAAGCTGATAAACGCCAGGAGCGTTTTTTTTTTTGTTTGTTTGGTTTTTTTTTTTTTACAAAACCAGATAACTCCACAGAGCAAACCAGTGCTTGGTATTTGGGTCACGTGACTCATCTTGGCTGCCTTTCTGGCCTGCTCACTCTGATTGATTCCCCTGGCTGTGTTGAGAATGTTCACTCGCTCACTCCCTCCCTACTCACTATGTATATAGTGAATTTAGATATAGTGGACTATACAGTAAACTCAATATGACAATAAAATTAACAGCTTTCAGACACTACTTTCGCGGCACGGTTGATATGTCATCACGTGAGACAGTAAAATGTAACAGACTAACGGTGGAAAAAAATGAATACCTGCAGGTAATCTGTAGTAAATATGTATTAAATCAAATCGTTGTTGCTGATTTATTAAATATAAATACCTTAAGGTAGTTTATGTTGTGATGTGAAGCTCTTCTCTCACTGCTCCATTGGCTGCACATTCACTATATAGTACACTATATGGGGAAGGAGGTTTTTTTTTCCAGCCTTATTCCTTTTCTTTTTATACTGTGCACACCAATGAAGAGAGAGAGAAATGCCATTTCAATTCTCCTGTATGTCCTGTAGGTATATAGTAGCAGTATTGACAATAACTATGATGTGTGTGTGATGATCTTTGAATCTTGAATCTTGAATTATAGCTTTATTATAGCTATATATTGTTATGTATGGAGAAAGGAGTCAGAGTCTCATCCATGTAATGAACCAACCACACTCTTTATTATCAGAACACAAAATTATATACACCAGTGGCCATGCCCGCCTGACGTCACCCTGTAGGCGGGTACGGCATCGCACACACACTAAACTCACGACACCACACTTATGCCTAAATCAGTGTGTCAGTCATACTACATTAATGCTAATAGACATTCAAGTATGTTCCAGACAAAATAGCAGGGTTGTCAGAACTTGTCTGTTTTTGTAAAAGAATGGCTTGTGGACTTATCTGTTATTGCAAAAAAAAAAAAAGTACTAATACTGTAAATTGCCACAAAGTAGCAATGAGCTGATGTTTGATTTTTTTTTTGCTTTATTATGTCTGAGATACTCATATTTCAAGTGACCATGTCTTAGAAGCTGCTTTGGAAATACTAACACTTATAAACTTACAGATGAAAAAGTGTTTTTTTCTCATTTTGAACACAGCTGGACTTATCTGTTTTTGCAAAAGAACTCTTCATTTACAATAAATGGCAATGAATCTTTTACAGCGCTGTGGAGGAATTTTGGTCCACTCATCTTTGCAGAATTGTTGTAATTCAGCTACACTGGAGGGTTTTTTAAGGTCATTCCACAGCATCTTTATTGCATTAAGGTCAGGACTTTGACTAGGCCACTCCATAGTCTTCATTTTGTTTTTCTTAAGCCATTCAGAGGTGGACTTGCTGGTGTGTTTTGGATCATTGTCCTGCTGCAGAACCCAAGTGCGCTTCAGCTTGAGGTCACAAACAGATGGCCAGACATTCTCCTTCAGGATTTTTTGGTAGACAGCAGAATTCATGGTCCATTTACCACCAAGTCTTCCAGGTCCTGAAGCAGCAAAACAGCCACAGACCATCACACTACCACCACCATATTTTACTGTTGGTATGATGTTCCTTTTCTGAAATGCGGGGTTATGTTTACGCTGGATGTAATGGAACACACACCTTCCAAAAAGTCCAGCTTTTGTCTTGTCAGTCCACAGAGTATTTTCCCAAAAGCCTTGGGGATCATCAAGATGTTTTCTGGCAAAACTGAGATGAGTCTTTATGTTCTTTTTGCTCAGCAGTGGTTTTTGTCTTGGAGCGCTGCCATGCAGGCTATTTTTGCCCAGTGTTCTTCCTTATGGTGGAGTCATGAACAATGAACTGAGGCAAGTGAGGCCTGCAGTTCTTTGGATGTTGGTGTGGGGTCTTTTGTGGCCTCTTGGAAATGGCTTTATAACCTTTTTGAGACTGATAGATCTCAATTACTTTGTTTCTCATTTGTTCCTGAATTTCTTGCAGCATGATGTCTAGCTTTTGAGGATCTTTTGCTCTACTTCACTTTGTCAGGCAGGTCCTACATAAGTGATTCTTGATTGAGAACAGGTGTGGCAGTAATCAGGCCTGGGTGTGGCTAGAGAAATTGAACTCAGCTTTCCAAAGATGTGATAAACCACAGTTAATTTATGTTTTAACAGGAAGGGGGCAATCACTTATTCACACAGGGCCATGTAGGTTTGGATTTATTTTTTTTTACCCTTAATAATAAACACCTTCATTTAAAAACTGCATTTTGTGTTTACTTGTGTTATCTTTGTTGGTGGCGGAGTGGCTAGCACTGCGGCAGCACAGCAACTCACCCTTGGCCGGGGGATCCTGGGTTCGATCCCAGCCCCCGACCAACAGTGATCTGTGTGGAGTTTGCATGTTCTCCCTGTGTCTGCGTGGGTTTACTCCGGGGTTTCCTCCCACATGCCAAAAATATGCAAGTTAGGTTAATTGGCATCAAACTGGGGATTCTAAATTTTCCTTATGTATGACTGTGAGAGTGAATGGTTGTCTGTCTCTCTGTGTTGGCCCTGCGATGGACTGGCGATATGTCCAGGGTGTACCCTGTCTCTCGCCCAAAGATGCTGGAGTAGGCTCCAGCCCCCCACCCCCACCCCCACCCCCGTGACCCGAAAAGGATTAAACGCGCAAGAAGATGAATGATCTGAAACATTTAAGTGTGACAAACATACAAAAAAATGAGAAATCTGGAATGGGGGAGCAAAAACTTTTTCACACCACAGCTCCTGCTATCCACCCATTCAGAGCTGCCATATACAGGCGCTGGCCTGACCCACCAAGAGCAAATGGGGGTTCAGTGTCTTTCTCAAGGACACTTTGACATGCAGACTGCAGACAGAGCAAGAATCAGACATCTGACCCTCCAATTGGTAGTTGGCCACACTTCACCTGTGCCACAGCTGTCCCCAGTGGCCATTGAGCTTAGAATGTCACAGAGTGTCATCAGCAGGTTGCAACAGAGATACAGAGAGACTGGAAGAGTCATAGAAAGGCATAGAAGTGGATGTACTTTGGTCACACCCCACGCTGATGACTGCTTCATTGTGACCAGTACCCTGCAGAACCAGATAATGAATGCCACTCAACTCCAGGAACATTTAAGGGAGGTGAGAGGCACCTAAGTGTCATATCAGACCATATGAAACTGTTTACATCAGCGTGGCCTGCTTGCTAGATGACCTGCAAGGGTACTGACCACACCACAAGGCACAGGCGTCATCGTCTTGCATGGGCCAGGGAGCATTTTCGCTGGACAAGGGACCAGTGGGCCTCAGTGCTGTTCTCTGACGAAAGTCGATTCACCCTGAGCAGAAATGATGGCCGCCAGTGATGTTGGAGACATCAAGAAGAGCACTATGCATCAGCCACTGTTGTCACCAGACATGTCTTTGGTGGTGGTGGTGTTCAGGATATGATGTTCAGGATAAAACCAGCCTTATCACCTATAAGAAATCTCTCTGTAATGCTAGGCGACAGTACTATTCACCCTTGATAGAAGAAAATAAAAATAACCATAGATTTCTTTTTAACACTGTGATTTAGTTAACCAAGAGCCACAATGCCATAGATTCCTACATTCCTCAAACTCTTAGTGCTGACGACTTTTTGAATTTTTTTTATGATAAAATTATCAGTATCAGGAATAATATTCCAAAAAATAGCCCCTTTAAAAATATTAAGCCTCTGCCTAACACTGCTGTGTCCACAGGTTCAGAGCTCTGCTTTTCTGAATTTTCTCTTATCAGTCATTCTGATCTAGCCTTAATAGTCTGAGCCTCTCAACCAACTACCTCTCTCTTAGACCCAATCTCTGCTAGACTCCTGAAGGAGTCGCTACCTCTGATTAGTCTACTGTTTTTGAACATAATTACTATGTCCCTATTGACAGGACATGTACCACAGTCTTTTAAAGTGGCAGTAGTTAAACCTCTGCTTAAAAAAAACTTTCGCTTGATTCTGGGATTTTGGCCAATTATAGACCAATATCTAACCCTCCCTACCTTTCCAAGATCCACGAAAAAGTAGTCGCCAATCAACTGTGGACTTTTTTAGAAAATAATTCTATATTTGAGAAATTTCAGTCAGGTTTTAGGAAACACCACAACACAGAGACAACCTTAGTCAAAGTTACTGATGACCTCCTTATGGCATTTGACAAAGGACTTGTCTCTGTCCTTGTCTTATTAGACCTTTGTGCTGCCTTTGACACCACTGACCACCATATTCTGTTAGAGAGGTTTGAACAGCAAATTGGTTTGAAAGGAACAACGCTAAGATGGTCCCAGTCTTATTTATCAGACCATTCCCAGTTTGTCTATGTCCATAACAAGTCCTCTACCCAGACCAGAGTTAGCTATGGAGTTCCGCAGGGAACGATACTTTGACCAATACTGTTTACATTATACATGCTACCTTTGGGAGACATTATGAGGAAGCATTCTATTCATTTTCATTGTTACACTGATGACACTCAATTATATTTATCCATCAATCCAGATGATCCCAGCCATTTGGGTTCACTCCAGGAGTGTCTTAAGGATATTTAAACCTGGATGAACTACAACTTTCTATTGCTGAATACAGATAAAACTGAAGTCATTGTTCTTGGCCCCAAACAAGCTAGAATTACTCTTTCTAGTAAGATAACAACACTAGATGGCATTGCACTGGCTTCTAAGTCCTCTGTTAGGAATCTTGGAGTTGTCTTTGACCAAGATATGTCTTTTAACTCTCATATACAGAAAACTATTAAGACTGTCTTCTTCCATCTGCGTAATAGCTCTAAAATTAGGTCCATCCTGTCTCATAAAGATGCAGAGAAACTTGTCCACGCCTTTATCACCTCTATGCTAGACTATTGTAATTCACTTTTATCAGGTTGTCTTAAGTCCATAAAGTTTCTCCAACTCATTCAGAATGCAGCTGCATGTATCCTGACGAGAACAGTGAGAAGAGATCACATTACCCCAGTTTTAGCTTCTTTACATTGGCTCCCAATAAAATATAGAATTGAATTCAAGATTTTACTCCTAACTTACAAAGCCCTTAATGGTCTGGCTCCTTCTTACCTGCAAGAACTCATAGTTCCCTATCATCCATCCAGAGCTCTGCACTCCAAAAAATCCAAACTACTGGTGGTCCTCAGGGTCTCCAGAAGTAGATTGGGAGGCAGAGCTTTCAGTTATCAAGCTCACTGCCTGTGGAACCATCTTCCCAGTTCAGTTTGGGAGGCAGACACTCTCTCTTTTTTCAGGAGTAAGTTGAAATCAGTTCTCTTTGATAAAGCCTATAGTTAAAAATGTTGCCGCTGCCAGGCCTTCACCCACATGTGGAGCCTAACCCGGCTTGACACTGGAAGGTCTGGCTGTGAATGTTAATGTTGAATTATATTTGTTATGTTTGTTTTGAGAGTAGCTACTGCCAGGCTTCCTACTTTTAACCTCCTTTTTCAACCCAGTCGGTCGAGGCGGATGGTCGTCCTCTATGAGCTATGGTTCCGCTCGAGGTTTCTGCCCGTTAAAGGGAAGTTTTTCCTCGCCTGTGTCACTGAAGTGCTTGCTCTTAGGGGTCTCTGCTGGGTTCTACAAATTTGAGAGTGTGGCCTCAACCCACCTTTTTTGTAAAGAGCCTTGAGATTACCTGTGTTGTGATTTGGCGCTATATAAATAAAATTGAATTGAATTGAATTGGTGGTGTTACAGTCGGGGCAGGTGTGCCTAGTCAATACAGAACTGCCCTATACCTTGTGAATGGTACAGTGACAAGGTGATGCTACCTGAATAACATCATTAATCCAGTCATTGTGCCTCTGCATGAACAACACAGGCCTTATTTCATCTTCATGGACGACAATGCTCCAGCTTATTGAGGTCACATCATTAGGGAATGCCTGCTGGAGGCTGGGGTACCTTAAATGGAGCGGCCTGCTCTTTCTCCAGACCTGAATACCATAGAAAACCAATGGGATCAGCTGAGTTGCCATGTAGAGGCTCGTAACCTGCACCCCACAACTTCAATGACTTGAGGGCCACCCTTTATGAAGAGTGGAATGGCATGCCTCAGCAGGCAATAAGCTGACTTGAGAACAGCATGAGACATCGTTATCAGGCTATAATTGATGCTCAAGGGCACATGACAAGTTATTGAGACATTGACATTTTTTGTTGTGGTATATCAACCACTGTTTTTGACTTTTGTTTCAATACATTGTTTGAGATGAGGAAGTCGCCATTGCATGCTTCTACTTAAATGCCCTACTTTCATGATATTATATCACTGTAGCGTAAACTTTTTGCATTTTCCATAAAATCACACAAAAGCCAAATATCCCTAACTTTTTGTGAGTAGTATAAAAAAATACTTTAAAAAAATTTTATGGGTCCAAAACAAATATAAAATTTACATCTGACCATTTGGATGATGGGACTATGATGGCTGGTAAGGATGTCACAACCGGTCACAGCCATTAGCATCTTTTGGTTGATGTCATGTGTCTCTACCAAACAGTTTAGGCAAGAATAAGTGTGACACCTATTGGCCAGGAGGTCAGAATGTTGTCTCCTTTAACACTAAAATCACTACATGTGGTACATTTGCATGACTAATTGTCACAGTACCAGTATCTTCCATGTTAAACACATCAGAAATACTTACAATAAATAGTATAGTGACAGTATTGTGTTTTTTGATTTTTTTTTTTGTTTATGTATATCTGTTGTAAGCTGCATGGTAGTTATTGCAGGGTTGGTGGACTAAACACAGTATTCAATATTTTCTGGTCTTATATAGATTGCTTGCAGTTCTAGCAAAGGAAGGAGAGGTGAGAGGGTTACAATAATTAGAAAAGCACTCAGAGAGTGCATACCTCCGCCATGGCTCTGTCCCTCCCTCCCTTTGTCCTCCCCTCTGTCCCTTTGTCCGTCCATATCACCATCCATTTGTACATTGCGAGATAGGACCTTGGCGGAGGTATGCACTCACAGATCACCTCCAATATCTAATGAAATCATCTTTGGGTAGACAGCCACCTCTGGTGAAAATGTCATCCAACTCCGTCAAGGAGTTTTGCGTGATCCTGCTAACAGACAGAGAAACTGTAGCAAAAACAATATGACTACATTATATGACTACATTAAAATAACAAATTTATCATAATTGTATTGACCATACATTGAGGCTGGGCAATTCCACCTTAAATCAGCATCATGGTTTATTGAATTTTTCAGGTCAGTTTTCGTTGTTTTCCCTCCTCTCTTCTCCATTACAGTTTACTGACAAGGTTCATAATTATTAAGCAATATTACACAACAGTGTGGTATCATATCACTTCAGTGCATATTAAACTAGCATAACAGAACAGGCCTATTGTGATTTCACAAACAAAAAAAATTAAACATTGTCTAGTATTGAAGTTTACTGTGTTTGCATACCATGTGGGTTATGTGGCTCGCATCCTTGTTTGCTGGCTAGAGTTATGTATGCATGCACTCCAAACCCCGTCATAAACTGCACACTTTGCTTGCTTTTTCTTGGTGTCTTCAGATGAAATAATGTCAACCATCAAATACTATGTGGATGGAGACCACATTCCTTTTCATTCCAAGCAATTTACTTTTCCTGCACTGTTTGGTGTAAGAGTGCACTGCTTCCAGGTTGTGAAGGTGTGTGGCTACGCACGCAACTCCACGCGTAACTCAGCAGACACGTCTTAAAGGGAAAGTACACGAAAAGCATACCGGAGTGGTGGCCTAGTTGGTTGAGCATCCGCCCCACAACCGGGAGGTTGTGTGTTCAAATCCTGGCCGGGTCATACCAAAGCCCATATGAAAATGGTACTTTCTGCCTTCTAGCTTGGTGCTCAGCATAATAGAATGGGGAAAGGAAAGTTAGGCACTGACCCTCCACTGTAGCTTTCACTACTTACAGTAGCTGTGTGGCCTAGGGTCAAAGAAATGGAGATAGGCTCCGCCCTATACAGCACATGGTTTCCCACAATCTGTGGAAGGTAATTAACTAACACGAAAAGCACAATATTAATATATAAAATAACTTTCAAAAAATTCCTGGATCCAGATCGTGATCCAGATCAACACACGTTTCCTTAAAATTTCATCAAAATCTGTTCAAAACTTTTGGAGTAATGTTGCTAACAGACAAACAGACAAACCAGTCAACGTCAGCAAAACATTACCTCCTCCCTTGGCGGGGGTAACTAGAAAAGCACCCAGAGAGAGCATATCTGTTCCAAGACTCCTTCTGTCCCTTATAGATCACATCCATAATGTAATGGGTTTGTGTTTGGGCCTAGAGCCACTTCCAGTGAAAATTGCATCAAAGTCCGTCCATTAGTTTTGAAGTATTGTTGCTAACACACTGTGAGAAGATAAGAGCCTTGGCTGAGGCATGCATTCTCAGATCATCACTAAAATGTAATGGGTTTGTCTCTAGCCCAAGGTCCACCTCTGGGGAAAATTTCATCCATATCCTTCCAGTAGTTTTGTGTAATCCTGCTGCAAATATACAAACAAAGCCCTTGGTGGAAGTACGCACCCTCAGATCATCAACAAGTCATCAAAAAAAAACAAACCAACGCCGCCAAAAACATAACCTGGATCTAATGGATTAGATTTACAGTATATGGCGCTTTACATGTCAAGTTAAGTGGTGGCTCGTCAACCTGCGAAGGTAGCCCATTTAGGGGAAGGTAAACCCTGATTTCAAACCTCCGCTGCCTTGCGGCATACCCGGTCACGGGAAAGGCTTCGTGAGTCAACCCTGAGGAAAAATACAGAGTCGGAGCCCCTAAGGCAGTTCTATGTTGTGCTCAACATCGTTCTGGCAGCTCCTGCAACGGCGCTGGTGCCAAACTGTAGCAGCCCTGCTGTTCCTTTGGATTCATCAGTGACGTGGAGAGGGGGGACATGCTGCATGACCAACATCTTGTCCTCCATATCTTCCTGCCCAGGCTTGAATCCTACCAACGCCAACGCTGGAAGGTAGAACACCGGATCACTGGAGAGGACACTCCAGCTTCGCCTTTGGCGTAGACAAAACACGGGGAATGACAGTTACCGGTTATAAGCCACCACTCAATTGGCATAGAGCGCGGCGCCCGGGGTTGTTCCCGACGGTGGGAGGGATCATCGGATCTCACTGGACAGCTACCGCCCGCCTCAAGCTGGGCAGCCCCCAGCCAATAAGGTGTTGTCCCGCCACAGCTTGCTTTCCTCATTGGGTGCATGGGGATGAGGAGAAGTCCGAACAGCAGGCTGAGAACCTTCGCACCAGGCAAGACAATAAAACAAAAGAGACCAACTCTAAAACTGGGAACTTGGAACATCCGCACTATGATGACAGGACTCGCTGCTAACCTCAAGGACATCAACGACACCAGGAAGACTGCCATCATCAATAATGAGCTGAAGAGACTGGGAGTGAATATCGTCACTCTCCAGGAAACACGGTTGGCTGACGCAGGCACACTGAGAGAGAAAGACTACACGTTCTACTGGCAGGGAAAGGGCAGCGACGAACACAGGGAACACGGAGTGGGCTTCGCAGTGAAGAACACCTTGCTGAAGATGGTGGAACTGGGCAGCACTGGCTCTGCACGACTCCTCACCCTCCGCCTGAACACCACTCAAGGCCCAGTCACCCTCGTCAGTGTGTATGCCCCAACACTGACAGCCACACCAGAGGCAAAAGACGAGTTCTACGAGAATCTCGCAACAACCGTCAGGACCATCCCCAACTCTGAACAACTCATTCTCCTTGGAGACTTCAATGCCAGAGTGGGTGCTGACCACGACTCCTGGCCCTCCTGTCTTGGACCTTTTGGCGTGGGCAGAATGAACGACAACGGACAGCGGCTGCTCGAGTTCTGCACATATCACGATCTGTGCATCACAAACTCGTTCTTCAAGACCAAGCCCCAACACAAGGTTTCCTGGCAACATCCACGCTCAAAACACTGGCACCAGCTGGACTTGATCCTGACCAGGCGCACCTCACTGAAGAACGTGCTAATCACCCGTTCATTCCAGAGTGCAGATTGTGACACAGACCATTCATTGGTGTGTTGCAAGGTCAAGCTGCAGCTGAAGAAATTCCATCGTGCTAGACAGCCTGGAAAGGCATGGATTGACACCAGCAAGATGGCTCAACCAGAACTTGTTGAGCAGTTTGCCTTTACCTTTGAGAAGGAACATGGTGTACCACAAGAAGGAGAATCTGCAAAGCAGAAGTGGGAAGTGCTGCAAAACGCCATCCACTGCACAGCCTTGGCTACCTTTGGGAGGAAGACCTCGAAGTCACAGGACTGGTTTGATGCCAAGTTGACCGAGATGACCCCCGTCATTGAAGCCAAGCGCTCAGCACTTGCTGAGTACAAGAAGTACCCAAATGAGAAGAATCTCCAGATTCTCAGGGCTGCGAGAAGCAAAGTTCAGCAGACTGCTCGGCGCTGTGCCAACGAGTACTGGACTCAGCTCAGCCAAGACATTCAAACCGCTGCCATAACTGGGAACATCCGTGGTATGTACGATGGCATCAAGAAAGCACTTGGTCCGGCTCAGAGCAAGACAGCCCCCCTCAAATCCTCCACTGGGGTGATGATCACAGAAAAGAACAAGCAGATGGAGAGATGGGTGGAACACTACTCCGACCTCTACTCCAGAGAGAACACCGTGACACCGTCAGCCCTTGATGTCATCAACTGCCTGCCATCCATGGACGAACTTGACGCCGAGCCAACCATCGACGAACTCAGCAAGGCCATTGATAGCTTGGCCACTGGCAAGGCATCCGGCAACGACGGCATACCCCCTGACCTGATCAAGCACTGCAAGACCGCCCTACTGCTGCCATTGCATGACGTCCTCTGCCAGTGTTGGAAGGAAGGTGCCGTACCACAGGACATGAGGGACGCCAAGATCATCACCCTCTACAAAAACAAAGGGGAGAGAAGCGACGGCAACAACTACAGGGGCATCTCCCTCCTCAGCATTGTTGGCAAAGTCTATGCACGAGTTGTTCTCGTTCGTCTACAGAAGCTTGCCGAACATGTCTACCCCGAGTCTCGGTGTGGCTTCCGAGCTGCGCGATCAACGGTAGACATGATTTTCTCCATCCGCCAACTCCAGGAGAAATGCAGAGAACAGAACATGCCCCTGTACGTCGCCTTCATCGACCTTACCAAAGCGTTCGATTTGGTCAGCAGAGAGGGCCTTTTCAAGGTCCTGCCAAAGATAGGATACCCACCAAAGTTGCAAAGCCTCATCGAATCGTTTCACACCAACATGCAGGGGATAGTGCAGCACGATGGCATCGTCTCAGAGCCATTCAACATACGCAGCGGAGTGAAACAGGGCTGTGTACTTGCGCCAACCCTCTTTGGGATTTTCTTTGCTATGCTCCTGAGGCATGCCTTCAGCACAGCAACAGAGGGAATCTACCTGCACACAAGATCTGACGACAGGCTTTTCAACCTCGCCCGCCTGAAAGCCAGAACCAAAGTACGTGAGACTCTAATCAGAGACATGCTGTTCGCAGACGACGCTGCAGTCGCAACCCACACACAGCAGGAGCTTCAGACCCTGATGGACCGCTTCTCCCAGGCATGCAAGGACTTCGGGCTTACCATCAGCCTGAAGAAGACTAACGTCTTGGCGCAAGGCACGGAAGCACCACCAACCATCACCATCGACGACTACGAGCTGGAGGTCGTGAATCAGTTCATGTACCTGGGGTCCACGATCAGCAACAGCCTCTCCCTTGATACAGAGATCAACAAGAGGATTGGAAAATCAGCCTTCACACTCGCTCGCCTCACCACACGAGTGTGGGAGAATCCCAAACTCTCTGTCAAGACGAAGATGGCAGTGTACAACGCCTGCGTCATCAGCACACTGCTCTATGGGAGTGAGACGTGGACAACATACGCCCGGCAGGAAAAGAGACTGAACTCCTTCCACTTGCGCTGCATTCGCCACATCCTGGACATATCCTGGCAGGACAAAGTGCTCAACACAGAAGTTCTGTCCCGCGCCGGCCTTCCCTCCATGTTCACTCTACTCAGGCAGCGCAGGCTCCGCTGGCTAGGCCACGTTCACCGTATGGAGGATGGCAGAATCCCAAAAGACGTCCTCTACGGAGAACTGGCAACTGGCAGGAGAGACGTTGGCCGCCCACAGCTGCGCTTTAGAGATGTCTGCAAGAGAGACCTGAAGGCCCTGGAGATCAACACAGAGCGCTGGGAGGACCTTGCAACGGACCGCTCCAAATGGAGAGGCACCCTGACCAGACAGCTCAAGGCGGGTGAAGAGAGACTGACTGCTGCAGCAAATGAAAAAAGGACCCGCAGGAAGAACCACCACAGACCCAGCAGCATGGACACCACCCACAAGTGCGACCTGTGTGACAGGGTCTGCCATTCGTGCATCGGCCTGTTCAGCCACAGGCGGTGCTGTTTCAGCAGAGTAGACGTTTAGGATTCTCTTCCATGGTCATCATAGACCGACGGAGGCCGACAACATGTCAAGTGACATCTCAAAGGGCTTACAGTCAGTCCATTACTCATTCACTCCAGACAGACACTTGTAATGGTAAGCTACCTCTATAGCCACAGCTGCCCTGGGGTGGAAACGTGGCTGCCAATCCACGCCAATGGCCTCTCCAACCATTTTTACACACATTCATACACAGTGTCATGGACACTGGAGGCAAGATGGGTGAAGTGTCTTGCCCAGGAACACAACGGCAGGATGGCTGGGGAGAGCAGGATTCAAACCATCAACCCACTGGTTATTGGACAACCTGCTGTACCTCCTGAGCCACTGCTGCCCCAGTAGACTGCCCTGTATATTTGGACTAATGGCTTTGCATAAAGAAAATTTATTTTTTTTATATAGGGGAAATACGGATGAGATGCAGTGATTTATTAATTAGATATGGTGAAATACAAAACTACGTATAAAATCAAGAAATAAAGTCAGTGTGAATTTAACATATTATTTAAGGGATGCATTGGGGTGGATGAAGAGGGGAATGGGAGTCACATGGGTAGTGCAATCAGTGCTGAATGCGGCTGGCTGTCTGGCTATGTCCATGCTCGACAGGGAATGAGGCTACGGCCACCAAACTTGGTACATACTGTAGGCTGACTTTGGGACTAGCATCTAATGCTGTAGTTTTGGGGTCAAAAGAACAAAGGTCAAAGAAAACAGTAATGGCAACAGTATACAACCTTGGGGGCCCTGTAATTTCATCAGATTTAACATTACTCATACACATTATCTGTGGACGATCAGTGAGAAAGTCTTTAATCCAGTGAATACAGACGTGGACAAAATTGTTGATACCCCTCTGTTAATGAAAGAAAAACCCACAATGGTCACAGAAATAACTTGAATCTGACAAATGTGGTAATAAATAAAAATTCTTTGAAAATTAACCAATGAAAATCAGACAATGCTTTTGAATTGTGGTTCAACAGAATTATTTTAATAAACAAACTCATGAAACAGGCCTGGACAAAAATGATGGTACCCCTAGAAAAGATTGAAAATAATGTGACCATAGGGACATGTTCAACCAAGATGTGTCCTCTAATTAACATCACAGGTGTCTACAAACTTGTAATCAGTCAGGGTGACAAGTAGTCACTGTGCTGTTTGGTGACATGGTGTGTACAACACTAAACATGGACCAGAGGAAGCAAAGGAGAGAGTTGTCTCAGGAGGTTAGAAAGAAAATTATAGACAATTATGTTAAAGGTAAAGGCTATAAGACCATCTCCAAGCAGCTTCATGTTCCTGTGACTACAGTTGCACACATTATTCAGATTTTTTTTTTTGTAACTTTGATTTTTATTCATTTTTCATCATACATATTACATTCAGATCACAGTCTCTATATTTAAAAAAAGGAGCTAGAAGAAGAAAAAAAAAGAGGGGGGGGGACAAATGTTGGAGCATCAAGTTTTTAGTTTCCATCTCTTAATTCTTTTGGTTTTTCCAGTGTCTTTGGTTATTCTTTCAATTTCTGTCTCGTTGTTGCACTTTGTAGTGTGTCCATTTCCACCATTTTTTTTCATATTGTCCTTCTTGCATTCTTTGTCGATATGTTAGTTTTTCCATTAAACGTATATCCTCAACAATGTCTGTCCATTGCTCTTGGTCAGGAAGAACTTCTGATCGCCATTTTCTTGTGATTGTTTTTTTACATGCAATCAGCAAGATTTTAACTAAATATCTGTCCTCAGCCTGCATTACATTGTCTCTTTTAAGATCACATAAATACATCAAGTTACAGTTCATTGGTATATTATATCCTAATATCTTCTGTATTGTCACATGTATAGATTCCCAGAATGATGAGATTTTACAGCATTTCCAAAACATATGCGAGTGGTCTGCATTTTGAGCCCCACAGCCCCTCCAGCATATAGATTTGGTATTTGTATATTTTCTTTGGATCTGTGGTGTAATGAAATAGCGAATCAGGTTTTTCCATCCAAATTCCCTCCATGTCCTTGAACTTGTTGATGTGTGTTGTGTTTTCCATATTTCCTGCCAGTTTTCTTCTGTTATGTTTAAATTTAGCTCTTTCTCCCATTTCTCGTTTATATAGTTACTTGAGTGTTTGTTTGCCGTAAGTTTCTGATATAGCTTTGAAATAATTCTTATTTTATTTCCTGCATACGAGCTTAAAATGAATTGTATAATCTCGCTCACATCTGTGTGGAGGTTATGCCTAATCTTCCTCATATAATAATCTCTCATCTGCAGATATCTGAAGAATTCAGATTTTTCTAGTTTAAATTTTCTTCTAATGTTTACAAAACTCCCGAAATCTTTTTTTCCCATATTGCCCCATGCTATGATTCCCTTGTTCACCAGATTTTTGTATCCCCTATCTTGCCTTGCCGGTTCAAACTGACTGTCAAATGCTACCCATTTCAATAGTTTTATGTCCTCCTTTATATTATACTTTTGTACTATTTTATACCACAGTTCCAAAGTAAATTTAGTGATTGGGTCTATTTGTTTGATTTGCTTATATGCATCCTTATCTCCTATTATGCTTTGCACTGGAAGTCCCTCAATTTCTTTTTCCATTTCTTTCCATTTTGCCTCGTATCCTCCGTCGCACCAACATATGATATATCTTATTTGTGCTGAGTGGTAATATTCCTTTAGACTCGGTAGGCCCATGCCTCCTTTCTCTTTTGGTAATTGGAGAGTTTTATATTTCACTCTTGGCTTTTTACCTCCCCAAACAAATCTCGATATCATCCTGTCCCACTTTGAGAACTGGGCACCAGGAATCTCTGTTGGTAGAGCCTGGAAGAGGTAAAGCAGTCTAGGTTGTATGATGATTTTGACTGTCTTAATTTTTGAATTCAGATCCATGTTGAAGATTGACCATCTATCAATATCTTTTTTTTATTTCTTGTTCTAACCTATCATAGTTTGCTTTATAGATTTTGCTTAAATCTTTACTTTGTTCACTCCAAGGTATTTTATTTCTTTTTGTTTCCAGTTTAGTTTGATCTTATCAGTTATCTGGTTTAAAGGGTTATAGTGGAATGTCAGTATTTGTGTTTTTGTTATGTTTATCTTGTATCCTGATAATTTTCCAAAATTTTCTATCAAGTCCATCATTTCCATTATTGATTCATCTGGTTGTTCAAGGTAAACTATAATATCGTCTGCAAATAGCCCAATCTTGTGTTCCGCTCCCTTTATTGTTACACCTTTTAATTTTTTATTTTGTCGCATCGCTTGAGCCAGTGGCTCTATGAACAGAGCAAACAAGGTGGGCGATAGGCAGCATCCCTGCCTAGTTGATCTTTGTATATTTACTTTGTCTGTTAAGCTACCGTTTATCTTGATTCTTGCCACAGGTTTTTGATACAGTGTCTTTATGCATTGCACTGACTTTTCGTTAAATCCAAAGCGTTCCAGCACATTATATAGGAACAGCCAATTAACCCTATCAAATGCTTTTTCTGCATCTAAACTCATTATTACTGCGCTTTTCTTTTCTTTATGTATTTGATTAATTATGTGTATTGTTCTCCTGATATTATCATGTTTGGCGTCCCTCTATGAAACCAGTTTGATCATCCTCTATCAATTCCATCAAGAATGTCTTTATTCGTTTACAGATAATTGTTGTATATATTTTATAATCCACATTTAATAAAGAGATTGGCCTATAGTTTCCACATTGTTCCCTATCTTTCCCTGGCTTTAAAATAACTGAAATAATGGCTTCGTTCCATGATGGAGGTATTTTGTTGCTGTTTAATGTCCAATTAAATGACTTTAGGAGTTGTGGCGTGAGTTCTTCTATAAACAGTTTATAAAACTCAGACAGGTATCCATCACTACCTGGTGATTTACCATTTTTTTAGTGACTTAATCACATCTTTAATCTCTTGTGTTGTTATTTCTGCTGTTAGCTTTTCATTTTATTGGTTTCCTATTGATGGCAAGTCCAATGTGCATAGAAATGTTTTAATATCCTTAACATTTGTCTCTTCAGGTTGCGAGTATAGTTCTTGATAGAATTTATGGGATATTTCTTTGACGTTTTCTGGGGTAACGGCGGTTTTATTTGTGGCGGGTCCTTAATCTTATATACATTATTCACTGTTTGTTGTTTTCTTAACCGTTTTGCCAGCAGTTTTGTGGCCTTTGGCCCCGTTTCATAATATTTTTGTTTTAAATATCTATTTTTCCTTTCAATTTCATCCATTTGTATTTCTTTTATCTTTATTTTTTCTTCCTTAATTTCTTGATATATTTTTGGGTCATTTGTGTTTTGATGTTTACGTTCTAATTCCCTCAGTCTCTCACATCTTTGTTCATATGATTCCAGTTTAGACTTTTTTGCTTTTCCTGATTCAACAATTAATTTACCTCTTAACACGGCTTTTAGTGCATCCCATAGTATTGTTGGGTCCACTTCTCCATTATCATTCTCCTCGATATACTCATTTATGTTTACCTTTATTCTTTCTTTCATTTTCTCATCATTTAATAGTCCTACATTAAGTTTCCTTGTTGTTTGTTGTTTTCTATTGTTTAAATATATTTCCATGTATATAGGATTATGATCTGATATTTCTGCCCCTCCAATCCGACAATTTCTCACCCTGTGTCTGTCACCTTCATTCATAAGGAAGTAATCTATTCTAGAGTGTACTTTATGGACTGCTGAATAATGTGTATAGTCTTTTTTGAGTGGGTGCAGGTCCCTCCATATGTCTACCATACCCATTGCTGCCAGTGAGGTTCTTATGAACTTTGTTACATGTTTTTTTGTCTTCTTAACACTTGTGTCAACTTCATGATCCATGACAGCATTTAGGTCTCCTCCACAAATTAGGACTCTTTCACTGTGTGTTGCTATGAGATCAAACAGATGTTGAAAAAAACCCTTGTCACTTTCTGGTGGAGCATAGATGTTCACTAATGTGATCTGCATACCATCTATTCTTCCCTTTATTATTACATATCTGCCTTCTTTATCCTGGATTTCTTGTTCACATTCAAATTGTATTTTATTTGAAATTAGTATCATAATCCCCCTTTTAGTTCCTCCCTTAAATGAACTGTAGTAGGAGTTCTTATAGCCAAATCTCTTTAGTTTCTCATGTTCTGTCTTGTTCAAATGTGTCTCTTGCATAAATATAATTTTGGCTTTTTCCTTCTTGAATTTTCTGATTATTCTTTCCCTTTTAAAAGGTGAGTTCAGACCATTCATGTTTAATGTCATTATCTTAAGATTTTTAACCATATTCATGTTTTTCCATTTTTTTAACTTGTGCTCCTAACCCCTTTAACAACAAAACTAACACATATATGAACAATAGCACATTAAAGAACCTCGACCTCCACACTTTGGGCCTTTCTTCTGCCCCTTGGTCCCTGTTGGAGGGTGGAGGGAATGTCCTCACCGAGTGAGGGGCCCTCCCTAGACCTGTAGTTACTATCCAAGTAATAGTCATTAGTCTAGAAATGTCCAACAAAAATCACTTTAACCTCTCCTAGCCGTTTGTTTCTCTTTTACCTTGTCTTCTTGGCCTTCATTTCTTCTGTGCCCTTCTTAATCTTTGTTATAATCTAGGCTTTCCGTTGAAAGCCTTGCAGTTTTTCTTGGGCTCGGTGCGCCACGTCCATCTCCCGCCCTCTGCCGCTCACTCGCCTCCATTCCGGCTGTCTCGGTGTGCTCTGTGCCGCCGCTGCTTCAGCCGCTTCCTCCGGTACGCTCACCACAAAGCCTCGCTCCGTCATGTCCCATGCTGCCTCTCTGGCCGTGTTGCAGGTTTTCATGCCGTCCTCCCAATGAATTTGTTAGCGGCGTTTGGAATCTAATTTTTTTCTCTTTCAGCATTTTTTTAATGTTGGCATATTTCTTTCGCTGCTGCACAATTTCTGTCGGGTAGTCATGGTCAAAGAATATCTGTTTGTCGCCAACTCGTATCTTTTTTTTTCCACGCTTGTGTCAGGATTCTTTCCTTTACGTTGTATTTTAAAAAGTTTACCACAACTGACCTGGGTGTAGAGTTTGAGTTCGGGTTCTGTGCCAAGGCTCTGTGTGCTCGTTGGATCTGCAGGTCTGTTTCATTGGGCAGCTCAAGCTCTTTTTTTAAGAATTGATCTATGAATTTCGTCATCGAGTTGCCTTCAGTGCCCTCCGGAATCCCGAAGATGCGTATATTGCTCCGCCTGGACCTCCTCGCAAGGTCGGTTATTTTTTCCTGCATCCTCTGTGTTTGTGCCGTCAGGGTCTGCAGCAGCTCACTTGCCTCGGTCTTCCAGTCTTCCAACTCTGATATTCGAGCCTGTGCTTCTGCCATACATGCCCGTTGATTGCGCAGCTCCTCCATGTTTTGTGCTAGCTTGCGGTCCATTTCTTTTCAGAGACCCATAATTTCCTCCTTCATCTCTTTTTTCAGCTCTTCCTTAAGAGCCGTTAAATCCTGTTGGAGTTGTCGCTTGAAGTCTTTTATGTCCTTACTTATATTGGCGAAGCTAGTGTTCATAACATCGAGGTTGGCGTCCTCCATTTTCTTTGAAGTCTCCTCGTTTTTGTTGGCCTCGTGTTCAGCGATTTCTCCAGTGTTGTTGAAGAGGGATTCTTTAGTTTTACCCTGCTTTTGTCCGTGTGCCCGGCTTCTTCGTGTTTTCATCCCTTGGTTTATTGACCTGTTTATGTCGAGTTGGCCATTTACCAAAGATTTTTAATCCGACTAGGGAGAGTTCTCTGTTTAAGTGTTATGCCTCTCCGCCATCTTCCCAGAAGTCCCAGAACTCCATTATTCAGAAATTTAAGATCCACGGGACTGTAGCCAACCTCCCCAGACGAGGCCGCAGGAGAAAACTTGATGAAAAATGGAAGAGATAGATCATACGAATGGTAACAAAAGAGCCCAGAACAACCTCTAAACACATTCATGGTGAATTCCAAGGTCAAGGTACATCAGTGTCAGATCGCACCATCCATCGTTGTTTGAGCCAACGTGGACTTCATTGGAGATGACCAAGGAGGGCACCATTGTTGAAAACAAATCATAAAAAAGCCAGACTGGAATTTGCCAAACTGCATGTTGACAAGTCACAAAGCTTCTGGGAGAATGTCCTATGGACAGACGAGACAAAACTGAAACTTTGTGGCAAGGCGCATCAGTGCTATGTTCACAGATGCAAAAATGAAGCATACCAAGAAAGGAACACTGTCCCTACTGTGAAACATGGAGGAGGTTCTGTTATGTTCTGGGGCTGCTTTGCTGCATCTGGCACAGGGTGTCTGGAATCTGTGCAGGGTACAATGAAATCTCAAGACTATCAAGGTATTCTAGAGAGAAATGTGCTGCCCAGTGTCAGACAGCTTGGTCTCAGTTGCAGGTCATGGGTCTTGCAACAGGATAATGACCCAAAACACACAGCTAAACACCCAAGAATGGCTAAGAGCGAAACATTGGACTATTCTAAAGTGGCCTTCTATGAGCCCTGATCTAAATCCTATTGAGCATCTGTGGAAGGAGCTTAAACATGCCGTCTGGAGAAGGCACCCTTCAAACCTGAAAAAAGTGGAACAGTTTGCTCATGAGGAGTGGGCCAAAATACCTGCTGAGCGGTGCAGAAGTCTCATTGACAGTTACAGAAATTGTTTGATTGCAGTGATTGCCTCAAAAGGTTGTGCAACAAAATATTAAGTTAAGGGTACTGTAGAGGAGCTTGGAATAACGAGGCGATGTGACTTATAAACCAAAGTTTATTATCAGCTTCGCTCCTCTAACAAGTCTCATCTCAGTGCAGAAGCAGAAGTAGAAAGAGGCAGAACATATTCGGCTCTACATACTTATATCTACACATAACAAAAGACATGCATATCAAAGCTTACATCCCACATTATCTTAATCCCCCTCCTTTGTCTCTGTATCCCTCCACCTGGCCTTGGGAGGTCAGGGCGATCGATCTGGTCTCCACCGCAGTGCCTCGGATGCTCTTTGATCCTCGCTGGCGGTTGAGACCTCTTTGTCCTGTTCTGAGGTGTGAAGTCGCCTTACATATGTAATCACCAAACATCTCACATGCTTATACATATGTAGGTTATGGGATATATGATTAATATAGACCACAGCCCCCCCCCCCCAAACGACTAAGAAAAGGACAATAGAAAATTCACAGTTTAAGATAATTACTATGACATACTAACTGCTACACCTCTTGACAAGGAAGAAACTTTCCAGCAGCTATGCTCCTGTAGAGAATTCAGTGGTAATCATAACAGCGTAGTAATATCACAAGCCAGTCTTAAACTGTTACAGCACAATTAGTGAACAACTTTTGAGTAGTTTGCATCAGTCCTTGTGCCGTCTGGGTTTTAATCTTCTCCCGAATCTGCTGTGGGTCCGCTTGGGCGTCCTGGTGGGACCTTCCTGTAAGGAATTTGCAGCTTGGGGAGGAGAGTGATTATTTGTTCCCTGCAGGGGGGCTGAGTCTCTTCTCTTGGGGGGTCTACCCCGCCGAGGTGCTCTCGCCAACCGTGCAGGTTCGCCTCTCAACAAGAAGGCAGGTTTAAGTCTGTCAATGCTGACTGTTTCTTTTCTGTCCCCTAAATCAAGCACAAAATGCTTATCACCAGGTTCCAGCACTCTGAAAGGTCCATTGTATAGTGGACGGAAGGTTGTTTTTAAAGCTTCATGCCTAACAAAAACAAACTCAGCGTTTTTCAAAGCTTGGGGGACAAAAACCCGTGGAAAAGAGTGATGTGCCGGTCCGGGGAGAGTGTCCGGTCCGGTGCTGCCTAAAAGCCTCGGGGCTGGAAGATGACCTGGCTCTGGGTTCTCTGGTAAAAATTCACCTGGGAGCCTGAGAGGTTGTGCAAAAACTAATTCTGCTGGGGAGGCGTCTAAATCCTCTTTAGGCGCAGCACGCAACCCCAATAAAACCCAGGGAAGTTTATTTACCCAATTTGTGTCCGTTAGTGAGGCTCTGAGGGCGGCCTTTAAGGATCTGTGAAAACGCTCGCATAACCGATTAGCCTGAGGGTGATAAGCGGTGGTGCAGTGAATTGTTGCTCCTAAGCTGCTGGCCATGGCTGAACAAAGCTCTGAGACAAATTGAGGCTCTCTATCGGACGTGATGTCCGATGGGACGCCGAAACGTGCCACCCAGTTTGTTAAAAAAACGCGAGCGACTTCCTCCGCTGTGGTTGACGCCAGAGGGACCGCCTCAGGCCAGCGCGTAGTACGGTCTATCATTGTTAACAGGTGTGTGAAACCTTGGGAGGAAGGTAGTGGTCCCACGAGGTCGACATGAACGTGGTCGAACCTTCTAGCTGGGATTCGAAAAGGCTCTAGAGGGGCTTTTGTGTGTTTGTGTATTTTGGCGCGCTGACAAGACATGCAAGTCTTTGCCCATTCTTTTACGTTTTTGCGCAGGCCGGGCCACACAAACTTTTCGGCGACCATTTTAACCGAAGCGCGCACACCCAGGTGCGCGAGGGAGTGAATTGAGTCGAAAATACGGCGGCGCCATGCAGCTGGGACTACCGGGCGAGGACGGCCGGTTGAGATGTCGCATATTAGGGGGGGTACACCGTTGCGTAAACCCCTTTCCTCCAGCCTTAACCCTGTTGGTCCAGACAGGAGTGCGCACACATCTGCGTCACTACTTTGCTCCTCCGCCATGGCTGCGTAATCTATCCCTACGTGGATTGGGGCCGCGTATGTGTCCGCGTTGGCGAAGAGTTCTGCAGCTGAGGTAGTATAATCTGTCTCCTCACGCTCTGGCGATGTCACAGCGCGAGAGAGGCAGTCTGCTACCACGTTAAGTTTGCCTGCCACATGTCAAATGTCCGTGGTGAACTCTGAAATCGCAGCTAGCTGTCTTTGTTGCCTTCCTGACCACGGTTCGGAAATTTTAGCCATCGCAAAGGTGAGCAGTTTGTGGTCTACAAAAGCCGTGAAACGCCACCCCTCCAGCCAGAACTGGAAGTGGCGGATGGATAAATGAAGCGCTAGCAGCTCCCTGTCAAAAGTGCTGTATTTACGCTCAGTTTGGTTTAACGATTTGCTAAAAAATGCCAAAGGTTGCCAGGTTCCGCCAACGTGTTGTTCTACAACTGCCCCTATGGCCAGGTCTGAAGCGTCTGTGGTTAGCGCAATGCGGGCCGAGGGATCAGGGTGAACCAACAATGTTGCGTTAGCTAGGGCACTTTTTACTTCCGCGAAGGCGCGTTCGCGCTCCGGGGTCCATTTGACCGCGTTGGAAGGTTTTTGTTTTCTGAGTGCGTCATATAGGGGCTGCATGAGCTGAGCTGCGCGGGGGAGGAAACGGTTGTAAAAATTAACCATTCCCAAAAATTCTTGCAGCAATTTCACCGTTTGTGGCCGTGGAAAATTTTTTACCGCGTGAACTTTGTCTGGCAGCGGGACTGCCCCCTTCGGTGAAACCCTGTGTCCCAAAAAATCAATTTGTGACATGCCGAATTTGCATTTGGCTGGATTGATTATTAACCCGTGCTCTTCTAGTCTCTGAAAAACCATAGTGAGATGCTGTTCGTGTTCTTCCTCCGACGAGCTGGCTACCAGCATATCGTCGAGGTAGACAAACACGAAAGGGAGGTCGCGTAATACCGCGTCCATCATCCGCTGAAAGGTTTGAGCAGCGCCTTTGACGCCAAAAGGCATCCGCAAAAATTCAAAAAGACCGAAGGGGGTTATTACAGCTGTTTTAGGAATGTCTTCTGCTCGAACGGGGACTTGGTGATAGCCACGGACCAGGTCTATTTTAGAAAAAATGCACGCACGCGCCAGATGTAGTGAAAAATCTTGGATGTGAGGAATTGGGTAGCGGTCATGCGCTGTCGCATTGTTTAATCTGCAGTAATCGCCGCACGGTCTCCAAGAACCGTCGGATTTCGGGACCATGTGTAGTGGCGATGCCCAGGGGCTTTTTGAGCGTCTGATAATGCCTAGTTTTTCAAGGGTGGTAAACTCGTCCCGAGCTATGGCGAGCTTGGTCACGTCTAAGCGCCGAGCTTTGGCGAATACGGGTGGGCCAGTTGTGGGAATAAAGTGTTCGACCCCTTGCTTAGCCACTGTAGCTGAGAATTTGGGAATTGTGAGTGCTGGAAATTGGGTGAGGAGTTGATCAAACTTACCTCCTGCTGTAGTGACGCTGGCCTGCACGGGTGGTGGAGAAACTCGAGCTGAGCAGGGAATAGAAGCAAATGACAATGCATTAACCAAGCGTCTGTTTGCTAGATCGACTAATAACCCATGTGCACACAAAAAATCTGCGCCGAACAAGTTAAAACTCACCGCCGCTACAACAAATGTCCATCTGTAGTTGCGGCCATGAATGCAGAGGGGCAGGTTCCTTTCGCCATAAGTGTCGATGATGGAGCCGTTGGCGCCATCGCTCCATTGCCCCGGGGGCCCATGGCCCGGTCTGCGTGGGAGGGCATGATAAAACTCAGTTGAGCTCCAGTGTTGATTAGGAACTGCTTGACGGTGTGTCCGTCCGTCACATAGAGAAGCTTGTTTTTTTCGCCGAGAACCGCCGCCGTTAACGGTTCTCGGCTTGGGCGTCTCATGAATTTGCAGGGGGGAACGCATTTGTAAGCCTTCTCGGCGAAGCGGTGGTGGTAATAACAGACGTCGCTCCGTCTGTTACGTATTGGCCGTGTCGCTGCCATGGTGGGTGGGCTCTGCTCGGTGGTTTGTGGCTCCCCGTTGCTCTGGACATCGGCGCTGAGGTCTGCGGATGCTGCCGTGGCTGTCTGTTCACTGCAGGCGTTGACGAGTCGCTGCGTTTCGCGAGCCAGCGCGCGGAAGTCTTGCTGGGTGCTGCATCGCATGTTGGCAAGTGTCCCTCTCATGTGTGGTGGCAGAGTACTGAGGAATATAAATTGGAAGAGGAAGTTGTCATTGTCCTCTTCCTTGAGCTGCAGCAAGTCCTCCATGAGGGCCTTGGGTCTGCATCCTCTGTGGCCATAGACTGCCAGGATCCTCTCGGCTCTCTCCTCGGCAGAGGGGATGAAATTCTCCACGATGGGCGCCTTCAGTTCTCTATATTTGTCCTGGGCCGGCGGCTGCTGGATTATGCTCCGCACACATCTCGAAGTGGCGGCGTCGAGTTTGGCGACAATGTGATAAAATTTTGTGTCGTCAGCCATTATGCCCGCCAGTGCAAACTGAGCTTCAGCTTGCTGAAACCACGAGCTCGGGTCTTCCTGCCAGAAGTCTGGCAGCTTGACGGTGACGGCGCTTGTGTGGGCCGTCCCTGATGTGTCCGCAGGGTGAGAGTGCCTTCCTTCGGCTCTCGCGGCGGAGCTGGTGCTCGGTTGAGCCCTCTCTTCTGCTGTGGGGGAACGTCGTCCATCTGTTCCCCTGTCTGCATGGGCGCCAGCGTCTGCCTGGGTCGCCTCAGATGAGTCAGTCGCGGGGGAACACCTCTGGTCCATCCTCGCGTCGGGGTCACCAGTGTAGAGGAGCTTGGAATAACGAGGCGATGTGACTTATAAACCAAAGTTTATTATCAGCTTCGCTCCTCTAACAAGTCTCATCTCAGTGCAGAAGCAGAAGTAGAAAGAGGCAGAACATATTCGGCTCTACATACTTATACCTACACATAACAAAAGACATGCATATCAAAGCTGACATCCCACATTATCTTAATCCCCCTCCTTTGTCTCTGTATCCCTCCACCTGGCCTTGGGAGGTCAGGGCGATCGATCTGGTCTCCACCACAGTGCCTCGGATGCTCTTTGATCCTCGCTGGCGGTTGAGACCTCTTTGTCCTGTTCTGAGGTGTGAAGTCGCTTTACATATGTAATCACGCGGTGGCCCTCGTGAGCCACCATAAGATGCCAAGAGTCGCCGGTGAGGTTGGCATAGATGTTTATTAATGAACACACACAAAACACTACAAGAGCCAATTCGTCATCGGCCTCCGTCGGTCTATGATGACCATGGAAGAGAATCCTAAACGTCTACTTTGCTGGAACAGCACCGCCTGTGGCTGAACAGGCCGATGCACGAATGGCAGACCCTGTCACACAGGTCGCACTTGTGGGTGGTCTCCGTGCTGCTGGAGTTGTGGCGGTTCTTCCTGCGGGTCCTTTTTTCATCTGCTACAGCAATCAGTCTCTCTTCACCCGCCTTGAGCTGTCTGGTCAGGGTGCCTCTCCATTTGGAGCGGTCCGTTGCAAGGTCCTCCCAGCGCTCTGTGTTGATCTCCAGGGCCTTCATGTCTCTCTTGCAGACATCTCTAAAGCGCAGCTGTGGGCGGCCAACGTCTCTCCTGCCAGTCGCCAGTTCTCCGTAGAGGACGTCTTTGGGGATTCTGCAATCCTCCATACGGTGAACATGGCGTAGCCAGCGGAGCCTGCGCTGCCTGAGTAGAGTGAACATGGAGGGAAGGCCGGCGCGGGACAGAACTTCTGTGTTGGGCACTTTGTCCTGCCAGGATATGTCCAGGATGCGGCGAATGCAGCGCAAGTGGAAGGAGTTCAGTCTCTTTTCCTGCCGGGCGTATGTTGTCCACGTCTCACTCCCATGGAGCAGTGTGCTGATGACGCAGGCATTGTACACTGCCATCTTCGTCTTGACAGAGAGTTTGGGATTCTCCCACACTTGTGTGGTGAGGCGAGCGAGTGTGAAGGCTGATTTTCCAATCCTCTTGTCGATCTCTGTATCAAGGGAGAGGTTGCTGCTGATCGTGGACCCCAGGTACGTGAACTGATTCACAATCTCCAGCTCGTAGTCATCGATGGTGATGGTTGGCGGTGCTTCCGTGCCTTGCGCCAAGACGTTAGTCTTCTTCAGGCTGATGGAAAGCCCGAAGTCCTTGCATGCCTGGGAGAAGCGGTCCATCAGGGTCTGAAGCTCCTGCTGTGTGTGGGTCGTGACTGCAGTGTCGTCTGCGAACAGCATGTCTCTGATTAGAGCCTTGCGTACTTTGGTTCTGGCTTTCAGGCGGGCGAGATTGAAAAGCCTGCCGTCAGATCTTGTGTGCAGGTAGATTCCCTCTGTTGCTGTGCTGAAGGCATGCCTCAGGAGCATAGCAAAGAAAATCCCAAAGAGGGTTGGCGCAAGTACACAGCCCTGCTTCACTCCGCTGCTTATGTTGAATGGCTCTGAGACGTTGCCGTCGTGCTGCACTATCCCCTGCATGTTGGTGTGAAATGATTCAATGAGGCTTTGCAACTTTGGTGGGTATCCTATCTTTGGCAGGATCTTGAAAAGGCCCTCTCTGCTGACCAGATCAAACGCTTTGGTGAGGTCGATGAAGGCGACGTACAGGAGCATGTTCTGTTCTCTGCATTTCTCCTGGAGTTGGCGGATGGAGAATATCGTGTCTACCGTCGATCGCTCAGCGCGGAAGCCATACTGAGACTCGGGGTAGACACGTTCGGCAAGCTTCTGTAGACGAACGAGAACAACTTGTGCGTAGACTTTGCCCACAACACTCAGGAGGGAGATGCCCCTGTAGTTGTTGCAGTCACTTCTCTCCCCTTTGTTTTTGTTGAGGGTGATGATCTTGGCGTCCCTCATGTCCTGTGGTACGGCACCTTCCTTCCAGCACTGGCAGAGGATGTCATGCAATGGCAGCAGTAGGGCTGTCTTGCAGTGCTTGATCAGGTCGGGGGTATGCCGTCGTTGCCGGGTGCCTTGCCAGCGGCCAAGCTATCAATGGCCTTGCTGAGTTCGTCGATGGTTGGCTCGGCGTCAAATTCGTCCATGGATGGCAGGCAGTTGATGGCATCAAGGGCTGGCGGTGTCACGGTGTTCTGTCTGGAGTAGAGGTCGGAGTAGTGTTCCACCCATCCCTCCATCTGCTTGTTCTTTTCTGTGATCATCTCCCCAGTGGAGGATTTAAAGGGGGCCGTCTTGCTCTGAGCCGGACCAAGTGCTTTCTTGATGCCATCGTACATATCACGGATGTTCCCTGTTATGGCAGCGGTTTGAATATCTTGGCTGAGCTGTGTCCAGTACTCGTTGGCACAGCGCCGAGCAGTCTGCTGAACTTTGCTTCTCGCAGCCCTGAGAATCTGGAGATTCTTCTCGTTTGGGTACTTCTTGTACTCAGCAAGTGCTGAGCGCTTGGCTTCAATGACGGGGGTCATCTCGGTCAACTTGGCATCAAACCAGTCCTGTGACTTCGAGGTCTTCCTCCCAAAGGTAGCCAAGGCTGTGCGGTGGATGGTGTTTCGCAGCTCTTCCCACTTCTGATATGCAGATTCTCCTTCTTGTGGTACACCAAGTTCCTTCTCAAAGGTGGAGGCAAACTGCTCAACAAGTTCTGGTTGAGCCATCTTGCTGGTGTCAATCCGTGCCTTTCCAGTCTGTCTGGCACGATGGAATTTCTTCAGCTGCAGCTTGACCTTGCAACACACCAATGAATGGTCTGTGTCACAATCTGCACTCTGGAACGAACGGGTGATTAGCACGTTCTTCAGTGAGGTGTGCCTGGTCAGGATCAAGTCCAGCTGGTGCCAGTGCTTTGAGCGCGGATGTCGCCAGGAAACCTTGTGTTGGGGCTTGGTCTTGAAGAACGAGTTTGTGATGCACAGATCGTGATATGTGCAGAACTCGAGCAGCCGCTGTCCGTTGTCATTCATTCTGCCCACGCCAAATGGTCCAAGACAGGAGGGCCAGGAGTCATGGTCAGCACCCACTCTGGCATTGAAGTCTCCAAGGAGAATGAGTTGTTCAGAGTTGGGGATGATCCTGACAGTTGTTGTGAGATTCTCGTAGAACTCGTCTTTTGCCTCTGGTGTGGCTGTCAGTGTTGGGGCATACACAGTGACGAGCGTGACTGGGCCTTGAGTGGTGTTGAGGCAGAGGGTGAGCAGTCGTGCAGAGCCATTGCTGCCCGGTTCCACCATCTTCAGCAAGGTGTTCTTCACTGCGAAGCCCACTCCGTGTTCCCTGTGTTCGTCACTGCCCTTTCCCTGCCAGTAGAACGTGTAGTCCTTCTCTTTCAGTATGCCTGCATCAGCCAACCGTGTTTCCTGGAGAGTGGCGATATCCACTTCCAGTCTCTTCAGCTCATTATTGATTACGGCAGTCTTCCTGGTGTCGCTGATGTCCTTGAGGTTAGCAGTGAGTCCGGTCATCATAGTGCGGACGTTCCACGTTCCCAGTTTTAGAGTTGGTCTCTTTTGTTTTTTTGTCTTGCCTGGTGCGAAGGTTCTCACCCTGCCGTTCGGACTTCTCCTCATCCCCATGCACCCAATGAGGAAAGCAGGTTGTGGCGGGACAACACCTTATTGGCTGGGGGCTGCCCAGCTTGAGGCGGGCGGTAGCTGTCCAGTGAGATCAGATGATCCCTCCCACCGTTGGGAACAACCCCTGGTGCCGCGCTCTACGCCAATTGAGCGGTGGCTTATAACCGGTAACTGTCATTCCCCGTGTTTTGTCTACGCCAAAGGCGAAGCTGGAGTGTCCTCTCCAGTGATCCGGTGTTCTACCTTCCAGCGTTGGGCGTTGGTAGGATTCAAGCCTGGGCAGGAAGATATGGAGGACAAGATGTTGGTCATGCAGCATGTCCCCCCTCTCCACATCACTGATGAATCCAAAGGAACAGCAGGGCTGCTACAGTTTGGCACCAGCGCCGTCGCAGGAGCTGCCAGAACAATGTTGAGCACAACAGAGACCTGCCTTAGGGACTCCGACTCCGGATTTTTCCTCAGGGTTGACTCACGGAGCCTTTCCCGTGACCGGGTGTGCCGCAAGGCAGCGGAGGTTTGAAATCAGGGTTTACCTTCCCCTAGATGGGCTACCTTCCCAGGTTGACGAGCCACCATCTACCCGAAGCATCTGGTTTTAAGGCGCCAGAGATCCGCCCTCGCCCCTTCTCCAATTAGTAAAAGCAGTTCCGCCGGGGTTAGAGACTAAACCACACGGGCAGGCTAGGAGTTGGACTTAGTTGTCAGAGGCTTTTCGAGACACACGCCATAAGTAGCATTTTATGAGCACTGGGAGCTTAACCCCAGTGCCGCTCCTGACTATGACAACCTTGGAACCCAAGGGCTAAAACACACCACACTACAAATACTAGAACATGAGCCAATAAAGAAGTACACTTACGAACATGATCATGAAACACTGGTTGACGTCTGAGCCGAGGGACGCTCGCTCAACGTCTGGCAAGGGATAATGCCTTGATCGATTGTTGACCAATTGTTGATCAGACTGCCGCATTATTCTGCTCCCAGAGCCCTCTTAAATGGAGAGCTTCTGATGAGCCGAAATGCAGCACAGCTGTCAGACTTTGACAGCAGGAAACCCCTCTGAGCACTGTCACAATAAAAGCTCGGGGAGCCAGAAGGTGCACACTGCTGTAAAATCTGGCGGAGATGATGCATGACCCGAGCGCGGACGACATCAGCGCTCGGACCGTGACAGTACCTCCGCCCCCCAAGGGCGGGCTCCGAACGCCCGATGATACCCAAGCCCCCACCCCACCCCCAGGGTGGGCGGACGGGGGAACAGGTCCGGAGGGAGAGGACCAGCAACAGAAAACAAAACCCCATGACGATAGCCGGAAGCACAGAACTCCCTAATACACAAACCAAAATCGAAACAGATACAAATGAGGCAATACAGAGCATGGTAACAAAAAATACAATACTCCATAAAGCACCTTAACACACAGGGCAAGAGAAAAAAAAACAACCAGAAAAAAACCTTACGTCCCTCAAACAGAAGAGGGGAGAGAAAAAAAAATAACACATGCTGACAAGGCAAAAACACTGCACAGAATTATCACACCGATAGAACTTTAACCCGCACAATTCAACAGAAATGACAACAGGCAGAGCCCAAAAATAACGGAGACAGTTCTGGTGGTCTCCCTGCGTCCAATGGCCAACGGGTGATTACAGTGGACAGGACATGATCGGGTGGCATACCCCGGTCCCAGGCCCGGAAAGTCAAATCCTCCGGTGGCCGAACCAGGTGGCCCAGTTGCAAACACAGTATGTCGGGTGGCCGACCCAGGGCGCCGAACCGGCGAAACAGTTCCTCGGGTGGCCGACTCGCATCCCTCAGCCACCAGAACCATGGGAAGACAGCCTTCGGAGGCCTCCCTGGCAGGGGAAAGACGTGGGAGAGCCGGGCCAAATGTAGAGGCCCCCCAACGGCCCCCGGCGATGATGAGCTGGGTTGGTGACTCTGACGAGGGCGATGCTGAAGACGACTAGCCCGCACAATGTCAGGTGGCGAAGGGTCTGCAGCTCCTCTACCGACCTTGACCCATACCGATGCGGCACTCGCGGCTGCACCCGCATTGGACCCCGACTGGGTCTCGGCTGCACCCGCAATGGACCCCGATTGGGTCTCGGCTGCACCTGCGTCGGACCCCACTGGGTCTTGGCTGCACCCGTGTCAGACCCCGACTGGGTCGGCGCAGCACCGGTGACGACCTCCGACCCTGAACCTGGAATCTCCAGCACAGCGACCGCGAAAGAACCGGGATCAGAATCACCGGTAGCGACAGAGCCCAGCGAGGCGAGCTCGGGTGCAGCAGGCGGCTGCCCCTGACTCGCCTCCCCAAGAGGCAGACAGAAATGCTCCAAGACAGAAAGGAGAAACACAAAGTAGAGCACTTGCCTGCACTCGGGTTCTGTCGCCGTCCAGGACTTCGTCGATCCGGGCTCAGGACGGAGAAGTTCATCATCAGGCTCTCACTTGGCCATGGCGGGTTCCGCAGCCGGCATGATGGTCTCTGCAGTCTGTGGATCGTCCGGTGCTGAGGTCCACGGCGATAACCCGCATGGCATGGTGGCAGGGGACCCTCGACCCGCTGGCTCGAACTGTTCCAACGTGGAGACCCGGGGACGCTTCATCGTCGGTGCAGGCTCCAGGCTGCAGTCCGCTCTTCTCCTCTGCCCACGACATGGCTGTGGGGCTGGAACCAGGCTCTCCAGAACCGCAGGCCCCCTCCTCGTCCGGCGATGTAGGCCTGGCGTCGTGGACCACTCAGCGGAGGGAGACACAGAGGCAGCAGGTTTAGTAATAAGAGCTACAGCTCGGGGGACTGCGAACCCCGAACTCCACCCCCAGAAGTCAGACAAGGCAAATCACAACTATGATGAGAATGAACTTGCACTTGCCTGTTTCCTGGAGGATAGATGGTGCCTGCTGTAGCGGATGCAGTCTTCCTTCTTCCCCTCCGGATGGTGATGGCAGGCCCCTCGGGACTACGAGGAGGAGCCGCTCGCGGTGGGTTGCTGACGGGCCTCGCCGAAGCACGACTCACAGCACTCACAGCAGCTGGAGATGACGTCGAGGAGGGGGTGACTGCGGGGTTTCTCTACTGTCGTGACGTGTGAGATGCAGCTGACTGGGAGGCTGGGTTCTTCCAATGACCCGGAGCTGGATCCGGACGGCATTCTCGCTGGAACCTGGTTATGGCACAGTGATGAAGCTTTCTGGCCGACGATGCGGCGAGGGGCCCAGGAACACATGGCACCGGGACTGGACGGGCGACAGGAGCTGGATTCCAATCCGTCGGTCTCCTGCCTGGGTTTCCCTCCAGCCTATGGATCTCAACCCTTGTCGGGAACGCTGAACTTGCGGGAGGAGGAGGAGGCTCCTGGAGCGCCTTTGTTATTAGCCCGCGCTGCACCACAATCCATGATATCCTCTCCCCTCCTTCCGGAAAACAGGTGAGATGGTATCGTAACAAGGCCCGCTGGGTGAGGTACAAATAGTCTTCGGCCACTTTGGTGGGTATGAGACGAGTGGCTTCAGCCAGATAGCCGTTGATCTCCTCGAACCACTCAGGGCAATACCCACGCTCGAGGGCAGACATCCTGTTCCAAGCCCGAGCAATGGAAAAAACTCCACACTACGGCAAACTCACGGTGAAAGGCGTCTCAGTTTGGCAGCAGCCTACTGTCATGCGGTGGCCCTCGCGAGCCACCATAAGACTCCAAGAGTCGCCGGTGAGTTTTGCATAGATGTTTATTAATGAACACACACAAAACACTACAAGAGCCACAGTGGGTTAAAACACACCACACTACAAATACTAGAACATGAGCCAATAAAGAAGCACACTTACGAACATGACCATGAAACACTGGTTGACGTCTGAGCCGAGAGACGCTCGCTCAACGTCTGACAAGGGATAATTCCTTGATCAATTGTTGACCAATTGTTGACCAGACTGCCACATTATTCTGCTCCCAGAGCCCTCTTAAATGGAGAGCTTCTGATGAGCCGAAATGCAGCACAGCTGTCAGACTTTGACAGCAGGAAGCCCCTCTGAGTGCTGTCACAATAAAAGCTCGGGGAGCCAGAAGGTGCACACTGCTGTCAAATCTGGTGGAGATGATGCATGGCCCGAGCGCGGACGAAATTGGCACTCGGACCGTGACACATGTGAATCTTTGGTTGCATCTAGAAAGACATTCCACTGTGTCTGTTCAAAATAATCTTGTAATCTTTCTTCACTTTCTTTACAACAAATCTGAATAACTTTAACAGTAGGTTTCACCTTTTTTACAAGCTGTCTGTATTTAGGCAGAAGGTGAATAATATTGAGGTCCAATTTCCCAATAGGCAGTCTTCACGCAGCTTTATAGGCATCATCAATATTCCCATAACATAAATCTAATGTCCAATTTAAACGTGTTCAGCAATCCACATACTGCTGTAAATTGGGAAGATGTGCTGCTAGAGACAGTGTGTTAAAGTCTCCCAAAACAAATACTGGCTGATCAGCTGATCATGCAAGCATGGAATTATAGGTGTCTACTATGTGATCAGCAGCTGCATTATTGTTAGGTCCAGGGACATACACCAGCATGATCGTAAATTGTTCAAATTCATGAGGCAGATAGAATGGTCTAAATGAGAGAGTCAAGGTTTCAGTCTTTTGTGCAAACCTGTTCAATTATGGTAAACTGTGTGGCCCACTTGTTATCAACAAGAATACACAGTCCGCCACCAACTGACTTCCCTGATTGAGTCTTATTTCTATCTGCATGTAAAACATAAATCCCAACAAATCCACAGTGCTGTCCTGGTCCAGCCAAGTTTTGGTAAAGCATATCAGGTTACTGCAGTGAAAATCCTTATTGTACTTAAAGTGTCTGTGACACGATGTAGGAAGTATGGCTCAATATTCAGTATGAATTTATCTTCAATCGTCCACATAGTTGGTTCTGTTGACTTAGAACGCTAAATAAGTGGAAAAACATTTCTAAGTGAATTTAAATTTAGCACCGTGTTGCAGTAATGCGATATCCAGAGACTTGCCTCATTTCTGGATATGACGTCATGAGAGGAGCTTAATCTTGGCTGATCCATGTGCTATCAATGTAAACAAGCTGTTTAGCTTCTGTATCAGTGAAGAAATGCCAAAACATTGTGTGGCAGCTGGGTGTTCTAATTGCCCCAGTGAACATATAAGCCTGTTCGCATTCCTCAAAGACCCCAATCTTCTAAAAAAATGGGCGAAGCAAGTACAGAGAACAAGGGACAAATGGCATCCAACACCATCTTCTGTACTCTGTAGCGATCATTTCACTGCAGACAGTTTTGAGGAGGCGCCTGCTATACAGGAATCTTTAGGCATGAAAGTTTGTTACAAACGAGTTCTAAAACCGACTGCCATACCTACGGTTTTTAAATGAAAACCCACAGCTCAAGACGATATCAACATATCAAAACAGTGCAGAGAAGTAACATTGTCAAAACTCGCCTGGAAAAGAGTAAGTCCCTTTATTTATGTTTTAGGGTGTGATAGAGGTGTGTGTGCACATCAGATCTGTAAAACAATTGAGGAGTTTAGTTACAATCCCAAAACAAGAAACACATTACGGATATTTTATCTGTAGTTTTGTCATTAGTGTTGTTATTTCTTTAACCTGTAAACCCATATGAGTTTGTTTTCTGGGTGAAATATTTTGGGCTTTTGACCCTGCTTAAGAGTGTGTAATATTGCAATTCATTATTTCATTTAGGAAGTCTCAGAACTGCTGACAGAAAAGCCAGAAGCGACGATCACCAGTGAAGAACTTCAAGAGGAACATGAAGAAGCAGGCTTATCTTCAAGCAACATTTTTCAACCTACATATCTGCACATTATGTTAGTAAAGACCCATAAATAATGTCGTATAACATATGATTGAAGAATTTTAACAATTAGGTGATTGTTATTTAATAGTTTTGTTTACAAACCCGCCGATGTGACCAGAATTTCCCCGACAAGAGAAAAAAAATTAGCACACTTGATTTGATTTGATTTTTTTCCGCCGAAAGTAAAATCCTCCCTTATGAATTTTGAAGCCAAGTGTTGACTTTACTCCAAATGAAATGACTTTGTGTTAAAAAACGTTATATTGTGGGTGATCCCCACAGCCTATGGACAAGCAGAGCGCTCAGCTGGAGCAATTAGCATAACAGTGAGATGTATGGACTGATATCAATAGGCAGCCTCTCTTTGTCTAATCCTGGCGCCAGTAATCTTGCTATTGATATGCGTGACTCTAATGCAAATGTCCATGCCTTCCTGCTTTTTACTGTGATGTTAATGTGCCATGCATGCATTGTCCGTAGCTCGGTATTTGAGTGAACTGCATATCTCTTATTCTCTCTTGCTGATCACACGCATTGCCTGTTTGCTGACTAGAGACACAGGGCTCGCTCCAGCGCGCTCCCACTGGGCTGGAGCGAGTCTCGTGATGGTGGATGAATAAAAACCCTTTTAAACTTCAGTTCGCCGTGTCCTGCCTGCACTTATTCCGTGCCTCCACACTGGGTTCCCTTATATCATCTGCCACACTGGTGACCCCGAATACAAGAACACGCTGACGACGAACGAACGCAGCCCCCGGAGGTGACTCCCGACAACGAATGAACGCAGCTGCCGCAAATGGACTGCCCTCCCTTCTGCCACATGGGAGACCTCGACGCAGAGCCAACACCAGGCGAACTCTCCGGAGATCATCCACGACCGGGAAGGCTGCAGAAAGCGTCATGGTGCGACCCTCGCCTGAGATCGGGACATCCACGCTGGGACCGGCCGAGCGACAAAGAGCGTCTACTCCCTCACACCGTTCCTCCGCATCCACACGAGCACGCACACATCCTCGTCCTCTCTCCACGACGGCGACCTCCTGGGCCGACGGAGAATGCAGAGCATGGACCAGAACGCACCATGACCCAGCACGAGCGAACGACAGCAACAGCCAAAACAGGGACGACCATCGGCGCCGACGACGCTGATCTCCAGCAAGCTCCCTGACCCTGACTCACCTCTCAACAGCGGACCACCCACGCACCGAACCCCCGCACGCACACCGGGGGGTTACGAGGACAGCGCACCATGCACGGGACAATACCGGCTCCACAGACCGCCATCGTCCTCCGCCGCTGCACACGCCCGAGAGACACGGCCGACCGCCATCCTCGGAACCTTCAGGGCTGCTCACACACCTGAAGCACACACGCAGCCCGCACACAGGATTTTGTATGGTTCTCAGCCACGGCGCACAATGGGAATTCAGCCGTCATCTGTCCCCGAGGGTTTTAGGGCTGCACGCGCACCTAAAGCCAACACGCCAAGTCCCTCACACAGCTGCAGCTCCTGTTTTTCTCCATAGCCGCGAGAGGAGTCAGAGACAAATATTTCTTCTCACAGCCGCTGTGGCTCTCCGCCACGTTCAACGGGACAGCCCCTCAACTTCGTGGATCCACATGCAATTTTTGCGCGGCCCAGACAACTTCGCCGTCCCGGGCCGGCACTTGCTACCCCCACCTCCCCTCCCTCCATCTCCGCCTGCACAGAGCTTTTCCCGCAGCTTGCTACCAAAGCCGGACGATCGAGGCCTCAGCTCCCTGCTGAGCCCTCTGGGGGGGAGTAGTGTGGGTGTTCCCCACAGCCTACGGACAAGCAGAGCGCTCAGCTGGAGCAATTAGCATAACAGTGAGATGTATGCACTGATATCAATCGGCAGCCTCTCTTTGTCTAATCCCGGCGCCAGTAATCTTGCTATTGATATGCATGACTCTAATGCAAATGTCCATGCCTTCCTGCTTTTTACTGTGATGTTAATGTGCCATGCATGCATTGTCTGTAGCTGGGTATTTAAGTGAACTGCATATCTCTTATTCTCTCTTGCTGATCACACGCATTGCCTGTTTGCTGACTAGAGACACAGGGCTCGCTCCAGCGTGCTCCCACTGCGCTGGAGCGAGTCTCGTGATGGTGGATGAATAAAACACCCTTTTAAACTTCAGTTGGCCGTGTCCTGCCTGCATTTATTCCGTGCCTCCACAGTGGGGTACCCGTTTTTACATCGGCCACAATATTACTTTTTTCAGTTTTCATTTTTATCAATCTCATTGCCTACTGAAACTGACTATCTGAGCTTTTTTTTATTTCCCCGACCACCCGATCAGGGAAATAAAAAAATAAATTGAAGCCAAAATTTCTTTAAACCAAATGATTAAATAACGATCACCTTATGTGGAAAAAAAATTACATAATAATAATAATAATAATAATAATAACGTAAATATATGCACAAAATCAATACCTATGGCTGATATTTACAACAAAGCAAAGGTACATGATCAGAGTTGCACATCCAGTTCTTTTAGATCTATCTGTATATTACCATTCAGTGTTTTGGAGGCGACCAGTGTCCATCTCTAACCCTTCACCGTCGGACCCTTCATCCTCTGAAACGTGCGAGTCATCGTCGCTTCCTGAATGATATGGTTCAAATAAATAGGGTTGCAGTCCTTCGTTAGAACCAACTCACTCTTCTTCATCACTTGGTCCTGCTTCTCCCTCAAAAACTACCGACAAATCGTTCAAATCTTTGCTGACATCGCTCATAACTTCCTCCGCTTCAGTGTACTCAGCCATGCTTGTTTACATACTGGGTTCCTCTCATTACGTCACAATATGGCTGTGCTGTTTGGCCCAATTTCGACAAAAGAACATCGCAATCTGCTGCGTCACGATGTAATTTATGGTAGTATATGGAAAAAAAAAATTATTGAATTTTTTTTTGTCTACACAGAATAAAAACACAGTAGTTCTTTCTAATGATGTCTTGGTTGAATTATGTCACAGACTCTTTAAGAAGACGCAACAGCTCATTCAGTTTGTTCAGAGAGCTAACATTTGATAAGGTGATTATTGGGAGTGGACTCCCTCGCCTTCTCAGTCAATTTATGATCCCTCCACGAGAGCCATGCTTTTTAGTTTTAGATTTCTTCTTTTGCTGTAGTGTGATGTCGGATGGCAAAAAGACATCCAATGGAAGTCTTTTGACATTGTTCCTGAGAGAAAGCAGCACATCTCGGGTATAGATGATGGTTTGTATCCAAGACACAATTGATAGAATTGAAATGTTTCCTGTTAACATACACATATTCATCTTGTGATGGTGATTTTATAGCAATGTCTGTCCAGTCCATAGCTCCGATTACATTAGGAAAACTGGCTCTTGCTGCAAATTGCAGTTTGATATTGGGCTGTTCAATTGTATTGCATGGGAATATGATGTACCTGGGTGACAGTTGGATAATGCCATCCCACACACCTGGCATAGCTCGGCTCAGGGTCAACTGGAAAATTCCCAATCGGTTTGCCAGCTCCTTCTGGAAAGCCCGTGTTGGTGTGTCGCGCTCAAAGAGCGGCCGTAGTTCTGAGCACAGTTCCCCAAGGACTGCCCATGGAAACCTAAACCAGCTGACAAGCCAGTCATCATCGTGAGCCAGAAGATCCTCTCTGTCTCTGAATACCCTATCGCTTCTTTCTGCGCGATTTGCAATAACCTCTAACAATGCTAACGCCATTGTTGTTAGAAGCATTTTCTGCACTTCTTTGCGCTTGCTTTTATATCCACTCATCAAATTGTGCACATTTGGATGTTTGTTCATCATGTGTCTTTCGTGTGTACAATAATTTTCATGTCATGTCCTGTACCCTACTGTTGGCAGGCGCGTTCACAGATGCAGCCGTGTCACCGGGAATGCAGGTCGTTTTTCTGTGTCAAGTCAAATCCCTCGTATGTTATCAGTTATCTGTTAATGTACTTGGCAATAAATCTGTTCTGAGTTCTGAGTTCTGAGTTCTGAGTTCTCCCAGCATCACCTCTAAGTGTTGCCAACAGACCAATAACAGTAGAAACGTACGTACACCAGCAATGAATTTGCGGTGGGACTGCACAGATTTCCACAGTCATTTCATTCTTGATACACCTGAAATTTTCTGTGGAAAAGGATGTACACCATGTTTTTGTGCTAAGTACCCTTTGTACATGAGGCCCCAGATCTTTCTGGAGTTCTCCACGAGTGGTCTTTGGATCTTGGATAACTCTTCTAATAATTCTTTTGACTCCTTTGTCAGAAATCTTGTGAGGAGCTCCTGGTTGTGGCCGGTTTATGGTAAAATGATGTTCTTTCCACTTCTGAATGATGACTCCATCAGTGCTTACTGTAACATTCAGCAGTGTAGAAATGTGCCTGTAACCAATGCCATCATTATGTTTTACAACAGTAAGGTTGCCAAGGTCTAGAGAGAGCTGTTTACTTCTACCAATCATGAGTTATTTGTGGTGTGATGATTAGTCAGGACTTAACCAGCTGAAATGAATTTGCACTGATGGGAAATGGGATGGCTTCTTAAATTCTGATGGATTTCAGCTGGTTTCTTGGCTTTCTATGCCTTTTTGCTCCTCTTTGTCTTCATGTGTTCAATAGTTATTCCCTGTGTTATTCCACTTCATTAAATATAACTTGTTTTGTGTGCACAGTTGCCTTGATTTCTTTGTATGTGTGGATTACTTCGATTCTTACTGATATCCGGTGAAAATCTTAAGTCAATGGCTCCATCAGAAATATATTTAATGAGAAAAATGATGTGTCCAATATTTATTTTCCCTGCTATAAGCAGGTGAAGAAATGCTCTCAAAAATAGTAAAACTTGGATGCTCTTTACTAAATGGACTTTTTTTTTTTTACATAGTAGAAATACAAGTCTATTCAAATATCTTAATCTACCGTGAAGGCCTCAGTTTATTTCTAAGACAACAGGTGTGCATTTGAGCCATCTTCTAAATTAAAATATATCTTTAATATAACACTGGGGAAAAAAGAAATATGGAATTTGTTGCAAAAAATCTCTTGATATTTTAGCTATTGTATATATCACTCTCATGTTGTCAGAAATATGACACAGTAGGTCTTCAGCTAATTTTTTTTTTTAACAATTATCACTAGACCCATTTGAGTAAGATTTATTTTCCATCAGCTTCGTTATGGGGTGTATATCTTTAAAATCAGCACATTATTTGAATCCCAGTGCCACATTTATGCATATAAACACTACATTTCCCAAGCAGCTAGGGCCAGAAACGGAGCCTGAAAAGACTCATATGACCCTGTAGTTTCATCCAGTACCTCATTTAACCTGATTGGAGCTACAGTTATATTTTTACAGCATTCAATAGTAAACATTTGCCCACTTACTATAAAGTACCAGTCCCACATCTCAAGCGTACCAATCAATCGATATGCAGCTAAGTCTGTTGGTGACTAAAGCACTGTGCAGAAAATGAATTCTGAATGCAGCAATGTGTCACATGAGCCAGGTCTAACATTTTTAGTAGTGCTGCTGCTTTTTTCCCCCTCATTCATTTTTTTTTTCTTTTTAGAAAATGGCCAAATTTAATCCAAAAAATACTTCCAGGAAGCATTCAAAGCTTATAGATGTTTTTCTCTGTTATTTATCATAGTTTAGCACAGTTTGAAAGGCCTTGTTAGACCCTAAGAAAAAAAATGCAATATACAGTATTCATTTTTTGTGATATTGTTACAAAATTTAAACCTGAATTTGGTAACACTTGGTCCTACAATCCTGTTTTGTTTTCCAGCTAATATATCACAGCTGCATGTGATTTGCAAGCATATGTATCTAAAAACAAAATTAATAAAATTCAGGCAAAATTTATTTTCATCAAATTGAATATGTTCAAATCACTGTTATTCAGAGGCAGAAGCATGGTGCATTTACACCAAATCCATCCATCCATCTGTCCATCTTCTACCGCTTTTCCGGAGGTCTGGGTCATGGAGGCAGCAGTTCAAGCAGAGAAGCCCAGACTTCCCTCTCCCCAGCCACCTGCTCCAGCTCTTCAGAGAGGATACCAAGGCGTTCCCAGACCAGCTGGGAGACATAAGCCACATTTCCACTATATAGTTCTGCGCTACTCTTTTCTTTTCTTTACAACTTGTTTCTCCCGCGGCTGCGCCTCCATCACAACCGCGGAAAGCCGAGTATTGCTGGGGTGGGCGGGATCGAGGTGGCGCTACACTGCTGACGTATAAAGGATGAGACTGACTCCTCAACAACACAGAAAAAAATAGCGGATTACGAGCGGAGGATTTCCACAATGAATATCTTTAACGAGACAAGAGAATTTTACAGGAGAAGACGACGTGGATTGAGACAACACACGTTGGAGCAGGAGAGGAGAATAGCGGTTGCCCAGGAGGAATCTGAAGCAGCTGCATATGAAGCAGAGATCATTTCATTTGTTCAGTGTTCATGTGCATACATATGTCAAACGTGTTTTTTAAATAAAATGTTGTGCACTTTTAAACTACGTCGCCTCTGTTGTTCAAAACGGTTAAATGTTAACAGACGGTTAATTAAATGCTGAAACACCGGGGTAATTTAAAATAATGCCGAAGCTTAATCCTAAACCCCTTTAACTTACCAAATAATTTATAATATAAAAAAGCCAATCCAAATCTAGACCCATTTTGTGTATTGTGTAATAATGATACACTGATGATAAACTGACTTCCCAAAAAATGCTGCAGCTAGACAACGCACTTTTGGTTTGATGGAATTGCCAATTGACCTTGGAATTATATGTGGAAACTTGTTATACTTCCAGTTAACTTTAACTTACAAAATAATTAAAAATATTATAAAAAAGCCAATCCAAATCTAGGCTTATTTTTTGTATTGTGTATCATTTGAGTATCATTGTACAATCTATTGTTATTTATAAGGGTTATCTGTTCAGTGGTGGCTAATTACACACTAAAACAACGTAGAAAATGACTGCAAAAAAAAAAATGCTGCAGCTAGACAACTCACTTTTGATTTGATGGAATTGCCAATTGACCTTGGAATTATATGTGGAAACTTGGTATACTTCCAGTTAACTTTAACTTACCAAATAATTGATATTATAAAAAAGCCAATCCAAATCTAGGCCCATTGTGTATCATTTCTCCCATCTATTGTTATTTATAAGGGTTATCTGTTCAGTGGTGGCTAATTACACACTAAAACAACGTAGAAATTACTCAAAAAAAAAAAAATGCTGCAGCTAAACAACTCACTTTTGGTTTGATGGAATTGCCAATGAACCTAGAAATTTTATGATGAAACTTTTTTTAATCCTACTAAATACACTGACATTGTCACACTGCCCAACACCAAATTATAATTTTCTTTTTCAAACCAAAGATCACTATGGATCTATTGAATCACAATAGCATAGGTTTATCATATACATGTCAACGTTTACAACATCGGAAATGTTATATTTGGGTTTACATGTATGGGTATTTTCGCTTTATATTATACTAGACTGCTTATAATTTATTGGAATTCTCAGAATTTGGAATGCCGATATAACATTCAATTCACATGTACTTACCTTTTACCTAATTCGACTTTTACCTTTATCAGTGTCTACTGCTGAATGTAAATTACACCTGTGCAACTGCTTACAATTTTACTTAAAAACTGTACCCAATGTAGAGCAATGGATACAGCAGTGGTAATATTTATTGAATTTAACAATAACAATTACATTACCATTAAAAATCTTGACACCTTTATGGCTGAACAGCAGGATTAGGGTCATATGAGGCAATGGAATGTGTATGTAATTATTCGCCTTTATCATCCAGTATTATAATATACAAACCACACTTTTATCCAAAAGACTAACATTTTATTACATTACAAATATTCCCAAAACATGTTAACAAATGGGGAGCTTTCAGTACTTCGACCAGACTGCCAAAATGGTTTAGGAAGGCTCCGTGGAAGGAAGCCGTCTCTGTCAGCTCATCCCTTCTTAATGCGGCTAACTGCAGGTGTCTTTCGCGCTGTTCGAGCATCCTTTCATGGATCCGCATCTCCTCAGCATGATTCTGGGCCATCAGTGATGCAAGGTCTGCAATGTTGCTGCTTTTCAGCTTGCCTATATGAAAGACAGAAGTCATTGTATTTAGATAACACTGGATCAAAACATGTCAGAAAAAATATTATGGAATTAAACTGTTGAAAGCCTGTGGTGGGATGCTTCGTTGCTGTATTTAAGCTCAACTGTCATGTTGTTGCCCCTCAGTAGAGTGGACTATAAGAAACTTCTGTGGTGATGTGGTTAGGCCCCCCTTCATTTCATAAAGGATTAATTGTAAAAAGTATTTTGATTTAATGGGTTATTTTTAAAAGAATTTCTTTGTACTGTGGCCTCATAAATCAGAATGGGTTAATAGTGTTAGCTGACTTGAAGAATTTCAATCAAGCATGTTGATTTGAAGTCGGTATATGTGCTCCTTTTTTTTGTGAAAATACAACAGTATATTTCCACCATCAACACAACTATAACACTGGGCCACTGTGGCTATGAACACCCCTGAATCTAGTATTTTTATAAACGTAGAAAGACATTTTAAATTCCTTATTATGCGTCTATAGAAAATAACAATCACATATAAAAACAACCGGGTGGTAATTTTCAGTTTGTTGTGCCTTACCAGCACTTGGCCGGGAGATGCCGGATAGTGATGGAGCTGGCAGTCCAGTGAGGCGGACCCCAAGGGATTTGAAAACTGTGTATAGAAGGAAAAAACACACAATAAAGCTCACAAACAAAGTGCAACATGTACCGCAAACACAAATCTTTTTAACCAGAATACAATAAGCTTACGTCAGCGTTTTGTTCACGTGAATACTGAAATAAAAGCGCGATTCAGCAGCTTGATGCCAGGTAGCACCAAGGTACAGAGGTAGCTAGCTATTAGTGGGCTAGCCATCACCACAATTGCCCACAATCAAACAACTTTCTTTATTGCTTAAATAAAGTGCGCTTTTGACCGAAAGGCAAGAAGACGGACAATAACAAAACAACACTCACCGTCACCGTTTTCCAATTCCGTGGCCATGTCGAGTCCAAATAATCTGCCATAATATGTATGGGCACATAATCATACCATGTAGGATAACTAAGTAGACGGTTATGCTGTTTCATTCCATCTAGCAACAATGCTCTGCACTGTGTGTTTATATATTTACATATTTATTCCATCTAGCTACAATGCTCAGCACTGGGTGTGTTTATGTTTATATTTATATATATATATATTTATTCCATCTAGCTACAATGCTCCGCACTGTGTTTTTATATATCTACATATTATTCCATCTAGCTACATTGCTCCGCACTGTGTGTGTTTATATACTTGCATATTTATTCCACCTAGCTGCAATGCTCCGTACTGTGGGTGTTTATATATTTACATATTTATTCCATCTAGCTACAATGCTCTGCACTGTGTGTTCATATATTCATATATTTATTCCATCCAGCTACAATGCTCTGCACTGTGTGTCTGTGTGTGTGTGTGTGTGTGTGTATATATATTTTATAGTAATATGTACATATGTATATTAGCTGCTCTTGCTTGCTTGTTTTTTTCTTGCCTTCTGATTGTTGCTCTGAGTGTTGCTATCCCTGTGCTGTTGCAATCCTGGAATTTCCCCGTTGTGGGACTAATAAAGGCTTATCTTATCTTATCTTATCTTATAATAGCAGGCCGGACACTTCCTGGTATATTTTTTCATTGCGAGTGGCCCCACCAACTCGCTCTGGATGTAGTCATCGGCTACGAGGGACAGAAAAGTCTGCACCTCCTCATTTGTTAATGGAATAAACTTGCGCGTGGACATCGTTATATGAGAACACAATTGTGAATCCAGTCACCGCAGTTACTCGCTGAAATTACAAATGGCGGTCGTGTAGCTTCAACAGAAAACAAAACGGACGCGTTTGGTGACGTTACGCCCTGACCAATCAGCGTTTAGCAGTCGATTGACGTCAATTCACACCTCGCTTTTCGCTCGGCTGTACCCTGCCTCTGAACAGGCACGAAAATCATAACGGTTAAACCGTGAGGACTTGGGTGGAAATGGCGAAAAACCGAAACAAGTAAAAAAAAGTAAAGCCAAGGTGATACTGGTGGAAATGGGGCTTTTGTCTCTCCAGCAAGTCCTGGGTCTGCCTCAGGGTCTCCTCCCAGTGGGACGTGCCCAAAACACCTGAAGTGGGAGGCGTCCAGGAGGCAACCTGATCAGATGCCCATACCACCTCAACTGACTCCTTTCAATGTGGAGGAGCAGCGTTTCTACTCTGAGCCTCTCCCAGATGACTGAGTTCCTCACCCTATCTCTGAGGGTGAGTCCAGCAATCCTACGAAGAAAACTGATTTCAGACGCTTGTATCCGCAATCTCATTCTTTCGATCATTACCCAAAGCTCATGACCGTAGGTGAGAGTAGGAACATAGATTGACTGGTAAATCAACAGCTTTGCCTTAGAACTCAGCTCCCTCTTCACCGCAACAGACCGGTACAACGTCCGCATCACTGCAGATGCTGCTCTGATCCGCCTGTCAATCTCTCGCTCCATTCTCCCCTCACTCGTGAATAAGACCCCAAGATACTTAAGCTCCTCCACTTGGGGCAGGAGCCTGTCCCCAACCCGGAGAGGACAATCCACCTTTTTCCGGCTGAGGACCATGGACTCGGACTTGGAGGTGCTGATTCTCATCCCAGCCGCTTCACACTCAATGGCAAACAGTCCCAGCAAGAACTGTAGGTCATTGCTGGATGAAGCCAACAGAACAACATCATCTGCAAACAACAGAGATGAGATCCTGTGGTCACCAAGCATGATACCCTCCGTTCCCTGGCTGCGCCTAGAAATCCTGTCCATAAAAATTATGAATAGGATTGTGACTGTCACGCCTCGCCGCCCATCAGCGGCGCCAGCTGCACGCACACCTGCGCCTCGTCAGCGGCGAGGGATTTAAGCCGCCTCGCCCTGGGCTTCGGCCTGAAGCCGTCTGTCTTCGTTGGCTTCCCTTGCTGCAAGGAATCCCTTTCGTCGAGCAAGAATACACGTAAGAATCACTTACCTTCTCCTTCCAGTCTGCTCCCCTGTGCACAGGTGGATTTCCCGGCGGCGGACTACTTCCTTCTGCCACCGCCTCCTCGCTGCTGCATCGGGCGCTCCAGGCCGCTGTCTACCGGGCTACTCCCTTGCTGTGCCAGTCACCTGCCATAACCAAGTAAGCCTGTGATCATTGTCATATCTCCCGTGTTGGTGTGGTGCCCGTTACCCTTCTCCCTTTGCTTCTCACATAGGGTTGTCCGGCTGTACGGCCTCCTGCCTCCGTGCCTGACGCAGACGCCACCACCAACACATTTACATCTCACATACACACACTCATACACACTTGTTGTTAATAAAGCTATTAAGTCTACCCTGAGCCTGCGTGTGTGTCTCCTGAGCCGTGCATTATGTCAGTGACAAAGGGCAGCCCTGGCGGAGTCCAACTCTCACTGGGAATGAGTCCGATCGAGTGTTGGCAATACGAACCAAACTCTCACAACGGTCGTACAGAGACCGAATAGCTCATAACAACAAGCCCAATACCCCATATTCCTGAAGCACTCCCCACAAAAAACTACGAGGGACGTGGTCAAATGCCTTCTCCAAGTCCACAAAACACATGTAAACTGGTTGGGCAAACTCCAACGAACCCTTGAGGATTCTCGAGAGGGTAAAGAGCTGGTCCGATGTGTCATGGCCAGCACGAAAACCACATTGGTCCTCCTGAATCCGAGGTTTGACCAATGGCCATATTCTCCTCTCCAGTACCTTGGCATAGACCTTCCCAGGGAGGCTGGTGAATGTGATCCCTCTAAAGTTGGAGCACACCCTCCGGTCCCCTTTTTTGAAGAGAGGAACCACCACCCTGGTTTGCCATGCCAAAGGCACTGCCCCCCGCCCTCCATGCAATGTTGCAGAGACATGTCAACCATGACAGCCCTACAACATCCAGGGCCTTGAGGTACTCAGGGCAATTCTCGTCCACCCCTGGGGCCCGGCCACCAAAGAGATTTTTAATCACCTTTGCGACCTCAGCCCCTGTGATAGGTGAGTCGTCCCCCTCGTCTGACATAATGTCGGACCCAGGGAACATGCACACACAGGCTCAAGTTCAATACAATAATCTTTATTGAGTTACCAGCAGGTGCGTGGGTGCGTGTATGCGGTATGTGAGTGTTATGTGGGTGAACGAGCTGCAGCCGGGGGTGAAACAGAGCGCCGTACAGCCTGGCAACCCTAGAGACAGAACCAAACACAGGTGTTAGATTCAGCTGTGTTATGATGGATGGAGAATTAACAGGGCTTACTTGCAGATGTCCTGGAGTTGGCGTCGGCTTGGGCTTTGGGCCAGGAAGACAGCGTCTGCTGAGCGCACCCGGTGAAGCGCTGTGGTGCGCGGCGTGGTGAGAGGAGCGATTCTGCCGCCGCGAGGGAGAGAACCGCCGCCTAAGGGATCCACCTGTGCACAGGGGAGAGCCTGGGAGAAGAGGTAAGGTTGGAAATGTTGAGCTTACGTGCCAACAGAGAGTCCAACGATGATGCGCAGGGCTGAGAGGAATCAGGGCATGCGCAGGACGAAGAGCGTAGCATAGCAGACGGCTCCGTGCCAAAGCTCTAGGCAGAGCGGGCTATATAGCCCGGGGATGATTACTCCCAGGTGTGCGCGCAGCTGAGGCAGATGACTGCCCAGAGTTAGTTGTAACATCGTCCACAAGCCCTGCTTCCTCTGTGGAAGGCGTATCAGTGGGATTGAGGAGATCCTCAAAGTATTCCTTCCACCGCCCGATGATATCCCCAGTTGAAGTCAACAGCACCCCATCCACACCATACACAGTGTGGACAGGAAGCTGCTTCCACCTCCTGAGCCACCGGACAGTTTGTCAGAATCTCTTCGAGGCTGACCGAAAGTCTTGTTCCATGGCCTCACCGAACTCCTCCCATACCCGAGTTTTTTGCTTCAGCAACCACCCGAGCTGCACTCCGCTTGGCCTGCCGGTACACCTCAGCTGCTTTGGAAGTCCCACAAGCCAACCAAGCCTGATAGGACTCCTTCTTCAGCTTAATGGCCCCCCTCACCATTGGTGTCCACCACTTGGTTCGGGGGTTGCCACCATGAGATGCCCCGATGACCATGCTTCAACAACAGAGGTGGAGAACATGGCCCATTCCGACTCCATGTCTCCAGACTCCCTCGGAATGTGGTTAAGTTCTTCTGGAGGTGGGAGTTGAAGACCTCCCGGACAGGGGCCTCAGCCAGACATTCCCAGCACACCCTCACTATATGTTTGGGTCTACCAGGACTGAATGGCATCCTCCCCTTCCATCAGATCCAACTCACCACCAGGTGGTGATCAGTTGACAGCTATGCCCCTCTCTTTACGTGAGTGTCCAAGACATACGGTTGCAGGTCTGATGACACGATAACAAAATCGATCATCGACCTGCGACCTAGGATGTCCTGGTGCCAGGTGCACATATGGACACCCTTATGCTTGAACATGGTGTTCATTATGGACAAACTGTGGTTAGCACAGAAGTCCAATAACTGAACACCACTCGGGTTCAGATTGGGCAGGCGGTTCCTCCCAATCACCCCCTTCTAGGTTTCACTGTTGTTGCCCACGTGCGCATTGAAGTCCCCCAGTAAGACAATGAAGTCTCCAAGAGGAGCACCCTCCAGCACCCCAGTCAGAGACTCCAAAAAGGGTGGGTACTCTGAAACATCATTTGGTGCATAGGCACAAATGATGGTCAGGACCCGTTTCCCAACCCGAAGGCGCAGGGAAGCAACCCTTTTGTCCACCGGGGAAAACACCAATATAGAGGCAGCAATGTGGGGGGATACAAGAATACCCACCCCTGCTTGTCGCCTCTCACCCGGGGCAACTCCAGAGAAGACCAAGCTCCAGCCCCTCTCCAGGAGACTGGTTCCAGAACCGGAGCTGTGTGTTGAGGTGAGGCCGACTATATCAAGCCGGTATCTCTCACCCTCATGTACCAGCTCAGGCTCCTTCCCCACCAGAGAGGTAACATTCCACATACCAAAAGCCAGTTTAGAAAGCTTAGGATCAGTCCACCAAGGTCTCCGCCTTTGACCGCCACCTGATCCACATAGCACCGGACCCCCATGATCCCCCCTGCAGGTGGTTTTATTTATTTAGCGAATGCAAAGTCCTTAAGCCAAGCAGTTGCCTCCTGGTTTGCTGTATGGAGGGTGTGTAATCCTCCTTCCAGTCTTTGGAGCGGGCAAGCCTCTATGATGTGTTCCATTGTTTGCTCCTCTCCACATGCGCACAGTGGGCTAGGGCTACTGCCCCATCTGTAAAGGCTGGCCAAGCAGGGGCCATGTCCAGTCCTGAAGCGATTGAGTGTAGACCACTGTCTCCTTGGGAGGTTGGTGCCCGGGACCTGTTGGTTGGGGTTTATCACCAGCTGTTTGTTTGGGACCTCCTTGGTCTCCCATTCCTCTTGCCAAGCTGTCTGGATGGTAAAGTCAGCTGGGGGAGGGTTTTTCCAAATCGGCCGTCTGGATGAAAGTCGGGCAGTGGGTGGAGTGTAGATATCTGCATGGATTGGTAAGTGAGGAGAATCTTTAACTTTTTGGAGCATCCTTTGAGTTAATGCTGCTCGCCGGATGTGTGGAGGGGCTATGTTTGACAGTACAGAGAGCCAGGGGAGTGGTGTTGAGCGGATTGTTCCAGTTATAGTTCTCATGGTTGTGTTGAGCTGGGTGTCTACATGGTGTGTGTAAGATGACCTGGACCAGACAGGGGCACAATATTCTGCTACAGAGTATGAAAGGGCCAGTGCTGAGGTGCGCAGGGTGGAGACTGCCGCCCCCCATTTTGCACCAGCGAGCTTGCAGAGCAGGTTGTTTCGTACCTTCACCTTAGCAGCCGTCCCCTTTAGATGTTCCTTGAAGGATAAGGTCCTATCAAGGGTCACTCCAAGATAAGTTGGATTTGGGGCATGCTTAAGCTTGAGTCCGCTCAGGTGGATGTTTAGTTCTCTGGCAGCTTTTGCATTGTGGAGATGGAATACACTGGAGACGGTTTTTGCTGGGCTTGGTTTTAGGCGCCAGATTTTGCAGAACTGGTCCAGTTTGGCAAGATCTTCCGTGAGCACCCGTTCCAGTGGTTCAAAGTCTGGTGCTTGGAATGCCAAACAGATGTCGTCTGCATAGGTGAATTTGTGGGATTTTGTAGTAGGCAGGTCGTTTATGTAGAGGTTGAACAGAGTTGGAGCTAGAACTGAGCCTTGTGGGAGTCCGTTTTTCTGCATTCTCCATGCACTTGTCTTCTGACTGAGGTGGACTCTGAACCTTCGGTTGGTCAGCAGGGTTTTTATAATTTCTGTTGCCCAAGCAGGGATCGCCTTTATAAGTTTCAGGAGGAGGCCTTTGTGCCAGACCGAATCATAGGCGGCTGTAAGGTCGAGAAACACAGCCCCTGTCTTCAGTCTGCTCTCGAAGCCATTTTCGATGAAGGTGGTTAGAGCCAGTACTTGTTCTCCTGTACTGCGGTCCTTGCGGAAACCTGCTTGATCCACACTTAGAATATCCTCTACCTCTGGGGAAATGCGTTGCAGAATTAGGCGCTCCATGATTTTGTAAGGAACGCTGAGTAGGGAGATTGGGCGGTAGCTTGCTGGTAATTTGTGGTCTTTGCCAGGTTTTGGGATGGCAATGACCTTTGCTGTCCGCCATTTCTTTGGGATCGAGTTTGTTTGTGTGATCCTTGTGTAGAATTGTGTCAACCAGGTTAGGGCTCGGGGGCCAAGATTTTTCATGAATTCTGGGAAGATGTTATCGTATCCTGCTGCCTTTCCACATTTCAGGCTCTGTAGGACTTTCTCCAGTTCAGCAGCCTCGAAGGGTTCAGGGTTCGTTTCCTCTACAGGCATTTTTTGGTGGTTTTTTTTAGCTCAGTTGTAACTGCTCTTTTGGTGTCTTTGTCTTGGGGTGCTTTGGCGATAGTCAGTAGGTGGGATGCAACTTGGTTGGGTGTGACGGATGCTCGGCTTTGGCTAGGGGGCTTCTGTGCAGCTCCTAGGCGACGGATGAGGCTCCAACATTTCCTGCTAGAGTGGGTAAAGCTCCGGTCAGCAACTGTCTCCTCCCATTTCTTTCGCCGAGCTGTATTTAGCGATTCAGTGAGATGGTCTGCTATCTCTGGGTCCCCTGATGTTTGATAGGATTGTAGGAGGGCAGCACTTTCTCCGTCCAAACATGGGACATAGAGGGGTCGGTAGCCTCGTGGGATTGCAGTATGGGCAGCCTTGAAGATTGCGCTGCAGAAGCGGTTGTATGCTTCATCTACAGTGATGCAGGTGGTGAGCCCACTGGAGAGCGAACCCATGTAACTCCTTCAGGCTGAGCCCGGCCGGGTTCCATGGGCGGAAACCCGGCCACCAGACACTAGCCATCGAGCCCCTCCCCCAGGCCTGGCTTCAGGGTGGGGCCCCGGTAACCCCATACCAGGTGGGGTACACTGAATCCTTGTTCTAGTATTTATCAAATTGTGTATTTATCACATTTACACCAAATGTGAAGCAAATTTTGTGCAAGGTGCAAATCCTTGCAAATCATGTTAACTCAATGTAAACATGCAATTACACACGAATTCATGCCTTTGCATCCTAGGGAGGTCGTCCCAATAGCTAATCAGCCTTGAGATTCTGCCATCACCAGAGTAAAAGTATCAACTCTAGAGAATAAACTAGTTTGAAAATGAGACTGTCACTCATCTGCAGACAGATGGACCGGAAGCTCTGGAGCAGTTTATCCCCCCACGTACTTCTGCTATGAGCTAACGAGGACTACCAGGCTAGCAATGTAAACAACCATCATCCAGGTGCAGTTTCTGGAGGAGGCAGTGACATTTTCCCAGCTGTGTGCCTCACTGGATAACATTGTAAAAATAAACATGACAACATTTTGGGGATTTCTACAGCAGATAGAAAGCAGCTGCAGAAGTTATGAAGGCAACCCCACCCCTCTACAACTCGCTTAGATTCAAATTCCCGTTTATTTGCCTGCTTACATTGAATTAATATGTAATTGCGCTGTGTGAAAAATTTGCACTTTTGTGTTTGGTCTGAATGCATCTTTAAAGTGATTCTGACCGTTTTGTGTTTTTTTTTTATTTGTTTGTTTTCTGTTTTTTTGAATGAGACCAACCCCATGAATATACTGCAAAGGGTTGAAAAACAGCCTTGGATTTATTTTAGGTATGCAGGTTTGGGTTTTTTTGGGGGGGGGGGTTTCAGTAAATTATCTGGATTGCTAAGGGGACACTCTGAACTTAACCTGGTCCCAACAAGGTTATAAAATCAGCATCAGTTGCCATGGTGATCTAGCCTAGGAGAAACAGAGCCAGCATGGTACTACTGAAAACTGTGACTGAAGCCTCAATTTACCTCACTAAATCCACTAATCTTGTTCAAAGGAAAACCCCTGTTCAGCTTTTATGGTCCAGCTGATTATTGTTATTGGTAGATCTTAAGCTAATGGGAATTGGGCTCACTGAAACTGGACATACACTGTGTTTTAGTAATATAGGGAAGACCTATATGGGCTTCTGCTACAGTGTGTAAATATAGATATCTCTCAGTGAAGAGATATTTTAATATTTGTACGGTAATCATATGACCCAAGAAAACAGTCTAGAAAGTTAACACCCGCAAACATTGTTTTACCAAATAAGATCTTTAAGATTCTTTAAAACACCCAAAATTGTAATTATTAAATGACTGTATAACTACTCCACTGTACAAGTCATGTTATACCATTATATTGTCCCACATCTCACCAGCACAATAAAATCAATCATGTTATTTGGGTTGCTTGCCACTTGTCATTCTTTCACTTTCATTTACTCACTGCACTGTTTATTCTTTTTCTTCCCCCTCCCCCACAACCACCAGGTATTGTCACTGGACCATCACCGACTGGCTCGGCTCAAATGAATTCTGAAATTGCTTTGTTTCCCCTTCCTTGCGCACACATGTCACAGATGTTGTTTGGCTGAGTATGGCGGCGTGCTAAAATCAAGCATGTCGCGCTATTAGCAATTGAGCTGACTGCGCGTGCTTCTGTCGGGCCTTTCGTCCATTATTCATTTTTTGTCGGAGGGCACGCGGTAATGCAGACTGAGAAATAAGCGTTATGTGCAGGGCGCATCTGTCCTCAGCTGAAACACGGCCAGGTGTAAGTACTGTGAGTCATCGTCAGCATGTGTTATTGGATTTCATGAGAAAAAAAAAAAAGAAAAAACTTATTTAGGCCTATAATAAACTAGCTCTATTCATTTTGTGTGAATTTGAGGGGGAATAAGAAATTTAAAAAAAAAAAAACAACAGCACAGGGAATGTTAATTGGACTACAGTAACCAATCAAACTGTTACATTAATTAATTCTTCTCTTCAGCTAATTTAGATGAAATTCATGCCAGCCTGATCATGTAGCTCGCAGCAGAGCCGTGGGAGTGTTGTCTGTTGTCTCTCCTTTCCTCAACTTGCTTTGAGGTCAACTTCAGATTAACTAACGTGATGTATCCCTGCTGCCACCATGCATTACCTCTCACATTGTTCTCCGGGTCGCCTCACAAGGCAGGCATTGCTTTCGATTACGCCCTTAACTTTTCTTTTTAATTAAATGTACAGGCAGATTAATTACAGCACAAGTTAAATGATGAAAAAATTAGAGGTGTCCTGAAACGTTGTGTTTGGTGTGAATTTGCCAGGTCCTCTCCGGCCCCTCCAGCCCTTTAAGCTGTCACACCCGCTGTTCAATAAGCAATCTGGTAGGGAGGTGTATAAACGACTGGAGTTGCACGGGGCAGTTTGTTTCTGTTTGCCAGACAGGTTCGATTCTCTGAGAGACACGGCCCACAAAACCAGACACCCAGGGCTGGAGGCTGGGTAAAAACTAATTATGGTGGTGTTAAAAGGCAGGTTCAATGAGGCACAGAAAAGACAGCCGGATGCTCAGCACCTCTTGACTCAGATTCGACCAGCAGCAGAAGTTGTTGGAACTTATACTTTGATTTAAAAACCCCTTACTTTCAAATGGATTGTATGCCATCCTGATACTGAAAAGTCCTTTTAATATTCACAAACTGAGGCAATTTTGCTGAAAAGGGACTGTGGTGAGAGGAGTGGGAGAAAAAATGCTAGCCCAGTGTCTATCAGGACAATATTTGCATTTTTACAAAGCTCCTACTTGTCACCTTTACTCACAAGGGAAATTCTCACTCGCAAGATGCTGCAGTTTAGTCAGGGTTGCTGGAATGAATATTTACAAGCACTACTTCGATTCAGTTTCACACTAGGATTACAATATTGAGATCAGTGGCTCATTTTCAACTTTACAGTTGTTCTTTCGGGAGATAATTTGACAAAGCCAAAATTTTTCTCATTTTTGAATCCTCAGCTAAAACATACAAAACTAGAAAAGCACTCGGAGAGCGCAGACCTCTGCCAAGTACCTCAGTTCCCCCTAATATTGGGATTTTCCCCAAATATAATAGTCCAACATTTATTTTATTTATATTTTCAGATTCCTTGACCATCAAAACATACCTTTAGCAACTGGATTCACACTGATATCTTTATTAGTTCAGTAGTTATTGACAAAAATCACTTTATCGGTAATGGTGGTTTTCTTCTGGATATAGCTCCATAGCTTTTGAAGATACAACAAATCCATTCGCACACTACTGATTCCTCAGTGTCTTGGTTATATTTTGGTGTTTGTTGTATGTTTATATTGTGGAAATGTGAAAATGACGAGGCAGAGTTTATCTCACGAGTCAGGTTTATTCACATCTTCCAACATCAGCAAAGCAGAAAGAGAGAAAAACACAGAAGCATACGTCTTTTATATACCAGGACTCTCCCAGTTCACAGTCACATTGCATTTCAATCACAAGTAACAATGCATCTACTCTTTGATCCTATAACCCCCTCTTCATAGTCTTCGGCCACCCGGAAATCCCCCAAGGCCGTCTCTTGCATACCAAAGGCTAAACTTTCACATCCTCCTGTTATCTCCAAGGAGACTCAGTTCTTTGTTCTAATCTGAGATGTGAGGTCTAAAGCGATACATATGTGTCCCACATGACCCCCCCCCCCAAACATCTAAGATGGAACAACAGAATAACAGTCTGCATGTCATGATAAAATCATTACACATCAACCCACGTGCTGCTTGGGCCTCAGCCTCCTCCTGTATCTGCTGTAAGCGGGCTTCACCACTTCTGCGGCGCCATCATGCTGAGGGGCTGCTGTCTGGGGGTGAAAACTGTTTGTCAGTCCCTGTGGGTGTTCTGGGGAATTTCCCCGAGGGGGTCTGCCGCGCCGAGGAGCCCTGGCCAACAGCACATCCTCGTCCACCACCACAAAGGCGGGTTTGAGCCTGTTAATGCCAATCTTTTCCTTCCTGCCCCCCAAATCTAGCAAAAAATGCTTGTCCCCTGTTTCCAACACTCTAAATGGTCCATCATACGGTGGCCGCAGTGGTGGGCGATGAGCATCGTGTCTGACAAAAACAAACTCCGCGTTTTTCAAAGTCTTAGGTACAAAAACGCGCGGAAAACTGTGGTGAACGGGGCCAGGTAGCGTTCCCGATTCCGTGCCACGCTGCAACAGCTGAGATGGGGAGCTATTTGGCGCAGGATTATCTGGTAGAAACTCCCCGGGCAGCCGAAGTGGCTGCGCAAAAACTAGGTCACCCGGGGAGGCTTCTAAGTCCTCTTTAGGTGCAGAACGCAACCCCACTAAAACCCACGGTAGCTTGTCTACCCAATTTGCATCCATCAGTGACGCCCTGAGGGCCACTTTCAATGACCTATGAAAACGCTCGCATAACCCATTAGCCTGCAGATTGTACGCAGTTGTGCGGTGAATTGTGACACCCAGGCTGCGGGCCATTGTTGACCAAAGTTCGGAAACAAATTGAGGACCTCTGTCAGACGTAATGTCCGACAGGACTCCAAAACGCGCCACCCACGCAGTTAAAAATGCGCGCGCCACCTCTTCGGCTGTGGTTGACGCCAGTGGAACCACTTCTGGCCAGCGCGTGGTGCGGTCCACCATTGTCAGAAGGTGTGCGCACCCCTGTGATGGCGGGAGGGGGCCTACGAGGTCCACGTGAACATGATCGAACCTCTTAGTCAGGATGTGAAACGGCTCCAAGGGAGCTCTCGTGTTTTTGTGTACCTTGGCTCGTTGACACGCCATGCAGGCTGCCGCCCACTCCTTAACTTGTTTGCGCAGGCTCGGCCATACAAATTTCTCTCCTACCATTTTGACCGACGCGCACACTCCTGGGTGAGCCAGAGAATGAATCGAGTCAAAAACGTGGCGGCGCCACGTGGCCGGTACCACAGGACACGGTCGTCCAGTAGAGACGTCGCAGATTGGGGGGGGGGATACCGTCTTGCAGCACCCTGTTCTCCAGCCTTAACCCTGTTGGTCCAGACTGGAGCACGCGCACTTCCGCGTCGCTAGCCTGATCCGCGGCCATGGCTGCATAATCTATCCCTACGCAGACTGGGGCCGCGCGAGAGGCAGTCTGTCACTACATTAAGTTTACCCGCCACATGCTGAATATCGGTAGTAAACTCTGAGATCGCGGCCAGCTGTCTCTGATGCCGGCCTGACCATGGTTCTGAAACCTTGGCCATCGCGAAAGTCAGCGGCTTGTGGTCAACGAACGTGGTGAAACGGCGTCCTTCCAGCCAGAACTGGAAGTGGCGAATGGCCAAATGGAGAGCTAATAACTCCCTGTCAAACGCGCTGTATTTACGTTCACTATCGCGCAAAGTCCTGCTAAAAAAGGCGAGCGGCTGCCAAGCCCCGGCTACATGCTGCTCCACGACCGCCCCTATAGCCACATCTGACGCGTCAGTAGTGAGCGCTATGCGGGCCGTTGGGTCTGGATGCGCCAACAACGCAGCATTGGCCAGGGCTGCCTTGACTTCCGAGAACACTCGCTCCCGCTCCGGGGGACCATTCGATTTTATTCGCGGGTTTTTGTTTTTTGAGCGCGGCGTACAGTGGTTGCATGAGCTGCGCTGCGCGGGGGAGGAAACGATTATAAAAATTCATCATTCCCAAAAACTCCTGTAACGCCCTGACCGTTTGTGGCTGGGGAAAATTTGTTACCGCGCGCACTTTGTCAGGTAGCGGAACCGCTCCTTCTGGAGAGACGCAATGCCCCAAAAAATCAATCTGTGCCACCCCGAACTGACACTTCGCTGGGTTGATTATTAAACCGTGCTCTCCCAACCTCTGGAAAACTGCCGTGAGGCGGTTTTCGTGTTCGTCTTCGGACGCACTGGCTACTAAGATGTCGTCCAGGTAGACGAATACGAAAGGGAGATCACACAGCACTGCGTCCATCATGCGTTGGAACGTCTGCGCTGCGCCTTTAAGCCCAAACGGCATGCGCAAAAACTCGAATAGACCAAATGGAGTTATTACCGCTGTTTTGGGTATGTCCTCAGCGCGCACTGGGACTTGGTGGTAACCGCGGACCAAGTCTATCTTAGAAAAAACGCGCGCTCCCGCCAAATGAACGGAAAAATCTTGGATATGGGGGATTGGGTAGCGGTCGTGCGCTGTGGCGTTGTTCAACCTGCGGAAATCTCCGCAAGGTCGCCACGAGCCATCAGCTTTCAGGACCATGTGAAGCGGGGAAGCCCACGGGGTGTTAGAACGCCTGATGATGCCCAACCTTTCCAGGTTGGTGAACTCCTCGCGCACTATGGTCAGTTTAGCTGCATCCAAGCGCCGAGCTTTTGCAAAAACGGGCGGACCGGTGGTAGTAATAAAATGTTCCACCCCGTGTTTAGCGACGGCTGCTGAAAATCTGGGAACCGTGAGTGCTGGGAACTGAGTGAGCAGTGTGTGGAACTTACCGCTTGCAGCTGTGACGTTGGCTTGTGCTGTTGGCGGGGCCACTCATGCTGTACAGGGAATAGAATCGAAAGAAAGTGCATTAACCAGGCGCCTGTTAGCGAGATCAACCAACAAACCATGTGAGCACAGAAAATCAGCCCCCAACATATTGAAATTCACTGCTGCTATGACAAAAGTCCACTCGAATGTACGGCCGTGTAAAGACAGAAGCAGAGTCCTCTCACCAAAGGTCTTAATCTCCGAGCCGTTTGCTGCTGCCACCCTGGGACCTCTGGAAACTACCAGCCGGTCAGCGGAGGAAGGTGTGATGAAACTCAACTGGTAGCCTGTGTCCATGAGGAAATGCCTCCCCGAGCGTGCATCCTTCAAGTAGAGCAGCTTGTTCTCCTCCCCGAGGGTTGCAGCTGCTACTGACCCCCGGTCTTGGCGTTTCCCAAGCGCTTGAATTGGCACGGTGGTATACATTTGCGTGCCTTCTCTGCAAAGCGGCGATGGTAGAAACAGAGGGTGTCTCCTCCGCGATCCTTGGCCCCCGCCGCCGCCGTCGTCGGTGATTCTGCTACCGCTGTCTCTGACCCCCCACCGTCTCCGGCCGCCGCGCCGAACTCCGTCGCTGCTGCGGTGGCTGCGCGCTGTTTGCTGGCGTTGAGAATCCGATGTGCCTCCTGGGCCAGCGCACGGAAGTCCCGCTGGGCCAACAACGGCGAACTGGCCAGGGTCGCTCTCGTGGCCGACGGTAGGGTCCTGAGGAAAATGTGGGTGAAGATGAAGTCGTCGTCGTCTGAGCCCCTCAACCTCAGCATGTTCTCCATTAGGTCAATGGGCGTGCCATCTCCCAAGGCGTTCAGAGCCAGGAGCCTCTCCACTCTCTCCTCGACTGAGAGAGTGAAGCGCTGGATAAGCGCAGCCTTCAACCCGCCGTATTTGTCGTTGGCCGGTGGCCGCTCCAATAGGCTCTCCACATGCCGAGCCGTGCGGTTGTCGAGCTTTGCAATCACATGGTAGAACTTCGTGTCATCTACCGTTATCCCCCGGAGGGCGAACTGTGCTTCGACCAAGTGGAACCAGGAGCGCGGGTTGTCCTGCCAAAAGTCCGGTAGCTGGACCGTAGCGGCATACATTTGGCTGGGAGCTCCTGACTCGGCTGGCCCGGGTGAATTTCTTTCGTCCATGATACGTCTTAGGGTCACCAGTGTGGAAATGTGAAAATGACGAGGCAGAGTTTATCTCACGAGTCAGGTTTATTCACATCTTCCAACATCTGCAAAGAAGAAAGAGAGAAAAACACAGAAGCATACGTCCTTTATATACAAGGACTCTGCCAGTTCACAGTCACATTGCATTTCAATCACAAGTAACAATGCATCTACTCTTTGATCCTATAACCCCCTCTTCATAGTCTTCGGCCACCCGGAAATCCCCCAAGGCCGTCTCTTGCATACCAAAGGCTAAACTTTCACATCCTCCTGTTATCTCCAAGGAGACTCAGTTCTTTGTTCTAATCTGAGATGTGAGGTCTAAAGTGATACATATGTGTCCCACAATATCTTAATTTGTTACCTTACAGTGATGAAAATTCCAAAGATATCCTATTATTTCCTGTTCTGGATCACAGTATCCGGATTTTTTGCAGGATCCGGATCAGTCTTTGATATTTCCTAGAACCTATTGGGATCTTATCCTGTATTTTTTTGGCAAGCGTCCTGACCATTTATTGTGGAGTTATATACACATATGCTAAAAATGGCCCTATCTCGCAATGATAAAGAATCCTTTAAAAAATTCCTGGATCCAGACGGTGATCCGGATCAGTCCCAGAATCAAATCATTTCTTCCTTGTCCCATTTTGGACTTGTCCTGAAAATTTCGTCAAGATCCATTCATAACTTTTTGAGTTATGTTGGTAACAGACAAACAAACAGACAAACAAACCCCGGTAAAATCAACCTCCTTGGCAGAGGTAATGAAAAATGGTGTAAAATACAAGTCACCTGGATATATATATATATATATATATATATATATATATACACACACACACACACACATACTGTATATATATATATATATATATATATATATATATATATATATATATATATATATATATATATATATATATATATATACAGTATATACGTATATATACATACTGTATTTTTTTAAGCAATATTACACAAGAGTGAGTACAATATCATGAATATAGGGCATTACAGTATCACACCCAGAGTTAGTACATTCACGATACTGTAACAGAGTGTAATATTGCTTTTATATAACAGTTCCAGTGTAATAGGCCACAGTATACCCCTAGTCCAGACTATACCCGGGGTTAAAGCGGGCTAGGTTAGATTTTACCCCGGGTATACTATGGCCGAGGCCAAATCATACTCCTAGGTCAATTTATACCCTTCCTAGGATTACACAAAAACTACTGGATGGATTTTTGTGAAAACTTCACCAGAGGTAGCCCTTGGGCCAAGGATGAACCCATTAAATTTTGGTGATGATCTGAGAGTGCATACCTCCACCAAGGACCTTGTTTGTATTTGTGCAGCAGGATTACACAAAACTACTGGATGGATTTGGATGAAATTTTCACCAGAGGTGGTCCTTGGCCTAGAGAGGAACCCATTCCATTTTGGTGATGATCCGAGAATGCATACCTCCGCCAAGGCTCTTATCTTTTGACAGTGTGTTAGCAAGAATACTCCAAAACTACTGGATGCATTTGGATGAAATTTTTGCCAGAGGTGGTCCTTGGCCTAGTGCAGATTCAAAATTCTTTCTCAGATTTGAAATTGTGTTGATAGGGCAAGTAAAACCAAATTTATGATAAACAATGTCCATCATGTTTTTCCGACTATTTTTGTCATGTTCTGTGTACATCTGAAGCAGTAAAAAAAACGGTAAAAACAGAAAGTGAAATGGAAAGTAAAACCGAAAGTACGGATTCTAAACACTGTTTGTTTGACGTTGATAGACGATACTGTATAAACACTGAGATATGGTTTTAATATTGTAGCACTGCCACATAAAGTGCTTCATAAAGTTTATGAATAAAATTATAAAAATAGGCCTAATTATCATAACTAAAGCATAATTGTACTCAAGGGAACAGCAGTTAAGCTGAGCTGGTGGCATCCAGCCAAGGGTTTGAACTCACAACCTATGGCTCTAGAGTCCAACACTCTACCTGTGTCATGGTCGGCCCACTTGGCAAGCCAAGTAGGAATGCTTTTATTGACTCTGCTATATAATCTAGAAAACTTCATTTGTTGTTTGTGGCCCTATAGCTGTCATGGTCTGAGCACCGATCTCATCCGCGCTCGGGTCATGCAGTATTTTCCTCCCATTCTGTATTAAGTCCTGGTGGGCCCTCTGAGCTCTTATTTTGACAGCGTCTCTGCGGGGCTTCCGGCTGTCAGAGCCAAGCAGCACAGCTGGTGCTGATTCAGCGGATGACACCCTCATCAGCTGATTAATTATCCTGCCCAATTTAAGGGAGCAGCTCCTGTCACTCGGGGCTGCGACCTCGCATTTTCCAGACTGGTTTCACTACGTCCAAAGCCGGCTCCTTTCAGCGTCCTTGTCACATGTAAGTGTTGTATCCTTGTCTCCCGTCAGTCTCCCTAGTTCTCAGTATATCATAGTGTGTCTTTAGACTTAGACTTAGACTTAGACTTAACTTTATTAATCCCTTTGGGATGACTCCCTCTGGGAAATTTAAAATTTCCAGCAGCACATGAAAGGAGCATACAGATCAGAAAAGCCAAAAAAGAAAAAAATAAACACTTAACAAGGCTAAATATGGCTTGTACATGTATGGTTAAGTTAAGGTTATTGCACTATGAATGCTCTACTGTCCTCTGTACTCTATGTCTCCCCGCCCCCCCCAAGTGAGGAGTTACAGAGTGTGATGGCATGGTGGACAAAAGAGTTCTTCAGCCTGTTGGTCCAACACTTGGGAAGGAGCAGTCTTTCACTGAACAAGCTCCTCTGGTCACTGATGACGGTGTGCAGAGGGTGGCTGACGTTGTCCATTATATCCAACAGCAGTTGAAAGCCCTTATATTTGGATACAGAGGATGGTGAGTGATGTGATATGATGTGATATTATGCATCTTTTACGTTATTTATGCCAGCAGTGGAAAGTTCACTTTGAACAGACCACAACAACATTGTTTTTTAGGTATAAACAAAGAGCTAGCTAGATAGCCGTCAATGCTAACTCTGTGCTCCGTGCTGTCCTTTCTTGTGTTGACAATATCTGATGAAATAAGCTAGTTGTAATCCTGGTTAAAAAGGTGTTTTTTTACATGTTGCACTTGCGTGCTGTGCATGTACTTAAGTTGTGTGCATTTTTGTTGTAGAGTCTGACCAGCATCTTTATGAGTGGTAAGTGGCGCATCCCGTTAATTATACTCAAATCCTTTGCTTTTTAAGTTAAAGTATAGGTAAAGTGCCAGAATTAAAGTAGCACAATTTCCACTTAATATGAAAGGAACTGAACTGAGATTTATTTGATTGTGTGAATATTAATTACAGAATAATTGAAAATGAATGGCACATCCAATAGTAGCCACAGTAAAATAAACCGCTTGTTTTATTTATTTTTTATATCAGATCACTTGTGTGATCCTTTGAACAACTGCCATTCCCCAAAGTGCAAGATACACTATTATGAATATAACTCAGTCACCATTATATGTGTAGTTTATAGTCTATCGTCAATAAACTCATGCAGTAACAGGACACATGACAAATATTTGAGACCCATTGTGGTGCTTCCTTTTATATTTTAGCAATACAAGTACAAAACACCACCCACACTTGAAGGAAGCCAGGGCGGCACAGCAGTGACAGAGCGGTGGCTAAACTTTTATTGATAAAAATTACATATTTTGACTGAGCGACTCCATACTCGGGGATGCACACCCTCAGTTAAAGTACTAGATTCCATTCAACTGAAGGTATCAACTCATTCTTATTGCTGAGGCCACAGTAAAAACTAATGATTTTAAACATAACCCAGCCCTTTTAAAATCTACTTTGCTGATGCGCAACCACATGGAAATTGTGGTTAAATACAACAACAAAGTACTTTTTTGTCACATTCCACCACTGGCTTTTAGTAACAGGTTTATTTCTCAAATATGTTTTAAACTTAATTTAGTTGTCCACCACCCATTTCTGTCTTTAGTCTAGGCAAGAGGAAAACGATCCACCCCAAACCGGACCTTGCGTCGTGACAGGTGACCGGTGTGTGTGACAGTCCCCCACAAGTCTCTTTTAACATGTACACATGTAAAACAAAACTATGACTAATTTTGCTGAAACTTGTAATAAACCAGTGACCGCTGGCATCATGATTGTTTTGTCTGTTATTACCAATTTTTTCCAGATCTTTCCCCAAACAAGCGTTGGAAGACTATGCCATTGGAGTATGTTATGATGTCTAATAATTACTTAGACATACTTTAGAAGTCAATAGGTCAAGCTCAAGGTTTACAGTCATATGAAATAATTAGGACATTAAATAGTCATTAAATAGTCATTAATAGTCATTAAAAAGTCAGATCTGTATTAAGAAATGTTCATATCTATGTTTAACCCTGGTTATGTTTTTATTTGTATAAAATATTTACTTTAGCCATTTTAGGTGGGAATGAATGTGGGGGTGTCCTAAAAAGGCTGGGGGGGGGGGGGGTGGCCTATTTTTTTCCTCACCGTTTGCAATTACATTTTACAGAAAATTTGGAAAATGTCTTCATTTTTGAAACAAATACACATAATAGAGTAGGAAAAAAAATAACAAATATATATATATATATAACAAGGCACATGCTGACATAATTAGATGGGTAAGACTTTTAGATTAGAAAAGTAAGATATAAAACATTGCCATTTCTGGTAAAACCTTTCTGTGCATCCTCTTATAGTGTATTTAATTTTCTCAAGTTTTAGAAAAAACATCATGTCCTTGAGCCATAGGGAAATTGAGGGATATCTGACAGATTTCCAATGCAGCAGTAAAGTACGCCTTGCTATTAAGGATGTAAAGGCCACAATATCCCTTTGTACCGAATTCAAAACTACAGGGGAATCAGGAATCCCAAATATGGCAATAAATGGAGAAGGCAGCAGAGTCACTTGAAGAACCCTGGAGATAATTGTAAAGTAACTAGACCAAAAACTGTATAATTCCGGACAAAGAAAAAACATATGGCCAAGGTGGCAGGGAGATCCCTTACATTTATCACAGCTACCATCAACTTCTGGGTAAATCTCAGAGAGTCTCAGTTTTGAGTAGTGGACTCTATATATTACCTTAAACTGAATCAAGCTAAGACGAGCACATGAGGAAGACGTTCTAATTCTGTTAATGGCATCCTCCCAAAGCTCATCAGTCATCTGTATACCCAATTCTTTCTCCCACAAATTTTTTATTTTGACACTTGATTCATCGTTTAATGTTAAAGTGGAATTATAAAGCTTGGATATCAACCCTTTGTGTTGTGGACCATGTGAAACTATACTTTCCCAGGGCTGCTCAGGAGGGATAGAAGGAAAGTTAGAGAAACACTTAGAAACAAAATTACGTATTTGAAAATAACGAAACAAATGGGTGCCGGGTAAGTTATAATTGAAAGATAAATTGGTAAAACTATCAAAAAGCCCAGATGTATATAAATTCCTTATATGTTTAATACCTCTGTCATGCCAGTCTGAGAATGACGAATCTGAGAGAGATGGGGGAAACAAATGATTTTTAGTTAAAGGACATAAAGAGGAGGCAGATACAAAACCAAAGCGCCGCCTAAACTGAAACCATATTTTTAATGTGTTGAGAACCACTTGACTGTCCGTATACAAAGAGGGTTTTGTAGGCAAAGAAGAAAAAATTAATGCAGGTATTGACGACCCCCGACAGGATGATAATTCCATTCTACACCATGGGGAGCGAAAAGACTTTAACCAATAGCAGATTTTATGTATATGTGCCGCCCAATAATAAGACTGGAAATCAGGTAATGCAAGTCCCCCGCTAAGTCTACATCTTTGCAATAATTTTTTACGCACTCTAGGTGGTTTACCATTCCAGATAAAGCCACAAATTATCTTATCCAGAGAATCAAAAAAGCTTTTAGGCAGAAAAAGAGGAATTGACTGAAATAAAAAAAGGAATTTTGGTAAGATATTCATCTTGACAACATTAATCCTACCCAAGAGTGACAGAGGGAGATTTCGCCAATGCTGGACGTCAGAGGTTATTTTGGCAATAAGGGGAGAAAAATTGGCTGAAGCTAGGCTAGAGAAAGAGCGTGTCACATTTATACCAAGATACTTGAATCCTGCGGGACTAAGTTTGAAGGGTATGTCAGACTGCTGAAGATCCCAGGCAGTCATGTTGATAGGAAAGCATTCGCTTTTTTCCAAATTCAATTTATAACCGGAAAAGGAACTGAAATTATTTAAAATACTCAAGACATTGGGGATAGAACTAACTGGATTTGACACATATAACAACAAATCATCCGCATATAACGACAACTTGTGTTCAGTTCCATTTCGGAAAATCCCACTAAATAAATTGGAAGACCGCAACGCAATGGACAGAGGCTCAATGGCAATAGTGAAGAGCAAGGGCGATAATGGACAGCCTTGCCGTGTGCCACGTCCAAGAGAAAAGTAATCAGAAAACATATCATTAGTTTGAACCCTTGCCTTCGGGGATGTATAGAGGAGACGAATCCAAGAAACAAATTTCTCATTGAATCCAAATTTCCTCAAAACCGCAAACAAATATTCCCACTCTACCCTGTCGAACGCTTTTTCAGCGTCTAGCGATATGACTATTTCTGATGAATCAGATGACTGTTTTGCATAAATTATATTGAAGAGAGTGCGTATATTAAAAAATAATTGTCGTCCCTTAACAAAACCGTTCTGATCTTCAGATATAATCAAAGGGAGAACCTTCTCCAGACGGGAAGAAATTACTTTGGCTAACACTTTCACGTCAGCATTAAGCAAAGATAGTGGTCTATAAGAGCTACAAAGAGTTGGGTCTTTGTCCTTTTTGTGAAGTAAAACAATCGAAGCTTGTGTTAGAGTTGGAGGAAGAATACCTCGTTCTAATGATTCATTAAAGGTAGCTAAAAGTAAAGGTGCTAATTTTTCCGTAAATCTTTTATAAAATTCAATGGGAAACCCATCAGGGCCAGGTGCTTTGTTTGATTGCATTGCTTCAATTGAGTTAATTATTTCAACAAGGCCGAGTGGGGAATCCAGGCTTTTTGCAGTGTCTGAGTCAATTACAGGATTCGAGAGGTCATGAAGAAATAAGTTCATGTTATGTGAATCTGTTGGGAACTCCGACGTATATAATGAGGAATAAAATGTTTTAAATGTGGCATTGATTTCATTAGGATCTGTCGTGATTATATGTTGACTATTCTGAATACTACTTATAATCCGAGAATTAGCTTGACGGCGTAGCTGATGTGCCAACAGACGGCTTGCTTTGTCGCCATATTCATAATGAGTTCCACGATTTTGTAGTAATAGCCGTTCAGCTTCTTGGGTTGAAATTAGATCAAGTTCTGACTGTACCTCTATGCGCTGTTTAAATAATTCTGGTGTAGGATTTAAGGCATAACTTTGATCAATATTACTAATAGCTAAAGTGAGTTCAGAAAACTTGGTGTGACGTCTCTTATTAGAAAGAGCAGAATAGTAAATGATTTGTCCTCTAAGGTAGGATTTAAGAGTCTCCCATAATAATGAATATGAAGTAGAATCATTTTTATTAAACAACAAAAACTCATCAATTGAATTGGAAATAAAATCACAAAACTCTTTATCTGCTAAAAGAAGAGAATTAAACCTTCATGAAGGAAGACTACGTTTATAGGCACCCAACTGAATATCTAATAATAATGGTGCATGATCAGATATTATTATACTTAAATAATCAGAGGAAACTACACAGGAATTTAAAGTACAGTCAATAAAAAAGTAATCAATCCTGGAGTAAGAATGATGCACCTTAGAAAAAAAGGAGAATTTTTTACTGGTTGGATTGCGGAATCTCCAAGGATCGACAAAGCCATTCTGTGTCATGAAATCAGAAAATGTTTGAGACATTAAAGACTTATTTAGATTACGGGGATTAGATCGATCTAATAATGGATCAAAGACACAATTTAAATCGCCCCCTAAGATTAACAAATGTGAATTCAAAAATGGTAAGCTACTTAGTAATTTGTTTGCAAATTCAACATTGTCAATATTTGGGGCATATACATTGACTAACAGAACCTTTTTCTGCATCAAAGTACCGGCAACTATCACATATCTGCCGTTTTTATCAGCTATAATGTTAGTGGCTGAGAATTGTACATTTTTATTAATAAGAATAGCAACCCCCCTTGATTTAGAATTAAACTCTGAATGAAAAACTTGGCTCACCCAAGAGCAGTGCAACCGATGATGATCTTTTATCCGAAGATGGGTCTCCTGCAGAAACACTATTGAGGATTTTAAGATAAGATAAGATAAGATAAGATAAGCCTTTATTAGTCCCACAACGGGGAAATTCCAGGATTGCAACAGCACAGGGATAGCAACACTCAGAGCAACAATCAGAAGGCAAGAAAAAAACAAGCAAGCAAGAGCAGCTAATATACATATGTACGTATTACTATAAAATATATATATATACACACACACACAGACACACAGTGCAGAGCATTGTAGCTGGATGGAATAAATATATGAATATATGAACACACAGTGCAGAGCATTGTAGCTAGATGGAATAAATATGTAAATATATAAACACCCACAGTACGGAGCATTGCAGCTAGGTGGAATAAATATGCAAGTATATAAACACACACAGTGCGGAGCAATGTAGCTAGATGGAATAATATGTAGATATATAAATATATAAACACACCCAGTGCTGAGCATTGTAGCTAGATGGAATAAATATGTAAATATATAAACACACACAGTGCAGAGCATTGTTGCTAGATGGAATGAAACAGCATAACCGTCTACTTAGTTATCCTACATGGTATGATTATGTGCCCATACATATTCTCACCCTCCATAGCGACCGGTATGTTCCTAGTTGTATGCCGGAGGGGACCATTGTGTAAGTCTATTGCATCTTTTGCATTCAAAAAACTATTAGTTTGTTACGTCTTTTTGCTATCTCTGCAAGCAGCCCTGCTTAGGTTGTACAGTCTGACAGCCGTTGGTAGGAAGGACCTACGAAACCTCTCGGTTGTGCACCTGGGATGATGTAGTCTGCTGCTAAATGAGCTCCTCAGTGCATTCAGTATGTCCTGCATAGGGTGGAACTCGGACTCCAGCAGAGATGACAGTTTAGCCACCGTCCTTCTCTCTCCTATCTCCTCCATCGGATCAAGGCGCTGCCCCAGGACAGAGCTAGCTTTCTTAATCAGTTTGTTCAGTCTCTTCCTATCGGCTGCAGTAATGCCACTGCCCCAGCAGACCACTCCAAAAGTGATGGCTGATGCCACCACCGTGTCATAGAATGACTTCAGCAGCGCCCCTTGTACACCAAAAGACCTGAGTCTCCTCAGCAGGAACAGCCTGCGCTGTCCCTTCTTGTAGAGTGCATCAGTATTGTGTGACCAGTCTAGTTTATTGTTCAGATGAATACCCAGGTACTTATAGGATGTCACCATCTCGATGTCTGTTCCCTGTATATTTACTGGTACTGTGAGGGGCTGCCCATGCCTGCGGCAGTCCACCACCAGCTCCTTAGTTTTCCTCGCGTTGATCTGGAGGCAGTTCCGATGGCACCAGTCCACGAAGTCCTGGATAAGCCCTCTGTACTCAGCTTCATCTCCATTGGAGATGAGGCCAACGATCGCAGAGTCGTCAGAGAACTTCTGTAGATGGCAGTGTGTTGTGTTGTGTGAGAAGTCCGCAGTATAAAGAGTGAACAGGAAGGGAGCCAGCACCGTTCCCTGGGGGGCCCCCGTGCTACTGATGATCGTGTCGGACACACAGTCCCGGGTTCTCACAAACTGAGGCCGGTTCGTGAGGTAGTCCAGGATCCATGATGACAGGTGCTGGTCCACCCCTGCGCGCAGCAGCTTGTCCTTCAGGATCATCGGTTGGATGGTGTTGAAAGCACTGGAGAAGTCAAAGAACATGATCCTCACCATATTCCCGGGCTTCTCCAGGTGGGACAGAGAACGGTGAAGGAGGAAGATCCCCGCATCCTCCACCCCAATGCCATGCTGTGAGGCGAACTGGAGTGGATCCATCGCTGGTTCCACCAGGGGGCGGAGGTAAGCAAGGAGCAGTCTCTCCAGGGTCTTCATCAAGTGGGACGTCAAGGCCACCGGTCTGTAGCTGTTCAGGTCTTTGGGGTGGGAAGTTTTTGGTACAGGTACCACACAAGATGTTTTCCACAGCTGTGGTACCCTCCCCAGTTTCAGGCTCATGTTGAAGATATACGTCACAATCCCACACAGCTGGTCTGCACAGGACTTGAGGAGCTTTGCGCTGATGCCGTCCGGTCCCGGCGCCTTCCTCGCCTTGATCTTCCTCAGCTCCGTCCTCACCTGGGTCCTGGTCAGGGTCAGGATGGGGGGCTGTGTGTTGGGAGTGGGGGGGTGTTGGTGGAGTGGGGAGTGGGCAGCAGGACTTGATTTCTTTAGAGGCAGCAGTGGTTGTTGTGCAGTCAGGGGGGAGGGCGGTTGGTCAAATCTATTGAAAAACAGATTCAGGTTGTTCGCCCACTCCCTGCCCCCTGTGGCCTGGGGGGAGGTATTCTGGAGCCCCGAGATGGTTTTGAGGTTTCTCCAGACCCCGCTGATGTCGCTCTGTTGCAGCTTGTCCTCCATCTTCTTCCTGAAGCTGTCCTGTAAATGTTTTAAGTGGTTAAAAACTTTTGATCTTTTAACAGGATGACCCATGCCCTTAATATTCCAGCTAATGAATCGCAAAGATGCGCCTAGTAAAGCTGTACCATGGCCTATATTGGTACTAGCCATTTACATGTACCAAAAAAAAACAACCAACACAAGAACTATTGCTGTGAGCTGAGGTAAAACACCACCCACCCAAAAGAACCCCCAAAACAAATACACCCAAAGTCTCCATGTAACAAAAAAAACACACCCAAAAACCAATGGAGACAGCAGTGTCACACACAAAGAAAAGTTGTTCTCAGTTAAATAGGAACAACTCGGAGGCAAAGCCGAGCAGAGAAAAAAAAATAAATATATATATACAGTATATACCAATGGAAAACATGTCTCCTGCCAACTTCCAGAAATTGAATTATAATATGTGCAATGATTAAATTACATGCTGTTTTATACCAGTATTGTAATCTGAACAATAAAGTAAGAAAAAGTAATGATAATATTAAACTCAACAATACACTAAGAGATTCTAATGAACACTCCCAAAATAAAGCAAATAAGCGCAAATGTCCAGGTAACAGCAACAAGTCTAGAGTCCGAGCATATATAAGGATTATAATGAAAGGTTCACAGCTCACCCAGAAATCAGAGTCTTGACGTATTCCTTCGCGTCTTCCGGCAAAGTAAACTTCTTTTCAGTCCCCTGGTAAGAAATGCGTAGCTGCGCCGGGTGGAGAAGTCCGTATTTGACTCCATCAATGCCACGGAGTAGCCGCTTAACCTCGTTGAATGCAGCCCGAGCCCGTGCAATCTTGACGGTGTAGTCCGGAAAGACCGACAAAGTCATACCTCCGACTTTAATCCGCTGGAGCTCTCGCGCACGCCGTAATATATCAACACAGTCACTGTGGTAGTGAAGCCTGCACACAATGGCTCGTGGTCGCTCACCCGGTTTAGGTTTAGGCTGAAGAGTACGATGAGACCGATCCACTAGTGGTTCCTTATCCAAAGAAAAAGCATTTTTCAGCAACGCAGCCACAGCAGTAGGAGAAAAAGAGTCTGGACCCTCTGCAACGCCAATAATCCTTATGTTATTGCGTCGCGATCTTGATTCTAGATCTTCACATTTGTCTTCCAGCACAGCAACCTTAGCATTGAGGCGCTCAACACTTGTTTTCATATCAGTCATGTCATCCGTATAAGCTGTGAGCGTTTCTTCCATGTCCCCCATAGTGCACGTTAGCTTAGCCAACTTAGCATCAATAGCAGCATTGACGCTCGCTAACTGTGATTTCACAGACTGTAACTCAACCTTAAGAGGTGCCAAAGCGTCTCCGATAATCTCTTGTAGCTCCTTCTTAATAATACCAGAGATGTCTTCTTTTAGAGAGGAAAGCAGCTCAATTTTCAAAGCTTCAGCGTTCAAAACAGGGGCTGGATCAACAGGTTGAGCTAGCGGCTCTGAAGTCGGGGCCTGTGAACAAGGCTTCAGGTGCGTCTGAATAGTGCGGGTTTTTCCTTTCCCCGACATTGCAAAACAATTCAAAAGTATCTCTTAAGATACACAGCGAAAAAGAGCCAAGAAAAAAACACTGGGTTTTTAGAAAACTGCACAACTGAATAACAATATTTTACGAAGTTGGCAGGAGCCACCAAAACTGCGTCCTACTCCATTGACCGCACAACAGCGCCCCTTCATTTTTAATTGTTTAGTTGTATTACATGAATCTCCCAGTGTTTTTAACAGAGATATTAAACATCCACATGTCCAAATTCCTCACAAAAAAACACACAGGCTAATACATCGTGTCCAAATTTTTGCACATGACTGTAGGTTGTGGGAGCAGTTTTGGACCAACAAAATCTTGTTATGCAGAGTATCATGACATTGTGATTACAAACCATTTAGCTACATTTTGGAAATCCAGCCATGCAATGTTTTCATGTTATCTGTGTGTGATGGCGAATAATGAAAGTTCTTTCTCAACCAAAAGTCTATTTTTCCACACTGGAAAATTGCCAGGAATGCTGAGGGGTAAGAAAATGTTAACAAAACATTCAAGTTTTTCAGTATAATGGGATAAGGTTACATGGAATTTAACTTGTTTCAACACGATGCATAATTCTGTTAACACACTTGCATCACACCAAAAGTGATATAAGTAACTGCTGGCTTATTCGTAGATGGCTTCTCCTGTCTTTTAGCATCTAATCACTCTTACCTTCATAATTAACCCTTAGCCATATTAGCATCTGTATTTTCTAATAATGGGTTAGGGCAGTGGTGTCCAATCCTGTGCCATGATTGGACACCACTCAGGCTTTACCTCCAACCAGTGTCTTCAACAGCAGATTCCACTGAATTTCTTCCACTGACTGCTGATCAGTGAAAACACCTGCTGAAGAAACTGGGTAGAAGAGAGAACCTGCAGGGTCTTGGCCCTCCATGGCACATGATTGGACACCCCGGGTTAGGGTTGAATGGGATTAAACATTTTAACACAAACTGCTTTATGGATCCCAGCCCCCGACCAACAGTGATCTGTGTGGAGTTTGCATATTCTCCCCGTGTCTGTGTGGGTTTACTCCGGGATTTCTCTGGTTTCGTCCCACATGCCAAAAGCATGCAAGTTAGGTTAATTGGCATCAAAACTGGGGATTCTAAATTGTCCTTAGGTATGACTGTGAAAGTGAATGGTTGTCTGTCTGTTTGTGTTGGCCCTGCGATGGACTGGCAATCTGTCCAGGGTGTACCCTGCCTCTCACCCAAAGATGCTGGGAAAGCCCCCCCCCCCCCGCGACCCAAAAAGGATTAAGTGGAAGAAGATGGATGGATGGATGCTTTATGGTTCATAATTCTGTTGGCAGACTTACACCAAACCAAAAGTGATTTCTCAAACTGCTGGATTGTTCTTAGACGGCTTTTCCAATCTTTTAGTATTTATTTTGAGTCACTTAGTGCTAACCTTCACACATAAAACAAAAGAGACACATCTGCAAAAAGTACAAAGGTTTATTGTCAAAATTCCCAGTGCTATATGACATGAATTCATGAATTGTTCATTGTTGATGCAGAGAATATATATATACAGTATCTACATGTAGTCAGCAATACTCAATATGATATATATCCAGTTAATCCATGTATTTCTCCATGTAACCTTGTGACTGCGTTATTTTAATTGCTTTTAATCCTAGATCCATTTGTTTTGGCTTAAAATGCATCATAATTGTTAAATATATCTTATTATACCTAACTCAGTGCTGCTTACCTGTTGAAATATATATTTCACGGCTCATATACTATAATATGGCACCTGGCGATCAAGTTTGGCAGCTGGTCATGTTTTGTCACGACACCACTGGCTGGAGCAGGTAAACTCCATGACATCTCAACCGTCTCTCCATGATTTTCACACAGATCAGAGCAATTTGTTGAACAAGAAGCTAACCATTTCTACAGACATTCTGCAGTTCTGTAACCACTTCGCGTTCGTGAAGCTGGGGTGACATCTCATCACTGGGAGCCTGTGCTGAACATCCAGACCCACGGTTTGAAGTGATAATTTTGCCACAAGAGAGCCATCTGAAACACACACAGAGAAAACATATTTTAGTACCTAATAGCGATAACTTGCCAACATTACAATGTTGTACGGCGGACTTAAAACAAAGTAGCATTAGCAATCATTAGCTTACCTTCATATGTGGTCTACTTTGTGTCCTCATGTCTTCCGCTTTATACTGCTCTATATAGTTTCCTAAACGCTCCAGTACTTTTCCAAAGTGTATCGTCTCGCCGCCTATAGCCTTCTGTTCTCCTTTTTTGCCTTTACTCTGGCAAAAAAAGCCAGAGAATGCAGTCGCCTCGTATCCTACCATCTGATGTTTTGCCTGGGTTGCTTGTTTTACGCCCGTTACGTTTGTTTTACGTAACGGGAGGGTTGCGCCGCCTCCCTGTAACAAATTCCATCCACATCAAGCGGTACTCTTGGTGTAATGGAAACACAAGTGCACCGAACTGAACTGTACTGTACCTTACCGAACTGGGCCAAACTGACACTAGTGGAAAAGGGGCATTTATGAGCTTAAAATGACAGCAGGGCTGGGGTAGAAAAAACTGTTTGTTTGTTTTTTTCAAAAGGGTGGGACTTTCTGGTCACGGATGTATAATTTTTTGTCACACAGTGCCTCACTGTGGAAATTAAGGTATCCAAAACAGTACTGCAGTTGTCAGAGAATTGATAGTAAATTACTGTCAGTAATTAACAGTTACATGAACATTTTTGAAGCAGAGTGATACATATCCAGTGGAACTGGAGTGCAGTTATAGTGGAATATAGTAACTCCTGGAATCCCTATTGTCCAATGTCCAATCAAAATTCTCGGTTGAAACAAACTGCTGTATATATATATATATATATATATAAACACACACACACACACACACAATGGATATAAAAAGTCTACACACCCCTGTGTTGTAGGCTTTTTTCCCTTCTTTTAAGGGGAAAAACAAAAACAATTAATAATATCACTAGAAGTCCCAGAGAGGGGCCATTTGGCCTTTTTGGCTAGAAAACCCATAAGGGGACCATCAAGTGGCCACAAGAGGGCCAACGTCTGGGACTTCTAGTACTTACAATAACCTGCTTGTGTAAATATGCACACCCTGAAACTAATATTTTGTTGCAGCACCACTGGCTTTTATTACAGCACTCAGTCATTTTGGGTAGGAGTCTATCAGCGTGGCATATCTTGATGTGACAATATGTACCCACTCTTCCTTAAACTCTCTTTACTCTAAAAAATACTCCAAATCTGCCAGATTGCGAGGGCATCTCCTGTGCGCAGCCCTCTTCAGACTACCCTACAGATGATCGATTGGATTCAGGTCTAGACCCTGGCTGGGCCATTCCAAAACCGTAATCTTCTGCTGGTGAAGCCATTCTTTTGTTGATTTGGATGTGGGCTTTAGGTCATTGTTGTGCTGAAAGATGAAGTTCCTCTTCATCTTCAGCTTCCTAGCAGAAGCCTAAAGGTTTTGTGCCAACACTGACTGGTATTTAGAACTGTTCATAATTCCCTCCAGCTTGACTAAGGCCCCAGTTGCAGCTGAAGAAAAACAGCCCCAAAGCATGATGCTGCCACCACCATGCTTCACTGTAGGTATTGTGTTCTTTTGGTGATGAACAGTGATGTGTTTGTGCCAAATATACCTTTTGGAATTATGGCCAAAAAGTTCAGCCTTGGTTTCATCAAGCCATAACAAATTTTCCCACATGCATTTGGGAGATTTCAAATGTGTTTTTGCAAAATGTAGCCAGGCTTGGATGTTTTTCTTTGTAAGATAAGGCTTCCGTCTTGCCACCCTACCCCATAGCCCAGATATATGAAGAAGATGGGAGGTTGTTGTCACATGTACTATTCAATTAAATTCAACTTTATTTATATAGTACCATTTCACAACAACAGTCATCTCATAGCACTTTCAACTGTAGGGCAAACCCCCACAATTGCGGAAAGACCCCAGCAATCAGGCGATCCCCTGTGAACAAGCACTTGGCGACGGTGGAGAGGAAAAACTCCCTTTTGGCAGGAAGAAACTTCCAGCAGAACGTGGCTCAGGTTGGGGCACCCATCTGCTGTGACTGGCTGGGGGCTGTGGGGATATAGAAGAAGAAGAAGAAAAGAACAGACATGTAGAGAGCAAACAGCATGACAGGGACTCAATCTATAGAAGAGAACAAACAGATTTTAATGACCAGCAAAACTATTTCATTGAGAGTGAAGCCCAGTGCATTGTTGGAGGTCCCCCGGCTGTCTATACCTATTAGCAGCATAACTAAGGGATGGTTCAGGGGCACTTGATCCCACCCTAATTATAGGCTATATCAAAAAGGAAGGTTTTAACCCTATTCTTAAAAACAGAGATCGAGTCTGACTCCCTAATCCAGATTGGCAGCTGGTTCCACAGGAGAGGAGCTTAAAAACTGAAGGCTCTGCCTCCCATTGCACTTTTAGAGATTCTAGGTATTACAAGTAATCCTATATTTTGGGAGCGTAGTGCTCTGTTAGGATAATAGGGTAGTATCAGATATTTTAATTAAAAAGGGGTCTGATTATTTAGAGCTTTGTAAGTGAGAAGAATTATTTTAAACTTAATTCTAAACTCTATGGGAAGCCAAAGAAGGGAGGCCAGAACCCGAGAGATATGACCTCTCTTTTTAGTACCTGTTAAAACTCTTAATGCAGCATTTTGAATTGGCTGAAGACTTTTTAAAGATGTTTTAGGACAGCCTTATAATAAAAAGTTAGAATAATCTAATCTAGAGCTAACGAAAGCATGGAGTAGTTTCTCAGCATTACTCTGAGACAAGGTGCTCCTAATCTTGGCAATATTACGCAAATGACAGAAGGCAGTTTTAGAAACAAGTTTAATACGTGAATTAAAAAACAGATCTTAATAAAAAATACAGTGGTGTGAAAAAGTGTTTGCCCCCTTCCTGATTTCTCTTTGTTTTTGTATGATTGTCACACTTAAATGTTTCAGATCAACATCCATCCAGCCATCCAGCCATCTTCTACCACTTTTCCGGGGGTCCGGGTCGCAGAGGCAGCAGTTCAAGCAGAGAAGTCCAGACTTCCCTCTCCCCAGCCACCTGCTCCAACTCTTCAGAGAGGATACCAAGGCGTTCCAAGACCAGCTGGGAGACACAGTCTCTCCACCGAGTCCTGGGTCTGCCCCGGGGTCTCCTCCCAGTGGGATGTGCCCGAAACACCTCAAGAGGAAGGTGTCCAGGAGGCATCCTAATCAGATGCCCGTACCACCTCAACTGACTCCTTTCAATGTGGAGGAGCAGCGGTTATACTCTGAGCCTCTCCCGGATGACTGAGCTCCTCACCCTATCTCTGAGGATGAGTCCAGCAATCCTACGGAGAAAGCTCACTTCAGCCACTTGTGGCCGCAATCTCATTCTTTCAGTCATTACCCAAAGCTCGTGACCATAGGTGAGAGTAGGAACGTAGATTGACTGGTAAATCAACAGCTTTGCCTTAGAACTCAGCTCCCTCTTCGCCACAACAGACCGGTACATGTCCGCATCACTGCAGGTGCTGCTCCGATCCGTCTGTCAATCTCTCGCTCCATTCTCCCCTCACTGAAGAATAAGACCTCAAGATACTTAAACTCCTCCCGTTGGGGCAGGAGCCTATCCCCAACCCAGAGAGGACAATCCACCTTTTTCCGGCTGAGGACCATGGACCCGGACTTGGAGGTGCTGATTCTCATCTCAGCCGCTTCACACTCAGCGGCAAACCATCCCAGCAAGAACTGTAGGTCATTGCTGGATGATGCCAACAGGACAACATCATCTGCAAACAACAGAGATGAGATCCTGTGGTCACCAAGCATGACATCCTCCATTCCCTGGCTGCGCCTAGAAATCCTGTCCATAAAAATTATGAACAGGATCAGTGACAAAGGGCAGCCATGGCGGAGTCCAACTCTCACTGGGAATGAGTCCGACCGAGTGTTGACAATACGAACCAAACTCTCACAACGGTGGTACAGAGACCAAATAGCTCATAACAACAAGCCCAATACCCCATATTCCAGAAGCACCCCCCACAAAAAACCATGAGGGACGCGGTCGAATGCCTTCTCCAAGTCCACAAAACACATGTAAACTGGTTGGGCAAACTCCCACAAAACCTCAAGAATTCTCGAGAGGGTAAAGAGCTGGTCCGATGTGCCACAGCCAGGACAAAAACCACATTGCTCCTCCTGAATCCGAGGTTCGACCAGCGGCCGGACTCTCCTCTCCAGTACCTTGGCATAGACCTTCCCAGGGAGGCTGAGGAGTGTGATCTCTCTAAAGTTAGAGCACACCCTCCGGTCCCCTTTTTTGAAGAGAGGAACCACCACCCCTGTTTGCCATGCCAAAGGCACTGCCCCCGACCTCCACACAATGTTGCAGAGGCGTGCCAACCATGACAGCCCTACAACATCCAGGGCCTTGAGGTACTCAGGGCCAATCTCGTCCACCCCTGGGGCCCGGTCATCCTTCTTCAGCTTAATGGCCCCCCTCACCACAGGTGTCCACCACTTGATACGGGGGTTACCACCACAAGATGCACCGACCACCTTGCGTCCGCAGTTCTGGGCTGCTGCTTCAACAATAGAGGTGGAGAACATGGCCCATTCAGACTCCATGAGTCTAGACTCCCTCGGAATGTGGTTGAAGTTCTTCCGGAGGTGGGAGTTGAAGACCTCCCGGACAGGGGCCTCAGCCAGACGTTCCCAGCACACCCTCACTATACGGTTGGGTCTACCAGGTCTGAATGGCATCCTTCTCTGCCATCGAATCCAACTCATCACCAGGTGGTGATCAGTTGACAGCTCTGCACCTCTCTTTACCCGAGTGTTCAAGATATATGGTCGCAGGTCTGATGACACGATAACAAAATCGATCATCGACCTGCGACCTAGGGTGTCCTGGTGCCAGGTGCACATATGGACACCCTTATGCTTGAACATGGTGTTTGTTATGGACAAACTGTGGTTAGCACTGAAGTCCAAAAACTGAACACCACTCGGGTTCAGATCGGGCAGGCCGTCCCAATCACCCCCTTCCAGGTTTCACTGTCATTGCCCATGTGTGCATTGAATTCCCCCAGTAGGACAATGGCGTCTCCAAGAGGAGCACCCTCCAGCACCCCAGTCACAGACTTCAAAAAGGGTGGATACTCTGAAACATCATATGGTACATAGGCACAAATGATGGTCAGGACCCGTTTCCCAAGCCAAAGGCGCAGAAAAGCAACCCTTTCGTCCACCGGGGAAAACTCCAATATAGAGGCAGCAAGGTGGGGGGATACCAGAATACCCACCCCTGCTCGTCGCCTCTTGCCCAGGGCAACTCCAGAAAAGGCCAAGCTCCAGCCCCTCTCCAGGAGACTGGTTCCGGAACCAGAGCTGTGTGTTGAGGTGAGGCCGACTATATCTAGCCGATATCTCTCAACCTCGTACACCAGCTCAGGCTCCTTCCCCGCCAGAGAGGTGACATTCCACGTACCAAAAGCCAGTTTAGGAAGCTTGGGATCAGTCCACCAAGGTCTCCGCCTTTGACCGCCACCTAATCCACATAGCACCGGACCCCCATGATCCCTCCTGCAGGTGGTGAGCCCACTGGAGGGCAGACCCATGTAACTCCTTCGGGCTGAGCCCGGCCGGGTTCCATGGGTGGAAACCTGGCCACCAGATGCTAACCATCAAGCCCCTCCCCCAGGCCTGGCTTCAGGGTGGGGCCCCAGTAACCCCATACCCGGTGGGGTACACTGAATCCTTGATCTAGAATTTATCATGAGAGTCTGTTGGATCGTTCTTAGTCTGGCCCTTCACCCAGGACCAGTTTGTCTTGGTGACCCTATCAGAGGCAGATTGCCCCGGACAACATAGCTCCTGGGATCTCTGGGGCACGCAAACCCCCCACCACGATAAGGTGACGATCCACGAGGGGTTTCAGATCAACAAACAAATTTAAATATTGGACAAAGATAACACAAGTCAAAACAAAATGCAGTTTTTAAATGAAGGTGTTTATTATTAAGGGTAAAAAAAATCCAAATCTACATGGCCCTGTGTGAAAAAAATGATTGTCCCCTAAACCTAGTAACTGGTTGGGCCACCTTTAGCGACAACAACTGCAATCAAGCATTTGCGATAATTGGCAATGAGTCTTTTAAAGAGCTGTGGAGGAATTTTGGCCCACTCATCTTTGCAGAATTGTTGTAATTCAGCCACATTGGAGGGTTTTCGAGCATGAACCACCTTTTTAAGGTCATGCCACAGCATCTCAATTGGATTCACGTCAGGACTTTAACTAGGCCACTCCAAAGTCTTCATTTTGTTTTTCTTAAGCCATTCAGAGGTGGACTAGCTGGTGTGTTTTGGATCATTGTCCCGCTGCAGAACCCAGGTGCACTTCAGCTTGAGGTCACGAATAAATGGCCAGACATTCTCCTTCAGAATTTTTTGGTAGACAGAATTCATGGTTCCATTTACCATGGCAAGTCTTCCAGGTCCTGAAGTAGCAAAACAGCGCCAGACCATCACACTACCACCACTATATTTTGCTGTTGGTATGATGTTCCCTTTCTGAAATGCTGTGTTACTTTTACACTGGATGTAATAGGACACACACCTTCCAAAAAGTTCAACTTGAGTATTTTCTCAAAAGTCTTGGGGATCGTCAAGATGTTTTCTGGCAAAATTGAGACAATCCTTTATGTTCTTTTTGCTCAGCAGTGGTTTTCATTTTAGAACTCTACCATGCAGGCCATTTTTGCCCAGTCTCTTTCTTATGGTGGAGTCATGAACACTGACCTTATCTGAGGCAAGTGAGGCCTGCAGCTCTTTGGATGTTGTTGTGGGGTCTTCTTTTTTTTTTTTTTTTTTTTTTTTTTTTTTTTTTTAATTATTTGTACCCGTAGGTAGACTTGGTTTGCAGTCTGGTGACAAGCCACCGGCTGCTGGTCGCTGCGTGCGCGAGCGCCCTAAACCTACATGTTTTGGTGTGCGGGAGGAAACCGGAGAAATCCCGGAGTAAACCCACGCAACACGGGGAGAACATGCAAACTCCACACAGCTCACTGTTGGTCGGGGGCTGGGATCGAACCCACGATCTCATGATCCCCGCGGTCCCCCGGCCGAGGGTAAAACTGTGCTGCCACAGTGCTCAACCACTGCGCCACCGTGCTGTGACCTCTTGGATGAGTCATCGCTGTGCTCTTGGGGTAATTTTCGTCGGCTGGCCACTCCTGAGAAGGTTCACCACTGTTCCACATGTTTTCGCCATTTGTGCATAATGGCTGTCACTGTGGTTCGCTGGAGCCCCAAAACTTCAGAAATGGTTTTATAACCTTTTCCATACTGATCGATCTCAATTACTTTGTTTCTCATTTGTTCCTTAATTTCTTTAGCTCGCAGATGATGTCTAGCTTTTGAGGATTTTTTGGTCTACTTCATTTTGTCAGGCAGGTCCTATTGAAGTAATTTCTTGATTGAGAACAGGTGTGGCAGTAATCAGGCCTGGGTATGGCTAGAGAAATTGAACTCAGCTTTCCAAAGATGAGATAAACCACAGTTAATTTATGTTTTTTTCTTTTTTGGGGGGGGAGGGGCAATCACTTTTTCACACAAGACCATGTGGGTTTGGATTTTTTTAAACCCTTAATAATAAACACCTTCATTTAAATACTGCATTTTGTGTTTACTTGTGTTATCTTTGTCTAATATTTAAATTTCTTTGATGATCTGAAACATTTAAGTGTGACAAACATGCAAAAAAAATGAGAAATCAGGAAGGGGGCAAACATTTTTTCACACCACTGTAACTCTAAGGTTCCTCACAGAACTATTAAGAGAAAGAGTAACTGCATCCAAACTAAGAGTTTGATTTGGAAAGGTGTTTCTAAGGTTTTTTGGACCAGCTAGAATGACTTCAGTCTTATCTGAATTTAATAGCAGGAAAATACAAGTTATCCAAGCTTTGATTTCCTGAAGACAGGCCTGTAACTTGGCTAATTGATTACTATTATCTGGCTTCATTGACAGGTATAATTGTGTGTCATCTGCATAACAATGAAAATGTATACAGTTCTTTCTCATAATGTTGCCTAGCAGAAGCATATATAAACTAAAAAGAATAGGGCCTAACACAGATCCCTATGGAACTCCATGACTGAGCTTTGAGTTGGAAGAAAACTCATTATTGACATGAACAAACTGGAACCTATCAGATAAATAATCTAAACCACTGCAACGACGTTCCTTAAGTCCAACATGGTGTTCTGATCTATCAAGTAAAATATTACGATTGATAGTATCAAAAGCTGCACTAAGGTCTAAAAGGACAAGTCCAGAAACAAGTCCATAATCAGATGCGATAAGGAGGTCATTAGTGACCTTCAGTAAAACTGTTTCAGTAATATGATGGATTCTAAACCCAGATTGAAACTCTTCAAATAAACCATTTCCCTGCAAGTTGTCAAATAATTGTGTAGCAACAACTCTTTTGAAGATTTTTGAAATGAAAGGCAGATTAGATATTGTTCTATAGCTAGCTAAAACTCCTGGATCCAGCATTGGCTTTTTAAGTATGGGTTTAATTACAGCAGTTTTAAAAGCCTGCGGTACATAGCCTAATGTTAATGAAGAATTGATTATTTGAAGAATAGAGCTACCAATAAATGGGAAGACTTCTTTAAATAACCTGGTAGGAATAGGGTCTAAAAGACAAGTTGAAGGCTTGGATGAGGAAACTTTTATCTAACTCTAAAAGGTCAATTGGAGTGAACTCATCCAAACAGATATCAGTTGAAGGAGCTGTAGTAGTTACTGTATTTAAGTTAACGGTGGGAAGAATCTCACTGATTTTATCTTTGATAGATGAAATTTTATTATTGAAAAAGTTCATAAAGTCGTGACTAGTAAGCTCTAAGGGAATGCTAGGATTGGCAGAGTCCTGACTGTTTGTCAGCCTGGCTACAGTGCTGAAAAGAAACCAGGGATTATTCTTGTTTTCTTCTATTAATGTGGAATAATAACTTGTTCTAGCCTTCCTAAGAGATTTTTTATAAATCAGAAGATGATTTCTCCAAGCTAAATAGATTTCATCTAAATTAGTGGAGCACCATTTTCTTTCTAATTGACGAGTCTTCTGTTTTAAGCTACTAGTTTCTGCATTGAACCAAGGAGTTAGAAATCTCTGATTAGACTTTTTTAAAGGGGCCACCAATTCTAGCGTCTGATGCAGAGAAGCTGTCATCAGACTCATACTAAACAGCTAGTGTCATGTGACTGGGGCGATCTGGTCACCCTGGACCCCAGACACAGACCATTATTGTATTTTGCTTTTGTTTTGGCCGCTGATGGCCTTGAGTTATCCTGTGTTTTGTTTTGCCCCTCCCTCTCCCCCCTTAGGCATTTCTCATTGGCTGCTCAGGCTGCTGCTGCTGTAGGCAACCTGCAATCAGTACACCTGTGACTATTAGGCACCTGTGTTCAGTCTGCTTCATTAGCTGGCTGTGTATTTCTTTCCTGTCAGCTCAGCCATTCTTCGCCGCAGCATTAGTCTGCATTCTGCACGCAGCCTGCTATCTGTTCACTACTCATCATATTTGGGCTATTTACACTTGGAACCTTGGACAGCGTTGTATGCTCAGAGCTTGCCTGTGCTCCGACGCTCTCTTGCAAGTTCCTTCCCCCGGTTTCTATTTCTTGTTCTCCCCAGTGGCCTGCTTTCCCTGGGGCATGTATAGAACTGGTTTGTTCATAGCCAATCCTGAGTCTGCTGAACTGTGCTCGCCCGTTGTGTAGATTATATAATTTTGGATAGCGCATGTTGGACACTAATTGTATTTCTGTTCTTTCATTCAATAAATGCACTCTGTACCTGCAAGTGGGCTTGTGCTTTCCATTTTTGTGCGTGCGTAAAAACGCACACTCATGACAGAATGCTGCGGCCATATAGAGCCCAGCGGTGGAGGAGTGTGGGTTTTTTTTTCCCCTCACCTTCCCCCCCCCCCCCCCGTATGTTCCTCACCTGAGCTTCAGCATAATTATGGAGCAGCTGGCGATGTCACTCCTAGAGGATCTCCTGGCACAGGCGCAGGCCTCTTCCTCTCCGGGGATGGTCCGGGAGAGCCAGGTCCACGCTGCATGGGTGATGAAGATGAACCCTGGCCTATGGAGTCATCCGGAGGTTACCAACGTATTCAGCCACATTAACTCCCTGTCGACGGAGGAGGTTTTGACGCCGGAGCCGGTCCATAATAAGAAGAGGCGTGTGCGCTGTAGGAGGTCCCCAGCTTCGGCTACGACAGCGCAGCCTCCTTCTCCAGAATCGTGGCCCGCTCCGTCTGTGGAGGAGATGGAGGAATGCAGGCAGGTGGAGACGGATCTCCTCTTGGAGGTGAAGCCATGGCTCCTCCTGGATTTGGCATCAGAGTTGGCTGAGTCTTCTCCGAGGGGGCCGGAGCTCCAGCCTGTGGCCAAGCGCGCCCCGAGCCCGGAGCTTCCTCACCGCTATGACGAACTCGACCTCAGGAAGACAGCGGACGTCATCACCTCTCTGGAATTCAGGCAAGTGCTCGTTCAATCACTCCTACTCTCACCTGAGACCGCTTGTCTGATTCCTGATGAGCTATTGACTGTGGTTACTACACCTCCACCTGTCTCTTCCGTTTCTCCTGAGTTCCCGCTGTTTCCAGAGGAAGGTCTCCCGGTGATGGAGGAGCATTCCCCAAGGGAGGCGGAACCCTAGTGTGCGCTGGTTGAGGAATCACCTGCTCTCCCACGTCGTCGCCGTCCATGGAGGTCCCGCCTGGAAAGTCGTGCCATCACCCTGCCAGCCACTCCTCTTTCACCAAAGGAGGAGAGCACTGCTGCGGAGCCACAGTTTTCTGCTGCTGCCTCGCCTACAGTCACCTCCTCTATAATCTTTACCTCCACCAAGGTGGTTGGGAGATTTTTTTCCCCGAACTCATTCACCTCTGCGCCGGATGGGGGCCCATCTCCGTTGTATTTTGAGGAGTAGAGGCCCTCTTGGGACACGGAGAAGGATGGAAGTGATCTTGATACTGCTGGAGACACAGACAACCAGGAGAACAGGCAAGTTCCTTCTCATTTTCTTATTTTTAATGAGCAATTTTGCCTGTTCCCTGGCCAAGAGATTCAGGTCCTGCAGTCCCCTGAGTTCTCTGCGCCAGCAGTATGTAATAACCCCTCACCGATCCTCTCTGTGTCTCCTCTGTGTGCTCCTGTGAGCTCACCGGTTCCAGAGCCAAGTCACCAGATGGAGGAGAGGTTTGAGGCCCTTGAGGATCCGGTGCCAGGGTCGGCGGTGGGGCAGCCCTCAGCCACCACGTTGGATGGGTCGTCAACGTGGGAAGGATCGCCTGGGGGTCCCAAGACTGCAGTCACCATCATGCCTGCTGCGCGAGTTGTTGCAGCAGAGCCACCCACCAAGCTAGGCCTTTTGGAGGCTGGACCTAGGACGTCAGCGTCGGAGTCCTGGAAGGCGGGGGAGTCCGAGTACAGGCAAGTGCTCTCATTTGTTTCTGTTTCTCCTAAATTAGAGCAAACTTGTCTGGCTGTTGGGGAGGAGAGTTGGGGGCAACCTTCAGCTGCACCTGAACCTTCCTCGCCGGGCTCCGCTGCTGCCGGCAACCCTAACCACTTTCCATCTGTTGCCATTCCTGAGCATCCTCCTAGGGTCGCCGGGGGGGACCCACCACCACCAGGGGTCTCCATTGATCTGGTCCAATCCACGGGAGTCAACAACAGTCCAGTTTCCCCGGTGGAGATCGACGCAGGGGCTCTGTCCCAATCAGGGACCACTGGAGCAGCTGAGCCTCAGTCAGAGGTCACCGCGGGTGCAGCCTTGGCCCGGTCAGGGTCTACCATGGGTACAGCTGAGCCTCAGCCAGAGGTCACCGTGGGTGCAGCAAGGCTCCCGCTGGAGTCCACCGTAGGTGGAGTGGAGCCGGCCCAGTCGGGGTCCACCGCAGGTGCAGCGGAGCCGGCCCGCTCAGGGTCCACCATGGGTGCAGTGGAGCTGGCCCGGTCGGGGTCCACCGCAGGTGCAGCGGAGCCGGCCCAGTCGGAGTCCACCGCAGGTGCAGCAGAGCCAGCCCAGTCGGGGTCCACCGCGGATGCAGTTGAGCCGGCCCGGTCGGGGTCCACCGTGGGTGCTGTTGTGGATCACCCCGAGGACACCGAGGCCTCCCCTTCCCTTCTGGGCACTACTGTGGTCCACCTCCCTTTGCCACCAGAAGCCATTGGGGTCCCCCTTCTCCGGCCCGGCTTCCTACTGTTAAGCCTTCTGGTGGGTAAGCCGCCTCCTCATCCACCCCTCTGGTGCTGGTGGCCCAACTACACGGGTCGGCCACCTGAAGGACTGAGACTCCGGATCGGGAGGCCAGTTTTCCCAGGCAGGCCACCGGACACTGTTCAGCGGGCTGCCTGCTGGCCCTGGGACTTTGGCCGGCCACCCGACCCCTCGAGCCTTGTGACTGTGTTAGCGTAGTGCTTGTCGGGGCCTAGGGGTTTATACTGATGGTTCTTCCCTCGTAGCCGGGTTCCCTCACCTCCCTCCCTGGATGGTGTTCTTCGGGTTTCTTTTGAGGGGGGGGTGACCTTGGGTGCTACTTGGGGTGTCTGGAATCCACCCTAGAGGGGGAGGCTCTGTCATGTATCTGGGGTGAATTGGTCACCCCGGACCCCAGACACAGACCATTATTGTATTTTACTTTTGTTTTGGCCGCTGATGGCCTTGAGTTATCCTGTGTTTTGTTTTGCCCCTCCCTCTCCCTCCAGGCATTTCTCATTGGCTGCTCAGGCTGCTGCTGCTGTAGGCAGCTTGCAATCAGTACACCTGTGACTATTAGGCACCTGTGTTCAATCTGCTCCATTAGCTAGCTGTGTATTTCTTTCCTGTCAGCTCAATCATTCTTCACCGCAGCATAAGTCTGCTATCTGCACGCAGCCTGCTATCTGTTCGCTACTCATCATATTTGGACTATTTACACTTGGGACCTTGGACAGTGTTGTATGCTCCAGAGCTCGCCTGTGCGCCGACGGTCTCTTGTAAATTCCTTCTCCCAGTTTCTATTTCTTGTTCTCCACAGTGGCCTGCTTTCCCTGGGGCATGTATAGAACGGGTTTGTTCGTAGCCAATCCTAAGTCTGCTGAACTGTGCTTGCCCGTTGTGTAGATTATTATTTTGGATAGCGCATGTTGGACACTAATTGTATTTCTGTTCTTTCATTCAATAAATGCACTCTGCACTTGCAAGTGGGCTCGCGCTTTCCATTTTTGTGCATGCATAAAAACGCACGCTCATGACAAGCTAGTACTTGCCAGAAATTCCTTGAGCTCCTTCAATGCTACTGTTGGCCTCTTAGCAGCCTCCCTGACTAATTTTCTTCTCATCTTTTCATCAGTTTTGGAGGGACGTCAAGTTCTTGGTAATGTCACTGTTGTGCCATATTTTCTCCGCTTGATGATGACTGTCTTCACTGTGTTCCATGGTATATTTAATGCCTTGGAAATTCTTTTGTACCATTTTCCTGACTGATACCCTTGAACAATGAGATCCCTCTGATGCTTTGGAAGCTCTCTGCGGACCATGGCTTGTGCTGTAAGATGTGACTACAAAAATCTCAGGAAAGTTCTACCAGAACAGCTGAACTTTTTTTTTTTTGGGGGGGGGGGAAGGTAATCAGAGCCACTTCAAATGGTAACAGGTGTGTGATGACTCTCATTTAACATGAGTCTGAATGTGATTGGTCAGTTCTGAACACAGCCACATCCCCAGTTATAACAGGATGTGCATATTTATGCAACCCGGTTATTGTGATTTTTTTCCATTTATTTTTTCCCCTTTAAAGGTTTCAGTTGTTTTTTCCATTGGGTTATACAGGTTATATGTCACGTTAATGGTGAAAAAACTTTTGAAATGATTTGTCTTGGTCTCATTTTTTTACATCACAAAAACCTGGCATTTGAACAGGGGTTTGTAGACTTTATATCATCGTCGGCCTCCGTCGGTCTATGATGACCATGGAAGAGAATCCTAAACGTCTACTCTGCTGGAACAGCACCGCCTGTGGCTGAACAGGCCGATGCGCGAATGGCAGTCCCTGTCACACAGGTCGTACTTGTGGGTGGTCTCCGTGCTGCTGGGTCTGTGGCGGTTCTTCCTGCGGGTCCTTTTCTCATCTGCTGCAGCAGTCAGTCTCTCTTCACCCGCCTTGAGCTGTCTGGTCAGGGTGCCTCTCCATTTGGAGCAGTCCGTTGCAAGGTCCTCCCAGCGCTCTGTATTGATCTCCAGAGCCTTCATGTCTCTCTTGTAGACGTCTCTAAAGCGCAGCTGTGGGCGGCCAACATCTCTCCTGCCAGTCGCCAGTTCTCCATAGAGAACGTCTTTGGGGATTCTGCCATCCTCCATACGGTGAACGTGGCCTAGCCAGCGGAGCCTGTGCTGCCTGTGTAGAGTGAACATGGAGGGAAGGCCGGCGCGGAACAGAACTTCTGTGTTGGGCATTTTGTCCTGCCAGGATATGTCCAGGATGTGGCGAATGCAGCGCAAGTGGAAGGAGTTCAGTCTCTTTTCCTGCCGGGCATATGTTGTCCACGTCTCACTCCCATAGAGCAGTGTGCTGATGACGCAGGCGTTGTACACTGCCATCTTCGTCTTGACAGAGAGTTTGGGATTCTCCCACACTCGTGTGGTGAGGCGAGCGAGTGTGAAGGCTGATTTTACAATCCTCTTGTCGATCTCTGTATCAAGGGAGAGGTTGTTGCTGATCGTGGACCCCAGGTACGTGAACTGATTCATGACCTCCAGCTCGTAGTCGTCGATGGTGATGGTTGGTGGTGCTTCCGTGCCTTGCGCCAAGACGTTAGTCTTCTTCAGGCTGATGGTAAGCCCGAAGTCCTTGCATGCCTGGGAGAAGCGGTCCATCAGGGTCTGAAGCTCCTGCTGTGTGTGGGTTGCGACTGCAGCGTCGTCTGCGAACAGCATGTCTCTGATTAGAGCCTCGCGTACTTTTGTTCTGGCTTTCAGGCGGGCGAGGTTGAAAAGCCTGCCGTCAGATCTTGTGTGCAGGTAGATTCCCTCTGTTGCTGTGCTGAAGGCATGCCTCAGGAGCATAGCAAAGAAAATCCCAAAGAGGGTTGGCGCAAGTACACAGCCCTCTTTCACTCCGCTGCTTATGTTGAATGGCTCTGAGACGTTGCCGTCGTGCTGCACTATCCCCTGCATGTTGGTGTGAAACGATTCGATGAGGCTTTGCAACTTTGGTGGGCATCCTATCTTTGGCAGGATCTTGAAAAGGCCCTCTCTGCTGACCAGATCGAACGCTTTGGTGAGGTCGATAAAGGCGATGTACAGGGGCATGTTCTGTTCTCTGCATTTCTCCTGGAGTTGGCGGATGGAGAATATCATGTCGACCGTCCATCGCTCAGTGCGGAAGCCACACTGAGACTCGGGGTAGACACGTTTGGCAAGCTTCTGTTGGCGAACGAGAACAACTCGTGTGTAGACTTTGCCAACAACGCTGAGGAGGGAGATGCCCCTGTAGTTGTTGCAGTCGCTTCTCTCCCCTTTGTTTTTGTAGAGGGTGATGATCTTGGTGTCCCTCATGTCCTGTGGTACGGCACCTTCCTTCCAGCACTGGCAGAGGACGTCATGCAATGGCAGCAGTAGGGCGGTCTTGCAGTGCTTGATCAGGTCGGGGGGTATGCCGTCGTTGCCAGGTGCCTTGCCAGCGGCCAAGCTATCAATGGCCTTGCTGAGTTTGTCGATGGTTGGCTCGGCGTCAAGTTCGTCCATGAATGGCAGGCAGTCAATGGCATCAAGGGCTGATGGTGTCACGGTGTTCTGTCTGGAGTAGAGGTCGGAGTAGTGTTCCACCCATCTCTCCATCTGCTTGTTCTTTTTGTTTTTTTGTCTTGCCTGGTGCGAAGGTTCTCAGCCTGCTGTTCGGACTTCTCCTCATCCCCATGCACCCAATGAGGAAAGCAAGCTGTGGCGGGACAACACCTTATTGGCTGGGGGCTGCCCAGCTTGAGGCGGGCGGTAGCTGTCCAGTGAGATCCGATGATCCCTCCCACCATTGGGAACAACCCCTGGCGCTGCGCTCTACTCCAATTGAGCGGTGGCTTATAACCGGTAACTGTCATTCCCCATGTTTTGTCTATGCCAAAGGCGAAGCTGGAGTGTCCTCTCCAGTGATCCGACGTTCTACCTTCCAGCGTTGGGCGTTGGTAGGATTCAAGCCTGGGCAGGAAGATATGGAGGACAAGATGTTGCCCATGCAGCATGTCCCCCCCCTCCACGTCACTGATGAATCCAAAGGAACAGCAGGGCTGCTACAGTTTGGCACCAGCGCCGTCACAGGAGCTGCCAGAACGATGTTGAGCACAACAGAGAACTGCCTTAGGGACTCCGACTCAGGATTTTTCCTCAGGGTTGACTCCCGAAGCCTTTCCCGTGACCGGGTGTGCCACAAGGCAGCGGAGGTTTGAAATCAGGGTTTACCTTCCCCTAGATGGGCTACCTTCCCAGGTTGACGAGCCACCATCTACCCGAAGCATCTGGTTTTAAGGCGCCAGAGATCCGCCCTCGCCCCTTCTCCTATTAGTAAAAGCAGTTCCGCCGGGCTTAGAGACTAAACCACACGGGCAGGCTAGGAGTTGGACTTAGTTGTCAGAGGCTTTTCGAGACGCACGCCATAAGGAGCATTTTATGAGCACTGGGAGCTTAACCCCAGTGCCGCTCCTGGCTATGACAACCTTTAAACCACTTTATATATATATATACAGTATATATATATATATACAGTATATATATGTGTGTGTGTGTGTGTGTGTGTGTGTGTGTGTGTGTGTGTGTGTGTGTGTGTGTGTGTAGTCATCCATCCATCCATCCATCCATCCACTTTCTACCACTTTTCTGAAGGTTGGGGTCGCAGAGGCAGCAGTTCAAGCAGAGAAGCCCAAACTTCCCTCTCCCAGGCCATCTGCTCCAGCTCTTCAGAGAGGATACAAGATGTTCCCAGGACAGCTGGGAGACATAGTCTGTCCAGCATGTCCTGGGTCTGCTCAAGGGTCTCCTCCCAGTGGGACGTGCCCAAAACACCTCAAGTGGAAGGCGTCCAGGAGGCATCCTGATCAGATGCCCAAACCACCTCAACTGGCTCCTTTCGATGTGGTGGAGCAGCGGTTCTACTCTGAGCCTCTTCCAGATGACTGAGCTCCTCACCCTATCTCTGAGAGTGAGTCCAGCAATCCTACGGAGAAATCTAATTTCAGCCACTTGTCTCTGCAATCTTATTCTTTTGGTCATTACCCAATGCTTATGACCATAGGTGAGGGTGGGAACGTAGATTGACCAGTAAATTGACAGCTTTACTTTAAAGCTCAGCTCCCTCTTCACCACAACAGACCGGTCCAACGTCTGCATCACTGCAGAGGCTGCTCTAATCCGTCTGTCATTCTTTTGCTCCATTCTCCCCTCATCTATGAATGAGACCCCAAGACTTTTGTTTTTAAATTTTATTTTAACCTTCATTAATACAGGGTAGTTCCACTGAGAGGCAACCTCTCTTTTTCAAGGACGCCCTGTTCACATTCACACAGTTACACATTCACACCTGGAAGATGCCCAGTACAACCACAGACTTACCTGTGGCCACTGAGCAGCTCCACTGGAGCAATTGGGGGCCTTGCTCAAGGGCACCACAGTGGGGTTAAGGAGGGTGGGGCAAACACTGCTTTGTTATCTGTCCCACCCAGATCTGATCCTGCCAGTCCAAGGATTGAACCTACGACCCTCCGCTCACCTCCGTTTAAACTCCTCCACTTGGGGCAGGAGCTTGTCTCCAACCTGGGGAGGGCAATCCACCCTTTTCCGGCTAAGGACCATGGACTCGGACTTGGAAGTGCTGATTCTCATCCCAGCCATTTCACACTCAGCAGCAAACCATCCCAGCAAGTCCTGTAGGTCATTGCTGGATGAAGCCAACAGGACGATATCATCTACAAACAGCAGAGATGAGAGCTTGTGGTCACTAAACATGATACCCCCCGTTGCTTGGCTGCGCATAGAAATTCTGTCCATAAAAATTATGAACAGGATCGGTGACAAAGGGCAGCCCTGGTGGAGTCCAACTCTCACTGGAAACGAGTCCGACTGGGTGTTGACAATACAAACCAAACTCTTGCAATGGTCGTATAGAGACCGGATGGCTCATAACAACAAGGCCAATACCCCATACTCCCACAGCACCCCCCACAAGAGACCACGAGGGATGCAGTTGAATGCTTTCTCCAAAACTACAAAACAAATGTGGACTGGTTGGGCAAACTCCCACGAACCCTCGAGGATCCTCGAGGAGGTAAAGAGTTGGTCCAATGTGCCATGGCCAGGATGAAAACCAGATTGCTCCTCCTGGATCTAAGGGTCGACCAGCGGTCCAACTCTCCTCTCCAATACCTTGGCATAGACTTTTCCAGGGAGGCTGAGGAGTGTGATCCTCCTCAAGTTGGAACACACCCTCCGGTCCCCCTTCTTGAAGAAAGGAACCACCACCCCAGTTTACCCTGCTAAAGGTACTGTCGCAGACCTCCACACAATGTTGCAAAGGTGTGTCATCCATGACAGACCTGCAACATCCAGGGCCTTGAGGTACTCTGGGCAAATCTCGTCCACTCCCAAGGTCCGGCCACCAAAGAGTTTTTTAACCACTTTAGCAACCTCAGCCTCTTTGATGGACAAGTTGTCCCCCTCGTCCTCAAGCCCTGCTTTCTCTGTGGAAGGCATATTAGTGGGATTGAGGAGATCGTATAAGTATTCCTTCCACAGCCCGACGATATCCCCAGTTGAACTCAGTAATGCCCCATCTGCACCATACACACTGTGGATAGGGGGCTGCTTTCACCTCCTGAGTCACTGGACAGTTTGCCAGAATCTCTTTGAGGCAGACCGAAAGTTTAGGTCTCCCGGGTCTGAGTGGTGTCCACCCCTGACATCGAATCCAACTCACCACCAGGTGGTGATCAGTTGACAGCTCTGCACCTCTGCACCTCTATTTATATATACAGTATATATATATATATATATATATATATATATATATATATATATAGGGATGGGTGACTGAAGTGAGCAGCCAGCAGCAGTGGCAGCAGTCTGAGAGAAATCAAACTTAATAAACAAACTGACACATTAATGTGAAATTATATTTGATAGGTGCAACATAGGCGGGTTATGTACCATTAGATCAATTATATTTGATACATTGCCCAGCTCTACACCTGGATGACTGCCTTTGTCATTGCTGTTTAAAAAGAAAAATGGCTGATATCTCTTTGTAGATCCTAATATTATAAAGGAACACAGAACAACACTAAAAAAAAGTCTCATACATCGATTTCTTAATATCAAAAAAGAAAGAAAAAAAGAAGAACTAAAAAGCATTCCAAGGAGTTGCAGACCCATGCTGACCTTATGACTTTGGCCTTTGAACCTTTGCAAACTGAATGCATCTTCAGATTGTTGCATGTATCCAAGGATGATGTTGATATCTGTATCCATCTTCATTTTAGAGTATGGAAAAACAAAAACTGTGCAATCATGTGGCCTTAACCCTTGACCTTTTGACCTCATTCAGAACCTATTTCTAGATTTTTGAATGTATTCCAGCATCAAAACTGGTCTTTAAGACTGCAACCATTGTTCTTTTAGAGTCTGGAAAATCAAACAGCTGTGACTCACTGACTTTGACCCATTGACCTCAAAAGGATAGCCACAGGTACTAGTCCCCAAGGTCAACTTTTGTACCAGGTTTGGTGACTTTACCTTTGTTTATTGCCAGGTTAAATTGCAGACATGTATAAAATAGGGACCACCCTACATTGACTCTGTTGGTGTAGTTTAAAAAAGACGTTCAAAGTGTTCTGCTTCATTTGATTTGAGAACCTTAGAACTACAATAAGTCTGAGACCAGAATGGGCAGCTATCCATCAAACCATGCAAATGATCATTGTGAGATCATTGTGATACAGCTGATTTATACCTGGAATACTCCAGAGGGTCTTTAAACAGGCAGAGAAGCGGATGTGGATATCAGATGAAGGCATTAGAGAGAAAATCTGAGTGACACAAACATGTTATGAGAGATGAGCAACATCTGGTGCAACGGATCTCATCCTCTTGTCGCCAGTCATTATTTTCATGAGTTCATATGCAGACAAACTATTTTCTCTATAATCTTGGCCCTAATTCCCATGTATCCCCCAGCTTAATGGACTCTTCAGAGTATTAACATTTTTACTTTTACATCTTGTACTTAGTGTATTTTAATGTTTCTCCTTTGCACTGTTGCAGTGCCTGTGCAGTTTGTTAATTCCCACTTAGTGTAGAGCAAAAGCTTCCGATTGCTTTGTTTAAGTGGAATTACAAGAGATTTTCAGGAACATCTTGCTTGAATTTAGGAATTAATTCTAACTTACCATAGCTCACACATAAAAACAAAGGAATTAGGTGAGATTTCAGCAGTACTGGGTTTTCTAATATTACTGTAGTTTTAGGCAAATAAAAATGTTCAACAATGGTGGACTATTTAAGGGTTTTGTTATTCTTCAAGTACAGATTTATACAGTCCATTTGATTGGTCTATTTAACATCTGAAATGTTGTGAAGGAACACAGAGAGTGATTCAAAGGGCCAGAAAGGTGGTCGAAGCTGCCTCCAAGAAAATGAGCACGGACCCTGAACTAAGCCCAGGGGATTGAGAGTGGATTGAATGCATCTCACTATATATAGACAGGCACTAGCACTACAGGGACAGCGATGGGGGAAAGGAGAGAGGGGACTTGCAGTGAGTCAACGAGTGTGACATGGATGAAGAAAAGAGACACTGGGAAGAGAGAAAAAGAGCAGTGGTGTGTTACCCGCTGACCATTGGAGCTTTTCAGCCCTCCTATTGTACCATTACTGAGACCAAGGGTCCTGCTTTAAAGCAGCTGCACAGAATCTTGGTACAGGGCCAAGACTGCTGGCTGTTCTGCTGAATGTCCCACTACCTCACTGCACTATTCCCACTGGGAAATAGACACAATTGGAAGAACTAGACTAATTCCTGGACGAAGAGAGTAAAAGGGCACTGGTTTCCCAGGGGTTAAAATGCCTTAATCTTTTTAATCCTCTGAAAGAGAACCATTCACAGATTTGATACACTCACCCTAAATCCTGAAGTGACATCTGAGGGTAAGGCTGACAGGAGTTTATAAAAAACAGAAAGGTCCTGGTATCCAGTTGTGGATGGTGGAGCTTAAAAACACTAAAAATATGGTGTAAGGATTATATTTCTTCAACAGGTGCATCTCAAAAAATTTGAACATCATAGTCATTTTTTTTTCAGTAATTCAATTCAAAAAGTTCAACTCACATATTATATAGGTCAGGGGTGTCCAATCATGTGCCATGGAGGGCTAAAACTAGTGATGGGAAGGCAGGCACCGATGCTCCGATCTTATCCAGGAAATATTTGGTGAGGCATGTTTCGAGGCGTGCATTGTGACGTATGTGTTGACGTTGGACCACGTGACTGGGTCAGGAAGCTGTTCATGATTTTGTACACAACATGGAATAAAGTGAGCAGCGGTACCCAATGGAAATCCCCATCCCTCATGTTTTGTTTTGTCATGTTTGTCTGTGTAAGGGATTTGTCACAGCCAATTTTCAGATGGAGCCAGCACCAAAAACAAGGACTTCTCCCATTTGGGAGCAGTTTGAGCGCATTTCTCCCATTGATGTATTTTTGACAAATAGTGGCTGCTTATTGTGACTGAGGCGATGGCTTAATGGTAATTCATCTGTTTTGCAAATGGGAGACCTGGGTTTGAATCCCATCTGTGTCGTTCTTTTAATTTCATTTTTATTTGCAAGGTGAAGTGTCTCTTGTGTTTCAAAGAGCTTGGATCATTATTACGCATCATTATGCTGAGGCAGTATTGCCATTGTGCCCTGCATGAGAATAAGGCCAGAGTTGAATATACTGGGACAGTATAAGACTGTTGAAAATTTATTATTTCTTAATAAAAATGGATAAGTAGTACAAGCACACAAAGTAACACAGACACATTCACTGGAGTCATCCCAGTTTTATTATTTCTTTTTTCCCTTATGATCATTGATATTTCTTAAAAGACAGCACATATAGGCTGCGTGTCCACCAAACGCATTTTTTCAGCTCTGGGCAGCTATTTTCAATTTATTTTCTATGTAGTCCAGCACTTCCAGTGTTGAGCGCCAACGGCGCTGAAACGCTTTTGGCGGTGGCCGTTTTTTGTCGTGGCCCTCAGGGCTTTCAGCGTTGAAAAATATTCAGCTTTTCAGAGTGCAGCTGAGCTCGTCAAAGTCAGGCCTTTCTAAGCAGCCAATCAGAATTAAGAAAGGGCGGGACATGCTGGAAAAAGACAACTGATATGATTGTGGAGGAGAGGCTGATACTCGCTGTATCAGACAATCCAGTATTGTTTGATCTGACGCTAAAAGTCTATCATAATCAAAATTTAAAACTGACTCCTAGCCAATCTAAAATACTCTTTGAAATGGGCACCACCAAGTTGCAACTCATGCACAAGACGGTAGTACTCTCCCAGCCGATTTCTCGACCTGTTCATGTCATGTATCCAGACTCTGATTTTCTTTTCCGTTTCATCAATTTTGTCATCCAGAGCTGCCGCAAATGCCAGAATGTGTTTCCTGTACATTGTTATTTAGAGACTGTTGATACTGCTATGAAAAAAGTCTCGATGGGCAAAGCAGAAGTGGTGAGCTGAGAGTGACAAGCTGTTGCTGAGAAGCGGGACACAGACTTTTTTTTTCCCAGAGCGCAGCACACAAACGATGAAAAAAAATGCTCAGGGCGGTCAGGCGACAAAAAACGTGTTTGGTGGACACGCAGCCTTATTGAAATTGAAAAATACACATTGTATAAATCTGCATGCTGTATACTTTGTCGATTACATGGCCTAGTAGAGAAAATGAAGTCCCACATGAGGCCTTGTCTATAGGCCCTTTTCCACTAGGGTCAGTCTGGTACGATACGATACGGCACGGTACGGTACGGTTTGTCCGCTTTTCCATTAGGGACTGTAACTGCTTTCAGTTCTCTTTTTTCAGAATAGTTCCTTTGTTTCAGAACCGCTCAACTGAGGCTCCAAGGGTACCGTCCTGGTGACATAAAGACACTGCGGGCCACTAATTGGTCCAGGCGTAATGTCATGAGAGTGGGCGTAACACTGACTTTCCAGAATCGCTCGTGATCCGCCATTTGCAACAATTCGTCCGTGAGCCAACTAACAAGTGATATAATATAAACAACAACGATAGAATGGCTTCACAGAAATCAACACCGCGGTCCAGCAGAGTTTTCTGTGTGTTTTGGCTGATGAGAGAATCCAAAGGGAAGCAGATGGAGCCGCCCTGGGAAGTAGACGGAGTTGCCCGAACTGAATTGAATGTACAGCCATGGGAGCACCCAACTTCAGCAATTGAAGCTGTTATATTAGGATATAGAGGACGGTGAGTGATGTGATATGCATCTTTTACATTATTTATCCTAGCAGTGGAAAGTTCAGTTTGGACAAATGACAACTTGCTTGTGTTTAAACAATGAGCTAGCTAGTTAGCCATCAATGCTACGTCCGTCCTTGTATGTTGCCTTTGTGTTGACAATATCTGATGAAATAATCTAGTTGTAATCCTGGTAAAAAAAAAAGGGGGGGGGTTACATGTTGTACCTCCGTGCTGTGCATGTACTTAAGTTGTGTGTATTTTCGTTGTGGAGTCCGACCTGGATCTGCTTTTACAATGGTTGCGTTTGGCATGACACAGCAATGTGTTCTGACTGGTAAGCTGCACATCTTATTTATAGTCAAATCTTTTGCTTTTTAAGTTAAAGTATAGGTAAAGTGCCAAATTTAAAGTAGCACAATTTCCACTTAATATGAAAGGGACTGAACTGAGATTTATTTGATTGTGTGAATATTAATTACAGAGTAACTGAAAATGAATGGCACATCCAATATTAGCCACTGTAAAATAAACTGCTTGTTCATTTATTTTATTTATTTATTTTTTTTTTTATCAGATCATTTCTGTGATCCTTTCACTATAGTCATAATAGTGTATCTTGCACTTTAGGGAATGGGAGCTGTTCAGCCACCATTAGAATTTAGTTTATATGTGTAGTTTATAGTATTTCGTCTTTCAACTCATCCAGTAAAAGAACATATTACAAATATTTGAGACCCATTGTACTGCTTCCTTTTATATTTTAGCAATACAAGCACAAAACACCGCCCACACTTGAAACCAGGGCGACACAGCGGTGGCTAAACTTTTAACCTTTCAACCTTTTATATGTCTTAAACTTGCTTTAATAATCCACCACCCATTTCTGTCTTTCATCTAGACAAGAGGAAAACGATCCACCCAAACCGGACCTTGCCTCACTATTTACAGAGATGCAGGCTGAAGATCTGCTGAATGGGGACCAGTGCGAGGGGCCGCTCTAGTTGCTGCTCAGTGAGGCAGCGTGGCCAGCGTGTGTGACCCATTCCAATTTCTTTTTTTTTACAGTTTGAATTTTGCACATTCTAAATAATCTGGAATTTGCTGCTGATTGCAATAAACAATTTAGTGACTTATGTGTTTGCATCATGATTTTCTATTTTATCTGTTAAGACACCGGTGTGAAAAGAGTCAACAGTACAGACCATTTATCAGTGACTTTGAAAATAATGGCTCATTTTTAAGAAAAAGTAACCAAAACAATTATTTGCAGAAGACTGTATTGTTGGATGTGCCAGTGCAGAAGACACTACACACTTTTGTGATAGTACCAGTATATGGAGGATATCTGGGACATATTAGCATCTGCATTTCCTAATAATGGGATAGAAGAGAGATCCTGCAGGGTCTTGGCCCTCCATGGCACATGATTGGACACCCCTGAGTTAGGATTTAATGGTATTTAACATTTTAACACAAACTGCTTTATGGTTCATAATTCTGTTGGCAGACTTACACCAATCCAAAAGTGATTTCTCAAACTGCTGGATTGTTCTTAGACAGCTTTTCCAATCTCTGTATTTAATTTATGTCACTTGGTGGTAACAACACATAAGTCGAGACAGATCTGTAAAACGTAGAAAAGTTTATTGTCAAAATTCCCAGGGCAATACTATATGAATACATGTATAGTTCACTGTTGATGCAGAGAATGTATATTTATGCAGTATCTACATGTAGTCAGCAATGCTCAGTATGATATATATCCCGTTAATTCATGTATTTCTCCATGTAACCTTGTGACTGCATTATTTTAATTGCTTTTAATCCTAGATCCATTTGTTTTGGCTTAAAATGCATCATAATTGTTAAATATATCTTATTATACCTAACTCAGTACTGTTTACCTGTTAAAATATATATTTTACGGCTCATATACTACAATATGGCACCTGACGATCAAGTTTGGCAGCTAGCTGATCCTTGTTTTGCCACGACACCACTGGCTGGAGCAGGTAAATCCCATGATGTCTCAACAGTCTCTCCATGATTTTGACACAGATCAGAGCAATTTTTTGCACAGGAAGCTAAACATTCCTACAGACATTCTGCAGTTCTGTAACCACTTTGCGTTTGTGAAGCTGGGGTGACATCACTGTGGTGAACATTCAGACCGACGGTTTGAAGCAATATTTTTGCCACAAGAGAACCATCTGAAACACACACACAGAGAATACATATTTTAGTACATAATACCGATAACTTGCCGACATTACAATGTTGTACGGCGGACTTAAAAGCAAAGTAGCATTAGCAATCATTAGCTTACCATCATACGTGATGTAGTTCGTATCCTCATGTCTTCCCCTTTATACTGCTCTATGGTTTCTTAAACGCTCCAGTATTTTTCCAGAGTGTGTCGCATCACCACCTTTGCCTCTGTTCTCCTTTTTTGCCTTTATTCTGGCAAAAAAAGCCAGAGAACGAAGATGTCTCGTATCCTGCCAGCTTGTGTTTTGCGTAACGTTACACTTGTTTTACGTAACGGGAGGGAGAGGGTTGTGCCGCCTCCCTGTAACTATTCCCACCCACACCAAGTGGGACCTAGTGCAGTGGAAACACAAAGCGGGCCGAACTGTACCATCCCGTCCCATACCGAACTGTACCATACTGACCGTAGTGGAAAAGGGCCTTATGTGAACCATTTTGATGAAAGGCCTTAAGTCCTCCAGAAAGCCTCATTTGGCCATCACTAGCTAAAACCCTGTGGGCTTTACCTCCAACCAGTGTCTTCAACAGCATGTTTCACTGAACTTCTTCCCACTGATTGCTGATCAGTGAAAACACCTGCGGAAGAGACTGGGTAGAAAACAAAACCTGCAGGGTCTTGGCCATCCATTGCACATGATTGGACACTCCTGATATAGATTCATTACACACAGAGTGATTTCAAGTAGTGATGGTGAAAATGAGACCTTATGAAACAATGAACAACTTTGAGACCAATTGCGTCATGATCGACACAGTGTTATGAAACATTTAATAAAGAGTGCCATCTGTTGACTGAGTGTCAGAACTGCATCTGAGTGGAAGACCTGAAAAAATCTCAATCCTTTTTTTTCTTTGAGCATTTGGCCATCCGAGGTCTATTTATATATTTACATATTTATTCCATCTAGCTACAATGCTCCGCACTGGGTGTGTTTATATATCTACATATTATTCCATCTAGCTACAATGCTCCGCACTGTGTGTGTTTATATATTTACATATTTATTCCATCTAGCTACAATGCTCCGCACTGTGTGTCTATATATATATATATATATATATATATATATATATATATATATATATATACAGTATCTCCTCGCAGAGATAGCAAAAAGACGTAACAAACTAATAGTTTTTGAATGCAAAGATGCAATAGACTTACACAATGGTCCCCTCCGGCATACAACTAGGAAAATACCAGTCGCTATGGAGAGTGAGAATATGTATAGGCACATAATCATACCATGTAGGATAACTAAGTAGACGGTTGTGCTGTTTCATCCCATCTAGCAACAATGCTCTGCACTGTGTGTGTTTATATATTTACATATTTATTCCATCTAGCTACAAAGCTCCGCACTGGGTGTGTTTATATTTATATATCTATATATTTATTCCATCTAGCTACAATGCTCCGCACTGTGTGTTTATATATCTACATATTATTCCATCTAGCTACATTGCTCCGTACTGTGGGTGTTTATATATTCACATATTTATTCCATCTAGCTACAATGCTCTGCACTGTGTGTCTGTGTGTGTGTATATATATATTTTATAGTAATATGTACATATGTATATTAGCTGCTCTTGCTTGCTTGTTTTTTTTTTGTTTTTTTTTCTTGCCTTCTGATTGTTGCTCTGAGTGTTGCTATCCCTGTGCTGTTGCAATCCTGGAATTTCCCCGTTGTGGGACTAATAAAGGCTTATCTTATCTTATCTTATCTTATCTTATCTTATATACAGTATATATATACGTATATATATATATGAATATGTACATATGTATACTAGCTGCTCTTGTTTTTTCTTGCCTTCTGATTGTTGCTCTCAGTGTTGCTATCCCTGTGCTGTTGCAATCCTGGAATTTCCCCGTTGTGGGACTAATAAAGGCTTATCTTATCTTATCTTATCTTATTCAAAATTGGATGGCAGCAACAAACAATACAAAGCAAAGAAAAAAAAAACCTAATTCCAAAAGAACCCTCTCAAATTTGCTGCAAGCCCTCAAGTCATGTGATGTGACCAACATAACAAGGCCTCATTTGCAACAGTCATGTGACTGTGGGCGTGCTGAAACAGCGCTTGATGCGCTGCTCATGACACTTCTGCTTTATATTGCTCGAATCAGTGTCAAGTGGGTGATGTTGAGCGTAACATCACTAATTTCAAGGGTTTGTTTCTTATAATTTTGATGATTATGGTTTACAGCTAATGAAAACTCAAAATTCAGTATCTCAGAAAATTAGATTACATAAGATCAATAAGAAAAAAAATATTTTTAATAGAAATGTTGGCCTACTGAAAATTATGTCCATGTGCACACTCAGTACTTTGTCTGGGCTGCTTTTGCATGAATTACTGCATCATTGTGGCATGGCATGGAGGTGAACAGCCTGTGGTACTGCTGAGATGTTATGGAAGCTCAGGTTGCTTTGATAGCAACCTTCAGCTCATCTGCATTGTTAGATCTGGTATCTCTCATCTTCCTCTTGACAATAGCCCATAGATTCTCTGTGGGGTTTAGGTCAGGTCAGTTTGCTGGCCAGTCAAGCACAATGACACCATGGTCATTAAACCAGACTTTGGTAATTTTGGCAGTGTGGGTAGGTGCCAAGACATGCTGGAAAATAAAATCAGCATCTCCATAAAGCTTGTCAGCAGAGGGAAGCATGGAGTGCTCTAAAATTCCCTGATAGATTGCTGCACTGATTTTGGACTTGATAAAACACAGTTGACCAACACCAGCAGATGACATGGCTTCCCAAATCAGATACCAAGTCCGGTCCTGTGGAAATCACAGTCTCAGAGTTTGGAGGAAGAGTGGAGAAGCACAAAATCCAAGTTCCTAGAGGTCCAATGTGAAGTTTCCATAGTCAGTGATGATTTGTGGCCTTTACCTCGTCACCTTTAATCATCAAAATTAAAAAGAGTCAAATACTTGAACTAACACTGTGTGTAATAAATGTATATATGAGTTTAACTTTTTGACTTGAATTATTGAAATAATTTTGTTCTTTTGATGATATTCTAATTTTTTGAGATGCCCCTGTATATGCTGTTGCAGAGGTCTTCTGTTTTACTGCAAAATAAAATGTGTTTTATAATTAGTTGATCAAAGTTTTATTAAGTACATGGCATGAGCTGCCTTTCAAACATCTATATTCCTTCATCTTCTCTGCCCTTTTGTGGTGCTCTCCTGCATAGTCACGCACATTCTCAGCATCCCCAGTTCCCTAATGAGGCGTGATCACTGTGTTAAACTGCTAATTAAAATCAGATATTAAAGCCTACTACCCATAATCCCTCTTGGCTTGTGCTACAAACACCAGGCTGGCTGTCGCCTGATATACGCTCTGACGGATCCCAGGCAGTAGCTCCTCTCACCTTCACAGAGTAGTCAGTGCATCAATCAGCTGCTAATCTTTACACTCAGTAGTACTGGCATTCACAAGTCATCACCTTTAAATTTCCCCAACTGCTTCCTTAATGTGACCCATATCCTCTTTGACCAGTAATTAATGGACTGAAAGAGAACGGGTTGCTCATACCTGCCCCACTGTGAGTATGTTGTGGCCCAAAACTGTGGTCAAGAATACTTTAAGAACTCAACAAGGAGTCCACGGCAATTTGCTGGTCTCCAAACCCCAAACAATCCCTAAAATGTATGGATTAAAGAATACCACAAGACATCCCTAAAGGTTTGCATCAAGTTGTCTTGGCCACACAATACTAGTGGTGAAGTCAAGACCACACCAAGACTTTGTGGGTTTGACACCGAATCAAGAAAAGACAAAGACGGGCAATAATACAAAATAAATGAACAGAATACCAGATAAAAAATGACTAAACACTGTCAAATGCATGCACAAATAAAACATTTTTTTTTCCCAACTAAATAAACCTAAAGAACACTTTTAAAAACCAGAGCAATGTTTATAAAAGCAGTAAAATTCCCTCTTTCCTGATGGACAAATGGGAAATGGGAAATGTTCGAAAAGAAGCATGTTTTCCTTAGACCAGGGGTCACCAACCTGGGGCTCCTGAAACGTTCAGGTTTCTGTAGGATATTTTCTAATTTCACTTCTTAATTGGTCCAAAGATTTGCAAATAATTTGTTATTGTTGTGCATGTGTTCTGTAGGCATCCTTGCACCCATGCACAACAACAACAACAAATTATTTGCAAATCTTTGGACCAATTAAGAAGTGAAATTAGAAAATTTCCCACAGAAACCTGAACATTCTTGGAGCCCCAGGATGGAGACCCTGCATTAGACTGTCAGTTTACTGTGTGTTACTGCTATTCATATGTCAGTGCTGTGTATGTTGGGATATTTGCAACTTTTATTTTTGTCATCACCATTAGTGTACATGCTATGGCTGGGATAGACCACTCTTCACTGTAATGCTATGTGTGGTGGATGACACCCAACTGAAATGTGAGGGATAATCCAAGTTTAGTAATAATACTAAGTCAATAACTACAGCTCTCATATTGAGAATCACCTTCTAGTTTAGAGCATTTGTATATTTTGCACTATGGAGGAAATGGCTATGGTACACTCTGGTCTCAGTCTTGTCTTGCTGTGGTCTTGACTACAGCACTACATAATAGAGGTGAAAACTGTAGTGAGCAATGGGTCTGTTATTTAAACTGAAGAAAAAGATCATAGGTTATTTTCTCTCAACGATGCCAAAGATGGAGAACTTTGGTACGAGCCTTATTAAGCCTCATTTATCCTTATTCTTTGAGAAATTTAGGTCCATGTCAGCAAAAAATACAGACACCACCATATGAAAGATCTTAAATGCACACAACAGCATTCAGGTTATAATGGAGCACCCACTAATAAGTACACATTCAAAATTGATGAGCCATTAATCTCCAGTATACATTGGATTGCCCTTAACTCTTAACTCATTATATTACTATGAAAAAAGTCATGCTTTTTCTTTTGTTGTAATACTCTACCTCATTTGGTTCTCGTATTTTTTCACAGCCCCAGAGAAGAAGGAAAAAAATCAGCCAATTAATATTCTCTGCTGTAGTATGATCAGGACATTGCTGATCTTCTGTCTCTTTTGCTCATGGCGATGCAGCACCGAGGCCCCGCTCCAAACGAGTTCATGTCTCCACGGTGAAGAGTGGGGATGAACTTTGAACCTTACTTTGCTACCTCATTAGCCTGCATGCACAACGGCATCTGTTCTATCATGAACCCTAATACGACCACATGAAACCAGAAAATAACTGCCCTCACTGCACCGTGTGGGGATTAGTTCAAGAGTGGCTGGACCTTGCTGACCGCATGGCACCATTCAGCTTTCATTAATTTGGAAAAAGAACTGCAGATTTAGTAGTTTAAAGAAATGAACATTTTCAGATTGGAGATAGCAGTAGTGAGCTTTTTTTTATCTTCTTTTCCTGGGGAATTTCTGTGTGTAGAGAGCTGATGAAATAAGGAGAGTGGCAAAAGCACAGCCAAGAAAGTGGGAGAGGAAATCGACAGGCAGAATGAGAGGGGTCATTGAGCACAACAGGAACACAGGACCCCACTCAGCTGGAAGGACTCTGGCGAGGACGAAGTCACCTATCTTATGGTGACAAGCAGCAAATGGGGGCCCATTACCGTGCAGAATGCTAATGCCAAACTTTGGGCCCTGGGGACTGGACCGGTTCCCCAAACACTATGGGAGAGGAGTGCCTGCCAGGGTGCATGCATGACAGCCTCAATTCACGCCCACAAGTGCAAGAGATAATAACCATATAAATCATAAGAGAGTCTTTCTTTCTCACTCCTTCACGACTCTCAATCTGAGTCTTAGCACTAGCTGTTTCTAATTGTCCCCTCGTCTATACTTTTCTCCTTCCACTCCCACTCCCACTCTCTATTGTCTCTTAACGAATCACTCCACGCACACACTCACATTGTGCTGTCGTTCATTTTTTACATTCCTTAAAAGAAGAGCCACAGAGAGCTGGTGAAAACCATTCACACTGATTGAACAATCTATGTTCATCATATCCAGAAATAGTGCCATCAACAGTGATCGAAAATTAAACAAGCGATGAAGTGATAACAATAGGCAATGTGGACCACGCTGTGCATTTAATAGCAAAGAAAATTATGTGTGTGTGCTCATCATGGGAGAAAAATGACTTAATTAAAAGTCTGGGTTTTCTTTCTTGAATAGCTGGGATCTATATTTGTTTCATATAGGGAATCATGAAGTTGGGGGGAGTCCAGGGAAGAATGAAGAGTAGAGGCAGTACTCATGCAGGCTTGCCTCTCTTTTCCCCCCAGGCCTGTGGTGTGGGTACTGACTCTATTTGACATCGAGATGCAGTGCTGAGAAAGACAGAGTGAAGTCAAGACAGAAACACAGAGAGGGAGACATCACGCCCTCATACCTTGGGGGGCTGTGTAAATGTGAGTCATGCCACGATGAGGCAACTTGTTCAGGGTAGCATCGCCCTTATAACTTTCATTTCGTTGAGGGGGTTCAGACGGTTTCAACTTTTGTGCTGCTGCTCTTTTCTGAGTGGCAAAAGGCTGAGGTAAAAATGTAGAAATGACAAACTGAAATTATTAAAGAGAAACATGGCGATGCTCAGCTGCTTCGCTGTATCTGGTCATAAGTTTCATTTTTGTTTAAAAAGCATACATGAAAACTGTTTTTTTAGGACAGTAGCTTATTAAAACAGTGTAGCTGACTGTAACCACCGAGCATATAATGCCACCGAACTAGTGGCTTGGAGGTAGAGCATCCGCCCCACAACCGGGAGGTCGGGCTTCAAGTCCTCGTCGGGTCATGCAAAAGACCATATAAAAATGGAACTTCCTGCTGTCCAGCTTGGTGCTCAGCAAAAATGGAATGGAGGAGGGAAATGTGAGCGGCAGTAGCTCAGGAGGTAGAGCAGGTCATCCAATAACCAGAGGGTTGGTGGTTCCAATCCCGCTCTCCCCAGCCATCCTGCTGTTGTGTCCCTGGGCAAGACACTTTACTCACCTTGCCTCCAGTGTCCATGACACTGGGTATGAATGTTTGATACTAGTCGGAGAGGCCGTTACCGTGGATTGGCAGCCATGTTTCTGTCAGTCTGCCCCAGGGCAGCTGTGGCTACAGTAGTAGCTTACCACTACCATTGTCTGTCTGAAATGAATGAATAAATGGACTCACTGTAAGCGTTTTGAGATGTCACTTGATATGTAAAAGCACCAGATAAGTCTGATGCATTATTATTAATAATACTGTGCAGGTTTCCTACCACCTACATGCTGATCCAGAACACCCCATAAAGGTTCTGATGGGGAGGTTTATGCATTCAGATCGCAGGGATTATTATTTTTTTTTGGACACGCATTAACATTATGAAAATCATTAACAGTTTTAAAGCACATAATCATTATAAAGATATAGAGGATTTTGTTTTCTTTTGTGTGTTGTGTTTTTGATGCCTGTCAGTATGTACAGTATATATATTGTAGGCTATTGAATTGTTCCTGTATTGTGGAACCATTTAAAGAAATACCTCACAAATGAAATATGTGTATAACATAATATGTGTGTAACATGTATGTTGAAGCATGTAACATGCTTCATTGTCTGGACCAGTGAATTTCAGCCTGCATTCCCCCAGGTGTGCCCAAAAAATTGTCCACTTCAGGAAAATTGTCCAACTTCACCTGATTGGTCCAAACAATCCTTCTGAACCAGGCAGACAGCTTGAAAATCACTGACTGGACAACCATTAAATTATTGTGGTCTGTTTGAAAAAAAAAAGTACTTGCCTGTAGCATAGGTCAGAATAAATGTGCAAACATTCTGTTCCTCATTTCAGTGTTGTGCTCTTAATCATTTCATTGGAAATTGGTTATCTGCTTCATAATGAAAGACAAATGAATGAACAGGACTCATTTCCTGCAGTTACTGCACACATTTTATGCATTTCAAGTTTTTGTCAAGCTTGACTACATCCCTGAAAAGTGAGGCGTACATGAGACTTGCCAGACATTAAGATGTGAGTGAAACCTTTGGGTAATGCACTCTGCACAATGGCCCTATTTATTGAGGCACCTGAAAGAGTACTTCACAGTGGAAGACAGCGCATTACTGTGTAGGAGGACTGTGTAGGATTTCAGACCAATCCCATCCTTCACGCAGCTAACAATAAACATGGAAAGGAGGGAAAGTGGTTAGTGGCAATTCTAGGGTGTGCATATGTGTATGTGTAGGTGTGTATTGATGAGAGCAAAGCAGTATTTCCTGTGGATCCAGCGTAGGCTTATGTATTGACATGCGTGATGCTACAACGTTGTGTCTACCTGCTGAAATTTTACGCCAAACTTCTATAAATTCTTTAAGACAGAAAATTAAAAATCTCAAGCCTGCAACTGTTCAACTTTTCTTTTTTCGTTTCACTTCAAATTGTTCTAACAAAGGAAAATAAATAGCATCATGAATAATATTTGAAAGTTATTGAAAAATGTTGTTTTTGTAGGTTTTAGCCTTTTGAAATATGTGTGTTGGTCACGTGATTTCACAAAAATATCAAAACACCCATTTGTCTTTAAAAAACACACAATCTTTATATTGTGTCTGTGGCCACAGTTACATGGGCAAAATTTCTTCAGTCTGATTACAATTCAGATCAGAATTTTACTGTTTACATGGATCCTGAAAAAGCTGATCTGATTAGGATGTGCGTTTCCATGTATCACACGTTTAAATGGAATAAATCATTTTGACATGCGCACGTCGACATTTCGACATTCCAAAAATAGTAGAAGAAGAAGAAGCAACTTCCGGTGTTAGCAAGCCCCACTTCGCGTCGAAATTGACCTGTATTGTGTTATTCAGACTGTACTTTTGCTTCTGCTGGTCTCCGTAATGAAGCTACAAGTACATACTTCTGCATATGACGAACAGAGGGAGACAGCAGGACGATACAGACCAGTTTTGTTTTACTCCCGCTATGTTTTCCGCTAGCTGCTGCTAAGGCGGAAATACGTCACGTCGACGTGCAGCTGGTGTACAGACATACGCAGTAAACATATTTTCTGCCCTCCGTTCAGAATAAGTGTTTTCATGCGCACCATTCGGATTAACAATTGGCATAACCCACCCCTCTCAATCGGAATGAAATTTTGATCCGAATGAGCGTGATCGGGTTAGAATATTCAGATTGCCATGTTTACATGAAGCATTTTTATTCCGATCAGGCTTTTAATCCGGTTACTTGTGTCCATGTAAACATAGTGTCTGATTAGCCTTTGCCCTATTATTGCCCAGCCTAGCTGTCTGTAATGCAGCTAATAGTGTTAGCAGGTTTGCTTTCCAAGTGTGTTTTATCTTGTTATTTTCTTTAGATTTCAGCCAACCTAATAGACATCCCTGCTTCCACCTAGTTCACTAAGCCAAAATTGATAATATACTGTATCTTGCATCATTCTGTCTTATTTTGTTGTATTTTCACTGTGATGCTACTTTGAGCTGTTAGCATGAGCTTGTTTAAGTGGAAGAAGTCATGGATAGGCTTCTTGGCGTTAGCTTAACTTGTGATTGCTATTTTCTACATTCAGCACCACTGGAATCCTCATTCTTCTAAAACACGTGACCATATATGCCGTTCTTAGAAAACATTTTAGCTTATGTTAGAATGCTTTGATCCCCCTTACTCGTTGTCTAATGTGAGTGTAAGCATTCCACCCTGGATTTGTTGATAAAGGAATAAGAGAGCTATATAGTCTTGGAAGATCTGTATTTATTTAAGCAGGTTAAATGTAGTATTACAGAGCTCTGGGTCAAATGTTCTGTCCCTAACAGCAACAGGTGTCGTCAGGGCGTGAAGTCTGACTCATACTATGCTCTCCCTGACCCAGTACCTTTATATGTATTCAAGCATGCATTATCAGCATAAAAAGCTGCAGACATCTGTGGGATTAGTTTCAGTTCTTGTCTCAAATCAGTCCATTTCTCGTACATGGTGTTGCAACAGGAGGTTGTTCTGTAGGTCAGGGTGGCCGAGTCTCGGTCCCTTCTCAGCACATCCTGTTCATCTGTTTTGTATTGATCACTTTACCTATCACTTATTTTCTTGTAGTATTATCTATAACTATGAACAAAGGTGGCAAGCTGAAGATAGCAGTTTAGCCACTCTTTCACATACATTTCTGTGCTTATTGTGCTCCAGGGACCTGTCATGTCCTATGGACCACTGAAGCCACACACCTCTGTCAACCAGTGATGCATCACTTAACTCCAAGATGGTGGCGCGTTCACACGCAGCAGCTAAACGTTTCAGTCTACTGCACCCCTTCTTGTGTCTTTTCTGCCTTTTTATGTGATCCTTCTGTGATGGACTAATTACTTACAGTCGCCAGGAACTTATAGGCATCGGTTACCAACTCACCGCCATCATCTCCAGCGCCCATTCCAGTGACTTCCACCACATCCCCGAGGAGATCGCCAGATCTCTGAGCGCTCCATAGTTTGTTATGCCCTGCAAGCGCAAACGATGATGGGAGAGGAAGCAGAAACGAGGTTGCAGGGCTGACCTTCATGCCCATCTGCGCAAACTTTGCTCCAAACCACTGTTACCTTCAATTTTTCTCACCAATGCCAGATCCCTCGCCAACAAAATGGACAAGCTGCGCACGGAGATCACCTATAATCGCAATGTCGGGGACTGTTGTATTCTGATTGTGACCAAGTCATGGCTGAACAAACACTTTCCGGATGCCGCTGCGGAATTACCTGGCAAAACAACACAAACTACTCGACCACAATGTTGATTCTGGTAAGGGAAGGGTGGAGGGCTCTGTGCTTATGTGTTTCAGACTTGGTGTAAATACAGAAGAATAATTCATAGCCACTGTTCACCAGACTTAGAGGCCATGTCCTTCCTATCCAGGCCTTTTTGTCTTCCCCACAAGCTAACGGCAGCAATTTTAACAGGCGTTTACATTCCTCCTGATGCAAACATTAGCTTAGCACTCAGTCATCCCTAGCACACTGTCAGCAGGCAGCAAAGAGATCACCCCGATGCAGTCCACATTATTGCAGGGGATTTTAACAAAGCATGCTTAAAGGCTGTACTCCCCAAATTCCACCAACATGGTAAGTGTCTCACAAGCGAGGAAAGAACACTGGATCATGTTTATAGCAACATTAAGCACTCCTACAGAGCCACCCCCTCCCCCACCTTGGACAATCAGACCGTCTCTCTCTGTTTCTGATTCCTGCCTACACCCCCCTTAGGAAGAGTTCCCCCCAATCAACCAAACAATTAAAACCTGGCCTAAAAATGCTGTTCTCCAGCTACAAGACTGGTTTGCCTGCACTGATTGGAGCAGCAGTACCTGGACTCCAACACCGAATATGTCCTTTTCTACATCAAATGCTGTGTAGAAAATGTGAGTCACCAAACACGTTGGGTATTTCCAAACCGCAAACCCTAGATGACCAATGAAGTCCAGGCTCTGATCAGAGCCCACAACTCAGCCTTCAGGCAGAGGAACAGCTCTCTGAACAGCACTGCCAGAGCTAACCTGAGGAGAGGCATAAAACTAGCTAAGAATGCCTATAGGAAGAAGGTGGAGGGCTTCCTCTCAGACAATAACCCCCGACAGATGTGGAGAGGCATCCAGGCCCTCACCAACTACAGGGGCCAGGGCCCCCCAGCATCAGACAGCAGCCTCACTCTGGCAGAGGAGCTTAGCAGCTTCTTTGCCCGGTTTGAGCACAACTCCCCCCCAAACCCGCCTTCCCTCCTCCCTTCTCTCCCCCTCTCTCCCCCCTCTCTCTACAGGTGCACAAGGTGAGGAGGCACCTGAAAGCAGTGAACCCCTGCAGAGCTGCTGGTCCAGATGGCATCCCAGGAGCGGTGGTCAAAGCATGTGTAGACCAGCTGGTAGGGATCCTCACCAAGTTGTTCAACCTCTCCGCCACCGTCCCTTCCTGCCTCAAGGCCTCCACCATCACCCCCATCCCCAAAAAGGCCACAATTTACAGCCTGAATGACTACAGACGTGAGTGCTATGGGTCTGTAGTCATGAAATGTTTTAAGCGACTGGAGTCCCAGCACATCAGGAACTGTCTTCTCCTCTCCTTCAACCCCCATCAGTTTGCCTACAGGGAGAACCAGTCCATGGAAGACACCAACCCCACCACTTTCCACAGAGTGCTGAGCCACCTGGAGAACCCAAGGAGCTATGTGAGGATGCTTTTCATGGACTACAGCTCAGCTTTTAACACCATCATCCCAGACATCCTGGTCAACATCCTGATCAACAAACTGCACCTCCTCCAGATCCCCTTCCCCCTCCCACCTGCTCCGGGATAAAGAACTTTCTCACCAATCACCCTCAAACAGTCAGACTTGACCCCCACTACTCTTCCACACTGTTCCTCAGCACTGGCTCCCCCCAAGGCTGCGTGCTAAGCCCTGTACTGTAGTCCTTGTACACCTTTGACCATATTCCACCCACCCAACCACTGTCATCGTGAAATACGCGGATGACACCACCTTGGTTGGGCTCATCACCAACGACGATGAGAAGGCATACAGGGTGGAGGTAGAGAATCTGCTGCTGTGGTGCCAAGCAAACAACCTGGAACTGAATGTCAAAAAAATCAAAGAACTCATTCTGGACTTCAGGAAGAACAGACCGGACCCCCACCCCCACCACCCTCCTCATAAATGGCGACTGTGTGGGAACCGTCCCCTCCTTCAGGTTCCTGGGCACCCACATCTTCTCTGACCTCTCCTGGACTTTCAAAACCAAGGCCCTGGTGAAGAAAGCCCAGCAGCGGCTGCACTTCCTCCGTATTCTGAGGAAGCACAACCTGGACCAGAAGCTGCTGCTGGCCTTCTATCACTGCTCAGTGGAGAGTGTGCTCACCTACTTTCTGGGTGTGTGGTACGCCAGCTCCATGGCCGAGAACAGGAAGGCTGTGCAGAGGGTCATCAACACCGCCCAAAAAATTATCAGCAGCCTTCTGCCCTCCCTGGAAGACATCTCCAGAGTCTCCTGTCTCAGAAAGATCAAGGTCATCACAGGAGACCCCTCGCATCCCGCCCACCACCTGTTTGACCTGCTTCCCTCTGGATGATGGTTCAGATCGATCAGGTCCCACACCTCCAGACTGACAAACAGTTTCTCCCCCTGGGCCATCTGACCTGCAAACAGTCAGAGGCCCCACCCTCATTCCTCTTAACACTCACATGCACAGAACTGAGGACCTTTTAATTATCACTATTACTCATCTGTCGTTGCACTCCTCACTTTCTTGTATACTGACCCATCCGTGAAATCACTACTGTACATTTTTTCCATAATCCTTGGGCCATTTTACTCTATTATGTGTTCTGCATTCCGTACTCCTATGTACATAGTTCCACCTATGAAGCCACTACCATACCTGTGTATTTACCAATGGGCTATTTATTATTTTTCTTTTACCTTTACCTCAGTCATATGGTTAATCGTTTGTTCTGTAACTGTTTTATTTCAAATTCTTCTCACTTACTTTATTGTGCAGTAGCCTGGTGGAGCATCCACAATTTCGTTGTATTCTACAACTGTAAAATGACAATAAAGCCTATTCTTTTCTATTCTATTCTATTCTATTCTGTTCTATTATTTCCTTCATTCTTTGAAACAAAATTTGGCTCATGCTAGTTAGCTAGTTAATGTTAGCAACAGTGATGTAACAGGGAGGGCGGAGTCTTTGAGATTTAAAGAGACAGGCACTAAAACCAGGGGGTGTGAGAAAGGCTGCAGAATAGAATTCACAAGGATGTGGCAATAATTAAAGAAAATTTGACCAAAATATGTCACAAACATTTCATTAAAATCTACATGTATGTAAGCTGTTAAAATGTGGAAAAAGTGCAGTCAATGACCCCTTTAAAGTAATTGTGTTTGTATGTATTTGTCTATATGGCTGTCTCATTGCTTTGTCTGTCATTATGTACCATGGTCCATTTGGCCCCACACAGTAAGAAACGGAGTGGTTGGTGTTACAAATCCCATCTGAATTCCCCAGTGAAAGGGATTGAGTGCCCACCTTCGGACTGTGCATTCCAAAAAGCTGCATGGTGCCCTCTTTGATATCTGCCTGAAGAACAAAACACAGCTCCATTGCCTATAAGGTGGCATTTTCTATCAAAGCAAAAGGCCATAATCCAGACTTATACACTAAATCCTATGTACACTGACATAATGCCCTCTAAGCTGCCTAATTCCTTCCAGAGCCCTCATTGTTTTCTCCTCTGTCTCTCTTATTTCTGTCTGTCTTGCTCTTTTCCTCCCTCTCACTCGCCGTGTATCTCCCCTTCACGTCTCCCCTCTCTCCCTCGCTCCCTTTTCACATGCCTGTCAGTTCACCCACTTCATAGTATTGTTCTTGTTTTTTTTCCCCATCTCTATTTATCTTCCTCTCTAGTCTTCCTTTTGTCTCCCTACCATGCATTTTAACGCCCACTCTATTTTGTGTATTTATGTTGTTTTTTTTTCTATCTGTGCTTCCATCACAATAACAAACAACAACAACAACGTTCAGCATTACACACAAACAACTACCTGAGTGCTGCCGGTTGCTAGGATACCCCACGGCCATTATAGCATCTCATTATAGCAGGGATTTGCTGTTTAATCCAGGCCATGTAATTGGCCTGCTCTCCACTGTTCAGGCAGGCTTAACTCCTCAGACAAGCATACATTTAGCGATGATGCAGTGCTATTATGCATCAACAAACTAATATACAGTAGAATGAAACACTCAGCTCTAGAGCTCTCAGAGTAGTCCCTGAGCAACAAAAGCAACAAAGGAACAACTTGTGCTTCGTTTTCCATACGGCTTGACAAACCGCCGTGGTCAGTACACGCCGTGTGACACCGAGACAGTCGAGTGCCACGTGACTCTTCTCGTGTGTCACCGTCCTTGTGTTGGGTGTCATGAGTGGAAACTCTGTGCACGCAGCACACAAACACACACACAGAGTCGCTCAGAGGATTTCAAGGTTGTTTTGCTTCTTTGGAAAAAAGCAGGCAATCCCTCATGGAAGCTGTCTCACGAACGGACGCAGGCGAGCAGAGGTGTCCCATGTCCTGACTGTCACTGTGGTAAAGTTGTATACGAGATATTCAAACGCTGCAAGAAAAAAGAAATTGTGCTGTACATGTGGGAATATGAGAGAGAGCGGCGGTATAGGTTTGCGCACATGTTGGAGGGTGTCGGCCGACTTTGACAGAGAGCCTTCTGTTTTGTGGTCAGACTATATGACACAGCATGGGTGTACACGTAGCTTCTTCCTTGCTTAGCCCATGGTGTATTGGTCTAAATCAATAATTAATATAAGAGGAGAGCCTGAAGTGTTAACCCATGAAATTTCACATGTACTGTACTCTGTCTCTCACTGCAGGTAAGTGTGTTAAAAGACAGTTTTACCTGACTATATTTTTTAGCCCTTGCTATTCAAAAGTTTCTACTGAAACAGTGAGGAGAGACAAAGTTGCAGCCCATAAGGTCTATGGATTCTTCTAAGCCAACTACATCATTTGGTTGACTGTTTGCAGATGCTATTTATCAAAAAAGAAATCTGTCTATTTTTAGTTTATAAAAAAATATATATGACTCATCATAATGTCCACCACAATGAATACAATCCTGTATAGGGTTGCTGCACACAAGACAATTTTACAATTTTCACAGATTTTAAAATGCAGGAGACCACACACGAGGACACTTTGAACCGATTTTTAACATTGTAATCCTCCACACACAAGACACAGGCAAGAGATCTCACAGAAACACATGATGTGTATATTTTTCCATAATCCTGGGACATTTTATCCAATCGTGTGTTCAATTGTGTGTTCTGCACTCCGCACTTTTATGTACTGTACATAGTTCCATCCATGAAGCCACTACCATACCTGTGTATATTTCCATAATCCTGGGCTATTTTTATTTCAGTCTTGTGTTTAATCATGTGTTCTGTTACCATGTTTTATCTAATCCTTCTCTCATACTTTATTGCGCAGTAGTCTGGTGGAGCACCCACAATTTCATTTTACTGTACAACTGTACAATGACAATAAAGCCTATTCTATTCTATGATCAAATGTAATTTCACAACAAAAGTAAATATGGAGAGCAGTCAGCCTGATTGTAATACATGTTATATAAAATATATGAAGTCCTGTCCCTCCAGGATTTTGCGGGATGTTTGTTGATTGTTGTGACCCAAAAAGCCTGAATTCACAGGAGCTTTTTTAAAAAGTTGCAATAAAAGTTGCAATGTTTTGAAAAAAAATTTTGCACTAAAAGTTATGGGAAGAATTACAAATTTTAAAGCAGATGGGGTTTTTTTGTTTGTTTTTTGTTTTTGTTTTTTCAGTTTACTGCAGTGATATTCTAAATAACAATACAAGAAAAGCACAGGATTGTCAAAAATTTCCTATTACAGTGATTTGTAAATTAAGCAGAAACTTCTGCTATACAGAAAAACTCTATCCATTACAACAGCTAAATTGCATTAAATGCATGTTAACCCTTAGATGCATGACCAACCAATTCCAACACTCTTCCATGAGTGTGGTCAAAATGACTCCAACTAGAATGTGTGTGTTTTATGCTGTAAACTTAAGAAATTTCTTTCATTTTGGTTAAAGATGATTGTTTTTATTATATTTTGGGTGATTATTATTATTATTATTATTATTATTATTATAAAATATATTTTGGTCAACAAAAGAAGGGGACAGCTTGGGGTCATTTTTGACCCCACATATGGAAAAGTGTGGTACTGATACAAAAAATGCAATTAAAAAAATATAACAATTAGATACAAATCCAAATGGCCTCATGTCAAACACAACCTATTTGAGGAATACATTGAAGATTAAATGATAAAAAATTAAAATTACAAAGATATTGGGAAAAAAAAACAACCGCTGGGGTAATTGTTACCCCTCTTATGCATCTAAGGGTTAAAGAGTATAGATTTGGGTAGATTTGGATAGATTTGGATATTAAGATAAAAACTTCCCACCCCAAAGACCTGAACAGCTACAGACCAGTGGCCTTGACATCCCACTTGATGAAGACCCTGGAAAGACTGCTCCTTGCTCACCTCCGCCCCCTGGTGGAACCAGCGATGGCTCCACTCCAGTTCGCCTACCAGCATGGCATTGGGGTGGAGGATGCGGTGATCTTCCTCCTTCACCGTTCTCTGTCCCACCTGGAGAAGACCGGGAATGTGGTGAGGATCATGTTCTTTGACTTCTCCAGTGCTTTCAACACCATCCAACCGATGATCCTGAAGGACAAGCTGCTGCGCGCAGGGGTGGACCAGCACCTGTCATCATGGATCCTGGACTACCTCACGAACCGGCCTCAGTTTGTGAGAACCCGGGACTGTGTGTCCGACACGATCATCAGTAGCACAGGGGCCCCCCAGGGAACGGTGTTGGCTCCCTTCCTGTTCACTCTTTATACTGCGGACTTCTCACACAACACAACACACTGCCATCTACAGAAGTTCTCTGATGACTCTGCGATCGTTGGCCTCATCTCCAATGGAGATGAAGCTGAGTACAGAGGGCTTATCCAGGACTTCATGGACTGGTGCCATCGGAACTGCCTCCAGATCAACGCGAGGAAAACTAAGGAGCTGGTGGTGGACTGCCGCAGGCAAGGACAACCCCTCACAGCACAAGTAAATATACAGGGAACAGACATTGAGATGGTGACATCCTACAAGTACCTGGGTGTTCATCTGAACAATAAACTAGACTGGTCACACAATACTGACGCACTCTACAAGAAGGGACAGCGCAGGCTGTTCCTACTGAGGAGACTCAGGCCTTTTGGTGTACAAGGGGCGCTGCTGAAGACATTCTATGACACGGTGGTGGCATCAGCCATCATTTTTGGAGTGGTCTGCTGGGACAGTGGCATTACTGCAGCCGATAGGAAGAGACTGAACAAACTGATCAAGAAAGCTAGCTCCGTCCTGGGGCAGCGCCTTGATCCGGTGGAGGAGATAGGAGAGAGAAGGACGGTGGCTAAACTGTCATCTCTGCTGGAGTCCGAGTTCCACCCTATGCAGGACATACTGAATGCACTGAGGAGCTCATTTAGCAGCAGACTACATCATCCCAGGTGCACAACCGAGAGGTTTCGCAGGTCCTTCCTACCAACGGCTGTCAGACTGTACAACCTAAGCAGGGCTGCTCGCAGAGATAGCAAAAAGACGTAACAACCTAATAGTTTTTTGAATGCAAAAGATGCAATAGACTTACACAATGGTCCCCTCTGGCATACAACTAGGAAAATACCGGTCGCTATGGAGGTGAGAATATGTATGGGCACATAATCATACCATGTAGGATAACTAAGTAGACGGTTGTGCTGTTTCATCCCATCTAGCAACAATGCTCTGCACTGTGTGTGTTTATACATTTACATATTTATTCCATCTAGCTACAATGCTCCGCACTGGGTGTGTTTATGTTTATATATATATATATATATATATATATATATATATATATATATATATATATATATATATTCATTCCATCTAGCTACATTGCTCCGCACTGTGTTTATATATTTACATATTTTTTCCACCTAGCTGCAATGCTCCGTACTGTGTTTATATATCTACATATTATTCCATCTAGCTACATTGCTCCGCACTGTGTGTTTATATATTTACATATTTATTCCATCTAGCTGCAATGCTCCGTACTGTGTGTTTATATACTCATATATTTATCCCATCCAGCTACAATGCTCTACACTGTGTCTGTGTGTGTATATATATATATATATATATATATATATATATATATATATATATACAGTATATATACGTATATAGTAATATGTACATATGTATATTAGCTGCTCGTGCTTGCTTGCTTTTTTTTTTTTTTTTTTTCTTGCCTTCTGATTGTTGCTCTGAGTGTTGCTATCCCTGTGCTGTTGCAATCCTGGAATTTCCCCGTTGTGGGACTAATAAAGGCTTATCTTATCTTATTACTGGCACCACCTTCATTTGAAAACTCCTTACGGTCCCCAACCACTCGGTACCAAGCGGAGAGGAAAAAATAATTTATTCTGTTGCTCTGTGTTTTCTATTGGAGTCTGTGTTTTTCTGAAAAAAAAAAAATATATATATACAGTATATAGACAATATTCTCTCTTTCCGTGCCTGACTCCTACCTGTCTGTCTGCTGCATGACTTGACACACACACTTGTCTCTTCAGACTCACATCTTTCATTTATGGCAGGTGGGGGTGGGGGGGGGGTTGTGTGTCCATGTCCAGACTGGAGATTCACAGCTTTAAAGCTCGTTGACCAGATGAAGTAATGATTTTACCTCTAAAGATGTATAAAATGTTCAAACACTGGCTGTAGTGCTAGATTTGCTCGTTTTGTTTGTGATTTTATGGTGTCTGTCCTCATGCGGTCCTGTGATGGGGTGCTTTTCGCTCAGGCAGACGCTTTTCAACACAAACCCAGAGCTTCATATGCACAGTCAGGACGGAGACATGGTGAGATGTCCACTGGCAGGCTGGGGGAGACGGAGGAAGGGAAGGTGTTGGAAACCTTGCAGGTGAGTGTTTTTAAAGTCACACACTCTGTTTTTGCCGATGTATTTGGTTAATACTCACTGTAAACACAGAAGTGAATGGGTGCAGTGATGCATTTGATTGGTTAGACTGAGCGTTTGGACACCACTGAGAGAGAAATTTGATTGGTGAAACTGGCGGAAGTTGACGAGGATTGGCCAAAATTGCAGGAAAGTTGCAGTGATTGGACAAAGTTGCAAGGTCACACAATGGTTGCACTGATTGGCTAATTTCACATGAATTGATGCGATCACAGCACTGTGAAATCCTCGAGGGACTGAATGTCATTGCCATAATTCAACAGATATGTTCCTGGTTGCCAAGTTGTGAGCTGTAAATGTACACAAAATCTGGAATGTGAAACTTCCCTATCTGGTCTAAATCTCCTTTCATGGTTTACCACAAATTTGGTCACAGATCAAACTACTAGACAATTATTCTGCCTGTTCAGTTCAGTCTTGCCTTGTTTAAATTCATATGGTCCAGTCTCGGTAAGTAGGCCTTGCAGAATGTTTCTGTGCAGTTTCTTTATAAAAGTCATTATGATGTACTCTAGACATGTATATATAGACACACAAATATGCAAGCATGGTGGCAGCTGCTATGACAGTACCAAGGAAAAGACTTGGGTTTCCTTCGAAAAACACATGCACCCAAAAAAGATGTTTCCTCAAAAGTGTATGCCATACTCAGATCAAATATAGTAGAATAAAAAAAAGGTTTACATAGAAGTTAATTGAGATACAATGCAGCAAAAATGATTAATCTATGGTGTGTGGATGACTTGCATTTGGTACAGCTGGTGTTTTCCTGGGTAGTCTTATGGAATGTTTTTTTCATCTAATTCAGAATGGACTTGGCTGATTCTTTCACTTCCAGTAATCCCAAGCTGACTTGATCATGTAAAGACTGAGGCTCTGTGGGTCTGTACCATCTGCTGGAGGACTTCCTGGCACATGTATGCCAGTGAATATAGGATCTGACTGTATGTTTGGAGTTGCTGTCATTCTGCTGACTTACTGTGGAACTGATTTGACACCCACCCATATGGTATCATACAATCATTAGTAATGCAGACTCAAGTAAACTGCCGAAACAGAGTTTAATGTTACATACCTCATATAGGGGAACAAATGTTCTGTCACAGCTACAATCGCTGGGTTGGCAGGGTGTGGATCACTTCCATGTGGAGCATGCATGTTCACTATGTGCTTGAGTGGGTTTACTTTGAGTGCTCAAATTTCCTCCCACAGTCCAAAGACATGGATTGTTGGTTAACTGGTGATTCTAAATAGAGTGTTGTACTGTGCTAAACCGCAAGAGGGTTAATGTCACTGTTAGTTGGTGGTCACTGAAATTAGAAAAAGTGCTATTTAAATACAGGTCCTTATCTATAAATAAGTACATTTATATACTTATATATGTCCTTAAATTTGTTGTGCAAGTCATTTGTGTATGAAAATTGCCCAAAGCAAACCAAAAAAAGTGACTGATAGCTTTGACAGTGTGGTGACTGTGATGATTGTTAAGTGAGGACTAGTAGATTATGAGTCAGGCAGAGGAGATTTGGATCATGATTCATCTTCATTCAACTATTTTCTCTCCATCACAGCCGAAGGTCAAGCTGAAAAATACATGTGAACGAATCCACACACCCCACCCCCTCCCCCCTTTCCTGTCAATTATACTTTCATGTGTCAGAGAGATGATGGAGACGCTGGGAGAATGTTGGATTGTGGAGACCTACATTATAAATTATTTTCTACCTTTTCTTTAAGATGGAGAGCATCAAACTGGCTGATACCAAGCCTCATTGTGACAGGGTGCAACTGGGGAGATAAGAAAACATATGGCCCCATTAAATTGGTTTATCTTGCTTTTTTTCTGTCACCTGAGCTTTTGTGGACAAGATTGTGACACCCAATAGACACTTGTTTTTAGCGTGTATGTTGTCATGGGTGAACATGGATGGTGTATTGGACGCCTTAAGAGAGGTAGCTATTCATGGAATGAATGAGTAATGACTATCCAAATATGTCACTGGGAAACACATTTATTCAAACACCTCTAGCAAAGCATTGTACTAAAAACTGTGCATTTAATTAGAGTCTGTTTAGAGCTTAGTTGGCCAGCATTTGTGGCTGATATCAGAAATTTTCAAGAAAAAAGTCACAAAGTTTCTGGGAAAGAAATCATAAATTTGCTGGAAGCAGTTGGAGTTTTATGACAAAAATGCAACAAAATTGTCATGTATGCCCCTTCGGGGCAGGAAGACAGACCCAGGCGCTGAATTGCATTCGTGACATTTATTAACAAAAAGAACAGAAAATCCAAAAACTGTGCAGAACACACAAAAAACACAAATGAGGAAGACTTACAGTTTGTGTTCCAGAGCCGGCATCGCTCTGTGAACGTGAAGTAATACAGAGGAACATTCATGGGAAGATTCATTTAGTAGTTCCGCAGAGACAGAATGAACAGGTGGCATATAAATACTAGTGTGGGAAACAACGTAAATGATCACAGGTGTGGGATCACCTGAGCGGGGAAAGAGGGAACCCTAATAGTGATTGGAATAAGCTGGTGGTGATAAGAGAGGAGCAGTTGGACTGGCAGTCTGACAGACGACCCCCACGCAAAGCGCAAACCCGGAAATGCCATCTGACAGCTGTCAGCCAACAGAACAAATATAAGAGACAAATGTAATCAAATACAGACTAGATAATAATTACAGATGGAATAAGACATAGCTGGAACAAACTGAAACATAAACAAAGAAAACAGAAAACAGTAAAACAACTCAAAGAGGCATAAAAAATACAATAAATGAATACACAATACAGAGAAGAAGCCACGAGACTGGGTCCGGCAGACCCTCCAGAACTCAACTTGTGACAAAAATTATGTTATATATTATGAAAGTTGATACATTTACAAAGAAAAATTGTAGTACATTAAGGAAAGAGAGTCTGGAGCATACTGTCCAATTTACAGGCTTTACTGGTGCAAAGACACTGTCTGCATCTTCGACACTGTCTGCATCTTCTTCAGAGTCACAAAAAACTGAACAAAATGGCTGCCATTAAATTAACGATAGACTAAAAATACATACAAATATAATACATTTATGAGAATAGCTGCAAATGTATGCCAAAAATATTAGAAATTTATGGGAAAAGTGTAATTTAAATGTCACAAAAGGCTTGCAAAAAATCATAAATTTCCAGAAAAAAGCTACAATTTCATTAAAAAGCTGTCACATGTGTATTTATTTTAAAAAGTCTGCATTTTTACCTGAAAAAGATACATAAAAAAACAAATTTATTAATTTATGTATTTCTGCTGAATTTCTGGTGTGTGAGAACTTCACACAGAGGTGTAAATACAAACCAAGAGTTTGATTTTTAAGGGGAAGGGTGTTACAGCCTTTCATCTTCTCCTTTTGGTGAAGTTGCTCACCTTTGTCTGTTTGGCATCCCTGTGTCACTCAGTTATGCAGCTCTATCTGTCTGGTGTCTGTTGCTCCCAGGTTTGGCCATCTCCTCCCTGATCCAGACCCTGCCTGAATCCTGTGCCTGACTGGACTGGCGCTCTCCACTCTCCTCCAATTAAGGCCTGCATCCAATCTCAGCTGCTATAAATGAGTGAAACAGGGAGGATGACAGACAAATGAAAAGACAAAGGCCATGAGTCACAACATCTCCAAATCTGCCATACTGGCACAGATGTAAATAAATACACCTTTCTCATATCTCTATGACATCATTATTATTAGACAGAGCAGTGCTATTTAACTAAGTCATGTTAATATCTTTCAATTATGCTCGAAAGAGACAAGTTATCATGTTAGATTCATAGTTCATTACACAAATACAAACAGAAATGTTTTACCATGGGAGGAGTAACTGCAAGTTGGTGTAGCAAATGCACTTATTGGTAATTTCCCCACGTTCGATCCAGAGCAGCAGACAGACACTTCCCTAAGATTTTGTATGGTAAGTATCAAGGCTTTCTACACACAGCAGACAAGACAGTCCCAAATGGGACTGGTGTTGTGGTAGATGGAGAAATTTCAGGTACAGATATTTCAGGGAGTGGGGCCTACCGCTGAGGTGCAGACCATAAATTGCAATGTCTGTGGCTTAAGTCTGGCTGGAGACCTGCGGTGCATTTCAGGCTGTGGAGAAAGAAGGATATGGAAAGTCGGTTTCTGTTCATCAAGCGCCGCATGGCACACCTTGATGCCAGTGTGGATTAGAGTGGATTAGAGCTACGTCAGCGGAGTGCGACATAACTGGCGGTGACGGGGCCCAGCGGAGGAGCCACCCACCCAGCCAGAAGGCGACGAGTGGCTGTGATCGGTGGATTCCGGCTGCGCCGGCGGTGTGCGACATAACTGGCCAGGTAGACGGAGGCAGGCGCCGGCGATAGCCTAGCCGGATTCTCTGTTTATTTCTATCCACAGGTCAGTAAAATGCCACCCAAAAAAGAGGAAATGGAAGAAATTAAAAGATCTCTGAACTTTGTGTTAGAAGAATTGGCTAAAATGACTAACCAACAGGCCAAAATAATAAACCTAATACAAGAGGTACAAGCCCTACATTCAATAATAAAAGAAAAAGACAAAAAAATTATGGACCTGGAGCAACACGGGCGTCTTTTGGAGCAACGCGTCGAGGATCTTGAACAAGGTTCTCGCATTGATGACCTAGTTATAAGTGGACTAGACATCAGATATCAGTCCTACGCCCATGCCGCAACAGGACTGAGTGGTGAACATGCTTCCATAAGTGAATCAATGTCCTTAGAAAACCAAGTGCTTCAGTTCCTTAATGATAAAGACATTAAGGTAGAAGCCAATGCGATCTCAGCCTGTTATGCTTTACCGAAGAAAGATAACAAAACAAAGAAATCAATTGTGATGCGCTTTGTGAACAGGAGGGTGAAAAATGACATACTGAGGCAGGCCAAAAAACTAAAGGAAACTCAAGTTTACCTAAATGAACACCTGACAAAAAAAAAACGCTGAATTAGCACGGCAGGCACGGATGCTAAAAAAACAAAATAGGATACAGTCAACCTGGACAAGAAATTGTAGAATTTGGATTAAACTAAATGGAACACCTGAGCAAGCAAAAAGTATAATGATCAGAGATGCTACTGACTTAGATAAATACAAATGAACACTGTCTATGAAACACAGAGTGAGGAAACTCAAACTCTAAAAATATGCCACTATGCTGAACATAAACCACAAGAGATGGAGAATGATATTGATCCCGATAACCACTTTTTCAATAATATTCATAACCACTGTGAATATTACACTGAAAAGCAATTCAAAAGTCAAGTGCAATTAGATGGTAAACTGTCAATAATACACTTCAATAGCAGAAGTCTTAACAAAAACTTCTCACAGATTCAGGACTATTTAAAACAGCTAAACAGAAAATTCACAGCCATTGCCGTCTCGGAAACCTGGCTTAATGAAGACCAGGCTCCCCTGATGGCAATAGAGGGATATCAGATGTTTAACATTAACAGATCTCAAAAAAAGGGTGGTGGTGTTGCACTGTATGTTGATGACGCTTGTAAATGAAATGTCCACAGCACTACCAGGGATTTTGGAATGTGTTACTGTTGAGATTGACCTAGACAAAACAAAAAATCTAATCATAAGCTGCATATACAGAACGCCGGGAACTTGCATTGAGACATTCAGAGATAAATTAGTCGAGCTGTACAATAATATTACTAGTAAGAAAATGGTAGCAATTTGTGGAGATTTCAATATCGATCTACTGAATCCACATCAACAAAATGTAGTTACAGAGTTCATGAACTCTATGTACAGCATGAGTCTATATCCCACAATAACACATCCCAGTAGAATCACAGTTCACTCTGCTACACTTATTGACAACCTATTTGTCAATGTTCTCGATAAGAAAATAGAAAGTGGATTATTGATAAATGATATAAGCGACCACTTGCCATTCTTTGCACTTATCCATGGCCACACGGGGCCCAACCCAGAAAAAATCTCAAAATCGTTCAGACACAAATCACCAAACGCAATCAGTTCTTTTAAAGAGGACTTGCTGAAGCAAGACTGGACAGAAGTCTATGTATCAGATGTAAATGAAGCCTATGACACATTTATAAACATAGTAACCACTCTTTATGAAAAAAACTGCCCATTAGTTAAAAAAAAGCTTAAACACAAATTTGCTGACAAACCATGGTTAACCAAAGGACTACAAAAGGCGTGTAAAAAGAAAAATTTATTATATAAAGCTTTCATAAAGAAAAGGACAAAAGAAGCAGAGCAACGGTATAAAACATACAAAAATAAGTTAACATATATAATAAGATGTAGTAAAAGAGACTATTACAGTAAAGAACTGGAAAAAAACAAAGACAATATTAAAAATACATGGACAATAATCAACAGTATCCTTGGAAATAAAAGCAGAAATACTAGCTACCCAACTAATATTCCAAAAAATAATAAATCAACTCCGAATGTGAATATAGCTTCACCTGCAGATGAATTTAATAATTTTTTTGTTAACATTGGACCTAAACTGGCCCGAGAAATACCCACTACGGCGCCTACAGGTGATACAATATGCAATAACACTGCTGTAAAAGACTCCATCTTCATAAAGAACACAGACGAAAGAGAGGTCATTGAAATTGTTAAATCGTTCAAAAGTAAAACATCTACTGACTGCGATGGTATTGACATGCTACTAGTCAAAACTGTTATCGAATGCATAGTGAAACCACTGACGTATATCTGTAACCTGTCTCTCCAATCAGGTATATTTCCCAATGCAATGAAAATAGCTAAAGTAATTCCGATTTACAAGACAGGCGACAGAGGGGAACTCTCCAACTACAGACCAATTTCACTATTACCGCAATTTTCCAAGATACTTGAAAAAATATTCTATGAGAGAATTGACAACTTCATACTGAAGAATGATTTATTGTGTGAGCAGCAATATGGGTTCAGACACAAAAGGACAACAGCATATGCCTTAATGGAATTTACAGAAAAAATATCAACAGCCATTGAAAATAAAGAGTATTCAGTTGGAGTATTCCTGGATCTTAAAAAAGCATTTGATACAGTAGATCACAATCTATTATTAAAGAAACTACAAAATTGTGGTATTAGAGGGGTAGCACTGTCCTGGTTAAGTAGTTACTTAAAGAATAGATATCAGTTTGCATGTGTTAACAGCAAAAACTCAGAGTTACTGAAGGTCACCTGTGGAGTCCCACAGGGTTCAGTTTTGGGACCATTATTATTCAATATGTATATAAATGATATATGTAAAGTTTCAGAAAAAATGGACTTAATATTGTTTGCTGATGACACTAATCTGCTATGCAGTGGAAACAATTTGGAACAACTTCTGGATACACTCGGAAAGGAATTAGGAAAGCTGAAACTGTGGTTTGATTCAAACAAATTAACGCTCAATTTAAGCAAGACAAAATTTATAGTCTTTAACAACCATCACAACTACCCAGTACCCAAACTCAGTGTAAATGGTGTAGAGATTGAAAGGGTATCCGAAACTAAATTCCTTGGAGTAATAATTGATAACAAACTGTGTTGGAAGCCACATATTAATTATATAAAAGGTAAAGTATCCAAATCAATTGCAATATTACACAGAGTGAAAAATTTGCTGAATCAACCCACACTATACACCTTGTACCATTCATTAATACTCCCATACATGACATATTGTAATGAAGTATGGGGAAATACATATAAAACAAACATATATCCACTCTTTATGCTTCAAAAGAGAGCTATTAGAATAATCAACAAAGCAGCTTACAGGGAACCAACAAACCCACTTTTTCTTAAACAAAAAACTCTCAAGTTGAAAGATCTGATTGACTTTAAAACCGCAATAATAATGTTCAAAGTGAAGAATCTATCACTGCCCGCAAATATCCAAAAGTTGTTCCAAACAAGGGAGAAACGATATCACTTCAGAGGAACATGTATATTTCAAAAGCCTACAGTGAGAACAACCACCAAGCAACACCGTATTTCAGTGCAAGGAGTCAGATTATGGAACGATTTTGGACCTGAATTAAAATCATGTACAAAGCTTGGACAATTTAAACAAAAACTAAAGGAAGAAATACTCCAAACATATTTACAAGACGACATGTAAACTCACATAAGGATTGACATTTCCAGCCTGTGTTGTGTTGTAGCTTAGTTTTTTCTTTTTTTCTTTTTTCTCTGTGACACTATGTCTTAGATTTGTTTTTGAATAGTAACCGCTTAACTTAGACTAGCTCAGTTTTCTTTTTCTCTCAGTCACATTTTGTCTTAGCCTTGTTTTAAATTGTAATCGCTCTTGTCTTGTTTTCTCTTTTTTCTCCTTTGAATTCTTGGATGGAATATGGGTGGGCAATATAAGCTGCGGCTTCAGCCATCACCCATTTCGGATAACTCACGTGGAATTGTATAGTAGAAGGAGTCTTTGTCTAATTTGACCTTGTTGTTATATTATACAGTTTCTTTTAACCTGTAATGTACTATCCGAAATAAATTCATTCATTCATTCATTCATTCAGTGTTTCCCCATGGAAGATATTTAATCTTCAAACTGATAAATGTTATTGTTTTATTATTTTTTTGGCAAACATTCACTCATTTTGAATTTGATGCCTACAACACTTAAAAAAAAAAAAAAAGCTGGGACAGGGGCATGTTTACCACTGTGTTACATGACCTTTCCTTTTAACAACACTCAGTAAGCATTTAGGAAGAGAGGACACCAATTGTTGAAGCTTTATAGGTGGGATTCTTTCCTATGACTTCCGGTGTTCAACAGTCCAGGGTCTCTGTTGTCATACTGTATGTTGAGGGTCATAATGCACCGCACATTTTCCATAAAAGGTACTGTAGGTCTGGACTGCAGGCAGGCCAGTCTAGTACCCACACTCTTTTACGAAGAAGCCACACTGTTGTAAAACATGTAGAATGTGGCCTATCATTGTCTTGCTGAAATAAGCAGGGACGTCCCTGAAAACAAACAAAAAAACCCCATTGCTTGGATAGCTGCATATGTTGCTCCAAAACCCATTGGACCATTCAGCATTAATGGTGCCTTCACAGATGTGCAAGTTACCCATGCAGTGGGCACTAACACACCCCCATACCATCACAGATGCTGGCTTTTTAACTTAACAATGATAATAACCTGGATGGTCCTTTTTCTCCTTAGCCCAGAGGACACAATGTCCATGATTTCAAAACAATTTGAAATGTGGACTTATCAGACCATAGCACACTTTCCACTTTGCATCAGTCCATCTAAGATGAGCTCAGGCCCAGAGTATTTCTGAGTGTTGTTGTTATACAGTATGGCTTTTGTTTGCATGGTAGAGTGTTAACTTGTACTAGTAGCAATGAACTGTGTTAGCTGACAATGGTTTTCTGAAGTGTTCCTGAGCTCATGTGGTAATAGCCTTTACAGAAGAATGTTGGTTTTTAACACAGTGCCGCCTGAGAGATTGAAGGTCACAGCTATTCAATTATGGTTTTCAGTCTTGTCGCAGAGATTTCTCCGGATTCTCTCAATCTTTTGATGAAATTAGGGACTGTATGATGAAATTCCTAAATTCTTTGCAATTGTACATTCAGAAACGTTGTTCTTAAATTGCTATTCACAAAGTTGTGAACCTCACCCCATCCTTGCTTGCTGAGCCTTTCAGGGATGTTCCTTTTGTACCCAATCATGACCATGGACACCCCCCCCCCCATATTTTCCATCTGTGCTAAAAGATCCAAGAGTCTGGTGTTTTCTCCCCTTGACTGAGTGTTTTTGTGTTGGTTTTGTCACATGAAGGCTGGTTAAATGCCCGCAGCAGTGCACGACTGCGTAGTAGCAGAAAGGATTTAACATATGTGGATGCAACTGAAAGAAGTGATAATAATCACATTTGTAAAAAAAAATGAGACTGTATTTATCACCTTTTTCCAATTAACCCATTCACCTGTGGAATGTTCCAAGAAGGTGTTTTTCTGAGCATTCCTCAACTTTCCCAGTCTTGAGAATAAATATGTTGTGGGCATCAAATTCAAAATGAGTAAATATTTGCAAAAAAGAACAATACAGTTTATCGTTTGAACATTAAATATTTTGTCTTTGTAGTATATTCAATTGAATATAGGTTGAAAAGAATTGTTAAATCATTATATTTTGTTCTAATTTATGTTTCACACAGTGTCCCAACTTCACTGGAATTTGGGTTGTATGTGTAAAGCAGAGTTTTAATAAAACAAAGCTCTTACATGTAAAGCAATGTGTCCCAGGATGTCCAAAAGTTACATTAGCCAGTGTTGCTGTCTGTCCAACTGCCCGCAGCAGTCTCCCCTCAGCACGGCCTGTAGAGTTGCCGTTTTCATACTGTATGTCTGACTTGTGTTGTTGTTGTTTTCTCCTGTGGGCTGAGTTTTACACAGTCTGTCAATCTCCTGAGCGTCACACATTAGAAGGACCAGTGGAGTGAGACACCAAGAGTGATCCCTCTGGGGAACAACTCTTCTCCCACCTCCCACCCCCAACCCCTTTGTGTTTGTCTCTCTTTATCTTCCAGGCATTTTTTTCCCCCTTCCCCACTCCCTATAGCGCTGTTTTCTTGCTGCATATCGTGCTGTCTTTCTCCAGCCTCTCCTCTGCCTGTGACTACTCCCCAGACTCTTGGCTAAGTTTGAATGCATCAGAGCCCCTCTGTTTGCTGAGGCTAAGCTACATCTGCTGACGCGCTCAGCGCTCGAGTGGTCGGCCAAGCCCGGCCAACATCCCCCCAGCATGCATCACAGCAAGCGTGCAACTAATGAACACGACTGAAGGAATGCGCTCACACCCATCCCTTGGCTTTGTGTTTGATAAGTTTTAGTCTCAATAGGGGGACTGTTTGCTATGATTCGGTCTGGAACGAGGAGAGGAAAAATGGAGTCAGATGACCATGAAAAGCTTGTGGAAACCATCAGAATGAAACAGAGATCACTTTCTCCAGACTTCTTCAAAAAGTTAAAGTTATCATCATGTGAAGATCATGGGGAATTTGTAAAAACTTTAGAATGATGAGAGACTCTAGAACTGGCAAAACACATGACAGAAAGAAATCCTGAAAGTCAAATGAAAAACGATGGGAGTCAAATGTGGAAATCAACTTTCTTTGCCCTTACGGCTGACTTTATTTGAGGGATTGTGTCTTTGCATGAGCATAGAGATGGTCATATGTGGGGGACTGAGAGGTAAGGAAATATGAAAAGGCTGTCCTTTTAACTCACATTCTATTTGAATGGCCCCAGCATTCTTTGGGATTTAATGAAAGCTCCCCAAGTGAATGAAATCCTGAAATAGCATTAGTTGGCACACAATGGTAGCCTTAACTGTAGGTATTAAACCTTAACAGCAAAGACCTAATTGGCAGACCAGTGAATAGGCCAACGGGTGGCTGCCTCTTAGGCTACGATGTCAGAATGCATGACTAGCCAACAGCTTGCCCTTGTTTCCCTCATTCTCTGGGTAATTGGAAAAAGTCGGATGTGCCTCTCGATTAAACATCCATATCGACCTTACATCTCCCCTCATGTCCATTCTTTTGTTTGGCGGCTTTTACTTCACTCAAGCACTGGTGGAGTCCTTTAACGAACATGGAAGAATCAGCCTCAATTTTTTTTTTCACAAATGTGATTATTATCACTTCTTTCAGTTGCATCCACAGAGGCTAAATCCTTTCTGCAGCAGACACTACTCAGTTGTGCACTGCTGCAGGCGTTTAACCAGCCTTCATGTGACAAAACCAACACAAAAACACTCAGTCAAGTGAAGAAAACACCAGACTCTTGGATCTTTTACCACAGAGGGAAAATAGGGGGAAGGGGGGTCCATGGTGCATCCAATCACTGACTCCAATGAAGTGAAGCACTCCCAGGCCAATAGTGGAACAAGACCGAGGAATGGTGGAATACAATCATGTGGTGTAGCTCCCGTTATCCAGCCAAGTGTGCTAATCAAAACTCTGTGCGGCTGATCAATACCAGTGGACAACAGATTGCCCTCATGGGGGATCTGGTAGACGTTAGAGGGGTGTATCAAAAGGCCAGGGGAGAGGGGACAGATAAGAGAGACTGTGGAGGCGATCGAGGTGATGCTGTAACCGCGGATGCTGTAACCAAAACAGAGTGATTTGAGTGAGTATAAAGTGAGGTACTGCCTGGCAGGAACAGAGGGAGAAAACTTGCAAACTGATATAGACCAACAATAGTTAGTTATTTAAATGTAGAATGACTGGAATTTCCCAGCAGAAGACTGATAAAGCATAAAAGCCAAACAAAGGCCTTGTGCCCTGAGAAATTTTAATCAAGTATTTAGAATAATTTTAATGGTTTTGCACAACTGAAACAATTCCTTTTGAAAATACTGATCTTTTCTTAACATTTTAAGGTAAAATTCCAAGTACTGACGAATATACATTAGTTGTCAGTCAACTTCTCTTTGCAATCACTCATTTTCTTTAAGTACAAAAGATCTAAGAATACAGATATTTTCAGTTATATCTTTTCGTCTTTGTGTTCCCCAACTACTGGGCCACGGCCCGATACCACACTATCAAAGCTATCAATCACTTGGTAGAGGGCTGCAGAGAACACAGAGAAAAGAAAAACAAATAATTTATTTTGTTCCTCTGTACTAAGTGTGCTGGATGTTTTATTTTGAAAAAATGTTGTATATTCTTGCCCTTCCTGTGCCTGACTTGCTGCCTATCTGCACAGCCTTGAAACACACCTGTCTCAATAATAGTAGTGAGGCTTGGAAATTAAAACCAAACTGGGAGTGTGGGGACAATGAGTGGACAGAGGGATATTTGACAACATTAGCAAGAGTTTTGGACAAAACTAAGTTTGGACCCTCCCTCAACCAGCTGCTGCATGATTACCTATCTTTGCTTTCAAACCAGATGGAGGATTGCTGTGGAGTGGATTTGTGACATTTTATGACCACGACACATTCCTCAAGCCCGCTCATGCAGAGACTGTCTCCTTGCCGAGAAACAAGCTCAGGGCACCTGGAAGTGAGTTTTTTTTAATCACACACTTTGTTTTTAATGCTAATGTATTCCCTTCATTTTAAACTTGATGAATGACCTCTGTCATAAAAATCATGCTGCACTTTGAATACTGGTAACTTTGGAGTATAAAAATGCTATCTTTTTACCTACTAACACCAGCATGTCATATACTAGAGTCAAACTGACTGATCAACAATAATAATAATAATCTGCTTCTCGTGGCTGCTCCCTGTAGGGGTCGTCACAGTGGATCATCTGCCTCTATCTCATCCTGTCCCTTGCATCTTCCTCTGTAACACCAACCCTCTCCATGCCCTCCTTCATTACATCCATGAATCTTCTCTGTGGTCTTCATCTTTTCCTCCTGCCTGGCAGCTCCATCTTCAACATCCTTTGCCCAATATATCCACTGTCCCTTCTCTGCACAAGTCCATCTCAGCCTTGCCTCTCTCACTTTGTCTTCAAACCACCCAACCTGAGCTGTCTCTCTGATATACTCATTTCTGATCCTGTCCCTCCTAGTCCACTCCCAATGAGAATCTTACCCAGGATTTCCACTGACTCCGGATGTGGTCCGTTACGGCTGTAATCTGGTCTCTGCAGCAAATAGTTCCTATTCTAATTAATATATACTCCCCACCTGGTCTGGATTGCTGTGGAAAAAATCCGGCTTGTCAGATTCAGATCGCTAAAAAAATACATAAGGAGTCTATTTTTGATGGATGCCGGATCCAGTCCACAAGGAAAACCCCCATATTTACTGTATTTAATAACTGTTCATTTAAAACTATGGATCGTCCATTATTTTCTGAGGTCTACTCCTCCACCACTGTGTCAGAGAAGATAAAAACTTTGACATAACATACAAACACTTCATAGAATTAAAACTAACGGGCTACTCACATATTATTAGAACACAAAAATCCAGGTGGAGAGCCGGTACATTACGCTTCCTTGTTATGATTGCAAATGGTCCTTGTCGGTCTCTCACGGATCTCTCATTAACTATCATTCCTCTTGTCGCCAGTGCATACCTCCACCTCCCCAGATTCTCTTCCACCTGCTTCCTATTCTCACTACAGATACAATGTTGTCTGCAAACATCATAGTCAGTTGAGAATCCTGCCTGACCACCACCCACCTTGAATCCATGCATCACTCCTCACCCACCATCTTGCTGTCCTCAATTACTGTATGTCCTGCACCACCCTCACATACTTCTCTGCCACTCCTGACTTCCTGATACAGTACCACCACCAATAATAATAATAATAATAATACTTGAAACTTCCGGTGCCACACGAGTAGGCTACCTTTTTGCAACAGCGGATCAATTTCTGCTTATTTCTATTTACTATCTGGCTCTCTTGCCATCTTTCTGATCCAGCGACACCTTTATTCCATCCAAACACGTAGATCGCCCAAATGTCTCCTGAGCCAGCGGACGGAGCCACTGTTTCTTGCAGGAGGCAGTACAATAGAGACCAGCTGTTAGCACTTAACCGGCCCACGATGCTAACGCAAAAACTCAACATACCAGGAGAAATAAGATGGAAACGGCGTGGATGTCGAGCTGGAGTAAGACGGCAGGCGAGGAATATAAGGTACAGACCCGTCCTCCCATCTGTCATTATGTTATGGGGAATGTTCGATCGCTACTCAATAAAACTGATGAGCTAGCGGCTATCTCCCGCTACGAGAGCGTCTACAGAGAGAGTAGCCTGTTGTTGTTTACCGAGACGTGACTAACAGAACTAGCAAGGATGCTAACATCGAACTGGAGGGTTTCCACGCAATACGGGCAGACCGGACACCAGACAGTGGGAAGGCAAGAGGCGGGGGAGTGATAATGTATGTCAATAACAACTGGTGCAGACCAGGGCATATCACGGTTAAGGAACAGCACTGTAGCAAAGACAACGAGTTGCTAGCTGTTAGCATGCGGCCTACCTATCTCCCGAGGGAATACTCACACGTGATCTGCATTGTTATTTATGCAAATCCGACGGCGAACGCTGGGACAGCGCATGACGTCATCCACTCAGTAACTGACAGGCTGCAGACAGAACACCCAGATGCTCTTCTCCTCATCTCAGGTGATTTCAGCCATATTTCACTGTCCTCCATTCTACCCACGCTCACCCAGTATGTCACATGCCACACTAGAGACAATAAAACACTGGACTTATTCTATGCAAATACTAAGGAGGCATACACCTCATCACCACTCCCCCCACTCGGGAGATCGGATCACAACTTGGTTCATCTCCTGCCGGTGTACAAACCCCTAGTACACAGACAATCTCCGGTCATGCACACAGTGAAGTTATGGTCTGAGGAGGCAATGGATGCTCTAAAGGACTGTTTTGAAACCACTGCCTGGGAGCAGCTCTGCGAGCCGCATGGTGAGGACATCACCATCCTCACTCACACCATCATGGACTACATCAGCTTCTGTGTAGACAACATCGTACCCACCAAGACCATATGGTGTTGCTCGAACAACAAACCCTGGATCAACCCTGAGATAAAAACACTTCTGAGAGAAGAAGAGGATCTTCAGGTCGGGGAACAGGGAGATGCTGAAGTCCGTACAGAGGGAGCTGAGGAGGAAGATCAGAGAAGGCAAGGACAGCTTCAGGAAGAAGATGGAGGACAAGCTGCAACAGAGCGACATCGGCGGGGTCTGGAGAAACCTTAAAACCATCTCTGGGCTCCAGAGTACCTCCCCCCAGGCCACAGGGGGCAGGGAGTGGGCGAACAATCTGAACCTGTTTTTTAATAGGTTTGACCAACCGCCCCCCCCCCCGACTGCACAACAACCACTGGTGCCTCTAAAGTCATTGAAACCTGCTGTCCACACCCCACTCCACCAACACCCCCCCACTCCTAGCACACAGCCCCCCAACCTGACCCTCACTAAGACCCAGGTGAGGACAGAGCTGAGGAAGATCAAGGCGAGGAAGGCCTCGGGACCGGACGGCATCAGCTCGAAGCTCCTCAAGTCCTTTGCAGACCAGTTGTGTGGGATTGTGGAGCACATCTTCAACCTGAGCCTGAAGCTGGGGAGAGTACCACAGTTGTGGAAATGTCTTGTGTGGTACCTGTACCAAAGACTTCCCACCCCAAAGATCTGAACAGCTACATACCAGTGGCCCTGACGTCTCACATGATGAAGACCCTGGAGAGACTGCTCATTGCTCACCTCCGCCCCCTGGTGGGACCAGCGATATATCCACTCCAGTTCGCCTACTAGCATGGCATTGGAGTGGAGGATGCAATGATCTTCCTCCTTCACCGTTCTTTGTCCCACCTGGAGAAGCCCGGGAATGTGGTGAGGATCATGTTCTTTGACTTCTCCAGTGCTTTCAACACCATCCAACCGATGATCCTGAAGGACAAGCTGCTGTGCGCAGGGGTGGACCAGCACCTGTCATCATGGATCCTGGACTATCTCACTAACCGGCCACAGTTTATGAGAACCCGAGATTGTGTGTCCGACATGATCATCGGTAGCACAGGGGCCCCCCAGGGAACAGTTTTGGCTCCCTTCCTGTTCACCCTTTATACTGCGGACTTCTCACACAACACAACACACTGCCATCTACAGAAGTTCTATGACGACTCTGCGATCGTCGGCCTCATCTCCAACGGAGATGAAGCTGAGTACAGAGGACTTATCCAGGACTTCGTGGACTGGTGCCATCGGAACTGTCTCCAGATCAACACAAGGAAAACTAAGGAGCTGGTGGTGGACTACCGCAGGAAAGGACAACCCCTCAAAGCACCAGACTGGTCACACAATACCGACGCACTCTACAAGAAGGGACAGTGCAGGCTGTTCCTACTGAGGAGGCTCAGGTCTTTTGGTGTACAAGGGGCGCTGCTGAAGACATTCTACAACACGGTGGTGGCATCAGCCATCACTTTTGGAGTGGTCTGCTGGGGCAACGGCATTACAGCAGCTGATAAGAAGAGACTGAACAAACTGATCAAGAAAGCTAGCTCTGTCCTGGGGCAATGCCTTGACCCAGTGGAGGAGATAGGAGAGAGAAGGATGGTGACTAAACTGTCATCTCTGCTGGAGTCCGAGTCCCACCCTATGCAGGACATACTGAATGCACTGAGGAGCTCATTTAGCAGTAGACTACATCATCCTAGGTGCGCAACCGAGAGGTTTCGCAGGTCCTTCCTACCTACGGCTGTCAGACTGTATAACCTAAGCAGGGCTGCTCGTAGAGATAGCAAAAAAAACGTGACGACCTAATAGTATTGAATGCAAAGGACGCAACAGACTTACACAAATGGTCCCCTCCAGTATACAACTAGGACAATATCAGTCGCTACGGAGGGTGACAATATGTATGGGTACATATTCATACTATGTAGGATAACTAAGTAGACGGTTATGCTGTTTATTCCATCTTGCTACAATGCTCCACACTTTGTATATATATTTATATATTTATGTGCATGTATGTATATTCACTGCTCTTATTTTTATTTTTCATATCTTCTAATTATTGCTCTGAGTGTTGCTATCCCTGTGCTGTTGCAATCCTGGAATTTCTCCATTGTGGGACTAATAAAGGCTTATCTTATCTTATCTTAATAATAAATTAATAAACTGAAATCAGATTTTATATAATAGTGTACATTTATTTTTTTTATTATGGGCTGAATGCTTTCTCTTATGAATGCAGTAATGTTAACAGCTATAATAGTAGTGCTGGCTAGAATTGATGCTCAAAGATCTATGAAAATTTAAAAAAGGTTCTTTATTCCTCCTGCCATCTCTGTGCTTTGAAACAAAGGGGGTGGTGGAAGGGATTTAAGGCATTACACTTTTAATTCTAATCACATCAATAAAACTGGAGCCTTTATCTCTGTAAACATTGCTTTTGCTATTTTCAAAGAAGGGAGCTTGATATCCTGCGGTCGGAGGCTCTCTGTTGTGGAAACAGGTGTTAGGTGTGAATATTTGAGATTAATATGAGCTTTAAACGGCACAGTTCATAATCATCCCAATCTTTCAGGAGCTATGTCAGAATATATGGAAATGAGAATTTTGGAAGGCACCCCATATCTGAGACATTAATCTTGGATAATCTATTGATCAATCCTGATGATCACATTAATCCTGGCAAATCGCTGTCACTGAAACCACCATGTAATGGATTACAGTCAGTGGTGCTGAATATATGCCAGTATGGATCTCACTGCACTGTACAAGAGCAGTAAAGCAGATGATTTCTCTGAAGACATGAACGGAACAATAACTGCAAACACTAAAAACAAATCAAATACATAATTAGTGATAATAGGAGACAAATTACTCTTCAGCTTAAATGAAACAGTATTTACATTTTTCTTTTTTCAAGGCAGTGGCAGAATTAAGCAAGGTTATTTGTTGAATTTATATTCACAGTATATACTCATAAGTCATTTCATGTAATGTTAATATAGCAGCAAATAAATATTTTCCATAATAGTGGAGCAATTACATCCTTACAATTACAGACAATAAAGTGACACTGCCTTTGTGTGACACCCACAAAACATGTGATAATCTGTGTGTGTTGTGTGTAAATGGAAGTTGTGTAGAGCACCTTTGCCTAATACTTGGAAATATTCAAACTTTACAACAATTTTTGAATGAAATCCTCCTATTTTCCATTTGACAGTTGCATCTTCAGCCAGACATCAAACCAATCCTCTGCATCCCCCCGAAGGTAATAATAATAATAATAATAATAATAATAATAATAATAATAATTATTATTATTATTATTATTATTATTATTATTATTATTATTATTATTATACATTAAATTTGTAACACACTTTTCATTACAGGTGATCTCAAAGTGCTACAAAATAAAATTGAATAAAAGTTAAAAATACTATACTTCAAAGCAAGCTGAGAGTAGTTAAAAATACTATTAAAATATACTTAAAAAGTTAGCTTAGAGTAGTAAAAGGCCCTCTTAAACAGAAGGATTTTTAGGCCTTTTTTAAAAGTGTCAATTGTTTGTGGAGCTCTCAGGTAATCAGAGAGAGAATTGCACAGACGAGAGGCTGCCGAATAGAAAGCACGATCTCCCATGGTGCAGAATTTGGTCTTGGGGGAAACAAGGAGGTTTGTGTTGACAGAGCATAGGTTTCTTGTCAAGGTACGGATGGAAAGCAGGTGCTTGAGGTGTTGTGGGCCATGGATGCATTGATGGGCCAGCAAGCAGATTTTATATTGAATTCTGAAAGAGACCAGAAGCCAGTGAAGCGTGTGAAGGATGGGTGTGATATGTTCATGTTTCCATACTCTCATCAGGATTCTATCAGCAGCATTAAGATAAGATAAGACAAGCCTTTATTAGTTCCACAATGGGGAAATTCCAGGATTGCAACAGCACAGGGATAGTAACACTCAGAGCAACAATCAGAAGGCAAGAAAAAACAAGTGCAGCTAGTATACATATGTACATATTACTATAAATATATATATATATATAGACACAGTGCGGAGCATTGTGGTTGGTGGATGTGCAGCAGAAAGTCTAAGCTCTCTCTCCGCGGATGCGGCGGGCCAGCTGGATGTCTTTGGGCATGATGGTGACCCTCTTGGCGTGAATGGCGCACAGATTGGTGTCCTCGAAGAGACCCACCAGGTAGGCCTTGCTGGTCTCCTGCAGAGCCATGATGGCGGAGCTCTGGAAGCGCAGGTCGATCTTGAAGTCCTGAGCGATCTCCCTCACCAGGGGCTGGAAGGGCAGCTTACGGATGAGCAGCTCCGTGGATTTCTGGTAGCGACGGATCTCTCTCAGAGCCACAGTACTGGGCCTGTAACGGTGAGGCTTCTTCACTCCGCCGGTGGCCGGAGCGCTTTTCCGAGCAGCCTTGGTGGCCAGCTGCTTCCTGGGGGCTTTTCCTCCAGTAGATTTACGGGCGGTCTGCCTGGTTCTTGCCATCGCTCTTTATTATTCTGTCTTATATTTCTTGCACGCCGCCTAAACTCCAGCCCGGCACCCGTGTCGTTTTCGCTTCAGTTCTCCCGGTATGCCGAGTTTCTCCGTTAGCACCGGGTGGCGGTTGAGTGCTAGCTAGCTCTTCCCTGCTGTATCGTCTCCTGCTGTAAACAGTGGCTCCATCCGCCGACTCGGGAGACCTTTGGGGCGATCTGTGTGTCCATGATATATATAGAGTGAAAGGTGTAGAAAGAAGAAGGAAGATAAAAAAAAAAAAAAAAAGGCAGTTGCAAAAGGCAGCCAACTTGTGTGGCGCCGGAAACGGAAGATACATAGATACATATTCTGGAGATATTGAAATTTCTGGAGGTTTTTGCTGTGAATCCTAGTAAAACGGGCATTACAATAGTCCAGTCTGGAGGAGATAAAGGCATGTATCATATTTTCTGCATCAGGTAATGTGAGAGTAGGGTGAAGTCTGACAATATTCTTGAGATGAAAATTGGAAGATTTGCACAGTTGCTTTATGTGGTCATCAAAAGTTAAATGTGAGTCCCATTTAATACCAAGGTTGGTAACAGAGGATGACAGTGGGATGTGATGACCAGAAAAGGTGATTACTATAATAGAAGACAGGTGAACTTTATGTGGGATGCCACTAAGAACAGCTTCAGTGTTGGTGCTGTTCAGGTGTAGAAACTTTTGTTGCATCCAGGCTTTAATCTCCTCCACTCATGTAGTAAGGGTGTCAGTGCAAATGTCGTACTTGTAGAGGGGGTTGGATCAGTATGGATGTAAAGTTGTATGTCATCAGCATAGTAGTGGAATGAAATCCCATGCCCTCTGATGACATGGCCAAGGGGAAGCATGTAGAGTGTAAACAAGATCTGACCAAGTACAGACCCCTGTGGGACACCACAGGTGACAGTATGTGTCCTGGATTTAGTACTTCCCAAAAAAATAAACTCAGTTCTTTCAGTGAGATTTGAATGAAACCAGCCCGGTGCTGTGACATCAGAGTCCAATTTCTTGATGGAGGTGATTGAGAAGAATATTATGCTCAACAGTGTCGAAGGCCACAGTCAAATCAAGGAGGATAAGCAGAGAGGGGGTGCCAGCATCAGAGGCCATCAGCAGATCATTTGTGACTTTAATCAGAGCCATTTCAGTACTATGGGCAGGACAGAAAACAGACTGAAATTTTTCAAAAAGATTATTAAACAAGATGATTTTGGAGTTTGATAGCAACTACTTTCTCCATTATTTTTGATAAGAAAGGCAGATTGGAGATGGGCCTGTAGTTGGCCCATTAATAGTACTCATTGCTAGAGTAGAATTTGCAAAGGAACTATTAGCCTCTGGTGAAAGAGTCCTGAATCCCATACTGATCAGGTTTAAACTAATTTTTCCAAGTTTTGTTTAAAATTCTAAGCACTTCTCATCAAAGAAGTACCACATGGAGGTTGTGGGATTTGTGCAAAGCCAAAAGTTGTGCAATGAAATGATGCTGTTTACTGTGATACATATCCATCCATCCATCTCCTACCGTTTTTCCGGAGGTCTGGGTCACGGACCACACCCACACCAACTGGGAGACGTAGTCTCGCCAGTGAGTCCTGGGTCTGCCCAGGGATCTCCTCCCAGTGGGATGTGCCTGAAACACCTCAAGTGGGAGGCGTCCAGGAGGCATCCTGATCAGATGCCCAAAGCACCTCAACTGGCTCCTTTCAATGTGGAGGAGCAGCAGTTCTACTCTGAGCCTCTCCCGGATGACTGAGTTCCTCACCCTATCTCTAAGGGTGAGTCCAGCAATCCTACAAAGAAAGCTCATTTCAGCTGCTTGTATCCGCGATCTCATTCTTTCAGTCATTACCCAAAGCTCGTGACCATAGGTGAGGGTAGGAACGTAGATTGACCGGTAAATTGACAGCTTTGCCTTAGAGCTTAGCTCCCTCTTCACCACAACGGACCGGTACAACATCCGCATCACTGCAGATGCTGCCCCGATCCGTCTGTCAATCTCTCGCTCCATTCTCCCCTCACTCGTGAATAAGACCCCGAGATACTTAAACTCCTCCACTTGGGGCAGGAGCTTTTCCCAATCAATGTTGAAGATGGAGCTGCCAGGCAAAAGGAAAAGAGGAAGACCACAGATAAGATTCATAGATGTAGTGAAGGAGGCCATGGAGAAGGTTGGTGTTACAGTGGAAGATGCAAGAGATAGGGAGAGATGGAGGCAGATGATCTGCTGTGGCGACCCCTAAAGGGAGCAGCCAGAAGAAGAAGAAGAAGAAATTTAAAGAAAATGATCATCTTTTTGAAAAACTCTGACCTCATTTAAAAGTTTTTCAGTTTCCTCCATCCTATGAAACAACTATAGCTTTGTGAATTTCTGCTTAAGTTTGCAGTGACATAACTGTGTATGGAATATATATAAATACTAAAATCAACCTCTCTCATCTTTAAATCATTAAAGGACTTATCTAAATATGACAGAAGGCAAATATATCACCTGATAGGTACTACTTGATAACATCTGATAGGATCAAATCATTCTCCACATGCAGCCAAGTTTCTCTGTTGCAAACTTACATGAGCCCAGACCTGTTGTAGGATGTGAGCGTACCCTAGGATCATATCCAGATTGATAAATACAGATCTTTGCATTAAAATTATGGTACGAGCCATTTTCTGTCTTTCACGTTTAACAAATTAGTCTCATTGTAATCCATCTGTTAGCACTATGTGTCACATACTACAGCTTTTCTCTCATCTTCCTGTACCTGTATACCGGCATTATTCTTGCTTTATTGTATTTTTTGCTCCAGCAGTCATAATGATTCTGCTTTATTGCCTTTGAAAGCAGCATTCTCAGCCAAAGTTGCAAACCAATACTTATGGCAGACCTTGATTCTACTGAAGTTGCTAATGATAGCTACAGCCATGGACAAAATTGTTGGTACCCCTCTGTTAATGAAAGAAAAACCCACAATGGTCACATAAATAACTTGAATCTGACAAAAGTGGTAATAAATAAAAATTCTGTGAAAATTAACCAATGAAAATCAGACAATGCTTTTGAATTGTGGTTCAACAGAATTATTTTAAAAAACAAACTCATGAAACAGGCCTGGACAAAAATGATGGTACCCCTAGAAAAGATTGAAAATAATGTGATCATAGGACATGTTCAACCAAGATGTGTCCTCTAATTAACATCACAGGTGTCTACAAACTTGTAATCAGTCAGTCAGCCTATTTAAAGGGTGACAAGTAGTCACTGTGCTGTTTGGTGACATGGTGTGTACCACACTAAACATGGACCAGAGGAAGCAAAGGAGAGAGTTGTCTCAGGAGATTAGAAAGAAAATTGTAGACAAGCATGTTAAAGGTAAAGGCTATAAGACCATCTCCAAGCAGCTTGATGTTCCTGTGGCTACAGTCGCTCATATTATTCAGAAATTTTAGATCCACGGGACTGTAGCCAACCTCCCTGGACGTGGCCACAGGAAGAGATGGATAATACGAATGGTAACAAAAGAGCCCAGAACAACCTCTAAACACATTCATGGTGAGCTCCAAGGTCAAGGTACATCAGTGTCAGATCACACCATCCGTCGTTGTTTGAGCCAAAGTGGACTTCATGGGAGACAACCAAGGAGGACACCACTATTGAAAACAAATCATAAAAAAGTCAGACTGGAATTTGCCAAACTGCATGTTGACAAGCCACAAAGCTTCTGGGAGAATGTCCTATGGACAGACGAGACAAAACTGGAACTTTTTGGCAAGGCACATCAGCTCTATGTTCACAGACGCAAAAATGAAGCATACCAAGAAAAGAACACTGTCTCTACTGTGAAACATAGAGGAGGTTCTGTTATGTTCTGGGGCTACTTTGCTGCATCTGGCACAGGGTGTCTTGAATCTGTGCAGGGTACAATGAAATCTCAAGACTATCAAGGTATTTGAGAGAGAAATGTGCTGCCCAGTGTCAAACAGCTTGGTCTCAGTCACAGGTCATGGGTCTTGCAACAGGATAATGACCCAAAACACATAGCTAAAAACACCCAAGAGTGGCTAAAAGCGAAACATTGGACTATTCTAAAGTGGCCTTCTCTGAGCCCTGATCTAAATCCTATTGAACATCTGTGGAAGGAACTTAAACATGCTGTCTGGAGAAGGCACCCTTCAATCCTGAGACAACTGGAGCAGTTTGCTCATGAGGAGTGGGCCAAAATACTTGCTGAGAGGTGCAGAAGTCTCATTGACAGTTACAGAAATCGTTTGATTGCAGTGATTGCCTCAGAAGGTTGTGCAACAAAATATTAAGTTAAGGGTACCATCACTTTTGTCCAGGCCTGTTTCATGAGTTTGTTTTTTAAAATAATTCTGTTGAACCACAATTCAAAAGCATTGTCTGATTTTCAATGGTTAATTTTCATAGAATTTTTATTTATTACCACTTTTGTCAGATTCAAGTTATTTCTGTGACCATTGTGGGTTTTTCTTTCATTAACAGAAGGGTACCAACAATTTTGTCCACGTGTGTACTAGCTTGCACTTAGCATTTTAGTCCCTGGTGAAGCTCCTCTGTGTTATTTCTCTCTTCTGGGTCAGTTACAGAACAAAATTAGAGAAAGTAACTTATTTTTTTTTTGATTGTTAATCAGTGTTCAAAACTTGTTAGTTAATGTTCGAACCAGTTTAGATTTGTATTTGTAAAATTCATGTGAATGGGTAGAAACGATTTATATTTGCAAAAATAATTTTTAGAGTTAAACAGAGACTCTGAAAACAAAATGGTTTGGGTGAATATGGTTATACAGTGCATCCGGAAAGTATTCACAGCGCTTCACTTTTTCCACATTTTGTTGTGTTACAGCCTTATTCCAAAAGGGATTAAATTAATTTTTTTTCCTCAAAACTCTACACACAATACCTTATAATGACAACATGAAAAGGTTTTTTTTTTTTTTTTTAGATTTTTGCAAATTTATTAAAAATAAAAAATTAAGAAATCACATGTACATAAGTATCCACAGCCTTTGCACAATACTTTGTTGATGCACCTTTGGCAGCAATTACATCCTCAAGTCTTTATGAATATGATGCCACAAGCTTGGCACACCTATCTTTGGGCAGTTTCACCCATTTCTCTTTGCAGCACCTCTCAAGCTCTATCAGGTTGGATGGGAAGCATCGGTGCACAGCCATTTTCAGATCTCTCCAGAGATGTTCAATTGGATTCAAGTCTGGGCTCTGGCTGGGCCACTCAAGGACATTCACAGAGTTGTCCTGAAGCCACTCCTTTGATATCTTCACTGTGTGCTTAGGATCGTTGTCCTGCTGAAAGATTAACCATCACCCCAGTCTGGGGTCAAGAGCGCTCTGGAGCAGGTTTTCATCCAGGATATCTCTGTACATTGCTGTATTCATCTTTCCATCTATCCTGACTAGTCTCCCAGTTCCTGCCGCTGAAAAAAATCCTCACAGCATGATGCTGCCACCACCATTGGTGTGGTTATGAGTGCCTGGTTTCCTCCAAACATGACGCCTGGCATTCATGCCAAAGAGTTCAATCTTTGTCTCATCAGATCAGATAATTTTGTTTCTCATGGTTTGAGAGTCCTGCAGGTGCCTTTTGGCAAACTCCAGGAGGGCTGCCATGTGCCTTTTACTAAGGAGTGGCTTCTGTCTGGCCATTCTACCATACAGTCCTGATTGGTGGATTGCTGCATAGATGGTTGTCCTTCTGGAAGGTTCTCCTCTCTCCACAGAGGAACGCTGGAGCTCTGACAGAGTGACCACTGGGTTCTTGGTCACCTCCCTGACTAAGGCCCTTCTCCCCTGATCGCTCACTTTAGACAGGCGGCCAGCTCTAGGAAGAGTCCTGGTGGTTCTGAACTTCTTCAATTTACGGATGATGGAGGCCACTGTGCTCATTTGGACCTTCAAGGCAGCAGGAATTGTTCTGTACCCTTCCCAAAATTTGTGCCTCGAGACAATCCTGTCTTGGAGGTCTACAGGCAATTCCTTTGACTTCATGCTTGGTTTGTGCTCTGACATGCACTGTTAATGGTGGGACCTTGTATAGACAGGCATGTGCCTTTCCAAATCATGTCCAATCAATTGAATTTATCACAGGTGGACTCCAGTTAAACTGTAGAAACATCTCAAGATGATCAGTGGAAACAGTGCTCAATTTTGAGCTTCATGGCAAAGGCTGTGAATACTTACGTATGTGATTTCTTAGTTTTTTTTATTTTTAATAAATTTGCAAAAATCCCCCCAAAACTTTTTTTTCCACATTGTCTTTATGGGATTGAGGAGATCCTCGAAGGAAGGAAGGAATCCTTCGCCGTTGGTCGAACCTCGGATTCAGGAGGAGCAATGTGGTTTTCGTCCTGGCCGTGGCACATCGGACCAGCTCTTTACCCTCTCGAGAATTCTTGAGGGTTCGTGGGAGTTTGCCCAACCAGTTTACATGTGTTTTGTGGACTTGGAGAAGGCATTTGACCGCGTCCCTCGTGGATTTTTGTGGGGGGTGCTTCGGGAGTATGGGGTATCGGGCTTGTTGTTACGAGCTATTCGGTCTCTGTACGACCGTTGTGAGAGTTTGGTTCGTATTGCCAACACTTGGTCGGAGTCATTCCCAGTGAGAGTTGGACTCCGCCAGGGCTGCCCTTTGTCACCGATCCTGTTCATAATTTTTATGGACAGGATTTCTAGGCGCAGCCAGGGAATGGAGGGTGTCATGCTTGGTGACCACAGGATCTCATCTCTGTTGTTTGCAGATGATGTTGTCCTGTTGGCTTCATCCAGCAATGACCTACAGCTCTTGCTGGGACGGTTTGCCGCTGAGTGTGAAGCGGCTGGGATGAGAATCAGCACCTCCAAGTCCGAGTCCATGGTCCTCAGTCGGAAAAAGGTGGATTGTCCTCTCCGGGTTGGGGACAGGCTCCTGCCCCAAGTGGAGGAGTTTAAGTATCTTGGGGTCTTGTTCACGAGTGAGGGGAAAATGGAGCGAGAGATCGACAGACGGATTGGAGCAGCAGCTGCAGTGATGCGGACGTTGTACCGGTCTGTTGTGGTGAAGAGGGAGCTTAGTTCTAAGACAAAGCTGTCGATTTACCAGTCAATCTACGTTCCTACTCTCACCTATGGTCACGAGCTTTGGGTAATGACCGAAAGAACGAGATCGCAGATACAAGCGGCTGAAATGAGCTTTCTCCGTAGGATTGCTGGGCTCACCCTCAGAGATAGGGTGAGGAGCTCAGTCATCCGGGAGAGGCTCAGAGTAGAACCGCTGCTCCTCCACATTGAAAGGAGTCAGTTGAGGTGGTATGGGCATCTGATTAGGATGCCTCCTGGACGCCTCCCACTTGAGGTGTTTCAGGTACGTCCCACTGGGAGGAGACCCCGGGGCAGACCCAGGACTCGGTGGAGAGACTATGTCTCCCAGCTGGTCTGGGAACGCCTTGGTATCCCCTCTGAAGAGCTGGAGCAGGTGGCTGGGGAGAGGGAAGTCTGGGCTTCTCTGCTTGAACTGCTGCCTCCGCGACCCGGACCTCCGGAAAAGCGGTAGAAGATGGATGGATGGATGGATGTCTTTATGGGGAATTGTGTGTAGACATTTGAGGGAAAAAAATGAATTTAATCCCTTTTGGAATCAGGCTGTAACATAACAAAATGTGGAAAAAGTGAAGTGTTGTGAATACTTTCCAGATGCACTGTACATACAAAGCAGGAAGTTTAAGGTAGGGACTGTTCACACTGAGTTTGACTCTGAAGTTACAAACTAAGAAATTTGACCAGTTTTGCATATAGATCTAATCTGATGGAGACCATCTAGCTCACAGTTTTCTGTCCATTCAAAATACACCTCTTAAAAGACTCTCTTGCTGGTTTCTACTTAGCAACACCAGTGTGTTAACAAACCAACCAATGGAACTATGGAAATACTAGGTAAATAAAAGTTATTGTTAATTTTATTTGATCTATCTACTGTGATCTGCCAACCTTTGTGGAAAAAGGCTGAGCCTCTCTTTAAACTCTTTATGAAGTTGTTCCCCTCAGGTCCTCTACCAGTCCATTCTCTGTCCTCTATCCTTGCTCTTCCCCATCTCTGATTCTGGACTTCTCACACATCCCAGTAATAGATAAAGATGTTGCCTGGTAGTTCTCTTTCTACAGGTGAATTAAAGATGTAGATTATATTATTTTATACAACAGATAGTTCCAACTGAGCAATCTGATTGGACAATAGGGATTCCAGGAGTTACTATATTCTATAATACTGTGTTGGATACCTTAATTTCCATAGTGAGGTGGAAGAGACGGTCCTAAAAATCCAGACCTCTGCTACTGCCCTTAAAACATTTGGCTAGACATTTCAAACCTGTGTGCAGCAAAAGAGACAAGCCAGAGTTGAATTTGTTGTCTCAATTAGCCAACCATAATACCTTTGTGGCTATGGACTGTTTCTTTATTTTAATCATTTGAAAATGCCAAGAAAAAGTGAGTGAAGTGCAAGGAAACTAACACAGAAATGCACCAAAGCTAAATCTGTGTTAGCATTTAAACCATTGCTACCCGTGTTGATCAAAGACAAAATGAACAAGCCGAGGTTGTATTTACCATCCCGATCAGAAACTTGTAATCCCTATGTAGTGATAACATAATCATGGCTGCATTAAAGATTCCTCCAACACAGCTAATGAGCTAACTAGCTGTGGAGCTAGCCATGTGACCACAAAACCTGCTCAAACAAGTAGACCGCTATGTGTAAATGCTAACTTCTGCACTGACCAATATTTAATTTGGTTGCATGTGTGGGAAGTGACAATATGCCTATTCTTTCTTATATTGTGCTTATTGAGGTGCTTAGCAGCAGTCAACTGGGTACATTCAGAAGGGACTGTTTTTCTTGGTGGAGCAAAATAACTGATTAAACAAACAAAAATCACATTTTGTCCTATAGTGCTGTCATTTAACATATTAATCAATCAATTTATCAATTTATTTAACATATTGTGCTTGTGAAACTGTTGTATACGAACAATATTACACTCGAGGTCAAATAATGCTAGCCTGTGAAACTGTTCTTCAAATAAAATAAAAAGGGGAAAAAATAGTATGTTGTGATATCATTGAGAATATCGTTATTATGAAAATCCACCAAAATATCATGATATTATTTTGGGGGCATATCGCCCACCCCTAGTCATATAGATACAGTAAAAACATGAACTGACATGTAGAAGGGTTACAGTTGCAATCTGTGTAAAGAAACCCTTCACCTTTTCCAAACTGAAACATTTTTTCACCTTAGCCACCTACTGTAAAATGTGTATGTACAGTGTAAAGTAATTGCACTGGAAAAACTTTAAGTACAGACGTGGACAAAATTGTTGGTACCCCTCTGTTAATGAAAGAAAAACCCACAATGATCACAGAAATAACTTGAATCTGACAAAAGTGGTAATAAATAAAAATTCTATGAAAATTAACCAATGAAAATCAGACAATGCTTTTGAATTGTGGTTCAACAGAATTATTTTAAAAAACAAACTCATGAAACAGGCTTGGACAAAAATGATGGTACCCCTAGAAAAGATTGAAAATAATGTGACCATAGGGACATGTTCAACCAAGATGTGTCCTCTAATCCTCTAATTAAAATCACAGGTGTCTACAAACTTGTAATCAGTCAGTCGGCCTATTTAAAGGGTGACACGTAGTCATTGTGCTGTTTGGTGACATGGTGTGTACCACACTAAACATGGACCAGAGGAAGCAAAGGAGAGCGTTTTCTCAGGAGATTAGAAAGAAAATTATGGACAAGCATGCTAAAGGTAAAGGCTATAAGACCATCTCCAAGCAGCTTGATGTTCCTGTGACTACAGTTGCACATATTATTCAGAAATTTTAGATCCACGGGACTGTAGCCAACCTCCCTGGACGTGGCCACAGGAGGAGATGGATAATACGAATGGTAACAAAAGAGCCCAGAACAACCTCTAAACACATTTGTTGCTCCCCTGGGTAGCGGCCCAGGAGGAGGCAACGTGGATGTGGAAGTAAACCCTCCTGTGATAGGAGAATAGACAGAACACGTTTCGTGCCGTTATTTCACACAGAGGAGTTTTTTCTTCGTCCTCCGGTGCGTGAGTCTACTCTCTATCATTGTGCAACATGCGCCATCTATAGGTCAGCATATGGAACTGCACGCAACTCACATGAGTTATAATGGAACCAGGTGGATTACAAATGCATTGTAGAAAAATAAAACAATTAAAGAATAAAATAAAAATTGTAGGGGTGCCAGTTTTTTTTTTTTTTTTTTTTTATCCAAATGTCTTTTTAGCACCTTTTACATAACTATTAACTATTTCCAAGCCTCTACACTCTCCCCCACTTCAAATAAATGTCTCCCGACACTTCATGTTCTAGGGTGACTTAATGCATGAGAGTGTACCAATTATAACCATGGGACTGAGGTTGGGTGGGGTATTGGAATGGCATATAGATTTGAGTTAGCAGCACAGGGGTAGGGAGTAAGAGAAGTCTTACATCTGCAGTTCAAGGCTGGTACGATGGCTGTCCCAGGACGTCGTAGGTCAGTCTCTCTACTGGCCTTGCTCTCCGCTGTGACCTTCTCAGTTCCTCCTGTTCTCCATTATCTCCATCCATCACCTCCACTTGTCCTTGACGTTCTTCCTGCAGCAAAGCTGGTCCATATTATTGGTGTGCGAGAAGGAAGCTGGTTTTTGTCTCCTTTCTTTGTTTGTCCTTTACTCCTTTTTGGTGCCGGTTTATTGTCATTGCTTGTTTCATTAGTGCTCTGGAGGAGTTTGAACAAGGGTCTCGCCAGACGTGAAAAATCTTGAATAAATGATCGGTAATAACTGAAAAAACCCAGTAACGTTCTGAGTTCTCCGACTGTGCGAGGTTTCTTGTCTTTCAGAGCGAACACAGCATTCAAGTCTTTTGGGTCAATCTGGACTCCTTCTCCCGATACTAGTCTACCCAGGTAGCGTACTTGGTTTTTGAACAGTTCACATTTGGCTGACCGAAGTTTTATGCCGTGTTGTCGCATTTTGCACAAAACCTGTTTAAGGTGTTCTACGTGCTCATCAAAGGTTTTGGAGTAACACAGTACATCGTCCAAGTAAGGCACGCAACACTCGTCTCTGATACCTTCTAACACCCCCTCCATACACCTTTGGAATGCGGCCGGTGCATTTGACAACCCGAATGGAACCCGCACCCACTCATATAGTCCCCAGGGTGTGCTAAAAGCAGTTAAATGTCTTGACTCCTCACTTACAAAACCCTGATGGTAGGCACTTCCCTGATTCAATATGGAAAACCAGGAGTTACCCCCAAGACTGTCCAGTAGATCTTGTATCCGTGGTAACGGATGCCTGTCAGGTATGGTTTTTCAGTTCAGCTCACGAAAATCAACACACAAGCGCAAAGTATTGTCCTTTTTACGCACACACACTACTGGCGACGAGTTGTTTGACACTGATTTTCTCATCCAGCCCCTGCTTAAAAGGTTTTGAACATACTCCTTCACCTCTTTATACAGTGGTCTTGGGATGGAGTTGTAACTTTTCTGCACGGGTGTGTTGTCAGTGGTGTTGATTTTTAGCTGTAGTCCAGGAATACATCCAATGTCTCCTTCATCATGAGCAAACACATCAGACTGTTCATAGAGCATCTGCCGAACCACCTCCCGATCACCCTCTGAGAGGTGGTCTAAATTGACATTAGGGTGCCATCTCAGGTGTGAGGGAGCAGTGCTTAATGTTTCTTCACCCTCACTTTGACTGTCACATGTCATTTGAGCAGAGTGACAAAATGGCTTGTCTGTAGTTTTGGCTGCATTTTCAGCACTGGAACAAACATTTACAGGTTTGTATTCAGTGATCTCTGAAATAAGTCCTAAAACAGTCTTTGGATTTAGAAAAATGTTGTGCTTTGTTGAGTTTTGGATTGGGATTTTGACAGTTTTTGAAGCACCAGCGGGTACATCAATAAGAACTGGGAATAACTCCAATCCATCCGGTAAGTTACAATCACAGCTGGCTCAAACAACATTTCTCCTCCTCCAGGAAATGCTCTGATGTAACATTTTACCATACAGATTTGGCTGCTGTGAACAGTGAGCCCTTTTTTTCCCAACTCTCACCACTGGACTTTCTGGTTCATTTTCTATTGACTTGGTGTGGACAACAGCGATGAGTGACTCAACATTACCTTTCTGGACCTTTAAAGTCTCCGACAGTAAGCCCACTAAGCTGCTGACTGACAAGCATTGGAACATACAAGGATACAGAACCATACTGTGAACTTGTGATCTCAAGCAGGACATCTATCCACCCCTCGAACGGAACATCCGTTCCATTGGCTGCGGTGATTTCGAGTGGATGGCCTGGGAGTAGGCTCTCGAGTGGCTATATTTTCACATTTGGTAAGGCTGCTTGTACCCATGACTTTTCAACAATGCTTACTTGTGTCCCACTGTCCAATAACATCTGTAGGTTTACTCCATTTAACTGGCAACTGATCATATACCTACCGCCAATGAGCTGTGTCACACGCTTTGTGTTGGGTAACTTTTGGGACTTGGCAGTAGTCTGTTCGGAGTTCAGTCTTTTAGTGTTGTGGGACTCTGCTGGTGGTTCAGTCACTGGTGGTCCCTCCCCAGCGACCTCCTCCAGTTTCCCGACACATTGCTTTTCTGCAGGCAACCTATAGCTCTGTGCCCCTCCTTTCCACATCGAAAACAATGTGTGCAGCGCTCAGTCTCTTGGGCGATACACTTTTGACACTTTCCTTTCACTGCGGGTTTCAGTGCTGGCTGTTTAGGGACAGGGGCTGTGGGACTGGTGTTTACTGTATTTACCACTGGGGTTAGGGCCTTTTCTAAACTCTTGGTTAGGGAGGAGACCTGTGCCGTCAGCTCCTGGATAGCTACACGATTAGCTTGGACTTCAGTGTGCATTTTAATAGAGCTTTGATCTGTCTCTACCTGTGCCGCATTAACACTGGTGACTTTCTGTTTGTGACTTTGTCCCAACCTACTTAATCTCTCTGTCTCTTCACTAACAGAATTTGCTATGAGCTCCAGGATGGAGTAATCTGTGACACTGGTGTTGGAGATGTGAGGTTTAAGGTCTCTCCTGACATAAGAGTATTTTTCATTCAAACCCTGATACAGTGAATGGATAAACACACCTTGTACCAACTTGTTGTCATAATGAAACCCACTACTGTTTTTAGATGCAGTCAACACACGCTGTTTTAGCCCCATTAGTCTATACATAAACTGTTGTGGTGTTACTTTGTCATTTTGCTTAGCATTACTCAGCTCCTGAAATAATTCAGTGCTGTTTTTCTCACATAGATGTGCCCTTAAGAGATGTTTTAACTCAGCTACAGTAAGGCTATCTTTGGTTACAAGCATATCTTTAAAGGTACCAGGCTTAATTATCTTAAACACCATTCTGATAATCTCAGCCTCTGTGAACCCTTCATTTAGCCCTTCATCAAGCTGTTTGCACAAGTTATTGTAACTCAAATCAGAATCAAAATCAGAGATTTGACGACCATAAATCTTGTACTCTCTACGTGGCAACAATGACGTAAGTTCAGTCAGTCTGACTAACCCTGGGTCAGGAACTACAGATGGTGATGTCGGATGGTTCTTCCCTGATAGTGCTGCAGCTCCAGTGGTCACAGGAACTACTATGACCGGATCATCATCGGGTGACACCTCTGCATCCACTTCTCCAGCTGCTGTGGGCCGTTGCAGTTCAGTGATGAGGTCACGGAAAGCAAGCAGGCAAGATATCCCCTGGTCCTCAACGCTCTTCAGTTGTGGACTTCTCAGCCAGTGAACAATGAAGTCAAAGAGTTCCACTTCGGTCGATTCTGCACCTGGCAAATCTTCTCCCGCCTCATCCTTGAACGACTCAGCCAGCTTGTAAAGAACATTTCTGCAGCGGGCAATGGTCAGCTGGCGAAGCGCTTGCTGGATTTCCCATCTCAGGTCATGTAGAGCAGACATGGCTGTGGTTTCCTGTAGTCAGTCGCTTAGGTCGATGGCTCAGGAACAGGTGGTCAGCATCCCTTGGTTCTTCAATGATTAGTGCCAGACTGGTAGGTGGCGCTAATCCCGGACGAGCCCCCAAAATTTTTGCTTCCCTGGGTAGCGGCCCAGGAGGAGGCAACGTGGATGTGGAAGTAAACCCTCCCATGATAGGAGAATAGACAGAACACATTTTGTGCCGTTATTTCACACAGAGGAGTTTATTCTTCGTCCTCCTGTGCGTGAGTCTACTCTCTATCATTGTGCGACATGCGCCATCTATTGGTCGGCGTACGGAACTGCACTCAACTCACATGAGTTATAATGGAACCAGGTGGATTACAAATGCATTGTAGAAAAATAAAACAATTAAAGAATAAAATAAAAATTGTAGGGGTGCCTGTTTTTTTTTTTTATCCAAATGTCTTTTTAGCACCTTTTACATAACTATTAACTATTTCCAAGCCTCTACACATTCATGGTGAACTCCAAGGTCAAGGTCATCAGTGTCAGATCGCACCATCCGTCGTCGTTTGAGCCAAAGTAGACTTCATGGGAGACGACCAAGGAGGACACCACTGTTGAAAACAAATCATAAAAAAGCCAGACTGGAATTTGCCAAACTGCATGTTGACAAGCCACAAAGCTTCTGGGAGAATGTCCTATGGACAGACGAGACAAAACTGGAACTTTTTGGCAAGGCACTTCAGCTCTATGTTCACAGACACAAAAATGAAGCATACCAAGAAAAGAACACTGTCCCTACTGTGAAACATGGAGGAGGTTCTGTTATGTTCTGGGGCTGCTTTGCTGCATCTGGCACAGGGTGTCTTGAATCTGTGCAGGGTACAATGAAATCTCAAGACTATCAAGGTATTCGAGAGAGAAATGTGCTGCCCAGTGTCAGACAGCTTGGTCTCAGTCGCAGGTCATGGGTCTTGCAACAGGATAATGACCCAAAACACACAGCTAAAAACACCCAAGAATGGCTAAGAGTGAAACATTGGACTATTCTAAAATGGCCTTCTATGAGCCATGATCTAAATCCTATTGAATATCTGTGGAAGGAGCTGAAACATGCTGTCTGGAGAAGGCACCCTTCAAACCTGAGACAACTGGAGCAGTTTGCTCATGAGGAGTGGGCCAAAATACCTGCTGAGAGGTGCAGAAGTCTCATTGACAGTTACAGAAATCGCTTGCAGTGATTGCCTCAAAAGGTTGTGCAATAAAATAATAATAATAATTAAGGGTACCATCATTTTTGTCCAGGCCTGTTTCATGAGTTTGTTTTTTAAAACAATTCTGTTGAACCACAGTTCAAAAGCATTGTCTGATTTTCATTGGTTAATTTTCATAGAATTTTTATTTATTACCACTTTTGTCAGATTCAAATTATTTCTGTGACTATTGTGGGTTTTTCTTTCATTAACAGACAACTACCAACAATTTTGTCCACGTCTGTAAATCAAGAAACAGAGGAAGTGAAAGTTGAGATGGGGCTACAAACACAAGATTCCAGTAAAGGAAGAAGTATTTTTATTGCCATCCCTCTCCCACCTCCTTAAGAATGTTTAAGCAGTTTTAAAATGGGGAAATGCTGTGAAGCATGGTGATGTCTCCTTCTCTGACATGGTCCATATTTTTGTGTTTAGAGACTGGGAACATGTGGCATATTTTTAGGTATTTGGAGGAGGATTTGTCGAGTTAATGTCTACTTCCTTGAAGAGAATACACTATGTTTTTTAAAAAAATATTACCCCTAATCTTTGGGCAAGGCTGCATGCTGGTTTGGGGTGTTATTCATTGAAAATCAATATTTTCCATTTCTGAGGATGTAAGTTGAATTATTACTGAGATGAGCTCTGTGGAGAGATTGAAGGCTTAGTCTGTGGCATCACTCATGTGAAGACTTTCACAAGGACATTTACTTCTTTTTCCTTGGAGTTAGTTCAGTGAACATGGATCTCTCTTTTTTCCTCACCATTGTCAAGGCACATATCATCTGCAGGCCTGAAGACTATATCTCACAGCCACAGCAGCAGCCGGACTGGACGCACTTATGCAGATATTTAAGTAAATTGCTTTGAACAATTCTGTTTTAAGAATGCAAACTGCTGTCTCTAACTATTCCCCTGGGTTTGGGTTATGAGATGTACGAAAGTTCCTATGTTAGGTTAGTTAGGTGAAACTGCCATTTTTTTTTTATTTTTTTAATGAACGTTTCGAAAGAATGCCAACCGTGTAATCTGATAATGACCTCAGATCCTTTTCAGAAGTGATGAGCTAAACACAGACACACACTAATTAACGAGCCACTCACAATAGAGATGAACAAATTATGGAGCCAGTTGGAAATGTCAAGATAACCAATTATCAAAGGAAAATGGCCATTAGGTAGTTCCTCCTGGCCGCAGGTGATGAAACCACAAGAAATAATGGAAAAAGCAAAGTATTACATCAGTCTTAAATGTTAAGTGTCTAAGGAATGGAATTTATCCAGAAAACATCAGTCTGAATGATATAATAATTGGAACAAGATTTTAATAAAATATGGATTTTATATGTGTGCAATTACAATTTTAGTTTTTGCAAATTTAGCACTTTTAATTCCTATACATGACCAAATCAATATATGAGGATAAGCATGTGAGCATATGGTTATTGTACTGTTGGACTGTTGATGTTCCATCCATCCATCCATCCATCCTCTACTGCTTATCCAGAGGTGTGGGTCGTGGGGGCAGCAGTCCAAACAGAGTAGCCCAGACTTGCACCTAGTTCCCATAGCACCATGATCCCCATGATCCCTCCTGCAGGTGGTGACCCCACTGGAGCGTGGACCCATGTGGCTCCTGTGGGTACATTGGGTCCTTGGAGTAGCTTTTTCATAGGGAGCTACTGGACCGCTCTTCAACCATGACCAGTTTGTCTTGGGAACTCCTACCATGATCAGATTGGCCCCAGCAACATAGCTCCTGAGATCTTCAGGGCACACAAACCCCTCTACCATGATAAGGTGGCACGGCAGGGATTTAAGGGCATTTTAACACCTGAAAGTGTGCATCAAGGTCCGGACCAAGGTTCATATTTTTGTTACATTGTCTGCAGTTGGTCTGGTTAGGTTTGGTTTCACATTACTTCTTTTCCAAGCAAATTGAACAACTTTGCATGATGCAGGTACGTCTTGTTGTCATGACAATACACTGCTGTCATGATGGCATTTGTGTTGTTAACACAGACCAGCAGTTAGCAAACATGCTACTCACCCTCCAAGGTGTTTTCTGCGGCTCTGGGCACATCAGTAACAGCACTTTAAGTTGAAACTGGAAAAGACTATATCATACTAGTTAGTGAACTAGTTTAGCATGGGTAGAATATTACACAGGTCTTCATTAAAAAGGATGTTTGTCCTTCTCATCAGCTGTGATGATTTTCAGGAAGCATTGCTCGCCCATTTTTTTTTTTTCAAAAACTCTGATCCTCTCAGAAAATATCTGGTAAGTTTCTGCATTTTTTATGATTTTTTTCTGAGCTGACTATTTATGTCACTAATAGCCATACTTCTCTCTCAGTTCTACCTTCTTCTTCTTCTTCTGGCTGCTCCCCTTAGGGGTCGCCACAGTGGATCATCTGCCTCCATCTCATCCTATCCCTTGCATCTTCCTCTGTAACACCAACCCTCTTCATGTCCTCCTTCACTACATCCATGAATCTTCTCTATGGTCTTCCTCTTTTCCTCATGCCTGGCAGCTCTATCTTAACGTTAGCCTCACCCACAGCTGGAATAAGGATGTTTCAGTACAACTGTCGAATGAATGGGAGTAAACCCCTGACACCAAGATCAAACCTCTTGTAGAAATCTTCCCAAGAGGTTTAACACTGTGATCATAACATGTTAAATGATGAGCATGATGCTGGATATTTAGTGGTTATACAGTATATGGGCACAATCATCTGGTGACTACATATTTTTTGGTCTTTAAATTTAGTCAAACTTCTGAACTTGATTTTGTTTGTAATTATGTTGGCTACAAAGATCATCACCGCTTTTGACAAAGGTACCGAGACCGGCATTGTGTCAGAGACAGGACCCAGGAGATAGACATCATGTTTTAGAGAGGAATGGACTTCTGAGTGACTGGCAGATACCTCACTGAGACAGAGAGCTCTGGCAGCATGTCAGCAAAGGGGGGGGGGGGGGGGGTAAGAGAAGTAGAGAGGACTGAGTGGGAGCTTTGCTGGTGAGGAAGAGATGCCCTTTCTGTGTGCGATGAAGGATGGACGGGGGGTGGAGGAGCAGAGGAAGGGAGAACAAGGGAGCAAGAGAGGAAAACAATGGGGGAGAGAGGAAAGGAGGAAACTTTTCAGTCTGTGTTTTTCATTCAAAGACATTTTGACAGGGCAGAGCCCACTCTGTGGCAGGGAGCGGAGCCATTTTGAAGTCTCCTACCAGCAGCTTGAGGGAAACGGGGAGCCAGAATAGATATATCTTGGGGCTGCGTGAGATGTTTTTTTTTTTTTCCTTCCACTGCACTTTCTTTCCTGTTTTTGACAGCCAGCTCCGAATCACCGAGCAGGTGTCTTCTCATTTTCTGCTGAAACAGTGGGACAGTGCACACAAACACTCCAGTGCTGTTCATAAACAGATAAACACCCGGCCAGACCAGACAGCACGGCGAGGACGCGCGGCCACACGTACACACTCACACATGCCGATAAACATAGCAGTGGCACTCAAGAAGTAACTATGCATTGGAAATGACTAGCCTTCTCACATAATATTTTCCACACGGCTGCTGAAGTTGAAGGGAGGGCACAAGACGGGGAGGGGGGAAACAATCTGCGACTATCGACACTGACACAAAATGAGTGTCAGAAAACAGAGCACCGTTTTTCACTTTAATGCATGCAAATAACAGGCAGCCACTGACACAGGGGCTAGATTTAGTATGCTTTGTAATTTTTAGGTCACTGGAGAGGGAGGGGTAATTCATCCTTATTATCCCCCCACCAGATCCTAATAATGTGGCCACTGTTGCATGCTGATATTTTTCCTCATTTTTTCCCTCTAGTTGGCGTGTGGAGTTAGTGGGGCTTATTTGCTGTACTTCCCTTTTAAGTGTCAATTTTCCTGCTTGTTTTCTGTGTGCCAAGTGACAGGCTCATTGATGATCAGTGAGCTGGAGGGGGAACTACAGCATGTTGACGCCGTTGTTATCACAATACAAGTAGCCTCGGACCAACTTTGCTCAAAATCAATCCATTCATGGGAGTCACAGTGACCTTTGTCGAAAAAAGCGAGGCCCTCTGAATGGCTGCATTGAGAAGGGTCCTTTTGAAGTTCAAAAGACCCCACTGGTGTCAGTGATTAAGTTGTGACAGGGTGACTTACTGTCTTGGTGGGGGTGAGTAATGCCTACACCATGTATTTGCCCCTTGTACTGATAGGAGTGATATGCCGGGACTAAGTGCACAAATCTCTGACAACTGAATCAATGAATGATACTGTATACACACAAAAATCGCTAAAAATTGGAAGCTGAATTAAAATGTGAAGGTTTGATATAATGCAATTGAACTTTATAAATGTACAAATTCCAGTTCATCAGCTCCTGTTGTGTTATGGTTTTGGGACTAATGAGCAACAATGCATGTTATTTTTGAATAAGTGCAAAGCAAATTATCATTGATCTCATCAATCTCTCAATGATCTCTCAGCCATTTTTCAATGAACTCTATTGGCTTTTCATCAAACACTCAATGATCCCTCACTGATCTCTCAGCCATCTCTACCTTTGGGGTAAAAAAACTGGCATTCATTGAAAGATTGTTGAGCAATCTGGTCATTTTTTTTTTTTCATTTTTCAATGACATCCCAATGATCTCCACTCCTGTGTAAAGCTGGTAAGAGCACTTGAAATCCATCAGATATATACAGTATATATCCACCCCTTTGGTTGCCTTAATCCATCTGTGATCTCTCCTGGTCTCAGTGATCACTCAAGGATCTTTCAAAAACCTCTAGATCACCATGAAAATCATATGATTGCTCCAACATTTACACAGAAAATGCTATTTTTTGGCTTTAGGAGATTGTTGACAGATTGTATCAATTTGTGATCTCTCAGTGGTCGCCCACTTATCTCCGTCTGTGTAAGTGACCCTTATTCTTATAATGAGTAACTAATCTGATAGGCATTTAGTTAATGTGCTTTTGTTTCGCTAACTTAGAGAACTGAAGGCGGGGCTTGTAGGTTTGTCATATGATTGCACCTGTTAAGTGCAATTTCCTTATTTCTTAAAGAGCTTAACTAAGTAAAGGCAGTTTGTAAATCTTTGTGAAGTGGTCGTTTTAACATTTTTATAGTGTATATGTGACCAATGGCCATACTTTAAGGTTAAAATTCACAAAAACACCATGTTGTGCAAATATGGGCCCTTGAAAAGCAGAATACATCCCATTGACTTTATTAACATTTCATAATGCCAACATGTTTGTCTCACTCTCCCTGGTCTATTTGTTCACCATACATAGCCCCACTTGGCACTCAGAATGCACCCCCTGGTCTCCAGTGTCGATACCCCGCATTTGTATGCCCACCATCCAGTCCAGCTACCCACCATGTAACATTGAGTTACTATAGTATTTTCTCTACTGCTTAAATAACTTGCTGATGAAAGTAGTACAGATCTTACTTGGTTAATCATTTGCATTCTTTTTACAGGGTGTAGATTATCTCCTTCAAAGTCTGAAAGAGACACTGAGCAATGTTATAACTGTTGTCATGTAGGTAAGACCACAATAACCATCTCATCCAGAACGCTACAACTACAAGGATTTCTGAGAAACTCTTAGTATGATGGGCTTGAAATATATAACTGCTGGAGCAGAGGGCTTAGATACTAAAACAAAATTAAAAATCACAATTATTAATGGATGTTGCAGATACACATAAGAAGAAAAAAACATGTTTAATCTTTGAAGCAAACCCCCCGCTTTCATTTGCATGACCCAGATGTGCAGATGAACATAAATGTCACTGGATTCATTTCTTTTTTCCATACTATTTTTCAACTTTTCAAATGCTTGAAGTTGGAAGATGGTGATTAAAATTTAAACTGCAGCAAGTTTAACTTCTTGTGGTGGAGAATCCTTGCCAAATAAGTGATAAAACATTGATTTTTCTACCAGAATTTATTTTTCACAACTGTGCAAGAACACAACACATGGCTTCCTTTCATATTTAAAACGTGGCACCATCCATTTTACCCTCTGTGACTACCTGAATGATCTCAGCAGCACTGAAACTTTCTGAGCCAATTCTACTGTATTCTGATCTCTTCAACAGTTCTTGCAAAGCCCAGAGGGAGAAGACAGAACAAGGCGTTGAGAGTCTCAAAATAGTAACTCGCCAGAGGGAGTTGGGAAAGAAAAAGGCTTGCTGAGCTACACCACCACCATCATGCTGGACTTTCCCTCTCTGTGCCGTTGAGTCACTGCTTGTTGATGTTTCTTTCTGCTGTTCAAAGTGGAGGATGCCGTGACATATTACCTCTTGGGCAACACTACTAAGAGTGGCCTGGCTGGCTGCCCGCCTGCCATCCGGCAGACTTTTTACACATTCTTGATGAATGGTTGTATTTCTCTCCAGAGGCCGTGCAGTCAGAGCCCACATCGAATAGGCTGTGCTAGCGACGATGACTGACACTTTCACAGAGCAGCATGCAAGGGGTAAAACCTACTCGTATGCAAAGCAAGCATGATCCAATGCCTGAACCCACACATACAAAGACATATGGAGGCTAGGGGCGGCAATGGAGAAACACGCATGCATCGATGCAATGTTAAGGGTTAGGCTCATTCCTCTGACAACAGGAAGTGTCTGAATGTTGATAAGACGTACAGTGGGACGTGATTTCTGCACAGCAATAAATGTGACATAGACGACTGTCATTCACCAAGAGGCATTGTCTTGTTTTCCATCCAAATCAGATCATTTGTTAGCTATCCTTATGTTAAACCACACAGTGGAGGGCAGACTCTATACATTATCTCTCCCGTACAGCAGCAGCATTGTGGGTGTTAATTAAGGGATTTAATGTCACTGGATGTATAAAATATCCATAATATTTGAAAATTACACAAAAGTATGACAGTATCTTCCTTTTTATACATATATACATCGCTGCAAAGTGTAATGGCACTATATAAAAATGCAATTAGCCACACGCCCACTTGTACTATTTTATTAAAACACCTCAAATATTTCCCAGCAGAGGCAACAAATAAGCACAATCTCTCTCTCACCTGACATGGTTTACTACTAATGTGATGTTCAACTGAGCGGTTCTGCATATGTATGTGTTCAAAAGTAAAAGGTAATTACAGATGTCCCCCCACTGACAAAAAGGCTATTATATAGTTAACAGTTAATTGCCATATAATGACAATACTATTCCAACAGGGCATATTGTACTTAGAGTTTAACAAAACAAAGTCACACTTCCACAATTATTATTATTATTATTATTATTATTATTAGTTTATAAACTACTAAAAACAGAAAAAAAAGTTGGATTTCTTGCTTTTTATTATATTAATATAACAATGGTAAAAGCTATGAGTAGGATGAAGAGTGGACAGAAAATTCATCCAGATGACATACCTGTTGAGGTATGGGGATGTTTAGGAGAGATGGCAGTGAACTTTTTAACCAGATTGTTTAACACAATCTTGGAGAGTGAGAGGATGCCTGAGGAGTGGAGAAGAAGTGTTTTGGTACCAGTTTTCAAGAACAAAGGTGATGCTCAGAGCTGTAGTAACTACAGAGGCATAAAGTTAATCAGCCACACTATGAAGATATGGGAACAAGTCGTAATCAGTGAGCAGCATTACAGTTTCATGCCAAGAAAGAATACTACAGATGCAATGTTTGCTCTGAGTGCTGATTGAGAAGTGTAGAGAATTGCACTGTGTCTTTGTGGATCTAGAGAAAGCATATGATAGGGTGCCAAGAGAGTAAGTGTGGTACTGTATGAGGAAATCAGGAGTGGCAGAGAAGTATGTGAAGGTGGTGCAGGACGTGCATGACAACAGTGAGAGGGGCGTGAGGTGTGCTATAGGAGTGCTGGGTGATTCAAGGTGGGGGTGGGGTTACATCAGGGATCAGCTCTAAGCCCCTTCTTCTTTGCTATGGTGATGGACAGGCTGAGAGAAGAGGTCAGGCAGGAGTCTCCATGGACCATGATGCTCGCAGACGATATTGTGGTCTATAGTGAGCGTAGGGAGCAGCTGGAAAAGAACCTGGTGAGGTGGAGGTATGCTCTGGAGAGAAGAGGAATGAAAGTCAGTAGAAGCAAGACAGAATACATGAGGGTGAATGAGAGGGAGGCAGGTATAACGGTGAAGATGGAAGGAGTAGAGGTAGTGAAGGTAGATGAGTTTAAATACCTGGGGTCAACCATCCATTGCAGGGTTGGATGGGTGAAGATGAGTGTCAGAGGTGATTTGTGACAGAAGGATAGCAACTAGAGTGAAAGGGATGATTTACAAGACAGTAGTGAGACCTGCTATGATGTATGGTTTGGAGACGGTGGCACTGATGAAAAGACAAGTGGCAGAGATGAAGATTTTAAGATTCTTATTGGGAGTGACTAGGAGGGACAAGATTAGACATAATTATATCAGAGAGACAATCAGGCTGAACAGTTTGGAGACAAAGTAAGACAGGCAAGGGTGACATGGTTTGGACATGTGCAGAAGAGGGATAGTGGCTATATTGGACAAAGGATGTTGAAGATGGAGCTGCCAAGCAGGAGGAAAACAGAAATACCACAGAGGAGATTCATGGATGTAGTGAAGGAGGACATGGAGAGGGTTGGTGTTACAGAGGAAGATGAAGAGATAGGGTGAGATGGAGGCAGATGATCCACTGTGGCGACCCCTAAAGGGAGTGGCCAGAAGAAGAAGAAGAAGAAGAATATAACAATGGTAAAGATCAAGTTCTTCAATCTGTTTTAGGGATATGCTTTAAAAGCTGTTTTATTTCTCTCAGTCTTTATTTTCATTCTTAGATAACACTGTCAATTTTGATTATCCCACCACAGTTTCTTCAGAGAGCAAAGCAAACCTCACAGGGAAATTGTTAACGCTGTGTTAACTGCGTCACTGCTGAATTCCAATTAATGACATTTTCTGAGCAACAACAGAGTGCTAGCAATCAGACAGTTAGGAGGCATCTGTTTAGTAACAGTCAAATTACCAGCAATTTCAAACCAGAGTTAGTCAGAAAAGTTTGCAAGTGCATTTCTGATTTTAAATAAGAACATGCAAAGAAAAAAGATGAAAGCGTTTTGTCTTTTATAAATCTATTCATAAATCATTTTTTCTTTGTAAAACAAATATATTTTGACTGTTATTGTATGATGCTATAATGGAAAAAATTGCCATGTTCATCACTATAAATTCAACAGAAAATTCCATACATCAGAGTTTTACTAGCAGGTATTTAAACATGTATTTTTTGGCATTAAATGACCTCCAGTTGTTGCATAAATAATGACATGAGATGACATGGCAGAGTGTTGAACTCTGTCTAAAATAGATCCTTAGCTTTTCTAATTCTTATAAAACTGCTGGTCTCATTCTGTCATCTCACTCGCTGCATGTTGTTTTTTTTCCACAACCACTAGGGGGCTCTTTTTTTCAAAGACATAATTATAAGGCATAACTTCTATGGGTAAAAAAGAAGGAAAACAATTATCATTTTCTCTTGGAGGACAAGTTCAAGTAAACACAGCCAGCAATGTCAAAACAGCAAGAAGGAGATATAAAACAGAGGCCTCCAGGGTGGAAGCACTGTGTTTTTAGTGTCATCCCACATGCTTTCCACCTTTGTGCTCAGAGGTACACAGCTTTTAAAAGGTGAATCACCATGAAACAAAGTCATATCACTGCTTTTGATGTTGCACATTTGGTCGAATTCAGAAGTTGGAAGATTACTAGCGATTTCAGTTTTAATTGCATTAATCGCATTTAGTTGCAATTAATCACTTCCTGTGAGTTAATCGCATGAAGCACGATTAACATGATTATTTTGCCTTTGGAGACATATGGTCAAGAGAGAATGGTGTTGAGTTAATCACCCATCATGTTATTAATCACATGAATGTGACTGAATCAATTAATTGTGATTAAAAAACAACTATTTTTTAGGGTTGCAAGCAGCTATTCTGCAGGAAACCTATTGTAATTCTTCTTCTGATTCTTCTAATTTTTCTCCACTAAAAGTGCATGGGGAGCAAAAATGGTAATATGTAGAAACACAAAATTTTATACTGTGATCAGAAATTCTTCCCACTGCTCAGAGACCAAAAATCAAGGCACTGCATACATACAGTGGGGCAAAAAAGTATTTAGTCAGCCACCAATTGTGCAAGTTCTCCCACTTAAAAGATGAGAGAGGTCTCCAATTTTCATCATAGGTATACCTCAACTATGAGAGACAAAATGAGAAAAAAAAATCCAGAAAGTCACATTGAAGGATTTTTAATTAATTAATTGGTAAATTCCTTGGTAAAATAAGTATTTGGTCACCTACAAACAAGCAAGATTTCTGGCTCTCACAGACCTGTAACTTCTTCTTTAAGAGGCTCCTCTGTCCTCCACTCGTTACCTGTATTAATGGCACCTGTTTGAACTCATTATCAGTAAAAAAGACACCTGTCCACAACCTCAAACAGTCAGACTCCAAACTCCACTATGGCCAAGACCAAAGAGCTGTCAAAGGACACCAGAAACAAAATTGTAGACCTGCACCAGGCTGGGAAGACTGAATCTGCAATAGGTAAGCAGCTTGGTGTGAAGAAATCAACTGTGGGAGCAATTATTAGAAAATGGAAGACATACAAGACCACTGATAATCTCCCTCAATGTGGGGCTCCACGCAAGATCTCACCCCGTGAGGTCAAAATGATCACGAGAACGGTGAGCAAAAATCCCAGAACCACACAAGGGGACCTAGTGAATGACCTGCAGAGAGCTGGGACCAAAGTAACAAAGGCTACATCAGTAACACACTATGCCGCCAGGGACTCAAATCCTGCAGTGCCAGACGTGTCCCCCTGCTTAAGCCAGTACAGGCCCAGGCCCGTCTGAAGTTTGCTAGAGAGCATTTGGATGATCCAGAAGAGGATTGGGAGAATGTCATATGGTCAGATGAAACCAAAATAGAACTTTTTGGTAAAAACTCAACTTGTCGTGTTTGGAGGAGAAAGAACACCATACCTACTGTGAAGCATGGGGGTTAAAACATCATACTTTGGGGCTGTTTTTTCTGCAAAGGGACCAGGACGACTGATCCATGTAAAGGAAAGAATGAATGGGGCCATGTATCGTGAGATTTGGAGTGAAAACCTCCTTCCACCAGCAAGGGCACTGAAGATGAAACGTGGTTGGGTCTTTCAGCATGACAATGATCCCAAACACACTGCCCGGGCAACGAAGGAGTGGCTTCGTAAGAAGCATTTCAGGGTCCTGGAGTGGCCTAGCCAGTCTCCGGATCTCAACCCCATAGAAAATCTTTGGAGGGAGTTGAAAGTCCGTGTTGCCCAGTGACAGCCCCAAAACATCACTGCTCTAGAGGAGATCTACATGGAGGAATGGGCCAAAATACCAGCAACAGTGTGTGAAAACCTTGTGAAGTCTTACAGAAAACGTTTGACCTCTGTCATTGCCAACAAAGGGTATATAACAAAGTATTGAGATGAACTTTTGTTATTGACCAAATACTTATTTTACCGAGGAATTTACCAATTAATTCATTAAAAATCCTTCAATGTGATTTTCTGGATTTTTTTTTCTCATTTTGTCTCTCATAGTTGAGGTATACCTATGATGAAAATTGGAGACCTCTCTCATCTTTTAAGTGGGAGAACTTGCACAGTTGGTGGCTGACTAAATACTTTTTTCCCCACTGTAGGTGGCACTATAATTAACAGTTTTACTTTTTTGCAAATATCTCAAGAATGGCTTGGCTGAGACTCAAAATTATTTTGTCATTCTAATTTCTGATATCTCCTCCAACTTTTCTTTACTGGTTTTATTGACTAAAAATTAAGTTTTCTGCACCATAGTTTCAAAAATGTGAACTTGAAGTCAAAATGAACTCCCCCTAGGCCATTCATCCAAATTGCTTGAAATTAAGTAGAGATCATCTACAGATGTTGATCATGAACAGTTTTTAAAATTATCCAAAAAATGTCAATCTGTTTTTGATTTTATAGGCCAATCAAGTTGTACAGTTTCTCTTTGACAATTTTTTGGGACTCAACTTCTGATGTACTGATCCAAACTTGATGGGACGTCACACTCACAATCACTACAGTATTCTTAAGCAAAATACCAAATGTCCTGTAATTCTCTTCATGTTCCAAAAATCATGCTTATCAAATATGAAATCAGCCATTTTGTTTTGTCAATGGAACACTTTGTTAGTGTGTGAGAAAGTCAGTGTGTCACCCAAAGCAGCTTGGTGTAGATCATCTATCATGGAGATCAGGGTTCATATCCTACTGGCAAATTGTCATTCTTCTAAAGTGCAACAAACCTCTGCTGCTGTAAATCCCTTCAATCGAACATTTATCATTTGAGAATGATAGAATGGAAGCTGAAGTGGGTGTATGGTGTGGTGGTTAAGGTGATGGCGTACTATCCTGGAGGTTCCAGATTCAATTCTTCTCAGGAAAGTCTTATTCTTTCTGAGGAGCAACTGCAGTCCTGTGCATTTTAAAGCAACATTATGTTAGATTTTCAGCTCAAAATAATGTTTACACAATTATTTTGATGGTACGCCAATGTTTGACTGAGTGAAGGTCACTTCCCCCATAGCCTGAGTGGGCCCACATTGTCAGCAACAGATTCTTTTTTGTGGGATCACTGGGGGGACAGCAGCTATGGTGGCTGTGGCCTCGGTATCAGCAGCAAATCACTGGTATAACTTGAGCCACCAACAACAAAGCACCCTGTCATTGGCTGCCAGGAATAGGGTCATGGCCACTGTGGTTTTCAGTGTTAGGAACAAGTTACACAGTGCTGCTTTAAAGACTAATGTGTATCACACCTTATGCTTTAAATGCTGTTGCTAAACAATGCGAGACCTTGAAGTCTACATTTGTTTGGAACCGAGTGATCTCTATTTATGGCTGTATTTACATATTAGTTTTTTGACATGTTGTTCAGTGAGTGCCTATGAAACGTTTTGACATTGACTGACTGTCTGATTGAGCAAACCTGAAGGTCTGTTGGACAAAGAAACTGAAGTGACAATAGGCAACTATTCAAAAACCTATACCAACAATCTAACAATTTCCCTTTTGAAACTCCTATTTGTATTGGGCTTAACAGTAGGCAATTTTTCTTACTTAAAACAACTACTGAAAAAAAATACAGTGGTATCAGTTAATAGCACATTTAGATTTTGAATGGGATGTGGCAAATGCTAGATGTTGGGCTTATACAGATCTTTAAAATAATAAGTTAAATGATGGCCAGAAGGGTTGGGGTGAAGAGATGTCAGTAATGTAAAACTACATTTTCATCCTACTGTATGTGTCCATTACTTTTTATTAGTTGGTCAATAAGCTTATTTTTTGAGTTGGACTTAAGTTAATGATCCAGATGATTACAGAAAGCCTGTTTTTTGTTTGTTTGTTTGTTTGTTTGTTTGTTTGTCTGCTCTTCCACACACTGCTTAGCTTTTTTTGTCCAATCAACACATTCACAATGTGAGCTGAAATATAATTTGAGAGGACAGTCCTGACATGACTTATTACTCTGAGGTATTTTGAACTTCAGAATTTGTCAGTACACAGAATGTGTGATTGTATAGTTAAGGTTTGCCGAGCACCAGAGAGAAGTGAGGAAGACAAGCGTGATACATGCTGCATATTAAAAAAAAAAGAAATCATAAAAATGACTATGAGACAATTCAGGTTTAGCCAGCCTTCTCAATTAAAACTTCGAAAATGTGTCAAATCAGTGGGGCAAACCAGTAATAACACTGAGGTGTATTTGTGTCTTTTAGCCGACCAATCAATTCAGTACCTTCCGCCTCTCACCACTGGACTACACAGCTGTAATTTCATGTTGACAGCCAACGTTAATTGCAGTTTTACTGCACACTGTGCCACAGCAATAGAATAAGCATCACAGTAACATGTCAATAAGGACAGATGCACGTTTCTGCTCATACCATGTTTATAAAATGGGAAGCATTAATTCAGCAGACCACACAATCATCTCAATTTTTCATTTTCTCTTCCCACATTTCATTAGCACTTTCCATGGGGAATGAACAAAATAAGTAAAGAATTATGCAAAAGAAGTGCTTTGAGGGGATATAACCATATTGGAACTCAGCCGTTACTTAAAATCCACATTTAAATATTTATAATGCAAAACATTCAGTTAGAAAATGACTTTTTTGTGGCCAAAACATGCGATCCATCATCTCTGAATCAGAACCCCTTTTAATCTGCATCAGTCATAGCGTGGGAGTGCAAGTCACTTTTTTAAACATCTCGTTTTCAAAACACCTCATTTTCACTGATGGGGTCTTTGCAATGGTATTGAGTGCCCTGCTTTGCGTCATTTTGTGCCTCTCATTCACTTGAGAGCTAGATCAATCTTACACACAGCTCTGATAATGATTTTTAGTGATGATTTTGATCCTTGCGCTCCAGAGCTATGATGGTAAACACTGTTTCTGAAACACCTACACGCTCATTTCCACTTTGAAACTGGATATGCTGTATAGTACATACAGTCGTATAGGGCAGCAAGCTATTACACTTGTATCTTGTCAATTTTTGTACTTATTGAGGTGTAGTGATTAATGAATAGAGATTTCATAATAAAATGTCCAGGAGTTTGGCTTGTGCTTCATGTATCAAACATAAAACACAAGCACAAACATTATTCACTCATCAAAATGAGATAGTTTTTTTTATTCACAGTGAATGATATTAGAAAATCCATGTAAAATACTGTCATAATGAAAGCACCAAGGTGCTGATGCCTCAGTGCCTGTGGCAGGGGAGGCATGAGGGGGCTGTAAAAAAGGTGCATTGCCACCTCTACTGGCCCGGCATACTTATTACTATACCTTTCTTCTGAGCTCCACTGATGGTAGGAGTGAGTTAAATTTGTGTTTATTTTGAAAACAAAGCCATATCTGGAAATTTTGCCAAGTAAAAATTCAGTAAAATATGGCAATACAATAATGTAAGCCTTTAGTTCCACTTGATTTTGACCGGCAAGCTGAAAAGCTGGGAGCAGACAGACAGGCAGATACACACACAGACGCGTGATTATGGTATGCCTATGTTGCTTTGTATCGAGGCATAATGAGTCTAAGAAAGCAGCCCCCAGTACAAAAAAAATTGGACATTGGAAGAAAAATAATGTGCTGTAACATAAGCTTTAAGAATCAAATGTAGCAGTTGTAGGAGTTATTAGTGTTTTAATATTGAAATCCCTGCATAATTTAAAAACAAAACTTACTTTGAAAGGGTTTTTTTTTTCCTTCGCTCAGCTGTCCACTGTGGTCTGCCATGTTTAGGAAGTCATCCGTGGGCTTTAAAAAAATCACACTGCCGCCTCTAGTGGCCTGGCATAGTTAATACCTTTTTTTGCAGCTCCATTGTTGGCAGCAATGGTGAGGTAAATTTGTGTTTATTTAGAAAACAGAGCGAGCGGCGCGGTAGCAGAGTGGTTAGCACTGCGGCAGCACAGCAACTCACCCTTGGCCGGGGGATCCTGGGTTCGATCCCAGCCCCCGACCAACAGTGATCTGTGTGGAGTTTGCATGTTCTCCCCATGTCTGCGTGGGTTTACTCCAGGATTTCTCCGGTTTCCTCCCACATGCCAAAAACATGCAAGTTAGGTTAATTGGCATCAAACTGGGGATTCTAAATTGTCCTTAGGTACGACTGTGAGAGTGAATGGTTGTCTGTCTCTCTGTGTTGGCCCTGCGATGGACTGGCGATCTGTCCAGGGTGTACCCTGCCTCTCGCCCAAAGATGCTGGGATAGGCTCCAGCCCCCCCGCGACCCGAAAAGGATTAAGCGGAAGAAGATGAATGAATGAATGAATGAATAGAAAACAGAGCCTTACTTCAAAATTCTGGCAAATTAAAAGTCAAGAAAATATGGCGATGCAATGACACAAGCCTTTAGTTGCACTTAATTTTGACTGTGTGTGCTGAAAAGCTGGTGACAGACAGACACACACACACACACACACGCACGCGCGCGCGCACACACACACACACACACACACACACACACACACTGACTTATTACCATATGCCTCTGTTGCAACAAGGAGGCATAACAAATAATATAGTTGTTTTATTAAAGGTCCCATACTGTACATTTTACAAAGATTTTTTTTTTAAGTTTTGACATCTTGCAAGACATAGTTTTAAAGGCCAAAGACTATTTCTGAGTATTTTATCAGCTCCACAAAAAAAGCTTTTATTGAAGTTCTGTCAAAAACAGTTAACTTTTAGCTTGCTAGTCAATATTCATTGGATTTGCAACCTGACTGGGTAAAGATTTTTATAGAGCTAGCCAATATAGGAAAGCAGTTAGAGTTTGTTTTGCTAACTTAGACAACTGAAGGCTGGGATTGTTAGTTTTTGATATCATAAAAACCAGGAAGTGCATTCCTCTCTTTCTTTAAAAGCTAAAATGTCTGTGATGTGCTTTGGTCAAAATATCTCAGTGTTTAATTATTGCTGCATGAGTTTGACTTTTACAGCCTTCCTCAGAATGGCTCACTTTCGTGCATGTCTCTTTCAATGCTCATGAGGCTCAGTTCACTCCACCCTCTTTCATCCCAGCTCAGATCTGCTGTTGATGTTATTGCTAATGTTAATTGGCTAGCTGGCAAGCTCATAGCTCTGGCAAACACTGTCTGAGTTAGCTGGAGTAAAATCATCTGAAAACATGAATGAAACAAAGCTTCACTGGTGGACAGGGGTGTCTGGTTTCAGTGGTTCATATGATATGACAAGTCCCTGTAGTAAAATGAGCACAAAAACAGCCATGAAGGAGTGAATGGTCAACTGCTAATGGCAGCTAACTACCTTTGGTTCCAGTCGAGGTATAATCAACTACAGTGGTGTGAAAACGTGTTTACCCCCTTCCTGATTTCTCATTTTTTGTATGTTTGTCACACTTAAATGTTTCAGATCATCAAACAAATTTAAATATTAGACAAAGATATCACAAGTAAACACAAAATGCAGTTTTTAAAGAGTGGTGTTTATTATTAACGGGGAAAAAAATCCAAACCTACATGGCTCTGTGTGAAAAAGTGATTGCCCCCGAAAACTAATAACTGGTTGGGCCACCCTTAGCAGCAACAATTGCAATCAAGCATTTGTGATAACTGGCAATGAGTCTTTTACAGCGCTGTGGAGGAATTTTGGCTCACTCATCTTTGCAGAATTTTTGAAATTCAGCCACATTGGAGGTTTTTCAAGCATGAACCGCCTTTTTAAGGTCATGCCACAGCATCTCAATCGGATTCAGATTAGGACTTTGACTAGGCCGCACCAAAGTCTTCATTTTGTTTTTCTTAAGCCATTCAGAGGTGGACTTGCTGGTGTGTTTTGGATCATTGTCCTGCTGCACAACCCCAGTGCGCTTCAGCTTGAGGTCACAAACAGATGGTCGGACATTCTCCTTAGAGATTTTTTGGTAGACAGCAGAATTCACTGTTCCATTTACCACAGCAAGTCTTCCAGGTCCTGAAGCAGCGAAACAGCCCCAGACCATCACACTACCACCACCATATTTTACTGTTGGTATGATATTCCTTTTCCGAAATGCTGTGCTACTTTTTCGTCAGAAGTAATGGGATGCACACCTTCCAAAAAGTTCAGTTTTTGTCTCGTCAGTCCACAGAGTATTTTTCCAAAAGTCTTGGGGATCATCAAGGTGTTTTCTGGCAAAACTGAGATGAGCCTTTATGTTCTTTTTGCTCAGTAGTGGTTTTCGTCTTGGAACGCTGCCTTGAAGGCCGTTTTTGCCCAGTCTCTTTCTTATGGTCGAGTCATGAACACTGACCTTAACTGAGGCAAGTGAGACCTGCAGTTCTTTGGATGTTGTTGTGGGGTCTTTTGTAACCTCTTGGATGAGTCGTCGCTGCACTCTTGGGGTAATTTTTGTCGGCCAGCCACTCCTGGGAAGGTTCAACACGGTTCTATGTTTTTGCCTTTTGTGGATAATGAATGAATGAATGAATGAATTTATTTTATTCAGTAATAATAATAATAATAAACACATACAATACAATAAGAACACACAAAAGAACAACCGAAAGGGTGTAGGCTGAAGCTAGTGCTTATATAGTGCCTATCCCATTACAATTTTAAAATCAATAACATAAAAATTTAAGTCTTACCCAAAATCAACAAAGAAAATCAAATAGAACAAGTAGACAAAAAACCCTTTAAGTTATTACAAATTTATCTCCCAGCATTTACAGTGAGATACTGGGAGATTTTCTCATCTTTGTACAATTTTTTGAATTGCTTCAGAGTTGAACATGTTTTAATATTTTCAGAGCAACAGTTCCACAGTTTAACTCCAGTGATAGACATGCAATGATACTGTGTATTTGCTCTAACCTTTGGCTTATTAAAAACAGAGTTACCTCTTAGCTCATATTTTCTTTCCCTTTTTTTAAACAGCCTCTGAATATTTACAGGTAATTGGTTATTATTTGCTTTGTACATGATTTGAATGACATTATAATCTACCAGATATCTAAATTTAAGAGTATGTAAATGAATGAATATTGGATTTGTTGGTTCACGGTAAGGTTTCTTTGATACAATGCGTACGGCTTTTTTCTGTAGTAAAAAGATTAAGTTTGTGTTTGTTTTATATGTGTTTCCCCAGATCTCCACACAGTATGTCGTAAAAGGAACTATCAGTGAATTATATAAAATGCAAAGAGATTTCTGACACAGGAGATCCTTAACTTTATACAGTACGGCAATGGATTTAGACATTTTAGTTTTGACATATTTTATGTGTGATTTCCAGTTTAGTTTGTTATCAACAATGACCCCTAGGAACATGGTTTCGAAAACTGTGTCAATTTCAACATTGTTTATTTTAATTTTTCTGTGATTATATAATTTGCGGTTTCCAAATATTACACATTTTGTTTTTCCAAGGTGAATAGATAATTTATTGGCAGTGAACCATTGATTGATTTGTTTAAGTTCATTTTCTACTGAATCCAGAAGCTGCTTAAGATTTTCTCCACTACAAAAAAAGTTGTGTCATCTGCAAATAAAATACACTTGAGCAATTTAGACACAGAACATAAATCATTAATATACAAAATAAACAGCAATGGACCAAGCACAGAACCCTGTGATACCCCATATGTCATCTTCAGCAACTCAGAGTCTGTATGATTCACATGAATATATTGATATCTGTCTTCTAAATAGCTGTGTAACCAGTCAAAAGCAATTCCTCTGATGCCATACTTATGTTATTTACTGAGGAGTAATTTATGGTCAACTGTATCAAATGCCTTTTGCTAGTCCAGAAATATTCCAACTGTGTATTCTCTTCTGTTGCATCTGTAATCTGTTCAACAAAGTCCATGAGTGCCAGTGAGGTGGTCCGGTTCTTCCTGAATCGATGTTGTTGTTCACAGAGTATATTGTGCTTATCAATGAAATCATTTAGTCTCTTAACAAATATTTTTTCCAGTATTTTGGAGAACTGAGGTAACAAGGAGATGGGTCTGTAGTTTGACAATGAGTGTTTGTCACCAGCCTAATACAGAGGAATGACTCTTGCTATTTTCATTTTCTTTGGAAATTTACCAGCAGTAAGTGACATGTTGCATATGAAAGTGAAGTGTTTAACAATACAATCAATAATACATTTAACCAAGAACATACTCAAATCATTACAATCAGTTGATTTTTTGTATTTGAATTTGTTAACAATGTCAAGAATTTCTTTTTCATCTGTTTTTTACATAAACATAGAGTAAGTGTTTATGTTGACGGCATTGTCAGCGCCACTTGTATTTGCTGATGATACAGTGGAGTTGGTGATCTTTTTTTTTTTTGTTACTTATTTGTACCCGTAGGTAGACTTGGTTTGCAGTCTGGTGACAAGCCACCGGCTGCTGGTCGCTGCGTGCGCGAGCGCCCTAAACCTACATGTTTTTGGTGTGCGGGAGGAAACCGGAGAAATCCCGGAGTAAACCCGCGCAACACGGGGAGAACATGCAAACTCCACACAGCTCACTGTTGGTCGGGGGCTGGGATCGAACCCACGATCTCATGATCCCCGCGGTCCCCCGGCCGAGGGTAAAACTGTGCTGCCACAGTGCTAAACCACTGCGCCACCGTGCAGCCCCCTCGGTTTTTTCCTATATTAACAAAATATTCATTAAACGTGTTGGAGATCAAGCTATTTTCACTGATTATTCCATTATCTGAATTTAAATAAGAGATGTGGTTGGAATTTAGTTTTCCTCTCTTTGTTATATTATTTAACACCTTCCATATATTACATGTATTAGTTTTGTTATTTTCCAATAATTTACTGTAATATGTTTTTTTACTCGATCTTAAAATACCAATGAGTTTATTTTTATAAGTCTTGTATTTCTTTTCTGCTTCCACAGTTCTTAATTTCAGAAACTTTTTGTTTAACAAGTTTTTCTTTTTACAAGCATTTTGCAGGCCCTTGGTGATCCAAGGCTTATCTCTGTATTTAACTTTAGTTTCCTCTACCACTAGAGGGCAGTGTTTATTATATAGTTGTGATAAAATAGAGACAAATTCTCCATATGCTGTATCAGTGTCGTCAACATAAACACCGCTCCAGTCTTGTATTTTTAGATCATTTCTAAGATTATTGATTGTGGTTTCTGTTACAAGTCGTTTAAAAACCTTATCTATTTCAGTGTTATGTGTTACACCAGTGTGTGAAGAAACAAAAACAGGCAGATGGTCTGTCACATCATTGATAATAAGACCAGCAGTTACATTCCCCTCAGTGACATTTGTGAAAATGTTATCAATAAGCGTTGCTGAATGTGTTGTTTTTCTTGTGGGGTATGTTATTGAAGGGTAGAAACCCATACAAAACATGAAATTTATGAATTCACTTATTTGAATATGGTCATTTGGATTTAATAAGTCAATACTGAAGTCTCCACAAATAAATACCAGCTTCTTATTACCTACTGCACTGAAAAGCTCAGACAATTTTTCTTTGAAAATGTCAATATCGGTACCTGGTGCTCTATAAATGCAACTTATTATGATGTTTTTTGTAGTTGTAATTAATTCCACAGTTACACACTCCATGATGTTTTCAGTTTCAAAAGACATATTATCTACAATCTGGCTTTGGTAGCAGGACCTGATAAAGCAACACCACCACCCCCTTTTTTTTTGACCTGCTTGTGGTATATAAATCATAGCCTCTCATTTGCACTGTATGAAGTTGGTCATTTAGCCAAGTCTCAGAAATTGCAACAGCAGAAAAATTTGTGTTATATTGCAACAAACTGTCCTGGATTTTGGAAAAATTCATGTTGAGACTTCTACTATTAAAGTGTATTATTGACAATGATTGTTCAGAAATTGTATTTTTTAGTTGGTCTGAGCTAAAGTATTTACACTGATGTTTTATACTGTTGAAAAAGTGATTTTCAGGATTGGTTTCATATTCAACAATGTGTGGCTTATGCTCAGTATATTCGTACCCTTTAAAAATGAGGTTGTTTCCTATAAAAGTTTGCATCTTAATTATTCTAGTCAATGGAAACAAATGCACAGTTTATATCTCTAAGTTGATAATGAAATGTCAATCATTTCTGGTTGATTTTTGGCTCCATTGATTTTGGTGTACTGTTACGGGGATGGCGTGGGTGAATAATGAGTCTGTCATACCTTAAGTAGGCTATGCCCCCCTGTGCTCTTGCAGCTTTCAGCTCTGGCATTAATTCTTTTCTCTTCCTTCTTACCAAATCAGTGAAGTCCTCATTGATGAAGATTTTTGTTCCTTTGAGGGACTTGGCTCTTTGAAGAATGGTCATCCTGTCCTTGTACCGTAGGAACTTGACCACAATGGGCCTCGGTTTTTCTCCTCCAGGTTTCCCGGTGCGGTGGGCTCTCTCCGTCTCGATCCCTGGTGGTAACTGTGGTTTCTCCATGAGAATAATTTTAATCTTCTCCTCCGTGTTGGCCAAGGTCTCTCCTGGTGCCTCCACAACACCATCAAAGACTAGATTATTTCTCCGGGATTGTCCTTCCAGATATTCAAACTTGTTGGTGATAGTCAACAGACTGTCACACACTTTAGAAACATCTGATTGCAGCACATTGTTATGGTCTGCTTGTTTAGACAAATCGGCTTTTATGTCATCTACGTCTTTTTGAGTGAACTGTAGACTGGTTTTAATGTCCTGCAACTCTCTCGTCATCGTGTCCACTCTTGCATTAGCTGAGTTCATGATCACTTTGATGAGGCTTTTGAAAGTTTCCTGTTGTTGGTTTAACAATGCAGAAAACAGTTCTTTTTGCTGTTGCTGACATGATGTCGGGCCCAGGGAACACGCACACAGGCTCGAGTGAGATTCAAAAGCTTTATTCAACAACAACAGGTGTTTGGATGCGTGAGTGTGAGGTGTGAATGGACTGCTGGAGGACAGGGAGCACTGAGAGCAGAACAGTGCGCCGTGCAGCCAGGCAACCCTAAGGGCAGAGCAAAGACAGGAGTGAGTAATGATCTTCACCACACAGGGTAAACACACAAAGTGCTGCTTACTTGCAGATGTTGAGGTGGCTGGCGTTGGCAAGTTGCAGACTCCTGCTTGGAGGACAGCGCCCAGGTGCACGCTCGGCGAAGCGAGGATGGGACGGACGAGGATGAGGCGAAGGAGGGATTAATCCGCCGTCTGGAGGATCCACTTGTGCACAGGGGAGAATACTGGAGAGCAGGTAAGGGGATAACAGCTTACGTGCATGAGGAACAAAGGCGCAGGCCGGGAAGGAATGGTTGTGCGCTGGAATTGGGTGCATAGACGAGCAGACGGCTCCAGGCCGAGGATCCAGGCAGAGCGGATTAAATAGTTGAAGGCTGATGAGGCACAGGTGTGCGCGCGGCTGAAACAGATGACAGGCGAGAGCGAGTTGTGACAGTACTCCACCCCCCCCGAGCAGCACCTCCCGGTGCTGGCTTACCTGGGTGCACCCGGTGGAACTCCGCGATAAGTTGTTAATCCAGCACAAAGGAAGGGTGCACCCAGGACCTCCACTCCGGGCCATACCCCTCCCAGTCCACCAGATATTGTAGCCCGCGACCCCGGCGGCGGGAGTCCAGGATGGAGGTGACCCTCCACGCCGGGTCGCCGTCGATCATCATGGGAGGGGGAGGTGCCCTAGGAGGCGGACAGAGTGGGTCAGAGATCACAGGTTTGACTTGGGAGACATGGAATGTTGGGCAGACACGGAGGGAGGGGGGGAGAGCCAAACGCACCACCACCAGGTTAATTACCTTAGTCACAGGGAAGGGACCGATAAAGCATTGAGCCAGCTTCTTCTTCTCCGCCTTAAGGTTGGTATCACGGGTCGATAATCACACCTGCTGGCCCACCTGGTAACGAGGAGCGGCTCTCCTGTGGTGATTTGCTCTGTTGGAGTTGCGCACCGCCGTGCGTAATAGCGCTTGGCGCGTCTTGGTCCACAGGCGCCGGCAGCGTCTGAGATGCGCCTGGACGGAAGAAACTGCCACCTCCCCCTCTTCTTCGGGAAACAATGGGGGGTCGTACCCCAGGGATGCCCGGAAAGGGGACATCCCGATGGCCGATGATAAGGTGGAGTTGTGGACGTATTCCACCCTGGGGAGATGGGTGCTCCAGGAAGAGGGACTAGAGGAGGGAGTTGAAAGCAGAGTCCATGAGGTGCAACGTGTATTTATCCTTCACCGTGATGTCGTTTAGGGCTCGAAAGACAATACACGGCCGTAGGGACCCATCCTTCTTGGAGACGAAGAAGAATCCAGCTCCGAGTGGAGATGAGGAGGGGCGGATGATGCCCACGCTGAGAGACTCCTTAATATATGCGTCCATGGCTTCCCGCTCCAAGGCACACAGGCTGTAGAGACGACCAGATGGCAAGGGCGCCCCCTGGCGGAGATTTATGGCACAATCACATGGGTGGTGGGAGGGAGGAACAGCGCTTTGGACTTAATGAAGATGAGCCCCAGCTCGTGGAACTCCGGAGGCACCAAGGAGAGGTCCGGCGGGGGTGAGTTGGAGGAGGGGAGAGGCACAGACGGGGTGCAGGCAGCGGACTAAAGGCAGGTTCCCATGCAGAAGGTGCTCCAGGAGAGGACGCTGCTGGACTGCCAATCGAAAACCGGGTTGTGAAGACACAGCCATGGGTAGCCCAGGATGACGGGAGCAGCCGAGGTGGGCAGGACGAACAGGCTTAAGTCCTCCCTGTGATTGCCAGAGATGATGATGACCTCTGGAGAGGTGTGCAGGAGAGAGTGACAAGATTAAGGGGTGCTGGCAACGCTTGGCATGGAATGCCCAGGCGGGTTGCCAGGCTCTTGGAAATAAAGTTCTGTTCCGCCCCCGAGTCCACCAGTGTGTGAGTGACATGCCCAATGGAGTTATGACAGAATCTGATTGGAAGGAGGCATTTGGAGAGGGGATTAGAGTGGGTTGCGTCCGCGAGGCCACCTACAGCGACTCGCGGACTCCCCCTTTTGGCTTAACCGGGCAGACCTCCACGGAGTGCTGGTCATCTCCGCAATACATGCAGAGACCCAGCTCCCTGCGGCGCTGTTTCTCCGCCAGTGGAAGCTTGGTCCGCCCGATTAGCATAGCCTCAGATTCATCGGCAGACTCTGGAGCGGGTAACGCCAGGGGGCAAGACTGAGAGGCGCGGGCGGAAGCTCTGCTCGAGCGGCTGTAGGACTTCCGCTTGGCGGCCCGCTCTAGTAACTAACCCTCAGCCTGTTGTCTAAGCTAATTGCTAGTGAAATTAATTCGGACAGCCGTTCTGGCTGGCCCCGGCAGGCCAGCTCATCCCGCAGACTAGAATTCAGACTGCGGAGAAAGATGCTGCAGAGGGCAGCATCGCCCCAGCCAATTTCCTCCACTGCCACCCGGAAGTCGACAGCATAATCGGCTGCCAATCGACTACCCTGGCGAAGGTTGAATAGCCGATTGATTAGCACGCTGTCACGATCCGAGTAATCAAAGACTTCATTGAAGTCGTGCACGAACTGGGCATAGGTCAGGTTTGCGTAGCTGGGCCTCGCTATAACGGCGTAAGCCCAAGCTAATGCTCGCCCTTCCAGGAGGTTGGCAACATACCCAATCCGGCTATGGTCAGACGGAAAGTCCCTGGGGACACGCTGAAACACCGACTCACACTGGAGAAGGAACCCGCGCGCTTCTCCGAGTTTTCCGCTGAAGCGCAAGGGTGTTGGAGTGGGGGTGAGCCGGGTTGGTGGCCCCAGGCTAGCCTGGCTAGCTAGGGAAGGGACGGGAGCTGGCCTGCTAAGCTGAGCCGGAGGGAGCGCCTGCTGGGGATCCAGATGGTCCAACCGGTGAGTGATGTTAGTGAGCTGATTGAGAATAACCTGCTGCTGATGAGCAATTAAATCCACTCGAGCCTCGAGGGTGGATAATCGGCGTGCGAGCCCGCTGTCCGCTGGGCCGCTTTGCTGGAGCCGTACTGACATGATGTTGGGCCCAGGGAACACGCACACAGGCTCGAGTGAGATTCAAAAGCTTTATTCAACAACAACAGGTATTTGGATGCATGAGTGTGAGGTGTGAATGGGCTGCTGGAGGACAGGGAGCGCCGAGAGCGGAACAGTGCGCCGTGCAGCCAGGCAACCCTAAGGGCAGAGCAAAGACAGGAGTGAGTAATGATCTTCACCACACAGGGTAAACACACAAAGTGCTGCTTACTTGCAGATGTCGAGGGGGCTGGCGTTGGCAAGTTGCAGACTCCTGCTTGGAGGACAGCGCCCAGGTGTGCGCTCGGCGAAGCGAGGATGGGACAGACGAGGATAAGGCAAAGGAGGGAGTAATCCGCTGCCTGGAGGATCCACTTGTGCACAGGGGAGAATACTGGAGAGCAGGTAAGGGGATAACAGCTTACGTGCATGAGGAACGAAGGCGCAGGCCGGGAAGGAATGGTCGTGCGCTGGAATTGGGAGCGTAGACGAGCAGACGGCTCCAGGCCGAGGCTCCAGGCAGAGGGGGTTAAATAGTTGAAGGCTGATGAGGCGCAGATGTGCGCGTGGCTTAAACAGATGACAGTCGAGAGCGAGTTGTGACAGTTGCAGTCAGTCATTTACCTGTGCGAGGGACACATATTCCTGCTTGGATTTGGCCTCTGCTTTTGGCTTAGGTGGCATTTTGCTGCAGTTTTGCAATAATTTGCAGTGGACAAGGAGACAAGAGTCTGTTTCCAAGACAATTTCAGTGTTGATGAAAAATTCAAGCGGCAACAACAACAGGAATGCGTGTAAGGCCTGGTACCAGGCCTGAAGCCTGATGGAGGTGGCTGCAGGGCCTGGTGGTGGTAACTGCCTGTGAAGCCTGGTGGTGGTGGCTGCCTGTGGAGCCTGATGGTCGTGGCTGCTGGCCTGGTGATGGTGGCTGCCTGTGGAGCCTGTTGCTGGTGGCTGCCTGTGAGGCCTAGTAGTAATGGCTGCCTGTCTGCTTCTAAGGCAGAAAGGCCCAATTCTAAATCCACCAGAATCTTCCCCCAAGCCACCAATCCACTGCCAAGTGTCAATCAAATCACCTCCAAAAGTCCAGAACTTGCCACAGGTGAAGAATTGAAGTTCTATTACCTCTTGAACAGGTAGTATTTAATCCTGCTGCTCAGTGCTGCTGCTCAGTCCTGCTGATAATGGCTCTCACTGTAGTTCGCTGGAGTCCCAAAGCTTTAGAAATGGCTTTATAACCCTTTCCAGACTTATAGATCTCAGTTACATTGTTTCTCATTTGTTCCTGAATTTCTTTGGATCACAGCATGATGTCTAGCTTTTGAGGATATTTTGGTGTACTTCACTTTGTCAGGCAGGTCCTATTTAAGTGATTTCTTGATTGATAACAGGTGTGGCAGTAATCAGGCCTGGTTATGGCTAGAGAAATTGAACTCAGCTTTACAAAGATATGATAAACCACAGTTAATTTATGTTTTAATGGAGGGCAATCACTTTTTCACACAGGGCCATGTAGGTTTGGATTTTTTTTACCCTTAATATAAACACCTTCATTTAAAAACTGCATTTTGTGTTTAGTTGTGTTATCTTTGTCTAATATTTAAATTTGTTTTATAATCTGAAACGTTTAAGTGTGACAAACATACAAAAAAATGAGAAATCAGGAAGGGGGCAAACACTTTTTCACACCACTGTTTAGTAAATTAAGGTAAAATAATGTCTAAGAATGACATACTATATGTGGTCATGTGTTGGTAGATCTAGTGAGAATATAAACAAAATATATAGAAAATATTGATAAGACTCAACCACGCTTCTACAACTAAGCTCATGCTAGGCAGCTTGCCCTAGCAGTCTCTCCCTGCTCTAATGCGGTAGACAGTCTAATGCTCACTGCTTAGCTAAGTTAATGTTAATGGTCTACTCAACTGACAATCATTGCAAAAAAAAAAAAAAAAGCCAGAATAACAGATGATATACTGTTGACTGGATTAGTCAATCAGATGGGAACAGAAAATAACAATAAAAACAGTCAGTGTTCACTAAGCTAACTCCATAGAGACATTGTTAGCTTGAAACTAACCCTTTGGATTCAAACTCTGGGTGGGGACTAGATCAGTATCACAGCCAATAGAGAGCCTATGTCATGCCCTCTCTACTTCTGCCAATGGGACCTTAAATTAGAAAAAAAAAAAAAAAAAAAACTCCATCAAAGTGAATGGCAAGAGAGAAATTATCTTGTGATCCTGATCGTTTTGTCACGAGTTACACCTATGGTGTTTGTCAATTTAAAAGATAATTTTCCACCCAAATGTCGCAATGGGATGTCATCTAACTGTTCAGGTATGAGGCTGTGAAAATACCTAAAAGACTACAAACACAGACTCACGTAAATTACGTCATCGTTTTCCAAGACCACCCGGAGGAAGTAACTAACCATCATGTGGATGAGCTGCAGCTCCCAAAACACAATACAATACATTTGTGTTGTTTTTCTCCTCTTTGGATGCTTCTTTCATTGGTCAAGAAACAGGAGGTGAGCTTTGAGAGGGGAACCGCCATAATCGTGTTTGGTGACGTGCAGGGCCAGATTAAGGAGGTTGTGGGCCCTTGGACTAAAGCAATTTTTGGGGCCCTCCCACATATTTATGGGAGTATGATATGCAAAACGGCTATGTTTACATGCACGGTAATAAACCGTTTATAATCAGATTTCTGGAGTTACCTGATTATTAAAGTAGTCATGTAAAAACAATAATCAGATAAAAGGCAATTATTGTTACATAAAGTGAAATTACATTAGCACACAGTTTATTATCCAATAATCCACTTATTCAGTGCATGTCCATCCATCCATCCATCTTCTTCCGCTTAATCCTTTTTGGGTCGCGGGGGGGCTGGAGCCTATCTCAGCATCTTTGGGCGAGAGGCAGGGTACATCCTGGACAGATCGCCAGTCCATCGCAGGGCCAACACAGAAAGACAGACAACCATTCACTCTCACAGTCATACCTAAGGACAATTTAGAATCCCCAGATTGATGCCAATTAACCTAACATGCATGTTTTTGGCATGTGGGAAGAAACCGGAGAAATCCCGGAGTAAACCCACACAGACACAGGGAGAACATGCAAACTCCACACAGATCACTGTTGGTCGGGGGCTGGGATCAAACCCAGGATCCCCCGGCCAAGGGTGAGTTGCTGTGCTGCCGCAGTGCTAACCACTCCACCACTGTGCTGCCCATGTAAACATGTCAAATCCTATTTCAATTATCTGGTCATTCCTAGTTAGTGGATTATTGTGGCCATGTAGCCGGGGTCACTGATGGATCAGCTCGATCTTCAAGGTCCTAAATTACTAAGGCAGCGGTTATGGATACGGAACCATACCCACAGAATTCTTGTTACAGATACAGTTCAAATCTGATAGGCCAGTATGTTCTATTAATGTGTATGTTAAAAGCAGCAGGCTACAGGTGTGGAAATCTGAGACATTTATTTGTTTCAAAATTTTAATCAATATCTATTTACTACCTTTTTTAACCTTACTCACTTCCAAATCCAAAGGCTAACCTCTTAATTTTAAGTCTAAATTTCATCTCATAGTAAAATGGTTTGGACAAGGTGCTGACAGCAGGATGCAAACCAGCAACCTTCTGATCACAGGCCCAATGTACTATCTATCTAAGCCACAGCAGCAGTTGGCTTGGAGCTGATCTGAAAAGGTTTTGTCAGATTGCCAACTCTTCCATACCGATAGCCATTTCATATAGGGATACAGCTTCCGTATCCATAGCCACTGCCACTTACTAAATAAAGTGAATGACCACAAAGTTCTAGGTTTAGCTCGAATAGCAGGAAAACATAGTGCCATCAGGACTAACAACCGACAAATATCTTGTATCAACCTACATCTTTAATTATGACAATGAAAAACACATTCAGATGGTGTTTGCTGTTCAAGGGTTAAGTATTAACTATTTGAAGCCAGAACAGGGTTTTTCACTACACAGAGGAGAAAACAAAGCATTGACCAGTCTGCCCTACTGGGAAAACAGCTGCTCTTCTCCATGACCCATGCAGGAGAAGAGCAGGTTGTGTGCGCACAAACCTGATATTCATTATCTAATGATGACAGTTTTTACAATGTTAACCTCAGTCACTGTCATTCTTTTAGAAGAAGAATTTAAAATGAAAATATCCCGACAGTTGTTTGGAATTAAATCTATAATTTTGCATTCACCAGAGCAGTTTAATAGAACTCCTGCCAAGATGAATGATAATATAACTGAAGGAAATTTTACAACTACTGGACAAAGAGTCTCATCATTTCAGAATTGTAGCGGACAGCTATCATCCATGTCCAAGCAAGGCTGTGGAGTTAAAAAGCTCATTTAAAGTGTGTAAAAGTTGGTGTGCACTGGATTAAAAAAAATGCTCACGAACGTAATTTCATGACATTTGGACTAATTTCTCTGATTTTTCAAAACGTCTGTAAAAGTCAGTCGAAACGCTATAGTGTGAACCCAACTTAGTGGGGAAAAAATTGCTCTATATGCAGCAGGCAAAACAATACAAACAGCTGTGGAAGGAGAAAATAGAAGCCAGTGTCTTGAAACGTACTCACCACTTGGAAGTCTGCAATTGAAATGGCACTTGGAGAAAAATGTTTCTGCTGTTTGTAGGAACGTTCAGATGCTCTGATATCAGCGTCCTAATCGTGGCAGCTCTTCGGTCCTTTTCTGGATCAGTATTCCCGGTGTGTATGTATCTAACACTTCCACGGGTGTTTTACAACTTCGATGACCTGGAGCTTCTGCCCGCTGTGACTGACGGATCTTCAGACAGAGGCTCCCCCGTTGTGTCCTGTGTAACAGTTTGACAAACATCTTGTGACTAAAGTTGATACTGTCGGTCTGTACTGAAACTTAAAAAAATCCTCTCAATTTAGAAGTCTTTTTTTCTTACTTATTTTTTCTCTTTTGGATGCCGCTATCGTGCATTCATTCATTCATCCATGAATTCACTACTGGCCCACTTCCAACCTTAATCAGGTCAAAAGTCAACTCTTAACCAATTAATTAAGTAGGCGGGCAAATGTACACCTCAGCAAATAAGAAATTGATATGCCAAGATAAACCCTCCAATAAACGTTGGGCATGGCAGAATTAGCAAAAAAAAAAAGTGTTTCTTTCGGGCCCCAAACAAGCTGGGGTCCTGGGGCTCCTGCCCTGGAAAGCCCTCTTGATAATCTGGGGCAGGTGACGTGTATAGTCCGAGACAAGGGGATGTAGTCCACTAAACGGTTTCAACAAAGCTAAATAATGCTCATACCCGTCAAGTGATACGGTTTCGCCATATTTTAATACGGGGAAAATGCAATTTTAGCAAATACGGGCATATTGCCATTTCTGTACGCCAAAAAGAAAAATATACAGCAAAAAAAAAAAAATTATTGAGAGAACCTAAAATCAACTGAACAGTAATTCGATGCCTGGCGACATTGAGAGCACCTAAGCAGTCTTTTTGTGATTTTCAAAATGGCTTCATGCAGCATGCCGCTGGCAAAGAAAACAAAGCTTGAAGAAAAGGGAAATCGAGGGACTGGATGTCACCGAAAAGAATGGGAGAGTCCAAGCTTGGAGAAGGGAAAATACGCTCATCTGCATCAGATCGTACCTGACAGCCAGACCCACACTGCAGGTCAGCGCCTTTTTAGTCCTTCATGCTTCCTAGACACACTGGATGTAAAGTATCAAACTTCAGCTTTCAGTAGATCAAACCCAATGAAGGTGATGATTTACAGTAGGTGAGAATAGGGAAACACCATCTTTGACTGACAGCGCTGTTCAGATTCAGCAGGGCATATGCTGCTCCATGATAGCTATGGCACTAAAAAACAGGCTTTTCAATTTTATATAATTTAACTAAAATATAGAAATGTTACACATTTATGAGGGCTGTTCATAAGAGATTTCCCCTGAGTCATCTTCCATGGACTGAGAAGACTCAACCTTGGCACAGTTATTAGTCTTTCTCTGCATAGTTACCACCAAGGGTTACACATTTCTCCTATTGCTTTATGCAGCTGCGGAGACCTCACCTGTAGAAGTCTGCAGGCTGTGCCAGAAGCCACAACTTGACCATTGAAATCAGCATTTCATTGTCTTGGAAGGGCTTGCCCTTCAAAAATGACTTCATTGTTGGAAAAAGGTGGAAGTCAATGGTGTACGGTAGGGAGGGGAAGTGGGGTGAGGAAGGATTAAATAGCCACAGGACTGTGCTTCCCTCTGGGCAACGTGTAAGTTGTGAACCCGGCATTATCTTGCAGGAAGCGGACACCTTTGGTCAGCATGATTTTGCTTTTGATGACCTTCTGCAATTTCTGCAGCAGTGAAGTGTAGTAAGTTCCGGTAATTGTGGTACCCTTTACCAGGCAATCCATCATCACTACTCCATGCTGGTCCCAAAAGACCGTGAGCATGACCTTGCCTGCCAAGGGTTGGACATGTGCCTTCTTCAGAGGTGGTGAGTCATAACGCTTCCATTGCTTCAACTGGGCTTTAGTTTCTGTATCATAGTGATGGACATATGTTTCATTCTATGTGATTAGTCTGTCAAAGAAGTCATCTTGGTTTGTTTGTTTTTTGGTACATGGCCAAAAGAGCCTGACAGTATGTGACTTGTTCCTGCTTCTCAAGTTCATCCTGCCTATCATCAGCAACTTCAACACCATCTTTCAAGCAGACGAGAGCAAGATAGGCAGTCTCCTCCCTGAAATGGATCATCTCTTGAGAAAACTATTGGTCAAATTTGTTCAAATGAAGTATGTAAAGGCGACCAATGACCTGAGAAGGCTGGATTTCCTGGACAGTGACCTGCAGCACTCTGATGAGTTTATCGCCATTGGACTGGAAACCAGAGAAGTCCTACAAACCCATGAACTTGACCCAGGCACAGAGCAGAAGTTCTTTGAAACAGTAAGAGGCTTCTATGAAGCTGTAGTGAGAAAGAGGCTCAACAAGTTCCCCTTTGACGACAAAATTCTGCCACACCTCTCTGTCCTCGACCCCAGGAAAACAGAGTCCCTGACCTATGGCCCCATTGTAGAGCTTGCTGCTGCATTTTGCCCCACTGTTGATACAGAAGAGCTGAAAGAAGAATGGGAAGACCTGCAACTGCTGCTAGAAAACACAGTGCCTCTACAAGACAAGGATGGCAAGCCTGTCCATGTTGATGTCTACTGGGGTCAGGTGATGGCCTTGAAGACAGCCCTTGATGTGCCCCGCTTCCCCCCAGCTCCTCAAAGTGTACTCAGCACTGCTTTGCCTTCCTCACAGCAATGCTGACAGTGAGAGGGCTTTCAGCATGGTCAGGAAAATTCACACCGACTTCAGAAAAAGTAAGCTCCCAGAAACTCTGACTTCTTTCATGCAAGTGAAAATGAATTGTGACACTCCATGCTTCAAGGTCAAGCCTTCAAAAGAAATGCTAGAGTCAGCAAAAGCTGCTACTTGGAACTATAACAAGCAGCATCAGTGAACATTTTCTTGTTTCAAGTTCATCCAAGTGCATTAGTGTAACAAAGCTGACAATTAAAAACTCTTTAATTCCAAGTGTATATATCTAGCTGACAATTAAGAACTATATTCAGAATTATTCTTATTGTGTACTTTCAAATTAAGCAATCTACCTTGTGCTAATGTAAATTTGAAAAATATTGTTTTTTTATTTATTTTTATTTATTTATTATTAATATTATCATTTATTTTTTTATTTATTTATTTTTTATTTTTTTATTTATTTTTTGTGCTACTTGGCTTATTATTTTCACATTACCAAAAAGTTATGGCTCAAGACTGTGTCCATATAAGTGTACATTTGAATAAATATGTTTGAAATAGTTCATGTTGCAATTGTTGTTGTTTGTTTGTTTGTTTTGGGGTTTTTTTTTTTGCTTCAGTTTTCTTTCATCTGCAGATAAATACAGTTTTTAAGTACTCAGTACAAGTGTGAAAGCCCCCCCAATAAGGGAGGCATGAGGTATGCCTTGACAGGTATGAATACTCTTTTGTTATACAACAACCTACAACTTTAATTATGTGGAAAATTATCTTTTAAATTGACAAACATCATATTTGTAACTCGTGGTAAAACTCAATTGGGATCAAAAGATGATTTCTCTTGCCATTCACTTCAACTGAACTTTTTCCGATTTAAGGTCCCATATGTGGAAGCAGATGCGGTGTGACTTAGGTTCTCTATAGCAGGGGTGTCCAGTCGTGTGCCATGGAGGGCCAAGACCCTGCAGGCTTTACCTCCAACTACTGTCTTCAGCAGCAGATTCCACTGAACTTCGTCCTACTTATTGCTGATCAGTGAGAACACCTGCTGAAGAGACTGGGTAGAAGAGAAAACCTGCAGGGTCTTGGCCCTCCATGGCACATGATTGGACACCCCTGATCTATAGCGTGGTGATAGCTGTAACTGAAGACTGGCTTATGTGTTAGTGATGTAAGAACCCACTTCTGCTCATTCTGCTAACATGTAAAAATCTAAATATTTTTTAGTGAAGAGAGATTTTAATATTTTTTTCAGTAATCATATGACCTAAGAAAGCACTTTAAAAGGGGTAAAGCCTGCAAACGCACCATGTTGTAGTGAATGTGACCTTTAAAGGAACATTATGCAACGCTGACAAACAGCAGGCCAAATTTTAAACAGATGAGAGGGTTGCCCCCCTTCCTCTGCTGACCAGTGCCATTACTGTTGCCATGCAGGCTCTGCGCAACACTGAGAATACCCAAATGAGACACACAGCACACTGAGAAGTGGCCACCAGTACTACACAGTAAGTTATTATTTTAGGACAGGTAGAAATGATCTCTAGTCCTGTCCTCCTGTTTGTCTCCTTGACTGCAGCACATCATGTTTTCTCCACCGAAGTTTGCCTGGCATTGCATGGGCTTGAAATGTAACTGGCTCTGAATCTAAGAAGTCAACTCAAAACAAAAAACAAACCTTTCCAAACCAGATTATAGACTTTCCAAACGCAAATAATTGTGGGAAATGAAAAGGGAGGAGATGGCACATTACTGCTAAGACCCGGAGCCCTCTTTAGCCATCCACTGTTCTGTCTGCGGGCCTCACTGTAAGTGTTTACTGTACACCCAAAGTTTGCTGAGGGTTGGATTTTACTTGACAATAGAGGGCGCAAGTAAGCAAGGATAAAGGCACTGCTGGAATTTAGGATGCAGCTGCGGAGACTGAGTGCCTTTTCCTTCTCCTTCTGTCTTTTCCTCCTCCTGTCTTCCTGGCTCCCTCCCTCTCTCATTACGCTCATTCACTGTAGCCATAATTCTCACACACGCGCGCGCAGCGCCGCGCTGTCGTTGCTTGAAAAGTGCGAGAGCCCCAACTTGGAAGTTGAAGAAACCTCCACGCACGCTCATTGGCGTTTAATAGAAAAAGAAAATGATCATTTGTGTTACGCCCTAATCATTCATGCACAGTGGCCGAAAAGCAAATCCTCATTGCTGAGACTGGCTGCACGGTCACGGAGGGGTAAATCTCCGTCTTTACTCCCACGCATGCAAATTTCATTCACGGTCACGGTGTCACATTCCTAGCTGGTGAGTGGCCGCGGCGGCAGGCAGGCAAAAAACGCACCGAGCCCGCTGCGCCGGAGAGCGCGGCCGCCGGAGACCACACGCGTCCACATTAGTAACCACAGGGAAACCGCAGCATTGCGCGCGCTCGCCGGCTGCCCCGTCCCGTCTCGCCTGTCCTGCTGCGCGCGTGTGTGTGTGTGTGTGTGTGTGTGTGTGTGTGTGCGTTGCACTCATGCCGCTTGACAGACATTCGAAGCAATTTTCTATCGTATTAAAACGGATAACTCCGTGTCGGCCACACCGTGCGTAAAAGTTGCGCTCCGAATTTGTCCGCCTTGTCGCAGGGGGGGAAATGTGCGGCGCCGCGCTGCGGACGCAGCAGATGTTTAGCGCAGTCTTTCTGGTGAAGCCAAAGGAATTTCAATTTGAGCAAACTCGATAGGATAAATCAGCAAAGTCGCAAGCAAAAAAAAAAAAAAAAAAAAAATGTTAGATGCGACGCGCACGTATCCACCTGGTGCCAAATGACATCCCGAGGAAACACCTGTGAAAATTAGTGATTTGATGGCTATTTGTAATGTGTCACCCCCCCGTTTTTTCTTCAAATATTGCCCGCTGGCCTTTGGACCTGGCGATTGAGACGAAAGTCCGACCCTGTTTACGTGCGCTGCTGGGGGAGAAAAAACGGATGGAGGTGGAGTGAGGGAGAGAGAGAGAGAGAGAGAGAGAGAGAGAGAGACTGCAATATCATTTGTGAATCCCTCTGTCGGTGCTGCAGATAGGGGCTGCCAACACACGCGGCGCGTCTGCAGGTGTGGGAACAGGCTGAATATGCTGCACACAGCCAGAGATTCAACCATCCGTCCCTAAAATTAAAAAAAAAAAAAAGAAAACTGCCAACGGACATAAATTTATTTTTTTTTTCTTTTTCTCAATAGCCATTCATTTCCTGTATGTTGTTCATCGTGAAGTGTCCTGAGAAAGGAGGCAGAACTGCGCTGTTCTGCGAGCTGCGAGTGAGTGGGGAGAGCAGAGCGGACTAGGAAGCCGGACAGGCGATCTGGCTCCGCGCTCGTATGCCTCAACTGCGAGCCGACGAGCTGCGCGCAGCCGACGCTCGCCGGGTGGAGAGTTTGGGAGAGGAGCGGGCGCTTAAACCATCCCCTGTCTGACATATGTGGACTTACCAGCGGCCAGAGGGATACGGAGGAATATCGCAGCCTCACCCCCCCGAAAAAGGACAGTCCGCAAACTGTGAGTGAAACGGAGCGACATGGACTGATTGCGCTTCACGGCGGTGGTGCGATGCTTGGACATTTTGGGGGGGGCTTTTACGCGCACGACATTCAGATGTTTGGGACGCCGTCCGGAGCAAATGGAGCGTCTCCGCTGTGATTTTGACATCACTTCTTACCCCCCGAAAGGAGAGAGCAACTAACATTCATTACTGAAGGAGGGGAGAGGAGGAGAGGAGAGGAGAGTCCGTACAGCTGCTGCTTTCCTCTGCAGCGGCAGCGATAGTCGCAACTCGTCAAGGGGATGAAGTCTCACGCTTCCCAAAGCAGAGGGCTTTGCTCGTAATAAATAAAACCTATTAGCTCCTTTGCGTATTCAGATTCTCCATTTTGTTTTTCTTAGATTTTTTTAATTCAAGTGGAGTCTTTTTCTGGACTTAACAATGAGGACTACTGGTGCAGTGGACTATTTGTACTCTTTCATGCTCATCCTGCAGTTTGTGCATCTGCCCGCTGCCAAGCAAATGCTCCGGTATCGTTTAGCAGAGGAGGGACCGGCTGATGTCAGAGTCGGGAACGTAGCCGCCGACCTGGGCATCGTGGCTGGGTCCGGTGAGGTGACGTTCACTCTGGAGTCGGGCTCAGATTTTTTCAAAATAGACAACATAACAGGTGAGCTCACCACCAACGAGAGGCGAATTGACCGTGAAAAATTACAGCAGTGCCAAATGATATTTGATGAAAATGAGTGCTTTATAGATTTCGAAGTGTCAGTGATAGGGCCAGCCCAGAGCTGGGTCGACCTCTTTGAAGGAAAAGTCATCATATTAGATATAAATGATAACACTCCGTCCTTCCCATCCCCTGTCCTGACGCTGTCTGTGGAGGAAAACAGACCCATTGGGACCCTTTATCTGCTGCCCACAGCCACAGACAGAGATTTTGGCAGAAATGGAATAGAGAGATATGAGCTTATTCAGGACAATGGGGAGAACTCAAGGCGCTTGGTATCTTCGGGGGATTCGTACTCGGGGAAGAGGAGGTTTGAAGAGGGGGCGAGCAGGAGCAGCGTCTTTGAGCTGCAAGTTGCCGACACCACTGATGGAGAGAAGCAGCCTCAACTCATCATTAAAGGGGCCCTTGATAGGGAGCAAAGAGACTCCTATGAGCTCACACTGCGCGTTAGGGACGGAGGAGATCCCCCTCGGTCCTCGCAGGCCATTCTTAGAGTAATGATCACAGACGTGAATGACAACAGTCCTCGGTTTGAGAAAAACATCTATGAGGCCGACCTACCAGAAAACAGCTCCCCTGGTGCCCCCATCCTACAGCTCAAAGCAGCTGATGCAGATGTTGGAGTTAATGGTCAAATAGAATATGTGTTTGGGGCAGCCACAGAGTCAGTGAGGAGGCTACTGAGGTTGGATGAGAGCACAGGGTGGCTGAGCGTGTTGCATCGTATTGACCGCGAGGAAGTCAGCCAACTGAGGTTTACAGTAATGGCCCGTGACCGAGGTCAGCCACCCAAGATGGACAAGGCCACAGTGGTGCTGAACATCAAAGATGAGAATGACAATGTTCCTGCTATTGAAATCCGAAAAATTGGACGCATCTTCTTGAAAGACGGGGTAGCCAACGTGGCCGAGGATGTAGTGGTGGACACACCCATTGCCTTAGTTCAGGTGTCCGACCGTGACCAGGGTGAAAACGGCATAGTAACCTGCACAGTGGTCGGGGACGTGCCCTTTCAGTTAAAACCAGCCAGTGAGATGGAGGGTGAGCAAAATAAGAAAAAATACTTCCTCCACACGTCTGCACCACTGGACTTTGAGGCCATACAGGAATACAATGTAGTTATAGTTGCTGTGGACTCTGGAAGCCCCAGTTTGGCAAGTAATAACTCTCTTATTGTCAAGGTGGGTGACACTAATGACAACCCACCTGTCTTCAGCCAAAATGTGGTAGAGGTTTCCTTTCCAGAAAACAATGCACCCGGTGAACGAGTAACGACAGTGGCAGCTATTGATGCAGATAGTGGGAAGAATGCTGAAATAGCCTATTCCCTAGACTCATCAGTAAATGGGATTTTCTCTATTGATGCAGACAGTGGAGACATCCGAGTAAACACTATTCTAGATAGGGAGCAAACAGAGCGCTACGAATTCAAAGTGATAGCCAAAGATAAGGGCATAAACACCCTTCAGGGTTCTGCAACAGTGGTTGTCCTTGTGGCCGACAAGAATGACAATGAACCAAAGTTCATGCAGGATGTTTTCACTTTCTATGTCAAAGAAAACCTTGATCCAAACAGTCCAGTTGGCATGGTTACAGTAATTGATGCAGATAAAGGCCAAAATGCAGAGATGGGTCTTTTCATTGAAGAAGAGGAGGACATCTTCTCTATTGAAAATGAAACAGGCACAATTTTCTCCACCCTGTCCTTTGACCGAGAACAGAAGACTACTTACACGTTCCGTGTCAAAGCTGTGGATGGAGGTGACCCTCCCAGATCTGCCACGGCAACCGTTTCACTGTTCGTCATGGATGAAAATGACAACGCGCCAACAGTCACATTCCCAATAAACAGCTCCTACACACTTCTTCCCCCCTCGAGCAACATCAGAACTGTCGTCAGAACTGTCATCGCCACTGATACGGACACTGGCATCAATGCAGACCTGAACTACAGCATCATTGGAGGTAACCCCTTCAAGCTTTTCGAGATCGATGGGGGCACTGGGGTGATTTCACTCATGTCAAAGCTGGAGCAGAAACACTATGGCCTTCACAGACTGGTTATACAGGTGAATGATAGTGGACAGCCCTCACAGAGCACCACCACTTTGGTTCATGTGTATGTAAATGAGACTCTGTCAAACTCCACTGTGGTAGAGGCCCAGGTGGCGAAGAGCCTCAGCACATCTCTTAACATGAACATTGCTGGTGACCCCAACTATGACCTAAGCAAACAGCGGCTAAGCATTGTAATCGGAGTAGTTTCAGGCATCATGACTGTCATCCTGATTATTCTTGTTGTGGTCATGGCCCGTTATTGCCGCCCCAAGAACAAAAATGGTTACGAGGCTGGCAAGAAGGATCATGAAGACTTCTTCACACCTCAGCAGCATGACAAATCCAAGAAGCCCAAGAAAGATAAGAAGAAACACAAGTCCAAACAGCCACTCTACAGTAGTATTGTAACTGTAGAGGCATCCAAACCCAATGGGCAGAGGTACGATGGTGTCAATGAGAAGCTGTCGGACAGTCCTGGCATGGGCCGCTATCGTTCAGTCAATGGAGGGCCAGGGAGCCCAGATCTGGCCCGTCACTACAAGTCCAGCTCTCCACTACCCACTGTCCAGCTTCACCCGCAGTCACCAACAGCTGGGAAAAAGCACCAGGCAGTTCAGGACCTGCCTCCTGCCAATACCTTTGTTGGGACCGGAGATAACATTTCCCTTGGATCTGACCACTGCTCTGAATACAGCAGTCAAACCATCAACAAGTACAACAAACAGGTAAGAGGACACATCTCAATGTTCTTTTGTTTCCCCTCCACTACTCTTAAATGTCTTTTGCTTCTTCCTCTCAGTGTTCTCTCCACCATAATGATTTCTGACAGGGCTAGTCTCTGTAGTCTTGTTGTCTTTATGGTGCTAATGTGTGTCAAGTTAGTGGTATTGATCTGTTTTGGTTTGGAGTGCCATTCATGTGTTATATTCAAAAAGGAAGGAGAACGGTTTAGATTAGTCTAGGAAGGGATACTGTTACCACTTGGCCAAACGTGTCCAACTCTTGGACTTTTATCACAGTGTGTTTTGAGGCTGCCCATTCCATCGTGGGTGTCACATCTACTAACACTGGCCAGTATGAGTCCAAGGATTGCAGACAGCTCACATAAGGGTTTGGTTTGCAGTTATTTTATCCTAAAGGGGAGCGTGGCAGGGGCTGACTAGCCTCCCTCATCCATGTCAAGCTCTCTCCTCCCCTCAGCCCACAACAAGGCGACCTATTCTTCTTGTGAGAGGGAAAAAGAGAACACGGAATAGGAGAGAGAAAGGTAGATGCAACACAAACGCGGCCTTGTAATGTTTATGAGTCAGCTTTAAAGACTGCATGAGTGGGAACATCTGGCGGGGACCTCGTGTTAAAATTTTGTTGTGCGCCCCTTCATTGACCCAGCAGTGAAAATGGACATTTTAAATCACTTTTCACTTTCTTCCCCAGCACTATTCTCCCTTATTATTATTTTTTTTTTCAGTTGTACACAGACATCTCCCATCTTTTACCCAGCTCAGTCACCCAGTTTTCTAGCTGCCTTTTGATTGTGTTTACTTCCACTGTCAGCACAGTTAAAAGCAAAAAAGGAAAGAAAGACGGTGGCATCATTAGATATTTAACATTAAGGAAAGGTGTGTTGCATCGAACAACATTAAAAGTTGATGGAGTCGACTGATTTGTATTTTCAGGGAAAAAAGAACACGATTGTCATATTTTATTATTTATTTATTTTTTTGGAAATCTGATGAATTATTGAGCTTTCTTTCTTTCTTCGTCTATTTCTGTTTGCTAGCTTCCCTTTTCTTTTTTCATCTGGTTATCTTTGTTCTTCTTTGTGTCTTGCCTGCGCTTCCTCCCAATCCATCTGGCACAGCCTCGGTCACATCATACCTCTTACAGCAATGGTCTCTGCATTTCCTCTTTGTTTTTTCCACAGGAGTTTTCTTTTTTTTATCTCCACTCCCTTACTTCTCTGCACCCTCTCTCCTTCCTCTTTGTAATTCTGCTCTCAAATCATTTGAGTCCCTTTTTAGTCCGCTCTCCTTCTCTTTCTCTGCTCCGTCTCTAACAGCCTCTAATATGCCGTATTCACTGAGCTGCTTCCCAGAGTGTGAGGAGTGCTGTTGCTTTCCGATGTCTCCTGCATAATTAAAAGGGCACTCTATTTGCTGCTGCGGCAGCATCTTGTATTGTATGTCACTATGCTCCATTTATATAATTATTTCTTTACTCTCCACATTAATGCACCAGTGACTGTTATAGATTGTGAACTGGTTGCGGTGCAACATCTTAGATGAACTCAGTCTAAAGAGTGTCTTCTTGTGGTTTGTTAGAACTTAATTTGAATACTAAAGTTGCAGGCAAATATTAATCAAGTACTTCTAGAGCTGCTGAACAACAGTATCTATGTGTGCTGTGTGGTGTAGCTGGTTTTTTTGTTTAATATACAGTGGCTCAAAGGCATTCAAATCACTTTTTATATCCCGTGGCTCCAGGAAATAGTTACTGTTGATGCATTTAGCTGAGGCGAAAAGGGCGTAATTAAATGGCTGCACAAGTGAGTCATGCTCTCGATTTTAAGGATTCTGCATCTCAAGAATAATCCGTCTGGCGAAAGTGCCACTATGGCTAAAGATGTGATAAGATACTCAAAGATCCTTGTGTGCCACACATCTGGGAAAACTTATGTAAAATGTGATGAGTGATTCAAATATATGCAAAGTATGCCTCATCTATATGAGGCCTACTACGAACCTCATCTCTGCTATGAGCCTACTATGAGCCTCATCTCATCTTGTGTCAGATTTGGCCATGAATTTGGCTCCTTAGATCATGTCTAAGAGATACAGACATCGGAACAAGAAAGACAGCCCTGTTAGTGGGAGAGAATAGCCTCTACTGTTTCACAAGGGACTTTGGGGTCGAGTGGAGGAGGGAGAAGGAGAGAGTGATCTGGACCCGTGAAGATACACATGCATAATGCATACCAAATTGAAATGAACTGTATGCTATTTTTTATTGTCTTTTTTTGCATTTTGATGCTTTGGCAATACAGTTTCCCTTAAACTGTCATGGCAATAAAGCACATTTAAATTTGACATTTGAGCGTTGACTGTAATATCTCTTGTATCTGCTGTAAATTTCCCCCCCTTTTTGCTCACCCAATATTACAGCGACTGCGGAAGCAACCTGTTCAGGCAGGTATCCAGGCAACAGAGGGAGTTTATCAGCGAGGATAACCTTTCTTTTTAGCCTGCCAGACATTTAAACAGTCATTAAGTTGAGCTAACTGTGAGGGAGAAGCTGGTGTGTCACCCTGCAGCTGTCTCCTCGTGGAGCGCCATTGATTGCAGCTCACATTATTTGCAATTTTCTCCATTTCTTTCCACACACATGCAGGGGGGTGTGCTCGCTCTCTGCTCTTTACATTCCTGTGTCCAGTCATTGCACTGAAAGACTGATGCGTATAGAGCGTTCATTTAACGGAGCACTTAACTTTATTACTTTTGGCAGTAGCCTCTGTTCTGTCTAGTAGAAGAAAATAATGCCGTCCGACCTTAATGTAGTGAGGAATGAAATCACTTAGCCGTTGAATTAGCACAAGCCTATCAGCTTTTGTTTCATCATGGCACTTCAAAGCGCCACTCGTGCCCAGGTGGATCACTTTTAATCAGTCATGAGCCACAGCAGCTGGCATTTTGTGCTCCTGCAGCGTAGCCCCTCGGGGTAGGAAGAAGCCGCAGTCCAAACACTTACACCGGGTTATCTTGCCTCGGGGCCGATGCAGCGAGCCTAACTGGACATTGCCCTTAACTGAGCTCCCCGGTGCTTGTCTCCCACACTCTAGCCAGCTGTACCCCCGTGGCCACCCTCGCAGCTCCTGCTGCACTATAGCCGACTGAGGCTGGTAAAGCCATCTGATTTTGCATAGGGCAAGCCTTCGTCCCCGCTGGTGCCATATACTGCAGGACAAACAATATCAGTATGCAAATGGGGGTCACCTGGGTGTTATTTGAAGCTTAAAGGTAGGGTGTGATCGCCCTTCAGGTTGCAGGCAGATCAGGAAACCAATATGGAAATGTGGCACTTTGCCTGTGGCCTCATTTGCTTTAAACTACTAAAGGTAGCTGCCTAAACACCTTCTAAAAGCCGCAGCTGCCCCAGTAAAAGCTAAACAAGGCTTGATAAACCCACATTAATGCCATTAGATGGACTGATTTTACAAGATGGCTTTATATGGCTCTGCAGCAACTTTGAGGCTGATAACAAAACAAGGTACTTTATCTTGAGCCAAAGCAAATAAAATAGCTGTGCCAAGGTAGTCACAAGTGTATCTTACATTTTGGCTTTATATACATACAACACATTATAGTGTTTGATTAAGAAAAAGGAAGATGAATCAGGCATGCAGGCTCGCAGCCAAAGCTGGCGCCTGGAGGGGGAGGTCGTTGTAGTTGCTGTAGGTTTGATGGAGGCCATTGATGATGCTCTCCCATGTTTTATGCTCCGTGGCGCTAGCCTTAGCTTGATTGACTTTGAGGTGGCGAGGTTTTATGTCGTCCCCATTTTGCTGGGCCCATCTCTTTTTTGGTGCATTGCGTTGGATTCTCCAGTGCGTGGGTCACTGCCAGACACGGCCCAACCAGCACAGCCTGCATTTCTGGGGTTGTTCTTCAGTGGTGAAGTGCTGCTGCCATCGTCCACAGAAGGTGTCATTGAGAATATGATCTTAATATGAACCTTGGGCTTGTTCAGGGGTCCTTTGAGGATGGTCCAGGTCTCAGAGCCATAAAGAAGGATAGGCAGAATCAGCGCGTGGAAGAAAGGGACGTTGGGCTTCTTCTAGACGCAGCATTGGAGGGAAACGAACGTTGTGTGAAGCCGTGGAGCCAGTTCTGCAGTGGGTCCCTGCTGTCGATCCAACTTTCTTTCTCCAGCGAACCAAGATGTTTGAACTCTCGAACCTGTTTGACCTGAGCGTCCTCCGGGTAGACCATGGTGGACGAGCCAGCCATTGTAAGAATGAAGGTTGTGTACCATAAAATACCTCATGAAATGTTGTAAATATTTAGTAAATATTTTGTCTAAAGACAGCAAAACTAGAATTGCGCTCAACAGAGATGCAAACCCGTGCCCAGAGCCGTATCCCAACTGGGGTGAAAGTCAGTGGTAAATTCAAAGTATCTCACTCCATATTGTAATGGGAATGCCCAGATGATGTAGAATCAGACCCTACCACTCTTCAGAGTCAATGGCAGGGTCAAGGTCATGTCATATCTGGATGTTGTATGACATCATAGCTTATAGTCAAATTCTGCTAGCACTGAACCTGATAACAAAGGCATTTTTGTTGCTTTAAAAACACAGGCTGTAACTACAGTATACTGTATATTCCTGAAGTTGGTAAGGAAAACATTATATTGTAGATTCAGAGTAAACATTTTGACCTGAACCCATTTGTTAGATGACTCCTCTTAAAGCAGCTTCACAGAAATTCAATAAAGGATGCCAAAAGTGGAAAAAGCAAGAAATGAGATGATGTGCAATGAGCTGGTTAGTTTAATGCAGCATTATTAGTGTTTGTCCTTTGTACTGCTGACTGGGGCTAATGCTATCAGAATTGTTTTAGATCTATTACGGCTTAATTCAGTCTGTGGGCGCTTAGGCTTTTCTTGTTTATGTTCTTAAAGGGGAAAGGGAAGAAGTGAGGGACACAGTAATAGTCGGGAAACTGCAGTGGGCAGCGTTTTCTCTATAATGTGGTTTTGGTGATTTGAATGCGCTCGCTCTAAGGCAATTACTAATCTAAGGATTAGACTTACCTGATATATGGGCAGGAGTGGTGAAGGCTGAGGGAGCAAGCCTGGGAGAGATTGCTGGAGCTGGTTGGTATATTAGTCCGCATAATATTTTAATACTGAGGTTTTTCCACTCCTTTTACCTACAGGGGGAAACTGTGAAATGCCTCACATTATTCCTCTGCCTGTGCTTCACCTTCCTGTTTAACTCCTCATCTAAATACAGTAGGGGTGCCACAGTGAGCAGAGTTGCCATACATACGCAGGAATGAATGCTCATGATTGAACGCGTCTTCACTCATCCCCGCTTTTCATGACAAGACACCTGAAGACACACAAAGAGGGAAGCCGGGGAAGAAGCAGAGAAGGAATTTAGGCCGCGTGCCACCTTGATTGCTCTCCATGCTGCTGATTATAAGTGGCGGCGTTGAGGATGCCACCTTCTTCTCGCCGCTTTTTTTTTTTTTTTTCCAATTTGATGTCATCGAAAATGGAATTTCATTTCATACTCGGCAGCGATCGCATTAGATAGAGCTTACCGGGATAAAGCTGATTCATATTTGCAGATTTGCTTTTCCTGTGGCACTATCAATCACCGTGCACTCGCCATATTGCAGACTTGTTTTTCACGGCAATTGTTAGAAGGAGTTTGCACAGTAAATTGACTTTTACAAGGCTCCCAAGGTTTATGATATGATATGCTAGCGTCGTTGTTTTCTCCATAGCTGTCCTGCCATATCGACTCTGGGAGCCAGAGTGGCTAAATGAGAACATCACTTTGTTCTCCTGCTGTACAACCCTGGGGAATAGTCCCCTGTCCGTGAGCCGGATCACAACACAGATCAAAAGTAAGGCTCGCTGTTTGTGAGACTAATAGGCGAAACATTATGCTGTGACACTGCACCTCATCAAAAGTGCTACAGCATCTGGCAAAGTCCACCACATAGTAATGGGCTTTTTTTTCCCCCTAGAATTGTTGTTTTGCTAAGGAAAAAAAGGTCACAGGCCATTTATTCTGTTGTTCTTGATTCAAACAGGTGGCCTGCTTTTCTCGTGTGCAAAGTTTCTCCTCAGCGCATGATCAAGAGCATGCCTGCCGTCCATTTATCCTGACGCTCGGCGTGGGAGGAAACGTTGCAGTGAATCAGATGAATCACACCCCTGTCAGCGCCACTCACACGGGTCCGGGGTGCCGAGAGAGCTGCCGGCAGGATCTGTGGCCCGCGTCGGTGAGGGCGACAATTCAAAGCCCGCTACAGCGTCAGCCGTGTTGTCATATGTGGCCTGTGTAAAAATGTGCATGGGAGCTGTGAAGGCGGGGCACACTGGTCCATAATTCAGACCTGAGTGGCACCTTTTTGAAAAGAAAGAGGACTCCTTAGTGGAATGTTGTTTACTGAGATAAAGTGGCACACTTTTTGATTTTGGATGAGTGTATACATTAGATTGAAATGTGTGAAGGCTTTGTTAGTGTATATTTAATTGTAATAACAGCGGTAAGCAGGGCTTGACGTCAACTTTTATGCTCATCAGCCACTGTGGCCAGTAGTTTTCAACAGTTTCTAGAGTCCTTTTTCTGGTCAGTATTAACAATACGTAAGACACTTCCTCTTTTTTGTTGTCTTTGTTACTTAAAGGTCCCATTCACTGCACTTTCCCATATCTTGACAACTCCTACAGGTCCTTAGTGGATTAACATGGTGACATACGTATTTTGGTCAAATTGCCTTTTAATATTTAATTATTATGACCTTATTATGAATCTTTTTTTTATTTGCAGCCTTACTCAGACTGGCTCATTTCAGTGCATGTTTCTTTAAAGGGGTCATTGGCTGAAAAAAGGTGCGTTTGTCTGCAATGTGTCTATTGGTCACGTAATTATCCCAAAAATATCAAAACAGTCAATTCTTTTTAAAAAAAAACGCATAGCCTTTATCTCGTTTTTCTCCCCCAGAAATGCCAGAAACGTTTTTGACTCTTCGTCTAAATCATATACGTCATGATTAGAAAAAGCCAATCCACCACCGTCCTTGAGACCCACCCACTGCTCTATTATTGGTCCACCTAGCTGTCTGTCATGTAGATGGAAGGGGTGGTAAAGGGAGACTATTAGCCCCTGAGCTATTAGCCCCCAGCTAACACTGGTACCAGGAGTTTTGCGCCAAGCGTGGCATAAATTATTATTTTCTTCAGATCTTAGTCACCCTAATAGCCATCCCTATTACCACCTGGTCCATAGTCATCAACACATTTCGCGTCACTCCATCTTCCAGTAATTTTGCTGTGATTCCACAGCAAATCACCGACACTAGCGTGCCGGTTGCAGCAACCATCCCAAGGCTGAAGCTGGAGGCTCCTGACTGTCACGGTCAACTAACCCATCGTCCTGCAGGGCTTCGGGCGACTCCACTCCACTCTTGTGGGCAACGTTGGGTGTCGCCTCATGATGCTAGCACCACCTGGGGTGCTGTGCTAGCGATTTCTTGTGGAATCACAGCAAAATTATTGGAAGGTGGGCTGGACTGTGAGATACACCATTGCCTGTGGATCAGTGAACCGGCGCCACTCTTCCAAGCTGCAGTAGAAGGAGGCTAGAAGCTAATCAGCTAATGACTAACTGACATAAGAGGAAGGGCGGAGTTGAACAGGTGAGGGATGTTTCTTAAAGTGACAGGCTTTAAAATCAGAGCGTTTCAAGAAAGCCAGGGAAAAAAAAAACAGAACAAATTTACTTCAATAATTAAAAAATTAAAGAAAATGTGAACAAAATATGTCATAAATATTATGAACATTAACATTAAGACGTGTGAGCTGTTAAAATGTGGAAAAAGTGTAGTCAATGACCCCTTTAAATTCCTGAAAGCCACGTTCAACTCCACTCTCCCACTTACTTCACAATCGCTAATTTTAGCTGGATAGCTCCTTGCTTGGGTAGCGAGCCTGAACCAACTAATGTAAATTTGTCTCAAAAAATGAATTAAATAATCCATGATCATCATGGGTGTGTGGTTTCAGCAGCTGATAGGATATGACCAGCCCCTGGAGTGCAATAAGCACAGAATTCATTCACAAATAAGTGACTGGTGGCCCAAGGTGGCATCAGTTAGCCGCTTAAAATAAGGTCTGACACTGAAGTTTATGGTCAATTGTTGGTACAGGAACAAGGATTCCAGCGGGAGGTGAATAGAATTAATAGAAAGTAGCGATCAAAACCAGTCAGATCAACAGCTAATCTAACACCAGGTGGCCAATCTGTCAATCTTTCATCAGTGAGGCAAGCTCTGACTGTCTAGCACAGCTATTGCTAACAGTTTGATGTAGCATCATGGCAAAAATATAATAACAAAGTCAGAATGATTGCAAGATAATTATCATGTGTAGATTAATGAACCAGGTCGAAACAAGGGTGTCTATTAGGGTGACTGAAATCTAAAGAAAATAACAATAGAACCATGCTGGATAAGCTAACTCCCTAGTAGCACTGCTAGCTCCGACGCTAACGCCTTGGCTGGGCTCCCCGTCGTCTATGTTTGCAGACAGGCAGCTATGCTGGCCAACAATGCAGCAGTGGCACATATCAAGGCTGGACTTACCTTTTCTTGACATAGAGAACCAAAGCTGGAAGAGTTAAATGTCTAATCAGAGACAGAAACAGTGTAAAGGTCGTGTCTTTTTCTAAGGGAAGTGAGCATTTTCATGTTATTTCCATAATCACGTGACCAGTAGATGCATTCCAGATGGTTAAAACCTACAAAAACACAATTTTTCAGTTAATGGGACCTTTAAATGTGCAACCTTTGACTTGAAAATTTGTAATTGTTTTCTTATAAATTTGCAACTTTTTTATTGCAATTTTTTACATTTTATAATAAATTTGCATCATGATTTTGTGAATTCTCTTGTAAAACATTATTTTTTATCTCTAAATTTTCCATCTTTTCTCATAAATTTGTGACTTACTCATGGCCATTTTTTGTAACTTTATCTCACAGTTGCCTCTTTTATAAATCCTAAATTCACAAATTTGTTTCAATTTTACATTCCCAGCTTTGTTCTTTTAAGTTTGTGTTGGTTTCCTAGTTAAGGTAAATCTGCAACTTTATTTTTTTTAAATTGGTGGTTCATCGTAACTGTACTACTTTTTACTTACAAATGCAATAGGTTTATTTATTCAGTTGACTTTATTGTGGACACTCTGTTAGGGGTGGGACTGACCAGAGGCGGCGTGACACGGTGTTATCACCATGCTTAGGACGGCTCTCACAATCTTGTGATAGGCTGAGTTTTCTCATCCCAGCCTCCGTCTTGTTCAACTCCCAGCTAGATCTCCCCAGTCTTTCCTGTGCCATGCTGACCTAACCAGACTGAGCATTTAGCACCATCTAGTGGACTGAAAAGTCACTTCATTTTTATCACTCTGTACCTGAATAGGTCAATTTGTATTTGTTTATATTATGTTTAATTTTTTTTGTCTAAAGGATATGACTTTTTATTAACATGCTACAATCCTACATATTTGCTAAGCAGCAGAGTGTGATGTATCTCCGTTGACTTGTGGACGGGGAGGAGGAGGACAGCTTGACTGCTTCTGTCAGCCCTGTTGTGGTGCAGCTCCCACCATGTGGCCCCAAATGAGATTATATGTGTATGAAACAGGAGGTAGCACACTCACCGACCATCCATCAAAGCCTGGGGGGAGGGGGGGTGCATGCGTACTCGGTAGGTGCACTTGCCGTGTCGATGCATGCGCGCATGTGTAAGGGTGTGGGTGTACAGTGAGCGTGTGTGTGGCTGTGTGTGTTTGTGTACCCTGTGAGGCCTCAGAGAAGAGAGCAAACGGGGGGCCTCCACAGTTCAGCCTCTCCATCATCCTGCACGCCGGGCGCACGCATGGCGACATGCCTGAGAGGGTTTCAATATCCTGTGTGTGTGTGCTGGCTGCTGCTGTGTTTACTCGAGGAACGCAGTTCATTACGTTCGTATGTGTGTCTGGTTATTACATATTCACTCTACACATATGCGTGAAGAGGCAGATGGAGCCTGAAGGCTGGAGGAATACCTTATCTTTACCTTCTTTTACAAACCTCACAACCAGCCGGAGAAGTCTGGGTGGATAATCTACCTTTTTTCTGACTCTCAGAAATCACAAGTACCCTTGAGCGAGGGAACTGGAACCTATGTGCCCCTGCTGAGCTAATTATTGGAAACTGTTGTAACTGACATGCCTACTTTAACCCCTTTCAGGTTCCTGTTCTGCATATATTAAACTCTGTAGATGTGTGTGGAGGTAGGGGATGGAGTGGGGCTGAAATATTAATTAGTAAAGCCCTGGCAGGGGCAGCAGAAGCCCCGGTATCGATGGGGCCTTACCTGGCAGAGAGCAGGCTATTAGCCAGGTCCGATAAATCTTGTGGGCAGCTGGCAGAATCTGCCTGCCTGCTGAAGAATGAAGGTCATGGGGCAGCTGGAGTTACGACTGGCCTTGCGAGGTAGCCGCTACCACGTCGACTGAAATATGAAGTTCGGCCAGCTTCGTTTGAAAATGTAAATTTTTCACTGTTCCCTTTTCTCTGTGTGTGCTCTCGTCCCAGCTGGCTTTTCCAGTCACTGGAAAGGCAGTGTAAGATTTGATCAAGAATTGTGTTTAGTCTTGCTTTCAGACTTTCCCTCTCTCTTCTTACCTGTTTTTTGTCAGACTGTTAGTCGTACAGTTGGATTGAGCTGCTTTGGATGCAGGGATATCAGTCTTCAGCAGACATTGTGCTTTCAAATAGGACTGGTTTAATGTCTTTTACATGTTCATTTAGAAAATACAGTTTTGGTATCTTAACCTGTAACTACTTCATCTTGGTTCAACTGTAAATCTACTAGGGCCCCTTTACACAGACAGAGATCGTTGGGTGACCATTGAGAGATCAGAAATTGGCCTGATCTCTCAACGTTCTCCTAAAGCCTCAAAAAAGTCATTTCTGTGTAAATGTTTGAGAGATCATTGTGTGATTTTCATAGAGATCTTGAAGAGATTATTGATAGACCAGGAGAGATTGCTGATGAATCATTGAGAGATCGTTGAAAGATCAAAAATGTCTGGATTTCTCATTGATCTCTCAGAGATCGCCAAGATCTCTCAGTGACCTTCCAGTGATCTCCATGGTTGCCACAGTCTCCTCAAAGTTTGACTCAGTCTAAAACAATATCTTGGCTATCACCACAGGGAAGTGATCTCAAAAGGAGGACTCACCGATCTCATCCATCTCCCAGTGACCTCTCTGTCAATGGCCTCGCTGTGGTCTTTCAATGAACTCTAATGGTCTTTCATCAAATGCTCAGCATTCTGTCAGTGATCTTTCAACCATGTCTACCTTTGGGGTGGAAAAAAAACTGACGTTCATTGAAAGATTGCTGAGAGGTCATTGGGAGATACAGTCATGTGAAAAAATTAGGACACCCCATTACATATTCAGTTCTTTATTAAGAAATGTTCACATATTGATGTCTAATCTTGTTTTTATTTATCTGTGGAAAAGAAGGTGATTTTATTGAAGGTAAATAACAAAAACTAACCTTGTTTTACTTATTAAACAAAAGATATCAACAAAAATGCATATTCTAAGTGAGGAAAAAGTTAGGACACCCTACTGCCTAATTGCTAGTGTTACCCCCTTTGGCTGAAATAACTTCAGTGAGACGCTTCTTGTAGCCATCTACCAGTCTCTGACATCGGTCTGAGGAAAGTTTGCCCCACACCTCAATGCAGAATTCTTTCAGCTGTAGATGTCTGAGGGGTTTCTTGCATGTACAGCCCATTTCAAGTCACCCCACAGCATCTCAATGGGATTAACCCTATGAGTGTGTATGTTTCAGTTGCAGTTTAGTTTATTCACACACACACACATCACACATTATCAACAGCATCAATGAATTACAATATGAGTTATCAACAGCATGATTAGCAGTATACAATAGGCTTTTTTTTTTATTGCCGAACTGCGACATAACCCCTAGTGGTCAAGAGTGGTAAATATTTTTTGTCAATAAAATATTCCAGATTTCCAAGGCTATAACTTGAACGTGGTAAGAGATAATGACTTACTGTCAATTAGAAAGATGTAAAATATGATCCAAAGTTTCAGATAGGAATAAATTTATGCATCTAATTTGCATAATGTCACGGCACCTCTTTAAATTCCATAACTCAGTCAAAACTGGACTTTGGACGTATTTACACAAAAGATGGTTCAGTCTTTTGACACCGTTTTTTGTACAGAGGTACCTCATCATCTTATCTTCAAAGTATATGAACAAGAAATCAATACATTTTTTAAAAAAACTAAATAAGTCACTTACTGTTGACAAAGGGGGGCTGGCTGGCTGGCTGGCCGGCTGGCTGGCGTGCATTTTCACACATCATGGTCCATATTTTGCATTCTGTCAGTAATTTAAAATCTGTACCACATCTACAAAGTCTTACGATTATCCCACATAAATTTCGCATGTATCCTGTGGCTATTTTCGGCGTACAAAGCCGAAAAAGTGACGGTGACGATTGCAGACATATTAGCTTTCTGGGCTAAATGCTAAAAACAGGAAAAGGAAATGAGGAGTTCTTACTTCTTTGGTGTATTACGTGCCATCCACTGACTCCTCCAACAGATGTCTGCCATCTTTTGAAACTGGCAAATCAGTACAATCAGTACACATCCCCAAGGCAGGCGATCATGTCAGAGTAAGAAGACAGGTGCAGTGCCGCGCTCTGCCACTAGGGGCATGAAAATTCTCACACTCAAAGGGTTAAGATCTGGGCTTTGACTCAACCATTCCAGGACTCTCCATTTCTTAGTTTTTAGCCAGCCCTTGGTGGATTTACTGGTATGTTTTGGGTCATTGTCATGTTGCAGGGTCCAGTTCCACTTCAGCTTCATTTTTTTTACAGATGGTCTCACGTGATCCTCAAGCACCCTCTAATAGACGGCAGAACTCATGGTAGATTCTATGATTGTGAGCTGGCCAGGTCCTGCTGCAGCAAAGCATCCTCAAACCATGACACTTCCACCTCCATGCTTCACAGTTGATATGAGGTTCTTTTTCTGGAATGCTGTATTTGGTCTACGCCAAACATGTCCTCTGTTCTGGTGTCCAAATAATTCAATTTTAGACTCATCTGTCCACACAACATTATTCCAGAAGTCCTGGCCTTTGTCTACGTTCTCTCTGGCAAACTACGGTCTGGCCTTCATTTTTCTCTTAGAGCAAAGGTTTCCCCCCATACAGGTTAAACTTGTGCAGTCGCTTTCTGATTGTAGAGTCTTGCACTTTCACATCAACAGTAACAAGAGCCTGCTGTAGGTCCCATGATGACATTTTAGGGTTTTTGGAGGCTTCTGTTAGCATCTTGTGGTCTGCTCTGTGGGTGAACTTGCTTGGACGGCCAGACCTGGACATGTTGGCAGTTGTTTTAAATGTCCTCCTTTTGTCCCTTCTTTTTGTTTTGAATGTAGACTATTTTCCAGACAGTGGAAGGGCTGATTACAAATTGTTTTGAGATCTTTTTAAATCTCTTACCAGACTCATAAGCTGCTACAGTCTTCTTTCTGAAGGCCTCAGATATCTCTTTCAATCTCACCATGGTGTTCACTCTCACTTCAACAGTCAGGAGCACACCAAACAGAGGCTATGGTCACACTGCAGGTTTTAATGCTCAATTCTGATTTTTTGGCACAAATGTGACCCATATCTGATTTTTTAGTGACTGTCTGAACAGCATGGGATCGATTCCACCCTTGACCATCGTGGGTTCGATCCCACCCCCAGACCATCGGTGACCCTTCTGTGTGGAGTTTGCATGTTCTCCCCGTGTCTGCGTGGGTTTACTCCGGGAACTCCGGTTTCCTCCCACATGCCAAAAAAAAACATGCAAGTTAGGTTAATTGGCATCAAACTGGGGAATCTAAATTGTCCTTAGGTATGGATGTGAGAGTGAATGGTCGTCTGTCTCTCTGTGTTGGCCCTGCGATGGACTGGCGATCTGTCCAGGGTGTACCCTGCCTCTCGCCCAAAGATGCTGGGATAGGCTCCAGCCCCCCCCGCGACCCGAAAAGGATTAAGCGGTAGAAGATGGATGGATGGATGGATGTCTGAACAGCACATATCTGATTTTTTGACACCAGACCCAGGCCACTTTCATATGTGGTACTAATTCGGATACGTATCTGATATTTTCCAAAACAACCTCAGTCTGAACTGTCATGTCGCATTTCATCCTACTTTTTCCTCATTGAAGTGAGACAGACGCTACAGTTCTGTGGTGGAGGATGCAGCAAGCACAGCAGACACAACTGATTTGTGCTCTCTTTTTAATCAATCTTCTTCCCTTTATCACTGGATTGTAATTTTGTCAGCTCCAACTGCACAATAACTTCAATTTTTTTTTTTTATTTTTTTTTTTTGGGGGGGGGGGGGGGGGGGTCAGGGCTGAAACCACGAGACAAGTAGCCGCACTAACGGCACATTAACTGGATACTGCAAATTCCTTTTTCCCTGTAAACGGCACAACGTGAGTCCTGGCTGCTGTAATATCTAAAATGTAAAGTTAACATGGCCATGACTGTGGAGCAGAATGGCACAGATGGGAGGACACACAGGAGAGGGGAGTCTGATGGCTCCTTCTTCCTGCAGCAGGACCGGTGTTACACTACTGGTATGAGCTGTGTAGTTTATTATTAACCTTATTTATATAGGTAATCTCAAGACACGGGGTCTCATTTTAAAGAGAGCTGTTTAATCGATCATTTCTGTTAAAGCAGAGCTGATCACAGCGGTCATGTGGTGTGTAGAGGAAGGGAGCTGGTCTCATATTTATGATTTTAACATTTTATTTTGCTGCGCTGCATCTGGGTGAAGAAGTTCTGTCCCCCAAACACAACGGTGTGTCTGACGTTATGTTTTCTTCTGCGCATGGGGGTCACTTCATAGCTGTAGATCGTTCACACTGGAGTCTGATGGGGGTTGCATTTAAATAATAATGTGAACGCCCATACAAAAAAAAATTGGATTTCTGCAAAAAATCGGAATTGAGCATCAGGACATGCAGTGTGACCGTAGCCTAAATGTCTGAGGTTTAAATAAATAAGAGAGGCCTCCTTCAAAATGCTGAGTAATGATGTTCTAATCATGTGCACCTGATGTGATACACCTGTGTGCGATTTTAGACATTTTAAGTGGGAATAAATGTGGGGGCATCCTAATTTATTCCTCACTAGAAATTGCATGTTTTTAGAATTAAATTTTACAGAAAATTAAAAGAAAAAAGTCTTTTCTTAAGTTTTAATTGTTTAGTTATATTACTTGAATCTCCAAGTATTGTTAAAATTGATATTAAATATCAATATGTCCAAATATGTAAAAAAAAAAAAAAACAAACCCACAGGCTTTCATAGAGTGTCCTAATTTTTTCACCACTGTAGATCAGATTGTTAAGCACTCCTTGACCGCTCAGTGGTCTCATCATTTTTCCATTGACCTCTCAGCGATCTTTCAATGAACACCACATTTTTCCACCCTGAAGGTAGTGATGGCTGAGAGATTAGTGAGGGATCGCTGAAGTTTGATGAAAGACCATTAGAGTTCATTGAAAGATCCCTGAGAGATCACTGGGAGATCATTGAGCGCTATTTGAGAGATCATTGGGAGCTCTCTGAGACATTGTTTTGGACCAAGTTAAAACTTTGCACACCATGGAGATCATTGAAGATCATTGAAAATCATTGAAATATCTTGGTGATCACTGAAAGATCATTGAAAGATCGTTGCAAGATCTGGCCATTTTTTTCATCATTCAGCTATTTCTTTTTGATCTCCCCTCCTCTGTGAATGGGGGTTTCATCATTAAATCAAAATTGTTCAAACATCTGCTGGTTTGCTCCCTTAAATTCATGCTTTTGCATCTTTATCAGAGGAGCCACGTTCAGTTCTTGGGCATTATTCTTGTTAGTGTTGCCATTCCCCTCTCTCACAGCATTTAAGAAAGGGATACTTTGTGTTGAATGCTATAGAAAAAGAATTCATAATACAAAAGATAAAAACAAAGCTATAAAGAGCAACCAGAACTTTAAAATGTTCCGGATATTCATATTGTGAGACTATAATAAACTGTACTGTTTATAGACTGACACCAGCCCTCACATGTAGTGTATCCCCATAGGGCAGTCCGGTAGGATGGTGCAATATAAAGTGGAGATGACTGTAATACTGGCTTTAGTCAGACAAATTCTTCTGTGGATTGAGAAGCTCCAGACATTTAATATGGTTTCATGTATTGATTTGAGGCACCTTGCCCTACAGCCCGTTTATTATCTCGGTTTGGTTTCACCTTTTCCTCTTTTCCTTACAGAATCTCAAGAGGTTGAGCCCTCAGAGTTATGTCTCCCTTTCCTCTTACCGGCAGCATAATTTTTGGTAACGGACTACACATATTACGCCAAACTGGCCGCTGGCATTTTCAGTTCACCAATAAGCAGGCAACTCCAGGTACTCCAGTAATGGCACTTTGTGAAGTGCAGCATTTTTGCTCGATGCGCCACAGTTACAGAGGGAGACGAATGGGGAGGTTGTCATCAAGACTGAGAGACCGGGCTTTGACGTGGTTCATTTACTCTGAGTTGCTCCCATGCAACATTTGGGACACAATAGCCACTTGTAAATTACAGAATCTGTTCAGTAGTAAGGACTGCCTTGAGGGGGAGCGGGCCCAGGGCGGCGGGGGGAATGGGGAACGTTGTTACATTTGCTGCTGTTTGGGTCTGAGCTGATGAGGTCTGGGACTGGGGAAGAGCCATGGATATCTATCAAAGTGACACGTCTGCAGTGGTAAGATGATTAGGGTAATGGTAAACAAAGCTGTTTAAATGTGGCCCAATTTTTCATATTTCACCTCAACTTTACTTGAAACTCGGCGTCTGCTTAATAAGCGTCACTTAATGTCAGATTCATCACGTTTAATCTGCCCGTAATGACATATTAATAACAGTCCTCGGTGGAAGGAGGCAAACCGCTGTGAACATAAGTGCATAAAGGAAGCCTGTCACACAGTGAAGAGCTCTTATGAACTGGTGACGTGCGGGGAGCTCAGAGCGACCCCGACACGCGGCGAAGTGCCTACACGGGTGACATTTACAAGTGTGCCACAGAGATCCCCAGCTGGACTTACAGCCAAGACTGTTACTTCCTGTTTAATCACCGTCAGAATTCGGCGGGCGCTGTGGCAAATGTTTGAGGAGCGCAGATTACTTTGCCCCGTGAAGCCAATTGCAGGCGATCGTTTGATGTCTATGCAAATGTGCTTAACATGCATAGCCGTTTCATGCATCCCTCCCCCCCTTCCTCTGCACATTTGAGAGATTCACGTCTGTCTGTGTGTGTGTGTGTGTGTGTGTGTGTGCGTGTGTGTGCGTGTGTGTGTATGTGTGTGTACACTTTTAAATCTCTTTGAATGAGCTTTTCTTTGCTGAGGCAGCCTCTTCTCTCTGTGAATTGGGGACATGACACGACAATCGGAGACCTTGTAATTTATGTTTAAAATGCCGGCGTTATCGGTGCCAGTGGGACTTTGTTTGAACAGGGGTGGGGCAAACTGGCTGGGGTCCTCAGTCGCTATCTAAACCGTACGCCCGTGTTTGCTCGGCGGATCCTTGGTGGGCTATCCATTGTTACTATGGTGATACACTTCTGCCGCGCTCCCACCGACTCACTGCAACTTCTCCCCGTGGCCATATGCCGAGATTTTCCTAAAAGGTTTCTTCTGCTCTTTCATCTCGCTTGTACCCAGTAACTTGGATGCATCGGTGCCAGAATGCCTCCCCCCCCCAAAAAAAAAGTCAAAAGTATCCTAACAGTGTTGGCCAGGAGTTGGATGAGGCGTGGGAATGTCGTGTTCTGCTAAACTGTTCTGATAAAGCCATCTGGGCAAGTGGGGAGCATTTCAAAGATGAAGGTCCCCCAACACTAAATTGGCAGCAGTTCTGCTGACTACAGTGGGCCCGTCTCTTCTCTGTGTCACTGCTCCTCAGGGAACCGTTGGGGTTTACTGCCCTTCCCACTCTGAGTTCTTGATTCATGAGATCAAATTCGACAGCTAGAGAACATCAGTGGTTGCACAATGCTTTGCTCTTTAACTGAAGGCCAGCTTTTTGGCAACGCCTCACATGGGCTCCATTGCCTGGTTAACCATACTCTATTCCTGCTTGGGAAAGGTCTATATGGTTGCAAAGCCAGCCAAAAGAGACTAAAGGCACTTGAATATACAGTCATGTAAAAAAATTAGGACACCCCATTAAATATTCAGTTCTTTATTAAGAAGTGTTCACATGTCTATGTCTAACCTTGTTTTTGTTTTTATTTATGAATGTGGGGTGTCCTAATTTATTCCTCACTATTTGTTTAGAATTACATTTTACAGAAAATTTGAAAAAAAAAGTTTTTTAATTGTTTACTTGTATTACATGAATCAACCACATTGATATTAAACATCCATATGTCCAAATATGTTAAAAAAAAACACACAGGCTTATAGCGGGTGTCCTAATTTTTTCACATGACTGTATAATAAGGATCACTCTAGTCAAGTTGTTGTTTTTTTTACTCTGTGCACAGATGCACTCCAGTGGCTATAAATCCCCTATAAAAAAACAAATCCGCATCATCTAAAATGGTATGTTATGCCCTTTTATCTGCAAAAATACTTTCACTGTCTTACAGTTTCATGTCAAAAATCTTTGCCCAGCCCCCCCCCCCCCCCCGCAAATGGCAGCATCTCTGATGAACAGGTTGCTATTACTTTGGTGAAGGTGGGGTGGAACAAAAGGAACACTGCATAAAAAACTAGAGGGCACTCACAGAGCGCATACCTGCACCAAGGTTCCATCCGCCATACCTCCGTCCGTACGTTGCGAGGTAGAGCATTGGTGGAGTTGTGCACCCATGGATTACCTTCAAAATCTAATGGGTTCATCCTTAGGCCAGGGGCCACCTCTGGTGCCAATTTAATCAAGCTCCATTGAGTAGTTTTTGCATAATCCTGCTAAACAGGGAAACAAACCACCCCGTTACATCACCTCACTGGTGGAGGTAAAAACGGGAATTAATTTTAGAGATTGTGCACGACGTTTTCATTGTAACAGGAACAAAAAGCTGCATGCATGTGTCACAGAAACAAATGCACGTGCGCATGAATCCATCAAAGGTGTGAAAACTGAAGCTGTAACAGCACCACCCACCTGCGTATAAGTGACTTCCTGCTAACAGCACGGCATCAAAATGGATAAAGAAACGATGGAGAATTGTTGTTAGTGTCCACAATACAGCCATCGTTCTTGTTGTTTCTTCTCCTTACACTTCTTATCACGCATGCACATTCAAGTAAAACCACGGCGCGTGGACTGTGACGCTGAAGTCACCTCTACGGTTTGACTCCATGCACACGGAGCAACAAATGTGCCAGCACAACCACTCCACTCTGGGGGCCGGTTTCAAACCTTTCCACTCCCGCGGCTCCAGAATCTCGGCGTCACATGCAGCCGAGATGTTGAAAAAGTTTGCCTGTTTGGGGTCAAAACGTTGTCACGTGCACGGCCCCTTAGTCGTCCACAACACTGGCTGAGCAAGGAAAGGTGGAGCTGGGGGGTAAAAATGACCGGCAGAACAGCAGAAACACACACGTTAAAGTAACATAAATGGTGTATATATGACATTTTCTAATTGAAAGATGAAAAAAAATCATCCATTCATGAGTTGGAGTTGATTGGCAGCGGCGTCCTCTGATCTGTCTGACTTACAGCCAACCTCTAGTTCACCGTCTGAAATCTCATGTCTTGATTATCCAGGAAGATCTAGGAGATAAAAAATAACCTTGACGTGGCCAAACAAAAGCATGCCATTCACGCTCACTTCTATTATGGATGTATCTGATGGAAATATAGTCTCTTGTGTCTCTTGGTATTATTCCGACATAAAAAAAGTCACCATGAATGGAAAATTGAAAGAAGTTTTCTGTGTTTATGTTCATATCTGGGGGATGATAGCTAAATGGTAATACGTTCATTGAGATGGATTCATGTCAAGGATCCAGTGCTTAAGAAGTATTCCCAATAAGTGTCTGCAGACTGGAAGACAGTCAGGAACCTTACCATGTTTTTAAGGTATGTAAGAGACCCATCAAGCTCATAGTAAAAAACCAGGACGGCGTTCCAGAAGCAGTGTGTTTGGGTGACTGTGTATGGGTGTGTGTGCAAATGCTGCTGCAGAACATCTCTTCAGTGTAATGACTCTTGGCACGCATGCAGTCTAATGAAGTGGGACTTTGCCTCTGCGGCGACATGAATACGTCTGATTGGGAAGTTGCTGTAAAATTGCAGCAGAGACTACCTCCAGCACTTTTTAAGTGTTTTCTCCTCATAAAAACACGGCCCAAAGACAAACACTCACCTGTTTTGAAGCGCACGTTTCAAACGTCCCTGCAGCTGATTGACAGCATGTAATTTTAGCATTGCTCGTGTGGACGTCATAGGACGGAATGAGTAGAATCCAAAAGAAAGAAATAGAATATGCTGCGTGTCTTGTTTGACTACTGACTTGAAGAGCTCTGTGGACTGCGTCAAAACTCTTATTGAGCACCACGGGCTGCTGCGACGTGTCTGCATAGACATGTGTGGTGTGGTGCATTCCTGGCAGCGCCACCCTCACTGACACGGACTACTGACTGAACCTGTCTACAGTACCTGCAGCAGCCTGGTTTTACTCGTCTGCATGCATCTGACTGCAGGTGAGACGGTGTCAGGAGCTCAGCTGTTTGACGAACATCCAGGGGCTATAAAACGAGGTTAGAACTGAAGTGGGAATTACCAAGCAACCAGCACGACTTCAAAGCGCCGGTGCTGAAACTGACGTGGCAGGATGTACAATCTCCACATTCTCTCCTTACATATCACCCAAGCCATTGACACCTATTCATAAAAGTCACATTTCTGGGCCTCCGTGTGATTTTTCATCACTGACTGTGCTGCTCGGATGTTATGTGCTGTCAAAATGCAAGTGTGAGAAGGGGAGACCAAAACAAAACTCCACCAGCACTGTCCCTCCTACAGTAAGGGTTCTCACCTTATACAGTGGCATCCAAGAGCGATGCATTGTCGAGGGGTGGGGACTTACCTTGCATGGGCTCAATGACGTCGACAGTTGCGACAGGACTAGGAGGAGGCCATTTGTGTGGCAAAAGCCGATGCACCGAGAGGGAGTGACAAGTTTGAAAAATTGGCAAGCAGCGTTTGCTGGAAGGCTTCCTTGGGGCTTGGGTACCTTTGAAATCATGTACAAATGCAGGGAAGTGTGAATGAAAAATAGCTGTGTGATCCTGCCATGTTGCTTCTGTCAAGAATGCGTGATTTTATTCTCTCTCTCCCGCTCTCACAGCTTGCTGTCACCGTCATCCGCCCCTCTAAAGCTCGCCTCTTTTCCTCTCCTCGTTCTCATCGTATCTGTTTTTACACTCCGTTCTCTCACCAGCAACTCTCCTCTGTCTTTCCTTTCCCTTTATTTCTCACACTCCCACCCTAGCCCCCGCCTCCCTTCTTCCAGCTTAGTGGTTATTTAAGGCTTAAAATCCACAAAACCCGCCTTAGGTGTGCTTGCTTTTGTTACTTCCCCAAAATGGGGCATTGACTGCCACATTGTTAGTTGTTGATCCTTGTACAGCCATTGCCCCTCAGAGAGGAGTTTCATGTGGTTTTGTGAAGACTAAAGACCTAGAGGTGGAGCTCCAGAAGCCCGTTGGCGTGTTTAAATCATGTAGTGTGGATTAATGGGATACTTGGCCCTCCTTCTGCAACGCTGCGGACCTGAGTTGCTAAGATACTGATACAGAGCAATGATTCAAAGATCAACCTAAGTGCAAAGGACAAGTGTTGGGATTTTCTGCTTCCACTCATTTTCGGTTTGTAGGCCACGGTCAGCACAGGCTCTTCAGCTGCTCGGCGAGCCCACACCTCCAAACGCATCATGTGCACAGGAAGTTGTTTGAAGCAATTATTATTTTCCTCTCTGAAAGTTTTTATTTTTCACCCCACCCCCCAACTGCAACATAGACCAAAAACAGCCACAGCGTGATTCTTCCTGCACAACATCTGTCCCAGATTGCTCTACCCTTCCTAATTAAACCCTGTTTACCTCAGCTGTCTTAAAGCAGACAACTGACTAATTATCAGGCACAAGCTCCTCAAAGCCCCCTTTAAATCTCACGAGCTGATGAGAGCGCTGATGTTGAGCGAGCATTGAAAATCAGACAGGGAAAAAAAAATCAGACAGGAACCCTAATAACTGTCTTTCCCCCTGCAGCACCCCACTTCTCTGTGTCCTGAATTGAGGCTCCGTGGGAACTTACTGGTCTTCCACAATTGGGGGGAGGGGGGGTTAAATTATTGCTCTGAACAGAACTTAAAAATTATTTTTGGTATATTCAGTGGAAGTCGCTAAAAGAGCAGAATAAAAGAGAAACTGGAACTTGGGGCAATTTCCAATCATACATTTTTAATGTTTATTCCACTGTTTCTTAATTAAATTCATGCATCAGAATATGGTGAAAGGCCTTGTATCAAAAGTGGGTTTGGGGCATGAGGAGCAGAGACATTTAAAATGCGTAAATTTCCCTGGAATGTCCCTGGGGGGATCTCTTCACATGGAGGTTCTTATTGGTTTGTGGTGGCGTTATACATGTGGCCCCGGGGCTTTCATGGGATGAGCTAGAAGGACTGCTAAGTTCATTTTAACTGCAGAGAATTATTGGATAGGTATTGGAAGTAGGGATGAATGATTAATTGCATTCCCTAACAGCACACATGCATCATGCTGACATACCAAGTTTGCATCGGAAGAACATCTTATAGAGGTTATTTGAACACGTTGGTGACCAAAAACTTTAATTCTCTGTCTGCTCCCCTTTCTGCACACCCACAGCGTGTCATCGTCTGATATTGTGATGTTCCGCATAATTGATTTGGCAGGGACTTTAAATGGTCTTTGGTATGACCTGGTGGAGAACCCACAAACCTTCCAGCTGTGGGGCGGGTGTCCTACCACTAATCATAATTTAGCAGTAATGTTTCTCACCTTGAATAACAGAATAGTTGATTCGACCTAAATTAAAGGTCATGGTTAACGTTTACCTGCAGAGGGGTGGCAGCATCTGCCCCACAGCCGAGAGGTCAGAGGTTCACAACCAGGTCAGGAGGGGTATTCCATGTAAAATACTTGCCAAATCAAAACTGCAAATCATCACAATATCAGATGATGATACACTGTGGTGGCCCCAAAAGCAAGCAGCTGGAAGACAGTAAACATTGGCTTTGATACGTTGGCTGATGGTTGTCCCCGACCCAATGCTGATGTCTTGCCAATGTGCAAACAACCTCTGTATGATGTATTCCAGATGTAACTTGCTGACATTAGCGTGATGTGCTGTTGGGGTTTGAGATTAAACTAAAACAATTTGCTAATAGCAATGACCGGTTTGCGCACATGACATGCAGTCATGCGAGAGCGAGCAGTTAGTACAGAAGAAACAACACTTAGTGAAATATCTGCCTACAGTGCTACATGACTGGTCACAAATCATGGCCTGTCAGCACTATAAAAACTCGGAAAATGCTGCCCTGAGTATTTTCATGATAAAGAGTTATCCTCAGTTTCTCGTTTAACCAGATAGTGACTGATTAAAGTCAAACCAACAGGCAGACATGTTGCTAACAAGCATGCTAACAAGCTGACTGGGAGGTGACCAGAATTTTAGAGTGCTATCAGCTTTAAGGAATTTGCTGTTAGTGGTTGATAATTGTCTCTAACATAGTCATCTGTCCTGCAAAAATTGAGTTGCCGTGATTAAGAAACCAGACTTTGTTTAGAATTTTTGACATTAGCTGCTAAAATGCTAATGGCGATCAGGATACATTCTCACGCAGAAGTAGGGATAATGCATACTGCAATACATATTAGGCAAGGATCGAACAGTTTATGGTTAGCCTATCCAATAATTGTGTGGTCGTAATATAGAATCATTCATTTCTCATTTCGAATAATACAGACAAATCAAAAAACTGCACTGTTGTTATCATGGAGAGAAACAATGCAATTCGATTATTTTCCATAAATTAGAAAGTGAGGGACATTCCCGAAAGATATATTCTGATGATTTTCAACCAAGTTTAAATCACTCTTTAAAAACACTCAGCTCCCCTCTGTCAGGCTGTCTCTCCCCCTCACATACCTCCACACTGAATTATCCTGGGCAGCAGCCTGATTCAATTAGCGCGAGGTGAGGAGCAGAGAGATGAGGGTCATACTTGCCATTCCAGCCCCAAATGGAGATGCTTCCTGGGAGACCCAGCTTGTCTCTAAATTTGGCTGCACCTGGGCTCATTGTTTTCATCACATCCCAGAACTGGTTTCAGGCCTCCTCTGGCCCTCTCTACAACGTTTATAACCTCTCACACCACCTACTCTACCTATATTTTTCAATTTAAAAAAACCCCGCTCACTTGCCTAATTTGGTTTTCCCACCAAGCTATATGCAATACTGGCAAGTCAGAAGGTAGGAGCAACAGCTGCTAGGAAGCTTTTTTAACGTTTTTTTGCTTTTTCTTCAATATGCATTAGCAAAGCAATCAAGGGCCTCAAATTGTGCATATAAGTACTGGGCCTGATAGTGGCAAGTTTGGTTGCATATTACAGCTCAGTGGCCATATAATTTGCAACCTAAGATTATGGCTGAAGGGATGTTTTTCTCTAATGCTGTGGATACAAAGAAATAATATAAACAACCACTATAAAAATCAGCCCCTTCCCCTGGAGATAAAATGGAAAACTGCCCATCCTATGCTCCTCTGTTATTTGAAGCTGTGAAAATGAGCATCATAATAAGAAAGGTATTAGGTATAGATTTCCATTAATGGCAGTTACTGACAACGGCTGGTCTTCCCATCAAGGTGCAGTGGACCGGGGGGGGGAGGGGGGGATCAATGGTGGATAAACACTGGGCTGCCTTATTAGGACTTTATTCAAACAATATTCAACAACAACGGAACAATACAGCAATATTCCTACTGGTTCCAGTAGTAATATTTGTAGAGCACACCTGGCTCTCTATTCTTTACCCATGCCTCCCCGACATGTCATGACGCAGCAACCTTTTGGCTATAGAGTCCATAGGACGAATTAAGAGGGCAGAGTCATCAATTCAGTGTTCTGTCTGGTTGCTTCGGGTCTGTGCGCTTCACTCTCTGCAGTAACTCAAAAAGCCCACTCAGTCCGCTCCATTTTATTTTGCATCTGAACATCACTGACCTTTTAGGGCAGTTCCAGAAAACTGGAATGTTATTTGCGCTATGTTTATGAGAGATGTGGATCTGATAAACATTAACACAGGACAAAACATCACCAGAAAAAACCGCTGGCTGACCTACTGTAGTTTACATGAGTTAGCCCACAACATTAGATCACCTGTTGACATTGTGTAGAAGCTCTGACTGCGGAGGCCTGGCCATACGAGGGCTGCAGGCTGCATCAGAAGTTACAAACATGACCTCAGTTTTGATGGGCCTTCTGCAATTTCTACAGCAGTGAAGCATAGTAAGTCTTGGTAATTGTGGTACCCCTTGCCAGGAAATCCATCAGTAATACTCCATGCTGGTCCCAAAAGACTGTGAGCATGACCTTGAATGCCAAGAGTAGGACACGTGCCTTCTTTGGAAGTGGTGAGTCAAAATGCTTCCATTGCTTCAACTGGGATTTAGTCTCTGGATCATAGTGATGGATTCATGTTTCGTCCTGCGTGATTAGTCTGTCAAAGAAGTTTTCCTGGTTTCCTTGGCACATGGCCAAAAGTGCCTGGGAACACATGACTTGTTCCTGATTCTGGAAAGGTGTTAGCAACCGAGGAATCCATCATGCAGACAACTTCTGCATATGTACTGTATATGATCATGGATGATTTTTTTCCACAGACCCCACACTGATATTGACTTCTTGGGCTAGTTGGTGAATGGTTATGCAGCAGTCCTCCAAAAAGGTGGCCTCCACTTGCCAGATGGTGTCTTCATCAATGACACACTGTGATCGCCCATGAATGGCTGCCGTTTCCACCGATGCCCGACCACACTTGAACTGTCGATGCCAGTGCTTGACTACATCATAGGATGGGGCATCCTCCTCATAAGTCTCTTTCATCTCATCAAACGTCTCCCAGATGTGCGACCTCTCAAGTAGAAAAACCTGATGCCTGCTCTACATTCAAATGGCTCCATTATCACACCTTACTCCATCATAGCACCTATATAAGAGAAACTCTCTAGGAGTTCAGCTGCGAATTACCAAGTGACCTACAGTCATGTGATAAAATTTGGACACCCCTTTAAATATTCAGTTCTTTATAAGAAATGTTCATATATCTATGTCTAACCTTGTCTGTTTTTATTTGCATTTTTTAAAATTTATTTTAGCCATTGTAAGTGGGAAAAAGATGGGGGGGGTTCCTAATTTATTCCTCACTATTTGTTTAGAATTCCTTCCATCCATCCATCCATCCATCCATCCATCCATCCATCCATCCATCCATTCATCCATCTTCTACCGCTTTTCTGGAGGTCCAGGTCGCGGAGGCAGCAGTTCAAGCAGAGAAGTCCAGACTTCCTTCTCCCCAGCCACCTTCTCCAGTTCTTCAGAGAGGATACCAAGACGTTCCCAGACCAGCTGGGAGACGTTGCATCTCCAGCGAGTCCTGGGTCTGCCCCGGGGTCTCCTCCCAGTGGGACATGCCTGAAACACCTCAAGTGGGAGGCGTTTAGAATTACATTTTACAGAAAATTTAAAAAAAAAGTCTTAAATTCGTTTTTTATTGTTTAGTTGTATTACGTGAATCTCCCAGTATTTTTAACATTAATATTAAATATCCATATGTCCAAATATGTAAAAAAAAACCAACACACACACACACAGGCTTGTACAAGGTGTCCTAATTTTTCCACATGACTGTATAGAGATAGAGCATTGTACATGTGCAATTTCAGCCTCCTACGAGGGGGGCTGAAAAGTTCAAAGTGGTCAGATTTGACCAAATGTGGTTTATTTTTCAACTGCAGGGATCCAAGTGCTGCAACACCAATGGATGAAGTGTGTGGACCGAAGGGGAGACTGTGTTGAAAAACAAACCACATTTGGTCATATTTGACCACTATGAACCCCCACCACCACCACCACAATGACTGGAGGTGGGTCAGGGGAACTCTTTAAGGAACACCTCTTGTAGCACTCCTTGAGTTGTTCTGTTGGGCTTGCGTTGATTGAGCTTGCGTCACAGGGTTGAACAGTCAGCTTTGGGTACTCGACCTGACCACTGCCTTGTTGTCTTTGTCTGGTTTTTCGCGTCATATGGCTGAATCCCTCCTGCCGACGGAAGATGCTGCCTTCAGGTGTGTGTTTGCCATGTGGGGATTTGCTAGTCTGCAGAAACAGAAGTTAAGGTCAGGAGGGAAGCTGCATTTCAATATTCCAGCCTCTATTGGTATGCTTCCTATAAAATGCAAAAGGTATCAAAGGCCTTTGAAGAGTAACAGAAGGCATCCAGGGTCTCCGCTTTGTTCAGGGTGAACAAAATAAAACACCAAGACATCAACAACACCCACAGGATGTTTTTTGCGTCTCATCCTCTCCGCAGCCATGTCTACATTTATTAATAACAAATCTTACAGGTTGTGAGGATGCGGGCGCAAGTCTTCAAGAGTTAACGTTGTCTGAAGTCAAGCGCGTTTTGGCACTCAGCTCTGAATCAAATTGTGTGAGAGGCATCTTCCCCTCAGGGGAGAGAGGGAAGATGTGGAGAAGCAAGGAGCTCGGCAAAAACAAGTCTTTCTTGTTTTTTTGATTCTGCTCAGTGATCACTAATTACAGACTGACACAGCTCTTGTTAAGACTGTATAAAAGGGGGGGAAGAAAACATGAAGAAAACATTAAATACCCAGCTTAATTGCATTTATTGTGATAAGTTGGAGCAGGCGCGCTCTTCTCACTCTCCGGGGATTTCCCTGCATATGTACTGTATGTGGATGGAAATTAAATTCTTTTATTTTATTAAACAAGCTATGATATCTGGCTAACATGGACTCAAGTCTTTGAAGTGGGGAATTATGGTAGTGGGAGTTTGCAGCCTTTCCTGCACCCCCCACCAGAAGATGTAGTAGCATGCACTTTGGGATTGATGCTGCGTGATATGATTGGAAAAAACATGATTGCTTTTATGTTGACAGAAGGTGCCGAAAATGGCGATGGTGCTCTAACTAACGTCAGTAACCTCTCTCCTTACTCTGCTCCCATGGTGCAAACACCAACATACAGTAGTGGGTGGCTTAGCTGGGAAAATAACAGAACTCCTTTCTTCAAAGCGGATGTCATTGTAACGGTTGCGCTGACATTGGGATTAATGATAATTCGGCAGGTGAAAGGGTGCAAAGCTTGGAAATAATTGCGTGCCAAGTTCACAATGCGGAGTCACTCTTAAGAAGCTGAAAAGCGTGGGGGACAGGATCCACCAGTGCTCACGCTTTGCTTTTCTGTCGGAGAGGGCGTGTCCACCCTGGGCCGTCAGAGTGGAACGTGTCAGTGTGTGTCATTTACTTGGAAAGGCATGTGTGTGGTATTTTGCACTTATTATTTCCCCCGTATCTCCTCGCTTGATCTCCCCACCAACTGTGTGTGTGCTCGTGGGTGTGCGCGTCTTGCATTCGTCGCTGCTGCATACCGTTCTTGGAGTGCTCCTTTTTATGAATGCAACAAGGTCACAGCATTCGGCAAAGTTATTCCACTTCAGAGCGACTGTATTTCGAGTAACTAGGCATCGGCGGAGTTGAAAGATGAGGAGACAGAGCAGGCGGGCTGCTCACATCGCAGTGTTTTATAATTCCACACGATTCCTTATGTAGCCTTTTTTTTTCTACAGATGGATTAAAAATGTACCATGAGGGAAGAGGCATGAGTCACCTATAAATTGTAGGGCTGCATAATTTAGGCAAAGCAAAGTTAGACTTTCTCTCACTATTTGGAGTTGAATATCTACCACAAATCAATAAATGCTCTAGCGATTTTCAGGAATATGAATGCGGTGAATAAATTTCATTAAAATTCCCCATTTAGATTGATGGTGACCTTGCAGCTTGTTTTGATGCATGCTCGTCCATGCTGGCTGTAAACGAATGGAAGAGGGCTTTGATGAACTTGTGCTGAACTCCTCTCTGGGACCACAATGACACCTGGCTACCTGCTCCCCCCACCACCAGATTTATGTGATGCTGTAAGGAGATGTTGGATTCAGTGTTCAGTAATAATTCAGCTCATGTCTGGGGCTGTCTGTTGCTCGAGCTTCTAGCCCCTCTGCATCACTAAAAGGCCTCTGGCAATGCATCCCCCCGTAAGCTGCTTCTTGTCTTGCACTTACTATCCAACATCCCATTTTGGCAGAGCGCAGTTGGATCACCTCAGAAAAGCCCAAATAAGGTGTTTTCTGCACAAACACCTTTTTTCTCCTGCTCTCGCGGCCCCTCATTTTTCTAAATCAGCATGCTCTATTAAAACAACGCCAAACAAGGAGCTGTAAGCAAGGAAACAAGCTTAGAAAATTCATTAGTCAGGGCGTTGTTTCTGCAAATTAAACATTAACTTTTCTTTCTTCTTTTTTCCCCCCCTTCTTCCCCTTCTCCTCGGCATCTCACATGAGACACAGTTGCCTGGGTGTTGTTTGTAGCTGCTTCATTCGCCGGGGATAATGAGAAAATTCTGCATATCAATATTAGCCCAAGAAATCTCATATCCATAGAAGGACGAGGTTGGTTAATTTGAATTCATACCGAGGGGTTTAAAGTCATTTTGTGTCTTTTTGCTCCTGAAAATGGAGTCAAGAAAGGTGGGAAAGCAACACCCAACTAACAGACTTTATCATTAAAATCCATGTGGTTTGCAACCTTTTCATGGCTTTTTGCTCTTTGCCTGGCCATGTGGGGTTGGTAGATACATTGAGTGGTGATAAGCTTGTTGGTGGACTTAAGCACACCTATAGATATGAGATGGGTATCTCTAAAGGGAAACAATAGCCAGTGTTTTATTGAAAGTATTAAAACTAGCATTCGAGATACAAGTAGCCCCAGTGCTGTGTGCCATTGTATTTCTGTTTACATCTGCACTGTAATTACTGAAGCGGGACCATCATTTGAAATAAATTATAGTGCAGTTTGGAACTGATAGCTAGAAGGACCTACACCACAGCCAGAGTGCATCAGAATAATCTGGGAACTCACTCAGTCACTGTCAGGCTGATTATGAGTGAGGTTTGGACATGATGACTGATCAAGCCCAGTCAGACTGACTATGCTGTATATGTGCTGTCACTCTCCACTGTCTTGCAGATACAGATTCCAGTGTTGTTTCCTAGATACACCAAGTCAGGGTGCCAGTTGCTATCACACAAAAACACATATATAAATATATATGATGGTAGGATTACTATTTCATTTTAGTGCTTTAAACAATCGTCATCCAGGCACAGTTTCTGGAGGAGGCAGGGACATTTTCACAGTTTTGTGCCCCGCCAGATAATGTTGCAAAACTAAACATGGTAGCGTTTTGGGGATTTCCACAGCAGGTAGGAAGCAGCTGCAGAAGTTAGGAAGGCAGCACCACCCCTCTGCAAGGCCTCACAACTCACTCACATTCATGTCTTGCGCCGCATGAAAAATTCGCCCTTCACGTTTGCTCTGAACATACCATTGTTAGGTTTGTGAATAGAGTCTGTGGAAATGTTGCTGTAATGAGCAAGTGTGTATCCATCTTTAATTAAGAAAAATAAATCGGTGGATAAACTAAATACAGGGACACAATTATGGAATAATTTCTGGTTGATGTTGTTCAAGGAGTCTTTCTGGAGCAATCAGAAGACTAAACTATGGTGCACTTAAATGTCTTTGAAAGTTCTTCCCAACTTTAATTTCTAATTATTTCTTGTAGCGTTAATTTTGTTTAGATGCTTTGGCAAGCACAGTGTACTGTATAGGTCCTATTAGCATTTCATTAAGCATTAATATCGGCTTACCTTTGGGGTGTAATTGAAATGTTGTGGAATAAACCCCTGTACATGCTGTGCTTGGAAGACATAATTGAAGCGAAATGACTGGTTTTCCTGGAAAAAAAACCCACAAACGGTAAAACCTCATTATTCAGCGATGGTGTTTGCGTGACCTACAATCTGCTTATATGATTAGGCTGAAGCATGCCACCAGCCCGGCCTACTCTGGTGGCGACATTAAATCGCTCTATCGGTTGACTCATTTTCGCTTCATTACTGGAGGTAACAGAATACATTCATTTACCTCCGCGTGCAAAAAATTGTGTTGGGCTCAGCGTTTTCAGTCCATGGAAGGGTTGTTTTAACGAGGGCTGTTTTTATACTAGAGTGCATTATTCAATTAGAAGGATGAGCAAAGAAAGGTCTGGTGTAAATGTCTGTGGTGTGAGACACCAGCCAGGCGGCGGAAAGATCACAGCGAGATGGTGGGAATGAGAGGATGGGGACTCGGGCCAGAGAGCATAAGCGAAAGATAGACAGAGAGACTGAACAAGCAGTGGAACACAAACTATGGGCTGCGAGAATGCATTTATCCCCAGCCAGATTAATAATGTGTGCCCATCCATAGCTTTGCCAGTCATGGCGTCACCAACTTGCATGTGAAAGCAGAATGATAATATAATATGTTGGCTAGATTGGCAAAGAATACATAGCTCTAAAGATGGTTTTGAATTGCAAATTCCTCCTGAATGGTTTGGTCAATTATTAGCCAAGCTATTTAGCATTTTAGCTCTTGTTATTGACAGCAGAAAGAAAAGCTACTGGATCCTAACATGGTTCTCAATTTGTCTTTGCTTCAGAAGACAGTTTGGATGCAGCTTAAGCTTAATGAAGTTAAATGAAAATAAGTTACATGGTGGTTTTAACCTTTTGATTTGTGCCAAGAAAAATATTTGTCTTCTGCTCTGTTAGAAGCATATTAAAAGCAGGCCGGTGCACAAACACACTGTAGCTGGATAGAACAACACTTGTCAATGGTTCCTTACCACTCCAGCAATGAGCTCTGTTTCTCAGGCTCCCTGAACAAATGAGCACTGATTGAGCCTGATGTTTTCAAAATGCTTCACTGCTTTCCCCTTTTATCTCTGTGTGCATATACACTCACAGATATGCATGGAAGCACATGCAGAAAGCCAGTTCTTTAAGATTTTCAGACTCACTCTGACTTCTTGCCACTGACAATGGAGTAGTACGGAATGGCAAAGAAATTAGCTACATTTGCCTCAAAATAGCAACTGCCAGTTGGTGTCTGTTCAGAGATCTCTCCTCCAAACAATAACCTGGAATCAGAGAGGAAAAAGCTGGGCCACAATCTTGCTCAGGATAAGAATACAAATGCCCGTTTTGTATGTGGGAGAAAAAGCGAGGCAGGCCAGGATTGCACACAAAGTCCTTCAAATCCTCTGAGGCGCTTGGGGCCATCATGTGCCGAGCGGTAAATTGATCATGACATAGCACCGCGGAAAAAAAGAACCCAGAACGTACAAGCGTGTCAAAGGCACAAAGGATAAGGCAGTGGATGCAGGGCCAGAGAGAAAAGGAACACACACACACCGCATCATTTGAACATCTCTGCTGAAAAGCAGCACTGGAGCTTATGTGTTGGTGTCTTTATATTGACACACCTGTGTCTGCATGCAAAGATGGGACTATAGCCTACACTCTAAAAGAAGTCAGTTCTTGTGGATTGTTATGCAAAAATCTCTTACAGTCAAAAGTTAAATTTGGCTTTATAACCACACTTTCTATTGTACCCAAATTCTTGCGCTTTCTCTATTAAATGCACTCTTCCTTTGAAGTGAATTTCTCTGTCCCAGAGCATGCAAGTATTATGATCGCAACCTTGAAATATTAAAAGAAACACACTGCAAATATATTTAATGGAGTCCTTTCTTCCCTGTTTTTTTATTCCACTTTTGGACTGTCACACAGATAGCGATCAAATTTTAGAACACAGCAAAATGGCCAAAAAAGGTAAATGTACCAATGAAATATTAGTAGGTCAGACAAGCTACTGGTTTAACCCAAACAATCTGGCATTCCACGTCAGAACATGCAGCTTAGATGAGAGGCCAAAAATATTAATCATCAAATGTTTTAGAGCTACTTCGTTTATACTAAGTGTGTGCAAAAGCCTCACAAGGATGACACTGAGTTTTATGTTCACACTTTTTCTGTCTTGGGTTGTCAGTTTTCAGACTTACTCGGGAGCCTGGTTCTGGATAGTTGGAATGCTTTGTTTTGACTAGAATGTCAAAGCATTGCTGATGATCACTAAATATGAAGCAGTTTTGACCCCATCGGCCTTTAAATAGGCTGGGAGGATGGGTGTCGGTGATAGCTACAGAAAGAAATGATGTAGGCTTTTCAAATCATTGCCATAGTTGTATCTATGACAAATCTTGGACGGGTTAGATCCTCACCTCTGACCATGGGTTTGGGCTCAAAAAGTCAAAGCTCAAGGTTAACATTCCCTTTGCAGTATTACTATAGAACAAGTAAAGCAATGGTCACAAAACTGTGTACGCAGGTTCACCCTTGGACCCTGAACTATTGGTCAAAGGTCAAGGTCAAAATGTCATATAAACTATACCTCAAGAACAAAGAAAGTTAGGGTCACCAAACTTGCAACACAAATTCACTTTGGGACCCTGATTTCACTCTATGAGTCTTAGGTCAAAAGGCCAGCGATCAAGGTTTTTGATTCTCATTCAAATTAAGTTGAATTTCATGATTTTTCATGAGGTTCTCACAGGTTAAAGTGCATTGGCACACTCTCAAAATTACTGTTCAGAATTTTCTAGTTGTACATGTATTTATAATAAATCTTGGATGAGTTCGAACTTGGGTGACTTCGACTCACAGTCAAGGTCCCAGGTCAGTTTTTCCCAAAACACTGTAAACATGATAACTTAGAAAGGAAATGGCGTACATGTTTCACATTGATACTGTAGTTGCATCTTTGAAAAATCTGGGATGAGTTTGAATTTTGGTGACCTTGACCAGCAATCAATTCTCATGTGATAACTTGTGAATGGAATGACGGAGGCTTTTCAGATTGAAACCATAGTTGCATCTATAAAAAACAAACAAAAAAAATCTTCAACGATTTCAATTTTGGAAGACTTGGCACACAGATTTGGCTAGTCAGTGCTCTTAATGCCAGCAGACTCAGAGGTACCACTGGGAGCAGGCAGTGTATTTTGTACCTGTACAAAATAGAATAGACTGAAACGAATTGATTTACTGAGACTGACTATATGAGTATTTGTAGCAGCAGATGATATGCGCTTTATGCACCTCGATTTCAAGCAATCTCTAGTGGTTGTGATGACATCAAGAAACATGAAGGAGGGTTACAGCTCTAATGTGTGTAAACTAGTCCATCACTTTTCCCAACCTGGTCCCTAATCTCTAAAATTAACCCAAATGTTTTTAGTGACTACCCACATCCATTAGCCTTATCCTATAGGGGTGGAGGAAAAATGGATACAGCGTAATATCACAGTACTTTGTGGTGGTAATACTGTACTGATTCAGAGATGCCAGTATTGTGATACTTTATTAAAAATCATTGATAAATGCTACAAATACAAACTTACCTATTTAGGTACCACAATAATAAAAAGAATAATTTTTCAGTCCACTAGATGGTGATAAGTGGTTACTGTGTGGTTAGGTCAGCACAGCAAAGAAGTAACTCCTGAGATCTGACAAGAAGTTGAGCAAGACTAAAATTGGGATGGGCTATCAATGTATGATGTCACAATACTCAGTATACTGCAAGATCATGATAATATTGCATCGTGGCCCAAGTACCGTGATGATATCATATCACGTGGCCTCCTTTAATACTTAAAGGAAGCTACCGTCAAACCAGGAGTGCGTTTCAAACAAGGAAGTGAACGTAAACGCAGATGGCAGTCGAAAGTGAAGATGGAGAATTGAACTCGAGTCACTAGGGTAGAAGAGTGTTTGTTTTTTTTTAAAATGCTCCCACCTTCGTACTTGGATTGAAGTGGATTTGCAATGAGGAGATACAGTAAAGATGGTATATATGGGCATGGTACATATGATACAGTCTTTTAGGTATTAATTGAAACAGTTGTATTTTTTGATCATCCTGAAGCTGGATGGATTTAGATTGCTGTTTCTGATTGGTTTTATGAATCAAACTTTCCAGTTTTTATGCCTAGTTGAATACAACATAAGGTTAAACCATCATTTTCTTCAGCTTCACAGAGCGCGGTGTGAGTCCACTTAAGCGTTGTCCTCGGTAAGGCATTGTTCGAATCACTTCCATAAAGCCGGCCTGCCTCTTTGAAGTGATGCATACCCTCAGCCTGCCCTTTGATGTATTTGCCTTGAACACTTAATTCAGCGAATCCCTACACATGACAGTGAAATTAAAGAACGGGCTGAATGAACAGGGATAATAAACGAAGGCCATCGTCCCATCATTGTTACGCCAAGATTTTGTTGAGCCAAAAGACTTTTTGAGAAGCGTTGCAGCAACCCATGTCTTCTGTCAGCAGATTTGTGTCTTGCACAAGAACTCCCTACTGCAAATGAAGAAAAAAGAGACAGTTGCGTTATTAAGAGTAAATTTGTTTCCCAGGATATTTTGCTTTTGACCAGGATAATTGTGTCAGAATATTTCTGTCTTCCTTCAAAAGACAGCCTAGCTTATTCCCAGCGAGAGTTCTGCATCACAACAGAGCAGCTAGTGGTGATTCTTTGTAACTCATGCCATCTTTTGATCAACCTTTATTGTCTTTTATACATCCAGCAACAAAAGGAAATGCTTCTGAGTTTTATTCCTTCCTTGACATCAGTCCAGTTTTAAACGTATGCTGTTGAGGTGCACTCCTGTGCTGGTCCCTCTCTGCCTGTTGCTACGGATGATGCGCGCAGCATACCTCAACAGCTGAAGAACCTTTGCTCTGTTCCCTCTTGTCCAGTCTTCTCCTTCCCTCTTACTCTCCCAGCCAATTATCAATTCCCTTTTGAGATAAAATGACACTGAGTTTTGACAGCTGGGAGGTTTTTTTTTTTAGTCACTGAACTTTTTTCTCCACCTCCCGTCTCTCTTTTTCTTTCACTCTGTCTTTTTTTCCTTTTTTTTTGGAAGGTCTTTAATCTCGGCTCAAAGACAGGTGGGGTGGTTGAGCTGAGCACTAAATGAAAGCCCGCGGAATTGTAGTTGCCTCTTTGACCTCGGGTTCTCCTTCCTCGAGAGAGGGCCTCGTTACCGGCAGCAGGATGTCACTTCGGCGTGAGCCAGATCAAACGCCGTGTGAAGTCGGAGCTCACGCACACACACCCATGTGTATCAGCCAGAATCCTATTAGAACACCTGATAACGTCAAAAAAAATGATGGGGAGAGAGATAAAAACCCTGAGGCATGGACACAGTTAACCAACTTTTCAGGGCTCAAACTTCTCTGACAGGCCCAAAGTTTTAGTTGGGGGGATCAAATTCATCTCGACTGTCATTTTATTTCAGCTTGTCTCTTGATAACCATCTGCAATTTACAACATAAATGTCAGGAAAACTGAAGCTAATCCTTCAGCTGAGGGTAAGTGTTTTTTTTTTTTTTTGATGATACATTGTGATGAGAATGCCGACATCCCGGGTTTGGAGAAGACCTATTATTTACAACACGTTTGGAAATTATGTTCCAAAATCTCTGTGGTAATTTTTCCCCTGTAGTCAACTTGTATTTTTAAGACATGAAGTCACATCTTTAACACCACCACCACCACCACCACCTCCCCTTTCTTTTCTATTTCTCCTGTTTATTTAGTTTTCTCTGCAGTCCCCTCATTCAATCTTCACCCAATCTGCTGTTTCTGTCTCTGGCGCGGGAACAGGTCAAGGGCAGGAAAATGATAACATTCACTCATTCTCTGGTCAAATTAGGAGAGCAGCAACCTGCACACAGGCAGACACACACAACAACAACCAAAAAAAAAAAAAAAAGAAAACAACACAATGATGGATGAAAGGTCTCAAGCCAAGGGTGCAAACATGATTCATGGCTCCTTTGTGGGTATTAGTCCTACACACATGCGCCCCACTGGTCACACACACACACACACACACACGGGTGCACACTGTACCTGTATTTTAAAAATGATCTCTTTTGTCAACACATTTCTTTATAATGCCAGATGGATTCCACCCCTGGCACTTCACTAGCAACAAAACCTACTACACTGTTTGAATGTCAGCAACAAGAAAGAAGCTGAGAGCGTTCAACACACTGCCTCCAGTCAGTCGCGGCAGGTGGAAGAAGGTTCAAGGAGGTGTTTTTATACCCAGACTCGCTGCCGCACACACGCCCAGACACAGACACGGAGTACCTCTGATAGTATTAGCTTTGTTTATGTGCGCGGTCTCACGCACATCGAGGGAAGTGACAAGGCAGGTCTTTGTTGATGAATGTTCCTTTGCCATTTCTCAAACAGGCATACATCAGTCTTTGTACAGTCACAAAAGCAGAGGGAAGAAGGAGAGGGGGGCTGAGGTGGTGAGACGGAAGTGAAGAACAGGGATGGAATGGACAAATATGTGTAACAGAGAAGAAAGGAATGTTGGGAAAGAGAAACAGAAGGTGAATGTGCAGTGAATGGTCTGGCATGTCCAAAACATTTAGTAAGATGCATTTTATACAAATGTATATAAATGGCTCAGTTCCATTGCCCTCAGTGGATACAGCGGAGAAAGTAAGTATTGAACACGTCAACATTGTTCTCATTAAACATATTTCTGATGGAGCCACTGACCTGAGATTTTCACCACATGTCAGTAACAACCCAAGTAATGCACACATATAAAGAAATCAAGGCAACTTTGTTCACAGAACAAGTTAGATTTAATAAAGTGGAATCACATAGGGAATAAGTGTTGAACACGCTTCGTGAAATTCATTTAATATTTAATAGAAAAGCCTTTGTTGGTAATAACAGCTTCCAGACACCTCCTGTATGGAGAAACTAGGCGCAGGAATTGATCAGGAGTGATTTTAGCCCATTCTTCCACACAAACTGTCAAACTTGAAGGTTCTGTGTGTCTTCTATGAACTCTGATCTTCTGTTCGTTCCATAGAGTTTCAATTGTATTCAGGTCAGGTGTCTGACTGGGCCATTCTAGCAGCTTTATTTTCCCTCTCTGGAGCCAGTTGACAGTTTTCTTGGTTGCGTGTCTGGGACCATTGTCTTGCAGAAATGTCCACCCTTGTTTCATCTTCAGCATTTTGGCAGATGGCAACAGGTTCTTATCAAGAATGTCTCTGTACATTTGTCCATTCATCTTTCCTTCAATTATATGAAGCCTGCATGTACCATATGCTCAAAAACACCCCCACGCCATGATGGGATGTGCAGTGCCATTTCTCCTCCAAACATGCTGTGTGTTGTGGCATCCAAAAAAGTTCAGTTTTGGTCTCATCTGATCAATTTATATTCTCCCAGTATTTTACTGGCTTGCCCAAATGTTGTGCAGCAAACTTTAAACAAGCTTCACCATGCTTTTTCATCAAGAATGGAGTCTTGCGAGGTGAACGGGAATAGAGCCCATGTCGGTTGAGTACATTACTTATTGTTTACTTATGACATTACTTATTGTTTACTTATTGTTTTCTTTGAAACAGCAGTACCTGCTAACTCCAGGTCTTTCTGGAGCTCTCCATGAATGGTCTTTGGCTGTAGGATAACTCTTCTGATAATGCTTTTAACTCTTCTGTCAGAAATCTTGTGAGGAGCTCCTGGTCATGGCTGGTTTATGGTAAAATGATGTTCTTTCCACTTCCGAATGATGGCTCCAACAGTGTCACTGGAATGCTCAGCAGCTTAGAAATGTGCCTGTAACCAATGCCATCATTATGTTTTCCAACAACAAAGTTGCAAAGGTCTAGAGAGAGCTCTTTGCTTCTACCCATCATGAGTTCTTTATGGTGTGACAATCTGATAATCCCAGACCTTTTTAAAGGCTATCAGTCAGGACTTAGCCAGCTGAAATTAATTTGCACTGATGGGGATGGAATGGCTTCTTACAGTAAATTATCATGTATTTCAGCTGGTTTCTTGGCTTTCTATGCATTTTTTCACCTCTTTTTCTTCATATGTTTAATACTTATTCTCTGTGTCATTCCACTTCATTAACTATAACTTGTTTTGTGAACATAGTTGCCTTGATTTCTTTGTATGTATTGATTACTTGGGTTGTTACTGATAGCTGGTGAAAATCTCAGGTCAGTGGCTCCATCAGAAATACAGTGGTGTGAAAAAGTGTTTGCCCCCTTCCTGATTTCTCATTTTTTGTATGTTTGTCACACTTAAATGTTTCAGATCATCAAATAAATTTAAATATTAGACAAAGATAACACAAGTAAACACAAAATGCAGTTTTAAATAAAGGTGTTAATTATTAAGGGGGAAAAAAAATCCAAACCTACATGGCCCTGTGTGAAAAAGTGATTGCCCCCTAAACCTAATAACTGGTTGGGCTACCCTTAGCAGTAACAACCGAAATCAAGCATTTGCGATAACTGGCAATGAGTCTTTTACAGCGCTGTGGACAAATTTTGGCCCACTCACCTTTGCAGAATTGTTGTAGTTCTGCCACGTTGGACGGTTTTTGAGCATGAACTGCCTTTTTAAGGTCATGCCACAGCATCTCAATCAAATTCAGGTCAGGAGTTTGACTAGGCCACTCCAAAGTCTTCATTTTTGTTTTTCTTAAGCCATTCAGAGGTGGACTTGCTGGTGTGTTTTGGATCATTGTCCTGCTGCAGAATCCAATTGCGCTTCAGCTTGAGGTCATGAACAGATGGCCGGACATTCTCCTTCAGGATTTTTTGTTAGACAGCAGAATTCATGGTTCCATTTACCGCAGCAAGTCTTCCAGTTCCTGAAGCAGCAAAACAGCCGCAGACCATCACACTACCACCACCGTATTTTACTGTTGGTATGATGTTCCTTTTTCTGAAATGCTGTGTTACTTTTATGCTGGATGTAATGGGACACACACCTTCCAAAAAGTTCACCTTTTGTCTCGTCAGTCCATAGAATATTTTCCCAAAAGTCTTGGGGATCATCAAGATGTTTTCTGGCAAAACTGAGATGAGCCTTTATATTCTTTTTGCTCAGTAGTGGTTTTCGTCTTGGAACTCTGCCATACAGGCTATTTTTGCCCAGTCTCTTTCTTATGGTGGAGTCATGAACCCTGACCTTAACTGAGACAAATGAGGCCTGCAGCTATTTGGATGATGCTGTGGGGTCTTTTGTGACCTCTTGGATGAGTTGTTGCTGCGCTCTTGGGGTAATTTTGGTCGGCTGGCTGCTCCTGGTAAGGTTCATCCCTGTTCCATATTTTCGCCATTTGTGGATAATGGCTCTCATTGTGGTTTGCTGGAGTCCCAAAGCATTAGAAATGGCTTTATAACCTTTTCCATACTGATAGATCTCATTTTGGATCACAGCATGATGTCTAGTTTTTGAGGATCTTTTGGTCTACTTCACTTTATCAAGCAGGTCCTATTTAAGTGATTTCTTGATTGAGAACAGGTGTGGCAGTAATCAGGCCTGGGTGGGGCTAAAGAAACTGAACTCAGCTTTACAAAGATGTGATAAACTACAATTAATTTATGTTTTAACGGGGGGCAATCACTTTTTCACACAGGGCCATGTAGGTTTGGGTTTTTTTTTTCCCTTAATAATAAACACCTTCATTTAAAAACTGCATTTTGTTTTTACTTGTACTATCTTTGTCTAATATTTAAATTTGTTTGATGATCTGAAACATTTAAGTGTGACAAACATACAGTATAAAAAATGAGAAATCAAGAAGGGGCAAATACTTTTTCACACTACTGTATGTTTAATGAGAAAAATGTTGATGTGTTCAATGCTTATTTTCCCCGTCGTATGTTGAAGTCACACTAGGTGCTATGGATCAGGAACGCACAAGATTAATAGTCTATAGCACTACAATGCTTTGCCTTGAGTATACTTTTCACATTTTAAAAAATCTCAGGGCACCCCACCAATCAAACATGTTACAAAATGATATATTGTACTATTACAGCATATACAACAGCAATTTAGTCTTGTAATTGGTTTATACTCACTGACTGTGAAAGTTGGGCCTGTTTAACTGGACATAAAGCTGATATCCTGGCAGGAACTGAAAAAAGGCAGACGCTTTTGTCGTTTTTCTCCTTAAAGTGACCTGTTTCTCTTGTTTTGAAGTGACGGGTGTTTCATTTGGAAATAACAGTGAAGGTTACTTGTGGCCATGACACTATTGGATAGCTTTTCTCTGCACACCAAGCATAACGGATTCTGTACTGTTGGATTCATTGGAAGTAAATCCAAACAAAACATTTTAGCTTTTTTGACAACCACTTGGCCCTTCATCTGGGTTGGAATTTTGTACAGGTCAGTTCAGAGTCTGAATCTTTCCTCTTCAAATATTTATTCATCACTGTTTTTCTTCTAGTCACCACAACCTCTAGCATGTCTTAACAAGGTCATTAACTTCAGTAACAAATGTGGAGAAGAAGAAGACTGTAGCCAGTATTGTGTTCCTACTGACACCCACTGACATGGAAGAGCCACTACAGGTACCGACACAAAACAATGGCAAATTATTTGCAAATTTTTGGACCAATTAAGTGAAATTCTACAATTTCCTGTGGCACCCTGAATATGGCACCCCAGCTGAAAATCACTGCTCTCGAGTACTAAAAAATTGCTTGCAACCTGAATCTATATAGATTTTGTCAATATATTGTATCCACCTTATTCCTAGGCCCCATGATGCCTTGCGTGAATTGTGGTAGCAACTTCCGGTACTAGTTTAGAACATATGGTTGTCATTGAAATGGGACACTTTTCCTTGTTAAAAAACAATGACTTTGGCATCAGAAATGCGGGAGCACGGCCTCTTGGACCTCAAAACAGTAACATAATTATACCACTTCCCACGACTATCGAGGGATGGAAAGATGATCTTAAAAAGTGGCCTCGTACACTGTAACTCCGTTTGTTAACGCCACTGCTAAGATGCTAACGATGTAAACAATATTTTAGCTAGGTTGAAAACTCGTGTTCGATCAGTCTGGAGTTATGTCTTCCGCAAAACCTAGGTATTATTAAAAAGTACAATTTGTAAGCTTTAAAATGATTCCAGGCACTCTGGGGTTTCCTGGACCTTTGCCGCTAGCAACCAAAGAAAGTGTCATGATTTATGACTCGTTGCCTGCAGTTTGTAATGGCACGGCGCACATTCAACACCATATTTGGGTGTTTTAAATTCGGGGTAAGATGTCAGATCTGTGACATTCATACAAGTGAAAACATACCTGGGTCTTATCTTGGTATCTGTCCTGTGTCTGTACCACCGATCTCACAACAATCCTTTAGTTTTGAGTGCATGACCTACTCATTGCTGTAGAAGCCACAGACTGAGCTGTGCTTTTCTCTGAGGAGCGTCACACAACTAAACATTCAAAAATACAAAAACTACAAGTGCTGAAATTAGCTGCCACTTGAGTGGAAAACACAAATGTGGACTATAGATTAAAATGAATTTGAAAAACTTTTAAAAATGCTATTTTAAATGCCCCTGCTTCTCCACAGAAACTGGCCGATTTTACACTGGGTCAAACTAAACCAGAAGTTCCGTCCACAATCGTTCCTCCAGCGGCACCCCCAGGAATAAGGTGGATAGCCCTGAACATTTTACTAAGGACAGAAACTTGAAGTTAGGGAGTTGAAATTGACTCACGTTTGGTGAGATCTTCCAGTAGGCTTTTGTTGGAAATCTGTTACCATACTATCGCCGTAACCAAGCTAGCATACTGATCTTGCTGTGTGTCCTTTAAAGGGGACATATTACCATATGATCTTTTTCCACATGTTGACACAATTCCCAGAGGTCTTAGAGAATTGTCTATGGCGTGCTTTGGTCAAAATACTTCATGGTTTCAAATATTGCAGTACCACTTTCCACCCAGATTACACACTCTTGTTGAAAATGAATGTTTCTTTAATTTTAATGAGCCCAATTCGCTCCACCGCTTTCATCCATCCATCCATCCATCTTCTTCCGCTTAATCCTTTTCGGGTTGCTTTCATCACTGCTTAAATGCAGGGTTGATGCCATGCTAACATTAGCTGTTAGCTTCAGCTCTCGGCAGCCAGATTGAGCCAACTTGGGTAAATGTGAGAATGTAAAAGCCCAAATAAAGCATTGTTAGAGACACGAGTGTTTAGTTTGAGTGGTCAGGAGGATAATATTGGTCCCTGGAGTATAATAGTTAAAGAAACAACCACAAATGCATGTATGGCTAACTATTAACTGAAGCTAATTGCTAATAGTTGAGAAGCTGTTCTGAACAGCGTATAATAAAATATAGTAAAATAATCTAAAATAATGTTTAGGAGTGAGCTATACATGGTGGAGTGAATATAATGTATACAAAACTGCTATAAACTAACCATGCTTGCCACACACATGCAGTATATATAAATTAACATATTTAGATAAATTAGAAATATTTCAATAGTGAGTAATTCTGTGGCCCACTGTTGGAGTGAAAGTCCAGTCTTCATACCATTGGGACTGTCAGTGTACAAAACTGCACAAAAAAAGAAAAAAAAAACAATCACAGCAATCCTTTTAAACAGATCTACGTTGCCTATAAAGTTTAGCGCGTGACCAATCTCTCACTCCCTCTCATACTTAAAATTCACACATTTGTCTCTAAACTCTAAGCTGCTTTGTGCTCATCTTTTTTCACACCCCCACTTTTTTTTATCTTCATCTACTTTTCATCTCTCCTGTCTCATTCATTTTACCAACTTTTAGCTCTTTCACTCCATGACTGTTTTAAGTCACCTCCCGCCCCACCACACGCATCAAAGTGTTTTGTTTAGTTATATATATATATTTTTTTTTTACTCACACACTTATTCTTCTCCGTTCTTTGTGCAAATTTTTACTCACACGGTATGGAAGATGTGTGTTTGTCCCTGTGCTAGATGCTAAAATCTGACCTATTTTTGCTGAAAGACTTGGAGGCAGATTCTTTTCTTTCATTCCTTTTCCTTTTTTTTTTTTTGAATGTGGCCAGTCTAGCAAAACTAATTATATAAAATCCTCACCGCATCATCTATTGTGAATCATTTCCAAGAGAATTATTCAAGAAGCCTGACAAGGTTGATATGGATAGATGTTCACATTACCACTAAATGAAACCACTGCTTGGCTCTGATTTGAGACGACACTGACAGCCCAGACGGTTATTTCTCAAAAAGAAATTTAATTTAATTCCCATGCACTTGAAGTTTTTTTTCATCATTTGTCGCCATCAAAAGTGAACTCTCCACACTTTTGCTCCTGCCGTTCCTCTCAGGCTTATTTCTCCCATTTGTTCTCGTATGCGACCGCGGAAGGGCTCGTGGCTCACCCATTGGGTCCTGTCCAAAGGATTTGATCTCCTGCTCTGGCTGCGGCCATCTGTGTTTGTTGGCCTTGTAATGAGAGAAATCCAGCCCCCCCCCCCCACACACACACACACACAATCCCCAGCCTCAGTCGTCGTGTATGTGCAACGAGCATTGGACAACAGTAATTTGGTATCAGCCGTTCATATGTATGACGACCACATACTCCTGTCTCTGCTTGCATAACCTTGCGGATGATGAAAACCGGATAAAAGGATAAATATATATTTGGAAATGGAAAATGAGCCAGGCACAAACAAGTAGTATTTTGCTGTCTCTCTGCTCAGTTAGGCTAAAGAGATAGGGGAAACATTCTGCTTATCCCCTCAGCTAATCCCTTTAGACAAACGTCCAATCCCTCAAAGCATGGTGTTCATTGCAACTATAGCCAATGTGCTGCATTGTCAAACGATGATTGTTTACAGTCCTATATTTGAGCATATTTTTTTTAATTCATAAATTTGTTTCTCCTACAGTCCTGATTTATGTTCTTGCCTCTTATGAGAGTATTGCTTGTTTTAGACATTTGGACTTTTTATGAAACAGGAAAAACAAAGTATCAAATGTTATTTTTAATGGTATAGAAGGTCATGGGCTGGATGAGTAGACAGTTTTTGCTGTGAATATAAATACAATCTTCCCAGCAGGACAGATAATTCAATATTTCACATATTCACAAGTATTTTTTTTATGCCTATATCAAACTGCCCTGATACAGAGTGATAATTTTACATTCAGGGGTTAAAAGGTCTGTTTTTTAGATACTTCTGACAGATGTTGAAGAGATTAAACAAAATATACCTAATTTTGATTGAGGTCAAATACTTTTTTAAATAATTTGATACATCACAGCATCACAAGTTGATGAGAATATCTATTAGCTGCTACCTAATCTATCTATGAATGCACAGAATCTCTGTGTGTCTGTCTGGATGTCTGTTCCACACATATCTCTTGAATTGTTCTTCAGACTGACTTAAGATTTTATACGTGTTTTGCTGAGGTTATGAGAGTGTGCATTCTCAAGTATGGAGTTGTTCAGTCAAAATATGTAATTTTTATTAATAAAAGTTTAGTCACCGCTCTCTCCTCATGCTCTGGCTTCTAGAAGTGTAGGCGGGGTTTTGCATTGACTCCGTGCTAGTGATGGTGATGCCAGCATTTTTCCTTTCGATATGATACCATTAATTTATGGGACTTTTTCTTTGATAGTGATACTGGTAGTTTTTGCCACTTAAAGGAAAACCACATGATTGCAGTTTCATTAACAACTTTATTGCAAGGACAATATGAAATATGATTAAAACTTGCGAACATAAGTACTTGAAAGAAATGCTTATAAAATGATAATAAAATAGAACAATGAGCAAAGTAAATAAAATAAAATGAAATATAATTCACTTATAATAAAAGTAATTAAGACTTAAACCAATGAATGTTTAGCATGTTGCCAACATTCACAACTTATGCGCAACAATAGTCTAACTTATGCATAATTTATGCATATCTTATCCTAACGTCTGCATAGTGCAGTCATGCAAAACTGCTGTTGCCTCTGGATCCATGAATCCTAAGTGTGCGAGAGATCATCTCTATTCAACCGAGATGATTTTCCCTTCCAAAGACCACGGCGGGGGCTGTCACCGACCTGGCAGAGCTGTCATATCGGTCAGGTCGGTCAAATCTAAAACAGCTGATGTGACATGTCAGGAATGTTAGGAATGTTAGATGACTGTTTTCACAACCTGGCTCAAAGGCACGCTAACTGATGGCGATGAAAAAAGTTTATTTTCAATAAAGTGAAAAAAACAAGATAATGCATGGAGTGTGCTTTTGCCGGGAGTGGCAGCCAACAGCAAAGTGGGATTTATCATGGAAAACAGCTGAGCTCTGTGCTTCGGGTGATCAACTGATTGAATCCTCCTCCTCCAGTGTTCTGACATTTTGGCATATCTATAAGAACAACCCTGGGTAGCTGATGGTACAGACTGCAGTCAAAGGTAAAAACCATGGGGGAGGGCTGAATAGCGATTTGGATCTTTATCCTGTAGCTTGAAAGTGCTCAGACACATCTCCGACAGGTCCCATTATACGAACAAGTATGTGTTCTGTGTGTGTATCCACTGCAGGCAGCAGCTGAGCTCTGTATGGGTTTTTACTGTGAGCCAGTGCTGAAAATCCACCATTATAGGGTAGCTGTAAGTTAAAAACCCGTTCAATAAGTTACACATAGGTTCAAAGAGCGTTACTCATATACTTCTTCTGTCACCTGTGACACTGCTGAGCTCACGCTGCTCTGCACCAGAGTCACCGTGACTGCTTGACTGGAGGCTGCAAGTGTGCATTGAGTCTTCGGCTGTGACATCTGATTGGCCGCCATAATCATGTGACATGTCAGACCATCTCTAAAACATGCCTGGGCTGTTTTTTTTGTTTTTTGTTTTTTTTTACCAGTTTTCACACATAAATCTATTGCCTAAAACTCTCAGAAGTTAAAACAAATTGCAGGTTTTGAATTAAGGTGGTATTGCGAAATAAAAAAAAAAAATATTGACTCCAGAGTATTGACCAGCTTGTATCGAAGTAGTAGTAGTAGATTAGTTTATTTGACAGGGACAGTGCAATAAACATAGACAATTAATCAAAGACAATTAATCTGATGTGTTGCACATAGAGTGTATAGCTATTAGCTAATTTGCAACTCTTGTCCCTGGATGGGCTTTAGAAAAAAGAATCAAGATAAAAAATATACACAATAATCACATACATCAATGCAGAAAAATTATAAATACACAATTATAAATATTATATTATAAATACACAAATATAACAGCCTGACTCACATTTAACATAAATATTATAAATATTATAAATACACAAATATAACAGCCTGACTCACATTTAACACATATAACATAACTCACATTTGCCTATTTCAGGCCTTCCTCCCTCCGTCACTCACTATAAACAAACACATTTATTCCTTCCCTTCATTCACTCTCACTTTGCAGACAGTTAATTCATACATGAGTACATTCTTGTTTATTTTTCAGCCAGTTTTTAACATTTTTAGTGAATGTTTTAAAGTCCGTTATTATTTTAATTTCATTTGGCATTGTGTTCCAGATGTGACTGCCCTTTATAGAGAAAGCTGTTTGTCCAAATGTGGTTCTGCGGTGGAATATTTTACAGTTATTGTTAACAGAACTCCTGGTGGCTCTGCTGCTGTCCTGTCTTTGGACGAAACCAGCAAGTGGCTCGGGTGCTGATTTATGGAAACATTTGAACGTTAATTTCAGAAAACAGAGGTCAATGAAGCTCTCAAAACTCAATAGGTTGTATTTTTTTAAAACATTACAGTGATGCCACCTAATGGGCTTTTTGTCCAAGATTTTTAGGGTTTGATTATATAATGAACCTATATGTCTTATTGTGGAAGGGGCTGCTTGAGCCCAGACTGTCAAACAGTATGATATATGAGAAAAAACCATAGAATGCATATACAGTGCAGCTGCTTCGTAAGGTATGTAATATCTAATTAATTTAAAGCAGTTCAGATTTTTTTTTACTGTTTTTGAAATTTTCTTTATATGAAGATTAAATTTGAGTTGAGGATCTAGTACAATGCCAAGGTATTTGAATTCTGTAGCTAAACTGATGTCATGATCATGTATATTAACTTTAAAATGTTGCAGGTTACATTTTTTGATTGAAAAGCACATTGAGACTGTTTTCTGAAGGTTCAGCAATAGATGGTTCTTGAGGAGCCACTCTTGGACATCAACCATACTTGTAGACAGTACATCTGCAGCCTGTGCTGGAGTCTTGGCAGCTGTGTAAATAACTGCATCATCTGCATAAAGTTGGCATGTTGCAGCTGAGCAGTGTAACGGCAAGTCATTAATAAAAATGCTGAAAAGTAAAGGACCAAGAATGGACCCTTTTGGGATACCCATGCGGTTGTTTAAAAATGAGGATTTATCCTGGTGAACTTTTACACACTGTTCTCTATTCTGGAGATAAGATGCAAACCATTCTAATGTATTTGGGGAGAAGTTAAAAGATACCATTTTGGATAAAAGCAAACTGTGGTTTACAGTATCGAAAGCCTTTTTGAGATCTAGAAAAACAGCTCCTACCACATTACCCCTGTCCAAGGACTGTTTGACGTTTTCAATAAGGCAACAATTTGCTGTTTCTGTTGAGTATCCTGGTCTAAAACCAAATTGATGTGGATGAAGAAGTTGACTGTCTTGTAAGTAGTCTATCAGCTGTGTAGCTACAACTTTTTCAAGAACCTTAGATAGGACTGGTAAGATAGAGATTGGGCGGTAATTGCATATATCGTCTTTATGTATTGATACTTGAGTATCGATACGCCCATCCCTACTCCGTACTGATTGGATAATACATGACATCATGGCATCAGTCACCACAGAGCACCGTGAGCAAAACAAGGAAGCGAAAAGCGACAAATTTGACTAGAAAAAGATAATACTGAAGATTTAATGCTTAAAAATTTATACCATAAAGTTGCCATGATTGCGTAGGTCTAAAGCAGTGATGGGCAACTTTGGTGGTAGTGAAGGCCACAAAATTTTTTCCTCACTTACCGAGGGTCAGATTTACATGTAAACCTACTGTTGGGGTGGGGAGTATTATTTCCTGCAATGTTAAGTTTCACAATTAAAACTGAAAATGCAAATGAAAATAAAAATGACTCAGTGTTTTATCATATTAAAATTAAAATTACTGACAAAATTATATCTGTCCTACAATGGACTGGCGATCTGTCAAGTGTGTACCCTGAGGTTCCTACTCACACGTGGTGATTTAAAACAAAACAAACCACAATAGTGGATGTGCAATGTTGTTAATGTTATCAATCTTTTCTTGGGGGGGAGCGGGAGGGGTGGGAGGGTTGTGCACTGAAGTGCTTGACAGTTCTTTTTTTATTCAGCTAAATGCACTTTGTGATGTGCCAAGGTCAGTTATGACCAAGATGTAGTATATTTTATTTCAAAAGGGAAACAAATGTTAATGCTATTAACAGTGCATATTGAATTTTTATGCAGTTTGAGATATGCCTGAGTAAGATGTGACAAAAAGTTATCTACAGAATTTTATTTTTTTCATTCTATTTATTTAATTGTTGTTCAAGAGGAAAAATATTTCTACTACATCAAGTTTTGCTCAACTCCAGCACTGTTATTGTGTTTTTATGCACTTTTCATGTGCCTTTGTCATGTGCCAAGTGCACATTTAAAACCAAGCCAATGAATAAAAAGTGTGTATTTTTCGTCATATTGATCTGTGTTGGTTTGAAATTTGTCATATTCAACAGATCGCAGGACATGTGTGGCCCAGTTACATGTCTTGATTTCAAATGGTGGCCCAACTGATTTTGTAATTGAATAGCCCAGCAGTAGAAGATGGATGGATGGATGGATGGATGGATGGATGGATGGATAAAATTATATCATGACCTAATTTTTAAAACTCTCTCCATCAAAATGATGAGCAAAGATAAAATTCTAGATGATAATAAACAAAAGAAGTCAATAAGAAAAGGAAATATGATGAGGCTTTGCTTGATTTGCTGGATTCATTGTGGGTATGGAGGGGCAGAGAACTAGCTGTGTGGGCTTGGTAACTAGCTTCCCAAAATGGGGAATTAAAAAAAGTTTAAGAACCACTGATATAAATGAATAACAACAAAAAAAATCAGCAGATTACAACGTCCAGTCACTGAACTTTTATGGCTGACATGAGCTTCACCTGCTAAACAAGAATAAATTCAAAGATTCAAGATTCAAAGATTCAAACATTTTATTTGTCAGTACTACTATATGTACAGGACATAGAGGAGAATTGAAATGGTGTTTCTCTCTCTCTTCATTAGTGTGCATAATATAAAAAGAAAAAGGAATAAGGTTGGAAAAAGAGAAAACAATAACAGCAGTCTATGTACAGTAATGCAACTCTTAGTGCAAATGGTGACGAAAGATAGACCTGGATGTCCCATAGTGCAAACAGAAATAAACGATTAACGATGATAAAACCCAGCAATCCTATATACAGACAACTAGCGATGTAATACCCATAGTTGCAGTTCAATGCGGTAGTGTAGGTGCAGATAGTAACAGATAGGACTGCACATGATCAGTATTGCAATGACAGACAGACAGCAGCAGATATGGCATTTGTGCAAATGGCTGCAGTTAAAGTGCAGAGGCATACAGCAGAAAATGTATTACTATTGGTATGCCAGTCTTTCTGTGCCAACATCTGAGGTAGTTATTGTGCGGGTGATTGCGTTACTGTCTGGGGGGGGGGGGGGGGGGGGGAGTGGACATTGTTCAGGGTCCTGATGGCCTGATGAATGAAGCTGTTAAGCAGTCTTGTGGAGTAGGCCTGGAGGCTTTGCTACCTTTTCCCCGAGGGCAGGGAGCTTAAGAGGGAGTGTGAGGGGTGGGAGGTGTCACCTGTGATGTTGCTGGCTCTGCAGGTGAGGCGGGTGAGACAGATCTCTGAGAGGGGTGGAAGAGGGTCACCGATGACCTTGCTGGCTGTTTTCACTATGCGTTGTAGTGCTTCCAGCAGGAGGCAGTGCAGCTTCCATACCACACCGTGATGCAGCTGGTGAGGATGCTCTCAATGGTGCCCCGGTAGAAAGAAGACATGATGGGGGTGGGACTCGTGCACTCCTCAGTTTGCAGAGGAATGGAGGCGAGTTTGAGCCTTCTTGGCCAGTGATGTGGGGTTGGTGGACCAGGAGAGATCCTCAGAGATGTGCACCCCCAGGAACCTGGTGCTGCTCACTCTCTCCACAGCTGCACCATCAATGATCAGAGGGGGTTGCTGTGTGTGACCCCTCCTGAAGTCGACCACAATCTCCTTGGATTTTCCCACGTTCAAGAAGACATTAGGATCTTTGCACCATTGGACCAGTTGGCTCACCTCATATCTGTAGTTGGCCTCCTCGTTGTCAGTGATGAGGCCCACCGCCGTTGTGTCATCCACAAACTTTATGATGTGGTTGGTGTTGTAGGCTGGTATGCAGTCATGGGTCAGCAGCGGGCTGATCACGCACCCTTGTGGGGCCCCTGTGCTCAGTATGATGGTCTGGGAGGTGTTGTTCCCAACCCGCACGTTCTGTGGCCTCCTTGTGAGAAAGTCCACCACCCAGTTACAGAGAGAGGTTTTGAGTCCCAAGTGTCTGAATTTTTGTATCAGGTGCTGGGGGATGATTGTGTTGAATGCTGAACTGAAGTTCAAGAACAGCATTTGCACGTAGGAGTTTTTTGAGTCCAGGTGGGTGAGGGCTGGATGGAGAATAGCAGCGATGGCATCTTCTGTGGATCTGTTTGACCTGTATGCAAACTGGGATGGATCGTGGGAGGGAGGCTGGATGGACTTGATGTTCTGCATGACTAGCTGCTCGAAGCACTTCATTATAATGGGGGTCAGTGCTATGGGCCGGTAATCATTGTAGCTGGATTGGACGGGCTTCTTTGGGACTGGTATTATGGTGGCAGTTTTAAAACAAGTGGGAACAACAGCTTGAGTCAGGGAGATGTTGAAGATAACAGCCAGGACATTCTTGAGCTCCTGTGCACAGTCCTTCAGGACGCGACCCGGCATGCTGTCTGGGTCAGCTGCCTTGCGTGAGTTGATCCCACAGACGGTCCTCTTCACGTTAGCCAGATCCAAACTCATGGCATGCTCGTCTGGAGGAGGAGTGGTCTTCTGTGCTGATGTGCTGTTTTGCGCTTTAAAGCGGCCAAATACAATGGTGTGAAAAAGTGTTTGCCCCCTTCCTGATTTCTCTGTTTTTTGTATGTTTGTCACACTTAAATGTTTCAGATCATCAAACAAATTTAAACGTTAGACAAACATAACACAAGAAAACACAAAATGCAGTTTTTAATTGAAGGTGTTTATTATTAAGGGTAAAAAAAAAATTCAAACATACAAGGCCCTGTGTGAAAAAGTGATCGCCACCCTCTTAAAACATAAATTAACTGTGGTTAATCATATCTTTGAAAGCTGAGTTCAATTTCTCTAGTCATTTCTAAAGCTTTGGGACTCCAATGAACCACAGTGAGAGCCATTATCCACAAATGGCAAAAACATGGAACAGTGGTGAACCTTCCCAGAAATGGCCGACTGACCAAAATTACCCCAAGACCGCAGCAACGACTCATCCAAAAGGTCACAAAAGACCTCACAGGAACATCCAAAGAACTGCAGGCCTCACTTGCCTCAGTTAAGGTCAGTGTTCATGACTCCAGCATAAGAAGGAGACTGTGCAAAAATAGCCTGCATAGCATAGCTCCAAGACGAAAACCACTGCTGAGCAAAAAGAATATAAAGGCTCATCTCAATTTTGCAAGAAAACATCTTGATGATCCTCAAGACTTTTGGGAAAAAAACTCTGTGGACTGACAAGACAAAAGTTGAACTTTTTGGAAGGTGTGTGTCCCATTACATCCAGCGTAAAAGTAACACAGCATTCAGAAAAGGAATATCATACCAACAGTAAAATATGGTAGTGGTAGTGTGATGGTCTGGGGCTGTTTCGCTGCTTCAGGACCTGGAAGACTTGGTGCGGTAAATGGAACCATGAATTCTGCTGTCTACCAAAAAATTCCAGAGAAGAATGTCCGGCCATCTGTTCGTGACCCCAAGCAGAAGTGCACTTGGGTTCTGCGGCAGGACAATGATCCAAAACACACCAGCAAGTCCACCTCTGAATGGCTTAAGAAAAGCAAAATGAAGACTTTGGAGTGGCCTAGTCAAAGTCCTGACCTGAATCCGATTGAAATGCTGTGGCATGACCTTAAAAAGGCGGTTCATGCTTGAAAACCCGCCAATGTGGCTTAATTACAATTCTGCAAAGGTGAGTGGGCCAAAATTCCTCCACAGCGCTGTAAAAGACTCATTGACAGTTATTGCAAATGCTTGATTGCAGTTGTTGCTTCTAAGGGTGGCCCAACCAGTTATTAGTTTTAGGGGGCAATCACTTTTTTCACACAGGGCCATGTAGGTTTGTTTTTTTTCCCTTAATCATAAACACCTTCATTTAAAAACTGCATATTGTGTTTACTTGTGTTATCTTTGTCTAATATTTAAATTTGTTTGATGATCTGAAATATTTAACTGTGACAAACATACAAAAAAATGATAAATTAGGATGGGGGCAAACACTTTTTCACGCCACTGTAAGTTGTTTAGATTGTTGAGCAGTGTGGTGTCACTCATACAGGTCTGAGATGGAGGTTTGTAGTTGGTGAGGGTCTGTATGCCACGCCAGAGAGAACGTGCATCTCTGGTGTTGCTGAAGTGTCCAGATATTTTCTTGTTGTACTGTCGTTTTGCCTCCTTGATACCACGGTGTCATGAATGGCCCCTCCGGGGCAGAAGGACAAACCCAGGTGCTGAACTATAGTTTGTGACATTTATTAACAAAATTCCAAAAACTGTGCAACAATACAAAAATGCCAACAAGAATAACTTACAGGGATAATATGCTTCAGAGCCGGATTAACTCTGGAGGAGATGAGGAGGAACACGGAGAGAAATAAGCCAATTCAACTGCAAATTATACAGGACAATCTAATAGTGCCACAGTAACACAGTGAATAGGCAGTGCTTAAATACACAGAAGTGAATGAGCTGCAGGTGTGAGTCACTGACCGAGCAGGTAACCTAATTAGACCAACTGCTCACAGCTGAGCTGAGAGAGGAGCAGACTTTGAGCAGTTAGAGGGGGTGTCTGGGAAAAGGGGAGGCCCAAATGTAAACAAACCCAAAAATATATACAGGAAACTAACAAAATCAAACTAATCAGACATACAATACTTAGGAATAAAGTGAGGGTCTGAGCTCAGAGAAAACATGAGCTCAGACACATGACACATGGGACAGGTTGGCCCTAGCTGTTAGTCCTGCGGTGTCGCCGGCCCTGAAGGCTGCGTCCCAAGCCCTCAGGAGTCTGCGGACCTCTGTTGTCATCTATGGCTTCTGGTTAGCACGAACAGTGATGGTTTTGCAGTGGGTGACATCATCAATGCGTTTTGCTATGTATGCCACAACAACCTCAGTGTACTCCTCTAGGTTTGTGCTATAGCTAAATGCTGCAGCTCCTCAGCAGTACAATTTATTCTTGTTTAAAAGCAGCCTACTTTGTACAGTACTGTTTTCAGCCTATTAATGTGGTCTTAGAATGGAAAACATAACTAACAACACTCTGGTGCGCAACACACTGTCATTTTTGCTCCTGCTAGTGGCTTCCTCTCTTGCTCTATCACTTGCAGAGAGCGGCACTTAGGTTTCAGTTAGAGCTCCCTAAGCTGGCGGACTCTATAATTGCATTTAAGAATGTGGTTCCAAATGTGATATAAATAAATAACTGATTTTTGGGAATGGACTGGCGGGTTGCAGTGGATGAGGCCGCCAGTTGCCCATACCTGCTCTAAATGATAATTTGGCATATGTGGAGAACATAAGGCACGTGAACAGACTGGGCGGAGCGTCAGCAGGGACCCGGGTCTGACAAAGAACACCAGTGTATCCAACACAGGACATGCCAGGAGAAGCAGCGGCCCAACCAGGCAGACCACGGTCCTTCACAGGGAGGCACGCCCAGCCTGTCCGGTCAATAGTAGATCGGAGTACCCGTTTCTGCTTCACCTGTGTGGTACCACTGTACTATGCAGGACTGTGCATCCCATCTCCCACATGAGTATCTAAAAATTAAAAACTTAATAATAATACTGCCATGATTGTGGAGCGGAATGGCCGGAATGACAATGACCAAATGCAGGACACAGAAATGCCCAAATAACGAAATAAATAATTTTTATTTAAATATTTACTAACAAAGGGGCAGCACTGATGCAACAGTTGTAGTCAAATGGGTCCTTCTGCTGCGTATAATAATGTTGGGTGTTTTGTAGTTAATTCGGTTATAAGGCGTTTATAAGATAAGCCTTTATTAGTCCCACAATGGGGAAATTCCAGGATTGCAACAGCACAGGGATAGCAACACTCAGAGCAACAATCAGAAGGCAAGAAAAAACAAGAACATCTAGTAAACATATGTACATATTACTATAAATGTATATATATAGACACACAGTGCAGAGCATTATGGTTGGTTGGTGAATGTGCAGCAGAAAGTCTAAGCTCTCTCTCCGCGGATGCGGCGGGCCAGCTGGAAGTCTTTGGGCATGATGGTGACCCTCTTGGCGAAGAAGAGACCCACCAGGTGGGCCTCGCTGGTCTCCTGCAGAGCCATGACGGCGGAGCTCAGGAAGCGCAGGACGGTCTTGAAGTCCTGAGCGATCTCCCTCACCAGGCGCTGGACGGGCAGCTTACGGATGAGCAGCTCCGTGGATTTCTGGTAGCGACGGATCTCTCTTAGAGCCACGGGCCTGTGACGGCGAGGCCTCTTCACTCTGCCGGTGGCCGGAGCGCCTCTCCGAGCAGCCCTGGTGGCTAGCTGCCTCCTGGGGGGCTTCTTTCTCCAGTAGATTTTACGGGCGGTCTGCTTGGTTCTTGCCATCGCCCTTTATTATTCTGTCTTATATTTCTTGCACGCCGCCTAAACTCCAGCCCGGCACCCGCGTCGTTTTCGCTACAGCTCCCGGTATGTCGAGTTTCCCATTAGCACTGGGCGGCGGCCAAGTGCTAGCTAGCACCAGCTCCTCCCCGCTGTAACGTCTCCCGCTGCAAACAGTGGCTCCGTCCGCCGACCCGGGAGACCCCCGGGGTGATCCGTGTGTCCGTGATATATATACAGAGTGAAAGGTGTAGAAAGAAGAAGGAAGATAAAAAAAAGGCTGTTGCAACGGGCAGCCAACTCGTGTGGCGCCACCGGTCCGGCGGAACCGGAACCGGAAATTGATTACAGTTGATTACAGTTTTGCAAAATCTTTTAATAACAAAATATTGCTAAAATATAAAATGATGCACTAAAATGGGTCTCAAATATTTGTAAACGTGTCCTGTTATAGTACTGCATGAGTTTATTGACGATACACAGAAGATACACTTAACTCCATCACTGAACAGTGATATAAACTAAAATAATTATAATGATGACTGAGCAACTCCCATTCCCCAAAGTGCAAGATACACTATTACCTTCAATGTAAGTGATAAAATATCACACAAATAAGTGATCTGACAAACAAATAAAGAAGGGATCTGAAACAGTCACTAATATTGGATGTCTGATTCATTTTCAATAATGAGGTATTCTGTAATTAATATTCACACAATCAAATAAATCTTTGTGTCATTTATATTTGTCAGCCTAACATGTTACGTACATATAGGCTACACTTTGTATTCCACTTTCAAACACGGCCTACATTTGGGCCTGTAAAGCATAATTGGGATACCCGTTTCAGACAGGAACCCTGGATTTCCACTGACTCCAGATCTGGTACGATACGGCTGCGATCCAGACTCCACAGCACATAGTTCCCATTCTCATCAATGTTCTAATCCCCACCTGGTCCGGACCATTCTGGAATCAATCTTGCTCGTCGGATTCGGAACGCTAATGAAACGCAACAAGTCTATTTTTAACGGATGCTGGATCCAATCCGCAAAGAAATGCCGCGGTATCTCATGGTATTTAATAACTGTTCATTAAAAGTGATTTAAGGGTTGTCCGTTATTTTCTGAGGTCTACTCCTCCACCACTGTGTCAAAGAAGATAAAAACTTTGACACAATATACAAACACTTAATAGAATTAGAATTAATGGACTACTAATGTATTATTAGAGCACAAAAATCCAGGTGGAGAGCCGGTACATCATACTTCCTTGTTATTATCACATGATCACAATCGGTTCATCTCGGTCTCATTGGGGTCTTTCTCGAGAGCTCACGTTATTTTATGTAATTCTTGCGTGATCTTGTATATCGAATCCTGCTCTGATCCGTGTCAGATCAAAACACAAACGAAGTGGGTGGGGACTGCCACAAGGCTCCGTCCGCACTGCGTCTGCAATGGACTGCATCCGGAGTCAATGTACGTAAATCCAGGGGCATACTTGCGTTCTACGGGCACTGCACCAGTAATCTCTAAAACCGCATTTAACTCCACCCTGTCTCTTACATCATTATTGCTAATCTTAGTCAACTAGATTCTAGCTCCTAGCTAGCTGGAGCCAGCTAACGTAAATTTGTCTTATAGAACGAATGAAATAATGTGTCACTGGTTGTTGTGGTTTAAGTGGTCAATAGGATATGACCAGTCCCTTGAGTACAATAAGCACAGAAACATTGTGGATGAATGGCTAAACTGGTAGCTTTATCTAGCTGTCTTTGGTCCCAGTTAGAGATAATACTACAAGAAATTAAGCTAAAATAATGTCTAAGAATGATGTATATGGTCAAGTGTTGTAGATGGACAAGGATACCTGTCAGTGTGCATAGAATTTATAGAAAAAACAGCTGGATCAACAGTTAAACTAACGCCAGGCAACCATCTGTCATCTGCTGTCCACTGAGGTGAGCTCATAATGCAGTTACTGACCGATGATGCTGACCGCCTAGCCAAGGTAATGCTAATGGCTCAATGTCACATCATGGCGAAAATCTAATAAAATAAGTCACAGTGACGGGAGATATATTATCAGCTGCAGATTAATGAACCAAATGGAAACAGGGATGCCTATTAGAGTGACTGAAATCTAAAGAAAATAACAATATAAACCACACTTTGTAAGCAAGCTTCCTTGTACCATTATTAGCTCTTAAGCTAATGCCTTTGGCTCCCCACCCATCTACATGACAAACCGCTAGGCTGGCCAATAACAGAGCAGCGGGTAGGTATCAAGGCTAGCGACATTTACCTTTTAATGTTTCCCATTTCTTAACATACAGGAAAATACCCAGAAGAGTTAAAATGGCTTCTTGGAGAGAAAAATGAGATAAAGGCTCTGTGTTTTCTTAAGAGAAGTGAGTGTTTTGATGTTTGTCTGATAATCACGTGACCAATAGACACGTTTCAGAAGGTTAAAGCCTACAAAAAGTGAATGACCCTTTTAATCTAAGGAAAGGATGCCATCATGGGGTATGTCATGTTTTCAGTTTACTGACTGATAAATCAGCATATTTTTGCAGAATGCTAATGTTAAAACAAAATTGCCTTTAAATCTATAATAGTATTGCTTTGATATTTTTTTTTACAGTATAACCTTCGACTGCCTAATGATTCAGAGATTCCATCACTGAAGTTGTTCCAGGGTGGCTACGCTAGCCATTCCCCCCCCCCCCCCCCCATATATCATTATTTAAAGAAGCACTATAGATCGTTATTTTCAACTTCCTGAAAATTGAACAGGGACATTTCCTGAAATGTCAAACTATTGCTGTAATGAGTATCAAGAGGGTGAGCAAGTCTTTAAAGTAACACTTGTGTCTATGAGCGACAGTGTGTGAGTGTGTGTGTTGGGCTCTAAATCCCATAGTGGGCGCCTCCCCATAATAATGATGCTATTAAACCCTGCTCTTAAGCTGACTTTGCTTTCCTTTCCCTCTTCCTTCATGCCACCCCTCCTCTCTCTCTCTCTCTTTATTCCTCTACCCCTCAATACTTTTGAACGCTCAGTTGACCCCCCTCACCCCACCACCACCACCACCATCACTAGCATCTCCACCCCACATGCCCAAGTCCCCTCTGTTTCCTCCCCCGCTGCATTATTAGTGTGCATAGCTCTCTCCTGGCTCTGCAGAAGCCATTAGCTGAGATTAGCAGCAGAGGAGCCAGGACTCTCTCTCTCTCTCTCTCGTCCCTCTCTCCCACTTTATTTCTTTCTTTTTTTTTTTTTTTTAGGATAGCCATAGCCGCCACGCTCGCTGAATGATTACCATCCATTATAGGGCCTTATTGTGCTGACAAAGGCAACTTCAGACCCCAGCCCTGGTCATAAAGGAAAAAAAAAAAAAATGATAAGGGGGGGAGGGGCAAAAAAGAGCAGGAGAGACACTTATAATCGTAGACACACAACCCCATAAGTGTGATGCGCCGGTAGAGAGAGGAGGGAGGCTGGGAGGCAGAGGAGGAGAAGATAAGGCCAAAGAGAGCTGGGATGTTTGCACGAGGGATTTGGAAGCAGGAAGTGCAGCTATGAATGTGAAACAAGGGAGAAATTTGGCAGTGATTGGTGCGGTTATTATGGACTATTATTCGTCAGGATTGGCGGGGGGGGGGCGGGTTTGATGGATGCTGCGGCGTTGCGGCGACGGATGCCGGTACGGCACCCCCGCGCTACAAGAGGGAGCGACGTTAACCTTCCCGCCAAGGCACGCGCCGGCTCACCCGCTACGATCCTTCCCCCAACAGGCACGTGTTGCACCTTCAGCCGCGGGGGAGAAATGTTTGGAGTCGAACACACACACACACACACACACACACACACACACTGCAGAGAGGGTGACAAATCAGCTGTCATATTTTATTTACAATATATTTTTTTTTTTTTTTAAAAAAAGGAAATAAAAAAGCCCCAGTGAAACAAAGCAGGCTCATTTCCTGGCTGCTGGCACACGTTGTTAGAGAGAGAAACGGCGAGAGAAATTTCATCACTTGACTGGAGAAAGACAGGGATGGAATATTAATCATTTCTCTCATTTTCTACCCACCCCACCCCTTTTGTTACAACTTCCCGCTATGTATAAAAGCAGAGGAGGCTTCCTGTTGACGGCATCTTCTGGCCCGCCATGGGTAATGTGCAGAGAAAAGCCCCTATCGTATAAAACACACTTTCCAAATGTTATCTGGAGAGGTAGCCCGCTTTCAAAGGTTGCGGCTGTGGTTGGGGAGGGGGTTAAACAGTACAAATCTCTGTGATTTTATAGAACACGTAGAGGGATTTCTTTCAAGTGCTAACAACTTCCAACACCTCTCCACACTCAACCAGCAGGAGCAGCGACTCCCTCCACTTCTCTGTCTGTCTGTGTCTCTCAGCTTCTTCTTCTTCTTCTTCTTCAGTGGTTTGCTGAGCTGCATTTCAACGAGCCTGTCCCAAAAAGGCCTGTCAATATTCCTGACAGATCTTTAGAGCATGATGCTGTAAAACTACACAAAAATGACAACTAGTGAGAGAATCTTACCTGTCGCTAAATCTGTATCAGGATTTTTTTTTTTTATTTTTGAGAGAATAATTATGATGACAGGACAGTGGCGACGGGAAAAGTGTGTGTTTGTGTGCTTGTGTGTGCATATGTGTGCGTGTGCAGAAGCTTTACTTCTGCCATCCCTCAGCTCATGGTCACGAATGTATCTGCTGACAGCCCTGGACTCCTTTACAAGGTCTTGATTAGCATAGCGTCAGATTCCCATTCCGTCTGTCTCACTATATTACTAGTGTGTGAGCACTGGCTGCATATTTGAGTTCTCCACATATGTGATTATGTGTACCATTATGCTGTATACTGGGCACTTCCTTTCAAGATTAAGTTGAGGTCTTTGTTTTTTGATGAAATGCCAACTTAATTTTGATCTAACTGTATTTATCCATTCTTGTGGCTCTTAATCAAGCGCTATATAAGTGAATGCCATTTACCTATTGTGATACTTGGGTCACAATGCAATACTATGACAATACTACGATTCCTAAAGTATTATGATACCAAAGAAAAGTACGTACTGTACGTTTTCACTCTTTTCAACTCACCACATCTACTTTTGTTTCGATGGCTGCGGGCTGCTAGTCCTCTGTGGGATGGTGCGCTGTTGTGGTCCTTTCTGCTGCCCATATTCTCATATTTCAGGGGACTTTGTTGCGGTGACACATCTCTGCACACACTGAGGGCAGTGGGCTGTGTTATTTACTTGGCTCACTCTGGGTTTGGAGGTGGCTTTATTGTGCGGGAGGTGTCCGGAGTGGGTTGCTCACTGGGATTGGCGCCCCTCGTGCTAAAGTGTTTTTTTAACTTTGCTGTTGCTGAGTGACTCAGAGAGAGGTGTTCTGGCCTCTGTGTTCCGAGTGTTTTTTTTTCTTTTTTTGTTGTGCGGCCCTTCATATGGATTGAGACTGTCACGTGAAGGTCTTTCTTTCCATCTTTGTTATAAATTTAAAAAAATGACCCTACATTTGAGTTAAGTTTTCAACTGCTTCCTAACTTGTACCCCTGGCTGCAAATCTCGCAAGACAAAATATGACTTCACCTGACTGGACGTTTACTTTGCACCATCTAGTGGACTGAAAATGCAATTGGTTGATTAGTACCCAAGAGTTTGCAACATTTACATAAATATATATAATTAATAAAAGACTGATACGTATGTTTAGGAATCTGTGCATCATCCAAGTGCCAAGTATTGTGATACATCGCCAAATCTGTCTTTTGCCCCATCCCTTGCACATATGGTTGTATTTTAAGGTTAGAAACATCTGATTTATTTGTCTGTATTAGTTGGAGGAAGTGTTGGCAAGTATTCAACCACACAAAGACTCACAGGAAAGGTGTAAAAAGCTTCCTTTACATGCACCTCAGTCAGACGTATTCATCATCAACAAAAGACAAGCAAGATTCCAAAGGTGAAGTTGTCTTTCCACCATGTCTTTTTTGTTGCCGGGCATGCAGAAAACTCCAACTTCCTCTGCTGATACCAATACATTAGCACTTCGTGTGATTGCATCTCTCCTTCCTCTCCTGACACATCACTCTCAATCACACATACCATTCTGAATCTGTCCACCCATTTTCTCCCTTTCTTGAGCAGCCTTCTTTATTTGTAATCTATTTTCTCTCCTTTAGTCTACCTCCTTTCCTCACCAATACCCCGTTATCTCTTCCACTTCTTCCTTCTTTACTATTTCCAATCTCTCCCCACTCAGCCGTGCTATTCTCTTTTAGTTTTCCATCTCATCTCGCTTACTCTCCCCCCACCGGCTCCCTTCCTCTCTCTCTTTCTCTCTCTCTCTCTCTGCCTGTTTCTCACCAGTCAATAATGAAAATTGCTTGCTACCTTGAATGGATTATGGGTGTGCGCGGGGGCCCTGGGTAGTTTGTTTGAAGGCGCAGCGGTGTCAAATGAAAAGGCCCGGGCCATTTTCTACCTGCCACAGGCCTTCTGCCTCCATCACGCCGTGCACACAAACACACGCGTTTCTCAGAAAGAGACGGAACGGAGACACATGAATGGCCGCGCGATACAGATGCTTCTAACCAGTGATCTCCTGAGCCTGTCTCCTCCGTCTGTGCCCCCACCTCCCACCCTTCCCTCCGGTCGTGTATTATGAATGTTGCCTAATTGCACGGCCCAGAATTCCTCACACGGGCTGGCACATGCATTTGTTTACTCAGTATCACTTTGCCTTTCTCTTGTATGCAAAATCCTTCTGTGATAGTTTTGTTTATTCTTTGGCTCTGCCTCGTCGAGATCAAACAACAAGCAGATTGACGAGGGACGGCACGCCATTGATGGCGGTCAATCCTCGGGGTTGACGTGCACCGAAGGGCGGGAGGAAGCGGTAAAACGTGCTACCACGGCTGCACAGCCTCTCTCGCTCTCTCTTTCTCTGTGTCTTGCCGAATCCAATCCAAAGCACATATGTCTGTGCTGCGATGGAAAGCTAAAAATATGTTTTGTTTGCCTGGTAGCCTGCCACCTTAATTATGCCGCCCAGTTTCCAGCAAGAACCTGATGCAGACATGGGCCTCGTGTATGATTTCTCTCCCCCCCTCTTCTTATCGCAGTTGCTTCTTCTGACTCACAACTACCAATTAGACCCAGGAGTGGGAGTGCATTTTGGAAAACTCGGCCAGGCTCTTGCCGGACAGCTGCTGTGTATCCTTCACCGAAAAACCCATCCGCGCCTTGCGCCATCCTCCAGCAAGTGTAAAGTAGCCACATCTGTTTGACAAATCTGTCAGGACGTCGTGGCTTCAAACATTCATGCGGACAGCCGCGGAGTGTTTCCAAGGCGAGGAAGTGGCGCTTCCTGCTTTTTAATGTCATATCCACTTAAACGCCACGTCCGTCCCGCCGATGTGCACCCACGTGAGCGCATATCCTGCTTGTGCCGCGTGTGGGAGTTTGTCGTCTTTTTTTATTAATGTGTCAGCGTTTGTGCGTGTGGGCTTGGATTGAGAAGTGGCTGGTTTCTCTCTCTCTTTTTTTTTTAGGATAATGAAGGATCCATTTGGGATTAAAGATGGAAAAAATAAAGAAAAAAGGATGAAGCTGTGGCATTATGGGGGGGGTGGAATGTAACCACCGTCTAAGCACCTTGTGGGAGTGAACCAATTCCATCCCTGACTTTAATTGTGAATATAAATGTACAACAAATGTTCAGAGAGGATGGCCAGAGCCTGTCTGCATTCCTCCAGCTCACTCAGTAAACTTGCGTGGGATAAAGAGACGCCTCCTAATCTTTGGAAACACACTTTAAAAAAAAAAAAAAAAAAAAAAAAAAACACAAAAGTCTCTTTCCTTTGGCAGGAAGTAACATTTAGTGTGCGATTTACAGTGTCAGGTTTTGGACACAGATGACAGTCCTTCCTCGCTTTGACTCCTGTTTGCATTTTGCAGTAATGGAAGAAGAAAAAAAATCCTCTTAAAGAAAAGCTATAGTGCGTTCTGAGTGAAGTTGGTGAATGCCAGAGAAGCTTTGGGGCTGAGATTTCACAGCCGCTAATAAGCATTCAGCCTCATCCCCTCCTCTGCCTTGTGGTGACTTGGCTGCTAATGTGTGACTGACAACACTGGCTTCTCTGTTGATTGGGTAGGGTTTCTCTCTGGTTGTTTTTGCAGGTTGGCTAAACATGCGGCTGATGGACAGATCTGGGCTGCACGTGGGATGGGCGTGTCTTGTCGCTCTCGCGCTGGATCATATCTTAGCCCCCCCCCTTTCCCGTTGCTGGCTTTACTCTTGTACCAAAAGGTGCACGCTACATTCTCCCCCGATTCGCTGGCGTGCATTTTAAGGTTTTGCTGAGGCTGTAATGTGGTGGGAGAAAAAGTTTCAGTGGATTTTCACCATTTCTCTGTGATGCCCTTGGTTGGCTGCCTGCTGTGGGGAGCATTGGTTTTTATTTTGCCAGACTGCTGGGCTGCCTCTCTTGTTTGCCTGGTTAAATTAGCCCAGCAGGGACCTCTAGTTGCCAGAGTGATTTTTTTTTGTCAAATTTTAACATAAATTCCATCCATATCTCTTTGCCAGCTTCCTAACATGGACCGGTGCATTTAACTGCTGAGAAACTGAACAGAATGGGGGGTCATAGATCATTAGTCCCAAATCACCAGTGCTCCTGACCCACAAAAAAACATTGAAGAGGACTTAAGTGAGGGAAATGTTTATCGCCTAATAGTTAATAAAGCCACACTGACCATTTCCTTTTGTCAGTGTCAACTTTACACATGATGTTAACCAGATAAACACTAAGGATTCTTTTACACAGACCAAGATCATTGGGGGACCATTAAGAGATCAAAAATCGACCTGAGAGAGATCACTGAGAGTTTCTTGGGTGACTGAGAGGTTTCTAGTGCATTTTTTCTCCCCTTTCACACAGGGGTGGAGATCATTGAGAAATTGTTGAAAGATGAAAAAATGGCCAGATCACTCAGCATTCTTTCAGTGATCTCTCAGCCATCACCAAGCTCTCTCACTGATCTTCCAGTGATCTCCACAGTCATCACGGTCTCCTTAAAGTTTTGACTCAGTCAAAAACAATCTCTCAAGGATCGCCAAAGAGAAGCAATGTCGCAATGATCTCATCCATCTCCCAGTGATCTCCCAGTGATCTCTCAGTGATCTTTTAGTGAAATCTATAGATCTTTTATTGAATGTGCAATGATTTTGCATTGATCTGTCAACCATTTCTACCTTCAGGGTGGAAAAATTTGGCGTTCGTTGAAAGATTGCTGAGAAATCATCGGGAAATTGATGCACTCCTTGACCACTCACTGATCTCACAGCAATTTCCCTCTGAGGAATCACTGAGAGATTGCTTTGGACTGAGTCAAAACCTTGGCAACCATGGGGATCAATGAAGGTAATTGACAGATCCCTGAGAGATCTTGGTGATCAATGAGAGATCATCAAAAGATCTGGCCATTTTTTTTTCATCACGCAACGATCTCTCAATGATCTCCACCCCTGTGTAAAGGCATCTAATTGAATCCTTTTCCAGAGCCACCATGTTGACGTTTTGCAAAATTAACAGCAATTGGTTCTGTCACTGGATTCTGCATTTCAATAACACAAAAAATACAAAGTAATAAATTCTGTACATGAACTCACAACCTTGTTCTGATGCCCCATTAGACAGGAGATCCTGCGGTTAAGCATCCTCATACATGGCAGTATGGGTGGGGTTAATCAAAGATCTTGTCAGTGAATGCGGCATTGTTAATCCAGTTCACATGTTATATGTAGGGTAAACCCACAATCCAGCCTGGACCTAAGACCCTGCACAGCCCCCAACGTAATGTGCCTCAGCAGATGTCCCATTTTTTCTTTTAACAGAAACAAATATGCATTTATCTGTGCACAGTGAAATATTTAATTTGGCAGATCACATGAATTTTTTTTTAATTTTAATTTTGTATACTTTATTGATCCCCAGAGGGGATCTGAAGTCAGATGGAGATGATTGTGGACTTCAGGAAAGTCACAACCCCTCTGCCCCCCCTCACCCTCACAGGCTTTCCCATCACCACTGCTGATTCCTTCCACTTCCTAGGCACCACCATCACCAGGGATCTCAAGTGGGAGCCGACCATCAGCTCCCTCATCAAAAAGGCCCAGCAGAGGATGTTCTTCCTGCGGCAGCTGAGGAAGCTCAAGCTACCCACCAAGATGTTAGTGCAGTTCTACACAGCCATCGTCGAGTCCATCCTCACCACCTCCATAACCGTGTGGTACACAGGAGCCACTGCCAGGGACAGACTAAGGCTGCAGCGCGTCGTGCGCACTGCTGAGAAGGTGATCGGCTGCAAGCTCCCATCTCTCCAGGATCTGTACATCTCCAGGACCCGGAGGCGTGCTGGCCGGATCATAGCCGATCCCTCACACCCTGGTCACGTACTGTTTGCCCCCCTCCCCTCAGGTAGAAGACTTCGGTCCATCCAGACTAAAACCTCCCGTCACATGAACAGCTTCTTCCCCTCTGCCATCAGACTGCTGAACACTAAGTGACTTATTGACTCTCGTGCACTATGTACAGCAGCTCAACCAGACTCATGTCAATCATCACTGTTTTCTTCCTGCATTACCGACTGCACTATATGGTTCTCCACATTATCTGCTGCTCGCTAATATATTTAACTGGTGACCAGTATTACTCACTCTTATTCTACACTTTATTGCATGTATAGTTTATTTCTTTTATTTTATCATGTTTAATGTTGCAGCATTGCACCGAGACAAATTCCTAGTTTGTGTACTACATGAACAATGGCAATAAATCTGATTCTGATTCTGATTCTGAAATTGAGGGCATCCACCTGGATGGATGAAGCAGCCACGGTACGGCGCTATCCCTTCTCCATTCATACACACTTTCACACCTAGGGCCACTTTAGAGTCTCCAGTTAACCTAACCTGCATGTTTTTTGGCCTGTGGGAGGAAACCGGAGAAATCAGATGTGGATGTGTGCTGCTATAATTAGCCCGGGTTGCCAGTTCATTGTGTCGCCGGCAACCATGGCGACACATCCCGTCCTCGGTTTCCCTATGCAAGCAGTGTGTTCCACACCAAAGAGAATCCATTCCAAACGACCGTTTCTCCCGTAGCAGCGCAGCGCTTTAAGACCACAACGGTCATTTTTTTCCCGTGGAGTCAACTTCTGCCTTTTCTACACTGTCTCTATCTGTCTCATCAACCATCCTCATCCTCACCCCGTCCTGTCCCTACTCATTTTCTCCACCCTCAATTTAATTTCAACTTGTTAATTCCGTTTGAAAAAAAATGGGTGCACGGAAGGGTGAGGCGAAAAAGAAGACGGAGAATTAAAGAAGCAAGCCAGGTCGCTGTTTGAGTTTCTAATTGCCGGGGCCCAGAGTATGACCTACAGATGTGAAAATCCCCACTGGATGAAATATTAACTAGATTTCAGGACAGGACGGAGATCAGCTGTACGCATAGAGAGAGAGAGAGAGACACTGGGAGAAGCAGAGAGATGGTGGCATCGCGACTCGACACGACTAAGGGTTGATGGGGTCACGTACAGGAATGCGCGGCTGAAATGGAACTCGTTAGCGAGGAGAGGGGAGGGTGATGGGCGCCTCCATTTACGCGTACGCCGACACATGAATGCTGAGACTCCAGAAAGTTCCTGCGAGGTCTTACCTGACAGACGAGCCTGATGTGTAACACACGAGCTCACCTTATCTATGGATTTACAACCCATCAGCACAATTGTCTGTCTGAACCTTGTTGGTATTACGGAGCGGTTCCACAGAGCTGAGATAAGCGGAGCGAGGGACGTCAGAATCAGGGAGTGGATGGAGCATGATGGATGACTCGGTGGGTAATATTCTTGACAGATGGATGAGAGATGAAAAGTCGTTGGTGCTGAAAGAAACAAACTTGTTAATGGCGCTGATCACATCTAGATGGGCCAATGCCTCGCAAACAGTGATTAGATTAAAAAATGTAGCCTGACAGCTTTGCTCAAAAATAAAAGCATGAGTATTGTGAGGTAGAACAAAGGACAGTTGCTGTGTACATGCTTGTCTGTGATGGTGTGTCATCACACCATCACTGACTTGGACATTCATGCTGTGTTTATTGCTCTTGTGAGATACACTGTTTCCAGTATAAACATTTTTATTAAAACTCTAAGGTGGTGCAGGACATGTATGAGAACAGTGAGATGGCGGTGAGGCATGCCGAGCCCCTTCTTGTGATGGACAGGCTAACAGATGAGACCAGGCAGGATTCTCCATGAATCATGATGTTTGCAGGCAACACTGTGACCTGTTGCAAGAGTAGGGAGCAGGTGGAAGAGAACCTGGAGAAATGGTGGTATGCAATGGAGAGAAGAGGAATGAAGGTCAGTACAAGAAAGAATACATGAGTGTGAATGAGAGGAAGGCGGGTGTAATGGTGACGATGCAAGGAGCAGAGGTAGTGAAGGTGGAGGAGTTTAAATACCTGGGGTCAACCATCCAAACTAACGGAAAAAGAACAAAAGAGGTGAAGAAGAGAGTGCAGACAGGGTGGAGTGGGTGGAGATGAGTGTCAGGGGTCATCTGTGACAGAAGGGTAGCAGCAAGAGTGAAAGAAGATTTACAAGACAGTAGTGAGACCTGCAATGATGTATGGTTTGGAGACAGTGGCACTGACAAAAAGACAGAAGGTGGAGTTGAATCAGAATCAGAATCAGAATCAGAATCAGCTTTATTGGCCAAGTATGCACAACACATACAAGGAATTTGACTTTGGCTAAAAACTTGCTCTCGTTGTTCAGGTGAAGGATTTAAATAAGGATTCAATGACAACCAGAGTATGTACAGTAAATTACAGTCTGTCCACGTTTCTATAAAAGGATGCAAATATATACAGGAATATATGCAGTTATTTACTCGGACTAACCACACTTTGCAGAAATATATGAAAAAATATACAATCACACAGTATTTCAATGTGGACTCAGATTCAGTGATATAATGTGAATGAAGTAAAAAGCAGTGTGAGAGTTATGTGCAATGTAATAATGGATGAAAAGTCATGAGTACAGCAACAGGTAGGACTAGGTGAATGTTAGGAGTTCATCAGAGTGATGGCTTGAGGAAAGAAACTGTTCCTGTGACGGGTGGTTTTGACCTTCAGTGATCTGTAACGACGACCAGAAGATAGAAGTTCAAACAGTTTGTGGCCGGGGTGTGATGGGTCAGCACAGATGTTTCCCGCCCGTTTCCTGGTTATGGACCGATATAAGTTCTCAATGGAGGGTAGGTCGGTACCAATGATCCTCTCCGCAGACTTAATGATCCGCTGCAGTCTGGTCTTGTCCTGTTTAGTGGCAGATCCAAACCAGACAGTGATGGAAAAGCAGAGGACAGATTGGATGATGGCGGTGTAGAAGACAACCAGCAGCTCCTGAGGCAAATCAAACTTCTTGAGCTGACGCAGAAAAAACAACCTCTGCTGGGCCTTTTTCCGGACAGTGTCAATATGGGAGGACCACTTCAGGTTCCGGGAGATTGTGGTACCCAGAAACTTGAAGGAGTCCACAGTGGACACTGTGCTGTTGAGGATGGTGAGTGGGGGGAATGAAGGGGGGTGTCGCCTGAAATCCACAGTCATCTCCACCGTTTTGGCTGGGTTAAGTTCAAGATGGTTCTGGCTGCACCAGAGGATCAGCTGCTCCACCTCCCGCCTGTATGCAGACTCATCATCATCCCGGATCAAACCGATGACTGTGGTGTCGTCCGCAAACTTCAGGAGCTTCACCGAAGGGTCCTCTGAGGTGCAGTCGTTGGAGTAGAGGGAGAAGAGCAGTGGGGAAAGGACACATCCTTGGGGGGCGCCAGTACTAATTTTTCGGGAGCTGGATGTAAATCTCCCTAGCTTCACCTGTTGCCACCTGTCAGTCAGAAAGCTGGAGATCCACTGGCAGGTGGAGGGGGGCACCTTGAGCTGGAGGAGTTTCTGATGAAGAATGCCTGGGATGATGGTGTTGAACGCTGAGCTGAAGTCGACAAACAGGATCCTGGCATACGTCCCTGGGGAGTCGAGGTGTTGCAGGATGTAATGTAGTCCCATATTCACTGCATCATCCACTGACCTGTTTGACCGGTAGGCAAACTGCAGTGGGTCCATCAGGGGGCCTGTGATGACCTTCAGGTGGTTCAGCACCAATCTCTCCAAGGATTTCATGACCACAGAGGTCAGGGCAACAGGTCTGTAGTCGTTTAATCCTGTAATAGAGGGTTTCTTGGGAACTGGAATGATGATGGAGCGTTTGAAGCAGGAAGGCACTTCACGCAGCTCCAGTGATCTGTTAAAGATCCGGGTGAAGATGGGGGCCAACTCGTTGGAGCAGACTCTCAGGCAGGGCGGAGACACACCATCAGGTCCTGCAGCCTTCTTGATCTTTTGTCTCTGAAAGACCCGGCGCACCTCCTCTTCACAGATCATTAGTGCTGGTGGGAGGTCAGAGTGGAGGAGGGATGGAGTTCCTGGGGCTGCAGATAATCCTTTTGTGTGGGTGGGAGGTGAGAACTGTAGGTTCTTTTCAAACCTGCAGTAAAAGCTGTTTAGGTTGTTAGCCAGCTGGAGGTTTTCCGCAGGGTGGGGGGATGGTCTCCTGTAGTTGGTGATATTCCGTAGGCCTCTCCAGACAGAAGCAGAGTTGTTAGCTGAGAAGTTTTTTTGTAACTTCACACTGTAGCTCCTCTTAGCAAGCCTGGTCTCCTTCGTCAGCATGTTTCTGGCCCGCTTGTACAGAGTCCAGTCACCAGTCCTGTAGGCCTCCTCCTTGGTCTGACGTAGCTGCTTCAGTTTAGGAATGAACCAGGGTTTATTGTTGTTGTATATGCAGAAGGTCTTGGTCTGCACACACATGTCCTCGCAGAAACAGGTGTATGACGTCACAGTGTCAGTGAGTTCATTTAGGTTAATGGCTGCAGCTTCAAAAACACTCCAATCTGTGCAGTCAAAGCAGGCTTGTAACTTCAGCTTTGATTCCTCAGTCCATTTCTTCACAGTCCTTACAACAGGCTTGGAAGTTTTTAGTTTCTGTCTGTATGTTGGAATAAGATGGAGCAGGCAGTGGTCAGAAAAACCCAGAGCTGCACGGGGGACGGCATGATAGGCATTTCTTAAAACTGCGTAACAGTGGTCGAGTGTATTTGTGTCCCTGGTGGGACATTTAATATGCTGTCTGTATTTAGGAAGCTCATTTGTGAGATTAGCTCTATTGAAATCACCCAGAATGATAAGCAGAGAGTCTGGATGTTTTTCCTCCACGTCTGCTATCTGGTCAGCGAGGTGCTGCAGTGCCTCCGTTGTACAAGCAGCAGGCGAGATATAAATTCCGACCAGAATAAATGAGGAGAACTCTCGCGGTGAATAAAAGGGTTTACAGTTTATGAACAGTGACTCTAGGTTAGGACTACAAAACTTCTTCAACACTGTGACATCAGTACAACAACCTTCGTTTATGTAGAAGCAGATTCCACCACCCTTAGTCTTTCCAGAAAATTCTCGGCTGCGATCAGCGCGAAACAGTTGGAATCCGTCCAGGCGGACCGCGCTGTCCGGGATGTGTTCACTCAGCCAGGACTCCGTGAAACACAGGGCGCCAGATCTGCTAAAATCCCGGTTTTTGTGAGTCAGGAGCAGCAGTTCATCCATTTTGTTCGCCAAACTGCGGATATTTGCCAGATGGATCGATGGGAGCGGCGTGCGAAATCCTCGTTTCTTCAGCCTGACTAACGCACCGGCACGTTTACCACGCCGCCTTCGTTTCCGGCCAGCGCCAATAGCCGCTGCTCCCACAGCTAAGATGGACTGAAAAAACTTCAGATCAGCAGCAGTAACTGGCGGAGAAGTTGCATTGGGAGGTAGTCTGAGTGAAAGTAGTTCCTCCCTTGAATAGGTGATTCGGACAGAAGAGCAGAAGTCTAAAAAAACACACAAAATTATCAAAAACATAAGAGAGCAGAAGCCAGTGGCTGCCATCCGCGGCGCCATCTTGGATTTTTTGATGATGCTAAGATTCTCATCAGGTATTACTAGGAGGGACAGGATTAGAAATGAGTATATCAGAGGGACAGGTCAGGTTGAGACAAAGTAAGAGAGTCAAGGTTGATGGTCCATTTTGCATTTGCTTTTCATGTGACCTTGTAACCACTTAATCCTCTGGGGTCATAGGAACACTGAGCCTGGGCCAGAGCTGGGGTTCCACCCTGGATCGACCAGCAGGGCCAACACAGAGACCAACAACCATTCACTTTCACATGCATATACAGGCCTGATTTAGAACCCCCTGACAATGCTAGCTAACCTCACCTGGACGTCTTTGGACTGTGGGAGGAAGCTGGAATCCACGCAGATACGGAGAGACCCGACCAGCTCATCAGTTCCTCCCCAAAGAGTGAGAACACATTATTATCTGGGCTGTAAATGATGAATGTACTTCATACGTACCCTGAGCCACATGCATCAGTGCTTCAGAGGGAGTCCATAAGTGCTAAGACGTCCTCCAGGCAGCATGGATGGATCTTCAGCACATGAGCTCACACTCACAGACCCATTTGCCTCTGGGTGGTGCCGTGCCACACGCCAACAACTTGTGGTCAGCGCTCGGTCTGGGGTGTATTATGCCCAGCGTATTGACTTGTCATTCATGCCTGACCTGCTTTTCATTCTGGCTGAAGAAGACGACCAGAGGCAGAGTGTTGCACAGAGGGAGGGCCTGCAGATAGCACAGGGGAGGCAAAGTAAACAGGAACGTAGCCTTCTAAATAACACCCCCCGCTGCCCCAAATTCATAATAATACAGTTTGTACGGCGACTAAATAAAACCCACTCAATTCTCTCAGCTTAGATATGTGGGCCAGGCTCCTTTTTTTAAGTAAAGATTATTTCCTCTCCAACGTCCTCCATGACCTCTGTCAAATCTGGGGTTAAATTTGCCAGCCTGACGAGGGGCCATCACTGGTACAGTAGGGTGCTACAGGAGTTTTGCTTTGTGGAGCCGTGCATGGCAACAAAACCTGTTCTGCAGAAACTCGGTGCACAAGTAGAGCGGCAGGGCCTGGAGACGGCCCAGTTGGAGGCCAATCCTGCCCATTGTTCTTCCATCAAAGGGAGGGAGAACGGCAGCGTAATACGAGCCGAAATTAAATGGATGTTTTGTCTTTTTATGTGACAGGCCTTGACTTTTGATCTTTTTCTTTCTTCCTTTTTTAAACAGCCTACTTGTGGATGGATGAGGGAGTGAGTATGTTAGAAGACGAAGGGGGGGGAATGGAGGTGAGGAGGCAGGGTGAATCATCCTCTCCGTCTGTTCTTCCTGAGAACCCACAAGGACACAGGAGAGCCTATTCATAGCAGCGCCTAGCGCACGCATCGCCATCGATCCCCGACGACGGTACATGTGATGCGCGCTGCCATTTTCTTAGCGCTCATCGCTATTATTCGTCACGTCGTATTGCTTCGAATCAATACCCATCTTGGAGACGCTGATCCCCACCCCCACCCCCCCACCACGTGCACATCTACCGCCACTGTCACTGAGCGCAAACAGGTGCCGTGCTCCTCCACGTCAGCTCAAGTTACTTGAATAGCAGCCATTGTCTCCCTGCTTCCCCTGAAAGCTCGCCGTTCTCTCATTTCTTCTCCTCTCTTGATTAAAAGTTGGGGGTGGGGGGGACACCTCTTGCACACAGTGCTTTGCTTTCACCTGCACCATGGAGGAGTGGAAGGGAGGGAGGGCGCTCCACCTGTCTGCGTCGCCTCCATTCTCCCACCCGCCATGTTATCCTGTCTCACTATAGACTCCTTCATTCCCGCGGTGCCACCTGCCTGCAGAAGTCACGGGGGTGCAGGGCAGGAGCAGAAACGGCACATTAGCACCGAGCTCCTTGGAGATCACATGCGCAAATGTGGAGGGATGACGCCTGTTTGACCTCTCTGTACCCTCCTTGGGTTAGCAAATGTGTTCACATGCTGCGTGGTGTATGGATTGTAACTGTGCACTGGGCGTATATCGGTGCTATTCTTCAGTCTGAACCTGGTGGAACAGGGCCTGCAGTTAGAGGAAATCCTTATTAAGGATGCACCAGTGCTAGACAGCCAGATCCAGCTGGTACCTGTGGGAGAGGTTGGGAAAATTGCTGTTATTAATTTTGTTTTGGGTCACATGTAGTTGCAACATAGTAACTTGGGAGGTACAGATTATAAAATGTTGGGCCAATCCTGATAAATATTGAACAATACTGATGTATTAGGTGATGCATCCCGAATAGGAACTAAAGGACACCTGGAGAGTGCATATTTCCACCCATTTAAAATGTGATTAAAAGGTGTCATTTGACAGCACACCATAAGTTGTCCATGTCTGTGTATGTTCAGGGTGATTAGCACATTATTTTTCAGGACATTAGCAAAAATCTATATAAAAAAAAAAAAGGTGGTAAAAAAAGGGGAGAAAATGATCTAGAATACACATACTGATCCAGATGTGGCCCATATCCTAACAGGTCCCTCCTTGACCCCAGGGCCATCTCTGATGAAAGCGAGATTGCTGAGAGACCGGGAGAGATTGCTTATAAACGACTGAGTTTCTTGGGTGACCAAGGAGGTAGAGTATATATGTATTTGAGAGGTTTCTAGTGCTCTCCTACCCCTTTACACAGGGGTGGGGATCGCTGAGAGATTGTTTTTGAAAACTTTGAGGCCGCGGAGATCACTGGAACGTCACAAAGAGATCATTGCGAGATCTTGGTGACCGCTGGGTTCTCATTGAGTGAGATGATCATTTTTTCATCTCTCGGTAGTCTCTACCCCCGTGTGAAGGCGGTATAAATAGACAAAGAAACAAACCACGATGAGCACATCACCTCCTTAGTGGAGAAAATAGACGTCACACAAATCAAATTAGTCTGATTCAGAAGCCTTTTCAACAACCTGAGATAACCTATTCAGACAACTGGCAAACGTGTCTTTCCGCCAGCTTTTGGTGAGGCTATAGAAGTTTTCTGCGTCCTACCTGCTTCCATACTGCCCCAAACAAAGAGGCTGGTTGTTGGCAGCCTCCCGTGTAACCTGACCACATTCTCTCCCTCATTCTGATTCAGTAAAAAGGAACAGCTTGCAGCTTGGAGCAGACATAAAGAGGGCCAAGCTGAACTACACTCGAGTTTCTTTTGTAATCCGTCTCCACTGTTGTGTTTTTTTCCTGCATTATTTTGACTTATTGGAGAGAAATAGCGGAGGGAATAAACAAGCTGCACTGTTAATTGTGTTTTCCGGCGCTGCCGTGCTCCCCTAACAAAGTGCCCCAAGCTGAGTGCCGCAGAGCCGTGACGGCACGGGACCAAAACAACCTGACGCCATTATCAAGTTTCCCATTAGCTGCCCAAAATGGCTGCCCAGTCAACAACAGAGTAATGAGATCTAATAGGACTGGTGCTGAAAATGAGACCTTAAGAGCATTTTGTGGATCTCAATGGCCTTTTGTTTCTCGTCACTGGGAATATTGTCAAAGAGAAAGAAGCATAGGGAAAGAACTGGATAGTAGACTTTTTTTTTGCTAAGTGCACTCTTAGGAGAGGACTATTTTACATGCGGATTAGTGTGCATATCACCATCATCAGACGATGATACAGGCCCTTGATAGACTGCCTGCCTTTGATGCCTTCTGAGGCACCGGAGCCCCCCCGTCCCCCCCCTTTTTTTTTTTTGCCTATTTTCCTCAAACGCGCTCGCACTGATTCAGCTCTTTTGAGCAGCTGAGATGGAGCAGATTGGATTGTAAGATGCCCGTGTCACTGTTTTGCAAAGGAGATCATCTGCCTTTCAAAGTGAAGGCAAATCTGAGAAGGCACATGTCAAAAAAAAAAAAAAAAAAAAGGCACACGCGGCACACACCTTTGAGAACACCGGGCGCCCGTCCGCCTTTAAGCAGCATCACGCATGAATTCAAAGGCACGTAAAACTTTGAATGCAGCACACAAAGAGCTCCGAAAGATAAATAAATAAATGAAAAGTGTACGTTCACAGTTTCCAGCACAGCCGCTCTCCTGCATTGTAAAATGCTTCATACTGCATTCCTACATCAGACACAGTGGAGAAAAAAAAAAAAAATGGCGCCACCTCTCCACCTGGTGCCCCCCCCCCCCTTCTCAAATGCTCCTAAATTTTTTTTGTTATGTTTCCCACCGTGGCCCCCTGGTGAAAACACCACACGGGGACCGTCTGGGCACCAGCCAAACACACATAAATCTCATTATTAATTTGCCCGGCACCTCCGCAGCCTCCCCGGCCTCCTAATCTCCCGCCGCATTATCTTCATTATCTGAAAGTGTGCTTTCATCTTAATTCCATTTTCATCCATCAAACGTCAGGCAGGTTTGACCTTGCGTGATCTCGGCAAAGATAGCGAGTCGAGAAAGGGAGCCGGTGAGACTGACAGAGACGTAGATAGGCGAGGGAAGTTGGGAGATAAGGGTGGGTGGGGGGGGGGGGTGAGATGATGAACGAGGACGGAGGGACATACCCGGGCTATATTTAGAGGTCTTTCAGATGTGTGAGAAGGTTTCCATTTTTAATAATCCTTTTCTTCCCAGGACCATCTCTTCCTCACCTCTTGTTACCTCTCCCTCCCCTTGCTTGCCTCGGGCTCTTTCCATCCTCCGCCATCCTCTCCCTCCTCACCGTGAGTTTATTTATTCTGACATTAGGGTTTAATTACTCGTTTGTCGTAATTGTCGCCATAATTGTTTGGAGCATAATCGTCCTGCGCTTATGTTGTCAGGAACAGGTGGCGGATGGGACCTGTAAGGGAAGCCCACGCGCGTGAGACCAGCGCGCGCCACCTGGCGGTGCCATCCCGGTTGCGGGAGGTGGGACGTGGGGGGGTGGGGGGCGCGGACGCAGGAGACGTGTGCTACTTATCCCACATGAATGATACATGCCCCCATGGTCGTGCTCAAATAGACGGGCTCATTAGCGGATAAGCTGGATGTGCTCTCTAACCTCCCCCCATCTATCTCTCTCCTCTCCCTTTTGCCTGTTTGGATGGCAGCCCTGATCCCGTAAATGCGGGTTATCTGTCATCAGTGTCTCAGGATGGTAAATAAAGAATCATTTATAAGCCTTATTAAAGGCTCTGCACTGTCTCTTTCTTTTCTCTTCATCCCTGCCTTTTTTCCTCTTTTATTCCTCTCACTTGGCTGTCTAACCCTTTTGATCATATCACCCCTTTTTTCCTCAGTGGTGACATTCATCTCTTCAGATATGGTGTTTGACGGCTCCTAAATCTTCCAGCTGCGCTCTTTCAGGGCAGGTGAGCAAAGCGGGTCGGCCGCCGCGTCTCGCATCCCCCTCCGGCGGATGCTCGGTTCTGGCAACTTGGCCGCTTGGCACCAACTCCGGGCATTGTTGACGACGTGTCATGCTTTGTGCTGACACCCGGACCCGTGTCACAAGCAGCTAACGTTAGCGGCCAGCCCCGGGCTTGTCACAGGCTGACAGGAGTAGGCCGTCGGTCAGGCGCAGAGCTGCCAGAGCGGTGATGGATCCCCCACATGTTCTGCCCGCTGCCAGAACCAGGAACCATAGCTGAGAGTGACATGTTGGAAGGACGTGAAAATGCCACGTAGACATCAACGCCGACTTCCACTCACAAATAGACAGGAGGGACAGTTGCACACGTGAATGTGTGGAGAGCCATTTCACTTCATTCACAAGGGGGTGCGTGTGTGTGTGTGCGCGCGCGCACGCTAAGCAGTGCCTGTGTCGTTCAAGCCTTAAAGTAGGGGGAAAAAAAGAAAAAGCAATGCAATTGAAGGATCAGTAGGCGGACTCCATGTAAGCAACACCGAGGTCAGGGTTTAGTTAACACTCACTGGCTGTGTCCGCCAGCGGTGTCAGCAGCAGCGGCTCTGGCGTGGTGACACAGGAGAAGGCCCCGTCCATTTCTAATGAGAAGATGCAATATAATTCGCACTTGACAGTGGCGGATGTTGGTATGGAAACCTACAAAAATTTACCACAGCGTAGAGGGAACTGCATTTTTGTTAATTTGGGGGACAATGACAAGCGTGCATTTATCCCTGTTAATGCCCTCCACCCTTCTTTTTTAGCCGTGTGCTAACAGCCACATGTCAGCGGGCTTGGTATCAGAGTGTTCTTGCAACCCAGCAGAAAAGTAGCAGGATCCTACAAGAGGTGTCATTTGTCGTTTTTAAGATAATCCTCTGCCACTCAGAAACTACCCGCCCCGCCTAAAAAAAAAAAAAAAAAAAAAAGGCGAAGTTGCCAACACCACTTGAAATAAAAAAAGACAATAAAAAGCTTCTTTTTTTTGGCATTCAGAGCAGGTCAAGGGTTGGGCTCAGCTTCTGAAGATTTTCAAATGCATCCCTCCAGAATAGTATCTCTGTTAACACCAGGGGCCTAATCCGCCACTTGAAGAGCAATTAAAAGTTTAGCCCTAAAGCCCAGACTTTAAGAAAGTACCCATGTGTGACCCCCCCCCCCATGTCACTTGGCCTGTCTCTATGACTGTGTGCATGGGGTGCATGCTAACAAACTGTGGCACTTTTCCAAACACGCAGAGAAAACACTAAAGGGAGGAAGTCGATGGCAGCAGAATGACCACCCATGTGTTATTTAGATTTTCTTATATGCATTCTTTTAACTTCTTTTTGTACTCAAAATGTGGTGTTTTTTTCTTCCTTCTCCATTGCAACCTTCCTTTTTTCCCCAGCCAAAGTTTTCTCAAGACAGACTTTGAGAATCATTCCCACTGAGCCCTTTGAAGGGATATCTTGTGCCTAGCAACAACATTTCTATGGCAATACCCCAACTGTACGAGGGCTGTTCATTAAAGATTTCTCCTGACTCATTTCCTGAGAGGAACCAAACTTGGCACAGGTATTAGTCTTTCTCTACATAGGCACCACCCAGGGTCACACACTTCTCCCATCGTTTTATGCAGCTGTGGAGACCTCACCTGTAGATGTCTGCAGGTTGTGTCAGAAGTCCCTCGGAAATCAGCATTTCATCATCTTGGATGTGCTTCCCCTTCAAAAATGACTTCATGGTTGGAAAGAGGAGGAAGTCAGATGGTGGATGAAGAAGGATTTCATAGCTGCAGGGCCATGCATCCGGCTAGGCAACGTGCAGGTTGTGAACCAGGGCGTTGTCTTGCAGGAGGTGGACGCCTTTGGTCAGCATGCCACACCTCTCGGCTTTGATGGCCTTCTGCAATTCCTGCAACTGTGAAGCATAGTAAGTCCCGGTAATTGTGGTACCCTTTTGCCAGGAAATTCATCATCAATACTCCATGCTGGTTCCAAAAGACTGTGAGCATGATCTTGTCCACCAAGGGTTGGACACGTGCCTTCTTTGGAGGTGGTGAGCTCATGATGCTCCCCATTGCTTTGACCGGATCGTAGTGATGGATCCATGTTTCTTCCTGTGTGATTAGTCTGTTAAAGAAGTCCCTCTGGATTTCTTGGCACATGACCAAAAGAGCCTGGGAGCATGTGACTCCTTTCTGCTTCTAAAAAAGTGTGAGCAACCAGGGAATCTATTGTGCAGATGACTCCCACATGTCCAAATGGCCATGGATGATTATTTCCACAGACCCCACACTGATCTTGGGCTAGTTGGTGAATGGTTAAACAGTAATCCTCCAAAATGGTGGCCTCCACTAGCTGGATGATGTCTTCACCAGTGTTGTACTGTGATCGCCCAGGGATGAGTGCCGTTTCCATCGATGTCCAACCACACTTGAACTGTCGATGCCAGTGCTTGACCACATCATCGACTGTAGTTTGTGACCTCTCAAGTACAGGAACTTGATGACTGTTCTGCATTCAACTGGCTCCATTGTCACACCTTACTCCACCTTACTACCTGTAAAAACGAAACTCTTAGTTCAGAGCTGCAAATTATAGAGATATGTATTAATATACTTGTGCAATTTCAGCCTTCTACAATAACCAGAAGTGGGGCAGATTATGCCCTTGTATAACAGAAAGATGCACCATAAAGTTCCCGTTCTTCATCTCCTACAGTCTGTTTGAGTTTTTTTTTATCATTGAGTCTCATAGGAATACATACACACAACTATTCTGTGCCAAAAGGGTGTAATAAAGGGTCAGTGCGACTCCAGAGAATGCCATTGCTACAGCCACTAAAAGACAATCTTTTTCTCACGATTCTGTCAGACCATAAAATGTCCACATGGTAAAATGGGAGGATAAAAATGACTTTCACAGTTTCAGAGATCGACAAGAGAGTACTAATGGCATCATCATCTCTTAACAAGCGTGTTCTGTGTTACCGATAATGTTGGCACCTCCAGTAATAAAACTATTTTTAAAGGTGTTTAAAAATGTTATTATCAAACGTTGTGTCCATGCGTATTGCATGACCTAATAGGAACTGGCATCATTTTAAATGAGAGATTGTTGCTCACGTTCATTGTTGTGTGCACAGTTAAGGTGATAGAGTGGCAGGTGGATGCCCTTGCGTTTTGTTAGTAGTCAATTTTACCAAAACTTCTCATCTTAGTTCTGTGTTTTTCTTTCTTCTGGGAAAGTATGAGCTGGGTGGAATGTGTGCGGAGGAGTCTAAAGAAGGTGGAAGATGTGAAGAAGAAGAAGAAGTAGAAGAAGAAGAAGCACGCTGGAGCTTGACAGGGCCAAAGCTATCAGTCAGATACCTTAGCCGCTACAGGCGGTTGCCCCAACAAAGCTGCAGTCACCCAACTCTGCCGACATTCCTGCAACTTATTCTGCCTGAACTGAAACCCATTTTCAGATTCCCCTTGGTCATCCCGCGATCCTCTGCTTTCAGAAGAGGCTGCAAAGCATCAGCATTCTCATCTGTAGCACTGGGACTAAGTACAACTGAGCAGCACCCAAATAGAACCTGAATCTGCCCTGATCAGATTCCAATTGATTTCCAGTCGGTTCACCCGGAGGGCGTTTGTCTCATTTAACACTCCGGCATCGGTGTATCTCATGATCGCTCTAATTCACAGTAGTGCAGTAGCACCGAGTTTCACCTGCATTTGAGCTTTGAAAAGGCGGGGTGAGATCACTGCAAGTACGTTGTTTGGCGTACCGTGGCTACTTGGCCCTTTCGGCGTGTCTCAGGTGGCATATCACAGGTCTGTCTGGTTGCTCATTAAATTTGAAAAGAGGCTTCTTAATTACCGATTGGCACTTTTGGAAGTGGAAACTGTGCTCATGTGTCATCCTTCTCTCCCTTTCACTCTCCCCAAGACTACCCCCCCACCCCCCAACCCCTTTTAACGGGGGTGTTTATCTTCCTTTCCATCTCACTTACTCAGACTTCCTTCTCGGGATCCCTCCCTTTGTCTTGGTTGACTGCAATAAGACACTGGGCCTGCAGTTTATGTTTGCTCCCCTCAACCCAGTCCAGCCCAGCCACAATTACTTCCTGTGGTTCACGGCGGCGGGTCACTGCCATCCGCCAGAGGTATTTATTGCTGAAATTACACACACACACACACACACACACACACACGCACACACACCGCGTTCTGCAATCAGAGTCGCTCCAATCCTTTGTTTTGTCCTGAGGCTCTGGTAAAGGCAGACTTAATTAAAAAGTGTAAAAAGTGTAAAAATCTTCATAGGTGAGGAGCATAAACACAGAATGAAGCATCGCATCTGGCATTATGAGCTACATGAAAATAATCTACATCTAGAGATTAAGAAAATGCTTGAGGTTAAAGCCATTATATACAGTAGCTTAAAGGGCTCATTGGTTGGACTTTTTTCCCCCACAATTTAACAGCTCACACGCCTTAATGAAATGTTTGTGACATACTTTGTTCAACATTTCTAAAATTACTTAATTATTGCAGCAATTTTTTTCCCGCAGTCTTTCTGAGAGCAGCTGGTTTCAGTGATCATCTCTTCCAAATCTCTCAGACCGTCGCTACCGCTAACATTAGCTGTCGGTAGCTGCCTAGGTCAGAGCCAAGCCAGCTAAGATAAATTAGTCTGAAAGAATGAATGAAATGATGCATGAGTGGTGGGCAGGGGTGTGTGGTTTTAGTGGTCGACAGAAGATGGCCAATTCGTGCAGTACAATGGGTAGAGACACCTACGTGAATAAGTGGTTAAACTGTTAGCTTCAGCCAACTGCCTTGGATGGTGGTCTGAGAAAATAAAACTTAGATGAACAAGGATATTGGTGAAGGTGAATAGAAATGATAGAAAATAGCGGTGGGGAGCACCTGGATTAGACCTCCTAGCATGCTAGTGCTAACTGTTCAATGTAAAATCATAGTAAAAATATGACAAAATAAGCCAGAATGACATGAGATATATTATCAGCTGTTAATTAGTGAAGCAGATGGAAATGGGGATGTGTTTTAGGGTGACCGAAATCCAAAGAAAATGAGCATGCCTGTGTGAACTTCCTAGTAGCCCTGGTAGCTCTTAAGCTAACGCCTCTGGCTCACGTCCATCGACATGACAGACAGCTGTGCTGGCCAGTAATAAAGCAGCGGGCGGGTATCGCATGGCTGAGTTTACCATCTCATGACGTCCAGAGACAAACCTGGAAGAGTCCAAACACCTTCTTGGGAGTAAAACAGTATAAAGCCTGGGTATTATTTAAAGGGAATACTCACTGGGAATCCTAAAATAAGCATTTTATTACCTCTACCGAAAGCTGAGAACATAATAATCATGAATACAGTACTTTTATAGCCTTACTTTTGTTTAGAAAGAAAAGAAATTGAATGTTTTCCATTCATTCTGTGCACCCACATCAAGGGTCTGACTTCCGTATTTGCCGGCTGATTTAGGTGATGTTACAAGTTGAACAAACTAAAAGCACAATGGCTCCAGTGAATCCAACCCACACTCTTCATTATGCATCTAAATTGTAGAAATAAACAAATATTGCAGACAACAGACCTTGTGAAGATTTTGATCGCTGTGTCACTCGGTGATGAGATCACTATTTTCACTGCTAGCATGCAACTTGCAAGGAGAGGGTGAAGATATGAAGCAAAAAGGATGATCAAGACTTGTCTAAAAATCACCCCAGTCAATAAAGCACATATATTTGAAGAATAAGGTCTACCCTTGCTAAAAACACAATTTGGTATTAAAATAAGAAACACTCTAGTTACTCTAAAATCTGATGAATAATTTCGGCCGAGTTGCCAGTTGCTCAGGGACGTTTACACATAGTCTTTTTGAATTTAGAGAAAAGTCCATTGCAAAGTGGATTCCTAAATTTTCTATAATATAAAAGTAAGACAGGAAACATCAATGAATACATTTACACGTACTGGTTCACAGTGTTGTTCGGGTCAAGCTGCGACTCGTTTTCATTCCTCCTCTGTCATCATGGAGGTTCAGCCCAGAGGGAGGCGCACCGACTCGGGTTGCTCCGCTCTGATCCAGCGGCTCACACCGGTCTGAGCAGCTTCCGCGGGGCTCACCTTGCCGGGGCTCGGAGGTGAAGGAGGGGTCGCTGGTGGACTCGGATTTTGGTTTGGTGGAAGTTTAAAAGCTGCACAGCCACCGACGGGACAATGAGAGAGGAGCAGCCGGGCAGGAGGACTAACGGCTAACAGGGAGCAGCTGAATGGTGGGAAAAAAAAACCCTCTGGGATGGATTAAAGAGGAACTCACCATCCAGCTGTCTCGGACCCAGTTCATGCAGGCAAGCTTAGCACTAGCGCGTTAGCACTAGCTTGGTTTTCAGGGTCAAAATCTCTCAAATCTCTTGTCTGCTAAAGCATTTTTCACCTTCGTCTTTCTCTTTGTTGGTATCCACTTCAAAACTCAGATCCAGAATGCTTTCTTACATTTTCCTCAAAATATGAACATGATCTTGTCGTAATAAGACTAGTAATTCATTGTTCAGCTCCTGATGTCACATATTTCAGGCCAACGTTCCCAGTGAATTTTGGTCATCTGAAATTGCTGCTTTCGCTGACTTTTTCTCTCTCCAGATCACAATTTATTCCAAAAAATGGTGATATTCGAGGAAATTATATCATTTCCTGTGTAAACATACCAAATTCGGCCTAATTAAAAACCAATAAAGTTCTCCTTTAAGAGAAGTCAGTATTTTGATGTTTTTTTTAATGATCGCATGACCAATAGATCCATTTCAGAAGGTTAAAACCTACAAACACCATTTTTTCAGCCAAAAACCCTTTAAACTTCACCCCCAGTTGGTGTCATTGATCTGTGGCCTCATGAAAAGGCAGAACTGCCTCCTTCCAAGCAGTGTGTTTCCCATTTAAGGTTTGCCGAGAGATAAAAGAAGAAGTACGGCTCAGATAAGGTGCTGCTGACAGCAGCCCGACGTTTTGTTTGGGGGAGGAGGAAATGAAAATCAAATCCAAGAGGTCACACATTATTGACATGCGAGGTGCGGCCCTGTTTGTACTGGCTCCAGGTCCATTCTATTGCGGGGTGCCCATCTGTTTTCACTTTAGCTTCCAGGAAATAGGCTTGGCCCAAGCTTCGGCCAAAACTCCCAGTAAATCTGTGGCTTGTTTGCGTTGTCCATTTTTTTTTTTTTTTTGGTGTGGGAGGGGAAGACAGATTTGCTCAATCGCCCATCAGTGTCACAGTTGGATTTCAATCACAGGAACACCCTAAAGAGGCCTGTGGGTGTCAGAGCCCCTCAAGGGGTCCTGACATCTGGCCAAAGTAAAACAAAACTGGTGTTAAGTCATAATAAAAGCCATTCATCAGAAGGTGATCTGTGACAGAAGGCATGTAAGTGTGCCCTCGTTGGTTTCCTCCAAGTCTAGAGAAAAATACATTTGGCTCTCACATGGACCAAAATGGGGGGGGGGGGCGTGACATTTTGTCGTGCTGGAGCGTGGAGCAGTCTCTTGCTCGGTCACTGGTAAACTGATTGGCAGCTGAGTGACCCGGGAGGGCAGGTGGCCGGGGTAGGAGGGCACGTACTAAACAAACACAGCAGGTCTGAAAACGGCCAGTATCTGGTGTGTGTGTGGGGGGGGGGGGGGTGTCAGCCCGGTGCTACATGGCAGCACGGGTGAGCAGCGAGGCCTGCCTTCTCTTTCTCTTTCTTTCTTTTTTGCAGTTCTCCATTGCTCATGCATTAAAGTATCTTTGTGCAAACTGTTGATGCCTCCCTGTAGAATGGGCACGTGATCACCCCCCCCCCCCAAAAAAAGAGGTATGCCTTACAATTTAGAGGAAAGATCTTGGTTATGACATCCCAAAAGCCACTGCAGGTGCAGATCTTTTCTTTCCCAGCTACCACTGAAATGCACACCAGTAAGTACACACATAAGAAAGGCAAGATGACACAGTTTTTTTTTATTTCATTATTTTATTCATTTATTTAAAAGACCCAAAATGAATGGAGCGAAGGCTGCTGTGCAGACGGCGGTTGCAGCAGATTCTAATCCAAAGCCTCCGGCGATCTCTGCGTGAACTCCATTTCTGGTCTGCAAACAAATTAGCTCTTTTTTCCCCCATTCGCCTCTATCTTGCTCTCCATCCAGTGAAAATAAGCAGGAAGATTCAGGTGAATAGAATTTATTTGTTCATTTTACTTCTCTCCCCCTTCCAGTCAGCTTTTTTTTCTCTTGCTCCTAAACTCAATTTTTTTTTCCTTGCCTTGCACAAGCCCCAGTTGCTTTCCTTTGCAGTGGTCTCCCAAGCTATTCATTAGGCAACAGCCATTTAATTTGTATCATTAGAAAACCATGTTTCCCAAAGACTGTGGCACTAAATCTGAATCAGACAAAGTCCTTTTTTACTCCCTTTAGCCTTGTGCAGGCCGTTGGACTTGTTAACTCACACCTCGCACTGAATAGGAGAAACAGAGTAAAGCTAAACAAACAAACAAACAAAAACATTAAAAAAATGTGGTTTAATATCTTAACATCTCTTCAAGTGTTATTACACTTATAGAGCGGTTTTCCTTCTGGGCCCCGTTTTTAATTATGCAACAAATGTTTGACTATCCAAGTGAAATTTGCATGAATATTTATACCAATTCATTTGTTGAGTGTTGATTGTAATTACATGGAAACATGATTTATTGCCAAGATTGCTGTGTTAGCCAGCCAGCCATAGAGAGACAACTGAGCAGAAATATTTAAATATATGCACATTTCCACACATGCATGCAAATGCACACACAGTATTTCCCACTGACTTATGGGAAATTATAATATCAAAATGAGACTCTTCCTCTGTGTGCGTCTGGGCAGAGGTTCAAGTGTGCCAAGTGTACACTGTGAGCACGGCGAAACAGACGTGCACCTTAACGAGGTGACGTTTTATTCACAGTTACTGAAACACAAGATGATCAACTGACGGATCCTAAGTGCATTATGTGGTTGTTAAGAGCCCCTCTACACAACCAGAGATCGTTGGGTGACCGTTGAGAGATCAAAAATTGACCCAATCTCTTAACAATCTCCTAGAGACTTGAAAAAGTTGTTCCTGTGTAAATGTTTTGGAGATTGTTGTATGACCTTCATGGCGATCTCTAGGAATATTTGAAAGATCATTGAGAGATCATTGAGAGACCAGGAAATTGCTGAGTGATCATTGAGAGTTTGTTGAGCAACCGAAGAGGTTATATATACATATATATATATATATATATATATATATATATATATATATATATATATATATATATATATATATAAACGATCTTTCAATGGTCTCTCAGTGGTCACCAAGATCTCTCATAGATTTCTCAGTGATCCTCCAATGATCTCCACGATCACCACAGTAGAGATTGTTTTGGACTGCATCAAAACAATCTCTCAACGATCACCAAAGGAAAGCAATCTTTCATCAAGCTCTCAATGAACTCTCAAGGAGCGCTGCACAATCTCGTCAATCCCCTAGTGTTCTCTCAGCAATCTTTCAATAAAATCAATTGGTCTTTCATCAAACGCTCAGCGATCCCGCGCTGAACTCTCAGCCATCTCTGCCTTTGAAATGGAAAAAAATTTGGTATTCATTGAAAGATCACTGAAAGATCATTGAGAGATCGATGAGATTGTTGAGCAGTCAAGGTGCGCTTAACAATCTCATTGATCGACCGATGATTTCTTGGTAATCTTTCAATAATTCAATGAACGCCAATTTTTTCACACCTAAGGTAGAGATGGCTGAGAGATTAGTGACGGATCTCTGACTGTTTGATGAAAGACCAGTAGAGTTAATTGAAAGATTGCTGGGGGATCATTGGGAGAACAATGAGATTGTTGAGCGCTCCTTGAGAGATCATTGAGAGATCACTTCCCTTTGGTCTTTGTTGAGAGATTATTTTGAAATGAGTCAAAACTTTGAGGACATTGGGGATAACTGAAGATCCTTGAGTGATCACTGGGAGACTTTGTCATCACTCAACGATATCCATCCCTGTGTAAGTGACTGTACTTCATAAGGCATAGCAATGGAGAAACAAATGGATGGAGGATGGGGAGGGAAGGGAAATTAATCGTGTAACTGACCTCTGTCCCATGTAATATTCTCATGATGGAACAAGGAAGCAGGGAAGACAGATGGAGGTATGAGGACCAAAGGCAGAGGAGAAGGAGAGAGCGAGGAAGTGTTAAGGCCCCGACAAAGACTCACGGCGGAGATGTGTAGCAACACAGGCAATCACTGACAGCATTTGTATGTAATTAATTAATGGCATTAGCCATTTGTTCTGCCATTTATTCTGGTAATGACCAAGCCTGATCTGTCATTCTTTGCCTCATGCTCATTCTGCCACGTTCATTCCTCTGCTCTTTTATCATCTTAGTATAGAAAAGATAGAAAAGGAGATGCAGACAGAGAGGGCATACAGGGAGAAAGAGCCCTTACCTTTAATGATATGCTCTCTTACGGCTCCACACAAGACACTGTCCAATAATGTTTTAGAGCCGGCTACACACTTGAAAGAGGGAGCCACCAAAGCCCTTTCTTCCTCTGTCATATGTACACTTAGTCCCATGCTGTCAGGTAGGTGGGCCTGTTTCTGTGCACTCATTTTTTTACTGTCACGCCTTCGCTCTCTGGCATCAAATCTGATCCCCCGTCGACCTGAAAGCTTGTTCGCCTTGTCCGCTTGTTAGAAAAATACCCGATTCTTTGATTGAAAGGTCCAAGAACAAACCGGAGATTTCTTCAATTTAAAGGATGGTACATTTATTTAGAAGTCACATGTAAAGCAAGCAGCGCTGGGTGCAGCGTGACGCAGCTCCCTCTGGAGCGTGGTCAGACTGAACCCCGACTTCCGGGTGCAGGTTACAATTATCCCCTCGGGTTGGGCGAGCCAGTACAATGGGATGGGCTTGTACGCGACTATCTGATTGGCTAATCTACCTATGGCGGGAACAGGCCATCCACTGAACACGCCTCTTCATTCTAGAATGTGCTATCAACAGTGTGCGTGGGTGTTGGGTTTGGGTGTGTATCTAATGTTAAAGACCTGACTTAAAAGAGAGAGAGAAAAGACAGAGAGGGCTCTATACCTTTGTCTCATTCCTGTTATCAATATACCATAACGTACTTGTTCATAAGCATGCAAACAGAATTTGTATGGAATATGTGTAGAGCATAATGGGAGATCACCTACAGAATTATTATTCTGGCACTAACTATACATTAACCCTTTCAATCCCCCCTTTGACATGATTTTATCATGTCAACCATGTATGGTGTGAGAGACTCTAGCAATTAACAGATGGTGAATAAGGCAGGTCCCTGCATTGTGTGTCAACCCAAGAGGCTTGCACCATTGGTTCTGCTACCCGTGCCTCCCCCCTTGTGGACACCTTAGCACGGTGCAGCGATGTCTAAGAGGTGAACTGTCACCAGGTCCTATACCCTCCTCGAGGTCTCCTAATGATCATTGTTCTTTGTCCAGTGGAGTGGACCATGTAGGGGTCACAGGGTCGAATAGAATCGGTCCACAAAACCTTTGTCCACCAGTTGACCCTTGCCAGGGCTCACATCATTCAGCTGCACTCATCACACGGTTGCGACAGAGGTTTGACCTTCCTCTGTGTCTGCTTCCCGTATCTGCAGCTGTGGAGCACAGTTCCATCTTGGTGACACAGGAACGAAACAACTGTGTCCCCGCTCTCAGAGGCACACCTCATCCCATGAGGTCTACAGGACAGTCTGGTGGGTGCAGCAGAGGGTATGTAACATCCAGTCCAGCCAGTGAACAGCTCAGTGATGCTGTCCCAGGGATGTCACCCCCCTGTCGCTGGAAAGAGGTGGACACGCTGGTGTTGGTAAGGCTCGAGCTCCTGGCTCCACCCTGGATGCTGGAGGTGCGGTGGATGCGCTCGGGTACCAGTCCATTCTTCTTCTGGGGACTGAAGTCATACAGTCACTCGCCCTACGACCTTTTCAATGTCACGGGCACACGTCGTGATGGTCTGGTGCTCTCCGGCGTGCATTTTCCCTCTACCCTACACCTTTGGTCAAGTGTCGACACAAAGGGCTCAGCTGGGGCAGGACCAATAATGGTCTGAGGGGTTGCCATCACAATGCATGGAGCTTGTAAAGTTTTATCCTTATTCACTACAACTGTAGTTATCTATGTGTTGTTGTAAGTTATCTCCCAGTAACCTTGAGTGTGTGATTGTTGACTATATGAAATCTGCATGTGGTGTTTGTGTTGTGGTGTGTGTGTTGGGTGATGGGGCCTATATGTTCAGTGGGTAGGTAGTAAACAATATTATTCAACGTTAGGAGACATCCATATCCATGCATTGTTGTATTCAGAGCTTCTAACCTTCTCCCTTATTCAGATTACCTAACCGTAATTAGCATGATGGAGATAAATAACGCAAGAACCCTATAAGTCTCACACCCCTACATCCGTGTGGTGAGCTATGTATGATTTATGTATTATCATTAGCACACTGTGTTTATAAATAATCTGTGATGGCAGAATGGTCTTCCTCGTCATCATCTTTCGTCTTGGGGTCCTCAGCTCTTCCTCTTGACCCAGCAGCTGGTCTAAGACTTGCTGACGACTCCCACTGTGGAAAATTGCATTTGTTAACGCCCTTCTGGGCTTCTGAATATATGGCCTATAGTGTCGTACTCTGCTCCTTTTATTAGATCTGCATTTGGTTATCCCTTTACCATAACCAATTTGGAATTTGATTCAAATTTTCCTCATCCCCTCATTTGTTAATGTTAAGATTGGTCATATAGGAGATTTCTGGGCATCTTTGTGCCGCCTTTTGTGCTGATGCTTATGGTTTTATTTTGGGAGAATATTCTATGTTAAGGTCAGGTATTGGTTTTCCATGGATGGCTCTATTCTGCACTAGAGATGACAATATGTCCAACATTTTCCAATCCATGTGTTTGGGTCTAACCAGCGGGATGTGTGGAACCCCCCATTGGTTGAAATGCCTCTTATCCTCTTCAATTAGGACAATGGATGCTTCCACACATTTCCTTGTTTATCAGTCTAATTTTATGACCAATCTAGAGGATGGATTTACAAATGATGGTAGTTCACAATTTGGATCAGATCCATTCAATTGCCTATAGTACATTGGGTACAATGCTAATTTTACAGATGTTGATAGGTGTTCTACTGGTAGCTTGTCATTTGCAGAATTTGATCGTTATTTTTCTGACTCAGAGTCCTGTATGTCATTACCCAGAATTCTTACTTTACATGCAATAATTTAATTTTTGCTAATTTTCTGCATACGTGTAGAAGTGAGTCCACTTATCTGTTCTAGTCTTTAAGTATGCAGTCCAGTTTTCAGTGGTGGAGGTGGACCCCTCTCCTGCCAGCAGCGGCCATTGTGGGGCGTGCTCTCTCCTCCTCCTCCTCCCCGCTGTCCTCCCCTCGTCCTCTTGGCTTCCTTTTATAAGAGAAACAGATTCATGGGGAGCCTCAGGCTCCCTTTGTGTCAGCCATTCCATAAATAAGTTCAGTTTTTCTCCAAATTTTCTTTTCCCTTCTTATCTAGATTTCCAACATTGAGTCAAGAAAGGAACTGCTTCAAAGTCTACATTTAATTTTCCTAATTAATACAAAATGGGATAAGATTAACTCTCCACCATGCCAACAGATATTGTCTGCACTACTGTAATTGAACCTTGTGGACCTTTGTCTTCCAAGAGTTCTGTTCAATAAGGTTTCAATAGTCACAGCTTAACTAGTTTACAAATTTCATTTAAGAAAAACAAAATAACCCCCTGTGCATTTTGATATGCTTCAGCATTGATAAATAAGATCAGTTTGTCCAGTTGAATTTAAATAAATGATTAAAAGTTGTGTCACACTTTCAGTCAAGCGAAAGGTGGACGGTTTGCCTAATTAGAATTTGATTTAAATTTTCTTGAATGCCTCATTTTATATATTCCTTGGTAAAGTGTGGAGTGAATGTAGTTTACCCTGACCCAGCTTGGCCACCGCCGAATCAGGAAAAATCACATTCCTCATTACTGTCATATTCCTGAAATATGATGTATCATATATCACATATCACACCATTATGTGGTGAGTAACATCAAATGCATACCCTCTGTTGGGGAGGAACATAACTAATGTTAATATTCACAATTAAGGAAATGCACTGAAAGAATGGACACCTAATGTCTCATTGCTGCTTTAAGTACTTGGAAACATCTAAGATGGTTGCCTGCATTTGTGCCTTCTTCCTGACACTCTTAGCCAAAAATTTAATTTATTTATTGTTGGTTTTCTGTTTGGTTGGTTTTTAAAGCTACAGCTGCAAATCTTACGTGGATCTTTATTTTCTTTGGTTAGACATGCTCTGCTTTAATTTCTTTTTCCATTTCCATCTCAACATCAGAAATATTTTCTACACTTGCTAAATCCACCGTTCTTCTTCTCTTCCCCCAAGTACTTTTTCCCATCAGAAACACTCAATTCTTTTCCAACCACTATCCATCTGTGTACAAGACTTCACCTTTCCCTGGACTAGCTGATGAAACATCTCACATCTATAATCTCTTTCAGTATTGGAACTTCCTTCTGTTCACTGTCCCATCGTTCATACTACTGACTACTGTCCACAGCTAATGCTCCATGCAAGATCCTGCACATAAAAGTGATTGTTTCATTCTGAAAAGTCAGCTTTATAAATAAACCAACATGGCTCCATTCAAAATTCTGTTTTGTGACAACACTCATCTCTTGATTTATACCCTGGCCTTGGATACCTTTTAATTACTGACCTTTTGAATTTGTTTTGGAATTAAATGATGCCTCTGGGTCTGAACACCTGCCCTTCAAGGAATGTATTACACTAAGACGTCTGCTGATTATTATGAAAACTTAAGTTTAACAGAGTCATCTGTATCTTGGTGTGGTGGAGTCTTCTGTCTTTTTTCTTCTGAACAGATAACCTTCAGACGAACTAACACTATGCCTACAACACTATAACAATTTTAGATACAAAAATATAGAGCTTTCATTAGCCTCCAAAAACAATTCTAAATAACATTTAAATCAGGACTTAACCATGTGACACACAGACCATGCGGGTGTGAACCGCTGGTTTGTTTGTCAAGCTACACTGGTTGTCTTGTGTGTGTCAGAGCTGCAGATCTATGTGCACAGGACATTAAAGCCTTGTTTATGCTCCACCTCCGCTCTGTGCGTGCTCTATGATGATCCCTTGGATAGGGCTGGTGTGCACACAGCTATATGTATGTATATGCTTCATTCTTGAGTCTATTCGGCCGAGTGTTTGCTGTTTTTTACCCCAAATTATCTTCTTGTTTCTGTAGTCTACTCTGGTTGTGTTTGTTTTAATTCATCGTCTTCCATAATGCTTTTTACTCATCTCTGGATGATCCAAAACCATAACCCTTGTTACGCTGCCGTCCCCCATCTCCATACAAAGTGTAAGGAAATCTGTAATGCTCCGCACCGTGTATTTATATTTATGCGTACATACTGTATGTATATTCACTGCTCTTATTTTCGTATCTTCTAAATTACTGCTCTGAGTGTTGCTATCCCTGTGCCATTGCAATCCTAGAATCTCCCCCATTGTGGGACCAATACAGGCCTACCTTATTTTAATGTGGCTTTCATGTAAGCTTACAGCTTTTCTCAAATTTAAACACTTCCCTTCTAACTTTGCAACCTTTTCTCTTAATAGTTATTTTCTCCTAACAAATTTTAGATCTTTTCCTTGTAAATTTGCAAGTTCCTTTTCAGGAATTTGTGACATTTTGTAATATTTGGCAAATTTCCTCAATTGTGCAATTTCCTCCAAACCTTGCAGCTTTACCCTTATACCTTTTTGCATAAATTTTCAACCCTCGTCTTAACTTGTGATTGTAAATCAGCATTTTTATCATATTTTGCACCTCCATGCTCAAATCTTATGTTAAGTTAAAATGTCTATTGCAAGTCTTTAACAATGTTATTAGATTTCACCAGATTTGTAGAGATGTGCAAAAAATACAGTTAGGAAGGTCTGGGAACCTCCAAATATGTATTGGCCCTTAAATATTAAGGAGCCCTAAACCTGCCTCATTTCTCTTGGTCACTAGGTGGCTAGTTTTCTTGTAGCAAAAGTTCCCACTGCCTGATATTCTGTGGAATAATGACCTTTCAAGGGTCAAGAAATTTTCAGATTTTGGTCTTAGTTGCTAGCCTTTGTTTTATTAGATGTTTCTTAGATGGAGAATGGGTGAGCAATATAAGCTGCAGCTTCAGCCATCACGCTTTTTGGATAACTTATGTTGAATTGTGCAATCAGAGGAGCCATTGTTTAATTTGACCCCGTTGGATTCCTCTTCCTTGATACATTGTTCTATTCCTTTAATGGAGCCTTCAAAGCTTAGTGGACTAGTAACTTTTCTATCTGTTCCTGTCTTGACCTCTCATCTTGACCTCTCCCCCCTTGAAACAGAACGGCTTAATATCAAAGCCGGTTCTTTTTTCAACATCCTGTAGGGAAGGATACCTGTTGTGTTGCTAATTTTGGGGGACCCCTTGTGGGTGTTTGAGCTCAGTGGCCAAATTGCTTAACATAGGAAGTATTAGTCCCACGGGGGCCTCTGACTATTCTGACCTCCTGTGGTCATGCAGCCGATACTGACAGGTCAACTTAGATGGGGCATGGGTATGGCTTTTTTGAAGATTGGTCATGTATTGTGTCTGCTCAGTATGTGGTCTTGGCACATCTCTGATATGGAAGGCAACAATACTGTATAGCTAGGTCTCCCTGGTGGGGGGGCTGTTTTCACATCCAGCGAACATTCCTCTGTCCTGCATTTGTTTGACCCATCTGGCAAATTTCTCCCTTCCTTTCTTTTGATCTGTGATTGGGACCTTTGTCAACCATCTAGCCCTTGTCTAGGATAGCACCGACCCCAGGGAGCCGGGCTTACAGGCTAGAGACATTTCATATAGGTGTTAATCAGTCTCAACTGGTTGATACACACACAGGAATACAGTACAGATATCAACTGAGTGATGAATCACCCCACATTTCACAAATAGAGAACAACAACCTTAATTTTCTACCAGCCTCAGCGGCTTGATACATATACAGGAATACTATACAATATCAGATGTGTGAGGACTCACTCTGCTGGTGTGCTCAATTGTTCCTCTTTTGACCCATTGTGTTGCTTTCTTGACTGCTGGAGTGGGACAGCGAAGTGGAGGGAGGAGGGAGGTCACTGATGGCGTGAAGGAGGAGGCAGCTGCTGGGGGAGGGGTCGTCCACAGCCAATACTGTCTCAAATTTAATGGAGAGAAACAAGCTATTAAACAGCGTGTTTTTGTCCTTTTCTGTTATATCGTGTTTATTGATTATTTTGCATTTGTTCTCACCGTTGCAGCATAAGTCTCTTATTCTTACGTTTTTCTTTCCTCCAATCGTTTCTCCATATTTTTTTTTCTTGCGTCCTGCACAAAACTTTAACATTTCATCAGTTTTCAATGTTCTTCAAAAACAAATTTCCGTTTCCATATTCTGCCCACTCTCATCTCCACAACAATAACTCCTATTTACTTCATTCATTCATTTTAGTTTATTGTATTTATTCAATTATTTTGTATTTATAATTTAATTCATTTATATTTTTACTTATCTGCACCAACCTGCAATTTTTCATTTAAATTCTCTCACCTTTATATAGTGTCCACCTAGGATTTCCTAGTTTTGTTGAGGAATAAATCTCCTTATTCTCCAGTTTTATTGTAAACCTCCTTCTGCCTAATTTAAAATTGAACCTTTCATCTCTCCAAGCCGAACGGGTACGCTTTGCCTCATTATGGGCAAACCTGCATTCTAGCAGGTCCCTGAGGTCTTTTGTTTTTTCACCATGCATGGAATTTTTAAAGCCTTCCTTTCAACCAGAGAGATAAAGTTCCAGATTTATTCTTAAGATTTTAAGTTTTTGTTGGCAGTAATTTTGTGAAATAGTGCACTTCCTATATTTGGCCACATGATGGAGGCACTGTGCCCCAGCTTGAAGGTGATTCAAAATGGCGCCCTCGCATGCGCAGTAAATGGGACACGTGCAAAATGGCCCCTGAGCCTATTGTTCACAAACCATGTGCTTTTTTTTTTTTTTTTTTTTTTAAGTTTAAGAAAAATGGAGCACTGCCTCCTTAATCCCAGCTTTAATTTCGCGCTTCATTTTAATGCTGTTACCTCAAACAATTCTCCTCTCAGTAACCTGTTTTACCAATTTCACCTCCACTCGGTGGTGGGGGGGCCATTACTTTTCTTTGTTCTTGACCACGCGGTCCGGAGCCCGCGCTCAGTGGTGGGGGTGCATACTTTTCCTTTGTTCTGACCACACGGTCTGGAGCCCGCCATTAGTTAAATCATTGTGGGAAAAAAAATTTTACTAAATATTCTCGGCTCCCGGTATTTCCTAACCCACACTCTTATCCCCTAAGGACACAAAATTTTACAGAGATCAGCTTGCACGATGTGGAGAGTTTGCCGCAGATTTGCATGTACTCATTTACTCATTACCTATAGCTTAACTTATATGTAGAGGATACTTTCATCGGAACCTCGTCAGGTAATCGATACAAGAGGTATCTTATCATAAAGATCAGTCTTATACTGATTTTAACAAGCTATTTTATTGTTTTATACTTATGAATGCACTCACTATTGTTGGAATAAGAGATTCTTATGCAATTCTGTAAGTTATTATTTTTATACTTATGAATGGTCACTCACTAAGGATGGAGAAAAGGTTCTTGTACCATTCTGCAAGTTATTTTTATGAGCAGACCCTCACTAAAGGTGGAAAAAAGATTCTTGCAGCTGCTTGCTACGTTACTCACTCATGATGTAGTCTGAGGTTCTTATAACGTATTAAGAGTACCTTAGTTATTTTTTATACTTATGAGCAGACCCTCACTAAAGGTGGGAAAAAGATTCTTGCGGCTGCTTGCTACGTTACTCACTCATGATGTAGTCTGAGGTTCTTATAACGTATTAAGAGTACCTTAGTTATTTTTTTTATACTTATGAGCAGACCCTCACTAAAGGTGGGAAAAAGATTCTTGCGGCTGCTTGCTACGTTACTCACTCATGATGTAGTCTGAGGTTCTTATAACGTATTAAGAGTACCTTTATATATGCTCACTATTGATCTAAAAAAGATTCTTGCATTGCAAATCTTCCTTATTCGTAAAAAAGCGGCTACTTGATCCTAGGACATTACCACTCTCCCTCGTGCAAGACCACGTGGTTCATGCTTTACATGTGACCGCAGACTTCCATCCCGCAAACAGGTTAAAATTTAGAAATCGGATATACCCCTTAATCAGACGACTGTAAATTTAGAATGGCCAAACTGCAGAAATTTGCGTAAAAAGGCTTTCTGCTTACCTTTTTGTTTCATTCAGGCGTCGCCACAGTCGACTAAAAAGGGTCCTTCCGATGTAGTTTTTGGGTCCTTTCTATGTAGTTTTTTCGGCTCGTCTCGAAATACTTCAATCCGGGTCACGGCACCAATTGTTAGAAAAATACCCGATTCTTTGATTGAAAGGTCCAAGAACAAACCGGAGATTTCTTCAATTTAAAGGATGGTACATTTATTTAGAAGTCACATGTAAAGCAAGCAGCGCTGGGTGCAGCGTGACGCAGCTCCCTCTGGAGCGTGGTCAGACTGAACCCCGACTTCCGGGTGCAGGTTACAATTATCCCCTCGGGTTGGGCGAGCCAGTACAATGGGATGGGCTTGTACGCGACTATCTGATTGGCTAATCTACCTATGGCGGGAACAGGCCATCCACTGAACACGCCTCTTCATTCTAGAATGTGCTATCAACAGTGTGCGTGGGTGTTGGGTTTGGGTGTGTATCTAATGTTAAAGACCTGACTTAAAAGAGAGAGAGAAAAGACAGAGAGGGCTCTATACCTTTGTCTCATTCCTGTTATCAATATACCATAACGTACTTGTTCATAAGCATGCAAACAGAATTTGTATGGAATATGTGTAGAGCATAATGGGAGATCACCTACAGAATTATTATTCTGGCACTAACTATACATTAACCCTTTCACGCTTCTCACGGCTAAAGTAAACAAGCTAACGAGGTTGCACTCATGTGTCTTTAGCTGGCTTTCACACGCAGACTTAGCTAGCATGCCCACTTGGTCCTGTGCTTTTGAAGGTCTCCTTAGTAAAGCCACCTGGGCGTCTGCTGCAGAAGGCCCCTTCAATTAAAAGTTTTCATGGGGAGAGAAGGGCGGGATCATGAAGAAGTTCTTTTTTTTTTTCTGCTACTCTGCTAGATCAGATGATACTTTTCATTTTGGGGTCAGGGAAGAGATACTGCAGACTCAGTTAGCTTCTGCTGTGAGTTGTGTCCTCTAGCTAGCACTAGCCTCTTTATATCCGACCCCTCTTTTTCCTAACCCCTTTCCTTAACACCCTAATATGAATCCTCCTTCTGATCACCGAAGGACCAAATCCATCCCCCTAGCTTATATCTAACAAAAACAACAACAACAAAAAAAGCAGTCCCTTTTATAGTGACCCCCGGCCGTTTGGTTTCTCTTGTAGCCGTTTCGCCGAGTGACCTTCTCGGTGGTGAGCCAGCCCCAGGACCCTCACCAGCAGGGATCGTTGCAGAGCTGCTACGACAGCGGCCTGGATGAGTCGGAGACACCCAGCAGCAAGAGCTCATCGGGCCCCCGGCTGGGCGCCCTCCCCCTCCCCGAGGACAGCTACGAGAGGACAACGCCGGATGGCAGTGTCGGTGAGGCAGAGCACATGGAAAATGGTAGGGGCAAACACTGAAAAAGAGATGTAGGAAGCACACATGCACATAGTCAGAAAATCAGCACGTGCGGCTGTAGATGCTGTCAGAAGTAGAGGTACACAGCTTCTTCTGTTGTCCACACATTACTTTGTAGCAGCTGTGATGTGGTGTGGCAGTGGTTCTCTAATACTGTAGCTCCTGACTCTCTCGTACTCAGTGCAGATCATGTGACGATGAAGGTTCTCCTCCAGAGATAGCAGACCTGTGTGATCAAAGGCCCCACATGTGGGAACATGTAGCACATCTGTTCTCTTAGATCAACACCTTTCAGGCCGTCTTCATCCCCTTAATTTGTTTCGATGTCGGACTGTTTTACAATCCCTGTCGAACTCCTCTCAGCGTGCGAGAATCGAGCGTGAGGGAGAGTAGATTCCCTGTAAGAGCTCTCTATCTCACCTTGTATTGTTGGAGATAAAAAACAAAGGCGGTGCAACAGCGGGGGGTTAATACTCAACCTGAATTGTTTAGGAGCTGTGCAGCCGGTCGTTGCGCTCTTCTAGTGTTTTTTGGCTTGAGGCCCCGACGGAGGGGTTCATTTTGTTCCAATTAGGAGATGGAGCTGATGATCTGTAGATTGTTAAATTAGGAAGAACAATGCAGCCGAGAGAAAGAGGAGGAGAAAAAAAAAAAAAAAAGAGTCCCTGTATTTTCTTAGAGAAACTTCTCATAGCTAGCCTTCCCAAAATACAGTATGTATGAGTGCGCTTGTGTGTGCGAGTGAATCTGGGTGTGTGCAGCCAGAGATGGGGGTAATGGTCCCATTCATAGTGCTGGAGTCTGAGGCGCTGCTTAACAAGGAGTAGCTGTCTTGAGAGTGCTAAGCCTAAGTGCCGAAGCTTTCCCCACTGCAGCTTAGGATAAAGATATTCAAATGGCTCAGAGATTTACATCTTCTCTCTTTTTCTAGATGGAGATGTTTGGGAGATATTTTAACCCCCAGTTGGTGCCAGTACAATCAGAGAGGGCGCTGTGGGCCACTGCTCAGTTACGGGCTTGCACTGACCTGACCCACGCTAACAGACGGGCGCATCAAGCAGGTGTCCCCGCCGAGCTTCGCTAAATGTTGCCGTTAGTCAGGATTATAGAGGATTTGGAAGTCTTTGATGTGAGAGGATATTAAACGTCTCATTGTCAGACAACAGAGACCCGTTCGCCGGCCAAATTAAGCTTTAAAATTAAAAAAACAAAAACAAAACTCAATTCATTCCTCTTTAAAAGCAACTAAGCAGTCACCATCCGTAGTAACGCGGTGAGGTCAGAGCGAGTATGAGCAAGTCTCAGTGTCAGATTCACATGGGTGTAAATAGTGAGCCAGAAAGGCAGTATAGTATAGCAACTTCAGAGGGTGCCAGTGAAAAGTACACCAAAAGCCTTCAGAGGAGCTTTGTTGGAGAACAGAGTCAAGGTCGTTTCATGAATCAGTCCGCGTCAGTCTCCCAACAAGCGTGCTGTGCTGCTGCTGCTCGCTATCTTCAGTGGGATCAGCTGAACTGATGTGTGTGGAGATGGAGAGCGAGCGGAGCAGGAGAGATTGGGAGGAATAAAGAGAGCGGGACTTTGTGAATGTTGGCCTGGGATTGTGTTTTTTGTTGTTTTTTTTGTTTTTTTTTTGCAGCATATTTATAATAATCGGAGCACCCTGGCTCTACTCTGAGGCTGCGAGGTGACAGTCTAGAAGGAAAGAGTTCGGCCTTGTGGTGTGAGAGGCTGTAATTGGTCCAAGTCGTGTGATTCAGTCCCTGAGAAAGAAAATAAAATAAAAAAGAAAGAGCATCTCTATGTTTGCAGTAAAGCGTCCTTGCGGAAGAAGTCCCTGCTTGCTCGTTTATGTTAGGTCACTCTGAAGAACGGCCGTCGGCTAAATTCCCGAGTGTGAAGTAAATGGAATCATCTAAGGTCAGGGCAAATATTGGCAAACTGATCCAGCTCCTTGTAGCTAACTACAGTCATTAGCACTCCCTCTTGTGTTGTAACCGCAGCACACACAGACGCTGCAAGTGCTGCGTTTGCACAGTGCTGAGCCTGTTTAGAAAATTAGGGAGTTTTGAGGAGAGGGGGGAGAGCAAAAGTCAGCAGGTGGCTAGCTGCGGCTCTCAGTGCCGACGTGGGCGTCGTTAGAGACATGTAGCTGCAGACGTTAACGAGCGCAGGGCAGCGGCGGCGGCACGCGGAATCTCAAACCTGCAGCTGAAGGCACGGAGTCTAAGAAAACAAATAAATAAGTAGATTTTGATTTTGTCTCCCACTGGGCTGCTCCGTGTCGGGGTGAAATTCAGACAAAGGAGATTTTCCCGTTTGGATTCTGAACATCTCCAGCTTGCTTGCTGTCAATCAGCACCGGCAACTGGCCTGCGCCGCAGATGCTCACGCTCACGAATGCACGCATACAAGCAAGACTCCGCCGCCCCTAGAGGCACGCACGGAGAAAGATCAGACTGCCGAGGGGCCGCGTTTGCTTATCTTCATCTCCTTCATCAAGGTCATGTTTCCAACTTTATTATTTTCTGTTGGGTAGCTTCTTTCTACGGGGAGTGTTAAAAAAAAAAAAACAACCACTCTCCATCCCAGAACCAACACAAAGCAGAGAGTGTTTGGGGGTCACCGTGGGAACACCAACACACCCTTGACCTGTTCCACGCTGCACAGACCAACTGCCTCTTGCAGAGTGAGAGACGGTTATGTCAGGAGCCAGTGAGAGCCTCATGCGTCTTTTTCTCCTTGCCAAGGAGATCAAACATGTTCTCGTCTTAAACTGCACTTGGCTGCGTATGCTGCTCAGATGAAGCCTCGATGTTTTTGAAGCGCAGCTGGTTCGCTGACTAATTCATAAGCTTACCCCGGTGCTCATTCGATATTCATAAACGTTTGGAGTCAAACACTCGATTAGGCCATTATGGATGTCAAACGGAGCCCTTCCAGATGTACGGTGTTATCGCTGGGTCAAAGGCATGTTCTATTATTGATCTATACATTGCCAAAGGGGGCAGAGGAGTTATTTTTCTGTTTTTTTACCACGTTGGCTTAGGTACATCTTGATGACTTATGTTTCTGAGGTGTACATTGTAGCTTCCTGTGAAACCTCAGCATGAATCTGAAAAGCTCCCAGTACAGCTTTGGGATGTGCTCTGCTTTGTGATTTTTTTTTTCTTTTATTAGTTTCACAGATTTGTATTCAGACCTGAGGCCAGGCTCCTGGTAAATCATCCTGGGGTATGCAAATCCAAAACATATACAGTATATTCATCAGGAAAAAAAACCAAACATACTTTTATGTAACTGAATGTATTAATTTGGACTGGGATAATTAACTCATTGACTTTGTTGATTAATGTTGGCCAATCGACGCATTAGAAAAAGTTGACACTGTCAGGTCACTCCCTGAGGTGGTGTCGGCAGGCGTGACTTGTTTGGCTCAGCAGCTGGCTCAGCTTAAAACAAGTGTAGGTCTTGTGTTTCAGCATTTAAATTTGCCCGACACTAAACTGATCCTCTGGTTCTCAGAGTGACCTCATCCTGCACACACACACACCCCACTTAAAGCACACACACACACCTGACCTAGCATCTTTGATTGGGACTGCTTGCTTGAAAAGAGGGAGAGTTTTTGTCACAGTGAGGGGAGAAAAACTCACACGCCAATATAAAGTGAACAAAAGGTTCAAACTCACCATTGAGTGAGGGTTGGGTTGCGATAATTAGGAAAATTACCTTAACAAGAAACGCTGACTTCCTCATTGACCATTTCAAAAATAAAACCGGAAATGTGACAAAATTAAACATGATAACTGTGCAGAGAAATGGACTCCCTCTTTATAATGAACTGAAAAAGAATCTTACAAAATGCTATCATGTGGTTTTAAAAACTGAATATGCATTCATGGTTATCAAGTGGTTTATGTTGCTGTAGCGGTATTTTTGTTGGATATGGGGGTCACTGGGATGTTCAGTGAATGAAAATGCAATTAAAAGTTGCAAAAGTATACTTCTTTTTCATTCATTGTTTTATGCAAATTTAGAGATTAATCACAATTCTAGAAAAAAAATGTGCGTTAAATTAAGTGGAAAACTTTTCTCGAATTTTTTTTCCTCTATTATATGTAGGCCTATACCCATCTATTTATCCAGATAGTCATTCACTACACTGGCATTCACCCCCCCCCTCCAAAAAAAATGCTTGTTTTTAATAAAGGTAAAATATTTGCACATTTATCTTTACTAAATTTACCTAAATCCCAAATTTAGATGAATGGTTGCAAATATATGAGGAAAAAGGTGATTCAAATTTGTGTTACAGAAATTGCAAATTTATTACAAAAAGCTCTAAACTTAAAGAACAGCCATACATTTAAGAAAAAATACAGTAACAGTGGGGGAAATTAATATTTATAAGAAATGTGAATTGACAAGAACAATTATCTCAAATTTACACAAAAAAACTACAAATTTTTGAGGAAAAAAATAGCAAGAAAAAGTTGCAAACTTGCATAGAAACGTTCCAGATTCCTAAGAAAAGTCGCATGTCTGAAAAGCTCTGATCTTGACCCAGTCCACCAAGAAAGAAGAGAGACTGAACAGAACTTTCAGATATTCACTTCGGATTGCTACAGAACATTCAGAGCCCCAAACTGGTCCTGTGAATAGCTCTAAGTGCACGAGTTATCCCTGCAGTATAATAAGCTCCAGCAGCCAGACGGCTATAGATGAGTTTATTCAGCTTTATTTATTTCTTTAATTTATTTTTCCACATTGCTGAGGACATTCCATACATGCGCCAATTTATCATGCCTGCCAAGACAAGAGGAGCCGTGCGAATCGTGCATCATGCTAGTGGCTAATGTTAGCATGCCTCCTGTGATTCTTTTCTGCCTTGGTCAGTAGGTGTCACCAGCCAGCACGTGCACGCACACACACACACACAGGCCAAACTCTATTTCCCTCCTGGTTGTTTTGCTGAGATTTCTCAGGGCGTCACTGCTGGATTACAGACGTCGTCATTTACCGTTAGCTTGTTGCGTCATTGGAGAATGGGACGGACAAGTGGCACATGGCAAAAGTTGGGGAAACACAATCTCAATCTGACTCTAAGGCACAGCAAATAGACCGATATCTTTTCTTTTTTTTAAAGTAAAACATATATTTAGTAAGTGCACCCAAACTCAGTCAAATAAAAACAAATTAGCTCCTGTAATCTGTCACACACCCATACGAGTCCGTGCAATGAGGCACTGAATCATTTTCCGGCTCTGTGAAGCACCTCACTATGATCACTTTGCCGTTGTTGTTTCTCTGTTTTCTAAAAGCTCTGCCCGCTGGAGTGCCGCTTTGCTTGGTTAATAATGTGCATGTGTGTGCTTGTGCGCAGAGTGTGTTCATCAGGCAAAACCCAATTGTGGGGCCAGATGGCAAAGCGAGTTTGTTTAATTAAAACCATTCATATTTCAAGAGCGGCGCGGCAGCACGCTGGTCTTAGGTCTGATTTCCCTCATCTGATTTCCCACTGCTATCAATCGACATGCTACTTGCATGCCCCCACATTCCCGTACATTTCCCAAGGTCACAACACGCAGCATAGAAGACTCATATATTAATCTAGAATTGAAAATGGAAGAAACTACAATATCTGCTACATCTGAGAAGTCTATTAAAAATTTGGGAGTGTGTATCTTTTGCGGCAGGGTTTGTATTCTCTGTGTTTGCCCGCAGACCCGCCGTGTGTCTCTCGTTCATTTCCATCTGTCCCACACCCCTTGCCCCTTATTTCTTTCTGTGATATCCTCAGGCACTGCGACAGCGTGGGAGATAGAAAGGACAAGAGAACCTGGTGGGATGATATGAGAGAACGCACTGAGGGGAATATGGGGAAAAAAGGAGGGAAAAATGGCAAGGCAGATTAAATGAGTAACACACTGCAGAGGAGCCCAGAAATGGATTGAAGGATGGGAGTTTGGAAAGAGACCAAGAGAGAGGGAGAGAAAAGTAAGAGACAACAGGAGAGATGGGGAACAGGAGGAAAATGTGAGGGATGGAGGTTGCACGCGCGGGGAAGTCGCCAGCAGGGAGTAGCAGTTGACAGAGAGATGATTGATCACTCCTCAGTCGGAGCAGGCAGGTATTCAAATCATACCCCAGCGCCGCATCCACAATCCCATCTTCCGCTCTGCCTCTTCACAGGTGGACTGTAAAGCTGCCTCAGTGCAGTCTTAACTCCAGTTATACACGACGCTAACCGAATTAGGCTCAGAGAATACCTTCCTCTTGAAACACAGAGGAGAAACCGGAAGACCCTGTTAATGTTTCATCTGAATGGATAAGTTTAGCCGAAGTGGAATCCTTTTAGCTCTCCAGGCATAAGCTGTTTTCTAACTGTAGAAACCTTTGAGTGCTAGGGACCGTCCATGGTCCTATTTTGGGGGATACAAGGGTTTTGGCCGCCCCAAATCCCTTTTGAGTTTTTAGCTCCTACTAAAGCAGGATTCTCAGACAGTACTAGAACTTGCCACTGAGATTAATGATTGGTCTAAAAATAAGCAAGCCTCAATGCCTTATTGAAGGAAAATGAAGGGAACAGATAGGGGTGGGGGGGTGGGGAATCGATACAGCGTAATATCATGATTCTTTGTTGTGGCGATACTGTATTGATTCAGAAATTATAATAAACGTTGCAAATGCACGGTTACCTATATAGCTACCAGCGTAATAAAATAGAGCTGAATTTTTAGTCCACTAGATGGTGCTAAATACTGACTGTCTGGTTAGGTCAGCACAGTGAAGGATTGACTCCTGAGAACTAGCTGAGAGTTGAACAAGACAAAAAATAAATATTGTTGAGGACTGATAACACTCAGTGTGTCACAGCCCATGCATTGTGATAATATACTGTGTGTCCACTTGCAGCACGATGGTACAGTAGTTAGCATTGTTGCCTTACAGCTAGAAGGCTCCAGTATCAAATCACCAGGCCGGCAAGGGTGGGAGCCTTTCTCGGTGGAGTTTGCATGGTCTCCCTGTTCTGTGTAAGACATGCATGTTAGGTTAATTGGTGATTCTAAAATTGTCCTTAGGTATCTGTCTCTGGTAGGCCCTTAAAAATGGAGGGTTAGTATCGCTACTACTTGAGTGCTTTGAGTGATCTTTGTAAATAGAAAAAGTGCTGTATAAGTACATGTCCATATCCCTAGAAATAGCTCCTTGTCTCAGTGGGAATAACCAAAAAAACTCCTTTAAAGCACTTATTTCCTGAAAGTGCCAAAAAGTTCAGGTACTTTGTGGTTTGAACACTGCTATATACATACTTCAGTTATCTATGGCTTGTGTCAGCACTGTGGAGCGGTGGTTTGCGTCTCATACCTAGAAGGTTTGCTGGTCTCTGGAGGGTGTCCTTCCTTCTTTCGTTTTCTCTCACTGTCTGAAGACATGCATATTAGATTACCTGGCAATTGTACATCGCTGTCAGCTAACTGCATGGAGCATACAAAAAGTCATGTTTAACAATTTAAACAGAAATGAATTGATAATATTGTTCATATGCTGTTCAACTACCTGCAGTGTATTGCACAAAGGAGGCTGCCAAAAAAAAATAGATAAATGCGCCATATAGGCACACACAGAGACGCACATATTGTGGATGCCTGAGAGTGGATAATGGAATTGCTGCTGTGGTGTTTTGTGAAGCCAGAGGCGGACTGACACCCACTCCTGACAGCGATTACAAAAGCCATTCAGCTAGCTTACAAACACTGATACACACAAACGCATTCGCACAACCTCAATGGGCATTTGGGTTAAAAGAGAAAAAAGTGCAATCTTTTTTTATTTATATTGCATTTGAGCCTCTGTATACACGGGTACATATACAGAGGGAGATAGCAAATTTGTTTTAAAAGCATCATTGTGCTGTAATTGCAGCAAGAGCCCCGCTCAAGTAAAGCGGCCATATTGTTCTGGAGGGAATACGTGTGTCGATTTATGCTTCAAAGATGGCAGTCGGCTATGTTTCTACATTGTCTTCTGCAATCTGGATCCACTTTTGATAAAGCGCAAGCTGCTGCTTGCAGGAGAGAGATTAAGAGAGCAGAATGGGTTTTTTCACGGCACCCGCAGAGGCACGACTGTCATTTCAATAAGGGCCAACAGATATGTGCGCCGCCGTTTGCATTTTTCGGGGGACTTTTTGGGTGCAACGAAGCGGCGACTGGCAGTTTGGCTCATCTTCAAATGGCACGGGCATTAATGTTAAAAAAAAAAAAAAGAAAAAGACAAAATCGCTTTCTATGCAGAAGTTAATTTGGAATGCACCTTAGCTCTTCTTTCTTTTCTCTCTCGCTCTCACTTTCTCTCAATAAGCCTCCACTCTTTGTGGGGGGGGGGGGGGTGGTTGGGGCAGTTTTGATGAAGACAGTCCCCTCCATCCACAACTTTCCTCTCCTTTGTCTGAACATCCAGGTAAAACTCTGCACTCGATTGCAACAAGGTGAACTGCTTGCACAGGGGGACCATCAGGCGTGCGGCATAGGGACTCGGCGGGTGCCGTGTCTTTCCCAGTTTGAGGTCTGAGACATGGGCGGGGGCAGCTGCAGGGCGGTCTCAAGTGACCAAGTGCCAGTGTTTGTTGTTGTTGTTTTTGTGTGTGTGTGTCACCTGAGCACACAAAGGAGACTGCGGCAAAAGTCAAAGCGTACATGTGTGTGTGTATGTAGGCGGATATGTTGCAACACGCCAGCTTCACACCTGAAGCTTCTCTGCGAGGAAGACTGTGAAAGACAAAGATTTTTTTTTTCTCTCACTTCAGGGAATTTGTCCAAAAACACACACACACACACACACACATACAGAATTCAGAAAAAAAAAAAAAACACATTCAGGTGTTCGCACATTCTGCCGGCCGACACCAAGCCGGGTCTGCTCATGCATTCATTCATGTATTTGCCAAACATACTACACTTCATGTGCAAACGCCATCTCTCACTACCCCCTCGTCATATCTTACCGCTTCAGGCACGGCCGCACAAGCATCCGCGCATAATGACGCCGCTGGAACACCCCTCCGTTCAACGGCGTCTGAAAACTTCCCCTTTCATTTGCATGCAAGGAACGCGGCGCCGATTGTAAAGCGCCGCACATTTTGTGTGATGGCAGAAACTTTTCCAAGAAAGCGTAAAAAAAAAAAGAAAAGCAAACAGGGAACAATCAAAACTGAACCACCTGGAAACGGATCTGACTCGCTTTCAGCCAAAATACATAATGCAACTTCATTTTAGGAAAGGGTTTGCCAAAAAGTGGTTAGAGATACGAGTGCGCCGCTGTGTACGACTGTTAGAGCGAGTTCCAGCTTGAATGTAAGCAGCCACACTGGTTTTGACCTTTGAGGTACGAATTGCAAATTGGCGGCTTTTTTTTTTTTTTTCTGGTGCTGTCTCTGCATCAGCTGACTGGTGCATGTTTTTTCCGCCTCTCTCTTTTTTTGTCCTCTCATATTTTCAGGGGATGCACGTATGTCTGGCTTGCAGGCTGCCAGCAACTTAACCTTTAGCACTCACACTGTGCTTTTTAGGCCACCCACAGCACTGCCATTGTTTCGCAGTCACACATTTGCAAGCATATGTATCTTATTTTATGCTGCTTTGGTGCTTTGCTGTTGCCCACCCAGCCTGTGTTTACCCACATTTATGGAACAGCTTGTGGTAGAGATGGCTGTATACTGGCATTCCTTCTGGGGGGGGATTTTGTCAGGAAACCGTTTGCTCTGCCAGAGATGTCGGCTGGTACCGCTAATTGATAGCAATTAGGTTGCATTATTTAGAAATCTGACATCATGCGTGTGTCTTTAATCGGGCTGGTTTGATGACTCAGAGGCACAGATAAATGCTGTCAAAACACCAGCAAACAAATGCCTGTTTGTGGCAGGCATTTTTTAAAGAGCGAGTAATAATCAGTGTGTGTTTTTGTGCGAGCAGACGGCCCAAGCGTGCTGTGTGTGTGTTAGGACACGAGTACTGTATGGCTGAAGACATACAGGACTGTGAAACTTTCACAGGCTTACTTTTGTCATTATTTGTTTGTCTAAATTTAACTTCATCACATTTTTAGAAGCACTCTTCCTCTTGATGAGGATCGTGACTAAAGGCTCCAGAAAATGAATATATTGAATATGGAAATGAGTAGTGTTTGTTTGATGGAAAGACTAACTAAATATGGCTTAATTTATAAACTGTTTAACAGATTTCAGTGAGGAGAGGCTTACTAAAAAAATCGTTATTTGATATACATTGTTTTATGTGTTGGATTTGATCAATTTTTATGAACAGTGTAAGCCAGGGAGAACCGGGCAGACAGCTGTAACAGTAGAAATGATGCTGATCAGCAATATTTAAATGAGGAAATAGGGCAGAGGTGTGTTACAGATAGGAGTAGGGTGCCTCATCAGCTGATATTCTACATTAAAGGGGTCAATGACTGCACTTTTTCCACATTTTACCAGCTTATACAAGTCTTAATGAAATGTCTGTGAAATATCTTGGTCAAATTTTCTTTTGTAGCCTTTTTCAGAATGGCTGGTTTCAGTGCGCATCTCTTTAAATCTCTCAGCCCTCCCTCTTACACGACTGCTGCTACTCTTAGCTGCTAGCGTCCATCGACCCTGAGTCAACTAAAAGAATGAATGAAGTAAAACATTTCTGGTGGAGAGTGGGTGTGTGATATCAGCGCTCAACAGGATATAACCAGTGCCTGGCTAAACTGCTAGCTTCATTAGCTACCTCGGATCCAGGTTTGAGAAAATAAACTTTAACTAAGGTAAGAATTTACAGAAAATAGTGATCAAAATTGGCCAGACTGACAGATAAGATGACGCCAGCTGGCCTGTCTATCACCTCTGAGGACAGCTGTATGCAGTTATGATGTTTGACTCCAATCGGCCTAGCATGCTAATGCTAATGGCTTGATATAGCATCACAGCAAAAAAAAATATAACAAAATAAGTCAGAATGGGATGAGATACAGTGGTGTGAAAAAGTGTTTGCCCCATTCCTGATTTCTCTCTCTCTTTGTTGTATGTTTGTCACACTTAAATGTTCAGATCATCAAACAAATTTTAATAGACAGAAATAACACAAGTAAACACAAAATACAGTTTTTAAATGAAGGTGTTTATCATTAAGGGTAAAGAAAAAATTCCAAACCTGCATGGCCCTGTGTGAAAAAAGTGATTCCCCCCCCCCCCCCCCTGCCATTGGAACATAAATTAACTGTGGTTTATCACATCTTTGGAAAGCTGAGTTCAATTTCTCTAGCCACACCCAGGCCTGATTACTGCCACACCTGTTCTCAATCAAGACATCACTTAAATAGGACCTGCCTGACAAAGTGAAGGAGACCAAAAGATCCTCAAAAGCTAGACATCATGCTGTGATCCAAAGAAATTCAGGAACAATTGAAAAACAAAGTATATGAGATCTATCAGTCTGGAGAAGGTTATAAAGCCATTTCTAAAGCTTTGGGACTCCAGCCATTATCCACAAATGGCAAAAACATTGAACAGTGGTGAACCTTCCTAGAAGTGGTCGCTCGACCAAAATTACCTCAAGAGCGCAGCGACGACTCATCCAAGAGGTCACAAAAGACCCCACAACAACATCCAAAGAACTGCAGGCCTCACTTGCTTCAGTTAAGGTCAGTGTTCATGACTCCACCAAAAGAAAGAGACTGGGCAAAAATGGCCTGCATGGCAGAGTTCCAAGACGAAAACCACTGCTGAGCATAAAGTACATAAAGGCTCATCTCAGTTTTGCCAGAAAACATCTTGATGATCCCCAAGACTTTTGGGAAAATATTCTGTGGACTGACAAGACAAAAGTTGAACTTTTTGGAAGGTGTGTGTCCCATTACATCCAGCGTAAAAGAAACACAGCATTTCAGAAAAGGAACATTATACCAACAGTAAAATATGGTGGTGGTAGTGTGATGGTCTGTGGCTGTTGCTGCTTCAGGACCTGGAAGACGACTTGCTGTGGTAAATGGGACCATGAATTCTGCTGTCTACCAAAAAATCCTGAAGGAGAATGTCCGGCTATCTGTTCGTGACTTCAAGCTGAAATGCACTTGGGTTCTGCAGCAGGACAATGATCCAAAACACACCAGCAAGTCCACCTCTGAATGGCTTAAGAAAAACAAAACGAAGACTTTGGAGTGGCCTAGTCAAAGTCCCGACTTGAATCCGGTTGAGATGCTGTGGCATGACCTTAAAAACGCGGTTCATGTTCGAAAACCCTCCAGTGTGGCTGAATTACAACAATTCTGCAAAGATAAGTGGGCAAAAATTCCTCCACCGTGCTGTAAGACTCATTGCCAGTTATCGCAAATGCTTGATTGCAGTTGTTGCTGCTAAGGGTGGCCCAACCAGTTATTAGGTTTAGGGGGCAATCACTTTTTCACATAGGGCCTTGTAGGTTTGGATTTTTTTTACCCTTAATAATAAACACCTTCATTTAAAAACTACATTTTATGTTTACTTGTGTTATCTTTGTCTAATATTTAGATTTATTTGATGATCTGAAACATATTAAGTGTGACAAACATACAAAAAAATGAGAAATCAGGAAGGGGGCAAACATTTTTTCACACCACTGTATATTTTCATCTGTGGATTAGTGAACTAGGTGGAAACAGACATGACTATTAGGCTGACTTAAGTCTTAAGAAAATAACAATATAAGCACTGTTAGCTCTTAAGCTAACACTTTTGGCTCCCTGCACATTTGTTTACTTGACAAACAACTCAGCTGAACAACAGAGCAGTGAGCAGGTATCAAGATTAGTGATGTTTATCTTTTAGTAACATTCTGAAGCAAATCTGGAAGACTTAAAAAAGGCTTCTTGGAGAGAAAACGTTATGCGTGGTTTTTTTTTTTCCAGAGATATATTTTTTGATAATCATGTGACTAATAGACACATTTCAGAAGGTTAAAATCTGCAAAAACACAATTTTTCAATCAATGACCCCCGTAAGCTTGGCTCCTAATGCCATAGCTGTACAAATAGTAATGGTTTGTCTGTATTGATTAGTGTTTCAACACAGGATTACAGTTATGCTGCATTGTTTCCTTTTTTTTTAAAAAAAATGTTTGGACCAGTTTTCATGTTTCACTGTATTTTTTTTTTTTTTTGCTTCACAAAGTGTCACAGGGGAGCATCAACTTCTGAGGAAAATGTGTGCACACATGCTGTATATTCCTGGACATGCAATGGAGTCGAAGCAGAAATGTGTCACGTTCTCAGCGGTGCAGCACGATTACAGCAGCCCACCAGAACTTATTTTTTCTTCCCTCTTTCCTCTCGCCCCTCCGCTCTCCTGCTCTTCGCCTCATAAAAATAGATGAAAGCGTGTAACAAAGGAGGAAGCGGGATTATACCTCCACTGTCTCCCTCACTCCCTCTCTCGCCTTCTCTCTGTGAAGACACAATTAATGTGTCTCTTATGGTGGAGGGGCGGGGGGGGGCGAGGAAGAGAGGAGGGATAAAGGGAAGGGAGAGGGATGAGGAGATTGGATTGAAAAGCTAGCGCGGGCTTCATAGAATGGGACGCTCTGGCCTGTCCGTTGCAGAGTTGTGTTTGTGGTCTCTGTGTATCATATGCTGGGACCTTTGGTGCATGTGTTGCTGGAGGGGTTCATAATATCCCCATGCAGATGGATGCAAGAGTGAGAGCAAATGCTTCTGTATACAGCTGCATGCATGCATGTGAGGACTATTCACCTGAAGGAACAATGGCTTCCTGAGCTCCCCTAGCTGAGAAATTTCCTCATTTTAGCTGAAAAAAATGCAAAGGACTGTGCTCATAGACACAGGAAAACGATTCCTGTTATTTTACTTTTTACCCTCAACAGTCATGTGGTTCCTTCAGACATTACATTTGGATGTGGTGGTGGTGGCGGGGATTAATGCATTATTTGACAGACATTTTACAAAGGCTTGTCCATTTAGTCCATCAGAGAAGTTTCCCTGTTGAGAAATTCACGTTAACGGCCAGCATAAGTGTCATGCATGTTTTATGAAGGCCAAGAGCCTACCCTACTTAAGACAAACGCGCGCTGAAGCATTCGCACACACTCGTGAAAATCTGAAAATCGGCGTGGCTCGCAGGCCTGTGTGTGCGCTCGCAGGAGGAAATAGTGTATACACAAATGAGTGTGTGCTGCCAATATTTGCACTCTGTCTGCTTCTCTCCTGTGGGTTTGAAGCTGCTTGCTTATGCATTGTTGACCCATTTAAGGGCTTTTCACTACTGTGCCATCTCTCCTAGCTCAGTGTAAATACTGCATATTCCTCTGCATATAAACCCAACATCTAGGACTGGGTGATTAACTGAAATAAAACCAAAACAGATGTTCGGGGCGTAAAACTGACGTAATCTTGCTCATGCTGGTGTTTTAGTTTTCCCCTCTACCTGTTGTGTACGTGTGTACAGTATGTGAGAGCTTTCACATCATGTCCCTTTAAAACGTGCTGTGCACACGCGGCCACGTGAGTCCACACCCCTGAAGCCGTGTAGTCAGCGCTGTTTGGAAGCAGCGGAGCACAGTGGAAAAAAAATTAAACGGCTTGGATGGAAAAGACATGCAGCGTCCGTCCACACAATAGACTATTTCATCTGAAGGTGCATAGAAAATGCGAGAATTAAGTGCAATTAAACTAACACGTACTGTATATCCCTAAACAAAATTCCCTGCTAGCCGCTAACCGCTAACCACTATCTGCATCACCACAACCGTTTCGTAGTGAGAATGGATGACAAAATGGGAAAGCTAAAGCTAGATTTAAGAACCAGATCAGAGACTCGTAACATGAACATAACATTGTGGAGAGAGGAAGCAGGCGAGGCAACGAGCTAGCCAACACATAAACTTTATTCTTTCTCCAACATACAGTACAGCAAAAGAACTCCCGGGTCTCTGTGCATTCCTCTTTTATATCTTTAATACCATGCATTGAGATCAGGAACCTCCGACCATAATACATTGTTATTTAGAACAAAGACCTGTGTAGCACATCAACATCATAACACCGGCGCCGCTCTCACACCCTGCTCTCTTCCAGCGGCTCCAGTGGTTCCTCCTCTCCCCGGGGGATGCATAGTCCATACTGACCCGTTTGAGACCCCCCGGTAGCACTTCCTCCTCTGGTCCATTGTTCCCCCTTATCCCAGCTGCCCTCTCTGGGTGGAGAATCCCCACACCATGCCGCCACAACATAATCATGGCTGCTTAAGTGACTCCACCAGTGCAGCTAACAAGCTAATTAGCCACCACAGTGTGTCATGTGATCCACAAAAACACTGACTTCTGCACTGTCAATATTTAATTTGGTTACATGTGTGTGAAATTATTATATTATGCTAATTTACTACCAAATCATCACAGTGATATATTAACTGATATTACATTCTTGTGCAATATTGCTTAATTATGAATCTTGTCAGTGAACTATAAGGGAGAAGAAAGGAGGGTATGACAAAAAAAAAATGAAACCGACTTGAAAGGTTAAATTAACCATGCTGCCAAGGTCAAATTACCCAGCCCTACTCACAACATTACCAGGAAAACCTAATTGTATTGTAGTTTTAAAAGAGGATGAACAATAATTGCTTTCTTTTCATTCTTATAAACCTGCTCCCTCGTTCTCTTCTTTGTCTATCAGCCCCGTCTCCTGTCTTGCGACGTGAGGATTCAAAGTTGAAATGAAATGTCGTGTACACCAGAGCAGGCGAAACATTTCCGGGCTCCGCTGACAGCTCTGGAATTATTTTGGGGCACCACGCGCCATTTCCCCCTCATGCTGAGATGAATATGCATTGGCACCCGGTAATTGAAGTGCCGCGTCAACTTGAGCCCGTGACTTGACAAATTTCACCTACGTCTGCTTCCATCACTGGAGCGGCACTCCCTCCCAGCTCCGTGTTGTTTGTGATTTCACTGGACCTGGTGGTGAAAAGGCGAGGAGGTGTACATCCAAGCATGCAACACACACTTACCAGATCCCTGCCCTCCCTCCAGGTGTGGATGATTATTTATTTTTTTTCTTTTATCACCCCAAGGTTACCAAACAAGGAACAAAAAAAAAAAAAAAAAAGAATTCTCTCTTTTGTGTGCCATTCACCATGGCAGCTGTCTTTTCAAGAACATAAATGCTGCAATCATTGCACAAAGGCACAGCTCAGCTACGTGCCATGCCGATGACTTACAGTCCTAAACACAACTTCCTGTGAGGGATGAGGAAAAGCCAAAAATGGCAGTCAAAAGCTCCCATTTTAAACCACAATGGAATGGCAGCCAAGAGTCAAAACACATCAGCGGACACAATCAGAATGGCGTAACATGACACTGAAGCCAAACAATGAAGGCAAATGCAGCGCTGATTTGATGAGGGCCAGCCAGGTGAGGTGGTTTCCTTTCCCCGTTTCAGGTGCAGCCAGATTAACCCTTTGAGGAAATACAATAGGGGGCACACCTGCCTCTGTGCACTTGTGAAGAAGTATGTGTGTGTCTGCTTCCTACTCTTTTGTCTGCAGTCTCGCCCACAGACTAATGGCTACCTTGAAGGCTAAAACAATAGCATTTATCTTGTCTACAGCCCAAACTAGCCTCCAGGCAATCACTTTAGCAGAGGTGGTAAGCATAGTCAAAAGAGTGCCTCTGTGGGGAATGGAGGATTAGCTTTAAGTGAAGAGAAACTGAGTAGTGAGCGATTGTCAACAGGCATGTTGTATTTTGCAGTCTTTTGATTCATCATTTTCTATTCCCCTCCCTCACTCATTTTCTCATTATCTCAGCTTCAAACAACCCTTCAACTTTTATCAGGCAAAAGGCGAGAGGAGAAGCAGGAAAAGACTGACATGATGACAAAAGACGCCACCCCTGCATGCGCCCCCGCCGCAGACGAACTGACAAAACGGAGCATCTTAATCCAGATGATGTGCCCGCAAATCCTCTCACAATGTCCACAAACATAACACACACACACACACATAAAAAAGCATGTACAGATACAAGCACACACGCAAATGGTACAGTACTGTATGTAGTGTACATGATCAGATTTAAACACATGTAAAAAAAAAATCTATCCCGATTGCTTTATCTGAATGCCCTGCAATCTGCTTTTGGCATTCCGTGAAAGATTGTATCGCCTGGAAGTCACTGTGAGGGGTTTGTGCTGTGGTTGGATTGATGCTACCGCAGAGGGAGGCTTACCCCGGGCATATCAAGAGACTGTGTACACAAGGAAGGTGCTGCAGGTGTGTGTGTGCAGGAATCCAGAAAAAAAAAAGCAAGAATGCACTCTGTGTCAATTTTAAATGAACACTTGAGCTCAGCTGGTGATCTTTTAGTTTTGCCACCCTACTGTTCGTAGCTGTATGTGAGCAGTTGGCTCTGCTGGATGCAGAGTAGCACTGTTTAGCCTGCCTCCCACACACAATGTACAGCGCAGTTTCGGAAGGCTTCTGGAAGTGACAGATTGAGTTCACACACAGTGCAGGGCACCAAGTTACTGTCATTATCCGGTTATAGTTGTTATGCTGAACTTGTTCTCAAACTACTTTTTGGGTAGCTGTCGAATTTGAAGGCTGGTACACACAAGTTTGTCTTTTCGCTGACCGGAGTGGTGGTCTACTGGTAAAGCATCTACCCCACAGCCGGGAGGTGGTGGGTTCAAGCTCCGACTGGGTCATACCTTATTAAAATAGACTGGGGGAAGGAAAGGTGGTTATGCCAAGTATTTGTGTGCACTTGACATCAAACTGGACATCACTAGAGACAAAATCAAGACTAAGGTGGGAATCACCAGAGGCCTTATGATACAATATCATCCTGGTACTTGGGCCATGATGCGATATTATCACAATCTTGCAGTGTGATGAGTATCACAATTTCCCATCTCGATCTCTTGTTCAACTCCTGGCACGGTCTCATGAATCACTCCTTTGCTATGCTGACCTAACCAGAAAGTGAGCATTTAGCACCATCTAGCGGATTACAAATTCAATTGTTTTTTATTACTCTGGTCAACAAAAACATACATTTAAATATTGTAATGCTGAATCAATACAGTACCGTTGGCACAGAGTATCGCAATGCTACACTGTATCAATTTTTTGCCCCACCCCCAACACAAACCTCTGCCAGGGCAGCTAATTTTGTTCCTCTATATTTTAATTTCTCAGAACAGCCTGTTAACTGCTAGCCATAAGACGATAGCAGCTCTGCTGGTGACCATCAGAACATTTGACTAGCCACAACATTCATGTCCCTTTAGACTGCATGTCCACCAAACACGTTTTTTGTCGCCTGACCGCTCTGAGCGGTTTTTTTTTTGTTTTTTTTTCAGTGTTTGTGCACTGCGCTCTGGGAAAAAAAAGTCTGTGCCCTGTATCCCAGCAACAGCTTGTCACTCTCAGCTCAGCACTTCCACTTTTCCTATGGTCAGACTTTCTACTTATTTTTTAATAGCAGTCTATAAATAACAGTGGACAGGAAACATATTCAAGCATTGGTAGCAGCTCTGGATGCAAAATATGATGACAGAGAAAGCAGGAGTCTGAGTACAGACTAGTACGTTTGTCCTATGTCCCGCCCTTCCTTATTCTGATTGGCTGCTTAAGGTCTGACATTGATGAGCTCAGCTGCAGTCTGAAAAGTTGAACTTTTTTCAGTGCTGAGCGCCCTGAGCACCGCGGCAAAAAACGGCCAACGCTCAAAGCGTTTCAACGCCGAGGGCGCTCAGCGCTGTCAACGCTGGACTACATAGAGAATGAATAGAAAACCATTGCCCAGAGCAGAAAAAAATGCGTTTGGTGGACACGCAGCCTTAAAGTCACTCAGACTGCATTCTACCCCATCCTCCCTCTTACATCACTATTCCTAACCTAATGCTTTAGCTAACATTAGTTTGGGTGGTGCGCATGAACGATCTAAAGTAAATTTGTCTCAAAGAATGATTAAAATAATTTATTAAAGGTGGACAGGGGTGTGTGGTTTCATTAGAAGTCGATAGGATATGATCTGTCCCTGGAGTACAATAAGCATAGAAACATTTGTGAATGAGTGGCTAATTTGCTATCTTCAGCTAGCCACCTTTGGTCCCAGCTATAGAAAATAAGTCAAAATAATATCTAAGAACAACATATATGGTCAAGCATTGTAGATGAACAAGGATTCTAGTGGGGGTGAACAGAATTTACAGAAAATTGAGATCAAAACCAGCCGGATGACAGTTAAGCTAACATCAGGTGGCCTATCTGTCACTTCCTCCCCACCGAGGTGAGCTATATCCTGGATAGAAAGATCGACTCTAACTGCCTACCATGCTAATGCTAACAGCTCAATGTAGCATCACAATGAAAATCTGGCAAAATATGCCGGAAGGAGAGGAGATTATCGACTGTTGATTAATGAATCAGGAGGAAACAGGGACGCATATTAAGGTGACGAAAGGAAATAGCAATATAAAGCGGGCTTTGTGCGAGCTTACATCTACCACTGTTAGTTCTTAAGTTAGTACCTTTGGCTCCCCACCCGTCTACATGACATATGGTTAAGCTGGCCAGTAATACAGTGACAAGCAGGTATCAAGGCTAGTGACGTTTAACTTTTAGTGACGTTTCCCATTTCTTGATGTACAGGAAAACGCCCAGAAGAAATGGCTTCTTGGAGAGAAAAATGAGGTAAAGGCCATGTGTTTTCTTCAGAGTAGTGAGTGTTTTGAAATTTTTTTTTAAATAATCACCAATAGATGCATTTCAGAAGGTTAAAACCTACAATTTTTTTTTCAGTCAATGACCCCTTTAACAGATACACACACAAATGCAGACAATACGCAACTTCCTTAGCAGCTATAACTATGGACTTCAACTGTAGCAGCAGTGCTAATGGTTTGAGGACAAAGCTTCTGTTAGTATATGAGCATAACTTAGTTTTGAAACCTTGAGTTTTATATTTTGGCTGTTGCCATCAGTTTTTAGAGTCAGAAATGACCGTAACTATGTGGGAGTATCACATTATAGCAAATGCTCAGGCCCCTTCTTAGAGAGGGGCCCTCATACACTACTGTATATCTTTGCTGTCAAAGAAGTGTATAAAATCCTCGGAAAAAATTAACATTTTCCAAGTGTCAGTTCAAGTACAGTTAAAGGTCTTGAATTAGCCAAGTGGACACATTGTTGGCACCCATCAGCTTGATTCAGTTTTTCATTCGGATTGATTTATAGCACCGATTCACAACAGATGTTATCTTCTATTGTTCAGTGAAGTCCCTAAATTATTTTAGGATCACTTTTAGTAATAGAATCAAGTGGAATTTGAGTAATTGCAATTTTTTGAACATGTTGTACATATATTATCAGTTTTAATGTGTGTTTTTTTAATCCACTGTGAACCTCAGAAGGTCACAGAAGTCGATCAGTAAGTCAAAGGATTACGCTTTAACACTAAGAATCCATTTTTCCAATCTGGTTACAGTTCAGGAATTTTAACAACCACCAAAAGCATTAAGAGGGCTAAGGTTTAGGGGTGTGAAGTCTACAGGTTGGAATTTACCGGCGATAAAACAGAGCATTAGGGAGAGAGGGAGCGGGAGATGAATGATTGCTCCATCACCCCACACACTGTGAATCTGAAGCCACGCCAGGGCAGCATAAATCATCTCAAACCCTAAGTGACTGCAGACGGAACAAGGACACACATGCATGTGTATATGCATACAAACACAGACACATCCCTCACCTTGTTCCAAACTCCTGAAATCACTCATCTTTATTTGGAGAAAAAAAAAATGCTGCCCTCCTTTAATAGCTCACGGGGCTTTAATCTTAATCAAAAGCAACCAGGGATTATGAGCAAGAACAGATGGTTTTAGAGTTTAAAATTGCATGTCCCAGACATTTCTTGATTGTTTGCACTTTTCCTCCCACCCTCCTCCGTGTTATTATTATTATTACTACCCCCGCTTTTGATGATTTCATTTTGGTCTTACGCGCATTATCTGGGCTTAGGCCTCGCTGACCAATTGCAAAAAAAATGCTCCTGTCATGACCTATCATTAGCGTCAAAGTCTTAATCCACATCAATGCATACATGCAGAAATCCTCTTCTCCTCATGAAAAGACCATAGCTGTCAACACTCGTGTTCTTTGGCTGAAGTCGGCACGAGGACAAAGCAATTTCATTCTAAAGCATCCGAGGATAGAGTGTGGTGTTGGGAGGTTAGGGGGACTGTATGAGCTGGCTGTGTGTGTGTGGGGGGGGGGGGGGGGTATAGACAGTAGGTGATTTGAAGAGGGATGAACCACCAATTCTAAGCAGAAATGCAAAAAAAAACCTTTAAGCTTTTAAGCTTCTGCAACTTTTTTCATTTTTTTTTTTACTATTTTCCGCTTTTTTCTAGTAGATATGGAACTTTTTTCTCAAAGATTTGTGACTGTTTTTCCTCAAAAATCCATCCATCCATCCATCTTCCGCTTAATCCTTTTCGGGTCGCGATTTGTTACTTTTTCCCTGTAAATTTTCAACTTTTTTTTATCATAAATTTCCAACTTGGTTCTTATAATTTTGCACTTTTTTTTCCTTGTAAATTTGCAACTTTTTCCTGTAAATTTTCAGCTTTTTTCTTTAAACATTTACAACTTTTATTCTCAAAAATTTGTGTCTTTTTTTTCTCATAAATTTGCAACTATTACCTTGAAAATTTGTGACATTTTTCCTCATAAATTTTCTACTTTTCCCTGTAAATTTTCAACTGTTTTGCAAAAATTTTCACATTTTTTCTCATAAATTTGTGACTTTTTTCTTGTAAATTTGCATCGGTTTCCTCTCAATTTTTTTTTCAGTTAAATTTGCAACTCTTTTCAAAAATTGGCTTTTTCTTGTCAATTTGCAACACTCGTCTGGATGCTGGTTAAATTTTTATCCTGCGTAATTAAATTGTAATTTATGACTAAGTTTTTAAGTTGCCATCTTTTATCATATATTTGCACGTTTATTCTTGCAAATTTGTACACAATTTACATTTATATGTTTGTGCTTAATGCTAATCCACCCCTCTTTGTTAAAAAATAACAAATCGCCTCCTGACTATAGACTTTATGAACCATTTTTTTTTTTTTTTTTAAACTGGAGGAATTACGAGCTTCTTCGGGTGGCTTTGGGCTTTGATCGAATGCCTGCAAAGCCAAAGAATTTATCCTTTTGCAAAAGGTGATGATGGAAGAGAGGAAGGTGTGGGACACGGCGGAGCGAAAATGCGGGAGTACGTAGACACCATTGTGCTCTCTGCGACGTGTGCTATGCAACCCGAGGAGCGCGGCCTTTTCATGTGATTAATTGCGAGTCTCAGGCAGGAGATTGTGTCAGTTTAATCTGAAGTGCCGATTGTATGAATAGGGCACAAAAAAACTATAAGGAACAAAGAATGCGAGAGTTAAGCTTCAGAGAGCACTTCCCCTAATGAAAAGCTGTCTGACACATTTTCAGGGCTGCACACTGCTCTGCTATAAAATAACAAAGTCAACTGCATTTTGTGGCCACATTTTATTTTATATACCTCTTTTCTTTCGTTCTTTCTTTCATTTATTTGTTTATTGATTTTTTTTGCGGGGCAATTGCACATAAAGCAGAGCCAGGGAAGGATAAACATGTTTAAGGCTGTGTCTGAAAACAGGAAGTTATTTAGGGTATATCTGTTGCCCGGATGTAGGGCACAGAACGCCATTTCAAACATGGAATCACTTGTTTACGTTGGAGTCAAAACTGAGGCCAAGAACTAAAGTGCTCCCCCCCCCCCCAAAAAAAAAAAAAAATAGCAGGAATGCATGAAGAATAAACAGCAAGATGCTTCAAATCAGGCAAGAGGGAGAACTCCACAACCCACTTGGTGACACCAGGGTTTTGATTTGGGCGTGTGTTGTTTATGTGCCTCTGTGTGTGTGTGTGTGTGTGTGTGCGCGTGTGTGTGTGTGTACTGTAGAGGTCCGCCGGATGGGGCTCTCTTTACTCACCCTGACAGGCAAAAAAAAAAAAACTGCAAAAAATTGCACCACATTTCCTCTGTAGTCTCTTCAGATACCAAGAAGCAATGTTTTCACAGCTGCTTCGCTCTCTCTTTTCTCCGGTGTCCTGATGTGTGCACACTCGCACCGTACACGTGTGATTGCCTCTGTTTTTGTGTGTTTACATATGATTTTTTTCCTTTTTCACTTTTTATCAAGTGTGAGTGGAAATAAAGGAAAAAAAATATCTTTGCCAACTGTTTGCGCCGCAGAGAGAGAAGATCCTTCTTTGTTCACCACGCTTCTCGCGCCCAATTTTGCCTTAGATCTGTCCACCCACCCCCTCCCGTTTCCCCTCACATCTTGTTGTAATCATCTGTTTATGCAAAAGTATGATGCGCAGTGCAATCAGCTTGTGTCCACCCAAAGAAATGTTATTCCTGGTATTTTTTGGGGCCTATTTAATTGAGAATGCGATTCTCGCCACTTGACGGCCATGCACAGTGTGTGAAACAGGGACGCAGTCTCCTACACGCAATTAGAGGCACGTCATATATGACGACAGCGACATGTCGGTGGGGGGGGGGGGGGGGGGGGGTGGAAGGGGCAGCAGCCGCCGCTGCAGCAGCTAATAATAGACTAATAACTCCGACGGTGTCTGTGAGCTGTGTAGCGTTGCCATGAGATGTTGAGCAATGTAGGAAAGTTTGAGGCTATAATTGCAAGCGAGTTTGCTTGTGATTTGCATACGAGTCTGTGTGTATGTGGCTGTAGGCAAAGCTGGATGATGTACTGTAAGTGAGCCACTGAAAAGGAAACAGTGAGAGTAATTTGAGCACCAGCATGTGCTTTAGAGCAATCATAAAATGATATTCATTTGGCTTTAACAGGTTATACTATGAGTTTGCATTTTGAAAAAAAAAATGCGTTTGTACCACTAGGCAACATTTGGTTGAATGATCCACTGGTAACCGGTGTTTACCACAGCAGTATACTTCAGTCAGCTCTTAACAGCTCCACGTGGTTAACTACCGACATGCATCATGGACATACAGCTGATCAGCATGTTGCATCAAGCTGCAGCATTTTTTCCTGTATTTACACACATAGGGGTACTTCTTACACGTGTCCTCACTGCCATAATATAGAAACATGGAATGTCAAGTGGTTCCGGGTAAAAGGCCAGACCAAGAGCGGTAGGAAGTTACAACAAGGATTCAGCGTACCCTACCCATTTTGGGGTTACTGAGGCTCGAAGGCAAGTGCCTAGCAAACGGGTTTCTCATCTTGGGTCTGACCTCCAGTGGGATCTCCACCTGCAGGAGGGCTCATGGGAATCATGGTGCTGTGTGGACTGTCGGATGATCTGCGTTCCTCTGCTTAGACTGCTGCCCCTGTGACCCAGACCCCCAGATAAGCGGCAGAAGATGGGTGGAATGTCAATAGGCCTACGTCACAGTAACCATTTTGACTTAAAAAGAAGGAAATGGCAAGTAAATATAGTCACAAGTGACAGTGCCACAATTAGTTTTAATCGTGACGCCTGTATTTTGGCAGCTCGGTGATGGTTAGCACTGTTCCCTGGGTTTGAACCCAAGAGCTGGCCCGCTGGGACCTATCTGTGCTGAGTTTGTATGCCCTCCTCATGTCTGTGAGGGGTTTTGCCGACCAGTCTGGTTTCCTCCCACCGTCCAAAGACATGCGTGTTAGGTTAACTTGCATTAACTGGGCATTCCAAATTGCTGATAGGTATGAATGTGTGAGTGGATGATTGTCTGTCTCGGTGTGTTGGCTCTGCATTGGACTGCTGAACTGTCCAGGCTCCTGTCTCTCGCCCAGAGAAGCTGGGATAAACTCCAGCCCCCCACGACCCAAAAGGATTAAGTGGTTGAGAAAATAAATGACCTGTATTTTTGCTATTCTTTTAGAAAATAATGTTTCTAAATAGCCCTTTGGACTTTTATTTCATGACTTTAATAGTGGTTTTAGAATGTAATCCCATACTGCAATGCTTGATCACACTTCTGAATCAATTTTTAAAAAATTCTGTCCAATGTGGTATTGCTGTAGAAGATACATCTAACAACAAAAACAAGCATTTATTGCTCTAAACCTTTTTTTTTTTAAATCTTCCTGTATGGTCAGAAGTTCAGTATGCATGTGAATCCTGTCTTGACGATACACCTTTACAGTTCCTTTTTGAAGCTGGCACAATGCGGAGAATTTGGTGCTTTGCTGCTCAGCTTACCCCTTTTTCAGCATCTGTTACTAGGAACCAGTATCAATCTGCGTGTTGACACAGCCTGGACTGCTGAATGGCAGATGTTTGTTGCAACATGTTGCTCCACGTGAAGCTGCCTCAATCTAAACGGACACCACAAAATGTCATGAAGGATGCATCTTTACTTGCTGGATCAGAATGACTTAAATTGTTGTAAATATCTGGGTGCTAGTTAAACGAGTAGAAAGTCTCTGTAACCAGACAGAATCTGCTTGTTTGCTTGTTGCACTTCATTAATCCTAGAGGGAAATTCAAGGGTTAGAAGGAGGCAGCCGCAGCCACAAAGCACAGATCCCTTCACCACTCACACCTGGGGCCACTTTAGAGTCTCCGGTTAACCTAACTTGCATGTTTTTGTTTTGTTTTTTTTACTATAAGAGAGGAACCGGAACAAATTAAAGTGAAGCTAAGTAGCCGTAGACACCTTCTCCAATAATAGAAGTTGAGGCCTATGAGCAAGAGAGAGATGTGACAAGAGGTGTTTTCTTAACAGGAAGATGGGGGTGTATCATGGTCTGCTATCGTCTGTCAGTTGGACCCAACAAAAAGTGAGGAAGAAATGTGCCGCACTTCTCTCATGGTTGCACCTACCCTTCAACCCTGCATGCCGCACCCAGCCTTGGCGTAGCTGTCACCCACATTGCAATGGCAAGAACAGCAGGAGGCAAAGCCAACTGATTGACTGCTGTGAGGGCAAAGGCTCAGAGAACCTTGTAACATGTTGAAATGTCAGCTCTCCTTAAACAGTTCAGTAACCTTGGCTGCCATTCACCCAAACTGTGACCTCATTCACCTTCCGTGTCGCCAGGTGAGTTGTGCCGTCAACTCTCTGAACTGGAGACTGTATTTCTGTAGCAGTTTATGGATATCTAGACAAGGCACCATACATGATTGCTCTAATCTCTAGAAGGAAAACGCAGCTTACACATAAAATCCAGTTGTCACATCTGTTGAAATGTGCATTAAAAATCTTCTACTTACACTCCAGTTAGAAGGTAGAGGCCTTGAGGTAATATCATTAATAGTAGCTGCAGTAATTCCAGGGGGGAGTGTGTGCACTGCTGACAGGGAGATGATATACCGGCTGTGGCAAGTGCTGTCTGACAGTAAATGTCTTCCCCCTCCTCCATGTTTACAGTCTTAAATGGATTATGGTCCATGGGCAGCTCAGCATCGACGTGCACACATCTGCTCTGGGCTCCGCATGCACCTGTGTGCTGGGAAAAGGGAGCCGGCGATGGCAGCACCTTCGCACGCCCAAGCGTAGCCTCTGGTTGATCACTAGCATGTCGCTAATCACGTTAACATCGATCATGTGAGTGCCCCGGCTTTGACCTTGCTACACCGGCGTTCACTCTGAACTTAGATTATGGTACAGTGTAGCATTAGTCAGGCTGCACCTCTAACAGAGCACTTAAGGGCACGAGGCTAACAGTGTCAGTGCATTAAAGGAGCGCTAATATGTGGAAACTGTGCTAAAGCTATCACTCAGCAGACTGTTAGTACGCTTGAGTGTGGTTGTAACTTGTGGGGTGGTGAGAGCTTACATGTTTTATCCCGCGTGTCAGTGTAATGTGTGTGGGCCGCCGCTGCAGATACCCCCTTGTAATACTCTAATATGCCTTAGAATTAAGCTCATGCCTCTGAAATGAAAACACCGGAATTAGCCGTCAAAATGAGAGCCACAGTGAAGAGAGATGGAGAGAATAGAGGAGGTGAAGAGGGGGCTGCCGGGGGTTGGTGATATTATGAATGCAAAGTTTCTTTTCATAAAGTCAGGGATGAGGTCGCCACAAATGATTCCTCTCGACGTAAGTCCGGGAAATGAAGCTTGCTCCTTTCAACGGGGATAATTAGCTGGGCTGACAGTCGATCCCCATTTGTGACACTGATTTTTTTTTTTTCCCCCCTACTCTAGTTTGGGGACTATAATCCCTCCTTTGAGGCTATATAAGTGACAGAAATATTTTTGTCCTTCTAGAATATTCCAGCAATTAGAGAGGGCACAATAATACCCATCAACTCCTTGTAATTAGCGAGCATTTGAGAGGATGCAAAGGAAACTGAGAGCCCTTTTGACCTCAACAGGGCTGAGCAGCATTTTTTTTTGCCTTTTTTTGTCTTGCTCCCTAATTGTGTGCCTGTGGGTCTTGGTACACACAAGGGAGTCAAGTTAGGATGAGTAAGCAGTGTGCCTTCCACAGAGCACAGTGTACCCCACGCCATCCTTGACAGAAACTGCTGATTCAGCATTAATTCCTGCGCACGCACCAAGAACGTCGGCGTGTGCGAGTGTGCAGCTCAAAGCCAGGCCTGTGTGTACCTTTGAAAAGTTCCCCTCAGGCCTGCTGTTGTTTTCAGCCGTCGACTTGCTGTTGACTGTCTGTGTCCCGCGATGGTTATCGTGGCTGATGATGCCCTTTCCTGTCAGGCCCCGACCCCTTTGCTCTCACTGAATTATCATCTGTCAGAGATGGAGGAGCAGCAGGAGGAGGAGAAGAAGGAGGAGGCGGGAAGGGTGGGGGCGAGGGAAGGGTCACTGAAAATGCGGGGGACCGAGGAAAGATTTGGATGAGTGCCTCGGAGGTGTTTTATTGTCTTCATTGATGACCACTCCACCTGCTCACTTGACACATATTTCTCAGCCAAGGCATGTCATGCATAAAGAAATAACTCCAGCTCCAAACTACACAGGATATTTATAGGGACTCGAAGAGAAAACAGACACAGCAGCAGCACTTCTGTGACATATGGTGAACACAAAACTTTTACTCAACCACCATCGAGAAGCTTATCCGGAGTAAGAGGCTTCACAGGCTTGGGCACATCTGTACAATGGACAACACGTGAATGCCTGAGTAGTACCCCCATGGCGAAATGGCCCAGGGTACAAGACCAAGAGGCTGGCTGGAGAAGCGATGGAAGGACTGCGTGAAGGCTCATCTGAAGGTCTTTGGTTTAGATAAGGACTGGTTTGACTTCACTAAAGACAGAATGTCCTGGCACATCCATATTCATCAGGGCAAGAAGCTATGGGAGCGAAAGCTGGAAGACCATTGGGAGGCCAAATGTGTAAGATGACAGGACAAAGAAGGGGGGGGGGACCCCAATCATCAGCAATGGTGTGGATCATAGTAGTAGTACTAGCTGAATTGAAAGACAGAGAATTACTAAAAAAAAAAAAAAACAATACATACTGTATTAACCTTGATGGGCACATACAATAATGTCTTTCTTCTGTCTTTTGGGCTACCCATGGATTTGACTCCTGCTCCACGTATCAATTAAATTACAGTCACTTTGGAATTGTTTAATTAACAAGCAAATGCTGGAGGGGAGATTTATGAGACCCAAGCTCTCCCACCTTGGCTCTCCCCTGCTCTGTTTCACCAGTAAAAACCCTTAATGTTGTTCAGATGATTTAGGCAATTGCTCATGCTCTTCCAACAACCAAGATTTCAAGATAAACATATTAGTCAGTATAACTGGAATTGTACTGTGGTGCTGATGGAAAAAAAAGTGTGTCAAAACAGAGCCTATTCCACTTTTTTATTTTTTTCCCTTCCCCAGAGTTTTACTCAACTGCTGAAAAAAGAGTTGAAAAGTTTCAATTAGGAGATTCAGCCATGGCCGTGCTGTGCTCCATCTCTTCTCATATCTCGCACTCTTCATGGCAGACAGTAGTTTGTAAAGGTCAGCGCTGTCTGTCGGCTTTATTTGAGGGTGTCTGAAGGCCCATTTAGGACTGGCTGTAACTTCAAATATGCTGACCGAGACAGCACTGATCTGCTTGAATCCGGGGTAGCAAGCTGTGATTTCCTTTTTTTTCGCTCCAACCATCTTTGTACATTAGTCTCTCCCATTGCTTCATTCATTTGGATCACTTTGAGAGAACTCTGAAAGCCCTTGTAAAATGCTTAAGCAGGCTAAACACCACATATAAAATTTATAGAGGTCTTTAGTCTAGATCTGTTTTTCTTTTACGTTTTTCTTCTTTTTTCTTGCTGCTTACAAAACACAGACACACATTAGGTGCATGTGGGATTGACTGCAGTTGAACATACTATTGTTGTGAAGTAAGGGCGGCATATTAAGTAGTAAAACGAACATCAGAACAACTTACCTTGATAGTGATTCAACAAATTTCTGGAACTCTATTAAACGCCTTTCTTGCAATGGATATTACAACATCTGGTGTTTTGGTACGTTATATCTTCCACATGAGGTCAACTCATTAAATCCTCCAAATAATATGTTGAGCAACGGAGAATTCATGTAAACAAATAGGTTGGGGATTGAGGCCAGCACTGAGAATAGAATTTCATTGTAGCTGAATAGGCTTCAGTTCTAGCTGCAAATCTTTGTTGACCTGCCGCTTTGCTTTACTTCTGAGCTTCCAATTGACAACTTTTACTCACTAATATCTATCAACATGTGTTTTAGATTACAGTAATAGGTTTTTTTTTCACTAAAACCAGCAGGAAATGGAAAAGGTTAAGCTAAGGTTTTAAGGTAGTATCTCATGGAGTGGCGAATACTGACAAACATGGCTTTGACTGTTCGATTCGCCAACTTTTCTGATGTATGTTGTCGAAAATCGAGCTAGTATCTCATGGAACGGCAAATGCTGAGGAGCGTTCATGAATATTGAGATTGTTGGGTTTCGCCGAGGTTCGTAAAAGGTTGCAAAACAGTTTGCACAGAGTTTTTAAGGTCACAAACAGTTTTGTCTTGAAGGTTATTAAACAGTTGCTAGTATTCACAACTTCACAAACCAAAAACAACTTTAGCATTTGTAAACATGTTACAACCATTTTCAGAAGCTTACAACTGTTTTCACATTTGCAGCTGTTTGTGGAAAAAATCATTCTTTAAGAAAAACTGTTTGTGACCTTGAAAATGAACAGTTTTGTAACCTTTTATGAATCCTGATGAAACCCAGAAATCACAAGGTTTATAAACATTGCTCAACATTCGACGCTCCATGAGATAAGGACCTGTACTTATACAGCGCTTATTCCTAGTCTCAAAGACCACTCAAAGCACTTCACTAGTGCTAACCATCTATTCTAAGGGCCTATAGGAGACGGATATCTAGGGACAATTTAGAACAACCAATTAACCTAACATGCATGTCTTTAGATTGTGGGAGGAAACCGGGGCCCCCGGAGTAAACCCACGCAGCACAGGGAGAACATGCAAACTCCACACAGAAAGGTTCCTACCCCTGCCAGCCTGGAGATTCGAACCTGGAACCTTCTAGCTGTTAGGCAACAGTGCTAACTACTGCACCACCGAGCTGCCCGAAATATGGGCTTGCGGTAAGTTTGAGGGAATGAACCTCTCACATATTAAAATTCTCACCCATTTTACTCCTCTGAAATCCCCTCTGAAATCTTACTTAATGTAGTTATTTTCATAACTACTTAAGATAGCTTCTTTTATGGATGTAACTACAAGGCATGATTCCTTCTGGTAAAAACCCTTTATCTGTTAATGTTCTGTTGGAGAACAGTGTTGTTCAACTACGCTGACATCTGTTAGGGTCTAGGTTGTTGTTCAAAAGCTTATTTCCTTATTAAACCCTTTTGTGACCCTTTGGCCGTATAAATATAGGTAGACTGGTCTCATTGGGATAGAAATGTCTTATGTTTGTACATAAAGAATGTCATTCAGAACAACTTTCTATTGATTTGCAGTGAGCTTTTCCAAACATCTAACCATTGAGATATTTCCCTTTCAGTAAAAGACTTAATTACTGATCTAAATGACTAAACTTCTTGGGGAAAAAAAGCTTCTTTATTTTAATTTAAAAAAAATCTCTCCATAAGGCCCTACAGAACCCCTAAACACATCTTCATTAGCCTGAGTACCCTCAATGTATAGGAGTGGGAATCACCACAGGTCCCATGATACAATGTTATCATGATACTTGGGCCGTGATACAATATTAATATGATCTTGCAATACACTAAGCATTGGAATATCATATATTGCAATTTCCCATCCTGACCTTGGTCTTGCTCAGCTATCTCAGGAGATCTCAGGAGTCCCTCTTTTGCTATGCTGGCCTAACCAGACAGTGAGCATTTAGCGCCATCTAGTGGACTGAAAAGTCAATTGTTTTTAATACTCCGGTACCTAAATAGATAAGTTTGTATGTGGAACATTTATTAGTTTCTCTGAATCAATACAGGGTTGCAATGTTATGCTCTATAAGTTTATTTCTCCCACAGGGGTCAGTGGTTGGGTCCATAATTCGCTTGCATCTAACATTTTATTATTAGGATGCATTTTAATGTGACTTTTCTAAGTATAATTTTTCTATTTGTGTAAAGCAACAGATTACAGCACATTAGGAAGTGCTGCAAAGTCCACCTCCCCCATGTTTCAGCCTCATAGCCAGGTATGACACTAATCGCTTCAGACTGGAATGGAGGAACCAAGGGAGGTAAAACACACAAGGAGGGGCTGAGGGGGTGTAATGGAAGGAAGCGAGTCAAAGAGAGAGAGTTGTAAAATAGCTGGAGGTGACGCTGTTGGCCAGATCGGGCCATTTGTGTGTGCCTGTGTGTGTTTGCGTGGCTGCGGTAAATAGATGTCAGGCCCTATCATCCCTGCCAGCTTAACGAGCCATGGCACTCTCACTAGGTGAGGCCAGGAGGGCACGTGGGTTAGTGCAAGTTACAGTGGCACACAAAGCCACATGCATACATGCAATAGAACCTTACTCGCTCATCTGCACACACAAACACAGGAGCAGGCTTTTTTTTTTTTTTTTTTTTTTACTGTGTATTCAGAAACTAAATAATTTTGTTGTCTGGTAGCAGCTATTTTGTTTGATGCAGTGTGAATGCAAAAGTCTTGTTAAAAGCAGTTTCCAAATTTAACGCGTGCTAACAGGAAGTGAAAAACTCCCTCAACCTCAGGCCCACTGGGTCTGATTAAATGGATGTAGGAAAGTGTCCAGATGCTCTAAATGCAACGCTCCCATAAAAGGTAAATTAGAGCTTTGGATGCTGCGTGTGCACATTCGGCACAAGTTTGAGTGCGTTTGTGTGGAGGACACTGAAAATGTCCTGCCCCACTTCTCTCCCCTCGCTTCTTGGTGGAAGGAGTAAGGGAGACTGCTGTCCGTCCCTTCCTTTAAATAGCTCGCCCCAGGGGGGGGGGGGGTTCACCGCCGGGCACATGCAAAGTCAACCCCGCGAACCCTCCCGCGTTCTCAGGCCCGTTTACCCTTCATAAAAGGCAAACACTTTCAAAAGTCCCACCATGCCAAACGCTGCATCCCTGATTTTTTTTCCTTTTTTTTTTTTTTTGTCAGACTGGTCAAATCAATGCTGGGATCAGTGGTCCTCCGTATTCCCACGGACCATCTGTGTGCCACACATCTCTACCTCATATATCCTCTCACTTGTCTCCCAGCTCCCGACTTGTCCATCAAATCCATCCACCCTGCTTTGTTCACCCCCATCCCCAGCTGCCTGTTGTTGCTCCCTCTCTCCACTGGCTCAGTCTCCTGTCTCTTTAGAGCACATCCAATTTGCAGGGAGTGAGTTAGCAGGGGGCTGATATGAATCTTATCTCCCCGCTACTTTAATTATTCCATCTTCAAGATGCGTTCCTTTTGGAGGGCAGCTGGGGTTATTAAATAGTGTCCATTTTAATCACGCCGTGCTATAGCCCCAAATTGGGTGAGTAATTAAAGGTGGAATAATGAAATTGAATCAGAGAGTCGGCTACATTTTCCTGTGAACTGGATTTTGGTTCATTTTACGGTCGACAGGCGTTAGTTCCGTGGGAGGGAACCTTTCTGGCTTGTTTCTTCCTCACATACAGTATCTAGCAATTTTGTATTCCTCCTCTTCATCAAACTCTGCTCCTTCTTCTTCCTGTGTTTTAAGATAATGGGCCCAAAATGATACTCCTCCCCCCTCTGTTTTGGCCTGCTCGCCTCCTCTCAGTGTCCTCAGTCCTTCCAGTACTTTGTAATGAAGCATTACAGTCTCTGTCTCGCAGGCAGACGGTGATAATTACCAGCAGAGTGAAGTAGACCACAGTGCAGGGGCTTCATATACCACAAAGACACCTTTTATGGAATTAGAGTGTCCCTTTTATTGTGTTCCTGTCATGTGGAACGAGTGCACGTTTGTGTGCAAGTGTGTGCGTGTGGGTTCCCTTGGCAACATGACAAATCACAGCGTCCAATGGAGTTTTGTTGTTTGTCAATCAAGCGTTTGTGTGCTACTTTTAGCCAAAGTAAAAGCTTTTAGATGCGGCCTGTCGGTTAATGTCTTCAATTCAAGTACACACTGTTCCAGAACTTCCTTTCTCTAGCTTAAAGTGCCCACATTTCTTTTTTTTTTTAAAAAAAACAAATCCCGTGGAACCCAGACTGCCTCATTTAATGGCCATGTGTAAACGGTACACACTGTAGGATAGGGAAGTGTACTGTCATTTACAGATGGGGGCGTTGATTGTAAAGCTGACACTGGATCTGCCATGTAGTTAATCGGTTTCTTCTTCACTGTAATGTTCCTGCTTCACAGTGCATATTGTATGGTGGCACATACTGTATGGAAATGAGACTATTTGAAGCTTCAGGGTTTGTGCACACATTTTCATTGAGAACATGGAAAAACAAAAAAGATCTGCGTGCACACATCAACATCACAGAAACAGCGGCGTATGCACACGGGACCAAACTCCTGTTCTAGCCATGCCAGGCCACTAGGTGGCAGTGTGACTTCACAGTGCCACTTATAAACCACTTCCTGTCAACTGTGAATCACTTTTATAATAGCTGTTGTTAGTCCGACCCACGACTTGAGTGGTGCCATGGTGGGGCGCAGGGGGCCCTGGTTCTTGGTGGCAGGGTGCGGGCGTCCTTTCCAGGTTGGGTGGGGGTTTTGCGTGGTGGTCTTCTGGTTGATGGTCTGGGTTTTTTTCCTCCTCCCAGTAGGGGCATGTGATGTGGTTTCACGTAGGGCTGTGCAATATGAACAAAATTTCATATCATGATATAAGTAATCTTATTTGATGAAAACGATATATATCACGATATAATTTTCTATAAATTCTATAGTTTATACACAATAACCAGTAAAAAGGACCATCTCTTTTTCTACATTTTAAATTACATAGTAAAAAAATTCAGTTGTAAAAATTCATCTGTCATTAATTTTATGCATCTTTTTCCCCCTTTGCAGTGTTGTTATAAAATAGTTTTTTTTAATGTGCATTTGAGATGACTTCAAATTTTTCATTATTGCTGCTTGATGAAGGAAAATTATTATAAATCAAGTTACATTAAGAACCAATTTGTTCCTCCTTATTTGTTATTTATTTAGTGTGTATGCGGCCACTGTCACGCCCTTTTGCAGCTTTAGTAATGTTTTTTCAGACAAATTTAAGAAACTCGACAGTAATTTAAACCAAACAAACGATGATCTGATGCACTGTAATGTTTCCTATTAGCAACAAGTTAGCATCATCATTTAGCATTAGCTGTTTTATAATTAGAGAGAGATGGTGTTAACGTTACTTACCTCCACTTAACATGAGGTTGGAGGCCTGTCCTCTCTGATGCAGCATGGCGGGAAACAGTCCCACATCCCTGGCAAATAGAAGTAGCGGCTATATCACCAAAACATTAGCTTGCAGTTAGCTGCTGTGCTAACCAGCAGAACCCACTGTTGCACACAGCTGACGCACTGCAGGGGAGAGGTGGGGCGGTGACAAGCAGGAACAGGGTGTCTTTTAAATCCCGATGTGAAACGGTAGACATTTTTATCGTGTCACCCAATATATCGTCATATCCCACAGCTACAGTTTTGCGTGTTTGTGGTGTTTCTGGGTGTTTCGGTTTGGTTTGGTGGAGCTTACGTGCCTGGTGGGTGTTGCAAATGTCTTTTTTCTCCTTCGGCTTCATGGGGGCTGGAGTGCTGCTGTGTGCTTGCTTTTGGTTTGGGAGGGGTGCCAGTAGAGTGTCCCACTCTGCCATCAGGCGTCTCTGTCTTAAGCTCTCTGGATGCTACACTTCCACGTTCCAGTGTGTTTGTTTTATCCCATCAAAATTAACTACATTTTTGATAAATATTTAAGAATCGAATTCTTAACATTTGTGCGTCAACTCAGAATCGTCCCCATCGGCATCACAACACATCAGAAAAATGATCCCCCACCCCAATACCAACTTACCTATTCAGGTACCAGAGTTCTGTCCACCACATGGATCTCTGACTATAGACATGATAAAAGTACTCAAGGCTCCATCAATCAGGACACAGAAGAAAGATAAGAGAGAGAAGGGTCACAGTAAAAAAAAAAAAAGAAGTTAAACTGAGTTAAAGACATTCTTCTTCTTCTTCTTCTTCTTCTGGCTGCTTCCTTTAGGGGTCACCTCAGCAGATCATCTGCCTCCATCTCACCCTATCCCTTGCATCTTCCTCTGTAACACCAACCCTCTCCATGTCCTCCTTCACTACATCCATGAATCTTCTCTGTGGTCTTCCTCTTTTCCTCCTGCCTGGCAGTTCCATCTTCAACATCCTTTGTCCAATATATCCACTGTCCCTCCTCTGCACATGTCCAAACCATCTCAGCCTTGCCTCTCTTACTTTGTCTCCAAACTGCTCAACCTGAGCTGTCCCTCTGATATACTCATTTCTAATCCTGTCCCTCCTAGTCTCTCCCAATGAAAATCATAGCATCTTCAACTCTGCCACCTCCAGCTCCACCTCCTGTCTTTTTGTTAGTGCCACTGTCTCCAAACCATACATCGTAGCAGGTCTCACTACCGTCTTGTAACTCTTCCCTTTCACTCTTGTTGCTACCTTTCTGTCACAAATCACCCCTGACACTCTCTTCTGCATTTTCCATTGCTTTGGATGTTTTTTTTTTTTTTTTTTTTTTGTTACTTATTTGTACCCGTAGGTAGACTTGGTTTGCAGTGTGGTGACAAGCCACCGGCTGCTGGTCGCTGCGTGCGCGAGCGCCCTAAACCTACATGTTTTTGGTGTGCGGGAGGAAACCGGAGAAATCCCGGAGTAAACCCGCGCAACACGGGGAGAACATGCAAACTCCACACAGCTCACTGTTGGTCGGGGGCTGGGATCGAACCCACGATCTCATGATCCCCGCGATCCCCCGGCCGAGGGTAAAACTGTGCTGCCACAGTGCTAAACCACTGCGCCACCGTGCAGCCTTTGGATGGTTGACCCCAGGTATTTAAACTAACTGACTTTCACTACCTCTGCTCCTTCCATCTTCAAAAAGAGATTAAAGGCCCAATAAAAGAAGTCTTAAACCCAATAAAACACCTACATAAATACAGAGTAAATTCATAAATCAATAAATTATGTGCAATATACTGCTACAGCTTGTTCAGCTCTGTGACAGCAGCAGGAACAAAGCTGTTTTTGTAGCGCTGGGTTTCATACATGTAGCTGGTGAGTTGAACAAGACAGAGGTTGGGATGGGATATCGCAATACATGATATCACAATACTCAGCATATCGCAACATTGTGGTAATATGACTCTGCAGCCCAAGTATCGTGCTATATCGTGTTGTGCGACCTCTGGTGATTCCCACCCCTGATACCTCTGCAAAGTGAGTTTGAGCAGCATTGAATCATAAAGTTGTATTTTCAAATTACACTACAAAAAAAAAAAAAAAGCTTTTTTAAAATCTTAGCAAAAAAAAAAAAATCAAGAGTGCATTACTCTGTCTCATATCTATAGGAAGTTCCTTTTTTTGAAGTAGTCAGTAGGTCACATTGACTGTGAAGTTTGGAAACTTTTATTTTGTACAGCTGCAGGGCAGAACATTGAGATCAGAAAGAAAGAAAAAAACAACTCAGGATTAAGGCTTTCTGTCACACTGGTGTCACCCTGACTTTTGCTAAGACGTCACCACCTGTAAGGGTCTGCATTCTGCTCCACACTGTGACATGCATGACTTCCTGTCTGCAAGTGTGAGGCGTGTGGCCGCAGCTTCACCTCGTACAGCTCTCCTCTGTGCCCCAAGGTGCAGAAGTGCCCTATCAACTGCACTCCAAACAAACACTCAGCCTCCCTGGGACATGCCTCGGGGAGAGAGAGAGAGAGAGAGAGAGAGAGAGAGAGAGGCATAGCAGGGAGGAGAGCAGGAAACGGGAACGAGGAGAGGAGGAGGAGAAGTGAGATGCACAAGGAGGAACTGCAAAAATTCAAAACGAGGAGACAACAAAGACAGGGAAGTGGGGGCGGTGCTTTGGGGGATTGGGTTGCAGAGAGAAGGAGCTCGTTAGTCCTCAGTGAGCTCCTCTCTCCCAGGTAATTACACCCGGAACTGGTGTAGCCCACTCCACCCGCAGTGATGCACAACAATCGCGTGTGTCCGCCAAACCCTTCTTGATTCCACCGTGCATGTTTGCATATTCATATGCTTGGCCGCGTGCACGCAGGTGGCCAAGGAGCGCCGTGGTTGTTTGCAGGCATTTGTGGCGGTGAGAAGTTCTCCACAAGCCTGAGGAGAACGAGTGGCTCATCCTGACGCGGAGCGGCTATAATTGATAGACGGGAACACTGCAGCTATGAGGTTAAGTGGGATGGGGTGTGCAGGAATACGGGGGGAAAAATCAGAGGAGAGATTTTCAGGCATAATAATGGGAGAGTCAGCTTCACATTGTGGTTGTGAAATCAAAATGGCTGCCGTGGAAAAGGCTTTTATCCTCTGCTGAGTCACAGCTCAGCCCTTTAGCCACGCTTTATTACTCATTTCACACATTTGAGTTTTCCATACACCAAAAGCAGCAAAGAAGAGAGGCAGGTTCAGCGTGGTGGGTGGGGGAACCCAGATGACAGTGATTGACGTCTCCCCCTCGGCCGAATGTCATTGCGAGCTTGCACAGGTGACTGTACCTGGCGGCTGGGCAGTGTTGGAAGTCGTCTCGGCCTAATGATGCAGCCACATCATGTGCCGCCTTCAAGCTGGAGAGCCGCGTCCCGGCTCAGCTCGCGTCCCCGGCATCATTAGCCGGCGCGTGTCCACTTCCTAAGTCAGGGGTCACCGTGACAATTGGTCAGTAGCATATTTCGGCGCGTTGCCGCCATAACTCACAGCGGTAATGAGGCAGCAGCAGATGGACGCCGTTCTAGAAGCTGTTTTTAATGACCGAGCAGGGGACCGGGCTCCCGTCCCCGGCTGGGCCCTGCAGACTCTCGCTCTTAAAGGGCGACTGCCAGATATTCACGCCAGACGCAGGCAGCATGGCTCCTTTCTACCCTTTTCCCTGTTTTTTTCCCTCCGTCTTGCTTTGGCGTTTGGGTTCTCCGTGGTGCTGGTGTGAGCGGAGATGGTGGATGAGAGGAAGAGCATCAGCCTTTTTTCTTTTCTTTTGAGCAGGCTTTGGCGTTATCCAGCGTCAGCCTTTCGGGAGTCACTCGTGTTGCGTTGTCCCCCGCCTCATATCCCCGATTCCTCCTCAATCCTCTGTTTTGTAAATGGATGCTTGTGATGGCTGATCAATACTGGCAGATTTAGAATGGGATTTAGTATTACAAAGGTGGTCCCACAGCATTGTAACCCCCCCCCCCCCTTTTCCTTCTGAACACTTTTGTGAGGAAACTGAAAATACTGTATCTAAATAGCTTTCACCAAGCGGAAGAGCCTGGCTTTTGTGAGCAGTGCAGACATTTTGGAGAATAATATTTAAGGTTTTAATTGTTGCACAGAGAGGCTGAGGACTGGATAGAATATTAAGATGCCCATCTCCTCCCCCACCCCCTTGCCGCTCACCCCCGGTGTTTTGCAAGCTAAACCTCACAGGTAAAACAGCCGCTGTTGCAAACCTCCGGGGAGGAACGAGCCGATGGAGCCGTCTCGCAGAGAGATCAGAGTCAGGATGCACGTTCCAACCCCGGGAGGCTGCCTTGCTGTTACCTCATTTCCCCTGTTTGTAATTAACTGTGTGTATTAGCAGCTAGCTGCCACAGATGACGGCCTGTCAGGACATCAAGGAGGCCACAGGGGATGCGGTGCATCAGGATATCAGGCCATCGCTCACCGGTCTCACAGGGTGACTCGGGGAAAACAGCTTAAGCAAACATCCTCCCAGGTAGTGTCCTCATTAGTGCTGTCATCACTATTAACAGCATTAGTGCCAGTGTTTTGATTGCTGTCATTATCATTAGCAGCTTGAGCCGTGCGGCTACCGACCAAGGAGGGGTTGGCAGTGGGCTCTGTGACAGGTGTGTTTTAACTGAGCCCAAAGCTAACAGGTTGATTTTTTTTGGAGGCAACCAAGAGTCGCTGTGTTATTTGGGAGCCAGTGTCATATTTCAATCACAACCCGGGCAGAGCCGGGGTTGGTTTTTTTAAGTCTCCTTACGCAGATGTTGTGGTGAAGTTTCTCAGCACAAATTTTACTGAAGTAATGGAGCTGCTGAAGGCATCACATTACTTTTCACAGCAGAATACAATTTGGCTAAATGTCCAGGTCGCATGTACTGTATGGGTGGTGTGCCTGTTCCCCGTCGTGCCCATATTGCCTTGATTCATGGGGCCACTGTGCTTTGGCTTAGAGCCCCTTTAAACAGCACGGAGATCATTGGTTGACCACTGAGAGATCAGAAATTGACCAGATCTCTCAACGATCTCCTAAAGCCTCAAAAAAGCTGTTTCTGTGTAAATATTTGGGAGATCACTGTACAGTTTTCATGCCAATCTATAGAGATTTTGAAAAGATTCTTGTGAGATCACTGCAAGACCAGGAGAGAGCACTGAGGGATCATTGAGAGTTTGTTGGGCAACCAAAGAGGTATATAGATTTTTGAGAGGTTTCTAGCTCTCTTCTACCCCTTTTACACAGGGGTGGAGACCATTAAGAGATCATTGGAAGATGAAAAAATGGCCAGATCTCTCAATGATCTTTCAATCATCTTTCAGCTATCACCAAGATCTCTGAATGATCTTCCAGTGATCCCCATGGTCATCACAGTTGACAGACTGTTTTGAATCAGTCCAAAACAATCTCTCAACGATCGCCAAAAGAAAGTGATCTCTCAACAAACTCCCAATGAACTCTCAAAAAGCACTGAACAGTCTCATTGATTTCTCAGTGATCTCTTAGCCATCTCTACCATCAGAGTGGAAAAATTTGGTGTTCATTGAAAAATCATTGAGTGATCATTGGGAGATCAATGAGATTGTTGAGTGCTCAAGGAGAGCTCAAGGAGTGCTTGGGCGGTGCGGTGGCGCAGTGGTTAGCACTGCGGCAGCACAGCAACTCACCCTTGGCCATGGGATCCCTGGTTCGATCCCAGCCCCTGACCAACAGTGATCTGTGTGGAGTTTGCGTGTTCTCCATGTGTCTGCGTGGGTTTACTCCAGGAGTTCTCCGGTTTCCTCCCACAGGCCAAAAACATACAGGTTAGGTTAATTGGAGACTCTAAAAGTGGCCCTAGGTGTGAATGTGTGTGTGAATGGTAAAGGGATAGCACTGTACCGTGGCTGCTTCATCCATCCAGGTGGATGCCCTCAATTTCTCCTCTTGGGATCAACAAAGTATACAAAAAAACAAAAAAAAGATCTCATCTCTTGATGATCTTTCAGTGATCTGTCAGCAGTCTTTCAATGAAAGCCAAAGCTTTCCACCCCAAAGGTAGAGATGGCTGAGAGATCAGTGAAGGATCACTGAGAGTTCAATGAAAGACCAACAGAGTTCATTGAAAGATTACTAAAAGACCACTGGGAGATTGATGATATCATTGAGTCCTCTGAGAGATCACTGAGAGATCATTTCCCTTTGGTGATTGTCGTGAGACTGTTGGAATTAAAAGTTTTAGGACCATGAAAGTCACTAAAGATACTTGAGAGATCACTGAGAAATCTTGGCGATTGCTCAGAGATCATTGCAAGTTCGTTCGGAGAGCTGGCCATTTTGTCATCACTCTGTGATCTCCCAGTGATCCCCACACTTGTGTAGAGGGGGTACAGTAAATGTTAGCATTGGCGCATAATGATACAAGCACCTCAGTGTGAAAGTCATCAATGTTCTAAAGGAGAAGGAGCACATAGAGGGGAGTGGTAGAGGCCGGGGAGAGGGATGGGCTGACTAGAGACGAGATGCTGCTCTGACCAGAAGTCTACTGCTTCGTGGTGGATTTGTGTTTTTTTTTTCTAGCTTGTTGCCCCACCGAAGCACACATTTCTCAGGCCATGACGAGTGACAGCTTCGGTGTTGGTGAGGGAATGTGCACATGGGGGACCAGATGTGCAGGAAGGCATTCACAAGTGTGTCTGTCCCCTACTGGACAGAAACAGACGGGACGAAACACAGAGAAAACAAAGACCATAGAGCAGGAGACGGAGGGGGTCTCAGATTTGAAATAATGCTAAAGTGTGAAGGCGTGAGAGTGTTCCAAGCAAGGTGCTAAATCTATTAGTTTGTCCTCCTCGCTCTTTTCCTCTTCGTGACATCGCTGTATTGTCAATAATCATAGAAGAGGGGAAATGGAAAGGAGAGATAAAGGAGTGACTCACAGACGGCAGCCTTTCTCCGCCTCATCTCTGTCTTCTGCTCCCATTTCACATGTGATGGCATCTCCCACCCTGGGCCTATGATCAGGTGGTGGTTCTAACAGGCGTTCGGCGGGGGGTGGGGGGGGGATTAAACATGTGACTGTCAAGTGCCACAGCCGGCACATTAAATTACAGCTGCACACATGTGGTGTTAAGAAGCCTGCCATGCTAGACACATTTGTAAACGAGATACTGAAACTGAAAGTGTGGAAGGGAGAGAAACATGTGATGTGGTGTCAGAAGAGATTAAAGCCTTTCCACGGCATATTGAACATTGTTCAGAGCTTCAAGATGGAGCTGGAAGAAAGAAAGAGAGAGATGGAAAACAATGGAAGCTTGTTGAGCAAGGCTGTAGTCTAAAAACTGTAAATGAAGGGCAAATTGGTCATTGTTAAGAGAAATAGCTACAGTGATCTGATCAAATGTTGTGTATCAAAGGGAGGGAAAGATAAATATCTGCATTCTGGTGATGCCACGTTAACATAGCGCTATCTAGGCTGATATCATGTTGGAGGTTTAGTGCCAACACAGAGCTGAGTCTGACTGTACCAACATCTGCACTCCCTTTGTCTGCATAGCAGATGTTGACATTTGTGCTTCGCGCTCACGGGGAGCGGGTTTGAAAATAACTATTGGCGTCCACCCAGGACACCTCACGTCTCTATAGTGTAATCCTTCATCGAGCCCATTGCCAAAGCCACGGGGTGGGGGGGGGGTATTGATTGTAATCTGAAAAGAGGAATCTATGGTTTTTTACACGCTCAGTGGCTGCCTCCCTGGTGCCTAACACTGCAGATGAATCACGCTCCCCTTAAGGCTCATTATTCACCCATTATTGGCAAGTGCTTGTGCTCACTTAATTGGACAACTTGTCTACAACTGCCAACCCCCTGGGCCGGCCAAGACACAGCCTAAGCCAATCAGCCTAATTGATCCCAGTGAACGGTGTTAGTCACCGCTCCTGGTGGCTGATGCTAGAACCAGTTTTGGAGGGCATTTGTTGAGTTTAATTTCTAGGAGCTATGACAAAAAAAAAAACAAAACAAAAAAAAAAAACACCACCATTGGAGAATTCTTGAATTTTGTTTTCATACCAATAGGAATCAACAGAACGGTTTATGTTCTTATTTATTTGGCAGCAGTCCTCGCCGAACAGCCTTGCCAGTTCTGGCGAGTTTGTAGCGCCAAGATTTGCTCTCCGAGAAACGGTTCTTCAAATTAGTCTGGATAAAACGCCAGCATTTTTAACACGGGGAACTTGGGCTATCCAATCAACAAATTAGAACACTCTGTGTGTGTGTGTGTGTGTGTGCGCGGGGTGCTCTTTTAACTTCCAAGGGCAACGTCGGCCACCCGAGCTGAGATTTGGTTATCTTGGCCAAGCACAAGACAGAAGAAGGTCTTTTCCTGAGTGGTTCAGTGTGGTCTCCGTCAGCAAACATTATTCCACGTGGGGAGCTTTCAAAGCTAATGTGGCTAGATTGTTCAGATTCACAACCACAGTCAAAGATGGCTTTTATCAACTCTTTTCATTCTCATGCTGTTAAAAGAAAAGAAAAAAGCAGTAAGATTCAGGGTTACATGGCTGGAAGGCGGGGCGCAGAAGAAGAGCCTTGCCCTGGAGTCAAACTTTCTACTTCCAAGGCTTCTTTTCTTTCGGTTGCTAAAGTGCAAGAAAAAACGAATGATGCACTATTCATAGGTCTTGAAAGGGAAGACATGCTTTGCAACCCCCCCCCCCCCCCAAAAAAAAAGTAAATAGCAGAGGGAATGAAATGCATTAAGAACTGGGTATTCAGATCAGATGAGCTCGTCTCCTTTGCAAGATGTGAGGAAGGTGCAAGCAAGTTGATGTGTGATAAAGTATTACAGTATCTAGTGGGCGCAGGGAGAGACTGCAGCAAAGGGGCTCAATCAGCTGAGCTGGGGCTCTTATGTTGTGACTTCTGTGTAGACACCAGCGTCAAAATGGAGGGAGAGAAAGAGGAGTGGGGCGAGGGAAGGATAGAAGGGCACTCAGCGGGCATTTTAAACACTGTGTCGTTCAGCACACACATACTGATTCTGGTCCTGTCGCTCCAGCTGGAGGCAAAGGCAGATTTACATTCAGCTGCTGATTATACCGACGTTACACAGGGGTGAGGATCATCGAGAGATTGCCGAGTGATGGCAAAATGGCCAGATCTCCAAACGATCTTTCAGTGATCACCAAGATCTCTCAACGATCTCTCATTGAGTTTCACTGAGCTCTACGGTCCTCAAAGTTTTGACTCATTCCAAAATAATCTCTCAGCAATCACCAAAGGGAAGTGATCTCTCAACAATCTGAGACCACTGAGAGATCATTGGGAGATAGATGAGCTCATCGAGCATTCCTTGAGGATTCATTGAGACTTTGTTGAGAGATTGCTTTCCTTGGGTGATCTTTGAGAGATTGGTTTGGACCGAGTCTAAACAATCTCTCAATTGTGTCAACCACAGAGATCATGGGAAGATCATCGAGAAATCTTAGTAATTGCTAAGAGATCACTGAAAGATGAAAAAAGCCAGGTCTCTCAACAGTCTTTCAATGATCTCTCAGCAATCTCCATCCCTGTTTAAAGGGGTAGAAGAGCACTAGAGACCTCTCAAATATACTGTATACATACAGTGCAGTATATACCTCTTTGGTCATCAAACAAACAAAAATGATCTCTCAACGATCATCCCAAGATCTCTATAGATCGCCATGAAAATGGAATAGCGATATCCCAAACATTTCCACAGAAACATCTTTTCTGAAGCTGAAGGAGATTATTGAGAGCTCGGGTCAGTGTTTTCTCTCTCAATTGTCCTTCAACAATCTCTGCCTGTGTAAAAGGGCCCACGGGAACATAAAGAGGAATTGTTGGAAAAATCTTCAAGTGAAGATCTGAAGATGTAGAGCAAAAGAGTACCTTTTGATGTGGCAACTCCCAAATAAATGGGGGACAAAGAAAGGGACTCCAAATACATAAAATGGGGGAGAGAGGAGTCAGGCGTGTGTGTGGATGCCTGCTGTCAGGGCCTTCTGTCAGAGTGAAATATTGCTGATCCCAGCACACTTCCAGTGGGGAGGTGCTTGTAATGATTCAGTCCATGCGGGGTTTCAAAATGTCATCCGTCTCACCTCCCTCTGAGTGTACCGCTGTCCTCTAAGTCCAGCCTTGTCCAACACGGGGACTATTGTTTGGAAGATAAGGTGGAACTTTGTTTAAGGATGTGCTGTATTTACAGATAGCGCTGTAAGTTCAAGGTGGCGATATGGCAGCGCTGGACGTATTTAAGTGCTCATGAAAGCAAAACCATTCCCTTTTCCGAGGCAACAGTGCTTGTTCCATTTAAAGAAACACTGAAGACATTTCACACATTAATTCCCCGTTTTGCGGGGACGTCTCGCCACATTTGGGCCATATTCCAGCTCTTTCCTTTTTCCCCCCGCCGGCCTGCATGACTTCTCACAAGCCCGGGCTGCTCCCGCCAAGTTAATTGACAGCCCACCCTGATGAACGGAGACCCGTCATCACCACGTCCTCAGCCAATGGCGATCGATAAAAAAACAGCACTAGCCATAGACATCCGTGAAGTGGAACCTCTTTGTTTTTTTTCCTGTTCATCAATGGCTCTCCAGAATAACAAAAGGAGAACGTACCACCATGAGAGAAAACAGAAAAAAAAAAAAAAAAAAAAAACGAAATGGAAGTGCCATTAGTTTAGCATCTGCTGGGGAGAGTTTGGAGCACAGATGGCAGCGCTTTAATGTGTGTTGGTATTAAAACTGTAGTATCACAATGTATTCAGCTTGTTAAGATTTGTGCTAACAATGCATCAGCGTTGACTCTTCTGCTCGTTTATCTGTTTTAACAGGCTCACAGTCGCACTTCCAAATCTCTGTATGGCTTTATTTGACCATCAGAACCTGGCAACATTCAGCCCGGCGCCTTTATATGTTTGATTTATCCCTCAGACACACTGGCAGGGAGCGATGTGCGTCCTGAAAATGCCGCGCCCCTGCCTGGGTTGGTTGTGCGTCGTCTCCCTTCTCCGCACATGTGCGTAGGAACACAAACGGAGGAAGGCTTTGTCTGAGGCAGTTTTATAGAATGCACTGACGAGAAATAAAGGAATAGATGACTGAGCTGGGATTGTGTGAGCTGCAACTGTGTACTTCGGCTCTGTGGAGCATACTGGGAAGAAGAGCATTCTCTCGCTTTGTCTCTTTTAAACCAAAGGCACGGAAGCTTTTCACGTCATACAAAACCATCCCAAAGCAGTTCTATATCAGCTGTGTTTATTACCTCCGACAAGGAGGTAATGTTTTTACCAGGGTTTGTTTGTTTGTTTGTCTGTCTGTTACCAACATAACTCAAAAGGTTATGAACAGATTTTGACGAAATTTTCTGGACAAGTCCAAAATGGGACAAGGAAGAAATGATTAGGTTTTGGGAGTGATCCGGATCACCGTCTGGATCCAGGAATTTTTTAAAGGATTCTTTATCATTGCGAGATAGAGCCATTTTTAGCATATGTGTATATAACTCCACAATAAATGGTCAGGACGCTTGCCAAAAACAATACAGGATAAGATCCCAGTAGGTTCTAGGAAATATCAAAGACTGATCCCGATCCTGCAAAAAATCCGGATACTGTGATCCACAACAGAAAATAATAGGGGATCTTTGGAATTTTCATCACTGTAAGATAACAAATTAAGATATAAACATACAACAAACACCAAAATATATCCAAGACACTGAGGAATCAGTAGTCTGCCAATGGATTTGTTGTATCTTCAAACGCTATGGAGCTATATCCAAAAGAAAACCACCATTACCAAAAAAGTGATTTTTGTCAATAACTACTGAACTAATAAAGATATCAATGTGAATCCAATTGCTAAAGGTATGTTTTGATGGTCAAGAAATCTGAAAATATAGATAAAATAAATGTAGGACTATTATATTTGGGGAAAATCCCAATATTAGGAGGAACTGAGATACTTGGCGGAGGTCTGCGCTCTCCGAGTGCTTTTCTAGTTATATATGCTATGCAGCAGCTCCCACATGTCGGACCATGTGATGGCTGCCATTTTTCAGCTCATAAACTGATTCTTTTGATTCTCACCAAGGTATCCTCACTCCTAAATTCAATGAGAATGTCATCCAGTCCCCCCGTCCCGTTCCCGTTTCATTTCACAGACATCACACTAGACACATCATCTCAGAGCTCGGCCGGCTCTAAGCCAGACACGGAGGCTGAAAACAGAGTTGCACCAAACTTTGTTAGTTTTTTTTTTTTACTGATGAATAGTTTTGACACATCAATGGCTGCACCTCCGCAGCCCAGAAATGGCCAGGCTGACCAGCAGAAACAGAGCGAGCCCTCATTATCTTCTCAGACTAAAATTGGCTTTCCCCCCTCAGACTCTGCTGGATTCACATCAATTTGATACTCCACCGCCAGTGCTGGCGTAACACCGTCCCTCTTGCTGGACAGATTTGAAGACTAATCTCCTACTTCAGGCCCGGCACTCTTAAGCAGTATTGGAGCGATGTATCATTCCATACATCAGTTCCCACCAGTAAATGGTGGAGCCCAGTGTGTGCCGCTAGCCTGGAGGAGACATACGAGCTGGGGCAAAAAGGTCAGCGTTGTGGCTTGGGCTTCAGCCAAGAAATCAGTCTTGCTGTGCTCTGGTGGAAGAAAGTAAAAGTTGTTGTAGTAAATGTATGTATTGCCTTATGCAACAATCCTTAATAATCTTAGCTGCTCTCATGGCACAGATTAATTTGCTGAACTCAAAATTCTACTTGATTCGAGACTTAAATCCACAGATTTATGTTGCCCATTATTATTTTATTGTTCTAGATAAGAGTCCAAGCCTCCAACAGTATACCCCCAATAAGTCAACTGGTAAATGTCACTAAGGGCCCCTTTACACAGCACAGAGATCATTAGGTGACCATAGAGAGATCAAAACTTGGCCCGACTTCTCAACGGTCTCCTAAACCCTCGGAAAGCCATTTCTGTGTAAATGTTTGGGAGATTGTTGTGCTGTCAAAAATTAAATTTTTGGCAATTTTCATGGCAATGGATAAAGATCTTTGAAAGAACCCTGAGAGATCACTGAGAGACTGTGGTCTTCTACCCCGTTTACACAGGGGTTGAGATTGAGAGATCACTGGAAGTTGAAAACATATTCAGATCTCTCAACAATCTCTCAGTGATCACCAAGACATCTCAATGATCTCAAAGGGATTTTCATGGTTGCTATGGTCTCCTCAAAGTTTTGACTCAGTCCAAAAAAATCTCTCAGCGATCACCAAAGGGAAGCAATCTCTCAAGGAGCACTCAGTGATCTCATCGATCTCCCAATGATCACTCAGCGAGCTCCGCTGCAGTCTGTCAGTGAACTCTATTGGTCTTTCATGGAACACTCATCGATCGCTCACTGATCTCTCAACCATCTCTGCCTTTGGGGTGGAAATGTTGGTGTTCATTGAAAGATTGCTGCGACATCATTGGGAGATCGATGAGATCGTTCAGCACTGATGGAGAGCTGCTTGAGAGATTGTTTTTGAATGAGTCAAAATTTCGAAGCCGTGGAGATCACTGGAAGGTCACTGAGTGATCTTGGCGATCACTGGGCGCTCATTGAAAAATCGTTGAGAGAGCTGGCCATTTTGTTCATCTCACAGCGATCTCCACCTCTGTGTAAAGGCAGTGTAACCACATGTTGCTATTTGAAACGTTCGGTCTTCACAGCTGGGATTTCACTCGTATTTTGATTTTTTTGCTGCAATATAGAACGGCAGCCAGCTGACACTAGGGTTGCAGCTATCGATTATTTTAGTAATTGAGTAATTTGTCACTGTAATCGATTACTCGAGTAATCAGATACTTTTTTGTATTGAAAAAACTTGCATTGACCAACATGTGTGGACCTTTCTTTCCTAAAGAGCAGTAGTAATTGTACCAAACACTTAATAACACAGGTACACATTTATTGCAATGTTTATTGCATCCAACGTAACTTTAAAATGGTATGTTACACCATAAAGTTCTGTTTTGTAGCATTAGCTTCAACTTGCAACATAGCTAACATAATAGCGACAGCTTCTGTCGCTCTGACATGGCGGCATTAAACAAACCCGTGTCTTGTTTACATAGCCTGACTAGAAGAAGGTCATGTAGACCAGAAGTACTACATTAAACAAAGCTTCAATTCATAGATTTTTGAATCAAGGAATTTTTTTAATTGAATTACTTGAATTATTTGAGTAATCATTGCAGCCCTAGCTGACACTGTTGCCAGTCCTTGTATTTGTTCATCTTCTGAAATCACGTGAATCTTCATGCATGTGAAATCACTCCTACAAATGTGAGGTGTGTGGTCTTGCAGTCTAGTGGAAGTACTTAGTGTGTGCGTTTAAAAATCAGTTGAGATGGTCCCTATCTCTCTCGTCTGTCACTTTAAAAAATAACTTGCATTTAAAAATCACCCAACATGTGGCAGGCTTAGGTTCAGTTCATTAGTAGAAACTTAAATCAGCAGTACAGTCTGGTTAAAAAACGTGCTGCAAAGGTGTTTTGTCTTTCTTGGTCCCCCTCCACTGTAACAAAGGTTTGGTCTTGGGTTGAGTACTACCTCTCAAAGAGGCCATCCACAGATGAGCATCCGCAGTTGTTAGGAAGATCAGAAATATGACTTGGATTCTGAAAAAAAGAAAAAGTTCTGTGTGTGTTTTCAAGGTCTGACCACAGGTCCGGCAGGTGATTTTCAGCTGTTGGCAATGCCACGCACGGGCCCTCCATCATTTTGTTCTTGCTGTCAGTGAGAGGCTGCACACTGTGCCCCGACAAGACACGGAACATTCATAAAGTTTCTGAAACATCTCGGCAACCTTGACGGAATGCTGTGTGTGTGTGTGTGTGTGTGTGTGTGTGTGTGTGTGTGTGTGTGTGTGTGTGTGTGAACACATCTCTGGAGGCAGGAGTTTAGGGAAGTTCCGCCATTTGCATGTAGCCGAAGAGCACCTGCCACATCAACGGCGCAAAGACGTCAATAAATCTGACCGCTAATGTAGCGCAAAATCTTTTTCTTTCACTCTCTCCGCTCCTCCGCCTGTAATATTAATGAATGCCGGCCGAATGCTGCCATGGGCAAAGACAGAAACATGCTCTTTCCACTAAGCTAACATGAACGAGGTTGTTGCCTCTTCCTTAGTCTGACTGGAATTGGAAGTGAGTGCACTTGGCCTGCAAAGACTTAACGCAGAGCCATGAGATGGTATAAGCTGAGGGATAGGCGTGAATGGATGACTTTATCCACTCTGAATGGCTGCCGAAAGCCGAGCCAGCGAATAATAACCTGGTAAACTGGCGTACTGATACACTTTTCCTACGACTTATCGTCAGTGTGAGACAATCGGGAAGGGCTTCACCGCACGAGAAACCTTGAGGCTATTTTTAGGGTGCCTTCACCTGCAGCTCAGGAGATGCAGCAATGAAAGAAAGTCACTCTGTATTCTTCTACGGCAAGAAATTCTGATAACGAGGCTTGTGCCAGCTTGAATTTCTGATCCGTCCGAACATAATCGAACCACCTCAGGGTTTTAGACACCGTCCATGCCAAATGCCTTCTGTGGAAGTCGGTGCACAAATCGGTGCATACGAGACGCTTCATGGTGCGTGCACTGCTCTGTCTTTTTTAAACATTCCTCAATGCTCCACTCCACTCGCCTCTCTCTCTTTGAGACAGAACTCCAGCTCATCAGGGACTCTGTGTGTGTGTGTGTGTGTGCCTCCACATACTTGGCCTATATCCTCTTGTGATAGTCACATGGCTTCTCTCAGACAGCAGCCATTTGTTATTGTCCTTTTAATCATGCTAATGCAACTGCTCCCTCATCAGTTTTTCTTCTTCTTCTTCTTCTTCGTCTTCGACAAAAAGCTGACCAAACTCACAACACTCTCATGCACAAAGACATTAAAGGGGCAAAAGGGGGGGGGGGAGGGTTGGAGGGCCTAGAGTCCCTTAAGGCATATGAATATCTTAAGTGGAGAGTTCTATAACTCTGTATCTTTGCATGCCTTTGGGCACACTTTACACACAGTCACACACATATTCACAGAAATTCCCACATATAAAGAAAGAAAAAATCATGCACAAGGACATGAGAAGAATACAATGCTGAGTTGCTCCAGTGCTGAAGCAAATGAAGTGCTAATTTTGTAAGCACCAAAATGCTGCCACTGTCTTCTCTCTATACCATGCCACTTTATTAGTATTCTGCTCAGAAGTTAGGCCGCTTTCTTCTCCTTCTCAACTGCTCTCCCACAGCCTCTCTCGCTCCTCCTGGGAGTTGAGCCCAGTGCATGTTAAGTGATATGGCTTCAGAGTCTTACCGGCAGGGCTGTGGGTGCCACGTCGCGTGCTGTGTAGGAGCGGCGTGTCCGGGAAGAGAGGAGAGGAGCCCTTTTAGTAAGTCCACCCACCCGTGTAAAAATGATCAATCTTACGAATTTGCCAGTAGGGAGTCGTTGGCCGATCAGTGGAGACAGAGGCAGATAATGAGCGAAATGGGGAGCGGGGGTGTGTGGGCACGGGCGGGTGTCGAAGCAGATGGGAGGAGGGCGATGGAAAGAGTGACTACAGGGACCACAAGGAGAAAATGTTGAAAGTTATTGAATGGAGGGAAAATTGAGCGAGTGTGAGGAGAGATTAGCAAAGACAAAAGAGCAGGTGATCCTTGATGGACAGAGTTCCCATGGAAAAACATCAGTGTCAGCTCAGACGCTCGATGGAAAGGGAGGGGTGGGAGAGGAGAGAAATGGGCCATGTTTTTTCCCCCTTTCACGCTTTGCATCCCCTGTCTGAAAGCCAGCGGGCCGTTTTGGCGGCAGTGGACCAAGGTACATGTTTGGGGTGCTTCCTGTCAAGCGTGAGCAGGTCCCAGTGAGGTAGTGACAAGAGGTGGGGAGATAGGGGCAGGTGGAAAAAAAAAAAAAAATGCCTGTCCTAAATTTCAAGCCAGGTATCGCCTTAGGGTGATTCCTATGCTAACAGACAGTGTTGTATGTAAATGTCAGAGGACTCAGCAGAGCAAGAGGCCGTCTTTCTGTGTTCATTTTAGGGGACATGATGGGTCGTAAGGCGCACTGTAGCGTTATGTTGGTGGCAACGCTGACATGTGGGTTTGACGTACTTGGGTAAGATCACAGGTTACAGCAACTCATGAAAAGTCTAGGACCTAAAAGTGCTGATTTGGCAGGACAGCAAGCACTCACTGGATGTATCGATTAGGTAAACAAGTAAAGCAACTGAAAAAGAAATGACCTTTACCTTTCCCACATGCACATCTCGCTTCACGTTTGTATTCACATAATTTACAACGAAATTGTTCCAAAACCACGTGAAATCATTCCAAAAATACATGTTTTGCAGGTAGAAATAAAATGGTAAGCACATGTCAGATCCACGTAGATTTTCTTTAAATTTGTCTAAATTTAGAGGCGGTTATAACTAAAGGTGTGAATCTTCAATGGTCTCACAATTTTGATTACAATTCAGGCACAAACGATTTAAATGCAAAATGGATCACAATACCTTTTTTAGAATTCAACATTTATTTTCATAATTTATGAAAGGAAAAAACTGAATTGCTGTGTGGATCGAGTTACAAAATAAAATACAAAATAATGGAATGCATCAGCAAAAACATAAAGTTCATAAAGCTCTGTGATCACTCGGACACCACACTTATAATAGGAGGGGGCTTAAACCTGGTATTAAATGCTGCAACTGACAGGCTGAGTACAGTGGGGAGTTATCGGGAATGGCAGGCTACTGATACTCATAAAATACATGAGTGATCTTGGTCTTTGCGATGTATGGCATTCCCTTCACCCAGCTCTTAGGGATTGTACCTTCTTTTCACGAGGGCACCACTCATATTCTCATCTAGACTTTTTCTTAGCTAGTAACACCATTGTGAGGGATATCACAGACACTGACATTTGTGCTAGTCAAGTTATCAGCGGTCACCTTCCAGTATCTCTTACTCCAGAGAATAAAAAAAGCTACAAGGAAAACTTGGAAGTGGAAATTTAATACATCACTACTCAAACACAAATACTTTATTAACTACAGTGGGGAAAATAAGTATTGAACACATCAACATTTTTCTCATTAAACATATTTCTGATGGAGCCATTGACCTGAGATTTTCACCAGATATCAGTAATAACCCAAGTATTCCATACATACAAAGAAATCAAGGCAACTGTGTTCACAAAACAAGTTATATTTAATTAAGTGGAATGGCACAGGGGATAAGTATTGAACACATGAAGAAAAAGAGGTGCAAAAAGGCAAGGAAAGGCAATAAACCAGCTAAAATCCATTAGAATTTAGGAAGCCATCCCATCCCCCATCAGTGCAAATTAATTTCAGCTGGTTAAGTCCTGAGTGATAGCCTTTAAAAAGGTCTGTGAATATCAGATTGTCACACCACAAAGAACTCATGATGGGTAGAAAAAAAGAGTTCTCTAGGCCTTCCCAACCTTATTGTTGCAAAATATAATGATGGAATTGGTTACAGGCACATTTCTAAACTGCTGAATTTTCCAGTGAGGACTGTTGGAGCCATCATTCGGAAGTGGAAAGAACATAATTTTACCATAAACTGGCTACAATCAGGAGCTCCTTGCCAGATTTCTGACAGAGGAGTCAAAAGAATTATCAGAAGAGTTATTCAAGAGCCAAAGACCACTTGCGGAGAGCTCCAGAAAGAAATGGAGTTAACAGGTACTGCTGTTTCAAAGAAAACAATAAGTAATGCACTCAACCGACATGGGCTCTATGCCCGCTCACCTTGCAAGACTCCTTTGTTGAAGAAAAAGCATGCTGAAGCTTGTTTAAAGTTTGCTGCACAACATTTGGGCAAGCCAGTAAAATACTGGGAGAATATAGTCTGATCAGATGATCAAAACTGAACTTTTTGGATGCCACAACACACATCATGGTTGGAGGAGAAATAGCACTGCACATCCCATCATGCTGTGGAGGTATTTTTCAGCACTTGGTACAGGCAGACTTCATATAATTGAAGGAAAGATGAATGGACAAATGTACAGAGACATCCTTGATAAGAACCTATTGCCATCTGCCAAGATGCTAAAGATGAAATGAGGGTGGACATTTCAGCAAGACAATGATCCCAAACACACAGCCAAGGAAGCTGTCAACTGGCTCCAGAGAAGGAAAATAAAGCTGCTGGAATGGTCCAGTCACTCACCTGACCTGAATCCAATTGAAAATCTATGCAACAAACTGAAGATCAGAGTTCATAGAAGACAGCTATGGATCCTTCAAGATTTGAAGACTGTTTCTGTGGAAGAATGGGCTAAAATCACCCCTGAGCAATGCCTATGTCTAGTTTCTCCATACAGGAAGTGTCTGGAAGCTGTTATTACCAACAAAGGCTTTTCTACTAAATATTAAATGAATTTCACCAGGTGTGTTCAATACTTATTCCCTGTGTTATTCCACTTTATTAAATATAACTTGTTTTGTGAACACAGTTGCCTTGATTTCTTTGTATGCTTGGATTACTTGGGTTGTTACTGATAGCTGGTGAAAATCTCAGGTCAGTGGCTCCATCAGAAATATGTTTAATGAGAAAAAATTTGACGTGTTCAGTACTTATTTTCCCCACTGTATTTCATATCCAAATGTCATCGTCTATAAATATGAATGATGAAATCTTTTTTTCCCCCCTCCTTTCAGAATTTAGGATGTGAACCATATGCCCTAGAGCAGGGGTGTCCAATCATGTGCCATGGAGGGCCAAGACCCTGGAGGCTTTACCTCCAACCAGTGTCTTCAACAGCGCATTCCAATGAATTTCTTCCCACTGATTGCTGATAAGTGAAAACACCTGCTGAAGAGACTGGGTAGAAGAGAAAACCTGCAGGATCTTGACCCTCCATGGCACATGATTGAACACCCCGAGTCTAGGGTCAAAATCCAAAATTAAATTGGTCAGAGTGTTGTTCGAAACACTGACCAAATTATGACCACTTTTTTCTATAAATAATGCTTCGTGTCAGGGAAAAAAGACAAATCTGAAGTTTCAGTGTGAATGGCCTCAACTGTATCATAACTGATGCTACGTCTGAATGCTAGCCAGTGATGATAACACCTTTGCAGCCCTCTGTAATGCTGTGAAAGTTCTTTCCACAGGCAGCATCCATCTTAACCCCCCCACCCACCCACCCCCATGTCCACCAACCATTCCACCAATAAAGCTGACATTTTTCAGGCTTGAGCCAGAATAAGTGTACAGTGTGTGTGACCTTAAAGAGGGGAAGTTTGGAGAATTGCAGCATAAGGAGAAGAAAGTGACTAATTCTTTAAAGTGTAGCCTGGGGCACGTTAGCATACTGCGCTAGCTATGTTAGCAACACGAGGCAGGTTTTGTTTTTTGTTTTTTTTCCCACAGCACTTTTAGCACCCCCCATTTGTCAGGGGGAGGCATCATCCTTTATCGGCACATTTCATGTTTCCCAGAGGACTCTGTGAAGCGGGTGATATTATTGAGGAGCGCTGAGCCTTATTAAATTCCCAAGCATATTACCTCTCTCTCTCTCTCTCTCTCTGTCTCTCTCTCTCGTACACACTCGCATCTCTCACTCTTCCCCTACCACTCACTTATTATGTTTCTCTCGCTCTTAATTTGGCTACACATTCCACTGGAACTCACCAGCCTGCCTCCCTATCCCACTCTCAAGAGGAAACAGAAGAAGTAAATACATATTATTGCCTTTTTTTCAAAAGGCACTCATCAGGTATTAGCACAGCATACCCTTTCATGGCACCAGAGCCCTGAATGACTCACACACTTCCTCATTTTATATAGCCTCATCTGTTCTGTCCTATTCATGGGGAATTCTTTTCATCACGGGATGGAGGCAATGATAATCTTTCTTCCAGTGAACTGGATATGAAGCAAATTCTCTCTGAGCTTTGCTGGAACTACAGGTCATCCAAAGGATATTTTTCTGATATACCGCTGAGTAAAAAGTGATAGCTCTAATGTAGCATTTTACAACCTCCTCTGTGTAATACCCCATTTACACTTTGGTGGAGATTGTTGAGAGATCTTTAAGTGATCAAAAAATGGCCAGATTCCTTAACAGTCTTCATTGATCTCTATTGGTCTTTTATTGAATGTTCAGCATTCCCCCACTAATCTCTTAGTCATCGGGGTAGAAAAATTTGGCGTTCATTGAAAGCTCACTGAGAGATCATTTGGTGATTGATGAGACTGTTCAGCAATCAAGGAGTGCTCAACGGTCTCATCAATCTCCCAATGATCTCTCAATGATCTTTCAGTGAATGCCAAATTTTTCAACCCCGAAGGTAGAGATGGCTGAGAAATCGGAGAATATTTTTCTTCTTGTAAATCGGTGATTGTCTTGCTGTGTTTGTATTGTATGTTTATGTATATTCATGTTAATATCTCATTGTTTTTTAACTGAGGACCCCAGGAAGACTAGTGACTGCTTTGGCAGAAGCTAATTGGGGTAAACAAATAAATGAACAGATCGCTGAGTGTTTGATTAAAGACTAGTAGAGTTCATTGACAGATTGCAGCTGAGATCATTGAGAGATCATTGGGAGATGGATGAGATCATTGAGCTCTTCTTGAGAGCTCCTGGAGAGATCTGTTCCCTTTGGTTATCATGGAGAGATTGTTTTGGACTGAGTGAAAACTTTGAGAGCATTGTGACCGTAGCAATCACTGGAAGATCACTGAGAAATCAGTGAGAGAGCTCAACGATCTCCACCCCTGTATAAAGGGGGTAGAAGAGCACTAAAAACCTCTCATACATACACAGCCGGGAAAACAAGTATTGAACACATCAACATTTTTCTCATTAAACATATTTCTAATGAAGCCATTGACCTGAGATTTTCACCAGATATCAGTAACAACCCAAGTAATCCACACATACAAAGAAATCAAGGCAACTGTGTTCACAAAACAAGTTATATTTAATAAAGTGGAAGGACTTAGGGAATAAGTATTGAACACATGAAGAAAAAGAAGTGCAAAAAGGCATAAAAAGCCACAAAACCAGTTTAAATCCATCAGAATTTAGGAAGCCATCGCATCACCCATCAGTGCAAATTAATTTCAGCTGGTTAAGTCCTGAGTGATAGCCTTTAAAAAGGTCTGTGAATATCAGATTGTCACACCACAAAGAACTCATGATGGGTAGAAGCAAAGAGCTCTCTCCAGACATTCACAACTTTATTGTTGCAAAACATAATGATGGCATTGGTTACAGATGTATTTCTAAACTGCTGAATTTTCCAGTGAGCACTGTTGGAGCCATCATTCGGAAGTGGAAAAAACATAATTTTACCATAAACCAGCCACGGCCAGGAGCTACAAGATTTCTGACAGAGGAGTCAAAAGAACTATCAGAAGAGTTATCCAAGAGCCAAACACCACTCATGGAGAGCGCCAGAAAGACCTGGAGTTAGCAGGTACTGCTGTTTCAAAGAAAACAATGAGTAATGCGTTCAACCGACATGGGCTCTATGCCCGCTCACCTCACAAGACTCCATTGCTGAAGAAAAAGTATGTTGAAGCTCGTTTGTTGAAAATCTCAGGTCAATGGCTCCATCAGAAATATGTTTAATGAGAAAAATGTTGATGTGTTCAATCATTTTCCCCGCTGTATATAATCTTTCTGATTACCAGCAAAATTCTCACTGGTCTCCCAGTAATCTCTTGAGGATATTTCAAAGATCTCTACAGATCATCATGAAAGTTCCAACTCCCAAATATTCACACAGAAACAGCTTTTTTGAGGCTTTGGGAAACCACTGAGAGGTCAAGACAATTTTTGACCTCTGGCTGGACACCCAGCGGTCTCCATCTGGGTAAAGGGCCCTAAGCTTTTTGCTCCATAACAGTTTTAATAGGCTGGTTTTCTTGTCTTCACACATGACAAGAGAGCATAGAGATGCTTTCTTTGAGGGTGTAATAATGAGGCTGAAGCGAGCATACATCTTCTTTCCTGCTGTGCTGTGCAGAGCTGCGACTTCCAGAGCTCTCCATTTCCTCATATATTATTTGCTCTGGCCAAGGGAACGCATGCGGCGGCGCAAGAGGCATATTTATCAAACATGGCTTTTGCCATTTTTTCTGATGCTGACAGGGAACGGCAATGCCTCTGTCTACCTTGCTGCAAGGGAAACATATTTACATATGACCTTGCACGGCGCAATTGGTAGAATGGGGATTCGCAGAGTTTTATTTTTGCTGGAATGATGTGCTTTTAGCTTGGATGTGACAGCGGAATATGAATATGAAAATACAACAAGAAGGAGCAGTTGAGTCAGCACAGGTTGTGATATTCATGAGGATTAGGCATAATGTGTTTGCGAGCTTGGCTGCTGACGGTACTGTATATTATGTCAGAAGACTGCGCCACGTGTGTGAGCTGAAGACTACTCAAATGCACACGTGTCACTCACGTCACGTACGCTGCACTTGCTTGTCTCTGCGTTTAAGATCCCTGTCTTAAGATATTTGAAGATGACGCCACAGATAGGAATGCCACTCGGTTGGGAAATTCTTTTTTCCATGTGTGCACATACAAAAGAAAGAGTGAATGGCGTTGCAAGCTAGTGTTGACTGAATGTGCCAGCAACAATACAGACGGTCTATGGGATCTCTGTGTCAATTATGAGCTCCATACTGCTTTCATTCAGCGGGAAAGGAAGTGATAAACATGCTTTAAGAAATTCATTGTTATGTGGGAGTCTGTGTGTGTGTGTGTGTGTGTGTGTGTGTGTGTGTGTGTGTGTGTGTGTGTGTGTGTGTGTGTGTGTGTGTGTGTGTGTGTGTGTGTGTGTGTGTGTGTGTTAGACAGGGCTGTCAAGACTGCTCGGTGCGATGAAGATTTGATGCAGACGATATCCTGTTGCCGCTACATTTTTAATGTGGGCCGCGCCATAGCAGGAATTATTATCCCAGCACTCCCTCCAGCCCTCTGTCGCACATCAAGCATAGCATCCAAACAACGCTGCCCCCCCCCCAGGACAGACTTGTCCGGATCTCCTCCGGGTGTTTCAGCAGTCCTTTGAGCGTTTCTATTCGTCTCCTACGACACAGTCCGTGACCAGCTCACAGGACTTATCACGCGATGCGCAACCACTCCATCACTTGGTGAGACAGTTTCTGCTCTTTTTTGTTGTTGTTTTCTATTTTCTATTCTGTTGAAGCTAAATGACTCTGGCCCCGGGGGCTTTATTGCCTTAATCTGCAGTCCGGCCCACACCTCTCCCACTGGTGATTGATATTTGGAGACATCGGTGGGACAAAAACAGTTTGAGTTCCGACGCTCATGAAAGACCCATCAGCTCCGTTGTCGATCAATGTGAATAAATATTTCCCACAACTCCGTAGCATTAGAATCAAGGATGGGGAGAGGGGAGTGGGGAGACGGAGGAAAGAGGAAAAATCAATTGGAGGAGAGCTTTGCTAAAAAGGGGGTGGGGAGGTGATGGCGGTTGGGGAAATAGGGGGTGGGGGGGATATAGGGCTGTCAGGCTGGGTGAATAATGAAGTGTGTTTTCTGTGCTTCAAAGGCACTGCGAGGATGTATCATATACGCGGCATCATATAACGTCTCATTAATCGACTGTTGTATCAGAAATGAGGTAGCAAGCACTGTGATGAATGTGAAGCTTTTGAACTTTGCTGGCATTCATTTCTACTCCTGCAGGGTTTCTTCAGCAACCAGTAACCTCTGAACAAAGTATCCATAGGAGTTTCTGATAACTGTTTACTAATGTCAAATAAATAATTTAACTTTTGCATCTGTGGATGCACCAATACTGAACTATTTACTCATCTTTGCACGTGAAAGAAATGTTTCAGGCTCTGGCACTGACAGGACTGTGTTGTTCATACTTGTTATCAGTGCAACATTATTTGCATTTAGCAGTGAACTGTATTTGCAATGCACACTTTTTTTTGCCAGATAATGGCAGATAATATTATCTGGCAATATAATGGCAGATAATATAGCTGGAATGCTAGTATGCCATTTTTGCTATTCAACATGCTGTTCAACATCTATAGAAACATCATGTAAGACTATGCATCCATTCATCCATCCTTCTACCGCTTTTCCGGAGGTCTGGGTCACAGAGGCAGCAGTTCAAGCAGAGAAGCCCAGACTTGCCTCTCCCCAGCCACCTGCTCCAGCTCTTCAGAGAGGATACCAAGGCGTTCCCAGACCAGCTGGGAGACATCGTCTCTCCAGCGAGTCCTGGGTCTTCCCCGGGGTCTCCTCCCAGAGGGATGTGCCCGAAACACCTCAAGTGGGAAGTGTCCAGGAGGCATCGTGATCAGATGCCCATACCACCTCAACTGGCTTCTTTCAATGTGGAGGAGCAGCGGTTCTACTCTGAGCCTCTCCCGGATGACTGAGCTCCTCACCCTATCTCTGAGGGTGAGTCCAGCAGTCCTACAAAGAAAGCTCATATCAGCGGCTTGTATCCGCGATCTCATTCTTTCGGTCATTACCCAAAGCTCATGACCATAGGTGAGGGTAGGAACGTAGATTGACCGGTAAATCGACAGCTTTGCCTTAGAGCTTAGCTCCCTCTTCACCACAACAGACCGGCACAACGTCTGTATCACTGCAGATGCTGCTCCAATCCGTCTGTCAATCTCTCGCTCCATTCTCCCCTCACTCGTAAATAAGACCTCAAGATACTTAAACTCCTCCACTTGGGGCAGGAGCTTGTCCCCAACCCGGAGAGGACAATCCACCTTTTTCAGGCTGAGGACCATGGACTCGGACTTGGAGGTGCTGATTCTCATCCCAACCGCTTCACACACAGCGGCAAACCGTCCCAGTAAGACCTGTAGATCATTGCTGGATGAAGCCAGCAGGACAACATCATCTACAAACAACAGAGATGAGATCCTGTGGTCACCAAGCATGACACCCTCCGTTCCCTGGCTGCACCTAGAAATCCTGTCCATAAAAATTATGAACACGATGTAAGAATATGCAATAAATTGTTTTTAATTTTGTGGTTTTTGTGGTTTTATTTGTTGTTATTTGGTTGATGCTACTAACATTTACAAAAATAATGTTTTTGTGTGTTTTAACCTCATAAAATATAGCAGCGCATCACATTTATACCTTTAAAGGAACAAGCACATTGCATTCCTGGGTAATATAATGTCATATTCAAATTAGCCCCGCCTTCACTTCTCTGTGCAAAACAAACACCTACTGTACGACTGCTTTGTTACTTGTAACTGACCCCCTCAGAAAACCTTCATCCCATCGATTCGGGCTCATTATATGACTGTTAGTACCGACCAAGCAATCTGATTGGACAATAGGGATTCCTGGATTTGCTGTATTCCCCGATATTTGCACTCGGGACGTTTCACCGAATATGTATCACTCTGCTTCAGTTGTGCTTTAATCACCTTTAACTTTAGTATCAGTGCCTTCTTATATGTGAGAATTGTAATACTGTTGAATTCTACAGTTTCCACAGTGAGGCGCTGCTTGAAAAGAGATGGTAAAAAAAAATTCCAGACAGAAGACTTGTCCTTACAAACATCTGGTCATAGATATTTAATGCCTGTTTACAACAAAATAGACAAACTAGACTTCTATTTATGGTCTCAAATAGCCAAACATAATAACTTTGTGGGGCTGAACTCTTTGTTTCATCTGAAAATACAAAGAAAAGTGAGTGAAGTGTGTGGAAACTAACAGGGAAATGCACCAAAGCTAAATCGCTAACAAGTTAACAATAAATTGGCCACCGCTGTGAGTCAGTGTGATCCACAAAACGTACTCAACAGATGGAGCGGTATATATCTAAACACTGATGTCTGTAATTTGGTTACATGTGTGTGAAATGACAATAGGCCTATTCTTTTTTATATTGTGTTCATTGAGACACTTGGCGACAGTTAACTGGATGCATTCAGAAGGGGCTGTATTTCTCGGCAGTGCAAAATAACCGGTCAAGTAAGCAAAAATCGTGAAATTTTGTCCTCTGTTGCTTCCATTTAATAAACTGTGCTTGAGGAGCTACTATAGGTCATACGGTATCATGAAGATATACTAACTGCAGAGATGTCAGTCCTACGACTAAATCACTCCAGTGACATATTCACTGATCCTGTATGCCCTCTCGTGTAATATTGCTTAATATGAATGAGCAGGGTGAAAATCAACTGTTATGGCTGAAGTTTTACCGTCGGCTTTTCTGATAACAAACCATTGTTTGTCAAAATTGCTGCAATTGACGAAACATTAAAACCACTCCCCTGATATTATGGAGGTCATTGTTATTTTTACAACACGTTTCCAACTTTTTCAGGACGCCGTTGTGTGTAGCACTGGGATATTGGCAGTCGATGATCCCCTGTGGGTTTTGGGTGGCCCTTCTGTGGATCAGTCTTCTTCTAACAGTTTGCCTGAAGAGATTTGGGTTGTTTCTTCATCCGTTTTTTGTGATAAATTATCGAGGAGCAGTAGTTTTTAGCTGGGTGGGAGAATCTGAAATAACAGGCAAGTTATTGCACCTGACTGTTGTATATTCATGGAAAGAACTGCAAAACTAAACTCTTTTCATGGCATACACATTTTTTACCTACCGAGTCTTACCATTTACTCTTTTTTTTTTTTTTCTAACTGACTTCCACTCTTTTGCAGTGATGGCATTCTGGATCCTGTAGCCAACAATTTTCAGACCGCATAAGAGAGGCTGAGTGTCCATTTTCCCCAGCGACTGCCCACCTGTCTAAACTTCACCCACCTACAATATGATTCTCTTTCTCCCTGTCTATCTCCCTCAGTCTTGTTCTCGTTATTTTGATAGGGGATCCATTTGGTTTAAATTGACTCATTTTGTCAGTGGGAATTGAAGCAGAGAAACTGAAGAGGGAGAAGCGGGTGAGTCTGCTGCTGCTGCTTTGATCCCTCTGACAGGCAGCGTGAAAAGTGCATTTCATAAAGGATGTTCGCCTGTGATGAGCCCACCAGAGTGACAAATTGGGCCCCTGGTCCTTTAAATAATGCACCGTGTATGGCTCTAGCCACGACACAGTACTTCTTTATTGCTAAAGTGGCCTATTAAGAAGGGTGTGGATTGTGAGTTCAAAGAGGGGCCTGGTTAGTGAGTTGGATCCAGAGCAGGTTTCACTTCCAATCGCCTCCCTTTCTTGTTCATCTGTGTAATACATGCAAATGTTAATATAAACTTTGCCTTTAAGGCTCCACTTTTATTCAAATCTAGAATTTCTGCTTGAAGGCTTGGAAGCAAGTTTTGAGTGATGACTGAGCCTTGTTTCCCTTTGGTGCCTCTAGTAGCTTGAAAACTAACGCGGTGATGAAAGTTTCAAATTTTGTGTGCCAATGTTGCTCTCATCCCTTTAGCAGGAAATGGTAGCGGAAAAGGCCAAAGTGAATTTTTTTGTGTTAAATTTTTCATACCAAACCTTCTGGGGAAAAAAAAAAAGACTTAGGCAGTTTTCACATTCTTTCACATGAAATAATGGGTGAACTTGTTGTATACATAGAACAAAACCAACAGTAATGTCACCGGAGACACATGAAGGAATAACATTAAGGATGGCGAAAGTCTTCATTCTTCTGAATCACTAGAGCTTGGATGCTATGGAAACAACCGACAATTATGGCTAATTTTTGAATTAAGTCAACACGTCGACAACCTTTTGCCCTGCAGGGCTGCACACAATATCTTAGCTGAGATTCGTGTCCATTTTGACCAGTTCACTACAGGATGTAGTAAGCACAACAGCCCCAAAACCAGAGTGACTGACACACAATGCTTACGTGTGTGATGACTTTCTCAGCCATTCAGCTATTCAGACACTAACGATTAGCCTCTCGCTACTGATCGACACTGTACAGCACCATCAGGCTGCTCGGCATTTAACCCAATAACTTTCAAACACATATTAAAACATGCATAACCCAGAGAAGCTGCAGTAAAAGGTGGCAATTAGCAGTAGCCATTTACAATAAATAGCCACACACACGCCAGAAAGAGCCAGATAATAAATTAATGAATAAATAGCCCAAGGCTGTAGAAGTGCTGAATCACCACAGTTATGAATTCCTCATATTTCTCATGTATAAATCCTGTTAGCTCATCATTAGCCTGTCACTTTGATGCTGTATGTATCTTCCACTGCATCTTGCCTACCCAGTTTTGTCCAAATTTATGTGTTGTTCTAAAGACAGTACTGGTTCTTTATTTGGTTTGTTCCTCTTTCTGCAGCCCTGTTTACTGAGAGCAAGGTATTTTTAACAGTTATAATACAGACCCCGGTGCGCCCTTGCCACCTGAGTAGTGGCTGGCTGTGCGTGAGGTTTGCGCTCGTAGGAGGGGACTCATTTAAAGTGGGCGAGGCACTGCGCTAAGTTCGGTGTGTTTGCATTATGGCGCATTCTCTGCCAGTGTATCTTTGATTAACAAAAAGCAGGTCTAAAGTCAGCGGTGCATTATCAACTGCTATTTCAGTGGCGTGTTTTAAAATTGTGCACACGTGCTGACATGGGGACATGAGGAAGCACATTTTCCATTATTTTAATGGGCAGAGTTCTAACAGTTATAAGTATTGTTACCCATTATTTTAATTATGATATGATGATACACTGAATAGTTTTTTTTTTTTTAATTCCATCCACATTTTTATTTTCATCACAAACTTTCAGGAGGAGTATTGCCTATAGGTTAGGCATTCATTTAGTTATTTGTTTCGCTGAATGAATGAGTGAACAGGCAGTGTTCACTTTTCACCACAGACTGTAATGTTCAGGAGAGGTGTGAAGGCAGGAGGAACGGCTGGTGCGGCCTGTATGATTGGGTCTGGACAGAGTGGTGGGTCAGTGGCTGTAGTGGCCAGTATGGATCCGGTGCACAGAGAAGATGTCTTCAAACTACAAACCTCTCTGATGGAACAAAGTATTCTGTCCACATACAAAACCTCTCATGTCTGTGTCCTCATTAATGAATATTAGGAATGTCCTCAGTCAGGACAACAAATGGACTTGGATATGCCCTGTTGTGCGCCGCTGACTAGATCGTCATAATATGGTCCTTAATGTTAAAAAGCTGCTGTAAATGTGGCCTGTGAAAATTTTTGATCTTCAAATGCATACATGGTGATTGACATTGTCCAGTCATGCAGATGATCTCCCAACTGGGCCACACCCCATTGTTTCCTCTCCCTCTATAATAGAGGAAACGGAGAAAATCTGCAGGTGGCTGCCCCGCAGTTAAGTCAAAGATAGAGAGTGAATAAGGAAGGAGACAGAAGGGTGCCTCTCTGTAGTAGCAAATCCAATATACTACTGCAGAAGGGAACAAACTGTGGCCTATCTGAGAGATAGTCTATAATCCAGGACACCTTAGCGTTATCTGGCTGTATCGCGCTGAGCTTCTGCCTGAGCAAGAGTGGATGGAGAGTTTTTAAACCACTTGAAAACTAAAAAAAAATGGAAGCTCTCCATTCTGTTGATATTTTGTCACCACTCAGTTTTGGATATGTTTTGCACATATGAGTAGTATGCAAATTTGGCTTATTAAGACTCATTCAACAGATGTCTGCCATGGTGTAGGATGAGGCCTTAATGCTGTCACTGAAACTCTCGCTTTCATTCTTGAATGTTCCAACACCACAGGAGGTTTTACACAGTTGAGGCGCCCTGGTCTGACTCAAGGACACATTAAAGAGGTGCTGGAGAGCCTATTTGCTGACTGGCACATCCTTTTAGCACTTTCATCAGGGGCTGCACTGCGCACGGCTATTTGATGCAGTTTGTTTTTAACCTTCCCTCTAGGTGTTCTGGCTGCTTTGGGGGAAGCGTCTCTGTAATCTTTGGGTCATTCCTGGACGAGGTGCAACTCCTGTTTTTTCTCTTCTTAGAATTAAACTTTTATCCATTATTATAAGGGAGACTTTGATTCAGCACAAACCCCACCAAGTTTAACTTGGAAAGAGAGAGAAAAAAAAAAAAGTTAATCCTCCTCATTCACAAGGCTTAGTCAGCTCTGCTTCCCTCAGAGTTTTTAGGTAGAGCACAAATGTCCATCATGTTTTCAGAACCTGCTGAAACACAAAAAAATGAATCCCTCTGGGAAGCACAAGCCCCCGATAATTTCCCTTTTCTGCCCTGGAGTGGAGCTCCCTTACCCTGTTTATGAGCCTACATGCTGAAAAACTGAAAGCCTGTCCCTTTAGGTCAGCATAATTACCCCTTCCACATTTCCACCACTAGCTTTCCATTAAGGTAGTGACTCACCATGCCCGGCTCGCTCTGGCCTCCACTGGGCTAGCAGCTGAGAGCTAATTGCCACACTCAGGATGACGGGAATGGGAGATAGTAGGTGTTATTTGGCTGACTCACTAACTAACTAGTTAGCCTGCCACTGCTAAATACTCATCACAAGTAAAATCTTTGTTTTAGACATTTGGGGTGATATTTTGCTTTTTCCGTTTTATAAAATGGGGGGATTTAAGGGTCATTTACATGTTTTAGGAAGAAATATATAATATGATAGAATACGTGGGTCTTAGTAAAGCCTTCTTTGATTGCATGGTATATTGTCATGTGATATTACTCCATACAATGCCAGGAATAACGGACCCTTTCACCATGCATGATGAGATCAGTGTTTTTCAACCTTTTTTTGAGCCAAGGACCCCTTTTTACAATGAAAAAATTGGAGGGGAACCCCACCAACCAAAAATTTTACAAAATGTCACATTATACTGTAGCCTATCACAGCCTATACAATGACAATTTTGGCTTGTAATTATTGTAATACTCAGTGTGAAATCTGGGCCTTTTTAGATGAACACAAAGCTGATATCCTGGCAGGAACAGGTCACTTTCCAGATTTTTGGGGGCCAGATGTGTGCCTTTGAATGGGATCCATTCATTTTGTTGGTGCTCATGAGCCGGTTTTCATATTTTCCTTGCCTTCATGTGTTCACAACTGCCAGGTATGCCAAACTTTCACACCACTCATCACTTGCAAGCAGCTTTGTGTCATGGCGCCTCTCTTGCGTCAAAAACACTTACGGTTCCTGTCAGCACTCCCGCACATGGGCCAGCACTTTGCCAACCGTTGGACCTCCGTATGGGGCAATAAGGTTTTATGCTCCCCTGCTACTTCCTCACGTAAAGATGCACATATGTGGCTTTCCGGAGGTCTCGTCTTTACAAAGTTTACCATCTGTATGATGTCACCCAACACAGGAGCTGGTAAAGTTTTGGTAAAAGCAGTGTGGAACATCATCTAGCAGAGCCTCTGGTGCGCCCGACCATGACGGTTAGAATTTTATCCAGGGTCCAGTTCAGAGTTTTGAATCTTTCCTCTTTAAATATCTACATATCTATTGCTCTTTTTCATCTAGTCACCACAAACTCTAGCACATACTAAAAAGGCCATTAACCTCCATAAAACACATGGAGAGGGAGAGGAACATTATTGCGTTCATGAAAGAGCTACTACAGGCACACATGTACAACAGCGGCAAATTATTTGCTATTTTTTGGACCAGTTAAGAAGGGAAATTAGAGGACTCCCAGACCTTCTCTCAATGACCCCAGGTTGAAAAACAAGGATTTAGATGCTTTCTTATGTTAGCACAATCAGTAAAAACACAAATCACAGTTACGTTTTCTTTTTTTTTTTTTCATTTTACGGGAGGATTTAATTGAAACTGTATTTTCAGAAATAAGCATTTAATGGTGTAAAACATGCTATTGTGTGAGTGTGCCTGGGAGTGTGCGATAAGACTAGCAGTGGGAAAGAAGCAATGACACTTTTTTTCCTAAAGACTGGAGGGAGAGAAGAAAGGGGGCGTGGAAACTTACTAATGTGTGTGCGACAGATGGGAATTTAGAGAAATAGTAAACAGTTCTAAAAAAAAAATATAAAACACAAAAATGTTTCTTTTTAACAGATTTAACCCCTCGCTCACACTTGCAAATCAGCGTCGCCAGCCCTGCCATTTTCTCCACACTCACCCACCGCCTTGACGTGTACCCTGCTTGTCTTATCAGTTAACGCTGCGTTTGTCTTCTCGTCTGTTGCTGAGCATCGTCTAATACAAACGGAAGAAGAGGAAGAAATGATTGGCTGTTGTAAGGCTCGCCTCGTGTGTGTCTGTGGCTGCCGTTTTTTTTGTTTTGTTTTTTATCGACTGCTAGCAGTGTTGCACGTGTGCACCATAGCAGAGCAGCGGATTCTAATCCTTACTGTTCTTCCAGGGTGTTTTCTATAAGCTCGAAGTCATGCTGAAGAAAAGGAACACAAACAGGGGTGCAGCGGGGGGGGGGGGGTTCAGCAGGACTTTGTTTTATACCATAATTGGGTGTTTTTCAAGCATAACTGAGTAAATACAGAGATGAGAGTCGTGGCTTGTAAAGGTGATTAGAAGTGTTGTGCTTCGATGATAATATGAAAGTCGAAAATAGAAAATCCTCTTGTTTTAAGATTTTGTGGTTTTGTTTCTTCTTTTTAAGCCTCTGCTCATGGCAGGAAGCCAGCACCATCAGTCTTAATAAACAGTCTTATTAGGAGCACGGGTGAGTCACTCCTCGCCACATCGTCCCGCCGCACAAGAGGATGGGTCAGAAGTGCCTCGGGGATGCACCCCGTGGCCTCTGTGTTTATGCACACGTGTATGTTGGGGGGGGGGGGGGGCGGAGGGGAACAAGCTGTCTTTGGGGAAAACATTGCCACCACCTGCCGCGCGAGACGCCTCATCTGTGCTCGCAAGAGTACGGTAGCGAGATGAAGAGGTGAGGACGCCTTATTTATGGGGGTCTCGGGCTTTGAGTGACGACTGATCATATGGGTAGAGCGAGGGAGAGGCCCAGTGTGCAAGGACATGTGCAGAGTGTGTGTGTGTGTGTGTGTGGAGAGAGCGAGAGAGAGAGAGAGAGAGGGCTGTGTTTGATAACTGGCTGAGAGATCGTCAATGGAATGAAATTATGCTAGTTAATCTCTCCTCAATTAATTACCTCAACAGCAGGCCACAGTGCATTCATTATTCCAGAAAGACTATTGTCCCTGCGGAGTGAGAGGAGCCGCCATATCACACCCATAATGCCTCCTCGCAGTGTTATTGCATTGCTTGTTAGTGTACAGGATGCAAAACTTGAAAAACTGGGCAAAAGAAATAGGGGTGGGGCAAAAGATTGATTCAGTGATGGATTGCAATACTTGACACTAACGACGATCCACCGAGCCATAAACGCATGGATCAATCTTTTAATATTTATATATATTCATGTAAACATTGCATACTCTTAGGTATTAATCAACCAATTGCATTTTCAGTCCACTAGATGGCGTAAAGCAAGCACACAGCCAAGTGAACTCATATCTTGTCTCATGAGACTTGCAGCCAGCTTTGAAAGTTAGAAAGCAGTTGAATGCAGCAAAAAGTTAGCTCAAATGTCGGGCCATTTTTGGATTTTATAACAAAGATGGAATGGAAGACCTTGACATGACACACAACCCGCAAGAAACGTTGCACGAAAAAAACAACAACACTCGAACACATCGCACTATGACCAGCACATGTCTCAGAGTAGTGTTAGCAATGGCGAAGCTAAAAACACACCGGCATGTAGCTTGCTGTTTCACCGAGCGGCACTGACCAGCAAACTCCAGAGATCTGCCACCATCAACCTGTGTGCAGAGACGTGTCTCCGCGGAAAGCGAAGCCCTGACAATGTGGGCAGCAGAAAGGACCACAGCAGCTGCAGGACTGAAAGCCAGCAGCCACCACAACAAAAGTGGCCACGGTAAGTTGAAAAGAGTTAAAACTTTACATGAAACAGATATTGACAGTGGTACTTTCGGGACAAAACTTGACGTTGACATGGGAGGGGTGATGTATGTTATCGTGGTGGATCATAATAGTGATGATAGCATTGGATCGTGACCCAAGCATCACAATCTGAATCGGATCGTGAGGTCCCTCATGAGTAGATCACCTGCTTTCCCACTCAACAGCGTTCCTACAGCTGGCCTGAAAGCAGCGCTCCTAAACTGAAAGGTCACTGTTACACGGAGCCATGTTGGCTGTGAAAAAGGGGGTCGAGCAGTCTTCACCAACAGAGCACCATTTGCATAAAAGTATTAATAATGTTAATAGTCATTTCTGGAAACAGTAATTACCAGATTGGAAACGTGGTATTTTATGGCCTCCTGCTTTTAAGATTTTAACAGTGAGTGACCAGGGATCGGATGCCACTGAAAAAAAAAGAAAAAAAAAATGACTGCCAATTTTAATGACATCAATTAATCCTACTGCTAGCGTTGCACACCACGGGGTTCTCAAAGGTCGTTTCTTCCCAGGACTCCCCCTTTTTGTTCTCACTTTTTTCCCCTGCGCTGCTGCTTATCTTCCATCCCCTCCGTAATTGTCTGGCAACCAACTCAGCAAGCAGAAAGACAAATACCACTTTTTCCTGTGGATATTGTTCCATCTGAACTCGCCGTCATCGTGTTAATAATTTAGCACTAGTCTTTTCCCCGCTGCTCCCTCTTCTCAGGAGCACACCCTCCTCCACCTTATTTTCTCTTCTCAGGCCATTCTTCTCCCCCTCTTTTCCCTCTCTCTCTTTTCTCCTGTCTTTATACATGCGCAGTCCCATCCCGCATGTCTCTCTTTGATGCCGAGGACCTCTCAGCTCCAAGGCGATGCCACAGGGGCCCTCGCAAAGTGAGACCGCCGAACGCAGAGAGCCTCGCGCTACACCATAATTAGTCGGCAAGTTTCACCTAATTAAATGAGATCCTATTAGAGGCGAGAATGAGTAGAAAGGGGGGAAAACAAGAAAGATGACTGCAGAACAACCGTGGAGAGAACACGCACACTCTGTTGTTGTTGTTGTTGTTGTTGTTGTTGGCTTGAGTTTCACGCCTAACTTTCTCTTTCTTACTTCAGCCACTTTTTATTTATGCGCTCAAGTCTCCTCTGTCCTCTCCTCTCTGCTGGAGTATCGTTAAGGTATCTTTTCTTTCCCACCACAGAATACATATACAGCATAAGAGGAAGAGGCGACTGGACAGTTTGTGCTGTGATTTATGTTTGTGTATCTCAGTAGCTCCAAACATTTGATATTAACTACTCTGAACCAAGCATCAGTCTTGACTCTGTGTTTTACTTAAGGACCACTTTACACAGACGGAGATCACTGGGTGACCATTGAGAGATTAAAAATTGGCCTGGCCTCTCAGTGATCTCCTAAAGCCTCGAAAAAAAAAAAAAAAAAAAAAACTGTTTCTGTGTAAATGTGTGGAAAATTGTTGTGCAACCAAAAATTCAATTTTGAAAGATCTTTGCAAGATCACCGAAAGACCAGGGGACATCAGTGAGAGATCAGTGAGAGTTTCTTGGGCCACCAAGGAGGCTGCTGAGCATTTGAGAGGTTTTTAGTGCCCTTCTACCCCCTTTACACAGGGGTGGCGATTGTTGAGAGATCGGTGAGCTATGAAAAACTGGCCAGATGTCTCAATGATCTCTCAGTGATCTTCCAATGATCTCCATGGTCACCACGGTCTCCTCAAAGTTTTGGCCCAATTCAAAACAATCCCTCAGTGATCACCAAAAGGAAGCAATCACTCAGTGAACTCTCAAGGAGCGCTCAATGATCTCATTGCTCTTCCAATACTCTCTCATCGATCTCCACCGTGGTCTTTCAATTAGTCTTTCAATTGGTCTTTCAACAAGCCCTCCGCTCTCCCTCGGGGTGGAAAAATTTGACATTTATTGAAAGATCACTGTGAGATCATTGGAAGAACAATGAGATTGTTGAGAGCTCCTTGAGAGTTTGTTTTGGACTGATTCAAAACCTTGGTGACCCTGGAGATCACTAAGGATCATTGAGAGATCTTGGCGATGGCTGAGAGATCATGGGAAGATTGTTGAGAGATCAGAACCATTTTTTCATCATTCAACGATCTCTCAATGATCTTCACCCCTGTGTAAAGGGGGTATAACCAATCTCTTTGTTCCTAGCTTAGTTGCAATAGCTTCACATGTTAGTGATGGGGGCTTCACTCCTCTCCCCAGATCTCTCCTCTGTAATCCTGCTGTGGATTTAAATGTCTATATCCATGTAAATGTGTCAGTACAGAGGCCTTTGATAAGGAGTCACAAGACTTCTTGCTAACAGCAGACATCCCGTCTCATGTCTTGATTCCCAGCCCCCGACAACATTCTTTTATTCTTTTTCTTGCCTCTCAATAGAGAAATTGAACTCATGTGGATGGGTGTAAATGCCCTTTGCAGGTTAAAGCCTTTTTTTTTTTTGCCTTCTTAATATGTTGGAATGAGATAGAAGCATATTAGATTAAGTTTGCAGAGAGGTAAGTGGCGCCTGGCATCTGGCTGCTCACAGGACCTCATTGTTGGAGGGATAATTTGACGCTTTAAGTTGGCTAAATAAAGGTCTTTGAATTGATGAGCATGCGTGGGTATGCACAGAGTGACCTTTGAGCACATATTAGTGAGATTTATTTACAGTGCGGTTGCACATATTCTGTTATCAAAATTGCATTCATCGTCTCAGCCCCCCCCCCGCCCCCCGTCTCTGCTAATGTCCTCAATTCTTCCTCCTCCTCCTCCCCTGTCTCCCCTGCTCGCCTCTCCTCTCCACTGCTCTCTTTGGCAGCGTGTTTGGCCTGTGACGGCCCAGAGGCAGCCATGCTGTCTTCTCCGCTCTGTCTACTGTTCCTCGTCTCCCATGCCCTGACCCTGCTATTCTCAGCACACACAAACACACCCGCTCCCCCCCTCGCTTCTCCTTCATACTGTTTTTTTTTTTTTTTTTCTGTCCGTTCCTCAGTCTTTACATCATTTCTGTCTTCATCTTTCCCCACATGCCCTTCTCTGTTACTGTCTGGTATGACCCCTATCTGCTGTCCAGCCAAGTGCACTGTCCATCAAAGACACAAAAGACACAGAATTGCTGTCTCTCTGCTCTTGTCTTTTTTCCCTAAAGCATACCCTTCATCCTCTCACCTTTTTCTTTGAATATATAGCCAGGTATGAGAACACAAACAATGCATAGAATAGGCTAACAAGGGCAAATTAACTTACTGACTGTACTTCATTTTGATACAGCCGCTCTCACTTGTTTGTTTACCTAAGACGTGCACCGGTACTTGCCAGAGTAAGAGGTGGGTGGTGGAGCCCCTTTAGGGAGTTCTGCGCTGGCCTACCACTGTCATTGCAAACTCTCCACATTATCACTGCTGTAGTGATTCAAGGTTGGCCAGCCCTCAAGGGGACCCCAAGTATCTGCCTGCCTTGCCTGCAGGCATGCAGCACTTCTGGCTACCATAGAGTGGCAGTTCAGCAGATAATCATCACCTTGGCTCGTTCTTCCTGTAATCACTCAAGCTCACTTTTAGTAGTTTTAAAGGAACATAATAATCATACACCAGCTCGTATAAATTGTATAAAATGCACACAGACACAATATTCAGTTGTTGTTCTGAATATGCTACTGTTAGCGTAGCACTAGCAGCTTTTTCCTTCTTACAGAAAGGTATCAACACGTCCCTGCATGTTTCTGTATCTATAGCCACCTTTCCCTTCGTCTTCCATGGCCGTCATGTTAGCAGCCATTTTGAGCAGACTCGACTCATCTTAGCATTTGACCAAGTCGGTACCCACACCAGGCCACTCATCTCTCTGCCCTGGGTCCCCAAATAACCCAACCCCAGCCCTTGAGAATTAGCCTTGGATGGCGAGCCCCCCCCCCCCCCAGTCCTGTTTGGCTCTGAGAGTGACCTAGTTGGATTGTGTTATGTTGCGGTTCACAATGTGGTCTCGTGGGATGCTTGTGAGTTTGTGCTACACATGCTCCGAGGGCTTTGCTTTTTAAGATAGTTCCCACTTCCTTACGCTTGAGATGTGCCTTTAAAGGGGCCAGTAGACAGCGCGAATCTTCACGCCTGCACTGAAACCACAGCAACCAATTGGAAGACTTTTTTTTTTCAGTTACATTTGCTTTTATTGTGCTGAGTCATTGTGAATGGAACTGCCCACTGAGTGTTTTAATACGAGATGGGGAAATAATGTTTTTTTTTTTTGCTCAACAAATAATGAAATAACATCAATAAGCCATTGGCCGGACATTAAAATTAATTCAGAATTGCCTCAGCCAGCAGGTGAAAGTATTACGCTGGGCTGAAGCCAGCACTAGTGCACTTATTTGTCTAAAGCTAAAAGGACAGATGGGTTTAAGTGGTTTCAAAGTAGTCATATTGATGGGCCAACCTCAGCGGGGGGAGGTGACACACTCGAAGGGAGAGGGAAGAAAAACTATTTCTGCTTTGATATAGTGGCCCAATTCATTAACTCAGTTGGAGATGCCTTCATTTTTTAGCAAGCCTGCCGAGTCAATGGACCATGGCTAGAAAATGGATCTCCTCTCCGAGACCACGACATGTTGAGCGTTGGCTGACTACCAGCAGAGACATGCTGCTGAAGGTTGGCTGCTTACCCATGAGAGACGGTGGAGACAAGAGGTCCTCGCCACTGTTTTTTTTGAACTAGTTTACCTGTGTTTGCCCGGGTGAGAGCTGCCGTCCAGTGTTGTACCTCAGTGGCTGAACGGTGAACGGTGTAAATGAGCAAGACGAGCAGTAGCTGGTGTCTGCTTTCTCTTTGATGCTCGTGTTTGTCAATCTAGAGGAAAAAGCAGGGACAGGCACAGTTTGAATCTGTGGCACATTTTTCATCACATCTGTTTTACACTCATCCCTTTGTTTTCACATGTTCAACTCTCTATATTTAGAATATTCTAACATAAATTGTTTGGATCGATGGCTAGCGCAAGCGGTGTAGGAATGGCACTCTTTAAAGGCTTCAGGGACTGCAAACCAACGCAGGGTGACTTTGGAGGACCCTCATTCTTTCCAACCCCCCCCTTCCCTTCCTTTGCCGTCCTCGTCTTTGCTGCATTGTGTCTTCAGTCATGTGTCTGCTTTGCATTACACTTTTTCCGTACTGTTGTCAGCGTGCGCTTTACTTACATTTCCGATGCTGCTCAAGGTTTTTTTTTCATACACCACATATATAAATATATAATTGCATAAGTATAAAAGGCATAAAGAGTGATTTTTATTCTTTTTTTTTTCTTTTACAGGAGAAAAAGAGCATTAAAAGTAAGCCATTGTCCCAATTCTTTTTCCCGTCCCCTTTATTTTTAATTCTGGTGTTGATGTTTAAATACTAAGGGCAAAGGCATGCTTGGCTTGGTCTGCACTCACCTTCACTGTTGCTTGATTTTGGTTCTCCATATTCCCATCAGGTCATGTAAGAGCTACATCTAACATAGTAGCATATCTATGTCACTGGTACTCATGTTCCCTCTGACTCTGTGCCATGTGAAGCATTTGGGCTGCTGAGCAGACCTCTTTAGAGTTCTGGTCTTCTCCTCTGGCATAATTATTTCTCATCCATCTGCACAGTATGACTTCAAGGTAACCGGCTAACCTGTTGTCCCGATATAGCTCTGTAAGCACATAATTTGCTTTCTACAATAATACTGTAGAAGTAGTTAATCTGAGGCCCGTACCCAGCTAGGCAATCGGTTAAGACCCCTATAAGAGGATATCAGACTGCTTGAGCCATGCAAAGCTATTAAGCTACTTAGATCCAGCTGTGATTGCCGTCTGCCAATCACTGATGTAAGAAAATAGGGTGTTGTCGGCGCTCCTTTCATGCAAACACCATCACGCGCACTGCTATCACACGCCGGACTAGAGCAGGCGTAGTGTAATTGTGTGTTGTAAATTTTAGATGAGGGCAAACTGAAAAGCAGGAACTGACCTCTTTTTTTCCTCTCCATCCCTGGCCCCCTCGCTTCTCTTTACCTCTTAGCGCAAACACATTTTGAAGCATGACATTATTTCAACTCTGATTCACGCCACTGTTTTTTGTTGGTTTTTTTTAGTTTGAGGCTGTAGTCAAACCTGTTATTGTTTCTGTCATGTGGTATGGGTTCTGCATGAAAAATACGTTAGCCGTTGAAGCTGTATATGATTGGTCAGTTACACTAATCACTATAGACGCCTGATAAACATTGTGATCTTTTTAGTATTTATTTATATTTTCTTTTATTTCCTTACTATTGATTTCCACCTTCTTCATTAACATTCCGATGCGGTGATGACCTTATTAGGTTAAAAAAAATACAGATTCACGCATCGTATTAAGAAATTCATCATAGCCACATTCTGTGACACGTACCACAGCAACACACTTAGTGACAGGAAAACCTCTCATCACTATTGCTAGTTCATCAATAAATATCCAGATTTAGGAAAAAACAAGCAGAGTGAGTAATTCTGTTTTGTCTTTTCTGCTTCCCCTAGACTCTCGGCCCCTGCCTGACGTAGCCATGACTGGCAAGTGCACGCGGGAATGCAACGAGTATGGCCACTCGGACTCCTGCTGGATGCCTGTGTGCACGTCGCCTGAACGACGGCCATCCAAGTCAACGACCAACTCCCAACAACCAAAGCTTTCCACTTTCATGAGCGGCAACGGCAGCGGCAGCAGCAGCGCCGAGCAGCCCGGCGGCCAAGAGACCCTCGCCATGGCTGCCATGGCCAACGGAGACCCCGCCGCCGCTCACATGATGGGCGACCGCAATCGCAACCTGCTCAACAAGAAGATGGCCTCCTCCTCCTCTTCCTACGAGGCCTTCGGCTCACCTCCCTACGGCTCGCCTGGGGGTGGCGAAGAGGTACTGGGCCACCCCACTGAGGAGATCCCCCTTGCACCCACTGGGGAGTACAAGCCCACATCCTGTGGTACTCTGACGCGACGGGAGGTGTACCTGTGAGCTGGGAGTGCATGGCATTCAAGTACAACATAAAAGCATAGCTGCTTGCCTACTACTGTTACAGCTCTAGAAGCTTTTAGCCACCCATTTATGTTCCAGGTAGGACTAACATGTCTCCAAAGACTTTTGCAACAACTCCTTAATGAAGAATCAAAGTGGATACAAAACATAGTCAACATTTTAAAATCCAGCAATGGGCTGGAAGAAAGGAGGAGGAGGAAGAACTGTGTCGGGTTTGACCTTCAGTGAGGCTGTTGTATTGGCGGGTCGGGCTCTTGGGACACGGTCTGCTGCCTGACAGTCATTCTGTACAGTAATCATTTTACTTATACAACTCATGCATGCATTATCCCTGTTCCCACTTAGGGCCCCATTTCCTGAAGATGACACTATACAAAAGACGATTCCCTCTTTTCTGTTCTTTTCTAAAAACGGACTTGTACATGAAGACGATTTTAACTTTAAAGTGTGTCTGGATATGCCTTTTTTTTTATTTCCTAACAGTGAACCTATCTGGTCATGGTGCCCTGTGGCTAGAGTCATATAATTTTGGACTAAGTGGTCCCATGGTATCGCACTGACTATGGATTTTGCCACCGTTAAAAATGTTCCAGACCAAAAGCTGACCACATTCAGATCGTAAAAGGAAGCGAAAGACTAAGCTTTAAATACTCAGTCCTCTCTTGATCTGGAGATTCTTGGCTAGAGATGGGAGTCAGCAGAGGCTGCTGTGACAGCATCTGGGTTACACTACAACTTCACTGGTAATCAATGAACTTACAGTGACTGATTCTAATCTACCAGTGTGCGTGCTCATCACAGGTGTCACACATTGTACATAAACATACAACCATAACAACACCGCTAATGGCTTTTATCCCCTTTTGTCTCTCGGACTTTCCTCAGTCTGTTTTTTTTTTTTTTCCTTTGTCTTTGCTTGGCGAGATTGAGACCAATATCCTCCTGAGAAATGCAAGATCCTAGAGCCATTAACTATAATTGCATTGGCTAGAACAGCATGTGTGTCCACTGTTACAGTACATTTTGGATCACCTAAGTGGGATGCAAATGTTTTTACCTAGTTGTAATACTTGCCCTGTTTTTTTGTTGGTGGTGTTTTTTTTCCTCAAACACACTTTCACACCTCACCTGCATTTTCATTTAACTAAGGCCAATGACACTGCTATAGTGACTGACTGACTGAAAATCTGAGGTAAGCACAGTGGGTGGCATGAGATTAAATGAGGTGCGATTGAAATTTTATGTGTGTAAGCACCAGATATGCAGTATATAACGTGTAAAGGCCATTGTAGATGGACACTAATAGACTTACAGTAGGAGGTTGTATACATGGTTAAGTGGGTCCTGCTGCGAGTACACCCCCTTTTACTGCGATTTGTTTTTTTATTTGTGTTTTTTTAAATTTTATTTGTATGTTTTTGGGTGATAGGACTGAGCAATAAATGTCATACTGTACATGTGACCAACAGGCATCAACTTCTTTTTCACTTCTTCTCAAGCCTTCAAGGCGACTCAAAGTCCCTTTTTAGCACTAGTAGACATTGCTTTCTGTGTTACACAGAGATGGCATCTTTGAGCATGAATGTAAGAACCGGCTCAATGGAGAACAATCAAAAAAGCAATGTATAAATGAAGACATACGACACAGTTTTGGGATTACAGGCTGAGAAAACCAAAGCTTCACAAGCAAAGAAGCACCCCCCCCCCCCCCGTCCCTCATACGCAAAAATAGCTTTCTGGGAGAATTTTGCTTTAAGAACAGATTTTTTTATTTTTTTTAATGAAGGTTTGAGCATAAACAATGACAATGTGATGTTTCAACAAAGCATGCATCACATCCTCACAAAGTTGGGGTCAGTTCCAAGGGGAATTGGAATTGGAGGTTTTTAAAATGTCACGATTGAAATTAAGTCATCTGTGCAAGTGAAATGGATCGATTCCATTTTCAATTCCAGTGATCTCTCAGTGTCTTGTTGCTTGCTGGTGCCTGTCTGTGATGAAGAAAGATGTATAGACCCTTTGCAGTCATGCAGCCATTGTCATGGCAACACCCATGCCCGTCAGTAAGCGCAATTGGCTTAGTACAATGCCTGGATAAAAACAGCTCTGAAAAACCAGAAAACAAGATCTATTGTGAAAAAGTCTTTATGCAAAATATAGCTGCACTACTTTAGGCTACTAGGGTGTTAGGGGAAGGGGTTATAAGCTGAGAAACTGAACCTAATTGGTGGCAAAGATCACACAAGATGCATTTTATTTAACTTTCCAGAAATGAAAAAATTCTCATAGGACTAACCTCATAGTTTTGTTTGGAGTAGCTAGGTAAGCTTCAATGGGAATGTTTTTAAGGTTTTTTAGGTCACACCTTCAAAGCTTTGAAGGTGTGACTGTTTGGCCACGGTTCAACATGCATGGGGCCCTCCCACTACTCAGTCCCCCTTTGAAAACTTGAGCAAACCTTGTGAGCAGTTTTGCGTTTTGATATAAAATCAATGGATTTCGCCACATCACTCATTACAGTTATCAGATGTCACAGAGTTGATCTAATGTAACTATAAATAAGTTCCATCAGTAGAACTGAGTAGTTTCGGAATTGGAATTGATGCATTAGGAATCGGAATTGAACTTCAAAGATATGCATGAATTGGAATTGATCATGTAAATATCAGTGGGACTGAAAATGGAACTGGAATTGTAAAATCGGAATTGACCCCATCCTGACTTCTTCATAGCTGAGGCTTTACAACCACTTACACATCGACATGTAACCATGTTGGGATGTTGTGCCTCTCTGTGTTCTGTGATTACATTTTTGTTTGCTCATTTGTTTTGTTTTCCAGTGACAGAGGTGCAAAAACCCGTGGCTGTAATAATGCAGACGAATACCAGATGCAATGGAACTTTTTTGTATGTTAGCAAAACCCCTTTGGTTTGACCGGAAGCGGTTTTGTTTAGCTTTTTTTTTTTTTTTTATTCCGGCAATCTATAGTCTGTAAGTACTACTTGTTGTTTGAAAGAAAGTGCTCCTATACTTATCAGCTGTATACATAAATATTACTTTTTACTGCACGTTTAATGGGAAATTATTTCACTTAGTGAGAAAGAAGAAAAAAAAAACTGTAAAACAAAATGTACAAAAAAAGATACCCCTGTAAACATTGAGAGCATTTATTTCTTTTTGCTTTTCTTATACCCAAAACAACATAAACATGTAGTCCAACTTAGTATGTCATTTGGGATGATTTTGTTTTCCCCGTCATTTTTTATACTAAATATCAGTGCTTTGTTACATATTGCAGCACAAACTTTAACCTTTCATGTTTTTTTATACAAACTTGATGCCATGATATTTGGAAACTCAACTTCTTCATCTTGTATTTTACTTTTTTTTTTTTTTTAATCTGATATACTGGTCTGTTCCAAAATCACAGTCAAAATCATGGGAATGATCATAACAATATACTCTGTGGTTTTTTTTCCCTCCTTTATATGGTGCCACTTTGTATATTTAGAGTGCTTCTGAAAAAAACAATCTAGAGTGAATGCAAATATGCAATTGTGCCTTTTTATACCGATTGGTATGGTTAAATAGTGGTTTGGAATGGTGCATAAACAATTATGACATGTTCGCAAAAGTAGACGGGGTGTCATTTAAGGACTGAAGTACATCTGCATATCCTAGAGGGAATCCCATGATGTCAAAGGGTTATTGAGAAAGACCAGTCAAATGTCAGAGAGGCTGTAGATCAAATAGTCAAATGGCTATTGTTCACTGGGTTCGATTACCTTACTGAAATATCCATTCCTAGCTTAGTGCATTACTGAATGAGTGCAGGTGCATTCAAAAAGTTGCTTGTTGGTAGAACTAATAATGATATAATGGATTTTTTGTCGTGTTCAACTCATGTACGTGTGTGACATCAGAGGTCAAGGTGGCCTTTTTTGTGCATGAAACAAGCTCTAGGACCGATTTTAGAAGTTTAGAAAGATAGGACGGGATAAAGAGAGAGGGAAAAAAAAAAAAAACGCTTGGAGACATTTGACTGCTCAGAGTTGAGGAAGCCTAGAGATAAAATGCTAATGTGACGGTTTACTTGCAGGAGTAGCGGAGGGAGGGGGAGGGTTGCTGACAGAACACACACCTCACGATGCGCCGTGCAGCACAACACTCACACACAGTTTTTTTACGGTATATGCATATCAGGAGATGATGAAACCCTGTCCTACAAACAAGCCTGCTGCGGGGTTTGCTGTGATGTTGCAAGGTGATGCCTTGAGTTTCTAGATCAGATAAAGTGAAAACAAAGACTCTGTAGACTGAACATTTGATAACAAGAAGAAATGAATGAAAACTTGCCATACACTGGCAGCTACACTGGTGGAGTCTGTACTACATCTTTTTATTTTAAGTAGTAGTAATAGACTCATCTGTTTTCTTTTTCTTTCTTTCTTTCTTTGAGAATGACTGAGGTATGGAAATAAGGTGATATACAGAAATAGAATATGCTGGTATGATTGCAGAAAACACGAGGTAAGCAGCACCTGCCATCAAAATTGTGTGTATCTTGTTGCTGTCTGAGGTATGTGTTCGGTCCTTGCTCTCCTCTATACATAATGCATTCACAGTGTGTAATGAGATTTGTAATATTAACCATTACTATTTGTCCTGCGACTTGGATGTTGATATAGAAACCGAGGAACAAATTTATCATTGTTTAATATGAGTCACTATGCACGCAGCTTAGCTGAACATGGCAAAGTGTATTGAACGCAAGTCCACTTCTATTTATGAGATATTTTACATAATTTAATTTGCTTTTGTACAGGTTTGTGTAAATAAATTGCTTGTCATTTTTGTCTCTGCAGAAATTAAAATATAACATGGTAAAACAACAGCTGTCTGTTCACTCTATTTAGTGCTGTATTTTTTTTCTTAGAAATACTTAAATAAATGGTAACATGGGTTAGGATGAGCAGTTTTAAAAGGCAGTGACAAGGATAACCACAAGTGTCATAGTTCCTACTAGTGAACGGAGTAAACAAGTTTTTACAAGTAGGTAGCTGTTCCTAGCAGTGTAAGGCAACAGTTTTGAAATTGGAAGCAATAGAAATTATGGGTGTTAATGTTCCTTACCAATTATCAAATGTGAGTTCAAATGAAAAACAATGGTGAAAGCTGTTTTTGTTTGTGCTACTTTACTATTAGAAAGACTGAAAGATCCACATTTTCAAAAATTACAAAATAATTATTTTTTAAAAAAGAACATCTGTACAATAATATACAGAAAAGGTAAATGTAAACACAACATGACTAAATTAATAAACACAATTTAATTTAAAATGTAATCCTCTGGTTTTAGCTCATTCCCGTGAAGCTGAAGGGAGCTAATGTGATGGTGCAGTGTCTGTCTGTCCATCTATTATTCATCCATCCACGTTTCACAGATTCTGTTACTCCTCCTAGGCATTTGCCCTGATGGTCACCAAACTCCCTCGCAGTGATCCTCCGCTGGGTCTGCATCCAGGTTGAGCTCAAGGTCAAGACCATTGTCAAAGGTCAGGAGATCTGTGCATTTGTGATTTCACCAAGATCGTTACTTAGCCTAGGCAACTGCCCCAGTGTTTAGCAAACTTATGCACAACTGGGTTTGCATCTAGAATGGGCTCAAGGTGAAGGTCAACAATCAGGAGACCTGAGTGCTGTTGAGGTGATTTCATGAGGCTGGAATGAGCCACTCCATCTTTGACAAGCTGGTTTTTATCCTAACAAGTCAGCATACTTACACAACATTTTGAGTGCTAGTATGTTACTTATTTGTTTCATTTTAACAAATGTTTAAAATTAGTTTTAATTCCATTAGCATCGGGTCTTTATTTGTCAATGATGAAGTTGACAACAAATCCCCTGAACAATATTCCCCATTGTGTCACTAAAAGGACAGATAATTTGTTATTCCTGGTTTTGGTAATCAGTGGTTAAAAAATAATTAAAAAAAATATTCTTGAAAAGATAACATCAAGGTAGCTTCCCTTTTGAACATTTTGATGAGGAAAATATTAGCCACCATTTTAGGAAACAGGTTTTAATCCTTACAGTTACACTAGGTATCTTTTCAAATTCCCAAAAGAATTTATTGAAATTCAAATCCAAAACATACACTTTGCATTGGCACAGTTGACAGCCTTGATGATCTACATAGAGACAGTCCTCCAACAGAAAACACCTTATATGATCATTTTTAACTGGCAGGTTTTACAGCCATGTGTGCATCTTGACATTCAGCGACCTCTAGTGTTTGTATCAATAATGACATGAAGTGACATGACCAAGGGTTACAGTTAGACCATCACCTTTTCTTAACCCTAATCCTAACGTTTTTCCTGACTAACCAAATATTTTAGTGCCTAATCATACATATTATCGTACCCATTTAAAAGTCTGATAGAATGTTCAAAATTCCATATTATGTACACTATCGTTCAAAAGTTTGGGGTCACCCAGACAATTATTTTGTGTTTTCCATGAAAAGTCACACTTATTTAACACCATGAGTTGTAAAATGAATAGAAAATATAGTCAAGACATTGACAAGGTTAGAAATAATGATTTGTATTTGAAATAATAATTTTTTCCAGATACTCAACCTGCGCAAAGGAAGGTCAGTTTTATAGCTTCTCTAACCAGCTACACTGTTTTCAGCTGTGCTAACATGATTGCACAAGGGTTTTCTAATCATCCATTAGCCTTCTGACACAATGAGCAAACACATTGTACCATTAGAACACTGGAGTGATAGTTGCTGGAAATGGGCCTCTATATACCTATGTAGATATTGCACCAAAAACCAGACATTTGCAGCTAGAATAGTCATTTACCACATTAGCAATGTATATTAGATATTAAAGTGTATTTCTGATTAGTTTAAAGTTATCTTCATTGAAAAAAACAGTGCTTTTCTTTCAAAAATAAGGAAATTTTTAAGTGACCCCAAACATTTGAACGGTAGTGTATATTTTCCAGTGAATGGGACTTTTCTAAAAATAGAGTAATTAGTAGTGGGCATATTAATGGAGTTAACTGTGATTAACTCAACACCCCATTATTCACGACTGAAAGAAAAAAGACAGAATTTTTGAAATGTATGAACTATTTCCATCACTCTATGGCACAACTCAAAACAGAGATGTGCAAAGCACAATTAATGGCACAAACTCCTCATTTTATTTAATTCTGGGTGTTCAAATCAGTTTGCTGTCATACTATGTGGACATATGGACACTATCAGTGCACAATCCTGACCTGAACGCTGGAGAGAAAGGAAGGGGCAGATCGAGAGGTGGAGTGGTAACAGCTAAGCTAAAGGCTCACTCGTGAATATCAGCTCCCTAGAAAACAAACTGGAGTATCTACTAATGTCACTCATGGTGAAAGGGGAGGTGAGCGATGCAACTGGTACAACAGCTGGTAAAATGACAAGTAGCAAGATAGCAAGGTGTAATAAAGCTAAGGTGGTCACTAGTTGTTTGCACATGCAGTATTTCTGCAGCACCTATGATGCTTTTTTGAGAGTATTGAGGATAGTTGTTATTTTTGAGACGTCAAAAGCTAAAATAAACCTGCAGTTGCAGAAAGCAAGCACATCTGTCTACGCTCATGTTAATAAGAGTTTGAAAAACTTGAAAAATGAACAATTAATGGTACATTATATTTTTAAAAAATTAAACAAGTAATCAGTTAATTTTTTTTAGCGTTGCACACCACTATAAGTAATACAAAAGATGAAAAGCAATATAATGAAAATCATGTCCTACTTTTTCCATTAAGAATATAGCGGTGCTGTTTTTCAGCAACTGATTACTGATTTTTAATTCAGCAACTACCATACATCTTACTTGTTACAACCAAGACACACACTGTGTTATTCCTATATATTTTTATATGGGTTTCTAATTTTGCCCGTGCTTTTGGCTTGATATATGAGGTGATTACAGTGCGGGTAATTAGAGATCCATTGTAATCCATTCTCAACACCCTGATTAACAGCCGGCTGCAGTTTCTCTACATCTCCAAGCTGTGAATGCATGGCAAAATTATGCCTCAAAAGTTTAATCTGCTGGGGAAAGTTTTCCTCTGAGCTGCCACAGGACTATTAGGAGACATGCTATGAGAAGGCGACACACCGCAGTCTTGTGCCATATCATTCCCCAGATTACTGGACTGTAGAAAAACATCACTTCTCCAAAGAGCTGCACGGTTTTGTTTGCGTGACAATTATTTTTCCACCGTGTTTGTCTTCAAAAGATGCCACTTCTAAGAAATACCAGGATTGAATCATGTTGATATGCAAATTGTCTTGCTCATTTTCTTGTTCTCGCTGAAAAAAAAAAAAATGCCAGGCATGGAATGAACAGCGAGTAGCATTAATTTTTTTCTGTTGAGAAAGGGGGAAATTAAGACAAATTAGAATGAATCTGAATGTAATTAATGTTTGGGCAATGCATACCAATGAACTGTTGTGACTTTTTTCATAAATGAAAAAGTGGATAAATATTATGAATACCATAAATACGAATGAGAAGTAAGGTCCAAACATTTCTGGCTGCACTGCATTTACTCCATGGAATGAAATACCAGCAATCTTAAAATATGGTTGCAATTAAGTCATATTTATTTATTTTTGTAAATGGTGTGCAGTGGGAGAAGTTTGGAAATTAAAAAAATAAGAACAAAAACATGGAGGCTAGGTGAAGTCTGAAAGCTGCATCCCTTTTCCCTTTAACGTCTTCACTGGATGGTAGTAAGTGAAGCAAACAAATCAGGCCGGGAGTGGGAAAGGACAAACTCCAGAATCTCTTCGAAAGGTCATACACAAGCGAATCAACCAAGAATAGAAGAAAGCTAACCAAAGCACACAGATAAAATCCACAAATTTATTTCATAAAAGTATTGGAACAGTAACACGAGTTTTATTTTAGCTGTTTACCAAAACATATTCAAGATACTATAGTTACTTAATCAATATGGGCTTAAAGTGTAGACTCTCAGCTTTAAAGTGCTGATGACACGTTTTTGACATTTTTTAGCATGTTGTGTAAACCCAAAAGTCATTGTCTATGATTAATATAATATTTACAACAGCGCCTTCATAAATTAGTTATCATCAAAAAACCGTAGCCGCTGACTGGACTGTGGTGCCTCCTACCGAATTAAGGGCGGCACCCCAATGACGTAATCGACAGAACAGACTCCGGTGTTGTTAACTAGAATGACAGCAGCTTTGTAGCTCACGGTTTCTCTGGTTTCTTGTTTTAATTTTACGGCTATGCCTTCACGTTGTGTCGCAGGCTAAGATAAACAGCAGGCGTGAAAGACCACATCAGGTTCAGGTTCAGGTTACTTTATTTGTAGCCGTAGGTAGACTTGTTTTGCAGTCAGGTGTCATCCTTTTAGACACATATTTACAAACCACAATTACATTCAACATGAACACAAACACAGGCACACATGAAGCCGACTATAAACACGATAAAAGTACTCAAGACTCCGCCAATCAGGACATAGGACAAAGAGATAAGAGAAAAACCAGAGATAAGAGAGAAGGGTCATATAAAAAAAGTTAAAAACTAAGTCAAAGAGATTAAAAACTCAATAAAAGTCTAAAACCCAAAAAAAGATTTGGAACCCAAATAAAAAAACTTCAAAAATAAATAAATATAAAATAAAAATTAATAAATAGGTAACTAAATTATGTGCAGTGTATTGTTACATCTTGTTCAACTCTTTAACAGCAGCAGGAACAAAGCTGTTTTTGTAGCGCTGGGTTTTACTTTTTGGGACAGCAAACCTCCGTCTGGAGGGAAGAAGCTGAAAGTGGCAGTGCAAAGGGTGGGAGTCATCATTTAAAATGGAGATAGCAATCCTCTGTACCTGTCCGGTGTACAGGGATTTCAGGCTCAGCTGTGACTCACCAAGCAAATGACTGGACCATCTAACTACCTGATCCAAGGATTTCCTCTGTTTGTTTTATCTGACCAAGCCATGACACTAAAGAAAAGGATAGATTCAATAAAAGCCCGATAAAACATTGTCAATATGGTTTGGTCAATGTGGAAGCGTGCAAGTTTCCTTAAACAATGCAAATGTTGCTGACCCTTTTTGCGCACCCTTTCACAGTTCTCTTCAAAGTTTAAATTACTATCAGTAATCGTCCCAAGACATCTGTAAGATTGCACACCTTCAATGGTCTGGCCTTTTAGCACAGTGACTTTGTGCCTGGGATTTTTCCTCCTAAAGTCAATAATCATATCTTTAGTTTTTGTCGTATTCAGCTGCAGGTAGGAATCCTCACACCAGTGAACAAAATCATCAACTACAGCTCCAACTGTCATAAGCCTGCGCTCCTCATGCGCTTTTATGCAGGAGGAGCGCACGAGGAGGGGAAAGATTAATGGATTTATGTGCAGTTTTGACCTACTTTCTCTGATCGCATGCCGGTCCGAGCACGTCCCCTCTCTCATTATCAACAGCTGATTCCCCTCCCGCTGATCATGTTTCTCGGTCCTCGCCCAGGTGCTTGTCATCACACCATCACCAGCAGTGCGTGTACTTCACGGCCGTTTGCCAGTCATCTGTGCTGTTTGTCTGCCAGTATTTTCAGCACTCTCACGATATGTTAGTCACTCCATGTTCGCTGTGGTTCTCGTGCGTCCTTGAAGCGATGTCGGCCCTGCGTAAGAGCGCACGGAGGGTCATGATGAATGGATTTACGTGCAGAATTCACCACAGCACATGTATTGAACATTAGAATGATGACAACAATTCCCAAAAAGGTGAAGGCTTCAAAAATAAACAGAAACACTTACAGTTGGCGTTCGGGGCTGACATCACCCAGCGGACATGGAGAGGAGATGTGTTAACCACGGTTGCACCCCAGGGCCAACATTGCTTCAAGGGGCACAACAGAACCACAGCTGTGTGGAGTGGCTAACACGTCGTGATAGTGTTGGCAATATTGGCTGGCTGACAATACGGTAGATGATGCACACAAAACATGAACAGCTGACTGTCAAAGAGAGAGGGCGCGTGTGTTCGGATCAGCGAATCTTGGACAGTGCCCACCTGAAAGTGGCTCAAAACGCATATAAAACACATGTACAAAACAAAAACAACAAGAACTCAAAATATAATTCATAATAAACCCGATGCCTGAGCCACAGAGAATACACTGCTATGATTTTATTGAAAAATTGGGTTTAAATAAATTATATTTATGAACAAATAATATGTTGCAATATCTGTAACAAAAGAATAACACTGGTGTTCCCCTGCCGTGTGTTTGTCGCTGCTGCTGCAGCGGGCATGTGTGCCTCTCCACCGTCACTCTCTGAGGGTGACTGGGTTGGCACGATGCCCGCTTGGCATGGTTCAAACCTATATGGTCTGATGCCCCCAGATTCTTCATTATCATCCCATTCTTCGGAACTATAATCGTCGGATGATTGGACAACACAAACCAATTCCAGACTACATGTGCTGGAACCATGGTCGATGTTTTCATCCGCTTCCATCCTGTGTGTACAATGGGCAGCCAAGCGCTGTGTTCCGTCGATGATGTTACAACATGGCCGGGGGGTTTTCAAGCCACTGACGCAATGGGTGACGTGGTGCTCATGAAAACGCCGGATGTTTGTGTGAAAAAAAGCCTGTTTGACTTAGAACTGCACAGACCAACCTATTTCGTCATATTGTATTATGTGTTGAAAAATTAGAGGAATTCAAGAACGTGTCATCAGCACTTTAATTTGAGGGTATTCGCATCCAAATTGGAATAAGGGTTTGGGAATCACCACCATTTTTATACAAAATCTCATTTCCAGGTCTCAAAAGTAATTTGACAAATTAACATTACATACACACGTGGACAAAATTGCTGGTACCCTTCTGTTAATGAAAGAAAAACCCACAATGGTCACAGAAATAACTTGAATCTGACAAAAGTGGTAATAAATAAAAATTCTATGAAAATTAACCAGTGAAAATCAGACAGTGCTTTTGAATTGTGGTTCAACAGAATTACTTTAAAAAACAAACTCATGAAACAAGCCTGGACAAAAATGATGGTACCCCTAGAAAAGATTGAAAATAATGTGACCATAGGGACATGTTCAACCAAGATGTGTCCTCTAATTAACATCACAGGTGTCTACAAACTTGTAATCAGTCAGCTAGCCTATTTAAATTAACCAATGAAAATCAGACAATGCTTTTGAATTGTGGTTCAACAGAATTATTTTAAAAAACAAACTCATGAAACAGGTCTGGACAAAAATGATGGTACCCTTAACTTAATATTTTGTTGCACAACCTTTTGAGGCAATCACTGCAATCAAACGATTTCTGTAACTGTCAATGAGACTTCTGCACCTCTCAGCAGATATTTTGGCCCACTCCTCATCAGCAAACTGCTCCAGTTGTCTCAGGTTTGAAGGGTGCCTTCTCTAGATGGCATGTTTCAGCTCCTTCCACAGATGTTCAATAGGATTTAGATCAGGGCTCATAGAAGGCCACTTTAGAATAGTCCAATGTTTCGCTCTTTGCCATTCTTGGGTGTTTTTAGCTATGTGTTTTGGGTCATTATCCTGTTGCAAGACCCATGACCTGTGACTGAGACCAAGCTGTCTGACACTGGGCAGCACATTTCTCTCTAGAATACCTTGATAGCCTTGAGATTTCATTGTACCCTGCACATATTCAAGACACCCTGTGCCAGATGCAGCAAAGCAGCCCCAGAGCATAACAGAACGTCCTCCATGTTTCACAGTAGGAACAGTGTTCTTTTCTTGGTATGCTTCATTTTTGCGTCTGTGAACATAGAGTTGATGTGCCTTGCCAAAAAGTTCCAGTTTTGTCTCGTCTGTCCATAGGATATTCTCCCAGAAGCTTTGTGGCTTGTCAACATGCACTTTGGCAAATTCCAGTCTGGCTTTTTTATGATTTGTTTTCAACAGTGGTGTCCTCCTTGGCCGTCTCCCATGAAGTCCACTTTGGCTCAAACAATGACGGATGGTGCAATCTGACACTGATGGACCTTGACCTTGGAGTTCACCATGAATGTGTTTAGAGGTTATTCTGGGCTCTTTTGTTACCATTCGTATTATCCGTCTCCTCCTGCGGCCACGTCCAGGGAGGTTGGCTACAGTCCCGTGGATCTTAAATTTCTGAATAATATGTGCAACTGTAGTCACAGGAACATCAAGCTGCTTGGAGATGGTCTTATAGCCTTTACCTTTAACATGCTTGTCTATAATTTTCTTTCTAATCTCCTGAGACAACTCTCTCCTTTGCTTCCTCTGGTCCATGTTTAGTGTGGTACACACCATGTCACCAAACAGCACAGTGACTACTTGTCACCCTTTAAGTAGGCCGACTGACTGATTACAAGTTTGTAGACACCTGTGATTTTAATTAGAGGACACATCTTGGCTGAACATGTCCCTATGGTCACATTATTTTCAATCTTTTCTAGGGGTACCATCATTTTTGTCCAGGCTTGTTTCATGAGTTTGTTTTTTAAAATAATTCTGTTGAACCACAATTCAAAAGCATTGTCTGATTGTCATTAGTTAATTTTCATAGAATTTTTATTTATTACCACTTTTGTCAGATTCAAGTTATTTCTGTGACCATTGTGGGTTTTTCTTTCATTAACACAGGGGGACCAACAATTTTCTCCACGGCTGTAAATAAAATGTTCATTTTTAATACTTTGTTGATAATCCTTAGCAGGCAATGAGTGCCTGAAGTCTGGAAGGCATGGGCATCACCAAACTCTGGGTTTTCTCCTTTGTGATTCTTTTCCATGCGTTTACTGCAGTTGTCTTCGGTTGTTGCTTGTTTGTGGGTCTTTCTGCAAGGTTGAGATCTGGTGACTGACTTGGCCACTGCAGCATATTCTTCTTTGCCTGGTTGCTTTTGTAATATGTTTTTGGGTCATTGTCCATCTCTACTGTAAAGCACCAGCCAATCAGCTTTGACAGTATATCCCTATACCTTTCAGAATTCATCCAGCTGCTTCTGTCTTCTGTCACATCATCAATAAACACTAGTGACCCAGTGCCATTGGAAGCCATGTGTCACACTGCCTCCATCATGTTTTACAGAAGATGTGGTGCTTTGTATCATGATCCGTTACAAGCCTTCCCCATACTTTCTTCTGCCTATTATTCTGGTATAGTAGTCCAGTAATTAAAGGTGACAATACGTATTGAGGTTCAACAAAATTGGAGGAAAAGGTTTTCCAATGGAAATCAGTTCAGTCATAGGTGTATAAAAAGTCCCTCAAAATCCAAGCATGGTAAATGCCTTAAAATTGGTGAAATCCAAGATGGCCACCAACAGATTAGCAGAAATGTGAAAGTCGTCATAATTATTTTACTAATCATGCTAAATTCATGTGTAATATGTCTATTTGGACTAACTTTTCAAGCCAAACTGTTGATTTGGCCCCTCCTGACACTAGTGTTGTCTCTCTGATGGATTTCTTCTTTTTTCAGCCTAAGGATGGTCTGTTTCACTTACCTTGAGAGCTCCTTTGACCGCATGTTGTGGATTCACAGCAACAGCTTCCAAATGTAAATGCCACACCTCCAATCAAGACCTACTACCTGCACGATTCCTGATGGATTAACAAGGGGATAGCCATACAGCCCATGAAACAGCTTCTGAGTCAGTTGTTCCATTACTTTTCAGCCCCTGAAATAGGAAGATTTTGTCAAAAAAAAAAAATGGGTGCAATTCTTAAACTATAACTCCAGTTTGGGTGGGAATACCTTCAAATTAAACTGAACGTCTGCACTTTAAGCCCATATTGAGTATATAACTGTATGTTGAATATGTTTTGGTAAACAGCTAAAATAAAGTTGTGTCACTGTTCAATACTTTTAGTGGATAGTGTAATTCGAGCCTTTCATTTGGCTGTCAACTAACATTTATAGGTATCTGTGTCTATGGACGTAGCTTTTAAAACATGCCAGTTATAATAATTTGCTAACTTAAATAATATCCTTTCTGGCTCCATTAAAAGCTAACAGTGTGAAGCTCAGTAATGTTATATAGTAAATAAGATAAAGTGATGCAGGACAAACACAGAGGCTGTCACCTTTTTTTCACACAGTAATATTGTGAGCAGTTGCATTTTTAGTGTATTTGTAAGGCTGTAATGTGTATAAATTGAACCCGCATCTTTAAACTAGCAGTTTTAGTGGGTAAATAAGTTACCCAAGAAATGGTTTGTTTAACAATGATGATGGATTGAATTTATATGGCGCTTTAGATGTCACATGACACCCCAAAGCACTTACAGAGAACCCATTATTCATTCACTCCACAGACAGATATTGATGGTTGTAAGCTACCTCTGTAACCACAGCTACCCTGGGGACAGAAACGTGGCTGCTAATCCACAGCAACGGCCTCTCCGACCACCACCAAACATTTATTCACATTCATACACCAGTGTCATGGACACTGGAGGCAAGGTTGGTAAAGTGCCTTGCCCAAGGGTGCAAAAGTCACATGGACTGCATGAGAGACCTCTGTGTACATCCTAAAAAAGACTTTGCGGCTATGTGCCAGGGCTTCAATGCAAAGGGCCTCAAAGGCCCTTGGCCAAATGGCAATATATTCCGAGGAGAAAGATTTGAAAATGTATGCATTTTTCCAGAGGCAGAGATAAACACAGCTTCCCTATTTGATAAATTCTTCTCTGCTTGTTCAAAAGCTGTTTTTTAACTAACTAAGGACTTTACTGCAAACTAAACTAGTGGGGGAGCAATGTCTCCCTGATTGCAATGTCATTAAAGTGTGGTAAACACCATATTTTGTTTTGCTAGAAAAAGTATTAACTTAAATCCCACTATTTTAGTGGGACTGTTAAACTGTAGTCAGAATTTTGCAAGAAGAGTGTTGCATGTGTAGGGAGGCATATGCTCGGGAGATGTGTAACCATGCATCTGTAAAATAATCATAAACGCTTCTACAATTTAGAGCTATTTGCTTCCTTAAAAACATACCCCAAGCTATGCCACTGTAGCAAACATGGCATTGCCAGATCAAGCAATTGTTATCTGATCCTGCCGTGCAAAGATCGTATTTCTACATGCAGCTGCAATCAGATTTGTTCATAAAGCAGGCCCCATCCTTGTGCTGACCTCCCAGCCGGGTTTTACTATAGGAGTGTGAGGCCTTGATAGTCATCAGGCAGTGCCAGAATTGAAGGTTCACTCTGCAGTGGAGCCGTGTTCAACCAGCCAATGAGGAGCGATAGCGTGGGGCAAGCAGGCAGATAAAACTACAGGCTCAGGCGGATAAGCATGGGAAGAGCCTTAGCATGGTGCAGGGCAGGAGAATGATAAAGATAATATACTGTTAAATGTGCTATTCCCCAAGCTCAAATATGTAAACCTAATTAATGAAATCATTGATCACTTCTTCCACATCAAACATGAGGTATGCCATTTTAATATAGATTCCAATTCCATTTATGCTCACTGGTGCGAGATAACGACTTAAAATCACATCAGAGAGAGGAATTCAACCATAAAGTTCAGAGGAAGCCATTTGATATCCACAATTTATGACTTTTTTATTGTCTTTAAATTTTATTTTTCCTGTGCAACCACAGGAAATGGCATCCAAGGAATAGCAGTTAGGGCTTTGTTAAAATGATTTCTGCTTCATATTTATTTTATGAATACACAGAGGGATTGAGGGCTAACTTTTTTATGTGTTGTGGATAGAACAAATAAACAAGTTCATGAGGAAACTCCTGCAATAACTATGATTTAATTGAGATCACATAAATTCCATCAGCCATTATTTTGCTGGCGATCACATCCACTAGGATGATGGCATTACAGTTAATTTTATTGCTTCCACTGCGAAGATGGACATGCATGCGGTAAGTGCTTCACCCCGTGAGTGCGCTTAATCTGCTGAAGCCAGTGTTTTCTGGTGGAAATTCATTCGTGTAAGTGAATTTGCAGCCAGTGATGTGCGTTACTGTAACATGAATTATAGCATACCTCCATTGATTGGCTGATTGTTGATTGATTGATTGCCTGGAACACAACTCTGGCAGTCTGCACTTCTTTTTGAAATATTTGAGCTGACCATGATTCTAAAGTTCTATTGAGGAGATACGGTATGTATTTAACTTCAACACGGTTATGCTGTTGAAGATCATGATGAAGAGTGGGTCTCTCTCCAAAACCTTCATATCTTAGATGTTCCCACAGATACAATATATCAGAGTGGTTAGTTATCAGCCCGTGGTCACACAAACGCTATGACCCCTGCACAAAGCATTCTTGTTTTTATAGTACTTTTTTACAGCTATACATGCAATATTTACCCTAACATATACAATAACTTAATAGGATTTTTTTGATTAGGGTTCTAAGTAGCACAACTGCAGGAAACCTCTTCTTATTGGGACGGCAGTGGCTCAGGAGGTAGAGCAGGTTGTCTAATAACCAGATGGTTGGCGGTTCGAATCCCGCTCTACCCACATATCCTGCCGTTGTGTCCCTGGGTAAGACACTTTACCCCAATTGCTCCTGGTGGGTCTGGACAGCGCCATGTTGGGCTGCCATCAGTGTGTGAATGGGTGGATAGCAGGATCTGTAAAGCGCTTTGGTCATCTAGACATGAGAATAAAAGTGCTATATAATTGAATACAACTTATTCTTCTTGAAATGAAACTTTACAGTCAGGTTAGAAATTCGGTCCACTCACTACCATCATATTTTACTGATTTTGTGGCCTTTCTCACTTTATTAGCCAGATGGGTATGTTACACTGAAAAGACCCTCATTTGCCATCTGATTCTCAGTGGATAAGAGATGTCTTTTACTTTATGTAATTGGACAAAATTTCTAAATTTAACATTTTTACTTAGAGGCTCTGATTTTTTTTCTTTTTCAGATCTGGCAACCCATATTAGACTATGTCAGGTCTCTTCAACTGAATTGTGACACTACAGTCTAGGTGCCCCCTCACCGCATGGCTAATTGTTTTCGCCCCTGCATATTATGCCGCATCATCATGCCAACAGAGTCAATCCTGTTATGTCCTAATAATGGGAGGCCTGAGCCATGTTGAACCGAGCAACAATTTGCACTTTATTGAGATTCACATTCAGTTAACATACTGGCCGTAGCCCGCCTGACGTCACCACGTCAACTGCCCGGCGTCGGCTACGGCAAGCCCCAAAGTTCAAATCCCTATACAACACCAGCTATATCGCGAAGTGCACAGAGGATGTCACTATAGTGAAGACTTTCACTGCACGGGGCAACTATAAACCCTGGATGACTGCAGAGGTGCGCTCGCTGCTCACAGCCAGAGATGCAGCCTTCAGAGCGAAGGACAGGATCACCCTCTGCTCAGCCAGGTCTGCACTCTTAAATCAGAATCAGAATCAGAATCAGCTTTATTGGCCAAGTATGCACAACACATACAAGGAATTTGACTTTGGCTAAAAACTTGCTCTCATTGTTCAGGTGGAGGATTTAAATAAGGATTCAATGACAACAGAGTATGTACAGTAAATTACAGTCTGTCCACGTTTCTATAAAAGGATGCAAATATATACAGGAATATATGCAGTTATTTACTCAGACTAACCACACTTTGCAGAAATATATGAAAAAATATACAGTCACATAGTATTTCAATATGAACTCAGATTCAGTGATATAATGTGAATGAAGTAAAAAGCAGTGTGAGAGTTATGTGCAATGTAATAATGGATGAAAAGTCATGGGTACAGCAACAGGTAGGACTAGGTGAATGTTAGGAGTTCATCAGAGTGATGGCTTGAGGAAAGAAACTGTTCCTGTGACGGGTGGTTTTGACCTTCAGTGATCTGTAACGACGACCAGAAGATAGAAGTTCAAACAGTTTGTGGCCGGGGTGTGATGGGTCAGCACAGATGTTTCCCGCCCGTTTCCTGGTTATGGACCGATATAAGTTCTCAATGGAGGGTAGGTCAGTACCAATGATCCTCTCCGCAGACTTAATGATCCGCTGCAGTCTGGTCTTGTCCTGTTTAGTCGCAGATCCAAACCAGACAGTGATGGAAAAGCAGAGGACAGATTGGATGATGGCGGTGTAGAAGACAACCAGCAGCTCCTGAGGCAAATCAAATCAAAGGGAATTAAGATGGCGAAATGCGCCTATGCGGAGAAAATCCAGGGACACCTCTGTGACAAAGGGAACACCAAACGGATGTGGCAGGGAGTTTGGGCGCTGACGGATTATAAGTCTAGGCAGGGGGTCGATGATGATGACACTTCGCTTCCAGACAGGCTCAACAACTTCTTTGCACATTTTGAAGCATCAAACCTGACAATCAGAGGGAGGGCTGGCCCATCTCCTCCATCTGTTGGGGCAGCTATCAACACAGTGGACACACGGAGGACCCTAACCAAGGTCAACCCACGTAAAGCTGCAGGTCCGGACAACTTCCCGGGACGTGTGCTCAGAGTCTGCGCAAGCGAGTTGGCGGATGTCCTGACTGACATTTATAACATCTTTCTGAGCCAGGCCATCGTTCCCAGATGCTTTAAGACCTCTACCATGGTACCGGTGGCAAAGAAACCAGTTGTGTGCTGTCTGAATGACTATCGTCCTGTCACACTGACACCAATTGTGATGAAGTGTTTTGAATGGCTTGTCAAACCACACATCACAGCCTGCCTCCCTGCATCACATGACCTGCTCTAGTTTGTGTATCGTTCAAATCGCTCCACGGAGGATGCTATAGTCACCACCCTGCACTCTGTCATCACCCACCTAGATCAGAAAGACACCTACGCCAGACTCCTGTACATTGGTTTCAGTTCAGCATTCAGCACCATTATTCCCCAGAGACTGATGGAGAAATTACTCCTTCTCGGTCTGAACACTGCCACATGTCTCTGGATCCTGGACTTCCTGACCGAGAGACCTCAGTCTGTCCGTGTTGGAAACAACATCTCCAACTCTATCACGCTGAGCACTGGATCCCCTTAAGGCTGCATACTCAGTCCACTGTTGTTTACACTTCTAACACATGACTGTGTAGCCAGACACGAGGGGAGCCAGATTATTAAGTATGATGACGACACCACAGTGGTGGGACTTATTCAGAGGGATGAGGAATCAATGTACAGGGAAGAAGTTAGAGACCTGGAGGGCTGGTGCAGGTAGAACAATCTGGTGCTCAACGTGGACAAAATGAAGGAGATGATTATTGACTTCCAGCAGTCACGGCCTGAACACGTCCCTCTCAGCATCAGCAACCGTTTGGTGGAGAGAGTGGAGAACATCAAGTTCCTTGGCGTGCAGATCTCGCAGGACCTGACCTGGAGCAAGAATTCCTTGGGGATCAGGAATCGGACCCAGCAGAGTCCCCATCTGCATCCTCAGGACCTTCTACAGAGGTGTGGTGGAGAGTGTTCTGACGTACTGCATTGCAACATGGTACTCCAGCTGCAGTATGTCAGACAAAAAAGCCCTGCAGAGGATAGTTAAGGGAGCTGAGAGGGTAATTGGAGTTTCCCCTCCCTCTGTCCAAGAACTTTTTCAGAGCCGTTGTAGGAGCAGGGCACTGAACATTGTCAAGGATCACTCTCACCCTCTGCATAAACACTTTGAACTGCTGCCATCTGGCAAACGATTCCGGAGCATCAGAGGCAGAACCACTAGACTGATTAACAGCTTCCTTCCACAAGCTGTTAGGATGCTGAACAGTTGATCCGGAATCTTTCATACATACTACTGCACCTTATGGACATTATGTATATTATACATTACTGTTCAAAAGTTTGGGGTCACTTAGAAATATCCTTATTTTTGAAAGAAAAGCCCTGTTTTTTTCAATGAAGATAACTTTAAACTAATCAGAAATACACTCTAATATCTAATATACATTGCTAATGTGGTAAATGACTATTCTAGGTGCAAATGTCTGGTTTTTGGTACAATATCTACATAGGTGTATAGAGGCCCATTTCCAGCAACTATCACTCCAGTGTTCTAATGGTACAATGTGTTTGCGCATTGCGTCAGAAGGCTAATGGATGATTAGAAAACCCTTGTGCAATCATGTTAGCACAGCTGAAAACAGTTTAGCTGGTTAGAGAAGCTATAAAACTGACCTTCCTTTGAGCAGGTTGAATATCTGGAAAAAATTATTTCAAATACAAATCATTATTTCTAACCTTGTCAACGTCTTGACTATATTTTCTATTCATTTTACAACTCATGGTGGTAAATAAGTGTAACTTTTCATGGAAAACACAAAATAATTGTCTGGGTGACCCCAAACTTTTGAACGGTAGTGTATGTATTTAGTTCTAGTTAGTTTCAACTGTGTCTCAGGGATGTGTGAATGGCTGTGTTGGGATGGGGGGTGAGTGTGTCTTAAATTATGTTCTTTTTACTTATATGGATGCCTAGAGAAATGTAATTTCATCTTGCCTGCACTACAGTTGTATGTACAGCAACAGGACAATAAAGGTTGATTTGATTTGATTTGATTTGAACATTGCCTCCCCCCTTACAAAACATGAAAGCACCATAAAGAACGCACACACACACACACACACATATATATATATATATATATTCATAGTAATATGTACATACGTATACTAACTACTCTTGTTTTTTCTTGCCTTCTGATTGTTGCTCTGAGTATTGCTATCCCTGTGCTGTTGCAGTCCTGGAATTTCCCCATTGTGGGACTAATAAAGGCTTATCTTATCTTATCTTATCTTATCTTATCTTATATATGTATAAGATGGAACCCCCCCCCCTTTAAAATTTAGCGAGAAAACCCCTTAGAACACATGCAATAACGACAGTTATTTTTAAACACACAGAACAACAAAACTAGTCAGCTAAATGGGCACCTAGGTAGACTACCAGGGTACCCATCCATGTTGGGGTGGATTATTCTGCCGCCCATTCCCAACATGCATTAGCTAAAGCTACTTTCAGAACAAAGTCATCGAGGTATTTTGGCCTTTGACACACCCTAGCCGAGCGCCTCACTGGAGGAGGACCTGCTCCAGGCGCCGTCGGTCCCTCCTGCGAGTCTCCAACACCCTCATCAGTCCCAACTCACATCAGTCCGTTCTGCTGCAGTTCCCGGACACTGTGCAGACAACGACTTCCTGAGCCGGCTGGAGTGCCACCGTGACTCATCTGAGAGCTTGAATTTGTCCTGGCCCCACCGCCTCACAATCTGTAGTGGCCCCGTCCAGAAAGGCTGCAGTTTATGCATGCGGTTGGGATGCTTAATCCAGACCCGGTCCGACACATCAAGTCCGTGGGCCTTCACCCTGTGCTTCCTGTTGAAATGTCTTTTCATCTTCTGCTGTTGGGCAATGACCCAGTCTCGTGGAGGGTCTGTGTTCCCCAGAGGGGAGGTTGTGGGGGGCCTCAGTCGGTCCAGGGGCAGGTAGATTTTGTGCCCCTGCATGAGTTTCGCCGGGGAGCACGCTGTCATGGCGTGAGCAATTGCCCTGTAGTGGAGGAGTGTACTCTGGAGGGCGTCAGGGAACATGAAGCCGTCCACCAAATGGGCTCTCAGACTGTTTTTCAGAGTCTTGTTGAAACACTCCATGCCCCCATTGGCTTGAGGGTAGTAGAACGTGGTTTTGATGTGTTCCATGCCTCTAACACCCAAAAACTCCTCAAACCCCCCAGAGGTGAACTGTGGGCCATTGTCTGTAGTGATGGCATCCGGGACCCCCCATCTGGCAAACAGTAATGAGAGGAAACCCGTAACAACATCCGTCGTGACTGAATTAGTGGGCAACACCTCCGGCCATTTGGAGAACAGATCGTAGACCACTAGCAAAAAACGGCTGTTTGGGGATGCCACCTCAAATTTTCAATTGGATGTGCTTCCAAGAGCCCTCTGGGTACGGTAATGGTCGTGAGGTGGGAGGTGGGAGGTGTGGGGGTCCGCCGGCCTTTCTGCTTTCCAAGCACGGGATACAGTTCTTTACCATAGTTTCAATGTACTTATTGATACCAGACCCCCAAACTGAATCCCTGCAAGGCTGTTTCACCCTAACCACGCCCAGGTGACCCTCGTGGAGCATTGCCAGAACTTGTGATCTCAGAGACACCAAGATCAATGTGCAGTGTCCCCTTGACACACACACCCAGTTCCAACAACTCAGTTTGTCTCTGAAATGGAGAAAATGCGCCAGATCGCCCTGTACTTTCATGGGCCATCCCCCTGTGATGACCGAGCATAGTTGTGACAATGTGGGGTCCCGTTCCAATTCCACCTAGAGCTCCTGGAGGGAAACCATGGCCTGGGGGGTCCGTGCAGTGTGTTGACGAGATCCACCTCCATAGGGTTGCTGTTGTTGTCCGGTTGTACGGTGTTGGCTGTGGCACGGGACACGAGATCCGCCACTATGTTCTCTTTTCCAGGACTGAACTGGAACTGAAAAGTTGTAGGCCCTCAGCCGTTCAGTCCACCTGTGGATTCGTAGAGGCCTGTGTCTCGAGCCTGTCATCTCTAGCAGTGTTGTCAGCGCCCGGTGGTTCGTTCAGGGTGAAGTGGTAGAGGTAGATGTGCCACCGTTCACACGCCCAGAGACAAAAAAGCGCCTCCCTCTCACCCACAGCATATTTCTGCTCAGCCGATGAAAAGGACCTCAACGTGAATGCCACTGGGTGCTCGGTACCATCTTGCACTTGAAACATAACCGCCCCCACCGCCAAACCAGATGCATCACAGGTCACAAAAGTCGGCCATTTTGGATCAAAGTGGGCCAACACTGGAGGGGAGGTGTGTTGAGACTTCAGCCTAGTGACTGCCGCTGAGCAGGCCTGGGTCCACTGCCACAGTGTGTCCTGCCTCAGAAGGGCCCAAAGTGGTTCAATAGTTTCTAAATAATAGGGAATGAAACGCCCGTAAAAGTTCACCATGCCCAGGAACGATGAGATTTGTGCAGGTGTCGTGGGGCCGGGGAGACGCAGGACCACCTCCATGTTCGAGTGCAGGGGCCTCAGGCCCACGGCCGCCAGCCGGAATCCCACAAACTCAATGGAGTCCGCCGCGACAATGCACTTTTCCCTGTTCAACGTGACTCCGTGCTCCCGCAGCACCTCCATCACTCGTCTCAAACGACTATTGTGTTCTTCCCGCACCGCATCATGGACCACGATGTCATCCAGGTACACCACTACACCCCTGAGGCTGGCCAGAGTTGTGGACATGATCTTCTGAAAGCAGCTAGGTGCTGAGCTCAGAACAAAAGGCATGCAGGTGTACCTGAAAACGCCTATGTGGGTCACAAACGCTGTCAGGTCCCGCTGGCTGGGTGAAGGGGCATCTGCAGATAACTCTGGTGGAGATCTAGTTTCATGAACACCCTTGAGCCGCTGAACATTGCGGTGAGTTCCTCCATCGTGAGGAGCAGGTATTTGCATGGGACAATCGCTTTATTAACCATTCTATGGTCAATACACGGCCGGATGCTGCCTGTCATATTCTTGGCCACCGCAATGTTCGATATCCAAGGCGAGGCCCCACTTTCTCAATGATACTGGTTTTAAGCAGTTTGTTCAGTTCCACCGTGACGTCGTCCCGCAGGGCGAGGGGAAGCTGCCATAATGGTTGGATTTTGGGCATCATGGTTGGGTCGATGAGCGGGCGGTGGTAGAACGCTTTAATACATCCTAAGCCCACGAACAATGCCGGCCAGCAGACATGCCATTCGGGGGACACCGTCAGCACCGTTAAGCCCGCTGGGTCTGTGATAGAGAACCCTAAGTCACCCAGCAGATTGGTTCCCAGCAAGTTGGTCCCCTGGCGCGAAACCTAGAAGGTAAACGCAGGAATAATCCTTGACCCACATTTTACCGAGAAGCTGACCATGCTCACCATGCCAATTTTAGCGTGACCATACCCAAACATTTTCACCACCCTTGCTTTGATGGTTTTACCCGGGAAAAATCTTTTCAATATTGTCGTACTCAGTATGGATTTACCAGCCCCTGGGTCTACCATAAGCAGCATATCGACCCATTCTAGCAGCAAGACATACTACTTTAACGGCCCTTTCCTGGTGTCTACCACACACACCTGTGTCACACTTCCGGGCTCCGCAGCTGATGGTTTAATAGCAGTGGTGCAGGCCCTGGCCCAGTGATTAAAATGGCCGCAGTTATTGCACTTTTTTCTTCTGGCGGGACAAGTGGACGTGCCCGTCCGATGACGAGGATAGCCAAAGCTGCCACACAGACCCTGAGCTCCTACTCCTGCCCATGCCATGGTTCGCTGCCTTTTGGGGGTCCACCCCGTAGGATTAGATGCATTATTAGTGGCCTGACATGGAGGGGAATCTTGGGTGGCTAAGCTCTCTTTAGCTAGCACTTGCAGACCTAGCTGGGCAGCAGACTCAATCTGGCTGGTCAATTCAACCACTTTCTTCAGCTTGAAGACGTCCGTAGTTAGTGTTAGCTCTTCTTTGAGCCACTCGTTACTCGTACTGTGTGCTAGCTTGTCCCAGACTAGCTCCTCTTCAATCGGCCCAAAGGCGCATTTTATTGCTAGGCTACGGAGTCCCATTATGAAACGCTGGGTAGACTCACCAGCTTGTTATCGGCGGTCGAAGAATTTATATCTTCGCGTTGTGATGTTGGACTGGTCTGTAAAGAAGTTATCCATCATGTCCAGACACTCCTTCAACGTGCCTTTGTCACCCAGTGCGTGAAATATTCGTTGGCCCTCCTCACTGAGGCAGTGAATAAGCAGGCTCCTCCATCTCTCTTCATCGGCGCAGGCCAGCCACGGTAACGTACACCTCGAACACCTCCCGCCAGTGACACCATGGTGTAGTTGGCTCACCCGGAGACTGTCAGAATGGAAATGGTGGTTTAATGCACGCTCCCATGGTTTAATCCTCAGTCGCCAAAATGTTATGTCCTAATAACGGTAGACCTGAGACATGTTGAACCAAGCAACCAACTGCACTTTATTGAAAGTCACATACGGTTAACATACTGGCTGTAGCCCGCCTGACATCATCACATCCACTGCCCAGTGTTGGCTATGGCAAGCCCCAAAGTTCAAATCTCTATACAACAGATCCATGGGTAGGGCGGTTGCTTGAGTCTGTGTATCTGTCCATCTGTCTGCATATCCATGGCCTAACTCAAGAGGAAATAATGCTACAGTGAACCTGTCATATAGGTTGTACAGGAGTATCAGGATTGGCTATACTTTTGGGATCAAAAGGTCAAGGTCACAGGGTCAGAAATAGTCTAAATCAGTTTTGGCTCACAGGCTCTTTATTATGAGAGATAGAAGCACTGGATTTTAACACAACCTAGAATAGGGTCTGGGACACCTCTTGAATGCCCAATGACCCTGACCTTGCATTTAACCTTGAAGAATGGTAAGCTCTGAAAATAGGTCATAACATCCCATCAGAATTGAAGCAGAGAGTTAGACAGGGATTTTCCCTCGTACATATGTGACTGTGGTAGACTGCAAGTCTAATTTAAAACATTACTGGCACATGCCTCTAGGGGGAACTACCTGTATTGTTCAGCACTACTATTAAGGGGACACATTAGAACAAGAGTGTGAAAACCCCGCGCAGAATCCATGTTCAGTCATATTATGTGTGTTGCAGAATAAACGGCAGAGTTAGCCAAAGAAATAACTCAAGTGTGATCATTGCTACACGGTAGGATATCACACAATTGGCGACGAGGATTAAAAGAAAAAAATCAGCGGCGAGAAACAGAGAACATTGCAAGTGTGGCGAACTCAAGTGACTCCAGTAGTTCGAGTGCAAGTTCAGAGGAGGAAAAACGAGGTTTCCCCACCACGACGAGCAATGGCGGCTGTAATCGGAACGGTAACCCCTTTTGATAACTCGACTCAGTCATGGGAAGAATATAGTGAAATGTTGGACTTTTTCTTCGAAGCTAATGACATTGAGGAGCCAGACAAAAGGAAGGCTGTACTGTTGAGTGGAGTTGGTGCAACTACTTACAGTTTGTTGAGAAATTTAATAAGCCCTGCATTACCGAAAGATAAAACGTACGACCAGCTTACTGCTGAGCTTCAGAAGCACTTCAGCCCCAAACCGAGTGAAATCGTGCAACGATTCAAATTTAATTCACGCATAAGGAGGAACACTGAGTCCATAGCAGAGTATGTGGCAGAATTGAGGAAATTAACACTGCACTGTGATTACAAAGACTCATTGGAAGAAATGTTAAGAGACAGACTTGTGTGTGGAGTGAATGATGACCGAATGCAACGGCGACTTTTATCTGAAACAAAACTCACTTTTGCGAAGGCTTTGGAATTATGCCAAGCGATGGAAACAGCATCTAAAGATGTGAGAGAGATGCAAGGGAAGCTAACAGAGGACACAGCAACGCATGTTCGTGTGCCTAAGACCCAAGTAGGTGTCCACAAAGTGTCGACTGACAAAACTCAGCACAAATTCCCCAGTTGTTATCGCTGCAAAGGCCAGCACAATGCCGCCGAGTGCAAATTTGCCACTGAGCTGTGTCATAATTGTGGCAAGCGAGGGCACATTAAGAAAGCATGTAGAATAAAGGTGGACAGCGCACAGGTGCTGAAAGCGACAGTTAATGGGCAAAAGTATGAAAACAAGGGCCCAGGAAAGGAACAGCGAGCGAATCAACTGAGAGGGGAGGGAGAAAGTGATACAGAAGACATGGGTTTTCACACAATTTACAACACGTCAGAGGAGCTGACCAAGGTAGCGCCCATCACGCGTACCATGAATGTTAATGGAATGAAAGTAACATTTGAAGTTGATACAGGCTGTGGAGTAACCATATTAAGTAAACAGCAATATACACAACTGTGGAAGAAAACAGACACAGCAGAATTAAATCCCTGTTCATTAAAATTAAAAACATACACAGGAGAGAAGCTAGACGTGCTAGGCATGGCACAAGTGAAGGTGCAGCACGAAAACAAAGAAAAGGACTTACCTGTAGTAGTAGTTGGGAGCGAAGGACCAAATCTACTAGGGCGAAGTTGGCTACAAGAACTGGCCATGATTGATCAGTTGGTGAATAAAGTGGAATCTCAGCCCAAATTGCAGCTGGAGGAGATCCTCGAAAGACACGCTGAGGTGTTCAAAGAAGGCTTAGGACAGCTAAAAGGTGTCACTGCAAAGATTAATGTGGATAAGGAGGCCCAACCACGATTCTGCAAACCCCGACCGGTACCCTATGCAGTCAAGCCACTGGTTGAAAGCGAGCTACAGAGGCTGCTGGATGACAAGATCATTGAGCCAGTGCAGGTTGCAGAATGGGCGGCGCCCATAGTCCCAGTGAGAAAGCCGGATGGCTCCATTAGAATATGTGGAGATTACAAACTCACTGTCAATCGAGCATCACGGGTGGATCAGTATCCAATTCCTAAAGTGGAGGACCTCTTCGCACAGCTGAATGGCGGCCGACACTTCACGAAATTAGACATGAGTCACGCCTACCAACAAGTAGTCCTGGAAGAAGAATCAAGAAAGTATGTAACCATCAATACACACAAAGGCTTATATACCTACACACGCTTACCATTTGGAGTAGCTTCCAGTCCTGCTATATTCCAGAGAACTATGGAGGGCATCCTAGGTGGAATTCCGAATGTTGCCATTTATTTGGATGACATCCTTTGTACAGGACCAAATGAACAAGAACATCTGAAAACGCTGGAGGAAGTGCTTCAACGGTTGGAGAAAAGCGGTCTGAGGTTGAAAAGAAGCAAGTGTGAGTTCATGGGAAAAGAGGTGGTGTTCCTAGGCCACAAGATCAACGCCAGTGGTCTACACCCTCTAACAGACAAAGTGGAAGCCATTGCGGAGGCGCCTGAGCCACAAAATGTTACTGAGTTAAAAGCCTACCTGGGCTTGTTGAACTATTACCATAGGTTCCTCCCAAAGCTCTCCACGCTGCTGGCACCACTACATACCTTACTTAAGAAGGAAGAAAAATGGTCATGGGGGGTCAAGCAGCAGAAGGCGTTTGAAGAGTCCAAAGCGCTACTTCAGTCCTGTAGTGTGTTAGTGCACTATGATTCAAACAAACCACTCATCCTGGCGTGTGACGCATCACCCTACGGTGTGGGTGCTGTACTCTCTCATCGTATGGAGGATGGCTCAGAGAGACCCATAGGGTTCGTCTCAAGAACTCTTAGTGCAGCTGAGAAAAACTACTCCCAGCTAGACAAGGAGGGCCTTGCAGTAGTATTTGGTGTAAAAAAATTCCACAAATACCTGTACGGGAGACAGTTCACTATAGTGACTGACCACAAGCCACTAATTTCACTGTTCAGTGAAATGAGAGCCATACCCCAGATGACATCTCAGAGAATTCAGAGATGGGCCGTTACATTAGCAGCGTATGAGTACACCATCGTTTACAAAGCCGGACGGGACCATACGAATGCTGACGCGATGAGTAGGCTACCCTTGGATGGAGGAAGAGACAGCACGCCTGAGGAGGAGGAGAGAGTGCTATTGTTTGAAGATATCGGCGTGCCCCTGGTGAACGCACAACAAATAAAGAAGTGGACAGACAAAGACCCTGTTCTAGCAAGAGTGCGAGAATACATCTTGCGAGGATGGCCGAAGATGAACAGTCCTGAGTTCATTCCCTATGCCCGACGACAGGATGAGCTCAGCACCCAGGAAGGTTGTATCCTGTGGGGAGGACGCGTGGTTGTTCCACCACCTGGTAGGAATGCCTTACTGCAACAACTACACCAAGCACACCCTGGCATCACTCGCATGAAAGCGTTGGCGAGGAGTTACATGTGGTGGCCCAACATGGATGCAGAGGTGGAGGCGCTTGTGAAGTCATGTGCAGCATGCCAGGAGAACAGGAACAGTCCTCCAGCAGCCCCACTACATCCCTGGGAAGTTCCAGATAAACCATGGAGAAGAATTCACATTGACTACGCAGGTCCATGGATGGGAAGAATGTTCCTGATCATAGTTGACGCATACTCAAAGTGGATCGATGCATATTCTGTGAGTAGCTCTACTTCTACTGTTACCATTGAATGTCTTAGAAAGAGTTTCAGCCAACATGGGCTACCTGAAATCATAGTATCAGATAACGGTACATGTTTTACGAGTGAACAGTTCCAAGAGTTTTCTGAAAAGAATGGCATACGTCACATCACGACTGCGCCATACCATCCTTCTTCTAACGGCTTAGCCGAGAGGGCCGTGCAGACATTCAAGTCACTCATGAAAAAGATGACAGGAGACTCTATTGAAACCCGAATGTCGAGAGCTCTGTTCAGCTATCGAATAACACCCCAATCTACAACTGGCAAGTCACCAGCTGAGCTGTTGTGTGGAAGGAAGTTGAGGTCAACATTTGACTTAATACATCCAGACTTCAGAAACAAAGTGCATGATAAACAAGAGAAACAAAAAGGTTATCATGACATGCATGCTAGAGAGAGAATACTGAGAGAAGGAGACGTGGTCTACACCCGCAACTTTGGCTCAGGACCAGCCTGGGTACCAGGAGAAATAACAGAAAAGACAGGCCCTGTGTCATTCAAGGTGACATTAGGTCATGGACAAGTGGTGAGGCGACACATCGACCAAGTTCGTGGTAGGAGCTCCATTCCCCTGCCGATGGCACCAGAGGTGTTGTCTGACACCCATCCTGAGGAGAGCATCAACGAACCACCACTTCAGGTGAAACCTGAGGTAACCGTCTCTGCAGATTCTACGGGCAGCACTGCAGCAGCCGAAACAGTGGAGCAGTCTGAGTCTTCACCTGCAGTTGGCTCACCCGCCGTGAGAAGATCTCAGCGAGCTAGGAAAGCTCCAGACTACTTGAAGGACTATACTTAGTCAGTAGTGAGTTCCCCAGCCACAGGACAAGAATGCGTCCTGGAACCTCACTGGGATGCGGTAGTCAAACCAAATCCCCAGTTAGACTGTTATGTGTGTTATACATGTAAAAAAAAAAAAAAGAGAAAGAAATTATGTGTATGGCACATGTGTTTAAGAAGTTAAAAGTAACTGTGATTGTTTAGGGTTAACTGGGAGTTCCAGGATGTCTAGCATAATTGGCTAGTGTAATTAAAAGTAGTTTAATCTAGAGGGGAGGGATGTGGTAGACTGCAAGTCTAATTTAAAACATTACTGGCACATGCCTCTAGGGGGAACTACCTGTATTGTTCAGCACTACTATTAAGGGGACACATTAGAACAAGAGTGTGAAAACCCCGCGCAGAATCCATGTTCAGTCATATTATGTGTGTTGCAGAATAAACGGCAGAGTTAGCCAAAGAAATAACTCAAGTGTGATCATTGCTACACGGTAGGATATCACAGTGACATTCCAACAGATATAGATAGGGCTGTAAGGCAGGGATCTGCATCTCTGCTGAATGCAATTGGAGTTGATTTACGGTATTTATTTATTACATTTTTTAAGACTCTTTTTAAAGATTTTATTTATTTATTTTCTTCATTTTCTTTTTATTCATAAGTTTGTCATTGTGGACGTTGGTATGATTTATTAATGTTGGAATCTTTTTTTTTGAGGGTAGGTTGGAGAGGTAGTTGAACATTGTCATTTAATTTAGTTGGTACAATATTCCATCAACTAATTATACTGAAGCTATATTTTTGTGAGGATTTATGTAAGTTTTCTATATAACTGTGAAGATTTCTTGGACAGATCACGCCCCTAGTGGCACAGCACAGCGCTGCACCTGTCAACTGATATGACATGCCAAACACTCCCCAGCTGGACTGAGGATTTGTACTGATCATGCCAGTTCACAAGGTGTCAGATACGCGTTGGAGGAATCATGGCTGACACGGAATACACCAAAGAGGAAGAAATTCTTCTTCTTTGATATTAGAAAACAAATATGGATGCTACCCATCGCTGTGGACATATTGAAATCGCAGACGGAGGACCAAATTCGTGAGCAAACCAGAATTTCCCAACTATGATTCTAAAAAGAGATTATTTAACTTATGAAGGTAAATGTTTGCATTTTGTTACAAGCAAAATACTACCTGGTATTCACCTGCTGCCACTCCCCAGCGCCATGTGACTACAGAACAATCGCCCGGATGCATGTCGTCATATAAGAAGGCATCATTGTAGCATCATCTTGCTTTGGCTCATCAATAAAATAAACTTTGCATCTTAAAGACATTGTTTCACCCGGGAAAAGTCTGGTCTCAGGACTGTTTCTTCACATGAGGACCACCTAGAAAACATTCCTTTGTTAAGCAAGCCATAAGGAATGCTTTTAACGGATGAGTCTACCTCATAAATAAATGGATTTCCTTTCTCAAGACCATTTTATTGGCTAATATATAAAATGGTTTGACATCTTCCAAAGTGCCCTGTGACAAACAGACATTTTTGAATGCATCATATGGTCACTACAAAATATCCACAGCTCAACATTGCCCTCTACTGGCAACTCCAGGACATGCTGGATTTAACCAGTGAATTTTACTCCTTGAATTGATTGCCTTTGTTTTACAAAACTCAATTCTCAGATTATCCTCTTTTTCAGGACACCATGGAAAAGCAAGTGAGACTCTGACATCATTCTGTGTTGGACAATAATTTGGGTTTGAAATGCTTATTAATCTTGATTTTAAATGTGCATGAATGTTTAAATGCTTAAATATATATTATTTTAATGCATATTAATGATATAAGTACCAGGGTATAAAAATGCATGCCCACTGAAATAGTCTTGAACCATTGAAGCTAGCTTAGATTTTATACATAAGTATATTAATGAATTTTCAGTGTATTGAGATATGTGTGCCATTCTGTTGAGGAAAGTTTCCTTATGTTATGTGACTGGTCGCTGCCAGTTTCCGCTTAGCAACAGCTCTCTCAATATTATTGGTTGTTACAGACAAAAGACTGTTTGTTCATTGGACTAAAGTTCATAAAACCCACCCACAAAAGAAGACTATTGGCTTGGGCTTATGTCAATCACCCTAACTGTCATGATTAAGCTGACAGCTCACGTGCACGATGCTAGCACAGGACGGAACCACACAAGGGGGAAATGTTCAACAGTTTATTAAATGTGGGAAAACAGCGCACAGTTAAATAAACAGCCACTCGCCAGAAGATTCAATCCACCTGCGGAGAGAAAGTGAGAGCTGTCAGTGGAGAAGCAGAGAAGGGAATGTAGGCAAGCCAAATTGCCACTTACTCGGGACTCCAAGCGAGAACCAACAGGACTCCAGCGGGGAATAGACAAACCAGTAGGGAAGGGGGAATGAGCTAGAAGTGCCTGACCGGGTGAAGATTTGTTGCTGGGAAGGTGATGAGGTGGCAGGAGAGTGCGCGTAGTCCTGAAACACACCCGCACGATGGCAGCAACCTGTAACGAGAGAAAAGAGAACAGTTTAGACAGCGTGTCTAAGCCAAGTTCAAAATGACCTGCTTGCCTGAATTAGGGCCGTATACCCAGACGAGCCAGCGTTGACTGCACGGAGGAGGCCTCCTTAAATACGTTGGCTGATAAGCGGGCACAGGTGTGTCCTCTGCCTCAGGTGCAGTGATGAGTTAATGAACGTGTGGCAGGAGGGGAGGGGTGCGCTCTCGCTGCCCATGACACTAACAGTGCGAAAGTTGTCTGAAGTTATAAAGAGGGGAGACGCCCTCCTTCAGAGAGCAGTATCAGAGCAGCATGAGAGTATCACAGAGTTTTTGTCCGTTCAGTCTTGCTGTTGTCTTAAGAAAGTCTCTGTGTTTTAATGCTTTCCTTTAAACATCTGGGAATTAATTATTTCTTTCCTGAGCTCAAATCTTGATATGGAGTGAAACTCCATGCTTCACAGACATTCCTGTTTCTCTATTTTCGTCCTTTTAAACTTTCTTTAACTCACCGTGTGTTTTTTCAAGGACTGGCCATCTCCATACTGGAAGCTATTTTCAACTCCACAAAGTCAGAAAATACCTTTTAATTTTGCTATTGGGATCAGATTTTGTAATTATTCTTGAATTCCCTTGGGAGAAGCTGCTAATCCATGAAAGTCTTGAAGCAGCTCACCATTACACTGCCCGAAGGAAGCCACCATCACCATCTTCGTTTTGACCTAAGCTCCAACTATTATCACAGCCAAAATCTCATCTTGTGACTGTGGACTTTGAGAGCTGCTATACCTTGTCCGAATATCTGCTGGCAAGATATTCTGGTTTTAGTGCCATCTGCAACTTAAGCTTCAGAAGGAGCCTCAACAACAGGACCACCATGCAAGGAGCCACGTGAGCTGTATTCCCTGTTCCACCTGCTGAAGTGAATAAACATCTGAGATTTGAGAATAATTCAGTATCTGCTCAGATACAAAATTAAAAAGAGAAATAATATAATTTTTCTTATTAAAATTCCATTTTAACTTTCTTAGAAGAGTTTAGAATTTTCCATATAATTATTTAATTTTCTCCATAAATTTGGGTCCAATATTATTCATAATTTTCATTTCAACTCTTCCAAATTCATGCTAAAGTCCATGGTTTTATAGATGTGCTCACATTGTTACCCTATCCTCAGTTACAAGTTTAATGTGATGGTTTAATGTTGATCATTTCACTTGCTCACAAGTTATTTGAATGTAAGGTCATTTAATCATAATTTCATTTAATAAATCTGTAAACTGTAATGAGAGAAGTTGTTGCAAATTTATTCCTAATCTGTGTCATGGTTCAAAGCCCCCAGTAGAATTCACAAATATTTTGAGACTGATTATTAATCCATTAATTGATTATTAAACATGTTTAAAGTGGAATTAATTAATAAAGTGTTCACATTTAGTGAGCTGGTGCCCCAAACAAGTGTCAATCTATCATCTCTGGTGTTTGTGTGTGGACTTGGAGGCAAACTCCCATTTCCACATACACTTCTAAGTCTAAATTAAATAATCTTTATACCTGATCATAATTGTAAATTAAATATCACTACATCATATAAGATACATTGTTGTGGAATAAAAGTGAAATTGAGGTGGGGTAATCAAAAGAGTTTCTGGATGTGGGAGAGAAAGCGCAAATGACCGACAGAAGGCAAAATAACGACCCGGATGGACGAAAATCGATGAAGCCAGAGCCACCTTTGCCAGCGGTAAGCGACAAATTTCTTTGTTTCTTTACATTGTACTGATTTTCTGTTCCATATACTTTGAAGATAAGATAATAAAATGCCCCAAACAAGAAACGGTGACAAAAAGCAGAACCATTCTTTGTATAAATACAGTGGGGCAAAAAAGTATTTAGTCAGCCACCAATTGTGCAAGTTCTCCCACTTAAAAGATGAGAGATGTCTCCAATTTTCATCATAGGTATACCTCAACTATGAGAGACAAAATGAGAAAAAAAAAAATCCAGAAAATCACATTGAAGGATTTTTAATGAATTAATTGGTAAATTCCTCAGTAAAATAAGTATTTGGTCACCTACAAACAAGCAAGATTTCCGGCTCTCACAGACCTGTAATTTCTTCTTTAAGAAGCTCCTCTGTCCTCTACTTGTTACCTGTATTAATGGCACCTGTTTGAACTTGTTATCAGTATAAAAGACACCTGTCCACAACCTCAAACAGTCAGACTCCAAACTCCACTATGGCCAAGACCAAAGAGCTGTCAAAGGACACCAGAAACAAAATTGTAGACCTGCACCAGGCTGGGAAGACTTAATCTGCAATAGGTAAGCAGCTTGGTGTGAAGAAATCAACTGTGGGAGCAATTATTAGAAAATGGAAGACATACAAGACCACTGATAATCTCCCTCGATCTGGGGCTCCATGCAAGATCTCACCTCGTGAGGTCAAAATGATCACGAGAACGGTGAGCAAAAATCCCAGAACCACACGGGGGGGCCTAGTGAATGACCTGCAGAGAGCTGGGACCAAAGTAACAAAGGCTACATCAGTAACACACTACGCCGCCAGGGACTCAAATCCTGCAGTGCCAGACGTGTCCCCCTGCTTAAGCCAGTACATGTCCAGGCCCATCTGAAGTTTGCTAGAGAGCATTTGGATGATCCAGAAGAGGATTGGGAGAATGTCATATGGTCAGATGAAACCAAAATAGAACTTTTTGGTAAAAACTCAATTTGTCGTGTTTGGAGGAGAAAGAACACCATACCTACTGTGAAGCATGGGGGTGAAAACATTATACTTTGGGGCTATTTTTCTGCAAAGGGACCAGGACGACTGATCCGTGTAAAGGAAAGGATGAATGGGGCCATGTATCGTGAGATTTTGAGTGAAAACCTTCCATCAGCAAGGGCATTGAAGATGAAACGTGGCTGGGTCTTTCAGCATGACAATCATCCCAAACACACTGCCCGGGCAACGAAGGAGTGGCTTCGTAACAAGCATTTCAAGGCCCTGGAGTGGCTTAGCCAGTCTCCAGATCTCAACCCCATAGAAAATCTTTGGAGGGAGTTGAAAGTCCGTGTTGCCCAGCAACAGCCCCAAAACATCACTGCTCTAGAGGAGATCTGCATGGAGGAATGGGCCAAAATACCAGCAACAGTGTGTGAAAACCTTGTGAAGACTTACAGAAAACGTTTGACCTCTGTCATTGCCAACAAAGGGTATATAACAAAGTATTGAGATGAACTTTTGTTATTGACCAAATACTTATTTTACCAAGGAATTTACCAATTAATTCATTAAAAATCCTTCACTGTGATTTTCTGGATTTTTTTTTCTTATTTTGTCTCTCATAGTTGAGGTATACCTATGGTGAAAATTGGAGACCTCTCTCATCTTTTAAGTGGGAGAACTTGCACAATTGGTGGCTGACTAAATACTTTTTTCCCCACTGTATGTCCAAAGCCCACTTTTGACTGACATTTATGTTATTTGACATGGGTGCTGTGGCATTATGCAAACTGGATGCGTAAATTTACTCCTATCTCAAACTTTGGATCATATTCTACAGCTTTCTAATCGACAGTAAGCCATTATCTCTTACCACTTTCAAGTTAAAGCCTTGGAAATTTCTGACATCTGATCTGAATATTTTCTTGAAAAAAATCTTTACCACTGTTGACCACTAGGAGGTTATGGCGCAGTTTGGCCACATTCACAGTTTAATCTCTATAAATGAATCAGCTTTAAAAAAATTTGGTCCACTACTAAGAGATCCAAAATCTAGGCACTGTGCCCATAGTTTGTGCTATATTAAGCAGTTTTACATTTTTGCAAATATGTCAGAAATAACTGGGTCTTTACTGAAATTTCTTTCATCATTCTAATCTCTGAAATCTTATGAAACTTTTCTCCTTTGGCCTTATGCTGTAAACAAATAAGTTTTCTGTTTCATATATTCAAAAATGTGCAAGGTAAAATGAGCTCACTAATGTCAAAATAACCATGCAGCATCTACAGATACTGGTAATGAAAAGTTATAATTATCAAAAAAATATACACTACCGTTCAAAAGTTTGGGGTCACTTAGAAATTTCCTTATTTTTGAAAGAAAAGCACTGTTTTTTTCAATGAAGATAACTTTAAACTAATCAGAAAAACACTCTATACATTGCTAATGTGGTAAATGACTATTCTAGCTGCAAATGTCTGGTTTTTGGTGCAATATCTACATAGGTGTATAGAGGCCCATTTCCAGCAACTATCACTCCAGTGTTCTAATGGTACAATGTGTTTGCTCATTGCGTCAGAAGGCTAAAGAATGATTAGAAAACCCTTGTGCAATCATGTTAGCACAGTTGAAAACAGTTTAGCTGGTTAGAGAAGCTATAAAACTGACCTTCCTTTGAGCAGGTTGAGTATCTGGAGCATCACATTTGTGGGGTCGATTAAACACTCAAAATGGCCAGAAAAAGAGAACTTTCATGTGAAACTCGACAGTCTATTCTTGTTCTTAGAAATGAATGCTATTCCATGTGAGAAATTGCCAAGAAACTGAAGATTTCCTACAACGGTGTGTACTACTCCCTTCAGAGAACAGCACAAACAGTCTCTAACCAGAGTAGAAAGAGAAGTGGGAGGCCCCGCTGCACAACTGAGCAAGAAGATAAGTACATTAGAGTCTCTAGTTTGAGAAATAGACGCCTCACAGGTCCTCAACTGGCAGCTTCATTAAATAGTACCCGCAAAACGCCAGTGTCAACATCTACAGTGAAGAGGCGACTCCGGGATGCTGGCCTTCCGGGCAGAGTGGCAAAGAAAAAGCCATATCTGAGACTGGCCAATAAAAGAAAAAGATTAATATGGGCAAAAGAACACAGACATTGGACAGAGGAAGATTGGAAAAAAGGGTTATGGATGGACGAATCGAAGTTTGAGGTGCTTGGATCACACAGAAGAACATTTGTGAGACGCAGAACTGAAAAGATGCTGGAAGAGTGCCTGACGCCATCTGTCAAGCAAGGTGGGGGTAACGTGATGGTCTGGGGTTGCTTTGGTGTTGGTAAGGTGGGAGATTTGTTCAGGGTAAAAGGGATTTTGAATAAGGAAGGCTATCACTCCATTTTGCAACACCATGCCATACCCTGTGGACAGTGCTTGATTGGAGCTAATTTCATCCTACAACAGGACAATGACCCAAAGCACACCTCCAAATTTTGCAAGAACTATTTAGAGAAGAAGCAGGCAGCTGGTATTCTATCTGTAATGGAGTGGCCAGCGCAGTCACCAGATCTAAACCCCATTGAGCTGTTGTGGGAGCAGCTTGACCATATGGTATGCAAGAAGTGCCCATCCAGCCTATCCAACTTGTGGGAGGGGCTTCTAGAAGCGTGGGGTGAAATTTCTCCAGATTACCTCAACAAATTAACAGCTTGAATGCCAAAGGTCTGCAATGCTGTAATTGCTGCAAATGGAGGATTCTTTGACGAAAGCAAAGTTTGAAGGAAAAAATTATTATTTCAAATACAAATCATTATTTCTAACTTTGTCAATGTCTTGACTATATTTTCTATTCATTTTACAACTCATGGTGGTAAATAAAAGTGTGACTTTTCATGGAAAACACAAAACTGTCTGGGTGACCCCAAACTTTTGAACGGTAGTGTATATCAGTCCATGTTCATTTTATAGGCCAATGAATTTGTACAGTTTCTGTTTGTCCAATATTTTCTCGTGTATCTTCTCATGTAGTAATCTAAACTTAATGAAACCTCACAGTCACAATCACAACTATATTGGTTAGATTCACACCAAATTCCATGCAATTCTGTTCATGTGACAAAAATCATCTTTTATGAAATTCCTATCAGCCTTTGTGTCTTGATCAGTGGTGGGGGTGGAGGGATGTGTTAAGAATGTAAGCCTAAACTGAAACAGTCCTGTGGTGAAATGGGTTAAGGTATTAATGTGGTTTGAATGAAGACCTGGATTTAAATCACAGGTAAGTATTATTCCTCTGAAGTGCAACATGCCTCTCCTGTGCATTTCAAAACCTAATGTCAAGTAAACTATAGGTTTTAAATGCTGTTAGTAAACAGTACAACATTTTGACATCTAAAGCTTCTTGAAACTCAATGATTGCCATTTCTGCTTCTACTTCATATTTTCTATAGATACTGTGTTCAAACTGTACTGTGGTATTTTCTTGCCATGATACACATGCATTGAAAATCAGACTTTTTTTAGCAGCCATATGACAATTCACTTGACAGAAATGTGCAAATCTACATTTCCTGTGTGATACACTTTAAATGTTTTTAACCCAGGATATACATTTGCAAAGGCGTGTGTTGTGTGCTCTTCATTCACCTCCATATCCTTTCATCTGATGTGCTTCAAATTCTAAGTGGTATTGCAGAAGACTCGTGTAAGTGCAATGCTTGATTTTGAGGTTGTTCAGACAAATAGCAGTATTACTTTTAGGAGTCTTCTCCATGGTGCTAGGCCAGGGGTCACCAACTAGTGTACACTGGTCTGGATCCAGACCCCGAGAGTCCTCCGTCTGGACCCCAAAACCTTGTGATACAATTTGGGAAAAAGGGAGACTGTTTTATTTTGGTAGGAAAAAAAGCGGAACAGAACTGCTGCATCGGCAACCAACCGGACAGATTATGGCATGAGCCCTTAGGGCAGGGGTGTCAAACTCATTCCATGGAGGGCCAAGACCCTGTATGTTTTACTTCCACCCAGTGTCTTCAGCAGGTGTTTTCACTGACCAGCAATCAGTGGGAAGAAATTCAGTGAAATCACCTGTTGAAGCCACTGGGTGGAGGTAAAACCTGCAGGGTCTTGGCCCTCCATGGAGTGAGTTTGACACCCCTGCCTTAGGGGCTCTCCTGCTGCAGACTCTCCTTTTCGCTGTCCCACAAACACCACTCTCTGCAGAGACTCTGCAGCTCCAACCCGTTCAGAGAGTATGCAGCGGTTTGTAAAATCAGGTTCGCTGTGGGTGCCCCCCCCCCCCACACACACACACACAAGTTCGACAGCCAGGACATCCACCCTGGACAGACCTACTTCATTTCAGGTCTGTACCAACAAAAAGAAGCACTGTTGTGAAATTGAATGTATTTACCAGGGCATGTCTTCCTCTATTCTGCTGAAAGTAATCCATGCTGGAATGCAGAGGTGAGATCACTGGTTATGGAGGTCCTTTTCATAGTCTCCAATATCACGTTAAAAACTCAGTAAAAGCTCCATATGTTACTGACCATGAAAAGTGCCACCTCCCCTCTCCCTGTAATCATGGAGTTACCGCTCCATCCATGCCGAAACACAGTTTACTGTTAAGATTTTTTTTTTTTTTTTTAAATGTCGGAGGAATTCTGTAGTATGGAATTTTTGTGTCCAGCTTTTTTTTTTTTTTTTTTTTTTTTTGGCATACAGTTTAAAACAGTTTTTTCTACACTGAAAATATTGTACAGAGGTGGACCTTTTATGAAATTTAATTTTTAGATATTATTTTTTTTGACATACAATATAATTTAGTTTGTGTTCTCCTGTAAAATATTTTTAGGATTTTAGTTGTAGATTTTAGAATTTTAGACCCATTTATTTGGAGTCAACAAACACATTTAGTGTTCTTCTGTATTATAAGATTTTATATTATGTTTTGTTTGAAATTGAACAAAGAATTATTTTAATTTTTCTTTTTAAAAATTATTATAGAGCTAAAAGCAGTGAAAATGTGAGCTTAATAAAATAATGTGTGAAAGCAAGTTAAATGATGTTGGTCTGTCTATAGACAGCTGTGGTCTTCTGAAAGAATGTCCATGAAAGGATGACAGTTCTTATAGATGACAGTAATAATGGATTGCATTTATATAGCGCCTTTCAAGATACCCAAAGTGCTATACAGTGAGTCTATTATTCATTCACTCCACAGACAGACAATGGAAGTGGTAAGCTACTGCTATAGCCACAGCTGCCCTGGGGCAGACCGACGGAAATGTGGCAGCCCATCCATGCCAACGGCCTCTCGGACCACTTCCGAACATTTATACACATTCATGCCCAATGTCATGGACACTGGAGGCAAGGTGAGTAAAGTGTCTTGCTCAGGGACACAACAGCAGGATGGCTGGGGAGAGCGGGATTTGACCCGCCAACATGCTGGTTATTAGACAACCCGCTCTACCTCCTGAGCCACTGCTGCCTACATTTTCCCTCCTCCGTTCCATTTTTGCTGCGCACCAAGCTGGACGGCAGGAAGTTCCATTTTTATACGGTCTTTGGCATTACCCGGCTGGGACTTGAACCCCGACCTCCCGGTTGTGGGGCGGATGCTCTACCTCTAGGCCACCACTCCAGTAAAAGCACATTTTGAGATAAATTTGTCCATGTGCCAGATTTCTCTTCCATCTGTTTTAATAAAAGATGTTGGAAGTAAATTCATGGGTCATTGCAAATACTTTGCTTTAAAAGGGCCAAGTTGTCACACAGTGGGAGGGAAAAAGCCTGAATAGAATAAAAATGAGGTAAGATGCATTGAGAATGGTTTTAGAATCAAGTTGGTGTTCTGAATCATAATCAAATCATCCATCCATTCATCCATCTTCTACCGTTTTTCCGGAGGTCCGGGTCGTGGAGCCAGCACTTCAAGCACAGCAGCCCAGACTTCCCTCTCCCCAGCTACCTGCTCCAGCTCTTCAGAGAGGATACCAAGGCGTTTCCAGACCAACTCGGAGATGTAGTCTCTCCAGCGAGTCCGGGGTCTGCCCCAGGGTCTCCTCCCAGTGGGACATGTCTGAAACACCTCAAGTGGGAGGCATCCAGCAGGCATCCTGATCAGGTGCCCAAACCACCTCAGCTGGCTCCTTTCAATGTGGAGGAGCAGTGGTTCTACTCTGAGCCTCTCCCGCATGACTAAGCTCCTCACCCTATATCTAAGGGTGAGTCCAGCAATCCTATGAAAAAAGCTCATTTCAGCCACTCGTGTCTGTGATCTCATTCTTTTGGTCATTACCCAAAGCTCGTGACCATAGGTGAGGGTAGGAACGTAGATTGACCTTTAAATTGACAGCTTTGCTTTAGAGCTTAGCTCCCTCTTCACCACAACAGACCGGTACAACGTCCGCATCACTGCAGATGCTGCTCCAATTCGTCTGTCAATCTCTTGCTCCATTCTCCCCTCACTCGTGAATAAGACCCCAAGATACTTAAACTCCTCCACTTGGGGCAGGAGCTTGTCCCCTACCCAGAGAGGACAATCTACCTTTTTCCGGCTGAGGACCATGGACTCAGATTTGGAGGTGCTGATTCTCATCCCAGCCGCTTCACACTCAGTGGCAAACCATCCCAGTAAAACCTACAGGTCATTGCTGGATGAAGCCAACAGGACAACATCATCCGCAAACAACAGAGATGAGATCCTGTGGTCACCAAGCATGACACCCTCCTTTCCCTGGCTGCACCTAGAAATCCTGTCCATAAAAATTATGAACAGGATTGGTGACAAAGGGCAGCCCTGGTGGAGTCCAACTCTCACTGGGAATGAGTCCGACTAAGTGTTGGCAATATGAACCAAACTCTCACAACAGTATAGAGAGCAGATGGCTCGTAACAACAAGCCCGATACCCCATACTGCTGAAGCATCCCCCACACACACAAAAAACCACGAGGGATGTGGTCAAATGCCTTCCTCCAAGTCCACAAAACACATGTAAACTGGTTGGGCAAACTCCCACAAACCCTCGAGGTCCAATGTGCCACGGCCAGGACGAAAACCACATTGCTCCTCCTGAATCCAAGGTTCGACCAATGGCTGGACTCTCCTTTCCAGTACCTTGGCATAGACCTTCCCATGGAGGCTGAGGATCAAATCACGAGGTGCCTAAAGATTCCAACACCTATTTTGCACCTCGGCTGGGGAGGAGGACCGACTTATCTGACCTTTTGCAGTTTTAGTTGGTGACCCCTGTGCTAGGCTATCAATATAAAGAGCAGTACAATCAATTCAATTCAATTCAACTTTATTTATATAGTGCCACTTCACAACAATAGTCACCTCATAGCACTTTCAAATGAAGGGAAACCCCCACAATTGCAGAAAGACACCAGCAATTAGGCAATCCCCTGTGAGCAAGCGCTTGGTGATGGTGGAGAGGAAAAACTCCCTTTTTACAGGAAGAAACCTCTAGCAGAACCAGTCTCAGGGAGGGGCAGTCATCTGCTGCGACTGGCTGGGGGGTGAGGGGATAGAGAAGATGAAAAGAACAGACATATAGAGAGCAAACATTAAAGGAGTGAAGCCAAGTACATTATTGGAGGTCCCCTGGCAGTCTAAATCTATTAGCAGCAGAACTAAGGGAGGGTTTAGAGACACATGATTCATTCCTAATCGTAGGCTATATCGAAAAGGAAGGTTTTTACCCTATTCTTAAAAACAGAGATCGAGTCTGACTCCCGAATCCAGATTGGTAACTGGTTCCACAGGAAAGGAGCTTGATAGTTGAAAGCTCTGCCTCCCATTGTACTTTTGGAGATTCTAGGTATTACACGTAATCCAGCATTTTGGGAGTGTAATGCTCTGTTAGGATGATAGGGTAGTATCAGATCTTTTAAATAAAAAGGGGCCTGAATGTTAAAAGCTTTGTAAGTGAGAAGGATTTTAAACTTAATTCTAAACTCTATGGGAAGCCAGTGAAGGGAGGCCAGAACCGGAGAGATATGATCTCTCTTTCTAGTACCTGTTAAAACTCTAAAGATATTTTAGGACAACCTGATAATAGTTACAGTAATCTAATCCAGAGCTAACAAAAGTGTGGATCAGTTTCTCAGCATCACTCTGAGACAAGATGCTCCTAATCTTGACAATATTACGCAAATGATAGAAGGCTGTCTTAGAAACAAATTTAATATATAAATTGAAAAACAGATCTTGATCAAAAATAACTCCAAGGTTCCTCACAGAACTATTCAGAGAAAGAGTAACCGCATCCAAACTAAGAGTTTGATTTGGAAAGGTATTTCTAAGGTTTTTTGGACCAACAAGAATGACTTCAGTCTTATCTGAATTTAATAGCAGAAAATTACAAGTCATCCAAGCTTTGATTTCCTTAAGACAGGCGTGTAACTTGGCTAATTGATTACTATCATCTGGATTCATTGACAAGTATAATTGTTTGTCATCTGCATAACAATGAAAATGTATACAGTGCTTTCTAATGATGTTGCCTAACGGAAGCATATATAAACTAAAAAGAGTAGGGCCTAACACAGATCCCTGTGGAACTCCATGACTGAGCTTAGAGTTGGAAGAAAACTCATTATTGACATAGCCTTTAGCCTATCAGACAAATAAGATCTAAACCACTGCAGCGAAGTTCCATTAAGTCCAGCATAGTGTTCTAATCTATCAAGTAGAATATCATGGTCAATAGTATCAAAGGCTGCACTAAGGTCTAAAAGGACAAGTACAGAAACAAGTCCATCATCAGATGCGATCAGGAGGTCATTAGTGACCTTCACTAAAGCTGTTTCAGTACTATGATGGATTCTGAACTGAGATGGAAACTCTTCAAATAAACCATTTCCTTGCAAGTGGTCAAATAATTGTGTAGCAACAACTTTTTCTAAGAGTTTTGAAATGAAAGGCAGATTAGAGATTGGTTGATAGTTAGCTAAAACTCATGGATCGAGCATTGGCTCTTTGAGTAAGGGTTTAATTACAGCAGTTTTAAAAGCCTGTGGTACATGGCCTAATGTTAAAGAAGAATTGATTATTTGAAGAATACGGTTACCAATAAATGGGAAGACTTTTTTAAATAACCTGGTAGGAATAGGATCTAAAAGACAAGTTGAAGGCTTGGATGAGGAAATTATTTTATCTAACTCTAAAAGGTCAATTGGAGTAAACTTATCCAAACAGATATCAGTTGAAGGAGTTGTAATAGTTACTGTATTTAAGTTAACGGTGGGAAGAATCTGACTGATTTTATCTCTAATAGATGAAATTTTATGTTTGAAAAAGTTCATAAAGTCCTGACTAGTAAGCTCTAGGGGGATGCGAGGATTGACAGTGTCCTGACTGTTTGTCAGCCTGGCTACAGTGCTGAAAAGAAACCTGGGATTATTCTTGTTCTCTTCTATTAATGCAGAGTAATAACTTGTTCTAGCTTTTCTAAGAGATTTTTTTTATAAATTAAAAGATGATTTCTTTAAGCTGAATAGATTTCATCTAAATTAGTGGAATGCCATTTTCTTTCTAATTGACGAGTCTTCTGTTTTAAGCTACAAGTTTCTGTGTTAAACCAAGGGGTTAGAAATCTCTGATTGGACTTTTTCTTTTTTAAAGGGTCCACCAAGTCTAGAGTCTGATGCAGAGAAGCTGTAACCCTATCTAACATGCTATCAATTACGGAAGGAGCAAGCTCTCCGTAGCTTATTTCCGTTGTGTTGACACATGGTATAGAGGAGACAATCTGCATAAATTTGGTAACAACATCATGTGAAAGACATCTGCTGTAGTAATATTTTTCTTTAGGAATCAAATAGTCAGGAATAGTGAAATCAAAGGTTAACAGACAATGGTCTGACAGTACAGGATTATGAGGAGACACTACCAGATTTTCTATTTCTATGCCATATGTCAGAACAAGGTTCCATCCTCCCATGGCCGGCCCTCCTCCCATGGAGGGGCGACCATGGGAGGATGATCGACGTCCAGGTGGGGGAAATCTTCCAGGGAAAGGATATCAAATCTATTTTCCAGCAAAAGGGGAAGGGAGGAGGCATGGCCATGTCTGGTCAATCCCTGACATTTGCTAGTTGCTAGACGTTTGCTAGTTGGTCCAACCAAGGTCCAGGGTGCGCAGTGAGACTGTGAAGAACCACCCAGGGCTTTGGGTTTAGCTCCGAGCCGAAGCCAGTGTTTATTGCTGGGGTCCTGGACAGCTGAGGTGACCGGAGCAGGGGTAGAAGTGGATGGCAATGTGTTAATCTCACCCAGGTAAGTAGCCATCTCTGCTAGCTGCGAGTCTGTCGCCGGGGCCGATAGCCGCCCCAAAATAATAGTATTGGTGGTTTTCAGCCTCCCAAATCTTATAGAGGTTGGAGAGTCTCAATTCCAACTAAGAAACCTTCTTAAAGACGGACACACAGTTGATACACGTCGGGGATGGAGCCATGGCTTTCCAGGTGAGAAGTGGCTAGCTAGCTAGCTAAAACAGGTTAGCCTAACCTGGTGAATAGCCCTGCCCGGGGTCTGATTCACCTGTGTGCCTGTTCAGGCTTTTTGTGTTTACTAAGCTAACACTAAGTAAAAAGTTAATATCAGTAAAAGAGAGATAAAAAATTAAAAACGGAGTTAATAAAACAAACAAAAACAGACAAGATAACGCCTAGACAGCGGCGTGATGTTTACAGACTCCGACATGTGTCATCCAAAGATTAGACAGACTTCTCGAAATACCATTTCTCCGTCTTTATTATTGTAATTCAAGCAATAATTTCACAGCAAATATGACAATCAAAGGCCATCCATCCATCCATTCATCCATCCATTCATCCATCCATCTTCTACCACTTATCTGATCCTGGTCACGAGGCCAGCAGTAAAACCAGAGTAGCCCAGACTGCCACCCAGTTCACCTAGCACCATGACACAATCCCCATGATCCCTCCTGCAGGTGGTGAGACCACTGGAGGGCGGATCCACATGCCTCATTTTCATGGAGATCTACTGGACAGCTCCAAGTCTGGCCCTTCAGCCAGGGCCAGTTTGTCTTGGGAGACCCTACCACCAGGGAAGAGTTGCCCCTGGGATCATTCAAGCACTCAAACCACAGAGGGGATAATCAAAGACAAATGTATAATATAATATGATGATGGAGTCGTCTATGCTTAGAAGAATATTTCCTGCAAAGAAACAGTATTTCTGACAGTTTTTAAGACATACTCCTTCATTTCTAACCTGCTATCCAAGACATGAAGAAAAGCAGGAAGCAGACTGACAGAGAGGAGGGATGAGCGATATCTTTTCTGTGTGTGCAGGTCTCCAGTTATTACCCACATGACCTCTGCTGTCATGTTTTCCTCAGTGACCCACAGTCACATATTGTAATAGTCAATCACATGATGTTCCACGAAAGATGAGGTATGGATTCTGCTCTTTGTGAACCTTTAAAAAAAGCAAAGAAAGAAATGTAGTAAAACAGGCAAATGCACTCTCACCATTAATCACACATCAGTTGTTAGTTGACCGTGCACAAATTTATATGTGCTAGATTTATGTGGCAGAAGCAATTTGACAAAAATCCATACAGGTCTTCGTAGTTGGAGCTTGGCTGTGATTAATGAGAACTACTTACATAACAGAAAGTGAGCGGGTGAGAAAAAAGAGGAGGGGAGACAGAGCTGCAGGAGGCAGAGAAATGACAAATAGATGGCAGTAGACTGTGGGGGGGAAAGGATTGAGAAAAAGGTGACTACTTGATTGACTATTCAGCACCCATCGCCCCATGACTCCTTGCATTCAGACTTAATGCCAAAAAAAAACAAACTGAAAAATGATGAATATATTTATTTATTGCTGTAAAATCTCACTTTAAAATCTGCATTCTTCTAGAACGAAAATTAGTCATGTTCTGCAGTTTCACTGGAAAGACAAAAAGCCTTGTACAAATAAGACACATGCCCTGACAAGTTACCTTTTACCTTTTTCATTGCTTATTAGAAATAGTTTGAAGCATTTCATTAAAAAGATAATGACAATTCTTAAAATGATTCTGAGGATGTATGTGGTTGGCATCCGACTCATGATAATCACAATTAATCGTGCGAATCGCATGTATGATTACTGAGACATGCGCTCTCTCTTGCCCATATGTTGCCAATGGCAAAATAATCAAGCTCATGCGATCAATCACAATTAATGTGATTAATTGCAATTGACAAGATTAATCAAGATTAATCTAGAGTAAATGTCTTCCACTAAAAAAAACATACAAAATTAAGATAAGTCTTTATTAGTCCCACTATGGGGAAATTCCAGGATTGCAACAGCATAGGGATAGCAACACTCAGAGCAACAATCAGAAGGCAAGAAAAAACAACATCTAGTAAACATATGTCCATATTACTATAAATGTATATATATAGACACACAGTGCGGAGCATTGTGGTTGGTGAATGTGCAGCAGAAAGTCTAAGCTCTCTCTCCGCGGATGCAGCGGGCCAGCTGGAAGTCTTTGGGCATGATGGTGACCCCCTTAGTGAAGAAGAGACCCACCAGGTGGGCCTCGCTGGTCTCCTGCAGAGCCATGACGGCGAAGCTCAGGAAACGCAGGACGGTCTTGAAGTCCTGAGCGATCTCCCTCACCAGGCGCTGGACGGGCAGCTTACGGATGAGCAGCTCCGTGGATTTCTGGTAGCGACGGATCTCTCTCAGAGCCACGGGCCTGTGACGGCGAGGCCTCTTCACTCTGCCGGTGGCCAGAGCGCCTCTCCGAGCAGCCCTGGTGGCTAGCTGTCTCCTGGGGGGCTTCTTCCTCCAGTAGATTTTACGGGCGGTCTGCTTGGTTCTTGCCATCGCTCTTTATTATTCTGTCTTATATTTCTTTCACGCCGCCTAAACTCCAGCCCGGCACCCGCGTCCTTTTCGCTACAGCTCCCGGTATGTCGAGTTTCCCATTAGCACCGGGCGGCGGCCAAGTGCTAGCTAGCACCAGCTCCTCCCCGCTGTAACGTCTCCCGCTGCAAACCGTGGCTCCGTCCGCCGACCCGGGAGATCCCCGGGGCGATCCGTGCGTCCGTGATATATTTACAGAGTGAAAGGTGTAAAAAGAAGAAGGAAGATAAAAAAAAAGGCTGTTGCAACAGGCAGCCGACTCGTGTGGCGCTGCCGGTCCGGCGGAAGTTAGAAAAACGTGAAAAAAATTCACATGAGTAACGTTCTTACTCCAGAGAAATATGACATATAATTTGAGTGTCTGCTTCAGTTTCAAAGTAGTTCCAATGTCACCTTTCCTTCCCATGGCTTTAGCTGGGAGCAGAACAGTTACAGTGAAATCTGCATCAAAAAATTTTGAGGAGAAATATCTCCGACCACACATGAGCATTTTTCTTTTAAGTTTACAAAAAAGTTTTAATTTTGTTGTGCATTGTCTACTACGGGGACTGTGTTCCATCATTTACCAAAAATAGAAGGCATTTTTACGAGCAGATATTCCAGCGTTTATACAAGACCTCCAGTGAAAATCATTAAATGAAGCAAGACATCCAGGTTACAGGTGTACCGCATCGGAAGTAGACCCTCACCCTACTATAAACAGCATTACCCTACCCTTCACCACCTAGGCATGTGTAGTTAATGTGTGAATTGCAAAACTGGAAGGGAATCATGCATCCAGTAGAGCAGAGGAGAAAAAGGCACCAAAGTAATGTGACCTCTAAAGAGCTATGAAAAAAGTCTTTTCAAGACTTGGTATGAAATAACTAGTTACAAAAGGGAAGGAATGGAATCTAGAGGATTTCTGAAGACTGCAGTCAAGACATTTTCTCAAACATTTGAACTTTACACATGTATTCTAAATCTTGTTTTTTTTTTTCCAACAAATTTTAACAAATTCTCTCACTCGTTTTTATTTTCTTTCATCCCCTCAAATACTGTCCCTTACCTACTTAAATATTCTCTGACTCTTGAATGGGTCACAACTACTAAAAGATAGATGTTCAGGTACAGCATTGCTATCTCAAAGGTGAGGCCGCTTCAGAAGTACTGCTGCAGCTGCTGACTTCTGTTGTTTCAGAAGATACCTATAGAAAGTACACATCAATTTTCATACCATAATCTGATGGATTTATCATTTCTAAAAGTAGTTTTACTTAATACCTAATGTATATAACATTGAATTTGAACATTATGACATCAAAACTTATCAGTTTCCATACTGTTTAAGCAAATTCTCATCTTGCAGGTTTATATCAGTAGAAGGTAATACACAGTACCTTTATCCACGCTTCCCATATGCTGCTACAAAGATCCCCATGAATATACAATAGTCATACTGTACTTTGATGGGGGCAGTGGCTATAAGATTCTGTTTGATAAAGGATTTCTTTTTTGTTAGGAGTATCACAATTTGGCCAACTTCTCATTTCAATAAATATATTTACAATAACTAGGTTCACTTTTGACAAATGATTGCTGTAAATACTACATTTCTCTCAATGATAGTGGTGCTATGTTAGGCTGTATTTGGCTAGACAAGTTACAGTTACAAAGGTTCTGCAAAAAAAAAAAAAAAAAAAAGAAAAGACTGTATATAGGCAAATGTATTGAGGAATCTACACATTACTTTCATGTCATTAAATTTCCACATGATTTTGAAGCATCTCTTTTGAATTTTTGCCCACACATCCAGAATAGCATTGGTGATTTCAGACACTGATGTTGGACAGAGGACCTGGATCACAATCCCCATCCTAGTTCATCCCAAAGGTGTTGTATGAAGGTGACGTCAGGGCTCTGTGTGAGCCAGTGAAGGTCTTCAGAATCCTCCTACCATGTCTTTATGGATCTTGCTGGATGTAGTGGGGCAAAGTCATACTGGAAAGGGAAAGAGACTTCCCCATACTGTTCCCCCACAAAGCTGGAAGCATATTTGTCCAAAAATGTCTTGATATTCTGAAGCATTAAGATTTCTCGGGAATTAAGCACCAGAATTCCATGAATCCTTTTGTCCATATGGTGTCAAATTTTTAAACACGTTTAATTCTGCTTATCTGTATGAACAATAAGGCTGTGTGTCCACAGACAGTGTGTTTTCCACTACATGTACTCTGGATCTCTTTGAAATAAAAGCTCTGCCATCTATATCTTGACAACAGCTTGACCTGTTCCTCACAGTTCAATGCTTCACACTTTACTCATTAAAGCAATAGTCTCTGAACTATGATAATCAAATGCATTCTGGCATTGGGAACATGTACTGTACCGCAACAAACTGCTAAGAAATGCAACTGTCACAAAGGTGCAAACACTCACCCGGCATCCCGACAGATATGGACTGATCACAAAATCTGTTTACTGTAAGATCAAAAAGTTTTGGGTTGTTGAATACTGCAGGGAAAGGGCTGTCCTCTGCAGTTGTTAAAGTAGAATGTCTTCTTCTTTCATAAGTCCCATCCCTTCTTAAATCTGATCAGGTGGTTAAAGAGGTATCCTGCAGATAAGTGATGCAGTATTCCACAAGTTAAACGGGAAGGGGGGGGGTAAGTAGTTTAAATGCAAAACTAAATTGAAAATGAACAGACAGTAGACGCTCCCAGTGGGGAAAAGGAAAGGAAAAAAAAAAAGTTCCTGTTCCTAAGACTTTTAGTCAGAAAAGTACAAAACATACACTTTTACATCATATGTAAACTGGTGCTGAAGATTTTTTTTTAAAAATTGTGATGAGGACCATTCCCGACCTTTGACCGACATGGTGATACCATGGAGATACCATGCAAAACAACCCTGGCAGGTAATGTTTGCTGCTTGCACAGTGACAGCGGGAGTGATATTTCATGTTTGCCCTTTTCCACAAGCTCGGCGTTCCATTCATGTTTAGAACTCACACATTACCTCATTGCACAGGAGTGTCTATTCTCCATAGGAAATGCAGTTACCACGGCTAGCCTCCGCTTAAGTGTTACTGTGAAACAAGCGCCTGCGGTCTATATGAACACCAAACCTGCTGTCAAGCTGGTGACATGAAATTCACATCTAGTCTTTCTCTTCAACTCTTTATTTTGTTTCTCTGCTCCTTCTAATTCCCTATTCCCTATCTGCGGGCTTTTCATGCATTTTTCTGCACAGGCACTAATTTTTGCATTAATAGAAGCCACGGGGAAAGAATGTGCAAAAGAAAAGAGAAAAAAGAGAGAGATGGAGAGAGAGAGGCGCGCTGAGGGAGAGCTAGATTTGCTCCTTGCCTGATGCTGTTAACATGCACAAGGCACCAGCCATGAAAATGCAACGGATTTCTTTTTCTAAGAGAATGATCTTAGTGATCTCATTATTTCCCATGAGGATAAATGCATAATGCACAGAGCAGCTGTGTGTGTGAGGGGCCACAGCACGCACACACACAAATGCACTTTCACTGTGTGTCTTACAAACCCCGTAGCACTCGAATGAACCCATTCTGTTGTAGCACCCTGATGTCTTTCTGTCTACGTTTTGCCTTTCTCCCTCCCGTCGACAAACTTTTTTACACTTGGACGCCGAGTCACGACTGCAACAGTTGACTCAGCGGTGATTGTATTGACCTTACAGTGTAAGTGTAGGTGTGCATGTGTCTGCGTGCGGGTGTGTGAAGGCCTGATTCACCCTGTGGCTCGGGGCCAGAGTGCAGCGCAGCTATATTCCATTTTGACACTTTGATGGACACCAGGCTATTTCCATCCAACTGTGCCCCGGCTAGCTCTGTCACTCTGCTGCACTTGTCATTACGGTTAAACCAAAAGAAGTCACCAGGCAGGTAAAAGAGAGGGTGGAAATAAGCACAGAAAGAGTGCTGCTTCCCAAGGCCTTACAATGTAGTTTATTATTCCGTAGGTGGGTGTCACACATTTCGATTTAATTACTTGTTTCTGCAAATGATAGTTGCCAGTCCTCAAACTTGCACTGAAAAAGAAATTTGGCTGATTTATGGAAAACCAAATATAGTGAGGATGATGCTGTTACATAAGGGCCCCTTTACACAGATGGAGGTCAGTATGTGAGATTTACATATATATTTGAGAGGCTGCAAGTGCTCTTCTACCCCATTTACACAGGGGTGGGGATCATTAAAGCTGGGTTTATGCTCCACCTCTGCTCTGCGTGTCTGCTTGAGCATGAGGCTTGTGTGACTTAAATTACGTCATTGTCTCCAGTTCGCTAGGCTCCGCGGAGACCCTCTGTGGCTGAACGCGTGAAGCCCAAATTTTCTGACTGTGTTGCGTGGGCACGTTAACTACACATGCACAAGATTCAACCTCCCATTTAGAAAGATGAAGAGGCAGAAGACAAATTAAGAAGAGTTATAAGAAGATGAGACCAGAAAAAGAAAAAAAAATAGAGGAGATCCTTTTCTCTCCTTTGTGCAGTCATTATTTTTGTTGCTAAAATGCATGTGGCTCATGTTTTTCTACTCTTTTACCTGGTGAACAAACTGGCATGTCAGCACATTTGCACTACCTACTAGGCAAGGATGAAACTATGAATGATGGTTATGTGCATGTGTCAATGGTTCAGCTGAGTAGACAACCAAAATGAAGCATATGTGGCCAAGTGTACAATTTTTGGGACCGACACAGACAGCTCCTAAAAATGTGAATCCTATTTCCTGACTGCCCCAAAAATAAGACAGCATTAATTTGGTTCGATTTGGCATTTATTGGGACATTTGGGTCAGGCAAAAGCAGTATTTGTGCTATCTCCCCTCTCCGCAAACCAAACGATCCACAAAATTGATAAATAAAAAAAACAATAATTGGTACATTTGTAAAACTTCAGACAAATTGATTTTGAACACTCACGCCGTCACGTCGTCTTCTATTCCAACTACGTGGATAACAGCAGAAAACGTTACACCAGATTAGCAATGAATCTACATCAGTCTTTGTTTCTACACAATTCAACAACCAGTAATCTTAGTACATCAGGCTACTTAAAGCTTTGTCTTAGAATATATAAGATTATTTGTGTGATTTATAAACATTTTATATATATATTCACTGATACACACCATTAGTCAACAGTCCCTGATTGAGGGCGTTCGGCTGTTGTGGGTGATGACGTTACACGTGCGACTAAATACTCTCGCAAGTGAACACTGGATTATTTCAAAATATGACAGTGACACCTACTGGACCCTATTGAAATAACAACTGGGTGAGAAAAGGAGAGATTTACAGATTTCATACACGGAATGAGACTGGACATCCTGGCAGATAGGCACATCTGTCGCAAGGTTTGTGGTGGACTTTTGCCAGTCAGTGCATCGTGACATGCACTACACAAAGAGCAGAGATAAACAAACCTATCATCTGGTCAGTCACTGCAACAGATACTGTAGTCAGTTTGTCTTAGCCTGTCCTTGCCACTGATAATACCTCTATCTGCCAAGAATGTGTTGCTAGTCCAGCAAAAGCTAGCGGTATTCAAATATTTTGCAAGCAGTTTCATGAAATGGTCAGTCAGAAAGCAACTCATACCGGCTTGGACGTTGCCCGGGTTAACAAGGTCAGGAGTTCCTGGCAGCAGAAGGCGAAGAACAGAGCCGCATGGAGGGATCTGATCAGAGCTAAATGAAACAGTCAATGTCGCCCCCAACAGACTGCTATGATGATGATGATTTAGAAAGGCTAATTTTCTTACTTGACCCAGCTACACATATATATATACAGCCATGTGTACACCGCAGGCTTGTCCAAAAGAACACAAATTGCAAATGTGCCGAGCAGTGGTGGAGCATAAACAAGGCTTAGAAGATTGTTAAAAGATGAAAGAAAATGGCCAGCTTTTTCAGTGATCTTTCAATGATCTCTCAACGATCACCAAGAACTCTTAATGATCTTCCACTGATCTCCTGGTCTCTACAGTCTCCTCAAAGTTTTGACTAAGCCCAAAACAACCTCTCAATCATCACCAAAGGGAAGCAATCTCTCATGTAGGACTCAACAATCTCCCAATGATCTCCCAATGGTCTCTTAGCAATCTTTCAATGAACTCTATTGTTCTTTTGCTCACTGATCCCTCACTGATAGAAAAATTTGGCATTCATATAAAGATTGCTGACAGATCATTGGGAGATCGAAGAGATCGCTGAATGCTCCTTGAGAGATCATTGAGAGATTGTTTTGGACTGAGTCAAAACCTTGGAAACTGTGGAGATCATTGATGATCGCTGAGAGATCACTGAGTGATCTTTAAGAGAGCTGGCCCTTTTTCACCACTCAACAGTCTCTCAACGATCTCCACCTCTGTGTAAAGAGGATACAATCAACATCTCCAGAGCACTTACTGAATTACTTGTTCTGAAATTAATAACAATTATCTATTTCTTATTTAATTTTAATGACACTGGTTTTGTAATATTATTCTGTTTTAAAAGGAAGGTTTGCGGTGCAAATCTGGTTCCACAGCTCATGGTACTGATAAATGGAATCAAATAACAAAACAGCTGTGTAGGCAGGTTATCAGCAGCTTTAATTATGACAAGTCAGCCTAGTGTGCGTGCATGATTTATTTTCAAATAGCATAGTTCATTAATAAAGGAATTAATTTCACAACCACAAAGATTTTGCTAAAATATCACCAGTAATAGCCTCATATCAGCGCCAAATTATTCTTAATAGCTCATCTTGTCACAGCATCTGTGCATTTTCCTGTGAGAGTCCAAGGATTTTGTTTTTGCTTAATTCTCCTCTACCCCACAGAATGCATGCTCTTACATACTGTATCTGACACAAACATGTGTACATACATTAGCAAATGAATGCACTCTAAACCATTCAACTACTGATCCCACAGTGATCTTCTAAACCTACCGCTGGTCCAACCTGCTGCTGCCTATTTACATAGCTCTTTTGCATACCAAAGTAACCACTGTCCGTGACACTTGCAGATGAATTATTCATTAGAGGAGTATATTTACATAAGGTTCAGAGCCAATCTTCAACCTGAAATCGCCACCGTTGGCATGAGAGTGATTTTTTTTTAGGATGGGTCATTGCTTTGCGGACGATTTTTGCTTAATGCAAAGTGCTCTCTCTCTCTCTCTTTCTCCCTCTGTTCACTCACCCTCCCATTCTCCCCCATGGTACTAATTAATTAGCTACTTTCAGCTTCTGCCAAGATCAATGGATTTGGCGATCCATGCAGGCTGATACAATTCACAGAAAGGGGTTCGAGTGAGGAAAGTTTGGGTCAATTGTCCTGGGAGAGTGCCCTCCTGCTTGATTTTTTAAAATGCTTCTCTGCTTCTCAACAACAGCAACAAACGAAATGTCCTTGTGAAGTGCATGTTACCATAGTATATGGGCCTATGCATTCAAACATCCAGGGATTCTTGCATGATATAAGCATTTTTGTGCAAGGTTTCACCATAATCTGTGCTAGAAATTAGGGATGCACCGACTGTGAAATTTTGGGTTGATACGATACTTAACAAGAGTACTCTGAGGTGAGTGCAATATCCCCCACTTCCGTTATTTTAAAGATCCCAATACTCACTAACAGAGAGCAGTTTTCAGCTTTTCAATATAATTACTGTGGCAGAACCAAATTATGATAAGTCTATCATCCATGAATATAAAACAAAGTATACAACCCATAGTTGTAGAGCAGGATCCCAAGGTGAACCTGTGTAGCAAGTTTGGTGACCCTAGAGAGCTTTACACATTCTATAGCAAGAGAGCATAGGGAGTGTCAACCTTGACCTTTGACCTTTTAACCCCAAACCTGTAGTCAGAGGTCATGGTGTCAGAGTGAACCTGTGTAGCAGGTTTGGTGACCCTAACTTTCTTTCTTGTTGAGATACAGTTTATAAGCCGGTTTGATGTTGACCTTTGACCTTGCGATCCCAAAACCATAGTCAAACTTCAGGGTCACAGGGTGAACCTGTGTACCAAGTTTAGTGGCTCTAACTTCACTCATTGTACAGGAATAGGACATAAGGAATGGTAACCTTGACCTTTGACCTTTTGACCCCAAACCCATAGTCAGAGGTCAGGATCCCAAGGTGAACTTGTGTATCAGGTTTTGTGGCCCTAGCTTTATTCATTTTTATAGTAATAGTATGTAGCATTTACCATATAACATAGTGCAACTGCAGTGTTAACTTTGAACTTTGACCTTTGACCCCAAACCCATAGTTAGGTGAGGGTGTAAATCGTCCAAAATGTGTGTTAGATACAACTATTGTATCGATTTGAAAAGCCTGCATCATTTCTTTCAGTAGTTACTGTGTTTTGAAGATTTAGGGGAAATCTGACCTCTGACCTTTGACCTTAAGATCATCCAATGAGAATCACATTGCAATATGCACATAATCAGAGTGTATCCATGGTACCAAGTTTCAAAACACTGAGAACAAAACTGTAGGAGGAGTTGATTTCACAAGACAGTTACAGTCTATGAACTGAGCTGAAATAAGAAGTCATCGGTCAGGGGCTACAATTCCTGCAGACATCATCCGATCATAACCAAATTGCAATATGTGCATCATCAGTGTATTTTAAACCATGGTGCCAAGTTTCATAACAATCGGGAAAAAAAAAACTGTAGGAGGAGTTGATTTCACAAAAGTGGGACAGACGGACGGACTGACCCATAACATAATCCCCCATTGGTCTTCGCTCTTCGACTCCTTTGGGCTTCGACTGGCAGGGGATAAAAAAGCGACTCAGGGGTTTATCATATTACAATTAAAATTGCCACTGGTATAAATAAAGAAAACCATCAGCAGATTAAAACGACCACACAGTATTCTCTGAATTTGTATTGCTGACATGGGATTGAATCAGCGTTAGTGCTTCAGTTGTTATTGCTTCAGCTGACCACCAGATGTCACTGTTGTTAGACTGAAGCCTGAAGCTTTTAATCTTTTTCGGCGCTGAGAGTTTCATAGAGGCTTCACCTGCCCATCAGTCTGAGGAGCATTTATTGTTGTTTAAAAGCAGCCTGCCTTGTGTATTTACTGCTGTTTACAGCCTGTTAATGTGAACTTTACTCCTGCTCTGATCACCAGCTCTATTTTTTTGGTCTCAGCATGCAACACATACACCACAGACTCCAGTGCTCCAGCGCACACCGCTCCCCCTCACACTTGCTCAACCACTTGCACAGAGTGGCACTTAGGTTTCAGTTAGAGGTCCCTCTGCTGGTGGACACTATAATAGCATTTATGAATGCAGTTCCAAATACAGTGAAACGTGGTGTAAAGAAATAATCGATTTTTGAAATGGATTGGCAGGCCAGACTGAATCAGGGTGGGGACCGTATGTGGCTTGTGGACCGGCAGTTGCCCATCCCTGGTCTATGGTATTTGTGCTAGCTCTTTTGATACACTATATTTATTTCTGCTGTTGTGATTGTATCTCAGATCTGTTTAAATCTTTAAAACAATGTATGGCATGGCTACCAACTCCAGACAGGTTTACTACGCTTCACTGGATGGGAGCAAAAGCATTGCATTGGGTACGGATAGGGCTTGTGGTGGCCATCTGTAAACATCATGAGGTCAAACCATCGGCTAGTGTCACTGGTAAATAGTCATTTTTTGCCAGTAATTATAATAATAATGGATTAGATTTATATGGCGCTTTACATGTCAAGTGACATCTCAAAGCGCTTACGGTGAGTCCATTATTCATTCACTCCAGATATACATTGGTAGTGGTAAGCTACTACTGTAGCCACAGCTGCCCTGGGGCAGACTGACGGAAACGTGGCTGCCAATTCATGCCAACAGTCTCTCTGACCATTTTTACAAATTCATATCCAATGTCATCGACACTTGAGGCAAGGTGGGTAAAGTGTCTTGCCCAGGGACACAACGACAGGATGGCTAGGGAGAGCGGAATTGAACCACCAACCCTCTGGTTTTTAGACGACTCGTTCTACCCCCTGAGCCACTGCCGCCCACATTTCCCTCCTCTGTTCCATTTTTGCTGCACACCAAGCTGGATGGCAAGAAGTTCCATTTTTATATGGTCTTTGGCATGACCCAGCCGGGACTTGAACCCCAACCTCCCGGTTGTAGGACGGATGCCCTACCTCTAGGCCACCATGCCAGTAGGCCAATGGCGGTACACCACATGGCTAGCTGCCAATAGATAGTTAGCCCTTTTATTGTTGCATCACTACTAGAAATCCTACTAAGCATGCACAAAATTTTACTCATTGGACTATGTTTTCTATGCAATCAATCAATCACTTGCTTTCTACAGACTGATTTCCTAAATTTAGGGATTTGCACCTGACTTAGAATCCAGGGCTGATTCTTGTCCCCCAAAAGCTTGCAAAACAACAATGCTGGAGCTCTTTCTTTGAGACTTTGCCCTTCAGCTCAGCCAACTCAAAGATCTACCGTGTGCCCTCAGAGATGTTTTGCCTGCTATCATTAAAACAAGGGACTTCATGGTGGAAAACATTTTGAGCCCTAGGGCTGACAGAAATGCTCAGACGCTCATGGTGATGTGTATAAAATATCTATTTAGGCATGCATTATTCTGACAGTCGGCACTTTGTCTGTGAAGTTTTAGAGTAGAAACGGTTCTGTGCATATACATTTTGCATGCATGTTTTTGCATAATTATCAGGCATATGCAATTGTGGAAAGACACTGAAAAGTTGTGCGGGGGGGAGGGGTGGGGTGGGGTGGGGGAAGGATCAGTCAGGCATGTATGCATGAGTGTTCCATTTTCTCATTTGCATTAATGGCTCCGAGAACACGGCAGCTTTTTGTTCAAGTATTTAGGTGATCAACTGTGTGAAAAAAGAAAAATCATCAAAAGATACTAGCGTGTGACAATCACCTATCAGTTATTTGGTTTTTGATTGATATATAAGGGTTGCAAGACTTCATCTCTGTCTCACACACACACACACACACACACACACACACACACACACACACACACACACACACACACACACACACACACACACACACAAATGTTGGATCTGCTAATTTTATGCACCGTAAACTTAAATTCACCTTTTTAGAGCAAATTTAATGTTTAATCAGAGGTCCTGTTTTTCTGTCTGTGTTTCACCGTTTCCTTTCTTGCGACACCCTTTGCGATGAAGAGAGCAGGATGTAGGTGTGGTTGGGAGTTACGCTGCTTGCCCTGTGTTGTGAGTTTATGTGCAACGGCGTACACACAAGAGGCCACAACCTGCCTACGAATCCACCCCTGCGTCAGGGGCGTAAATCCCGGGAAGGGGGGGGGGGGACTCAGGGGTCATCTTCCCCTCTTCCATAAAGCTGTCCCCCCAAAAAATCACATTGTACACACAAACATGTTTTGTTTGAAGAGCATAGTAATGTTCGTTGAAGGCACAATACAGGTAGATGCGACTTAAAAACACATTGTTTGACATTTATAACTATTGAAAGATTAGAACCCCACCATCCTCACAGTGGTTTAGTCCAATCTGTTTCTTTCCTGCAGGCGGGGCTGCTGCGGCTCCTTACACACACGCAGCCAGAGAGGCAGAGACTGGTAAGTAAGTGCATTGAAAGCTTAATGAGTGAATGATTAATTACTTATTTATCAGTCCATGCTTTCAACAGTCACATGCAGAACATGAAAAGCAATATTTCATCTCATTTGTCCAAAGTGTGCCGGTGTCATGCCCAGAATTGCTCACTTGCTGAGAACTGCATCCCATCCACCAAAGCTATAAACACTACAACCAGGCTTGTAACCATTTGTGCACTTTTAGGAGTACCCATTATACATTTTTAGAAGTAAAAATTGTTATTACCGCTTGTAAATTATCTTTAAATTATGTTTATTTGTTTCAAAGAGGGTTAGAAATCATAATGATCCAACTCCACGTTTTACAATCTTCAAAGTTGAGATTTTGCATTTATGCATTGTCGGTAAAAAGGGTAATAATTTTTTCAAAGTATATAATTGTATTGACTTGACTTACGCTAAACACCTGCTTGCAATGATGGGGTGCAATTCTCGGCAAGCGAGCAATTCTCGGCATAACACTGGCATGTTTTACATAAACTCAACTGATGCATTTTTATCTATATTTGTTCATTTCTTCAGTTCATGAGTCTTTTTGCCTCCACAAAAAGAAACATAAATAATAATGAATGGGTATTAATCATGATTACTGTAAATTAATCCACAGTATCACTATGATTAATCAGATTAAAAAATGTTATTGTTTGGCAGCCCTAGTTTTAAGACATATTGAAATTTTTTTTTGTTGCTGCTTGTTAACAAATACATATTTTTGAAGAATAGTTTGATGTAGTTTAGTTATTCATTAAGGTATTTCTTCTAGTTTCAAAACTTATTTTGAGTTTTAAATTCTTGTGAAGCTGCTGTGGTGGGGATCAGACCAGTGTTCATGGTGAACAAAGACATTTTGTTAGATCATATATGGTGTAATTGGCACCAACCACCCAATACAACTTTCGGTGTTGCTGGCTGATCTTGTAAAAACCTGTAGACAAGTAGGATATGGACTAATAAGGAACAATGACATAATTATCTAATATCATTATATAAGACATTTGAGAAAGTATCAGAAAACACAGCAAAAATGGCATTTTTTATGCCCCCCTCAAAAATTAAGCTCTCAAATTTTCCTGTTTATTGTCCCCCCAACAGTGAAATGGGATTTTCTGCCCTGCCCTGTGTGTATGGTAATGTAACACAAACACACGTGTAGGACGTCCACATGGATCTGACGACGACGAGCAGTAGAGACCCCAGGGTGCAGCCCGTCGTGGCAAGACAAAACAGATGTTTGGGCGCACAATGTCACCCTAATGTCATCCTCCGTGCTCCCACCCTTGTTATTAATCACGGTGGTTTCGACAACACAGGCTTCAGTTCCTGCTTTGATTAAATGTTCCCATTTGAGTCCTGGTGGGTTACGTGTGGCAAAATGTGGGATAAAACCACCTGTGTCACCGCTGTCATGTTGAGGATTTATTGCTGTCAGGGTTCATCATCTATTTCAAACACTTGCTCATATATCACGAGGGGCGGGGGTGGGTGGGGGTGTCACCTCTCCCCAATAACTGCTGACAGTGTGCCCTTAAGCAAGAACTTTAACCTCATTTGCTGTGTGATTGCTGTAAGAATGAAAGACTTGAGTTTGAGTGAGTGAACGTCTCTGACTTACATCTGACAGTGGCTGTACCTGAATGAAGTGAAGTGGACACTTTCAGTATGAATAACAAATGTCTTTAAGTGCTTTCTGAATGATTTAGAGTAGGGTGAGGGTGGCATGCCTGACTGAGAAGAAAGAGCCCTCACTGATTTTAGAAACAGTCGATATTAATACCAAAGACCTGCGGCAACACAGAATGAGAAACTGCATGTTGTCTTTAGCTAATATTTCAGCAATATTACAATGAACATATACTGTACATGACTGCTCTGATTCAGATAGAAATACAGGACAAAAAAATCATTTTGTTTGTTTAACCAGTTATCTTGCTCCATAGAGAAAAATAGTCTCTTCTGAATGTATCAATTTAACTATTTGACTGCCTATGGCGCTCTGTTGTGCCATCAGCCCCTAGTGGTCAAGGTTTTTTTCAAGAAAATATTCAGTTCAGATGTCAGAGATTTCCAAGGCTATAACGTGAAAGTGGTAAGAGATAATGGCTTACTGTCAAATAGACAGATGTAGAATATGATCCAAAGTTTGAGATAAGAGTAAATTTACGCATCTAATTTGCACAATACCACAGCAGCCATATTGAATTACATAACTTTCAGTCAAAAGCTGACTTTGGACATATTTACACAAAGGATGGTTTTGTTTTGTGTCACCATTTGTTGTTGTGGGCATTTTGGTATCTTTTCTTTAAAGTATATGAACCAGAAAATCAGTTACAATGTAAACAAACAAACAAACTTGTCACTTACCGCTGGCCAGGCGGCTCTCACTTCCATTTTCTGTCATAAATGCCCTTTTCAGGGCATGAATGAGGCACCAAATGCCAACAGTTAGTTTGTGTATTTATTAAAGGAAAGTAACAAAATAACAAACCACGAGGGGCCAAACATAAACATCAAACACATGTGACCCCGAAGAGTGAAATAACTGAACAAATAAAGAGGAACAAAGAGTCACTTTCATATAATATAGCGAGGGCGAAACGTAACGCTGTAGAATAAACACTTAAATTGTAAATGAAGGCTGGCATCAGATGTAGGAATACCAGCCAGTAGGGGTGAGATCACAGCGAGGAGTAAGCCTCAACTGCAACCTTAAATACTAACAAAGCCTAATGACTAACAGGTGAGAAGAAGAACCATAATCACTGAATTACACTCAGCTGTCACAGCCAACGAACTGGCCGACAACCTGAAGTTCGGCTGCGGCGCTGTCACAGTGAAAGCCCCTGAGAATCCTACAGAAACTAATACAAATCAGAGCTATAAATGTAAAGAAAGAGGGAAAATACCACATTTTTCGTCTATCCTGGTCATTATATTGCCTTCTGTCAGTCATTTGCACTTTCTCTCCCACATCCAGAAACTCTCATGATTATCCCACCTCAATTTTGCTTTTATTCAGCCTCAATTTATCTTGTATGATGACACAGAACCAGTGCAATTGTTCTGTGCAGTCACATGGCGCTCTGGGCAATAGCAGGTGAACATCAACCAGCTTCACCCGCCCTCTGTTATGACAACATGTTGATATTTACCTTCCATAAGCTAAATAATCTCTTTTTAGAATCATAGTTGGCAAATTTGGGAGCAAATGCGTCCTCCATCTTGCGAGTGAATACATTACTTGTTTGTCTAAAAATATCTTCTTCTCTGGTGTCCAGAAGTGAGGTTTTTGGATGGTTCTGTGTCCGCCATTAGTACTCCAAGGCAAGAGTAGCAAGTTATATGTGTCTGCCACCTTGTGAGGTGGAATTCTTAGTAAAACTGGGGAGTTTTTGGCCACGTCACATGGCATCACATGACAGGTGCAGCACTGCGCCATAGGCAGTGGGGGGCACTATCTGAATGTGAAGTCAAGGATGTCAAAGGGTTAACTGTTGCTAAACAACTCAATGAATATAATATAGAAAAGTTTAGGCCTATTGTCATTTCACACACATATAACCCAGTTAAATGTTGTCCGTCAGTTTGTTCTTTGCATACACACCGATCACCTGCTGAGTAGGCATTGTGGGTTACGTGACTCGCTCTAGTGGCTAATTAGCAATTTAGCTTAGACGCATTTACATGTTACTTTCTGTGCTCTTCGCTCGTTTTTTTTCTTGGCATTTTCAGATGAAACAAAAAGTCCATCATTACAAAGGTATTATGGTTAGCTGATCAGGACAATAAATCCAATTCTAATCCAGCCACCACTGGTTTAACTAGGTTTTCTTATGGGTCCCATGTGAGTTTGTCCACAGATTCCACATTGGCCCCATCTGTGTTTTCCAACATGGACTTTATCTGGACCACATGGACTGATAACACTGCCCAGTCAAAACTATATGGTGGGGTCTACGTGGACATGCTGGCTGGGAACTTGTCTGTTCACAAGGGTGGACCATCTCTTACTAAACAGTGCTTCACTGTGGAAATTAAGGTATCCAACATAGTATTACTATTTTCAGATATTATAAGAAGCTGTGTGGAGAGCGTGAAAAGATGAGGCTGAATTTATTTCTCATTTCAGGTTTATTAACATTCACGTGTCTCCAACATCCTCTCAAACAGAAAAGAGAACCATCCTCCCACATCTCCCCTTTTTATACCTCGGACATCAAAGTACAGAATCACATTGTCATTTAATCCCCAGACCCAATACATCACCCCCCAGGTCTTCTCTTCTCCACCTAAAACCCTGGTGGTCAGGAAGTCTTTTCAAGGCCATTTCTAAAGACACATTTCACCCCCTCCTGTTATCCTCAGGAGACCCAGACTTATTGTTCCTTCTAAGACGTGAGGTAACAGTAATATACATATGCAGCCTAAGCATCTCAAATATGTGTGCCACAGAAGCCACTAAAATTAATTCTAATTTAAAGATTACTATAACACAGCTGAAGTGAAGTGATACATATGTGGTGAAACCTCCAAGTGTGATTATTGGGGAATATAGTTACTCCTGGAATCCCTATTTGTAGTGGTCAGGCTGCACACTGCTCTCTTTCTCCCACTAATTACCAACTCTCCACAGCTGTACTCACCACCTGTGGGTAATCAGCTCACCCTTCAAATAGGAGAAGCTCCCTCCTCTCCTCTGGAGCATGTCAGACTTCTTCCATGCTGTTTCAGGAACCACTGCATGCTAGTGATGGCCAGATGATGCTTTATAGAGGACTTGAGGCCTTTCATCAAAATGGCTCATATAGATGAGCCCTCATGTGAAACTTCATTTTCTCTACAAGGCCATCTAGTGGACAAAACATATACAACATGGAGATTTTTACAAGGGTATTATTGGTTTAATGTGTATTTTTTTCATTTCAATAAATGCACTGCCTTGTTAGAAGTATCAATGATCATAAGGGAAAAAAGAAATAATAAAACCGAGGTGACTACAGTGAATGTGCTTGTGCTACATATCCATTTTTTTAAAAGAAATAATAACTTGTCAACTGTCTTTCCCAGTACATTCATCTCTGTCCTTATTGTCATGCAGGGCACAATAGTGCCTCAGCATAATAATGTGTTATTATTGTATCCAAGCTTTTTGAAACACAACAGGCACTTCACCTTGCAAATAAAAATAAATTATAGGAATAACCTAGATGGGACTTGAACCCCAGCACCACAGAGCTTGTATCTCTAGGCTACCATTTAGTGATGGCCAGATAAAGCTTTCTTGAAGACTTGAGCCTTTTCATCAAAATGGTTCATATAGAGGAAGCCTCATGTGAAACTTCAGTTGCTCTATTAGGCCATGTAGTTAACAAAAAGTATACAGCATGCAGATTTTCACAAGGGCATTATTGGTTTAATGTGTATGTATTTCAATAAATGTGCTCTATTTTAAGAAATATCAATGATCATAAGGGAAAAAAGAAATAATAAAACTGGGGAGACTCCAGTTAATGTGTCTGTGTTACTTAGTGTGCTTGTACTACTTATACATTTTTATTAAGAAATACCTTTTCAACAGTCTTATACTGTCTTTCCCAGTATATTCATCTCTATCCTTATTCTCATGCAGGGCACAATGGCAATAGTGCTTCAGCATAATGATGCATAATAATGATCCAAGCTATGTGAAACACAACAGACACTTCACCTAGCAAATAAAAAAAAAAAAAATTACACAAATGACCCAGCTGGGATTTGAACCCCAGACTCCAACTTGTACAGCAGATGCTTTACTGCTAAGTCATCACCTCAGTTATAATAAATATCCACTATTTGTAGAAAATACATCAGTGGGAGAAATGTGCTCAAAATGTTCCCAAACGGGAGAAGTCTGTGTTTTTGGTGCTGGCTCCATCTGAAAATTGGCTGTGACAAATCCCTTACACAGTCAAACGACAACAAAAAACGTGAGGGCAGGGTATTTCCATTGTGTATCGCTGCTCACTTTATTTCATATTGCATGCAAAATCATGAATGGCTTCCTGACTCAGTCACATGGTACGGCATACGTCAGCAATACACACCTCGAAATGCGCTTCGCCAAATATTTCCTGGATCAGCTTGGAGCACCCTCAAAGCTCTGGAACCTGCTGTCCCATCACTACTGTGTGCAGCCAGTAGCCTGTCTTCTCCAATACCTGCAACATACAATTTTCCATCCAAAATACATATCTGTACTCACTCTACAAGACTGAACCAAATCTTCCAACCTAATCTCCATTACTTGGATCCACAATCTTTTTCTCTTGGTCATGTCAAACAGACATGGCTATCGAGGAACATCTCAAAAAATTAGAATATCATGAAAAATTTCAATATTTTTTTGTCACTCATTTCATAAAGTGAAACCCATATATTATATAGATTCATTACACAGAGAGTGATATAGTTCAAGTGTTTATTTATTTTAATTTTGATGATTATGGCTTACAGTCCATGAAAACCCCAAATTCAGTTTCTCAAAAAATTTGAATATTGCATAAAATTAATTTTAAAAAATATTTTTTTTAATAGAAATGTTGGTCGTTAGTATTGTCAAGAGGAAGATGAGAGACACCAGACCCAACAATGCAGATGAGCTGAAGGTCACTATCAAAGCAGCCTGGGCCTCCATGACACCTCAGCAGTGCCACAGGCTGATCACCTCCATGCCACGCCACATTGATACAGTAATTAATCCAAAAGGAGCCTTGACCAAGTATTGAGTGTGTACATGGACATACTTTTCAGTTGGCCAACATTTTAATTAAAAAACTATTTTTTAAAATTGAATTTCATGTAATATTCTAATTTTTTGAGAAATTGAATTTGGGGTTTTCAGAGGTTATAAGCCATAATCATGAAAATTAAAATAAATAAACACTTGAAATATATCACTCTCTGTGTAATGACTCTATATAATATATGGGTTTCACTTTCTGAAATGAGTGACAAAAAATATTGAACTTTTTCATGATATTCTAATTTTTGGAGATGAACCTGTAGTTAAGCACTGGATTCACACCACATAGAGGAGTCATTATTGATGAAATTTTTTTCACCACTCTCAATTTGTGATCCTCTGTTAATTTGTTAACAAAACCCTCAGACGGTTTTTCCACTTGAAGCAGCAGCTCACTTGCCAAAATCCAGTGGGGGAAAAACCTTTCCCTGTAGAGGAACACCAAGTTTGTATTTGGCTACAAAAGTGCAGAAAATGAAGATTATCACTTGAGGACATGAGTGTCTCCCTTTCTTAATTTATGAACTAATTCCCTCTGACCAAAGATGATCACCTAATCAATAAATGGTGATAACTATTTATGGAGTAACGTAACAGTTTTGGCTATTGGTTTTTCTGTAAGTCTGTTCACAATATTCCTCAAAAATTAAATCCAGCTCCAGAAACTGTTTATAGCTTCATTCAGACCAGGATAGTCCTGGGGTCTCAGTTCAGTTGGGTGGGGAATGCCAAGAATTTTCACACCTTTGTTTGGTTTGGTTCCCATTCACACTGCAGCAGCCCAAACTACCTGCACAACGTACACAGTTACAACAACTGCTTGTTTGGGGTGCAGTAGCCAAAACCACCACTGACCAGGAAGAAAAAATCTCAGTGAAGAAGAAAAATCCAGCTCATTGATTGGCCAGGACCAAAAATGGAAATCCCTTCCCTTCAGCTGGGTTGTTTGTCCACCACAAAAAAAAAATGTCCATGAGACATTTTTTTAAACTTTTCCCGGCTTTCTCCGGTAAAAGGATTTGGTATGCCACTTCCTCTTCTGAGACTACATGTTGCTATGGTTACACAAACTCCGAGGGGCACTTCTGTCCTTTGGTCCACTGGGTAAGCCGTTTGCATTCACACTGCAAGCGAAGCCCACCAGGGCTCACTTGCAAGTGAACCGAGATCCCCGGTTTTGAAGCAGACCAGAGTTCACCTGTTTAGTGCACGCCAGAGTTCGATTGTGCATTCAGACTGCACCAGATGGACCGAACTATCTGCAGGAGCGGATCAGAGTTCCTTTGGTGTGGACCAAACAGTGGCAGTGTGAATGCGCCCTACATCACAGAGAAATGCATAGTTTCATACGTTTGTGGTGGACCAATTTTATGTAATTATGGTAAATGGTAATTATAATGAAAACATTGTCACATTTGACGTAGAATTAGACCCAAATGCAGTACTTAAGTTCGGCAAGATTTAATTATAAGCTGGCCAAATAAGCGCAGCTCAAAAGAAACACAAAAACACAAAATAACAGACAGCTGAGGGGCTGTAACAGAACTTACAAAATCAAAACTGGCAGGATCAGGTCAGGATACAGATAAGACGGAACAGAAGCGTGTTGTTCATGCAGCGTGACAAATGACACTCATAGGGAAACACAGATTGGGACAGAAAATAAATACACATAGGAGCAATCAAAATACAATACAGAACAGGCGGCACAAATCAGGGCAAACTGAAACAGCGGGGCACGATTAGAGACAGGAGGGGCAGGGCTGAGTGGACAATAATATAGAGAGGATACACCACAGTAAGCGGGGAAACAGGACTGCAGCACATAATGATAGTAATAATAATAATGAGGATGAACCATGGAGAAACAATTATACAAAAAAGAACAATAATAAAGACAAACCAGGATAATGACAACCAGAAAATTCCAGAAATGAACTCAAAGCAAGGGCTGAGTCCCATGCCCAGAAAACAAGATACTAGAATTTTAAATTAGGATGAGGGCGTGAGACCCATCCCACACCCTGACAAACATTGCTCGGATCAGTTGTGATTAAACACAGTGTTGCTGGCCAGAGTGTCAAATGTTGCAGATTTGTCCAAGACCCCTTTGGTCCCACAGATGCACAATATTTTTGCCAACATGCATTAGCAAAATTTATTATTATTATTATTAAGTATCACTGATGTGCGAGATACATTTCAGTACAAAGAAGAAGCTCTTCCTTAACTTACCAAAGCAGCGTTGGCACCTAAATCTGACCAAAGGCTGAGTGCAAACAAAACTAAATGGCAAGTAGAAACAAAACGAAATCAGATGATACAAACAGCAGCCATTTGGTGGAAAACTGGTCCACACCACTACCACGCTTCCAGCTTCCACTACTGTTACTGCAAATACATCTAAACAGTGCTTGGAGCTTTTGAATAAACATTCTATTTAAATGAAGGAAACATGGTGAATTACTACCTTTTTGATAAAAGGAAAAAAAATTTGATCTTTTTTTTTTACCTACCCAGATGTTCTACACAGTAACGTCATCATTCATTTGGATTCATCTCTCCGGTCACTTGGTGAATGCAAATCTGTAACTTTCTATACGTCTTCCTGTGCATCCATGCATTCAACTTTAAAGGGACATTATTTCCCTCGTTGAAAATGAATGTTGATGCTGGATGTACATTACTTGATGCAGTGATGCAGAAACATTCGATAACTTCCAATATGTATGTATGCTAACAGTGTATTTTTTTAAGGAAAATACAAAAATTAAAAAAAACTTGAGACAAAATGTTCCCTTCACTTTCTGTTGAACTCGTTGAACTCGGGATATTGAACTTGTGACCCTTGCTGTCAGACCGCTGCCTCCTCTGTGTAAAGGAAGTACATAAAACTTTTAGTCTCCCCGTGTCGATGTCATTTATTGAGTCCACTGACGTACTGTGGCAGCATTACTTCTGCAACACTTGTTTATCTGTGGAAGTGATAGCAGGCCGTGCATTGCCTCCAACCTGGAACATGAGATTAGTGTCTGCTCTCACCACTGCCATGCCGATCAGTTCGGCGGAGATGGAGGGATGGCAGGCCACCCACAAGCACACACATGGAAGCGCCACATAGACGCAAGCAGAGCCACCACTTTCCTCTGAAGAGTGAGATGACGGCACAGGACTGGAGCTCCGGTGACAGTGTTTTTCTCTCTTTTTTTTTTTTTTTTTTTTTGTGAGTCAACATGAGGAATACAATGCGGTGTGTTTAGCCAGAGGGTGGATGGGGACAGACACAGGGGAAAAGGGAGTAAGGAGGAGAAAGTTACAGAGATGTATTGCACACACAATGCACACTGCAGATGTCTCCTCTATCCATCTGCCGTGCTGTAAAAAAAAAAAAAATAAATAAAAAAGCAAAACTTGGGCCTTCCCCCCCCCCCCTCTCCTCCTGTTACACGTCGCCAGTCAGGGTGAGTGTGGGAAGAATTTAGATCACTGATTCAGAGCAGAATTATGGCACCACAACAGCTCATGCATGGCAAGCATACAGTTTCATGCTCTTGTATCACTTCAGTACAGTGGTAACTGACCTTCGTAGATACAGAAAGCTAAGTGGTTATTATTATTATTATTATTATTATTATTATTATTAGTTGAGCTATAGGAGTCAACCATTCAGTATTTTCTCTTGAGCAGGTCCAGGGAACCTATTTTGGACAATTTTGTTCACAAAAGTTATTTAATCTTCACAATAGAAGCAAAGCCGCCAAGTTATAAGAATACACATGGGAAGTCAACTTGAGAAATAAGAAATAACTTTCTCTAAAATATGCAACTTTTAAATTGATTTTTTATTTTTATTTTTTGTAAACTTGTGATTTTTCTTGTAAATTTGTAACTTTTAATTTGACATTTTCTTCTAATGGAACAGAATTAATTGGCATAAAAAGTGTGTGATTAAAAAAATCACTTTCAGGATGTTTCTCTGCAAGGAGGCAGTCCCTCCTAGGGAGGGTTGCATGAGCAACGTGGCATGCTCATAAAAAGACATGGATCCACTCCACTGTTTTGTATTCATGTTGGCTAGCTAACTTCAGGGTTTAATTTTTGAGTAGGACCGCTAACTACTGAGACAGGTGTGTGCCAAAACCAGGAAGACATAGACAGGAAATGAATATCAAAGCCAACTTTATTGTCATTCAGTCCATCATGTACAGTAGAACGAGATTATATTTCTACTATCTGCAATTTTAATCACATCTAGAAATAGATAAGATTGCTGCCATGCAAGGCGCTACCACAAACAAGCCGGTACTTGAACACCCAACCTCCTAGTTGTGGGGTAGATGCTCTATCAACTAGGTAACCACTCTGGAAAAGCATAGCCAGTAAATTGTCAAAATAAAGTTTCCATAGTCAATACAGAGGAACAATTTTTTTCCCCCTCTGTGGTCTGGTGCCAAGTGGTCCAGTGGTTGGCGACCACTGATCGAGAAAAACATTTTTAAAATTATTTTGTGACTTTTTTTGCGTGAATATTCTTCTTTCTTCAAGTAAATTATTTTTTTTTCTTTTTCAGAGATTTTTGTTCTGCTACATATGAAACCTTTCTCTTCTAAATTTACTACTTTTTTCAAATTTGATTTCTTATGATTGTTTTGTAATTCTGAGAAACACATCTCTTGAATTTGCTTCTTTCAGAATGAATGAATGAATGAATTTATTTGGTAATGAACATACTGTACAGTACATACAATAAGAACAACAAAATATGTAGAACACAAAAGAACAACTGAAAGGGTGTAGGCTGAAGCAGGTACTTATATAGGGTCTGCCCCATTACAATTTTAAAATCAATAACATAAAAATTTAAGTCATACCCAAAATCAACAAAGAAAATCAAATAGAACAAATAGAAAAAAGTAAAACAAAAACTTTTAAATTGTTACAAATTTATCTCCTAGCATTTACAACAAGATACTGAGAGATTATCTCATCTTTGTACAACTTTTTGAACTGCTTCAGAGTCAAACACGGTTTAATATTTTCAGAGCAACAGTTCCACAGTTTAACTCCAGTGACAGACATGCAATGATACTTTGTATTTGTTCTAACCTTTGGTTTATTAAAAACAGAGTTACCTCTTAGCTCATATTTGCTTTCCCTTTTTTTTTTTTAAAGTTCCTGAATATTAACAGGTAATTTGTTATTATTTGCTTTGTACATGATTTGAATGACATTATAATCTACTAGATCTCTAAATTTAAGAGTATGTAATTGAATAAATATTGGATTTGTTGGTTCACAGTAAGGTTTCTTTGATACAATGTGTATGGCTTTTTTCTGTAGTAAAAAGATTAAGTTTGTGTTTGTTTTATATGTGCTTCCCCAGATCTCTACACAGTATGTCATATAAGGAACTATCAGTGAATTATATAAAATGCAAAGAGATTTCTGACACAGGAGATCCTTAACTTTATACAGTACAGCAATGGATTTAGACATTTTAGTTTTGACATAATTTATGTGTGATTTCCAGTTTAGTTTATTATCCACAATGACCCCTAGGAACTTGGTTTCCAAAACTGTGTCAATTTCAGCATTGTTTATTTTAATTTTTCTGTGATTATATAATTTGTGGTTTCCAAATATTGTACATTTTGTTTTTCCAAGGTGAATAGATAATTTATTGGCAGTGAACCATTGATTGATTTGTTTTTCATTTTCTACTGAATCCGGAAGCTGCTTAAGATTTTCTCCACTACAAAAAAACGTTGTGTCATCTGCAAATAAAATACACTTGAGCAATTTAGACACAGAACATAAATCATTAATATACAAAATAAACAGAAATGGGCCAAGCACAGAACCCTGTGGTACCCCACACATCATCTTCAGCAACTCAGAGTCTGTATTATTGACATGAGCATATTGATATCTGTCTTCTAAATAGCTATGTAACCAGTCAAAAGCAATTCCTCTGATGCCATGCTTATGTAATTTACTGAGGAGTAATTTACAGACGTGGACAAAATTGTTGGTACCCCTCTCTCAAAGAAAGAACAATCCACAATGGTCACAGAAATAACTTAAATCTGACAAAAGTGGAAATAAATAAAAATGATATGAAAATTAACCAATGAAAATCAGACAATGCTTTTGAATTGTGGTTCAACAGAATTATTTTAAAAAACAAACTCATGAAACAGGTGATGGTACCCCTAGAAAAGATTGAAAATATTGTGACCATAGGGACATGTTCAACCAAGATGTGTCCTCTAATTAGCATCACAGGTGTCTACAAACTTGTAATCAGTCAGTCAGCCTATTTAAAGGGTGACAGGTAGTCACTGTGCTGTTTGGTGACATGGTGTTTACCACACTTAACATGGACCAGAGGAAGCAAAGGAGAGAGTTGTCTCAGGAGATTAGAAAGAAAATTATAGACAAGCATGTTAAAGGTAAAGGCTATAAGACCATCTCCAAGCATCCTGATGTTCCTGTGACTACAGTTGCACATATTATTCAGAAATTTAAGATCCACGGGACTGTAGCCAACCTCCCTGGACGTGGCCGCAGGAGGAGACGGATAATACAAATGGTAACAAAAGAGCCCAGAACAACCTCTAAACACATTCATAGTTAACTCCAAGGTCAAGGCACATCAGTGTCAGATCGCACCATCCATCATTGTTTGAGCCAAAGTGGACTTCATGGGAGACAACCAAGGAGGACACCACTGTTGAAAACAAATCATAAAAAAGCCAGACTGGAATTTGCCAAAGTGCATGTTGACAAGCCACAAAGCTTCTGGGAGAATGTCCTATGGACAGACAAGACAAAACTGGAACTTTTTGGCAAGGTACATAAGCTCTATGTTCACAGACGCAAAAATGAAGCGTACCAAGAAAAGAACACTGTCCTTACTGGGAAACATGGAGGAGGTTCTGTTATGTTCTGGGGCTGCTTTGCTGCATCTGGCACAGGGTGTCTTGAATCTGTGCAGGGTACAATGAAATCTCAAGACTATCAAGGTATTCAAGAGAGAAATGTGCTGCCCAGTGTCAGACAACTTGGTCTCAGTCACAGGTCATGGGTCTTGCAACAGGATAATGACCCAAAACACACAGCTAAAAACACCCTAGAATGGCTAAGAGCGAAACATTGGACTATTGTAAAGTGGCCTCCTATGAGCCCTGATCTAAATCCTATTGAACATCTGTGGAAGGAGGTGAAACATGGCGTTTGGAGAAGGCACCCTTCAAACCTGAGACAACTGGAGCACTTTGCTCACGAGGAGTGGGCCAAAATACCTGCTGAGAGGTTCAGAAGTCTCATTGACAGTTACAGAAATCGTTTGATTGCAGTGTTTGGCTCAAAAGGTTGTGCAACAAAATATTAAGTTAAGGGTACCATCATTTTTGTCCAGGCCTGTTTCATCCATCCATCCATCCATCCATCTTCTACCACGTTTCCGGAGGTCCGGGTCGCGGAGGCAGCAGTTCAAGCAGAGAAGCCCAGACTTCCCTCTCCCCAGCCACCTGCTCCAGCTCTTCAGAGAGGATACCAAGGCGTTCCCAGACCAGCTGGGAGACATAGTCTCTCCACTGAGTCCTGGGTCTGCCCCGGGGTCTCCTCCCAGTGGGACATGCCTGAAGCACCTCAAGTGGGAGGCGTCCAGGAGGCATCCTAATCAGATGCCCATACCACCTCAACTGACTCCTTTCAATGTGGAGGAGCAGCGGTTCTACTCTGAGCATCTCCCTGATGACTGAGCTCCTCACCCTATCTCTGAGGGTGAGTCCAGCAATCCTACGGAGAATGCTCATTTTAGCCGCTTGTATCCGCGATCTTGTTCTTTCGGTCATAACCCAAAGCTCGTGACCATAGGTGAGAGTAGGAACGTAGATTGACTGGTAAATTGACAGCTTTGCCTTACACTCTGTCATCACCCACCTGGACCAGAAAGACACCTACGTCAGACTCCTGTACATTGATTTCAGTTCAGCATTCAACACCATTATTCCCCAGAGACTGATGGAGAAATTACTCCTTCTCGGTCTGAACACTGCCACATGTCTCTGGATCCTGGATTTCCTGACTGAGAGACCTCAGTCTGTCCGGGTTGGAAACAACATCTCCAACTCTGTCACACTGAGCACCGGATCCCCTCAAGGCTGTGTACTCAGTCCACTGTTATTTACACTTCTAACACATGACTGTGTATCCAGACACGAGGGGAACCAGATTATTAAGTTTGCAGACGACACCACGGTGGTGGGACTTATTCAGAGGGATGAGGAATCAATGTACAGGGAAGAAGTGAGAGACCTGGAGGGCTGGTGCAGGGAGAACAATCTGGTGCTCAACGTGGACAAAACGAAGGAGATGATTATCGACTTCCGGCGGTCACAGCCTGAGCACGTCCCCCTCAGCATCGGCGGCCGTTTAGTGGAGAGAGTGGAGAACATCAAGTTCCTCGGAGTGCAGATCTCGCAGGACCTGACCTGGAGCAAGAATTCCTTGGGGATCAGGAAGCGGGCTCAGCAGAGACTGCACTTCTTGAGGATACTCAGACAGGCCTCTCTCCCCATCTGCATCCTCAGGACCTTCTACAGAGGTGTGGTGGAGAGTGTTCTGACGTACTGCATTGCTACATGGTACTCCAGCTGCAGTATGTCAGACAAAAAAGCCCTGCAGAGGATAGTCAAGGGGGCTGAGAGGGTAATTGGAGTCTCCCTCCCCTCTGTCCAAGAACTTTTTCAGAACCGTTGTAGGAGCAGGGCACTGAACATTTTCAAGGACCGTTCTCACCCTCTGCATAAACACTTTGAACTTCTTCCATCTGGTAAACGATTCCGGAGCATCAGAGGCAGAACCACCAGACTGATCAACAGCTTCCTTCCACACGCTGTCAGGATGCTGAACAGTTGACCCGGAATCTCTCATACACACTACTGCACCTACGGACATTTTGTATATTATTTGTATATTATAGTTAGTTAGTTTTTTCCCAAGTATGTCTCAGGGATGTGTGAATGGATGGGGGTGGGTGGGTGGGGGGTGAATCTATGTGGGAGTGTGTCTTAAATCATGCTGCTTCTATTTATATGGATGCCGAGAGAAACGCAATTTCATCTTGCCTGCACTACAGTTGTATGTACAGCAATATGACAATAAAGTATGATTTGATTTGATTTGATTTTGATTTGAACTCAGCTCCTTCTTCACACAACAGACTGGTACAACGTCCGCATCACTGCAGATGCTGCTTTGATCCGTCTGTCAATCTCTCGCTCCATTCTCCCCTCACTCGTGAATAAGACCCCAAGATACTTAAACTCCTCCACTTGGGGCAGGAGCCTGTCCCCAACCCAGAGAGGACAATCCACCTTTTTCCGGCTGAGGACCATGGACTCGGACTTGGAGGTACTGATTCTCATCCCAGCCGCTTCACACTCAACGGCAAACTGTCCCAGCAAGAGCTGTAGGTCATTGCTGGATGAAGCCAACAGGACAACATCATCTGCAAACAACAGAGATGAGATCCTGTGGTCACCAAGCATGACATCCTCCATTCCCTGGCTGCACCTAGAAATCCTGTCCATAAAAATTATGAACAGGATCGGTGACAAAGGGCAGCCCTGGCGGAGTCCAGTTCTCACTGGGAATGACTCCGACCGAGTGTTGGCAATACAAACCAAACTCTCACAACGGTCGTACAGAGACCGAATAGCTCGTAACAACAAGCCCGATATGCCATACTCCCGAAGCACCCCCCACAAAAAACCACGAGGGACGCGGTCAAATGCCTTCTCCAAGTCCACAAAACACATGTAAACTGGTTGGGCAAACTCCCACGAACCCTCGAGAATTCTCGAGAGGGTAAAGAGCTGGTCCGATGTGCCACGGTCAGGACGAAAACCACATTGCTCCTCCTGAATCCGAGGTTCGACCATGTTTTGACCTGTTTCATTAGTTTGTTTTTTAAAATAATTCTGCTGAACCACAATTCAAAAGCATTGTCTGATTTTCATTGGTTAATTTTCATAGACTTTTTATTTATTAACACTTTTGTCAGATTCAGGTTATTTCTGTGACCACTGTGGGTTTTTTTCTTTCATTAACAGAGGGGTACCAACAATTTTGTCCACGTCTGTATGGTCAGCTGATGCCTTTTGTAAGTCCAGAAATATTCCAACTGTGTATTCTCTTTTATCTATTGCATCCATAATCTCTTCAACAAAGTCCATGAGTGCCAGTGAGGTGGTCCGGTTCTTCCTGAATCCATACTGTTGTTCTCAGAGTATATTGTGCTTATCAATGAAATCATTTAGTCTCTTAACAAATATTTTTTTTCCAGTATTTTGGAGAACTGAGGTTACAAGGAGATGGGTCTGTAGTTTGACAATAAGTGCTTGTCACCAGTCTTATATAGAGGAACGACTCTTACTATTTTCATTTTCTTTGGAAATTTACCAGCAGTGACATGTTGCATATGTAAGTGAAGTGTTTAACAATTCAATCAATAATACATTTAACCAAGAACATACTGAAATCATTACAATCAGTTGATTTTTTGTCTTTGAATTTGTTAACAATGTCAAGAATTTCTTTTTCATCTGTTTCTTTCATAAACATTGAGTAAGTGTTTATGTTGACGGCATTGTCAGCGCCACTTGTATTTGCTGATGATACAGTGAAGTTGGTGATCTTCTTTCCTATATTAACAAAATATTCATTAAACGTGTTGGAGATCAAGCTATTTTCATTGATTATTCCATTTTCTGAATTTAAATAAGAGATGTGGTTGGAATTTATTTTTCCTCTCGTTATATTATTTAACACCTTCAATATATTACATGTATTAGTTTTGTTATTTTCCAATAATTTACTGTAATATATTTTTTTACTCGATCTTAAGATACTAATGAGTTTATTTTTATAAGTCTTGTATTTCTTTTCAGCTTCCACAGTTCTTAATTTCAGAAACATTTTGTATAACAAGTTTTTCTTTTTACAAGCATTTTGCAGGCCCTTGGTGATCCAAGGCTCATCTCTGTATTTAACTTTAGTTTCCTCTACCACTAGAGGGCAATGCTTATTATATACAGTGGTACCTCTACTTACGAACGTCTCTACATACGGAATTTTCAGGTTACGAGACGCCTCAACGGGAAAATATTGCCTCTAGTTACGAACGAAATTTCAGGATACGAAAGGCAAAAAAGTATGCGCTCCTCGCAGCTTCCGTAGTTTACCGAACGTAAACATACCTGTAGCTGCTCTGCCATTGGCTATCGCCTAGCATCTTCCTGGTATCCCATTGGCCACGAAGTTTTTTTTTTTTTTCCAAAACTTTATTAAGAACAAGGTGAAAGTTTTACGTGTGTGTACAGTACAGAATTAACATTTATTCGCTATGGGCCCCAAGAAAGTGACGGAGATAAGTGGAAAAGGAGAAAAGAAGAGAGTTTTTTTGTCCATACAAACAAAGAAAGGAGATAATCGAAAGGTATGAAAAGGGGATGCATCTTGCGTTTGGATGCGTTTGGTTGATCTCGCCAAAGAATATGGCCGTAATACATCAACGATCAGCACGGTATTAAAACAAAACGAAGCACTTACAAGCCGACAAAAGCAAACGTCCTTGGATCAGAACATGAACCAAAGAAGGCAAAAGGTGACGACGTCGACGACGATAGCAGTTAAAGGGTAAATGAACATAATTTTTATTATTCTTTCTCTTTTATTATTCTCTTTTATTATTCTTTCTCTCATTTTAAACTCTCATTTTATGTTTATTGTGCAGTAATCTAATTGTAACATGTATTTGTTACATGTTTTGATGCGTTTTTACGATTTATAAAAAATTTATGCCCGAATTTTGGGGGCTTGGAACGGATTACGGCATTTACATGTAAAACGCGCCTCTACTTACGAATTTTTCACGTTACGAGAATTCTTCCGGAACGAATTAAATTCGTAAGTAGAGGTACCACTGTAGTTGGGATAAAATAGAGACAAATTCTCCATATGCTGTGTCAATGTTGTCAAGATAAACACTGTTCAAGTCTTGTATTTTCAGTTCATTTCTAAGATGGTTAATTGCAGTTTCTGTTACATATCGTTTAAAAACCTTATCTATTTCAACGTTATGTGTTACAGCAGTGTGTGAAGAAACAAAAACAGGCAGATGGTCCGTCACATCATTGATAATAAGGCCATCAGTTACATTCCCCTCAGTGACATTTGTGAAAATGTTATCAAAAAGAGTTGTTGAATTTGTTGCTATTCTAGTGGGGTATGTTATTGAAGAGTAGAAACCCATACAAAACATGGAATTTATGAATTCACTTATTTGGACATGGTCATTTGGATTTAATAAGTCAATACTGAAGTCTCCACAAATAAATACTGGCTTGTTATTACCTACTGCACTGAAAAGCAATAGGTAAAATTACAAATTTTTATGGAAATTTGTAATTAATTTTGTCATAAATTTGCACAATTCTGTTGAAAATTTTGAAACTTTTTTTGTGAAAGCCACAGGGGCCCACTGTTGTGGTCAAAAGATCTAGATGTAACTCAGAGCCATAGGATCCAGCCCCCTGGGATTGCTTGAGTTTCGTTTTGATCTCAATGTAAAGCTTTGAAACACATATATATATATATACTTTAATTTAACCTTTATTTTACCAGGAGGGAAAAAAAAAACCCTCATTGATTGTCATGATCCGGGGGGACGGGGGTGCCGTGTTGTGCCGTGACGGGGGTCCCGTCTCTAGTTTAGTTTAGTCCTTTTCTGTTGTTTCTTTGTGTAATTTTTTTAGTCATGTTCTCACCTTAGATTTCTGTTGTGCTTGTATCATTATTATTTCCAATTTGTGTTTTATTTTGACAGTGCTAGGCTTCATGTTCCCTTGGATGCTGAGCCCCACTCACCTCAAGCGTTTTCCATGTACGTAAATGTTCTTGTTTACCTTTGGACTTTATGATTTAGTCTGCTATGTTCACGTTCGTGTCTGTTTGTGTTAATAAATGTGCAAACTCACAGAGAGCATGTGGTGTCCTAATTAGCGCTTCATGACAGAAGGACATGACCACCTGGACACCAGCCTCTGTGAGTTTTGCAATTTTTCTTTTGATTACTTTTTCGTTTTCCCCTGCTAACCTTCGCCTACTGAGATGTCAGCAGGCGGAGGACTACGTTCACAGAACTTGGGGTGGGAGCTCTGCACTGTGCTCCGGGAGATGGATGGACATATCGCCAAAGCTCGCGCATCTTCCACCCCGATAGACGTCTTATGGAACTTAAGTCTGGCAGAGGCGGTCGTGCAGCATTACCCTGGGCTCGTGCTACACGCCGAAGGAAGGGAGAGGGTTTTCCAGTTGGAGGATCTGCAGCAGGAGTGCTGCGGGAGGAGCTCGGTCCGTACATCCAGGTCGGTGCCAACTGGAGGGCGCTCCTGGACGGTAGCGTCATCGACTCCTCGCCAGCCTCAAGCTCTGGCGTCCCGCCTCCCTCGCCAGAAGGCCAGACCTCCGCCTCCTCACCAGAAGAGATCAGCGGTGGCCAGAGATTTATTACCTGGCCCAATTCCAGCAGTGGGAACCATCATGCCCTAGGAAATAAGGCAAGCGGGTTTTCATTCCTTCTCTCTTGTTCATGATATGCCTTGCCTTATTCCCGGTGATGAGGCTCAGCAGTTGCTGCCAAATTGGGCTGAGACCTCATCATCTGCTGCAGTTTACTCACCCTCACCTCACTCTCCCCTGTGTTCTTTAGTGGCCTCCGTGAATCCGTCATTCCTGGGAAGGAGCCGCCGGACGGCAAGGAAAGATTAAAGAGATCTTGCCTGGCTCTGGGTAGGGAGGTCCGGGTGCAGCTGTCAGCCGCACCTGAGCCCTCTCCGCTGGGCTCCACTGCTGTCGGTGATCCTGACCCAGTGTGTGTATGTGTCCCTGTCCCTGTGTCCAAGTCACCATCTAGGGTCACCAAGGTCATCGTGGGTGCAACGCCTCCATCCGAGGCTGCCATGGGTGCTGCCATCCCGCCATGCTTAGTCTCTGAGGGTCCTGCTGTCCTGCCGCTTCTGGTCTCCGAGGGTGCTGCCATCCTGCTGTTCATGGTTCCTGAGGGTGCTGCTGCCCCACCATGCTTGGTCTCTGAAGGTCCTGCTGTCCTGCCGCTTCTGGTCCCCGAGGGTGCTGCCGTCCCACTGTCCATCATCCCCGTGGGTGCTGCCGACTCGCTGCTTGAGGACGCCGCGAGTGCAGTGATACCCCAGCCCAGGGCCGCTGTGGGTGCAGCGCTACCTCCCAAGGTCCCGCTGGTTGGCCTTCTCCTGTGCCTGAATTTTCCACGGGTCAACCTGGGGCTGATGGGAACGCTGTTCCAGTCCACAGTCAGTGTGGGTGTCAAGCCCCAGCCCAGGGCTGCCACAGGTGCAGCTATGCCCCAGCCCCCGGGCCGCCCCAGGTGCAGCTATGACCCAGCCCAGGGCCACCATGGGTGCAGCTACGCCCCAGCCAGGGGTCGCTACAGGTGCTGCGCCCTCCCCTGAGGTCACCATGGGTCCCTTGCCTTCTTCAGGTATATTTGGGGGGCGTTGGACGTCACGGAAGGCTCCTGCTGATCGGCCTCCCTTCCCAGGAGGATGCCGCCATTCGGCTCCCACAACTCATTGGCCTTGGGATACTGGGAGGCCGCCAGAGCGGCTGCTCCTCCTGCGTCGTTGGTGCTGGAACATGAGGAGGCCACCCAAACTGCCCCGGCTAGAAATCAGTCAGGTCTGAGTCCCTGGAGACCACCTGTAAGACAGTGTGTGGACCTTGAGTGTTTTCTTTTGGTTTGTTTTTGTTGTTTCTTTCAGTCCCTCCATGCCTTGCTTCCCCCTCCTCCCCCCCGGGGTGAGTTGTTCTTTTTTGGCCATTTCATGTTAGGTTTTCCTTTAAATGCAGTGTTTTTTCTGGGTCATTTTTCTGTTTATACTCAGTTCTTGTCCTCCTTGCTTTTGTAATGTGTTCTTGCCTTATGACGATTGGCTTGTTTTTCTTTATTGGGTTTTTGATGTTTATTTTTTCTGTTGTTTTATTTCTTTTTGTAATTATTTGTAGAAATCTATTTGCTAATTTGTTTTGAGTTATTTTCTCAGGTCTTGAGTCTGTGTTATGTTTCATTGTTTTCTGACCTTATTTTCTTTTTGTTAGATGTTGTACTTGCAGCCTTAGCTTGATTACTGGTAATGTTTTTGCTGGGGTTTGTCTGTTTGTCTGTCTGTTTGTCTGTCTGTCTGTTGGTTAGCAATATAACTCAAAAAGTTTTGGACGGATTTCGATGAAACTTTCAGGTGTTGTTGGAAATGGTACAAGGAAGAACTGATTAAATTTTGGTGGTGATCCGGCTCACCGTCCAAAAGAAAACCGCCATTACGGAAAATGCCATTTTCGTGAATAACTACTGAAGCACTAATCCTATCATTGTCAATCCAATTGCTAGCCATATATTCTCAGGTTCAAGGAATCTGAAAACGTACACACAAACACTGTATGGGGGGAACTGTGGCCGCCATTACGGAAAATGCCATTTTCCTGAATAATTACTGAAACACTAATCCTATCATTGTCAATCCAATTGCTAGACATATGTTTTCGTGGTCAAGGAATCTGAAAACGTACACACAAACACTGTATGGGGGGAACTGTGGCCGCCATTACGGAAAATGCCATTTTCCTGAATAACTACTGAACCACTAATCCTATCATTGTCAATCCAATTGCTAGCCATATATTCTCAGGTTCAAGGAATCTGAAAACGTACACACAAACACTGTATGGGGGGAACTGTGGCCGCCATTACGGAAAATGCCATTTTCCTGAATAATTACTGAAACACTAATCCTATCATTGTCAATCCAATTGCTAGACATATGTTTTCGTGGTCAAGGAATCTGAAAACGTACACACAAACACTGTATGGGGGGAACTGTGGCCGCCATTACGGAAAATGCCATTTTCCTGAATAACTACTGAACCACTAATCCTATCATTGTCAATCCAATTGCTAGTCATATGTTTTCGTGGTCAAGGAATCTGAAAACATACACACAAACACTGTATGGGGGGAACTGTGGCCGCCATTACGGAAAATGTCATTTTCGTGAATAACTACTGAACCACTAATCATATCATTGTCAATCAAATTGCTAGTCATATGTTCTCATGGTCAAGGAATCTGAAAACCTACACACAAACACTGTATGGGGGAACTGTGGCCGCCATTATGGAAAATGCCATTTTCCTGAATAACTACTGAAACACTAATCCTATCATTGTCAATCCCATTGCTAGTCAGATGTTCCCATGGTCAAGGAATCTGAAAACATACACACAAACACTGTATGGGGGGAACTGTGGCTGCCATTACGGAAAATGCCATTTTCCTGAATAACTACTGAAACACTAATCCTATCATTGTCAATCCAATTGCTAGACATATGTTTTCATGGTCAAGGAATCTGAAAATGTACACACAAACACTGTATGGGGGGGAACTGTGGCCGCCATTACAGAAAATGCCATTTTCCTGAATAACTACTGAACCACTAATCCTATTATTGTCAATCCAATTGCTAGTCATATGTTTTCATAGTCAAGGAATCTGAAAACATACACACAAACACTGTATGGGGGGAACTGTGGCCGCCATTATGGAAAATGTCATTTTCGTGAATAACTACTGAACCACTAATCATATCATTGTCAATCAAATTGCAAGTCATATGTTTTCATGGTCAAGGAATCTGAAAACATACACACAAAAACTGTATGGGGGGAACTGTGGCGCTTGGCGGAGGTCTGCGCTCTCCGAGTGCTTTTCTAGTTCTTGGTTTATTTTTGTCTTATTCATTACCTCCGTCAAGGAGGTTATGTTTTCATCAGCGTTGGTTTGTCTGTCTGTCTGTCTGTTTGTTTGTTAGCAAGATAACTCAAAAAGTTTTGGGTGGATTTTCATGAAATTTTCAGAGATTGTCAGAAATGGGGTATCCTACAGATGATTAGATTTTGGTGGTGATCCGGATCACCGGGGGAACTGTGGCGCTTGGCGGAGGTCTGTGCTCTCCGAGTGCTTTTCTAGTTGCTATTTATTTTATGACATGGTTATGTTTTGGTTTGGGCTATTTTTGTTTCTGTTCCACACTCTCCTGAATCATCCCCAGTTGATCTACCATTGAGGAGAGTGCATTGAGTTCCGACCAGGTTTTGTCCTTTCCCCTTTTCCCTTAGCCATCGAGCCCGGCTGTGCTCCGGTTGAATTTGTCTCAGGTTTTCCGACGTATGGGTGCGCCTCAGCCGTGGTGTTCCGGGCTGTTCTGTTTCCCCCTGGTCATGAGCTCTGCCCTCCTCCGGTATGTAAATTTTTTCCCCGTTTTTTTGTTCTGGTCATAGTGTCATGTTAGGTCTCGCTTTGTATTTTTTTTTTGGGGGGGGGGGTCTTCTGTGTGTGTATGTGTGTGTGTGGGGAGGGTTGTTTTTCTTTGTTTTTTGGGATGTTACCCTAGGGTGTCTGGGTTCCACCCCTTGTATGTGTGTGTGTGGGGCGCTCGGTCATGATCTGGGTGCACAGGAGGTGCCATGCCCCGTCTCTAGTTTAGTTTAGTCCTTTTCTGTTGTTTCTTTGTGTGTTTTTAGTCATGTTCTCACTTTAGATTTCTGTTGTGCTTGTATCATTATTATTTCCAGTTTGTGTTTTATTTTGACAGCGCTGTGTAGCTTCCGGCTGTCAAACTGGCCAGGGCTGCACACCTGTTTGCCATTCTGTTATTTTGTCCACTCATGTATCCACACCTGTCCCCATTGATTATGTGTGTATATTAGGGCACAGCAAACCCCTTGGGGTTTGTCGTGTCCTTCTTCCTGTGCCCCCATCCTCAGGAGCTCCAAAATATCCTGAGTATGTTTGGGTCCTGCTGTAGAGGCGAGTGGAGGGCTCCGTCCAGGTAATTCTTCCCTATTTCCATCTGTGAGCCCTGGCTGCCTTCAGGTGTGCTCTGGCTGGATTCTGTCCCCTTTTTTTTGGCAATTCTGACTTCATGTTTCCCTGGACGTTGAGTCCCGCTCGCCTTCAGTGTTTTCCATGTTAATGTTCTTATTTATCTTTGCCATGGACTTTATGATTTAGTTTGCTATGTTCACGTTTGTGTCTGTTTTTGTGTTGATAAATGTGCAAACTCACAGAGAGGGTTTGATGTCCTAATTAGCACTCGTGAAACGAACGCTTCATGACATTGATTATTCACATTTTTTAGCTAACCACAATTAATCTCAGGGGAAACTGGGAGGTTTGGGATGAAGTGAGCATGCCTACGCACAATACATATAAACTGTTATTTTCTTTTCAACACATACACTTCTTTACCTCAGAATAAGTTTTAGAACATGGTCTACCTGCCATGGCAGCCTTGACCAAAACTTTGACAATGTTGCCTTGAGAGCTCTTATTGTGTAAAAATCTGAAGGGAGTTAACACAATAATGGCAGCATTATTCTTATTTTGGACTGAGAAATAAGGTTTGTGGTGTGAGACAGATGGTAAAAGAGTGAGACTCACTCCCAAAGAGTGAGAGTTGGCAACATTGATGTAGTGTTAAATGGGCACAGGATCCTATTCTAATATTTTGTTTATTAATGTTGCCGAAATTTACCAATCCAGTGAGAAATATTGAAAAACCATACTGAATTACTCATGCCCATTTGATTCCAATGCACCGATAATATAAAATCATAAACTTTGAATGCTTTATCCGTTAAAAGTAGCTCAAATCCGGGTCCATTCTTCTGTAACTCTATGGTGATGCTAGCGCTTGGTGTTAACATCCGGGAACTATTTTTAAGTGGTCGTTTGGAGTGAACTCAGCTGATGCTACTCTGTCTATCTCTATCACGTTATTCACACCCACAGGCATTTCAAAACATGAACATTTGCCAGAAGAAAAGAGGGAACATTGTTGTTGCTGTGAGTGCCTAATGCTAAATTCTGGTTAGCTGACCTAGCTTGCTTAAGATTCATTCTCCGTGGTAGCTCTTTTCAGTGTATAATTGTAATGTAATCTAAGGTCCAAATGTCCACTTGATATGATAGTGATACTCCAACAAATAAAATGAGGAGTTAGCATGTGGCTCTTACTGTACTGTGTCTTGTGCCAAAGACTAAAAAAAAAAATGTGAAAAAAGTTGTTACACATTTCAATTTCCACTATTACAGGAAGCGCCATGGGGCATTAATTTCCATTTTTTTAAAATCCTTTAATTGGACTTCTATAATTAATTACAGTATGTTAGTGTATTCATATTCCCAGTACCATTAAGTACTATACAGGCCTACTAATACAAAGTCATTTAACTAATAAATCAAGCAATTTCTTCACTTTCAGTTTCTGTTCATGTTTGGGCACTAAAACTACTTGATAAGGCCTGGAAAATATTTAAAGTTTGTTTTAAACAGACCCTTTAGTAAAAGTAACCCTTCTCTGTATATGTCTTTGGACTGCATCACTAATGCCCAGTGAATCACGTGACGCCCCCCCCCCCCAAAAAAAATAAAATAAATAAAAATCATCCACTGTGTGTAGTGAAGCCCTCAACTTCCAACCAAGAGCAGTTTGTTTTGTAGTGTGGATATTTGGATTTATTTTGTTCATAAACAAGTGGGCAGATATTTTGTAGCATTTTATAATAAAAACGCCATTATTACACTGCAGTGATACTTTGTAAGTGCAATGTAATTATGGTACAATTATGATGTAAGCACAACAGACAAACAAAGTAAGTACTACATAAAGACAATGTAAGTACAATGTAATTGCTATTCTAGGTCCTTGTCCCCTGGCCCTGCCCCCATGCTGGACTGTTCCCCCTGGATGATGCCCGTCTAGACTTTTCTCCCCCAGACCCCCAGTAAAACTATAATTTTAAAAAAATTTAAAAAAAATACAGTAAGTTGAAAAATATACTTGAAAAAAATGTGGAATTTCATGTTTTCTGTCTTTTTTTTCTACAATTCTAGACTTATGAATTATTTGTATTTACACTTTTTTAAAAAACATTTTATTTAAAAAATATTTTTTTCCAGCATAACATTTTTGTTTTATACATTCCTCCAATTCAAGGAATTAATTGTGTTTCCATATTTTTAATAGTTTTTTTTTAAATGCATATAAGTATAACAATATTATGCATATAAGTAATACCTATAATCACACCTCATGTACAATGTAAGCCTGATATAATTATAATGGAAGCAGAAAATAAGCACAGCATAAGTATGGTGTAGATTCAAGTTAGTACAGAAGAACAGACTCTATTTCTCTTAGATTTGGACCAGACAGTGTTACAGAATAAGGAAGGCCCTTTCCCTACTGCTCCTTTCCCCTGGTCTTTGTGTTATTATGTTTGTATATATTTTTATTTCTCAGTTTTGAAGTATTTATTATTATTATTATTATTATTATTATTATTATTATTATTATTATTGTTGTTGTTGTTGTTGTTGTTGTTGTATTTTCAACTTTCTGAATCAAGAATACAATGTTTTTCCAACCAGGGTGCCCTAGTACGTTTAGGTTTCCCCGGGAAATGATCTAATTTCACTCATTAATTGGTCCAAAAAAAGGCAAATAATGTGCCATTGTTGTGCACATAGGCACCCATGCACTCATGCACAACAATGGCAAATTATTTGTATTTTTTGGACCAATTAATAAGTAGAAATGTGCCAATTTCCCTGAATGTACCAGGGCACCCTGGTTGAAAAACACTGCAAAGACAGAATTACATTGATATATCTAACTGTATCATTTGGGGAAGGGGGTACAGAACACTGTAATTACTGTAAATTACACTGTACTTATCCTGTAATAATGTCACATTTGTCTCATACCTCTTTTACTCTGACACTCTACTTACTCTTACCCAGGGGTTGACATTAACTTTTTTGCTGCCTGGCCACTGTGGCTAGTGATTTTTTTTTTAAGTTACTAGCCACTCACCCTTTTCTCTAGCCACAATTTTGTGGTTGGAAAATTATGTTTAATATGATCAAATTTGACTATGGCATACTAAATTTTACTTGAACTAAATTTACAACCTTTTTGAAATGTAAATGACCCTTATACATCTATCTATAAATGCACGAAGTCTGTGTGTGTGTGTGTGTGTGTGTGTGTGTGTGTGTGTGTCTGTTCCACACATTTCTCTTGAACTGCTCCTCAGACTGACCTCAGATTTTATTTTAATAAACTAATTTAGATTTTTTTTAAATTAAGTGTTTTGCTGAGGTTACAAAGATGTGTTTCCCTGAGTATGGAGTCGCTCAGTCAAAAGATGTAATTTTTATCAATAAAAGTTTATTCAACGCTCTGTCTCTTCATGCCCTTCAGTGTGTGCGGGGTGTTGGATTGACTCCGTGCTGATTGGATAATACATGGCATCATGGCCATGCTGATTGGATAATAGACAACGTCACGACCATGCTGATTGGATAATATGCGGCATGATGACCAGTCAGTCACCACGGCGTTTCGCAAACAAAAAAGGGAAGTGAAAAGTGACAAATTTTACAAGAAAGAAAGAATAGTTAAGATATAATGCTTAAAAAGTTATCCTGTAATGTTGCCGTGATTGCGTATGTCTAAAGGATAATTCGGGAAATGCCAGCAGGGACCCTGGGTCTGCCTTCTCCAACACAGGGAGCGGAATGCGGTCCTTTGCATTGAAGCAAGCCCAGCCTGCCTGGTCAGCGGTAGACAGGAGTCCCTTTGCAGGACCATGACTCATCGTCACTGATGGTGCTTCTCTCAGTGGGCTCGCAGGCTATCTAAAAATTAAAAGTTAATAATTGTGGAGCAGAATGCCCAGATCAACTGCATATCATATGCGGCCACATGTGCAGTTTGACTGTCACCAAACTGGACACAAAAACACTCACATAACGAAATAAATAATTTTTATTTAAATATTTACTGACAAATGAGCAACACTGATGCAACAGTTAAAGCCAAACAGGTCATTCTGCTGTGTATAATATTGGTGTTTTGTACTTATAGTATTGCTAAAATATAAAAGGATGCACTAGAATGGGTCTCAAATATTTGCAAACGTGCCCAGTCAGTGGTTGTTGCTTCATTGTGCAGCGGAATGGCCAGATCAACTGCATGTCATATGCGGACACATATGCAACAACAAGACAACAAGACACAAAAATGCCCAAATAATGAAATAAATCATTTTTATTTAAATATTTGATGAGTTTGTTTGCAAAAACCGATAAACGCCACTTCCAAGAAAATATCACTCTTTACATCAAACAACCGTTAACATTACCTACTTACAGAAGTTCAAATTGTTTTTTTTCTCAAAATCCGATATGTCCTATGTTATAGACACTACAAATTCATATTTTTTTTTTTCAAAAGCCGATAAATGCTGGGAGCGTTTTTTTTTTTTTTTTTCAAAAGCAGACAACGCTACACGACAAATCAGCACTTGGAATTTGGGACACATGACTCATCTTGGCTGCCTCCCCGGTCTGCTCGCTCTGACTGATTTCCCTGGCTGTGTTCGGAATGTTCACTCACTCACTCCCTCCCTACTCACAATATAGTGAATTTTGATACAGTGGACTATACAGTAAACTCAATATAACAATAAAATTAACCACTTTCGGACACTTCTGAGCTTGTTTTTGTGGCATGGTTAATGACGTCATCATGTGAGACAGTAAAACATAACAGACTAACGTGGTAAAAAAATGAATACCTATATTCTGAATTTTTGCTATCATTATCTTCTATTATCAGAATTCTTGCTACTTTGCTGCTGTATGTCTCTACACATTAACATTGACCGCAACCATTTGCACAAATACCATATCTGCTGCCGTCTGTCTGTCTGTCACTGCAATACTGATTGCGTGCAGTCCTATCTGTTACTATCTGCACCTACACTACCACATTGAACTGCAGCTACAGGTATTACATCTCTAGTTGTTTGTTTATAGGATTGCTGGGTTTTATCATCATTCATCGTTTATCTCAGTTTTGCACTATGGGAGGTCTGGGTCTTTCTTGTCGCCATTTGCACCACGGGTTGCATTACTGTACATATTGTATATTAGACTGCTGTTGTTGTTGTTTTCTTTATTTCCAGCCTTATTCCTTTTCATTTTATACTGTGCACACCAATGAAGAGAGAGAAACGCCATTTCAATTCTCCTGTATGTCCTGTACGTGTAGTAGTATTGACAATAAAATCTTTGAATCTTTAATTATAGCTTTATTATAGCTATATTATACCATTTTACTGAGTGGATAAGCCAAAATCAGTGTGTCAGTCATACTACATTGATGCTTACAGACATTCAAGTATGTTGCAGACAAACTAGCATGGTTTTTGGGATATGTCTGTTTTTGCAAAAGAATGGCTTGTGGACTTATCTGTTTTTGAGAAAAAAAAGTACTAATAAATTGCCAGAAAGTAACTATGAGTTGATGTTCAATTTTTTTTTTTTGCATTATTATGTCTGAGATACTCATATTTCAAGTGACCATGTCTTAGAAGCTGAACTGGAAATACCAACACCTAGAGTAAGGGTCAATGATACATTGTCTGACCAAAAGTGCTCTTCTACTGGCTCTCCTCAGGGGTGTGTGTTGTCACCACTACTCTTCATCCTGTACACAAACATGTGTCGGAGCAGACATGACAACAGACAAATTATAAAGTATGCTGATGATTCAGTTATTGTCAGTCTCCTCCAGGATGGTGAGAGTGGCCACGGCCCAGTAGTTGATGATTTTGTTCACTGGTGTGAGGATTCCTACCTGCAGCTGAATGCGACAAAAACTAAAGATATGATTGTTGACTTTAGGAGGAAAACTACCAGGCACGAAGTCACCGTACTAAAAGGCCAGACCACTGAATATGTACAATCCTACAAATATCTTGGGACGATTATTGATAGTGATTTAAACTTTGAAGAGAACTGTGAAAGGGTGTGCAAAAAGGGTCAGCAACATTTACATTGTTTAAGGAAACTTGCTCTCTTCCAAACTGACCGAACCATAATGACAATGTTTTATCGGGCTTATATTGAATCTGTTTTATCCTTTTCTTTAGTGTCATGGTTTGGTCAGATAAAACTGAAACAGAGGAAATCCTTGGATCAGGTAGTTAGATGGTCCAGTCGTTTGCTTGGTGAGTCACAGCTGAGCCTGACATCCCTGCACACCAGACAGGTACAGAGGATTGCTACCTCCATTTTAAATGATGACTCCCACCCTTTGCACTGCCACTTTCAGCTTCTTCCCTCAAGACGGAGGTTTGCTGTCCCAAAAAGTAAAACCCAGCGCTACAAAAACAGCTTTGTTCCTGCTGCTGTCAAAGAGTTGAACATGTTGTAAAAATATATTGCACGTAATTTAGTTACCTATTTATTGATTTCATTTTATATCTACTTATTTTTGTAGTTTTTTTTTTATTTGGGTTCTAAATCTTTTATTGGGTTTTAGACTTTTGAGTTTTTAACCTCATTGACTAGTCTTTAACTTTTTAATATGACCCTTCACTCTTATCTCTGGTTTTTCTCTCATCTCTTTGTCTTATATCCTGATTGATGGAGCCTTGAGCATTTTTATCATGTTTGTAGTCAGCTTCATGTGTGCCTGTGTTTGTGTCTATATTGAATGTAATTGTAGTTTGTAAATACGGATGTCACCTGACTGCAAAACAAATCTACCTACGGGTACAAATAAAGTAACCTGAACCTGAACCTGAACCTATAAACCAACAGATGAAAATGCTGTTTTTCTCAATATTAAACCAATTGGACTTACCTGTTTTTGTAAAAGAACTCTTCATTTACAGACAAATGGGCAACACTGATGCAACAGTTGCAGGCAAATGGGTCATTTTGCTGTGTATAAAAAACATGCGAGTTATGTTAACTGGAGACTCTAAAGTGGCCGTAGGTGTGAATGGTGAAGGGACTGATGCCGTACTGTGGCTGCCTCATCCATCCAGATTGATTCCCTGAATTTCCCTCTGGGGATCATTAAAGTATACAAAATACAAATATAAAAAAAGAATAATGTTTGGTGTTTTGTACTTATAATATTGCTAAAATATAAAAGGATGCACTACAATGGGTCTCAAATGTTTGTAAACATGTCCTGTTATAGTACTGCATGTGTTTATTGACAATAGTGTCATGGCGGCCTCTGGGCCGTCATCTGTCTCATCAGTCCCAGCTGCGCACAGACCAACAGGTGCCAATCAGCGGCTGTTAAAAGCCAGTGTTGCTGACAGCCCGGCACGGAGTCGTCTGTCCTCCTCATCGGAGCATGAACTAGAACTTCATTCCCAAGCTCAGTCAAGAACGTCTTGTCAGGAACTGCCACGTAAGAGAACAGTTTGTTATTCTACCCCTTGCCTTTACCCCTGTGCACAGGTGGACCTCCCAGGTGGCGGACCAACTTCCCCAGCCGACGGGGCGTTGCCACCTCAGCCACGTAGCTCCTCGCTACCACCTCAGCTACGGGTACGTCTATCACCACAGCTGCAAGAGCTGTTATTGTTTCAGCTACAGGAACTGTCATCGTCACGGTCTGTGGAATCACTGCCATCACCATCACAAGAACTGTCATCGTCACAGCAACAGGTGTATTCACCACCACGGCCACGAGCACATTCACCTCCACGCTGCACGGCCGCTGGAAGTCAGCAGGACGCTACCTGTGGATCACCCAAGTAAGCCCCATCATCTACAATTACTCACGAGTACTGAACAGCGGTAATTGTATCTGCTTGTGTGTTACAGGGTTGCAAGGTCACCATCCGGACTGCTCAGTTCCAGCGACCAGAATACCATACTTGCACTCACTCACGCACTACACTCTCTCACATTACAATAAAGGGATTATTGTCACTATCTACTCATGTCAGTGTCTGTCTCCTGGGTCCTGAAACATGTCAGATAGACTATAACCTATAACCTACACATATAAACTAAATTATAATGGTGAACGAACAACTCCCATTCCCCAAAGTGCAAGATACAGTATTATGAATATAACTCATAAAAGATCACACAAATAAGTGATCTGACAAAAAACAAACAAAAAACAAACAAGTGGTTCTTAAACAGTGGCTAATATTGGATGTCCCATTCATTTTCAATTATTCTGTAATTAATATTGACACAATCAAATAAATCTTAGCTCAGTCCTGTCACGCCGCGCCATTCATCAGCGGCGCCACCTGCTCACGCACCTGCCAATCATCAGCGGCGAGGGATAAAGGCCGTCTCGCCCGGAGGCTCGGCCTGAAGCCGTCAGACTTCGTCCCTCACCGTTGTGAGCATACTTCCCTTCAGCGTAACCATTTTGGTAAGAAGATCGCTTACCTTTTCTCTTCAGTCTTCTCCCCTGTGCACAGGTGGATTCCCCAGCGGCGGACATCTCCACTCCATCGCCCAATCCTCGCTGCTGCACGGAGCTCTCCAGGTGGCTGTCTTCCGGGCTTCACCCCCTTGTTGTGCCAGCTGTCCTGACCCACCAAGTAAGTCCTTCTCTCGCCATAAATTCCTCCTGTGTTGGTGTATGCCCGTCACCCTCTCCCTGTGCTCTCTCCATAGGGTTGCTCGGCTGTACGGTCACCTGCCTCTGTGCCTGGAGCAGACACCATCACCAACACATTTACATCCCGCAGACACGCACTCATTCACTCCTGTTGTTAATAAACTCTTTGAACTACTCTAAGCCTGTGTGTGTGCGTCTCCTGAGCCGTGCGTTATGTCAGTACGGCTTCAGCAGAGCGGCTCGGCGGACGGCGGGCTCGCACACCGGTTTTCCACTCTCGAGGCTAGAGTGGATCAAATAGCTTATCAACAACAGGTGATCTTTAATCAATTATTGAATTTAACTAACCGGTTGGGCCGCTTGGATCCTCAACAGCCGTTCCCCCCGGCTCGCCAGGGTGGCGCGGCTCCTGCTGTTCCAGCGGCCGTCCAGCCGGCTCCAGTGGCACCGGTTCGGCTCACACCGATTCCGACCCCCGCCCGCTTTAGCGGTAAGCTCGGCGGAGCGCGGGGGTTCATTATGCAGTGTGAGTCCGTGTTCCACCGTGTGCCCGGAGATTTTCCCTCGGATCACAGTCGGATTGGTTACATAGGGAATCTTCTGGAGGGGCGTGCGTTAACTTGGACCTACGCCGTAATGGCGAGGCCCAGTTATGCCACCCTCACCTATGACCAGTTCGTGAGGCGCTTCCTGGAGGTCTTTGACCATTCTCAAACCGAGACGGTCCAGGTCGATCGGCTCCTCGCTCTCCAGCAGGGAGGCCGGTCGGCAGCGGACTACTCGGTCGACTTCCGGGTAGCGGCGGAGGAATTGGGCTGGGAGGATCGCTCCCTCTGTGGCCTGTTCCTCCGCAGCCTCAATAGTGATCTGAGGGATGAACTGGCTGGACGGGATATCCCTGGGACGCTAGCGGAGCTGACATCCTTAGCGATAAGTTTGGATAACAGGCTGCGCGAGCGCTCCTCGGGGCGGAAGTCTTCTTCTTCTCGCCCTCGTGGAGTCTCGCCGCACCTGTTCCAAGCTCGCCCCCTGGCGGCGCCGCCAGCATTGTGCCCCGAGGAGTCGGAGCCGATGGTGACGGGCTGGACCAAGCTTTCCCCTGCGGAGAAACAACGCCGCCGTGAGTTGGGCCTCTGCATGTATTGCGGAGGTGACCAACACACTGTGGAGCGTTGCCCGCGGAAAGCCAGTCGGCGGGGTCCGCGAATCGCTGTAGGGAGCCTCGCGGATCCCAACCGGTTAGACTCTCTCACCCAATTAAAGCTGCCCATCCGTTTTTGCCACAATCCCACTGGGCACCTCACCCACGCACTGGTGGATTCGGGCGCAGAGGGCAGCTTCATTTCACAAGGCCTGGCAACCCGATTGGGCATCCGCTGTCAGGCATTAAAACACCCCATCTCCCTGGTCCATCTCTCCCGTGCCTCCCTTGGGAGAGTTTCTCACCAGACCATGCCTGTCCCAGTCATCATCTCAGGGAACCACCGGGAGGAGATGGTATTTTACGTCCTGCCCAACTCTGTGTCGCCCGTCATCCTGGGGTATCCCTGGCTACGCCTCCACAACCCTGTCCTGGACTGGAGGTCCGCTGGGGTATCGGCATGGAGTACCTTCTGTATGGGCACCTGCCTTCAGTCCGCTGCCTGCTCCCCATCCGCGGCTCCCCCTGTGGCGGATACAGCACCTCCGGACCTGTCACTGGTGCCTCCAGAATTTCACGACCTGGGTATGGTATTTAGCAAATCGAAAGCTATGTCTCTTCCCCCGCATCGACCATATGACTGTGCCATCAACCTCCGCCAGGGGGCTCCCCTGCCATCTGGTCGGCTCTACAGCCTGTCGGCGCCGGAGAAGGAGACCATGAATACATACCTAAAGGAATCTCTGAGCGCTGGGATTATTCGCCCATCGTCGTCACCCGTGGGGGCAGGGTTTTTCTTTGTCGGGAAAAAGGACGGATCCCTCCGCCCCTGCATAGACTACCGAGCGCTGAATGACATCACTGAGAGGGACCGTTACACCCTGCCCCTCATGGACACTGCCTTTCACTCCCTCCAGGGGGCGACCTGGTTTACCAAGCTGGATTTACGCAGCGCTTACCACCTCGTCCGGATCCGGGAGGGAGATGAATGGAAGACAGCCTTCCGTACCCCGAACGGCCACTTTGAGTATCTCGTCATGCCGTTCGGGCTGACCAACGCTCCTGCCGTCTTTCAGCGCCTCATTAATGACGTCCTCCGGGATTTCATCGGCCTTTTTGTGTTCGTCTACCTGGATGACATCCTTATCTTCTCCAGGTCCAGGGACGAGCACCAGGTCCATGTGAGGCGGGTCCTCCAAAGACTGCTGGAGAATCGTCTGTACGTGAAGGCTGAGAAATGCGAATTCTACGCTAGGACCACATCCTTCCTGGGATTCATCATCGCTCAAGATCAGGTGCTCCCAGACCCAGAGAAGGTGAAGGCGGTGGTGGAGTGGCCTACTCCCGCATCCCGGAAGCAGGTGCAACAGTTTGTTGGCTTCGCCAATTTTTACCGCCGCTTTGTCCCAAATTTCAGCTCGATCGTCGGACCGCTGACCCGCCTCACGTCCCCGAAGGTCCCGTTCCGGTGGACTGAAGAGGTCGCTGCTGCCTTTAGGGCGCTGAAGGCGGAGTTCTCCTCCTCCCGGGTCCTTCGCCAGGTCGACCCCGCGCTGCAGTGCATTGTGGAGGTGGACGCATCGGACACGGGAGTGGGAGCAGTGTTATCCCAGCGGTCACCTGATGATGGCGCCAAGCGGCCGTGCGCCTTCTTCTCCCGGCGCCTGTCCCCGGCGGAGAGGAACTACGATGTGGGGGACAGAGAGCTCCTGGCCATTAAACTCGCCTTACAGGAGTGGCGCCACTGGCTAGAGGGGGCGGACCTGCCGTTTGTGGTCCTGACGGACCACAAGAACTTGGAGTATTTACGATCTGCCAAGCGCCTGAATGCCCGCCAGGCGCGCTGGTCTTTGTTCTTCGCCAGGTTCCGCTTCTCGATCACCTTCAGGCCGGGCTCCAAAAACGGCCTGCCTGACGCCCTCTCTAGGCAGTTCACCCCCGTGGAGGCTGAGGAGACGCCCCACACTATCCTGCCCAGGTCGTGCGTCCTCGGTGCCATCTCTTGGGACATTGAAGACAAGATCCGGAAGGCGCAGGAGGTGGAACCTGATCCTGGCGGCGGACCGGAGGGAAGACTGTTCGTCCCACCTGCGGTCCGAGGAGAGGTCATCCACTGGCTCCACACCTCCCGGCTCACCTGTCATCCCGGCACCTCTCGGATGATCAGCCTCCTCCAGCGGTCCTTTTGGTGGCCAGGCCTGCGGAGGGATGCAGCCCGCTACGCCCGGGCTTGCCCAATCTGTGCCATCAGCAAGTCGGGAAATGCCCCCCCAGCGGGTCTGCTCCAGCCTCTGCCCGTCCCCGGCAGGCCCTGGTCGCACATCGCACTGGACTTCGTCACCGGACTCCCCGTTTCCAACTCCTTTGACACCGTCCTGACCATTGTGGACCGTTTCTCCAAGGCGGCGCACTTCATTCCCCTGCGGGGTCTCCCTACTGCCCTGGAGACGGCGGGCCTCCTCGTCCAACACGTGGTCAGGCTGCACGGGATTCCGGTGGACGTGGTCTCGGACCGGGGCCCCCAATTTTCGTCCGAGGTTTGGAGATCCTTCTGTAACGCCATCGGAGCCAAGGTGAGCCTCTCCTCCGGCCATCACCCCCAGTCTAACGGGCAGTGTGAGAGGACCAATCAGGAGCTGGAGGCTGCGCTCCGCTGTGTTACCAGATCCAAGCCGACGTCCTGGAGCAACCATCTCGCCTGGGTGGAGTATGCCCACAACACCGCCCGCTCTTCTGCAACGGGGATGTCCCCCTTCAAGGCGTCCCTGGGTTACGACCCCCCGCTGTTTCCAGCGCAGGAGAACGAGGTGACTGTCCCCTCCGTTAGGGCGCACCTTAGGCAGTTCCGCTCCACCTGGGCTGCCGCGCGTCATGCGCTTTTACGCACAGCGGAGCGCAACAGGACCGTGGCGGACCGGCACAGAAGACCTGCCCCGGCGTACAGAGTTGGGCAACTCGTGTATGTGTCTACCCAGGACGTCACATTAAAAGGCGAGAGGAGGAAGCTGGCACAGCGATTCATGGGTCCCTTTCCCGTCACCCGGATCATCAACCCGGTGGCTGTGCGCGTGGCTATCCCCCCCTCCCTCCGCATCCATCCCACTTTCCATGTGTCGAGGGTGAAACTGGCAGTCACTGACCCCCTTTGCCCTCCTCCTGCAGCGCAACCCGCGCCCCGGATGGTTGGTGGCCATCCGGCCTGGTCCGTCTCCTCCATCCTGGACTCCCGGCGCCGAGGCCGTGGGTTGCAATACCTGGTGGACTGGGAGGGCTATGGGCCCGAGCATCGGCAATGGGTGCCCCCGTCGTTTGTGTTGGACCCATCGCTCATCGCGGACTTCCACCGAGCGCACCCGGATAAGCCATCGCCAGGAGGCGCTGCTAGAGGGGGGAGTACTGTCACGCCGCGCCATTCATCAGCGGCGCCACCTGCTCACGCACCTGCCAATCATCAGCGGCGAGGGATAAAGGCCGTCTCGCCCGGAGGCTCGGCCTGAAGCCGTCAGACTTCGTCCCTCACCGTTGTGAGCATACTTCCCTTCAGCGTAACCATTTTGGTAAGAAGATCGCTTACCTTTTCTCTTCAGTCTTCTCCCCTGTGCACAGGTGGATTCCCCAGCGGCGGACATCTCCACTCCATCGCCCAATCCTCGCTGCTGCACGGAGCTCTCCAGGTGGCTGTCTTCCGGGCTTCACCCCCTTGTTGTGCCAGCTGTCCTGACCCACCAAGTAAGTCCTTCTCTCGCCATAAATTCCTCCTGTGTTGGTGTATGCCCGTCACCCTCTCCCTGTGCTCTCTCCATAGGGTTGCTCGGCTGTACGGTCACCTGCCTCTGTGCCTGGAGCAGACACCATCACCAACACATTTACATCCCGCAGACACGCACTCATTCACTCCTGTTGTTAATAAACTCTTTGAACTACTCTAAGCCTGTGTGTGTGCGTCTCCTGAGCCGTGCGTTATGTCAAGTCCCTTTTTTATTTGTTAAAGTGTAACATGTGTGATTGCTTACATTTAGGCTACACCTCTGTATTCCACTTTCAAACCCAACCTACATTTGGGCCTGTAAAGCCTGATTGGAGTACCTGTTTCAGACAGGAATACTTACTTTCTATGGGCATGCACTAGTACATAAAAATAGCAAGAGAAACACTGTTTAATTATTAACAGCAGTAAATACTATAGAAGAGTCAAGAAAAATATTTGCAATATGAGCGTGAAGTACAGGCAGATTTGGGGTTTGTTCCATTTCTCATTTGTACCTCTTGTCATGTCTGCTGTGTAACTGCTGCGTAACTGCAGCAAACAGCTGAATTAGCTCGAGCCCAAAACGCAGGTGAAATGAACGTGTTTATTAACAGAAAGGGGAAACTCAAAAATAAACAAAATATGAGAAAATGTTCAATGGTTGCACAGTCTGGCACACAAGTGATGGATGTCCGAGCTCAATTGGTAAGGGAAGGAGCCCCACTCGCTCCCAGGGTGGAAATGGGAAACGGGAAAGAAGGGCAGTTAAAAATAGAAGAAGACTTACATAGGCGTCGGAGCTCAGCGGGCTCTGGGAAGAAACAACACCATAGCAGTCCAAAGGGAAAGGTAACCCAACAGCTCCAGGACATCAACAAAGACAGGTGACTACAGGCTGACTGTGTATGCTGACTTATGCCACAACACTGAATGCCCCCACTGTCACCCAAAAAATACCAAACAGGCTAATGAGTGACAAGTGGGCACAGGTGTGTGGTGGGAGTCTGTGTATGAGTGTGTGACAGGAAGAGTTTGTGTGAGTGTGCATGCATGTCTGTGTGTGCAGGAACAACAGAGAAAATAACTAACAGCTGGTGAGTGTCTGGCAGAGAGAGGGGTGTGGCTGTAGACTGGCAAGGGCCTAGCTCAGGGCTCACCCTGCCAGCTGGAACCAATTAACAACAAATCAGAAGCTACAGCCACAAATCATGGGTGGAGCCAAAATACCAGCTCCGCACATGATAGATCCCCCCTCCTCAAGGGGTGAAATCCAGACACCCACAGTACCATCACACAAGGACACAAAACACAAGAGAAAACCTGCCCTGCCCCTCCCAGAAGGCCAACATGACTAACCAGGGCGGGAGGTGGGGGGGGGGGGACAGGTCAGGAGGGAACAAACCAACAGAGAAACACAAGGGAGAATAACAATTCCAACCCCAAAACTAAGACTAACCCACCCCACCCCAAGAGTCCCACAGTTCAGGGGGCCGACCAAACTTCATCATCAAAATACAGCTTATAATTGTAAGCCAAATTATGATTACAGAGAAAAAAAACCTCTCTATGGCACAGAGCAGACAATCAAACCACACAAAAACAAAGACAGCAGAGAGAGGGCAGTGTGTGTATATCAGTATATGATGTCAGTGTGTGTGCAGTGTGGATGTATGTATCAGTTACTGGAGTACAACAAAAATAGTCTCCCAGGCAACTATGGATGTTATATTTCATGTTTATAAACACACAGATAGTCATGTCCCAGAGTAATCTCTTCTTCATGCCAGATGGTAAAAACTCCATGTTAGTCTCATGAACGCTGTCCTTGGAGAGTTCTGTTTATTGCACAGCAGCAGCAGTGTTTGGGTTACAGAGCCAGCTCACACATCTGCTTATCTCAACTCTGGAGGAGTGAATTGTCCAGGGGCGCCGATCAAGGCCGAATCTGCACAGACACTTAGAGTGTAGGATTTTCTTCTCTCATGCGGTTCTGTGCTTCACAATTCAAATTAACATTCACTGGCTTTAAATTCATTCCTTGAAGAACATTCAGCGACTCCGAGATGTAACCAACCTTCCAATTCAGTTCAGCATTCGCCGCCATCAACGCTCTTCCAAGCTGGTCAAATTGATGGAGAAGCTTAGCCGGGTCCGCTTTTTGATTAGCTCCTTCCAGTTTTTTAAATTTACGATACACAAGGAAGACCCCCAGGCCAATCAAAAGGTATCCTGTGACCATGAAAGCGAATAAATATAAATCTTCCACATCTTTGATGGAAAGATCACACAGACACATGAGTCTCCAATTATCCCATGAATCTCTCATATAACCCGCAGCTGAAGTGCCTGCGGGACATTTGGGCTCCCCCAGGCCCGATTTTCTGTTTAAAAAGGTGGTGTCAATTGCATTTAAAGCCCAGCTTATAAGATCCATTTTCCGTTTTTTCCGTTTGGGTTGAGATCAGCGAGAAGGAGAGACGGCACAGACACTCACTCAGACGCAGCAAGCTGGGATTTAGGTCAGGAAGGCAGGATAGGAGGAGCGAGGACAAATGCAACTGCTCTCTCTGAAAGCCGGAAGCGTTAGAGCACTTGTCATAGCTCAAGCTTCACCGCTGTCCAGGACTCCGATGATCTGGGCGATGTCTCCACAGGCTCGGTCTCCAGGAGGTTCAACTCGGGCCCTGACACTGCTGCGGCGGCCTCCGCTGCAGGCATAATGGTCTCAGCAGTCTTAATTTCCCCAGCTGTCATGACCCATGCTGGTGACTCCTCTAACGTGGCAGCTGGGATCTGGTTCACCGTTGCTATGGCTGAGCACAGACTCCGTCCTGTGAACTACCGGGCTGCTGCTGCTGACAGTAGACCAGTGAGAATACACTGTGTGTGCAGATGGTACTTATGGGAGTTGTAGTTTCGTAGTCTCACACTGCGATAGGCTTATTATTTAGATGTCACTTGTGTAGCGTTGGGCCCTACAATCTGTAAATATAATTATAAGTAATTATTAAAATAAGTTTAAAGCTTATTAATAACACTTGTAATACCAAATTTGAAACACTAGGTGGGGCACCACTCACGATTTTTAAAGAGTTGTGAGAACTTTGTTAAGAACCAACTTAACTTAGGAATTTAACAATTAATACATTAAGCATTAATTTAAATATCCTATGAAGAAAGCTCATTTCAGCTGCTTGTATCCACAATCTCGTTCTTTCGGTCATTACCCAAAGCTCACGACCATAGGTGAGGTTTGGAATGTAGACTGACTGGTAAATCGACAGCTTTGTTTGAGAGCTTAGCTCCCTCTTCACCACAGCAGACCGGTAGAATGTCTGCATCACTGCAGATGCTGCTCCGATCCATCTGTCAATCTCTCACTCCATTCTCCCCTCACTCGCGAATAAGACCCCAAGATACTTAAACTCCTCCACTTGGGGCAGGAGCTTGTCTCCAACCCGGAGAGGACAATCCACCTTTTTCCGGCTGACGACCATGGACTAGGACTTTAAGGTACTGATTCTCATCCCAGCCGCTTCACACTCAGTGGCAAACAATCCCAGTAAGACCTGCAGGTCATTGCTGGATGAAGCCAACAGGACAACATCATCTGCAAACAACAGAGATGAGATCCTGTGGTCACAAAGCATGACACTGTCCATTCCCTGGCTGCGCCTAGAAATCCTGTCCATAAAAATTATGAACAGGATCAGTGACAAAGGGCGGCCCTGGTGAAGTCCAGCTCTCACTGGGAATGAGTCTGACCGAGTGTTGGCAATATGAACCAAACTCTCAAAGCAGTCGTACAGAGACCGAATAGCTCGTAACAACAAGCCTGATACCCCATACTTCTGAAGCACCCCCAACAAAAAAACATGAGGGACACGGTCGAATGCCTTCTCCAAGTCCACAAAACACATGTAAACTGGTTGGGCTAACTCCCATGAAACCTCGAGGATTCTCAAGAGGGTAAGTAGCTGGTCCGATGTGCCACGGCCAGGACGAAAACCACATTGCTCCTCCTGAATCCGAGGTTCGACCAATGGCCAGACTCTCCTCTTCAGTACCTTTGGCATAGACCTTCCCAGGGAGGCTGAGGAGTATAGGCACTTTTCCACAAGTATCACCTTAGCTTTACTTACTTTTACTTTACTCACTTTCTCGCTCTTTCCACAGTACCCTACTCGCTTTAACCGATACGATTTTCGTGCCAGTTTAGGGGCAGGGGACAAGCGAGAAAAATCGAGGTGTGATTTGACGTCAATCGACTGCTAGCCGCTGATTGGTCAGCGCGTAATGTCAAGAAATCGCCCGTTTTCGAAATCTTTATGTCCGCCATTTGCAATCGGTCATGGAGTGAATACGATATTAATAGAGACAGCGTTGTAGGTTAGGTTTTGCGGAAATCTACACCGTGGTCCAACGAAGAGGTGCGGGGTTTTCTCTGCTTGCTGGCAGATACACAGTCAGAAGAGTGATCCGGACCCTACAGATGACTGCGCAGAATAGAACCGTACTACTGACAAGCTGAATACGAAGTTGAGAGAACCATCCATGGTGAGTGATTTGTAATATTGTGCATCTGTTTGCTTATTTATCCTGTTGGTGGTAAGCTCACTTTTGAGCCATACAACCCCGTTCTGTGCTGGCTAACTCGTTTTAGCAAACGAATTTTGGCTAGTAGCTAGATAATACCAACTGTTGATTCGCGCTTGTTTTCTCCTAAATATTCGCTTGTGAGAGCAAACGATGAAATATATCAGTCCTGGTTATAGTCCTGGTATTTGTTTTGTATTGCACTTGGTGTTGCGCATTAAATTGTGTTCAATTTAATGCCGTTTTACTCGTTTTAGCTAACTCGTTTTGGCTAGTAGCTAGATAATACCCACTGTTGATTCACGCTTGTTTTCTCCTAAACATTTGCTTGTAAGAGCAATACGATGAAATATATCAATCCTGGTTATAGTCCTGGTTTTTGTTTTGCATTAAATTGTGTGCAATTTAATGCTAGAATGTGTTTCCACATGCCAGGGTTATTAGCTTCCCTGTTTGTAGTGGATACTGGTGAGATCACAGGAGCCGAAATCTCAACAATATTAAAGGGCTTTTTCAAACCAGTGATTTATAAAGTCATTCATATAATTTTCTAAAGCGTCAGGAAGAGAAATCCATATATTATATCATTCATTACACAGACCATGATATATTTCAAGCATTTATTTATTTTAATTTGGGTGATTATGGCTTATAGCCCCTGAAAACCCCAAATTCCATTTGGCAAAAAATTAGAATATTACATAAACTTTAAAAAATAGTTTTTAAATAGAAATGTGGGCCGATGAGGTGTTGGTTAATATGGGCTGTAGCCATAATCATCAATATTAAAATAAACACTTTCAATATATCACTGTCCCTGTAATGAATCTATATATGGGTTTCACTTTCTGAAATGAGTGACAAAAATATTTAACTTTTTCATGATATTCTAATTTTTGAGATGTGCCTGTATAAGTGTTGAACTTGCTTGAAAAAACTCAACACCATCCATTTCTGTCGTTCGTCTAGGCAGGAGGGAATTGGCCGCTCAACAACGGACGTCGCCACTGTGGAAAGTACTGAAATCCTTTGCTTTTATAGGTAAGTGTCAAAACCAAATTAGCACAATTTCCACTTAATGTAAAAGGGACTGAACTGAGATTTATTTGATTGTGTGAGTATTAATTACAGAATAACTGAAAAAGACTGGCGCATCAACTGTAAAATAAACCACTTGTTAATGTATTTATTTGTCAGATCACTTGTGTGATCCTTTGAGTTATGTTCATAACTGTATCTTTTGGGGAATGGCAGTTGTTCAGTCATCAATATAGTTTAGTTTATATGTGTAGTTTATACTCTATCATCAATAAAGTCATGCAGTAACAGGACACATTACAAATATTTGAGACCCATTGTAGTGCTTCCTTTTATATTTTAGCAATGCAAGTACAAAACACCACCCACATTTGAAGCCAGTGCAAGAAGAGACACTTTTACATTCCAGACAAACTTTTATTGATAAAAACTCCATATTTTGACTGAGCGACTCCATAGTCTGTGATGCACACCTTCAGTTAAAGTACTAGATTCCATTCCACTGAATGTATTAATTCATTCTGATTGCTGAGGCCACAGTAAAAGCAGATGATTTTAAATGCAACCCAGCCCTTGTAAAATCGACTTTACATCAGTGCAGCTATATGAAAATTGTGGTTAAATACAACAACGAAGTACTTTATTGTCACATTGGAATCGGAATCACTGCTGTTTTGTTTTTCTTTTGAATTCTTGGATGGAATATGGTGGGCAATATAAGCTGCAGCTTCAGCCATCACCCATATCAGATAACTTATGTTGAACTGTGTAATCAGAGGAGTTATTGTTTAATTCGACCTTATTAAATTTTTTTCCCCCTTTGTTATATTATTGTATTTTCTTTAAATCTATCCGAAATAAAGATTCATTCATTCACATTCCACCACTGGCTTTTAGTAACAAGTGTATTTCCCAAATATGTTTTAAACTTCATTTATTTAACCTCCACACATTTCTGTCTTTTGTCTAGGCAAGAGGGAAACGATCGATCCACCCCAAACTGGACCTTGCGTCACTATTTACAGAGATGCAGGCCTAAGATCTGCTGATCTGAGACCAGTGTGAGCTGCACATCCCAGCTGCTGAGTGACCCAGTCTTGACAGTTTGAGTTTTGCACATTCTGAATAATCTGGAATTTGCTGCTGATTGTAATAAACAATTTAGTGACTTATGTGTTTGCATCATGATTTCTATTTTTTCTTTTAATACACTGGTGGGAAAAGAGTCAATAGTACAAACCATTAATGGGTGACCTTGAAAATAATGACTCATTTTTAAGACATTTATGTCACATGGTGGTAACCTTCACATATAAAAAAGAGACATCTGCAAAAACTTCAGAGGTTTGTCAGTGCAATACTACATGAATGCATGTATAGTACATTGTTGATGCAGAGAATATATATTTCTACAGTATATGTATCGAGTAAATCAAGCATTTTCCATGTAACCTTGTGACTGCATTATTTTAATTGCTTTTAATGCTAGATCAAGTTTGTTTTGGCCTAAAATGCATCATAACTGTCAAATACATCTTATTATACCGAACTCAGTAATGTTTACTTTTGAATATACATTTTGTGGCTAATATAGTTATTAACCTGGCGATCGAGTTGTGTCAGCTGATCATTTTTTGCTATGACAACATCGCAGACTCAGTGCAGCTGAAGCAGGTACGTCCATGATGTCTCAACAGTCCGGGATTTTCACACAGATCAGAGCAATTTTTTTTCCCACAATATTTTTATTGAACCTTTTTTTTTTTTTACAAACAGCACACACAGTCAGACACTAACACAAAAGTAATTTAAAAACTAAACAATAAAATGACAAAAAAAGGTTAAAAAACAGAAACCATTAACAAAAACAAGTCAACAATGTTCCTCTGTTTAGGTAATCTATTACATTAGAATACATAATATACCTTCACCAGCTTGGAATTTGCAAGGTCCACACATATCATTCACCTTCTTCAGAAGTTATGTTTACTTAATTTACATAATCAATGAAAGGTCTCCATATATTCTCAAACACATTTCCTTTGATTTCAGTATGTATGTTATTCTTTGTAGTTCAAACCAAAAGTGAGTTGGTTGTAGTCATTTTTCTAAGGTGTTTTGACGTGTAATTACCCATCCCTGAACACATATGCCTTATAAATATCAATAGATGGGAAAAAGATACTCAAATGACACTCAACATGCAAAATGGTGCTACAGTTGGATTGCCTTTCTTTAAAATTTTTAAAATTATTTTGTAAGTAAAAGTGGGCTAGGATTAACTGGAAATATAACAAGTTTCCACATATAATTCCAAGGTCAATTGGCAATTCAATCAAACCAAAAAGGAGTTGTTCAGCTGCTGCATTTTTCTGCAGTCATTTTCTACGGTGTTTTAGCGTGTAATTTCCCATCCCTGAACACATATCCCTTAAAAAGAACTATCAATGGGAAAATGATACACAAAAACAAGAATTTTACTACAGTTGAATTGGCTTTTTTTTAAAGTAATTTAAATTATTTTGTACGTAAAATAGGGCTATGATTAATTGGAAATATAACAAGTATCCACATATAATTCCAAGGTCAATTACACGGTTTTAGCATTTAATTAGTTGTCCCTTAACAGTTAACCGTTATGAACAACAGAGGAGACATAGATGAAAAGTGCACCAAATTTTATTTAAAAAACAAACGTTTGACATATGTATGCACATGAATGAGACTCCATGCATGGACGCAATTTGTGGCACAAGTAGGTGAAAGTGTCCTCGGACATCCGGAACTTCTGACCACTGTGTGCTTGAGAAGCTGGGGATAACATTCTCCCACCACTGCGAGCTACGGGTTACTGCCCAGGTCCATGGTCTGCAGCGTTGATTTTGCAACAATGCAGCCAACTAGAACACACACAGCATACATATTAATACTGATAACCTGGCGACATCAAAATGCTGTACACAACAATGACATGACGATAAAATGACAATAGAAAGCATTAAATTACCAAAAACTTTTTCCTCGTGTGCTTGATGTGCCTGATGTGCTGGGTAATTAAGCTCTCTGCTTCATATTCCCCAATGGCAACAACGAGTCTCTGGTACTGCTCCAATGTGTGTTCTCTCAATGCACGTCATCTTCTCCTGTAAAACTCTCTTCTCCGCTTAAAAACATTCATTGTGTTCAAAAGCCAGAGAAGAACCAACGTGGAAATCCTCCGCTCGTAACCCGCCATTTTCTTTGTTGTGAAGAAATCGGTCGCCGGAGATGACGTCAGCAGAGTATGGGGCCGCCTCAATCCCGCCCACTACAGAGTTTACGCGGCTTTACAGGGTTGTAATGGGTCAACAACCGAGGGAGAAAGAAGTAGTGGAGAATCGAAACAAGTAAAAAAGAACTGTGACTATGGAAAAGAGCCATATGATCCCTCTAAAGTTGAAGCATACCCTCCGGTTCCCTTTTTGGAAGAGAGGAACCACCACCTCAGTTTGCCATACCAAAGGCACTGCCCCCGACCTCCACACAATGTTGTAGAGGTGTGTCAACCATGAAAGCCCTACAACATCCAAGGCCTTGAGGTAATCAGAGCGAATCTCGTCCACCCATGGGGCCTGGCCACCAAAGAGATTTTTAACCACCTTGGCGACCTCAGCCCCTGTGATGGGCGAGTTGTCCCCCTCATCCACAAGCCCTGCTTCCTCTGTGGAAGGCATGTCAGTGGGATTGATAAGATCCTTGAAGTATTCCTTCCACCGCCCAGTCGAAGTCAGCAGTGCCCCATGTGCACAATACACAGTGTGGAAAAGGAGCTGCTTCCCCCTCCTTAGTCACCGGACAGTTTGCCAGAATGTCTTTGAGGCCAACCGAAAGTCTTTTTCTATGGCCTCACCGAACTCCTCCCATACCCGAGTTTTTGCTTCAGCAACCACCCAAGCTGCACTCTGCTTGACCTGCTGGTACACCTCAGCTGCTTCAGGAGTCCCACAAGCCGACCAAGCTCGATAGGACTCCTTCTTCAGCTTAATGGCCCCCATCCCCACTGGTGTTCACCACTTGATTTGGGGGTTGCCACCATGAGATGCCCCAACAACCTTGCTGCCACAGCTCTGGGCAGCCGCTTCAACAATGGTGGTGGAGAACATGGCCCATTCAGACTCCATGTCTCCAGACTCCCTCGGAATGTGGTCCAAGTTCTTCCGGAGGTGGGAGTTGAAGACCTCCCGGACAGGGGCCTCAGCCAGACCTTCCCAGTACACCCTCACTATAAGTTTGGGTCTACCGGGTCTAAATGCCATCCTCCCCTGCCATCGGATCCAACTCACCACCAGGTGGTGGTCAGTTGACAGCTCTGCACCTCTCTTTACCTGAGTGTCCAAGACATATGGTTGCAGGTCTGATGACACGATAACAAAATAGATCATCAACCTGTGACCTTGGGTGTCCTGGTGCCAGGTGCACCTATGGACACCCTTATGCTTGAACATGGTGTTCGTTATGGACAAACTGTTGTTAGCACTGAAGTCCAATAACTGAACACCACTCGGATTCAGATCGGGCAGGCCGTTCCTCCCAATCACCCCCCTCCAGGTTTCACTGTCGTTACCCACATGTGCATTGAAGTCCCCCAGTAGGACAATGAAGTCTCCAAGAAGAGCACTCTCCAGCACCCCAGTCAGAGACTGCAAAAAGGGTGGGTACTCTTAGCCATCACTTGGTGCATAGGCACAAATGATGGTCAGGACCCATTTCACAACTCGAGGGCGCAGGGAAGCAACACTTACGTCTACCGGGAAAAATTCCAATATAGAAGCAGGAAGGTGGGGGGATACAAGAATACCCACCCCTGCTCATCGCCTCTCACCTGGGGAAACTCCAGAGTAGGCCAAGCTCCAGCCCCTCTCCAGGAGACTGGTTCTGGAATCGGAGCTGTGTGTTGAGGTGAGGCCTACTATATCTTGCCGGTATCACTCAACCTCATGCACCAGCTCAGTCAGGCTCCTTCCCCACCAGAGAGGCGACATTCCACATCCCAAAAGCCAGTTTAGGAAGCTTGGGATCAGACCGCTAAGTTCTCCACCTTTAACCACCACCTGATCCACACAGCACCGGACCCCCATAGTCCCTCCTGCAGGTGGGGAGCCCACTGGAGGGCTGACCCATGTTGAGCTGACCCATGAGCTGAGCCCGGCTGGGTCCCATGGGCGGAAACCCGGCCACCAGACGCTAGCCATCAAGCTCCTCCTCCAGGCCTGGCTCCAGGGTGGGGCCCCGGTAACCCCATACTGGGCATGGTACACTGAATCCTAGTTCTAGCATTCATCATGAGAGTCTTTCTAATTTTTTTTCTAATGAAAAAATAGTTACAAAAATATAGTGTAGAATTTGGGTTCTAATGGGTTTAAAGAAAAAGAGGGAGAGAAGGGGGATGCACAGAAACAGGAATGTGTTGGAGACCAAGCACCATAGGGGTCTAGCCGATGGGCTTGCAGCTGTTTTTCTGATGGAGCAAATTTAATCCAGCATGACCACCACAACAGATGAGGTAAAAAGGTAAGTGTCTACTGTGCATATGAAAACCTGGTGAGGGTTGTTCCAGGCCGAGGGAAGGGGGCTCACCTTGGCGCCGTGTTGGGGATTTTGGCCTGCAAAATCTGTATGGCTTCACTCCTAGGTCACTCAAGGCAGGCTTGCTCTTCGGAGACTGGGGAGACCTGGTCCTTGGTCTTAACCCCAGAGGTGGACTTACCATTAGAAAAAGGTAGGCGACTGCCTTAGGCCCCGATCTGCACGTTCTGAGCGCGGCGGGATTCCACCGGGCTCAGATTGTTTGCCTTTTTTTTCCCCTCATAATTGTCATTTTGAGTTGTCATTTATTCCATATTGTTTCTCAGTTTGATTTATTTTCCTGTTTATGTTTATTGTGGTTTGTTTGTTGCATTTTTTTGAGGTTATTGGTCTTTATTCCCTGTCATCTCATTATATTGATATTCTCTTGTGTTTTCTCTCTCTCGGGGTTGACAGCTGTCAGTTACTTCTGGGGTTTTGCTCTGCGTGGGCGTGGCCCTGTCAGTTGCCAGCTCCGATTGATCCCTTCTCTCTCATCATTTCCAGCTGGTCTAGATTGTCTCATTGTTTTCTCCTGCCCGCTCAGGTTTACCAAACCTGTTGTCACTTATTTTACTTTGGTCTTACCTTTATTTAAGAGGCTGTGAACCACTGTTGGGTGCAGCACCCTACTATCAACTATCGACCTTCGTCTACACATGTAAGTGTCTTTATACTATCTTTTGTAATTCCCCTAGTTTGCGCTCCTCGGCTAGTATTTCCAGGTGTAGCCGGCGAACCCCCTTACCTTAGTCTCTGCTATTTTGGCTTGCCTGTGTCTTTGTTTTTCTACAAGTTTCTGGTTTAGCTTTGTTCATTCTTTTGTGCATTTATACTAGCATGCGCTCCACGACTAGTGTTCCCAGGTGAAGCTGGCATCTCCCCTCGCCTTAGTCTTCGCTATTGTAGCTTCACCTGTATCAATCAATTTGCCAATTTTTTGGTTTAATCTTGTTTGTTCTCCTGTGCTTTATTCACCATTAAAATCTACAAACTCACGGCCGGCGTTTGGAGCCTTATTTCCACCTTAACGAGGGAGATTATGACAGAAGGGTTCTGCCAGTGTGGGCTCCAGCAGCTGTGAGTTTACCCTTTGCTTTTCTTTTTGCTTTCTGTTTCTTCGTCTGGTGGTTAGAGTGGAATTGCCACCATGGACTTTAAGGTCTTGGGATTGAGTGAGGAGGAGTGTGCGGTGGCGGAACTGGTTGGGGATTTTGCCTCTAATGCTCAAGCCACCCACACTCCTGAGACCATTTTTGAATTCATGGACATCACAGCCAGGTTGATTGAGACGTGCCCCAGTCTCTGGAGCTACCCGGGTCTAACTCCCCTCCTCACCATGGTGGTCGAGTCTAGACGACGACTTGGGGAGCTGGTGAAAGATTCTCCCTCAGTGCAAACCGGACTGAAAAAGAAACGCTCCTGGGAGCGGAGGACTCACCACTTCGGTCTCAAGTCCACGTCATCATCCTCCCACAAGACAGCCCTCGAGGTCCAACTGTGCTTCCCAGGCATGCACAGGATATCTGAAGCCTCAGCAGATGACATTACATGAGATTAAATATAGTTTTGAGAGTTTTTTTTTCATTAAAAGTTGTGGGAAGAATTCCAAGTTTTAAAGCAGATGACTTTTTCCATAGGTTACTGCAATGATATTCTACAGTTAGGCCCAGAAATATTTGGACAGTGACACAATCTTCATGATTTGGGCTCTGCATGCCACCACATTGGATTTGAAATGAAACAACTACAACAGAATTGAAGTGCAAACTTTAAGGTTTAATTCAAGAGGTTGAACAAAAATATATGATTAAACATGTAGGAATTGTAGCTATTTTTATACAAACGCTCCTCATTTCAGGGGCTCAAAAGTAATTGGACAAATAAACATAACCCTAAGTAAAATGTTACTTTTCAATATTTTGTTGAGAATCATTTGCAGGCAATGACTGCCTGAAGTCTGGAACCCATGGACATCACCAAACGCTGGGTTTCCTCCTTTGTGATGCTTTTCCAGGCCTTTACTGCAGCTGCCTTCAGTTGTTGCTTGTTTGTGGGTTTTTCTGCCTTTAGTTTTGTCTTGAGCAAGTGAAATGCATGCTCGATTGGGTTGAGATCTGGTGATTGACTCGGCCATTGCAGAATATTCCACTTCTTTGCTTTAAAAAACTCCTGGGTTGCTTTTGCAGTATGTTTTGGATCATTGTCCATCTGTACTGTGAAGCGCCGTCCAATCAACTTTGCTGCATTTGGCTGAATCTGAGCAGAAAGTATATCCCTATACACCTCAGAATTCATCTGGATGCTTCTGTCTTTTGTCACATCATCAGTAAACACAAGTGACCCAGTGCCATTGGAAGCCATGCATGCCCATGCCATCACACTGCCTCCACCATGTTTTACAGAAGATGTGTTGTGCTTTGGATCATGAGCTGTTCCAATTCTTCTCCAAACTTTCTTCTTCCCATCATTCTAGTACAGGTTGATCTTAGTCTCATCTGTCCAAAGAATGCTGTTCCAGAACCGGGCTGGCTTCTTCAGGTATTTTTTGGCAAAGTCAATTCTGGCCTTTCTATTTTTGAGGCTGATTAATGGTTTGCACCTTGTGGTGAATCCTTTGTATTTACTCTCATGAAGTCTTCTCTTTATGGTAGACTTAGATACTGATACACCTACTTCCTGGAGAGTGTTCTTCACTTGAGTGGATGTTGTGAAGGGATTCTGCGATCATCCACCACTGTTGTCTTCTGTGGACGTCCAGGCCTTTTTGAGTTCCCAGTTCACTCTTTTTTTCTCAGAATGTACCAAACTGTTGATTTGGCCACTCCTAACATTTCTGCTATCTTTCTGATGGATTTCTTCTTTTTTTTCAGCCTCAGGATGGTCTGTTTCACCTCCATTGAGAGCTCCTTTGACCGCATGTTGTGTGTTCACAGCAACAGCTTCCAAATGCAAATGCCACACCTGGAATCAACTCCAGACCTTTTAACTGCTTAATTGATGACAGGTTAACAAGAGAAGAGCCCATGCAGCCTTGTTATTTTTTTTTGCAGCCTTCTGAGTCAATTGTCCAATTACTTTTGGTCCCTTGAAAAATAGGCGGCTACGTATTAAAGAGCTGTAATTCCTAAACCCTTGCTCCAATCTGGATGTGAATACTCTCAAATTACAGCTGAGAGTCTGCACTTTAAGCCCATATTGATTATATAATTGTATCCTAAATATGTTTTCGTAAACAGCTAAAATAACAAAACTTGTGTCACTGTCCAAATATTTCTGGGCCTAACTGTATATAACACCATTAGAAAAGCACAGGATTTTCAAAAATTCCTATTTAAGTGATTTGTAAATTAAGCAGAACCTTCTGCTGCACAGAAAAACTCTTTTGTGCAACAGCAAATACAGACTTTAACACAATTAAGTGAGAATGAAATAGCTACTCATAAATTTGTCATAAAAATGGCCAACACTGTAGGGTACTCTTGCTGAGAATTTGAATAAAAAGGATGAAAAAATAATTATTCATTACAACAGCTAAACAGCATCAAATGCATGTTAGAGTATAGATTTGGAAATTATTGGCAGCATCCTCATTTGAAAACTCCCTAACCGCAGTGGTCCCCAACCACTTGGTACCAAGGTCAGAGAAAAGAGAAATAATTTATTCTGTTGCTCTGTATTGTCTGTCCAAGTATGTGTTTGTCTGAAAAAAAAAATACTGAATATTCTCTCTTTGTCCATGTCTGACTCCTACTGTATCTGTCTGTCTATCTGCTGCATGTCTTGATGCACACCTGTCTCATCAGATACTCATCTTTCCTTTACCGGTAATCATATCGGGGGGAAGGGATCTCCTTGAGGGTTTGCTGGGGCACATGTTAGTCCATGGCCAGACCGGAGAGTCACAGCTTTAAAGCTCATTGACAAGATGTAGTAGTGATTTTACCTATAAAGATGTATAAAATGTTACAACACTGGCTGTAGTGTTAGATTTGCTCGTTTGTTTGTGGTTTTACGGCATCTCTCCTCAGGTGCACTACCGCAAGGGGAACTTTTCAGGAAGGCAGACTTTTTTCAACACAAACCCAGCACTTTGTACATGCAGTCAAGACAGAGATGTGGGGAGATATCCACTGGCAGGCCAGAGGAGATGGAGGACAGGATGGTGTAGGAAAACTTGTGGATGAGTACTTCTTTTTAAATCACACACTCTGTTTTTTGTTGATGTGTTCTGTTAATACTCATTGTTAACACGGAAGTGAGCACGATGCAGCGACACATTTGACTGATTAGACTGAGTGCTTGAGCGCTACTCAGGGACAAATCTGATTGGCAAAATTGGCGGGAGTTGACGAGGATTGGCCAAAATTACAGGAAAGCTGCAGTGATTGGACAAAGTTGCAAGGTCACTCAAAAGAAGATGCCTGATTTCGTATGAATCAGTGCAATTGCAATATCGCAAAATCCTGGAGGGACTGGTAAGTGTGAACAAACAACAGATTTTCCATGTGAATTGATTTTTTTTTTTTTTATAATAGACAACAGTCTACATTCAATTTGTTAAACTTCTTTGTTTTTCTACAGATGTAATTCCTGATGTCTGAATGATATCATCCCTTGAAGACTTCTGAGGACAGTAAGTTTCAGGTAGGATTTCAATAAGGCCTGAAAAGAAAGTGTAGACAAAGAAAAAGTAGGACCCCATTTCTGTCTTTGTCTTGGGCCCCAAATGGACTAAGTCCGCCACTGCTCAACCTGCCGATATGCTGGATAAGGGCAGCTGGTCTGTATACAAGGCTGGTCTGCACAGTCTTATGCTGATCGGTGGTGAAACTAGGTAAGTTCTAAAAAAGACAAAAACTGTTCAGTCTTTAATCCTTAGATTTAAAAAAAGGTGACCTCAACTGAAAAATGTGAACTACAAAAATGTACAAAACAGTAACTAGAAAATGCAGGCAATTACCTGGGCAGAAAAACTTAAAAGAGAAGAGAGATGCAAAAAAGAGTGGCAAAAGACAGGGGAGATGAGAACACCTGGAGAGTCAGAAAAAGAAGAGAGATCTTCTGTGGGTCTAATTTAATCTTCCCTCCCCCCCATGCTGGAAGGGAGGGGCTTAAGATCTCTCAATGAATAAGCGAGTGAGAAACTGCACAGAGGTTGGCTTTGTTACTATGGTTTTATTTATTTAACCTTTATTTATCCAGGCAAGACAGATTAAGAACACATTCGTATTTACAACTGTGGCCTTCTGAAAGACAGAAGGGGGGAAGGTGTGATTCTCTGAGCTGGGAGAGAACAAAATACAGTGAGCACTTCATATTAATATTATGAGTTCTGAGGCACCTTTGTCTACAACTAAGCAATTCTATTTGGTTAATTATCTAGCTTCACTAAAATAACTTGATCATAAAGCATTTTTTTTTTTTGTTACTTATTTGTACCCGTAGGTAGACTTGGTTTGCAGTCTGGTGACAAGCCACCGGCTGCTGGTCACTGCGTGCGCGAGCGCCCTAAACCTACATGTTTTTGGTGTGCGGGAGGAAACCGGAGAAATCCCGGAGTAAACCCGCGCAACACGGGGAGAACATGCAAACTCCACACAGCTCACTGTTGGTCGGGGGCTGGGATCGAACCCACGATCTCATGATCCCCGCGATCCCCCGGCCGAGGGTAAAACTGTGCTGCCACAGTGCTAAACCACTGCGCCACCGTGCAGCCCAAGCATGCAGATATTTACAAAAAGGCAGACATGTGTAAGGTATATTAGAAGTCCAGATGCATGAAGTTTAGAATTCTGACAGTCAGTGACCCAGTTTGTGTGACTTTGAGTTCTTATTTGCAGTTGTCCTGTGGCAGTGTGTGGGTGTTAAGAGAAGAGAAGAACAATGAGCCTTTGCTCCTCATTGTTTGAAGGGCTGTGAAGAATGAGTTGGGGGTTTGTGAGCAGAAGGACAGTCAAAGTTCCTTTGGTCTCATTGTTACTGAGGGTCCCTGAGGCAAGTCCGTCTATCTGGTATCGGTCCCGCTACACTTGAGAAAACCACATCTGCCAAAGTGGCTCGTGGGAGTGGCTGTCTTACTGGTAAAATCCATCTGCCAGTGATGGGTTGGCGGGTGTTAATGTCAAGCCCTGCTCCTACCTACAATATACTTACATGGTAGTCAAGGTATGATTGGTAGACTGTATTACCAAGTGCTCCCAAACATGTTAGATTAAAGCCATGCAAGCAAAACAGCATATGGTTTATGAATACATACACTATACAGTCATGATAAGAGAAAACTTTCCTGCAATTGCGCTGAAATTATTTACAAACTATTAAAAAAAAGCACCTGATATTGAATTCTGAGGCTCCTCCTCTCTTAGTGTCCTCCCATGTCAGCCCATTACTCCTGCCTCTGTCTTGGCTGAAGTTCTCTCAATATGTTTTAGAGCGATGGAGGAAAGATTGGATGTCTTTGGGTTTTGTATTGCTCGTTGTCAGCATTCTCACCAACTTAACGGTTTATTTATCATTCCACTGACACCCGTGATCACAGAGAAAGGTCAGCACTCTATCATATTACATTATATCTCTGTCCTCCCTTGTATCAACGCCGGCGGTTTGGAGAAGGCTGTGCCACCGGCTTGTTTGCAGTGCATCGGAGGGTTGGAGTGCAAGTGGAGGAAATATTTGCATTTTTCACCCGGAGCTGGACAAGGTGGGGAGTTAAGTCACAGGGGGATGGGAACTAATGATAAAACAACACGGACTGGTGTGATGGTGTGCAGAAACAATGAAGAGGGGAGGGGTGTGGGTGTGGAGGGGAAGTGCATTAGTTTCATCTTTCAGGCTTTTCATTGCATCTCAGCCAGAGTGGCCTGTTTTGCACAGACGGAGGGATTTCTGGAAACATACCGCCACTATTTGCACACACATCTCTGTCTATATTTGCCTCCGTGCTCACCTGTCAACAGTGTTTTGCTTGTTGCTGTTTCCCATGCACTCCTCTGTATTTGCAATGTTTTTATTCCCATCAGTCACTTCACTCTGCATCTCCCTTCTCTTCCCTCCTTCCCCCGTGCCTCCATCTCATCTATCCTTCCTCCCTCGTCTCCTCCCTGCAGGTCCTGTCCCCTTCACTTGGCTCGCCGCAGTAAAACAGAGTGATAATGAGGGCTCGTTGGTATTCCCAGCTTGCCTGCTCCTCCACCATCCGGTAGCGCGCTGCCTTCGCTGACATTTATGTTTTCAATTAGGCGCTCTTTCGACAAGCCCTGCAACCCTCCACCTCAACCTCTATATCTCCTAAAAAATAACCTAAAAAAATGCATTTAGTCGAACACCTCCTGGGATTTTTTCCCAAAAATGTGAGAAGCAGCCAGGTGAAGCTGGCAGCTGATACTGTGCATTTAAAGCAGTGTGGATCTCTCCTGCTGAAACACATTTTAAATGGCACATCTTTTACAAAATGACTCTGACATTCGCACCAATTGGGGTAAATGCAGTCCACATGCTCCCTGTCGATTTTCCATTTGGCAGATTTTTTCCCCTTCTGCTTCTTTATTGCAGTTCAGGCTTCATCTGCTGTGTGCTTCCATTGCTTCCTATGATGTTATGTATTGCAGGAGAAGTGTAAATGTTTGTTTTGGGGCTTGGAAATGGTCAATCCTCTTTCACTGTCAGTTTGAGGGCAAAGAAATATTTCCCCAGGAGTTCTGTAATCTACTTCCAGTCTTGCTGCGCGCGTGACGGACGCCCCATCACCATCTTCACCAGCCTGCGTGCGTGTTCAAGTGTGCCACACGTGTTCTCCTCCTCCCCTCCTCCGGTCGCACACTGTGCAGAGAAGAAGTAACGGTGAGTGAAGAGAGAGAGAAAAATAAGTAGGAGGGAGCAGCTCGGATCGCTGTTTGACTCCTCTGTCTTGTGTCTTCAGGTGGTGGGAGAGTGGCTGTAGGGTTGAGCCTGCAATTAAGATTCTGCTCAGCTGGTCCACTCCAATGGCTCAATGGGGCAGGAATAAGGAAGTCACTGGTGATAAATGGCCCCCATCCCTGTCCATGTCCTTCCAATATAACCTGGGCATTAATTACACCAATTGCTGTTGCACTGTCATCAATATCCATCTAGGCTGCAGTCCATATGCACTAGAGTGGACATGTGCACGTGTCACTCTTCCTGTGACTGAGGCGCAATGCAGAAAGGGCAGAATTTCATCTTTGAAGACGCACTCCAGCGGCTCTAAAACCACCTCAAAAACAAATGTGTATTGCCCAAAATAGTATATTGTTGCTTTTTATCCACAAAAAACTTTCAGTACCTTAGAATTGCTTGGAAAGATCTTTTAGATCTTACTTAAGTATGTGCGGATCTATGAATATTCTAGTTAGCTCCACCAACACTCCCGCCCACCAGTAGTGGATGCTGCAAGGCCGGCCCTCCCCTCTCCTCTGACCTGAGAACAGCGAAGACTTCTTCGCAAAACATCGGAGTGATTCAGCCGTACATGTACATGCTGCTGACCCCACCCCAAAGTGAGCTGGCTCTTGGTGGTCCCACCTGGGGGCCGGCAGTCCGGTGTGCCTGCCTGCTGTCCTGGAACCACGACCTCAGCGCGAAACACATCGCCTGGCCCGGCTGCCCCCCCCCCCCCCCCCCGGTTACTGAGCTCACCTCCCTACTCTGGAAGGAGCGGGGCATTTATTGTCTCCTCCTCCATCATCCCTGGCGGGTAAGGAATGGAGCTCCCAATCAATTTTGTGTCCCCCCCGAAAACCCCTTCATCGAACCAAATCAAACGAATGCAAAACAGACGAGTGCCGCTCTTGGTGCCTTTATCCCCCTAAGAGCAGACGTTTCTCTCTGGTTTGGCCTTCCAACAGTGTGCCTCCCATTCCTCCCTGGGCACTTCCAGGACGCCACACGTGCAGGAGCGGCAACTGGTGGGGGCGGGGGGGGGCTTAACTGGATATTCACAGCAGGAAAACACAGACTTGGGACTTGGGACTGATTTGGCTCTTGATATGTCTTGTAAGTTACAAAAAAACATGTTACAGACAAGTTAACAACAGAAAAAAAACGTGATTTTTGAGGGAGTGTAACTTTAAGGCCAACTTTAGTCAATAGAGCACACTTGGCCTGTTCAAAGCAGGCAGAAAATTTCAGTCCGTTGTCGCTGTTTGCTTTAAATAACCAGACTTTACTGTGCTTTTGGATTCAAACATCAGTACATGTTATTGCAATGTCAATTAGCCGTTCTTTCCTACATTATCACTCACAGTATCTGTGTCTCAAAGCTATTTAGTTTCTCAAAAGAAGAAAAAAAAATCCTACATTCAGAAGCTTAATTGAATTAATTTCAATAAACCATCAGAGAGAATAAAAAGCCTTTGATTATCTTGGTGAGAATTATATCTCCCAGCAAAATCCCGAGCCATCAATCAAAACAAGGAAGGCATAAACCAGAGTTTATAAAAGTGCTTTTTTTGTTTTTCTGTGCTTTTTTTTGTTTTTCTTGTGCTTTTTTTTTTTTACTGCAAGACAGGGCAGTGTTACAATGCTCTAAGCGACCATGATTCATAATCAGTGCCTTCAATGATGGCTAAACCTGGAGGGGTTTGTTCTTTAGGTCTTACCTAAATGATGGTGGCAGAAACTTGGAAAATCACCTCAGTGTGAGCTAATTGAACAGACACAGCGGAAAATAGTTGAGTATCATGTAAAAACATTCATTATTAGTCTTGTCATATGAAGCGCGGCAATGAGGAGCCATGAGGGGCAGCTATTTTTAAGTTAAAAAAGACATTTAAAAAGACATGAAACTAATGATACTTCAAGACACTTGTGAAATGTTGAAGCATGAAAATCAGGAGCTTTCAATATATTTGGCTTTTTGATCCTTCTCAAATGTGGTTCCTTCCTTTGTTCCTTCCTTATACCCCCTTTATACAGCGGTGGCGATCACTGAGAGACGATTTAGCGATGAAAACATGGCCAGATCGCTTAACGATTTTTCAGTGAGTGCCCAGCAATCACCGAGACCTCTCAAGGATCTCTCAGTGATTTTCATGGTGGCCATGGTCTTCTTAAAGTTTTGGCTCAGTCCAAACAATCTCTCAAAGATCGCCAAGGGAAATGACCTTGCAACAAATACTCAAGGAGTGCTCAACAATCTCAGTGATCCCCTAATAATCTCTCAGTGATCTCTGTTGTCGGCTTTCGATGAACTCTATTGGTCATTCATCAAGTGCTCAGTGATCCTTCACTGATCTCTTAGCTGTCTCTGAAAAATCTGGCCTTCACTGAAAGATCACCAAAAGATCACTGAGAGGTCAGTGAGATCTCTTAAGCAATCTCTCAATGAGTGCTCAAGGAGCACTCAACAATCTCATATCTCCCAATGAGCTCTCAATGATCTTCCAATGAATGCCAAATTTTTCCACCCTGAAGGTAGAGATGGCTGAGAGATCACTGAGGGATCGCTGAGCATTCAGTGAAAGATCACAGAGAGATGATTGGGAGATTGAAGAGATTGATGAGCGCTCCTTGAGAGTTCATTGAGGTTTTTTGAGAAATTGCTTTCCTTTGGTGATTTCTGAGAAATTGTTTTGAACTGAGTTAGATTATTTTGGTCATATAAACAGAAAATATTTTGAACATTCTTACAGATTCACACAAAAAAGCCAATGGCTTACAGTTCATATATTTATTCTTTTTTGAATTTGTACCACTATTTGTACCACTATTTACAGAATGAAAGGCATAGGTTGAAGCCTTAGCTCATTCTACCTAGCCTATAGACAGCAATTCATCATTTCAGATCAGTAGTGAGTCAAAACAATCTCTTGAAGACCACTGGAAGATCATTAAGAGATCTTGGCAATCACTGAGAGATCACAGAAAGTTCTCTGTATACATTTCACAGGTCTATGGGCTCTGGGCTCATTGAAGTGCTTGCTGTGCCTGACTTAGAGGAACTTGAATGGCATCTAAACAAGCATACAATATCTGCTCATAAGCTCATAAGCTATTTAGAGAATCTATTCAACCAAATCACATGCTATGAATTCAGATTTGTTTTATTAATTCACTACTCAAATTACAAAAAAAAAACAAAAAACAAAAACAAAACTATTGTATTATCAGGTGAAGCACTTTTCTTATGTAGGCATACTTTGAAATTAAGTGTATATAATTTTTAAAACATCCATCTTTGACTTATTTGTTAATATGAAAACCAAATCAAAGTCAGATAGTAAATCAGAATTCAAATTGCATCAGTTGGGCTTGCCCTCTATAAGTCATGCTCTAAAGACTTTAGAATGACATCGGCCATGCTCACCATATGCTTCTCAAAAGTTTCTGGTCAGTCGTACCTGCCAAAGCTAAACAGAACTGTCAACAATAAATCCATCCTATAAAGTGCTCTGGCTAATTAAGAAAGGGTAACAGAGATGGTACATTAAAGGTTCAAGGGACAAGGAGCAAACATAAAGGTTCAGGTTAAGTGACAGGCCAGATGGTCTGAGTTTCCAACCAAAGTCACTTTAGCTAGTTGTACTCTTTTCACCGTTGTCTTCCTATAGTGTGCTGCAGTTGCTGAACTAGCAAATGCAGCACACAATGCTCAGTGAATGCAGTGCCCTGGACCCTTTTCATAAGGTCAGTTTTGGTTGAATTAACAACATCAGTGCAATGAATCTTTATTAGTAAAGGCTGCATTTACTGTTTTTGAAGCCTGTTTATATATTTTTTTAAATACTATGTTTAAGAGCCATCACGGCAAGGTGATATTCTATTATACACTATAAACCCAAACAGCAAAGGGCTTAGTTTGTAAAGTGGTGGGGTCCTGGAACACAGAGAGACTGACATTCCAACAGCTCAGTGGGGCAGGTAAAGGTATTCCTCCTCTCCAAAAAATAAATCAATTAATTAACAGAACATCGATACAAAAATGACTAAACACACTAAGAAAACAAACAAAAAAAAATAATTAGGCAGCCAAAGTGCAAAATTTTCAAACTAAATAAACCTAAATAACACAATTAAAAAAAAACAGTGCAACATTTATATAGATGTGCTATCAGGCTATTATGTTCACTCAAAATTAGCAGAAGGAGCTGGATATAAACAGCAGTTTGTACAGTGGGGAAAACTAGGAACTAGGGCCACATTCTCTATTGAGAAAACTGGCCAAAACTAGCAGCCTAAATGATTCCTCCATCCAGTTGTGGGGTGGATGCGCTATCAACTAGGCCACCACTCTGGTGGTGAAATAGATAACAGACATAGTGAAACAAGAGGTGGCAGATCCCACTAAAGAAGTTCCAGTCCCGATGTGGGCGGTGCCGGAACAAGATACAGCTAGATCTGGCACAAATTAAGCCCTGGACATACATTCTGACTGAGTAATGATGTTTTAATTTGACCCAAGTTATTAATGGTTTTTTTTTTGAGTACTCTCTGGCAATCACCTGAACATCTTTCAAGACTGTGGGTCATTTTCCAACTAGCAGGGAATATGCCTGGCAATGGCATCCTCTGTTCAGGTGCTTGCTTGGTAAGTGGTCTGGTGTGGTTTAAATTCAGGCCAGAGTAATTGCGCCACAGAATTGTAGATTATGAAGGCCATCAGAGTAAACCTGGTCAGAAGACTGGGATTATGGCAGCTGGGTGAATTTGTGTGAATCTCACTTTTAAGTTTACTCAACAAATCTAAAGCATGTCAAACTTTTAAATGTATGTGAATATAAAATTAGTTCATCAAAATACCTCTTCACAAAATGTCACAAACATGCCCTGATTTTTACTCATGAAGTACATATATGGCACAAATTATGTAGAAATACAATGGCTGGTTCATCTCATCATATGTCCTATTAGGATTTTTTTTAAACTTCCACATAATTCTGCTTCTCAAGGTTGATGTTCTCAATTATAAACATGAAAGCGCATACTTTTGTACATTGTCCTCGTGTATTGTCTTGCTCTTTGCTATGTTACACCTCAGAGGTCACTGGAATTAGGCCTACGGACAGAAATATCTCCTTTTGCCTGAGCAGCAGTGGATGGTTTGTCTTCCCTTTATTTATGAGATCTCATTATTTTCATTTCCCATCCTGTCACTTAGTATTAGGTTTCTTCCATTCAGTGCACACAGGAATAGCTCCAGTCTTGATACGAAGCCAGAGTCCTCCGAAAGAGATGCATTTCAATAACAAAAGGATATATCACTAAGGATTGGTGGTTTAGTACCGTAAAATATCATTGATTTTGGTGAAATGCTTCAATCTCTCTTTTTTTCTACTGTGCGGGGATGTATTCAGTTGAACTGGAATGGGAATCATAAAATGGGTTACTTACTACAAGCAGAATGGGCCTGTTTTTTAGGCCCTCCCTAATAATTGTGCAAATGAAATTACAAAGCATTCCCCAGCACCATGTAGGAATGGGAATGCACAGCGTTAATTCATGCATGAAAGCATAGTTGGTGCCGCTGAAAAATTCCACTAATTCCAGACGCCGGAATCCACTGCGGTATTATTCATTAAGACAAGTGAAACGTTGGGAATGTGCAAGTGTATCTCAAAACAGGGCCGACCATATGTTTAGTGTCAATATGACTTCACGGTTGCCCATGTGGAAAATAGCTGCAGGCCACAGAATGCACACTCGCACAGTGCTGTGTTTAGATAAACAATCTTGAACTGTGAAATGTGAACGAAGAAACGAGAGCCACGTCTAAAAATAATTCCCATCTATTGCTTCTTAATTGTGGCAGAGAGCAAAGTAAATTATTGATTATGAAAAATTTAGGTCTGTTTTTTGGGGGGGTGGGCGTGCGGGGGGAGTTGTCTGATTGTTTCCAATGCCCTTGGTGATTCTCCAAGGACTGGCCTGGCATGAAATTGGCAGAAGCATGGACCGGAGCGAGGAGAGAAGAAGAAAGCAAGAAAATAATGTGCAAGCGAGAACAGATATAACTGTGGGTAAAATGTCCAAGACTAAAGCAATGGTGTGCAAGAGAGCTGAAATGATGAAAAGGCCCAGGAAAAGGAGGAGGATAATTTGAGGTCTGCTGGGTTTCCTCCCAGCGATATACACACTCCAGAAACTTTGTAGTAAAAAAATAAAAAAGTTCAATACAAATGACCAGGAGCTTTTAGTAAGACTTGGACATGGCTCTGCATTAATGAGAGGCTTCATGCCCAACATGCATAATTTGCACTCAAGATCACAAAAGTATTAAACACTAGCCATTGCATTGGGCCACCAATAAATGGAAGCTCATTTTTTAGAGTATTGAAGTTTGTGATAACTGCAGAATATTCCATGTTCAACGTGATTTATTAGAATAAATACAATTACTGTTTGGTATGAGGTCCTCCCACAAGCCATCAGGTGTATGACATGTTGAATAGTGGCAAGTTTCTGTACTGAGCTTTCCCAATCAAAAGGGCAATGGTGGATCATTTTCGTGGTAAAGAGTGAAGCCTGTATGGCTTAGCTTCAGATGCCTAGTGGAACTAGCTCCATAATTAAAATGTTTAAAATGGTAAAAGGTTCAAATATTCACAAATCCCAGCTCTTAAAGCATGTAAGAATTTTACAGCCGCTTTATTATTCAGCGGCTAAAATCAGTGTTGCCACCTCTCACACTTTTGGGGTGATCCTCACTCTTTTGGCCTCTCTCACACACCAAAAACCTCATTTCTCACTGCCAATATTGTGCTGACTTTCTTCAGATTTTTTTTTCCGCTCAATAACAGGCAGAATCGAAAGCTAAAATAAAAAAAAAAACAAAAAAAACAACAAAAACAAATCCTAATAACTCTGCCAGAGTGTATTTTTTGAGTTACTTTGGCTGGACCCAAGCCCAAATAAAGGGGCAGGGTTGGAATTCTGACATTAAAAAAACAAAAACAAAACAAGAATTGCCAGAAGAAAGTTCATAGTTCTAATAATATTTAGGGTGTTTTTACTCACTTTTTTTTCTCTCACACGACATTATTTCATTCTAATAATGCATCCATTACAATTGCATGCGCACTGTCACTTATGCAAATTAGATCATGGCATTATTTAGCCACTTCTAGTGACTTTTACGACAGTCAGTAGCTACTGTACTAACTGAGGAGTTGGCAACACTGCCACCTAGCCATCTACTGTATCTGCAAATGTGTAGATGCCAAGCTTCAGAGCTAGCAGTGCTACTAGGAAGTTTACCAAGAACTGTTTATATTGTTATTTTCTTAAGGTTTCAGTCACCCTACAAACATCCCTGTTTCCACCTGGTTCACAAATCCACAATGGATAACATATTTTGCATAATTCTGACTTATTTTGTTATATTTTTGCCGTGACGCTAGATCAGCCCATTAGCGTTATTTTCTCTAACCGAGACACAAAGTGGCTAGCTGAAGCTAGCAGTTTAGCCACTCATTCTTGATTGTTTCTGTGCTAATTGTACTCCTGGGACCAGTCATATTTTATCCATCACTGAAACCACACACCTCTGTCCGTGAATGATCTATTATTTAATTAATTCTTCAAGACAAATTTATTTTATTTGGCTCAGGCTTGCTATCCAAGCTAGGAGCTAGCCAGCTGACACTAGCAACAGTGATGTAAGGCGGAGGGCAGAATTAACTACGGTTTGGGGGCATTTAATGAGACATGCACTGAAATGAGCTATTCTGATGAATGCTGCTAAAGATAATTCACAATTATGCTGTAATAATTAAATAAAAGAAAATTTGACCAAAATAAGTCACATACATTTCAGTAAGTGTCATTTTGGCTTATTTTGTTATATTGCTGCCATGATGCTGCATTATTGGCTCCATTAGCACTAACCAAGGAGCTGCTAAAATGCGAAAAAGTGCAGTCAATGACCCCTTGAACCTGGCTATCTTCAGACACCCTTCACAGTTTGCCAGTCCATCACAGGCCCAGCACAAAGAGAAGATAACCACACACTCTAAAACCCATACCTATAGGGCCAAGAGTGACCCCTAATAAGCATGTTTTTGTGGGAAGAAGCCAGGACACCGAAAATGAACCCACACTGGTACAGGAAGAACATCCTGGAACATCCCACTGTCAGGCAGCAGTGCTAACAGTCTTCTCTTTTCTTTCACCCTAGAAATTTGTGAAGTGCAATGCTAGAGAAATTATTTTAAAACTTCAGTAAATGAAATTCAAAATGAAAACTTCATAGCTTCAAATATTCCTGACTAATGTGCTGTCAACGACATCCTGCCTGGTTCCTGTCCCCAAGAAGTCATCTCCATTGGACCTGAACGACTATCGACCAGTTGCCCTTACATCACATGTGATGAAGGTCCTTAAGAGACTGGTCTTAGCCCACCTGAGACCACAGGCGAAGACATGACTGGACCCTCTGCGGTTTGCATATCAGCCCCATTTAGGAGTTGAAGATGCTGTCATCTACCTGCTGCAACGAGCCCATCTGCACATGGATGGCTGAGGAGATTCTGTGAGAAACACTTTTTTTGATTTCTCCAGTGCCTTTAACACCATCCAGCCACTGCTGCTGGGTGAGAAGCTGTGGGTGATGGGGGTTGGCAGCTCTGTGATCTCCTGGATTACTGACAACCTGACAGGCAGGCCACAGTTTGTCCGGCTGGTCAGTGTCTTGTCTGGAGTGGTGGCTAGTGATACGGGAGCTCCATAGGGGACTGTGCTCTCTCCTTTTCCCTTTACCTTATACACCACTGACTTTCAGTACAACACTGAGTCATGCCACCTCCAGAAATTCTCTGATGACTCAGCTGTTGTGGGATGCATAAGAGGAGGAGAGGAGGGGGAGTACAGGGCACTGGTAGACAGATTTGTGGAGTGGACAGAGCAGAATCACCTGAGGTTGGATGTCAGCAAGACCAGAAAGATGATGATTGACTTCAGGAAGAGGAAGACTCCTTCTCAGCCACTGCAGATTAGGGGGGAGGATGTGGGAGTGGTTGAGGACTACAAATATCTGGGTGTTAGGATCAGCAGCGGGTTGGACTGGAGATCCAACACCGATGCTGCGCACAAGAAGGGGATGAGCAGACTCTACTTCCTGAGGAAGCTGAGATCCTTCAACGTGTGTAGCAGGATGCTGGAGCTTTTCTACCAGACTGTTGTTGCCAGCGCCATCTTCTTTGCTGCTGTCTGTTGGAGTAGCAGTATCAGGGCCAGCGACACCAACAGACAACAAGATTATCAAGAGGGCTGGCTCTGTAATTGGTCTCAGACCGGAGACCTTTGAGGCAGTGGTGGAGAGGAGAACACTAAATAAACTGCAATCCATCATGGACAATCCTGATCACCCCCTCCACCACACACTGGACAGACAGCAAAGCACTTTCTCCAGTAGACTACTACAGCATTGCTGTCAAACAGCCAGGTACAGGAAATCTTTCCTCCCGCATGCCATTTCACTGCACAGTAACTCACTATAATGTTGTATTGTGGTCATAACTATGCTGCCACACTGCACCTTACAGTCTAACTGGTACCTCACATTTCACCCTGCTCCTGATGGTCCTTCATTGTGCAACGGGATGATTCATGTGTTTATACGGGTAATCACATATTAACCCCTTGCACTCTGGTCAATTTCCCTAAAAACGCCAAAAAATAACGTGCCCAAAGTAAATCGAAAGCTGTTCTTCAACCCTTTGCAGCATCTTCATGGGGTTGGTCTCATTTAAAAGAAAACACTTTGAATTTTTTGGCAAAAGAGTCATAATCTCTCTAAGTGCTCCGGCCACTGAGGGACAGTCATCTAAACATACTGAACTTGAAGAAAATAAATTTGGCCTGGGTGTTTTTTTGGATACAAATGCTTGCAAATAACACACAGCTTCAGATCCGGGCTCGGAAATGCAATAGAAATGTAGAACCAAGTGTTATCCAGCTGAGGTCAAAATTTTGTAACAATACCACAAAAAATGAATATATTACACTGCTTTTTCCTCAGGTAGTTCCCAGGCGTTTTGGAACTGTGCCAAATTGTGCCAAATGGCACAGTTTGGAAAAACATCTGTAACTTTTGAATGATTCAATTTAGAAGCTTAATCTTGGGCTCTAATGAAAGGTGACACTCAGGGCTGTGTGTGTGTGTGTGTGTGGGGGGGGGGGTTGTCCCCCCCCCCCCGCTACAGAGGACGGACATCGGCCATCGCTACATGACGGATTAGACTCATGTGGCTATGTGGCGACCGCGGTGCAGTCACCGCGGCTACCCCCCCCCTTCACAGTCCGGACGCGGCGAATGAACTGTGTACTGCGGCGCACACACTTCGGACTTCGTGCGCCGCACAGTTGTAATTTACCGATTGGTCAAAAGTCATTTTTTGATTGCAATTTTCAGGGATAAAGAATAATTTAGCTTATAACACTTACCTCTTCACAGCAGCATTGTCCTGGCGAACTTCTCTTCCTCATTGTCAGACGAACGCGACGCTGGTCCGCTCGTGGTTCCCGGTCAAAACATAATTCCATTATTGCGGTTTTGGCTAATGATTTACAACCTTTGTCGTCGGCCTCCGTCGGTCTATGATGACCATGGAAGAGAATCCTAAACGTCTATTCTGCCGGAATAAGTACAGGTTGCACTTGTGGGTGGTCTCCGTGCTGCTAGGTCTGTAGCAGGTTCTTCCTGCGGGTCCTTTTTTTAATCTGCTGCAGCAGTCAGTCTCTCTTTTCCCAGCCTTACACAAAATAGCTCACGAACTTCTGTGCTTCAATTGGCTGGCTGCATTCACAGCGTTGGTAGGCGGGTCCTTCTTGCTAGGTTTTCAGTCATTGGTTCTTCAAGGTTTCAGAAACCCAATTAAAGGCTCTTATTAGTCGAATGAGAGGTCAATCATATCTGATCTGTTCGCGGCTGTGTATGTAGCGGAAGAACTTTTTTTTTTTTCAGTGCACGCTTGGATGCAGCGCCCTCGTGCATCCTAGAGCGCACGAGGGTGCACGAGAGCGCCCTCGAGCGCTCTGGGACGCAGAGACGTGCCCGTCCGCGGTACACCGGAGTGCAAGAGGTTAAAGTGCTGATGACACGTTTTTGACTTGCTCTAATTTTTCAACACATAATACAATATGACAAAATAGGTTGGTCTGTGCAGTTCTAAGTCAAACAGGCTTTTTTTCACGCGAATATCCGACATTTTCATGAGCGCCACGTCACCCATTGCATCAGTGGCTGGAAACCCCCCTGGCCATGTTGTAACATCATCAACGGAGCACAGCGCTTGGCTGCCCTTTGTACACACAGGATGGAAGCGTTTGAAAACATCAACCATGGTTCCAGCACATGTAGTCTGGAATTGGTTTATGTTGTCCAATCTTCAGACGATTATAGTTCCGAAGAATGGGATGACAATGAAGAATCTGGGGGCATCAAACCGTATAGGTTTGAGCTGTGCCAAGCGGGCATTGTGCCTAGCGAGTCAGACTCAGTGACAGTCAGCTGTTCATATTTTGTATGCATCATCTGCCGTGTTGTCAGCCAGCCAATATTGCCAACACTATCACGACGTGTTAGCCACTCCACACAGCCGTGGTTCTATTGCGCCCCTTGTAGCGATGTCGGCTTTGGGGCACAACCGTGGTTAACACATCTCCTCTCCATGTTCGCTGGGCGATGTCGTCCCCGAACGCCTACTGTTTGTGTTTCTGTGTATTTTTGCAAGTCTTCACCTTTTGGGATCAGTCTTTATGTTCAATACATGTGCTGTGGTGAATCCTACGTGTAAATCCTCGTGTAAATCCTTGTTATTTACGCTTAAATCCTCCTTCTCTGTGCGCTTTTACGCAGGGCATGGAGAGGGAGCATGAAATAACGAGGATTTACGTGCAGGGTTCACCACAGCACATTTAATATAGAACGACAGACAATTCCCAAAAAGGTGAAGACATACAAAAATACAAACACACTTACTGATGGTGTTCGGGGGCCGGCATCGCCCAGAGAACGAATGAGAGGAGATGTGTTATCCACAGGTCACACACAGGTCTTCAAGGCCGCACGAGAGCCACAGCGAACATGGAGTGACTAACATCGTGAGAGTGCTGAAAATACTGGCAGACTAAAAGCACAGATGACAATACTATTGACCAGCATTGCGTTACTGGCAAATGGCCGCTAATATGTACACGCACTGCTGGTGATGGTGTGATGAGAAGCACCTGGGCGAGGACTGGGAAACATGATCAGCGAGAGTTTGAATCAGCTGGTGATAATGATAGAGGGGACGTGGCCAGACCAGTGAGATGTCAGCATGGGATCACAGAAAGTAGGTCAAAGCTGCACGTAAATTCATTAAACCTTCCCCTCCTCATGCGCTCCTCCTGTCTAAAAGCGCACGGGAAGCACACGAGGAGGCTTATGACAGTTGGAGCTGAAGCGTGTGATGTGGTCTTTCACGGCTTGCTGTTTATCTGACCCTGCGACACAACGCGAAGGCATAGCCATAAAATTAAAACAAGAAACCAGAGAAACTGTGAGCCACAAAGCTGCTGTCATTCTAGTTAACAATACCGGAGTCCATTCTGTCAATTATGTCATTGGGGTGCCACCCTTAATTCAGTGGGCAGCACCACAGTCCAGTCAGTGGCTGCGGTTTTTTGATGACACCTAGTTTATGCAGGCACTGTTGTAAATATTATATTGATCATAGACAATGACTTTTGGGTTTACACAGCATCCTAAAAAATGTCAAAAACGTGTCATCAGCACTTTAAGCTATGATGTATATAGGTTTTATAGTCGTGTTAGTTTTACTTTCCATGGGTAATCCCTTTGTCTGTCATGCGTCTGTTTCTGTCGTTTGGTTGTCTACTGTCATGCTGCTGTTACACTGTAATTTCCCAGTTTGGGATCAATAAAGTACATCTATCTATCTATCTATCTATCTATCTATCTAATCAACAGTTAAATCGGGATTCCATCCCGATCAGTCAGAACTCAACAGTTGGTTTTGCAATTAAGCTTTGCATTTGGGGACATTTCATTAAATGTTAAATAAATCTGAAACCTAGTTGTAAATTTTTGAGACATATGAACTACTCCTACCTATTATTTTTGAAATTATAATTAAGGAAAGTGTTTTTTTATGGGCATTTTTCCTTTTCAGTACCACCCAGGAATTTAGTTATCAACAGTCAGCTGGGCCTGTCAAATGCTCTCAATTTCCACTGACAAGGATCCTCATCCCTTCATCCTGCCCCCCTTCCCAAGAGACCCCTGCCACTGTGTGCCTGTGTTCTGCATGGCCTCTCTTAGGACTCCTTGCAGCTTTTATGGACCTGATTCATTAGCCACCTAGCTCGAATAGTCCCCAGAGGAAATCCAGAGGGGGCTCACTGTTTACTAGAAGTGTCTTTTACTGCACATCATCCTTGTAAAAGACGCAAAAGCCTCTATTTAGGAAAGGGGGAGCTAAACGAGAATGTGCTAATTGGATTGGCATTTCACAAAAGGCAGATTTGACTTTATGCTAATGTATTGTGCTTCCTCTCGTTCTGCACAGAGACCAGAAAGAGGTGGGTAAAAATATGAAAGAGAGCAGGAGAAGGCAAATGTGTGGTTCTCAGTGAGTTTTTTTGGGGGGGGGGGGGCAGATGTATTCAGCTTACTGCTACCTACTAAAACCAGGTTTACAAGGATTTATTACAACTTTGAATTAATTTAAGCGACTACTGAAAATTAATTCCTGCACTCAGTGACATGCACAGACATTTCAGGGGGAAGGGTGCTCACCCCTCCTCCAAAAAAAGAACGCACATCAAAATACTGAAAAAAGTTACATACTGTAGCACAGATTTTTGCTGCAATTCTCTCTCACGAACTTTGTTGCTCAATTTACAAACTTTTGAGACTTTAACTTTGTTCCAAATGTCATCTCCCCTCACTGGAGTGAAACAGGACAGGACTCTGTGCATGCCACTCCACGGCGGCCCTCCCCTCTCTCTCTCAGCTACACAGACGCTCACGCCTGTGTGTTGGTTTTATGACTGCAGCTACCCAAGAGGATTTTCTGAGATCTACAGTCATGTGAAAAAATTAGGACACCCTGTATAAGCCTTTGTGTGTGTGTGTGTGTGTGTGTGTGTGTGTGTGTGTTTTAACATATTTGGACATAAGGATATTTAATATCAATGTTAAAAATACTGGGAGATTCATGTAATACAACTAAACAATTAAAATGAATTAAAGACTTTTTTCAAATTTTCTGTAAAATGCAGTTCTAAACAAATAGTGAGGAATAAATGAAGACACCCCCCATCTTTTTTTAGGACACCCCCACATTCATTCCCCCTTACAATGGCTAAAATAACTTTTAAAAAAATGCAAATAAAAACAAAAACAAGGTTAGACATAAATATGTGAACATTTCTTAATAAAAAAATGAATATTTAAAGGGGTGTCCTAACTTTTTCACATGACTACATTTGACTCAGTCTGCACTGCTTGTCATAAATGTCTGTGCATGTTTTGTTACCTCCGCCAAGGAGGTTATGTTTTTACTGGGGTTTGTCTGTCTGTCTGTCTGTCTGTCTGTTACCAACATAACTCAAAAAGTTACAAACGAATTTTGATGAAATTTTCAGGAAAGGTGTGTAATGGCACGAGGAACAGATGATTAGATTTTGGTGATGATCTGAGTGCATACTTCCATCAAAGGCTTTGTTTGTATTTGTGCAGCAGGATTACACAAAAACTACTGGATGGATTTTGGATGAAATTTTCACCAGAGGTGGTTCTTGGGCTAGAGAGGAACCCATTATATTCTGGTGATGATCTGAGAATGCATACCTCAGCCAAGGCTCTTATCTTCTCACAGTGTGTTAGCAACAGTTCTCCAAAACTGATGGGCAGACTTTGATGCAATTTTCACCACAAGTGACTATAGGCCTACACACAAACCCGTTACATTTTAGAGGTCATCCATGAGAAACAGAAGGAGCTTTGGCAGAGGTATGCGCTCTCTGAGTGATTTTCTAGTTAATTATGAATTCTTATAGCTTAGACAAATATCACCTAGGAATGTAGAGATACTTGTAAACTCCAATATGCAAAGAACCTAATGCCGTTTATGTCATGTGACCAACACATCCCATCTGGGCAAGCTAGCTCACATATGAGGTAGAGAGTTAATCATGCAAATCCCTGATTGGGTGGTCACAGCAAGGGCCACCCCTGTGTGTGTGAATCAGCAGCCTTATCACACACTGAGAATCAAACCTCTGTCTCTTTTCTCCTCGATGCTTCTTCAGGAGAGAACTGCATCTCTCCCTCTCTCTCGTCCAAGGTCTACAGGCCTTACACACAGCTCTCTTGTTTTACTCAAGGTAAAACAAAACTTTATTTTATGTCTTAGTATGCTTTCTTCATTTAAACTTTTACACTTTTTGAATTTTTCCTGAAAGATTTGCCATCTTTTTTTCAAAAGCAGTGAATAGTTGAAGTTAATCCTCAATTTTTCCTTTTTTTCTAAGCAACCCAAGTTTTGATTTTTCCACTTAAACGTTAATTTTTCTGTAAACTCAAGCATACCTACACACTTTAGAGGGGGCGGCTGTGGTGCAGGTGTAGTGTGGCTGACTACTGATTGGAGGGTCAGGGGTTCGATTCCCACTCTGTCTGCAGTCTGCAAGACACTGAACCCCCAGTTGCTCCGGGTAGGTCAGGCCAGCGCCGGTGGTATGGCGGCTCCGCCACCATCAGTATGTGAATGTGTGTCTGAATCAGTGGATAGCAAGACCTGTAAAGTGCTTTGGTCATTTAGAGATGAGAAAAAGTGTTATAAAAGTGAACACCATTTACATAGTTAATCCATTTTAAGGCTTTCTGCTGGGCTGAACTCCAATTGTCATGTTCTGGTGAGCGTGTGGCCCCTCCTTTCCTTTTTCTCCTCAGGCAATCAACACACCTGGGAGATTAGACGCACCTGCTGCCTCTGCTCAGCCAGCACTTATAAGGATCTGCTCTTCAGTGCCTCAGCACTGGCTCGTTTAGGTATTCTGCCTCTGCAAACAACGGAGCAAGTATTGTTGCACATATTTGGTGAAGTTTTTGCACTCACCCTCTGTGTTTTTCCTCTTCTCCAGGTTGCTGCCATCTGCGCGGGTGCGTCTTTGGGGAATGTGTGCGCTCACCAGCCCCATCATCCACACTCAGCTGCTACTACTCTCCACCTGGTCAGGCATAACCAACTCAACCCCTCCACTTCTCATGACCCACTTCATCCTGCTGGTTCGTCTCTCCCCGCTGGGGGTTACTGTTGAGTTCACCTGTTCATCTCAAGTAAGTGGTAATCTAGTTTTCCCACAACCTAGTCTCCATTCCTCGCTAACAGTTCTCGTCTCTGTCTCCACAGGCCACTTCCTCTGGCGAGTGACGTTTTCTGTAGCTGTGTTCCCATTCCTTTTAAGATTTAATAAAACTCGTAAATGTGTTTTTGTGTTTGGAGTGTTCTTTTGTTGTTGCATTCTGCACGTGGGCTGCCTTACTATAAATCATGACACCAATGTCAAACGCCATCCCAAAAGGCAACCTGAAAGTAAGGCAGCCAACAGCATTCGCTTCAGGGACAGATTTTTATCCACCCCAGCCATAACCTTTTCTATAACCACCAGTCATTTTTGAGCATAATGTAAAGTTAATCTGTTTTTCATTTTCATAATTTTTTTTTTTCAAAATTCCTTTTTCATTAGCTCTACTTTATACTTAATTTTCACCACAATTGTCATCTCACTACTTATCCATTCAGACACGCAATCACATTTCAGCCTTATTCCACATACGCAAGACCTGCAAATATGTGAATATTGTTCTTTATTCATATATGCAAAATTACCACTGTGAATGCTACCTTTGGTTATCTCTCCATTGTACAAGCTATACAGTTATCTATTGTTACTCTGGCTTTCTTTATTAAAACTACTTGTCATAAATGCCCTTCAGAGCAGGATTAAAGGCACCAAACGCTGACTGTGAGTCTGCACCTTTATTAAGACAGAACAAAAAAACACAACAAAATAATGAGCGCAAGCTAACTCAAACACAGAACAAGGGCAGGATTCAACAACGAGAAAATAATAAGACGAGGAACACTTGTCTGAGACAACCTGAAGAAGCGTGGAACACATGCAAAGGAAAAAACTCGAGAACAAGATACAAAGAAGCAGAGAACTTACATACATAGTAGAGTTGAGAGTAGGGTGCTGCACCGGAAAATAGTGCACAGCCCCTTAAATGAGGCTAGAAACAAAATGAAACAAGTGGTGACAGGTGTGGTTCAGCTCAGCGGGTAGGAGAAAAGAAAGAAACAATTTAGACCAGCTGGGAATAATGAGAGAGGAGGGAGCGATTGGAGCTGACGGCTGATAGGGCCACGTCCACGCAGAGCAAAACCCCAGAAAGCCACTGACAGCTGTCAACCCTGAGAGAGAGAACACAACAGAATACAAATATAATGAGATGGCTGAAAATAAAGACCAGTAACCTCAAAAATGTAATTAACAAACTATAATGAACATAAATGGGAAAATAAATCATACTGAGATACAATACAGGATATGTGGCAAAGCAACCAAGGATAAAATGACAGGAAGGCAACTCAAAATGACTACATAGTACAAATATGAAAAAAGGCAGAAAGACTGAGCCTGGTGGAATCCCCCCGCGCTCAGCTTGTGACACTACTAAACTGACTACATGTAACGGAGTCAAAAATGTATTTTAAGTATTTCTTTTTCTCAGTTATGTTTGTACTTTCTTTGTCCAGACTTCAGAATCAAACAGTGCCAAGAACTGATACCCAGATTATGAGACTGATCAAATAATTGCTAATTAAATTATGAAATAATGCTTAGCTTAGTAATTGCTAAGTCCCTAAGCTTAATCATTTGTTCATAGAGTCCCCATAGCTCTGTCCAAAAGTGTGCGTGGTGCCCCCAGTGTAACAATGAGGTAATGCAATTATTATGCAATTATTAATTCCAGTTATTACTTATTAATAATCATAGTCATATAATGTCATGTTAATGCTACAACACTCAAGGAGATATTTAATAAACCAACATATTTCTACTAAATTATCACCTCACACAGAGGCTATGGTCATCATCATTAATTACGTAAAGGCCAATGACAAAAAAATGGGAAGCTTCTATTGAAAAATAAAGATCTGTTCAAAATAAATAAATCTTTGCAAAAATCTGAAAAAGGCTTTTTTAAGGAAAAAATATTAAACTTCGATTTATATAAATAAATCTTTGCTAAAACATTAAAAAGGCCGTTTCCCCTGTAAGCAAAATGACCAAAAAGCATCCCATCTATTAATCTGCCACCCCCCATCCCCATAAACAGTGAAAGGATCAATACAGGGCAATTTAGTCTATCAGTGAGAAGATAGTAGCAAATGTACAAGAAAAATCATTAAAATTTGAAAAACGCAAACTTTTTATTTAAAAAAGTTGCAGATTTATTCATACTTATATTGTTGTCAATTTGTGTGGGGGGAAAACTTTCCAAGAATAATGTTAGAGTTTACAAGAAAAATGTCACTAATTGGTGAGGAAATAGAACATTTATGGAAGAAAAAAGTAAAATAAATAAATAAATAAATAAAAATGTTCAAGAAAATTGACAATTTTTGTTCTCAAAGTAACTTTTTTTGTTTGAATTTCGGACTTACGGTAAATTTATTGACTTTTCAAATTGTAAATGAACATCTTTAATGATATGCTCCTTGCCCATCTCCACCCCCTGATGGGAGCAGTGATGGATCCACTTCTGACATGATTTATGACCCAGAAGGCAGACATAGACTCCAGAATAAACTCAATTATCTTTTTATTATGCAGTTTGAGTGTGGATGTGTGCATGAGAGCAGGAATGTAACAGCCAGGGCGAGCAGAGCACTGTTCAGACTGGCAACCTCAGGGAAGAGCAGAGACAGGTGGATCTAGTGACTGGGATCAGGCGGAATGATTCAGAGAATGTTCACTCTTGCTGTTGACAAGTTTGTGTGTAGCACAGGTGAGATCCCGGAGGCTCCGGCCAGTGGGACAGTGTCTTCAGCTCCAGCTGCTGAGGAGGTGAGAAGGTGAAGAGATGTGCAGGGAGCTGGTGAGGTGCAGGTTGAGCTCAGTCCACCGCTAGGAGGAAGAGGTCCACCGCCAACGGATTTCCACTTGTGTACAGGGGAGCAGAGTGAAGCGTGGAGATGAGGGGATGATGAGGGCTTACTTGTAGTTGGGGAGCTAGGACTCCCTGGAGGACAACAAGGCTGGAAGGATCAGAGGAGATGGAACTCCGGATCATGAAGGCAACGAGAAGTCAAAGAGGTCTTGCCAGACCAGGGAACTTGACGCCTCCATGCAGACCTGAGGGCAGCACGGCTTAAATAGGCAGGCTAATGAGGAGAGCAGATGTGTGCACAGCTGTTGAGGAAATTAGGGCAACAGGCAGGCAGAGCAGATCACCACAGTACTCCCCCACTATGGGACGCCTCTTGGTGGCCGATCCAACCTACCCGGGTGTGTCCGGTAGAAGTCCCTGATGAGCTGAAGATCCAACATGAAGGAGGGACACACCTAGGACCTCCATTCAGGGCCATAACCCTCCCAGTCCACCAGGTACTGGAGGCCGTGACCCCGGCACCGGACGTCCAGAATGGAGTTGACCCTCCAAGTGGAATTGTCATCGATCGCTACCAGTGGAGGTGGCATCGTGGGAGGAGGGCACAGAGGGCTAGAGCAGAATGGCTTCACCTGGGAAACGTGAAAGGTGGGACAAATGCGGAGGGAGGGGGAGAGAGCCAGGTGCACAGCCAGAGGATTCACAATGTGTGTAATAGCAAACGGACCAATAAAACGCTGTGAGAGCTTCCTAGATTCAGCCTTGAGATTGATATTTTTGGTGGAAAGCCATACCTGTTGCCCAACCCAGTAGGGTGGAGCCGAAGTTCTGCGGCGGTTGGCAATGACAGAGTTGCGGTCCGCTGTGCGTCGAAGCACGGCCCGGGTAGCCTTCCACAGCCGGCGACAGTGCTTCAGATGGGCGCGCATGGAAGGCACTGCAATGTCCCCCTCCCCTTCGGAAAACAGTGGGGGGTTGTAATCCAAAGAAGCCTCAAACGGTGACATGCCTATGGCAGACAAGACTGTGGTGTTGTGAGCGTATTCAACCCATGGCAGATAGGAGCTCCAGGATGCTGGGTTGGCGGTGGTGACGCAGTGTAGTGCTGCCTCCAGCTCCTGATTGGCATGCTTGCACTGGCCATTGCTCTGGGGGTGGTACCCCGAGGACAGACTCATCGTAGCCCCAATGGCGTTGCAGAAGGCTCATCATACTTGCGAGACAAACTGGGACACACGGTCAGACACAATGTCCGGGGGGATACCGTGGAGCCGTACCACGTGGAGGACAAACAGGTCCGCAGTCTCCTTGGCTGTGGGAAGACCCTGCAGGGGAATGAAATGGGCTGCCTTGGAGAATCTATCCACTATGGTGAGGATAATGGTGTTGTTAGCAGAGGATGGGAGGGTGGTGATAAAGTCCAGTGCCACATGGGACCAGTGCCTGCTGGGGATGGGAAGCAGATGAAGCAGACCAGCCGGAGGAGAGGAGGATGTCTTACCAGTGGCACACTGGGGTCAGGCACGGATGTACTCCTCGACATCCCTCCGGAGCGATGGCCACCAAAAGGTCCTTTGCAATAAGGCCACGGTGCGTGCCATCCCCGGGTGGCATAAGAGCTTGGAGGAGTGGGCCCAATTTATGACTTTGCCCTGGACGGCAGAAGGCACATACAGCCTCCCCGCTGGCGCCCCACATGGGTCAGCCTCGGTCTCCTGCACTCTATGAACCTTCTCCTTAATATCCCCATGAGAGGGTGCCCACGATGCACGAAGGAGGAATAATGGGGCGATATAAGGCTTGGTGTTTTTGGACCCCAGGCAGTAGGTGATGGTAAAATCAAACCTGCCAAAGAACAAGGACCAGTGGACCTGGCGCGCGTTCAAACGCTTGGCCGTCCTGAGGTACTCCAAGTTCTTATGATCAGTCCATACGATGAACGGCTGGGAGGCCCCCTCCAGCCAATGGTGCCACTTTTCCAAAGCCAGTTTCACCGCCAGGAGCTCCCTGTCCCCAATGTCATAGTTCCTTTCAGCCGGGGAGAGACAGTGGGAGAAGAACTAACTAACTAACTAACCTGCACTTATATAGCGCTTTTCTAGTCACAAAGACCACTCAAAGCGCTTTCACTAATACTAACCCTCTATTCTAAGGGCCTATAGGAAACAGATATCTAGGGACAATTTAGAACAGCCAATTAACCTAACATGCATGTCTTTGGATTGTGGGAGGAAACCGGAGCCCCCGGAGTAAACCCATGCAGCACAGGGAGAACATGCAAACTCCACACAGAAAGGTTCCAACCCCTGCCAACCTGGGGATTTGAACCAGGAACCTTCTAGCTGTAAGGCAACAGTGCTAACCACTGCACCACCGTGCTGCCCAAAAGAACGCACAGGGGCGAATCTTGTCACCCACAGGGGAGCGTTGAGACAAAACTGCTCCGACTCTGGAGTCCGACGCATCCCCCTCCACCAAACACTGCAGAACGGGGTCCACCTGCACCAGAATCAGAGGAGATGAGAAAAATGATTTTAATTCCAAAAATGCAGCCTCAGCCTCCTTCGTCCACCGGAAGGGCACCTTGGTGGAAGTGAGGCAAGTGAGAGGAAGGGCAGTGAGATTGTAATTCTTTATGAAGTGGTGGTAGAAGTTGGTGAATCCCAGAAACTGCTGTAACTGTTTCCAGGATGAGGGGGTCAGCCACTCTACCACCACTTTCACCTTAGCCAGATCGGCGATGATCTCGTTGTGTGAGATGACAAATCCCAAGAATGAAGTGGATGAAGTGTGGAACTCACACTTCTCTGCTTTAACGAACAGCTTGTTCTCCAGCAGCCGCTGCAGCACTCGCCTGACACGCACTCGGTGTTCATCGAGGGACTGAGAAAAAATGAGAATATCATCAAGGCATGCAAATATGAAAGAGCCCAGAAAATCCCTCAACACATCGTTAATCAGCTGCTGAAACACGGCGGGGGTGTTGTTCAGCCCAAACGGCATGACAAGGTATTCAAAGTGGCCACTAGGGGTACGGAACCCTGTCTTCCACTCATCTCCCTCTCGAATCCGTACCTGGTGGTAAGTGTTGCCGAGGTCCAATTTTGTGAACCAGGAGGCCCCCTGGAGGGAATTGAAAGCTGTGTTGATCAGTGGATGCGTATACTTGTCCCTGATAGTGATATTATTTAATTCCTGGAAATTGATGCAAGGCCTCAGGGAGCTGTCTTTCTTGCCCACAAAGAAAAACCCTGCCCCCATTGCCGAGAAAGATGGGCGAATTATGCCGGAGCTCAGGGACTCTTTGAGGTAAGTTTCCATGGCTTCCAGCTCCGGGACCGACAGGCTGTAAAGTCGACTAGATGGCAACGGAGCCCCTGACCGGAGGTTAATGGCACAATTATATGGGCGGTGTGTGTGTGTGTGGGGGGGATAGTGCTTGGGATTTTCTGAAGAAGGCACCCAGATCGTGATATTCAGAGGGAACCCGGGACAGGTCAGGCGGGGGGGTGTCAGGTGCACCAAGAGCCACGGAGGGTGAGCAAGCAGCAGACTGAAGACAGGCACTTAGGCAGAACGAGCTCCATGAGATGATATTTCCAGAGCGCCAATCAATGGAGGGGTTGTGCAACCGGAGCCAGGGATACCCCAAAATGACTGGGGAGGTAGAGACTGGCAGCACAAACAATCTGAGCTGCTCTCGGTGATTACCAGACACTAGGACAGATACCGGAGCAGTCTGTTTGGACACCAACGCAAGTGAAGCCTTGGACAGGGCGATTAGCTTTAATGGCATTCTTAACTGGTGGCAGGCGAGCCCCAGTCGGGTTGCCAGGTCTTCAGAAATAAAACTCTGCTTGGCCCTTGAATCAGTGAGTGCATGTGTGGAGATTTCTTGATGGTTATGAGAAAAACAAATGGGAAGCAGGAACTTGGTGAGGGGATTTCTTTGGAGTGAGTCCGTGAGTGCCCCTACTGTGACGCACGGACTCCCTCTTTTGGTTGAATGGGGCAAGTCTCCAGTTCATGCTCCTCACTGCCACAATATAAACACAGACCTAGCTCCCAGTGGCGCTGTTTCTCCGCCAGCGGCAACTTGGACTGGCCCATGACCATAGGCTCAGGGGAATCTAGTGAATCAGATGGAGGAAGGGCCAGCAGGGGGAGCTGCAGGGAGTGGCGAAACTGTGAGCCTGGGCAACCGGAAGGTCTACGCTCATTGGCCCGCTCCCTTAGCCGATTGTCTATGCTAATGGCTAGGGAAATGAGTTCATTCAGCTTGCTAGGTTTGTCAAGATGGGCTAGCTCATCCCTCAGGCTAGGGCTAAGGCTTTGGACAAAAATGCTACAAAGGGAGGCATCCTCCCACCCCACCTCCGCTGCCACCACCTGGAAGTCCACAGAGTAATCGGCTACCGACTTATTCCCCTGCTTTAGGTTGAGTAACCAGGTAGTGAGCATGCTATCTCGGTCCAAGTGATCGAATACCTCATTGAACTCACTCACAAATCGATCATACGTCAAATTAGCATAATCAGGCCTAGCCATAACTGCGTAAGCCCAGGCTAAACTCCGCCCCTCCAGAAGATTGACTACATAGCCTATACGGCTGTGACTGGTGGGAAAATCCCCTGGTACCCGCTGAAAAACTATCCCACACTGTAACAGAAAACCCCTAGCCTCTCCTAGCTTACCGCTGAAGAGTGTGGGTGTGGGGACTGGAGTCAGCCAGGACGATGGAGAAGGAGAAGTGATGGAACTGGCTGGGCCGGCCGTGTTCCCAGGAGCAGGTGGGAAGGACTGAGGAGCTCCAGGTGTGTGTTAATCTGTATGAGCTGTCTAAGTATGGCTTGTTGTTGATGCGATAATTGGTCTACTCGAGCCTCAATGATGTTAAGCTTGTGTGCTAACGCACCGTCTGCTGGTTTGACGGAGACATACTGACATGATTTATGACCCAGAAGGTAGACACAGACTCCAGAATAAACTCAGTTATCTTTTTATTATGCAGTTTGGGTGTGGATGTGTGCGTGAGAGCAAGAATGTAACAGCCAGGGTGAGCAGAGCACCGTTCAGACTGGCAACCTTAAGGAAGAGCAGAGACAGGTGAATCTAGTGACTGGGATCAGGCGGAATGATTCAGAGAATGTTCAGTCTTACTATTGATGAGTTGGTGTGTAGCACAGGTGAGATCCCGGAGGCTCCGGCCAGTGAGACATTGTCTTCGGCTCCGGCTGCTGAGGAGGTGAGAAGGTGAAGAGATGTGCAGGGAGCTGGTGAGGTGCAGGTTGAGCTCAGTCCACCGCCAGGAGGAGGAGGTCCGCCGCCAACAGGTTCCCACCTGTGCACAGGGGAGCAGAGCGAAGCGTGGAGATGAGGGAATGATGAGGGCTTACTTGTCGTTAGGGAGCTAGGACTCCCAGGAAGATGACAAGGCTGGAAGGATCAGAGGAGATGGAACTCCTGATCATGAAGGCAATGAGAAGGCGAAGAGGTCTTGCCAGACCAGGGAGCTTGATGTCTCCTTGCAGACCCGAGGGCAGCACGGCTTAAATAGGCAGGCTAATGAGGAGAGCAGGTGTGTGCACAGCTGTGGAGGAAATTAGGGCAACAGGCAGGCAGAGCAGATCACTACAACTTCAGTTTGCCTACCAGCATGTCATCGGGGTGGAGGATGCAGTGATCTTCCTCCTACACCATTCTCTGTCCCACCTGGAGAAGCCTGGGAGCACTGTGAGGATCATGTTCTTTTATTTCCCCAGTGCTTTCAGCACCATCCAACTAGTGATCCACAAGCTACTGTGCGCAGGGGTGGACCAGCATCTGTCATCATGGATCCTGGACTACCTCACAAACCAACCACAGATTGTGAGAACCAAGGACTGTGTGTCTGATACCATCATCTGCAGTACAGTGGCCCCCCAGAGAACAGTTCTGGCTTCCTTCCTGTTCACCCTCTATACTGCTGACTTTTCACACAACACACCACACTGTCATCTAAAGAAGTTCTCTGACGACTCTGCGATTGTTGGCCTCATCTCTGATGGAGATGATGCGGAATACAAAGGGCTTATCCAGGACTTCCTGGACTGGTGCCAACGGAACTGCCTCCAGATCAATGCGAGGAAAACTAAGGAACTGGTGTTGGACTGCCACAGGCGAGGACAACCCCCTACAGCATGAGTAAACATCCAGGGAACAGACATTGAGATGGTGACTTCTTACAAGTACCTGGGTGTTCATCTGAGCAATAAACTGGACTGGTCACACAACACCAACGCGCTCCACAAGAAGGGACAGTACAGGCTGCTTCTCCGGAGGAGTCTCAGGTCTTTTGGAGTGCAAGGGGCACTCCTGAAGACCTTCTACGATTGAGTGGTGGCCTCAGCCATCACATTTGGTGTAGTCTGCTGGGGCAGTGGCATCACGGCAGCTGACAGGAAGAGACTGAACAGACTGATCAAAAAAGCTAGCTCTGCTCTGGGGTGACGCTTCGACCCAGTGGAGGAAATAGGAGAGAGGAGGATGGTGGCTAAGCACTCATCTCTGCTGGAGTCCGAGTCCCACCCCATGAAGGACACGCTGAACGCACTGAGGAGCTCATTTAGCGGTAGGCAGTGCCATCCTAGGTGCACAACGGAGAGGTTCCACAGGTCCTTCCTACCTACGGCTGTCAGACTTTATAAACCTAACCAGGGCTGCTTGTAGAGGTAGTACTGAATGTATAAAACGTAACAACCTTGCACAATAAATCATCCCCTCCATTATACAACTAGCACAATATCAGTCATTACTGAGGGTGACAACAACACTGCTCATTCAGATACAAAATATACTGTCTGGGTACATATTCATATTCTGCAGGGTAACTTAACAAACTGTAATGCTGTTTATACCATTTAGCTGCAATACTCCTGCACTGTGTATATATCTGAGTACATACACTACCGTTCAAAAGTTTGGGGTCACTTAGAAATTTCCTTATTTTTGAAAGAAAAACACTTTTTTTCAATGAAGATAACTTTAAACTAATCAGAAATACACTCTATACATTGCTAATGTGGTAAATGACTATTCTAGCTGCAAATGTCTGGTTTTTGGTGCAATATCTACATAGGTGTATAGAGGCCCATTTCCAGCAACTATCACTCCAGTGTTCTAATGGCACAATGTGTTTGCTCATTGCGTCAGAAGGCTAATGGATGATTAGAAAACCCTTGTGCAATCATTTTAGGTCTGCAATGCTGTAATTGCTGCAAATGGAGGATTCTTTGACGAAAGCAAAGTTTGAAGGAAAAAATTATTATTTCAAATACAAATCATTATTTCTAACCTTGTCAATGTCTTGACTATATTTTCTATTCATTTTACAACTCATGGTGGTAAATAAGTGTGACTTTTCATGGAAAACACAAAATAATTGTCTGGGTGACCCCAAACTTTTGAACGGTAGTGTATGTATATTGATTTACTGCTTTGGCTAAGCAGTTCTTATCTTACTGTTGTGATCGCCCCATGCACTTTTACGCAGCGCACTGAGGAAAGGAGATAAATCCACTCGCAGGAGATCGCTGTGCGTATTTATTGACAAACGTGATAATACAGTCCAAAAACAACAAAAGAGAGGCATAGGATACACAAGGAATACTTCAAGGATGCTCTACAGAACACAGGTGAATACTAACCGGGAGGAATTGTTCCAAGGCGCAGGCAGGCGGAACTGCAGCGGGGAAACGAAAGAGTGAGCCCAGGAGAGAACCTCCAGATGGGACTGAACAGCAGGGACGAGGGAGATTGTACTCACGAGGCTGGAGCAGTCCGAGTAAGTCCAAGCAATAGTCCCAGCAAAAACAAAAACTAACAGCAGAGAAAGAAAAACGCCACACAGAGTGATGCGGCACCGACCAGCGGGTAGGGCATCTAGTCATGTGCGGCGTAGCAAAAACACAGAGTTGGATAAATCCAGTGAAGGACAATAATCCAGCAATGCTAGACTGGCAAAGAGCTGCTTAAGCACCAGCACTAATGGCAGAGGGAGATTGGTTGCACCTGAGCGAGGAGCGGGACAAGTAATTACCAGGAGTGGAACCAGCTGACTGTCAAGGGAGAGGGGTTGTGGTTGGACCGGCAAGCCCTCAGACAGCGCCCACACAAGTGTAGGCCAAAGAAGGCTGCCTCACAGCTGCCGGCCAGAAAACAGTGGCTACAGATACAGAAATAAAACTGGGAAACATATAAACTACAAGAAAACTCAAAAGATGAAACAATACACCAATACACAGATGAACCTGAGACACATAAGGTCAGAACTGAGCCCGAAGAACAAACCTGCTCGGTTCATGACACTTACTATCTTATTAACTATGCTATGAGCAATGCTATCCCTTTGCTGCTCTAATCCTGGAATTTCCATATTGTGGGACTAATAAATGCTTATCTTATCTTATCTGATATTTCTGGACCTTTATTCTTGCGAATTTGCAGTGTTTATTCCTTTGTACCATAAGCTAAATTTATGGATGTCCTGCACAATCAATATCCTCCTTGTTAAAAAATAAATAAATCACCAACTGTGTACTTTCACAACAGCAACAAAAAATGCAGATTTTGAAAGGTGCAATAGATAAGATTCTGACCTCCTGGCCAGTAGGTGTCGCACGCACTGTTGACTATAATCTTTTAGCTACACATGCTTAAAAAAAAGGTTGTTGCTATTAAGCTCCAGCAGTTACTGTATTTATGTCAGTTCCAGTTTATTTTAGTTCATAAATGTGTTTTGTTTTTATTGTTTTAAAATATATAAATAAATGTTGTGAAACGTTGGATGTCTGAATTCATTTGTGCCCTTTCAGTTACTTGTAGAAGATGAAATCTATTGTTTATTCAGTGTGACAGATTCACAAAGTAATGGTTTACCTCACCTCTGCAATACTAAAGTATTTTCAACCTTGTATAACGTAGTGATAAACAAAAACCTAAAATACACTGTAAATATTAGCTATATACATCATGTTGTTATCAATAATCCTTAGCGAAGTTGGAAATAATTTATGGTGGGATAATCTTTTTTCAAATAATGTGTAAAAACAGTACTGCATCTCCAAAAATGAGCACATCACCATTCAGATCTATATCATATATTCAACATATTCATCCAAATTTAAAAAAAAAAATCTTAAAATGGCTGCATGTATATGGGATTATTGTAAAATATGAAAGGTTTACTTTTTAGATTTTCTAAAAATAAATTCACCACAACATTCAACTTTTGGAGGTGGATAGGTAGAATGTAAAAGAAAATCAACCTCAATTCAAGTGAGTCAACATAAAACAAACAGGAATTTATTTTGGGGAAAATATTTATTAAAAAAAAAAAACAGTCCAAATGCAGGGTCCATGGGGCAGATTTGGGAGAGCAATAGAAAAATTAATTCAATCAGGATTAGGACACTCTGGAAAGCGTTTGTTGTCCCCATAGTCAGTGATGACCTTTGTTACTATAGTCAGGGACAAACTGTTGATGTAAAAAAAGGGCAGTCTCTAAGAAAGTGTCATCACAGAATAAGCATTAAAACATGACAGTATGTGAACTACTAGACAGTTTTAGGACTACAACAGTGTTGCAATGAGTTTGCTTGGTCTACATAATGTGAATTAAAATATACTGTAGGTGAAGGAAAAACCAGGTACAGAAATGGAATTCCTTTCTATGTGTGTGTTGTGGGAGGAGACCCCAGGACAGATCCAGGACATGTTAAAGAGGCTATCTTGGTGTCCTCTCTGAAGACCTGGAGGAGGTGGCTGGGGAGAGGGAAGTCTGGGCTTCTCTGATTAGACTGCTGCCTCCACAACCTGGACAACCAGAAAGGCTGTAGAAGATTGATGGATAGCTGTGTTGTATATTTATTCCTGCTGCAAGACTAGACCTGATTAAAGAAGAGGAACAACATTTTTTCTAATTCCACATTCTTGAATGAGTGTGCTTGGTTTACGAATGCAAAATATACTGCTGGTGACAGAAAGAGTGGGTAGAGTAATGGACTTGGATTTTACCTGTGTGCCGTGTGCTGTGTTCACTCATTGGACCTGATTCAAAAACAGGAAAAAGATTTTCAGTTCCACAAATTAAATTTACTTAGGAATGAATTGTGATACCTTTATTTTAATGTGGGGTTATTGATAACAATAACAACTGTATCACCCATTTAGTCTCCAAAAAAGAAAAATTGCACATCAAGGGTGATACTTGTTGTATCACATTGTATAGGGGCGCTGTGGAGACGGCTGCCTTTCCAGTAGCTTGGTATTTAGCTCCTTTTAACCTCTTTTAACCTCTTTTTCCCATTTTTTTTGCTCTTCTTGTGAAGAGATTGTGTGTCTAGTTATCCTATGGATACTTATAACTTTGAAATGCAACCAAGAGCCAGTCTCTTCACTTATTCACGGGAGGAACTGCTGGCTCTGTGAATAAAGGGACGAGCTGGGATACGACATCCTATCCCGGCGGAGCTGAGGAGGAGACCATGGGGCTACAAGGCCGGGGCTAACCTAAAGGCTGAGCTAGTGAAAAAACGGAGGTGCTTCAAACCGTCTATTCCCTCCGTCATCATGGGCAATGTGAATTCACTGCCGAACAAGATCGATGAGTTGCCTGCATTGAACAACCAGCGGATTTACTGGGAGAGCAGCTTGTTCATTTTTACAGAGACATGGCTGAACCACCTAGTACCGGATGCTAACGTGGACCTGCTAGGATTCACTGCTGTGAGAGCCGACAGAGACACTAAAGCTAGCGGGAAAAGAAAGGGTGGGGGACTCATCATGTATGTTAACAACCGCTAGTGTAACCCAGGACATATCTCTGTAAAGACAGTCTCATGTTGCCGGGATCTCGAGCTGCTAGCTGTTAGCCTGCGGCCATATTACTTGCAGAGAGAGTTCAGTCATGTGATCACCGTCTGTGTTTACATCCCTCTGAGAGCGGACGCAGCCACTGCCTGTGAAAAAATCCACTCAGTCACAGCAAGGCTGCAGACACAGCACCCTGAGGCACTCATGATCATCTCTGGGGACTTTAACCATGCAACTTTGGATGATACTTTGGCTGTTTTTAATCAAGTTGTAGATTGTCCGACTAGAAACAACAGGACAATTGATCTGCTGTATGTTAATGTACAGGATGCATACAGAGCGACTCCCCTTCCCCCATTAGGGAAGTCTGATCACAACCTGGTTTACCTACAGCCACTGTATATTCCCCTGGTCCAAAAACAACCTGTGACAACTCGATCAGTCAGGAGATGGTCCCCTGAGAAGGAAAGTGCCTTGAGAGACTGTTTTAACACCACAGCCTGGGATGTGCTGATGGACCCGCATGGTGAAGACATAGGGGGGTTGACACACTGTTTGACGGATTACCTGAACTTCTGTACAGACGTGGTCTCCCCTGTCAAGACTGTCCGTTGCTACCCTAATAACAAGCCATGGGTAACACGGGAAGTCAAGATGGTCCTCAACAAGAAGAAGGCTGCTTTTAGGAGCAGAGACAGGGAGGCCATGAAAGCAGCACAGCAGGAGGTGAAACACTGTGTGAAGGAAGCCAAGGACAGCTACAGGAGAAAGGTGGAGCAGAAGCTGAGGGAAAACAACATGAGGGAGGTCTGGGAAGGTGTGAGGACCATCACAGGTCTCAATACAAAGACCAGAGTTGTTGAGGGGACAATAGAGAGGGCAAATGAACTGAACGATTTTTTCAACAGGTTCAACCAGTCTTTGCCCTTGCCCCTCCCACCCCCACCCCCGCCCTCATTACAGCCATGCCCCCCCTCCCCTCCACACACTTCCCCCAAAATATTGCACCCCCCCCCCCCCCCCACGTCAGTATGACCCTTGCCATTTATTACCACAGAACAGGTCAGAGGGCAGCTGAGGAAGCTCCGACCCAGGAAAGCTGCAGGCCCGGACAAAGTGTGTCCAAGAGTATTGAAGACCTGTACTGCAGAACTGGGGGAACCACTACAACGGATCTTCAACCTCAGCCTGCAGATTGGGAGAGTGCCCACTCTCTGGAAGACATCCCGCATCGTTCCAGTTCCGAAAAAGAACCGGCCCAGTGAGCTGAATGACTTCCGACCAGTGGCACTCACCTCACATCTGATGAAGACGTTGGAGCGGCTCTTCCTCAGCCTCCTCAGACCCCAGGCGCAACACGCCCAGGACCGTCTGCAGTTTGCGTACCAACCAGGTGTTGGTGTGGAGGATGCCATCCTCTACCTGCTTCATCGAGCCCACTCCCATCTGGATAAGGGAAGTAGCACAATGAGGATCCTCTTTTTGGATTTCTCCAGTGCCTTCAATACCATTCAGCCCCCTTTGCTCCAGGATAAACTGAGCAAGTGGGAGTGGACTCCCACCTGGTGGACTGGATCTCCGACTATCTCACTGGCAGACCACAATATGTCGGGCTGAAGGACATTACGTCTGACACAGTTGTCTGCAGCACTGGAGGCCCCCAGGGCACAGAATTGGCCCCTCTTCTCTTCACCCTGTACACCTCGGACTTCTGCTACAACTCGGAGCTGTGTCATATCCAGAAGTATGCCGATGACACAGCCATTGTTGGGTGTATCAGGGATGACAGAGAGGATGAGTACCGGAGACTGGTAGGGGACTTTGCTGCATGGTGCCACACTAACCACCTACAACTCAACACCTCTAAGACGAAGGAGCTGGTTATTGATTTTGGGAGGTCCAGACCAAGACCTCAACCAGTCCTGTTAGAGGGAGCTGAGGTGGAGGTTGTGGATTCATACAAATATCTCGGGTTGTGGTTGGACAATAAATTGGATTGGACAACATACATTAGCCACTTGTATGGGAAGACACAAAGTAGGATGTACTTCCTACGGAGATTGCGGTCCTTCAACATCTGCAGCAAACTTCTGCGGATGTTTTACCAGTCTGTGGGTGCCAGCATCCTCTTTTACTCCGTGGTGTGCTGGGGGGGGGGGGGGGGGGCAGTATATCCAAGAAGGATGCGTCCAGACTGGATAAACTGATCAGGCGGGCCAGCTCTGTGGTCGGTGCAAAGCTGGACACCCTGGTGACGGTGGCAGAGATGAGGACTCTGGATAAACTGTTGGATATAATGGACAATGTCAGCCACCCTCTGCACACCGTCATCAGTGACCAGAGGAGCCTGTTCAGTGAAAGACTGCTCCTTCCCAAGTGTCGGACCAACAGGCTCAAGAACTCTTTTGTCCACCATGCCATCACACTCTATAACTCCTCACTTGGGAGGGGGGGACATAGAGTACAGAGGACAGTAGGGCATTCATAGTGCAATAACTTTAACTTAACCATACTTGTACAAGCCATATTTAGCCCTGTATTTATATTGTGTATAGTATGTTAAGTGTTTATTTTGTATGTTAAGTGTTTTTTTTTCTTTTCTTTTTTTACTTTTCTGATCTGTATGCTCCTTTTATGTGCTGCTGGAAATTTTAAATTTCCCAGAGGGAGTCATCCCAAAGGGATTAATAAAGTTAAGTCTAAGTCTAAGTCTAAGTCTAAGTCTATACTTTCTTAGCAAACTCACTGATAGGCACAATGGCACTGATAGCACAATTATTTGTGTTGTTGCAGTAATACAAGAAATGTTGCACCTACCATGAAGTCATCATGCATTGCAGCTTTGTTACTGCACCACCAAAAATGATTAATGATATTATGCAGCCACAGAAGCAATCCAGCCTGCCCCTTCGTTTTACCAGCCTGAAGAGTACATACACAAATCCATCTTTTATTTTTCGTAATTCATTTGTGGATAGTTAATATATTGTAATGATTGGCAAGACTTACGTACAGATGAGATCCTTTTAGATTCTTGGCCCCATGCTACATGTCAAAGCTTTGCTTGACACCAGGAAAAATGCCACGGTCTGAATGACAGAGATTGCATTTTCAATTACATCACTAATTAAAATATTCGGCTAGAGAATTTTAATACCCACTTACCCATGAATGTCGTTCTGGGGAAAGTGACCCTGGTATACTTGATACAGGTGGCAATGGTTTCATGCTACTTTTCCTTTTTGTTTTTACAGGAGTAGAAGTGATCTGGTCATAATTGCCATAATACCTGTAAACCGATAACATCAGTCTCTTAATTTAGTTATGGTGCAACATATTACATGACTTTTTATAGTTATCCATTTACCAACAAAAAACATGTACAATAGTTAAGGTCATTTACAACTGTATTTGTCATAAGTAGTAGTCTCAGTAAATCCAAAAAACACAACGTCATTGGGCTGCTAGGCTGATAACACGCATTGAAAACAAACCAACAAGACTGAACGAAAGATGCAGGTCAAATGGACCCCTGACCAAGTGAGCACCCTAAGTGGACCACGGGATCCTATCTGTACATGTACAAGTACATTCTCAATCCTGTGATTTACAAAAGTGAAGAAGGAGAACAAGAATATTTATAAAACTGTTGGGAATACTTTTCACACACACCAAGAAGTTTAAAAAATTATATATAGATGTAAGATGAGAACTAAGCTGACCCGGAGAAGGTTTTGGCTCCGTTTCTGCTTTCAAAAGACTTTTATTCTCCACCACTGCTGCTCATCACCGCTGGCTTCCCTCAGATGAATTTCACAGAATAGGTGTGTGGGACTAGAATGTTCTGAATGAGGCTTTAAAAAGCTCTGAATCAGTCTGTAAATCACTGGATTGAAAATGTACTTGTACATGTATAGATTGGACATCGGGGTCCACATGGGGTGCTCACATGGTCAGGGGTCCACTTGGCCTGTTCCCCTGCAAGATCATTAGCTAAAGATTCAAAGATTTTATTGCCAATACTACTATACGTGCAGGACATACAGGACAACTGAAATGGCGCTTCTCTCTCTCTACATTGGTGGGCATTTTATAAAAAGAAAGGAATTAGGCTGGATTAAAAAAAAAAGCAAAAAACAAAAACAAGAACAAACAGTGACCGCAGCAGTCTATGTCCAGTCTATATACAGCTACATACATATACACAGTGACATTTTGGGCAAAGAGTGCTTCTTTCAGTAAATGGGGACACATTGGGGTATGATCATCTAACGCAATGTATAAGCAATTTATTTTCTAAACGTCAAAAACGTTTGATCACATAAACAACAGATCCATTGTTCGCCATGTCTCCTCTCCACCGTCGCCAAGTGCTTGCTCACAGGGGATTGCCTGATTGCTGGGGTCTTTCTGCAACTGTGGGGGTCCCCCCTACAGTTGATAGTGCTATGAGATGACTGTTGTTGTGAAATGGCGCTATATAAATAAAGTTGAATTGAATTGAATTGAATTGAATAAACTAATGCTAACTATCAAATTTTGATTCTGGCGAAATTAGACAACATTAAAATTACTGGCAAAAAGTTCTTATTTAGATAAATGGCCACAAGTGTGTGGGAGATTATCGAACACAATGTAAAACTAATGTATTTTTAAAAACTCATAACGTTCGTTAGAAAAAAATGGAGTTCCTTCCTTCACGGAAGTTAATGCTAACTGTAGCTACACTAGATCAGAGTGGAAAAATTACTGTTTGGAAAGGATTACCGAGCAATTCCTGTGGTCTATCCCATCTCCATACACCAGTTGATATCATCACACAGTCATATTAATAACAGGAACATTGCATAGACAAAATGTAGGTTACAGATAGCTATGCAAACACTAGTTAGCTTAGCTTAGCTTAGCTTACGGGCCGAGTAGAAAATAGGCAACCTCAGTATGGATTTTAAAACCTATGATTCTTTAGATCGCACCAGTGATCAAAAGCTGAACCAATACTTATTCTGGTCTTGCCCCTTCGTTTATTACTCCTTACTTGAGAAGGATAACGGAATGACTTTTTACTTGCAGAAGCAGCCATGGTAGCGTACTAATCACTATATAAGCAATATAAGCTGCGGCTTCAGCCATCACCCATTTCGGATAACTCACGTGGAATTGTATAGTAGAAGGAGTCTTTGTCTAATTTGACCTTGTTGTTATATTATACAGTTTCTTTTAACCTGTAATGTACTATCCGAAATAAATTCATTCATTCATTCATTCATTCAATCACTGATTAGCAACACTAGCGCTGCGGAAAAGCAATAGCACGTGACATCCACAAATTAATTGCAATTGGATAAGAAAAACTCACGGAATACTTTTTTGTCATCAGAAATTTTCTGAAATGTAAATATTTATATGATTTACGACCCGTAATAAATTACAAAATATTTTTGTTCATCAATATACTAATTTTTAGAAGAATATTAAGACTCACATTGTGCAAGTTTCTAAATGCTTTATTGATGTATTATTATTTTTTTAAAATTGTTATTTTCAAAAAAATCTTATGAATTGCACCTTTAAAGCAATTTATTTATTTTTTTTATCTTATTGGTTCATTAAAAGTGACAATCTGCCAAAAATGTTTTTTTTTTCTTGTTAACATGTCTGTAAGCTGTTTTTTATTTATGACTTACAAGACATATAATGACCAAAATCGCTTAAATGTCTTAAATCTCTGGATTTTGCTGTAAAGTTTCACTTAAGCCCCACCCCCTGCAAAAATGCGAGTTGAGACAGAGCGTTTTTGGTGATGTAACTTTTCCTGGTGCTGGCATGTGGGTAGTATTGAGCCAATCAGGACTCTGGCCTAACTGATGTTATCCTCCAGGCTAGTTGGCATTTTTTCAGTGGTGGACCCTCAGGGCCAGCAAAGCCTTCTCTGCTGGCCTAAACACTATCAGAATTATATTTACAAACTACATTCTTATATTTGTTCCAAAAGGATGTAATAATTATTCCCGATAGTCTATTCTCTTCATTTTGTAGCTTTTTCCCTTGATTGCACTCCTTCCAGTAGTGTAATGTATGTTAGAGTTTTTTTGTCCAATCATATTTCAGCCATCTGTGTTGCCAGAGTCAAGCAAATCTGCCTTGGGCCTTCAGGAATTAACAGTGTGGCTCTGTAGGTTAAATTAACTGTTAAACTTATCCTTTTGCTTTAACCAATCAGATGTCTTCTGTACATCCAGGGGTACGCATAGAAGGCATTCAAGAATGTTGGCATTTTCACGTCTTTTGATTGGATAGTTAGACTCCTCCACCCACAATGCAGAGGTTCCTGGCTAGCAGTAAAAGGACTTGCCAGTAAAAGGACTTAAGCTTGAGTCCGCTCAGGTGGATGTTTAGTTCTCTGGCAGCTTTTGCATTGTGGAGATGAAATACACTGGAGACGGTTTTTGCTGGGCTTGGTTTTAGGCGCCAGATTTTGCAGAACTGGTCCAGTTTAGCAAGATCTTCCGTGAGCACCCGTTCCAGTGGTTCAAAGTCTGGTGCTTGGAATGCCAAACAGATGTCGTCTGCATAGATGAATTTGCGGGATTTTGTAGTAGGCAGGTCGTTTATGTAGAGGTTGAACAGAGTTGGAGCTAGAACTGAGCCTTGTGGGAGTCCGTTTTTCTGCATTCTCCATGCACTTGTGTTCTGACTGAGGTGGACTCTGAACCTTCGGTTGGTCAGCAGGGTTTTTATAATTGCTGTTGCCCAAGCAGGGATCGCCTTTATAAGTTTCAGGAGGAGGCCTTTGTGCCAGACCGTATCATAGGCGGCTGTAAGATCGAGAAACACAGCCCCTGTCTTCAGTCTGCTCTCGAAGCCATTTTCAATGAAGGTGGTTAGGGCCAGTACTTGTTCTCCTGTACTGCGGTCCTTGCGGAAACCTGCTTGATCCACACTTAGAATATCCTCTATTTCTGGGGAAATGCGTTGCAGTATTAGGCGCTCCATGATTTTGTAAGGAACGCTGAGTAGGGAGATTGGGCGGTAGCTTGCTGGTAGTTTGTGGTCTTTGCCAGGTTTTGGGATGGCAATGACCTTTGCTGTCCGCCATTTCTTTGGGATCGAGTTCGTTTGTGTGATCCTTGTGTAGAATTGTGTCAACCAGGTTAGGGCTCGGGGGCCAAGATTCTTCATGAATTCTGGGAAGATGTTATCGTATCCTGCTGCCTTTCCACATTTCAGGCCCTGTAGGACTTTCTCCAGTTCAGCAGCCTCGAAGGGTTCAGGGTTCGTTTCCTCTACAGGCATTTTTTGGTGTTTTTTAGCTCAGTTGTAACTGCTCTTCTGGTGTCTTTGTCTTGGGGTGCTTTGGCGATAGTCAGTAGGTGGGATGCAACTTGGTTGGGTGTGACGGATGCTCGGCTTTGGCTAGGGGGCTTCTGTGCAGCTCCTAGGCGACGGATGAGGCTCCAACATTTCCTGCTAGAGTGGGTAAAGCTCCGGTCAGCAACTGTCTCCTCCCATTTCTTTCGCCGGGCTGTATTTAGCGATTCAATGAGATGGTCTGCTATCTCTGGGTCCCCTGATGTTTGATAGGATTGTAGGAGGGCAGCACTTTCTCCGTCCAAACATGGGACATAGAGGGGTCGGTAGCCTCGTGGGATTGCAGTATGGGCAGCCTTGAAGATTGCGCTGCAGAAGCGGTTGTATGCTTCATCTACAGTGATGGTGTGGAGTGGGATGGTAACAACACTCCGGTCCAGAGTTTCACTGAATTTCTTCCAGTTGGCTTTGCGGAAGTTCCAGCGCATCTTCCTTGGGCTGTATATGACTGGAAGTTGTAGGCCAATGTGTACAAGCAGGGGCCGGTGTTGGCTGTGTGGAAAATCATCAAGAATGAGGATCTGTGTAGGATATGGCTCCCCATTCAAAGAGCTGACCCAACACAGGTCAGGAGAATAGTCCTTCTTCCACCTAGCAGAGTGGAAGGTTCCTCTTTGTTTGGGGTCGTATATCAAAGCGAGGTCATTTCTGGATGCCCAGTCTGAAAGTGCCTCCCCATCACTGTCCACTGCTGGGTACCCCCAGTCAGGGTGATGGCTGTTAAAGTCCCCCACATAGATGGCAGGGTGGGGTAGGGTGGGTAAGACCTGCAGATCCCAGTTGGCATTAGGGGGCTTGTACACATTGACAATATGGAAGCCACCAATGATTATGGTGTCTGAGAAATGTGTTGTTATCAGGTGATTTGCTTCAACTATGTCAGAACGCACATAGGTGGCACGTCCATGTTTAGCATGTAGAACATAGCACAGGAGGTCAAAGCCTTTGATGGTGAAGCGGCCAGCTTCCTCTGTGCCAATATGAGTCTCTTGGAGGCAGATTACATCAATCGAATGTTGGAAGGCGAGGACTTCGATAAGGCTTCGCTTGGCTGCAGATAGGCCTTCAACGTTTAGTTGTAATATGCGAAGGGCAGATCCTACCACAAAGTGCTCTTGGGGCTGTTTGCTTTCGGCTTTAGGACTGTGACTAGGATTCTTCTTTGACTTGGCACAGAGGCGTCGTCTCTTTGAATTTAGTCTGCTGGTAGGATCATTAGCTTCCCCAGGCAAGCCCGGGTACTGGCGGAGGGCGCGACGAGAACGCTGATCCATTGCCCCCAAGACTCAAGCTTAAGCATGCCCCAAATCCAACTTATCTTGGAGTGACCCTTGATAGGACCTTATCCTTCAAGGAACATCTAAAGAGGACGGCTGCTAAGGTGAAAGTACGAAACAACCTGCTCTGCAAGCTCGCTGGTGCAAAATGGGGGGCGGCAGTCTCCACCCTGCGCACCTCAGCACTGGCCCTTTCATACTCTGTAGCAGAATATTGTGCCCCTGTCTGGTCCAGGTCATCTTACACACACCATGTAGACACCCAGCTCAACTCAACCATGAGAACTATAACTGGAACAATCCGCTCAACACCACTCCCCTGGCTCTCTGTACTGTCAAACATAGCCCCTCCACACATCCGGCGAGCAGCATTAACTCAAAGGATGCTCCAAAAAGTTAAAGATTTTCCTCACAGATCCATGCAGATATCTACACCCCACCCACTGCCCGACTTTCATCCAGACGGCCGATTTGGAAAAACCCTCCCCCAGCTGACTTTACCATCCAGACAGCTTGGCAAGAGGAATGGGAAACCAAGGAGGTCCCAAACAAACAGCTGGTGATAAACCCCAACCAACAGGTCCCGGGCACCAACCTCCCAAGGAGACAGTGGTCTACACTCAATCGCTTCAGGACTGGACATGGCCCCTGCTTGGCCAGCCTTCACAGATGGGGCAGTAGCCCTAGCCCACTGTGCGCATGTGGAGAGGAGCAAACTATGGAACACATCATAGAGGCTTGCCCGCTCCAAAGACTGGAAGGAGGATTACACACCCTCCATACAGCAAACCAGGAGGCAACTGCTTGGCTTAAGGACTTTGCATTCGCTAAATAAAGTAAAAGGACTTGCTTAAGCAGCAACAATATACTGTATCTGTTTAAATATAATAGCTGTTTTTTCCACTCACAATGGCTGACAGGGGAGAGGAAAATGATTTAGTTGCTGATATTTAAAAAAAAAAAATCAATTTTCTAGATGGACTTTTCAAGAAAAGCTGGTCATTGTGAAGAGAGGTTGGCCAGCCCTGAAGCTAGCAGGCCCATCTCAGCCGGGGGAAGGATTTGTCCGTCACTTCCGTATTAGCAACGAGCGGTATCTTTGGATTACAGGCTCTGAGGAGTGCTGCAAATTATCTTGCTGGGAATGCCTGTTGGGTTTGCAAACTCGAGCTGTCTATTGTCATGCCATGACTATTTAGGCAGCGTTCGCCAAACATATAAAAACTGGTCAAAAATGATGGGATACTGTAGGCCAAAATTTTCACTTTTGGCTGTATGCATCGTGTATCCATTACGACTTGGACATATACATAATGTACAGGCACATCTCAAAAAATTAGAATATCATGAAAAAGTTCAATATTTTTTGTCACTCATTTCAGAAAGTGAAACCCATGTATTATACAGATTCATTACACAGTGAGTGATATATTTCAAGTGTTTATTTATTTTAATTTTGATGATTATGGCTTACAGCCCATGAAAACCCAAAATTCAGTTTCTCAAAAAATTAGAATATTACTTAAAATTAATTTGGCAGAGGTGTCAAATCTGTCAGGTCAGTCACACCAAAACTGCTGATGTGACATGTCAGGAACATCAGATGACTGTTGTCACAACCTGGCTCAAAGGCACGTGAACTGATGGCGATTAAAAAAGTTTATTTTCAACAAAGTGAAAAGAACAAGATATTGCATGGAGTGTGCTTTTGCTGGGAGGTGCAGCCAACAGCAAAGTGTGATTCATCATGGAAAACAGCTGCACTCTGCGCTCAGGCAAACAGCTGATTGGATCCACCTCCTCCAGTGTTCTGACATTTTGGCATATTTATCAGAACAACACTGGACAGCTGATTGTACAGACCAGTCAAATGGAAAACCCGCAGCATGTCGCGTTATAGGAACAAATGTGTGTGTGTGTGTGTGTGTGTGTGTGTGTGTGTGTGTGTGTGTGTGTGTGTGTGTGTGTGTGTGTGTGTGTGTGTGTGTGTGTGCTGCAGGCAGAATTCTGTACGGGATTTTTCCACTGTGAACCAATGCTGCAAATATGCCATTTGCTCCACAAATGCGGGACATATCAGCCATACGCATTGCGATTCAGCATGTTGAAAATTAATTTTCAGAGGAGCTCAGCGAACTATGCTGTAGGGTGCTTCAGCATTCTTCAGCGTGCTCTTAACTCAGACAAAACTTAGCCGTAACTGATTTGACGTAAGCCACCGTATTCTCCAAATTTTTCATATGTTTTGGCTGCCTAAATTGTCTAGGTGTGACAGGGCCTTAACCATAGCAGCAGCAAGACACCAGCCGGACACTTCCAAGCAACAATACTTTTAAACATTTGGGGAAACAAGAGCTGATCTGCAGCTCATTGAACAAGTGTGCAGGAAAATGGAACTCCACAACGAAAAGGTAAAGATTTCTAAAACTATAATTGTATAGTTAACGTTATCTTTAACATGCTTTGTGTGGACGGCCCTATAGGCTATTTTTATTGTGTTTGGTATGAATGGCACTTAAATTGGGTAGCTCACCACTGAAGGCTTAGCTGTAAAATATACGGTCCACCACTGCATTTTTTAAGAAACTGCTTTGAAAACTTGACCCAAATTTAGATGCTTTTTTTTTTTTTTTCACTTTAAACTGCTTTTAAGGACCGATGCAGTTTCATTCATTATTCTGGGCCACCGTGCATCCAACTGCATATCCTTCAACCAGTAAGTCTTTCTATCACAATATTTATTCTGACGTATATCTTCAACATGAGCCTGAAACTGGGGAGGGTACCACAGCTGTGGAAAACATCTTGTGTGGTACCTGTACCAAAAACTTCCCACCCCAAAGACCTGAACAGCTACAGACCGGTGGCCTTGACGTCCCACTTGATGAAGACCCTGGAGAGACTGCTCCTTGCTCATCTCCGCCCCCTGGTGGAACCAGCGATGGATCCACTCCAGTTCGCCTACCAGCATGGCATTGGGGTGGAGGATGCGGTGATCTTCCTCCTTCACCGTTCTCTGTCCCACCTGGAGAAGCCCGGGAATGCGGTGAGGATCATGTTCTTTGACTTCTCCAGTGCTTTCAACACCATCCAACCGATGATCCTGAAGGACAAGCTGCTGCGCGCAGGGGTGGACCAGCACCTGTCATCATGGATCCTGGACTACCTCACGAACCGGCCTCAGTTTGTGAGAACCCGGGACTGTGTTTCCGACACGATCATCAGTAGCACGGGGGCCCCCCCAGGGAACGGTGCTGGCTCCCTTCCTGTTCACTCTTTATACTGCGGACTTCTCACACAACACAACACATTGCCATCTACAGAAGTTCTCTGATGACTCTGCGATCGTTGGTCTCATCTCCAACGGAGATGAAGCTGAGTACAGAGGGCTTATCCAGGACTTTGTGGACTGGTGCCATCGGAACTGCCTCCAGATCAACGCGAGGAAAACTAAGGAGCTGGTGGTGGACTGCCGCAGGCATGGGCAGCCCCTCACAGCACCAGTAAATATACAGGGAACAGACATCAAGATGGTGACATCCTATAAGTACCTGGGTATTCATCTGAACAATAAACTAGACTGGTCACACAATACTGACGCACTCTACAAGAAGGGACAGCGCGGGCTGTTCCTGCTGAGGAGACTCAGGTCTTTTGGTGTACAAGGGGCGCTGCTGAAGTCATTCTATGACACGGTGGTGGCATCAGCCATCACTTTTGGAGTGGTCTGCTGGGGCAGTGGCATTACTGCAGCCGATAGGAAGAGACTGAACAAACTGATTAAGAAAGCTAGCTCTGTCCTGGGGCAGCGCCTTGATCCGATGGAGGAGATAGGAGAGAGAAGGACGGTGGCTAAACTGTCATCTCTGCTGGAGTCCGAGTTCCACCCTATGCAGGACATACTGGATGCACTGAGGAGCTCATTTAGCAGCAGACTACATCATCCCAGGTGCACAACCGAGAGGTTTCGTAGGTCCTTCCTACCAACGGCTGTCAGACTGTACAACCTAAGCAGGGCTGCTCGCAGAGATAGCAAAAAGACGTAACAAACTAATAGTTTTTTTGAATGCAAAAGATGCAATAGACTTACACAATGGTCCTCTCCGGCATACAACTAGGAACATACCGGTCGCTATGGAGGGTGAGAATATGTATGGGCACATAATCATACCATGTAGGATAACTAAATAGACGGTTATGCTGTTTCACCCCACCTAGCAACAATGCTCTGCACTGTGTGTGTTTATATATTTACATATTTATTCCATCTAGCTACAATGCTCAGCACTGGGTGTGTTTATATTTATATATCTATATATTTATTCCATCTAGCTACAATGCTCTGCACTGTGTTCATATATTCATATATTTATTCCATCTAGCTACAATGCTCTGCACTGTGTTCATATATTCATATATTTATTCCATCTAGCTACAATGCTCTGCACTGTGTTCATATATTCATATATTTATTCCATCTAGCTACAATGCTCTGCACTGTGTGTTCATATATTCATATATTTATTCCATCCAGCTACAATGCTCTGCACTGTGTGTCTGTGTGTGTGTGTGTATATATATATTTTATAGTAATATGTACATATGTATATTAGCTGCTCTTGCTTGCTTGTTTTTTTTCTTGCCTTCTGATTGTTGCTCTGAGTGTTGCTATCCCTGTGCTGTTGCAATCCTGGAATTTCCCCGTTGTGGGACTAATAAAGGCTTATCTTATCTTATCTTATACTGCAGTTAACATCTTTCATTTTCCTCATATCTGGTGAAAATAAGGTTTTTATAATTCTTTTTTGAATTGAATAATGTTTGGACATTGTTTTAGGGACTCACTTAACTGGTTAACATTAATAAACTAGAAAAGCATTCAGAGAGTGCATACCTCTGCCAAGGTTCCTTCCATCCCTCATGGATCACCTCCTAAATGTAATGGGTTCGTATGTAGGCCAGGAACCAGTTCTGGTGAAAATTGCATCAAAGTCTATGCAGTAGTTTTGGAAGATTCTTACTAAAACTCTGAGAAGATAAGAGACTTGTTGGAGGTATCTGTTCTCAGATCATCACCAAAATCTAATAGGTTCCTCTCTAGCCCAAAGACCACCTCTGGTAAAATTTTAATCCAAATCCATCCAGTACTTTTTGTGTAATCCTGCTGCAAAAATACAAACAAGGTCCTTGGTGGAGGTATGCACTCTCAGATCATCACTCAAATTTAATGGGTTCATCTTTCACCCAAGGGCTACCTCTGGTGAAAATTTGATCAAAATCCATACAGTAGTTTTTACATAATCCTGCTAACGATCAAAAAAACAGACAGACAGACAAACCACCCCGATTACATGACCCCCTTGGCGGAGGTTTCAATTTTGCAAATGTACCAGAGGTAGCCAAAAGTCTATACGCCATCTGTAGTCCCTGGACAAAAATCAAACACTTTCCTGGCTCTGAGTACTTGAAAGACAGGAACACAGAAACTTAGCTGCTGTAACAGAATTAATTGGAAAAATATAGTTATCAGATATTAAAATACATTTGATCGGCAACTGTTATCTCGGTGTGTGTGTGTGTGTGTGGGGGGGGGGGGATTAAGATCTATGATACATTTAAAAAAAATTTTTAAAAAGCTCTCCAGAAGGGCACTTCAGAGGGAGTAGGGGGTGGTGCTCGGTCACTGCCTGGGCTCGATTTGTGTACGGGCCTTCCTGTAATATCAGATAAATATTTTCTGTCCATTGCTATGCATGCTGAACGAAGGTGAACAGCAGACATACAGCAAAACAGTGATATTGAGTTCCTCACTGACACGACCTGACCTCTCCTCCTGTTGTTCATCTCATCTCTCCCCCTCCTCTCATAAAGTTCTCTTGCCGCCCTCCAATGCCACTGGACTAATCAACCTTATCTGGTGTTTGAGTCTTGAGCACTACCCAATTACAACCTCAGCGGATCTCGAGACACTGACGAGTGCGAGGGTATTACTGTCCAATCACACACTGGGAGATGACACTCTGCGGCTGCCTCATCGACTCTGCCTCCTAATCCTGTTCCAAGTATGAGTCTAAGATTCAGATGGAGCTGATTCCAAGTATCTTCATTTGTTTTGCTGCAGTGGTTGATGTATAGACCCAGGCGCTCTCCCCCTTTGCCTCTAACCACTGATTAAGACTGATCCTCCGGCAGGCTACACCAAAGCTAAATTAATCAACCCAGAAATGGGTTACGTGTCAATTTTGCGCTGATAAGTGTTGAGCTGGATAACGGTTGTCATACTATGCTGGATGAGCGGAAAAACAGGGGCTAAGAAATGACTTTTCTGCTGATGTAACCACGTTGAACTACAGTGATCTGGATTGTGCATGCCCTATTTGTTTAAACAGATTCACTGAGTACTTTTTGCCTTACTAACTTACCATTTAGTTGGGCTGGTTTTCCAATGAGCCAAATAGTAAACCTAGCGATACATAAATGAAATGTCCGTTTGAACTGGTTTTTGGCATCTGAAAGGAAAACCGGAGCAGAAGGGAAAATTTGGTTTTTGCACACAGAAAACCCCAGAAGGAAAGTGAGGGCAAGAGAGTTGTTTTCGTCTTGTAGTAAACAAAACATCCCCCTGCAGGGTGAAATCTCCTCGAACATCTGGCTCCATTATAGGCCCCTGTCCAGTCGGCGCTCACTGTAGAAGCTAATTAGAAAGACAGAGCAGATGAGGGAAGAGAGTGAGGGCAGAGATAGGCTGACCCAAGATAGAGCTCCAGATTCTCGGCCAGCAAACACACGACCCAGATTTAAATTCTTCATGCGAGGAAAATGCATGATTCAAATTATGACAGCAAACGGTATGGTAATCCTCTGACACGGGATTTGATGTTTTATTACTTAGTAAATGGCTCAGGCAATTTTTCAACCAATAAATTTTCATGTTGTCGTTCTTAAAATGTGATACACCTCCTATTATAAAAAAGTGCTACAGACTCACAGCAACAATGTAAAACGTTATCTGACATTTTGAGTGTTGAAGTATTTTTCTTTTCTCTGCAGATTTTTCTTTTCTTTTCTCTGGATACAGTAGCTGTTAATATTGTTAGTACTGATCAGATCAGTATCATATGCTGCATAAAGTATAGGATTCCCAGAACAGCTGGGAGGTTTGACCAGGTCATACCAAAAAGCATATAAAAATGGTACTTTTTGCCTTCTAGACTAAAGTTCAACATACGTATATATATAAGATAAGATAAGATAAGATAAGCCTTTATTAGTCCCACAATGGGGAAATTCCAGGATTGCAACAGCATAGGGATAGCAACACTCAGAGCAACAATCAGAAGGCAAGAAAAAAACAACATCTAGTAAACATATGTCCATATTACTATAAATGTATATATATAGACACACAGTGCGGAGCATTATGGTTGGTTGGTGAATGTGCAGCAGAAAGTCTAAGCTCTCTCTCCGCGGATGCGGCGGGCCAGCTGGAAGTCTTTGGGCATGATGGTGACCCCCTTAGCGAAGAAGAGACCACCAGGTGGGCCTCGCTGGTCTCCTGCAGAGCCATGACGGCGAAGCTCAGGAAATGCAGGACGGTCTTGAAGTCCTGAGCGATCTCCCTCACCAGGCGCTGGACGGGCAGCTTACGGATGAGCAGCTCCGTGGATTTCTGGTAGCGACGGATCTCTCTCGCAGAGCCACGGGCCTGTGACGGCGAGGCCTCTTCACTCTGCCGGTGGCCGGAGCGCCTCTCCGAGCAGCCCTGGTGGCTAGCTGTCTCCTGGGGGGCTTCTTCCTCCAGTAGATTTTACGGGCGGTCTGCTTGGTTCTTGCCATCGCTCTTTATTATTCTGTCTTATATTTCTTGCACGCCGCCTAAACTCCAGCCCGGCACCCGCGTCGTTTTCGCTACAGCTCCCGGTATGTCGAGTTTCCCATTAGCACCGGGTGGCGGCCAAGTGCTAGCTAGCACTAGCTCCTCCCCGCTGTAACGTCTCCCGCTGCAAACCGTGGCTCCGTCCGCCGACCCGGGAGACCCCCGGGGCGATCCGTGCGTCCGTGATATATATACAGAGTGAAAGGTGTAGAAAGAAGAAGGAAGATAAAAAAAAGGCTGTTGCAACGGGCAGCCTACTCGTGTGGTGCCACCGGTCCGGCGGAACCGGAACCGGAAAAAGTTAGAGAACGAATTACTGATTCTGAGAGCTGAATATTACAAAAAATCAGCGAATAGAGCTGCCTCGAGTCTTCTAAGATTGAAGCAATCTTTTTATGAACAAGGTGAAAAATCAGGAAAATTATTGGCATAGCAGATTAAACAATTAAGCACAGAGATACAAGAGGACCCCCAGCACACACACTGTAGCTTTCACTACTTTACAACAGCTGTCTGGGCAATAGTCACAGAAACAGGCATGGCAATATTGTGCTACATATTAAGTTTGCTACATCCTCAAGGACATATATACTGTATATGAGAGCAGTGAACCGCCGCAGAGTTGTTGGAATCTAACTGCATCCAAGGAGTGGTGTTCAAAACATGTGCAGACCAGTTGGCAGAGATCCTCACCAAGTTGTTCAACCTCTCCCTGACGCACGCCAACATCCCCTCCTGCCTCAAGGCCTCCACCATCATCCCCGTCCCCCAAAAAGTCTGCAATTGACAGCCTGGACGACTACAAACCCATAGCACTCACATTTGTAGTCATGAAGTCTTTTGAGTTACTGGTGTCCCAGCACATCAGGGACTTTCTTCTTCCCTCCTTTGACCCCCACCAGTTTGCCTACAGGAAGAACTGGTCTACGGAAGACGTCATCGCCACCACACTCCACAGAATGCTAAGCCACCTGAAGAACCCAAGGAGCTATGTGAGGATGCTCTTTGTGGACTTCAGCTCAGCTTTCAAGATAAGATAAGATAAGCCTTTATTAGTCCCACAATGGGGAAATTCCAGGATTGCAACAGCACAGGTATAGCAACGCTCAGAGCAACAATCAAGAAGACAAGAAAAACAAGAGCAGCGAATATACATATGTACATATAAATATATAAATATATAAACACACAGTGCGGAGCATTGTAGCTAGATGGAATAAATATATAAATATATATACACACAGTGCGGAGCATTGTAGCTAGATGGAATAAACAGCATAACCGTCTACTTAGTTATCCTACATAGTATGAATATGTACCCATACATATTGTCACCCTCCGTAGCGACTGATATTGTCCTAGTTGTGTACTGGAGGGGTCCATTGTGTAAGTCTATTGCGTCTTTTGCATTCAATACTATTAGGTCGTCACGTTTTTTTGCTATCTCTACGAGCAGCCCAGAAATCAGAATCAGAAAAAGATTTATTGCCAAGTACATTAACAGATCACTGATAACATACGAGAGAATTTGACTTGACACAGAAAATGAACCTGCATTTCCAGTGACACGGCTGCATCGGGGACGCGCCTGCCAATAGGATGGTACAGATAAGAAATCATACAATAGGAAGGAGCAAAAAAATCATTGAATTCAGAATATTGACCATAAGTAATCAATATTATGATTACAAAGACAAAAAAAGCCCACGATGCACATTCAAGACCAGAGTCCACAGGACACAAGGAGAGCAGTGAATGTTATCTTGTTGTCAGTTTCTGGGTCAGTGTGGATGTAGTGTTGAAGCAATGTTGTATCAATATGAGCACAAGGACACTTTGGCAGAAGATGTTTTGTCTGGCTGCAGCAATTGTCCTTGGCAATTGTCCCAAGCAGCTACTGTCCAGAGGCCGTGTGCTCAGTGTTTTGAAAAACAAAGACGGGGGATTATCAGGAGGATTTTTGTAAGGGAAATTGAGCCAAATAGACTGAACACAGAGAAAGAACTTTATTTTCTTCTGCAGATTCAGTGCTTAATCCTTCATTGCGAGGGCTTTGCCCTGCTTAGGTTATACAGTCTGACAGCCGTAGGTAGGAAGGACCTGTGAAACCTCTCGGTTGCGCACCTAGAATGATGTAGTCTGCTGCTAAATGAGCTCCTCAGTGCGTTCAGTATGTCCTGCATAGGGTGGGACTTGGACTCCAGCAGAGATGACAGTTTAGCCACCATCCTTCTCTCTCCTATCTCCTCCACTGGGTCAAGGCGCTGCCCCAGGACAGAGCTAGCTTTCTTGATCAGTTTGTTCAGTCTCTTCCTATCGGCTGCTGTAATGCCACTGCCCCAGCAGACCACTCCAAAAGTGATGGCTGATGCCACCACCGTGTCGTAGAATGTCTTCAGCAGCGCCCCTTGTACACCAAAAGACCTGAGTCTCCTCAGTAGGTACAGCCTGCGCTGTCCCTTCTTGTAGAGTGCGTCGGTATTGTGTGACCAGTCTAGTTTATTGTTCAGATGAACACCCAGGTACTTGTAGGATGTCACCATCTCAATGTCTGTTCCCTGTATGTTTACTGGTGCTGTGAGGGGTTGTCCTTGCCTGCGGCAGTCTACCACCAGCTCCTTAGTTTTCCTCGCGTTGATCTGGAGGCAGTTCCGATGGCACCAGTCCATGAAGTCCTGGATAAGTCCTCTGTACTCAGCTTCATCTCCGTTGGAGATGAGGCAGACGATCGCAGAGTCGTCAGAGAACTTCTGTAGATGGCAGTGTGTAGTGTTGTGTGAGAAGTCCGCAGTATAAAGGGTGAACAGGAAGGGAGCCAAAACCGTTCCCTGGGGGCCCCCGTGCTACCGATGATCATGTTGGACACACAGTCCCAGGTTCTCACAAACTGTGGCCGGTTAGTGAGGTAGTCCAGAATCCATGATGACAGGTGCTGATCCACCCCTGCGCACAGTAGCTTGTCCTTCAGAATCATTGGTTGGATGGTGTTGAAAGCACTGGAGAAGTCAAAGAACATGATCCTCACCGCATTCCCGGGCTTCTCCAGGTGGGACAGAGAACGGTGAAGGAGGAAGATCACTGCATCCTCCACCCCAATGCCATGCTGGTAGGCAAACTGGAGTGGCTCAATCACTGGCCCCACCAGGGTGCGGAGGTGAGCAAGGAGCAGTCTCTCCAGGATCTTCATCATGTGGGACGTCAGGGCCACTGGTCTATAGCTGTTCAGGTCTTTGGGGTGGGAAGTCTTTGGTACAGGCACCACACAAGATGTTTTCCACAACTGTGGTACTCTCCCCAGCTTCAGGTTCAGGTTGAAGATGAGCTCCACAATCCCACACAGCTGGTCTGCACAGGACTTGAGGAGCTTTGCGTTGATGCCGTCCGGTCCCGACGCCTTCCTCGCCTTGATCTTCCTCAGCTCCGTCCTCACCTGGGTCTTAGTGAGGGTCATGTTGGGGGGCTGTGTGTTGGAAGTGGGGGGGTGTTGGTGGAGTGGGGTGTGGGCAGCAGGACTCGATGTCTTTAGAGGCAGCAGTTGTTATTGTGCAGTCAGGGGGGAGGGTGGTTGGTCAAACCTATTAAAATACAGGTTCAGATTGTTCGCCCACTCCCTGCCCCCCGTCGCCTGGGGGGAGGTATTCTGGAGCCCAGAGATGGTTTTAAGGTTTCTCCAGACCCCATCGATGTCGCTGTGTTGCAGCTTGTCCTCCATCTTCTTCCTGAAGCTGTCCTTGCCTTCTCTGATCTTCCTCCTCATCTCCCTCTGTATGGACTTCAGCATCTCCCTGTTCCCCGACCTGAAGATCCTCTTCTTCTCTCTCAGAAGTGTTTTTATCTCAGGGTTGATCCAGGGTTTGTTGTTCGAGCAACGCCTTATGGTCTTGGTGGGTACAGTGTTGTCCACACAGAAGCTGATGTAGTCCGTGATGGTGTGAGTGAGGCCATCGATGTCCTCACCATGTGGCTCGCAGAGCTGCTCCCAGGCAGTGGTTTCAAAACAGTCCTTTAGAGCGTCCATTGCCTCCTCAGACCATAACTTCACTGTGCGCATGACCGGAGGTTGTCTGTGCACTAGAGGTTTGTACACCGGCAGGAGATGAACCAAGTTGTGATCCAATCTCCCAGGTGGGGGGAGTGGTGATGAGGTGTACGCCTCCTTAGTGTTTGCATAGAATAAGTCCAGTGTTTTATTGTCTCTAGTGTGGCATGTGACATACTGGGTGAACGTGGGTAGAATGGGAGACAGTGAAATATGGTTGAAATCACCTGGGATGAGGAGAAGAGCATCTGGGTGTTCTGTCTGCAGCCTGCCAGTTACTGAGTGGATGACGTCACGCACTGTCTCAGCGTTCGCCGTCGGATTTGCATAAGTAACAACGCAGATCACGTGTGAGTATTCCCTCGGGAGATATGTAGGCCGCATGCTAACAGCTAGCAACTCCATGTCTTTGTTGCAGTGTTGTTGTTTAACCGTGATATGTCCCAGACTGCACCAATTGTTTCTTTCAACACCATCATCCTGGACATCCTGATCAATAAACTGCACCTCCTCTAGATCCCCCCCTTCCACCTGCTCCTGGATAAAAAAAAACTTTCTCATCAACTGCTCACAAACAGTCAGACTTGGCCCCCACAACTTTTCCACACTGTCACTTAGCACTGGCTCCCCCCAGGGCTGTGTGCTAAGCCCACTAGTGTACTCTCTGTACACCTTTGACTGTATTCCAACCCACGCAACCACCGTCATTGTGAAGTATGTGGACAATACCACCTTGGTTGGGAGAAGAGTATATGGGTCAGCTTCCATCAAACTGCTTTTGACAGGTTTATGACCCCTTAGTCCTGCCCAACCTCCGCCCATGCCCCACCCCTTTTCCCGCCCACACCCCACCCCTTTGACCTTAGCTGACCTTGACCTCCCCTTTGATCTGTAATTATCCTTTGATTAGCAACGTCCTTTATGACCCGTAATTATCCTTTGATCAGCGACATCCTTTATGACCCATAATTATCCTTTGATCACCAACATCCTTTATGACCCGTAATTATCCTTTGATCCATGACGACCTTTGACCCCTTGGGAATGGAATGTTAACATACGGGAAATGCTGGGGATGGCGCGTGTTGTAGTTGCAGAGCTTTATATGCATGTGGCTGAAGTAACAGAAAAAAGATAACACACAATCGCAGAACTAAACATTAAACAATAAACTTTAAATTTTAACAAAATAAAATGGTAAACGGCAATAGCACTTTTTCTCATGAACAAGAAGGGGCTTTACAGATCCTGCTATTCACACACGCACTCCCCCCATTCCCCCTCGCCCCTCCGTTCCCACATGTATAATGATTGTGTTTTTATGTATTATCATTATGAATTTCATTTTATTTATTTATCTATTTAAATTGATTCTTGTACTGATGCAACATGTTCAAATAAATCATTCAAACTGATGGATGATATTTGAGGTTTATAAACTTTTTTAGCTGCCCTCAGCCAATGAGCGGCGAGGGAGGGTTTGACAGGCTGTCCAATGATGACCTAGAGGCGTACCCCTGCGGTTGACCAATGAAACTACACTGTGGCACGTGCGGAAATTGGATCATTAAATAAAGTCAGAAAACTAAACAATGAAAAAGAGAAAAAAAAACCTCACCACGAGTGTGGGTTAGCGGCTACATCTGATCAGCGAGACACCTGCCTCCAGATTTTTGGTCCAGACTGGTCAAGGATTAACTGGGGAGAAAAGAGGATTGTCTGAGCTGCATCCAGACCCCTGTGGGCGACAGCACCTCCCACCACTAACCCCGCCCAACCAACCAGCCATTTTGTCCCCGACAGTGCCTCCCACAACTAACCCCGCCCAATAATTAAAAAAAAAAGACTGCCTAACCACCCATTTTTGCCCAAACCAAAATGGAGACAGACTCCACGGCCGAGCCAATGGCATTCTAAAGGCAGGGTAATCCCAAACCCAGCCAGGGGTCAACCCACAGTAGGAAAAAACAGTGCACTGGCGATCCAGAGGTCTTTGGGCGAATTGGGATAGATTGAACATCTGCAGATAGTAAGCCTTCAAACGTATGTTTTCGCACCTACTTTCCTCCTTTTTTTTTCCGTAATCAAGCAACCCAATAATGACAAAAAAAACCCAAACCCTTTTATCTGTATGCTTGTGACAATTAGAGTTTATTTTGTGATGATACTAGGAAAGTCAACATTTCTCCTATTTATATTTTCCATTTTTTGGCGATTAGAGTTTATGTTGTGGTGATACTAGGAAATATAACAATTATTCTATAAAAAAACAAACATTTTTATATTTCTAAATGACCACACAACAGCATTGTGCTTGATGTTCACACACACACACACACACACACACACACACACACACACACACACACACACACACACACACGCAAAAGTTCAGCTGTTTTTTTGCTCCCGACTCATAGGTGTTATTTCATCTCCCGTACTGTAGAAATCCTAATCTATTTTCACTGCAGGAGCAATCCTTTGTTTTTTTAGAAACATTTATCAACTTTCTAATCATTCAAAAATGGGCTGTTTAAAACAATTACCTTTTGTCTTTGTCTGGTTCTTGAAGGCGTTACACACTTTGCACCACTCTGCATTACCAGCATTAGAGTTACCAGATTCTGAAACCGTTTGTAATAGTGTACTTACTTCTTTGCTTAAGAATATTTTTTTATCTTTCATAATAACAAATTACATGTTGCACAGTGTTGACACAAACTCTGATTTTGAAACTGATTTTGAACTCTGATTTTGAAGCGGTGTATTCACACAAAGTTGTTTCACTGTGATTAATGTGGTTAAAACGTTCACTACTTTCAAAAAAGAAACATTGAAACAAGAATTTGTTTGGAGGAATTACAAAAAAAACCATTTTGTTTAGTTGTACAGAAGCATTTAAAGATAAACTGATTTGCATTACCTTCCCTTAAATATTTATCACTGAAAGGTAGTAGTAACTCCATCAGCTGTATACTTGTTTCTTTGCATAATACCACTTTGTTGGTGATGTGGTCAGTCAGAAAGCAACTCATACTGGCTTGGATGTCACCCGGGTGAACAAGGTCAGGAGTTCCTGGGAGCGGAAGGCGAAGGATAGAGCTGCGTGGAAGAATCTGATCAGACCTAAATGAAACAGTCTCTGATGCTAAAACTCTGATGTTAGGTGATGTTGCTTACTTGTTGAGTCTGCTGTGACTGTATTAGTGCTGTAATGTACATGAATGATTCGATCAAGTGTACTAGTTTTTATGGGTTAACATACTGTATGAATTACTCACTGGAAATATAGTGGAAGCCAGGGATCACCAGCTGAATCATCCGCCTGAGCAGCAAACGAGCCCTGCCCGCTTGGTTCATCTGTTCAGTTCAGTGAGTGGTAGACAGTTGGAGCTCCAGTACTGATTCAATGACCCACAGATCTTTTTAGCTTGAGTCAGTACATTTCAGTGAACTGTGGATCCATCACTAGCCTCCATCCGAGGCTGCCTCTCTGCTCTGCTACTACGACGCGTCTTTTTTTCCCATGCAGTCCGCACACGATGAGACAATGTACAAGTATAGTATGTATGCGCAGGATCTGTATTCTGATTGTGTTTGCTGATATATTAACTTAGCCACCTAATGAAAGGGTCAAATTATTGTACATTAGGGGATTTTTGGAATTATTAATTGTACATCGTACAAAGGGTAAGACTATCATACAAATACAGTAATTATTGTACGTCTGGCAACACTGGTGGAGGTGGAGTTGACTCTAGTTCCATCTTCTTGTTCTGAGGTCATAGCTACTGCTTAGTCCTGATTGGTTCAACTTTTACAGAGACATCACAAAAATGGTCTCTCTAAACTTACCTTTTTGAAGGGGCTAGGGACAGTGGGAATGTCGTTCATCCATTCATGCACGTCACTAATTAGATGACGAGGCATTTGGCTACTTTAGGTATATACTACTTTCCGGGTTTAACTGCCCGTCAGTCACCATACAGTGCTGTGCCCAAAGTGCTGCCCTCTTACATGTAAAGGCCACAGCTGCTGGAATAATCATCATGGATTACTCGACACCACTGCCGCCACCATTTACTAGCCCCTGTGGCCAGAGGGTCGGCAGCACCCTGCGCATCATGACCGGTCCAATCCATGCCCATAGGCCAGCCATACATGCACACTATATGGCTGGCTCACGCATAAAGTCCCTCAGTACGTCAAGAGAGTACAAGAGCACTCTACGGCTCACCAACCAGGCAAAAGTATCATACAAATATGATAACTATTGTACGTCTGGCAACACTGGTAGAGGCGAAGTTGACTCTAGTTCCACCCTCTTGTTCTGAGGTCATACCCACTGCTTAGTCCTGATTGGTTCAACTTTTATATTGACATCACAAAAATTATCTCTCTAAACTTGCCTTTTTGAAGGGGCTAGGGACAGTGGGAATCTTGTTCATCCATTTATGCGCGTCACTAATTAGATGACAAGGCATTTGGCTACTTTCTGGATATACTACTTTCCGGGTTTGGCTGTCTGTCAGACGCCATACAATGCTGTGCCCACAGTGCGGCCCTCTTACATGTAAAGACCACAGCTGCTGAAATAATCATCATGAATTACTTGACACCACTGCCCCCACCATTTACTAGCCCCTGCGGCCAGAGGGTCGGCAGCACCCTGCGCAGTATGACTGGTCCAGCCCGTGGCCATAGACCAGCTATACATACACACTACATGGCTGGCTCACGCATAAAGTCTCACACTATGTCAAGGGAGTACAAGAGCACTCTACGGCTTACTAACCGTGCAAAGTTTGCCCTTGGGCTACAGAAATGTCCAGTTCTGCCAGCACCAAGTCATTGCACATAGACCATTTTCCACACGCCCCAATTGGAAACGCCATGACCTTCACACTCTGTATACCTTCCATTGTTCTGACTTGTTCAGCAAGGGGCTGATAGTGCTGAACCTTCTCTGCCGCTGCCAGATTCAGTGTGTCTGCACCCATCTCATAGTGCACTGTTACATCAATAACCAGAGACTGATCGGCTTTTGTACAAACCAGGTCAGAAATCCTTAAGCCCCCCTCAGGCGTCACCATGCGGAACTCCCTGGTTGTCTTCCAGCTGGCCCGTTTGGCCTCAATGGCAAGTAGGTCACGCAGCTTGTCATGCCGGTGTACCCAGCATCCCTTCACAAAGGGATGCTGCCCCAAGGTGTGTGAACAGGAGTCCAGCCTGGCCTGCCATCTTCTGCAGGCTGCCCCGACTTTATTCTGCCCTCGAGCCAGAAACTTCCTGGTGGGGTACGTTCCAGCCCACATGGCCAGCCCTGCAATGAAGTGCCTCTGTCCTGTCTGAATCCCACCTTGGTGGGCTCAGCCAGCCACAAATTGCTGAGCTTGTCCCCACAGAACTGTTCAGCGCCCACACCCTGGACTTGCAGCCTCCCCCAGGCCCTGCTTTCCTCCTGCCTCCAGTCCTTAAGGACCAGAGTGCTACTTTCAGCATTGGGCCCATCCTCTGTACCCAAATTGGGAACTTCCTCGGGGACCTTGCCAACATGCAACCACAATCTCTCCCAATCAGCCCTCCTTACTGTTCTGATGGGGGGCAATGGATCAGCGTTCTCGTCGCACCCTCCGCCAGTACCCGGGCTCGCCTGGGGAAGCTAATGATCCTACCAGCAGACTAAATTCGAAGAGACGACGCCTCTGTGCCAAGTCAAAGAAGAATCCTAGTCACAGTCCTAAAGCCGAAAGCAAACAGCCCCAAGAGCACTTTGTGGTAGGATCTGGCCTTCGCATATTACAACTAAACGTTGAAGGCCTATCTGCAGCCAAGCGAAGCCTTATCGAAGTCCTCACCTTCCAACATTCGATTGATGTAATCTGCCTCCAAGAGACTCATATTGGCACAGAGGAAGCTGGCCGCTTCACCATCAAAGGCTTTGACCTCCTGTGCTATGTTCTACATGCTAAACATGGACGTGCCACCTATGTGCGTTCTGACATAGTTGAAGCAAATCACCTGATAACAACACATTTCTCAGACACCATAATCATTGGTGGCTTCCATATTGTCAATGTGTACAAGCCCCCTAATGCCAGCTGGGATCTGCAGGTCTTACCCACCCTACCCCACCCTGCCATCTATGTGGGGGACTTTAACAGCCATCACCCTGACTGGGGGTACCCAGCAGTGGACAGTGATGGGGAGGCACTTTCAGACTGGGCATCCAGAAATGACCTTGCTTTGATATACGACCCCAAACAAAGAGGAACCTTCCACTCTGCTAGGTGGAAGAAGGACTATTCTCCTGACCTGTGTTGGGTCAGCTCTTTGAATGGGGAGCCATATCCTACACAGATCCTCATTCTTGATGATTTTCCACACAGCCAACACCGGCCCCTGCTTGTACACATTGGCCTACAACTTCCAGTCATATACAGCCCAAGGAAGATGCGCTGGAACTTCCACAAAGCCAACTGGAAGAAATTCAGTGAAACTCTGGACCGGAGCGTTGTTACCATCCCACTCCACACCATCACTGTAGATGAAGCATACAACCGCTTCTGCAGCGCAATCTTCAAGGCTGCCCATACTGCAATCCCACGAGGCTACCGACCCCTCTATGTCCCATGTTTGGACGGAGAAAGTGCTGCCCTCCTACAATCCTATCAAACATCAGGGGACCCAGAGATAGCAGACCATCTTATTGAATCGCTAAATACAGCCCGGCGAAAGAAATGGGAGGAGACAGTTGCTGACCGGAGCTTTACCCACTCTAGCAGGAAATGTTGGAGCCTCATCCGTCGCCTAGGAGCTGCACAGAAGCCCCCTAGCCAAAGCCGAGCATCCGTCACACCCAACCAAGTTGCATCCCACCTACTGACTATCGCCAAAGCACCCCAAGACAAAGACACCAGAAGAGCAGTTACAACTGAGCTAAAAAAACACCAAAAAATGCCTGTAGAGGAAATGAACCCTGAACCCTTCGAGGCTGCTGAACTGGAGAAAGTCCTACAGGGCCTGAAATGTGGAAAGGCAGCAGGATACGATAACATCTTCCCAGAATTCATGAAAAATCTTGGCCCCCGAGCCCTAACCTGGTTGACACAATTCTACACAAGGATCACACAAACGAACTCGATCCCAAAGAAATGGCGGACAGCAAAGGTCATTGCCATCCCAAAACCTGGCAAAGACCACAAACTACCAGCAATCTACCGCCCAATCTCCCTACTCAGCGTTCCTTACAAAATCATGGAGCGCCTAATACTGCAACGCATTTCCCCAGAAATAGAGGATATTCTAAGTGTGGATCAAGCAGGTTTCCGCAAGGACCGCAGTACAGGAGAACAAGTACTGGCCCTAACCACCTTCATTGAAAATGGCTTCGAGAGCAGACTGAAGACAGGGGCTGTGTTTCTCGATCTTACAGCCGCCTATGATACGGTCTGGCACAAAGGCCTCCTCCTGAAACTTATAAAGGCGATCCCTGCTTGGGCAACAGCAATTATAAAAACCCTGCTGACCAACCGAAGGTTCAGAGTCCACCTCAGTCAGAACACAAGTGCATGGAGAATGCAGAAAAACGGACTCCCACAAGGCTCAGTTCTAGCTCCAACTCTGTTCAACCTCTACATAAACGACCTGCCTACTACAAAATCCCGCAAATTCATCTATGCAGACGACATCTGTTTGGCATTCCAAGCACCAGTCTTTGAACCACTGGAACGGGTGCTCACGGAAGATCTTGCTAAACTGGACCAGTTCTGCAAAATCTGGCGCCTAAAACCAAGCCCAGCAAAAACCGTCTCCAGTGTATTTCATCTCCACAATGCAAAAGCTGCCAGAGAACTAAACATCCACCTGAGCGGACTCAAGCTTAAGCATGCCCCAAATCCAACTTATTTTGGACTGACCCTTGATAGGACCTTATCCTTCAAGGAACATCTAAAGGGGACGGCTGCTAAGGTGAAAGTACGAAACAACCTGCTCTGCAAGCTCGCTGGTGCAAAATGGGGGGGCGGCAGTCTCCACCCTGCGCACCTCAGCACTGGCCCTTTCATACTCTGTAGCAGAATATTGTGCCCCTGTCTGGTCCAGGTCATCTTACACACACCATGTAGACACCCAGCTCAACTCAACCATGAGAACTATAACTGGAACAATCCGCTCAACACCACTCCCCTGGCTCTCTGTACTGTCAAACATAGCCCCTCCACACATCCGGCGAGCAGCATTAACTCAAAGGATGCTCCAAAAAGTTAAAGATTTTCCTCACTTACCAATCCATGCAGATATCTACACCCCACCCACTGCCCGACTTTCATCCAGACGGCCGATTTGGAAAAACCCTCCCCCAGCTGACTTTACCATCCAGACAGCTTGGCAAGAGGAATGGGAGACCAAGGAGGTCCCAAACAAACAGCTGGTGATAAACCCCAACCAACAGATCCCGGGCACCAACCTCCCAAGGAGACAGTGGTCTACACTCAATCGCTTCAGGACTGGACATGGCCCCTGCTTGGCCAGCCTTCACAGATGGGGCAGTAGCCCTAGCCCACTGTGCGCATGTGGAGAGAAGCAAACTATGGAACACATCATAGAGGCTTGCCCGCTCCAAAGACTGGAAGGAGGATTACACACCCTCCATACAGCAAACCAGGAGGCAACTGCTTGGCTTAAGGACTTTGCATTCGCTAAATAAAATAAACTGTTCTGATGGTCATTACCCTTGTCCACAGGTCCTCAGATTGGGTCAGTTGGTAGATCCGACGTGCTTGGATTGATGGGATAAGGCAGCCCAGCTCCACAATACCCAACCATCTCTATTCTGTGAATAGAGCAATCCATTTCACATTGAAGGCACAAGGCGCAACCCCTCTTTTGCGGCCTTCCAGATCATCGCATCAAGTGTAGCAAGGGTAGTTGCTGGAATGTCACAGTGATCAGCCTGATAGATTAGCCTTGAGACAGCAAATGAGTTTAAAACCCTCACATGTTGCAGGGGCTTTAGAGGAGCCTTCTTGATCCGTGTTATCCATCCTTGGAATTGCAAGATCAAGTCCGGAACCATTATGCTGCACCACTGATCTATCTCAAAACCTAAATAATGAACTGCCTCACCTCGCCCTCCCATGTGGATTGCCAATCCACCTATCTGCCAGGTTTGACAGTAGTTCACCACGCCCTTGTCGATCCACAACCCGTGGCACTTCTTGAGCTGCACCCTCAGCTCCGTCAGTTGGCAAAACAACTCCAGGGCCCTCAGGTTCCTCCCCATCCCTATTTCTGAGCTGCTCAAAAGAACCAAATCATCCGCGAATGCCAGCGTCGTGATCACCCTTTCTTCAAACTCTATACCACTGTCGGTTCCTTCCAAAGCCTTAATGAGGGGGTCCATGGCAATGTTGAAGAGCAGCGGGGACACCCTGTTTCACTCCAACTTTCATATTGATAGGGGGAGTCATCTTCACATCGCTACCAACCCTCATTACACAGTCCACTAAGGAGTTGCGAAGCAACCCTAGAATGTGGCGGTCCATCTGTCTCTGCTCCAGAGCACATAGGATATGCTCATGAGAGATGGCATCAAGGGCCTTTGCAAAGTCGACAAAGACAACCGCCAATGAGGTCCCTTCTTCCCTCGAGAGCCTCATAAACCTGTTAACCACTTGCGCTCCGTTGTTCCGCGGGCGGGCAAATCTTTGCGTCCTAGGGCGCACGAGGGCGCACGAGAGCGCCCTCGTGCGCGCTCGGACGCATGACGCATGATATACTGATGATGGTGCAGATGGAGACGGTGCTGGCCTGCAAGCGCCACTGAAAAAAAAAGCTGCAGTCACAGCCGCGAACAGATTAGTTCATCTGATTGACCTCTCATTCGATTAATAAGAGCCTTGAATTGGGTTTCTGAAACCATGAAGAGCCAATGAATGAAAACCTAGGAAGGAGGACCCGCCTACTGTGAATGCAGGAGCCAATTGAAGCACAGAAATTTGGGCTGGGTGAAGAGATATTTACTGTTGCAGCAGATGAAAACAAAGGACGCTGGACAAACCTGCTACAGACCCAGGCTCACCCAGCAGCATGGAGAACACCCACAAGTGGGACCTGCACTCATTCCAGCAGAATAGACGTTTAGCATTCTCTTCCGTCATCATAGACCGACGGAGGCCGACGACAAAGGTCGTAAATCATTCGCCAAAACCGCAATATTGGAATTGTTTTGATCGGGATCCATGAGCGGACCAGTGTCGCGTTCGTCTGACAATGGGGAAGAGAAGTTCGCCAGGACTCTGCTGCTGTGAAGAGGTAAGGTGTTATAAGCTAAATTATTATTTCTCCCTGAAAACTGCAATCCAAAAATGACTTTTGACCGATTGGTAAATTACAACTGTACTGCGCACGAAGTACGAAGTGCGTGCGCCGCGATAAACGGTTCATTTGCCGTGTTCGGACCGTGAATGCCCCCCCCCCCCCGCTGCAGAAGAGGAGCGGGGGGGGCGTTCACGGTCCAAACGCCCCCGGTCCCCGGGGGGAAGCATATGAGTCTATTCCGTCATGTAGCGATGGCCATCTTCTGTAGCGAGGGGGGGGACAACCCCCCCCCACACACACACAGTAGCGGGGGGGGGGGGGGGGAGCCGCTGTGAAAACATGCAAGGAGTGTAATCCCTCATGTAGCGAGGGCCGAACTCCATCTTTTGTAGCGGGGGGGTACACACACACAGACACAGCCCTGAATGTGACCTTTCATTAGAGCCCAAAATGAAGATTCTACATTGAATTATTCAAAAGTTACAGACGTTTTTCCAAACTGTGCCATTTGGCACAATTTGGCACAGTTCCAAAACGCCTGGGAACAGCCTGAGAACAAAGCTGTGTAAAATATTCATTTTTTGTGGTATTGTTACCAAATTTGGATCTCAGCTTGATAACACTTGGTTCTACATTTCTGTTGCATTTTCCAGCCCGATCGGACAGCTGTGTGTTATTTGCAAGCATTTGTATCAAAAAAACACCGTGTCCAAATTTACTTTCTTCAAGTTCAGTATGTTTAGATGACTGTAACTCAGTGGCCGGAGCACGTAGAGAGATTATGTTTTTTTTGCCAAAAATTTCAAAGTGTTTTCTTTTAAATGAGACCAACCCCATGAAGATGCTGCAAAGGGTTGAATAACAGCTTTCGATTTACTTTGGGCATGTTTTTTTTTTGGCATTTTTAGGAAAATTGCCCAGAGTGCAAGGGGTTAAGGGTCATAAGGTTATCTGCGCAGCTTCCCAAGGACATCAGGAAACCCTTCTGCCTAGGATTCAGCGGATAGGCTTGTGCAAGCCTCATCACCAAAATCCTAGACAACAGTCGTACAACCAGGGAACCAATTGTCACCGGGCGCCAGCTGGTGACATCCTTCAGGTTGTCCGCATTCCCGGATTTTGGCATGAGCCTCGTCCGACACTCCTTGAAAGCCCATGGGATAACTCCATGTACCAGCCACATTGTGAACAGCCGTGCAAGTTGCTCACCCCTAGGATCCCAGTCTAGCAGAGCCTGCTTGCTGATGCTATCTGGGCCTGGGTCAGAGCCATTTTTCATCCTAGCAAGTTTTCCCTCACTTCGGATGCCAGGATAGGGTAGCACATGTCCTTGTTGTCCACCTGTGCAAATGACCGGAAGTTTCCTAGTCCGTGGAACTCCGCCACCACCTCCCATGGTTGACGGAATGCTCCGTCAACCATCTCTATCAGTAAGGTACATTCTACCTGTTCCTTACCATCAAGTACCCATGACGCAAGCTGGGCTTGGTCCCTACAGTACAACCACTGATGGATCTGAAACTCTCACTTCTTCTGGGAGAGCCGCCTCTCCCAGCCCTTCATGTGAAGATCCGTTCTCTGGTGCTCACTGCCCTAATGAGGTTGCACCCCCCCCTCCCTGTGCATTAATGAGATCTGATGCTGAAGACTCAATTAGGCCAGGATTGTAATCACCATCCTTGACTAGGTCCACCATGGCCTTGATTTTACTCCCACCTTGTTCCTCTCCCCCTCTGTCTGGCCCTGTCTTAATCTCTGTGAGACCAAGTTAGGGGGAGAAGGTGGGGTGATTGATGGAACTACCAGAGACCCGACACCCAGCATATCTCCAACAGACTCTGCATTATCTTGGCCATGGCGGGTCATCTCAACACACAGGAGTCTCTGTTTATTCCTCACCTGCTCAGCTGTCTTGCCAGTGCCCAACTCCTCTGCTATGAGTTGGTTAGCCTGCTGATTAGGAAAATCATCGTACTTGTGTACCAGCTGGATTAGGGCTTCAGTTTCCTCTATGCTCCATAACTTTGTTGCACAAGCCCCCATTCCCTTTGCCTTTGCCTCTTTGATCTTTTCGGCATTCCGTTCCGCTGCATGTGCATGTCTCATATGCTGAGTCAGCTCCACACCATCCCAAACAAAGCTTGGCAGAGTTTACACATAAACTCCCCAACCACTGGTTCCACCTTGCCAAACACTTAGGGAAATGACATGGAATTGAGTGGCTGTTAGGGTTGGTTTGGCTGCACTTTTGACACTTGTACAACACTCTCACCCTGGTGTGCTGTACCAAGAAGTGCCTGACGTACATGCTGACCTTCCCTACCATCAGCCCACACATTGGACAGACTGGGTCTGGATCCGGAAGAAGCAGCTCAAAACATTCTGGAGCCACTGGCTCCAGGGGTGCTCACTGCCCTAATCCATTCTCCGGAGGTGTGCAGTTATTCTCTCCCTGACTTCTTCATTCATGGAGGAGTCATTGTCTGCACCATGGGGGACCTGCTCAGGCCCCACAGCCTGAAACCCTACCGCCGCAGAGGAGCACCTCTCCGCCCCACTGTCCCTATCAGGGGCATGAGGGGTTTGTCCAGGCCCAGTGTCCTAGCTCCCTACCACCGTGGATGCACGCCCCTCCTCCCCATGGTCATCTTCATTTACTGCACCTCCATCCGCAGCATTAGCAGGTTGTGGTGTCTGCACAATCTCTTCAGAGCTCGCCCTCATTCTTGAGCTCTGAATGGTCATTGATTTGATCACCACCTGAGGATCATCCATGTTTAGACCCAGCTGCATCCCTGTACCCTTTATGACCAAGTCCACCCAGGATGTTTGCATTCCTGTTGAGACGGTTCTTGTGTTCAAAAGTCCGGACACAGGGAGTGTCAATACCATGCTCGTTCCGACACTCACCATCCGGGGGACATTCTTTTCCCCAGTGATCCTGTCCCATCTCCCAATGGGTAAGTTGACTCGCATGTTCGCGTGGGACCCAACCTCAAGCCCCGTTGAGATGCCCGCTTTGCCATATTGCACCGGACACAGGCCCGAGTCCAGTCGTTGCCCATTTTGATAAACCAGAAGGACGGTCCTGGCTGAGATTTCCCATTGCGAACATTATCATTGGAGTCTGTGATCCGGCTAATGAACCAGTTGATCAGGCTGGTCCATGGGTGAGTTCTTCTTAGCCATACCCTCAGGTATGTTACTGACGGGAACCTCTGGGAGGTGAGGACTAACCATGTTGCTACCCGAACCGGGGATTACCCATAGCCCAGTGGACATCCTTTATGTGGCCCGGGTGTCTCCCCCTCACGAATCGCCCAGCGGCGGCACCGTTCGCTGCTCCCTCGGGAGTTTTACTTGACATGGCCACCAGTGCCTATCTGTTTGGCTAGGGAATTGACCGTCATGGTCTGCATCATCAACGAGGCCTGTTCAGGCTCTCGAAGAAAGTTACTCCCCGCCATTTACCCGCGCTTCACTGAATTTCTTCACTTTGACATTCAGAGCACTGGGCAGAAATCACATAGCGTCAACACCTGCTGTGGACCTTCGCAATGCTTTGCTTTAATTAACAGTCGGATTAACTTAACTGAATTTTAATAGCAGAAAAACACAGACATGACACACAAGAATTAATTAGCTCTTGATATGTATTGTAAGTCATAACAAAACATGCTGCAGACATGGTAACAAAGAAAAAAAACTTGATTTTGACCGGAGTGTCACTTTAAATGGCAGACATGTGACCCATAACCCCATTTTATTATGCTAAAATCCACAAAAAATACTTTTCATGATACATGCGTTTTCTCATTTTATTGCAAACTTGCTCTCTCTGTAATGACTATCTTCCCATTCACCAACTGCATTTCTTCATTATATTTTTCTGCAAACCTCTTAACTGACTGATAATATTTTTATTCCAGTTTCTCTCTTGATACATTTTGTCATTAAATTTTTTTGCCCACTAGAAAGTAGAGCGTAACCTTGGTATTATGACGGAACTCCAGTCCTGTCAGATATAATTTTCTTTTACAAAGTTCATTATCTCTGGCTTCCTCTCTCTACTTTTTTTTTTTTTTTTTTTTGGTCAGATGTTATGAATAGGGGTTTGAGTGGACAATCTGTTTGGCAAGTTGCCCTCCTGTGAACATATGAAACTGCTGTGTGCTATCACACAGTGGCTGGGTGAAAGAGTCTGTCAGATTTGCCCTGCTTATAACAAGCTGCTGTGCTTAGCAATGCCACATGTCAGCATAGGAAACCTAGAGTGATCTTCCATCACCCCGATGTGTGATAAATAAAGATTTCACTTCAGAAGAGAAAGCTGCATTTGCCATTGCATCACCGTAATGATGTCTGGGCCGCTACCATGCTAGCTTCACGTGTGCTTTTCGTGTCATTACATGTAAATTGCTGCTGTGTTTAAAGTCTTTGGCACCACTCAAGCCCATTCTGATGACAGTGTACTGGAGAAAAGTAGACACAAACATTCAAAGAAGCATCAGTGCTGTTTAATTGAGAACAACCTGAGAGAGATCTGCGCGTGAAAACAGCTCCTCTGGCAGCGCCTGGGCTGTCCGCTCCGGGGAGCAAATCACCCTGCGTTTTCACCTTGTGGCTTGCTGAAAATACTTCAGGAGAGGATGTTAGAAGCTAATAGCCCTCTAACATCCTCATGACAAGCCCAGATTGCTGACGCATTAACTTTGATGGGCGAATGTGACGGAGCCCTCTCCAGCAAAAAGCTGTGGGAAGGAGAGTGCACTGTCAAGCCGCTCACCAAATCAGCTTCTCTTTCCTTTTACCACTTTTTGAAAGCTCAACAATTTACCTTGTGAGCAGAACTGCTGCACTGTGCATGTATATTCTGCAGAGTCTGCACCATAGCATCATAAAATCCTGTAGGCCACAATCTGCACCTCTTACATTTCAGGAAGCAATGCCCCGCTTTAGAGTCTGCACTCTTACAGCAATGCAGTGCGGCGGAGTCTTTTTATTTTTTTGAACAACACGTCTGGGAATAAGTGAAAGACTGCCAGCTTGTCATGTCAGGGAGGAAAATCTCAGTTGAATTTTGTGCCAAAGCAGATTTATTAAGTGACGACTTTCCTCTTTTTGTAAGCTGTCAAGATGAAATGTAATATTACTGCAGAGTATAAAAGAAATAATCTGTACATTAACATATTTTGGTATATATCGCAATATAATAGCCCAAATCATCCAAAGTACACTGAAAAAATAGCAGCTTAACTTCCTGTCACTGCCAAACTTTGCCAATCCTCTTGGCTGAGTCCAGTTGAATTAAATGCTAAAACTTAAGAATATATTTAAGGAATTAATGTCACATGTGCAATGCAATTTTCCTCCTTTAATTTAAGGAAACAGTCATTAACAAACCTACTCAGGTGAAAACAGACTTAAAGCTTTTTATCACACACAATATTTCTGAAGAAGTCATTCAATTAGCAACAACCCGTCTTCACTTGGTCTTATAAAGTCAGAGGTGCAAATGCACGTGTGGGGATAAGTGGGGGAAAATATTGCTGAATGGAACCAGGACTGTGTTTGTGAACTGGGAAGTGGCATGACTGGAAAATTAGTTTCAGCAGAGCCGCTTTAATTCTAAAGGCCCTCAACATTAGGCACCAGCTGCAATGATTTAAATATATTTTAATGTCTTTAATTTAGAGCAGATTAAAAAGCAAATCCATCATTTACCCAAAGCTTGAAGGAGCTATCATTTTCTACTTTGAAATATTAAAAAAAAACAAACAAAACATTTATAAATGTGCTTGGAAGCAACAGTTATGCCGTTATATCAAAGATACCATATATGTATAATGGTCAACATCTGCAGCAGTGGTAACCATGGTGATAACAGGACATACAAACAGTCGTAAACTGTATTTATTATAATTATATAAGCAGTTGGTGATTTGAAGGGAGAGATGAGGTGGGGGGGGGGGCATCCACCATGTTTGCAAAATGACCCCAAATCATCCCCCCCACACACACAAATTGGGGAGACTAAGTTGCAAATGGTCAAGAAAAATTGTGAGGGGAAAAAGTTGCAAATATTATAGAAAAAAAATTCAAATTAGTGTAAATTTGTGGGGGAGAAAGGTAACAAATTTGTCACAAAAAGTTGTAAAAAGAGTACCAAATTTATGTTAAAAAGTCACAAATTTACATTTATCACAAAAATTTGTTTCAAGTAAAGCCTCACAAGTTCGTGAGCAAATGGGGAATTTTGAGGAAAAGAAATCTGAAATTTATACAAATGTGCAGCTTTTGTTTTTGTAAATTTGCAACCTTTTTCTTGCAAATTTGTGAATTTATTAGTAATTTTTGTCAAAATGTATTTTTTTTCCTGATTCATGAGTGCTTTTCCCCCACAAATTCATAATTTTTTCCTTCTAAATTTCGTGATGTTTTAATTATAAATGAGCATCTTTTATCATATTTTTGTACCTTTATTCTTGCAAATTTGTACCTTCATCTCAGACCTCCCAACCAGCACAATCTTGCTTGTTAAAAATAACAAATCACCTTCTGCATAGAAGTAATGGAGCATGATGGGCACAAGTAGACAATTTTTGAATATTTTTCAATAATTTTTGACCATCGTGAGGCACTGAAAGTGGCACTGAGTGCTGTTTATTTCCTTTAACACTGAACTTCTTCAGCCAGAATGAAGAAAACACGTTGTGCGGATCCTTTTTTGTTAACACCCCTTGCTAAAATTATCAATGCAAACTGCTGCTAGTGAGCTACATGAAGCTTGCTAACCTTCCACTGTACTTCCGAGCACTGAGTCGCAGCTCAGATTAAGCCCGTGGCCCTAACCTTTCCCTCTAGCCGTGGAGAGAGCAATTTGCCCGATTCTGTCGCCACCGTGGGTGGCCCCCCTCCCGATGACACCGCCTGCTGTGTGCCCAGTGTCGCAGGCCAGCTCACTCCCCGAGGGGTGATCGAGATGCCAGGAAAAAAAGGCTCACCAACACCTGCCACCGGCAGCATTGTGCTGATTAAGGGAGAACTTTGACTCTCAGCCGACAAGAGCAGAAGGAGAGGGGGCGGGGGGGTGGAAGAAGCTAACGGGCCTGTCGGGGGGTCGGGGGCGATGATCTTGTTATGCTGACGGGATGGCTGAGGTCACAAATTTTTGCTGCCCTATTCAAGCGTTCCTTTTTGCGTGGAACGTGAACTTCTCACAGTCTGTGTTAAGCTCTGAGATCTGGAAGCAGCCCAGGTTGGGGATTTTACACAACGCACAGGAGCTGCTCCGCTTCACACACTGTAAATTGGCCTGTAATCCCGGCAAGAACATTCTTCAGCTGGATGGACATCCACACAGTATCTTTTTTTCCCCCCTCTCATCTCTTCTCTGCTCCTATAGATGATCTCCTTAATTTGGAGGAAGCCCTGGTCATCATTAGCAGGCTCCGGCGGGGAAAACTTGCAAGGCTGCTCCTTTCCTAACCCCAGTTTTCTGTTGGACAGACAGAAAGGCTGAGCCGAGAGATCCAGTGGAGGCCACAGCTCGTCAGTTATCGGAGGCCAGAAGACCATGTTGGTAGTGGCTCAACACTGGCTGAGCACATGTGGACAAAGTCTGTTGATTTTAGACAATCTGAACATTACTTTTTAGAAAAAAAGCTGCCTGTTTCTCCAGTTTTGTTTTTTAAAAATTAAGGCTGTGAAACGTGTGCTTTAAACCGTCAGCAGAGCAAAGCTGGTAAACAGAAGATAATTACTCAGCTCCAGGAGGAGATGAAAACAACTTTGATCAACCTGTTCTTGCCCCTGCGACCGTGTGTGTTTGTGCGACTGCGTGTCGGCGGTGAAGTCCGCTGACTGACCGCCTGGAGGCATCTTGTGCTTCAGTCAATCCATCGTCACTTCTTGTACTTCAAACTCTATTGTATCACTGTTTGTGCTCTCCTGTTGTTAATTAACCTTTTCTTTACTTATTCAACTATGCAGAACCCCCTTTTCCTTTGCAGGATCACAATTACATACTAATCACTGTTTGCAGCCTTTTCTGTGTTTGTGTAAGCTTCTAATCACTGTGTTCTGCTTTTTGGGGAGCGCCATGCTGCGTTTCATTAAGGAGTCGCACTCCCCAACCTCTAAACCCCAAACCAAACGGGCTCTCGGATGCTACTGGGAGATTGCAGGCAGGATCTGTTGATTGTAACTCATTATGCTGTAGTAATTAGTGCCTGGATGAGTTTACAGGATTTGGTGACATTTTTGTTGCGAAGATGCAGCCATTTGAAATAACCATTAACAGTAATTATGCTGCGGTGAAAAAAAAAAAAAAAAACCCACAAAGAGCTGCTTCAAGAGCATCTGCACAGCTAGCACGGAGACGTCCAAGTCAAACAGTGATGCAAATTTGAGCAGCTTGGAAAGAAGGGATGTTTGTAGTGTGATAAGGTAAGAATTTTCAATAAACAATACTTGTATTTCAAAGTGTCAGAAATAACATGTTGCTTTGATAGCAATAATGCCACAACTGTAGGTGCATTTCCAAAGTAATTAGTCAGTGCGATTCATAATTTTCTTCTCAAAGTAATATTAGCTTATCCCCCGTTGAATGATTAAAAACATGGCCAGATTTCTCAACGATCTCTCAATGATCTCTCAGTAATCTTCAGTGATCTCCGTGGTCGCCAACTCAGTCCAAAACAATCTCTCAACAGTCATCAAAGGGAAGCAATCTCTCACCAAACACTCTAGGAGCCCTCAACAATCTTACCGCTCTCCCCACAATCTTTCAGCAATCTCCGCTGCAGTATTTCAGTGAACGCTATTGGTCTTTTACCGAATGCTCACTGATCCCTCATTGATCTCTCAGCCATCTCTACCACCGTCGTGCAAAAATTTGGCCGTCATGAAAAGATTGCTGAGAGACCACTGGGAGTTCGATTAGATCATTGAGCACTCCTTGAGAGCTCATGTTGAGAGATTGTTAAGGACTGAGTCAAAACTTTGAGGAGACCACGGCAACCGTGAAGCTCACTGGAAGATCACTGAGAGATCATTAAAAGATTTGTGAGAAATGTGGACATTTTTTTCATCACTCAGTGATCTCTTAACAATCTCCACCCCTGCATAATGGATGTATACTGTAAGAGTACTAAAAGACTTTTCAAGTGCTCAGCAACCTTCTGGTTCACCCAAGACACTGTCAATGATCCCTCAATGATCTCTCCTGGTTTCAATGATGGCTCAAGGATCTTTCGAAATTGAATATTTGATTGCACAGCTTTTTTGAGGAGATTGTTGAGAGATCGTTGCCAATCTCTCAATGGTCACCCAACGATGTCCGTCTGTGTAAAAGGTCCCTTAAAGACAAAAAGAAATAATGTGAAAGTTGTGCATGCAGAAAAAAACAGAGCGTCTTTAAATCAAACTTGGTTTGGGTCATAGTGTAGAGTGAAAGACATTTAAATTCTGCAGTTTTTGGCCATACATGGTCAGGGCAGGTTGGAGGGAAAACATAATTACAAAAGCTAGTCAAGCCTAACAAAACAGTGCTTAGAGCCTGTACGACTATTGCTGCCGAGCGACCCTTTTTTGTCACTCCCATTATTCATAGTCTGGGTGAAACAAGCAAGAATTAGTTTATTGTAATTCCGCAGCAGAGTAATGTGAGGAAATAGCTATAGGAGGACAAAACAATGTCTGAAACAAAAGTGTTTGTGTGCACCACCTTAATTAAAGAAGAAAATGTTTAGAAGCTGCACAAGTTTACCTTCTAAATATGAAAAAGATAATTACAAGTGAAGCATGCTTTGAATACAAAACAGCCATGCAGTGAGAGAAAAGTGTGTGTGTGAGAGAACGTGTAGGCGCCGTGGGGGCACATGCCTACTGGAGAAAATATAGCACTTTAATCAGAGCCACACCTGCTGAGGTGACATTCAACTTGAGTAACTGCCTCCACCTAAATGATTATTTTAATCCACGGTGTGTAATTGTGATTGGCAAAGGTAATACTGTATGAATGTAATTTCGATCTCTATTACCTTTAATATCTTTATTTCCACAATTAGAACAAGTTAAGGACTCCAGGTGGAGTACACGCACCACCTGGACCGACACGGCTGATGTACCTACCTGCACGTGCTCAGACGGAGGCCAACGTTCTCATGTCTGACGCTCACTCACAAACTTAAGCTCGTTGTAATTTAGTGCAGTAGAGCAACGGGGAGAAAAAAAATCACCACATTATTGGTTGGAGGCAGAAATGCCCATCTTGGTTATAAGCCATCTGTCTCTGGGAATCAATCAAACGCCTCAGTCCTATTATACCATCCAAATAAATGGGGAAGAGACAGAAGGGAGGCAGTAAGGACAACTGCAGACTCCTTCTGACCAACTTTGCACAGCTTAGGATGTGTAAAATGTAGTTTCAGTCCACTTTTTTTGCAGCGTTCTGCCTTGAGTATATGAGAGAGTGATGCACTCAGTCTCACAATCATTAACTATCTGCCAGTTGCAGAAATCTCACTTACTGTCCTCTACTTCCTCACCATGAATACCACAAAATAGCACAGACAACTTTCTCCAGAGGAAACACGTATGAATCAAATACCCCATGCTACTTTTAACTGTTGAAGTGTTGTGCACATTGTTTCTTTCGAAGTCATAACCCCTCTTTGTGAATTGCTATTCTCTTAAGGCCTCAATTTGATAATCTAAAGCATGCATTTGCTCTGATGTTTGTCCCACTTGACAGTGGTTTTGGTAGTTTCTGACAGAATATTGTCCATTTTCCCAATCTTCACCCTTGTATGTTTCAAATAATAAGCTACTGTGCAGCTGCCTTTATGCTGGTAGGAGTGGACTCTTAAAAAAAGGGGGTGTGGTTCTGTACAAAATCAGCTTGTTTATTTTCTGGTGTTTTGACTAATAAACGACACATGTACAGACAGTGGTGTACTATCACTCAGTATTTCAGAGGTACATTTACACTAATTACAGTCAATGCAATTAATAACTTTAAGCTTAAAGCCAACTAACCGAGACCGATGATGTTCACATGCGTTTTCACTTCATATACCACCACACCCTACACATTTACCCCTATTTGTACCCATTGGCAACAAAAACACAGAGTTTGAGTAAGAGTGGGATTAAATCACATATCAACATCTTGAAAAAAGTGTACTATAAATGTATGCAAGCTTTAACTAGCTGCACCAGCAACAGAAGCAGTACGTCTGAGAGCAGGGACCACCAAAGCTATGCAAGGAAAGTTTTTTTTTTTCCTTGATATGGAAGTTTGAATGTTTTTGAGAGTATGTTTTTCTATATGTTGCAAAGCTTTATTTTTTCACGAGAGACTAGGGGAAAGAAAACCTTTTCCATTTTTCGTTATTCATCTTTCTATAAGGGGAAGCTATGGTTCTTTTAGGGATGCATGATATTTGACTTCTATTTTTCCTGTAACTGATATGCTGATATTTTGAATGTAGTTTCACCGATTGCCGTTGCCAATATATGTACATTTTTCCCCCACCTATTTACATCTTCTTTGTCCTTCAGTGATGATTAACTGACATATAGAGAGACATTGCCCAAGGACAACAAGGAAACAACCTCAACTTAATAGGAAAATATCTTAGTTTTAGTAACATGTTCAACACAACTGTAAAGGTCCTGCTTCTAATAGGCTTGGGGATACTGTTCTTGTGACAGTCCTTACAACAGCCACAATCACAGCAAGAGGAAACATGGAAATAAATGCAATCTGCATGCTGCCTCATGCTGTAAAATGGGATCAGGTGAAAATAAAGTGCATTTGCTGTACAACTGTACAGTAACTGAAGCAATCTGCACCAAGATAAACAGTGCAATATTTTTACATGACTGAATAAAGAAACACAAATAAGGCTGCATGTGATTTACATACTTAAACTCAGCGTTGTATAAATGAAGACTATGCTCGCACCGAATGTGAAATTATGTGCTTATACTGGTACCGACTGATACAAAATCAATATGTTTAGCACTGGCCAACGTATTATTTTTGATTGCTTCAGTATCGGCTGATTGTTTTGGTACAGACAGACTAATGAACATACATTTTATATATATATATATATATATATATATATATATATATATATATATATATATATATATATATATATATATATATATATATATATATATATATATATATATATATATATATATATATATATACAGTATATACTGTATATATACACACATACACACACATACATATATATACATATACATATACATGTACACTACCGTTCAAAAGTTTGGGGTCACTTAGAAATTTCCTTATTTTTGAAAGAAAAGCACTTTTTTCAATGAAGATAACTTTAAACTAATCAGAAATACACTCTATACATTGCTAATGTGGTAAATGACTATTCTAGCTGCAAATGTCTGGTTTTTGGTGCAATATCTAGATAGGTGTATAGAGGCCCATTTCCAGCAACTATCACTCCAGTGTTCTAATGGTACAATGTGTTTGCTCATTGCTTCAGAAGGCTAATGGATGATTAGAAAACCCTTATGCAATCATGTTAGGTCTACAATGCTGTAATTGCTGCAAATGGAGGATTCTTTGACAAACGCAAAGTTTGAAGGAAAAAAATATTATTTCAAATGCCAATCACTATTTCTAACCTTGTCAATGTCTTGACTATATTTTCTATTCATTTTACAACTCATGGTGGTAAATAAGTGTGACTTTTCATGGAAAACACAAAATAATTGTCTGGGTGACCCCAAACTTTTGAACGGTAGTGTATATGTATATGTATATGTATATACATATACATATACATACACACACACACACACACACACACACACACACACACACACACATATATATATATATATATATATACACATACACACATACATATATACATATACATGTATATGTATATATGTATATACATATACATGTATATATACACACATATATACGTATATGTATATGTGTATATATATATATAGACACTACTGATATCTTATTTGCTGATAGCAAACATCAGTCAGTAAGATAAATATCTGATGATACCAATGCTAGGTTGATATTTCGCTGCATCCCTAGTTTTTTTAATATAATGTACATTATCCACCTGTTTTTATTCTTGTAGGATGGGGTGATTAAAAGTGTGTGGTAATGATAATATTAGATCATGATATCATCTCACAGATCAGAGTTCATCTTTCATTTAATTTTTGGCGGTTGTTACATCTGTTTAATGACTAAACTATTTGTAAGACTCCATCTATTTTAAAAAAATATTTTTATTTTATTTTTAGATGGTGGTGCACCATGAAACAGTTGGATGTTCAACTGCGCAGCTCATTTTTTTTTTTTTTTTGAAATGTAATTGCATAAACCTTATGTTGTTAAAAAAATAAATAAAAAAAGCAGTGGGATTCAGCTTGAGTCTGGCTTAAATAGAACTGCACTGGGCCACGTACAAACAAACTGAGATCCAACCATGGCTCTGATATATATTTTAATTTGTGTATTTACTTTTACAAAATGATATCACATATTTTAATCCATTTACTAAACTGTTTAATGATTTATGGTTGCAGGAGGGCTGGAGCCTATCCCAGCTTCTTTGGGTGAGAGGTGGGGTACACCCTGGGGAGTTCACCAGTCCATGGTCAGCTCAGCACAGACAGCCAGACAACCATTCGCTCTCACACCTGCAGGCAATTTAGAATCTCCACTAAATGCCAATTAACCAAACGGACTGTGGAAGGAAAAGGGGGTCTTGGGTGAAAACCCACACAGACGAAGGGAGAAGATGCAAACTCCACACAAAAGCGTCCCAGCTGGCCAGATCTTGGGTGTGAATCCAGGACCTTTTTGCTATAAGCTGCCCATATACAGTATTTACAGTCATGAAAAAATTTGGACACCCCTTCAAATATTCATTTTTTTTATAAGAATTGTTCACATATCTATGACTAACCTTGTTTTTGTTTTTATTTGCATTTTTTAAATTTATTTTAGCCATTGTAAGTGGGAATGAATATGGGGGTGTCCTACAAAAGGTGGTGGTGGGGTGTCCTAATTTATTTCTCACTGTCACGCCGCGCCATTCATCAGCGGCGCCACCTGCTCACGCACCTGACAATCATCAGCGGCGAGGGATAAAGGCCGTCTCGCCCGGAGGCTCGGCCTGAAGCCGTCAGACTTCGTCCCTCACCGTTGTGAGCATACTTCCCTTCAGCGTAACCATTGTTGTAAGAAGATCACTTACCTCTTCTCTTCAGTCTTCTCCCCTGTGCACAGGTGGATTTCCCAGCGGCGGACATCTCCTCTCCATCGCCCAATCCTCGCTGCTGCACGGAGCTCCCCAGGTGGCTGTCTTCCGGGCCTCACCCCCTTGTTGTGCCAGCTGTCCTGACCCACCAAGTAAGTCCTTCTCTCGCCATAAATTCCTCCTGTGTTGGTGTATGCCCGTCACTCTCTCCCTGTGCTCTCTCCATAGGGTTGCTCGGCTGTACGGTCACCTGCCTCTGTGCCTGGAGCTGACACCATCACCAACACATTTACATCCCGCAGACACGCACTCATTCTCCCCTGCTGTTAATAAACTCTTTGAACTACTCTAAGCCTGTGTGTGTGCGTCTCCTGAGCCGTGCGTTATGTCAGTACGGCTTCAGCAGAGCGGCTCGGCGGACGGCGGGCTCGCACACCGGCTTACCACTCTCGAGGCTAGAGTGGATCAAATTGCTTATCAACAGCAGGTCATCCTAAATCAGTTAGTAATTATCACTGGCCGATTGGACCGCCTGGACCCCCAGCAGCCGTTCCCCCCGGCTCCTCAGGGTGGCGCAGCTCCTGCTGTTCCAGTGGCCGTCCAGCCAGCTCCAGTGGCACCGGCCCGACTCACACCTATTCCGACCCCCGCTCGCTTTAGCGGAAAGCTCGGCGGAGCGCGGGGGTTTGTGATGCAGTGTGAGTCCGTGTTTGACCGTGTGCCCGGAGACTTTCCCTCAGATCACAGTCGAATCGGCTACATAGGGAACCTCCTGGAGGGGCGCGCTCTAACTTGGGCCTACGCTATCATGGCGAGACCCAGTTATGCCACCCTCACCTATGCCGAGTTCGTGAGGCGCTTCCTGGAGGTGTTCGATCATTCTCGTTCCGAGGCGGTCCAGGTCGATCGGCTTCTCGCTCTCCAGCAGGGAAACCGGTCGGCCGCGGATTATGCCATCGAGTACCGGGTAGCGGCGGAGGAATTGGGCTGGGAGGAGCGCTCCCTCTGCGGCCTGTTTCTCCGCAGCCTCAATAGTGATCTAAGGGATGAACTGGCTGGACGGGATATCCCCGGAACGTTAGCGGAGCTAACCTCACTGGCTATCAGCTTGGACAACAGGCTGCGCGAGCGCTCCTCAGGACGGAAGCCGTCTGCTTCTCGCCCTCGGGGAGTCCCGCTACGCCTGCCCCAAGCTCGCCCCCTGGCGACGCCGCCACCATCGTGCCCCGAGGAGTCGGAGCCGATGGTGACGGGCTGGGCAAAGCTCTCCTCGGCAGAGAGACAGCGCCGCCGTGAGTTGGGTCTCTGCATGTATTGCGGAGACAGTCAACACACGATAGAGCTTTGCCCACAAAGGCCAAACGGCGGGGTCCGCGAGTCACTGTAGGGGGCCTCGCGGACGTCAATCGGCAAAGTCCCCTCACTCAATTAAAGCTGCCCATCCGTTTTTGCCACAACCCCACTGGGCACCTCACCCACGCACTGGTGGATTCGGGCGCAGAGGGCAGCTTCATTTCACAAGGCCTGGCAACCCGATTGGGCATCCGCTGTCGGGCATTAAAACATCCCATCTCCCTGGTCCATCTCTCCCGTGCCTCCCTTGGGAGAGTTACTCACCAAACCCTGCCCGTCCCAGTCATCATCTCAGGGAACCACCGGGAGGAGATGGTATTTTACGTCCTGCCCAACTCTGTGTCGCCCGTCATCCTGGGGTATCCCTGGCTACGCCTCCACAACCCTGTCCTGGACTGGAGGTCCGCTGGGGTATCGGCATGGAGTACCTTCTGCATGGGCACCTGCCTTCAGTCCGCTGCCTGCTCCCCATCCGCGGCTCCCCCTGTGGCGGATACAGCACCTCCGGACCTGTCACTGGTGCCTCCAGAATTTCACGACCTGGGTATGGTATTTAGCAAATCGAAAGCTATGTCTCTTCCCCCGCATCGACCATATGACTGTGCCATCAACCTCCGCCAGGGGGCTCCCCTGCCATCTGGTCGGCTCTACAGCCTGTCGGCGCCGGAGAAGGAGACCATGAATACATACCTGAAGGAATCTCTGAGCGCTGGGATTATTCGCCCATCGTCGTCACCCGTGGGGGCAGGGTTTTTCTTTGTCGGGAAAAAGGACGGATCCCTCCGCCCCTGCATAGACTACCGAGCGCTGAATGACATCACTGAGAGGGACCGTTACACCCTGCCCCTCATGGACACTGCCTTTCACTCCCTCCAGGGGGCGACCTGGTTTACCAAGCTGGATTTACGCAGCGCTTACCACCTCGTCCGGATCCGGGAGGGAGATGAATGGAAGACAGCCTTCCGTACCCCGAACGGCCACTTTGAGTATCTCGTCATGCCGTTCGGGCTGACCAACGCTCCTGCCGTCTTTCAGCGCCTCATTAATGACGTCCTCCGGGATTTCATCGGCCTTTTTGTGTTCGTCTACCTGGATGACATCCTTATCTTCTCCAGGTCCAGGGACGAGCACCAGGTCCATGTGAGGCGGGTCCTCCAAAGACTGCTGGAGAATCGTCTGTACGTGAAGGCTGAGAAATGCGAATTCTACGCTAGGACCACATCCTTCCTGGGATTCATCATCGCTCAAGATCAGGTGCTCCCAGACCCAGAGAAGGTGAAGGCGGTGGTGGAGTGGCCTACTCCCGCATCCCGGAAGCAGGTGCAACAGTTTGTTGGCTTCGCCAATTTTTACCGCCGCTTTGTCCCAAATTTCAGCTCGATCGTCGGACCGCTGACCCGCCTCACGTCCCCGAAGGTCCCGTTCCGGTGGACTGAAGAGGTCGCTGCTGCCTTTAGGGCGCTGAAGGCGGAGTTCTCCTCCTCCCGGGTCCTTCGCCAGGTCGACCCCGCGCTGCAGTGCATTGTGGAGGTGGACGCATCGGACACGGGAGTGGGAGCAGTGTTATCCCAGCGGTCACCTGACGATGGCACCAAACGGCCGTGCGCCTTCTTCTCCCGGCGCCTGTCCCCGGCGGAGAGGAACTACGATGTGGGGGACAGAGAGCTCCTGGCCATTAAACTCGCCTTACAGGAGTGGCGCCACTGGCTAGAGGGGGCGGACCTGCCGTTTGTGGTCCTGACGGACCACAAGAACTTAGAGTATTTACGATCTGCCAAGCGCCTGAATGCCCGCCAGGCGCGCTGGTCTTTGTTCTTCGCCAGGTTCCGCTTCTCGATCACCTTCAGGCCGGGCTCCAAAAACGGCCTGCCTGACGCCCTCTCTAGGCAGTTCACCCCCGTGGAGGCTGAGGAGACGCCCCACACTATCCTGCCCAGGTCGTGCGTCCTCGGTGCCATCTCTTGGGACATTGAAGACAAGATCCGGAAGGCGCAGGAGGTGGAACCTGATCCTGGCGGCGGACCGGAGGGAAGACTGTTCGTCCCATCTGCGGTCCGAGGAGAGGTCATCCACTGGCTCCACACCTCCCGGCTCACCTGTCATCCCGGCACCTCTCGGATGATCAGCCTCCTCCAGCGGTCCTTTTGGTGGCCAGGCCTGCGGAGGGATGCAGCCCGCTACGCCCGGGCTTGCCCAATCTGTGCCACCAGCAAGTCGGGAAATGCCCCCCCAGCGGGTCTGCTCCAGCCTCTGCCCGTCCCCGGCAGGCCCTGGTTGCACATCGCACTGGACTTTGTCACCGGACTCCCCGTTTCCAACTCCTTTGACACCGTCCTGACCATTGTGGACCGTTTCTCCAAGGCGGCGCACTTCATTCCCCTGCGAGGTCTCCCTACTGCCCTGGAGACGGCGGGCCTCCTCGTCCAACACGTGGTCAGGCTGCACGGGATTCCGGTGGACGTGGTCTCGGACCGGGGCCCCCAATTTTCGTCCGAGGTTTGGAGATCATTTTGTAACGCCATCGGAGCCAAGGTGAGCCTCTCCTCCGGCCATCACCCCCAGTCTAACGGGCAGTGTGAGAGGACCAATCAGGAGCTGGAGGCTGCGCTCCGCTGTGTTACCAGATCCAAGCCGACGTCCTGGAGCAACCATCTCGCCTGGGTGGAGTATGCCCACAACACCGCCCGCTCTTCTGCAACGGGGATGTCCCCCTTCAAGGCGTCCCTGGGTTACGACCCCCCCGCTGTTTCCAGCGCAGGAGAACGGGGTGACTGTCCCCTCCGTTAGGGCGCACCTTAGGCAGTTCCGCTCCACCTGGGCTGCCGCGCGTCATGCGCTTTTACGCACAGCGGAGCGCAACAGGACCGTGGCGGACCGGCACAGAAGACCTGCCCCGGCGTACAGAGTTGGGCAACTCGTGTATGTGTCTACCCAGGACGTCACGTTGAAAGGCGAGAGGAGGAAGCTGGCACAGCGTTTCATGGGTCCCTTTCCCATCACCCGGATCATCAACCCGGTGGCTGTGCGGGTGGCTATTCCCCCCTCCCTCCGCATCCATTCCACTTTCCATGTGTCGAAGGTGAAACTGGCAGTCACTGACCCCCTTTGCCCTCCTCCTGCAGCGCAACCCGCGCCCCGGATGATTGGTGGCCATCCGGCCTGGTCCGTCTCCTCCATCCTGGACTCCCGGCGCTGAGGTCGTGGGTTGCAATACTTGGTGGACTGGGAGGGCTATGGGCCCGAGCATCGACAATGGGTGCCCCCGTCGTTTGTGTTGGACCCATCGCTCATCGCGGACTTCCACCGAGCGCACCCGGATAAGCCATCGCCAGGAGGCGCTGCTAGAGGGGGGAGTACTGTCACGCCGCGCCATTCATCAGCGGCGCCACCTGCTCACGCACCTGACAATCATCAGCGGCGAGGGATAAAGGCCGTCTCGCCCGGAGGCTCGGCCTGAAGCCGTCAGACTTCGTCCCTCACCGTTGTGAGCATACTTCCCTTCAGCGTAACCATTGTTGTAAGAAGATCACTTACCTCTTCTCTTCAGTCTTCTCCCCTGTGCACAGGTGGATTTCCCAGCGGCGGACATCTCCTCTCCATCGCCCAATCCTCGCTGCTGCACGGAGCTCCCCAGGTGGCTGTCTTCCGGGCCTCACCCCCTTGTTGTGCCAGCTGTCCTGACCCACCAAGTAAGTCCTTCTCTCGCCATAAATTCCTCCTGTGTTGGTGTATGCCCGTCACTCTCTCCCTGTGCTCTCTCCATAGGGTTGCTCGGCTGTACGGTCACCTGCCTCTGTGCCTGGAGCTGACACCATCACCAACACATTTACATCCCGCAGACACGCACTCATTCTCCCCTGCTGTTAATAAACTCTTTGAACTACTCTAAGCCTGTGTGTGTGCGTCTCCTGAGCCGTGCGTTATGTCACTCACTATTTGTTTAGAATTACATTTTACAGAAAATTTGAAACAAGTCTTTAATTCATTGTTAATTGTTTAGTTGTATTACCCCATCATGGGGGGTAATACAAACCCCCCACCTTATCGTGGTGGAGGGTTTGCGTGCCCTAGTGATCCCAGGAGCTATGATGTTTGGGGCAAATTACCTCTGGCAGGGTCACCCAAAATAAACTGGTCCTGAGTGAAGGGCCACACTAAGAACGATCCAAAAGACTCTCATGATGAATGTTAGAACAAGGATTCAGTGTACCCCGCCCAATATGGGGTTACTGGGGCCCCACCTTGGAGCCAGGCCTGGGGGTGGGGTGGGGGGTGCTCAATGGCTAGAGTCTGGTGGCCGGATTTCTGCCCATGGCACCCGGATGGGCTCAACCCAAAGGATTTACATGGGTCTGCTCTCCAGTGGGCTCACCACCTGCAGGAGGAACCATAGGGTTCCGGTGCTATGTGGATCAGGTGGCGGTCGAAGGCAGCAACCTTGGCGGTCTGATCCCAGGCTTACTAAACTGGCTTTTAGGACGTGGAATGTCACCTCTCTGATGGGGAAGGAGCCTAAGCTGGTGCATGAGGTTGAGAGATACCGGCTAGATATAGTAGGCCTCATCTCAACACACAGCTCTGGTTCTGGAACCAGTCTCCTGGAGAGGGGCTGGAGCTTGGCCTACTCTGAAGTTGCCCGGGGCGAGAGGCAATGAGCAAGGGTGGGTATTCTTGTATCATCCCACCTTGCTGCCTCTATATTGGAGTTTTCCCCGGTGGATGAAAAAGTTGTTTCCCTGCGCCTTTGGGTTGGGATGGTCCTGACCATCATTTGTGCCAATGCACCAAATGATGGTTCACAGTACCCACGTTTTTTGAAGTCTTTGACTGGGGTGCTAGAGAGTGCTCCTCTTGGAGACTCCATTGTCCTACTGGGGGACTTCAGCAGTGATTGGGAGGAACGGCCTGCCCGATCTGAGCCCGAGTGGTGTTCAGTTATTGGACCTCTGTGCTAACCACGGTTTGTCCATAATGAACACCATGTTCAAACATAAGGGTGTCCATATGTGCACCTGTCACCTTGACACCCTAGGTCGCAGGTCGATGATCGATTTTGTTATCTTGTCATCAGACCTGCAACCGTATGTCTTGGACACTTGGGCAAAGAGAGGGGCAGAGCTGTCAACTGATCACCACCTGGTGGTGAGTTGGATCTTATGTCAGGGGAGGATGCCATTCAGATCTGGTAGACCCAAATGTATGGTGAGGGTGCGCTGGGAATGTCTGGCTGAGGCCTCTGTCCGGGAGGTTTTCAACTCCCACCTCAGGAAGAACTTTGACCATATTCCTAGGGAGTCTAGAGATATGGAGTCTGAATGGTTCATGTTCTCCACCTCCATTGTTGAAGCAACTGCCCAGAGCTGTGGCCGCAAGGAAGTCGGTGCATCTCGTAGTGGCAATCCCTGAACCAAGTGGTGGCATCAGTAGTGAGGGGGGCCATTAAGCTGAAGAAGTAGTCCTATTGAGCTTGGTTGGCTTGTGGGACTCCAGAAGCAGCTGAGGCGTACCAGCAGGCCAAGCAGAGTGCAGCTCAGGTTGTTTTTGAAGCAAAAACTCAGGTGTGGAAGGAGTTCGGTGAGTCCATGGAAGAAGCCTTTCAGTTGGCCTCAAAGAGATTCTGGCAAAGTGTCCAGCAGCTCAGGAGGGTGAAGCAGCTCCCTGTCCACACTGTGTATAGTGCGCATGGGGCGCTGCTGACTTCAAATAATGATATCGTCAGGCGGTGGAAGGAATACTTCGAGGTGCTCCTCAATCCCGCTGACGCACCTTTCACAGAGGAAGCAGGGCTTGTAGACGAAGGGGACGACTCGCCCATCACAGGGGATGAGTTTGCCAAGGTGGTTAAAAAGCTCCTTGGTGGCCGGGCCCTGGGGGTGGATGAGATTCGCCCTGAGTACCTCAAGGCCCTGGATGTTGTATGGCTGTCATGGTTGACACATCTCTGCAACATTGCGCGGAGGTCGGGTACTGTGCCTTTGGCATGGCAAACTGTGGTGGTGGTTCCTCTCTTCAAGAAAGGGGACCGGAGGGTGTGCTCCAGCTTTAGAAGGATCACACTCCTCAGCCTCCCTGGGAAGGTCTATGGCAAGGTACTGGAGAGGAGAGTCCGACTGCTGGTCGAACCTTGGATTCAGGAGGAGCAATGCGGTTTTCGTCCTGGCCGTGGCACATCGGACCAACTCTTTACCCTCTCAAGAATCCGCAAGGGTTCGTGGGAGTTTGCCCAACCAGTTTACATGTGTTTTGTGGACTTGGAGATGGCATTCGCCCGCGTCCCTTGTGGTTTTTTGTGGGGGGTGCTTCGAGAGGATGGGGTATCAGGCTTGTTGTTACGAGCTATTCGGTCTCTATATGACCGTTGTGAGAGTTTGGTTCATGTTGCCAACATTCGGTCAGACTCGTTCCCAGTGAGAGTTGGACTCCGCCAGGGCCGCCCTTTGTCACCGATCCTGTTCATAATTTTTATGGACAGGATTTCTAGGCGCAGCCAGGGAATGGAGGGTATCATGCTTGGTGACCACAGGATTTCATCTCTGTTGTCTACAGATGATGATGTTGTCCTGTTGGCTTTATCCAGCAATGACCTACATGTCTTACTGGGATGGTTTGCCACTGAGTGTGAAGTGGCTGGAATGAGAATCAACACCTCCATGTCCGAGTCCATGGTCCTCAGCCAGAAATAGGTGGATTGTCCTCTCCAGGTTGGGGACAAGCTCCTGCCCCAAGTGGAGGAGTTTAAGTATCTTGGGCTTTTATTCATGAGTGACGGGAGAATGGAGCGAGAGATTGACAGACGGATCGGAGCAGCATCTGCAGTGATGCGGACATTGTACCGGTCTGTTGTGGTGAAGAGGGAGCTGAGCTCTAAGGCAAAGCTGTCGATTTACCAGTCATTCTACATTCTTACCCTCACCTATGGTCACGAGCTTTAGGTAATGACCGAAAGAATGAGATTGCGGATGCAAGTGGCTGAAATGAGCTTTCTTTGTCGCATTGCTGGACTCACCCTTAGAGATAGGGTGAGGAGCTCAATCATCCAGGAGAGGCTCAGAGTAGAAACGCTGCTCCTCCACACTGAAAGGAGCCAGTTGAGGTAGTTTGGGCATCTGATCAGGATGCCTCCTGGACGCCTCCCACTTGAGGGGTTTCGGGCACGTCCAACTGGGAGGAGACCGCAGGGCAGACCCAGGACTCGCTGGAGAAACTGTCTCCCAGTTGATGTGTGAACGCCTTGGTATTCTCTCTGAAGAGCTGGAGCAGGTGGCTGGGGAGAGGGAAGTTTGGGCTTCTCTGCTTGAACTGCTGCCTCCACGACCTAGACCTCCGGCAAGGCGGTAGAAGATGGATGTATGGCTGGATGGATAGTTGTATTACGTGAATCTCCCAGTGTTTTTAACATTCATATTAAATATCCATATGTCCAAATATGTAAAAAAAACAACAAAACACACAGGCTTATACAGGGTGTCCTGATTTTTTCACATGACTGTATATTGCATATGTATTATTTCAAAACACTTTAGATTCAAGAAATGTTGAAAGATGGTGGGTCATCTTCTACTACTTACTGCTGAACTAGGGTGTGAATTTGTACCCATGTTACTTTTTGGCTTTGAGTAATAACTTCTCTGCTGGTTGCCTGGTAACTGGTTGGAGAACTTTTTTTTCCCCATATGAAATCAAATTTAGTCTACTTCCAAAAATGTTTAATGTTTCCTCCAACTGCAGGGCAGTGAGTAGCGGTACACAGGGAGCACAGACACACACTAGAGACCAAGAGGACTGATGACTGAGAGGTCGGCTCTGTGATTAAACACTTGAGCATGCGAGGTCTCTCACGCTTTCCATTTTTACAAGTGCAGACCCAGCTGTCAAAGAGATGTCAACACCAGCTTAAAGCAGATATCACTATTTATAAACTTTTTATTTATCTGTGCTGCTGACATCATTATATGATCACGGAGGAGTGAAGTCATCTGTAAGGTGCCACCTTCAAGTCTGAGGAAACATTTAGAGATTCCCATTGGTGTGCTTGGCTTCCTTGTGCTTTATCTCTAGAATCCCACTGAAACAGGTCAACAGGGTGCATTTAACACGTTGGAACTGCTAGGTGCTAAATTTGATGGGGACAGACTAAAATGAGATGGCTGAAAAGGGTCAAAACTTGTGGAGCAGGGTGATCTGATCATCGCCAGGTGTGATAGTATTTGTTTTGCCTCCATGAAGGGCCTGAAGGGCAGCATAGCTGCTTGTTGATAATGCAGGAGCTCGCTGTACTCCCTTATCTCCAGGAGTGAGTCAGAAAGCTTAGGGGAAGGATAAACTTAAGAACCGGGAAGGTTATACCTGCTGCAACATGTGCACCATGCTCTCTTCAGGGCAGTGTGAAATACTTATATTCTAAATACACTGTCATTGTAGTGTATTAATGTGCATACTGTATTATTTCTGCAAGGGGAAATTATCTTTCAAATAATTCCCTAATAGTATTCTATTTCAAAGCTACAAATTATAATATATTCCTTTGTTACAAATTCAAAAGTAATCACAAAAACGAAATATAGGAACACTTAATATACTCCAAAGTGGCAGCATATAGCGAGGTTTGAGGCTAAATAGCAATGGGGGGAAGCAGCAGGGAGAAGGAAGAGTGCACCGTGTGGCTAAGTGTGTCCATTTAGATGGATAAGGCGCTCATCACACTGCAAGTATGCTCACACTGAGTTAATTGAAAGAGGAGAGCAATCTGCCTTGAGCTCATAAACAGCAACATTAATTGCCATCACTTGGTTGAAAAGTTGTGTGGATTCCTCCTCTTTCTTTATCTCCGCTCACTTGTCTTTCTCTGGGAAAAAAAAAAAAAAAGTCACGATGTAACTGGGTTTTGTAGTCCAGTCTTGCTGACTCTGCTCAATAAATCTGGGCTGGTTTATTCCTCCTTCAGGCACCCAGAAACTTCCCTGTGAGAAGCGGGAGCTGATATCTGACCACATTTGTTGTCTAAATGTTACAAATAACTGTAATTTACCATGCCACCACACTGACCTTATTATGCGGTGAACAATAGTACTGCCACTTTTTTGGACTTCCTCTAGGCCAATGCCAGGTCCTTGATGATATATAATACCACTTGGCAGGCAAGTTAATTATAAGCTGGCCCCCAACACTTGGTGTCGGAGGAGCCCCACCATCTGAGAGCGGAGCGTGTGTGTGTGTGTGTGTGTGTGTGTGTGTGTGTGTGTCGTTTTGTGTGTGGGCAGTCAGGAAGCAGGGTTGCACTGTTATCCAAACTGTCACAGTCACTTTCAAATAAGTTGGCGAGACATGACTGGTGTCCACACCTCTTTGTCGCACACAGTCACGCGTGTGCACACACTGTGCACACTGCTACAGATGCTACCACGTAAATGCAGTGAAAATACCAGGCAAAACAGGGAGTCATATGCACTAAGGTAGGTTGAAATCTTGGCACGCGGTAAAGATACACATGAACTCGGTGAAATAAGAGCAGCAGAAATGTGTTACAACTGTGGCATGCTTATCTTTAAATATTCCATATCTCATTCAAACATTTACCAACATATCATTGTCAGTCAATAACCTATAAGTGGCTCTGGCAAACTGTACAATAAACATATATCAAAGTGCTTAAAAATGCATAAATATTTTCCCTCAAAGCTTAATACATCCAATTACAAGGGGAAAAAAATGCTTCCTTTAACCCCCACATTGTAACCTTTATTTCCTTAGCATTATTATTGAAGTCTTTATTTTGGAAGGTTGGAGGAAGGAATAAAAAAAAATAATTATACAACAGTTAGTTCTGACCAAGCAATTTGATAGGACAACAGGGATTCCAGAAAATAGTCCTCGATAATTACACTCCACTTTCACTGGATATGTATCACTCCACTTCAGAGGTGTTCTAGTAACCAATAATTACTTACAGTAATTTTCTATCAATGTTGACAATTGCTGTACTGTTTTGGATACCTTAATTTCCACAGTGAGGCGCTATTTGACAAGAAATTATACATCTGTGACCCTGAAGTCCCACCGTTTTGCAAACAACAGTTTCCTTCTGTCCGTCATTAAGTCATTTCACATCTGTTTAAAAAAAATAGGCAGTGCTAGAGTTTGATTTAACTGGAGTGGTAGCTTAGAGGTACAGCATCCGCCCCACAACCGGGAGGTGGGGGTTCAAGTCCCGGCCAGGTCATGCCAAAGACCATATAAAAATGGAACTTCCTGCCATCCAGCTTGGTGCTCAGCAAAAATGGAACGGAGGAGGGAAATGTGGGTGGCAGTGGCTCAGGAGGTAGAGCAGGTCGTCCAATAACCAGAGGGTTGGTGGTTTGAATCCTGCTCTCCCCAGCCATCCTGCTGTTGTGTCCCTGGGCACGACACTTTACCCACCTTGCCTCCAGTGTCCATGACACTGGGGATGAATGTGTATAAATGTTTGGTAGTGGTCAGAGAGGCCATTGGCGTGGATTGGCAGCCACATTACCGACAGTCTGCCCCAGGGCAGCTGTGGCTACAGAAATAGTTTACCATTAACAATGTTTGGAGTGACTGAATAATAATTATAATAATAATAATAATAATAATCACTGTAAGTGCTATGAGATGTCACTTGACATGTAAAGTGCCATATAAATCTAATCCATTATAATTATTATTTATTGTCTCGATTAACAAACCACAACACCTTTGTGGTGATGGACTCGTTGTTTCATCTGAAAATGTGAAGAAAAGTGAACAAAATGTGCTAAATTGCTAGCATGCAGTAAATCAGTAGCATGGTAACTACTAGCTTCTGGTGACCTGTATTGGATACATTTTGATCAGGGATTTTCTGAAGTATTGACTTAAAGGTGCAAGAGATAACATTCTGACCTCGTGGCCAGTAGGTGTCGCACTCACTGTTGACTCACTATAATCTCGTACCGGTTGCCAGGTAGAAAGATAGTAGTAGTAGTAGTAGTAGTAGTAATAATAATAATGGTTTCCATTTATGTAGTGCCTTTCAAGAAACCCAAAGCACTTTACAATGAAAATCCATTATTCAGTCACTCCACAAACAATGGTAGTGGTAAGCTACTACTGTAGCCACAGCTGCCCTGGGGCAGACTGACAGAAACACGACTACCAATTTAGCCAACGGCCTCTCCAACCACTACTGAACATTTATACACATTCATACCCAGTGTCATGGACACTGGAGGCAAGGTGGGTAAAGTGTCTTGCCCAGGGGCACAACGGCAGGATTGCTGGGGAGAGCAGGATTCAAACCACCAACCCTCTGGTTATTGGACGACCCGCTCTACCTCCTGAGCCACTGCCACCCACATTTCCTTCCCCTCCTCCGTTCCATTTTTGCTGAGCACCAAGCTGGATGGCAGGAAGTTCCACTTTTATATGATCTTTGGCATGACTCGGGCGGGACTTGAACCCCATCTCCCGGTTGTGGGGCGGATGCGCTACCTCTAGGCCACCACTCCGATAAATAGCACTTCCTGGAGGCTAACATCAGTATACTGCAGACTGCTAAAATCTCAGACCTTTGGTTATTATGAGCCAGACCCAGCATGTCAAGCAAGGACTCTTGTGGAATAGAATTGTGAATTTAACATAATCCTCTCTGATGTGCGTCTCCAGTAAACATCTTTTAAATAACTACATCGTCTAGTGTTATTGACAGTGATGCTAATGTAGCACAGCAGTGATCGAACTGGCCAGATCGCTCTTTACTTTTGATAACATAATTATGACAACACTTTAGTTCAGATTGTAAGGACTTTGACTGCTGTTAGTTGTTGTGTTGTTTTTATAAATATGCTGAATCACACTTTTATGGTCTGTTTATGTTCATTCGTTTTAGCTAAGTGTACTTAAAAAACAAAACAAAACAAAACAAAACAAAAACTGTTGCTGCTATTAAGCTCCAGCAGTTATGTCAGTTCCAGTTCATTTTAGGTTGTAAATGTGTTTTGTTTTTACTGTTTTAAAATATATAAATAAATGTTGTGAAACGCTGGATGCCTGAATTCATTTGTGCCCTTTGAGTTACCTGTAGAAGATGAAATCTATTGTTTATTCAGTGTGACAGATTCACAAAGTAATGGTTTACCTCACCTCTTCAAAACTAAATTATTTTCAACCTTTTTATAACGTAGTGATAAACAAGAACCTAAAATATACTGTATGTATGAGATATATACATAACATTGTAATCAGTAATCCTTAGTGAAGTTGGAAATAATTTATGGTGGAATAATAATCTTTTTTCAAATATTATTGTGTAAAAACAGAACTGCATCTACAAAAATTAGCACATCACCATTCAGATCTATATCAAATAGCTCAGACATATTCATGAAAATTTCAAACAAAAAAAAGGTCTTAAAACAGTTAAATTTATATGGGACTGTTGTAAAATTTGGAAGTTTTACTTTTTAGATTTATTTCTAAAAATAAATTCACAACAATATTCAACTTTTGGAGATGGATGAGTAGAATGGAAAAGAAAATCAACCTCAAATCAAATCAGTCAACATATAACAAACAGGAATTTATTTTGGGGAAAATATTTATTAAAAAATAAATAGTCCAGATGCAGGGTCTATGGGGCAGATCTGGGAGAGCAATAAAGAAATTAATTAAATCAGGATTAGGACACACTCTGGAAAGCTTTTGTTGTCGCCATAGTCAGTGTTGACCTTTTTTAATATAGTCAGGTGTACAGAGAGGAATAACCAGGCCAAGCGTTCAGAGCAGAGGAAACTTTATTCTTCTCCATCTCACATCCACCAGAATCAAAAGCCTTAAACTCAGGTAACTCCGCTACCTGAGGTGCTGTATTAACATATCAATCCCCCATGACAATTCCCCTTGTCCCCCAGCGCTTTTGATCTGCTATGCCCTTCAGTCTGAGGGAAAACTACTGAGTGGGTCCCCCACACTGCCCTCCCAGACTCTCAGAGTGAGCCTTAACCCCCATGTCCTTTGGGCTTCAGCCTCCGTCCATAGCTGCTGTAATTGGGGATCTTCGGCTCCAAGGCGCTGCTGTGCCGGTGGGAGGTTCCTGGGGGTGTGTCCGTCTGTGGGGGGACGATGGGGGGGGGGGTCACCTTCAGCATGCTCATGTGACTGATCTGACGAGTCATTTACCTGGAGAGTTCTCAGTGGGGGTCTTCCGCACCGAGGCGCTCGGGCCAACACCACCTGTTCGTCTGCTAAAACAAAGGCGGGCTTAAGCCTGTCTAACACAAAATGTTTGTCCCCGGGTTCCAGCACTCTGAACGGGCCATTGTATGGCGGGTGCAATGGGGTCCGGTGGGCATCGTGCCTGACAAATACGAACGACGCGTCCTTCAAGGTCTTTGGCACAAAAGCGCGGGGAAAACAGTGGTGGGCCGGGATGGGTAGCGTCCCTGCCTCTGCGCTATGCCGTGAACGCGGGAACGGATCAGTGTTCGGCGCGGGGTTTATCCGGCAAAAATTCCCCAGGGAGCCGCAGCAGCTGGGAAAAAAAACAGCTCTGCTGGGGAGGCCACCAAATCCTCCTTCGGTGCAGAACGCAACCCTTATAGAACCCACAGCAACCGGTCCACCCAATTTGCATCCGTAAGCGAAGCCCTGAGCGCTGCTTTAAGTGACCTATGGAAACGCTCGCATAACCCATTGGCCTGTGGGTTATATGCAGTTGTGCGATGAATTGTGACGCCCAGGCTCCGTGCCATCGTGGACCAGAGGTCAGAAATAAATTGCAGGCCCCGATCGGACGTGATATCCAAAGGGGCGCCGAAACGTGCCACCAATGTTGTCAAAAAAGTGTGTGCCACATCTGCGGACGTGGTGGAAGCTAGCGGGACTGCTTCGGGACAGCGCTTGGTGCGGTCCACCACTGTCAGGAGGTGCGTGAACCCTTGCAATGGCAGGAGGGGGCCCACGAGGTCCACATGAACGTGGCCGAACCGCTTAGCCGGGATATGGAACGGCTCCGGGGGGGCCTTTGTATGCCTGAGCACTTTGGCTCATTGGCATGCTACGCAGGCTGCCGCCCACTGTTTCACCTGTTTGCAGGCTCGGCCAGACGAACTTCGCTCCCACCATTTTGAATGACGCGCACACTCCAGGGTGCGCCAGGGAGTGAACCGACTCAAAAATGCGGCGGCGTCAAGTGCGTGGGACCACTGGGCCCAGGCGGCCCATGGAGACATCACAGATTGGGGGGGGGGGGGCGCGTCCTGCAGTACTCTGCTCTCCAGCCTTAACCCTGTTGGTCCAGACTGGAGCGCGCAAACGTCCACATCGCCGATCTGCTCGGCGGTCATGGCCGTGTAATCTATCCCCATGTAGACTGCGGCCACTAATGCACGCAAAAGGCAGTCCGCCACCACATTGTGTTTACCGGCCACATGCTGAATGTCGATCGTAAACTCTGAGATCGCAGCCAGCTGTCTCTGCTGCCGGCCGACCATGGTTCCGAAACCTTGGCCATTGCGTACGTTAGCGGCTTGTGGTCCATGTGTGTCCAGTGAAGGTGCACCCTTCCAGCCAGAACTGGAAGTGGCGTATGGCCAGGTGGAGAGCCAGTAACTCTCTGTCAAATGCGTTGTATTTACGCTCACTGTCGCGCAAAGACCTGCTAAAAAAGGCGAGCGGCTGCCAAGAACCAGCGATGTGCTGCTCCACGACAGCCCCTATGGCCACGTCCGAGGCATCGGTAGTGAGCGCTATCCGAGCCGCCGGGTCCGGGTGCGCCAGCAGTGCAGCGTTCACCAGGGCTGTTTTAACCTCGGAAAATGCCTGCTCTCACTCAGGAGTCCAGTCGACTCTGTCCACCGGTTTCCGTTTCTTAGGCGCAGTGTACAACGGCTGTATGAGCTGAGCTGCATGGGGGAGGAAACGGTTATAAAAGTTAACCATCCCCAAAAACTTATGCAGCGCCCTGACCGTCTGAAGCCGGGGAAAATCTGCCACCGCGCGCACTTTGTCCGGTAAGGGTATCGTGCCCTCTGGTGAGATGTGGTGGCCCAAAAAATCGATTCCCGTCACACAGAACTGGCACTTCGCTGGGTTGATTATTAATCCGTCCTCCTCCAATCTCTGGAAAACTGTCCTGAGGTGGGCTACGTGTTCGTCCTCGGACGTGCTGGCCACCAGGATGTCGTCCAGGTAGACAAACACAAACGGCAGATCGTGCAAGACTGCATCTATCATGAGTTGGAATGTCTGCGCTGCGCCTTTTAACCCGAAAGGCATGCGTAAAAAATCAAAAAGACCAAACGGGGTTATTACTGCCATTTTGGGTATGTCCTCAGTGCGCACCGGGACCTGGTGGTAACCGCGGACCAGGTCTGTCTTGGAAAAAATGCGTGCCCCGGTGAAGTGAATGGAAAAATCCTGAATATGCGGGATGGGGAAGCGGTCGTGCGCTGTGGCGTTATTTAATCTGTGGAAATCTCCACAAGGTTGCTACGATCCCTCGGCCTTAGGAACCATATGTAGTGGGGATGCCCATGGGCTGTTTGAGTGTCTGATGATGCCCAACTTTTCCAAGTTGGCAAACTCCTCGCGCGCTATGGCCAGTTTAGTTGCGTCCAGACGGTGAGGTTGTGCAAAAACGGGTGGCCCTGTGGTGGTAATGAAGTGCTCCACCCCGTGTTTAGTGACTGTCGCCGAAAACGTCGGGACTGTGAGTGCTGGGAACTGGGTGAGTAGTGTGTGGAACTTACCCCCTGGTGCTGTGACGTTGGCTAGTGTTGTGGGCCTGGCTCCTCGAGCTGTACAGGGGAGAGAATCAAAAGACATTGCGTTAATCAGGCATCTGTTAGCAACATCGACTAGTAGTCTGTGTGCACACAAAAAATCAGCGCCTAAAATGGGGAAGCTGCATGCCGCTATGACGAATGTCCATTGGTATGTACGGCCATGCAAGGATACAGTCAGTGTCCTCTCACCAAAAGTCTTAATGTCTGAGCCGTTTGCGGCCGTCAGTTCGGGGCCGCTAGTTCCCGCCAGCCGGCCTGCGTAGGATGGCAGGATGAGGCTCTTTTAGGAGCCGGAGTCCACGAGGAACCATCTCCCGGAGCGTGAGTCTGTCACATAGAGCAGCTTGCTTGCTTCACCAGCGGTCGCAGCTGCTACCGACTGCCGGCCCTGGCATTTCCCGAGCGCTTGAATTGGCACGGTGGCACACATCAGCGTAAGTCCTCTCCAAAACGGCAGTGGTAGAAACAGAGCATGTCTCTCCGGTGCTCCTTGGCCTCCACTGCAGCAACTGTTGCTGGATCCTCACCTCCGCTGGCCGTCTCGCTGGGTTCCGACGCCGCTGCATTCACTGTGAGGGCTCTGGTGGTGAGGATGATCTGATCTGCCTCTTGGGCTAGAGCCCGGTAGTTGCACACGGCCAGCAGCAGCGAACTAGCAAGGACTGCCCTGGCCTCTGTCGGGAGGTTCCGGAGGAAAAGGTGGGCAAAGAGGAAATGCCCGTCATCTGTGCCCATCAACGCCAACATCTTCTCCATCAATTCGACCGCCGACCCGTCTCCCAAGTTGTAACGCGTCAGGAGCCTCTCTGCTTTCTCACAGACCGAGAGCGTGTAGTGCCAGGTCAGCGCAGTTTTGAGAGCACCGTATTTGTCGTGGGCTGGGGGCTGTTGGAGCAGGCTCGCCACCTGCTGGGTTGTGCGTGCGTCCAGTGCTGCAACCACATAGTAGTATCTGGTGTCATCTGCCGTAATTCCCCGGAGTGCGAACTGGGCCTCGGTGTGGAGGAACCAAGACTTCGGGTCATGCAGCCAAAAGTCTGGGAGTTTGACCGAAACGGCGCATGCGTTACTGGCACTTCCCATCCGGGTTGTCTCCGGGGTGTTCGCCTCGCATTCCATTGTGCGTCAAGGGTCACCAGTGTGGCGAGAGGAATAACCGGGCTGAGCGTTCAGAGCAGAGGAAACTTTATTTCTTCTCTCTCTCACATCCACCAGAATCAAAAGCCTTAAACTCAGGTTGCAGGCACTCTCTTTTATAACACAACACTCCTCTGCTACCTGAGGTGCTGTGTTAACATATCAATCCCCCATGACAATTCCCCTTGTCCCCCAGCACCTTTGATCTGCCATGCCCTTCAGTCTGAGGGAAAACTACTGAGTGGGTCCCCCACACTGGTACAAATTGTTAATGTAAAAAGGACAGTCTCTAAGAAAGTGTCATCACAGACTATCAGCATTAAAACATGACAGTATGTGAACTACTAGACAGTTTTTGGACTACAGCAGTGCTGCAATGAGTTTGCTTGGTCTACATAATGTGAATTACAATATGCTCTAGGTGAAGGAAAGACCAGGTACAAAAATTGAATTACTTTTATATGTGTGTTTTGGGAGGAGGGAGGAGACCCTTGGGCAGACCCAGGACACGTTGGAGACACTATGTCTCCAAGCTGGTCTGAGAACATCTTGGCGTAGGTCCGCCCTCCAGTGGACTCACCAACTGCAGGAGGGACCATGAGGGTCCGGTGCTATGTGGATCAGGTGGCGGTCGAAGGCAGAGACCATGGCGGTCTGATCCCAGGCTTCCTAAACTGGCTTTTGGGACGTGGAATGTCACCTCTCTGGTGGCGAAGGAGCCTGCGCCATCGGTTTGGGAAACAGGTCCTGACCATCATTTGTGCCTATGCACCAAATGATGGTTTAAAGTACCCACCCTTTTTGGAGTATCTGGTTGGGGTGCTGGAGGGTGCTCCTCTTGGAGACTCCATTGTCCTGCTGGGGGACTTCAATGCGCATATAGGCAACAGTGAAACCTGGAGGGGGGTGATTGGGAGGAACGGCCTGCCCGATCTGAATCCAAGTGGTGTTCAGTTATTGGACTTCTGTGCTAACCACAGTTTGTTCATAATGAACACCATGTTCAAGCATAAGGGTTTCCATATGTGTACCTGGCACCAGGACACCCTAGGTCACAGGTTGATGATCAATTTTGTTACCATGTCATAAGACCTGCAACTGTATGTCTTTGACACTTGGGTAAAGAGAGGTGCAAAGCTGTCAACTGACCACCACCTGGTGGTGAGTTGGATCCGATGGCAGGGGAGGACGGCATTTAGACCTGGTAGACCCAAATGTATAGTGAGGGTGTGCTGGGAACGTCTGGCTGAGGCCTCTGTCCGGGAGGTCTTCAAATCCCACCTTCGGAAGAACTTTGACCACATTCTGAGGGAGTCTGGAGACATGGAGTCTGATTGAGATGGCTGTCCAGAGCTGTGGCCACAAGGTAGTCAATGCATATTGTGGTGGCAACCCCCGAACTAAGCAGTGGACATCAGTGGTGAGGGGGACCATGAAGCTGAAGAAGGAGATCTATCAAGTTTGGTTGGCTTGAGGGACTCCCGAAGCAGCTGAGGTTTACCGGCAAGCCAAGCGGAGTGCAGCTCAGGTGGTTGCTGAAGCAAAAACTCGGGCGTAGGAGGAGTTCGGTGAGGCCATGGAGCAAGACTTTCGGTCAGCCTCGAAGAGATTCTGGCAAACTGTCTAGCGGCTCAGGAGGGGGAAGCAGCTCTCTGTACACACCGTGTATGGTGCAGATGGGGCGTTGTTGACTTCGACTGGGGATATTGTCGGGTGATGGAAGGAATACTTCGAGGAACTCCTCAATTCCACTGACTCGCTTTCCACAGAGGAAGCAGGGCTTGTGGATTAGGGGGAAGACTCACCCATCACAGGGGCTGAAGTTAACAAGGTGGTTAAAAAGCTCCTTGGTGGACGGGTTCCAGGCGTGGACGAGATTCACTCTGAGTACCCCAAGGCCCTGGATGTTGTAGGGCTGTCATGGTTGACACACCTCTGCAACATTACATGAAGGTGGGAACAGTGCCTTTGGCATGGCAAACCAAGGTGGTGGTCTCTCTATTCAAGAAAGGGGACCGGAGGGTGTGCTCTAACTTTAGAGGGATCACACTCCTCAGCCTCCCTGGGAAGGTCTATGCCAAGGTACTGGAGAGGAGAGTCCGGCTGCTGGTTGAACCTCAGATTCAGGAGAAGCAATGTGGTTTTCATCCTGGCCGTGGCACAGCAGACCAATTCTTTACCCTCTCAAGAATCCTCGAGGGTTCGTGGGAGTTAGCCCAACCAGTTTACATGTGTTTTGTGGACTTGGAGAAGGCATTCAATCACGTCCCTCCTGATTTTTTGTGGAGGGTGCTTCAAAAGTATGAGGTATTGGGCTTGTTGTTACGAGCTATCCGGTCTCTATACAACTGTTGTGAGAGTTTGGTTCATATTGCCAACACTCGGTCAGACTCGTTCCCAGTGAGAGTTGGATTCTGCCAGGGCTGCCCTTTGTCACCGATCCTGTTCATAATTTTTAAGGACAGGATTTCTAGGCGCAGCCAGGGAACGGAGGGTGTCATGTTTGGTGACCACAGGCGCTCATTTCTGTTGTTTGCAGATGATGTTGTCCTCTTGGCTTCATCCAGCAATTACCTACAGGTCTTACTGGGACTGTTTAATGCTAAGCAGCTGGGATGAGAATCAACACCTCCAAGTCCGAGTCCATGGTCCTCAGCCAGAAAAAGGTGGATTGTCCTCACCGAGTTGGGGCCAAGCTTCTATCCAAAGTGGAGGAGTTTTAGTATCTTGGGGTCTTATTCACGAGTGAGAGGAGAATGGAACGAGAGATTGACAGACAGATCGGCGCAGTACCTACAATGATGAAGACATTGTACTGGTCTGTTGTGATGAAGCTTTAAGACAAAGCTGTCAATTTACCAGTCAATCTACTTTCCTACCCTCACCTATGGTCATGAGCTTTGGGTTATGTTCAAAAGAATGTGATCACGGATACAAGCGGCTGAAATGAGCTGTCTTCATAGGATTCTTGGACTCACCCTTAGAGATAGGGTGAGGAGCTCAGTCATCTGGGAGAGGTTCAGAGTAGAATCACTGCTCCTCCACATTGAAAGGAGGCAGTTGAGGTGGTTTGGACGTCTGATCAGGATGCCTCCTGGACGCCTCACATTTGAGGTGTTTCAAGCACATCCCACAGGGAGGAGACCACAAGGCAGACCCAGGACTCGCTAGAGAGATTGTCTCCCAGTTGGTGTGTGAACGCCTTGTTATCCCCTCTGAAGAGCTGGAGCAGGCGGCTGGACAGAGCGCAGTCAGGGCTTCTCTGCTTGAACTGCTGCCTCCGAGACCCGGCCCTCTGGAACAACGGTAGAAGATGGATGGATGGATGGTGTTACGGCCCCACTCTGTTGAGAGTAGGTCCTGGGTTATTCCTCTTTTCTTATGTTGTAGTTGGAGCTGTGGAGGACCACCCCTGGCCAAGGGGTTTCCTATATAAGCCACACCTGCCCACCTGTCAGAAGCTTTCGGCTCCCGCTTTTGCTGGTCGCCTCTCTGCTGTGTTAGTGCTCTGCCCACTGCTCCTGTTTCCTATGTGCTTGTCCTGGGCTGGGCCGGCTGCTTCTGCTTGTGCTGTCTGCGGGGTTCTCTTTCACCTTGCTGCTGCCATTGCTGCTATTCTTGCCACTTATGCTCCGGACAGAGGCGTGCAGTCACTGGGTTGGCTAGTGACTGGTTGTTTTGTTCCATGCATCCAACACACCACTGATATTTACAGGCACATTTATTTCCTTTAAATGAACTTTTGGTTAATTGGCACTTCCATGTGGTCTCCCTTTTTTTCCAGCCTTGAGCTGGGTTGTGACATAATGGGAGCTTGTAAAGCCATTTGAATCCAGATCCATCTGCTCGTCCGGCCGTTTGAACCCGGTCTGTCTGTTTGAGCATTAGGACCATGTGTGACAAAATTGGGGTTGTTTGAATCCAGTCCCATTCGTTCGTATGTCTGTTTAATTGTGGGCTGTGACAAAATAGGAGCTCGTCTGTTCATTTTAGCAGGTTCGTCCATTTGTTTTCTTTAACTGGGTTTAATCCATCTACAGTCATGTGAAAAAATTAGGATACCCTGTATAAGCCTCTGTGTGTGTTTTTTTAACATATTTGGACATAGGATATTTAATGTCAGTGTTAAAATATTAGGAGATTCACGTAATACAACTAAACAATTAAAAATGAATTAAAGACTTTATTCAAATTTTCTGTCAAATGTAATTCTAAACAAATAGTGAGGAATAAATTAGGACACCCCCCCATCTTTTTTAGGATGCCCCCACATTCATTCCCACTTACAATGGCTAAAATAAATTTTAAAAAATGCAAATAAAAACAAAAACGAAGTTAGACATAGATACGTGAACATTTCTTCAAGAACTGAATATTTAATGGAGTGTCCAAATTTTTTCACATGACTAAGTGTTTTCCATGTATTTTGTTCTGATATCACTGGAAATTTCTCCTACTTGGTTTAACAGGGAATTCCATTAGGGGATTCACTGTTTGTGGTTTAGTGTGGTGGTAAAAGCGGCCTGGGCCATGTCCACGGGAAACTGCAAGTCACTGCGTAGCAGTTGCTCATCAGCCCCAGTGGGTTTTTGAGTAAAGAACCTCACTCTGGTAACTGCATGAAGACTAGGGTCTACATTATGTAGATAGGGTTTTTTGACAAGGTAGTTAGGGTGGCAATTATTCAGTGTGTCACTTTTTGGAAACACTTTCTTCTGTTTCTGTGTTTGCCGAACTCAGTTTGGTGTCATTGTGCAATCTACTCACGTGTGTGATTAAAGGCGTTGATGGCATTTTTTGTGAAGGGACAAGTGGTTGTGGTGTCTGTGTGATGTCAGCGCTCATTGTTGGGCAGCGTTTTCTGAATGAACGTGCACATACCACAGTTACCTTACCTGTCAGAAGAAAAGTGATCACCTCTGCGTGACTTTTCAGTTCTTTGAGACTCTTCACAGGGGCACCCCCCGGGGGGAATTGGCTGTCTTCAGCAGACATCAGCCATCAAAGGCAGAACCGATATTTATTCTGCTCCTTTGTTTGTCATGTCATACTTGAGAACGATAGGGAAACTGACGTCTCCCTTGAGACTCAGGTATTTAGCTGAATAATTCACTACCTGGCAACCCAACAACCCAAAACGAGACGATGGCAAGTAGCATGAAGCTAGCGATGCTAGTGGCTGTGACATCCTCACTGGACTTCTGTGTTTGGCCTCCTCCAGCTGCTGGATGTAAATATTTATATGATATATTATTTATAATTTTTAGAGGAACATTAAGACTTACATTGTGCATGTTTCTAAACACTTTGTTGATGTATTTTTTTAAATCTTTGTTTTCATAAAAATGCTATCCTGTGCACCTTTAGCCGGTTTGTTTTATAAACACATTAGTTTTGCACTTGACAATATTTAATTCATTTACATGTGTGTGTGAAATGACAATAGATATCTTCATGCTGATGAGATGTTTAGCAGCAGTTACTGGCTAGTGGCTACATTCAGAGGGTACTATTTTTTTCTCAGTTGCACAAAATAACTGCATGGCTACACAAACAAATCATAATATTTTGTCCAGTATTGCTGTCTTTTAATAAATTGTGCTTACAGAACTGCTGTATGAAAGCAATATTACACTTGAGTTTGTTATGGTATCATGAATATACTAACTCCAGCAGGGTGTGATACTCTTTTACCCTCCGCATAGCTACATCACACCCTGCTAGAGTTAGTGTATTCATGATACCAAACTCAGTCGTGTAATATTGCTTAAATAAATTTTCCATATAAAAACCATATTCTGAAAAAAGGTACGTATAAGCTGAAACTACAGCTGAACTGAATACACATCTTGTAGAATGATGTCATCACGTCGTCACGTCACGTACGTGGCACACACACACAGCCAGGACTACTGGTATGTACACCTGTTTTTCTTCCTGCATCGCTGAATTAAAACATTTGTGAAATAACGCCTTCGGTGCCGTTCTACATGGTGTCAGAAGTAAAGCAGCGGAAACTAATTTTCCTGCCGAACTCTACATAGACCCAGTAAGTCAACTAATTATTTAGTCAGACGTTAGAAGCGTATTCTGTGGTACACGTGTGCCTCCCCCAGCAAACGCTAGCATGGCTGATGGATTCCGCCGTCCGGACCCGCTTGTGTTCAACGACAAAATTGCAGAAAACTGGCGAGTGTTCGAACAAGAATACGACATTTTCATCGCGGCTGCCCACAACGACAAGCCCGACCGAACCAAAGCCTACATACTCCTCAATTTGGCAGGTAGCGAGGCTATTGAAAGGGAACGCACGTTCACCTATGCACCAGCTCAACGGAATAACGAGGGGGAGGAGATCCGTCCGGCAGAGTCACGGGAGGATCCAGAATGCCTAAAAAGAAAGTTCAGATACCTCTGCAGTCCACAGACAAACATCACAATGGAGAGACATGCATTCAACACAAGGAACCAAAAACCCGGTGAGACCATAGAGGCTTATGTAAGCGCACTCCGAAACAAGGCTAAAACGTGTGACTTTGGAGCATTGCATGACAACTTAATTCGTGACCGGCTGGTCGTTGGTATCAGCTCCGATAGCGTGAGGAAAATACTACTGAGAGAGAGCGATTTAACACTACTAAAGGCCATCAAAATATGCCAAATCAATGAACAAACAGAACAACATACTAAAACTCTAGCAACAACACCACGTAGTTCAACAAATGTGGATGCAATACGCCAAGACCGCAGAATGCAAAAAACAGTTCGCCACAAGCAGTACAAAGAACATTACAGTCCCAAATCAGACTACATAAGCTGTACCAACTGTGGACATGAACATCCAGCGAAGAAGGAACTCTGTCTGGCATATGGGAAGCAATGCAATTACTGCAAAAAGCCCAACCATTTCAAAAACTACTGCAGATCGGCAGCAAGAAACAAGCAGTACAAACCTGTCAACCAAATAGCCCAAGCAGACTCCGACAGTGACGGCGAGGACTCTGAATCATTTGACATCAACGGGCTGTCACCAGCCGCAAATAAGATAAACACACTGTCTACTGATGATGTGAAAGAAGAACTACACTGCAATGTAAAACTCAATGGCAAGACACTCAAACTGAAAGTAGACACTGGCGCAAAGTGTAACGTAATCTCCCTGGATGCATTCAGGTATGTGAGAAACACAGAAAAAATAAACAAAGACAACAAGGCCAGGCTCATCGCTTATGGAGGCACGGTGATAAACACTGAGGGGACTGTGTTGTTCAAGTGCCAGACCAGTGACCAAAGATCCTACAACTTGCGTTTCCATGTAGTAAATGGCAAAGTGCAACCACTGCTAGGGCTCCCGGACTGCATGAAGATGGACCTGATGACTCTGAAAGACCAGGTTTTCCAGGTGAACGTGACCGAACCGAGCTCCTCTCAAAAGTGGTTTAATAACTATGCTGAGCTTTTCAATGGCGAACTAGGTTCACTCCCAGTAACCTACCACATGAAACTGGACCAGAATGTGACACCCGTCATCCGGCCCCCTCGCCGCATTCCAGTTGCCATGATGGACAAAGTGAAAGCAGAACTGGAAAACATGGTGCAGCAAGGAGTCATCACACCCATTTCAGAACCCACTGAATGGGTATCCTCAATGGTAGCGACACACAAAAAGGACACTGACAAGATCCGTGTGTGCATCGACCCAAGAGACCTAAATGAAGCAATTATGCGCCCCCATCATCCCATGCGCACAGTCGAGGAAGTTGCTGCACAAATGGCAGGCGCAACCGTGTTTTCTGTGCTTGATGCCAAGAGCTCCTTTTGGCAGGTCAAACTGGACCAAACGTCATCATTCCTCACCACTTTCGCCACTCCATTTGGGCGATATCGATACCTGAGAATGCCATATGGTATCAATGCAGCGTCTGAGGTCTTCCAGAGATCCATGGAGCAAATATTTGCCGGCCTCCCTTGCGCAATAATTGTTGATGACATCATAATCGGTGGAAGAAATCTTAAAGAGCACGACGAGAACCTTCAAAAAGTGCTCAACAGGGCAAGGAACGTGAAATTGAGGCTGAACCCCCAAAAATGCAGATTCCAGCTAAAGGAAGTCAGCTACGTGGGCCATGTCTTCACTGAACAAGGGTTGAAACCCAATCCAGCAAAGATCCAAGCGATCACTGACATCCAGGCCCCCCAGGACAAAGCTGCTCTACAACGCTTCCTGGGTACGATAAATTACCTGGGCAAGTTCATTCCAAACCACAGCAACATTGCAGCACCTCTCCACCAGCTCCTGCATAAAGACACAGCATGGACTTGGACTGAACAACAACAAAATGCATTTGACACTCTGAAACAGTGTGTGACGTCACCTCCAGTACTCCGGTACTATGACGTACAAACACCAGTCACTCTGACATGTGATGCCTCGCAGTATGGCCTTGGTGGTGCATGTCTCCAGAATGGCAGTCCTGTCGCATATGCCTCTCGCACTCTTACTGAAACAGAAAGAAAATATGCACAAATTGAAAAAGAGCTGCTTGCTGTCGTTTTCACCTGTTTCAAATTCTGTGACTACATATACGGAAAACCAGTGATCGTGGAGACAGACCATCAGCCCCTAGTCTCCATCCTGAAGAAACCTCTCCACACAGCGCCTGCGCGTTTACAACGCATGATGCTGAAGCTGCACAAGTTCAACCTCACGCTAGTTTACAAGAAAGGAAAGGAATTGCACTTGGCAGACATGCTGTCCCGTGCACCGAGCAACGCCATAGCCTCACATGCCACTGAACGTGAGGACTTCGAGGTAATGACGGTGCAGCACATCTCATCCAGTCGTCAGGAAGAACTCCGCACACATACAGCGAAAGACACCGCCCTCCAGGCCCTGAGCAACATCATCAAGCATGGATGGCCAGATAGGTTGAGCAAAGTACCCGACACAGTGAAAGAATTCTTCCCGTTCCGCGATGAGCTCTGTGTGGAAGATGGAATAATCATGAAAGGTACAAGAGCAACAATTCCACAAACGCTGCACAAAGAATATCTCCTGCTGCTCCATAAAGGACACCCCGGTGCTGAAGCCACCAAGCGGCGAGCACACAACATAGTCTATTGGACCACAATGACGAGAGACATTGACAATTTTGTACAGTCATGCAGCACTTGCAATGCCCTTAAACCACATCAGCAAAAGGAGCCAATGCAACCACACACAGTCCCAGAGCTCCCGTGGTCAACAGTGGCAACAGATCTGTTCGAATGGAACAGCCAGCACTACCTGGTCCTGGTAGACTCCTATTCAGGATGGTATGAACTGGATCCAGTCAAGAAAATCACATCACAATGTGTAATTAACAAGCTGAAACGTCACTTCTCAGTCCACGGAGTCCCCCACAAGCTGCTGTCAGACTGTGGAACACAATTCACTAGTCAGATGTTCCAAGACTTTGCGAAAAGCTGGGATTTCACTCATGTCACCAGCAGCCCTGAGTATCATCAAGCAAACGGGCTGGCAGAGAGAGCCGTACGGAGTGCAAAACAACTGTTGGAAACATCCAAAAGAGACGGTACTGACCTGTTCCTCAATCTTCTGAGCATCAGAAATGTCCCACGAGACGGCACGCTGGGCTCACCTGCACAAAGACTGATGTCCAGAGAGACACGCACAAATATTCCCATCAGCAGGCACCTGCTTAAGCCAATGTCCAAGAATCCAGAGTCGATCCACGCCCACCTGTCAAAGAAGAGGCAAGCACAAAAAGGATTCTACAATCGTGGCAGCCGGCCACTTCCCCCGCTCCAAAGCTCCCAAGTAGTACGCCTGCAAACAGAGAAAGGACATGACAAAATTGGCATCATCAAAAGAATCGCAGCAGAGCCACGGTCTTACGTGGTGGAATCAGGAGGAAAAGAATACCGCCGGAACCGGCGACACCTGCTGCCAGTCACAGAACCACCACCAACAGAACCAGAACCAGATCCAGCCTCACCGGCAGACTCACCAACACAGAAGACCAGCAGTGAGACTGTGCCCAGTCTACCCGCATCTCCTCCCAGGCATGATGCCGTGCACACTTCCCCCAGGCAGGCCGCTGTGCACGCTCCTCCCAGGCTTCCTGCTGCGCACACTGACCACACGCCTGGCCTCCTCGGAGAGCCATCGCTCCCACAAGTCACCGAGACCCCCCTGGCCCGTTCCAGGTTTGGTAGACTCCTGAAGCCTAATCCCAAGTACAATACAGACTGATTGTGACATTTACTGAAGCTGATGTTTTTGTAGTTTCGTGTTGAAATATAGACATATTTACAAGCCAGGCATAAGTTCATTTTCAAATTAGATCAGTTATGTTGTGTCACGGGAATTTATTTTATTTGCAAGCCAGGCATTAGTTTATTTTCAAGATAGGTATGTTATGTGGTGCCATTGAAAGTTATTTTACTAGTTGTTTATTCGTCACAGTATACTCACTCTCACAGGAATGTGACATGTTTTCTCATACCAATCCAAGAGTCAATAGTGTTCTCTTTGTACCAAAGTTCTATACTAAAGAAGGGGGATGTAGAATGATGTCATCACGTTGTCACGTCACGTACGTGGCACACACACACAGCCAGGACTACTGGTATGTACACCTGTTTTTCTTCCTGCATCGCTGAATTAAAACATTTGTGAAATAACGCCTTCGGTGCCGTTCTACACATCTGTTCAGTCTATTAACCTGTTGCACTTCGGTGTACCGCGGGCGGACACGTCTCTGCGTCCTAGGGCGCACGAGGGTGTCCTAGGAGGCACTGAAAAAAAAAAAAAAGCTGCATTTCCGTTCTTCCACTACAGATACAGCCGCGAACAGAAAGCCAAAGGAGTGCTTTGATTGGTTTAGATGTGATTGACCTCTCATTCGACTAATAAGAGCCTTGAATTGGGTTTCTGAAACCTTGAAGAACCAATGACTGAAAACCTAGCAAGAAGGACTCGCCTACTAACGGCTGCGAATACAGCGAGCCAATTGAAGCACAGTAGTTTGAAAGCGTGCCTCCCTTGCAAAATCTGTTTTGTTTTTAGCCGCTGGCTGACACACACTCGTTCGCCAGTCTTTTTTTCTTACTACTGTTCTTATTTGTTTTGAAAAATCGTTCGCCAAAACCGCAATCATGGAAGCGCAAAACCGCAATAATGGAATTATGGTTTGACCGGGTCGCGTGACCAGAACCACGAGTCCATAACAAGCGGACCAGCGTCATGTTCGTCTGACAATGAGGAAGAGAAGTTCGCCAGCAACACTGCTGTTGTGGACAGGTAAGTGTTATAAGCTAAATTATTCTTTATCCCTGAAAATTGTAATCAAAATGACTTTTGACCGATCGGTAAATTACAACTGTGCGTAGTAGACCGTGGCGCACGAACCGGATTCCGTGCGCCGCGGTACATGGTTCGTGCGCCGCGTCCGGACCGTGAATGCCCCCCCCCCCGCTACTCTTCTGTAGCGGATTGCAGATATTATTGCAGATATTTTTGTACAACTGTGAGTAGTAGACCGTGGCGCACCGTGACCGCGGCGCACCGGGCGATGTCCCTCCTCTGTAGCGGGGGGGGGGAGTTGTTATCTTCTACATTACAGATATTCTAGTATAATTTTTAGTGCACTGTAGGTTATTTTTTCTTGTTAAAAAAGCCACACATTTTTTACGTGGCATGCTTCTTTGTGTGTGAGGGCTTGTTTGTTCATTCATTCATGAATGAATGAATAAACAACCCCCCCCACACACACACACACACACAGCCCTGAGTGTCACCTTTCATTAGAGCCCAAGATGAAGCTTCTATATTGAATCATTCAAAAGTTACAGACGTTTTTCCAAACTGTGCCATTTGGCACAATTTGGCACAGTTCAAAAACGCCTGGGAACAACCTGTGAAGAAAGCTGTGTAATATATTCATTTTTTGTGGTAGTGTTACAAAATTTTGAAATCAGCTGGATAACACTTGGTTCTATATTTCTGTTGCATTTTCCAGCCCGTATCTGACAGCTGTGTGTTATTTGCAAGCATTTGTATCCAAAAAAAACACCCAGGCAAAATTTATTTTCTTCAAGTTCAGTATGTTTAGATGACGGTTACTCAGTGGCCGGAGCACTTAGAGAGATTATGACTGTTTTGCCAAAAAATTCAAAGTGTTTTCTTTTAAATGAGACCAACCCCATGAAGATGCTGCAAAGGGTTGAAGAACAGCTTTTGATTTACTTTGGGTACGTTATTTTTTTGGCGTTTTTAGGGAAATTGACCAGAGTGCAAGGGGTTAAACCTAGCAAAAGTTACATTACTCACACTTGCTGTAGGAATTGTGGATGTGATATCTGAAGCAAGTTTTTTAATGGTAAAAACACATCTGCTGACAGTTCATGCTGTAACACCATTTCCTGATTTTTGGGGGCCAAATGTAAGACACCCCCCACTCCCCATCTCGCATCTAGTACAGCTTGCATTATACAGAATAAATAAACAGAATACCAGATATGAAATGACTACACACATTATAGAATGCATGCACAAAAGAAAAAAATATAAGGCAGCTCAAGTGCTAAATTTTTCAACTCAATAATCCTAAACAACACCATTTTAAAGACCAGAGCAATATTTATAAAGCCAGTAAAATTTCCTCCTACCTTAATGCTTACTTCACCTATATATCATCCCATTAATTATTCAATGAGCCCTCATTTTAGCTTTTCCAGTTTTTTTTTTTTTTTTTTTTGCAGTTGTTTCTTTGAAATGTGAACTTCTTTTTTTGAGACATGTTGGCACCTTGACAGAAACACAATAAAGATGTAAAGCGGAAGTGACCTTGTTATACCGGAAGATCTGTGCATACACTGCTCACAAAAAGTTAGGGATATTTGGCTTTCGGGTGAAATTAATGGAAAATGTAAAACGTTCACACTACAGTGATATTATATCATGAAAGTAGGGCATTTAAGTAGAAGCATGCAATGGTGATTTCCTCATCTCAAACAATTTATTGAAACAAAAGCCAACAGCAGTGGTGGGTATACCACAACAAAAAATGTCAATGTCTCAATAACTTGTTATGTGCCCTTGAGCATCAATTACAGCTTGACAACGACATCTCATGTCATTCACAAGTCGACTTATTGTCTGCTGAGGCATGGCATCCCACTCTTTTTGAGGGGCGGCTCTCAGGTCATTGAAGTTGTGGGGTGCAGGGTTACGAGCCTCTACACTGTGACTTAGCAGGTTTTCTATGGGATTCACATCTGGAAAAAGTGCAGGTCACTCCACTTGAGGTACCTCAGCCTCTAGCAGCCGTTCCCTAATGATGCAACATTAATCAGCTGGAGGATTGTCATCCATGAAGATGAAATTAGGCCTGTGTTGTTCATGCAGGGGCACGATGACTGGATTAATGATGTTATTCAGGTAGTACCGGCTTGTCACTGTACCATTCACAAGGTGTAGGGCAGTTCTGTATTGACTAGACACACCTGTCCAGACTGTAACACCACCACCACCACAAAAGGCTCATCTGGTGACAACAGTGGCTGATGCATAGCGCTATCCTTGACGTTTCCAACATTGTTGGCGAACATCATTTCTGCTCAGTGTGAATCGACTTTCATCAGAGAACAGCACTGAGGCCCACTGGTCCCTTGTCCATCATAAATGCTTCCTGGCCCATGCAAGATGATGATGCCTGTGCCTGATGGTGTGGTCAGGTACCCTTGCAGGTTATCTAGCATGCAGACCACCCTGATGTAAATGGTTTTGAATGGTCTGACCTGACACTTGGGTGCCACTCACCTCTTGTAAATGTGCCTGGAGTTGTGTGGCATTCATCATGCAGTTCGGCAGGGCACTGTTCACAATGAAGCCATCATCAGTGTGGGATGTGGCCAAAGGATGTCACTTCTCTGCCTTTCTGACTCTTCCAGTCTCTCTGCTGCAACCTGCTGATGACACTCTGTGACACTCTAAGCTCAGTGGCCACTTCCCTCTGAGAACATCCTGTTTGAAGCCTCACAGTGGTGAGGTACTGCTGATCAATTCTTAGGTGTCGTCTTGGTCTGATGATGTTAAAATGTGAACAGCATGATGAAAAGGACTGTTTAAATACCAATTCTTATTGAACCAGAAAATTTATTGGTCAATTCATGGATCAAACACCTGTTGTGAATTTTGCCTTTAATCACCTTGTTAGAGAACAAGAAGTTATGCAAAAAGTACTGAAACACTGAACAGTTGGACATGTGCATTCAAAAGTATAGAGAAGGTCAAATCAAGTTCACCTGTAAAGGTTATAGTGCATTTTAGGTGCATTCTGAAATTTCACCCGAAAGCCAAATATGCCTAAAGGCACCTTCACACCAAACGCGAATGGGCAAATTTTTCACGCAGCACGATTACATTTTAACTCAATGTAAACACACGAATAGACATGGATTCACTGTCTGGGTGAGATGCAGACAGGCGAAGTTGCCTTTATAACTTCTGCAGCAATGTTCAACCTGCTGTTGAAATCCCCCAAATAATGCCATGTTTAGGTTTACATTATCCGACAGGGGGCTCACCTGAAAAAGTTGTCCCTGCCTTGAAAAACTTGATGGGTGTTTCCACTGCCAGCTTGCTAGTCTTGTTAGCATGTCCGTGGCAGGAATCCGTGGGTAAATATCTCCGACATCCCGATTCAGATGAAGAGCTCCAGGTCCTTCTGTCTCCAGGTGAGTGTCAGCCTCATTTTCAAACTAGTTTACTCTCCAATGCTGACACTTTTACTCAGATGATGGTGCTATCCTTCGGATGTGAACGTGTGAATGCACAATTTCACGTGTGCTCACCTCTTTCCATTGACTTTGTATGGATTTGCGCCGCCCGTTTGCATTTGGTGTGAAGTCACCTTAACTTTTTTAGTAGTGTATATATACAGTATAATTGATTACCCTGATACAGCTTCCTTTTCACTGCAGTTTAGTTTTATTTATATATTATATTAAGTTTTAAGTGCTTCACTGAACATATGAGGAGCTTAGTGTATACAAATGAAGACATTTACTTTTAATTTTCTCAAAAATACTGTAGGCTTCTGATGGGAAATGGGAAATATTAAAAATTAAGCATGTTCTCCTTAGTTAGACTGACAGTTTACTGTGTGATACTGCTCTACATATGCCAAACCTGTTTCTGTTGGGGTATTTGTGACTTTTATCTTTGTGACCAACATCAGTGTACTGTGTACATAGTATGATGGGGACAGATTCATTGTCAATTACTTCATTGTAGGACTGTATGAGATGGATGTTGTCCTCGAATAGGAATGATAGTGATATTTCTAAACTTTGACTAAGTCATTGACTTAAGCCCTTCGTGCTATAATAGTGAGAGTCTCCTTATAGCTTGGGGCCCCCTCATCTGCTAGGGGCCCATAGGATTTGTGTACTATGCTCGAACGGCTATAGTAACACTGGCAGAAGTGATGTTGAAAGTCAAGTCCCTGGATTGATATTGGTAGCTAGTGTTAGCCAATTAGCACTTACGTATGTTTGCAAGGATCATAAATAATTTTTTCTCCTTCAAGGAATGAAAAACGGCAGCAATACTGACCCACATAGATGAAAAATGCATACAACTGTCTGGACTATTGTATGCTTTCATGTGGGCAGCAGTGTAGCCTGAGGGGACATATTCTCCACAGGATATACTGTAAATAGAATGTTGGCATGTCCGTGCAAGTGGCGCACTGCATGACAATATTATATTTTGGAACACACTCAATTACCTACAAAACATCATTAGTAAAATTACTGAAAACATATTTTATACTACATGAATTCAGGGAAAATTAACAGCTTCAGAGTACATGTTTCGTTTAACAAGTATTTCATTGTTCACGTTTTCCAGCCAGCTTCACTTTAACGTTAACAGTGTATTTATGTCCTTAGAATTACAACTAATCTCTGCATCAAAAAGACAAGATTTACAGCAGCTTACAGGCTGAGAATCCAGCCTGGCTCTGCCTGTAACAAGTCGAGCCATCTCCCCCTTGTCTTCCATCAATCTGACAGTCAACATCGCTTCAATAAACCTGGCCCCGTCTAGACTCACTCTTGCAGATTTAATTCAAACAGCTGTTCACTCCTTACTCCAGACGCCCTGAGCACTTCCACTGAGGAATCGGAAGTGGAGGGGGGTGGGGAGGTGGAGTAGAGGGGCTCGTGCCTATCTGGAGAATGCATGCTGGAGGTGGGAGGAAGTGACCGCAAGGGACAAGAGGATGTCAACTGCTAGCAAGCTACAGATTTTATGTTGTTTTGTTTCTGACTCTCACACAAATTGGAATGGCCTGAACAGCTGTTGCTGTTGTTTTAGAACACATACATTTAAAAAAAAATGTTGCTGAGGAACTGAGTTATTCATGTGTATATGTACCTACCTGTGTTTTACATACTGAAGATTAATCAGTGGCACCAAATACTAAATACTAATAATAAAATAAAATACTAATATTAGTAAAAATACTAATAATAAAACTGGTTGGGCCACCCTTAGCAGCAACGACTGCAATCAGGCATTTGCAATAACTGGCAGTGAGTCTTTTACAGCGAAGTGGAGGAATTTTGGCCCACTCATCTTTGCAGAATTGTTGTAATTCAGTCACAGTGAAGGGCTTTTGAGCATGAACTGCATTTTTAAGATCATGCCACAGCATCTCAATCAGATTAAGGTCAGGACTTTGACTAGGCCACTCCAAAGTCTTCATTTAGTTTTTCTTATTAAGCCATTCAGAGGTGGACTTGCTGGTGTGTTTTGGATCATTGTCCTGCTACAGAACCCAAGTGCGCTTCTGTTTGAGGTCATGAACTGATGGCTGGACATTCTCCTTCAGGATTTTTTAGTAGACAGCAGAATTCATAGTTCCATTTACCACAGCAAGTCTCCCAGGTCCTGAAGCAGCAAAACAGCCCCAGACCATCACACTACCACCACCATATTTTACTCTTGGTATGATGTTCCTTTTCTGAAATGCTGTGTTACTTTTATGCCGGATGTAATGGGACACACACCTTGCAAAAAGTTCAACTTTTGTCTCCACGGAGTATTTTCCCAAAAGTCTTGGACATCATCAAGATGTTTTCTGGCAAAACTGAGACAAGCCTTTATGTTCTTTTTGCTCAGCAGTGGTTTTTGTCTTGTAACTCTGCCATGCAGGCCATTTTTGCCCAGTCTCTTTGTTTTGGTGGAGTCATGAACACTGACCTTAACTGAGGCAAGTGAGGCCTGCAGTTCTTTGGATGTTGTTGTGGGGTCTTTTGTGACCTCTTGGATGAGTCATGGCTGCGCTCTCGGGTTAATTTTGGTCAGCCGGCCACTCCTGAGAAGGTTCACCACTATTCCATGTTTTTACCATTTGTGGATAATGGCTCTCACTATGGTTCGATGGAGTCCCAAAGCTTTAGAAACAGCTTTATAACATTTTCCAGACTGATAGATCTCAATTACTTTGTTTCTCATTTGTTCCCGAATTTCTTTATATTGCAGTATGATGTCTAGCTTTTGAGGATCTTTTGGTATACTTCACTTTGTCAGGCAGGTCCTATTTAAGTAATTTCTTGATTGCGAACAGGCATTGCAATAATCAGGCCTGGGTGTGGCTAGAGAAATTGAACTCATCTTGATAAACCACAGTTCATTTATGTTTTAACGGGGGGGGGATCACTTTTTCACATTTTACCCTTAATAATAAACATCTTTATTTAAAAACTGCATTTTGTGTTTACTTGTTTTTTTGTCTAATATTAAAATTTGAGGATCTGAAACATTTAAGTGTGACAGGGGGCAAACACTTTTTCACACCACTGTATATTAGTCCACGGCACCCAATCTTCAAATAGTAAAAATAATATTGGGGATTTTTAACCAATTGTAAATTAAATATCCTGATGTTTTGGATAAACTGACCAAATGTTAGCTAAATCCATCAAATTCTGTTTAATTTCATTTTTAGATTTCAGTTTCTACATAGGGGAGAAAGTACATGACTCAAAATATATTTCAATTATGAGTAAATGTACTCACTATGTCAGTGGTACCATTGCATTTGTGAGTTGTTGTTTCTTTATTTATATGAAGTCTGCCAGTGATGCTTCCACCTCCAAATGTCTCTGTTAAAATGCTACTATTCTTTCTGGTGCGCTTTCCGAGTTGTCCTTGGCTTTTGGATTAATCTTTTGACTATCCTTCTGACTCCCTGGTTAGATAGCTTGTAGGGAGCTCCAATGCATGGCTGGTTGTAGGTAAAGTGATAGTCCTTCCATTTGTGGATAATGGCATTTATTGGAAGATTCATACGTTTTGATATACATCTGTAATCAAATCCATCAGTGTGTTTTCCAACAATCAGGTTATTTGGGAGAGGGCTTAGCTTTTATCTATCAGATGTTTCCTTCGTTAAAAAACAAACAAAAAAAAACTGTTTATAGCCACTCATGAAGTACCTACACAGCTGATATAAACTTCCACAGAACTACTTTCTAACCGGCTTATGGATTTCAGCTGATTCCCTACCATGTCTTGGGGTACACTTTTTTCCTGTTTCACTATTTTATCACACGTAACTTTAGGAACGTAAATGTTTTGGTTTCTGCGTGAATTTCTTGAGTTGATCCCATATTCTAGTGATACAAGCAGAGAGGTTGCCTCATTTTGTGTCTAAAGTTCTTCCACACACAGCTCCACAAGTTCCGAATCCCCATGCCACCCCCCACCCCCGAGGTACAAGTGCTCGGCTGTTTGGGAATCAGTGGTACATGAGTGAGTAGAAGCCGCATGTGTTTGTTGTGCCTCATCTACCATCTTGCCTCAGCTCTGACCATGCTCCTCACAATGGGTGTGCGGGTGCCTTGAGTGTGTAGTTCTTTGCTGTCCAACATGTAGGCTGGGGCTCACAGAGCAGATTGCCTGGCTGCTAAAGAGGTGCTGAGGCCTATGGCGCCTCTCCCCACTCCCCTTTCCTTCACCCGCCCAGTGGAGTTCCGCAGATGCCCAGGTACAGTAGGCGCTCTTGTGTGCATAAGCCCCTGGCAGTAGACAGGACGTGTGTAAGGAGGAGTGACAAGCAAGGCCCCATGCTGGTCTCCAAGCTGTCCTGCAGATCTGCTCCCTCAGCCACTCTTCTTTATGCAATTCATCCTCTCTCTTTCTCACTGGCTTACTTTTGCTCTCTGCCTCTCTACACGTTCCCTTACCCCAAACTGAACAGATAGAAAATTATGGGGAAAAAAGACAGATAGGAGGGAGGGTGCAGAGAGGCGGGAAAGAGGCGCGGTGTGAAGGAATTGTGTTGACAGTGGGAGAGCCGGAACAGAACAGTGAATGCCCTTCATTATGAACAGTTGGAGGCCACGCGTGGCAGCCCACATCTGTCTCACTTGTGTTTGTGTGTATTATTTTTCTTTTGTGCCTTTTTCTTGTTTTTTTCCACTTACTTCAGCTCTCAAGTTCTAAATACACACACACACACACACACACACATATATATATGTGTGTATGTGTGTGGGTTTATATATATATACTGTATATATATATATATATATATATATATATAAACCAAATAAATAAATATCTGAATCACTGCTACCTGATAATTTCCTCATTACCTGCAGTGGAAATAGATGCTTTTCACCATAACTAAACTCATTTAGTGTGAATATCATTTTTTTTGTCTATTCTGTTCATATTTCCCCCCAAACTGTGGGTGAACGGTAATGCTTTTTAATGTAATGTAATGAGTTCTGAATAGAGAGTAATGGATTGCATTGACTCCATCACCCATTGAAGAGTTTCATGTGTGCAGCATGGTCAATCACACCATTATAGAAGCATTAGGGATGCATGAAACTTTTGAAAATATAAAGAAAGAAACTGTGAAAGAATGTTAAAAAGAGCTTGTCATATAATATGACATATTTGAAGAATTCAGTGACTGGTAAAAAATGAAGTTAAACTTTTGCACAGGAATTTTTGGATAAAAATAGTCACTGCAAACTCCCACTTTTCTAATGGTTAACTGCTAATGGCAGCTAACCACTACTAATTGAGGAGGTGTCATATTCAAAGTATAATAAACTGTAATAAAAATATCAAAAATAATGTCTATCAATGAAATGCGGGGGGGGGGGCTGAAAAGTTCATAGGCTGAAAAATTCATAGTGGTTAAATTTGACCAAATATGGTTTATTTTTCAGCACAGTCTCCCCTTCGGTCCACACACTTCTTCCATTGGTGTTGTAGTGCTTGGATGCCTGTGGTTGAAAAATAAACCACATTTAGTCAAATTTGACTACTACGAACTTTTCAGCCTATGAACTTTTCAGCCTTCCCCCTCACATATGGTCAAAGGTTGGAAGATGATCCAGCTGGGAAGACAGGTGTCTAGCAGGGATGGATAGAATATATGGAAAACATACATAAATGGACCCAAGCTGAAGGCTAGAGGATTTTCTGACCTCAAACTTGTGATGATCAGGCGAGCATGCTCCCCCTCCCCTCCTGTTCCTGTTTCCCTGCTCCAGAGTAATCGACACACCTGTATGATTCACTGCATCTGCTGCCCTACGGCGCCACAGTGTATTTAGATAGATAGATAGATAGATAGATAGATAGATAGATAGATACATACATACATACTTTATTTCGAACCAAAAAAGTTAAAAAACAAAACAAATGACAAGTGCGATAAAGTGACAGTATACAGTGCTCGAAAGTGAGAAGGAAGAAGTGAACACTTATTAACTCCAACTCCTCTTTTCCATAAATACAACCCATGTGAAATATATACAAATTACCTCATTTAAGACCCCAAGTAAACAATTAACTATATTTTGTACATATCAACATTAACACCCATCCATCCCAACATACGTACAGTCCATACATCAAAACCAGCCCCAAACAACACAGATATACAAAGCACTGTCCCACCTACCATTCCATAGTGTCCCAGAGTGAGCATAGTGAATCGTACATATAAATACTACTCTTCTAACATATATTCTTTCAGCAAATAATGTTTATACCTATTTTTGAATTGATTTCTGTTTGTACATAGTTTCAGTTCCAGCTCCAGACTGTTCCACAAATCCACCCCACAGACAGATATGCACATACTTTTCTTGGTTGTTCGTATCTTGGGTTTTGTAAAGTTTAAGTCTCCTCTCAAATTATAATCATCGTCTCTTTTTTTGAATATTTTTTGTATATTAGTTGGGAGTTGATTATTAATTGCCCTGTACATTACTTGTGCTGTCTTAAATTTAACTAAATCCATGAACTTTATCACATGTGACTTTAAAAACAAAGAATTGGTATGGTTTCTATATCCGACATTATTTATTATCCGTATAGCTTTTTTTTGTAATGTGCATATTGGCTATAGGTTGGTCCTGTAGGTGTTTCCCCAGACTTCTACACAGTAATTAAGATAAGGTAGAAACAGTGAATTGTACAGTAAGAACAATAATTTATAGTCCAAGATGTGTCTTGTCTTCCCCAGTATGCCTATACATTTTGCCAACTTGACCCAGATGTGACTGATGTGAGGTTTCCAGCAGATTTTATTGTCTAGCGTCACCCCCAGAAACTTATAACTGTATACTGTATATAACTGTATTACATGATAAATTAGAGTGGTTTTTCTTTTATTTTCAACTGTGGCATGTGTAACAAAATGAAAAAAAATGTCATAGGAGGACATGCTTTACTGAAAAATTAGGAATTCATGAACAAAAAATTCCTAAAAAAAAAAATCATGATACTGGAAACTTGGTCTTTGGTCCACCAATTCCTGGGTGGCTCTAATTTATCATGTGTTGTCATATTTTGATCTATTTTTTATGACAAGTACTTTTTGTTGGATATATTATATTGGGTGAAAATTACCCGGCGAAAGTGATGGTGTTACTTTTTATAGCGAAAGTGTTCTGATTTTGTACACTAACACTATCACCGGGTGAAATCCACCCAAAACGTACTTTACCCTCTTTCACTATTGCCGGGTGAAAATCACCCAAAAGCATGCCTGTAGGAAAAAGTGGGCTTTGGGGTAGGGAAACCCCCACACCTTCAAAGATGTCAAAAACAATGGTGAAGCTACCCAGGGACCCATGACACTCAGAAAAATGCAACATATTGAAAATCATGTAAATACATTTGCTCGGGTGAAAATCACCCGGCGATAGTGCTCTAGGGTTAATGTCACAAAGCTTGCAAACCTTCTCAGTACCCATGTCATGCCAGGAAAAGAAAATAACAAAACAGGCCATGTTGACAGTAGATATATTATCAACTGTGGGGTAATGAACAAGCCGGAACTTCGGAAGTCAAGTGGGGTGACTAGAATTTACATAGAAGAGCTCTAAAAACCAAAATTGAGCTGATAGCTAAGCTAGCTGCAGTATTGGAACTCCAGTACTCATTAGGAAACGTCATCTCCCCCGATGAGGGGGTGTTCCAGACTGGGGCAGGTCTGTATCAGGTCTGTTATGTTATGAAGTGTAGTGTTCCAGGTTTGAACACGCATTCTTTAATTGATTACCTAATGGTAACGTATGAATTGATCACCGGAGTGGTGGTCTAGTTGATAGAGCATCCACCCCACAACCAGGAGGTTGGGGGTTCAGGTCATGGCTAGGTCATGCCAAAGACCATATAAAAATGGTACTTCCCACCTTCTAGCTTGGTGCTCAGTGTAATAGAATGGGGGAAGAAGAAGTTGTTTGTGGCGGTGTTTTGTATGGCAGCCACCCCTCTGATTCTACATGTGATTAAGATTGTAGATAGGAGAAACTTAATTTCGTTCTACTGTACATGATTGGCTGTATGGAAACAGAGATGGCTTCTTATTCTAATCCTGGTCAGCTGCACTTATTATCTCACCTGTGCCTTATCAGCCTTGCCTATAAAAAGAAGCTCATTTCCTCTTCTGACTGTGGGACTGTTGGACTTCATGCCATCCTGTCAGCAATGACACTCTTCCTGAGTGTACGCTCCTGCTCTATGTGCCCTTCCTCTTACCTTCTCCCTCTTAGAGAAACCGAGTAAGCCTTATTGTGGTCTGCGACACAATCGCCTCACCCCCTCATTTCTCCCAGGACTTCCAGCACAGATTCTCTACTAAGGTGGACAAAGAGCTCCTGTGGGAGGACCTTGAACTTAACCTGGTGGACCTCCATTCTTACTTGGAATCTCTTCACCTTCACCTGTAAGTCTTAAACAAAATTGAACTATTATTCTCACCTCAATACCCCGGGCCTAGGGCCCCCTCTTTCTACCTGCAGTATCCTCCAACACTCAAAGACCTCTACAGCAAGAAGTTGGCTGGAGCCTGCAAAAATACTCGCCGTGTCATGGACCCTCCAGTGCGCTTTTCCACAACGCACAGCGAGGGGTGAAATAATGAGGATTTACGTGCAGGGATCCATCAACACACATTTATTAACATAAAGATTCTTGACAAACAGTTCCAAACGGTGAACACTTACAGAAACACACTTACTGTGGACGTTCGGGGGCCAGCATGGCCCCACGAACGCATGAGAAGAGACGTGTATCCACGCTGGCGTCCCACAGCCGGAATTGCTATGAGAACGCATGAGAACCACGGACTGAGCGGAGTGGATACACGTCATAATGGCGATGACAGTTCACTGATACAACAACAAGCAGACGGTTGATCAGTTACTCAAAGACCCAGCAGTGCGTGACTAGCAAAAGGTGCTTAAGTACATGCACTGCTGGTTATGGTGTAATGAGGAGCACCTGGGCGAGAACTGGGAAAGATGATCAACGAGGCTGGGAACAGCTGATGGTAATAAGTGAGGGGGCGTGGATGGACCGGCAGACTGTCAGCAGTACACACAACTGCCAGCCCAAGAGCAGTGGCTATGGATACGGGAACACACTGAAATACATAATAAAAATACATACACAGCGGCACCTAAACCCACAGGGGGGTCAGAACCAAGCCGGGGAAACCAAGCCGGCTCAGCTCCTGACACACCATTCAGCACAGCACCTGTAAAAGTAAGAAAACAATATTAAAGTTCATCCTGGTTCTCTCCCAGTATACTCACCATTCCCCCATCTGTCTCCACAGGGTTGCCAGCACCAGCTGCTCTTGCATTAACCATTCGTAATAAAATAATTTGCCTTTTCATTCAGTCGCTGTCCTTGCTACGTCTGCATAGTGGGTCCATCTTAATCGAAATATGTCAATGAAGTAATAACTTCACAAAATAATGCAGCAAATCCAAAAGAGGGAATCCGACCACGGTCGTGCTGCAGTCCTAAGTTTTTGTGGGATAGGAGAATTCCTATGCAGGTGGACTTTGAGCTGTTTATCTTTGCGGACGACTTAATGTCACAAAAATTCTACATATGCACTAAAATGAAGGTGAATTCTCAAAACTATTAGGGATCCTTTAACAATTTGAAAACAAATTTATGTAGTCTTTAACTTAAATGCCACATTTCCTATTTGCTGAACAGTATCACAGTAATTAATATGAGTTTTAGTTTTGGTAATTCTTACCTTAGATTTGTGTTAAAGAAGAACTAAAGGCTATGAACACAATGCATTGTATTTTGTGCTGTTATTGAACCAGTGTAAATCAAACACGGTTCCATACTGTAGGTCTAAATATTTAATAGCATGCTCAAATACACTAGTGCTCTGCAATTTCTGTGTATATGTATGGCCGTACAAACAATTCCTCAGAAAAAAAAAATATATATATATAGTTTTAAATTACAGAAGCTATATATTTTCACATAAAAGAGACACAGTATTGGAATGATTTCCCCTGTGTAATTTAAAGCAATGAATGAAAACAAATACAGTGGTTAAAATTACCAGGAAGAGAAACACATACTTCTGAATATATTTGTTGTAACACCAGGATAGTCAGCAAAATGCATTTAATCCCATCTTAGTGGATATGAGGAAGTGGGACTAACTCCATTAGATGAAAAGTGATCTCTGTCTGAGAATGAGTGGAAAAAGGGGAGAAAATGCTTTGTCTCAATTTACAGTAAATTAGATAGTTCAGTTGGTGGATTTTAATGAAAATGTGTTCTTTTGAAAGGTCAGCATCCCTTTTCAAAAATTAAATTGTGCACACTGAATACTTCCATTAATGAAAATGAACTGAAATTGTTTTAGTTTCATATTCACACATGGGAAACTGACTGTATTGAGAAAATAAAGCGATGACTCGCTCTGGTGTCTAAAACTCCATTGGGTGCTTATTTGATGATAATCAGTTGGGTCTCTTAGAGGGTCATATACCAGCTGAGAGTCCATTTTGCCCATATCCGTTTGGCCACAGAGGCAGTAAATAAAGTGGAGCATGAGAATACTAATGGAGCTCTACATTTTCACAATGACATAATTGGATCTCCAGCGATAAAGTGTAATCCAAATCATCTTTCTGTGATGACTGCTTGAAATGGAGAAATTGAGCGGCTGACACACTTTTACGTGACCTGCCATGCACTCGGGTATCTGTGAATGCATTTCACAGATGGCACACAAAAGGGTGTGCGTATTCATACCCCTGGGGTCAATTATTCTTTCTTTCAAATACATTAACAGTGTAGGTACAAACACAGGATTAATGGACAGATGGACATAGATCAAACTGGACAGGTATACAGAAGGATACCCACACACACGCTGGGAGCTGGTACTGAGATGTCCCACTGATTTGGCATCCTCTTGACCCCTCCAGCGGGCACTTAAAAGGCTTGAAGACAGCCTTCTCCTCCCTCTTTCTGTTGCGCCTTCCCTCCCTCTCTCTGTCTCTCCCTTCCACCTTCTGTCCTCTGTTTGGCCTCTGTCCAGACAGCCAATCACACTGATGGCTTTGTTTTCAACTCTCGCAACCCCCTTTCCTCTACCATCACATCACTTCCTCCTGCAGTGTGGGTAACATCCAGGAATCCGGGGCTGACGAGCCCAGAGAGATGTTTTGGGAGATGGCCAGCGATGCCAAGCCAAATTGAGACCAACCTCATGTTGGCCTTAAGTCAGGAAAGAAAAACTATGAGTGGATATTGTTATTATTGAATCCAAGGGTGAGTTTTGCAGACTAATTGATAAGGGCCTGTTCATCAAATACACTGTGAAATAAAATGTTTATATAAAAAAAAAAGAACATATGAAAGGAAAAACTGATTAACTGTTTAGAGGTATTATGCTTTACTCTGATCACACATATGTTAGTAGGAGAAATAGGGAGGAATATAAGGCCTTTTTCAATGGTAGAAACATGCAATTCCATCTGGGATTAACACTTCCTTCATGAGGGCAAATATGCAAATGCCACACTAATGAACTTAAAGTATTCTCTTTGTGAGAACTGATTAACCACGGCGATCCTCTGCTGCGCATTTACATTTTTCTCAAGTCAAGTCAGGGTTCTCCAGTCACAAATTACAGAGCTTTTCCGGGCCAATTACATTGAACAAGTGTGCCATTATCCAGTTCTGAACATCTCACATGTATATTTGCCCCCTTCATTTTCTCAAGAGTACTTCAAGCCAAGGGCTTCTCTGAGAGGGGACAAGAGGAAACAGGGGAACTTGGGGGGCGAGGATAGAGGGGAAAATTGACAACAAATAAGAGAAAAATATATTGCATGGATTCAGAGGTGTTCTGGCCCTTCTTAGTATCTCAAAAAACAATGCTATTTTGTGAATTAGCCTACACTCAAGACAAAAAAACCTTCTGGTAAGCGGTTCCAAACAACTGTTCTAAATAATTGCTAAGATACAGTATTTCTTACACAGACACCGCTAATGAAGTCAGATGAGATCTACATGAATGTACATATATGTACTTCTGAGTATATGTATTCTAGCTAGATAAAGCGTATATACTGTATATACACTACTCACAAAAAGTTTGGGATATTTGGCTTTTGGGTGAAATTTCAGGATGCACCTGAAATCCACTACAACCTTTACAGGTGAACTTAATTTGACCTTCTCTAACCTTTTGAATACACATGTCCAAGTGTTCAGTGTTTCAGTACTTTTTTGCACAACTTGCTGTTCTCAAACAAGGTGCTTAATGGCAAAATTCACAAGAGTTGTTTGATCCATGAATCAACCAATACATTTTCTGGTTCAATTAGAATTGATATTTAAACAGTCCTCTTAATCATGCTGTTCACATTTTGACATCATGAGGCCAAGATGACACTGAAAAATTGATCAGCAGTACCCCACCATTGCGAGGCTTCAAACAGGTTGTTCTCAGAGGGAAGTGGCCACTGAGCTTAGAGTGTCACAGAGTGTCATCAGCAGGGTGGAACATAGATACAGAGAGACTGGAAGAGTCACAGACATAGAAGTGGACGTCCTTTGACCACATCCCACGCTGATGACCACTTCATTGTGAACAGTGCCCAGCAGAACCGGATGATGAATGCCACTCAACTCCAGGCACATTTAAGGGAGGTGAGAGGCACCCAAGTGTTATGTCAGATTATCCAAAACCATTTACATCAGCGTGGTCTGCATGCTAGATGACCTGCAAGGGTACTTGACCACACCACCAGGCACAGGCGTCATCGTCTTGCATGGTCCAGTGAGCATTTATGTTGGAAAAGTGACCAGTGGGCCTCAGTGCTGTTCTCTTATGAAAGTCGATTCATGTTGAACAGAAATGATGGCTGACAACGATGTTGGAGACGTCAAGGAGAGCACTATGCATCAGCCACTGTTGTCACAAGACAAGCCTTTGGTGGTGGTGGTGTTACGGTCTGGGCAAGTGTGTCTAGTCAATACAAAACTGCCCTACACCTTGTGAATGGTACAGTGACAAGCCGATACTACCTGAATAATATCATTAATCTAGTCATTGTACCCCTGCATGAACAACACAGGCTTAATTTCAGCTTAATGGACAATGCTCCAGCTAATCATTAGGGAACGACTGCTGGAGGCTGGGGTATCTGCACTTTCTTCAGACCTGAATCCCATAGAAAACCTATAGGATCCACCGAGTTGCTGTGTAGAGGCTCGTATCACTGCAGCCCACAACCTCAATGACCTGAGGGCCGCCCTCCAAGAATAAAATATACTATGTATATTTATATGTACAGTATATGTACAGTATATGTTGAGAGAATGGACCACCAGTGTCTCCCTCGGCAGTTACTGTACTCACAGTTATGCGAGGGCAAACGCAATCAGGGCAGACCAAGGCTGAGATTTAAAGACACTGTAAAAAGAAACTTGAAGAAGTTGGACATAGACAGGAGTTCCTGGCAGCAGAAGGCTAAGGACAGAGCTGTGTGGAGGAATCTGATCAGACCTAAATGAAACAGTCATTGTCGCCCACGACAGACTGCTATGATGATGATGATTATATATATATATATATATATATATATATATATACAGTATATATATATATATATATATATATATATATATATATATATATATATATATATATATACAGTGGGGCAAAAAAGTATTTAGTCAGCCACCAATTGTGCAAGTTCTCCCACTTAAAAGACGAGAGAGGTCTCCAATTTTCATCATAGGTATACCTCAACTATGAGAGACAAAATGTGAAAAAAAATCCGGAAAATCACATTGAAGGATTTTTTAATGAATTAATTGGTAAATTCCTCGGTAAAATAAGTATTTGGTCAATAACAAAAGTTCATCTCAATACTTTGTTATATACCCTTTGTTGGCAATGACAGAGGTCAAACGTTTTCTGTAAGCCTTCACAAGGTTTTCACACACTGTTGCTGGTATTTTGGCCCATTCCTCCATGCAGATCTCCTCTAGAGCAGTGATGTTTTCGGGCTGTCACTGGGCAACATGGACTTTCAACTCCCTCCAAAGATTTTCTATGGGGTTGAGATCTGGAGACTGGCTAGGCCACTCCATGACCTTGAAATGCTTCTTACGAAGCCACTCCTTTGTTGCCCGGGCGGTATGTTTGGGATCACTGTCATGCTGAAAGACCCAGCCACGTTTCATCTTCAGTGCCCTTGCTGATGGAAGGAGGTTTTCACTCAAAATCTCACGATGCATGGCCCCATTCATTCTTTCCTTTACACGGATCAGTCGTCCTGGTCCCTTTGCAGAAAAACAGCCCCAAAGCATGATGTTTCCACCCCCATGCTTCACAGTAGGTATGGTGTTCTTTCTCCTCCAAACACGACAAGTTGAGTTTTTACAATAAAGTTCTATTTTGGTTTCATCTGACCATATGACATTCTCCCAATCCTCTTCTGGATCAACCAAATGCTCTCTAGCAAACTTCAGACGGGCCTGGACATGTACTGGCTTAAGCAGGGGGACACGTCTGGCACTGCAGGATTTGAGTCCCTGGCGGCGTAGTGTGTTACTGATGGTAGCCTTTGTTACTTTGGTCCCAGCTCTCTGCAGGTCATTCACTAGGTCCCCCCGTGTGGTTTTGGGATTTTTGCTCACCGTTCTTGTGATCATTTTGACCCCACAGGGTGAGCTCTTGCATGGAGCCCCAGATCGAGGGAGATTATCAGTGGTCTTGTATGTCTTCCATTTTCTAATAATTGCTCTCACAGTTGATTTCTTCACACCAAGCTGTTTACCTATTGCAGATTCAGTCTTCCCAGCCTGGTGCAGGTCTACAATTTTGTTTCTGGTGTCCTTTGACAGCTCTTTGGCCTTGACCATAGTGGAGTTTGGAGTCTGACTGTTTGAGGTTGTGGACAGGTGTCTTTTATACTGATAATGAGTTCAAACAGGTGCCATTAATACAGGTAACGAGTGGAGGACAGAGAAGCCTCTTAAGCCTGTTTTCCACTAGCCCAGCACACCTCGGTACGGCTCGATTCACTTCAGTACGGCTCGGAATGCTTCTGTCTCCATTAGCACAGTGTTGTGCTTGTGCTGTGATGGTTTGTGTTAGGAGGTTTTAGAAGCGGGGCAGCAGCAGATTCTCAGCGAGGCGGGGCCACACTCCTGTGATGTTACGCACCGGACTGAGTCCTTATTTACACGAGACAAAAAATGGAGGATCCAAGGATTATTGCCTTGCTCGCTCTGTGGTTTTATCTCACAATTAATTTTATCTCATAATTAAGCTGCAACAACACAAGTCACTTTTGTTTTGAATTAACTGCCAAATGACCTAGAAATAATGAGCTGAAACTTGTTTTTATTCGTATTAAATAATGAGACGGTGGCACACTGTCCAACACCACATCCTAGGGCATTTTGGATGTACTGAATTAAAAAAATTCATGTTTTTCACCTTCAGGTCAACGTTTGGAACAACAGTATTATTATTTTCCGTTTAGATGATGCTACACTCCTTCTAAAGTATTGTAAATCTCTGAATTTGGAATGCCGATAGAACATTCAATTTACATATACTTGTACCTTTGACTTGGTGCTAATTTTTTATGATATTTCAATAAAAAGAACAGAAAGCTTACAAAAAGATTTCTTTTTTGGTCTAGTTAAAAATTACATTACCTTTACAATGGTTGACCCTCAGCATCATTTTGATCAGACTAGGCAGTGGAATTTCTATGTAATTATACTGTTTTATAATTCAGTGTTATAACAGACAAACCACACTTTCCAAAACAATTCCATTTTATTATATACAAAATATTAAAATAAAAAAAAAATTTGCAACACAACATGAAGGTTAATCGACATTTTATACACGCCGACCACTGAGTGCTGAGGCTCGGTAGAATTAATCCGTCTCTGCCAGCTGTGGGTCAAGAAGGCTCGGTTGAATAATCCGTGCGGGCTGTTGCGGCGGACGCGTGGGATGATTCTACAAGGAAAATACACACAATAAAATACAGCACGAAAGTGCAATATATACAGAAAAGACAATAGTTTTTAACAAGAATACATAAGCTTATTTCAGCGTATTGTTCACATGAATAATTACAATAAACGCTTTAGTCCGCAGTGTGCTGCAATAAAGCAGCGATCCATCCACAAATGAACAGCTTTTTTATTGCATAAATAAACTGAGCGTCTTACCGAATATATTTGCGAAAAAACGCACAATAAAAAAAAATTAAAACTCACCGTTAAAGGACTCCGATGTCGAGACCTCCCGGTATATTTTTTCATTCCGGGCGGCTCCGTCTAACTCGCGCTGAATACGTTCGTCTGACAATGCAGTGAGCAGACACTGCACCTCACTGATCCATGGAACACCCTTATTACGCGAAGCCATTTTTGATAGAGAATAAATGAAAATAGCACAGCAATACACTGAAAAGGAACCACCAACAGTGGTTGCGTGCTGAGTAAAGGCGGTCGTGAAGATTCTTTTTTTTTTTTTTTTTTTCAAAAACTTTATTGAGAAGGTCGTGAAGATTTGGTAGTTGAGGAGGAGGAGAGGGGCGGTTACAACCTGACCAATCAGCGGCGACCAGTCTGTTAACGTCACAACACGGCACAGCTCAGCACTGCTGTACCCTGCCCTTGAGCGGGGCTGAGAATCTCAGCTGTTAAACCGTGTTGGGGCTTGTGGAAAAGCGTACAAAGCGTGCTGAGCCGTCCCGTGTCGCGCTAAAGCGTGCTAGTGGAAAAGGCCCTTTAAAGGCGTCGGCCGGACGAAAATTCAATATCGCTAAATCATATCTTAAATTTTTGTGTGAGACGAGCTAATTTGAACCGCACATGTTTTGGTGTCAACAAATGTCGCATAAGGTGACAATGCGCTCTTGAAGTACGCTGTCCTTGAGAGCTGTCTGACTCAGCCGAGCGATCAGCGGCTAAGATGGCCCCTGACTGTGTGACATCATCACAGGGAGAGACACGCACACGCTCGGCGGACATTGTTTGTTGTTTACGTTTTAAAATCGGCGAATACGGATATTTCTCGGAGTACTTGTGGATTACAAATAGATTATTTATTAAGATTAGGATTTCAGGAATTGAATTAATTATGGTTTGGCGTTGTGTTGTCTACGGGTGCGACGTTATACCAGCGGAGCATGCGGTGAGTGTTTTTGAATTTCCCGTCCTTGGGAAAATCAGAACGGCATGGGTGAAATTCGTTCAGAAAACGCGAAAAAATTGGAATGATGTCGGTAACTCACCCAACATGTGCAGTAGACATTTCGTTGACAGCGATTTCGAGAATAAGATGCAATTTGTGTCACGACTCGCCGCTCATCAGCGGCTTCAGCTGCATGCACACCTGCGTAGTACAAATACAAAGATGCGAGCACTACATACGATCCCGCAGCTCCTGAGAGACTGCAACCTAACACAAAAAACAGTTTCACACAATGAAACAACAGTGCATGTATTACATATATATAAAAATTATTATCCCATTGATTTTCATCATTTTTGGTCACATATCTCACACCTACAATTTATTTATTTCAGGGACAAAGGGCTGTGAAAAAGTTGTTGATATGATCAACAAAACACGGGTCCACCAAAAAAGGCGGATATACACTGCAAGCAAAGAAAGTTAATCCAACTTTCGGGGAGTATAAGAAATATTAGTATCATTTTCTAGGCTTGTATATGATATTTACAGTGGGTGGAGGGTTGGTCTTCATTCAACTTTCACATTTCATAGCTTTTATCAAATTATGTTAATTTGGGTCAAATTTGTATTTCATACTGTAGTCAAATGGATGTCTAATTTTTATTGAATATATTTTTTTCAGAATATGTGGATGATCTGATGAATACTCTGTTCAACAAAACCTTGGTTGATCCAACCCACTTATGGGAGCAGTGGCACTATGTACAAGCCAGAGTTCCCACCACATTGAGTGCCGAATTGAACCCGAATTTTATACCATAAAATGGTAGAAAAATTATTCAAATGTATATGACATGCAACTTTGATGAATGCTGAAATATTAGAATTATAAAATTGACATGAACATTAATAAACTCAATATATGATTTTACAAAACTTTATTTAAATATCATTTTTCACAAATCTAATCTTGGTAGGCAAAATCCCTTGTAGTGATCCGATGGGAATGTTTCTCTGATGAGGCTCACAGCACAGGCAGGCAATATCACCCTCACTTCTTCCTGAGCTGACGTCACTGCTGCCTGCCCCTATCGACAGATGGCGGTACTGCAGCATCACTAAGTGAAAGATGGGCTATTACCAAATAAAGTCATTTATGGAGGCTGGTGACACATTAAATCACGGGAATGGCCAGAATGGAATATTTTCATACAATCAGTTTATTGGTTCAATAAAAAAATGTCACCGTCCGAGGACTTTAAAGAAGAAATTACAGGTCTGTGAGAGCCAGAAATCTTGCTTGTTTGTAGGTGACCAAATACTTATTTTACTGAGGAATTTACCAATTAATTCCTTAAAAATCCTTCAATGTGATTTTCTGGATTTTTTTTTCTCATTTTGTCTCTCATAGTTGAGGTATACCCATGATGAAAATTGAAGACCTCTCTCATCTTTTAAGTGGGAAAACTTGCACAATTGGTGGCTGACTAAATACTTTTTTGCCCCACTGTATATATATACATATATATGTGTGTGTGTGTGTGTGCGCGCGCGTGCTTGTGTGTACAAGTGAATACAGGTGAACTTAATTTGACCTTTGCTAACCTGGTGAAAGCACATGTTCAGCTGTTCAGTATTTCAGTCCTTTTTGCATAACTTGCTGTTCTCTAACAAGGTGCTTAATGGCAAAATTCACAAGAGTTGTTTGATCCATGAATTGACCAATAAATTTTCTGGTTCAGTTAGAATTGATATTTAACCACTTGCGCTCCGTTGTTCCGCGGGCGGGCAAGTCTCTGCGTCCTAGGACGCACGAGGGCGCACTCCTGTGCCCTCGTGCACACTCGGACGCATAGTCCAGATTGTGGTGATGTAGGTGGTGTTGGCATCCAAGCGCCACTGAAAAAAAAAGCTGCAGACACAGCCGCGAACAGATTAGTTCATCTGATTGACCTCTCATTCGACTAATAAGAGCCTTGAATTGGGTTTCTGAAACCTTGAAGAGCCAATGAATGAAAACCTAGGAAGGAGGACCCGCCTACTGTGAATGCAGGAGCCAATTGAAGCACAGAAATTCAGGCTGGGTGAAGAGAGACTGACTGCTGCAGCAGATGAAAACAAAGGACGCTGGACGAATCTGCTACAGACCCCGCAGCATGGAGAACACCCACAAGTGGGACCTGCACTCATTCCAGAAGAATAGACGTTTAGGATTCTCTTCCGTCATCACAGACCAACAATATTGGAATTATGTTTTGATCGGGATCCACGAGCGGACCAGCGTCGCGTTCGTCTGACAATGGGGAAGAGAAGTTTGCCAGGACTCTGCTGCTGTGAAGAGGTAAGGTGTTATAAGCTAAATTATTATTTATCCCTGAAAACTGTAATCCAAAAATGACTTTTGACCGATCGGTAAATTACAACTGTACGGCGCACGCACTTTGTACTTGGTGCGCCGCGATAAACGGTTCATTTGCCGTGTTCGGACCGTGAACGCCCCCCCCCCCCCGCTGCAGAAGAGGAGCGGGGGGCGTTCACGGTCCGAACGCCCCCGGTCCGCGGGGGGAGACCGCGCTGACTGCGCAGCGGTCGTCACATAGACATATGAGTCTATTCCTTCATGTAGCGATGGCCGTCCTCTGTAGCGGGGGGGGGACAAACCCCCCCCCCCCCACACACACACACACAGTAGCGAGGGGGGGGGGGAAGCCGCTGTGACAGCGTTGCTGTGGAAACATGCAACGAGTGTAATCCGTTATATAGCGAGGGCCGAACTCCATCCTTGGTAGCGGACCCACACACACACACACAGACACAGCCCTGAGTGTGACCTTTCATTAGAGCCTAAAATGAAGATTCTACATTGAATTATTCAAAAGTTACAGACGTTTTTCCAAACTGTGCCATTTGGCACAATTTGGCACAGTTCCAAAACGCCTGGGAACAGCCTGAGAACAAAGCTGTGTAAAATATTCATTTTTTGTGGTATTGTTACCAAATTTGGATCTCAGCTTGATAACACTTGGTTCTACATTTCTGTTGCATTTTCCAGCCGGATCGGACAGCTGTGTGTTATTTGCAAGCATTTGTATCCAAAAAAACACTGTGTCCAAATTTATTTTCTTCAAGTTCAGTATGTTTAGATGACTGTAACTCAGTGGCCGGAGCACGTAGAGAGATTATGTTTTTTTTTGCCAAAAAATTCAAAGTGTTTTCTTTTAAATGAGACCAACCCCATGAAGATGCTGCAAAGGGTTGAATAACAGCTTTCGATTTACTTTGGGCACGTTATTTTTTGGCATTTTTAGGAAAATTGCCCGGAGTGCAAGGGGTTAAACAGTCCTCTTCATCATGATGTTCACATTTTGACATCATGAGACCAAGACACAACACCTAACTGGTCAACAATACCTCACCATTTCAAGGCTTCAAACAGGATGTTCTCAGAGGGAAGCGGCCACTGAGCTCAGAGTGTCATCAGCAGGTTGCAACAGTGAGACTGGAAGAGTCACAGAAAGGCATAGAAGTGGCTGTCCTTTGGCCACATCCCACGCTGATGACCGCTTCATTGTGAACACTGCCCTGCAGAACCAGATGATTAATACCATTCAATTCCAGGCACATTTAAGGGAGGTGAGAGGCACCCAAGTGTCATGTCAGACCATTCAAAACCATTTACATCAGCGTGGTCTGCATGCTAGATGACCTGCAAGGGTACCTGACCACACCACCAGGCACAGGCATCATCATTTGCATTGGCCAGGAAGCATTTACGCTGGACAAGGTACCAGTGGGCCTCAGTGCTGTTCTGTGATGAAAGTCGATTCATGTTGAGCAGAAATGATGACCGCCAACAATGTTGAAGACATCAAGGAGAACGCTATGCATCAGCCACTGTTGTCACCATGTTACAGTCTGGGAAAGTGTGTCCAGTGACTAGATATTGATTAGACTCTAGTCAATACAGAACTGCTCTACACCTTGTGAATGGTACAGTGACAAGCCAATACTACCTGAATAACATCATTAATCCAGTCATTTTGCCCCTGCATGAACAACACAGGCCCAATTTCCTCATCATGGACAACAGTGCTCCAGCTCATCGAGGTCACATCATTAGGGAATGGCTGCTGGATGCTGGGGTACCTCCAATGGAGGTTCCTGCACTTTCTCCAGACCTGAATCCCATAGAAAACCTATGGGATCAGCTGAGTCACCATGTAGTCTCGTAACCCTGCACCCCCCAATCTCAGTGACTCGAGGGCCGCCCTTCAAGAAGAGTGGAATGCCATGCCTCAGCAGACGCTAAGTCGACTTGTGAACAGCATGAGACATCGTTGTCAAGCTGTAACTGATGCTCAAGGGCACATGACAAGTTATTGAGACATTGGCATTTTTTGTTGTGGTATACCCACCACTGTTGTTGGCCTTTGTTTCAATAAATTGTTTGAGATGAGGAACTCACCATTGCATGCTTCTATTTTATAAATGCCCTACTTTCACAGCAGAATATCTCTGTTGCATGAACTTTTTACTTTTTCCATAAATTTCACCCGAAAGCTAAATATCCCTAACTTTTTGTCCATAGTGTATATACAGTGGTGTGAAAAAGTGTTTGCCCCTTACTTATTTCTCTTTTTTTTTGTATGTTTGTCACACTTAAATGTTTCAGATCTTCAAACCATTTTAAATATTAGACAAAGATAACACAAGTAAACATAAAATGGAGTTTTTAAAAAAAGGTGTTTATTATTAAGGGTAAAAAAAAAAAAAATCCAAACCTTCATGGCCCTGTGTGAAAAAGTGATTGTCCCCGCTGTTAAAACATAAGTTAACTGTGGTTTAATACATCTTTGGAAAGCTGAGTTCAATTTCTCTAGCCACACCCAGGCCTGATTACTGCCACACCCAAGGAGACAGTGGTCTACACTCAATCGCTTCAGGACTGGACATGGCCCCTGCTTGGCCAGCCTTTACAGATGGGGCAGTAGCCCTAGCCCTCTGTGCGCATGTGGAGAGGAGCAAACAATGGAACACATCATAGAGGCTTGCCCGCTCCAAAGACTGGAAGGAGGATTACACACCCTCCATACAGCAAACCAGGAGGCAACTGCTTGGCTTAAGGACTTTGCATTCGCTAAATAAATAAATAAACTGCCACACCTTTTCTCAATCAAGAAATTACTTAAATAGGACCTGTCTGACAAAGTGAAATAGATCAAAAGATCCTCAAAAGCTAGACATCATGCTCCGAACCAAATATATTCAGGAACAAATAAAAAACAAAGTAATCGAGATCTATCAGTCTGGAAAAGGTTATAAAGCAATTTCTAAAGCTTTGGGATACCAGTGAACCACAGTGAGAGCAATTATCCACAAATGGCGAAAACATGGGACAATGGTGAACCTTCCCAGGAGTGGCCGGCCGACCAAAATTACCCCAAGAGCGCAGCGACGACTTGTCCAAGAGGCCACAAAAGACCCCACAACAACATCCAAAGAACTGCAGGCCTCAATTGCCTCAGTTAAGGTCAATATTCATGGCTCCACCATAAGCAAAAAACTGGGCAAAAATGGCCTGCGTGGCAGAGTTACAAGACGAAAACCACTGCTGAGTATAAGGAAAAAGAACATAAAGACTTGTTTCAGTTTTGCCAGAAAACATCTTGATGATCCCCAAGACTTTTGTGAAAATACTCTGTGGCCTGACAAGACAAAAGTTGAACTTTGTGGAAGGTGTGTGTCCCATTACATCTGGTGTAAAAGTAACACAACATTTCAGAAAAGGAACATCATACCAACAGTAAACTATGATGGTGGTAGTGTGATGGTCTGGGGGTGTTTTGCTGCTTCAGGACCTGGAAGATTTGCTGTGGTAAATGGAACCATGAATTCTGCTGTCTACCAAAAAATCCTGAAGGAGAATGTCCGGCCAGCTGTGCGTGACCTCAAGCAGAAGCACACTTGGGTTCTGCAGCAGGACAATGATCCAAAACACGCCAGCAAGTCCACCTCTGAATGGCTTAATATGAAAAACAAAATGAAGACTTTGGAGTGGCCTAGTCAAAGTCCTGACCTGAATCCAATTGAAATGCTGTGGTATGACCTTAAAAAGGAAGTTCATGCTCGAAAACCCTCCAATGTGGCTGAATTACAACAATTTTGCAAAGATGAGTGAGCCACAATTCCTCCACAGTGCTGTAAAAGACTCATTGCTAGCTATCATAAAAGCTTGATTGCAGTTGTTGCTGCTAAGGGTGGCCCAACCAGTTATTAGGTTTAGGGGCAATCACTTGTTCACACAGGTTCATGTAGGTTTGGATTTTTTTGCCTTAATAATAAACACCTTCATTTAAAAACTGCATTTTGTGTTTACTTGTGTTATCTTTGTCTAATATTTACATTTGTTTGATGATCTGAAACATTTGAGTGTGACAAACATACAAAAAAACAAAAAAGAGAAATCAGGAAGGGTCAAACACTTTTTCACACCCCTATATATATATATATATATATATATATATATATATATATATATATATATATATATATATACTACCGTTCAAAAGTTTGGGGTCACTTAGAAATTTCCTTATTTTTGAAAGAAAAGCACTTTTTTCAATGAAGATAACTTTAAACTAATCAGAAATACACTCTATACATTGCTAATGTGGTAAATGTCTGGTTTTTGGTGCAATATCTAGATAGGTGTATAGAGGCCCATTTCCAGCAACTATCACTCCAGTGTTCTAATGGTACAATGTGTTTGCTCATTGTGTCAGAAGGCTAATGGATGATTAGGAAACCCTTGTGCAATCATGTTAGGTTTACAATGCTGTAATTGCTGCAAATGGAGGATTCTTTGACAAACGCAAAGTTTGAAGGAAAAAAATATTATTTCAAATGCAAATCACTATTTCTAACCTTGTCAATGTCTTGACTATATTTTCTATTCATTTTACAACTCATGGTGGTAAATAAGTGTGACTTTTCATGGAAAACACAAAATAATTGTCTGGGTGACCCCAAACTTTTGAACGGTAGTGTATATATATATATATATACAGTTGCATAGCTTAACTAGAAAAGCACTCGGAGAGCGCAGACCTCCGCCACGCGCCACAGTTCCCCCCATACAGTGTTTGTGTGTACGTTTTCAGATTCCTTGACCATAAAAACATATGACTAGCAATTGGATTGACAATGATAGGATCAGTGGTTCAGTAGTTATTCACGAAAATGGCATTTTCCGTAATGGCGGCCACAGTTCCCCCATACAGTGTTTGTGTGTACGTTTTCAGATTCCTTGACCATGAAAACATATGACTAGCAATTGGATTGACAATGATAGGATTAGTGGTTCAGTAGTTATTCACGAAAATGGCATTTTCCGTAATGGCGGTTTTCTTCTGGACGGTGATCCGGATCACCACCAAAATGTAATCATCTGTAGGATACCCCATTTCTGACAATCTGTGAAAATTTCATGAAAATCTGTCCATAAGTTTTTGAGTTATCTTGCTAACGAACAGACAAACAGACAGACAGACAGACAAACCAACGCTGATGATCACATAACCTCCTTGGCGGAGGTAACTACATTACTTAATCACAACACAAATCAACAGGAAAAATAGATAGTCCAGTTCTGTAACATATCAATGTTATCATATATATATAAAATATCTTACTGTAGAGGATGTGCTCAAGGATGAGACAGAGTTTATTTCTCAGGTTCAGCTTTATTGTCAGAACACATGCTCTATCAACCTCTCAACAAGAAAAGAGGCTGATCAATGTAACATCACACTTTTCTACTCCTGGAGCATCGAAACCTAAGTCACATGGTGCTTTAGCAAACATACAGTCACATGGTACTTAATCCCAGTCACAATGCAACTCTTTGATCTGTCACCATTGTCTCTCATTCTTCAATGATCCGGAAATCCTTCTGGGGCATCTTCTCTGAGACAAAAGGCCAAATCTCACACCTCCTCGTTATCTCCTGCAGATCTCTGCCGATCCAGACCTTCTTTGTCCCGCGAGACGTGAAGCACCCAATACACATACAGCAATACATTTGTGGAAAATATGAACCCAACATATGTGCCACATTACTTCTATTTATAAATGTCCGTGACATACTGTGTTCAACAGGCTTAAATTATTATTGGCTGAGGGTTGGTGAACCAAGTGGTAACACAGATGTCTTGTGAGGATATATAGAAAAGTGCTTTAAGACCTGAATGCTTGGCAAGCTGATCTATCGGGTTCTCCTTGCTGAGGAAATCTCTAGGGCAGCGGACAGACCCACCTCATCCAGCTAGCCAAGATTCTAGTGGGCCATTGTGCTTGTATATTACAGTCAAACTATGGCAAACGAAAGATGAGAGACACCATCTTTTGGACTCTCTGAAAGAAAAAACAAATCTTTAAAGCTGGAAGTCCAATAATTAGCTGCGATACTCAATTCCTCCATGGGAGACCACTGCACATTTTTTCTCACTGCCCTGAAAGGTAAGTAAGTAAGCCAGTCAGTAAGTAAATAAGTGAGTACGTAAATAAATAAAAAACATAAAATTGAAACTGGATTTTTTTAAAAGTCCAAGTGAGAGACTATGTCTCCCAGCTGGTCTGGGAACGCCTTGGTATCCTCTCTGAAGACCTGGAGCAGGTGGCGGGGGAGAGTGAAGTCTGGGCTTCTCTGCTTGAACTGCTGCCTCCGCAACCCGGACCTCCGGAAAAGCGGTAGAAGATGGATGGATAATTAACTACAATACTCAATTTAGCCACCATAGAGCACTGGCCAATAAAAAAATAAATAAATAAAATTCTCACAGCACTGAAAGGCAAACTAAAAAACAAAAATATTTATTAATATTTTATTATTTTAATTTATTTGGTTTGCTATTAAGTTCTTATGTACAAGATATATTATATTGACAGTGGATTAATTAACCCGGTCAGAACAGGGAAAATAGACAAACAGTCAAGCTAACTATGTAGCAGGCTAGAATCCACAGTAGATGTTCATGGGTGTACTCCCACCTTTGTTAAAATGGGTGGAGATGAAGGTGGGAGTATGGTATCATATCAGAGAGTTCCAGTTCTCATGTCACATCTGGAGCAACATCAAAACCGCTCATTTAGAGAGAGGTACTGGGACCAGGGCTCACGCTTACAAAGTGACAGGTTTGTGTGTAGTATGGGTGCGTGCTCAGCCTGCTGCTCTTCACCCTGTTGACCCATGACTGTGTACCAGCATACAACACCAACCCCTTCATCAAGTTTGCGGATGACATGATGGTGGTGGGCCTCATCCCCAACAACAAGGAGGCCAACTACAGAAATGAGGTGAGCCAACTGGTCCAGTGGTGTAAAGACAATAACCTCTTCCTGAACGTTGGAAAAACCAAGGAGATTGTGGTTGACTTCAGTAGGGGACACACACAGCATCCCCCTCTGATCATCGATGGAGCAGCTGTGGAACGGGTGAGCAGCACCAAGTTCCTGGGGGTTCACATCTCTGAGGACCTCTCCTGGTCCAACAACACCACATCACTGGCCAAGAAGGCTCAAACTCACCTCAATTCCCTCCGCAAACTGAGGAGAGCATCGGTCCTATCCCGTTGAGAGCATCCTCATCAGCTGCATCACAGTGTGGTATGGAAGCTGCACAGCCTCCTGCCGGAAGACACAACAACTCACTGTGAAAGCAGCCAGCAAGATCATTGGTGCCCCTCTGCACCCCCTCTCAGACATCTACCTCACCCGCAGCTCCATCAACATTGCACAACATTGCAGGCGACGACACCTCCCATCCCTCACACTCCCTCTTCACCCCCCTGCCCTCGGGGAAAAGGTACCGTAGCCTCCGGGCCCGCTCCACAAGACTGCTAAACAGCTTTGTTCATCAGGCCATCAGGACCCTGAACTCTGTCCACCCTCCCGGACCGCAATGCACTCACCTGCACAACTACCTAAGCTGTTGGCACAGAAAGACTGGCACACCAACAGTAATGCATGCTGCTGTATGTCTCTGCACTTTACTGCAACCATTTGCGCAAATGCCATATCTGCTGCTGTCTGTCATTGCAGTACTGATCATGTGTAGTCCTATAAGTCACTGTCTGCACCTATACCACCGCATTGAACTTGCCACTACAAGTTATACTGCTCTACTTTTCTGTATATAGGATTGCTGGGTCTCATTGTTTAGCGTTTATCTTTATTTGCACTATGGGATGTCTGGGTCTATCTTTTATTGCCATTTGCACTATGGGTAGCATTACTGTACATAGACTGCTGTTGTTTTTCCAGCCTTATTTCTTTTCTTTTTTTCATATTGTGCACACCATTGAAGAGAGACAGAAATGCCATTTCAATTCTCCTGTATATCCTGTACGTATAGTAGTACTGACAAATAAAATCTTTGAATTGTAAACACATATACTATATATTAGGAATTGTATTAGCTTAATGCTTTTAAAAGGGCTGCTAGCTGTTGTGTGATGGTTTTTCGTATTAGTCAAGTCAGTCACAATATATGAACGTGCTGCTACTTGATGATTGAGCAGTCACCACTTGCCTATTTCTGTCCTCAGAGGAACAATAAGGCAGCATGAGTGCACCTCAGCCCCTACAGAACGGCTCTAGGATTAGATTGCTTCCCTTCTCTGCTCATGCATGAGGAAGAAAAGGGCAGGAATCACATATTATTGTTGGAATCCCATGGGATACAATGTGAGGTGAGAACCTTTTTTTTTCTCTTCTTTTTTCAAATAAAGCACTGCACCTAGCAACTTACATGTGAAGCTGTGCTGGCATTCAGGCACAGAGTGACACCCGCTTTTTGCAAAACAACAATAATAAAGCAAAATCCAATCTCGCCACAGAGACAACTCCTGTTGGAGTGACAAATGTTCAGGGGCCATCTCCAGCTAGCTTTCCAACTGTTCTATTCATTACCTTTCCCTCTCTCACTTATTCTCCTCAGCTGCTGCCATTGGCATCTCCTCTCAGCATGAAATAGACACTCCAGGAAGTACATTTTGTGCAAACTCTCCTCCCGCTGCTACAGCTGATTTCACAAATGATGGTGAAATGGCCAGGAGAGCGAAGGGGTAAATGGAAAAAGATGGCTGTTGCACACTATGACCATATTCCTCCACTGTCCTTTTTCATAGATAACAGGGGATGATTAGAAAACAGCAGATGGGAGGGCTAACATTAACCTCCACCAGGGCCATGGTAAATTTAGTTTGAGGACTCCTCTGCATGAGCTCGGAGGTCAGACACACAAGAAAACTAGCAGTGCTGCACACATACACACACACAGTTCAGTTTTTACTGATATCTATATTTTGGCAAAAGGCCACTATATTTTCTCACAGATTTCTATAAGAGCTGTGAAAAAAAATGTAACATATGCTCAAGGGATGTATGCCATGGATACATTTAGTATAGCTTTTTTCTTTATTTTTTATGTTTGCGATCTGGGCAGCATGGTGGTGCAGTGGTTAGCACTGTTGCCTTACAGCTAGAAGGTTCCAGGTTCAAATCCCCAGGCTGGCAGGGGTAGGAACCTTTCTGTGTGGAGTTTGCATGTTCTCCCTGTGCTGCGTGGGTTTACTCCGGGGGCTCCGGTTTCCTCCCACGATCCAAAGACATGCATGTTAGGTTAATTGGTTGTTCTAAATATCTGTCTCCTATTGGCCCTTAGAATTTAGAGGGTTAGTACTAGTGAAGCGCTTTGAGACTAGAAAAGCGCTATATAAGTACAGGTTCTATCCTTATCTGAGAGAGGAGTCATAACAACTCTAGGCTACGGAGGGTGTCTGACTTTTCAGAGCAACAAGGTCCTGCGTGTGGCTCTACAAGTTGGCCAGTGTGACCTGTATGTATGGAGTTTGCATGTTCCCCTTGTGCTTGTGTGGGTTTCCTCCCACAGTCTCAAAACATGCATGTTAGGTCAGTTCATAAAGAGGCCATATGTGTGGTGGGATACATTAGGGACTTCACATGCAGGAGGTGCAAGTTCCTTATTTTTCTCTTCACACCTTGACATTATTTTTTCATTTTCTTTCACTCACTTGTTAAGCTTTCGAAAATGTACTGTGTTTAAAAAAAAATATGTTACAGTGATGATCCTGGGGTGAGAGCGCAGATGCTCACACACTCTTCTTCTAACCAGTATCTCTCATTACCTGCAGCTGCTCCTAATTGTCCACCTGCTGCTGATTACCTGGCTTCTACAAAAGAGCAGCTCACTTGTCACTTGCTGTGGGAATGTGATGACTACTCAGCTCACCTTTGTGTCTCAACTTCCTTCTTCTTGATCCTCCACTAATCTGATCCATTGGTTGCTTGGTCTCCATGCCCCGTGCTTCTCGAGTTAACTCCTCCTTGAACTTCTCCACGTAAGCGCCATCTGCAAAACCAGTTCATTCAACTAACTCTCACCCTATGAAAACACACTCGCTGTATTCTTATACTTACCCAGATCTCTTCCACCTCACCTGGATGCTGCCTCCTACCTGGAAACTCAAGTAAGCAAACATTATTCAAAAATCTTTTACTAACACCCGCCTGGTTCCTCACCTCCAGAAAATGGCTTCCTGGTTCTAACCCCCACATTCTTTGAAGGAGAAGACTTACTGCTTCTTAGTTTCCACATTCAACCTCTCCTTCAGTGGAGTAAGCACTGAGTACTCTTATAGTTACCTCCCTGCCATTTCTAGCCACTTATTTTCTCACTTCTGTTCCCCTCAGGAGTGCTGGTGTCCTTTCGGCCAAAATAAAACTAATCAATAAATACTCGGTTTGCATCCAAAACTATGGTCTCATTTCTGTGTCTGCCTTTGGGTCCTAGTCTGTTAAAACATCATTTACACTAATAACAATGTGCACCGTCATTTCATGCCTTCAGACTAAATTAATAATGCCCATCACTATGCAGAGCAAAAGGGCCTCATTTACATCATGTAGTCAGCTCAAAGGTTTTGCCAGAAGTGCAGTATATTACACACCCACACTGATTTCTCACTGGTATAACCTTTCCTTAATTTAGCAGTGTTTACTGAAGCAAATCGAAAGCAATAGCTGCAAATCAAACATATGTGAAAACTAAATGAATTAGTGACAACACTGCAGATGGGGTGCAATCTAGGGTCCCAGTCCACTCAAAAACATGTGACTTTGCCTACTCCCAAACAGGAGCGCCTTCTCTTAGGGACTTAGACTGCATCACAGAAACAGCTAAAGACACCCCCTTGTATATTGGGGTTGCATCTGACAAAGTGATACCACAGGATGAGAACATTTTCTCCACAGAAGTCATGTTTACATTGCATTATTTTGCATCATTCATCCCTTTTCTCTCTCCATGCCTTCCCAAATGTGACCAAACTGTCAAATGTTCCCAACTTCCATCTACATCTACATGCAGCACTGCTGCCTAGCATCAAGGCTTTCATTTTGAATTGCGTGTCTTTACATCTTTGGGAATACTTTCTTGTACAGGAAAGAAGATTAACATTTATTGCTAAGACCAATCACTTCCCCGGCCAGGCAGCATTGGTTTCCCCCAGTGCATAAGCTCTGGGTCTGTAACAAGTTACTCAGATTGTGAGTGACAGGTTATTTGCTCTTTTGGTTCAAAAAGGACAAATGGGAATAATGCATTTCCCCCTCAATCTCCACACCATAATCCAACAGGAGATTCAAGTACTTTTCAAACACCAGTGTGACTCCACAAACTCTCACTGGTAAATCTTTTGTTTTCTATTTGTTATCAGTTTATGAACTCCAAGGTCAGAGCATTTTAGGGGGATAGAGCAGAATAAAAGAGAATCATTTGCCTTTTCACTTCACATGACTGACTCAAAAACTGGAATAGAGGTTGGTTATTACAAGAGTGAAGTTTTTGTTGACTTAAATGTAATTTACACTTCCCCAACTTGCATCAGTCTACTTATTTATCATGAATGCCTGTTTGGCTGACCTGGCAACCAAGTATGTAATCCTCACTGGCACATTTTATTTTATGTAGATGTTCGTAGAAACTTTAGCCTACAGCATATTATGTCCTCTGATGACTTTTTTAAAAGTGTATGTGTTGGTTGCCACTACTGATGTTCTATTTTTTTTATAGAAAACAATAAAATATGGTGAACACAGGGGATCACTATGCAGAATTCTTTGACTCTGACTCTACTGTTTCTAGAAGATAAAATAGATGTAACATATTCCTATCTGCATGTGTGGATGAGTCCTCTAATCAGGGTTTTGACAATGAGTTTGCCTAAACATTTATACTTTACACTATTCATGCTGCCGGATCAGTGCTTAAATTGGCTCTGGATTCTCATTACACTTTCTACTGATGTATACACAAAGACACTTCATTTGATACGGCACCTGTGCCTGAATTTATTCTGGTAACTGTGAAATACAGGAAAGACATTGATCACATCATATCACTCTGGAGATGATAACAAGCATGGGGTAGAAGCTGCAAATATTCCAATTACTGCATCAAAGTTTATGTGGCCTAAAAAAATAAAAGGCCAACAAAAAAGCCAATTAAATCATGTTCCATGAATAAAGTAACAATTCTATAATGTACTTAATGAATTGCACATAAGCTGCTGTAAAGCTGATCTTATGTATACCTTCTTTTTTTTCTGGATGTAACTAGAATTTAAAAGATTTGTATGCATGTAATTTATTGCTGAGTCCATCAGTGGCCACAAAGAGTGAAAAAGGAAGAAAAAATAAATTTAAAAAACAAGTAAATGTCTTATGGTATTGATCCTAACTCCATTAATTTACACCCACATTTTATTCTATTGTTTGTATGATATAAAACAAGAGTAAAGACAGCCTGTTCAACATATTAGATTATCACATAAAAACCAGTGTGGGAACAGTAAGGAAACTTGTTTCTCCACAACAAATAAGCATCACTGGGTCTCTAAAACAGTAAAAGTATCAAATTTGATTAGTCTAATCAATGAAAGTGCATAGATGTACAGTAAGTAGATTCTTGTGTGTCAGCAATCCAAATGTTTTGTGTATTGTACAATTCTCAAAAAGGGCGGAGAATGCTGGTAATATTGTATTAAGGGCAAAGGCAAAATAAAATACAATAAAATAAAATAAAATAATACACCAGCCAGATGGAGCCAGGAGAACCGATTAATCAGTTTTCCCTGACATGACATAGGGACTCAGTAGACATACAGTGGGGTGGAAAGTGTTTCCCCCTTCCTGATTTCTCATTTTTTTGTATGTTTGTCACACTTAAATGCTTCAGTATTGTGACCCGAGCACTATGTTATTTGTGCTCGGGCTATTCCTGTCAGGGCTTGACAGCGGCATTGTTATCCTGGCTCTCCGAGCTCTTATTGTGACAGCGCTCGGGGAGGCTTCCGCGCAGCTGTCAAGCCCTGAATAGCTGTTCTGCATTTGCGGTTGTTAGCGGCTGACTTCTTAAACCAACGCTAGCGGCTGCATCCTTGCAGCAGCGTCCGTCGCTGATCGTCGGAGCTAACGTATGCTTTGGACTTTCTTTACTTTGCCTGTCTGTGGTATGACCGTCGCCTCCTGTGGACTCGTAAGTTAGCTGTTAGCCTTACGCCTCCTGGTGTGTGTAGACTTGTGAGTGTCATTGCCTCAGCGGCTTGTATCATTATTATTTCACCGTTAATAAAGACTCTTGCACAAACTCTCTGGTGACGGTGTGGTGTCTTATGGTGGCTCGTGAGAGCCACCGCTTGACAGTACACTGCTGCCAAAAAACGGCGTTTACGGTGACGCCAACCCGAGACACCTTTCACCAGTGAGTTGGTGTATTTTTTGGACATCGCTTTTCCTGTCTGGGTACGGTGTGCGTGAGGAATGCTGTCGCGGAGGAGCCGCGCTCGGAGTCCGAGCCACGAGCTGACGGGCGTCCTAGAATTCGTGGATGAGATGCTCATCTCCGCTTCCCTCCTGGATTACGATCACGGCATACACTGGTACCTGGACTCACTGAGGACGCTCTTAGGTCATCTCTCTCCCCGCTACGCCGACCACCCGGAAGTCGACGCGAGGAGGGTTGATATCGCCACAAAACGCGAGATATTCCTTATGCTGGAGGAGGACTACGGCAAGAAGCAGAGGAGGAGGCGCTCCTGCTCTTCGTCTTGGGATCCCGATCCTGTCCTCGATCCATTCCTGGAGTTCGCACCATCTGGGGGCCGGCGTAGACGTCGGCACCGCGGCCGAGCACATCTTCAGCAAGCTCCTGTTCCGGATCCAGTTCCGGGCCGCCGGAATGACCCAGTCAACCAGTCAGCTGTCTCTTCGGCGTCACATCAGGAGGGAATTTCTGCAGCCCCGCTTCTCGGGCCACCACCCCTTGCTGTCTGGTCAGCGTGTTGTGCCCGGCCCGCTTCGGCTGCCGCTCCCTCGTCCTTGACGCCTTCTCCAGCTGCTGTGTGTGATCAAAGTCCTGCGCCGGCGAGCTCCGTCCATGGGTCCTTTCCTACCACCCAGCGAATGAGAGAAGGAGCAATGTCCTCTACAGCTGGCACCATCCTTCCTCCGGGAGACAGGCAAGTTCAAATTCACTCCCCTACTTATCATGGTGATCTGTCTTATCTGACTCCTGGGAGTGAGGCTCGGGGTTTGCAGCCCCCCGAGTTTCCACCTCCAGCTGTAGTTACCTGTACTGAGCCTGCTGCCTCTGTGTTTCCTCCTGCTGAGCGGACCTCGGCGTTAGGTCCATGCCGTCGAACGAGGGGGAGGCCTGCGACTCTGGGAATAATCCCGGCCCCGCAGCCACATTTTGGACAGAGGAGGAGAGCGGACTGCAGTGTGGAGCCTGAGCCGACGAGCAAGCGTCCCCGGGTCTCCACAGAGGAGCAGCCCGAGCCAGCGGGTCAAGAGTCACCTGCCACCAGGGGTGCGGGTTATCGGTGTGGACATCAGTGCGTGAGGATCTGGCTGCAGAGACCATCAGGCCAGCTGTGGAACCCGACGCAGCTGAGTGGGAGCCCGATGACGAGCTTCTACCTGAACCTGGATCGACGAAGTCCTGGACGGCTCCAGAGCCCGAGTGCAGGCAAGTGCTCTTCTTTGTTTTCCTTTGTGGTGTGTTAGAGCATTTTTGCCTGCCTCGCGGGGAGACGAGCGAGGGGCAGCCGTCTGCTGCGCCCGAGCTTGTCTCGCTGGGCTCTGGCGCTGCCGGTGATACTGATCCCGGTCCTCCCCTGTCCTCTGAGCCTCTCCACAGCGTAACCGGTTTGGAGTCTGTCGAGGTCGCGGGGCTGGAGGTCCCGAGTTCGGGGATGGAGGTCGTCGCCGGTGCGGTACTGACCCAGTCGGGGTCCCTCCAGGCCCAGTCGGGGTCCGACGCGTGGGCTGAGGTGACTCTATCGGGGTCCAATGCGGGTGCAGCGGTGACCCAATCGGGGCCTGATGAGACCCAGTGGGGGTCCAACGCAGGTGCTGCTGTGATCCAATCGGGGTCCGATGCGGGTGCAACGATGACCCAATCAGGGCCTGACAAGATCCAGCGGGGGTCCAGCGCAGGTTCGGCTGCGACCCAATCGGGGTCCGACGAGGTCCAATCGGGGTCTGACGCAGGTGCGGCTGTGACCCAATCGGGATCCGACGAGGTCCAATTGGGGTCTGACGCAGGTGCGGCTGTGACCCAATCGGGGTCCGACGAGGCCCAGTGGGGGTCCAACGCAGGTGCAGCGGTGATCGGGGCCTGACGAGATCCAGTGGGGGTCCGACGCAGGTGTGGCTGCGACCCAATCGGGGTCCGACGAGGTCCAATCGGGGTCTGACGCAGGTGCGGCTGTGACCCAATCGGGGTCCGACGAGGCCCAGTGGGGGTCCAACGCAGGTGCAGTGGTGACCCAATCGGGGCCTGACGAGATCCAGTGGGGGTCCAACGCAGGTGTGGCTGTGACCCAATCGGGGTCCGACGAGGTCCAATCAGGGTCTGACGCAGGTGCGGCTGTGACCCAATCGGGGTCCGATGAGGTCCAGTGGGGGTCCAACGCAGGTGCAGCTGCGACCCAATCGGGTCGGGATGAGGTCCGGTGGGGGTCCGACGTTGGCGCTGCTGTGACCCAATCGGGGTCCGACGCGGGTGCAGCTGTGATCCAATCGGGATCCGATGCAGGCAGAGCTGCAACGATCGCATCGGTCTGGACTGAGATCGGTGGAGGAGCCGCAGACCCTTCACCGCCTGATGTGATGTGGGCCCACTATCATGATTATTCCCCTCTCAGGAGCCACCGGCTGGAGTCGTCAGCGCTGGGGGCCGTTGAAGGTCTTTGTCCTGCGGGCGGGCGTTCCCACGTAATTTCTCCGTCAGGCAGGCCGCCGCACGCTATTCCTCCACGGTTCTGGTGGCTGAGGGATGCAGGTCGGCCACCCGAGGAACTGCTCCGCTGGTTTGGCGCCTTGGGTAGGTCACCCGATAGACTGTGTTTGCTACTGGGTGGCCTGGTACGGCCACCGGAGGACTTGACTCTTGGGGCCTGGGACTGGGGCAGGCCGCCTGACCATGTACTGTTTTTTTGTGACTTCCCGTGGGCCATCAGATGCAGGGAGGTCGCCGGAGCTCTGCCTGGGGCATTTGATCTCCGCCGATCATCTTCTGTTTGGGACCATACGGTGTAAGGTTATCTGGAACAGTTAAAATTGCCTCGTGTATGTTTGTAGCATGCTTTTGTTTTTTTTTGTTCTTCACCCCTCTCCTACCTGAGGGGCTATAGCATGTATTTCTTGTTTTTTCACAGATACTTTAGTGTTGGAGGCTGATGTTTTTGGGTTTAATTGTGGCTGAGTTTCATGCACTTGGGTGACTTGGGAGTATAATTGTGGCATTTCGAAGTTTGTGTGTGAACAGTGTGGAAAGATCTTTACTCTGATGAGTTCTAAACCACATGAGGTTATGTACTCTGGAGGTAGACAGATTGTCCGTGGTCACTGTGGGAAAGCTTTCGGTGTTGGGTAAATTATGCTCTGTATGGTTTGTACCCCATGTGTTGTAACCCTTGCCTTGTTTTTTTGTTTTCTTCATTGTCTCTGTGGGAATGTGATGGATATGTCAGGGGATGTGTTTTTCTTTTTCCTTTTTTTGTCTGGGGCCTTGTTGGGTTTTGTTTGGCTCCCTCCTTGCCTATTCCTCCATTCACTCGCTCTGTGGTTGTGTGTGTGTGTGTGTGGGGGGGGGGGGGCTGGGTGTTACAAGGCGTTCGGAGCCCGCCTTTTGAGGGAGGGTTACTGTTGTGACCCGAGCACTATGTTATTTGTGCTCGGGCTATTCCTGTCAGGGCTTGACAGCGGCATTGTTATCCTGGCTTTCCGAGCAATTATTGTGACAGCGCTCGGGGAGGCTTCCACTCAGCTTTCAAGCCCTGAACAGCTGTTCTGCATTTGTGGTCGTTAGCGGCTGACTTCTTAAACCAACGCTAGCGGCCACATCCTTGCAGCAGTGTCCGTCGCTGATCGTCGGAGCTAACGTATGCTTTGGACTTTCTTTACTTTGCCTGTCTGTGGTATGACCGTCGCCTCCTGTAGACTCGTAAGTTAGCTGTTAGCCTTACGCCTCCTGGTGTGTGTAGACTTGTGAGTGTCATTGCCTCAGCGGCTTGTATCATTATTATTTCACCGTTAATAAAGACTCTTGCACAAACTCTCTGGTGACGGTGTGGCGTCTTATGGTGGCTCGCGAGAGCCACCGCTTGACATTCAGATCATCAAGCAAATTTAAATATTAGACAAAGATAACACAAGTAAACACAATATGCAGTTTTTAAATGAAGGTGTTTATTATTAAGGGGAAAAAAATTCAAACCTATATAGCCCTGTGTGAAAAAGTGATTGTTAAAACATAAATTAACTGTGGTTTATCATATCTTTGGAAAGCTGAGTTCAATTTCTCTGGCCACACCAAGGCCTGATTACTACTACACCTATTGTCTTTCAAGAAATCACTTAAATAGGACCTGCCTGACAAAGTGAAATAGACCAAAAGATCCTCAAAAAGGCTAGACATCATGCAGAAATCCAAAAGAAATTAAGGAACAAATGAGAAACAAAGTAATTGAGATCTATCAGTCTTGAAAAGGTTATACAGTGATTTCTAAAGCTTTGGGACTCCAGCAAACCACAGTGAGAGCCATTATCCACAAATGGTGAAGACAAGGAACAGTGGTGAACCTTCCCAAGAGTTGCCAGCCGACCAAAATTCAGAATCAGAATCAGAATCAGAATCAGGTTTATTGCCATTGTTCATGTAGTACACAAACTAGGGAATTTGTCTCGGTACAATGCTGCAACATTAAACATGATAAGATAAAAGAAATAAACTATACATGTAATAAAGTGTAGGATAAGATTAAGTGATACTGGTCAACAGTTAAAATATATAGCCAGCAGCAGATACTGTGGAGAACTATATAGTGCAGTCGGTAATGCAGGAAGAAAACAGTGATGATTGACATGAGTCTGGTTGAGCTGCCTGTACATAGTGCACGAGAGTCAATAAGTCACTTAGTGTTCAGCAGTCTGATGGCAGAGGGGAAGAAGCTGTCATGTGACGGGAGGTTTTAGTCTGGATGGACCGAAGTCTTCTACCAGAGGGGAGGGGGGACAAACAGTACATGACCAAGGTTGTGAGGGATTCGGCTATGATCCGGCCAGCACGCCTCCGGGTCCTGGAGATTGTACAGATCCAGGATAGATGGGAGCTTGCAGCCGATCACCTTCTCAGCAGTGCGCACGACGCGCTGCAGCCTTAGTCTGTCCCTGGCAGTGGCTCCTGCGTACCACACGGTTATGGAGGTGGTGAGGATGGACTCGATGATGGCTGTGTAGAACTGCACTAACATCTTGGTGGGTAGCTTGAGCTTCCTCAGCTGCCGCAGGAAGAACATCCTCTGCTGGGCTTTTTGATGAGTGAGCGATGGTCGGCTCCCATTTGAGGTCCCTGGTGATGGTAGTGCCTAGGAAGCGGAAGGAATCAGCAGTGGTGATGGGAGAGCCTGAGAGGGTGAGGGGGGGCAGAGGAGTAGTGACTTTTCCTGAAGTCTACAATCATCTCCACTGTCTTCAGAGCGTTCAGCAGCAGGTTGTTAATGCTGCACCAGGACGCCAGCTGGGCCACCTCTCTCCTGTAGGCGGACTCGTCGCCGTTGGAGATGAGCCCGATGAGGGTGGTGTCGTCCGCACAACTTGATCAACTTGACAGACTGGTGGCTGGAGGTGCAGGAGTTGGTGTAAAGGGAGAGAGTAGGGGGGAAAGTACACAGCCCTGGGGTGATCCGGTGCTGATGATAGTATAGTCTGAGACAGTCTTTCCCCAGCCGCACATGCTGCATCCGGTCCGTCAGGAAGTCGATGATCCACCTGCAAGGGGAGTCAGCACGTTGAGCAGGGACAGCTTGTCCCGGAGCAGAGCGGGGCGAATGAGTTGAAAGCGGAGCTGAAGTCCACAAACAGGAACCTGGCGTAGGTTCCCGGGGAGTCCAGTGCCTGCAGGATGAGTGGAGGGCCAGGGTTGACTGCGTCGTCTACAGACTGTTGGCTCTGGTAGGCAAACTGCAGCGGGTCCAGGAGGAGGGGTGGTGATGGACTTGAGGTGGGACAGGACCAGGCGCTCAAAGGACTTCATGACTACAGAGGTGAGCGCTACAGTCTGTAGTCATTAAGTCCAGTGATCCGGTTGCTTCTTGGGGACAGGGATGATGGTGGAGGATTTGAGGCAGGACGGCACGTGGCCATAACTTAAGGGAGGTGTTAAAAAATGTCTGTGAAGACAGGAGCCAGCTGTTTCGCACAGAGTCCTCAGGGTGGAGGGAGACACGCCGTCTGGGCCCAGGGGGCCTTGCGCGGGTTCAGTCTGGAGAAACTGTTTGAGCACATCCTGCTCACTGATGATAAGGGGAGGGGTGGAAGGGGGGGGGTGCCTTAAATGAAGTAGGGAATGTGGAGGCTGTGGAGGCTGGGGGGAGGGGGGGGAGTTGGACACAGATGACGAGGTGTCAAAACGGGCATAGTGTTGGGACAGTCTTTGACAAAGGGCTTGTCATCCTGACCTTTAGGAGCCTTAGGTCGATAGTTGGTGATTTGCCTCAGTCCTCTCCACACGGAAGCCGAATCATTAGCAGTGAACTGCTGCTGGAGTCTCTCTGAGTATAGAGATTTAGCCCTCTTCAGCTCTCTGTTAAACCGGTATTTAACCTCCCTGTAGCAGTCCCTGTCTCCACTTTTCAGCGCTGCTTCCTTCTCCTTCCTGATCTGTCTGAGCTTAGCTGTGAACCAGGGTTTGTCATTAGAGTAACTCACCCTGGTGCGTGATGGAAGAATGTTCTCTTCACAAAAGTGGATATATGAGCTCACAGTGTCCGTGTACTCATCCAGATCATGCGTGGCTCCTTTAAACATGCCCCAGTCAGATATTTCCATGCACGTTTCCAGCTTCTCCTCAGCATCACTGGTCCGTATCTTCGTAGTGCTCACAACAGGTTTAGTGAGCTTCAATCTCTGTCTGTATGTGGGAATGAGGTGAACCATCACGTGATCAGATAATCCCAGCGCAGCTCGAGGAACAGCACGATATGCGTCTTTCACTGTGGTGTAACAGTGATCCAGTGTGTTTAATCCTCTGGTGGGGCATTTAATAAACTGTTTGTAGCGGGGGAGATCGTGGCTCAGATTGCACTGATTAAAGTCGCCAGCCACAATAATCAGCGAGTCTGGAAAAATCCGCTCTGTGTGTTGAATGTGATCCGCGAGCACGCGCTGAGCTTCGCGCGTGTCCGCGTCGGGAGGGGCGTACACAGCGATCATTATAAAAGAAGCAAACTCCCGCGGGGAATAGAAAGGCTTGCAATTGATAACAAGAAATTCCAAGGCAGGAGAACAGTGTTTGGAAATTACCGTTACATCAGAGCACCCAGCTGCAGTTGATGTAGAAGCAAGACTCCGCCCTCCTGTGGTTCTTGCCGGAAAGCTCTGTGTCACGATCAGCACGGAAGAGCTGAAAGCCGTCGAGGCGCAGCGCGCTGGTCCGGTATATTTTCCCGGAGCCAGGGTCTCAGTAAAGCAGAGGACAGCTGAGGAGGCGAGGGTCCTTAAAACGCATCAGCAGTCTCAGTTCATCTACCTTGTTAGAGAGAGAATTGGTAATTGGACAGAGATTATGCCAGGCAGCGCCATTCGCGAGCCTCTCCTGGCGAAGCCGCACGAGAGCGCCCGCTCGTCTACCTCTCTTTCGCCGTCTCACTTTCCGAGCCAAACAGAAACCAGATCGGCGGCAGGGGCTAGAAAAACTGGAGGAGGTCCGTGGGGGTGAAAGTCCTGATATTTAGAAGTTCTTCACGGGTATAAGTGCAAGCAGACACACAATTGACAACAAAAACAAAACAAAGAGCGCAGCGAAGGCACCATGTCGACCGCTGTGGGCGCCATCTTTCAATTACCCCAAGAGCGCCACGATGACTCATCCAAGAGATCCCAAAACACCCCACAACAACATCCAAAGAACTGCAGGCTTCAACTTGCCTCAGTTAAGGTCAGTGTTCATGACTCCACTATAGAGATTTGGGCACCAAAGAAACTGGGCGAACAATGGCCTGCATGGAAGAGTTCCAAGACGGAAAACCACTGCTGAGCAAAAAGGGCATAAAAGGCTCATCTCAGTTTTGCCAGAGAAAGCTCTTGATGATCCCCAAGACTTTTGGGGGAAAATACTCTGTTTACTGACAAGACAAAAACTGAACTTTTGGAAGCTGTGCGTCCCATTACATCTGGCGTAAAACTAACACAGCATTTCAGAAAAGGAACATCATACCAACAGTAAAATATGGTGGTGGTAGTGTGATGGTCTGGGGATATTTTGCTGCTTTAGGACCTGGAAGACTTGCTGTGGTAAATGGGACCATGAATTCTGCTGTCTACCAAAAAATCCTGAAGGAGAATGTGTCATGATTGATATTAATTAACAGCTGACGTGCAGGGAGTAACAAAAGAGAAAACACACCAAGACACAGAGAGCAAGTTTGACTAAATTTTATTAATGCAAAAGAAATTTCTCCTCAAGGGAAAAACGCCACTCGCCAGGGAAACACACAGTCTGTGAAAAGAGATGAGAGCAGGCAGATTAGGAGGGAGACTATGATGAACGAAAAATGGACTACACTCACATGGGAGTATAATAGAGCCCGGCAAAGAAACCCAGCACTTACGGTGAACCCCAGGATGACAGGAGTAGAGCTGGGTAATATGTCTGACTGGGTGATGATGGTCGCTGAAGTGTTGATGGTGAGGAGGCAGGTGAGTGCACAACAACCCTGGAGATGTACCACAAAGGAGGTAGCAACCTGTGAAAAGGTAAGCAAAAGATTAAACGTTTTTTCTAGGTAGAGGAAGATTAAACTTTTGTTGAAGCAGGTAATTTACCCAACGAGCCAGCACCGAGGTATTGAAGAGAAGGTCAATATAAGCGCTGGCGAGTCTGAGGTAACAGATGCGCCTCATTACACAGGTGGAGATAATTGCTCCGGAGTAGGTGAAAGTTAAACCAGACGGGGGAGGATGCACTCACTGGCTCATGACAGAATGTCCGGCCATCTGTTCATGACCTCAAGCTGAAATGCACTTGGGTTCTGCAGCAGGACAATGATCCAAAACATACCAGCAAGTCCACCTCTGAATGGCTTAAGAAAAACAAAATGAAGACTTTGGAGTGGTCTAATCAAAGTCCTGACCTGAATCTGACATGACCTTAAAGGAGAGGCGGGGTTCACGCTCGAAAACCCTCCAGTGTGGCTAAATACACAATTCTGCAAAGATGAGTGGGCCAAAATCTTCCACAGTGCTGTAAAAAGGACTCACTGCCATTTTTGCAAATCATGATTGCCGTTGTTTGCTGCTAAGGGTGGACCAAACCAATTATTAGGTTTCAGGGGCAATCACTTTTTTCACACAGGGCCATGTAGGTTGGATTTTTTTTCCCTTAAACATAAACACCTTCCATTTAAAAACTGCATTTTGTGTTTACTTGTGTTACTTTTGTCTAATATTTACATTTGTTTGATGATCTGAAACTATTAAGTGTGGACAAACATACAAAAAATGAGAAATCAGGAAGGGGGCAAACACTTTTCACACCCACTGCATCTGCACAATGTTTTTGAAAACTTTAACCTTGAGGCAGCAGCACTGAGCAGCAGCACTGTTCAAGCGGGTAATAGGACGTCAATTTTTCACCTCTGGCTAGTTCTTGACTTTTGGAGGTGATTTGGTTGACACTTGGCAGTGGATATATGTGGCTGGGGGAAGATTCTGTGATTTGGAATTGGGCCTTTTCTGCCTTAGGTAGCGAGACTGGCAGCCATTACCACTAGTCTTCACAGGCAGCCACGCACCAACAGGGACCACAGGCACCACCATCACCAGGCCAGCAGCAGCCACCACCACCTGGCTCCACAGGCAGCCACCACCACCAGGCTTCGCAGGCAGTCACACCACCAGGCTCTGCAGCCACCTCCATCAGGCTTCAGCCTTGGGCACCAGGCCTTACACACATTCCTGTTGTTGTTGCTGCTGGAATTTTTCCTCGACACTGAAATATTCTTGGAAAACGACTCTTGTCTCCTGGTCCATTGCAAATTAGTCGCAAAACTGTGGGAAAATGCCACCTAAGCCTTAAGAAGAGGCCAAATCCGAGGAGGAATATGTGTCCCTCACACAGGTAAATGACTTACCTGCAACAGCAAAAAGAATTGTTTTCTGCATTGTAGCATCATCTTGCTTTGGCTCATCAATAAAAATAGACTTTTGCATCTTAAAGACATTGTTTTCACCCAGGAAAAGGCCATCAAGAATTGCTTTTTCATCCCAGGACCACAGCTGAACCAATATTCCTTTGTTAAGCAAAACAAAGGAATGCTTTCAATGGATTAACTCACATTATAAATAAAACATGGACAAAGAACAGGCATCCTATAAACTTTAAAGGCATCTTCTAAGGCCTTGGATTGGCCACAGCTCGACACTACCCCTGGTGGACATCTCTGGAGTAGACGCTCACTTTTTGACTTACACTGATTAACTGAAATTAACTCTTTCTTCAAGTTTCATTTCTCAGGACAATTCTAAGGACGCCATTTGTTGAAGATCACTGCCTCGGTGGGACTTGATAATCTGTGACAATCAATGGGTTTGAAAGAATATATTAATCCTTGATTTTAAATATGTGTATGTTAAAATGTTTAAATAAGTGTTTATTCTTGCATGTTAATTTAAAAGCACTAGTTATAAAGTTGCATACTCACTAAAGCTAGCTTAGAGTTTATACATAAGTAGGTTAAGGAATCTCCAGTGTATTAAAATGTGTGTCATTCTGTGAGGACCGGTATCAGCCAGTCATCACCCAGCATATGCTGGGCTCCAGCTCTTTCATTCCATTGGTTACTTACAGACCAAAAGACTGTTTGTTCATTGGACTAAAGTTCATAAAGCCGCCCTATGAAGGAAGACTATTGGCTTGGGCTTATGTCAATCACCCTAACAGCACAAAACTTGTCTGCAGTTATAAAGAAGGAGATGCCATCCTACAAAAAAAAAAATAGTTTCAGAGGACTGCAGAATGCTACAGACTGCAGACTAGAGCACTTCAGAGCAGAGAATCTGGAATATTGTGTTTGTTGTAAAACTTCTGTGTATTTTAATGCTTTTCTTTAATGTCTGGGAATTAATTCTTTCTTTCCTGAGCTCAAATCTTGATATGGAGTGAAACTCCATGTTTCACAGATGTTTCTGTTTTTCTAGTTTTTTACATTGTTAAAACTTTCTTTAAATCCACCGTGTGTTTTCAAGGACTGACCATCTCCATACTAGAAGCTAATTTCAACTCCATGAAGTCAGAAAAATCTTTTAATTTTGCTACTGGGATCAGATTTTGTAATTATTCTCGAATTCCCTTGGGGGAAGCCACTGATCCATGAAAGCCTCGAAGCAACTCGCCATTACGCGCCACTGAAGAAACACCGTTGCCATCTTTGCTGAACCTCAGCCCAACTGATTGATACAGTCAAAATCCCATCTTGTGACTGTAGACCTTAGAAGCTACTGTACCTTGTCTGAATATCTGCTGGCAAGATATTCTGGTTTTGGTGCCATGTTCAAATAAAACTTCAGAAGGGAGCCTCAACAACTGGACCACCACGCAAGGAATCACGTGAGCTGTATTCTTCATTCATCTGCTGAATAAAATGTCTGAGATTTGAGAATAATTCAGCATCTGATCAGATACAAAATTAAAAGAGAAAGTAATAATAACTCTTTTATTAAAATTCCATTTTTACTTTCTTAAGAGTAATCCAGAATTTTCCATATAATTAGTTTAATTTCCCCATAAATTTGTGTTCAGTTTTCATAATTCGTCAACCTTCAAACTGATGTAAATTCAGCTTACATCTTCACCCTGGTTCTGCAAATGCTCACATTATTACTCTATCCTCAGTTACAAGTTTAATGGGATGGCTAATGCAAATCATTTCAATGTCCTTTAATCATCATTTCATTTAAATAAATCTGTAAAAATGAGAGAAGTTGTTGGGAATTTATTCCATTCTGAGTCTGGTTTTGAAGCCCCAGTATCGAATTCACTAATATTTTGAGACTGATTATTAATTAATTAATTGAGTGATTAAACAGGTATAAAGTGAAATTAATGACTAAAGTGTTCACCAAAGAGGTGAGCTGGTGCCCCTACGAGTGTTTACTATAAACTTTTTTCTCTGTGTGGACCCGGAGTACATCTCAGGTCCCGATACATTAATACAAATTAAATAATCTTTATACCTGATCATAATTATAAATCACATATTGCTATAGCACTGTTAAACCAACAACAGGAAACTTTGAAAAGCCTCCTCAAAGTGATCATGGATTCAGCTAATGCAAGAGTGGACACAATGACAAGAGAGTTGCAGGACAATAAAACCAGTCTACAGTTAACCCAGAAAGATGTAGATGACATAAAAGCTGATTTGTCTAAATAAGCAGAGCACAACAATGTGCTGCAATCAGATGTTTTTTAAAGTGTCTGTTTGACTGTCACTGACAATTGAATATCTGGAAGGGACAATCCCGGAGAAATAATCTGGTATTTGATGGTGTTGTGGAGGCAACCAGGAGAGACCTGGGCCAACACAGAGGAGAAGATTAAAAAATATTCTCAAGGAGAAACTACAGTTACCACTGGGGATCAAGATGGAGAGAGCCCAACGCAGCGGGAAATTTGGGGGGAGAAAGACCGAGGCCCACTGTGGTAAAGTTCCTGTGACACAAGGACAGGATGACCATTCTTCAAAGAGCCAAGTCCCTCAAAGGAACAAAAATCTTCATCAATGAGGACTTCACATATTCGGTAAGAAGGAAGAGAAAAGAAATAACACCAGAGCGGAAAGCTGCAACAGCACTTGGGGGACATAGCCTACTAAAGGTATGACAGATTCATTATTCACCCACGCCAGCCCCGTAACAGTACAACCAAAATCAATGGAGCCAAAATCAACCAGAAATGATTGACATTTCATTATCATCTGAGAAATATAAAACTGTGCATTTGTTTCCATTGACTGCAATAATTAAGATGCAAACTTTTGTAGGAAACAACCCCATTTTTAAAGGGTATTAATATACTAAGCATAAGCCACACAGTGTTGAATATGAAACCGATCCTGAAAATCACTTTTTCAGCAGTATAAAACATCAGTGTAAATACTTTAGCTCAGACCAACTAGAAAATACTATTTCTGACCAATCATTGTCAATAATGCACTTTAATAGTAGAAGTCTCAACATGAATTTTTCCAAAATCCAGGACAGTTTGTTCCAATATAACACATTTTTCTGCTGTTGCAATTTCTGAGACTTGGCTAAAAAATGACCAACTTCATAAAGTGCAAATGAGAGGCTATGATTTATACAACACAAACAGGTAAAAAAAAAAAGGGGTGTTGGTGTTGGTTTATATATCAGGTCCTGCTGCCAAAGACAAGTTGTAGATAATATGTCTTTTGAAATGGAAAACATAATGGAGTGTGTAACTGTGGAATTAATGACAACAACTACAAAAAAACATCATAATAAGCTGTATTTATAGAGCACCTGGTACTGATATTGACATTTTCAAAGAAAAATTGTCTGAGCTTTTCAGTGCAGTAGGTAATAAGAAGCTGGTATTTATTTGTGGAGACTTCAGTATTGACTTATAAATCCAAATGACCATATCAAAATAAGTGAATTCGAAAAATCCCATGTTTTGTATGGGTTTCTACCCTTCAATAACAAACCCCACTAGAATAACAACAAATTCAGCAACGCTTATTGATAACATTTTCACAAATGTCACTGAGGGGAATGTAACTGCTGGCCTTATTATCAATGATGTGACAGACCATCTGCCAGTTTTTGTTTCGTCAGACACTGGTGTAACACATAACGTTGAAATAGTTAAAGTTTTTAAACGACTTGTAACAGAAACTGCAATCAACCATCTTAGAAATGATCTAAAAATACAAGACTGGAGCGATGTTTATGTTGATGACATTGACACAGCATATGGAGAATTTGTCTCCATTTTATCCCAACTATATAATAAACACTGCCCTCTAGTGGTAAAGGAAATTAAAGTTAAATACAGAGATGAGCCTTGGATCACCAAGGGCCTGCAAAATGCTTGTAAAAAGAAAAAATTGTTATACAAAATGTTTCTGAAATTAAGAACTGTGGAAGCTGAAAAGAAATACAAGACTTATAAAAATAAACTCATTAGTATCTTAAGCTCTAGTAAAAAAGAAATTATAGTAAATTATTGGAAAATAATAAAAAAAAAACTAATACATGTAATATATGGAAAGTGTTAAATAATATAACAAAGAGAGGAAAAATAAATTCCAACCACATCTCATATTTAAATTCAGAAAATGGAAAAATCACACACCGCTGTCCATTGGGGGCACTTTTGTGGACAGGGTGTACAATGTTAAGTTTCTGGGGACTTACCTGGCAGATGACATGACCTTTAACACCAACACCACAGCCATTACTAAAAAGGCTCATCAGCGACTCTACCCTCTCCGGCGGCTAAAAAAGGCAAGTCTTCCCACTCAGATTCTCACCACTTTTTACAGAGGCACCCTGGAATCTGTCCTTTCATGTGGCCTGACTATGCAGTTTGGGAATTGCACAGCTTTAGAGAAGCACCAGCTGAATAGGGTTGTAAAAACAGCCTGTAAGATCATCGGTGTTCCCCTCCTTTCCTTGGAGGAGATTTACAATAAATGCTGTGCTAACAGGGCTGTTAACATCATTAAAGACTGCTACCATCCTTCCCAGTTTGTTTTCTCTTCTGCCCTCAGGGAAGAGGTACAGGTGTCTTCAGGCCAGGCCAACCAGAATGTTGAACAGTTTTTCCCCACATGCAGTCAGAATTATAAATGGACTGCGCCCTATTCCCCTGCCAATTGCTTTCCCTACCCCTCACCTCTGCTAAACTTGTACATGTATTCTGTAAGGTTGGTCTGACCATAGTGTTTAACTGATATGTTATTGCTGTATTTTATTTTTTATGCTGCTGTTTTTAAACTTATTCTTTATGTATATTGTGGTACTGTGTTATGCTGGGGAGGATCATAATTTCGTTTTTTTTATGGGCATGCACTTACTAAATGACAATAAAGAAATCTTGAATCTTAATCAATGAAAATATTGATCTCCAACATGTTTAATGAATATTTTAATACAGGAAAAAAGATCACCAACTTCACTGTATCATCAGAAAATACAAGTGGCACTAGCAATGTCATCAACATAAAAGCTTACTCAATGTTTATGAAAGAAACAGATAAAAAAGAAATTCTTGACGTTAACAAACTCAAAGACAAAAAAAAAACTGATTGTAATGATTTCAGTATGTTCTTGGTTAGATGTATTATTGATTGTATTGTTAAACACTTCACTTACATATGTAACAGGTCACTTACTGCTGGTAACTATATAAGCACTAGCTTCAGCCTACACCCTTTCGGTTGTTCTTTTATGTGTTCTACATATTTTTGTTGTTTTTATTGTATGTATGTTCATTACCAAATAAATTCACATTCATTCATTCATTCACCTTCAATATCTCACAAGTATTATTTTGTGACTAAAGTACTTCTTTCTTCTTTTCTTATATGTTGCATACCACTAAGAGAGAGAAAAACGGCATTTCAATTATCCTGTACATCCTGTACATATAGAAGTATTAACAAATAAAAAATGTTTGAATCTTGCATCTTTGAATTATGGAATCAGAACTCTTCAAGGATGTTGACTGAAATGCTGTATTTTATTTAAAAAAAAAATCAAATCACAGATATGACAAACTATTGCAATTTAAAGCCGAACATCCTGGTTTGCATAACATATCTTTGTGAAATTAAATGTCATTGCTGTGATTAATGGCAGAATATTTTCAGATGAAGTCAAAGAAATAATATGCAATCATCATCTGAAAACATCACAATTAATTTTTAGATGCGCCTCTGGATTATATCTGAGACATGGACTTTCCTTATGAATAACAACATTTTGCAACAATCAGGTTTCAGCTTTCTTGTATAGCAGCTGACAGATCAGCTTTGGGGTATGCAGCCTTGTCGTGGAACATCTTGTTCAATGTCCACCATATATTTTCAGTCAGATTGTGATTCAGGCAGTTTGCTGACCACGTTATTGAGCTGATGTGTCTGTCCCGAAGAAAAGTTTCTATTTATGGAATGAAAAAACTGTCCCAAAGCTCAATAAGCACCTGTGCATTTATGGTAGAGTTAATGACGGCTGTCTCATATGATCCTTTTCCTGATATCCCTTTCAGTTACCGCTCTGCAGGAGATCGTCACTTCCTTGTGGTAACGTATCGTCACTTCCTGTTTTGCTGTCTGCCTGTGTGGTTTGCTCTCCAGCTCTCCAGCCATTAGCTAGCCACTAGCTATGGCTACTAGCTCTCTTTCCTCTCCTCCTCTGGTGTGCTCTCTCTGTCAGATGTTTAGCTACACCTCTGCCTCTTTTAGTGATAACGGTAAATGTAATAAATGTTGTCTTTTTGAGGCGCTCGAGGCGAGGTTGTCTGATTTGGAATCCCGGCTCCGCTGCATTGAAACACCGTCTGCGCCAGTTAATCTTGACGGACGGCCATTAGCTGCAGCGGAGCTAGCTAGCTTAGGCCCCCCTGTCAGTGGTCCTGCGGCTCTCCTCAGCAGCGAGGAGACTGGGTGGGTGACGGTGAGAAGGAAGCCTAGTCGCAAAGCCCCGGTTCACCACCAACCTGTTCACGTTTTTAATCGTTTTTCCCCGCTCAGCGACACACCCGCTGAGGAAAAAACTCTGATCATTGGCGACTCTGTAGTCAGAAACGTGAACCTAGAGACTCCAGCGGCCATAGTCTAATGTATTCCTGGGGCCAGAGCAGGCGACATCGAGTCAAATTTGAAAATGCTGGCTAAAAGTAACTGTAAATACTCCACAATTGTTATTCACGCCGGCATTAATGACATCCGTCTCCGGCAGTCGGAAGTCACGAAACTTAATATAGAATCGGTGTGTGAGTTTGCAAAAACGATGTCTGCCACTATAGTATTCTCTGGGCCCCTCCCCAATCTGACCAGTGATGACATGTTTAGTCGCTCGTCATCCTTGAACCGCTGGCTGTCTGTGTGGTGTCCTAAAAATGACGTGGGCTACATTGACAATTGGAGCTCTTTTTGGGGAAAACCTGGTCTTATGAGACGAGACAGCATTCATCCCACTTTGGATGGTGCTTCTCATTTATCTAACAATCTGGCATCTTTTTTATCCAAATTTCCAAAACCGTGACTACTCAGAGTTGGGACCAGGAAGCAGAGTCGCAGTCTTACACGCCTCTCTGCAGCTCCTCTTCATCCGCCACCCCTCAGCTTAGCCCCTGTCTTCCCCATCAGAGAATCGTTGTCTGCTCCCTCCAAAGTAAATAAAAATATAATGTATAAGCATCCCAAAGTGATAAAGCAAAATATTGGTAAAACTCAAATTAAACATAAAGCCTCTAAATTGAATGATTTGGCCTCTGTACCTCCTCATAATTTAAAAATTAAATGTGGTTTATTAAATATTAGGTCTCTAACTCCCAAGTCTCTGTTAGTCCATGATCTGTTAATTGATCATCAGATTGATTTAATTTCCCTTACAGAGACTTGGTTAGGGCAAGAGGATTATGTTGGTTTAAATGAATCAACTCCCTCTGGTTATTTAAACTGTCAAAATCCCAGAAGTTCTGGTCGTGGAGGAGGAGTAGCAACAATTTACCATTCCAAATTACTAGTTAATGTAAAGCAAAAAACATGTTATAATTCCTTTGAGGGCCTGGTCCTCAGTGTTGGGCACTTTAGCAATTTCAGGTTAAACCCAATTTTATTTGCCATAGTTTATCGTCCCCCATCAACCTACTCAGAATTTTTATCCGAATTTGCTGATTTCTTAGCTGATTTAGTGCTGAAATCTGATAGAATAATTATAGTAGGGGACTTTAATATACATGTGGATGTAGATAGTGACTGCCTTAATGTGGCTTTTAATTCAATATTAGACTCGATTGGGTTTTCTCAGAAAGTAGGAAATTCTACTCATTACCTCCACCATACATTGGACCTTGTTCTGACATATGGCATAGAAATAGAAAATCTTGTAGTGTCTCCTCATAACCCTGTACTGTCAGACCATTGTCTGTTAACCTTTGATTTTACTATTTCTGACTATTTGGCTCCTAAAGAAAAATATTATCACAGTAGATGCCTCTCAGATGATGCTGTTTCCAAATTTATGCAGATTGTTTCCTCTATGCCATGTGTCAACACAACGGAAATAAGCTATAGACAGCCTGCTCCTTCTGTAATTGATAACATGGTGGATAGTGTTTCAGCTTCTCTGCATCAGGCTCTAGACTTGGTGGCCCCCTTAAAAAAGAAAAAGTCTAATCAGAGATTTTTAACTCCTTGGTTCAACACAGAAACTCGTAGCTTAAAACAGAAGACTCGTCAATTAGAAAGAAAATGGCGCTCTACTAATTTAGATGAAATCTATTTAGCTTGGAGAAATCATCTTTTAATTTATAAAAAATCTCTTAGAAAAGCTAGAACGAGTTATTACTCTGCATTAATAGAAGAGAACAAGAATAATCCCAGGTTTCTTTTCAGTACTGTAGCCAGGTTGACAAAGAGTCAGGACTCTGTCAATCCTAGCATCCCCTTAGAGCTTACTAGTCAGGACTTTATGAACTTTTTCAATAATAAAATTTCATCCATCAGAGATAAAATCAATCAGATTCTTCCCACAGTTAACTTAAATACTGTAACTACTACAACTCCTTCTATTGATGTCTGTCTTGATGAGTTTACTCCAATCGACCTTTGTGAGTTAGACAAAATAGTTTCCTCATCCAAACCTTCAACTTGTCTTTTAGACCCTATTCCTACCAGGTTATTTAAAGAAGTCTTCCCACTTATTGGTAGCTTTATTCTTCATATAATCAATTCTTCATTAACTTTAGGCCATGTACCGCAGGCTTTTAAAACGGCTGTAATTAAACCCTTACTCAAAAAGCCAACGCTAGATCCAGGAGCTTTAGCTAACTATAGACCAATCTCTAATCTCCCTTTCATTTCAAAAATCTTAGAAAGAGTTGTTGCTACGCAATTATTTGACCACCTACAGGGAAGTGGTTTACTTGAAGAGTTTCAATCTGGGTTTAGAATCCATCATAGTACTGAAACAGCCTTAGCGAAGGTCACTAATGACCTCCTCATTGCATCTGATAATGGACTAGTTTCTGTACTTGTCCTTTTAGATCTTAGTGCAGCTTTTGATACTATTGATCATAATATTCTACTTGATAGATTAGAACACTATGTTGGACTTAATGGAACTTCTTTGCAGTGGTTTAGATCTTATTTATCTGATAGGTTCCAGTTTGTTCATGTAAATGATGAGTTTTCTTTCAGCTCAAAGCTTAGTCATGGAGTTCTACAGGGATCTGTGCTAGGCCCTACTCTTTTTAGTTTATATATGCTTCCGTTAGGCAACATTATTAGAAAGCACTGTATACATTTTCATTGTTATGCAGATGACACATAATTATACCTGTCAATGAAGCCAGATGATACTAATCAATTAGCCAAGTTAGAAGCCTGTCTTAAGGAAATCAAAGCTTGGATGACTTGTAATTTCCTGCTATTAAATTCAGATAAGACTGAAGTCATTCTTGTTGGTCCAAAAAACCTTAGAAATTCCTTTCCAAATCAAACTTTCAGTTTGGATGCAGTTACTCTTTCTCTTAATAGCTCTGTGAGGAACCTTGGAGTTATTTTTGATCAGAATTTGTCCTTCAATTCACATATTAAATTTGTTTCTAAGACTGCCTTCTATCATTTGCGTAATATTGCCAAGATTAGGAGCATCTTGTCTCAGAGTGATGCTGAGAAGCTGATCCACGCTTTTGTTAGCTCGAGATTAGATTATTGTAATTCTTTATTATCAGGCTGTCCTAAAACATCTTTAAAAAGTCTTCAGCTGATCCAAAATGCTGCAGCAAGAGTTTTAACAGGTACTAGAAAGAGAGATCATATCTCTCCGGTTCTGGCCTCCCTTCATTGGCTTCCCATAGAGTTTAGAATTAAGTTTAAAATCCTTCTTCTTACTTACAAAGCTCTAAACAATCAGGCTCCTTTTTATTTAAAAGATCTGATACTACCGTATTATCCTAACAGAGCACTACGCTCCCAAAATGCAGGATTACTTGTAATACCTAGAATCTCCAAAAGTACAATGGGAGGCAGAGCCTTCAGTTATCAAGCTCCTCTCCTGTGGAATCAGCTGCCAATCTGGATTCGGGAGTCAGACTCGATCTCTGTTTTTATGAATAGGGCTAAAACCTACCTTTTTGATATAGCCTACAATTAGGGAGGGATCATGTGTTTCTGAACCCTCCCTTAGTTATGCTGCTAATAGGTTTAGTCAGCCGGGGGACCTCCAGTAATGCACTGGGCCTCACTCCTTTCCTCACTCTCTATGAAATATTTTTTTTGCTGGTCATTAACATTTGTTTGTTCTCTCCCATAGATTGAGTCCCCCTCGTGCTGTTTGCTCTCTACATGTCTGTTCTTTTCTTCTTCTCTATCCCCTCACCCCCCAGCCAGTCGCAGCAGATGACTGCCCCTCCCTGAGCCTGGTTCTGCTGGAGGTTTCTTCCTGTTAAAAGGGAGTTTTTCCTCTCCACCGTCGCCAAGTGCTTGCTCACAGGGGATCGCCTGATTGCTGGGGTCTTTCTGCAACTGTGGGGGTCCCCCCTACAGTTGATAGTGCTATGAGATGACTGTTGTTGTGAAATGGCGCTATATAAATAAAGTTGAATTGAATTGAATTGAATCTTTCTCTTAATGGCTGCTCCCTTTAGGGTTCACCACAGCAGATCATCTGCCTCCATCTCACCCTATCCCTTGTGTCTTCCTCTGTAACGCCAACCCTCTCCATGTCCTTCTTCACTACATCCATTAATCTTCTTTGTGGCATATCCTCCTGCCTGGCAGCTACATTTTCAATATTCTTTTTTAAAATATATCCACTACCTCTTCTCTGCTCATTGCCAAAACATCTCAGCCTTTCCTCTCTTACTTTGTCTCCAAACTGCTCAACCGGCGCTGTCCCACTGATATACCAATTTCTAATCCTGTCCCTCCTAGTCATTCCCACTGAGAATCAACATTTTCCACCCTGCCATGTCCAGTGCCACCATCTACAAACCATACAGCATAGCAGGTCTCACTATCATCTTGTAAATCTTCCCTTTCATTCTCGCTGCTATCATCAGTTGCAAATCACCCCTGACACTTGTCTCCACCCACTCCAACCTGCCTGCGCTCTCTTCTTCACCTCTTGTGCATTTTTCATTGCTTTGGATAGTTGACCCCAGGTGTTTAAACTCATACGTTCACGACCTCTACTCCTTGCATCTTCACCATTGCACCTGCCTCCCTCTCATCCACACACATATTCCGTCTTCTGACTTCCATTCCTCTTCTCTCAAGTGCATACCTCCTCCTTGCCAGGTTCTCTTCCACCTGGTCCCTACTCTCAATACAGATCCCAATGTCGTCCACATGTTGATTTGAAGATGAAGATTTTATGCTGGATGCTATTCCTTACACAACCCTCTCCATTTACCCAGGCTTGGGACAAGCACTAGGAATACAATGGATTGTGCCAATCCATTGTCTGAGTGCTCTGACTTCGACTCACCTCAAACTGTCCTTCTTATTCCCCACATGAAACCTATTGCCTGTCACCTGTTCCTCCCTGGCTCTGCGCACTCACCCAGCAACCTGCTCGCTCCTGGCTTCTTACCTCTCTTCACTGGACACCCTCACCGGGATTCAGGAACTTCAGAGACAGAACTCTCAACAATTCTTTACAGTCAGCTAACCTCTGCACATCAGGATCACTAGATCACTTGCACCCCTCTCTGTGGGGAAACACCCCCTGGACTCTCAGAATCAGAACATACTCAAGTAAGGACTTTGAGTCACTCCATGTAATAACCTAGGACCTTCTGTGGGTTGTGACTGGTGGGTTGGAAAGCCTGACCTTCTTTCCCAGTTCTCCCCAGCAAACAAATAATTCTATAATTACAATCCTAATTTCCCCAGTCATTCTCTCATCTCCTTTCTGTTCCCCTCCAGGAGTAAAACTCCCTGCTTAGCAGGACACAACCCTTACTCCCATATCTCATTGAGCAGCAAATGTGTCATAAATTGCCCTTTTAAGGGCTGCTGAAGGACACCAAATGCTCACTGTGGTTTCTGCACATTTATTAACAAAAGGACAAAACAAACAAGGAACACTAAACATACAAATACAAAATGATGATGCACTGGAGGAGAGTGGGGCTCAACATCACACGGGGAACAGAAGCCTGAGGACACCGGGCAAAGGGCAGAACCAGCTAGAGCATGCCTTAATTACTGCGGGGCTCACGGCAGGAAATAAATTCAATTCAATTCAATTCAATTCAACTTTATTTATATAGCGCCATTTCACAACAACAGTCATCCCATAGCACTATCAACTGTAGGGGGAACCCCCACAGTTGCAGAAAGACCCCAGCAATCAGGCGATCCCCTGTGAGCAAGCACTTGGCGACGGTGGAGAGGAAAAACTCCTTTTTAACAGGAAGAAACCTCCAGCAGAACCAGGCTCAGGGAGGGGCAGTCATCTGCTGCGACTGGCTGGGGGGTGAGGGGATAGAGAAGAAGAAAAGAACAGACATGTAGAGAGCAAACAGCACGATGGGGACTCAATCTATGGGAGAGAACAAACAAATGTTAATGACCAGCAAAAAAAATATTTCATTGAGAGTGAGGAAAGGAGTGAGGCCCAGTGTATTACTGGTGGTCCCCCGGCTGACTAAACCTATTAGCAGCATAACTAAGGGAGGGTTCAGAAACACATGATCCCTCCCTAATTGTAGGCTATATCAAAAAGGTAGGTTTTAGCCCTATTCTTAAAAACAGAGATCGAGTCTGACTCCCGAATCCAGATTGGCAGCTGATTCCACAGGAGAGGAGCTTGATAACTGAAGGCTCTGCCTCCCATTGTACCCTTGGAGATTCTAGGTATTACAAGTAATCCTGCATTTTGGGAGCGTAGTGCTCTGTTAGGATAATACGGTAGTATCAGATCTTTTAAATAAAAAGGAGCCTGATTGTTTAGAGCTTTGTAAGTAGAGAAGAAGGATTTTAAACTTAATTCTAAACTCTATGGGAAGCCAATGAAGGGAGGCCAGAACCAGAGAGATATGATCTCTCTTTCTAGTACCTGTTAAAACTCTTGCTGCAGCATTTTGGATCAGCTGAAGACTTTTTAAAGATGTTTTAGGACAGCCTGATAATAAAGAATTACAATAATCTAATCTCGAGCTAACAAAAGCGTGGATCAGTTTCTCAGCATCACTCTGAGACAAGATGCTCCTAATCTTGGCAATATTACGCAAATGATAGAAGGCAGTCTTAGAAACAAATTTAATATGTGAATTGAAGGACAAATCCTGATCAAAAATAACTCCAAGGTTCCTCACAGAGCTATTAAGAGAAAGAGTAACCGCATCCAAACTGAAAGTTTGATTTGGAAAGGAATTTCTAAGGTTTTTTGGACCAACAAGAATGACTTCAGTCTTATCTGAATTTAATAGCAGGAAATTACAAGTCATCCAAGCTTTGATTTCCTTAAGACAGGCTTCTAACTTGACTAATTGATTACTATCATCTGGCTTCACTGACAGGTATAATTGTGTGTCATCAGCATAACAATGAAAATGTATACAGTGCTTTCTAATAATGTTGCCTAACGGAAGCATATATAAACTAAAAAGAGTAGGGCCTAGCACAGATCCCTGTGGAACTCCATGACTGAGCTTTGAGTTGAAAGAAAACTCATTATTTACATGAACAAACTGGAACCTATCAGATAAATAAGATCTAAACCACTGCAAAGAAGTTCCATTAAGTCCAACATAGTGTTCTAATCTATCAAGTAGAATATTATGATCGATAGTATCAAAAGCTGCACTAAGGTCTAAAAGGACAAGTACAGAAACTAGTCCATTATCAGATGCAATGAGGAGGTCGTTAGTGACCTTCGCTAAGGCTGTTTCAGTACTATGATGGATTCTAAACCCAGACTGAAACTCTTCAAGTAAACCATTTCCCTGTGGGTGGTCAAATAATTGCGTAGCAACAACTCTTTCTAAGATTTTTGAAATGAAAGGGAGATTAGAGATTGGTCTATAGTTAGCTAAAGCTCCTGGATCTAGCGTTGGCTTTTTGAGTAAGGGTTTAATTACAGCCGTTTTAAAAGCCTGCGGTACATGGCCTAAAGTTAATGAAGAATTGATTATATGAAGAATAAGGCTACCAATAAGTGGGAAGACTTCTTTAAGTTCTTTAAGTTCTTCTTTAAGGCGGACCGGTGGTCCGCCGGTCCACCGGTCCGCCGCCGGACCGGCGGCGCCACACGAGTCGGCTGCCTGTTGCAACAGCCTTTTTTTTAATCTTCCTTCTTCTTTCTACACCTTTCACTCTGTATATATATCACGGACGCACGGATCGCCCCGGGGGTCTCCCGGGTCGGCGGACGGAGCCACGGTTTGCAGCGGGAGACGCTACAGCGGGGAGGAGCTAGTGCTAGCTAGCACTTGGCCGCCGCCCGGAGCTAATGGGAAACTCGACATACCGGGAGCTGTAGCGAAAACGACGCGGGTGCCGGGCTGGAGTTTAGGAGGCGTGCAAGAAATATAAGACAGAATAATAAAGAGCGATGGCAAGAACCAAGCAGACCGCCCGTAAAAATCTACTGGAGGAAGAAGCCCCCCAGGAGACAGCTAGCCACCAGGGCTGCTCGGAGAGGCGCTCCGGCCACCGGCAGAGTGAAGAGGCCTCGCCGCCACAGGCCCGTGGCTCTGAGAGAGATCCGTCGCTGCCAGAAATCCACGGAGCTGCTCATCCGTAAGCTGCCCGTCCAGCGCCTGGTGAGGGAGATCGCTCAGGACTTCAAGACCGTCCCGCGTTTCCTGAGCTTCGCCGTCATGGCTCTGCAGGAGACCAGCGAGGCCCACCTGGTGGTCTCTTCTTTGCTAAGGGGGTCACCATCATGCCCAAAGACTTCCAGCTGGCCCGCTGCATCCGCGGAGAGAGAGCTTAGACTTTCTGCTGCACATTCACCAACCAACCATAATGCTCTGCACTGTGTCTATATATATATATTTATAGTAATATGGACATATGTTTAGTAGATGTTGTTTTTTCTTGCCTTCTGATTATTGCTCTGAGTGTTGCTATCCCTGTGCTGTTGCAATCCTGGAATTTCCCCATTGTGGGACTAATAAAGGCTTATCTTATCTTATCTTATCTTATCTTAAATAACCTGGTAGGAATAGGGTCTAAAAGACAAGTTGAAGGTTTGGATGAGGAAACTATTTTGTCTAACTCACAAAGGTCGATTGGAGTAAACTCATCAAGACAGACATAAATAGAAGGAATTGTAGTAGTTACAGTATTTAAGTTAACTGTGGGAAGAATCTGATTGATTTTATCTCTGATGGATGAAATTTTATTATTGAAAAAGTTCATAAAGTCCTGACTAGTAAGCTCTAAAGGAATGCTAGGATTGACAGAGTCCTGACTCTTTGTCAACCTGGTTACAGTACTGAAAATAAACCTGGGATTATTCTTGTTCTCTTCTATTAATGCAGAGTAATAACTCGTTCTAGCTTTTCTAAGAGATTTTTTATAAATTAAAAGATGATTTCTCCAAGCTAAATAGATTTCATCTAAATTAGTGGAACGCCATTTTCTTTCTAATTGACGAGTCTTCTGTTTTAAGCTATGAGTTTCTGTGTTGAACCAAGGAGTTAGAAATCTCTGATTAGACTTTTTCTTTTTTAAGGGGGCCACCAAGTCTAGAGTCTGATGCAGAGAAGCTGAAACACTATCCACCATGTTATCAATTACAGAAGGAGCAAGCTGTCTATAGCTTATTTCCGTTGTGTTGACACATGGCATAGAGGAAACAATCTGCATAAATTTGGTAACAGCATCATCTGAGAGGCATCTACTGTAATAATATTTTTCTTTAGGAGCCAAATAGTCAGAAATAGTAAAATCAAAGGTTAACAGACAATGGTCTGACAATACAGGGTTATGAGGAGACACTACAAGATTTTCTATTTCTATGCCATATGTCAGAACAAGGTCCAATGTATGGTGGAGGTAATGAGTAGAATTTCCTACTTTCTGAGAAAACCCAATCAAGTCTAATATTGAATTAAATGCCACATTAAGGCAGTCATTATCTACATCCACATGTATACTAAAGTCCCCTACTATAATTATTCTATCAGATTTCAGCACTAAATCAGCTAAGAAATCAGCAAATTCGGATAAAAATTCTGAGTAGGTTGATGGGGGACGATAAACTATGGCAAATAAAATTGGGTTTAACCTGAAATTGCTAAAGTGCCCAATACTGAGGACCAGGCCCTCAAAGGAATTATAACATGTTTTTTGCTTTACATTAACTAGTAATTTGGAATGGTAAATTGTTGCTACTCCTCCTCCACGGCCAGAATTTCTGGGATTTTGACAGTTTAAATAACCAGAGGGAGTTGATTCATTTAAACCAACATAATCCTCTTGCCCTAACTAAGTCTCTGTAAGGGAAATTAAATCAATCTGATGATCAATTAACAGATCATGGACTAACAGAGACTTGGGAGTTAGAGACCTAATATTTAATAAACCACATTTAATTTTTAAATTATGAGGAGGAACAGAGGCCAATTCATTCAATTTAGAGGCTTTGTGTTTAATTTGAGTTTTACCAATATTTTGCTTTATCACTTTGGGATGCTTATGCATTATATTTTTATTTACTTTGGAGGGAGCAGACAACGATTCTCTGATGGGGAAGTCAGGGGCTAAGCTGAGGGGTGGCGGATGAAGAGGAGCTGCAGAGAGGCGTGTAAGACTGCGACTCTGCTTCCTGGTCCCAACTCTGAGTAGTCACGGTTTTGGAAATTTGGATAAAAAAGATGCCAGATTGTTAGATAAATGAGAAGCACCATCCAAAGTGGGATGAATGCTGTCTCGTCTCATAAGACCAGGTTTTCCCCAAAAAGAGCTCCAATTGTCAATGTAGCCCACGTCATTTTTAGGACACCACACAGACAGCCAGCGGTTCAAGGATGACAAGCGGCTAAACATGTCATCACTGGTCAGATTGGGGAGGGGCCCAGAGAATACTATAGTGGCAGACATCGTTTTTGCAAAGTCACACACCGATTCTATATTAAGTTTCGTGACTTCCAACTGCCGGAGACAGATGTCATTAATGCCGGTGTGAATAACAATTGTGGAATATTTACAGTTACTTTTAGCCAGCATTTTCAAATTTGACTCGATGTCGCCTGCTCTGGCCCCAGGAATGCATTGGACTATGGCCGCTGGAGTCTCTAGGTTCACGTTTCTGACTACAGAGTCGCCAATGATCAGAGTTTTTTCCTCAGCGGGTGTGTCGCTGAGCGGGGAAAAACGATTAGAAACGTGAACAGGTTGGTGATGTACCGGGGCTTTGTGACTAGGCTTCCTTCTCACCGTCACCCACCCAGTCTCCTCGCTGCTGAGGAGAGCCGCAGGACCACTGACAGGGGGGCCTAAGCTAGCTAGCTCCGCTGCAGCTAAGGGGCGTCCGTCGAGATTAACTGGCGCAGACGGTGTTTCAATGCAGCGGAGCCGGGATTCCAAATCAGACAACCTCGCCTCGAGCACCTCAAAAAGACAACATTTATTACATTTACCGTTATCACTAAAAGAGGCAGAGGTGTAGCTAAACATCTGACAGAGAGAGCACACCAGAGGAGGAGAGGAAAGAGAGCTAGTAGCCATAGCTAGTGGCTAGCTAGTGGCTGGAGAGCAAACCACACAGGCAGACAGCAAAACAGGAAGTGACGATACGTTACCACAAGGAAGTGGTAATAAAGGGGAAACCCATCTGGACGGAGCGCTTCTCTCTCCTCAACAGCGAAGCACAAATAACTCTCAGAGCGGGACTGTGCATCTGAGGATGGCAGCAGTGATAGAAGGACATGACAACGGGAAGAGGTTGTCGTGCCCTTAAATACTCTTTTTGATATGTGACAGGTGTGGATACATGAGTGGAGAAAGAAATAAAATCAATGACAGCTGCGCAGCCTGCGAACCAGTTTGCAACACAGTTTGCAGTGTGTAGCGCTGTCAAAATAAAACACAAACCGGAAACCATAATGATACAAGAACAACACAACCCCAAAATGTAAATAATAATACTACAAGTACAGAATGACGGTAATTTTTTTTTGATTTTGTATACTTTATTGATCCCCAAAGGGGAAATTGAGGGCATCCACCTGGATGGATGAAGCAACCACGGTACGGCGCTATCCCTTAACCATTCACAAACACATCCACGCCTAGGGCCACTTTAGAGTCTCCAATTAACCTAACCTGCATGTTTTTGGCCTGTGGGAGGAAACCGGAGAAATCCCGAAGTAAACCCACGCAGATGCGGGGAGAACATGCAAACTCCACACAGATCACTGTTGGTCAGGGGCTGGGATCAAACCAGGGATCCCATGGCCAAGGGTGAGTTGCTGTGCTGGCACAGTGCTAACCACTGCGCCACCGCACAAACAGGAACCAAATACAGCAAACAGGATAAACAAGGAACAGACAGAAAAAGACTAAACTTAGACTGAAGACTGGGCATGGTGCCCACTGTGCCCAGGATCCTGACAAAATGTTGGCAAATGTGACGATTTTGGGGTTTCCTCAGGCTTTGTCAGGATTTATAAAAGGTTGGCAAGAAGGATGCAAAAAAGTTTTTATGATCCCAAACAATTTTTCATGTTACCGAAAAAAATGTGAAAGTTTGAATTTTTTTGGCAAATGTACTTTTCTGCAAAAAGTTGCAAACGTTTGCAAAGTAGTTGCAAAAGTTTGCAAAATACTTGTAAGGATTTGTAAATGGTTGTAACACATTTGCAAATGGTTGTTAACGTATGTTGCTACAGTTTTGGGTTTTTTTTTGTTTCAGGAAGTAGTGAACACAAATCACTAGATGGTCTGACTGATAGTTTGGGGTTTATTATGTGAATAAACTCTGTTGGAACAAAATTTGCATGTCTACCAGTCCATGACTTTTCCTAAATATGTGTGTTTTATGTTTTCTGATATCCGAAATTAATTAAAATAAAACACAGATGATTTCAGAGCATTTATTGATTGGACTGCCACCCACTGTAATTAAGAACAGAGCTGATCATGGCTGTGACCCTATAAGGAATTATGTTCATATTAGGAGTGTTTCAATTTGCAACGATGTTTTCATAGCCTGTGGTTTTTGTTGTTGTTGTTGTTGTTGTTGTTGTTGTCTTCCCCCTAATATTACTGATAGAATAACTTTGAGCATAATTATTCTAAGTCAAAGATCAGGCAGAATATTGGATTTAAGTATATTTATTATAACAAATAAAAGAAGAAAAGAATACCCCATGGCCATTTGAGAGAGAGATTACAGAGTGTGGCCTTCAGCACACCTCTCTGACTCTCTGAACATACATTTTCTAAGCCTGGTATTTATAGCTGCTCTTCAGGATAGATAAACAGAGGGGGAGATGCCAGAGACCTCTTGGAGACAGACAGCGTGTCTCTAATCTATACAAACTAAACGTTTTGCACATTCCTCGGACACAGAAACTTAGCAGGGCATATCAAAGAGATTATCAATGCAGCTTAGGTCATCTTTTACGCTTGTACTGACCCTCAGTCTCAGCACTCGCACGCACATCCCCTGAAGGCCACAGTTAAACAATAATTGCTCAATTCAACTTTATTTATATAGCGCCATTTCACAACAACAGTCATCTCATAGCACTTTCAACTGTAGAGGAACCCCCACAGTTGCAGAAAGACCCCAGCAATCAGGCGATCCCCTGTGAGCAAGCGCTTGGCGACGGTAGAGAGGAAAAACTCCCTTTTAATAGGAAGAAACATCCAGCAGAACATGGCTCAGGGAGGGGCAGTCATCTGCTGCGACTGGCTGGGGGGTTAGGGGATAGAGAAGAAGAAAAGAACAGACATGTAGAGAGCAAACAGCACGAGGGGGACTCAATCTATGGGAGAGAACAAACAGATGTTAATGACCAGCAAAAAAAAAAAAAAAAAAAAAAAAAATCATTGAGAGTGAAGAAAGGAGTGAGGCCCAGTGCATTATTGGAGGTCCCCCAGCTGATTAAACCTATTAGCAGCATAACTAAGGGAGGGTTCAGCAACACATGATCCCTCCATAATTGTAGGCTATAACAAAAAGGAAGGTTTTAACCCTATTCTTAAAAACAGAGATCGAGTCTGACTCCTGAATCCAGATTGGCAGCTGGCTCCACAGAAGGGGAGCTTGATAACTGAAGGCTCTGCCTCCCATTGTACTTTTGGAGATTCTAGGTATTACAAGTAATCCTGCATTTTGGGAGCGTAGTGCTCTGTTAGGATGATATGGTAGTATCAGATCTTTTAAATAAAAAGGGGCCTGATTGTTTAGAGCTTTGTAAGTAAGAAGAAGGATTTTAAACTTAATTCTAAACTCTATGGGAAGCCAATGAAGGGAGGCCAGAACAGGAGAGATACGATCTCTCTTTCTAGTACCTGTTAAAACTCTTGCTGCAGCATTTTGGATCAGCTGAAGACTTTTTAAAGATGTTTTAGGACAACCTGATAAAGAATTACAATAATCTAATCTAGAGCTAACAAAAGCGTGGATCAGTTTCTCAGCATCACTCTGAGACAAGATGCTCCTAATCTTGGCAATATTACGCAAATGATAGAAGGCAGTCTTAGAAACAAATTTAATATGTGAATTGAAAGACAGATCTTGATCAAAAATAATTCCAAGGTTCCTCACAGAGCTATTAAGAGAAAGAGTAATCACATCCAAACTGAAAGTTTGATTTGGAAAGATATTTCTAAGGTTTTTTGGACCAACAAGAATGACTTCAGTCTTATCTGAATTTAATAGCAGGAAATTACAAGTCATCCAAGCACTGATTTCCTTAAGACAGGCTTCCAACTTGGCTAACTGATTACTATCATCTGGCTTCACTGACAGGTATAATTGTGTGTCATCTGCATAACAATGAAAATGTATACAGTGCTTTCTAATAATGTTGCCTAACGGAAGCATATATAAACTAAAAAGAGTAGGGCCTAGCACAGATCCCTGTGGAACTCCATGACTGAGCTTTGAGTTGAAAGAAAACTCATTATTGACATGAACAAACTGGAACCTATCAGATAAATAAGATCTAAACCACTGCAATGAAGTTCCATTAAGTCCAACATAGTGTTCTAATCTATCAAGTCGAATATTATGATCCATAGTATCAAAAGCTGCTCTAAGGTCTAAAAGGACAAGTACAGAAACAAGTCCATTATCAGATGCGATGAGGAGGTCGTTAGTGACCTTCGCTAAGGCTATTTTCAGTACTACGATGGATTCTAAACCCAGACTGAAACTCTTCAAGTAAACCATTTCCCTGCAGATGGTCAAATAATTGCGTAGCAACAACTCTTTCTGAGATTTTTGAAATGAAAGGGAGATTAAAGATTGGTCTATAGTTAGCTAAAGCTCCTGGATCCAGCGCTAGCTTTTTGAGTAAGGGTTTAATTACAGCCGTTTTAAAAGCTTGTGGTACATGGCCTAAAGTTAATGAAGAATTGATTATATGAAGAATAAAGCTACCAATAAGTGGGAACACTTCTTTAAATAACCTGGTAGGAATAGGGTCTAAAAGACAAGTTGAAGGCCTGGATGAGGAAACTATTTTGTCTACATCTAAAAGGTCAATTGGAGTAAACTCATCAAGACAGATATCAGTTGAAGGAGTTGTAGTAGTTACTGCATTTAAGTTAACAGTGGGAAGAATCTGATTGATTTTATCTCTGTTGGATGAAATTTTATTATTGAAAAAGTTCATAAAGTCCTGACTAGTAAGCTCTAAGGGAATGCTAGGATTGACAGAGTCCTGACTCTTTGTCAACCTGGCTACAGTGCTGAAAAGAAACCTGGGATTATTCTTGTTCTCTTCTGTTAACGCAGAATAATAACTTGTTCTAGCATTTCTAAGAGATTTTCTATAAATTAAAAGCTGATTTCTCCAAGTTAAATAGATTTCATCTAAATTAGTGGAGCGCCATTTTCTTTCTAATTGACGAGTCTTCTGTTTTAAGCTATGAGTTTCTGTGTTGAACCAAGGAGTTAGAAATCTCTGATTAGACTTTTTCTTTTTTAAGGGGGCCACCAAGTCTAGAGTCTGATGCAGAGAAGCTGTAACACTATCTACCATGCTATCGATTATAGAAGGAACAAGCTGTCTATAGCTTATTTCCATTGTGTTGACACATGGCATAGAGGAAACAATCTTCATAAATTTGGTAACAACATCATCTGAGAGGCATCTACTGTAGTAATATTTTTCTTTAGGAGCCAAATAGTCAGAAATAGTAAAATCAGAGGTTAACAGACAATGGTCTGACAGTACAGGGTTATGAGGAGACACTACCAGATTTTCTATTTCTATGCCATATGTCAGAACAAGGTCCCACGTATGGTGGAGATAATGAGTAGAATTTCCTACTTTCTGAGAAAACCCTCTCGAGTCTAATATTGAATTAACCCCTTGCACTCCGGGCAATTTTCCTAAAAATGCCAAAAAAAAACCCGTGCCCAAAGTAAATCGAAAGCTGTTATTCAACCCTTTGCAGCATCTTCATGGGGTTTGTCTCATTTAAAAGAAAACACTTTGAATTTTTTGGCAAAAAAACATAATCTCTCTATGTGCTCCGGCCACTGAGTTACAGTCATCTAAACATACTGAACTTGAAGAAAATAAATTTGGACACGGTGCTTTTTTGGATACAAATGCTTGCAAATAACACACAGCTGTCCGATCCGCCTGGAAAATGCAACAGAAATGTAGAACCAAGTGTTATCAAGCTGAGATCCAAATTTGGTAACAATACCACAAAAAATGAATATTTTACACAGCTTTGTTCTCAGGTTGTTCCCAGGCGTTTTGGAACTGTGCCAAATTGTGCCAAATGGCACAGTTTGGAAAAACGTCTGTAACTTTTGAATAATTCAATGTAGAATCTTCATTTTGGGTTCTAATGAAAGGTCACATTCAGGGCTGTGTCTGTGTGTGTGTGTGTATGTGGGGGGGGGGGGGGGTTGTCCGCTACAAAAGACGGAGTTCGGCCCTTGCTACATGACAGATTACACTCCTTGCATGTTTTCACAGCGGCTCCCCCCCCCCCTCGCTACTGTGTGTGTGTGTGGGGGGGGTTGCCCCACCCCCTCGCTACAGAAGACGGCCATCGCTACATGACAGAATAGACTCATATGTTTCCCCCCGCGGACTGGGGGGCGTTCGGACCGTGAACGCCCCCCCCGTTCCTCTTCTGCAGCGGGGAAGGGGGGGGGGCGTTCACGGTCCGAACACGGCAAATGAACCATTTATTGCGGCGCACGCACTTCGTACTTCGTGCGCAGTACAGTTGTAATTTACCGATCGGTCAAAAGTCATTTTTGGATTACAGTTTTCAGGGATAAATAATAATTTAGCTTATAACACCTTACCTCTTCACAGCAGCAGAGTCCTGGCGAACTTCTCTTCCCCATTGTCAGACGAACGTGACGCTGGTCCGCTCGTGGATCCCGATCAAAATATAATTCCAATATTGCGGTTTTGGTGAATGATTTACGACCTTTGTCGTCGGCCTCCTTCGGTCTATGATGACGGAAGAGAATCCTAAACGTCTATTCTGCTGGAATGAGTGCAGGTCCCACTTGTGGGTGGTCTCCATGCTGCTGGGTGAGCCTGGGTCTGTAGCAGGTTTGTCCAGCGTCCTTTGTTTTCATCTGCTGCAACAGTAAATCTCTCTTCACCCAGCCTTAATTTCTGTGCTTCAATTGGCTCCTGCATTCACAGTAGGCGGGTCCTCCTTCCTAGGTTTTCATTCATTGGCTCTTCATGGTTTCAGAAACCCAATTCAAGGCTCTTATTAGTCGAATGAGAGGTCAATCAGATGAACTAATCTGTTCGCGGCTGTGACTGCAGCTTTTTTTTCCAGTGGCGCTTGGAGGCCACACCACCTACATCACCACCATCAGTATCTCTATCATGCGTCATGCATCCGAACGCGCACGAGTGCGCTCTTGTGCGCCCTCGTGCACCCTAGGACGCAGAGACTTGCCCGCCTGCGGAACAACGGAGTGCAAGTGGTTAAATGCCACATTAAGGCAGTCACTATCTACATCTACCTGTATATTAAAGTCCCCTACTGTAATTATTATATCTGGACTGGCGATCTGTCCAGTGTGTTCCCTGCCTCTCGCCCAAAGATGCTGGGATAGGCTCCAGCACCCCCGCGACCCGAAAAAGGATTAAGCTGAAGATGAATGAATGAATGATTTCAGCACTAAATCAGCTAAGAATTCAGCAAATTCGAATAAAAATTCTGAGTAGGTTGATGGAGGATGACAAACTATGGCAAATAAAATTGGGTTTTGCCTAAAATTGCTAAAGGGCCCAATACTGAGGACCAGGCCCTCAAAGGAATTATAGCATGTTTTTTGCTTTACATTAACTAATAGTTTGGAATGGTAAATTGTTGCTACTCCTCCTCCATGACCAGAACTTCTGGGATTTTGACAGTTTAAATAACCAGAGGGAGTTGATTCATTTAAACCAACTAATCCTCTTGCCCTAACCAAGTCAGATCATGGACTAACACAGACTTGGGAGTTAAAGACCTAATATTTAATAAACCACATTTAATTTTTAAATTACGAGGAGGAAGGGAGGCCAAATCATTCAATTTAGAAGCTTCATGTTTGAGTTTTACCAACTTTTTGTTTAATCACTTTAGGATGCTTATACATTACATTTGTATTTACTTTGGAGGGAGCAAACAATGATTCTCTGATGGGGAAGACAGGGGCTAAGTTGAGGGGTGGTGGATGAAGAGGAGCTGCAGCGAGGGGTGTAAGACTGCGACTCTGCTTCCTGGTCCCAACTCTGAGTTGTCAAGACTTTGGAAATTTGGATAAAAAAGATGCCAGATTGTTAGATAAATAAGACGCACCATCCAAAGTGGGATGGACGCTGTCTCATCTAGTAAGACCAGGTTTTCCCCAAAATGAGCTCCAATTGTCAATGTAGCCCACATTGTTTGCAGGACACCACACAGCCAGCCAGCGGTTGAAGGATGACAAGCGGTTAAACATGTCATCACTGGTCAGATTGGGGAGGGGCCCAGATATAAAGGCATATATGCCGAAGACCATATAAAAGTGGAACTTCCTGCCATCCAGCTTGGTGCTCAGCAATAAATGGAATGGAGGAGGGAACTCTGTGGCGGCGCCTTGCATGGCAGCGGCCCTCTGATTCTGCACTTGGGGTGTGTGTGATTTACACTGTAGATAGGTAAAGCACAATCTCGTTCTGCTGTACATGATTGGTTGTACGGTTGAATGACAATAAGGGTGATTTAATTTAATTTAATTTAATATATGAACTTATTCTACATGGAATACACATATAAACATCAGACATGAAATAGGAAAGGTGTGGTATATATTACTCATATATTCCATACCTGCATACGTTAGAGCATGTGGAAATGTTTGGAGCAACATATGCAAAGGAACTTCACACCTCCAAAAGGACAAAGGAATCTCACCGCCGTGTGAAGACCAACGACGTCACAGGACGCGGCGGCGACAGACTTGACACCTTCACCCCCTAAGGCGAGGAGAGGTTTTCCCATCACCTCCCAAGACGAAGGGAGGAGTTAACAGGACAATGGGGGGATTAAGATACGGGGGATGTCGGCTTGTGTTTTGCATGTCTTTGATGTGTGCCTGTATTTAACCAGCGAGCTGGGCAGAAATCTTCCTCTTTTGCCTTCTGCCAAGCTCTGCACCAGATGAGACAAGATAGAAGAGTTGTTCATTAAAGACTCTGTTTTTAATACAAAACCGCCTCATCATTTCCAGCTCTTCTACACTGGTGACCTTGACGCGAGTATGGACCTGAGGCGTTCTTCAAGCGACTCATCCGTGGCGACTCTGACATACGCCAGCGACGACGCAGACGAGGGAACAAGTGGACAGCTGTTCCCCCCGGCAGAAGGAATTGAGAGGGCTCAACCGAGCTCCAGCACCGCCGTGAGAGCCGAGGAAAGGCACTCTCACCCGGCGGGCACAACAGTGATGGTGTGCACGAACGCCGTCATTGTCCAGCTGCCAGACTTCTGGCGAGAAGACCCCGCCTCTTGGTTTCAACAAGCTGAAGCCCAGTTCATACTGGCGGGCATCACAGCAGACGATACAAAATTCTACCATATTGTCTCCAAACTCGACTCCGCCACTTCGAGGTGTGTGCGGAGCTTGATCCGGTGACCACCGGCCCGGGACAAGTATGAGACGCTCAAGGCGACCATCGTGGCGAACTATGTCCCACCAGCGGAGGAAAGAGCCGAGAGGATCCTGGCGATCTACGGCCACAGAGGGGGCAATCCGAAGGCCCTCATGGAGGATTTGCTGCAGCTCAAGGAGGAGGACAATGACAATTTCCTTTTCCAGTTTATTTTCCTCAGCACGCTTCCACCACACATGAGAGGGACACTCGCAAATACGAAGTGCAACACCCACCAAGACTTCCGCACACTGGCCAGCGAGGCTTATCGGCTCATCAACGCCTGCAAGGAGCGGACACCTACAGCGGCATCCGCGGACCTCAAAACTGACGCCCCGAGCCACAGAGAGCCACGACCCACGGAGCAGACCCAGCCCACGGTGACAACGGCGCGGCCCAAGCGTAACAAACAGATCGACATCTGTTATTATCACCACCACTTCGCCGAGAAAGCCCACAAATGCTTTCCCCCCTGCAAGTTCACGATGTTGGGAAAACGCCAAAGCCAAGGGCCGTTAACAGCAGCGGTTCTCGGCGAGAAAAATAAGCTGTTATACGTGACGGACGGACACACAGGCAAGCAGTTCCTCATCAACACAGGAGCTCAGCTGAGTTTCGTCATGCCCTCCCACGCAGATCGAGCCATGGGTACCCGGGGCAACGGAGCAGTGGCAGCCAACGGCTCTGACATCGACACGTTTGGTGAAAAGAGCCTGCACCTCCTCATCCACGGCCGCAGCTACAGATGGACATTTGTTGTAGCAGCGGTGAACTTTAATTTGTTAGGCGCAGATTTTTTGTGTGCACATGGGTTATTAGTGGAGCTGGCAAATAGGCCCCTGGTTAATGCACTATCTTTTGCTTCTATTCCATGCTCAGCTCGAGTTTCTCCACCACCTGTGCAGGCCAACGTCACCACGGCAGGAGGTAAGTTTGAGCAACTCCTCACCCAATTTCCAGCACTCACAACCCCCAAATTCTCAGCCACTGTAGCTAAACACGGGGTTAAACACTTCATTCCTACAACGGGACCTCCCATTTTTGCCAAAGCCCGCCGCTTAGACGCGGCCAAGCTCAACATAGCACGTGACGAGTTTGCAACTCTAGAAAAATTGGGCATTGTTAGACGCTCAAAGAGCCCCTGGGCTTCACCACTTCACATGGTTCCTAAATCCGACGGTTCTTGGAGACCATGCGGAGATTACTGCAGATTAAACAACGCTACAGCGCATGACCGCTACCCCATCCCTCACATACAGGACTTTTCACTACATTTAGCGGGTGCGCGCATTTTTTCAAAAATAGACTTAGTCCGCGGTTATCCCCAAGTCCCAGTCCGAGCTGAAGACATTCCTAAAACAGCGGTTATAACCCCTTTTGGCCTTTTTGAATTCCTGCAAATGCCTTTTGGCCTCAAAGGCGCTGCTCAGACTTTTCAACGTATGATGGACGCAGTCTTACGCGACCTCCCCTTTGTTTTCGTCTACCTCGACGACATGCTGGTAGCCAGCTCATCTGAGGAAGAGCACGAGCAGCACCTCACTACCGTTTTTCAGAGGCTAGAAGAGCACGGATTAATAATTAATCCAGCCAAATGCAAATTCGGCGTATCGCAAATTGATTTTTTAGGACATAGAGTCTCCCCGAAAGGGGCAGTTCCGCTTCCAGACAAAATTCATGCGATAGAAGGTTTTCCACGGCCCCAAACGGTCAAATCGCTACAGGAATTTTTGGGGATGGTTAATTTTTACAACCGTTTCCTCCCTCATGCAGCTCAGCTCATGCAGCCCCTGTATGACGCGCTCAAAAAAAAGAAAGCTTCCAATGCGGTCGAATGGACCCCAGAACGCGAACGCGCTTTTGCGGAAGTTAAAAACGCCCTAGCTAACGCCACAATGTTAGTCCACCCAGATCCCTCGGCCCGCATTGCTCTAACCACAGATGCTTCAGACTTGGCCATAGGGGCAGTTGTAGAACAACTTGTCAAGGGGGTCTGGCAACCTTTAGCATTCTTTAGCAAATCGCTAAACCCGACGGAACGCAAATACAGCACTTTTGACAGGGAGCTGCTGGCGCTCCATTTGTCCATCCGCCACTTCCAGTTTTGGTTAGAAGGGCGGAGTTTCACGGCTTTTGTGGACCATAAACCGCTCACTTTTGCTATGGCTAAAATTTCAGAACCTTGGTCGGGCAGACAACAAAGACAGCTAGCTGCGATTTCAGAGTTCACCACAGACATTCGACATGTAGCGGGCAAACTTAACGTAGTAGCGGACTGTCTCTCTTGCGCTGTGGCACCACCAGAGCACGAGGAGACAGATTACACTGCCTCAGCAGCTGAGCTTTTCTCTAACGCAAACACATATGCAGCACCTATCCATGAAGGGATAGATTATGCAGCCATGGCGGAAGAACAAGGCAGTGATGCGGACATGCACGCGCTCCTGTCTGGACCAACAGGGTTAAGGCTGGAGAAAAAAGGGTTGCGCGACGGCGTGCCCCCCCTAATATGCGATGTTTCAACCAGCCGACCTCGCCCGTTAGTACCAGCTGCTTGGCGCCGCCGTATTTTCGACGCAATTCACTCCCTCGCGCACCCAGGTGTGCGCGCCTCGGTCAAAATGGTTGCCGAAAAGTTTGTGTGGCCAGGCCTGCACAAAAACGTAAAAGAATGGGCAAAAACTTGCATTCCTTGTCAGAGCGCCAAAGTACACAGACACACAAAAGCCCCTCTGGAGCCTTTTCCCATCCCTGCTAGAAGGTTCGACCACATTCATGTCGACCTCGTGGGGCCACTGCCTTCCTCCCAGGGTTTCACACACCTGCTAACAATGATAGACCGCACCACGCGCTGGCCAGAGGCAGTCCCTCTAGCGGCAACTACAGCGGAGGAAGTCGCTCGCGTTTTTCTAACAAATTGGGTGGCACGTTTCGGCGTCCCATCAGACATCACGTCAGATAGGGGGCCTCAATTTGTCTCAGAGCTCTGGTCAGCCATGTCCAACAGTTTAGGGGCAACAATTCACCGTACCACCGCTTATCACCCTCAGGCTAAAGGGTTATGCGAGCGTTTTCACAGGTCCTTAAAGGCCACCCTCAGAGCCTCATTAACGGACACAAATTGGGTAAATAAACTTCTCTGGGTTTTATTGGGGTTGCGTGCGGCACCTAAAGAGGATTTAGACGCTTCCCCTGCAGAATTAGTCTTTGCTCAGCCTATCAGACTACCAGGTGAATTTTTACCAGAAAACCTGGAACCAGGGCACCTCCCAGTCCCAAGGTTTATAGGCAGTAACGGACCGGACTCTCTCCACGGTCCAGCTCATCACTCCTTTCCACGAGTTTTTGTTCCTCAAACTTTAAAAAATGCCGAGTTTGTTTTTGTTAAGCATGAAGCCCTAAAACCAACATTACGCCCAGTATACGATGGCCCGTTCAGAGTGCTGGAAAATGGTGACAAACACTTTGTGCTTGATTATGGGGATAGAAATGAAACGGTCAGCACTGACAGACTCAAACCTGCCTTCTTGTTGAGAGATGAACCTGCACAGTTGGCGCGAGCACCTCGGCGAGGCAGACCCCCCAAGGAAAAAGTCTCAGCCCCCAGGCAGGGAACAAATAATCTCTCTCCTTCCCACACTGCAGATTCCTCACAACAAGGTCCCAGCAGGACGCCTAAACCAACCTACAGCAGCTTTGGGAGAAGATTAAACCCCACACTGCACAGGGACTGATTACACCACTCTGCAATTTTTCGCTAATTGTGCCGCAACAGTTTAGGACTGACTTATGATTATACTATGCTGTTATGTTTTCACTGAACTCTCTTAGGAGCATGGCTGCTTGAAAGTTTCTTCTGTGGCAACAGCTGTAACACGTAGTATGTCTTAGTAATTACCCTAGACTGTGAATATTTCTGTGTCCTTTCCTAGTTGTTTGGGGGGCCTGTGGTATATATTACTCATATATTCCATACCTGCATACGTTAGAGCATGTGGAAATGTTTGGAGCAACATATGCAAAGGAACTTCACACCTCCAAAAGGACAAAGGAATCTCACCGCCGTGTGAAGACCAACGACGTCACAGGACGCGGCGGCGACAGACTTGACACCTTCACCCCCTAAGGCGAGGAGAGGTTTTCCCATCACCTCCCAAGACGAAGGGAGGAGTTAACAGGACAATGGGGGGATTAAGATACGGGGGATGTCGGCTTGTGTTTTGCATGTCTTTGATGTGTGCCTGTATTTAACCAGCGAGCTGGGCAGAAATCTTCCTCTTTTGCCTTCTGCCAAGCTCTGCACCAGATGAGACAAGATAGAAGAGTTGTTCATTAAAGACTCTGTTTTTAATACAAAACCGCCTCATCATTTCCAGCTCTTCTACATTTAATTTAATTTAATATATGAACTTATTCTACATGGAATGCACATATAAACATCAGACATGAAATAGGAAAGGCATGGTACAGAATAATAATAATGATAATAATAATAATAATAATAATAATAATAATAATAATAATAATAATAATAATAACAATAATAATAATAATAATAATAATAATAATAATAATAATAATAATAATAATCTCTGGCATCCTCGTCTCGAAGAGGCGATGGTTAGCACATCAAGGGTTGGAGCAGCGCATGAAATGACTACACAGCCCAATCCTTGAGTGGCAGTCTTTGGAGCAGTTTGTGCAAATGAAGATTGATGGTGCACGTGCTGATGCTGCATGTTCTTTCCTTGCCGCACGCTTCCTTGCCAACTGAACTCTCGTGTTTGCTTCAATCTTGAGAACACCCTCTTTGACACTGTGGCACCAGGTGGCTCGATCTTTGGCAATAACCTCCCAGTTATTGGTGTTGATCTGCGCACACCGCATGTTGCGTTTGCAGACATCTTTAAAACGCAACAGTCATCAGCCCACATGGCGGACGCCCACCCGCAATTCTCCATAAAGGATTTCTCTCGGCAGACGGTCAGGCTCCACGCGGTGCATGTGGCCGAGCCACCGGAGTCGTCTCTGGCTGATAAATGCAGGGATGCTTGGCAAGTCAGTGTGCTCAAGAACCTCGGTGTTGGGGACTCTGTCCTGCCACTTGATGTGCATAAGGCGCCGAAGACAGCGGAGGTGGAACCCGTTTAACCGCTTCTCCTGCCTGGCATAGGCTGTCCAGGACTCGCTGCCGTACAGGAGAGTGGACAGAACGCAAGCTTGGTATACGAGTAACTTGGTCTTCAAACTCAGCGGATTGTTGTTCCACACACGCTTGTTTAGTTTGGCCATGACAGCAGCTGCTTTGGTGATTCTGGAGCTGATCTCGGTGTCCAGCGAGAGCGTGTTTGAAACAGTGGACCCTAGGTAGGTGAAAGTGTCCACAACCTCCAGCTGTGTGTTGTCAGTGGTAATGATCGGAGAGGAGACAGCATCTTGCGCCATGATGTTGATTTTCTTAAGGCTGATCATGAGCCCAAACTCCTTGCAGGCGTAGGACAGTTTGTCGACCAGGTGCTGCAGGCCCTCCTCGCTGTGTGATGCTAGAGCAACATCGTCTGCAAACAGCAGCTCACGTATGAGGACCTCGTAGACTTTGGTTTTAGCACAAAGTCTTGCGATGTTGAGGAGTTTTCCATCTGATCTCGTACAGGACAGTCAGCGAAGGCATAGTGGAGGAGCATTGAGAAAACTATCCCAAAGAGAGTCGGTGCTAGAACGCAACCCTGCTTCACTCCACTGCTGACTGGGAAGGCATCTGAGGTGGGTCCATCAAAGCAAACAGTACTATGCATGTCCGTGTGGAAGGAGGAGATGATTGCAAGGAGCTTTGGGGGACAACCAATCTTTCGCAGGATCTGGAAGAGCCCGCTTCGACTAACTAAGTCAAAGGCTTTGGTCAGGTCCATGAACGCAAGGAACAATGGCTGCTGCTGCTCTCGACACTTCTCCTGCAGCTGACGGAGGGAGAAGATCATATCCACTGTGGACCTTCCGGCTCTGAAGCCACACTGGGACTCAGGATAGACTCGCAAAGCGAGGCTCTGCAGGCGGAACAAGGTGACCTGGGCGAAGACTTTGCCAACTATGCTCAGAAGAGAGATGCTGTGGTAATTGTTGCAGTCACTGCAATCGCCTTTGTTCACAGCGTGACTATGTTGGCATCTCTCATATCTTGGGGAATGTGACCTTGCTCCCAGCAAAGGCAGAGGAGATCATATAGTGGTTGTAAGATGGCTGTTTTCCCATGTTTCAGAACTTTTGGGGGGATACCGTCTTTTCCTGGAGCCTTGCCACAGGCGAGGTAGTCTTTGGCTTTGCTGAGCTCTGGTAGGCCAGGCAAGGCGTCGAGGGCAACATCTGTCATGATGTTCTGGGTCAAGTACAATTCAAGATAATGCTCGACCCAACGCTGAAGCTGCTTGCTCTTGTCGGTGATGGCTTCGCCTGTCTTGGCTTTGAGTGGTGCTGTCGATAGCTGTTTTGATGCCCTCATACATTCCTTTGGCATATTCGCAATCGGCAGCTACCTGGATGTTGGTGCACAGGTTCTGCCAGTAGTCACTGGTGCAACGGCGGGCAATCTGCTGTGCCTTGCTCCTTGCTGCTCGAAGGGCGTCGCGTGTGCCAGGGCAAGGGTTCTGCTTGTGAGCCAGCAGTGCTTCTCTTTTGGCCTCTGTGACTGGCTGCATTTCATCCCAGTGAGCCTCAAACCAGTCAACATTCTTGCGTTCTTTCTTTCCGAATGCGGTCATGGCTGAATCATAGATGGCGTCTAGAAGGTGGTTCCATTTGGCGTCCACGTCGCCTGGGATATCGGACTGGAGGTGAGCTTCAAGTTTCCTCTGAAAGCTGTCAGCGAAGGTCTGAGCCTTGATCGAATCGGAAATTCCGCAGGTGTTGATGCGGGGGCGACCCTTAGTCTTGGCATGGTGGATCTTCCTTGGCTTCAGTCTGACCTTACTGGCAACAAGGGAATGATCTGTATCACAATCAGCACTGTGATAGCTTCTCGTGTGAAGAACACTGCTGAGGTCTGCTCTTCTGGAGATGACAAGATCTAGCTGGTGCCAGTGACGGGACCGGGTGTGTCTCCAAGACACTTTCCGCAGCTCTTTACACTTGAAGTAGGAAATTGTAATGCAGAGGCCATGATGACAACAGAATTCCAACAGCCTCTGTCCGCTCTCGTTCATCCTGCCTATGCCAAAGTGGCCAAGACAGGATGGCCACACTTGCCAGTCTGCTTCAACGCAAGCGTTGAAGTCATCTAGCAAAAATAAGCCTTCAGAGTGGGGGATTCTAGATAGCACTTTCTCTAGAGCCTTGTAGAACCGATCTTTGGCTTCTGGAGTGGACGTGAGGGTCGGGGCATACACAAAAAGGATGTTCACAAAGCCCAACGATGTCTTCATGTGGAGGGTGAGGATTCTTTCAGACCCTCCTGTGGGAGTTTCTGTGGTGGCGATCAGCAAGTTCCTCACTGCAAAACCTACACCATGCTGCCAGGACTCGTCCTGGGACAGGCCCTGCCAATTAAAGCTGTAGTCTGATTCTCTAAGAGAGCCGCTGTCAGCCAGGCGGGTTTCCTGAAGGCAGGCAACATCGATGTTAAGTCGTGCCAGTTCCTTATTGATGATGGCAGTCTTGTGAGAGTCATCCATTTGTTGGAGATCAGCGGTAAGTCCAGGGCACACGGTGCGAACGTTCCAGCTTGCAAATCGAAGAGCTGGAGTCTTCGTATGCTTCTCCTTTTGACTGCCTGGTGCAGATTGATGCTTGCTTGTCGGGAAAGACCCCTAAGCTCTATGCACCCAGTAGAGCAGGCAAGCCATGGCGGGGCGGCACCTTACTGGCTGGGGGCTGCCCAGCTTGAGGCGGGCGGTAGCTGCCCAGTGAAGCTGCAAAGGCTTCTCCCACCATCGAACGAGACCCCTGGCACTCCTCCCTACGCCAATCAGTTGGATCTTATAACCGGTAACTGCCTCGTCCCGTGTTGTGCTGGAATCTTGCGATGCCACTGGAGTGGCCTCTCCAGTTTGCGCTAAAAAGCCTGGGCGGGGTAGTATGGAGACACTGGGCTGCCCATACATCAGTGTCCCCCTCTCGGTGTCACTGGCTGAGTCCAAAGGAAAGGATGATCCAATACAATTTGTGACCAGTTCCACTGCAGGAGTTGCCGGAAGTAGTGCTGAGCATCTGCCAACTGCCTTAGGGCTCCACTCCGGATTAATCCTCGAGGGTTTACTCCTGAAGCCTTTCCTGTAATCAGGTATAGCCACAAGGCGGTGGAAGTTTGGAATCAGAGTTTACCTTCTCCTAGGTAGTTTGCCGGCCAAGGTTAACGGGCACCACCTGCCCGGATTTGAAATCAGAGTGGTCCTTCTCCTAGGTGGACTGTCACCCAAGTCTGACGAGCCGCACCTACCCAGAGCAACCTGGTTATAGCGCCAGAGACTTGCTGACACCCTCTGTCATTTAGTGAAAACAGGGTTGGCATGAGAAGCCAGACAGTAGGATTTGGTTAGGAATGGCTATTGGAGAGACGCTGTGCTATGAGTGGGGTATTTCAGTGGAAATGTAGGTGCTCATTTCTGCATTCCACCCCAGCACGTCCAAACCCATTTAGACACCCAATAATAATAATAATAATAATAATAATAATAATAAAAATAATAATAATAATGTGGATAATATGGAATTTTTCTATCATATTCCCTACTTGATGCTTAATAAAGCATCATGATTAAAAGAAAAATAATCAAAGTGGTAGTAACGGTGTGTGTGACGAGACTCGGTTGGAGGAGCGGGACGGGAGACCAGTTACGGCGACTATGAGCAACGAGACCAGCAACGGAAGGGGCTAGTTGGCTAGCTGAGGCCCAGCTGGATTCGAGGACGATCGGATCAGATTCTGGCGATATAAGCAGAATTTATTTTACTATCCACAGATTTTCCTTTTCCTTCTTTCCAAGAAAGACTGAAGATGGCTGCCACCGGATTAAAAAGTGGGCTGATGGGCACCACTAATAAGCCTTCTCTACTTCTCTACTTCCTCTTCGTTTTGTCTTTGTGTGTCTGGACCTGCAACAAGAAGGATTTTCCGACAAACTCAACCAAAGGTGAAGTTAAAAAGTTTTATCTGTATGGATTTGGGCTTGGACATCTCACCCTACACTCTATGTGGTCTTTAAAAGCCCTGAGCAAAAACTTCCAAATTAAGGCAAACAAGTGGCTGTTAAGCAAAAATCACAATATGGCAGAGGATATACAGTTAAAGTTCTGTATGTTCTGCTACTTCTGGCAGGAGATATTCACCTTAACCCTGGACCTGCCACTATTAAACAGCAGACCACTGGGTTAGCACAAAACCCGAGCTGTACAAAAGCAAAAACAACATTTATTTTTCCAAACTGTTAATCATGCACGAGTTCTTTGGGACACCAAGGCTAAACCAAAGGGGATCCTCGGCGGTCATTTAAACATACGGAGCATAATCCCCAAAAGAGATGAGATTTTCGGTGTTGCTGTTGGACTCAAATCTGGACTACCTTTGTCTCTCAGAAAGCTGGCTACACAGTAACATAGACACTAATATGATCGATATTGTGGGCTACCAGTGTTCTAGAAAAGACAGGCAGGTAGGGAGGGGAGGAGGTGTTTTAATTTACATCAAAGAGAAATATAAATGTCAACTGGTTGATTTGAATACTTCACTTGAATGTTTAGCTGTTAATGTATGTCTCTCTCCGGTAATGAATTTCAACATTGCAGTAGTGTACAACCCACCGTCACACAACTCTTCCTTTATAATGAATTAAGTGATCTGGTTAAACAACTTGAGAAGAACAGAGAAACAATAATTCATGGTGACTTTAATATCAACTGGTCTGATAAAAAAGACAAACAAAAACTGAAAAGCCTCATGACTAAATTTAATTACCAGCAAATCATCAAAGGACCCACCAGGATAACCAAACAATCCAGAACACTTATTGACATGGTATTTACTAATAAACCAGAACGAATAACCAGAACCTATAATCTTGTAACTGGTCTCTCAGATCATAACATGGTTCTTGCTGTCAGGAGACTTACTAAAAAGCGACTACAGTATTTTGGGGGAGTCGATATTGACAAATCAAATTTATTATCCCCAAATCAAAAAATGAGGAGTTTGAACATTACTGAGAGAATCAAAATTGGGAGCAGCTCATGGCAACATGTGAAGTAGATGATTGTTGTAATTTTATAACTGCAACAATCACAAAGTCTATAGAAAAATTTTCAAAGCAAATTAAAAGTAGACAACAGAAGATTAGCCTACCATGGTTAAATAATGAAATAAGAAAACTTATGAAGAGGCGAGACTATGCACTGAAACATCACTAACCTCCAAACTACAAAATGATCACCTTGTGTACAAAAGTTTAAGAAATAAAATGGTACATGAGCTGCGAAAATCAAAAATATCTTATTACAATAAACTGATAGATCATGCAAAGGGTAACAACAGTTCCCTATGGAGGCATTTAAATAACTTAACTAATAAAAAAAAAAACGATCAGAAGGGGGTAAAGGAACTTAGAATCAATGGCAAGACCGTCAGTGACAAGGCTACTTTGGCAAATGAATTTAATTCACACTTTGTGGGCTCTGTGGAAGACTTAACAAAAATTTTTGTGCTGCCAAATGTGCTCACCAACACAAATTCCATACTTCCAACAGATACTTTTCACATCGATGAGGTAAATGAGAAGTTAATTGCTGGTATTGTTAAAACACTGTCAAACTCAAAAACTAATGATATCTACAATATGAGCACCTCCTTTCTCAAAATGCACAGCAAAATATTAATCAAACCACTGACTCATCTCATTAATCTCTCCATTAGGTCTAGTACATTTCCATCTGGCTGGAAAAAAGCTGTCGTCATACCAGTTCATAAATCAGGCAGTAAAGACGATATATGCAATTACCGCCCAATCTCTATCTTACCAGTCCTATCAAAGGTTCTTGAAAAAGTTGTAGCTACACAGCTGATAGACTACTTACAAGACAGTCAACTTCTTCATCCACATCAATTTGGTTTTAGACCAGGATACTCAACAGAAACAGCAAATTGTTGCCTTATTGAAAACGTCAAACAGTCCTTGGACAGGGGTAATGTGGTAGGAGCTGTTTTTCTAGATCTCAAAAAGGCTTTCGATACTGTAAACCACAGTTTGCTTTTATCCAAAATGGTATCTTTTAACTTCTCCCCAAATACATTAGAATGGTTTGCCATCTTATCTCCAGAATAGAGAAACAGTGTGTAAAAGTTCACCAGGATAAATCCTCATTTTAAACAACCGCATGGGTATCCCACAAGGGTCCATTCTTGGTCCTTTACTTTTCAGCATTTTTATTAATGACTTGCCGTTACACTGCTCAGCTGCAACATGCCAACTTTATGCAGATGATGCAGTTATTTACACAGCTGCCAAGACTCCAGCACAGGCTGCAGATGTACTGTCTACAAGTATGGTTGATGTCCAAGAGTGGCTCCTCAAGAACCATCTATTGCTGAACCTTCAGAAAACAGTCTCAATGTGCTTTTCAATCAAAAAATGTAACCTGCAACATTTTAAAGTTAATATACATGATCATGACATCAGTTTAGCTACAGAATTCAAATACCTTGGCATTGTACTAGATCCTCAACTCAAATTAATCTTCATATAAAGAAAATTTCAAAAACAGTAAAAAAAATCTGAACTGCTTTAAATTAATTAGATATTACCTACCTTACGAAGCAGCTGCACTGTATATGCATTCTATGGTTTTTTCTCATATATCATACTGTTTGACAGTCTGGGCTCAAGCAGCCCCTTCCACAAGAAGACATATAGGTGACATTATTATAATCAAACCCTAAAATCTTGGACAAAAAGCCCATTAGGTGGCTCACATGAATGTTTTAAAAAAATACAACCTATTGAAGTTTTGAGAGCCTTCATTGACCTCTGTCTTCTGAAATTAACGTTCAAATGTTTCCATAAATCAGCACCCGAGCCACCTTGCTGGTTTCGTCCAAAGACAGGACAGCAGCAGAGCCACCAGGAGTTCTGTTAACAATAACTGTAAAATATTCCACCGCAGAACCACCATTTGGACAAACAGCTTTCTCTATTAAGGGCAGTCCCCATCTGGAACACAATGCCAAATGAAATTAAAAATAATAACGGACTTTAAAACATTCACTAAAAATGTTAAAAACTGGCGAAAAATAAACAAGAATGTACTCATGTATGAATTATTTGTCTGCAAAGTGAGAGTGAATGAAGGGAAGGAATAAATGTGTTTGTTTATAGTGAGTGACGGAGGGAGGAAGGCCTGAAATAGGCAAATGTGAGTTATGTTATATGTGTTAAATGTGAGTCAAGCTGTTATATTTGTGTATTTATAATATTTATAATATTTTATGTTTAAATGTGAGTCAGGCTGTTATATTTGTGTATTTATAATATTTATAATATTTATAATTGTGTATTTATAATTTTTCTGCATTGATGTATGTGGTTATTGTGTATATTTTTTATCTTGATTCTTTTTTCTAAAGCCCATCCAGGGACAAGAGTTGCAAATTAGCTAATAGCTATACACTCTATGTGCAACACATCAGATTGATTGTCTTTGATTAATTGTCTATGTTTATTGCACTGTCCCTGTCAAATAAACTAATCTACTACTACTAAAATAAAGTGAATGAAATAATATAAAGATATATATGTGTAAGAATTTACATGTTATGTGTCTTTGCAGACTAGCAGCAATCTTATGAGGTGGTTTAAAATGTGTGTAGAATATGTCATTGAGAGTGAATATGTGTAATATAATCAAAATTAATCTTAGACTGTGTCAAATAAGAATGTGGAAAATTATACTCAAATAGACGTAGATTATATTGCAACCTTCATACTCCTTAGGCTAGTATCGCCCCTTTCATCATCCTCATCATCTGCAGCAGTTGTATGAAGACATATCACTAAGTTTATAATAACCAGCTTCATCATCATATTAAGGACTCACACAGGAAAAGTCCAAAGTTATCACTATAAAAATCATTATTAAATTAAAATTAAATTAAATCACCCTTTATTGTCATTCAACTATACAACCAATCATGTACAGTAGAACGAGATTGTGCTTTACCTATCTACTGTGTTAATCACACACACCCCAAGTGTAGAGTCAGAGGGCCGCTGCCATGCAAGGCGCCGCCACAAATTTCCCTCCTCCATTCCATTATTGCTGAGCACCAAGCTGGATGGCAGGAAGTTCCACTTTTTTATGGTCTTTGGCATGACCCGGCCGGGATTTGAACTCCTGCCTCCCGGGTGTGGGGCGGATGCTCTACCAACTGAGCCACCACTCCGGTATTTTTTTTTTTTTAAATTAAAAAAATTTAAAAAAAATTATCAAGTTCATGATGAGACTTCTCCATAAAGAGAAGCAATAACTTAATCAGTTTTGTTATCATTGCCTGTAAAGCAATGAGGCTGTGTGTATCCGAAGTATTAATATGACCATCTGCATTACTTTCATGGATAGAAGTACAACAATAACCTCCTATACAGGGCACAACCTACGGGTGGCAATTAGTTGACCAAGAACCATTCTATTCTATGTTATAATTTTACAAATAATTGTAGCCTATAATTGAGTGTTTTAATCCTAAGGTGTTCTTACCCTCTCTCACTCAAGGAAACAGTGAATGAAAGACCCTCACTCCTGTGCTTTCCATCTGAAATCGCATTCATGCCCCAAAATGGCATCATGTGGTAGAAAAGCATCTCTCTTCACCCTGCCCACCTACCCTGCCGACATGATGAGGGTAGGGTCAGTTGCCAAAACGGGGTACACAACCCTGCCCAGTCTCCTGGCCAGGTGTGGGTACGTCCAATGACTCAATGACCACCCCTTTTGACAATGTAGATCCTTAGTATAACACTTGCTCGCTTCGTTAGTCAAGCAGGGTAGCAGTACAGGGGAGAATATTTACCTTTTTGTTCTTATTAAAGACAAAAATAGAAAGGAGATGTTTTTACCTTCTTTACATATTTCGATTGTTCACTGCAGATTGCAGCCTTCATCATAAGTGTCAGCCCAGCAGACCTGTCAGATCCACTGAGCCAGCCCCGCTTTCTGCCGTCTGATGGTCTCTGGAGAATGTGGTTCCAGGTGTGGGAAAGCATAAAGGCCCCCTAATCCCGGTTCATGCTATCTTTTCCCTGCTTCCTGATTTCTGTGGCCTCCTTGATCCAGCGTTTGTGTCTGTTGCTCTCCGATCCAATAATTTGTGCATTGTCCCAGTCCATGATGTGATTATTTCTTTTGCAGTGATCTTATACTGCTGATTTTAATGTTTCTTGTTCTGCCTTTTCTTTTTGTGATCTTGTGAGTTGTCCTTGTGTTTCCTTCTCACATTCCTTCTGGTGTTCTTTTTTCCTTGTAGTGAACGATCTTCTGGTTTCTCCAATGTAGGTTTTGTAGCATGATCTGCATGATATTTCATACATTACATTGCATTTTTTTGTCTTGTTCTATTTTGTCCTTGGGGTGTACTATTAACTGTCTTAATTTTTTATGTGGTTTTACCGCTGTGTTTATTTTGTATTTTTTCATGATCCTTTGAATTGGTTCAATTATCCCTTGGATGTATGGTATAGTTATGATGTCTTCGTTTTTGATTTTGGCTTTTGTTCTATGTCTTGTTTCCTGTTTGTTTTCTTTGTTTTTGACTTGCCGTTTCCCTTTGTTTATGGCCCATACTGGATACTGGCAGCGTATGAGTGCATGTTTTATGTGGTTTTCCTCCTCTTGTCTGTCTTCTTGGTCTGTGATAATGGTGGCCCGTTCATATAACATCCTGACAACTGATACTTTGTGTGCTGTGGGGTGTTCTGATGTCCATAGTAGGTATTGATCCATGTGGGTTGGTTTCCTGTAGACTGTGATTTTTATACTGCCGTCATCGTTATGGTGGATTTTCATGTCCAGAAAGGCTATGGTACCATTTTCTTCCTCTTCGTGTGTGAATTTTATATTCCCAGTGCTGTCCATGCTATTAAGATGGTCAGTGAGTTCTTGCTTGTGTCCTTTCCTTATTTTCTCCAGAATGTCGTCCACGTATCTCTGCCAGAGGGTGGGTTTACATTGTGTAGGTGCTGTGTTTATGGCTTTGTTTTCCAGATCCTCCATGAAAAAGCTGCTCATGATGGCTGATAGTGGGTCTGCCATTGCAAATCCTTCTTTTTGTCTAGATTTTTTCTCTGTATTGAAAATAGGTGGATTTTGCGACAAATTGTAATAGTTCAGATATGCCATCAACTGTGAGATCGGTGTGTCTTTTTAAGAAAGGATAGCGGGGCCGGCTTGGTGAATCTGACAGGTCTGCTTGGCTGGCCCCGCCTATGAAAGTCAGCTGATAAAATGACACCTGGCAGCAATCAGCTGGCACTTCTGACGAAGGCTGCAGTGAACAGTCGAAACATGTCAAGAAGGTAAAAACATCTCCTTTCTATTTTTGTCTTTAATAAAAACGCAAAGGTAAATAATTAAAAGAAGACAAAATGAACCTACTTGAGCTAGTACAGGGGAGAGATGCACTGTAAGCCACTGCACACTTAGAGAGTGTTATAGCTGCTTGTGAAAGGGAACATCACGCTTCAGAAAAGAGGAGTTCCCTGATGAAATTAAACCTTGCTTCGCAGAGTAAGGAGTATCATCATGTTTCCGATCAGTGGAGTGATAAGTGTTGTGACAGGTGTGATTCAAAGTGATGTTTGCTGTGTTATTTCTGTATATAGCCTCTCTTAAGAAACCAAACAGCCTGTAGTAGCTGCATTATTTTAGTAGTAGCAGATAATTTGTCCCAACTGTTAGTGTTAATAAGGAACAAACATAATTCTTTACAGTGTATAGGCAGTGGAACAACTTAATAACAACCAACACTAAGTGTTACTACGAGGATGATAAGGATGATAAGGAAACAACACTAAACACACTTTTCTTTCCCTTGAATTTTTGCCTTGTCATGATAAACAAACAGCCTGCTTCTCTATGCAAAAGCCATTTGCTGGACGCCAGGGAGCGCCATCAGCTGACACTTGCATAGAGAAACAGTTAAACAGTCACTTGTTTTTTTTTTTTTGTTTTTTTTTTTGTTACTTATTTGTACCTGTAGGTAGATTGTTGTTTTTTTTTTTAATGAGTATGCAATATGTCACAACAAAACAGTCTCTTGCTGAGGGTATCAAGTGGGGTAAAACGTTAGATGCACCCAAGTGCCACATCCTTCATTTTCCGCAGCTGTTGGCGTCGCCAGAATAACCTTTGTGCTGTCCTTGCCAGGGAAGTTTGGTCCAGTTTCCTTTGATGACCAGATCCCCTGGTTTGGCCAAAAGATGGATGCACCTCCCACGGTTCCTTCATCACATGGTCCCTCCTGGGAAAGGCAGTATGGATAACATCACTGTCAGTTGTCATTCTTTGCATGTAATCAACCAGAAACCCTTCCTCATCACCTAAGTTAAATGGCTTCAATAGTAGGGTTTGCCATTCACAATTTCCCTATTTTTCTTATTTTCTTAATCCATCTTTCATAATCCTATTTGTGCATTATGCTGATCCTGTAGATTGTTGATGGTAAGCTAAATGGTTTCCTAGGTAAATGTTTGGTACTAATAATTTGGGTACTGTACCTAAACGTGATATGATTTGATTTACAAAGTGTATTCCACTAAATATATTCCATTATCTAAGTGAATCATTTCAGCTATTTTAAACCTTGATATTGTTTTGATGAAGGGTTTCAGTGTTACCATAGCAGTATTTAGATCATTGCAATCCATAGCAGTATTTGGATCAGTGCAGGAGAAAGCCTTTGTCTATTTGACAAGTATGTCAATAATTTCTAAACAACATTTTTACCTTCACTCTTATTTAGCTCAATGAGATCCATGCAAAGGTTTTGAAAAGGCTAAGTTTATGCAGGGAAGGTTAAATTATTTTGCTTTGAGCTCCCTAAAGCATTGTTCTCTTCTTACATAATTGAGTAAGAATCTGTGTTGTCTCTGTAGTAGATTTTAAATTTAGTCCCACAGTAAGCATAAATTCAGCATAAATTGGACCTTCCTAAGACATTTGGAACTTTTCTCATAAATCTGCACGGTTTTCTGCTTCCTTATCAGTTTACCTTGTTTCTTATAAACATTCATTCATTCATTCATCTCCTTCCGCTTAATCCTTTTTGAGTCGGGGGGGGGGGGGGGCGGGAGTCCTATCCAGCATCTTTGGGCGAGAGGCAGGGGTACACTCTGGACAGATCGCCAGTCCATCACAGGGCCAACACAAAGAGATAGACAACCATTCACTCTCACAGTCATACCTAAGGACAATTTAGAATCCCCAGTTTGATGCCAATTAACCTAACTTGCATGTTTTTGGCATGTGGGAGGAAACCGGAGAAATCCCGGAGGAAACCCACGCAGACACGGGGAGAACATGCAAACTCCAAACAGATCAAACAGATCAAAATCCAAACAGATTTTTTTTTTTTTTTTCAAGATGGCGACCGGGATGGTCACACTTTTTCAACGCTGAGACAAAGTCGCTGATTTCTTCCCATTAAAAGAACCTAATCAACAGCGATCGGCGCTCGTGACGGACCCCACGGGCTGAATTTCCACCCCCGTCAGAATCCCGTCGGAATGCCCCTTTAATCGGGTAGAACCGCTGCGCTCTATCTGAAGCTTCTGCCAAGCTAATACTGGTTAGCTTAACACTAGCCCCTGTGCGTCACCTAACTCCGACACGAAGCGGCTCAGTCCCCGGTGAGGGCTTACCGGAGGAACCAACCGAGGCGGCTCAGTCCCCGGTGAGGGCTTACCGGACGAACCAACGAGGCGGCGATTGGGAGCTCGGGCGCGGGCATTGGTTGAGAGACGGGGGCCACCTGGATTCAGCAGGACAGTGGCCTGAATCGGAGCCCAATTTGCAAGGCCCAGCCGAGGAACTACCAGACTGTTGGCGGTCGGTGACGGGGCCTAGCGGAAGAGCCACCCAGCCAGACGACAGCGAGCGACGGTGATCGGCCACCGATCGGCGGAGGTGATCGGTGGATTAGAGCTACGCCGGCGGAGTGCGACATAACTGGCGGTGACGGGGCCCAGCGGAGGAGACACCCAGCCAGACGGCGACGAGTGGCTGTGATCGGTGGATTCCGGCTGCGCCGGCGGTGTGCGACATAACTGGCCAGGTAGACGGAGGCAGGCGCCGGCGATAGCCTAGCCTGTTTATTTCTATCCACAGGTCAGTAAAATGCCACCCAAAAAAGAGGAAATGGAAGAAATTAAAAAATCTCTGAACTTTGTGTTAGAAGAATTGGCCAAAATGACTAACCAACAGGCCAAAATAATAAACCTAATACAAGAGGTACAAGCCCTACATTCAATAATAAAAGAAAAAGACAAAAAAATTATGGACCTGGAGCAACACGGGCGTCTTTTGGAGCAACACGTCGAGGATCTTGAACAAGGAGTGGACTAGACATCAGATATCAGTCCTACGCCCATGCCGCAACAGGACTGAGTGGTGAACATGCTTCCATAAGTGAATCAAAGTCCCTAGAAAACCAAGTGCTTCAGTTCCTTAATGATAAAGACATTAAGGTAGAAGCCAATGCGATCTCAGCCTGTTATGCTTTACCGAAGAAAGATAACAAAACAAAGAAATCAATTGTGATGCGCTTTGTGAACAGGAGGGTGAAAAATGACATACTGAGGCAGGCCAAAAAACTAAAGGAAACTCAAGTTTACCTAAATGAACACCTGACAAAAAAAAAAACGCTGAATTAGCACGGCAGGCATGGATGCTAAAAAAACAAAATAAGATACAGTCAACCTGGACAAGAAATTGTAGAATTTGGATTAAACTAAATGGAACACCTGAGCAAGCAAAAAGTATAATGATCAGAGATGCTACTGACTTAGATAAATACAAATGAACACTGACTATGAAACACAGAGTGAGGAAACTCAAACTCTAAAAATATGCCACTATGCTGAACATAAACCACAAGAGATGGAGAATGATATTGATCCTGATAACCACTTTTTCAATAATATTCATAACCACTGTGAATATTACACTGAAAAGCAATTCAAAAGTCAAGTGCAATTAGATGGTAAACTGTCAATAATACACTTCAATAGCAGAAGTCTTAACAAAAACTTCTCACAGATTCAGGACTATTTAAAACAGCTAAACAGAAAATTCACAGCCATTGCAGTCTCGGAAACCTGGCTTAATGAAGACCAGGCTCCCCTGATGGCAATAGAGGGATATCAGATGTTTAACATTAACAGATCTCAAAAAAGGGTGGTGGTGTTGCACTGTATATTGATGACCTATATAGATGTAAGCTTGTAAATGAAATGTCCTCAGCACTACCAGGGATTTTGGAATGTGTTACTGTTGAGATTGACCTAGACAAAACAAAAAATCTAATCATAAGCTGCATATACAGAACGCCGGGAACTTGCATTGAGACATTCAGAGATAAATTAGTCGAGCTGTACAATAATATTACTAGTAAGAAAATGGTAGCAATTTGTGGAGATTTCAATATTGACCTACTTAATCCACATCAACAAAATGTAGTTACAGAGTTCATGAACTCTATGTACAGCATGAGTCTATATCCCACAATAACACATCCCAGTAGAATCACAGTTCACTCTGCTACACTTATTGACAACCTGTTTGTCAATGTTCTCGATAAGAAAATAGAAAGTGGATTATTGATAAATGATATAAGCGACCACTTGCCAATCTTTGCACTTATCCATGGCAACACGGGGCCCAACCCAGAAAAAATCTCAAAATCGTTCAGACACAAATCACCAAACGCAATCAGTTCTTTTAAAGAGGACTTGCTGAAGCAAGACTGGACAGAAGTCTATGTATGAGATGTAAATGAAGCCTATGACACATTTATAAACATTGTAACCACTCTTTATGAAAAAAACTGCCCATTAGTTAAAAAAAAGCTTAAACACAAATTTGCTGACAAACCATGGTTAACCAAAGGACTACAAAAGGCATGTAAAAAGAAAAAATTATTATATAAAGCTTTCATAAAGAAAAGGACAAAAGAAGCAGAGCAACGGTATAAAACATACAAAAATAAGTTAACATATATAATAAGATGCAGTAAAAGAGACTATTACTGTAAAGAACTGGAAAAAAACAAAGACAATATTAAAAATACATGGACAATAATCAACAGTATCCTTGGAAATAAAAGCAGAAATACTAGCTACCCAACTAATATTCCAAAAAATAATAAATCGACTCCGAATGTGAATATAGCTTCACCTGCAGATGAATTTAATAATTTTTTTGTTAACATTGGACCTAAACTGGCCCGAGAAATACCCACTACGGCGCCTACAGGTGATACAATATGCAATAACACTGCTGTAAAAGACACCATCTTCATAAAGAACACAGACGAAAGAGAGGTCATTGAAATTGTTAAATCGTTCAAAAGTAAAACATCTACTGACTGCGATGGTATTGACATGCTACTAGTCAAAACTGTTATCGAATGCATAGTGAAACCACTGACGTATATCTGTAACCTGTCTCTCCAATCAGGTATATTTCCCAATGCAATGAAAATAGCTAAAGTAATTCCGATTTACAAGACAGGCGACAGAGGGGAACTCTCCAACTACAGACCAATTTCACTATTACCGCAATTTTCCAAGATACTTGAAAAAATATTCTATGAGAGAATTGACAACTTCATACTGAAGAATGATTTATTATGTGAGCAGCAATATGGGTTCAGACACAAAAGGACAACAGCATATGCCTTAATGGAATTTACAGAAAAAATATCAACAGCCATTGAAAATAAAGAGTATTCAGTTGGAGTATTCCTGGATCTTAAAAAAGCATTTGATACAGTAGATCACAATCTATTATTAAAGAAACTACAAAATTGTGGTATTAGAGGGGTAGCACTGTCCTGGTTAAGTAGTTACTTAAAGAATAGATATCAGTTTGCATGTGTTAACAGCAAAAACTCAGAGTTACTGAAGGTCACCTGTGGAGTCCCACAGGGTTCAGTTTTGGGACCATTATTATTCAATATGTATATAAATGATATATGTAAAGTTTCAGAAAAAATGGACTTAATATTGTTTGCTGATGACACTAATCTGCTATGCAGTGGAAACAATTTGGAACAACTTCTGGATACACTCGGAAAGGAATTAGGAAAGCTGAAACTGTGGTTTGATTCAAACAAATTAATGCTCAATTTAAGCAAGACAAAATTTATAATCTTTAACAACCATCACAACTACCCAGTACCCAAACTCAGTGTAAATGGTGTAGAGATTGAAAGGGTATCCGAAACTAAATTCCTTGGAGTAATAATTGATAACAAACTGTGTTGGAAGCCACATATTAATTATATAAAAGGTAAAGTATCCAAATCAATTGCAATATTACACAGAGTGAAAAATTTGCTGAATCAACCCACACTATACACCTTGTACCATTCATTAATACTCCCATACATGACATATTGTAATGAAGTATGGGGAAATACATATAAAACAAACATATATCCACTCTTTATGCTTCAAAAGAGAGCTATTAGAATAATCAACAAAGCAGCTTACAGGGAACCAACAAACCCACTTTTTCATAAACAAAAAACTCTCAAGTTGAAAGATCTGATTGACTTTAAAACCGCAAAAATAATGTTCAAAGTGAAGAATCTATCACTGCCCGCAAATATCCAAAAGTTGTTCCAAACAAGGGAGAAACGATATCACTTCAGAGGAACATGTATATTTCAAAAGCCTACAGTGAGAACAACCACCAAGCAACACTGTATTTCAGTGCAAGGAGTCAGATTATGGAACGATTTTGGACCTGAATTAAAATCATGTACAAAGCTTGGACAATTTAAACAAAAACTAAAGGAAGAAATACTCCAAACATATTTACAAGACGACATGTAAACTCACATAAGGATTGACATTTCCAGCCTGTGTTGTGTTGTAGCTTAGTTTTTTCTTTTTTTCTTTTTTTCTCTGTGACACTGTCTTAGATTTGTTTTTGAATAGTAACCACTTAACTTAGACTAGCTCAGTTTTCTTTTTCTCTCAGTCACATTTTGTCTTAGCTTTGTTTTAAATTGTAATCGCTCTTGTCTTGTTTTCTCTTTTTTCTCCTTTGAATTCTTGGATGGAATATGGGTGGGCAATATAAGCTGCGGCTTCAGCCATCACCCATTTCGGATAACTCACGTGGAATTGTATAGTAGAAGGAGTCTTTGTCTAATTTGACCTTGTTGTTATATTATACAGTTTCTTTTAACCTGTAATGTACTACCCGAAATAAATAAAATTCATTCATTCATTCATTCATTCATTCATTCATTCATCACTGTTGGTCGGGGGCTGGGATCAAACCATGATATTTCTTTTGCCAATAATCTACAAATATTTTTCAGAACATAATTTTCTTAAATACCTGCAAATCTATTGATGTAAATTTAACTTCTATTGAATGTCCATCCATCCCATCCATCATCTACCACTTTTCCAGAGGTCCAGGTCGCGGAGGCAGCAGTTCAAGAAGAGAAGCCCAGACTTCCCTCTCCCCAGCCACCAGCTCCAGCTCTTCAGAGAGGATACCAAGGCGTTCCCAGACCAGCTGGGAGAAATAGTTTCTCCACCGAGTCCTGGGTCTGCCCCGGGGTTTCCTCCCAGTGGGACGTGCCCGAAACACCTCAAGTGGGAGCCATCCAGGAGGCATCCTGATCAGATGCCCATATCACCTCAGCTGACTCCTCTCAATTTGGAGGAGCAGCGATTCTACTCTGAGCCTCTCCTGGATGACTGAGCTCCTCACCCTATCTCTGAGGGTGAGTCCAGCAATCCTACGGAGAAAGCTCATTTCAGCCGCTTGTATCCCATAGGTGAGGGTAGGAAAGTAGATTAACTGGTAAATCGACAGCTTTGCCTTAGAGCTTAGCTCCCTCTTCACCACAACAGACCGGTACAACGTCTGCATCACTGCAGATGCTGCTCCGATCCGTCTGTCAATCTCTCGCTCCATTCTCCCCTCACTCATGAATAAGACCCCTCCACTTGGGGGAGGAGCCTATCCCCAACCCAGAGAGGACAATCCACCTTTTTCCGGCTGAGGACCATGGACTCGGACTTGGAGGTGCTGATTTTCAGCCCAGCTGCTTCACACTCAGCAGCAAACCGTCCCAGCAAGAACTGTAGGTCGTTGCTGGATGAAGCCAAGAGGACAACATCATCTGCAAACAACTGAGGTAAGATCCTGTGGTCACCAAGCATGACACCCTCCATTCCCTGGCTGCGCCTAGAAATCCTGTCCATAAAAATTATGAACAGGATCGGTGACAAAGGGCAGCCCTGGCGGAGTCCAACTCTCACTGGGAATGAGTTCGACCAAGTGTTGGCAATACGAACCAAACTCTCACAACGGTCGTACAGAGACTGAATAGCTCGTAACAACAAGGCTGATACCCCATACTCCCGAAGCACCCCCCCACAAAAAATCACGAGGGACGCGGGCGAATGCCTTCTCCAAGTCCACAAAACACATGTAAACTGGATGGGCAAACTCCCACAAACCCTCGAGAATTCTCGAGAGGGTAAAGAGCTGGTCTGATGTGCCATGGCCAGGACGAAAACCATACTGCTCCTCCTGAATCCGAGGTTCGGCCAACGGCCGGACTCTCCTCTCCAGTACCTTGGCATAGACCTTCCCAGTGAGGCTGAGGAGTGTGATCCCTCTAAAGTTGGAGCACACCCTCCGGTCACCTTTTTGGAAGAGAGGAACCACCACCCCGGTTTGCCATGCCAAAGGCACTGTCCCCGACCTCCCTGCTATGTTGCATGTCAACCATTACAGCCCTAAAACATCCAGGGCCTTGAGGTACTCAGGGCGAATCTTGTTCACCCCCGGGGCCCGGGCACCAAGGAGATTTTTAACCACCTTGGCGAACTCAGCCCTTGTGATAGGCGAGTCATACCCCTCGTCCACAAGCCCTGCTTCCCCTGTGGAAGGCTTATCAGTGGGATTGAGGAGATCCTCAAAGTATTCCTTCCACCGCCCGATGATATCCCCAGTCGAAGTCAACAGCACCCCATCCGCACCAAACACAATGTGAACAGGGAGCTGCTTTCCTCTCCTGAGCCGCTGGACAGTTTGCCAGAATCTCTTCGAGGCTGACCGAAAGTCTTGTTCCATGGCCTCACCAAACTCCTCCCATACCCGGGTTTTTGCTTCAGCAACCACCCGAGCTGCACTCCGCTTGGCCTGCCGGTACACCTCAGCTGCTTCGGGAGTCCCACAAGCCGACCAAGCCTGATAGGACTCCCTCTTCATGTTAATGCCCCCCCCACACCACCACCACCACTGGTGTCCACCACTTGGTTCCGGGGTTGCCACCATGAGATGCACCGACCACCTTGCGGCGGCAGCTCTGGGCTGCCGCTTCAACAATGGTGGTGGAGAACATAGCCCATTCAGACTCCATGTCTCCAGACTCCCTCAGAATGTGGTTGAAGTTCTTCCGGAGGTGGGAGTTGAAGACCTCCTGGACAGGGGCGTCAGCCAGACGTTCCCAGCACACCCTCACTATACGTTTGAGTCTACCAGGTCTGAATGGCATCCTCCCCTGCCATCGGATCCAACTCACCACCAGGTGGTGGTCAGTTGACAGCTCTGCACCTCTCTTTACCCGAGTGTCCAAGACATACAGCCGCAGGTCTGATGATACAATAACAAAATCGATCATCGACCTGTGACCTAGGGTGTCCTGGTGCCAGGTGCACATATGGACACCCTTATACTTGAACATGGTGTTCGTTATGGACAAACTGTGGTTAGCACAGAAGTCCAATAACTGAACACCACTCGGGTTCAGATCGGGCAGGCCGTTCCTCCCAATCACCCCCCACCCCCTCAAGTTTCACTGTCGTTGCCCACGTGCACATTGAAGTCCCCTAGTAGGACAATGGAGTCTCCAAGAGGAGCACCCTCCAGCACCCCAGTCACAGACTCCAAAAAGGGTGGGTACTCTGAAACATCATTTGGTGCATAGGCACAAATGATGGTCAGGACCCGTTTCCCAACCCGAAGGCGCAGGGAAGCAACCCTTTTGTCCACCGGGGAAAACTTCAATATAGAGGCAGCAAGGTGGGGGGATACAAGAATACCCACCCCTGCTCGTCGCCTCTCGCCCAGGGCAACTCCAGAAAAGGCCAAGCTTCAGCCCCTCTCCAGGAGACTGGTTCCGGAACCAGAGCAGTGTGCTGAAGTGAGGCCGACTATATCTAGCCGGTATCTCTCAACCTCGTACACCAGCTCAGGCTCCTTCACCACCAGAGAGGTGACATTCCACGTACCAAAAGCCAGTTTAGAAAGCTTGGGATCAGTCAGCCAAGGTCTCCACCTTTGACCGCCACCTAATCCACATAGCACCGGACCCCCATGATCCCTCCTGCAGGTGGTGAGCCCACTGGAGGGTGGACCCATGTAACTCCTTCGGGCTGACCCCGGCCGGGTCCCGTGGGTGGAAACCCGGCCACCAGATGCTAGCCATCAAGCCCCTCCCTCAGGCCTGGCTCCAGGGTGGGGCCCCGGTAACCCCATACCGGGCGGGGCACAATGAATCCTTGATCTAGAATTTATCATGAGAGTCTGTTGGGTCGTTTTTAGTCTGGCCTTTCACCCAGGACCAGTTTGTCTTGGGTGACCCTATCAGAGGCAAATTGCTCTGGACAACATAGCTCCTGGGATCACTGGGGAACGCAAACCCCTCCACCACGATAAGGTGACGATCCATGAATTGTTGAATGTTGTGATTGAATGTTGTGATTTCATTACCAAGCTGTTTCACCTATATTTTTCTCTACATTATTGATCATTTATTGATAGTTTTTTATGTATTATCTATTTTTCTGAGGATTTTTGCTAATTATTTTTTGTTAATTAATTGTTGTGGTACACCCCCCCCCCCCCCGATGCATGGAGATTAGATTAGATTAGATTAGATTCAACTTTATTGTCATTACACATGTATGAACACAAGGTAATGAAACACAGTTTAGCATCCAATCAGAAGTGCAAAGGACAGCAGTGAAGTATATACGGTAATTAACAGTATGTGCAATTTAAGCAAATATATGCAGCAGTGCAGAAAGTTAAGAGTACTGTTATGTGCAAATAATGTGCAATAAGTTAGATGTAGTTATGTAGTTATGCAGTTATGTACAGGTGAGGATGGTAAAAGATGATAGAGATACAGATGGATCAAAGTTACGGCATAGTTGTGTGATGGGTATTGTCTTTTTAGTAGAAGAAGGAAATGTGTGCCATTTATATGTGTTGCACATGGTTAATTGAGATGAAAGTTTGTGAGTAGTGTAACTCCCTCAAAATAAGGTTTCAGTAGTCATGGCTTCTATTGTGAGTGTCCTACCTTGACCTAGTTTACAAATTTCAGTTAGGACAAGTAATACAGCTGTCTGTGTAGATTTAATGCAATTTAGCATTTATTGTAACCATTCTGAATTAGTCATTAAGGCCACATCTGTCTGTCCTGTTGAACACAGACAGTCTGAATTTGTGTAAGTGCATCTATGTGAAAGGGTCATGTCCCACTCCTTCTTTTAATGGAATGATGGACATATTGCTTAACCAGAATATGGCTTCATTGTACACAAGAAATGCCATATTTTATATATTCCTTCCTAAATTATGGTGTGGTCTGTAGTCCCAAGGCCCGGCTTGGCCGAGGCCAAGCACCAGGAGCACAGCCCAGCTCTTTAGCACGGCATTGCCATACAACACAATTATTCCTTATTACTGTCACATTTCTGAAATATGATACCGTCATACCATTATCTGGTGAGATGCACAATTGCAGTGTGTCAGATGTGTCCTGCAATGTCAAGTCATGTAAACACTACATTTTCAAAGTCAAAGTCAGTTAAATTGATATGCGTTATGTCATTGTCAATGTCATTTGTTCTACTTAGCTTCGGCAATGCTTGTCCTCTGCGAGGTCCCCTTCCCCCCATGCTGTGCCCCCAGCCAATGATCCTGATGATCAGGTTGATGACGAATCTGTTGTTCCCCTTGCCACGGCCAGCCTGCCCCACACTGACCGCCGTCCTCCCATCTCCCACAAAGATCCAATCATGGGGCTATCCTGTAAAAAGAAACCGGGAGAAGCCCGAGGCTACCCCCTGTCCGTGCGTCACAATTCAAAACAACAGGAGTGCAAATTTTGTCTCCCATAAATTGTTCTTGCAAGTGATACCGTTATAATCATTCAATTTTTGTCCTTTAGACATTTTACAGTGGTTATTCCACTGTTTATTATAATGTTTAATGCTAAGAAATACAAGTGAATTATTGTTTTTATCATTTTGTTTCATATTGTATTCTGTCACCAAAGATTTGTTAGAATTAAAGCTAATGGTGATCTTGTGATTCCTATTTTTCACCTTTTTGATTTTGCAGTTCTAAATCCTGGTGAAAGAAAGATTTTGTGAATGTTTTCCTTTTCCTGTTGAAAAACAAAAACATGGACAGGAACGGAGAATAATTAGTTTAAATTACACCTAAACCTTCCATTATTTGAATAATGTGATTTTCTAATGACAACAACAACTTTTTGCTAAATATTCAATGAATCACTAAATGTTTTACCAATATGCACAGATCAGCATTACTTTAAGATCACCGTTTAATAAAACAGTGTCATATATTACAAGCCTTAAGTCAATGCAGCATAAAAGACACACATATCACTTCAAAAGTTAGCAATTGTTGCTTGTAACTTAAAAGATTAAAATGTGTGGTTACACACATGATTAACTGCAAAGTGTAGGCCTAATGTTTTTGCTGGAGTGGGAGAGATCTGTTCTGTCCTTATGGCAAAGCTTGTGAACTGTTTGTAGCTATCTGTGAAAGAGGTCATAATGATAAGTCAGCTGGGCAGTAGTCTGTGTTCAGGATTTTATCACAGGAAAGAAAAAAAAAATTACAGCCTGAGCATGCCTCAGGCTGTAATTTTTAAGCCTGAACATGCAGCTGAACACGTTGTCACCCAGAACTTCTGAGACCCAAGGCCAAAACGATAGATGCTCTAAGTGTTGGTTTTTTTTTTCCCCTCTAAATCCTCTAATCCTTCAGAGCTTTTGCCTTCTTTGTTTTTCATGGACAGGAAAAGGATTAAAACTTTAAGTGTGACATAGAAGCATCAAAACTTGTTTGATATTCAGCAGCCTCAGGTAAATCATATGCACAAACATAGTCATTATCACCTTGTTCTGTGCTTTGAATCATGTAACATCAGCTGTATTTAAAGCCTTCAGTGATTGGGCATTATTAATTGACAGCATTTTTCCATAATCTTCAATTTAATTTGTCATTGTCATGCTGGTAGCAGTGATTAACATCCATGCAATTGTACTTAACTTATTGGCTTATCCGTCATGGCTTTGCTGTCGACGGGAGGAGTGCGGTGGGCAGGGGTGAGGCGACGTTGTTTTGCTGGGCTCCAGAAGCAGGGTTCTGGCTGAGAGCGGGGAGCAGGGGGAAGGAGGAACCCTGGTGTTGTCATGTCAGACCCTTAGTCCGTCGTCCTTTTGTCCTTGTAAAGTACACTGTTATCCCTCAGTCAGAGAGACAATGCAACTGATTTAATAAAAATCAAACTGATACATCAAAAAATTGAATAAAAATAGCCCAATGTTATTCATCTGCCAAGGAAAAAATCTATTAAATGAAAATGCTGGCTTTAAAAATAGGAGTATTTACCAGTTATGCAACATTAGACTCACTGCAATATTGCTGGACAGAATCTTACCCCTATTAATATCAAAGGGTTCACTGCGCAATATTAAACAGTATCTTGCATTAATTCCTGAGCGCAACACATCTAAGCATCCACCTTGCCAACACAAAATTTCCCAAAACCAAAAAAATCCTGGGTCAAACCAGAGATTTAGTGCAAGCAGAAATTTAACCAGGTTTTCCGTTGTCAATCGCTTAGAAATACCACAACATATGCGTATTTAACTCACTGGGACTCGAACCCAATGTCCATAAACTTAAATAAACAGAAAATTCAAGTTGCCGGCGACGGAGCCCGGGGACACCTCCTAGCTAGCGCGGGCTCCAGCACGTGTGATGACTGCTGGGCTGGAGAGAGACAGGCTGGGACTGGAGTGGGCACCGGAGGTCGACAAGACGGCGTGTGTACCGGAGCATGGCGGGATGATGGAGACACCGAAGCCAGGGAATGCTCTCTCGTTGGCGCAACCTTCAACGTTCCAGGTATGTCGGAGGTTTTGGACGGGCATCAGCAGCCCAAGCAGGCCAGGGTAGCTCCACAAGCTCGGGGTTGTCTTAATTACTGCGCCTGCCATGTCCAGATTCCTCAGAGCCTCCGCCGGCGTGCAGGAGGTGCGAGTGTCCGAGACACAGTCCTCGATAGTTTGTGCTGCCCATACCTCATCTGCGTCCAGTCCCAAACTCCTGAAGTCCATGCTCATTGGGTCCTGGGTTGCTGGTGTCATACTGTCATAGTACTGCCTTCCAGGCAGTACAGGATGGGTGGAAGGAGGACCCATGGCACGAAATGAGCTCCACAGGAATATTTTGTTAAATAAACAGAAAACTCAAGGAATGAAATGTAGCAGGAAGCAAGACAAGAAAACCAAAAATGAACGATAATAATGCCAGGCCGAGCACATGCACAAACATACAGTAAATAGGATGACTAATAATTACAAACGTGAGACAGTTAAGGGGACAATCAAGGGCAGAACAGGAGCACACATGAGGAAGTGGCTGTGGATACAGGAACATCAGGGACTGAAGACAATAGGTAGACAATTATACCACAGGACCATAATAAAGACGCTAAAGACAAACGGGGTGACACAGGAGACAATAACTATACTAAATAATAATAATACACAGAGGACAATCTACTACTACTAATAATAATAATCACAGCGGAACAAAATGAACAAGAGATGTCAGAACCTGACCCAGTCATAAGATTACATGGACATATACATAGATTTCCTGGATATATCCATGTGAAGAGTTCCTTTGCAAAAACAGATTTGTCCAATGAATGAATGAATGAATGAATGAATGAATGAATTTATTTCGGATAGTACATTACAGGTTAAAAGAAACTGTATAATATAACAACAAGGTCAAATTAGACAAAGACTCCTTCTACTATACAATTGTTTTAATAATGAAAAAAACAACTTTTAGTCTGTTGGTTTATATGTGTTAGTATTTCCAATTCAGCTTCTAAGACATGGTCACTTGAAATATGAGTATCTCAGACATAATAAAGCAGAAAATTGAACATCAACTCATTATTTTTTTTTTGGCAATTTATGAGTACTTTTTTCCGAAAAAACAGATAAGTCCACAACACATACTTTTGCAAAAACTGACATACAGTATCCCAAAAACCATGCTAGTTTGTCTGGTGAACGCATCATTGGTGAGCGCATCACTGGTGAGCGCATCACTGGTTTATCTGCTTCATCAAAATTATCCATATTTGACATAAAATGCAACAAAACTGTAAAAAAAAAAAAAAAATGGCAGGGAAATCACACAAAGCGAGCAGACCAGGGAGGCAGCCACAATGAGTCATGTGACCCAAATACCAAGCGCTGATTTGCTGTGCGGAGTTATCTGGTTTTGTAGAAACAGGGTCCCGGCGTTGATCGGCTTTTGAAAAAAAACATGAACTTCATAGTATATTTAACATAGGACACATCGGATTTTTAGAACAAACAATTTGAACTTCTATAAGTAGGTAATGTGAACAGTTATTTGCTGTACAAAGGGAAATTTTCTTTAAAGTAGCGTTTATCTTCATGTAGGTACTGTATAAATATACAGTATATTCTATGCATCAACAATGGACAATTATAGTGTAGCTTCTTAACAACCATGAGGCTTTTTTTACATAAATGTCATAAATCACCCTTTTCAAGGGCTGACTGAAGACGCCAAATGCAGACTGTGAGTTTGCATATTTAATAGCAGAAAAGCACACACGAATGAAAATACACACTTACAGTTTAAGTAGACAATCGGGGAATGCCCGGAAGGTGGGGACTCCGTCCAGGAGTGAGGAGAAACGTAGAATAAACGTTTGGATCAGAGCAGAGAGAGACGCAGAATTAACGTCTGATGAAACCAGAAGACCGCTGCAAGGAGGAAGTCTCGCAGCCGGTCTTAAATAGGAGCAAACAGTTGAGATCAGGTGTGGGTACATGAGTGAGGGAATAATCAGAAACCACTGACAGGTGTGACAGTCCGCAACAGAGCTGACACCCAGAAATAGCACTGACAACTGTCACACTGAGAGAAACAAAGCGACGGATGACTACGGAGCACAGGGAACAAAATGGTAACTCACTTTAATTCTCAACCAAAATACACCACGAGAAATAATAACCACCAAGACAAAAACAAGATACAAAACCCCAAAAGTACTGATAACACAATACTAGTGACCACTGAGGATACAAAGGAAAAACTGAGGATAAGGGCAAATATAAACAGGAAAAAAAATACAAGATTATACAAAAAAATGACTTAAACAACTTAACGACTGAGCACCGCTCCCCACCAGTGCTCAGTATAGTGACAATAAATATTGGAATCAATTGCAATCTCATAAATTCTGTACTTTATTATCTAGACTGCAAACACTTTGGCCAACACTATAATTTTTCAGATGCGATAAAACCTCAAAACATTTGCAGACACATTGTAGGTGGACTGAGCCCAGGCAGGACCTTTAATACGTAAGTGGGCGCTCCCGCCTCATGCAGCCAGTGATCACTTTTGGCAACCGATCACTTTATGGCGCAACACCGGATTTCACAATCCAGCTGACCCCATGCAGAAGTGGCTGACGAAACCCTTTTTGGACACAAGCAGACTTAACCGTGAACAATATAACTACAACTACCGGATGAGCCGTGCATGTTCAGTTGTGGAAATGGCTTTCGGCCACTTGAAAGGATGATGAAGGTCCCTCCTGAAAAGGAATGACTGCAAACTGGAGCTGAGCAAGAAAATGGTGCTCACCTGCTGCATACTTGATAATATTTGTGAGGAACATGGTGACAGCTTTGAACTCCCAGACACACATGATCTGTCAGGGATGACCGGAGGGTCGGTCCTACTTTGAATTTATTTCTGTTCTCTGTGTTTTTTGCTATTTGTATATTAGTTCAAGTCTTGTGGTTATTATTTGTGATTATTATTGTCTTTACGAGTACTGTTATGATCTGAAATTAGCCTTGTGTACATAATGTTTCATCATGGTCATGATTGTCATTTTGTTTATCATATTCATGTTATATCTTGGGTTTGTATTATATGTGTTAGTTCTACTAGTTCTGCTCATTTCATGCTTTGCGTTCTCCTTGATTTGTCACAGCTGTTTTGTGTTTTCTGTAATTAGTTCACCTGTTTACCTGAAGGATGCTCCCTCTCGGTTTGGTGCGGCGTCATTCATTGTTCTCCCTGGTCTGTTTGGTTTACACACGCTTCAGTTCTGCCTGCCTTGCCCGTGAGTTCTGTAAGTTTTGTTTGCCTGTCCTGTTGGAGTTAGTTTTTGTTTTGGCTTCCGAGCAGTTATTGTTAATAAATTATGTTCACTGCTTGCTACGCGTTGGAGTCCTATTCTCTGCCCCGAAGGACGCACCACGACATGATCACAGTCAGCTTCCAGTTCATCCACTACCTGACCATGCCAGTGTAGAAGGGAATGACATTAGGGCAGCCTTAATGAAGTACTTTAACAGTGGGGAGCAATAACCTATTTAGTCCCTGCCATATCATTTACAAAATGTAACATATGTGAAGAAGTGCAAAATCATTAATGAATAAAAAATTCACCTGACAATCAGTCCTCAGTGTACTCTGTTTTGAAGTATTTATGGTGTATTTATATATTTTATAAGTACATTTACAGAGTTGTTAAAGGTATACACCTTATGTACTTCGATGTGTAAAAATCTACTCTGGTTAAAGTACTTATTCAAGTTTTTATTCATGTAGGGGTAAAAAGAGACCAACTGTACAGTGTACAAGTTAAAAGTACTTTCCCCAGAAATGATATTGTCCAGAGCTGACAGAATGCCATATGGTACGTTGTCAAAAGAATATAAGAGCTCATTATTTATCATTTTCGAAGCTGGAAACTTGGAACATTTTCTGCAGAAAAAAGTCCATAGATTTAAAGTTTGTTGTTGCTTGTTCTTTAGAAAACGTGAAGAAAAATTGTCAAAAATATGCGAGCAAAGTCCACAAATACCTGCTATACAGTGATGTGAAAAAATTAGCACACCCCATTAAATACCAAGTTTGTCACGAACTGGGTTCTGGATTTCCTGCCAGACCCAGTTTCGTGGTACTTTCTGTGTATTTTCATGTTTATTGTATTCTTGTGCCTTTTTTTAAATTCTGCCTTTTATTTCCTTGATTTTGTTTTCAAGTTGTTTTGACCATGTCTCGTGTCATTTGTGATTATTTCCTAGTCGGCATTTAGTCATGTTTATTTCTCATGTTTATTCTGTGGGCTGACAGCTGGCAGGTGACGTTTCCAGGTTTGTGCTCCTCCTGGGCGTTCCCCTGTCAAGCTGCCAGCTTAGCTGCTGCTCCCTCATCTCTCTCAGGTGATTCCAATTTTGTATCGTCACTCTCTCCTGCCTGTTCAGGATCCCACATTGGTTGTCAATTTGATTAATGAGTTTGGTCCCTATTTAAGGGCTTTGTATTTCATTGTACGTTGTCACCACTTGGGATTGTCTTGGATTGTCTAACCTCGTCTCCACCAGAACAAGCTGAGCTCTGGTGAGTATCTTGTAAGTTATCTCTCTCTTGTTTGGATGTTTTTGTTGGAACACTTTGATGAACTTTGTGTTTTCCCTTTTGTTTAATAAACTGCACAAATTAACAGTTCAGCACGTGGGTGTGACATTCCTGCCCGAAAGGCAAAACACGACAGAAAGTGGCGACAGTTGAGACCCAGCTGCCGTTATTAGTGCATTTTTTCCTCTTTTTGCCATTCCACTCACCTGTTTTGAGGAGCAGTCATGTCTCCAGCAGATGAAGCAGTCAGAAGGAGGAAAAAGTGGAGTCAGGATGAATGGGAGATTGTGGCTGTGATCGAGGACATGGCAGCTGAAGCACGGAGCTGTTCCTCCCAGGAAGACGAGATGCTGTGTTGGGGTGGAGATGCTAACTTGGTGGAGGCTAGACCCAGCGTACACTTCATCCCCGGGTGATCACTCTCTCCTTTTCTCCGCTACCACCTCTGCCTTCAGCCTTCTCCTCGCCGCCTCCAGTGAGCCAGACGTCCATGTGAAAGACGCCCTGCTTTGCCTCCAGTGCACTAGTTCCTGCTTCACCGGTTCCGTCCACTCCACGGCGCCAAAACCCAGCTTCGGACAACCAGAGGGTTACTCCCACCTCTCAGCCAGCCACTCTTCCCCTGTCGAGACAGAAGAATCCCGCAGCAGTGCATCATTCAAGTGTTTTCTCTTCAGCTGTTTCGACAGCTTCTCCTTTTCCCTCAGCTGCTGCTCTCTGCTTCGCCTCGCCGCCATTTTCCACTGGTGAGAGGCCAGTTGTCTCCTCTTCAGCTCTGCCCATGACTGTGGGGGCAGGGGCGGCTCCACAAGGTTCCCCTGGGGCGCCCACTTCAATGGAAATCATGGAGAGGTCAAACCAGCCCCTGTTGCAGCAGAGACCATTGTGCCCCAGGAATTCAGGCAAGTACCATTTCATTCCCCTTCATTTTTTGATGATATGCCTTGCCTGATTCCTGGTGGTGAAGTTCAGCTCATGCAGTCCTCTGAGCTCTCACCACCTGCTGTAACTATGAACTCCTCATCTGCTCTCTCTGTGTCTCCTCCTATCATCCCTGAGTGTCCGCTGGTCCAAGAACAGAGCTGCCGGATAATGGAGGAGCCTGTGGCTCTGGAGGACCCAACTCAGGTGCCAACATGGAGCCAACCCCAAGCTTCCATGTCGGAGGAGCCTTCTGCGGAGGTCACGGCAGCTGGGGTGATAAGGACTGCTATGACCATCATGCCTGCTGTGGAGGCCGGCACAGCAGAGTGGGAGCCCAGGCTGGACCCCCTGAGGGCTGAGCCCGAAAAGTCACTATTGCCTGGATTGTCTGAGTCCTGGACGGCGGTGGAATTTGAGCTCAGGCAAATGCTTTCTTTTGTTTTTCTCCTCTCTGTCCTTGAGCAATCTTGCTTGGCTCTTGGTGAGGAGAGCCAGGTGCAGCGCGTGGCTGCACCTGAGCTCGCCTCACCAGGCTCCGGCCACTGCCGGTGACCCTGACCCTCCTTCTCTTTGTGCTGTGTCCAAGCTTACTCCCAGGGTCGCCGGAGAGGGTCCAACACTGCCAGATATCTCCGTAAGTCCAGGTTTGCCACTGGAGGTCGCCCAGGGTTCAGCTTCTCCCGTCGAGGTTGTCGCGGGTGTCCTGTCCCAGCCTGGGACCACCATGGGTGCAGCTTCTCCTCTGCCCGAGGCCATCGTGTGGGTTCCTCCTCGGTCTGAGTCTCCGTGGGTGCTGCGTCCCTGCCGGGGACCCTCATGGGTGCTGCGCCCCAGAATTAGCCTGACATGGGTGCTGCAGTGCTCCAGCCTGGAGCCACAGAGGATGCTGCAGTTCTACAGCCCAGAGCCACCGAGGGTGCTGCACTGCTCCAGCCCGGAGCCACCGCGGTTGCAACTTTGCTTTCATCCGAGACTACCAAGGGCTTTGGGATCCCCCTTCCTCCTCAGCCTGACGCCATCATGGTGCCCCTTCCTCGGCTTACCCCACCATCATTGGGTCTCTCAGTGGGGGAGCCGCCTCCCAGGCCACCTCTTCTGTTTAGGTGGCTTAAGAACTTGGGCTGGCCGCCTGAAAGACCGCCGGGTCGGGTGGTCCTTTTCTCCGGCAGGCCACCCGACTCATTCCATCTGGCTGTCCGGCTGGCCTGGGACTTCAGCAGGCCACCTGACTTGGTTCACTTTGCCATCCGCCTGACCTGGGACTTTTTTGTCGGCCCCCTGAACTCTAGAGCTCCTTGGGCCGGGAAGGGGAGTGTCTTACTGTGTGTTTTTCAGGTGTGGGTCCTGAGCGGGCTTTTTGTTTTATTCCCTCCTAGCCTGTTCCCCCCCACCACCCACCCTGGGTGGGTTATTGTTGTGCTCTGCCTGAAGAAGGGGGGAGCAGTTTTTTTTTCTTTTTCTGTTGGTGTTACCTTGGGGTGTCTGGGATTCCACCCCTGGAGGCTCTGTCATAAACTGGGTTCTGGATTTCCTGCCAGACCCAGTTTCATGGCTATTTCTGTGGTTTTTCATGTTTATTGTATTCTTTTGCCTTTATTGTTATTCTGCCTTTTATTTCCTTGATTTTGTTTTCAAGTTGTTTTGACCATGTCTCGTGTCATTTGTGATTATTGTATCATTGTATGTTGTCACCACTTGGGATTGTCTTGGAGTGTCTAACCTCATTATCTTGTAACTTATCTCTCTCTCATTTGGATGTTTTTGTTGGAACACTTTGATGAACTTTGTGTTTGCCCTTTTGTTTAATAAACTGCACAAATTAACAGTTCAGCGCGTGGGTGTGACATTCATGCCTGAAGGGCGAAACATGACAGTTCTTTATTAAGAAATGTTCACATAACTATGTCTAACCTTGTTTTTGTTTTTATTTGCATTTTTTAACATTTAGTTTAGCCATTTTAAGTGGGAATGGAAGTGGGGGTGTCCTAAAATAAGATGGGGGGTGTCCTAATTTATTCCTCACTATTTGTTAAGAATTACATTTTACAGAAAATTTGAAAAAAGTCTTTAATTCATTTTTAATTGTTTAGTTGTATTACAGGAATCTCCCAGTATTTTTAACATTGATATTAAATATCCATATGTCCAAATATGTTAAAAAAAAAACAACAACACAGGCTTATACAGGGTGTCCTAATTTTTTCACATGACTATATTTTTAATTACTGGAAAAAAAATAACTTAAGTGCAGTAATTCAGTACTTGTACTTTCACTTCCCACCACTGTAATGTTATATTGATTTGCATTGTCTATCCTAAATAGCTTGACATTTTATGCATACACTTTGTGTGAGGATAACAATTGCTTAATGTGGAAGCAGAAAAAAAAAGACTTAAGGAAAGAAAGCTTTTATTTACAAAATATGCAAAAAAATTAAAGTGGCTACATATAAAAATATTATGTACACACAGCCAAAAATATCAGTGCTGGTTAGTTAGTTTACTGGTTAGTTCCTTATTTTTTTTACAGTCCCTCAAGCACAGACAATGCGTCCAATCAGTCCAACAAGGGTATTGGTACTGTCCTCCATCTTCTGGATGCTTTGCAGCAAATCGGAGGTCAGCTGCTCATCCCTCCTGCTCTTCTCATGCTGTCTCTCATCTGACCTCTCCAGGTAGTCAAGAAGGAGGTCCATGTTTGTGTCCTTCTTCCGTTTCCCTGTTTTAAAGTACAAAAATAAGAAGCAATATAAAATAACCACATCCTGAAAAATGTAGGAATCTTCAACCCAAGAGTGAATGTTTCTATTCAACATCCATTTACTGTTAGTTGCATCAGAACATTCAATTCAAGCGTATAATTGGTTTAATTCACTCCCTCCTTTGTGCGAGCGGGTCATGATCTGAACATATATTACCTAATCTGGTCTGATGTGAATAGGAGAAAGAGCAGGAGGAGGACAAGCTTGGTGCTGGTTAAAGTGAGCTGCAAATCATGGGTCTGGGTGGTTCTCCTTCATCATCCAGGTGTGATAAATCTCTAAATACAAAAAAGTGTTTTAGTTTATACAGTGTACAGCTTAAGCCTTCCATTAAGAAATCTGCAGACATATAAGGCAATTTTATCCAATATCAATATTATCAAAGTTTACAAGTCTGATTATAACCAAAACAGTAAAAATGACGAAGTTACTAGTGTCATTAGGAGAAAAATCTGCCATATAAACACTGCAAGGCACCCCTTTGTACACAGTATTGATACCACAAAAAAAAAAACCACACACGTATTTTGCACTGGATATCTTTGACAAAAAGTTTTCTGTAAGATGCTAAGATTTTTGTTCTAGCTTTCTCAAATGAGCATTTTCAAGATCAGACAGTTTATGGCGAGGAGACACATATTAATAAATGTGGATACATTGCATACAGTATATTTGTTTACTTTTGGCATTTTAAAGGCAATACACTTACCAGTATTTGTAGCGTTCGGAGCCATGAGCCGATGAGCCAGAGACTCATCCATGGCCATTAGGATTGCTGTGCTTGGTCAAAAATGGGCTTTGTCCGACTGGCCCCCTCCAATTTATCTTGTACTTCAGCAGATGACCATAGAGCCAGGAAATACTGGGTCTCCTCTTCACTCCAACTCCGCTTCATTTTGGAATCATGGTTGCTCTTCTCTTCGGAATGTAACATGGCGGTCAGTAGTGTTTTGAGGCACTTTTGAGCTGGTCAGTCAACCCCACCCACAGCAGTGGAGGTAACCAATGTCAAGTGGTTCACAGTTCTGGCCCAGCAAGGACTTGGAGCCAGCTTAGCACCACTTTTGAGAGGTTGGGGCTAGTGCTTAGGCAGTTGAAAAGCAAAGAACTGGTGCCAAGTCAGGCTCTGGCTCTAGTTAACCACCGGAACCAGCTTGGTGGAAAAGAGGTATTAGTGTTTGTGGTTTAACTTTACATTTTGCAGTGTGGAACTCATGTGAGCAGGGATGAGGTGGGAAGCTTTTGCCCCAGCTGTGTGCTGAAGGTTTTGGCCTGTGTGCCACAGTAAATACCCAGTCAAACCAGGCAAAGTTATATTGTGTTTTCTGTTCATTTATTTTGTTATTCAATATATGTTCTGTATAGCTTCTACAGGTGTCTGTCTTCCACAGTGGTCAGGAGAAACTAATTGCTGGGGAGGATTTGCGCACCCTGTTTTATTGGGTTGGATCCAAGATTGACCCGACATTTGCCTGGAGTTGGCAAAAGGTCTCAAACGTTCTCAAACAGTGGCAAAAGAGTTGTAAATAGTTGCTAATCATCGTAAACGCTGCTTTCACACTCTTGCAAACACTTGCATGAATGTTGCAAATGGTTGTTAAAGGTCACAAAACATTGTTAATTGTTGCTAGTTACAGAGACAAACCCTGATGTTGATGAAGATTCCTTAGAAAAGTTGGCCAGTTCAAAAATTGTTACGTTCACTGACGTTCGCCGCTCCGTGATATGCTACCCTTATGAATTCACTCTCTTGCCTCAACTTGTGTCTCCATGTAGTGTGTCCTGCTTTTGTGTCCAAATCTTGTTGGCCCATGATAGGAGGCAAAATATCCCAACAAGCCAGCTACTCGATCTAAACTGTGACAGCAAAATCCTTGTTTCTATGATGTGTTATTAAACTATCAAGACAGACTAACATATAGCATATTTACACTTGTAGCACTGCATTGACATTGAACTTTTCTTTCCAGGACTTTTCTTAGCAAGAAAAATCATGCAGTTTTAAGCAGGCTTTTGGTTCCAACTTCTTAAAAATATACTGAAAAAATAACAAATTTCTTTGACATGCATGATGGTGGCTTGCTTGGGCTAACAATACCCAAACAATGAGTGAATGCATCTGCTCTTATAACAATATCACCAAGTTAGTGGGTGCAATAGTGTATTATAAATGCATACTGGAAAGTGGAAAGAGCAAACCCTTCCAGAAAGAAAGTCACTGCGGTCAGAGCTGAGAGAAGAGATTAAGCACTGCAAAGAGCATTATTTGTTGAATCAATACATACAAGGTTATATGAAATATTAACTCTTTCAGGGAGTGTGACTGACAGAAAATCCAAAATGCTTAATATTTATAGCCTTTGGAATTTAATATATATAGATATTTGAGGCGACTGAAAGAGATGCCGAAAGGTAAAGCTGGAAAAAAGACATACAGTTTTAAAGAAAGAATGATATGAAACTGTTACCTGAGAGAAGTTGAATGTGATTTTTCGTAAATCTACTAACACAGTTTCCTTTCTTAAAACTGTGTTCTATTAACCACATATTTATGAGGTTTTAAATAGGTGATGCTTCAGCAGACACTTAGAAGTGTAGTGTAATTATTAACAACAAGCTGGTACAGTATTTTCACAGCCAAATTGCATTAGCTGAATGTCAACTGGGCTGTTACACTGCAGATGACACCCTCAAATCTCCCCCTGAAAAGGCTAAACATAGCATAGCAAACATAACTTACCAAAAACACGAGAGAAAGACACCAAAGTCAATGAGTTTTTGAGAATATATGGCCCTTCAAGTGATTAAGCAGTGGAAAACCATTAAATGAAAATACCAAGTATGCGGAAAATGTGCCTAATAAGCAGACATTAGAGCAAATTATTTGTCGGGGCTGATCAATTAATGGGGCACTTGGCCTGTTGGTCCTTTTTTCTGTACTGGGAGACACGGTGAGCAAATCTATGGACTTCACTCTTTTTTCACAGATAAATAATAATTATTATTTTAAAAAAAGGCTTTGGCTGCAGACAGTTTAATTAAGGGTTTCTTAATTAGCTCTAAAAGAGATGCCACAATGATGAAGCATAAATCTATAACTGTGGCGCTAATGGAGTAATGCTTCTGCAATATTGCTCAGCAGACAAATACAGTGAGTGGGTGCATCTCAAAAATGCTCAGAAAATATTGTCGTATTCTGATCTAGGTTTACAACTTATTTCAATATGATCAATATCAAATAAATAGATAAATACAAAATCCTTGAAGCACCTCCACATGTCCAGGAGGCATCCTAAACAAATGCTTCGACCACATCAACTGGCTTCCTTTGATGTAGAGGTGCAGCAGCTCTACTCCGAGCCTCTGCTGGATGATTGAGCTCCTCATCCTGTCTCGAACAAGTGAGCCCAGCAATCCTGTGGCGAAAACTAATTTAGCCTGCCAGTATTGGTGATCGTGTCCATTCCACCAGCACGCAGAGTTGGTGGCCAGAGGTGACAGTGAAAATGCAGATATACCAGTAAATTGAGAGCATCACCTTTGGGCTTAGTTCTTTCTTTGCCAAAGTAGACTGATACAACGTCTGCATCACTGCACAGGCTTTTGAAATCTGCCAGTCTCCTGCTCTGCTGTCCCCTCACTCTTGATTAAGACCAGAAGATGCCTGATCTCATTCACTTGACCTCAGTCCCAATACGAAGAGGCCAATCCAGCTTTTTTCCGCCAAGACCTACAGACTCAGCCTTGCTCTAAAACTTTTTTTCCATCCACTTCACTTTAAGCTACAAACAACTATAGTTCCAGTTGGAGGTCATGTGGTTCAAGCTCTTAACAGCCATACAGGGACTGAAAAGCCACCTCTGTCCTTACTGTGAGTTGTAAGTTGAAGGATTTCCATAGTGGTGAGGTCAAGCACCATCTCCAAACATATATGCATACTGGTTGGGCCACTCAGAATCCTCAACACAATACAGAGTGAGTTCATTGCTCCACCACCAGAATGAAGACCTCATTGCTCACCCTGGATCTGAGGTTTGATTAAATATCAAAATAAAACAAGTAACTATCATGACACATCATGCACAGATAAAACCATGATTTCTAACTGCCAGAAAAAAAATTGCAAATTTAAGTGAAAAGGTGAAATGACTGAAATGAAACATGCATGGCTTGCAATCTTTCTAACAAACTTATGGTCTAACAGTCAATATTTGGTACACAGGGGAAAATCATTTCACAAAAGAAAGAAAGAAAAGAAAAAGCTCTGAAGCTTTCATTCAATTCATATCAGATAAGCCAGGTAATGCACCATGCACTGTATATAATATTGATGTAAGTCATTCACAAGAATCCTTGTCCTCATCGATCGCTCTGTTTCAAGCAGTTGTGTTTTTTTTCTGCCTGTGCTGAAGAGGTTTGCCATTGATCAAAAAACATATTTAATTTCCACAAGCAATCAACATAAGAATTTAGCTTGCTGTCAGTGTCAGTAACTTCAGACTAACTAGAAAGAAAGAAAAATAAACAAATACATATTGTATGTTTTTCTTTAGGCAGTTTCAAACTAATCAAAATATAATTTTGAGTGTACATTGCTTTAATTTTACATTCGATTTAGCATTTGATGCCAGCCAGAGATAATATTGCCTTTAGCAATATTAATGTCTTTGTGGTTTATTGTTTTTCTAATATTTTTAGTCAACTTTCTGAGTTTCACTGAATGCAGTCAGTGATGCACATATAAGAAGACAACAATCATTTGTACTTACAAAAGAGATTTTACTTATTAAATGCTCAATAAGTATACATACCTTCACAAGGCAATAACTGCAGAAATTTGAATATTATAAAATTGTGTGCCTACATTTGGATAAAGTGTATTAAATAATTATGGTAGAATTAAAAGTTTTTTGCTTTCTAGGTTATGGTACATTATATTATGGAATAAGCTTAACCATTCCCTTCAAAATTTGAAACTTGTACTTATAAATAAGCAACAATTGTGTATACTTTTTGTACATGCATAATTTTTTGCCTTAAAATTTTGATCTTATTGTGATAAAACTGTAACATTTAAATGTACATTTTTTTTTCCAAATAAGTGTACAGAGTGTGCTACATGATAGACATTTTAGTACACCAAGAGTGGGGAACTAGTGGGTAGTGGAACTTTACTTCTGCATGTGTCTGCAGCCGTGTGTGATGTCTTGTTATTGCTCTTCTGTGAGTCACTTCAGTGTGTACCGGCCACTGCCCAGGAGCTTTACAAAGGTCTCTTTAAAATATCAATGAACAGCTACACTAAAAAAAAAAATGGATCTCAGTAAAAAAAAAAATCCTAATTGAGCATCAGGATGTGGTCTGAACGTAGCCTCCAACGTTGCATGTTCAGACATGATTAGGAAAATCTCATTCATACTTTTATGTCCAGTAGAGTGGACAACTACAATGGTCTTCTCACTGGACTTCCTATAAAAAAAGACCATCAACAGTTTTAGTTTTAGACAAAAAGTAGCTGCAAAAGTTTTAATATATGGACAAAAAAGAACATCTCACATACTGTCCAGTACTTCAACCACTATGCTGGCTTCCAATAAGTCAAAGAACTGGTTTTAAAGCACTTCAACCTGTTTGGCAATAACTGACTTTACATTAAATTACATTACATTACGGAAACATGTATTGATGATTGCAAACTTTTATGAAACAAAGCAAAACAAAAGCAGATAAGCACAGGTTTCCAGGTTGAAACAAGGTCTGCTATTTATATATACAAACAACAAGGGGAAATTATTTGTCAAAGTGGATGTCACTCATTTAGTCCATTGTAATCCTGCATGCTGATATCATCTCAGATTGTCTCAGCTTGTGCAGAGATAGATTCTTAAACAGTTTTCATTTTTTAAGATATCAATCTACAGAAAGCATCTTGTACTTTTTCACTCTTTCCTTCCTCTGTATTTTATTACATTGAGGCTATCTGACTAATGCAATGCACTACTGGCCTGCTGCCACATGCCAATTTATAATGCGACAACTTTGGTCACCCCATGCATACAAAGTACTGCTGATTTGCTATACTGGCTGTACTATTACTGTGTGGCTGTATCCCCCCACCCCTTCTCCTCCCATTACATCTAGAGTTATGTGTTTCAGTATGTTATAAATAAACCAGGCAATATTACTGTTAATGCTAAAAAGGTAAATGTAGTATGTCTTAATGCAAATATTATGAACAATAAAATAGTTTGTCATTATTATTGCAATAATATACAAATGTATGGTCATGCATATAACAACTGCCCCATAAGGAGGGGAGCTCAGTGCAACATAAGTATAGAAAATGCACACACATAGGCACATCCCTGAAGACAGCCTCTAATCATGCCCTTTGGTGGGGTGAATGATGATGCAGATGGGGCTCCATCTCCACCCATATAACCCCTGTCATCACATCATCCCCTTCAGTTCATCAGTACTCTTTACAGAGCCCAGCATGAGGCGGCGCACAAGTGTGGTGCACTGAGCTCCCCTCCTTAAGGGAGCAGTATTACAGGGATAATCACATGTTCCCTAACACTCAGTATGCTTAGCTCAACATAAGTATGGGACATTGAATCGTGCCCCAAAAAGCAGCCAAAGGAACTGGGACTGAGCGCCACCTTAGGGCAGGAAGGACCCAGTGAAAACAACTGGATGGACCCCGGAGGGGTCCTCACAGGCAGGACCCTAGCTCCTTAGTGAGGGGGTTAGCATCACAGTCTTCGTTCTGGGTGAGCAGCTGGCTGGCTAGTCGCGTTTTTCAAAAGACAGCTCCAAGATCTCCATGTGGTCTGGACAGTTTTTCATGGCCCCTTCCACAGGGAAATCCTCATCGCCAGGGCTGGATGGAGCCAGCCTTAACTGTCCATAGGGTCCTCTCAACAAGCGACATTCACCTCTCTTGGGTCGTCTAACATTGCTGGCTCCACAGGGAACATTCACTGGGGTTCCTGAGTGCTGCATGCACATGGACCAGACCCAGGGATATAGGACAGGCTTTGTGGCATTCCCACTCACAAATGTCATAGCTACAACCCATAGGCAGGAGCAAATAGCAGTTTTCTTCCTCTGTGTAGTCATACTGCCAGGCTCAGTATCAAGGCAGTGCTCTGCGGACAGCCATGGCAACACCAACAGAGGAGCCATTTAACTAGCTTGTTGCAGGCGGTCAAACCAACGGAGGCCTCAGTGAGGCGAAGAGCACCAGAACTGAAGGGGATGATGTTATGATGGCGGGGGGTTACATGCAGGGGTGGAGCCTCACCCACTTCATCACGCACCCCGCCAAAAAGTGTGATTAAATGTCTTTAGCCATGTGCAGTTCCCATACTTGTGTAGCACGGACCGTACTGACTGTTGGGAAGCTAAGACTCCATTTTCATCAAAATGGTAACTTAGTGCACTTGAAAAAATGGGTACTCATTCATGAAGCCTATTGTTTTAATTGGACCAACAACTTGTATTTCAGGTTTACAAGATCCACTCTGGGCAATAATGCCTTCACTTCATGCAAATAAATACTTGCATGGATAGATCTTATTGCCCCTAACTTTGCAGCAGGATACTTCTCTTAATAAAATGACAAATGGAGGGTGAACAAGTTATTTTTGTTCATTCAGTGTACAGTATAGAAGAGCAAAGCTAAACATACATGGAAAGCCTGTATGACCAACTTCACTGCAGTTCAATGCAATGATAGACTTAAAAACACATTTAAAAACAACTTTATTCCGCTGTTGTGGCACAAGGCAGTTGTTAGTTTTATAAATGACCATCAGCGTGAAAGTCTGGGGTTTTAAAATGTCACCTATTCTTAGTTTGCATCTGTCTCAGCTTGGTGGTTCAGTGAACAAGCACCTATTTTTTTGCATTGTCTGCGTTTCCTTCCTGGGAAAATGTCAGCAGCTCAAAATGTGTCTATTTGGAGCAAAATGCTTTCTCTGAACAGATGCATTTAAATACTGGTCTATTAGTTAAATGGATCATCCACAAGTGCAGCTGTCAGGAGGCAACAGGCATCTGGACTCAAAGCCAGCCAGGGAAAATTGCTGCATCACCAGGACACTGTGACAGGAACATCAGCCTGAACATTTTCCTCAGTAAATCAGCAATGGGTTCTTCTTCACTTTTTACAGTCCTTCAGCACGTCTGTTTGGGTTTCGTTCTTGCTACCACAAAAACATGCTGAAAAAACACAACTTTGTCACTTTGTAATAGTCAGCCTATAGGTCTCAGTACCTCCCTGTAAATGAGCAGTTTCAGTATTGCCTGCGACAAGAGAAAAAGAGCCCAGTGAAATGACACTGCCCTTCCAGCCTTATCTCCAACCATCTTAAAAATGGTTGGAGTATCCCCGTGAACATTCAAACCCACACCGGTAGTGCTATTATTTCTGCTATCCTGCTACAGAGTGAGCTTGGCGACCATCGCTGTTGCTGCTATTTTCTTTAAATTCTGGTCACCCTGCTAGATATTTTTTCCCCACCTAGTTCATTAAATCACAGCCAGTAATAGATTTCACATCTTTCTGGCTTATTTTGTTATATTTTGACCATAATTGCTAGCTGGCCGAGCTTGGTCTGTCTACCATTTTGGAGATTCTCTTGGCAGACCAATGCATCAGAGCACCTAGCGCCAGTTTAAATTTAGATTGTGGCTGAGTCTTTAAAGCTGTTTTCTACATATTTTCTCTACTCTCACTTGACATCTGTGTCACCACCCGGTTCACTAACCCACAGCCGAAAACATGTCAGGTAAAGGGCCGTCCACCCCAAGCATGATAAAGATAGAGATAATTATAAAATTATAGTTTTAAGAATTGTTCTAACTGAAGTGAATGACAGAGTCCACACTACAGTGATAATCACAGCAAAAGTGGCAAACAATAGTTTAGTTTAGCTTAATGTTTATTGGAAAGGGACATTACATACTAGTGAACATTAATACAAATGTAAGTATGCCAGATTTAGCAATACTGCTAATTTGCATCTGGAGTCCCCGGCAGGTCACAAAAACACACAAACAATCATACATGAGCAGAACAACTGCAATGAAACTGTACAAAGTGCAGAGTTAAGGTGTTACAAAACAAAATATTCAAATGTCACACACATGAAGTGCTGTGTATGTGTACACACACATGCACCCAAGCACCTCACAGCAACAAGAGACAGCAACAAAAAAGAGTCGGGGCATTTTTGTATGACACACTGGCACACATATAGATATACATGCACATGTTGCAGAGCAACCACTAGTTATGGGTACAGTTTTGGTTGTTTAAAAGCCAATTTTTGCAATGAGTCGTAAAAGTGTTTAATGTCATACATTCTCTGATTGCAGGTGGTATGCTAGTCCAGATCTTGGTGCCCCTCACTGATAGCACAGATTGAGCAAATGTGGTGCATCTGTGGGGGACCTCACAGTCTCCTCTAGTGGTTGCTCTGGTGGTTGTACCGGTGACAGTTCTCAGTTTAATATATTCTCCCACAGGGGTGGTGCATAGCCGTTTAATATTTTATATATTGAACAGGCAAATTTGAGAGTTTTATAATTTTCAGAAGACAGAAGATTGTATTTGACCATTGTAGACCATTGTATATGACCCTCAATTTCCCCTCTGGGGATCAATAAAGTATAAAGTATTTCTTGTAAATGTGACAGCAATGATATGTGGGATCTTTCTTGTCAAGGATTTTTATTGCTTTTTTGTACAAAGATTCAGTGGGTTTGATTATGGTTACACCAGTGAGTAGCCAGCTGGTAAAACAGTAATCGATGTGTGACAAGATCGTTGTATGTAGAAACATTTTGGCCGCATTAACTGTCAGCGATTGTCTAATTTATTTAAAAATTTCTTAGATTGAATTTGATTATGTTTGAGATTTTTTTTGACATGTTTTTTAAAGGTTAATGAGGAGTCTAAAATCATGCAGGGGTACTTAAATTCCTCAACTAGTTGCAGCTCCTCCCCTTTTAACAAAATGCTTGTCATGATGCCGAGCAATGCTATCAGTTTATTTCAGTTTATTTCCTGTATTTCCTCATTTCGGTGTTATTATTTACCTTATGTTGTTGGATGTATTTTGTGTTTTGAGTTTGTTATGGTTCTGTTTATAAGTTCCTGCAGTGCTTTTACTTTGACAGTGTTCATTGTTGACTTCCGTTGTTAGTCCAAGTTCGCAGTTTGGCACAGCTGTCTTTATTTCTGGATTATTATTCCTCGCACCTGTTCCCACAGCTGTAGCTATTTTGGGCTTCTCCTGTGTTCTCCTGTTGTACCATCCTTGGATCAGGTAGTCAGATGGTCCAGTCGTTTGCTTGGTGAGTCACAGCTGAGCCTGACATCCCTGTACACCAGACAAGTACAGAGGATGGCCGACTCGATTTTAAATGATGACTCCCACCCTTTGCACTGCAACTTTCAGCTTCTTCCCTCCAGACGGAGGTTTGCTGTCCCAAAAAGTAGAACCCAGCGCTACAAAAACAGCTTTGTCCCTGCTGCTGTCAAAGAGTTGAACAAGCTATAAAAATTATATTGTACATATTTTATATTTACCTATTTTGTAAGATGTGTGCCTGTGTTTGTGTCTATGTTGAATGTAATTGTGGCTTGTAAATATGGATGTCACCAACTGCAAAACAAATCTACCTACGGGTACAAATAAAGTAACCTGAACCTGAACCTGAACCTGAACCTGATTTTTGTAAGTTTTGTGTTTGTCTCCAAAAAATCTGCAATTTCACAGCCGGCGCATGGTGCCTTTATCTTTCCCTGAAAGGGAGTTTATGACAGAAGGGTGCTGCCAGTCAGGACACCAGCAGTTGTGAGTTTGCTGTTTGTTTGTTTTTTCTCCTTCTGAATATTTTTTCAGTCCATTTTTTGCTACGATGTCAGCATTCACGGACTATACAGGGGTTGGTCTCAGTGAGGTGGAGTGTGGGGCTGTCAGGATATTGCAGGAAACATTATCAGTGGCTCATGCCTCCCACACAGCCAAAGCAGCCCGAGAATGTCTAGACGGTGCGGCACAGGTACTGGAAGCGTGCCCCAGCCTGTGGAGCCATCCTGGACTCATGGACCTCCTCGCTTCAATCATCGACCCATAGCCCATGCTCCGCGGGCTGGGGTAAGATTCTCTCTCATCCGTACCTTTGCTGATGAAGAAGCATCCCCGGGTATGGAAGACTCCAACCAGTTGCCGCCGCTCCGCTGCGGCCCTGCCTTCTCCTCGCCGGCAGCAGGCAGCACCATCTGCCGTCCCTCCAGTACAGGAGGAGCCCACAGACACCCAGCTCGAGTACAAGGTCCTCGTGTCTCCTGCCGGCCCCTCTGCAGAGGAGTTGGAGGAACGCCAGTGGGCCTTGGTGGATGAGGTGGAACTTATGCTGGAATATAAGCCATGGCTACTTCCTGAGATTCTACAGCAGCTGGAGGGAGTTTCACTGGGCAGAGCGGAGTCTAAATCAATGACAGAGCATCTCCTATTTCCGGTGCTCCACTCACTTCCCCAGACGACCGTCACTGCTTCAGAGGAGATGTCGTTTGGTTCCAAAGCAGCCACCACCAAGCCCTGGGAATTAAGGCAAGTACCTTCTCATTTATAAATTGTCTTGCCTTATTCCCAGCGGTGAAGCTCAGTGGCAGTGGCCCGGTTTGGCTGAGCTTTTACCACCTGCTGTGGTTACTATTTCCTCACCTGTCTCTCTTGTCTCCCCGAAATGTCCGCTGGTCCTGGGAAGGAGCCATCAGAAGTTGGAGGGGCCTATGGTTCTCGAGGCCCATGGACTGGTTCCACCACCATGCACTGCGGGAGAGAGAGGCACCTCCTGTGATCCGAAGCCTGAGCCAATGAGAGCGTATCCCCTGGTTTCAGCATCATGAGACCCGGCGCCATCAGTGAGACATTCCCTGGCTGTGCTCCCCGGGGCTAGGGGCTTACCTCTGTCGAAGTCTGCGCCGATGATCCAGCGTCCCCGGACTCCAACATCATGCCCCGGGAGGAAAGGCAAGCGTTTTTCCATTCATAACCTAATAATAATGAACTATCTTGCCTAACTCCCGGTGGTGAGACTCAGCTTCAGCAACTTGCTGAGTTCTCACTGCCTGTTGCCGATGTTTATCCCTCACCTGCTCACTCCGTACTTCCTCCTATCTCCCCTGAGTATCCGCCAGTTCCGGGATTGAGTCACCGAATGATGGAGGAGCCTTCGGTCCAGAAGGACTTGGTTCCAACCCCGGAGCCATGACCCAGAGGGAAGGAGAGCATTTCCGGTAACCTAATGACCGTGCGGACAGTGAAGTGTCCCCGGACTTCAGCTACGCAGGACTTAGTGCCAGCTACGAGACGACCTCAAGCTTCTTCACTGGAGGAGCCACCTGCAATGTCTGCCTCGCCTGGAGGTCCTGGAGTTGCTACCACCATCACGCCTGCTGCTGGGGTCACCGCAGCCAGTTCGCTGGAGTCCTGGACGGCGGTGGAGCTCGAGTCCAGACAAGTACTCTGTTCTGTTCCTCCTTCTGCAGATTCAGATAAATTTTGTCTGGCTCAGGGTGGGGGGAGTCAGGTGCAGATGTCCTCTGCTCCTGAGATCCCCTCGTCGGGCTCCACTGCTGCTGGTGATTCTTCTGTGGCATCTTCTTTGCGTTTTTCTTTCAAGGTGACCCCGCCCAGTGTAAACGCCCGGATGGAGGGACTTGGGTTGCCTCTGCTTGGATCGCCGGAGTCCTGGACGGTGGTGGAGTCCAAGACAAGGCAAGTGCTCTGTTCTGTTAGCATCCCATCAAATCTAGAGATTTCTTGTCCTGCTGGGGGTGGGGAGAGCCAGTCACACCGGTCAACTATTTCTGGTCCCTTCTCATCGGGCTCCACTGCTGCCGGTGGTTGTAACCCGGCATGTGTTTTCTCTCTCCTGCTCGAGTCCTCATCTGTGGCTGGTCATACATCTCCTCCGCCCGAGGCCATCATGGGTTCCTCTCCCAAGGCCATTGTGGGTTCCTCTCCTCCACCCGAGGCCGTCGTGGGCTCCTCTCCTCTGTCTGAGGCTGTCGTGGGTACCTCCTCCCTGCCGGAGGTCGCCATGGGTCCTTCCTCTCTGTCGGAGGTCGCCGTGGGTCCAGCCCCTTCAGCTGAGGTCTTCACGGGTGCTTTGTCCCAGCCCGGGATCTCCGTGGGTGCTGCTTCCCCTCCGGTTGAGGCCTCCATGGGTGCAACCATGTCCTGGTCCGGGGTCCCCATGAGTGCAGCTACATCTCAGTCCGGGGTCCTTGTGGGTGCAGCTATGTCCCAGTCAGAGGCCATCGTGGGTCCAGCTAAGTCCCAGTCTGGGGCTATCGTGGGTGGAGCTACGTTCCAGTCTGGGGCCATTGTGGGTGTAGCTATGTCCCAGTGCGAGTCCACCGTGGGTGCTGCACCTCAGTCCGAGATCACCGTGGGTCCTCTTCCTTCTCCTATGGTCACCGCAGGTCCTCTCCCTTCACCTGTGGTCCCTGCAGGTCCTAAGCAGCCATCGTCGGATGTTAGGGCCCCCCAGCTCCTGACTCTCCAATGTCAAGCTGCCGTTCCTGTGGTCCTGGAGCAACGCTTGTACCACTTACCACCTCCAGGAGGGGGCAGGCCATGCTCCACGGCCCAGGTGCTTTGGGAAGCTGGAAGGCCACCTGATGGGCTGTGCCATTCAGTTGGGTGGCTTTTGGACTCTGGTAGGCCACCCAAAGGACTGTTCTCTTTGCTGGGGTGGCTCCGGTATGCCAGGAGGCCACCCGATGGACTATGTCATCTGCCTGGGTGCACTAGGGACTCTGGTTGGCCATCGGATCCATTCCAGCTTGTTGTCCGGTGGTCAATGGACTCTTGCAGACCACCCAAACTGCATCATTGCCTACTCTTGCCCTTGTGTTCTGTCATCTCCATTCTGTTTTGTGCTGTGGGACTGGAGCATTTTCTGTTAACTTGGTCCCTCCAATCCTGGTTTCCCCCACCTCCTGCCCGGGGTTGGTTATTTGTTTTATTCTGGTGGTGTGTGTGTGTGTGGGGGGGGGGGTTCTTTATTCTTGGTGTTACGATGGGGCGTCTGGAAACCACCCCTTGGGGTGGGGGGGGCTCTGTCGTGACTGCGAGCACAGTGTATGCACTGTGTTCATGCTGTCAGTTTATTTCTGTTTATTTCCTGTATTTCCTCATTTCACTGTTATTATTTACCTTATGTTGTTAAATGTATTTTGTGTTTTGAGTTTGTTATGGTTCTGTTTATAAGTTCCTGCTGTGCTTTTAATTTGACAGTGTTCATTGTTGACTTCCGTTGTTAGTCCACGTTGGCACAGCTGTCTTTATTTTGGAATTATTATTATTCCTCACACCTGTTCCCATTTGTGGCCAATTTCCTTTGCCTTATTTAACTCTTTGAGTGTGAGAATTGTTGTGCCCCTCGTGGCAGAGCACGGCACTGCGCCTGTCTTCTCACTGACATGATCGAATGCCTTGGGGATTTGTACTGATTGTACTGATTTGCCAGTTTCAAAAGGTGGCAGACATCTGTTGGAGGACTCAGTGGATGACACGTAATATACCAAAGAAGAACTCCTCATTTCCTTTTCCTGTTCTAGCATTTAGCCCAGAAAGCTAATATGTCCGCGATCGTCATGTCACTTTTTTGGCTTTGTACGCCGAAAATAGCCACGGGATACAAACACAATTTATGTGGGATAATCATAAGACTTTGTAGATGTGGTAGAGATTTTATATTACCAACAGAATGCAAAATAAGGACCATAATGGATGAAAACGCAGCGACCAGGCACGCCCCGCTTTGTCAACAGACCGTACAACAGTGACTTATTTCATTTTTTTTTTAAATGTATTGATTTCTTGATCATATACTTTGAAGATAAGATGATGAGGTACCTCTGTAAAAAAAAAAAAAAATGGTGTCAGAAGACTGAACCATTCTTTGTGTAAATATGTCCAAAGTCCAGTTTTGACTGAGTTATGGAATTTAAAGAGGTGCCGTGACATTATGCTGATTTGATGCATAAATTTATTCCTATCTGAAACTCTGGATCATATTTTACATCTTTCTAATTAACAACAGTAAGTCATTATCTCTTGCAACTTTCAGGTTATAGCCTTGGAAATCTGAACTATTTTATTGACAAAAATATTTATCACTCTTGACCACTAGGGGTTATGTCGCAGTTTGGCAACATACACACTCAGAGGGTTAACCCTTCGAACGTGTAGAATTTTTGTCAGGAAAACACAGTTTGACCTCAAATTTTCAAATGACAATAGCTTCAGAATGATAATAGTTAGAGGCAAAGTCCCAATTCCAAAAATGTTGCAGAAGAACCCAAGTGTCTGCCAGGTGAACTTGCATCCATGCATTGTGCATAATTGGACCTAATTTGCATATTGCGACAATCCAAATTTTACAACACTCCAGCTCCAGAATGGTAATAGTTAGATGCAAAGTCCCAATTACAAAAATGTTGCAGAGGAACCCAATTGTCTGCCAAGTGCATTTACTTCTGGTTCCTGTAAGGTGAGGACGCACAAGTAAAGGCTCCCAGTTCGTTTCTGTTTAAAACTCAGTTTAGAGCTGGCGTTTTGAGCTGTTTTTTTTTTTTTTTTTTGTTACTACTGCTGGAGAATAAACCTGCTCGTGTGAAAAAAGGAGAATTTGCCAGTCTCATAACTTAATATTGTAGTGGCTGGTGAAGCAATCAGGCCCCTCACGCTCAGGGAGAACAAAGGGATTTCTCCCACGTGTGTTTTTTTTTTCCTACGATCATAATCAACGATCATCGGCCAGGATCATGGGTCCCAAGAAAACTCAGAAGACTGAGGAGGTGGACGAAATAAAAAAAGTGCTGGATTTCTTGGCGGAAGAGATTTCTGCTGTTAAGATGCAGCAAAGACGCATCCTGGACCTGGTAGAGGAGGTGAAAGCGCTGCGGATCCAGAACGCTGAGAAGGAAAAGAGGCTGGCGTATCTGGAGAGCAGAGTGTCGGAACTGGAGCAGAATACTCCGGTGAACTACGTAACCCCGATCATACGCGCGAGCAGTGGCCGTGGACAGCAGTGGAAGTGAGCTGGAAGACAAATCCACGGAGCAACAAGTGGCGGCCTTCATGCAGTCGAAAGGAATTCAGCTAGACTGCAACACCATAGAGACCTGCCACCCTCTGCCCAGGAAAAACAGCGACAAACTGGCTGTGATCATGAGGTTTGTGAACAGAAAACACAAGACTGCACTGTTAAAACAAGGTAGGAAATTGAAAGGAATGAACATTTACATAAACGAGCACCTCACAAAAGAGAACGCAGAAAGCCAGAAAAGCAAGGTACATGAAAAAGCAGAAAAAGATTCAAAACACCTGGACATCAAACTGTAAAATATTCATCAAATTAAACGGATCACCTGAAGAAGCCAAGGTCATTAACATCCGTAATATTATGGAACTGGACAAATATCAATGAATATTATGAACTGGAGTCACAGTAACAATCAGACAACTGTAGGACACTGAGGGTTATACTCATCTGCTACAAGACATTCAACAACATGAATCAAAAGATCAACAAACAGGAACAACAGGAACTGAAAGTTTTTGAATATACAGATCACAACCCACAGGATGTAGAATATGACATAGACCCTGATAATAATTTATTTAGCTCCATCAGCAATGACTGTAGTTACTACACGGATGAACAGTTTAACACAATGGTCACATCTGATTTCAATATTTCTATGACCCACTTCAACAGCAGAAGTCTCTATGCCAACTTTAATAACATTAAAGATTATCTACATCAGTTTAAAGAGCCATTCAATATTGTGGCAATATCAGAGACGTGGCTCAGTGAAAAGAAAGGAGTGGATTTTACCATGGATGGCTATGAATTAAATTATATAAATAGAAAAGTGAAAAAAAGGAGGAGGAGTTGCAATTTATGTTGACAAGAGCTTGAAATACAAGGTTGTTGAAAATCTGTCAGTAACTGTGGATGATTTATTTGAATGTATTACAATAGAAATCTGTCTGGACAATGTGAAGAATATAGTAGTGAGCTGTGTATATAGAACACCTGGATCAAACATTGACTTATTTAAGGACTGGATGGAAAAAATGTATGCAATACCAACTCATAAAGTTATGTTCATCTGTGGGGATTTCAATATAGATCTGATGAACTCAAAACAACATAGTTTGACAGAAGAATTTATCAACACAATGTACAGTATGGGCTTACATCCAACAATTACCGGACCTAGCAGAATCACGTCACACAGTGCCACACTAATAGATAACATATTCACAAACATTATGGAAAATAATATCAGGAGTGGGCTTTTATTGAATGATATCAGTGACCACCTGCCGATTTTTGTTGTCTATCAATGTGATTATAGGAAGAAAAGTATACCAAAAATATTAAATATAAAAGAATAAGAACCGAAGAATCAATGTATTTACTGACAAGGGAATTATTAATACAAGATTGGAAGATAGTTTATGATGAAAATGACATAAATAAAGCATATGATAATTTTTTTTACAAATATTTCAATCATTGTACAATAAAAACTGTCATATAAAACAATACAATGACAGACAACAACAACAAAAAAAAATTCCTTGGGTCACCAAGGGGTTAATAAATGCATGTAAAAAGAAGAATAGATTATATAAACAATTCATTAAATGCAGAAAGGTGGAAGCTGAGATCAAATATAAAAGATATAAAAATAAGCTTACTAATATAATGAGGACCTGTAAGAAAGAATATTACAACAGAATATTAGAGGATAACAAAAATAACTTAAGAGGAATATGGCAAGTACTCAATGGGATTATTAGTAATCGACCTAAGAATGCTAATTATCCAGAATATTTTATTGAAAATGGCAATTTGATAAATAATATGGAAGATGTGGTGAGTGGTTTCAATAAATTTTTTGTAAGCGTTGGTCCTGAATTAGCAAAATCAATAGTGACACCAGAAACAAACAACAGTGGTTCTGTGAATGAAATAGAAGATAGAAATCTAAACACAATCTTTTTGGGTGCAGTTACTGAAAAGGAAATTATCAAGACTGTGAGTAAATTTAAGAACAAAAAATCAACGGACTGGAATGAAATTGACATGACAATAGTGAAAAAAGTAATTGAAGGAATTATTAAGCCACTCACCCACATCTGTAACCTGTCATTTCATACTGGTACATTTCCAGACAAAATGAAAATAGCAAAAGTAATACCTCTATACAAAACAGGAGACAGTCATCGTTTCACAAATTACAGGCCAGTCTCTTTACTCTCACAATTCTCCAAAATACTTGAAAAAATCTTCACTAAGAGATTGGATGATTTCAATGAAAAACACAACCTCCTTACAGATAGCCAGTATGGTTTTAGAGCAGATAAATCTACATCTTTGGCACTGATCGAACTTTTAGAAGAAATTACTAGTTGTATAGATTAAAAAAAAAGGTTGCTGTAGGAGTATTTATAGATTTAAAGAAAGCTTTTGACACCACTGACCACAGAATACTACTAAGGAAACTGGAAAGGTATGGGATAAGAGGGGTAGGACTGAGCTGGGTGGAAAGTTATTTAAGTAACAGACAACAATTTGTACAAATTAGTGAGCACAAATCACCCTTCATGGACATCACTTGTGGTGTGCCTCAGGGGTCAGTTTTGGGACCCAAACTCTTTATTTTGTATATAAATGACATATGCCAAGTATCAAAAATTCTGAAATTTATTTTGTTTGCGGATGACACAAATATCCTTTGCACAGGTGAGAATTTGCAGCAGGTTTTAGAGGTGGTCACAACTGAAATGAAAAAGTTAACACAGTGGTTCAACAAAAATAAATTATCTCTAAATCTAAAAAAACCCAAAGATTATGTTGTTTGGAAATTATAAAATAAATCATGAAATAATGGTAACGATACACGATACCAGAATAGAAACAGTACAGGAAAATAAGTTTCTGGGGGTGACGCTAGACAATAAAATCTGCTGGAAACCTCAGATCAGTCACATCAGGGCCAAGTTAGCAAAATGTATAGGCACACTGGGGAAGACAAGACACATCTTGGACTATAAATCATTGGTCTTATTGTACAATTCACTGTTTTTACCTTATCTTAACTATTGTGTAGAAGTCTGGGGAAACACCTACAAGACCAACCTACAGTCAATATGCACATTACAAAAAAGAGCTATAAGGATAATAAACAATGTAGGATATAGAGACCATACCAATTCGTTGTTTTTAAAGTCACATGTCATAAAGTTCATCGATTTAGTTAAATTTAAGACAGCACAAGTAATGTACAGGGCAATTAATAATCAACTCCCAACTAATATACAAAAAAATATTTAAAAAAAAGAGACAATGATCATAATTTGAGAGGAGACTTAAACTTTACAAAACCCAAGATATGAACAACCAAGCAAAAGTATGTGCATATCTGTCTGTGGGGTGGATTTGTGGAACAGTCTGGAGCCGGAACTGAAACTATGTAAGATAAGATAAGATAAGCCTTTATTAGTCCCACAACGGGGAAATTCCAGGATTGCAACAGCACAGGGATAGCAACACTCAGAGCAACAATCAGAAGGCAAGAAAAAAAAAACAAACAAAAAAAAAACAAGCAAGCAAGAGCAGCTAATATACATATGTACATATTACTATAAAATATATATATATACACACACACACACACAGACACACAGTGCAGAGCATTGTAGCTGGATGGAATAAATATATGAATATATGAACACAGTGCAGAGCATTGTAGCTAGATGGAATAAATATGTAAATATATAAACACCCACAGTACGGAGCATTGCAGCTAGGTGGAATAAATATGCAAGTATATAAACACACACAGTGCGGAGCAATGTAGCTAGATGGAATAATATGTAGATATATAAAAACACAGTGCGGAGCATTGTAGCTAGATGGAATAAATATATAGATATATAAATATAAACACACCCAGTGCTGAGCATTGTAGCTAGATGGAATAAATATATAGATATATAAATATAAACACACCCAGTGCAGAGCATTGTAGCTAGATGGAATAAATATGTAAATATATAAACACACACAGTGCAGAGCATTGTTGCTAGGTGGGATGAAACAGCATAACCGTCTATTTAGTTATCCTACATGGTATGATTATGTGCCCATACATATTCTCACCCTCCATAGCGACCGGTATGTTCCTAGTTGTATGCCGGAGAGGACCATTGTGTAAGTCTATTGCATCTTTTGCATTCAAAAAAAACTATTAGTTTGTTACGTCTTTTTGCTATCTCTGCGAGCAGCCCTGCTTAGGTTGTACAGTCTGACAGCCGTTGGTAGGAAGGACCTACGAAACCTCTCGGTTGTGCACCTGGGATGATGTAGTCTGCTGCTAAATGAGCTCCTCAGTGCATCCAGTATGTCCTGCATAGGGTGGAACTCGGACTCCAGCAGAGATGACAGTTTAGCCACCGTCCTTCTCTCTCCTATCTCCTCCATCGGATCAAGGCGTTGCCCCAGGACAGAGCTAGCTTTCTTAATCAGTTTGTTCAGTCTCTTCCTATCGGCTGCAGTAATGCCACTGCCCCAGCAGACCACTCCAAAAGTGATGGCTGATGCCACCACCGTGTCATAGAATGACTTCAGCAGCGCCCCTTGTACACCAAAAGACCTGAGTCTCCTCAGCAGGAACAGCCTGCGCTGTCCCTTCTTGTAGAGTGCATCAGTATTGTGTGACCAGTCTAGTTTATTGTTCAGATGAATACCCAGGTACTTGTAGGATGTCACCATCTCGATGTCTGTTCCCTGTATATTTACTGGTGCTGTGAGGGGCTGCCCATGCCTGCGGCAGTCCACCACCAGCTCCTTAGTTTTCCTCGCGTTGATCTGGAGGCAGTTCTGATGGCACCAGTCCACAAAGTCCTGGATAAGCCCTCTGTACTCAGCTTCATCTCCGCTGGAGATGAGACCAACGATCGCAGAGTCATCAGAGAACTTCTGTAGATGGCAATGTGTTGTGTTGTGTGAGAAGTCCGCAGTATAAAGAGTGAACAGGAAGGGAGCCAGCACCGTTCCCTGGGGGGCCCCCGTGCTACTGATGATCGTGTCGGAAACACAGTCCCGGGTTCTCACAAACTGAGGCCGGTTCGTGAGGTAGTCCAGGATCCATGATGACAGGTGCTGGTCCACCCCTGCGCGCAGCAGCTTGTCCTTCAGGATCATCGGTTGGATGGTGTTGAAAGCACTGGAGAAGTCAAAGAACATGATCCTCACCATATTCCCGGGCTTCTCCAGGTGGGACAGAGAACGGTGAAGGAGGAAGATCACCGCATTCTCCACCCCAATGCCATGCTGGTAGGCGAACTGGAGTGGATCCATCGCTGGTTCCACCAGGGGGCGGAGATGAGCAAGGAGCAGTCTCTCCAGGGTCTTCATCAAGTGGGACGTCAAGGCCACCGGTCTGAAGCTGTTCAGGTCTTTGGGGTGGGAAGTTTTTGGTACAGGTACAGGTACCACACAAGATGTTTTCCACAGCTGTGGTACCCTCCCCAGTTTCAGGCTCATGTTGAAGATATACGTCACAATCACACACAGCTGGTCTGCACAGGACTTGAGGAGCTTTGCGCTGATGCCGTCCGGTCCCGACGCCTTCCTCGCCTTGATCTTCCTCAGCTCCGTCCTCACCTGGGTCTTGGTCAGGGTCAGGATGGGGGGCTGTGTGTTGGGAGTGGGGGGGGTGTCGGTGGAGTTGGGAGTGGGCAGCAGGACTTGATTTCTTAGTGGCAGCAGTGGTTGTTGTGCAGACAGGGGGGAGGGCGGTTGGTCAAATCTATTGAAAAACAGATTCAGGTTGTTCGCCCACTCCCTGCCCCCCGTGGCCTGGGGGGAGGTATTCTGGAGCCCCGAGATGGTTTTGAGGTTTCTCCAGACCCCGCTGATGTCGCTCTGTTGCAGCTTGTCCTCCATCTTCTTCCTGAAGCTGTCCTTGCCTTCTCTGATCTTTCTCCTCAGCTCCCTCTGTACGGACTTCAGCATCTCCCTGTTCCCCGACCTGAAGATCCTCTTCTTCTCTCTCAGAAGTGTTTTTATCTCAGGGTTGATCCAGGGTTTGTTGTTTGAGTGACGCCGTATGGTCTTGGTGGGAACGGATTTGTCCACACAGAAGCTGAGGTAGCCCGTGAAGGTGTGAATGAGGCCATCGATGTCCTCACCATGTGGATCGCAGAGCTGCTTCCAGGCAGTGGCTTCAAAACAGTCCTTTAGAGTGTCCATTGTCTCCTCAGACCATAACTCCACAGTGTGCATGGCCGGAGGTTGTCTGTGCACTAGGGGTTTGTACACCGGTTGGAGATGAACCAAGTTGTGATCCGATCTCCCAAGTGGGGGGAGTTGTGATGAGGTGTACGCCTCCTTAGTGTTTGCGTAGAACAAATCCAGTGTTTTATTGTCTCTAGTGTGGCATGTGACATACTGGGTGAAAGTGGGCAGAATGGGAGACAGTGAAACGTGGTTGAAATCGCCTGAGATGAGGAGAAGAGCATCTGGGTGTTCTGTCTGCAGCCTGCTGGTTACTGAATGGATGACGTCACGCGCTGTCCCAGCGTTCGCCGTCGGATTTGCATAAACAACAATGCAGATCACGTGTGAGTGTTCTCTCGGGAGATATGTAGGCCTCATGCTAACAGCTAGCAACTCAATGTACAAACAGAAATCAATTCAAAAAGAGGTATAAACATTATTTGCTGAAAGGATATATGTTAGAAGGGTAGTATTTATATGTACGATTCATTATGTTCACTCTGGGACATTATGGGACACTATGGAATGGTGGGTGGGACAGCACTGTGTATATCTGTGTTGTTTGAGGCTGGTTTTGATGTATGGACATCAATGTATGTTAGGATGGATGGGTGTTAATGTTGATTTGTAAAAAATACAGTAAATTGTTTACTTGGGGTCTTAAAGGTGGTAATTTGTATATAATTCACATGGGTGTATTTATGGAAAAGAGGAGATGGAATTAATAAGTGTTCACTTCTTCCTTCTCCCTTTTGAACAGTGTATACTGTTACTTTATTGCATTTGTCATTTGTTTTGTTTTTGTTATACTTTTTTTGTTCGAAATAAAGTATCTATCTATCTATCTATCTATCTATCTATCTATCTATCTATCTATCTATCTATCTATCTATCTATCTATCTAGTGAACTTGCATCCATGCATTGTGCATAATTGGACCTAATTTGCATATTGCAACAATCCAAACTTTATTATAACACTGTAGCTTCAGAATTACAGTTAGATGCAAAGTCCCAATTATAAAAGTGTTGCAGAGGTACCCAAGTGTCTGTCAGGTGAAGTGGCATCCATGCATTGTGCATAATTGGGCCTAATTACCGCTCCGGAAAAGCGGTAGAAAATGGATGGAGGGACAATTTTTGTTTCACACACTGCCACCACATGGACCTTTTGTCCCATCATTGACAAAATTACTAAAAATCATTCAAAACAAAAACAAATTTGGTGTCACACTGTCACCACATGGCCTTTTGTCCCTTCATTTGTTCCTTGGGATGGATGGGACAATTTTTGTTTCACACACTGCCACCACTTAGCCTTTTGTCCCATCATTGACAAAATTACTAAAAATTATTAAAAAAACCCACCAATCTCATGGCACATTTGTTTCACACTAAACTAAAATGAAGCAAATAAAACACAGTTTATGCAACAAATACTGTATGTACCTGTTTGTTTCGTCGGTCACAAGCATCCAGAATTCCAGAGTCCAAAAAAAGCGGGCGCAGATGACAGGTCCTTCTCTCCACGATATCCAACTGGCTGTTGAAATACTTTCAGCCACGGCTGATAAACCTCTTCATCTCTAAGAAGCTCCCAGTCGTCAATGTCCAAACCTCCCGCCGCATTGCCACTACCGATTGTCCTGCCGCCGCGCACACATGGCACACATCGATGCCAGCAGCGCTCTTGCCCAGCCAAACGTCGCCCACGGGCTGCTCTGGACCTTTTCGCTCCGCGACCACAGTTTGGCAAAGCAGAACAATCTGCAGACAAGGCTCCTGTGCCATTTTGGGCACGGCTGGACACAGAAAATGCAGCTGCAGCGTCGTGTGCAAGATGTCCGTCTCTACTTTCAAAAGAACTGCTTGCACCATTGTCCGAAGGCACATAATCAGAGCTGGACTCTAACGCAGATGACGAACTAGGGCTAAGCTCTTCCTCTGACCCAGGAGTGGTGAATACCAGTGCTAATACCTGAGAGCGTTTTCCTCACCGTCCTGTTTCCTCCGTGTCAAACAGCAGAATGAAAGGGGGAGGGCTTCAAATGCTGATTTGACCTACTTACTGCATTGGACCATTTCCAGTTCTCACGGTAAATGAAAAGCCAGACCTCTCGGCCACCAAGTGGTGTTAAAAGGTTTGTACACTTCACACTCTATTCAGCTGTACAGGCTTTGTTTGGACTGATCAGCTGACAGGCGCAAAAGTGCGCCATACACACTCAAAGGGTTAAGGGGCTGTGGCACAGTTGTCCGGTGCAGCACCCTTCTCACCATTTGGACCTAAGTTCCTCTTTATTTTTCTCTGTGTATTCTGTGTATCCTAGCGTGTACGCTATGCCTTTTCTTCCAGGTTTAGCTGGCGATTCCTCCTGCCTTAGCCGTAGCCATTTTGGGCTTCTCCTGTGTTTTCCTGTTTTGCTGTTTTTGTAAGTTTTGTGTTTGTCTCCAATAAATCTGCAAACTCACAGCTGGAGTGTGGTACCTTTATCTTTCCCTGAAAGGGAGTTTATGACAATGTTTGAGTTTGTAATATTTGATCGTTGTTTGGTGAACATCATGCAAACAGTTTTTTTAGTCTTTAGTAGGAGACATGAATTATTCAGCCAGTCATGGATTTTGGTTTTCGCTGTTGTAAGAATACAAGTGGCTTCTTGTGTGTTTTTTGCAGGTGTGAATATTACCGTGTTATCAGCATGCATTTGTAAGTGAATGTTTCTGCATGCATTTGGTAGATTACTTATGTATAAGGAGAATAATATTGGTAAAGTATGGAGCCTTGTGGGACACTCATTTGACATTTCAAATATGGCGATTTGACACAGTTGACCATTGCACATTGCTGTCTGTCAGTTAAATAGGATTTCATCCATTTGATAGCATGTTCTGAAAAGTTAAACTAAGTTTGGTTAAAAGGATGTTGGGGTCAACAGTGTCAAATGCCTTCTTCAGATCTAAAAACACAGCACCTACACAATTGCACTTATCTAAGAAAGATTTAGTTTTCTCTAGGAACAAGCTTATTGCAGACTCTGTTGAGTGGTGGGCACGGAACCCAAACTGTGCGTGATGCAGGGGGGTGTTTCCATAATTCAGATGTTGTGGTGGCCCACCACAATCTACAGGGAAATTCATCCTCACACTCAAAAGGTCTGGAAGAAGCAGAGGACCATTCACATATGGACGGAGAACCCCTGGGGGGGACAACCATAACAATGGACTATTGTTTATACATCCCCGGATTAAGGAAGAGATGTCCGGGCGCCAGTTGGTCAGGCTAATCATATGTATTGACTGATATGTATATCAATATGCTAATGTACCATGCATTCTCTCTGTTTGTATAACATGTATAAAAGAGCTTGCTATACATGCCTCAAGAGCGCAACACGATACAGCACAGACAGCACAGCACTGTAGCGCACCCCTCCCAGACCTCTGGCTCCTCCTGATCCCGACTGCTTGGCTCCGGTTCCGGCAGGCAAACAAAGGAGAGAGGGCTGGTGAACAGTTTTTAACAGCAGCAGGTGGGAAGAGCTCAGGGGACTGCTTTCCCTGAGCCTCCCTACTGGGAATCAGGCAAGACATTTCATTATTAATGTGAGTCAAATGAAAACGTACTTGCCTGTTTTCCCAGTTTATGGCGTTGATTGCAGGTGCTACTGTTTGGATGTCTTCACCCGTCTGTTTGGGAAAGGCGGTGCTAAGCTCCTTGGTAGAACATATGGGAGCTGCCCCTCTCGCCACAGGAACGGGAGACCCCGGTGAGAATCAGAATCAGAATCAGAATTAGAATCAGCTTTATTGCCAAGTATATTTACAAATAAACATACGAGGAATTTGACTTGACATTGGGCGCGCACGTTAGGCGCATCCAATGACGCGGCAGCCATGAAGGCGCCTGTCATACAGTGAGGGTAAAGGGGGGGGGAACACAATAGGCAGAGAGAAAAAACATAGTAATCACAATAACGCTCATAGAAGCTCATATAAAGCTCAATGAGCCAAATTTTGATTACACAGAAAAAAACCCTCTATGCACAATTAGCAGACAATAGATCACACATTAACAAAACAGGAGAGTTGAGAGAGTCAGTGTATGTATATTTGTGTCAGTTTACATGTATCAGTCATGTAATGTTGTATGCAAAGTGTAGTGTAGGTGTGTCATTGCTGGTGAACAGCAGAGGGCACCCTCTGGCAACGGATAGATGTTATTCAGTCATGTGTTCTTTAGTCCAGACACATGGTAATGCTGTCCTTGGAGCTCGGTCTGCTGAAACAACAACAATTGTCAAATGTTTGGGTTAACTCCCTTCAGCCTTATCTTCCCAGGAGGAATGAATGAAGTCTTCAAGGGCGCCGAATCAAGGTCGAAAGGCACAGTTCACTTAGAGTAAAAAATTTCATCTCACAGCGATTGTGCATCACAATTTACAGGCTTTAAGTCATTCTCTTAATGACTTCTTCTTTAAGTCAGAAGAGCAAGCGCCCCACTGCTGCCGGCGAACAGACCGAGGATGAAGACCTCGCAGCAGATATGGAAGGAGATTCTGCAGACGGAACTGCTTGGAACTGATGATCTGCTGTGGGGGTAGCAGGGCTCGGTGTCGGAGCAGGAGCAGTTCGTGGGGCTGGATTGTTCCTCCGGGATTCCGGGTGACACTGACGCTGACCTGATGGCTTCCATCTTGGAGCGGGTAATGGAGAAGGAGGAATGATGGCCACCGGCGGAGAAGAACGTTTCTTCCATTCACCCGTGGAAGGAGCGGGAGAGCTGCGGAAGGAGGAAAACTTCTTTTCCAACGAGCGCCTCTTCTGTGTAGGAGACGGTTCCTGTGCTGGGAATTCCCTCCCTGGCTCCTCTTCACGCAGCGCGAGGATTGCGTGGACTATGTTGGCTGACACAGGGAAAAACAGGACGTCGGGACAACGCTCCAGGACCTCTGCTGCAGTATTTTGAGCAGTGCTAACGGCCTCAGGAGAATACTGCCCTTGTATCCGGGAGAAGGCATCCTCCAGATGCCCAGTTCGTGCAGCTCCGCATCGCTCCAGTAATCCATCATAACTCCAGCAGCAGGTAGGAAAAACACAAAAATGAAAGTAACACGCTACTTACTGCTTGGGCTCTTTGTGGTGGCAGCTTACTGTCATGTCTGCTGCGCAACCTCGCAGCAAACATACGTATTGGCAACGAGCCCAAAACACAGTATAAGTAAAGTGTTTATTCATGGAAGGAATATGTACACAGTTTCCATATGACAGTCACCAAATAAAGAACAGACAACCGGCTTCTAGCTTAGTTGGCGGGGAAGGAAAAGCCAAGCACGCTCCAGACAGTACAGGAGCGGAGGGAAAGGCAATAATAACAAGACTTACATATGCGTAAGAGCGGAAGGGCTCTGGAATGACTACACCATACAGTCCAGGGGAAAAACCAGCAGTCTGCGAGCCAGGATGTCCAAGTTGACTTTAAGCTGCCACACCGACTGGTCACACTGCTTTGCTATTAATACACAAAACCCTAACAAAGGCAAGTGGACACAGCCATGTGGCAAGCAAGTGCGGGACTGATTGAAACAGTGTGTGTGTGTGTGTGTGTGTGTGTGTGTGTGTGTGTGTGTGTGTGTGTGTGGTGATAAGATACCTCCGGTGAATGTCTGGTAAGAGGAGGAGACGTGGTCGTAGGACTGTCAGAGAGCAAGGCTCAGTCTGACAGCTGAAATTAATAAGCAATAATCAAAACCTACAGCCACCGGTCATGGACGGGGTGAATGACCCCCAACATGACAGCTTCTTCTTCTAATGATTATGAAAAAGTTTGCCTTTGCCTTACTCAGAGTTTTTTACTTGTCTGTTGTTAAACCTGTTCTTAGGGCAATTGTAAGAAGTTGATCTCTGGTCTTCATTAGTTGTCGACCTTTGGAGTTGAGCCATGGTAAACTGATTATTCTTCTGTTTCCTTTTTTTGAAAATTCCGCAATAACCTCTTTGATTTTTGAGTTTCGTTTGTGGGGCGGCAGTGGCTCAGGAGGTAGAGCAGGTTGTCCAATAACCGGATGGTTGGTGGTTTGAATCTTGCTCTCCCCAGATATCCTGCCGTTGTGTCCCTGAGCAAGACACTTTACCCCTTGTTGCTCCTGGTGGGTCTGGACAGCGCCTTGTTTGGCAGCTATGCCGCCATCAGTGTGTGAATGGGTGGATAGCAGGTTCTGTAAAGCGCCTGAGCACGTCCCCCTCAGCATCGGCGGCCGTTTAGTGGAGAGAGTGGAGAACATCAAGTTCCTCGGAATGCAGATCTCGCAGGACCTGACCTGGAGCAAGAATTCCTTGGGGATCAGGAAGCAGGCTCAGCAGAGACTGCACTTCTTGAGGAAACTCAAACAACTCTCTCCCCATCTGCATCCTCAGGACCTTCTACAGAGGTGTGGTGGAGAGTGTTCTAACGTACTGCATTGCTACATGGTACTCCAGCTGCAGTATGTCAGACAAAAAAGCCCTGCAGAGGATAGTCAAGGGGGCTGAGAGGGTAATTGGAGTCTCCCTCCCCTCTGTCCAAGAACTTTTTCAGAACCGTTGTAGGAGCAGGGCACTGAACATTGTCAAGGACCGTTCTCACCCTCTGCATAAACACTTTGAACTTCTTCCATCTGGTAAACGATTCTGGAGCATCAGGGGCAGAACCACCAGACTGATCAACAGCTTCCTTTCACAAGCTGTCAGGATGCTGAACAGTTGACCCAGAATCTCTCTTACACATTACTGCACCTACGGACATTTTGTATATTATTTGTATATTATAGTTAGTTAGTATTTTTTCCCAAGTATGTCTCAGGGATGTGTGAATGGATGGGGGTGGGGGGGTGAAGCTATGTGGGAGTGTGTCTTAAATCATGCTGCTTCTATTTATATGGATGCCGAGAGAAACGCAATTTCATCTTGCCTGCACTACAGTTGTATGTACAGCAATATGACAATAAAGTTTGATTTGATTTGATTTGATTTGATTTGATACGCTGTGGTGACCCCGAAAGGGAGCAACTGAAAGACACACACAAAAAAATCAAGCCCATGTGATTCCATTTTGTGATGTGGGCTCACTTCACCTGTGCAAGTCCAGAGTCTGGAGCTGAGAGAAAAATCAGTTGAATATTTTGATACCCTTTTTGCTTTTCTTCTCCTTTTTATTTTTCTCTGCCCAAGGTACTGGTCTAGTCTAAACAATCCTGTAACATTACTGATTGCAGCAGGGGCATAGACAGTCTCATTCTGCAGCAGGGCAAGCATATATACAGCCTGGTTAAAATCGGGTGAAAATTGTGCTTAAATAATTAAAGATGCTGAAGAATTTTGACCAAGGCAAGTCACACACATTTCATTAAGACCACTGGGAACAGTGTCTGTGGAAAAAAGTATATCCCCTTCAATAAAAACAAAACAAAACATTGGAATAAAACTCAAACAAAACTCAATACATCCTAAAACCCTAATATTCAGCGATGATTATATCAATACCAATGTACATCATTCACACTGTAAGATAAATGTGAGAAAAGAAATAGCCTTTATTGTACCAGTAATCATTACATGTCTGCAGCATCATCTATGAAGGATTTTTTTTAACCAACTAAGCATGAAAGATAGTATGATGAAAGGTAATCCACTCTAGAAGTTCAGCTTTGGCACTCATGTTTTTTGGCCACCTGGAATGAGATAGTTGCCCCTGGAGGGTCAAGAGTGACAACTGAAGTGACGACTCGGCATAATTATCACTTCCAATTCCAGACTTGAAGGGATGTGGCGATCTGGAGGCCACTCAGTGGCAGAGCTGCAGAGAGAAAGTGCTTGGATAAGGGCCCAGCGACAAAAGGGCACCCCGCTATAAATAGCACAGACAGTGTTAGCGTTAATGATGGCAAAGCCTGAGGAGTACAATGGAAGTTTGTTGCGGTTTTCAGTCAGGCAGCACCCCATACATCCTACACGTAGTGAGTGTGGCCTTAGTTAACTTTTGTCTGTCTTTTCAAAGAGTGCAGGAAGAAACTTCTTCAAGAGAGAATGGTCACAGCCAGCATGCCCATGTGGGCCAAACCATAGGATAAACCTGGGCTGTCTTATGGGTCCCATGTTTGTTCATCCACAAGTTCCATGTTGGCCCCATCTGTGACTGCCCACACGGACTTTACCTGTGGTACAGGTAAGCAGGTAATCTGCTTTGGGCCACACATGGGTTTAATGTGGGCGAGCAGGTTTCAGTAACACTGGAGCGTAGGTAAAATCCATGTGGGCAAGCTCACATGGGACCAACATGGAACCCATGGACAAACCCACATGGGACCAATAAGACAGCCTATTATAAACCTATGGTGAGACCCACATGGGCAGGCTGGCTGGGGTATAACTCAAAATACCAATTTTAATATTACAAGTCATATAAAGGTCAAAAAACAACGTAATTTCAGTAAAATTATTGCACTTCCAGCTCCAACTTATAAGTAAAACAGAAAAATGCATTTTGACATGTCTTTTGTAAAGCTGCATCTAACCAACTGGAGGTCAGAATTCTGTCTATTTTGCTGGGTATCTTTTGGAACACTTAACTTCAGTCACAGATGACCTTTTTATGTGTGAAACTGCTATAATCTCCTTCAATCTTTCTCAAGTAATAAAGGTGTTTAAACTTGATTAAACCACTCGCTGCTGCCCATCAGGGCTGCATACTGCTTTTTATCTGTGAAAGTGGACATCAGTGGCATACGCAGATGTACAAACATACATGGAAAAGAGAGTGCTGAAGCTATGAATCAGGAAGTCTCGGATACCCTGACTGTAATGAACCCTCTATGGGTCTGCTGAGCAATTCAATCTCCATTCCAAAGCGGCTCTCCTTGCATAACGCGCATTTCATCTGGCTCACATCGACATCTGTATCCATGTCAGCAAATGAACGGGCACAGTAAGCGGCAGTAACATTAGATATTCTATGGGCACCAGCCAGGCCTAAGTGCGAGGATAACCTTTCAGCCATGGTAACACTGGGAATTTGAAGTGTGAGTTCTAGCATTTATTGTACGGCAAAGCAGACCTTTTTTCCTGAAGCATGTTTCCTCCGTTTGGTAATTGTTACCATTATGACTTGACAACACAACTCACTGCATTCCCAGCCGTGGCAAGCCTCCTGCTCAGTGGCATGAATATTCCACCTCGCTGTTCTCACCCAGCAGCCTCCAGAGAGCCAGTGCTCATCAGCCCTGAATGGGTGTGTGCTCAGCCATTGTAGCTGATGACCATCGTGTTGAAATGTGCTGAAGTGCTCCACTCGAAATCGAGTAGGTGTTCACTTTAAGAATAAACCATCCATTGTAGCATGAAGGAAGCTGCATATACAACCCGACTGTCAAGTACCCAGAGAAGGTGGAACAAATCAAAGTACTCCTTGAAGCAAATCTTTCAACAGCTCAGTATGTTATCAAAGCAAAAGCCCTGCCTAAATAAATAGGAGAGTCATAATTTCTATTTCATTTTTCAAAGGGAATGAAAACACCATGCACGATGCAAAACAACCAATAAAACCTATTTAAAGAGTGAAATTTTACCACTGATTAAAAAAAAAAAATCTAAATTCTTCTCTCATGCAGATGCCTCAAAAGAATGAACATCGATTCTTGAGACTTAAAAAAGTGAAAAAAATCAAATTAGTGCTAAGATAAATTAAACTACATGTATGAATCTACAAAGGACTAGGCTACCTCACTATGCTTTGATACACCCTACCATCAATTTTCTTTTATTTTTAAATGTGCTTTTTACCTTTCCATCACCTATTTTGTGTCAACACTGCCAGACACCAAAAACACACATTTTCATTCACATTATGCCAGATCTACAAAAGCTAAATCAAAGTCGTTTTTACCTAGATTGACAGAACCTAGAAGAAACTTACTTTCAATATGTACAGTATATATTTGTATATTATAAAGGTTTTTGTCTGTTTTTTTTTAAATTGGACTGTATATTAGAATATTAACTTTAACCTCAACATCAAGCAAAATATTTTTTTTAAATTTGAACACACAATATAATGGTAGGAAACAGATTATATTTTCACATACGACCAACAATCCTTCACAAAATAATAAATATCAAAATGAAAAATGATCAAAATATGAATCTAACAGAGGTGACATGGACCTGATGACATTGACTTACAGTAAATCTGATGGAGTTGACAAAAACTTGAATTTGTGGTCATTTTAATTCTGAAATATATTGAATCAATTAGTAACAACATTAAATGAGAATGTTTATAAAGATTGTATTTAAGATTTACCTTACATATGACAAATGATTTATCGTCTGCAATACATCCACAATGGTAACACGGCTTTCTCAGGTACTTACTCTTCTTTTGTGTAATTGTGTCTTGCTTGTTAGTGGTCATAGGTGAAGGATTACAAAAGTATTTTTAGACTGTATATTTGTGTTTCTTCAATAGTGGCTGATAATGTGACACTGACTTTAAACCAGAGATTGCATTAACTGAAAATTGTCTATCATTGGTAAGTAATGAAGTGCGCTGCAGGAGTGATGCATGAATTCAAGGTGGGGGTGGGGTTACATCAGGGATCAGCTCTGAGTCCCTTCTTGTTTGCCATGGTGATGGACAGACTGACAGACGAGGTCAGGCAGGAGTCCCGATGGACCATAATGTTTGCAGACGACATTGTGATCTGTAGTGAGAGTAGGGAGCAGGTGGAAGAGAACCTGGAGAGGTAGAGGTATGTTCTGGAGAGAAGATGAATGAAAGTCAGTAGAAGCAAGACAGAATACATGCGTGTGAATGAGATGGCGGCAGATGTAACAGTGAAGATGGAAGGATTAGAGGTTGTGAAAGTAGATGAGTTTAAATACCTAGGGTCAACCACCCAAAGCAATGAAAAATGCACAAGAGAGGTGAAGAAGAGAGTGCAGGCAGGGTGGAGTGGGTGGAGACGAGTGTCAGGGGTGATTTGTGACAGAAGGATAGCAGCAAGAGTGAAAGGGAAGGTTTACAAGACCATAGTGAGACCTGCGATGATATATGGTTTTGGAGATGGAAAAAGACAGGAGATGGAGCTGGAGGTGGCAGAGTTGAAGATGCTAAGATTTTGATTGGGAGTGACTAGGAGGGACAGGGTTAGAAATGAATTTATCAGAGGGACAGCTCACATTGAGCAGTTTGGAGACAAAGTAAGACAGGCAAGGCTGAGATGGTTTGGACATGTTCTGAAGAGAGAGAGTGGATATATTGGACAAAGGCTGTTGAAAATGGAGCTGCCAGGCAGGAGGAAAAGAAGAAGACCACAAAAAAGATTCATGGATGTAGTGAAGGAAGACATGGAGAGGGTTGGTGTTACAGAGGAAGATGCAAGGGAAAGGGTGAGATGGAGGAAGATGATCCACTGTGGCGATCCCTAAAAGGAGCAGCCGAAAGAAGAGGAAGTCTTTCAATGACAGATTTTTTTTGAGCAGTGACAGAAAAATCTCAAGGCTGTCCGTCATTTTGCCAGATTACACTGAGCATGATCTATTGTACTTGTTGTTTTTACCTTCCACCTGTCCACTTTATTTTTTTTTTTTTGGACTTATTTTGTACCCGTAGGTAGATTTGTTCTGCAGTCCGGTGACAAGCCACCAGCTGCTGGTTGCTGCGTGCGCAAGCGCCCCTTAACTCCCTAACCTGCATGTTTTTGGCATGTGGGAGGAAACTGGAGAAATCCCGGAGTAAACCCACGCAAACACGGGGAGAACATGCAAACTCCACACAGATCACTGTTGGCCGGGGGCAGGGATCAAACCCACGATCTCATGATCCCCGCGATCCACTGGCCGAGGGTAAACTGTGCTGCCGCGGTGCTAACCACTGCGCCACCGTGCAGCCCTTTATTGTACATTGAATAGTGATTCTCTAGTATTGTCTCTCCTGTCTCTGTTCATCAGTTCAATAAATGCATAATTTGCATGCTGTATCTTGTAGGCCCATGATTGCATGTAAACAAAAACAAACTACAGTGATCCCTCACTTATCGCGGTTAATGGGTTCCAGAACCGACCGCGAAAAGTGAAAAACCGCGAAGTAGCGTCACCCCTAATGACGTCACCCATAAATAATACGTACGTTCATTCTCTCACTCTCTCTCTCATATGATACGTGTGTGTGTGTGTGTGTGTGTGTGTAAGTGTACATACATACGTAGATGTAAATAAAGTGTACATAAATATGTTTTTAGAACTCTTTTATTCTTATAACAAGATACGTAACTCAAGATGAAAATGATTTACTGCACAGGTTAATGAGAGCTTTACTGCTCCTCAGGTGACGCCTCATCGTCAGGTGCTAGAGGCGCAGGATCATCGAGGGCAGCTTCCGATAGAGCTGGAGAAGCTGCAGGAGGCGGCGTAGTGGCTCGACGGGAAGACTATTTTGCACAAAAAGGCACAAGAGAACAGCGAACAATGAATGCGGTCTTCCTTCGCAGGGTATGGGCGCTCGGCAGGGAGAGAAGCTGGGTAAAAGGTCTCGGCCAATCAGCTTGCGAGATTCCCGAGCGGTGAAGAGGTGGGCGGAGAGGAGTGGAGCGGTGGTCAGAGAGGTGGATTTTGAGTTGTGCGGGCTCTCCGTGTTGATACCTGATGTTCTAATGTAGTCTCCCTGCCTTCTGCTAGCGCCCGCCCATTTTTTCTCAATTTTGAATTTTTGATGAATATTTTTGAAAAATCCGCGATGCACTGAGGGCGCGAAAGGTGAAACGCGAAGTAGTGAGGGATCACTGTATTCAGCATCTTATGATTTGAAAATTAAAATTACAGGTCATAAGAGGTTATGACCTGCAGCCCTGTCTGTCAAAATGACTGGTAACAAGAAAATGTAGCACAACCTCTTCTATAGATGTACTTTTTGTTGGTGAAAAGTGTAACATCATTGTGCTGCCATAAACCAGCAATCGCCAACTTTGCGTTCAGAGGCTCCCCTTTTAAAGGACACAACTTATACAAGCACAAAGATTTGTAAAAGTAATTTATTTGGGATCAGTCCGCCAAGGTCTCCACCTTTGACCACCACCTAATGGTCTCTGTACGTCTCTGTACAACCATTGTGAGAGTATGGTTCGTATTGCCAACACTCAGTCGGACTCATTCCCAGTGAGAGTTGGACTCCGCCAGGGCTGCCCTTTGTCACCGATCCTGTTCATAATTTTTATGGACAGGATTTCTAGGCGCAGCCAGGGAATGGAGGGTGTCATGCTTAGTGACCACAGGATCTCATCTCTGTTGTTTGCAGATGATGTTGTCCTGTTGGCTTCATCCAGCAATGACCTACAGCTCTTGCTGGGACGGTTTGCCGCTGAGTGTGAAGCAGCTGGGATGAGAATCAACACCTCCAAGTCCGAGTCCATGGTCCTCAGCCGGAAAAAGGTGGATTGTCCTCTCTGGGTTGGGGACAGGCTCCTACCCCAAGTGGAGGAGTTTAAGTATCTTGGGGTCTTATTCACGAGTGAGGGGAAAATGGAGCGAGAGATTGACAGACGGATTGGAGCAGCACCTGCAGTGATGCGGACGTCGTACCGGTCTGTTGTGGTGAAGAGGGAGCTGAGTTCTAAGGCAAAGCTGTCGATTTACCAGTCAATCTACGTTCCTACTCTCACCTATGGTCACGAGCTTTGGGTAATGACCGAAAGAACAAGATCGCGGATACAAGCGGCTGAAATGAGCTTTCTCCGTAGGATTGCTGGACTTACCCTCAGAGATAGGGTGAGGAGCTCAGTCATCCGGGAAAGGCTCAGAGTAGAACCGCTGCTCCTCCACATTGAAAGGAGTCAGTTGAGGTGGTATGGGCATCTGATTAGGATGCCTCCTGGACGCCTCCCACTTGAGGTGTTTCGGGCACGTCCCACTGGGAGGAGACCCCGGGGCAGACCCAGGACTCGGTGGAGAGACTACGTCTCCCAGCTGGTCTGGGAACTCCTTGGTATCCTCTCTGAAGAGCTGGGGCAGGTGGCTGGGGAGAGGGAATTCTGGGCTTCTCTGCTTGAACTGCTGCCTCCACGACCCAGACCTCCGGAAAAGCGGTAGAAGATGAAGATGCAGATGAAGATTTATTTGGATGAGGGCACAAAGTGTGAAAATGGGCAATGTGCTACCAGAAATTACCAAAACCAGTGGCAGAAGGCACAAAGTGCAGCACAAATTTGCACTTAAGCTCATTGTAATAGGGCCCACTGAGTTGCAAAAAAAATTAAAGCAGGTTGAGGATGTGAATGAGAAGAAAAAAGAGAAGGAGAAAGAACTGGAAGCATAGCCAGAGAGAATCAAGAAACAGATTCAAACAAAAACCATAACACCTCCAGACAGAGATGAGCTAGACCAGGGGTGTACAATCATGTGCCATGGAGGGCCAAGACCCTGCGGGCTTTACCTCCAACCAGTGTCTTCAACAGCAGATTTCAATGAACTTCTTCCCGCTGATTGCTGATCAGTGAAAACACCTGCTGAAGAGACTGGGTAGAAGAGAAAACCTGCAGGGTCTTGGCCTTCCATGGCACGTGATTGGACATCCCTGATCTAGACCAGGAATGTCAGACTTATTCCACGAAGGGCAAAGACCCTCCACATTTTACCTCCACCCAATGTCTTCAGCAGGTGTTTTCACTAATCAGTAATCAGTGGTAAGAAATTCAGTGAATGAGGTAAAACATGCAGGATTTTGGCTCTCCATGGAATGAGTTTGACACCCCTGAAAACAGAATTGCAAATTAAGAAAGCAGAGATAGTGTATAAAACAGAAAATACAAAAGACCAGTCCATATGAATCACCAAGAAACCCCACTGAGAAAATGCTACATGGTAGAATTACTATCTATATTTAAGTATTGCTAGATGGATTGCCACCTTATTGTGGTGGGGGGTTTGTGTGCCCTAGTGATCCCAGGAGCTATGTTGTCCAGGGCAATTTGCCTCTGGTAGGGTCTCCCAAGAAAAGCTGGTCCTGGGTGAATTGTCAGACTAAGAGTAATCCAATAAACTCCCATGATGAACAGAAAATCAAAGATCCAGTGTACCCCGCTTGGTATGCGTTACCGGGGCCCTGCCCTGGAGCCTGGCCTGGGGAAGGGGCTCGATGGCCAGCACCTGGTGGCCGGGATTCTGCCCATGGGACCTGGCAGGGCTCAGCCCAAAGGAGGTACATGGGTCCACCTTCTAGTGGACTCACCACATGCAGAAGGGATCATGAGGGTCCGATGCAATGCAGATCAGGTGACAATCAAAGGCGGAGACCTTGGCAGTCTGATCCCCGGCTTTTGAAACTGGCTTTTGGGATGTGGAATGTCACTGCTCTGGTGGGGAAGGAGCTGGAGCTGGTGCATGAGGTTGAAAGATACCGGCTAGATATAGTTGGGCTCCCCTCAACACAGCTCTGGTTCTAGAACCAGTTTCCTGGAGAGGGGCTGGAGCTTGGCCTACTCTCTAGTTGCCCCAGGTGAGCAGCGATGAGCAGGGGTGGGTATTCTTATAACCCCCTGCCTTGTTATCTCGACAATGGAGTTCTCCCCGGTCGATGAAAGGGTAGTTTCCTCATGCCTTCGGTTTGGGAAACGGGTCCTGGCCATCATTTGTGCCTATTCACCAAATGATGGTTCAGAGTACCCACCCTTTTTGGAGTCTCTGACTGGGGTGCTGGAGAGTGCTCCTCTCGGAGACTCCATTGTCCTACTGAGGGACTTCAATGCACAAGTGGCAACGACGGTGAAACCTGGAGGGGTGTGATTGGGAGGAATTGTCTGCCCGATCTGAATCCGAGTAGTGTTCAGATATTGGACTTCTGTGCCAACCACTGTTTGTCCATAACGAACACCATGTTTAAGCATAAGGGTGTCCATATGTGCACCTGGCACCAGGACACCCTAGGTCACAGGTCAATTATCGATTTTGTTATCGTGTCATCAGACCTGTGACCACATGTCTTGGACACTCAGGTAAAGAGAGGAGCAGAGCTGTCAACTGATCACCACCTGGTGGTGAGTTGGATCTGCTGGCAGGGGCGGACACCACTCACAGCCGGTAGACCTAAACTTATAGTGAGGGTGTAGTGGGAATGTCTGGCTGAGGCTCCTTTCCGGGAAGTCTTCAACTCCCACCTCTGGAAGAACTTCAACTACATTTCGAGGGGGTCTGGAGACAGGGAGTATGAATGGGCCATGTTCTCCTCCTCCGTTGTTGAAGCAGCTGCCCAGAGCTGTGGCCGCAAGGTTTGTTGGTGCATCTTGTGGTGGCAACCCCCGAACCAAGTGGTGGACACCAGTGGTGAGGGGGGCCATCAAGCTGAAGAAGGAGTCCTAACGAGCTTGGTTGGCTTGTGGGACTCCTGAAGCAGCTGAGGTGTACCGGCAGGCCAAGCGGAGTGTGGCTCGGGTGGTTGCTGAAGCAAAAACTCAGGTGTGGGAGGAGTTTGGTGAGGCCATGGAACAAGACTTTTGGTCAACCTCGAAGAGATTCTGGCAAACTGTCTGGCGTCTCAGGAGGGGGAAGCAGCTCCCTGTCCACACTGTGTATGGTGCGGATGGGGCACTGTTGACTTCACCTGGGGACATTGTCGGGCAGTGGAAGGAATACTTCAAGGATCTCCTCAATCCCACTGACACACCTTCTACAAAGGAAGCAGGGCTTGAGGACGAGGGGGACGACTCGCATATCACAGGGGTTGAGGTCGCCAAGGTGGTTAAAAATCTTTTTAGTTGCTGTTCCCCAGGGATAGACAAGATTCGCCCTGACTACCTCCAGGCCCTGGATGTTGTAGGGCTGTCATGATTGGCACGCCTCTGCAACATTGTGTGGAGGTTGGGGGCAGTGCCTTTGGCATGGCAAACTGGGGTGGTGGATCCTCTCTTCAAAAAAGGGGACTGTGTCTGAAGAATCTGTGAAATACTTGGTACTACTAGGACAGGTGAAATTGGATCAGTACAGTTAAGTTTTAAACTCTTTTTTTAAAAAAACAGTGCCCATTATTTTGTAATGGATGTTGGTCAAAATAATCTGCAAAATATGCAATGTCTTTGCATGTCAGTAACTGTGTCTTTGACCTGGCTCCTATTTGTACAAACAATTTCAGAATTTCATTTCTGATGAGTAGTAAACACAATATTTCCTTTATTCAAGCCTCATGTTTAGGTTAGGCATTCAGTTTGATATAATAAGCATGCACTCTCTCAAATTACCATACACTGCTTTCTTTTCTTGGTAAGGTAGTTTTGCTAACATCATTTTCTTTTTAAAAAATCATCTGAACGTCCATCAGATTTGCAAAACATTAAAGGACTTCATAACTCGTTCATAATTTAGCTATTTTTTTGAGTTTCCACCAATTAGTGACCCAAGGCCAAGTTGCCAATTAGTTTATTCCAAGCCCAATAATAGTGGGTGGATTTAATGCTAAAAGCACTGGTATATTACAAATGCCCTTGGCCTCCTGTTCTCTTATCTGCTGGCAAGGACAAAGAATTCATATTTTAGGATTGTTCTTTCCTACCCGTCATATTTTTGAACGGAAAGAAAATTCAAATCCACTTTATAACTGCTAGATATTTTAAACATAAATGTAATAAAACATTTAAATATGCACATCAATACTGTTATATTGAGAAACAGTTATAACTGAATTAACATAAGAATGTCTATTATATTATTTGACATTTAATATACTGTAAGTCAGTTCATTTTCGATTGGAGTTTGGTAACTGCAAAATATCACATTACACTGTATCATGAACATGGTAGCTGTGAAGACCACATAAATAATAGAATATGCAAAACAGTTATATATAGGTAAGAGAACCAGGCTGGTTTTGGATAATAATAATAATAATAATAATAATAATAATAATAATAATAATAATAATAATAATAATAATAAGGTTCTATAGACTGTTAATACTGGGGTGGTTAAGGAAGATGAGCATCCAAGACCTATGACATGCCACAAAGGCAAGCGCAAAATATAGCCTCTGACAGTCAAAGTCCAACTCCTGGCCTTCACGTGGCAGACCTGTTTGGAACTAACAGGAGAAGGGGTGAAAGGCGAGTAACTGGCGCCTTTTAATAACCAGTGCTCCGGGCAGGATGGACTCGTTAGTGTTGGCCAGCAGTGATCCTAGGAGAAGGCAAACTCTGATCACAAACCAGGGCAGACAGGGCTCTTTAGCAGTGGTCGGCAACCTGCCTAGTGATGGCATCACAATAAAGATACCAACTTAAAATGCAATGACAGAAACACAAAACAAATTATCATACTGCATTGGTCGTTGCATGGGTAAACATGGACCGCATCCCTCAGCAGGAAACCAGGCTGAGGTAAAAAAAATCTACTACTGGAACAAATTCAACCCAACAAGCAAATGAGGATCACCACACTGAGGACATTCCTCAAAGACACCCTCAAACTGCACCAGCTAGTAACCACCAAAGACAAACCAGAAATAAGTGGTCCAGGGAAGAGTATAAATGTAAGGGTTCCTGTCTGTCCTGCTGGTCTGCCTCTCTCTCTCCTCACTGATTGAGCACATCTCCCCACAGTTGTAATCATCACCTGCAGCCAATTGGTGGGGTAGTACAAGTAGGATGCTCTCCCCCATCCACCATGAAGAAGCGACGACAGTTCCTGGGTTTGCTACCTTTTACCAGTGCTTCATTCAGGATTACAGCTCTGTCGCCCAACCATTCGCTGCCCTTACCAAGGGCAGCAAGATTCCCTTCCATTGGACCCAGGAGGCTTGGGACGCATTCAACCTCCTCAAAACCCACCTTTTCTGAGGCCTCCATCCTGCTCCAGCCCGACCCCGAACTCCAATTCTTTGTTGAGGTGGATGCTTCAGACATCGGGGTGGGGGCGGTGTTTTCGCAGTGCTTGAGGGTCGATAGGAAAGTCCATCCGTACGCGTATTTCTCCCGGTGATTGACCCCAGCTGAGAGAAATTGTGATGTCGGAGATCGAGAACTGCTGGCTCTTAAATTGGCATTAGACGAATGGCACCATTGGCTGGAGGGGTTGGCTTTGCCTTTTCTTGTGTGGACAGACCACAAGAATTTAGACTACATCCACTCGGCCAAATGTCTTAAACCCCGTCAAGCCAAAATGGACACTTTTTATCTCCCGGTTAAAGTTCTCCTTCTCTTATAGGCCAGGGTCAAAGAACACAAAGCTAGATGCGGTCTCCCACCAGTTCTCTGCCGTCCCGTCCACCACCATGACTGAGACCATCATCCCAGAGGGGAGTTATTGTGGGACCCCTCACCTGGGACATAAAACAGCAAATTCGGAAGGCACAGTTCACCGAGCTGGACCCGGTGGGGGTGGGGGGACTGGTTGTTCATTCCTAAGGCAGTCAAGGGTAATGTCCTCCACTGATTCCACACTAATAAACTGTCCTGACACCCGGGGGTAGCACACACCCTGTCTTCCCTTTGGCGCTACTTCTGGTGGTATGCGATGGAGATGGACGTTTGGGAGTATATAAAGGCCTGTCCCCAGTGTTCCACAGGGAAGACTTCCACTACCCCCCCCCCCCACACTGGACTTCTCTTGCCCCTCCCAATCCCCAGCCATCCCTGATCTAACAAAACACTAGATTTTTTAACCGGGTAACCTCCATCCAATGGGAACAGTGTTATTCAGACGATAATTGACAGGTTCCCCAAGGCTGCCCATTTTGCCCCCTGAAGAACTTCCCGTCTGATTTGGATTGTCTTCATTGTGCACACAAACTCCCTTACAAGTAAGTTGACTTACCATCACTGTCACCAGCTCCTTACTCCCTGTTTCCTCAGCACTTAGACCTGGCCAGCCTCTTTCCTCTGCCCCTCACCCGCACCTCCAGGATACTGTCTCTGGCAAATTCCCCCATAGGATCTGCTTCTACAAACCACTGCCTCCAGCCGAAAAGAACTGTAAGCATAAACACAAATATTACCCCCGTCTTCTTAACATACTCTCACCATAGTTCTGCTCTCTCCCCTGCAGGGTCACCAGCCCCTCACCACCATCTCCTATCAGAAATTATTGTAAGTAAAGATTACTGCTACACTCCCCTTTAATGTTGTCCTCTGTGTCTGCTCCTGGGTCTAAGTGTAATCCCATGTCAACAAAGATGTGATGGAAGCACATTTTAGAGCACTGTCAAACCCCAGCGCAGGAATCACCATAGGTAAGTATACTATCTGGCGTGAAAAGAACCCAAGTTTAAGACCCAAAATGGGCGCTAATAAATTAGCAAACACAAGACGAGACATCATGAAAAATAGAAGATTGACAGAAATACAAATTCATTTGATCAAAGACAAAGTGTCTGAAGACCTAGGGACCGGAAACATTGGCCAACAAGAACAAGATATAGTAGAGGTAGAAACTACTGAGATGGTTGTAAAGAATAATGAGAAAGAACCAGAAAACACTAAAAGAACAAGGGCAACCAGAAGCTCAGCACTGTGACAATGAAGTAAAGGAAATTTTAGAAAACATCATAAGAAAGTGAGAAATTGTGAAAGAAACAAGTATTGACGAAAGAAATAGAGAATAAGAACCACCAAATCTTTGAACAAGAATGGCCAGAAATAATCTTAGAAGAGACAACAGCGGCAATCAATACTACAAGCAACTGGAAGTCACCAGGGAATTATGGAATAGCAATTTTTTGGCCGAAATATCTATCAACTTTACACAAAGGCTTGAAATACGCCTACAATGAGTGCATAAAGAACTATAGCAATGCCCTAACTGGTGAACAAATTGTATAACCTACCTTCTTCCTGAAAATGTCAACCATCCATCCATCCATCCATCCATCTTCTACCGCTTTTCCGGAGGTCCGGGTCGCGGAGGCAGCAGTTCAAGCAGAGAAGCCCAGACTTCCCTCTCCCCAGCCACCTGCTCCAGGTCTTCAGAGGGGATACCAAGGCGTTCCCAGACTAGCTGGGAGACATAGTCTCTCCACCGAGTCCTGGGTCTGCCCCGGGGTCTCCTCCCAGTGGGACGTGCCTGAAACACCTCAAGTGGGAGACGTCCAGGAGGCATCCTAATCAGATGCCCATACCACCTCAACTGACTCCTTTCAATGTGGAGGAGCAGCGGTTCTACTCTGAGCCTCTCCCGGATGACTGAGCTCCTCACCCTATCTCTGAGGGTGAGTCCAGCAATCCTACGGAGAAAGCTCATTTCAGCCGCTTGTATCCGCGATCTCGTTCTTTCGGTCATTACCCAAAGCTCGTGACCATAGGTGAGAGTAGGAACGTAGATTGACTGGTAAATCGACAGCTTTGCCTTAGAACTAAGCTCCCTCTTCACCACAACAGACCGGTACAACGTCCGGATCACTGCAGATGCTGCTCCAATCCGTCTGTCGATCTCTCGCTCCATTTTCCCCTCACTCGTGAACAAGACCCCAAGATACTTAAACTCCTCCACTTGGGGCAGGAGCCTGTCCCCAACCCGGAGAGGACAATCCACCTTTTTCCGGCTGAGGACCATGGACTCGGACTTGGAGGTGCTGATTCTCATCCCAGCCGCTTCGCACTCAGCGGCAAACCGTCCCAGCAAGAGCTGTAGGTCATTGCTGGATGAAGCCAACAGGACAACATCATCTGCAAACAACAGAGATGAGATCCTGTGGTCACCAAGCATGACACCCTCCATTCCCTGGCTGCGCCTAGAAATCCTGTCCATAAAAATTATGAACAGGACCGGTGACAAAGGGCAGCCCTGGCGGAGTCCAACTCTCACTGGGAATGACTCCGACCGAGTGTTGGCAATACGAACTAAACTCTCACAACGGTCGTACAGAGACCGAATAGCTCGTAACAACAAGCCCGATACCCCATACTCCCGAAGCACCCCCCACAAAAATCCACGAGGGACGCGGTCAAATGCCTTCTCCAAGTCCACAAAACACATGTAAACTGGTTGGGCAAACTCCCACGAACCCTCAAGAATTCTCGAGAGGGTAAAGAGCTGGTCCGATGTGCCACGGCCAGGACGAAAACCACATTGCTCCTCCTGAATCCGAGGTTCGACCAACGGCCGGACTCTCCTCTCCAGTACCTTGGCATAGACCTTCCCAGGGAGGCTGAGGAGTGTGATCCCTCTAAAGTTGGAGCACACCCTCCGGTCCCCTTTTTTGAAGAGAGGAACCACCACCCCGGTTTGCCATGCCAAAGGCACTGCCCCCGACCTCCACGCAATGTTGCAGAGGCGTGTCAACCATGACAACCCAACAACATCCAGGGCCTTGAGGTACTCGGGGCGAATCTCGTCCACCCCCGGGGCCCGGCCACCAAGGAGATTTTTAACCACCTTGGCGACCTCAGCCCCTGTGATAGGCGAGTCATCCCCCTTGTCCCCAAACCCTGCTTCCTCTGTGGAAGGCGTATCAGTGGGATTGAGGAGATCCTCGAAGTATTCCTTCCACCGCCCGACGATATCCCCAGTTGAAGTCAACAGTGTCCCATCCGCACCATACACAGTGTGGACGGGGAGCTGCTTTCCCCTCCTGAGCCGCCAAACAGTTTGCCAGAATCTCTTTGAAGCCGACCGAAAGTCTTGTTCCATGGCCTCACCGAACTCCTCCCATACCCGGGTTTTTGCTTCAGCAACCACCCGAGCTGCACTCCGCTTGGCCTGCCGGTACACCTCAGCTGCTTCGGGAGTCCCACAAGCCAACCAAGCTTGATAGGACTCCTTCTTCAGCTTAATGGCCCCCCTCACCACTGGTGTCCACCACTTGGTTCGGGGGTTGCCACCACGAGATGCACCGACCACCTTGCGGCCGCAGCTCTGGGCCGCCGCTTCAACAACAGAGGTGGAGAACATGGCCCATTCAGACTCCATGTCTCCAGACTCCCTCGGAATGTGGTTGAAGTTCTTCCGGAGGTGGGAGTTGAAGACCTCCCGGACAGGGGCCTCAGCCAGACACTCCCAGCACACCCTCACTATACGTTTGGGTCTACCAGGTCTGAATGGCTTCCTCCCCTGCCATCGGATCCAACTCACCACCAGGTGGTGATCAGTTGACAGCTCTGCACCTCTCTTTACTCGGGTGTCCAAGACATACGGTCGCAGGTCTGATGATACGATAACAAAATCGATCATCGACCTGCGGCCTAGGGTGTCCTGGTGCCAGGTGCACATATGGACACCCTTATGCTTGAACATGGTGTTCGTTATGGACAGACTGTGGTTAGCACAGAAGTCCAATAACTGAACACCACTCGGGTTCAGATCGGGCAGGCCGTTCCTCCCAATCACCCCCCTCCAGGTTTCACTGTCGTTGCCCACGTGCGCATTGAAGTCCCCCAGTAGGACAATGGAGTCTCCAGGAGGAGCACCCTCCAGCACCCCAGTCACAGACTCCAAAAAGGGTGGGTACTCTGAAACATCATTTGGTGCATAGGCACAAATGATGGTCAGGACCCGTTTCCCAACCCGAAGGCGCAGGGAAGCAACCCTTTCGTCCACCGGGGAAAACTCCAATATAGAGGCAGCAAGGTGGGGCGATACAAGAATACCTACCCCTGCTCGTCGCCTCTCGCCCGGGGCAACTCCAGAAAAGGCCAAGCTCCAGCCCCTCTCCAGGAGACTGGTTCCGGAACCGGAGCTGTGTGTTGAGGTGAGGCCGACTATATCTAGCCGGTATCGCTCAATCTCGTACACCAGCTCAGGCTCCTTCCCCACCAGAGAGGTGACATTCCACGTACCAAAAGCCAGTTTAGAAAGCTTGGGATCAGTCCGCCAAGGTCTCCGCCTTTGACTGCCACCTAATCCACATAGCACCGGACTTCCATGATCCCTCCTGCAGGTGGTGAACCTACTGGAGGGCGGACCCATGTAACTCCTTCGGGCTGAGCCCGGCCGGGTCCCATGGGTGGAAACCTGGCCACCAGACGCTAGCCTTCGAGCCCCTCCCCCAGGCCTGGCTCCAGGGTGGGGCCCCGGTAACCCCATACCGGGCGGGGTACACTGAATCCTTGATATACAATTTATCATGAGAGTCTGTTGGATCGTTCTTAGTCTGGCCCTTCACCCAGGACCAGTTTGTCTTGGGAGACCCTATCAGAGGCAAATTGCCCCGGACAACATAGCTCCTGGGATCACTGGGGCACGCAAACCCCCCCACCACGATAAGGTGACGATCCATGAGGGGGGAAAATGTCAACCCAAAAAATTATTCACGTCTTCCTACAATGTACAAGATTTTAACGTCAATACTAACAACCAGAGCCTACAAGCATCTGGATGATAATAATTTACTACCAGAAGAGCAAAACGCCAGCAGGAAAGGTAACTACGGATGCAAAGACCAACTGCTCATAAATAAAGCAGTAGTGGAGGAGGTAAAAACTAGAAAAAAGAATCTCACAACAGCCTGGATTGATTACATTAAGGCATTCGACTCTGTCCCACAAAGCTGGGTTATAACATGCCTAGAAATATACAAAATCTCAGGAAAGCTGATAAATATCATTAGAACTAGCAAGACAAAATGGAACACAATCCTTAAATTGAATTACAGTGGTGTGAAAAAGTGTTTGCCCCTTTCCTAATTTCTCTTTTTTTTTTCTTTTGCATGTTTGTCACAAAAATGTTTCAGATCATCAAAACATTTTAAAATATTAGCCAAAGACAACACAAGTAAACACAAAATGCAGTTTTTAAATGAAGGTCTTTATTATTAGAGATAAAAAAATCCAAACCTACATGGCCCTGTGTGAAAAAGTGATTGCCCCCCTTGTTAAAACATAAATTAACTGTGGTTTATCACATCTTTGGAAAGCTGAGTTCAATTTCTCTAGCCACATCCAGGCCTGATTACTGCCACACCTGTTCTCTGTCAAGAAATCACTTCAATAGGACATGCCTGACAAAGTGAAGTAGACCAAAAGATCCTCAAAAGCTAGGACATCATGCTGCAATCCAAAGAAATTCAGGAACAAACAAGAAGCAAAGTAATTGAGATCTATCAGTCTGGAAAAGGTTATAAAGCCATTTCTAAAGCTTTGTGACTCTAGCGAACCACAGTGAGAGCCATTATCTACAAATGGCAAAAACATGGAAAAGTGGTGAACCTTCCCAGGAGTGGCTGGCCGATCAAAATTACCCCAAGAGTGCTGCCACGACTCATCCAAGATGTCACAAATGACCCCGCAACAACATCCAAAGAACTGCAGGCCTCACTTGCATTAGTTAAGGTCAGTGTTCATGACTCCACCATAAGAAAGAGACTGGGCAAAAATGGCCTGCATAGCATAGTTCCAAGATGAAAACCACTGCTGAGCAAAAAGAACATAAAGACTTGTCTCAGTTTTGCCAGAAAACATCTTGATGATCCCCAAGACTTCTGGGAAAATATTCTGTGAATTGACGAGACAAAAGTTGAACTTTTTGGAAGGTGTGTGTCCCATTACATCTGGCATAAAAGTAACACAGCATTTCAGAAAAGGAACATCATACCAACAGTAAAATATGGTGGTGGTAGTGTGATGGTCTGGGGCTGTTTTGCAGCTTTAAGACCTGGAAGACTTGCTGTGGTAAATGGAACCATGAATTCTGCTGTCTACACAAAAATCCTGAAGGAGAATGTCCAGCCATTTGTTTGTGACCTCAATCTGAAGCACACTTGGGTTCTGCAGCAGGACAATGATCCAAAACACACCGACAAGTCCACCTCTGAATGGCCTAAGACAAACGAAATGAAGACTTTGGAATGGCCTAGTAGTCAAAGTCCTGACCTGAATCCGATTGAGATGCTGTAGCATGACCTTAAAAAGGCAGTTCATGCTTGAAAACTTTCCAGTGTGGCTGAATTACAACAATTCTGCAAAGATGAGTGAGCCAAAATTCCTCCTCAGCACTGTAAAAGACTCACTGCCAGTAATCACAAATGCTTGATTGCAGTTTTTGCTGCTTAGGGTAGCCCAACCAGTTATTAGGTTTAGGGAGCAATTACTTTTTCACACAGGGCCATGTAGGTTTGATTTTTTTTCCCCTTAATAATTAACACCTTAATTTAAAAACGACATTTTGTGTTTACTTGTGTTATCTTTGTCTAATATTTAAATTTGTTTGATGATTTGAAACATTTCAGTTTGACAAACAAAAAAATGAGAAATCAGGAAAGGGCAAACACTTTTTCTCATCACTGTACAAAGAGGGAACCATAACATCAAGAATTATCATCATTGACAGTGGAATCTTCCAAGGAGATTCGCTCTCGCCACTTCCTTTTTGCATGGCTCTGACACCACTTTCCTCTCTACTGAAGACAAGCAGCTAAGCATACAAAACAGGCAACCAGACCATTAACCACTTGTTCTACATGGATGATTTGAAAACATACGCCAAGAATGATGAAGAACAGAAAAGTCTTCTCGCCATTGTTTAAGGTTTCAGCAATGATATTAGAATGGAGTTCGGGCTTGATGAGTGTGCCAAAGCTACCTTCAAAACGGGCAAGCTAATACATGCAGACAACATCAAAATTGATCTGGGCACTACCATCCAAGATCTAGAATTAGAGGGCACATACAAATAGCTATGTATAGATGAAGGAGATGGAATCCAGCACTCAAGGATAAAGGAGAAAATACGGAAGGAGTACTACAGACAGATATGAATGGTACTTATATCAGAACTGAATGCCACAAACAGAATTGAAGCAATCCACACCATTGCTGTTCCCGTTGTCATGTATAGTTTCAACATCATGAATTGGAAAATAGAAGAACTGAAGAAACTGGATTGCAAAACAAGAAAGCTACTGACAATGGAAACGATGTATCACCCAAAACCAGATGTCAACAGGGTTTACCTCCCTCAAACAGCAGGAGGAAGGGGATTAATTCAAATTGAGATTTCATACAAGACAGAAACAATAGGCCTAGATGCATATCTAAAAACTAAAAATGATAACACTCTTAGGGTAGCTAGGACCATGATAGAACAATAAAGACATCATCAGTCCATCATGAAGGCACAAAACTTAAGAAAGAACTCAGCATACCACAAATAGAAATGATTGAAAATGAGCCAGCCATAAAATATGCTCACAGAATAAAAGTAAAAGTTGAACAAAAAGCCCTAGAACAACTAAAGAATGAATGGGAAGATAAACCCTTACATGGGCAATACCCCAAAAGAATCAATGACAATGATGTGGATGAATTCCAAACAAACCGATGGCTAAAAAAAAGCTGGCCTAAAATCTGAAATTGATGGTTTTATTATAGCTGCGCAAGATCAGTGTATTAAGACCAACTACTACCAAAACAAGATCTTGAAAGACAGGACCAATCCAACGTGCAGAATATGGAACAAACAAGCAGAGACAATTGACCATCTAGTTTCTGGCTGCTCAGAGCTGGCCAAAACGGAATACATACATAGACACAACAAGGCAGCAGCATATCTCCACTGGGAAATCTGCAAGCACTATGACATCACAGTCCAAGTCAAATATCACAAGCATGTACCACCAACTGTAACACAAAACAACGAGACCACTATACTGTGGGACATGCCAATCCAAACGGACAAAGAAGTCAAGGCCAACAGACCAGACATAGTAATAAAGAGCAAGAATGAGAAAATGTGTCTCCTAATTGATATGTCCATCCCAACAGAAAGAAACACCTCCCTGAAAGTGATCGACAAACTTCCAAAGTATAAATACCTAGAGATAGAAATCGAGAAAATGTGGGGTCTGAGAGCCACAGCAATACCTGTGGTAACAGGCACTCTTGGTTTGGTAAAAAAAAGGAATGGAGAAATACACCAACAAAATCCCTGGAAACATCAGGATACAAGAGTTGCAAAAGATTGTCCTACATGGAACTGCTCATATACTCCGGAAGACTCTATTAATCAAATGAACCATCACACCCTCATGGAAGCCCTATGTTCAAGGACTGGACTCGGCTTGATGAGTGAAAAAAGCAGGATTTTTTGGAAGAAGAAACATAATAATAATAATAATAATAATAATAATAATAATAAATATATATTGTAATTTATCTAACTAGTGGGTTTGTGACCAATCTAAATAATCTGTTTACTACTGACTTAACTTTTGATATCCACTGTTATACTGATGATATACAGTTGTACTTAGCAGTGAAACCAGAAGTCACAAACCAATTGACAAAACTACCAGCATGTCTTAAAGACAAAAGAACCTAGATGAGCTATAGCTTTTTTCTAGTTAACTCAGTCAAAACTGAAGTTATTGTAAGTGGTCCCCAAAACCTCAGACACTCTTGTCGTATTATAAGGAAGTGGTTCATAATTGGTCCTTACTCATGCAGAACAGCTTTATGGGTGTTTCCAAGTTCATTTCCCTATCACAGTGATGTAAAAACAGATTTTCTGCTGGCCACAAGGTGCAAAGAGGCCAGTCTAATTATTCAGAGTTGTGTTTTGGATAATCCAATCCAAAGTACTCCTGCCCATCCTTTTAGTGCACTGAGGCAAAAATTGAATATAAGATGAGTTTTGCCCTGGTTTAAGGGCATGCCCATGAGGCAAAATGCACACAATAGTAATGCTGCTTGGCAATAAGGCAGACATCAATCACAGGTGATGCTCAGTTATTTTAGAGAGAACAAACAGGGAAGAGATAATGCTGGGCTGACAAATCAGCTGAATGGTTTAATGTAGTGTGCACCCAAGCAACACACAGACATGAATGGGTTAGAAACTTCAGGAAAAGAGGGTGATGCCTGTGCAAACTTTCATAAAATGGAAGGATCATTAACGGTAGCGCAGAAGTCGCTCCCAGCTCGTGGGGAGATGGAAGGCTCCCTCTCCTGTTGCTTTTGCCAGCCGAGGGTCTCCCCAATCTCACATGGCATTCTGCTGAGGTTTGTGGCTCTCTGTCCCAGTCCCCTTGCTCATAGGGGATTGTTTGATTTTCTGAATAACTTTTGTGCTTTATGTCATACTAGATGACTTTTTGGATATTTGCATTTGTTGCTATATATGTTCAATTGAATAATGGCATACACAATCTGTCAAAGTCATAATCTGCTACAAAAATCTTTAAATAGAGACTGAATTGCTTTGTAAACATAAGACCTTGTCTGACCCTCTGTCCCCTGTGTTAATAACAAGGTTTGATCCATGCTCCTTTGTCCATTAATGGCCCATCCATCTGGATCCTGACACAGGTTCACAGAGAGAACCATTTTCCCTCTTCTCTCTTCTTGTTTCTAGAGCTCCCTCCCTCCTTTACACTCTGAATGATAGCACCCCATTGGCATTGTGGGTGATAAATAAAACCTACAGGAAATAGGAATGGGGTCTTTAAGAGAGGCAGGGACGTGTGAAGAGAAAGGGAGAGTGAGAGAGAGAGAGAGAGAGAGAGAGAGAGAGAGATTTTTTTGATTTTTCAACACACCTTTATTGTCACAAATTCAACAGAAAAACACAACAACTAAAACAACTAAAAGAAGCAATGGAAAAGAAAAATGTCTCACTGACAAGAAATCAAAGACACAAGTAACCAAACAAGGAAAACTAAAACAAAAAACTTGCTTCTTACATCAGGATTATACCATAGATAATTTTCCCCTCCTTAACACAACACAGGATGTGCTTAAAGCACCACATAGCCTCAAAGGTTTCAACATTCTGCATCAGATGATAGTAATTGTAATCAATCACTATTCGAGCCTTAATCATGCCAACCAGCATGTCTTTTACATTACAATCCAGCAGTTGTTCAATTTTTCTTTTCCTACTAACATAAATAGCCATTTTAGCCTGACCCAGGATGAAATTTAAGAGTTCACTCTTTTTCTTAGTCCTCTGTCTATATGGAAAGCCCAAGATAAAAATCTGCTGGGAAAAGACTTCTCCAAACAGATAAAACAGCTTCCCCAAAAAAACAAACAACAATTGCAGTCTGTTACAGTCCAGAAAACAATGGAACACAGTTTCTTTCTGAGGACAAAATGGACAAACCTCAACAACATTTGGGTTTAAAAGAGAGATAAAAGCATTTACAGCCACAGCACCATGTAAAACTCGCCATTGTAGGTCTCCAACCTTCTTAGTTAATGGTGGTTTATAGAGCGCTCTCCAGGCAGGCCTCACCTCAGGACCCAGACCCAAGTGTTTCCTCCATGGTGTATCAGCTCGACCTTTTAACTTATTCACATTTAGAATTTTCACCAAAAGTCCATACATTTTTTTACCAGGAGAGTCACAAATGTTAATGTGCTCAGAGTTTAAAAACACACCAGTGCCATCTTTAAAATCAGGAGATAAAATACTAAAAGGAAAAGGTTCATCAGCAGTTTGTACAGAGTTTTCGCAGTGTAAAACAATAGCAGAGTGTTCTTCTGCAGACAGGCAGTCTCTCCAATCTTTCAACAAGTTCATTATAACTCTGACTGAAGAGACGCCAAGAGCCGAGCACAGGGCAACAGCATTGTCCAAGTTAGGACCACATAAATTCACCAAATGTCCCAGCGTTGTAACCTTTGCAAAAATAAACTTTTTTAAAACAGAAGGTCCTAAAACATTGCCCACATCAAAACGGGTCCCGAACACAAGTGGTTCCTTTAAAAGCCAGAAAGGCGACAAGGAAGCCTGGGGAGAGTTCTTTTTAAAAAGTCCCCAGATTTTAAAAGCACTTTGGTAAAACTGGGGAAGTTCTGGGAGTTTTTGGCCCCTTAAATCCATTAAAAGCAGCGACTCCTCTAGTCCAAGCCCTCCACAGCGAGCCAGGACAGCCCTGGCAATAGGTCTCCACACAAGGTCAAGGGGGCCACTCAGCAGTCGCTGAATGAACTGCAGGCGAAAGACAGCCCCCCTGCTGGCCAGATGGATGAGCCCTTGACCACCTTCTTCCCTCGGTAAAAACAGGATACTCTGTGGAACCCAGTGAAGACGGTCCCAGAAAAAGTCCACGACTATAGATTGTACTCTGGCCAGCAAATTGGGTGGAGGGTCCAGACAAGACAGTCGATGCCACAGCATCGAAGCAATCAAGTTGTTGATAATTAAAACACGACCTCTGAAGGACAAGTTTGGCAGAATCCATTTCCATTTTTTTAGTCTTCCTTCAGTTTTTTCTAAAAAACACTCCCAATTTTTCTCAGTAAAAGTCTGATTTCCTAAAAACACACCAAGATATTTAAAACCACCTTGTGTCCACGAGAGGCCACCAGGTAGGGCAATTTTTTGTGGTCTCCCCCCCACCACAACAGCTTCACTCTTACCCCAATTCACTCTCGCTGAGGAGCACTCACCAAAAAGATTAACGGTTCTTAAAAGGTAGTCTACATCGTTTTGATTTCTTGTAAAAACAACAACGTCATCAGCATAGGCAGACACTTTAAAAACAGAGTCAGAGTTGGGGACTTTAAAACCAGTGAGGCCTTGCCTTAGTTTACAAAGGAGGGGCTCAATGGCAAGAGAGTACAGCATACCTGAGAGGGGGCAGCCCTGTCGGACACCCCTCTCAACTTTGAAAGGAGCACTCAAACCACCATTAATCTTAAGAATACTCTCAATGTCTCTATACAAAGCCTGGATCATGGCGATGAACCCTGAGCTGAAACCAAAGGCCTCTAATGTCTGCCAAAGGTATGGATGTTCAACTCGGTCAAACGCCTTTTCTTGGTCTATTGAAATAAGACCAAGTTCTTTGACCAATGAGCTGGAGAGGTCCAAAACATCACGAATTAAAAAAATGTTGTCTGTAACCAACCTACCAGGTACACAGTAGGTCTGGTCTACATGGATGACCTGCTCCATCGCCTTCCTCAGTCTGGTAGCCAACACTTTGGAGAGAATTTTGTAGTCAGTACAGAGGAGGGCCACCGGACGCCAGTTCTTAATGTCTTTCAAGTCGCCTTTTTTTGGAAGGAGGGTGAGGACTGCTCTCCTACAACTTAGGGGCAGGTGACCCTTCCGCAGACTGTCAGACAGTACTTCCAGCAAGTCCTCACAGATCTCAGACCAGAATGCCTTGTAGAACTCCGCTGGTAGGCCATCTATCCCTGGGGCTTTTCCACACTGAAGAGACTGGACAGCCACTGCCAGTTCTTGCAGAGTGATCCCGCTCTCCAGCTCCGCATTCACGCTAGCCATCACCTTTGGCAAGTCCGTCAAAAAATGACTCAGTGCATGTGGATTCTCAACAAATTCTTTCTTAAAGAGATCCTTGTAGAAAGCAACTGCAAAGCGACGGATCTCCGCAGACTCATGGATCGGCCGCCCGTCCTCGGAGCTGAGAGAGTGGATCATCCTCCTCTGACCATTCTTCCTCTCCAGACCAAAGAAAAAATGAGATGGAGCGTCCATTAGTGCGATGTTCTGGAACCTACTGCGTACCACAGCGCCCCTGGCAGCCACACCCAGTAGGTCAGTTAGAACAGACTTTTTGCCATTGAGGGCCTCAAAATGTCCTCTTTCTCCTGTGGAGCCTGCCAAAGACTGCAGCTCCACTACTTCTCTCTCCAGGTCCCTGACAGACCTGGCCAAGTCTCCAGAGACATTGCGAGTATACTGTAGGCACAGATTCTTTATTTGGCTCTTCCCTACATCCCACCACTGCTGCAAAGAACTAAAATTAGATTTTGTCAATTTAAAATTACTCCAAAAAAACATAAAAACAGTTTTAAAACTGTTATCTGATAAAAGTGACGTGTTAAAATGCCAGTATGCACTACTGCACTTTATATTCTTGATAAAAACACAACACTGAACCAGGGAATGATCTGTGAAGCCAACAGGGACTATAAAAGCACTTTTAAAAATGCTAAAATGGTGCTTAAAACTGTAAACCCTATCCAGTCTAGCTAAGGACAAAATATTGTCCTTTCTATGGCTCCATGTGTACTGTCTAGCCTTGCCATGAAAATTTCTCCACACATCACACAGATCATGAGCTTCTATGAAACCTTTTAAAACTCTTTTGGATGCAGCATGTGGCTCTGGGTGATTCCTATCCATAAGAGGATTTTCTGTACAATTAAAATCACCTCCCACAAATAAAAAGTCATCATTACTGCAATTTTTGATCGTATCATCTAAAATATTTAAAAAGGCCAATCTTTCTGTGCCTACGGTTGGAGCATACACATTTATAAAAACAACTTTCACATTCTCAAAAACAGCTCGAACTTTTAAAATGTGGCCTGCAATTATCTCATCAATGTCATAAGAAAGTGGAATAAAATCTCGAGAAAATAAAATACCCACTCCACCACATTTGCTGCTTCTATGACTAAGAATAATTTCACCCCGAAATTCCCTCCTCCAGTCAGCAGCATTGTCCTCAGAACTATGAGTCTCCTGAACAAACAGAACATTAATTTTCTTGCATTCTGCAAGAGTAAAAACACTCGCTCGCTTGGACATTTCTCTTGCCCCATTGATGTTGAGTGTGCCAAAATTAAAACTACACATGTATATAAGAGGGCAAAGCCAATATAAAAACAGAAAAGAAAGAATGAGCGATAAAAGACTAATCATCCTGGGCAATTTGGTTCTTAACTTTTAGTACAAGCTTTTTTAGTCTGTAGATCAGTAAAACTTTCCTGCTCAAGCTCTCCCCTATTTTTCATGTAGGCCCGAGCAGAGTCAACAAAACGTTTTAGATCAGGGAAGAAGCTTTCAACTTTAACCATTCTGACCCCCTTAGTGTCCTGCAAAAACTTCTGTATTTTTGTGAAGGGGTAACCGCCTCCACTGGCCACATCATCACTGCTTTCACCATCACTCTCTATCTCAGACCCAGCATAAGAATCTGGCTGAGATAGAGAAACCTCAGAACTGTCTTTGACAACCCTTTTTACTTTGACCCTCTGCTGTTTGGTTTCCAAATTCTTCCGCTTGATGGAGGTTTTACATAACTCTTCATCTAATTCGATGTCATCCTCATCCTCCAACACTGACTCAGCCACCCTGGTAGCTGTCTCTTCTTGTCTTTCGCTCACCCTGTGCTGTGCTTCTATATTTATCTTTCTAGTCCCACCATCTACCTGGGCCTCATTTGGCTCCTCTGTCTGACCCTCAGCGTCATCCCTCTCGGTAATCTCACCCTTGTCTGCAATGTTGGTCTGTGCAGCAGCCCCGCGATGTGCTTTAACTGTTGTTGCTGTTTCAGTTATGATCGACAGGCCGGCTGCCGCCCCGCCGCCAGACAGCCTCGCGGCCTCGACCGAAGTGCCGCCGCCAGATGGCCCCGCGGCTTCGGCCGAAACGCCCGACGGCGCGGCAGCGCCGTCAGCCTCGGAGGACGGCAAAGCCGCTCCGTCACCAGACGGCCCCGAGGCCGCACTAGCGGCCTCCCCCGAGTGATCACCCCCCACTCCCTGAGGGCATGATCGAATCAAATGTCCCTCCATTCCGCAGCCGAAACACTTCATACTATCGGAGGTGACGTGGATGGTGTAATCAAAGCCGTCAATCCGGTATTTAAACACGAGGTTGAGGCTTTCCTCGCTATTCTTTAAAATCATGAGCACCTGTCGCCTAAAAGACATGACATGCTTTAAACGCGGGGACTTACAACCGAGAGGGATGTGCTTAATCGGGGACAAAAGCTGCCCGTGTCTCGACAGCTCCTTCTCCAACAGCTCATTCTTTAAAAATGGTGGGACATTTGAGATGGTAATTCTCTTCGCGGGATTCACCAGAGACAGAACAGGAACCAGTGTGTCTTTAATCACAACCCCGCTCTCCACTACCCGGTTAACTTTTTCAATACTGTAACGTCGGGGCCATTTTAAGGGGGCCAGGGATTTCCCAGCATGCTTTGCCAGTTTGAAACGTTACTGTGTGTGTTAAATGTGTTATTTCTGGGTTATACTGCTGTGTCATTATAACTGCATTATAATGACCCAGCAGTGTTTAGCAGGATTAGGGCAAGATGTATCATGTGTGTGTAACCGTAATGTAAACAGAGGTCTGTGGGAATGACCTCCACTGCTCTGCGTACTAAGTGGAGGTTGGGGGTTGGTGGTGTGTAAATAAAGCCTGTTCATCACAACCATCTTGCTCCTCTTTCTTTGTGTGAACCCTGCTACGTCACACTGGTGTCAGAAGTGGGATATGGAGCGAGATGAGGATCCAGGCGGAGGTACAGCGGCCGGAGCGATTCATCGCTCAGCCGGGAACGGAGTGTAGAGCTGAGACGCCGGCCCCTGGAGAGCTTCGCCGCGATGGACGGAGCAGAGCAAACCAGCCCCGCTTCCCGCCCTTTTCAGGGCAGGACGGGCTGGCGATTCCAGAGCGACTAGGAGCGGCAATCGACCGGGAGATGACAGTGTCATCCATCCAGCAGCGGGCCAAGATTCCCCGCTACAACGGCGAGAACCTGTTGGATGACCGCCTGGCCCAGGTCGAGCTGGCTGCCGCGCTGATCATCAGAGGAAACCACCGTGCTGAGAGCGAGTGGAGGAGGAGCTACGGCACATCACAGCAGCGCGTGCACGAAGGAGACAGCCGTGGCGACGCGAGGAAGGACGGCTTCCGCTGCACAGAGCCAGGGTACATGGCATGGTACTGCCCCGCACACAGCGCACGACAAACTGGCCCCTCGCCGACGCTAAATTAGAGCGAGGTGGCATGGACGGGAAAAAAAGCCGCCTCCTGCAGATGCTTCCCCCGGCAGATGACGTCACAGAGGCGCAGGAGCGACGCAGCGGAGCGAGCAGGACGAAGATGCGGCCACTTTCCAGGCGCGGCAAAGGCTGGACGCATGGGAGAACTGGCAGCGGTGGGAGTCGGCCGGAGCGGGCCTGGGACTCCCGCTGCCAGGGAAGGGACTGTGCGTGGTCCTACAGAGGCTGTCAGATGTGTCCATCCGCCCGCTGATGGCCAAACCGGAACCCTACCCCAACCAGATGCTCTGACCGAGACTCAGATGGCCCGTGCATGCCGCCCTGGCACCGGGCTGACTCGCGTTGGATTTCTGAAAGTGGACTTTGAATTTTCTGGGGACAGAAACCAGTCCAGGGGAGGGCAGTGTAACGTCGGGGCCATTTTAAGGGAGCCAGGGATTTCCCAGCATGCTTTGCCAGTTTGAAACGTTACTGTGTGTGTTAAATGTGTTATTTCTGGGTTATACTGCTGTGCCATTATAACTGCATTATAATGACCCAGCAGTGTTTAGCAGGATTAGGGCAAGATGTATCATGTGTGTGTAACCGTAATGTAAACAGAGGTCTGTGGGAATGACCTCCACTGCTCTGCGTACTAAGTGGAGGTTGGGGGTTGGTGGTGTGTAAATAAAGCCTGTTCATCACAACCATCTTGCTCCTCTTTCTTTGTGTGAACCCTGCTACGTCACACTGGTGTCAGAAGTGGGATGGAGCAAATGGAAGCGATCAGAATGGAGATCCAGCAGCTGGAGCAGGCCATTGCTCAGCTGATGATGGATGATGAGACCGAGGCATCACCACCGGGAGCCCGGAGCCGGGACGAACGGAGCGGCGGACCTGACGGGGCCAGCGCACCCCGCCTCCTGTCTTTTTCAAGACAGAGCGGGCAGAACAGAGCAAACGTTCCACCCTTCTTAGGACAGCACGGGCTGGCGACCCCACGGCGATCAAGGGTGGCGATCGATCAGGAAACGACCACCCCACCTGTTCGGCAGCGGGCCAAGATTCCCCGTTTCAACGGCGAAGCCACATTAGATGACTACCTGACACAGGTCGAGCTGACTGCGGCGCTGAACGGCTGGTCACCAGAGGAAACCGCCGTACAGGTCGCGCTGGCCTTGGAAGGGAAAGCCCTCTGCACGCTCTCTGATCTCCGGCCCGGGGAGCACCACAGCTGGCCAGCACTACAAGGGGCGCTCCAGAGACGATTTGGGAGAATAGCGGACGCTGAGCACGCCCAAGAACAGCTGACCCGCCGCCGCCGGAACCACCAGGAAAAATTAGGAGCCTATGCTGCAGATATATGGCTGTTAACCCGGCGCAGCTACCCAGAGTTCGCGCCGGAGGCAGTAGAGAAGCTCACCCTCCGGAGCTTCATCCAAGGTCTCCGCCCGGCCCAGCTCCAGAGCCACGTACGGCTCCACGCCGCGAGCGACTGGAAGACTGCAGTGGCAGAAGCAGAGCGGGCAGAGCCGCTAATAAGTCGCACCGCTGAAGCAGCAACGCACAGCCGGAGAACCTACCAGGCTACGATGGAGAGCGAGGGGTAGGAGGAGGAATTACGGCAGACCACAGCGGCGCGTCCACGGAGAAGATGGCCTCGGCGGCGCGAGGAAGGGTGCTTCCGCTGCGGAGAGATGGGACACATCGCGCGATACTGCCCCGCACCCACCCCATGACAAACCGGCCCCTCGCCGGCGTTAAACTAGAGCGAGGTGGCGTGAACGGGGACAGGCCACCTCCAGCAGATGTTTCCCCCGAGGAGCCGGCACCGCGCGTGGGCCGAGTTGGACACTCTCCAGGGATCTATCTACAGTGCAGCTTGGGGAAGACGTCGATCCGGGCCCTGATTGACACCGGCTCTACAATCCCCTTGGTTCGACCGGGCGTACTGCCGGGCACGAGCAAGACAGCTCCGCGGGGGTGGGAACCCACCGAGCGCTGCGTCACCACAGCTACCGGTGAGCGTGCCCGACTGAAGGGGCGGAGAGTGCTGGTGGTGGGGGTGGCCGGTCAGAACATAAGACACCCGTTCTGGCTGGCTGACATCCAAGACCCCTGTATTATTGGACTAGACCTGCTCACAGCCTGGCGTGCCAAGATCGACACCACCGGACCTTCCCTCCAGCTGGGAAACCGGACCATCACGCTCCACAGCAGAACCCAGAGAAGGGACACGGGGGCACGCACGATCGAGGGATCGCCAAGACAGACCGGACCAGGCAGGTCACCGCGAGGACTGGACACGATGACGTCACCAGCGCGGACAGAGGGAGCACGAGCACACACAGGGACAGCAAGTGGAGGGGTCAACGTGTCAGCGGAGACGCAGCAGGCAGTGGAGGAATTATTTCAGCGGAGCTGCAGTGGGTTGGACCCGGAACAGAGACGCCAGCTGCGGGAGCTATTGGACTATTACGTGGGTGTTTTTGCTGCGAAGGATGAGGAATGCGGCCGGACCGGGTTGGTGCAGCACGAGATCGACACCGGTGAGGCCAGGCCGATTCGACTCCACCCACGCCGGCTGCCCTTTTCAAGGCGGGCAGCGGCGGAACAAAACGTGCGAGAAATGCTGGAGGCAGATGTTATTGAGCCCTCTAACAGCCCCTGGGCAGCGCCTGTGGTGCTGGTCAAGAAGAAGGACGGGTCGTGGCGGTTCTGTGTGGATTACCGACGCCTGAACGATGCCACCAGGAAAGATTCCTACCCCCTGCCCCGCATCGATGACGCACTGGACCACATCGCCGGCTCCAGCTGGTTCAGCTCGCTGGATCTACGCAGCGGCTATTGGCAGGTAGAGCTGTCACCCGAGGCCCGCCAAAAAACAGCCTTCTCCATCGGGCAGGGACTGTACCAGTTTAAAGTGATGCCGTTTGGACTCTGCAACGCTCCGGCTACCTTTGAACGCTTGATGGAGCGAGTGCTGGCTCACGTGCCGCGGAGTCGCTGCGTTGTTTACCTGGATGACCTGCTGGTGCATGCAGCTGATTTTGACAGCGCCCTGTCAAATCTCCGAGAGGTGCTGGGAGCCATCCAGCAGGCGGGGCTACGGTTACACCCTAGGAAATGCCACCTGTTCCGGCGAGAGACCACCTTTTTGGGCCACGTCGTCAGCGCAGCGGGGGTCGCCACTGACCCGGAAAAAGTGGCAACAGTGAGAGACTGGCCGGTGCCGCGGAACGTTGGAGAACTGAGGAGTTTTCTTGGATTGGCCTCCTATTATAGGAAGTTTGTGAAAGACTTCGCCACCATTGCCAGCCCGCTGCATCAGCTGACGCAGAAAGGACGCCTGTTCCAGTGGAGTGACAGCTGCGCTGCTGCTTTCTGCCAGCTTCGCGCAGCGCTCATCAGAGCCCCCGTCCTGCGGTATCCTGACCCGAGCCGCCCTTTCATTGTGGACACGGACGCCAGCAACCAGGGCATCGGGGCAGTGCTATCCCAGGAGGGAGAACACAGAGAGCAGGCAGTCGCTTTCTTCAGCCGCACTCTCAGCAGAGCCGAGAGAAATTACTGTGTGACCCGCAGAGAGCTGCTGGCTGTCATTCAAGGACTGCGTCACTTCCGCCCGTATGTGTACGGGGGGAGGTTCCAGCTCAGGACGGACCACGCTTCCCTGACCTGGTTGTTAAATTTCAAAGAACCGGATGGACAGTTGGCGAGGTGGCTGGAGGCACTGCAGGATTATAATTTCCAGATTGTGCATCGGGCAGGCCGCCTCCATGCCAACGCTGACGCGCTGTCTCGGCGCCCCTGCGCGACAGAGGAGTGTCGTCACTGTCAACGGGCTGAAGATCGGGACCAAATCGCCCCACGGGCTGCCGCTCTCCGAGCCGCTGCGAGCAGGAATCACGCAGCGACGCACAGCCCCTCCTCAGATGATCAGGCAGTTCTCCCCAGCGATGACGTCACAGAGGTTCTTGGCACGCAGCAGCTGCAGAGCGAGCAGGACAGAGACCCGGTCATTTCGCGGGTTCGGCAGTGGCTGGACGCAGGACAGCGGCCCGCCTGGGAGGTTGTGTCACCGCTGGACCCAGAGACTAAGGCCCTGCACTCCCAGTGGGCCAACCTCCGCTGTCACGAGGGCGTGGTGTATAGACAGTGGCAGACTCCAGCTGGGCAGCGGCACATTTGGCAGCTGCTGGTTCCTCGTCGACTCCGGCCCAAAGTACTCCAGCTGGTTCATGGGGCGGTAGGAGCGGGCCACTTCGGGGTGACAAAGACGCTGCAGCGCCTTCGGGCCCGGTTCTACTGGCCTGGCTGTCATCAGGACGTGGAGCTCCACGTTCACCGCTGCGACACATGCACAGCTCAGAAGGGACCAACTCAGCGATCCCACGCTCCCCTGCAGCAGTACCGGGTGGGAGCACCGATGGAGCGAGTGGGAGTGGACATCCTGGGCCCTTTCCCGACCACGGACCGGGGGAACCGCTACGTGCTGGTCGCGATGGATTATTTCACTAAGTGGCCAGAGGCGTACGCGGTCCTGGATCAGAGCGCCACTACGACGGCATCAAAGCTGGTGGATGAAATGTTCTGTCGTTTTGGCGCACCGGAGGAGCTGCACAGCGATCAGGGTCGGAACTTCGAGGCGGAGGTCTTCGGAGAGGTCTGCAAACGGCTGGGCATCCGGAAGACCCGGACCACCCCACTGCATCCACAGAGCGACGGCCTGGTCGAACGATTCAACCGGACCCTCACCACCCAGCTCGCTATCCTAGTGGACCAGCGACAGCGAGACTGGGACCTGCACCTGCCTTTTGTTTTGTGGGCGTACCGGACGGCAGCTCAGGAATCTACCCGGTGCACCCCTGCGGCGCTCATGTTTGGACGCGAGCTGCGCACACCGGTGGATTTGGTATTCGGTTGCCCCCCCGAGCCGGAGGTGGAAGGAAAACCCGGATTGGATTATTTTTTTTGTTTGAAAGAACGTCTCCACACGGTGCACGAGCTGGCTCGAGAGGCCCTGGCAGCGGCAGGGGGTCGGCAGAAGCGGGCATACGACTCCCGCTGCCAGGGGAGGGACTTTGCACCGGGGGATCGAGTCTGGGTTTTCTGCCCTGAGAGGAAGAGAGGACGATCACCGAAGCTGGCGAGCCAGTGGTCGGGGCCATGCGTGGTCCTGGAGAGACTGTCAGATGTGGTGTACAGGGTGAGGCTTAGAAAAAGGGACCGGGTTGTGGTCCTTCATCGTGACCGTCTCGCCCCGTATCGGCCATCTGCACCGCTGGTGGACGGACCGGAGCTTCCATCCCGGCCCGATACCCCGACCGAGACCCGGATGGACACTAGGGGGCCTGTACGTGTTGGCCACCGGCGCCGAAGACCGCCCCGACACCTGGATGAGTTTGTATTGGACTTTTAAATTGGACTTTAATTTTTCTGGGGACAGAAACCAGTCCAGGGGGGGGGCAGTGTAACGTCGGGGCCATTTTAAGGGGGCCAGGGATTTCCCAGCATGCTTTGCCAGTTTGAAACGTTACTGTGTGTGTTAAATGTGTTATTTCTGGGTTATACTGCTGTGTCATTATAACTGCATTATAATGACCCAGCAGTGTTTAGCAGGATTAGGGCAAGATGTATCATGTGTGTGTAACCGTAATGTAAACAGAGGTCTGTGGGAATGACCTCCACTGCTCTGCGTACTAAGTGGAGGTTGGGGGTTGGTGGTGTGTAAATAAAGCCTGTTCATCACAACCATCTTGCTCCTCTTTCTTTGTGTGAACCCTGCTACGTCACAATACTATCCAGGAAAATCACCACGGCACTATTCATTCTAGAAGCTGATCTAATGCTTTCATAACCGACCAGCTCCCCCACAGCCAGACTACATTCCTCCACCGAGCAGCTGACAGCCGGTGTCAGTTTGACAGCATGTCGGCGTGTCAGCTGCTCAAAACCGGAGCCTCGCTCCAAAACCATGCTGACCAGCAGAGCTGGCAGCAGAAACCCCCCTCCCAAAACGCCTACCCCACCCCAGCTACAGAAGACAACAAAAATTAAGATTATTTAGCAGAAAAAAAACCCTTTAACACAAAAAGACAGAGAAAAATTTGAGATAAATCACTCACGCTGTCACACGCTCTCAGCTCGCACTCACGACCACACCCACTCAGAGAGAGAGAGAGAGAGAGAGAGAGAGAGAGATGATTTGATTTTTAAAAGATCTTTAATAAACACACTTGTCCATCAGTCAATACAATTTCTATATCATGCTATGTTACACAGAAAATTAATCCCCCAAAAAACGCCCCCAAAAAAGCTGTCCATCATGAACTGAACAGAGGACATTCTCCAGGGACCAGAGGGTCCTGAAACCTTCCACATCCCCATTCCCCATAAAAAACTGAAAGTCCAGCCTGATTCTGGCTTTAAGTAGCCTCACAAATAAAATTTTGACATCAACATCATTCTCAACATTTTCAAGTTTTCTTCTCCGGCTTACATAGATAGCCAACTTTGCCTGCCCTAAAACAAAGTTCAGTAGTTGACACTTCTGCTTAAAACGACGATTGTACATAAAACCACAAATGAAAACCTGCTTAGAGAAAACTTCCTTAAAAATATGAAAAAGTTCTGTGAGAAGTTCAAAGAGGCCACTCAGGCGCTGACATTCAATAAAACAATGAAAAACTGTCTCCCTAGAGGAACAAAAAACACACTGATCACTGACACTGCTGTTAATCACAGAAACAAAAGCATTGACAGCTATAGTCCATATAGAGCGTGAGAGAGGGAAAGGGGTCAGTGCTTTCTGGCTGCAGCGTGCCATTGCTAAAGTCCAAGAGTAGGGAGTGCTCAAGTCCATGAAGCTCCTGTTTCCAGTGTGCAAGAAGACCATCGATGAAACGATTCGACCTGACACCAAGATGAGCTGCTAAAGCTGAGGCGTTGTTGAGGCCAGGACCAGCCAGTTCCACCACTTGCTTCAGAGTGAGAATGTTCCTGGAACACAGCCTATCAAGGAAGGTCCTTCCAACTCCCGGCAGGACACCAAGGCGACCACCAAAAACCAGCGGCTCCCTCAACAACCAGTAGAGGGAATCGCATGGCCCTCTTTGTTTTTTAAAAAGAGTCCACACTGAAAAGAGACTGCGGTAAAAACTGGGTAAAGACAGTGCATTAGAGTTCTTAAAATCCATTAAAAACACAGGGAGGTCTAGCCCAAGCCCAAGGACTCTCTGTAAAATAACACAGGCCAAAGGCCTCCATACCAGGTCCTGGGGGCCCGTCAGCAGTCTCTGTATGAAAGTCAGTCTAAAAGCAACACCTCTACTAGCTAAATGAATCACTCCTTGCCCCCCCTCCTCTTTGGGAAGAAATAACAGGGCTTGAGGAACCCAGTGGAGTCCACCCCCCCCAAAAAAGTCCACCAAAACAGACTGAATTTTGGACAACAAACCAGCAGGGGGGTCCATGCACATGAGGCGGTGCCACAGGGATGAGGAAACAAGATTATTTAAAATGAGCACTCTTCCTCTAAAAGATATTCTTGGCATTAGCCACTTCCACTTGTTTAGTCTCCCGTTAATCTTCTCTATGACCCCATCCCAATTTTTTTGCTCAAACTGCTGATTTCCAATAAAGACACCAAGATACTTAAAACCTCCTTTTTTCCAAATCAACCCACCCGGCAGCGTAAGCTGATTTTCTAGTTTCTCCCCCACCATCAGAGCCTCGCTTTTTCCCCAGTTTATCTTTGCAGAGGAAAGTTGGCCAAAAAGATCGACACTCCTAACCAGAACGTCAATGTCACTCTGCTTGTTTAGCAGAATGACTACATCATCTGCATAGGCCGACAGCTTGAACGTGGTGTCACAGCCAGGAAAAGTAACTCCTGATAGATCCCTTCTCAGGCAGTGAAGCAAAGGCTCTATGGCGAGGGAGTACAGCATCCCTGAGAGAGGGCAGCCCTGCCAAACCCCCCTCTGGACTTTTAAAGGGGCAGACAGGCCCCCATTTATCTTCAGCACACTCTCAATGTCACTGTACAAGACCCGTATCCTGGCTATGAAGCCTGGGCTGAACCCAAAAGCTGTTAAAACTGTCCATAAATATTGGTGTTCAACCCGATCAAACGCCTTTTCCTGGTCAATTGAAATCAAACCAGTTTCTACCGCCAATGAACCAGAGACCTCCAAAATATCCCGAATTAAAGTGACGTTGTCACTAATCAGCCTGCCAGGCACACAGTAAGTCTGGTCTACATGAATGAGCTCGCTCATCACCTTTCTCAGTCTTCGGGCCAGAGCTTTTGAGAGAATCTTGTAGTCTGTGCAGAGCAGAGAGACTGGCCTCCAGTTCTTTAGGCTCTGGAGGTCCCCCTTTTTCGGCAACAGTGTGATGATGGCCCTCCTGCAGGTCGTGGGTAGGGTCCCCCTTTCCAAGCTATCTTGGAGAACCTCCAGCAGGTCTGGACCAAGCAGGGGCCAGAATTCCTTAAAAAAGTCCACAGAGAGACCATCTATGCCTGGTGATTTTCCATTCTGGAGGCTCATTAGCGCCGTATGCAGCTCAGACAGAGACAGTGGAGCATCCAAGCCGGCAACAAGGTCCTCTGAGAGCACTGGAAGACCATCAAGGAAAACCTGGCCCAGTGACGTGTCCTCCCTCCACTCTGCTCTAAACAATTCACTGTAAAAGCTAGCAGCGTGTTTCCTGATCTCTGCTGCTGTGGAGATTGTTCTCCCGTCATCGCCCAACAAGGAGTGAATGAGTTTTCTCTGTCCATTTTTCCCCTCCAGTCCAAAAAAGTACTGGGAGGGCGAGTCCATCAGAGCTACATCCATGTAGCGTGAGCGGACCAGAGCACCCTGTGCGGTGACCCCTAGCAAGCTAGCCAAGGCTGACCTTTTTGACTTGAGAGCCTCTAAGTGCTCCTGTTTTCCGGTAGAACTGAGTAACTCCTCTAGCTCTACCACCTCAGTCTCCAGAACTTTCAAGGATTGGGTCAAGCTACGAGTGACATTTTGAGTGTACTGTTGGCAGAATTGTTTTATCTGTGCCTTACCAAAATCCCACCACATTTGGAGAGAACTAAAAGAAGATTTTTGTTCCCTGTGTGACTTCCATACATCATGAAAAACTCCCTTAAAAAACACATCATTTAAAAGTGTATTATTAAAATGCCAAAAAGCACTCTTACACTTTACATTTTCAATGAAAACAGAACAAATCAGCAGGCAGTGATCAGTGAAACCAACAGGACAGATACAACTATTTTTAAAAACACTCATTTGGTGTTTAAAACCATAGAAACGGTCTAACCTAGCCATAGATAAGAGGTTATCTTTAGCATGGCTCCAGGTGTACTGCCTCTGGTCCCCATGATGTGATCTCCACACATCGGCCATTTCATGTGCCTTCACTAGTTCCCTCAGCCTATTGGCAGAAGCAGGGTGAGGTTCCTGATGGTTCCTGTCCAGTCTGTGGTTTAATGTACAGTTAAAATCACCCCCCAGAAATAAAAAACTATTTGGATTACAGGATCTAACCGTATCTGATAGCATATTAAAGACCCTGATCCTTTCTGCTCTCTGGGTTGGCACATACACGTTTATAAGAACCAAGTTTACGTTTTCAAACTGTACCTTTAGCAAGAGTACATGTCCTTTCACCACCTCTTCTACCTCATAAGAGACAGGCACACAACCCCGAGAGAAAAGTACAGCCACCCCTCCACTATTATTGGATTTGTGGCTAAAAAAAATGCAGCCATCCCACTCTTTTCTCCACTGGCACTCAATGTCTACAGTGCTGTGAGTCTCCTGGACCATCAGCACGTCAAGTGCCTTTAAATTAAAAAGCTTGTATAAAGAGGCCCTTTTTACATCATCCCTGGCCCCGTTTATATTAAGAGTGCCAATTCTAAGGTGAGGCATTAAAAAGGATAAAAATAAGGTACAGTAAAAAAACACACACATAGCATAAAAGGGAAGAAACAAACTAAGAGTCAACATGACTGTTAGTAATTTGTGATTTCAGTTTGACAACCAGTTTCTTTAAATGAAAAATTTCCTGATCAGTAAAAGTCTCATTCCCATCATTCAGTTTCATCAGCTTGCGAGCTGATGCCACAAATAACTCCAGATCTGGAAAGTAATTTTCCACTTTCACAGCTCTGCTCCCCTTGGTCACCTGGAGAAATTGCCTAATTTTGGTAAAACAATAGGAGCTTTGCTCCTCCTGCGTCTGCATCATTTCAGACTCAGCTCCACTTTCGTCAGAGACGCTCTCATCTAGTAAATCTAACTTCCCAACCCTACTAGATTTAGCAGAGCTCTGCAAGTTTTCAGCACTTTTTCTTTTTTGTGCAGCTTTAAAAGGATCCTCTTCAGCAAAACTACATTCCTGCATTTCTTCATGAACTGCAACGTTTGTCATGCAGTGTTTGCTCTGTGTGTCCCCTACAGCCTCAAACCGCTCCTCCCCCGCCTGCAAAGTCTGTTCATTCACGTTCCTTCGTTTAACTGCACTTTTACTTACACCCTCCACCTGTTTACCCCGGGCGACAGGCTCGTCACAATGATCAGAGCTGCCGCCAGACAGAAATTCCCCACCATCACTGTTTGGGGGGGCAACTACCGCGCCCGCCGCGGCCACCCCAGCAGAGGCTGCCGCGGCCGCCCCAGCACAAGCGGACGCGGACGCGGACGCCCCCGCAGAAGTAGAAGCAAACGCGGCCGCGGTTGCGGTCGCGGTCGCGGCCGCGACCGCCCCAGCAGAGGCAGGCGCCGCAGCGGCATCCGCCGCACCACATGTAGCACTACCCTCCGGACCACCAGAAACAGCGGCGTCACCTTTCTTACCGCCAGTGCTCTTTGTGTTCGCCTTTTCAGGACATGACCTAATAAGATGGCCTTCTGCGCCACACGCAAAACACTTCATGGTTTCAGATGTTGCAAACACCAAGTAGCTAAAGCCGTCAATCCTGAAATTAAAAGATGCGTTCAGTTCAGCAGAGCTGTCTTTCAACACCATGAAACACTGCCTCCTGTGACATACAACATGCTTCAGCAGGGGTGATTTACTACCCAGAGAGACCATTCTGATAGGGGACACAACCTGGCCAAAACGGGACAACTCTCTAATCAGCTGATCATTTTTAACGAAAGGAGGAGCGTTTGAGATGGTGATCCTCCTAGACGGGTTCACCAGCGGTAAAACGGGAGTAAAAGTGTCACCTATGACCACTCCCTGTGCCACCACCTGATCAGCTTTTTCAGTCGAATCCAGAAAGATCACAATTGCGCTGTTCATCCTCGATGCTGATTTTATGCTGCCATGCCCAACCACCTGTCCTACAGCGAGGCTGGCCTCCTCCACAGAACAGGGAACTGTCGGGAGGATTCTCACGTCATGACGCCGGGTTAAGCGCTCAAACTCCACACCACCATCAATCACCGGCATGATGCCGGCCGGGAAAAACCGGCAGCAGAAGCTACCGTTCCCCAACACACTCACTCCAACACTCACACCCCAGCACACACACACTCAACCCACTATATTAAACACACACACCTCAAACACACAAGATAGAGAAAAAGTTAGAAAATACAAAGTTTAAAGTACTCACTCGACACCACTCCACACCCCTGCTCCCACAAACGCCCACGCATGCGCACGAGAGAGAGAGAGAGAGAGAGAGAGATTTTGATTTTTAAAAGATCTTTAATAAACACACTTGTCCATCAGTCAATACAATTTCTATATCATGCTATGTTACACAGAAAATTAATCCCCCAAAAAACGCCCCCAAAAAAGCTGTCCATCATGAACTGAACAGAGGACATTCTCCAGGGACCAGAGGGTCCTGAAACCTTCCACATCCCCATTCCCCATAAAAAACTGAAAGTCCAGCCTGATTCTGGCTTTAAGTAGCCTCACAAATAAAATTTTGACATCAACATCATTCTCAACATTTTCAAGTTTTCTTCTCCGGCTTACATAGATAGCCAACTTTGCCTGTCCTAAAACAAAGTTCAGTAGTTGACACTTCTGCTTAAAACGACGATTGTACATAAAACCACAAATGAAAACCTGCTTAGAGAAAACTTCCTTAAAAATATGAAAAAGTTTTGTGAGAAGTTCAAAGAGGCCACTCAGGCGCTGACATTCAATAAAACAATGAAAAACAGTCTCCCTAGAGGAACAAAAAACACACTGATCACTGACACTGCTGTTAATCACAGAAACAAAAGCATTGACAGCTATAATACCATGCAGGACCCTCCACTGTAAGTCTCCATGTCTCTTAGGGAGAGGGGCTTTGTAAAGAGCCCTCCAGGCAGGCCGATGCCCTTTTCCTAGTTTAAAATAGGCTCTCCAAGGAGTGTCCACACAGGTGTTCAATCGGTCCTTGTTGAGTGCCATCACCACCAGTCTGTAGAGTGCCTTACCACTGGCTCCTCCAAAGTCCACACCAGTGGGAGCACAGAATGCCAGTAAGGAGCAAGGAGCGACGTCAAAGTCCATATAGAGCGTGAGAGAGGGAAAGGGGTCAGTGCTTTCTGGCTGCAGCGTGCCATTGCTAAAGTCCAAGAGTAGGGAGTGCTCAAGTCCATGAAGCTCCTGTTTCCAGTGTGCAAGAAGACCATCGATGAAACGAATCGACCTGACACCAAGATGAGCTGCTAAAGCTGAGGCGTTGTTGAGGCCAGGACCAGCCAGTTCCACCACTTGCTTCAGAGTGAGAATGTTCCTGGAACACAGCCTATCAAGGAAGGTCCTTCCAACTCCCGGCAGGACACCAAGGCGACCACCAAAAACCAGCGGCTCCCTCAACAACCAGTAGAGGGAATCGCATGGCCCTCTTTGTTTTTTAAAAAGAGTCCACACTGAAAAGAGACTGCGGTAAAAACTGGGTAAAGACAGTGCATTAGAGTTCTTAAAATCCATTAAAAACACAGGGAGGTCTAGCCCAAGCCCAAGGACTCTCTGTAAAATAACACAGGCCAAAGGCCTCCATACCAGGTCCTGGGGGCCCGTCAGCAGTCTCTGTATGAAAGTCAGTCTAAAAGCAGCACCTCTACTAGCTAAATGAATCACTCCTTGCCCCCCCTCCTCTTTGGGAAGAAATAACAGGGCTTGAGGAACCCAGTGGAGTCCACCCCCCCCAAAAAAGTCCACCAAAACAGACTGAATTTTGGACAACAAACCAGCAGGGGGGTCCATGCACATGAGGCGGTGCCACAGGGATGAGGAAACAAGATTATTTAAAATGAGCACTCTTCCTCTAAAAGATATTCTTGGCATTAGCCACTTCCACTTGTTTAGTCTCCCGTTAATCTTCTCTATGACCCCATCCCAATTTTTTTGCTCAAACTGCTGATTTCCAATAAAGACGCCAAGATACTTAAAACCTCCTTTTTTCCAAATCAACCCACCCGGCAGCGTAAGCTGATTTTCTAGTTTCTCCCCCACCATCAGAGCCTCGCTTTTTCCCCAGTTTATCTTTGCAGAGGAAAGTTGGCCAAAAAGATTGACACTCCTAACCAGAACGTCAATGTCACTCTGCTTGTTTAGCAGAATGACTACATCATCTGCATAGGCCGACAGCTTGAACGTGGTGTCACAGCCAGGAAAAGTAACTCCTGATAGATCCCTTCTCAGGCAGTGAAGCAAAGGCTCTATGGCGAGGGAGTACAGCATCCCTGAGAGAGGGCAGCCCTGTCGAACCCCCCTCTGGACTTTTAAAGGGGCAGACAGGCCCCCATTTATCTTCAGCACACTCTCAATGTCACTGTACAAGACCCGTATCCTGGCTATGAAGCCTGGGCTGAACCCAAAAGCTGTTAAAACTGTCCATAAATATTGGTGTTCAACCCGATCAAACGCCTTTTCCTGGTCAATTGAAATCAAACCAGTTTCTACCGCCAATGAACCAGAGACCTCCAAAATATCCCGAATTAAAGTGACGTTGTCACTAATCAGCCTGCCAGGCACACAGTAAGTCTGGTCTACATGAATGAGCTCGCTCATCACCTTTCTCAGTCTTCGGGCCAGAGCTTTTGAGAGAATCTTGTAGTCTGTGCAGAGCAGAGAGACTGGCCTCCAGTTCTTTAGGCTCTGGAGGTCCCCCTTTTTCGGCAACAGTGTGATGATGGCCCTCCTGCAGGTCGTGGGTAGGGTCCCCCTTTCCAAGCTATCTTGGAGAACCTCCAGCAGGTCTGGACCAAGCAGGGGCCAGAATTCCTTAAAAAAGTCCACAGAGAGACCATCTATGCCTGGTGATTTTCCATTCTGGAGGCTCATTAGCGCCGTATGCAGCTCAGACAGAGACAGTGGAGCATCCAAGCCGGCAACAAGGTCCTCTGAGAGCACTGGAAGACCATCAAGGAAAACCTGGCCCAGTGACGTGTCCTCCCTCCACTCTGCTCTAAACAATTCACTGTAAAAGCTAGCAGCGTGTTTCCTGATCTCTGCTGCTGTGGAGATTGTTCTCCCGTCATCGCCCAACAAGGAGTGAATGAGCTTTCTCTGTCCATTTTTCCCCTCCAGTCCAAAAAAGTACTTGGAGGGCGAGTCCATCAGAGCTACATCCATGTAGCGTGAGCGGACCAGAGCACCCTGTGCGGTGACCCCTAGCAAGCTAGCCAAGGCTGACCTTTTTGACTTGAGAGCCTCTAAGTGCTCCTGTTTTCCTGTAGAACTGAGCAACTCCTCTAGTTCTACCACCTCAGTCTCCAGAACTTTCAAGGATTGGGTCAAGCTACGAGTGACATTTTGAGTGTACTGTTGGCAGAGTTGTTTTATCTGGGCCTTACCAAAATCCCACCACAATTGGAGAGAACTAAAAGAGGGTTTTTGTTCCCTGTGTGACTTCCAAACATCATGAAAAACCTCTTTAAAAAACACATCATTTAAAAGTGTATTGTTAAAATGCCAAAAAGCACTCTTACACTTTACATTTTCAATAAACACAGAACAAAACAGCAGGCAGTGATCAGTGAAACCAACAGGACAGATACAACTATTTTTAAAAACACTCATTTGATGTTTAAAACCATAAAAACGGTCTAACCTAGCCATAGATAAAAGGTTATCTTTGACATGGCTCCAGGTGTACTGCCTCTGGTCCCCATGATGTGATCTCCACACATCGGCCATTTCATGTGTTTTCACCAGTTCTCTCAGCCTATTGGCAGAAGCAGGGTGAGGTTCCTGATGGTTCCTGTCTAGTCTGTGGTTTAATGTACAGTTAAAATCACCCCCCAGAAATAAAAAACTATTTGGATCACAGGACTTAACCGTATCCGAAAGCACGTCAAAGACCCTGATCCTCTCTGCTCTCTGTGTTGGCACATACACGTTTATAAAAACGAAGTTCACGTTTTCAAACTGTACCTTTAATAAGAGGAAATGACCTCTCACCACCTCTTCTACCTCATAAGAGACAGGCACACAACCCCTAGAGAAAAGTACAGCCACCCCCCCACTGCTACTGGATTTGTGGCTAAAAAAAATGCAGCCATCCCACTCTTTTCTCCAATGGCTCTCAATGTCCACAGTGCTGTGAGTCTCCTGGACCATCAGCACGTCAAGTTTCTTTAAATTAAAAAGCTTGTATAAAGAGGCCCTTTTTACATCATCCCTGGCCCCATTAATATTGAGAGTGCCAATTCTAAGGTGGGGCATTAAAAAGGATAAAAATAGGGTACAGTAAAAAAACACACACATAGCATAAAAGGGAAGAAACAAACTAAGAGTCAACATGACTGTTAGTAATTTGTGATTTCAATTTGACAACCAGTTTCTTTAAACGAAAAATTTCCTGATCAGTAAAAGTCTCATTCCCATCATTCAGTTTCATCAGCTTGCGAGCTGATGCCACAAATAACTCCAGATCTGGAAAGTAATTTTCCACTTTCACAGCTCTGCTCCCCTTGGTCACCTGGAGAAATTGCCTAATTTTGGAAAAACAATAGGAGCTTTGCTCCTCCTGCGTCTGCGTCTGCATCATTTCAGACTCAGCTCCACTTTCGTCAGAGACGCTCTCATCTAGTAAATCTAACTTCCCAACCCTACTAGATTTAGCAGAGCTCTGTAAGTTTTCAGCACTTTTTCTTTTTTGTGCAGCTTTAAAAGGATCCTCTTCAGCAAAACTACATTCCTGCATTTCTTCATGAACTGCAACGTTTGTCATGCAGTGTTTGCTCTGTGTGTCCCCTACAGCCTCAAACCGCTCCTCCCCCGCCTGCAAAGTCTGTTCATTTACGTTCCTTCGTTTAACTGCACTTTTACTTACACCCTCCACCTGTTTACCCCGGGCGACAGGCTCGTCACAATGATCAGAGCTGCCGCCAGACAGAAATTCCCCACCATCACTGTTTGGGGGGGCAACTACCGCGCCCGCCGCGGCCACCCCAGCAGAGGCGGCCGCGGCCGCCCCAGCACAAGCGGACGCGGACGCGGACGCCCCCGCAGAAGTAGAAGCGGACGCGGACGCGGATGCGGACGCGGCCGCAGTCGCGGCCGCGACCGCCCCAGCTATCGCGGGCGCCGCAGCGGCATCCGCCGCACCACATGTAGCGCTACCCTCCGGACCACCAGAAACAGCGGCGTCACCTTTCTTACCGCCAGTGCTCTTTGTGTTCGCCTTTTCAGGACATGACCTAATAAGATGGCCTTCTGCGCCACACGCAAAACACTTCATGGTTTCAGATGTTGCAAACACCAAGTAGCTAAAGCCGTCAATCCTGAAATTAAAAGACGCATTCAGTTCAGCAGAGCTGTCTTTCAACACCATGAAACACTGCCTCCTATGACATACAACATGCTTCAGCAGGGGTGATTTACTACCCAGAGAGACCATTCTGATAGGGGACACAACCTGGCCAAAACGGGACAACTCTCTAATCAGCTGATCATTTTTAACGAAAGGAGGAGCGTTTGAGATGGTGATCCTCCTAGACGGATTCGCCAGCGGTAAAACGGGAGTAAAAGTGTCACCTATGACCACTCCCTGTGCCACCACCTGATCAGCTTTCTCAGTCGAATCCAGAAAGATCACAATTGCGCTGTTCATCCTCGATGCTGATTTTATGCTGCCATGCCCAACCACCTGTCCTACAGCGAGGCTGGCCTCCTCCACAGAACAGGGAACTGTCGGGAGGATTCTCACACCATGACGCCGGGTTAAGCGCTCAAACTCCACACCACCATCAATCACCGGCATGATGCCGGCCGGGAAAAACCGGCAGCAGAAGCTACCGTTCCCCAACACACTCACTCCAACACTCACACCCCAGCACACACACACTCAACCCACTATATTAAACACACACACCTCAAACACACAAGATAGAGAAAAAGTTAGAAAATACAAAGTTTAAAGTACTCACTCGACACCACTCCACACCCCTGCTCCCACAAACGCCCACGCATGCGCACGAGAGAGAGAGAGAGAGAGAGAGAGAGAGAGAGAGAGAGAGAGAGAGAGAGAGAGAGAGAGAGAGAGATATCAATGCATCTTTTAATTTTCAGTGTGTTTAAAGCAGTGTTGGTCTGAGTGTGATATTTTACAGATATGAGATCAAAACATTTCCATACAGTTGCTCACTGATTTTCTGTACTTCTTACACATGAGAAATACATTTTCTGATCAACAGATACAGACTTTTACTGAATTTAAGAGATACAAAGCTCCATTCTTTTAACTGTGAAAAATAAAAACAAGTCTCTGTTGTCTGATTTTTTTTTTAACTGAAAAAAAAAAAATCCATCCACTCTTTTCCATGATAAATTCATGATAAAATCAATGGTGAAAGGGCTGGGCGCCGCACCAGTGGCTGCCTCATCCACTTATTGTATGTGGATGCCCTGTAATTTCCCCATTGTGGGACTAATAATCAAATCTATATCTAAAAAAAAAATAACAATTTTAAAATTGAATGAATGATCTTCTTCAATATATTAAATAATTATGCACTAATGTTTGCTAGTGATACTGTATTTTTTTTTCCATATTCTAGAGAGACTTTAAATTTTTTAACATTTTTGTTTGCATACATTGGAAGAATGTAAAGGCTCTTTTACATCAGTGGAGATTGTTGGGTGATCATTGAGACATCAAACATTAGTCTGATCTCTCAATGATCACCTTAAGCCTTAAAAAATTCCATGTAATTGTTTGGGATATCATTGTGCTATTTTCCATGCCAATCTCTAGAGGTCTTTGAAAGATCCTTGAGAGATCACTGAGAGACCCGGAGAGATTGCTGAGAAGAAGAAGCCATCTCTATTGTCATTCAGTCTATACAGCCATTTGTGTAACGTAGAATGAAATTAGGTTTCTCCTATCTAAAATGTTAATCACATGCAGAATCAGAGAGGTCGCTGCCATGCAACAAACAACTTCCCCATTCTATTATACTGAGCACCAAGCTAGAAGGCGGGAAGTACCATTTTTTTTATATGGTCTTTGGTATGACTCAGCTGGGACTTGAACCACCAACCTTCTGGTTGTGGGGCGGATGCTCAACTAGGATCAACTAGGCCACCATTCCGGTGGTGAGGGATCATTATAAGAGTTTCTTGGATGACTAAAGAAGTATACCACATCTTTAAGAGATTTCTAGTGCTCTTCTACCCACACAAAGGGGTGGAGATCATTAAGAGATCCTTGAAAGATGAAAAAAAATGGTCAGATCTCTCAATAATCTCTCAGTGATCTCTCAATGATCTCCATGGTTGTCAGTGTCTCCTCAAAGTTTTGACTCAGTCCAAAGCAAGCTATCAACAATCATCAAACAGAAGCAATCTCTCAAGGAGCTCTCAAGGAGTGTGCAACAATGTCATCCATCTCCTAATTATCTCTCTGCAATCTCCACTGGGGTCTTCAGTCAGCTCTACTGGGCTTTCATTAAATGCTCAGTGATCCCTCACTGATGTCTCAGTATTCTCTACCTTTGGGGTGGAAACATTTGGTGTTCATTGAAAGATCACTTAGAGATCATTGAGAGATTCTCAATAATCTCTCAGAGATCTTTCAATACCTTCCACCCCAAAGATAGAGATGGATAAGAGATCAGTTAGGGATCACTAAGCATTTGATGAAAGACCAATAGAGCTCATTGAAAGACCGCCGCAGAGGAGATCGCTGAGAGATCATTGGGAGATTGATGAAATCATTGGGCAGCCCTTGAGAAATCCTTGAGAAATCATTGAGAGTTCATCGAGCGATCACTTCCCTTTGGTGATCATTGAGAGATTGTTTTAGAATGAGTTGAAACTTTGAGGACTGTGGAAATCAATGAAGATCATCCTTAATCGCTGAGATATCATTGAAAGATAGTTGAGAGATCTGACACTTTTTTCATCACTCAACGGTCTCTCAACAATCTCCACCACTATGTAAACAGTATTTCCTTTTTTGTATAATGCTAAAGAATACACAGTAAACACATGAATGTAGACACACTTCTCAGATCAAAAGGAAAAGGAGGTGGTGCGTGACAATTAGAAAGATGCTTTAGATTAGCAGTAATAGCTAGTAAGAGAAGGATTTAGTTGCATCTCACCCCGATCATTAATCCCTACTGTAAGTGAATGGAGCAGATGGCGCTCACAAAATCTAGTGACACTGATGGAATCCCCGGCTAATGATGTTCCCAATCTGCAATGCGAGACAGAGGAGAGGACGGTATTATTACACGCTTACGTTGTTTCTGGGAGGGAGAAGCAGAGTGTCAGTACCAAACCTGCATGTGTGTGGACACTGGGTTGTCTCTGCTCTTTGTTTCAGGATGAGATTTTAGAACTTAGTCTTTAGATTTTAGTAATTTGTACTGTAAAAATGTTGAGGATAATGAAGTGATCAAGATTATCTAGTTGTTTTCATGCATGTAGAAGAAATAAGAGATTACTTTAAAATGTAAGTAACCTTGTAATGTGTCACTCAGAATAGGAAAAGAGCTGTGATGTCCCCCACAGACAAGGCATACTGCAGGAAGAGCCTTACTTCACAGAGAGAACAATTAGTATGCCTCCTAAATTTTTCATGCCTGCCTTAACAATTTCCGAACAGGCTTGCCCTTTGTGAGTTTGTCCTCTCATCAATATGTTGAATGGATTTTTAGCGGCTAGGTTAGAGTGATGTCACATCAGAGGGGCCCTTTCTGTCCTCAGGTGACAGAGCAAAGCGGACGGGTCACTGGGTGGCACCGGGGCCCAGTGGCGGCAAAAGGAGCACGTGGCAGAATGCTATCAGCTCTCTCTACCATACGCTGACAGCATTAGCCATGGATGGTCGAATCTCACAGCGTCAAGAGGGACACGGGGGAATGCGTTTTCCACCTGTGTGAATATTGCAGATTGTATGTGTGCACGAGTGTGTGCATGTCAGGACTGCAGAGCTAGCACAGCTGGGCTGAGTGCCTCCCAGTGACCGAGTTTTAGCTTAAACTAAACTATTTATGTGATTCTAACAGTCTTACAATATTAACTGAAATACTGGTTCTCCTAATTGATAACCTCAACAGTCAGTTACATGTTTAAGATCAGAATTCAGCAATTATTAGAATAAAAAATATCTAATGCAAACTGACAGACATAACCATCATTGGTTTATAGTATTATTAGGAAGTGATGGCCTGTCCTTGCCACTGATAATACCTCTATCTGCCAAGACTGTGCCGCTAGTCCAGCAGAAGCTAGCGGTACTCAAATACTTTGCAAGCAGTTTTATGAAATGGTCAGTCGGAAAGCAACTCACAGAGCTGCATGGAGGAATCTGATCAGACCTAAATGAAACAGTCATTGTCGCCTCCAACAGACTGCTATGATGATGATGATGATGATGATGATGAGTCTAGCCCTTTTGCTGTGAAATGTTACAGATGACAACAACTTAAGTCCAAAACAGAAAGCTAATTGTCCAACTCTGTTAGTCTAAATAGTACTATATACTGCAGGGGTGGGCAAAAAAAAAAAAAAAAAATCCATACAGTGTAGAATTGTGATACATTGTATAATGATTCAGAGACACCAGTGTTGCAATATGTAAATAAATGTTGCAAATCTAAATTCAGCTTTTTGGTGAGCAGAGTAATAGAAACCAGTTGGTTTTTTGGTCCACTAGATGGTGCCCAATGCTTACTATCTGGTTAGGTCAGCACAGCAGACTCAGGAGATCTAGCCAGGAGTTGAATAAGACAAAGACTGGGATGGGAAATCGCAATAAATGATATTGCAACACTAGGCATATTGCAAGGTCAGGATTATATTGCTTCATGGCCCAAGTATCATGATAAGGTCATATCATGGTGCCGCTGGTGATTCCCACCCTTAATATAGTGCTTGTGTGCCAGGATAAGTGTCAATGGTGCCCTCCTGGGGCATGAAGGACAAGTCCAAATGTTAGACAGAAGTTCATGTACTTTATTATAAATAAACCCAGCCCAAGGGCTGGAAATTACAAAATGACCGAACGGCTGAACACCTTACAGTTGGTGGAAATTCCAAACTTATTGGTGGGGAGAGAGACATCATTAAGGATGTCACAGGGAGGGAGGGATATCAGTGAAATAAATAGGGACACTTATAATAAAAGAAGAAGGAACAGCCATGGCTAATTATGAAACAAGAGATACATGTACTGTATGTGTGGAAACAAAACCAAAACAAGAAATAAAGCTAGGCAGGAACAAAAATAAAGCACTTCAAAATAAGAGTCAATTCAGAAACAATGATAATGTACGAAACAAAACATAGCCCTACCAAAGTAACTGAGGAGAAGTATATCAAGAATGATAATAATAATGAAGTAATAATGATAAGAATGATAATAATAAGTCCCAAAAAAATAACCCAGAAAGTGGACATGATCACAGACCATGTCTAGATCATGACAATCAGTATTTAAAGCAGTGTTCTCATCTTTAATTGGCTAAGCATTTCATCCACAATAGCTTTGCAGACAGGTGGTATTAATGTTTCGGTCACAGTGTGGGGCTTTTTTAATTGGCAATGGCCATGGGTACGGTTCCATACCCATCGAATGCTAGCTACAGATACTGTGCAAATCTGATTGGCCAGTACGTTCTGTTAATGCCGTATCTTAAAGGCTGCAGGTTACATGTATGGAAATCTGAGGCATTTATTTGTTTCAACTTTTAATTAATATCTATTCATTAGCTTTTTACAAAACCTTACCCACTCCCAAATCCTACGGCTAAACTTTTAATTTTAATTGTTAATTCCATCTCATGTCAAGTAAAATGGTGTGGGCGTAGCGATGACAGCAGGAAGCAAACCATCGACCATCTGATCTGAGGTCCACTACACTATTCACCTACATCACAGCTGCAGAAGGCTGGGCTGATCTGAGAAGGTTTTGTCGGATTGTCAACTCTTCCATACCAATAGACATTTCGTATAAGGATACAGCTTCTGTACCAGCAGACATTTCCTTTATGATTTGGATGTAAGTACTGTAGCTAGCTTTGAGAGCGCTCTCAGACACCTTGGTGGTTACCTGTCTCTCCATGTGCTCATGGTTTGTAGATAATGGTTAAGCTTGCTTGGGACAATGGCAATGCTTAATAGCTTTTCCCCACACAGCAAGTATAATGGAGTTGGTGCAGTCGGATCCCCAGTCAGAGTAAATCCAAAAAAAAGAAAACTTTGACTGTGCTGCTTTTAGCTCACCGTCTTAGCATTCTTTTGACCACCACTTGGCCTTTCATCTGGGTTAGGATTTTGTTCAGGGCCCAGCTCAGAGTTGGAATCATTGCTCTTCAAATACAATATTTATCCATCACTGTTTTCCATCTAGTCACCACCACTTCCTTGCAGGTATCACTTAACAAGTTCATTAACCTACAGTAACACTTTAATGAGAGCATCTGTAAATCACTGAGAAGAAGAAGAAAAAGATGATCATCAGAATTGTGTTCATACTGCCTCCCACTGACATGGAAGAGCCCCAGTATTGCAGTCATAGACTCACAACAATGGAAAATCATTTGCAACAACTAAATACAGTAGCGTGAGAAACTGTTTGCCCCCTTCCTGATTTTTCACTTTTTTTGTATGTTTGTCACTCTTAAATATTTCGGCTCATCAAACAAATTTAAATATTAGACAAAGATAGCACAAGCAAATGCAAAATGCAGTTTTTAAATGAAGGTGTTTATTATTAAGCGAAAAAAAAAAATACAAATCTACATGGCCCTGTGTGAAAAAGTGACACCCCCCCCCCCCCCGTTAAAAGATAAATTAACTGTGGTTTATCACATGCTTGGAAAGCTGAGTTCAATTTCTCTAGCCACACCCAGGCATGATTACTGTCACACCTGTTCTCAATCATGAAATCACTAAAATAGGACCTGCCTGGCAAAGTGAAGTAGACCAAAAGAGCCTCAAAAACTAGACATCATGCTGAGATCCAAAGAAATTCAGGAACAAATGAGAAACAAAGTAATTGAGATCTATCAGTCTGGATAAGGTTATAAAGCCATTTCTAAATCTTTTGGACTTCAGCGAACCACAGTGACAGCCATTATCCACAAATGGCGAAAACATGAAACAGTGGTGAACCTTCCCAGGAGTGGCTGGCCAACCAAAATTATCCCAAGAGCACAGCGACAACTCATCCAAGAGGCCACAAAAGACCCCACAACAACATCCAAAGAACTGCAGGCCTCATTTGCCTCAGTGAAGGTCAGTGTTCATGACTCCACCACAGGGCTGTCGCGATAACCGCAATTATGTAATACCGCGTTATTGACAAGCCTACCATGGAGGAAAACAAACAACCGCAAAAACCACGGTGTTATTTTTTTTTGTGTGTTCACTTATGAATATCCATCCATCCATCCATCCATCTTCTTCCACTTAATCCTTTTCGGGTCGCGGTGGGCTGGAGCCTATCCCAGCATCTTTGGGCGAGAGGCAGGGTACACCCTGGACAGATTGCCAGTCCATTGCAGGGCCAACACAGAGAGATACACAACCATTCACTCTCACAGTCATTCCTAAGGACAATTTAGAATCCCCAGTTTGATGCCAATTAACCTAACTTGCATGTTCGATCCCAGCTCCCTGCCAACAGTGATCTGTGTGGAGTTTGCATGTTCTCCCCGTGTCTGCATGGGTTTACTCTGGGATTTCTCCGGTTTCCTCCTGCTTATGAACAACAAGATGTTAAGTGTATTTTACACCTTGTTAAAATACATGTAAAGTGTATTTTTATTGCCAACAGCATGTTTGCACCCGGTACTGACAGTGGCAGCACGCAGTACTGTGGAAGCTTCCATAGCACTGGGTGGTGGCGGCATCAGCACCGCTGGGTCTTTCTCTCCAGATGGACTCCAGTAGGCAATTAGTTGTGTAAGCATTTGGACTCCTTGCTAAATACAGCTGTGACAGTGAGAACTGAAAGGGCACAATGCGTGTTATTTCCTTCTGAGCGGAGCGTGTATGATCCTGACATTTGAACTCAGAAAGCGAAACAACTACTGCTTGGGCGAATCTCTGGTGCCTTAAAACCAGATGCTTCGGGTAGATGGTGGCTCGTCAACCTGGGAAGGTAGCCCATCTAGGGGAAGGTAAACCCTGATTTCAAACCTCCGCTGCCTTGCGGCACACCTGGTCATGGGAAAGGCTTCGGGAGTCAACTCTGAGGAAAAATCCGGAGTCGGAGCCTCTAAGGCAGTTCTCGGTTGTGCTCAACATTGTTCTGGCAGCTCCTGCGACGGCGCTGGTGCCAAACTATAGCAGCCCTGCTGTTCCTTTGGATTCATCAGTGACGTGGAGCAGGGGGACATGCTGCATGGGTAACATCTTGTCCTCCATATCTTCCTGCCCAGGCTTGAATCCTACCAACGCCCAATGCTGGAAGGTAGAACACCGGTGCTCATCGGCCTGTTCAGCCACAGGCGGTGCTGTTCCAGCAGAGTAGATGTTTAGGATTCTCTTCCATGGTCATCATAGACCGACGGAGGCCGCCGACGACGACTGCTTGGTGCATTGCTTGTTTGAACGTGATTTTTCGGACAGCGGCAAAAATCCAAAAATCACATAGACAAGAGTCACGCAGGGTCCTGTATGGAGGCTGTCCTGTAAATAAGCTGAATGTCATTGCAGTCTCCAGTCCACATACGCCGTAGTTAAATACCAGAGTTCCCACCACTGCGTTATGAAAATGATTGTTTTTTTTTTAACGGAATCAGCAGTTCATGCCTAGTAAGACGGGAGCTCCACATAACTGTCACACACACATAAAGTTGAGAGCGGCGCTGCAGCGAGTTTCTCACAGCTTCCATCATCTGCCACATAAGTTATGAACCCTGTTTAAATTATAAGACCACAGGGTCCTAAAAATATTTGCAATAATACCGCATATTGCGGTGTTGAGCTGTCCACCATTACTGCAGGGGAAATTCCTCTACCGCGACAGCCCTACTCCACCATAAGAAAGAGACTGGGTAAAAATGGCCTGCATGGCACAGTTCCAAGACAAAAACCACTGCTGAGCAAAAAGAACATAAAGGCTCATCTTAGTTTTGCCAGAAAACATCTTGATGATCCCCAACACTTTTGGGAAAATGATCTCTTGACCAACAAGACAAAACTGAACTTTTTGGAAAGTATGTATCCCATTACATCTGGTGTAAAAGTAACACAGAATTTCAGAAAAGGAACATCATACCAACAGTAAAATATGGTGGCGGTAGTGTGATGGTCTGGGGCTGTTTTACTGCTTCAGGACCTGGAAGACTTGCTGTGGTAAATGGAACCATGAATTCTGCTGTCGACCCAAAAATCCTGAAGGAGGATGTCCAGCCATCTGTTCGTGACCTCAAGCTGAAGCACACTTGGGTTCTGCAGCAGGACTGTAAGAATAATTTTGAACATATGATAGAAAAATTCCATATTATCTATACTATTATAGTATAGATAATATGGATTTTTTCTGTCAAGGACAATGATCCAAAACACAACAGCAAGTCCACCTCTGAATGGCTTAAGACAAGCAAAATGAAGACTTGGGAGTGGCCTGGTTAAAGTCCTGACCTGAATCTGATTGTGATGCTGTGGCAAGACCTTAAAAAGGCGGTTCATGCTCGAAAACCCTCCAGTGTTGTTGAATTACAACAATTCTGCAAAGGCCAAAATTATTCCACAGCGCTGTAAAAGACTCCTTTCCAGTTATCACAAATGCTTCATTGCATTTGTTGCTGCTAAGGGTGGCCCAACCAGTTACTAGGTTTAGGGGGCAATCACTTTTTTCACACAGGGCCATGTAGGTTTGGATTTTTTTTACCCTTAATAATTAACACCTTCATTTAAAAACTGCATTTGTGTTTACTTGTGTCATCTTTGTCTAATATTTTTTTAATGATCTGAAACATTTAAGTGTGGCAAATATACAAAAAAAAAGAGAGAAATCAGAAAAGGGGCAAACACTTTTTCACACCACTGTATACGTTTTTTGAACCAGATAAGTGGAATAAGACATTTTCTGACACTACACCTGATGATCCCTCATGATACACTGGTGTGCAGCGACACAGTGGATTAAAATAATGCATTCAGGCCTACATTGCAAAGCATAAAAAAAACTTTTTTTCAGTCTGTTGAGCTGGATAGTGTCAATATCACTATTCACATGGGATGATTAAAATTTTTACTTTCACTTCATAACTTTCTTCTATTTTTTCTTCAGTGTGATACACATTAAGGTCTTCTGATGCACACAGATATGCTCTCACAGGTGGTCTCATTTCTCTGCTGTTTTGTCGGTAAAAGAAGAGGATAGTTGTGGTGAGTTTAGCAGAAACTGCCTATTTTCTGAACTGAAGGAAAGTAGAGCTGCTCTGTTCGTTATGTCACTTAAAGGAAGACAGGAAAAAAATTTTCTGTGCTTTAAACTTCACACTCCTGTCCATGGGGGTACATATTCTCACCGTCTGCTCAAGTCTGAGGCTTATTCTGCTTCAAAAACTGCTTTCCCCTCAGTGGTCATGCATCCCATAATAAAATAAGAATATTAACTATGGAATAACCTTTTGTAATTGCACATGTAATCTTCCCAGCTCCCCTCCAACAGTGGTGTTTGTTATTCACTCAGCGAGTAAAGACAATAATGCAAATTCTTATTGAATATGCATATCTCTGAAGGAACAGATGAAAAACAATTGCAGCAAGGCTTTTTTTTTGTTTATTTTTTTCTTTTTTTCATGTCAAACTGAGGTTAATGCTGATTAAAATATGTCCCATTCCCAGCCGGTTATATTGCAGTTATTTGTTTGTGAGGAACAGTTATATAGTTCAAAAATTAAATTCATTCTAATTAAGAAAAAAGACAATAACACATGCAAAATGAGGGTAGACTGTTTTTTTTTTTTTCTGTACAGAATTCACAAGCTATAAGGAATGTTTTGCATGCATTTTGAGTTTTGATATGAACAAGTCTTTAAAATTAACAAAGGACCCCTTTACACAGATCACTGGGTGACCATTGAGAGATCAGGCCAATTCTTCATCTTCCAAAGCTATAAATCTCTAAATTTTAGCTGCCAGTTACAGCAGATATCTACATCTACACTACCGTTCAAAAGTTTGGGGTCACCCAGACAATTATTTTGTGTTTTCCATGAAAAGTCACACTTATTTACCACCATGAGTTGTAAAATGAATAGAAAATATAGTCAAGACATTGACAAGGTTAGAAATAATGATTTGTATTTGAAATAATAATTTTTTCCAGATACTCAACCTGCTCAAAGGGAGGTCAGTTTTATAGCTTCTCTAACCAGCTAAACTGTTTTCAGCTGTGCTAACATGATTGCACAAGGGTTTTCTAATCATCCATTAGCCTTCTGACGCAATGAGCAAACACACTGTACCATTAGAACACTGGAGTGATAGTTGCTGGAAATGGGCCTCTATACACCTATGTAGATATTGCACCAAAAACCAGACATTTGCAGCTAGAATAGTCATTTACCACATTAGCAATGTATATTAGATATTAGAGTGTATTTCTGATTAGTTTAAAGTTATCTTCATTGAAAAAAACAGTGCTTTTCTTTCGAAAATAAGGAAATTTCTAATGACCCCAAACTTTTGAACGGTAGTGTATGTTTGTTTTTAACCATTTATTAATTTTCATTCTTTTCCTTCTTAGTCACAGATGTTCTTGTGGGCAGCTGCATTTGCCTGTCACTGCACAAGGATTAACTGTGACAGCTGAGACTTATTAACCAGTCCTGCCTCGATGTCCACCTGTCTGGCAGGACACATGCATAAGCTGACGACCCAGCCTCGTGTTAATATTCCAGCAGTCTTCACAAGATGACAGTAAACATTTTCTTATTCATTTTCGAAGCATCTGCTCTTGTCTGAGGAACAGTGTTCCACTCCTCTGCCAGTACAGAACGTGTAGGTGGGGAACTTCAAAAGGGGGAACCTGCCTGCTTGGAAATGGGACCTTCTCTCACCTTCTCCAAACAAAAGCGTGGAGATGAAACCGGTGCCACACAGCAAAGAAGGCCTAATTTGCACAGCAGCGAGAAATCCTGCCTCACCGGCTTTCTCATTTTCATCGATCAGTGTTGGATGGAGCTGATAATATAAAAAAAAAAAAAATAGGCATACAAATGATTGGAAACAACCAGTCGAGATCTGCTTTGCCTGGGAACTGAGAGCAAAAGAGGTGGGGTGGGGGGGAAGGGCCACAAAGGGTATCACAAAGTTTGAATTCCTTTCAACTTCATCTTGTACGTGTAATCAATGGAAGGAGCTGTACACACTCAAAACCATGCTTTCATTTTGTCGGGCTGCAGAGAGAAAACATGCATTGATTGGCTGAACTGAGAGATAAGCACATTTCTGCCACATGGAAAGCAATGCCATTAAGCTGATTACATTTTGTATTCTTGGTGCAAACGGCTTCAGTGAGACCACAGTTCACACGCACACGTCGAAGTGGATGTTACATGCAGGAGTAATCGTGTGAGCGGTGTAATTTCAGGCTGCCTTCTTCGCCACATATAGATCTAAAAAAAACTGTGAAAGCCAGTTGTTCGGTAGCATGTGGTGAACGAGCTTCATCCCCTGACCGAAAAGGTCACACAATCAATTGGCAGAAGGTGAGAGGCCGTCCACAACCAAGCATCCCTGACTGAAACGCCTAAAGGAACTGTGGCTCAATGTCTTCAGAAATGGATTCACTTCAGTTCAGCATTCAAAACAACACATGGATTTATGAACTGCAAACACATATATTTAGATTAAAATGCTTTTATTGCTATGCTCTTCACTTTGTAAATTAATTAACGTGTTCTTTGCTAAATCATGAATCAGAGAGGAAGAGAATGTGCTGAAAATGCCACCTTAGGGCCCTCGGGGAAGCCAGAGCATTAGGTGCTGGTGAGACAGCTCGCCTTATAATGCTGTTTTCAAATGACAGAATAATATGTTATGGATCATTTGACTCCGCTCTCATCTGCTCCCTCTCCCTCCTTCGCTTCACTTGTGTCTCCCCGAGAGAAAGGCGTGTACTGCTCGGAGGGCGAGCAACACTGCCTCGTCTAATGTGGCATCTGGAGATGGCAAAATATCACAGCGTTGGAGGATGGGTGAGGTGAGAGGTTCCTGGGGTACAGGGGGATCCCACAGCCAATAATGGCTCCTTCACACAGACGGAGATTGTTGGGTGACCACTGAGGGATCAATAAATTGACCTTTCAGTGGTCTCCTCAAGCCTCGAAAGAGAAATTCCTGTGTAAATATTTGGGAGATCATTGTACAGTTTTCATGGTGAAATATATAGATCTTTGAAAGATCATTGAGAGGTCATTGACAGACCTGGGGCCTCATGTAGAAAGACTTGCATGGATTTCCTTCTGAAAGATGACATATGTTTAAATCAAGAAAACACCCTAAACAAAAAAAAAAAAAAAAAATCCAAATGTATGAAACAGTCCGTAGGCAGGAATCCAAGCACACTTCCTTTGTACATTCCAATCTGCTTGAAATTGAACGCACATGAGGAAATACCAGACTCCTCCCTTGACATGCCTCCATTTGAATATGCAAATAGGTATGCAAATAGATAAATACAAGCCCAGCACATTTGATTCTCCTGTATCCATGATAAAAAATAATAGATTTAATGGAATTTCAGGGACTGAGTTGGAGGCGCTCCTGAATCAGGTAGTGGCACGAAAAAACATTTTGTTTGGCACGCTGTCCTCCAGCATTAGTGCCGGATACAGGTAATTCAATAGTCTGCTCACAACCCTATAAGATTAGTTTGTTTCCTTTATTCTGACAGAGATACGAAGGAGGTGTTTATTTAACTTTGACATGTTTAGATAGACGTCTGCAGTCATCCTTGGAAGCGTCAGCTGATCACTGTGATTTGTATTGTGTATAGCTCAGTGGTTAAAGTGCCAGATTTCAAAGCAGAAGATTCCAGGTAGGAAACCAGCTGTGACCTTTTTTAGGGACCACAATGGAAATAAGTGTGCGCACTTTCTTGTGTCACCCCATTGTTTTTAAATGTATGTTGTATCTTTTATACAATGCTATTTTAATCAATCAATCAATCAATCAATTTGTGACCAGCTGGGTGGATCAGCTGGCTGAATTTAAGGAAAACAGTCACAAAAAAGAAGACAATATGAACCTATTTAGTGGGTAGCCATGGTCACCTATCAGTTGAAAGCAGATCATATTAGACTCGACAAGTACATATTTTATGTCCAAAATGAAAATCTCATCCTTTATAGACACAGTCTATACAACTTACATGGATTATGCACACTACTTAATGAAGTGTGCCGGGGAAAGGGTGAAACTGTTGCATTTTAAACGTTACGCATGTGTTTATTGACATAACTACTGTACACATGGAGGCAATTGGGGGCTTGGTAGAATGCTATGAAACTGTAGTTTAATCAGCAAAAAAAGGAAGTCACTTACTCCAACCACTAAGTTGTAATAAAGCCTTGAAGACAGGGCGATATTTGTGGGGCACACAGGTGCGTTGCTCATGAGGTGGGTAATTTAAGACAATTACATGAATTTACTCACCAAGAAGCCACCCATCCACGCAGTGCCAGCTTGTAGTGTTCCCAACAATGCTGTTCATTAGAATCATTAGGAAAACCAGGTCTTGCTTCAAATTGCACTTTGATGTTGGCCTGTTCAACTGCGTTGTATGGGAATATGATGTACCTGGGTGACAGCTGAATAATGCCATCCCACACAGCTGGCATAGCTCGGCTTAGGTTCCACTGGTAAATTCCCGATCGCTTTGGCAGCTCCCTCTTGCATGCCCCTGTTTCCAGAAACCCCAGAGTTATGAGCACCTGCACTGGGACGGGCAGCGCACGGCTTCTCGCCATGTCGCGCTCTAAGAGTGGCCGTAGCTCTGAGCACAGTTCAACAAGGACTGCCCGTGGAAACCTAAACTGCCTTACAAGCCAGTCATTATCCTGAGCCAGAAAATCTTCTCTGTCTCTAAATACCCTTTCTCTTTTCACTGCGTGATTTGCAATATCCTCTAATGATGCTAACACCATTGTTGTTAGAGGCATTTTCTGCACTTCTTTGCACTTGCTTTTATATCCACTCATCTAATTGTGCACACTTGGATGTTTGTTCATCATGTGTCTCCGGTGTGAACAATCATTTTCACGTCATTATCAGCCTCCCAACATCACCTCTAAGTGTCGCCAATGGACCAATAACAGTAGAAACGTACATACGCCAGCCAAAATGTTGATGTGTGGCTGCGCATAATTCCACGGTCATTTCATTCTTGATACATCTGAAATTTTCCGTGGAAAAGGACATACGCCATGTCGTTGTGCATAAGTACCCTTTGTACCTGAGGCCCAAGGAGAGATCACTAAGGGATTATTGAGAGCTTGTCAGGCAATCAAAGAGATATATATATAAAGTGGGGGAAATAAGTATTGAACACATCAACATTTTTTTCATTAAACATATTTCTGATGGAGCCATTGATTTGAGATTTTCACCAGATATGAGTAACAACCCAAGTAATCCATACATTTAAAGAAATCAACGCAACTGTGTTTGTAAAACAAGTTATATTTAATGAAGTGGAATGACACAGGGAATAAGTATTGAATACATGAAGAAAAAGAGGTTCAAAAAGATAGAGAACACCAAGAAACCAGCTGAAATCCATCAGAATTTAGGAAGCCATCCTATCCCCCATCAGTGCAAACTAATTTCAACTGGTTAAGTCCAGACTGATAGCCTTTAAAAGGTCTGTGAATGCCAGATTGTTGCACCACAAAGAACTCATGATGGGTAGAAGCACAGAACTCTCTCTAGACCTTCACAACCTTATTGTGTCATGTACTGCTTCACAGCAGATGAAGGTTGAAATAGGACTCAAGGCCCAGGCAGGATCAAGTGTAAAAATGAGAATTTATTAACAAAAAACAGCATAACAAAGGCAACGTGTGGGCTGAGAACTGAATGTGACATGGCTAACATTAAACTAAACTTGGCAAAACAAACTCAAGCAAAGCAGGGATAAGATTACTAATGAGGAACATGGAACATGGCAGGGATGTAGCAGAGTGCAATGACGAATGACCTCTCACTGAATACCGAACAGAGACTCACATACAGCGGTGTGAAAAAGTGTTTCCCCCTTCCGGATTTCTCATTTTTTTTGTACATTTGTCACATTTAAATGTTTCAGATCATCAAACAAATTTAAATATTAGACAAAGATAAATACAAAACACAGTTTTTAAATGGTGTTTATTATTAAGGGGGAAAAAAAATTCAAACCTGCATGGCCCTGTGTGAAAAAATGATTGCCCCCTAAACCTAATAATTGGTTGAGCCACCCTAAGCAGCAACAAATACAATCAAGCGTTTGCGATAACTTGCAATGAGTCTTTTACAGCGCTGTGGAGGAATTTTGGCTCACTCATCTTTGCAGAATTATTGTAATTCAGCCACATGGGAGGATTTTCGAGCATGAACCACCTTTTTAACGTTATCCCACAGCATCTCAATCAGATTCAAGTCAGGACTTTGACTAGGCCACTCCAAAGTTTAATTTTGTTTTTTCTTAAGCCATTCAGAGGTGGACTTGCTGGTGTGTTTTGGATCATTGTCCTGCTGCAGAACCCAAGTGCGCTTCAGCTTGAGGTCACGAACAGATGGCTGGACATTCTTCTTCAGGATTTTTTTTTAGACAGCAGAATTCATGGTTCCATTTACCACAGCAAGTCTCCCAGGTCCTGAATCAGGAAACAGAACCAGACCATCACACTACCACCACCATATTTTACTGTTGGTATGATGTTCGTTTTCTGAAATGCTGTGTTACTTTTACGTTGGCTGTAATGGGACACATACCTTCCAAAAAGTTCAACTTTTGTCTCGTCAGTCCACAGAGTATTTTTCTAAGTCTTGGGGATCATCAAGATGTTTTCTGACAAAACTGAGACAAGCCTTTATGTCTTTTTGCTCAATAGTGTTTTTTGTCTTGGATCTCTGCCATGCAAAACATTTTTGCCCAGTCTTTTTCTTATGGTGGAGTCATGAACACTGACCTTCACTGAGGCAAGTGAGGCCTGCAGTTCTTTGGATGTTGTTGTGTGGTTCTTTTGTGGCCTCTTGGATGAGCCATCACTGCGCTCTTGGGGTAATTTTCGTTGGCCGGCCGCTCCTGGAGAGGTTCACCACTGTTCCATGTTTTCACCAATTGTGGATAATGGCTCTCACTGTGGTTCACTGGAGTCCCAAAGCTTTAGAAATGGCTTTATAACCTTTTCTAGACAGATAAATCTTAATTACTTTGTTTCTTATTTGTTCCTGAATTTCTTTGAATCACAGCGTGATGTCTAGCTTTTGAGGCTCTTTTGGTCTACTTCACTTTATCAGGCAGGTCCTATTTAAGTGATTTCTTGATTGAGAACAGGTGTGGCAGTAATCAGGCCTGGGCGTGGCTAGAGAAATTGAACTCAGCTTTCCAAACATGTGATAAACCACAGTTAATTTATGTTTTAACAATGGGGGGCAATCACTTTTTCACACAGAGCTATGCAGGTTTAGATTTTTTTTTTACCCTTAATAATAAACACCTTCATTTAAAAAACACATTTTGTGTTTTCTTGTGTTGTCTTCATCTAATATTTAAATTTGTATGATGATATGAAACATTTAAGTGTGACATACAAAAAAAAATTAGAAATCAGGAGGGGGCAAACACTTTTTCACACCACTGTATATATGGGAGGGAACAAATAACTAGACACATGACAGCTGAGAACAATCAGGAGTAATAAGGGGCTGAACAGCACACGCATGAGGGATAGTGGCTTTGGTCACGGAAACATGAGGAACTGGAAACAATAGGTAAACAGGCACACACAACCATGAACTTAGACAGGTGATGACAAAACATGACCAAAGACAACAAGGACAGTAATACTGAACAGTAAAAATAAACAGGGATTAAACAATATAACCAAATGCCAAAAGACAACCATAAAACACCGACAACAGAAGATGACATGGCAAACAATAATCAGAGAACAAGGGACACTTAATAATAATAATCATAATCATAATCATAAATAATATAATACTGTGAAAAAGCAAAGACCAAAATGGACATGGGCACGGTCCCTAGCACTGCCCCTGATCATGACATATTGTTGCAAAACATAATGATGGCACTGGTTACAGGCGCATTTCTAAACTGTTGAATGTTCCAGTGAGCACTGTTGGAGCTATATGGAAATGTAAAGAACATAATTTTATCATAAACCGGCCATGACCAGGAGCTCCTTGCAAGATTTCTGACAAAGGAGTCAAAAGATTTATCAAAAGAGTTATCCAAGAGTCAAAGACCACATGTGGAGAGCTCCAGAAAGACCTGGAGTTAGCAGGTACTGCTGTTTCAAAGAAAAAAATAAGTAATGCACTCAACCGACATGGGCTCTATGCATGCCCACCTTGCAAGACTTCATTGCTGAAGAAAAAGCGTGCTGAACTCATTTAAAGCTTGCTGTAAAACATTTGGCATGCCTGCAAAAATACTGGAAGAATATAGTCTGGTCAGATGAGACCAAAATTGAACTTTTTGGATGCCACAACACACAGCATGTTTGGAGGAGAAATGGCACTGCACATCACCCCCATTACACCACACCAACAGTGAAGTTTGGAGGTGGGAGCATCAGGGTGTGTTTTTTTTTTTTTTCAGCACATGGTACAGGCAAACATCATATATTTGAAGGAAAGATGAATGGACACATTTACAGAGACATCCTTGATAAGAACCTGTTGCCATCTGCCAAGATGCTGAAGATGAAACGAGGGTGGACATTTCAGCAAGTCAATGATCATAGATACACAGCTAAGGAAACCCAGCTGGCTCCAGTGAAGGAAAATAAAGCTGCTAGAATAGCCCAGTCAGTCACCTGATTTGAATCCAATTGAAAATCTATGGAACGAGCTGAAGATCAGAGTTCATAGAAGACACCCATGGAACCTTCAAGATTTAAAGGCAGATTGTGTGAAAGAATAGGCTAAAATCACTCCTGAGTAATTTCTGCGCCTAGTTTCTCCATATAGGAGGCATATGGAAGCTGTTATTACCACCAAAGACTTTTCTACTAAATATTAAACTTTAAATCTTTAACTGCCCTAGGTGCCATGTGGGGCCTGGGACAATGCAAGGCAACTCAAGCCCCCCCCCCCCTTGTGGTCAAGAGTGGTAAAAAATTTTCTCAATAAAATAGTTCAGATTTCCAAGGCTATAACTTAAAAGTTACAAGAGATAATGATTTACTCTCAAGTAGAAAAATGCAGAATATGATCCAAAGTTTCAGATAGGAATAAATTTATGCATCTAATTTGCATAATGTCACGGCAGCTATATAAATTACATAACTCAGTAAAAAAGTGGACTTTGGACACATTTACATAGAGAATGGTCCATTTTTTATGCCGATTTGTCTACAGGGGTATGTTTTTATCTAATCTTCAAAGTATTTGAACTAGAAAATCAATAAAATGTCAGAAAAACATATATTTCTCTTACCTGTTGCCGGGTGGGGGGGGGGCTCACCCGTCCACATGACCGGTCTGTTTTCGTCCGTCGTAGTCAGTGTTTGTGTGTTTGCTCAGCTATTTACACCATGTACCACATCTACAAACTCTTATGATTACCCCACATGAATTTCGTTTGTATTACATGGCTATTTTTCCTGTAAAATGCAGTTTTCCTGTGAGAATGCATGACGATCGTGGGTGCCGCCATCTTGGTACTGGTAGCTCAGTTTCTTGTCCATTGTGGTCAATGTATCGCGTTTACTTAGTAATTTCCACCCGTGTACCACGTCTACAGACTCTTATGAATGTCCCATGTGAATTTCGTTTGTATTACACTGGTATTTTTCCTGTTCATGCAGTTTCAGTCATCATCTTGGCAGCAATGACCAAACATGGCGGCATTCACATTGGCGTGTGAGCTCAAAGCGGAAAAAGGAAGAATAATAATGAGGATTTCTTCTTCTTTGTTATATTCCATGTCAGCCATTATTCCTTCAGTGCGTGTCTGCCACCTTCTAAACTGTCAGATCAATTGAGATTAGTACAAATTGTCAGTATAGCCAGGGGACGTCAATAAATTGACACGTGCAGTTGCTGCGCTGTGCCACTGGGGGCGTGCGACCCGTCCATTTAATCTGGACAGTTAAAGGGTTAAATGAATTTCACCAGGCATGTTCAATACTTATTCCCTGTGTCATTCCACTTTATGAAATATAACTTGTTTTGTGAACACATTTGCCTTGATTTCTTTGTATGGATGGAATACTTGGGTTGTTACTCATATCTGGTGAAAATCTCAGGTCAGTGGCTCCATCAGAAATATGTTTAATGAGAAAAATGTTGACGTGTTCAATACTTGAGGAGTTCTTTTGCGAAAACAGGTAAGTCCTGTTGTGTTCAAAATGAGAGAAAAAAACAACAACACTTTTTCATCTGTTGGTTTATCGGTGTTAATATTTCCAAATCAGCTTCAAATACATGGTCACTTGAAATATGGGTATCTCAGACATAATAAAGCAAAAAATCAAAGATTAACTATTATGATCTGAGCCCGGGGATTCCACCATAATCAGTCTCATGGTCTTTTTCTATATTTGTATATCTGTTGTATTTTGTGTTCTTTGGTTCCTGTCATTTTATCCGTGGTTGGTTTCTGCATATCTCGTATTGTTTCTTATTTTTCTCATCCCCTTGTTTATGTCATCATAGTTTTGCTACTCTTTTATTTGGTATTGGTTTGTATTTATTTCTCAGTCCTTATTTGTTGGCATTTAATTCTTTATAATTGTACTGTTGTGTTCTCTCTCCGGAGTGACAGCTGTCAGTGGCAGTTCCGGGTTGTTGCTCTCTTGTTGGCGGTGTCCCTGTCAGCTGTCAGTCCTGTCATTTCCCATCTCATGACACTCACCTGACCCCAGTTAGTAATCATTGTCATTTCCTCCCCGCTCATGTGATCCACACCTGCAATCATTTGTGTTATTGGTTTCATGTTCTATTTAAGGCCATTGCTTCTCTCACTCATTGTTGGAGCCTCAGCTTATCGGCATCAGAACCCTTTCCCTGTTCTGGTGCTTCTCCTGTGTTCATCTGCCTACTTCCTTGCTGCTTCACTTTGTAAGTTTATTTTGTGCACTGTTTGGACTTTATGTTTCCTTATTAAATACCACAAACTACAGTTCAGCATTTGGGTCTCTCCTCTCTACCATGAGGGGCAAATCATGACATCATCTCATTGTTACTTTTTGGCAATTTATTAGTACTTTTTTTTTTTTTTTTGCAAAAACAGATAAGTCCACAAGCCATTCTTTTGCAAAAACGGACAAGTTCTTAAAACCATGCTATTTTGTCTGGAACATACTTGCATGTCTACAAGCATCAGTGTAGTTTGATTGACATGCTGATTTACCCAAATCCACTCAGTACAATGGTATAATACAGCTATAACTAGAAAAGCACTCGGAGAGCGCAGACCTCCGCCAAGCGCCACAGTTCCCCCCATACAGTGTTTGTGTGTACGTTTTCAGATTCCTTAACCATGAAAACATATGACTAGCAATTGGATTCACAATGATAGGATTAGTGGTTCAGTAGTTATTGACGAAAATGGCATTTTGCGTAATGGCGGTTTAGTGCCACAGTTCCCCCCATACAGTGTTTGTGTGTACATTTTCAGATTCATTGACCACGAAAACATATGACTAGCAATGGATTGACAATGATAGGATTAGTGGTTCAGTGGTTATTCACGAAAATGGCATTTTCCGTAATGGCGGCCACAGTTCCCCCCATACAGTGTTTGTGTGTACGTTTTCAGATTCCTTGAGCATGAAAACATATGACTAGCAACTGGATTGACAATGGTAGGATTAGTGGTTCAGTGGTTATTCACGAAAATGGCATTTTCCGTAATGGCGGCCACAGTTCCCCCCATACAGTGTTTGTGTGTACGTTTTCAGATTCCTTGACCATGAAAACATATGACTAGCAATTGGATTGACAATGATAGGATTAGTGGTTGAGTAGTTATTAACGAAAATGGCATTTTCCGTAATGGCGGTTTTCTTCTGGACGGTGATCCAGATCATCCCCAAAATTTAATCAATTCTTCCTTGTACCATTTCCAACAACGCCTGAAAGTTTCATCGAAATCCGTCAAAAACTTTTTGAGTTATCTTGCTAACTAACAGACAGACAGACAGACAAACAGACAGACAAACCCCGGCAAAAACATTACCTCCTGGTGGAGGTAATAAAGCTATAATTCAAGATTCAAGATTCAAAGATTTTATTGTCAATACTACTATAATTACAGGACATACAGGAGAATTGAAATGGCATTTCTCTTTCTTCATTGGTGTGCACAGTATAAAAAGAAAAGGAATAAGGCTGGAAAAAGAAAACAACAACAGCAGTATGATATACAATATATGCAGCCAACGGAGCAGTGAGAGAAGAGCTTCACATCACAACAAAAACTACCTTAAGGTATTTATATTTAATAACTCAGCAAATACAATTTGATTCAATACATATTTACTACAAATTACATAGAGGTATTCAGTTTTTTTTACCACCGTTAGTCTGCTACATTTTACTTTCTCACGTGATGACGTCATTAACCGTGCCACAAAAACAAGCCCAGTAATGTCCGAAAGCAGTTAATTTTATTCTTATATTGAGTTTACTGTATAGTCCACTATATCAAAATTCACTATATAGTGAGTAGGGAGGGAGTGAGTGAGTGAACATTCTGAACACAGCCAGGGAAATCAGTCAGAGCGAGCAGACCGGGAAGGCAGCCAAGATGAGTCACGTGACCCAAATACAAAGTGCAGATTTCCCGAGTGGAGTTATCTGCTTTTGTTAAAAAAAACGCTCCCGGCATTTATCGGCTTATGAAAAAAAACAACAACATGAATTTGTAGTATCTATAACACAGGACATATTGGCTTTCGAGACAAAACGATTTGAACTTTTATAAGTAGGTAATGCTAACAGTTGTTTGATGTAAAGCGTTAAGCTTTCGTGCAAGTGACGCTTATCGGTTTTTGCAAACAAACTCTTCACTTATTTTTCCCACTGTGTAAACACACACACACACACACACACACACACACACACACACACACACACACACACACACATATAAAAATCAGTCACTGATCTTCCGGTGATCAATATCACCACAGTCACCAAATAAAAGCAATCTTTCAAAAACTTTCAATGAACTCTCCATGAGCCCTCAATGATTTCATGAATCTCCCAATGATCTCGCAGCAATCTTTCAATGAACTCTATTGGCCTTTCATCAAATGCTCAGCAATCCCTCAATGATCTCTCAGTCATCTGTACTTTTGGGGTGGAAAAATTTTGCATTCACTGAAAGATGGCTGGGAGATGACTGGGAGATTGATGAGATTGTTGAGTCGCACAGGAAAACTCCAGAAGCACCCAATGATTTCATCAATATCCCAATGATCTCTCACCAATCTTTCAATGAGTGCCAAATTTTTCCACCCCTAAGGTAGAGATGGTTCAGAGATCATTGAGAGATTGCTGAGTGTTCGATAAAAGACCAATAGAGTATTTGAAAGATTGCTGCAAAATCATTAGGAGATCAGTGAGATCATTGAGAGATAGCTGAGAGATCACTTCCCTTTGGTGATCGTTGGCAGATTGTTTGGAATGAGTCAAAACAGTGAAGGCCATGGAGGTCACTGAATTAAGAGAACAATGTGAGATTTTGCCAATCATTGAGAGATCATTGAAAGATCGTTTGAAGATCTGGCAATTTTGTCATCACTCAACGATCTCTCAACAATCTCCACCCCTGTGAAAAGAGGGCATAATAAGCATCTGTCTATGGGGTGTATGTCATTTAAGTGGCCTTTAGATAACTGTTGTGTAAGAAAGGAAAAACGTGGTATTACCTAAGAGGATGCATCACATGATCCAGTAGGACTTTGCTTCAAAAACAATGTTCAGCTAGGATGAGTATGTGCATGTCATACACATGTTGAGAAGGGGCTGGAGGTCTTTAATGAGAACGGGACCGGGTTAGCAAGCTAAACAAAAAGAGAGAACACTGAGTGTGTTTCATAAGCAGGAAATGGGGAAAACAGGGCATGTGTGAGGCGGCGGCCCACTGCTGCTTATGCTGACATTTGCCTGAGGTATTGCTACACTGACCTTTCCATCTCGTTTTTAATTAGTGATTCTGCTAAGATGAAAATAGTATCAGATTTACAGTTGGATAAAATAGTGGTGGTCGTGGGGGGGGGAGGTGAAGCATGTGTTTGATGTTCTCTCTCTTCATTTATGCTCTCCCTGTTGTAACATTTGGTTCTGACAGGCTGATGACTGTCTGTCTACATGTTGGAGGTGCTGGAGAAAGGGAGTGGAGCATGAAATATTTCACACAGCCCGGGTGAGAGGAGGAAAAAAAAAAAAACTGAAAGTGAGAGGCAGAGTTGCTAATGGTGAGATGGGGAAAAAAGGAGGGAAATGTGCATTAGTGACGGAAGCAATGATTAGCATCAAAAGCGAGAGTAAAATTTACTGTGGCATGAATAGCAGAGTGGAACTTGTCTGGGATTTACTACGCTGTACTGTAGACGCCCCGGGCTACTCATCTCCTATGTCTATTAGCCCAATTAAATAATGTAGCAGCTTGGCATCCTTTGCTCCCAACACTATGCTTACACATTATTGACACATAAACACCCCCGTTTCGTCATCTTTCTTTCTGCTTTATCCGCTTTATTTATTTGCCTACTGGCATTTCATCAAAATACCAGTACATACATAAAACACTAAAAATGAATGATTTTTTTTTTTTTTTTTGTGAAACTGTGGGGTAATCAAACGTATATAGATGGTGTAGGAGTGCTAAAATTCCTTTAATTACATTTGGAGACAGGAATTAATTATCTGTTACAAAATGAGCCAAAAAGGAAGAGACTTATAAAAGCAGAGAGAGATTCTTCACTCATCAGGGTGTGACAGATGCCGGCGTGTACAGGAAGCCGTCCAAAGGCAGGATGAGACATACATTTTTGTTTTTTGTTCTTTTTAGATGTTTGGAAGTGACCTTATCTATCTATCTATCTATCTATATATATATATATATATATATATATATATATATATATATATATATATATACATACTGATACGCTGCATTCACGCTTTATTTCAGGCATAAAGCATGGTGCGCAAGTATAAACAATTTGTTTATAGTCTGAATGAAAACTATAGAAAGAAGGACTTTGTGAATTTATGGCTGTAACAGCTTATCCATACATACAATAACAACTTGTAAAATGTGGAGTAAAAAAGTTACACAACCTTTTATGCTTTCATTTTTTTCTACTGCTAACATGTAATCTAATACAAGATAAAAAAAAAAGTAGTAGATGATGGATGGATGGATGGACGGAATTTCAGCTGAATACAAAATCTTATAAATACATTCATTCATTCATCTTCTTCCACTTAATCCTTTTTGGGTCGCGGGGGGGCTGGAGCCTATTCCAGCATGTTTGGGCGAGAGGCAGGGTACACCCTGGACAGATCGCCAGTCCATCGCAGGGTCAACACAGAGAGACAGACACCCATTCACTCTCACAGTCATACCTAAGGACAATTTAGAATCCCCAGTTTGATGCCAGTTAACCTAACTTGCATGTTTTTGGCATGTGGGAGGAAACCGGAGAAATCCCAGAGTAAACCCACGCAGACATGGGGAGAACATGCACACTCCACACACATCACTGTTGGTCGGGGGCTGGGATTGAACCCAGGATCCCCCGGCCAAGAGTGAGTTCCAGTGCTAACCACTCCTCCACCACGCCACCCCCTTATAAATACATATTCTGCTCTAATATGTGAATGTGGAATTTTATAAACTCCTTTTACTTAATTGAAAACTGCTTTGTTTGGGATGCTTAAGTAGCCACAGTTGTCACTTCTAAAAGTTTTCCCCTTTATGCTATTTAAAGTTTGCACAAATTCCCCATTAGTGACTGATGAAAGCTTGAGGCTGCGTCGTACCAAATGTGTATCACTTAGAGTTGACAAGTGTACAGTTACTTTGAGAGAGTTTCTGAAATTTCTCAGCACTTTGAGACAAGTGCGGAGAGCACTTTTCCATGAGAGCAGTGAAAGTGAGACCATTATTGAAATGGGAGGGGGGACAAGTGAGGAAAGAAAATGGAGAAGGAGACAGAGGAAGGGTTGAAGAAGAACAGATTTGGCAGGGAAACTTTGCTTTTGCATTTCATCTCCTTGGAGCGCTGACTTCAGCATGGATTAGGCGATGTGTTTGTTCTCACTTCTCTGTTCTCTTGTTCAGAGGAGAAGAGAGAAGCTGTACTTCATGCGCCACCAAGGTCAGCAAATGCCCTCAGATAATAATATTCCATTGTAATTTTACCTGTGTGTTGAAGCCAGCTACCGGCTTGAATAGATGAGGACCCACAGTACACCGTGGATGCTTGAGCTAACTGTCTGGCTGGGATTTTTGAGTGTAGGTGTTTGGAGATCCATGTGCTTATGCCTTCCTTTGTGGCAGGTGTTTTTTGTATAGAAATTATCCTACTCATTTCGCCGGAGGGTAGATACCGGTTTAAAACACAGAGCTAGTCTGTTTTTTTTTTCCACTGGTAAGTTTCCCTTTAAGATAATGACAGAGGGCCTTGAGACTCTCCCCTGCCATTTGCTAAATGAGCCTAAGGAAGGCAAGGCAAGGCAAGGAAATCCCTTTTGAGTGAAAGATACAGGCAGTTGAATCATAGCTATTATAGCGTTCCTCTGGTTCACTGTGTGCTGGCTACTGGAACTTGTGTCTCTATAATGAACCTCATGGGCTTTGCAGAAGACGTTGTGAGCTGCCTTAGCCGTGTGCGGTGGCCCTTTCCCATAGCCTCTGGCAACCTAACACACTAATGATGCTCTGCTGGTTCAAAGTGTTCCACTGAGCACATTCCTCTTTGAGCAGGATACCCAATCTACACTTTTGTGTGTTCAAGTTCAAGCATCTGGGTACATTATCAGCAATTGTGCGATCTCTTTCCTTTCATGGTAGCATTGTAGAATGTATTGGCACATGCAGTCTCGTGAAAGTATATTGTGTTTTTAAAGCACACTGTGGATTAGGTTCTAATTAATGGAAATTTGCTTCAAGAGCTATGGAAATAGCTGACCTGGATTTGAAGAAGCTTACCAAGGAACAAATAACAAACTCCAGATGCTGTACAGTCCCAAGGTGCAAAGATATGACTGCAGTATCAACTGTTGTTGGAGTCATTACAGTCTGATATAATTACCTAATTCACCTTACGCACTTCCAGCAGAGTCTGATGCATTATTATCACCTTCTACCTATGATATCATGTAGTATTATCAAAATAACCAAATGTTTTGTCAATATTTTTGAACACCCTTTATTCATTGTTCAAAATTACACAACTACTTTATGATCATTAAATAAAATAAAAACGGCAACAGAACAGTAGCTTGCATACATTTGGGGTTGCAATGTGTCCAACTGTGAAATTTCTTTCAAAGATGTTGGGGGAAAAATACAAATATGTATGTGTGACGTTTACCTGCTTCTGTTTCCAAGTCTTTACGATCTGTCTTGTGTCCTCACAGTCTTTGAGCCCTACTTTGAAGGTCATCTGCACACTTTTTTGACAGACTTTCTGCTGTACAACAGTGGTTTTGTTAATTTCTGTCATTGTCAGTTTGTTATGCCTTGCATCACGCCATCAAATTACCAGTAGGCAGTGTGCCCGCTACGCGCAGGGTGGAGGCGCCTCATATCAAAGAGGTGTGGCGGCACACAATATAATGTGCATTACTATTATAGTACATTCTATGAGAATCCACTTTTGATCAGGAAAAAGGAGGTCTATCATCAGCAGTGCATCGTTTAATATGTTAGTGGTGTGTTTTGAAATCATGCAGCTTCAGAGCTATGAGGAAACAGCAGGACTGTTTTTTTTTATTTTATTTTAATGGAGAGAGTTGTAACAGTCATCATATAATCACCCATCATTTTAATTATATGATGATCACACATTATTTTTTGTATTCCATCCGCACTCTCCTTTTAATTGTGGACTAACCATTGGAGTCTATAGATTAGACATCAATGTAGGATTTTTTAGGAATGAATGGATGGACAGGGAGAATGTGTGCGCGGTGGCGGGGGGGGGCTGTCAGTCTGAAGATTATTATTGCATCCACATTTTCATTTTCATTACGTCTGAAAACCTCTGACTGTTATGAATTTTATTTTATTATTTAAAAAACATTGAGGGCTTGCAGGAGCACTCCCTCCAGCAGGTGGCGCCCTTGGCGACTGTCTATATGGCCTATGCCAAGTGCCAGCAGTGAGTATATGCTAGCAGAGTCCTCCACCCGACAGGTCAACCTTGAAGCTGGCCAGAAATCCCGGCTTTTGCTGCTCAGACCAGCTAACAATAGTAGTCTAATATATACCCAGTTATCATTCCAAAATATAACCAAATAAAACAGATATATAACCAACTGTGGCTTAATAAATGAGCTGGTCTAGTACAGTGACTACAGTTTACAAAAAGAGACATAAAATCTCTGCTTGTGCTGAATTGCCTTCAATAGCTAGCAATGCTAACAGCCTTGGTACCCATGTCATGCTGTCAAAACAATAACAAAACAGGCCAGAATGATATGAGCTATATCATTGACTCTAGACATAGCTTAGCTCATGAGCTAAGATCAAGGATTTTTTTTTTTTTTTTTTTTTTGTTACTTATTTGTACCCGTAGGTAGACTTGGTTTGCAGTACCGGCTGCTGGTCGCTGCGTGCGCGAGCGCCCTAAACCTACATGTTTTTGGTGTGCGGGAGGAAACCGGAGAAATCCCGGAGTAAACCCGCGCAACACGGGGAGAACATGCAAACTCCACACAGCTCACTGTTGGTCGGGGGCTGGGATCGAACCCACGATCTCATGATCCCCGCGGTCCCCCGGCCGAGGGTAAAACTGTGCTGCCACAGTGCTAAACCACTGCGCCACCGTGCAGCCAAGGATGTCTAATGTGGTGACTAGACTTTACAGAGATGAGCTGAGCTAGCTCTCTAGATAAGCTAGCTGACTTTTGAGGTTCAGTGGGAAAAGTCCCTCCCAGTCCCTCCTCTTCTCCCAGGAGAGGACATGCCAGACTAGCCAAGAGGCTGATTAGTGTCAGGTCTGTTATGTAATGACACGATGACCTCACAGAAGAAAAGAGCAAATCCAAATGAAGTCTTTTAGACAGAGTTGTAGTCCTAGTTTCTGTGGAAGAGGAGAACTCCTTTTTAGGCAGACTGTAATCTGTTTGATTTTGTAAACCATATATTGTGAAAAAAACAAAACAAAACAACAAAAACTATATATCCCACTAAAATGAAGCAGAACCCCCCAAAACATATTTGAAGATTATTTTTCTTTCAAAAACCATGCTGGAAAAGAGCTACAAAGTTGTGAAATTAGAGTTCATACATAATTGAAGATGTTGTTGAATATTGGACAACCAATCAATCACGAAGATTAAAAAAAATATCACATTTCTAATTTAATTACAAATATATATTTTTTAAATTTACTGAACATTAAACAAAAGATTGACATCTTCCCAAGTCTTATACTACAGTATTTCCACATCAAGTGAACATAGGCCACCATTCATCACCCACCAAGGACTACGCTGCACAGCTCCAACATTAATGTAAGGTCCTGAGATACAGTTTGTACTGACATGTTTTTACTGTGTATACATGGCAATTTGTATTATTGTATTTTCCCTAAAACGAGTTCTGTAGTGTGAACACACTGTACTATCTTATTATGAGATGAAACAATGTGGGGAGAAATACTGACAGCAATTTTTTTAAACAATTTTGATTTACACTTATACTGTATATTTATACTTCTCCTACATCAACAGCAGCTATATGGACCAGTAATGCAGTTGTGCATTGATCTCACTGACCTGCAGTCTCACAGCCCTTTTATCTGGTAGAGGGGGGAAAAAGTGTCATGGCAGTGGAATTACTTTTGCTCTTATTGCCTGAGCTGTATACTTCTGCTGGCACGCTCCTCAGCTTCATACGGTATCATGTCACCACTGCCGATATTAGCAGTTTCACTTTCCTTAATGTCAAGCCATTTTGTGCATTCAGCAACAGACTGTCCCACAGAGGAAAGGTTAAGATGTTGTGTTTGAGGGTTTGGGGCAGGATGCATCCCCTGCTTCTACCAAAAGCAAGTCCCACTGGTGAAGCTCCAGCTGAAACTAGCTGACGAGGCCAGTTTGCCAGTAGGTCATTGTGTAAATGTGAGCTAATTAATTTTAGATGTAAGCAAATAATTCTGATCTTTGTTTAAGGCAGCAGCGGCTCACACAAATTGCCACATTGTGTGTTATGTGTGAGGGCAAAAGTGTGTTAAGCCAAATGTTGAGGAGCATCTTACCCTCAGGGTGGTGGGATCCCAAAGGCAGATATGTATGGGGGGATGGGTAAGTGTTTGGGACTAATAAGTCAAGCTGCCTCCTTGTGCAGTTTGATCAAATCAATGTAAAGGCCACTTTGCAATGTAGTCAAAGAATATCGTTCTTATTTAGCAGCATAACAAAAATTTTATAAAGCAGAGAAAATCTATGGACCACACATAAATAAGAACATGATAAGTGCATTTATTATTTTATTTATTTATTTATTTATTATATTAATATTTTTGCATGATATTCCTGCATATTTTCAATCATGTAAGGCGAGCAGTTTTCAACTTTTTCATATAATTATTGGGGAAGAAAAATCTGTGCACTCTTCGTTCTTTTAATATTTCATTTATGAAACAAAAACAGAACAATCAGAAATAGCCGTTATATTATTCTCGCCTTGTCAGAATAAAATCAAGATTGAGCAAAAACGACATAACGGATCTGATTCCATTTGGTGTTGTTTTCCTTTTATTTTGTCGGTCACAGCCAGAAGTGGTGATGGCAGCAGCAGAGCGCCGCCATTTTCAAACGAGCCTGAAGACTAGCTGCTAAATCTCACTTTAAAATCAGGAAATTGCCCACAGTTGCAGCATAGACTCATGCAGACATCACCACCTGATTAAAGATGAGAAGGACTGCCAGAAATATACGTTTATAGCGTTCCCATCAGCCAGCAAAGAGGACGAAAGGAGGATGTTGTGGACATTTTGTTTTAAATTCAAATTGGCATCAAACTGGTGATTCTAAATTGTCCTTAGGTATGACTGCAAGAGTGAATGGTTGTCTGTCTCTCTGTGTTGGCCCTGCGATGGACTGGCGATCTGTCCAGGGTGTACCCTGCCTCTCGCCCAAAGATGCTGGGATAGGCTCCAGCCCCCCCCCCCCCCCCGCGACCCGAAAAGGATTAAGCAGAAGAAGATGGATGGATGGATGGATGCTTTATTAACAAATGTTGTGGACAAATGGATACCGAAGGCCTGGGAGAAATAAAAGGTTGACATGACCGGCCTCTGTTTTGACCACTTTACAACAGGTAAGGTCTACTTATAAATTGTGTTCCACATGTCGTCTCAGTATGTGATTGTTGAGATGATGCCGGTTTCCTGCAGTTTTAATATGACTGGAGTCTCTTTGATTTTATGTGATATTTAGTGTTGATATTCATTCTGGGTGATTCTAAGGTATTTGTATTTGACTGTCTTTTGTATTTTAATATGTACCACTTTAGAAAGTAATGTTTTGTGAGGACGAAATGAGGATGTTGTGGACAAATGGATACCAAAGTCCTGAGGAGTAATGAAAGGTTGATGTGACCGACCTCTGGTATGTCTACCTATAGTTGTGGAAGACAGATTATTAAGGGCCATTGGCCCGAAAATTAGGACCGAATTAATTAGCGCTAAATTAATGGACTATTTTTCTTTGAAAATTAAGGTTGCATTTATGTCTCATCCATCGTAGGGATACATTAGTTAATTAAACATACTATTTATAGCAGACATAATTATAGAAAAGTTTAATATTTGTCTCATATTTGTGATTTGCTTTGTCTCAGAGTCTGTGTGAAAGTGTCAAGGATGCAGCTGTATTTTGCTATCGTTTTTGTTTTAGTTCATTTTGTACTGCTCCTGTGTGACTGGGGCTGAGTGAGCGTCATGGTTCCTGAGACAGAGATAATCTGTACACCAAGTTTTGACCAGATGTACTGAACCAATCATCATGGACATTTTCTCCTCCACCTCTCGGATAACGAAGGGCTTAAAGGACTGAATGATGTGTGTTTGAGGGAGAAGGATGCACGGATAGGCTCTGAGACTGTTTTTGTATTGTTCTCCACTGGCCAGTGTAATTAAATTTGCTGAAACTCTGATCCTGCCTGATTTCTGACTGAAAGTTAAGAAGAATTTTTCTACCACGTAAGACTCCAATTTAGCTTCTATTGACCATATTATTAAGTATATATATACATGAATACACTAAATGAAAAGTGTGTACATATGTGGTGTGGTGGATGAGAAGGGAGGATGCCATGTTGAATGGTTGAGTTGTAGTAAACTTATTCATTTGAGGGCTGGTTTGAACTGCATATAACCATTTTTAATAATTAGACTTTAGGACCAATGAGCCTTCACAATATTGACTAGTCACCCAAATTGTGCTTTCTATTATTAGTATAAAACAGTCACTAATTTACTGAATTGTGTTTCTACTATTGATGAGTAATGAGTTTAAAAACTATATCAAAAAATAATAAACCAATAAATGAAAAATTTCAAAGAAATTTATTTTAAAAGGTTACAAATTTACAAAATAAATTCCAGGTTTATGAAAGAAAAAAAAAAACTCCAAATGGAGAGAAACTCACAAATTTGAAGGGGGGAGCCCCAAATCTATCAGAAGACAGCTGGAAAATTTAAGAGAAAAAAATGACAAATTTTTATTTAAGAGAAAAAAAATGACAAATCTATAAGAAAAAAAAATCACAAATTTAGTGGGGGGAACCTCAAACAAGCGAGAGTAAACTTATTACTAAATGTTTTTAGTACAGCCGTGAACAAAATTGTTGGTACCCCCTATTAATGAAAGAAAAACCCACAATGGTCACAGAAATAACTTGAATCTGACAAAAGTGGTAATAAATAAAAATTCTATGAAAATTAACCAATGAAAATCAGACAATGCTTTTGAATTGTGGTTCAACAGAATTACTTTAAAAATATAAACTCATGAAACAGGCCTGGACAAAAATGATGGTACCCCTAGAAAAGATTGAAAATAATGTGACCATAGGGACATTTTCAACCAAGATTTGTCCTCTAATTAACATCACAGGTGTCTACAAACTTGTAATCAGTCAGTCGGCCTATTTAAAGGGTGATAAGTAGTCACTGTGCTGTTTGGTGACATGGTGTGTACCACACTAAACATGGACCAGAGGAAGCAAAGGAGAGAGTTGTCTCAGGAGATTAGAAAGAAAATTATAGACAAGCATGTTAAAGGTAAAGGCTATAAGACCATCTCCAAGCAGCTTGATGTTCCTGTGACTACAGCTGCACATATTATTCAGAAATTTAAGATCCACGGGACTGTAGCCAACCTCCCTGGATGTGGCCGCAGGAGGAGACGGATAATACGAATGGTAACAAAAGAGCCCAGAACAACCTCTAAACACATTCATGGTGAACTACAAGGTCAAGGTACATCAGTGTCAGATCGCACCATCCGTCGCTGTTTGAGCCAAAGTGGACTTCATGGGAGACGACCAAGGAGGACACCACTGTTGAAAACAAATCATAAAAAAGCCAGAATGGAATTTGCCAAACTGCATGTTGACAAGCCACAAAGCTTCTGGAAGAATGTCCTATGGAGAGACAAGACAAAACTGTAACTTTTTGGCAAGGCACATCAGCTCTATGTTCACAGACGCAAAAATGAAACATAGCAAGAAAAGAACACTGTCCCTACTGTGAAACATGGAGGAGGTTTTGTTATGTTCTGGGGCTGCTTTGCTGCATCTGGCACAGGGTGTCTTGAATCTGTGCAGGGTACAATGGAATTTCAAGACTATCAAGGTATTCTAGAGAGAAATGTGCTGCCCATTGTCAAACAGCTTGGTCTCAGTCGCAGGTCATGGGTCTTGCAACAGGATAATGACCCAAAACACATAGCTAAAAACACCCAAGAATGGCTAAGAGCGAAACACTGGACTATTCTAAAGTGGCCTTCTATGAGCCCTGATCTAAATCCTATTGGACATCTGTGGAAGGAACTGAAACAGGCTGTCTGGAGAAGGCACTCTTCAAACCTGAGACAACTGGAGCAGTTTGCTCATGAGGAGTGGGCCAAAACACCTGCTGAGAGGTGCAGAAGTCTCATTGACAGTTACAGAAATCATTTGATTGCAGTGATTGCCTCAAAAGGTTGTGCAACAAAATATTAAGTTAAGGGAACCATCATTTTTGTCCAGGCCTGTTTCATGAGTTTGTTTTTTAAAATAATTCTGTTGAACCACAATTCAAAAGCATTGTCTGATTTTCATTGGTTAATTTTCATAGACTTTTTATTTATTACCACTTTTGTCAGATTCAAGTTATTTCTGTGACCATTGTGGGTTTTTCTTTCATTAACAGAGGGGTACCAACAATTTTGTCCACGTGTAGATACTTTCTTACTAATGTTATTGGTAACTACGGGGCTGCACGGTGGGGCAGTGGTTTAGCACTGTAACAGCACAGTTTTACCCTCGGCCGGGGGATCGCAGGGATCATCAGATCGTGGGTTCGATCCCAGCCCCCGACCAACAGTGAGCTGTGTGGAGTTTGCATGTTCTCCCCGTGTTGCGCGGGTTTACTCCGGGATTTCTCCGGTTTCCTCCCGCATACCAAAAAAAACATGTAGGTTTAGGGCGCTCGCGCACGCAGCGACCAGCAGCCAGTGGCTTGTCACCAGACTGCAAACCATGTCTACCTACGGGTACAAATAAGTAACAAAAAAAAAAAAAAAAAAAACTACTCAAACTTGAGTAATTATAAATTACTTGAAGAGTTTCTGACTACTGTACCCACCTCTGTGTATGACAATTATCAAACATCTTTGTATCAATTCTCTTTCAGAAATCATATCATACCAGGACACCAGGAACCATCTATGGAGTCCTTCACTGTCCAACAGCCACACATGTTAGTAAAGGTTGTTTTCTATTGTAAACATTCAACTGAGCAGAGGAGGTAATGTACGTTAATCACTGTGATTTTTTTTAATCCAGCAAGCATCTGTGTGATCCGTGACAACTACATCTGATGGGGAGCTGAGAGCTGCAGAGACTAGGGGACCAGTCTGGGTGTGAATGGTGTCCATATCCACTGGTTCTGAGATGGAAGCACCTTCTCCTTTCTTCTGAAGACCTACATTGATGTTTTACATGTATACAATTTCAATCCATAAAAAAAGTCTAATTTAACCCTGACCTTTTTAAAATAACCAGTCATTCACATTTTTACACAACTGTGAGCTGAACCTCAGTTCATCCATTCTTTATGTATTTATTTATGACAAGACATAATCTGATATTTCCATTTTTTTAATTATTAAATAAAAGGTTTATGTCAACTACTTTATCTGTATTCACTTATTTATAATTATTAATATACACTGCAGGTTTGGGTAGAATACAGTTACATTTATTCAGAACAGTCAGACATTGGCAGTGATGCATAAACATGCTGCCAGAAAAAGTTCTTGTACTTGTAGATACTTCGACAAAATAGTACTTAGATGAGTAACTTTTTTTTTTTCCCCTTGTCCTGTCAGGCAGCTAGGTAAGCAGAGCAGAGATTTATCACCCTTATTGTGCCAAAACAGATTTACTTTGCCAAAAGGAGCTTTATACAGTACCTAACTATGTACTGTATATTGTTATAAACTCCTCCTGTAATAACTTTTAATACTTTATTTAAATGATTTTACCCATGGAGGACCCGACAACATGGAGAATAAGGAAAGGAAGTGTGTGGAGGGGGAAAGAAAAGGGAGGGGAACAGACAAAAAGACAAACAAACCAACAACTAATACAAACAAAAGACAAACTGCTTCTTCCACTGAAGATGTCTCAACACGAGTCTGGTTTCCACACCTATTAAAGGAGAGAAATTTGTGCGTGTGCGTCTACGTGTGTATATATGAGAGTGCGCGCAAAATAAGTGTGTGCATGTGAGTGGTTTGTCAGGAAACATATGAAGAGGGGGGCCAGTAACAGCAGCTCTCCCCCCGGGAACCCCGAGCAGGCAAGGCAGCGCCACCAACCCCCACAGGGTACAAATGCCTGAGGTCAGCAAGCCCCAGGAAAGCCAGGAATCCGTCCCCGGAAGATGAGTAACTTTATTGCAGGATACTTTCTACTCAAGAACATGTGAGAATAAAACTACTTATACTCAAGTACCTTTGGTCACAGTCACTAAATTTTAATTTCACTGATTTGAAAACTGATAAGAAATGTGCCTGTTTAAAATGACTGATTAGTCTCACCAGAAATTGCTGCATCTTTGGTCATTTTAGTAAATTTATAATCTTACTTAGCAGAGATGGGTGTTGATATGATTGTTCTTCTATTCCAGCTACAATGAACAAGCAATTTAAGCAAGTTAGATTTAAAATGTTACAAATTTATGTGAAATGTATATATGTAAAATGTTACAAATTCATGTTTTAAAAAAATCAAATAAAACAGTCACAAATTTGACAAAGTGATACATTTCAAAGAAAAATGTTTGAAATGTTGAACTGCTAGTTTTTTAAGTAAGAAGTTGAAAATGTATGTTACAAAAATCTAATTTATGTGGAAAAACTCAGATGTATCCACTTTATTCCTAGGCCCCATGATGCCTTGCGTGAATTATGGTAGCAACTTCTGGTACTAGTTTAGAATGTATGGTTGTCACTGAAACGGGACAATTTTCCTTGTTAAAAAACAATGACTTCGGCATCAGAAATGTGGGAACACGACCTTTTGCGCCTCAAAAACAGTAATAAAATACCACTTCCCACGACTATCTAGGGATAGGAAGATGACCTTAAAACATGGCCTGGCAGACAGTAGTGCTGTTTGTTAGCGCCACTGTTAACATGCTAATGCTGTAAACAAGTAAAAGCTCTGATATCAATGTCTCCACCGCAATAAAGTCGGCTGCATTTTGTTAAAATATGTTGGACATAATCAAATTTACCTCAGAGCAGATGTAAAGTCTAGTCAGAGCCACAAAGAACCACAACAGTGTGCTTGGACGTTTTAAATTCATACAAGTGAAAACAACCTGGTGCTGCTGTGTCTGTACCACCGATCACACGAACAATCCTTTAGTTTTCAGTGCATGATCTACTCATTGCTGTTGAAGCCACAGATTTAGCTGTGCTTATCTGTGAGGAGCCTCACACCACGAACAGCAGCAAGTACCAGAACTACGCAAAAACATTCAAAAATACAAAAACTACAAGTGCTGAAATTAGCTGCTTTACTTGAGTGCAAAACATGTATGTGGACTATACATTAAAATGAATTTGGAAAACTTTTAAAAATGCTATTTTAAATGCCCCTGCTACTCCACTCTTACTGATCGTTCCTTCAACCTCACCCCCAGGAATAAGATGGATAAGAATAAAAGTTGTATATTCAAAAAAGACAAATTAAATGAAAAGACTCAAAAATTTAGGAGAAAAAAGTTTGCAAATTTAGAACCATCATTACTACTCCAGTAACCTTTTTTTTTTTATTGAATACTTTCATCTTCACCTTTTCTGGCAATGACTCTTATACTTGAACAATTCCAATAACAGCAATATAACTGAAGAACAATTTCTGGCTTCTCTACCCACCTCTGGTTTTAAACAAAGATGTAGATAGAAAATTAACAAATAAATAAGAAAATATATTTTGCTGTCCTGTTAAATTTTATTATAATAATTAAAACAGGGAGAAGAGTGGGCTGCACGGTGGCGCAGTGGTTTAGCACTGTGACAGCACAGTTTTACCCTCGGCCGGGGGATCGCGGGGATCATGAGATCGTGGGTTCGATCCCAGCCCCCGACCAACAGTGAGCTGTGTGGAGTTTGCATGTTCTCCCCGTGTTGTGTGGGTTTACTCCGGGATTTCTCCGGTTTCCTCCCGCATACCAAAAACATGTAGGTTTAGGGCGCTCGCGCACGCAGCGACCGGCAGCCGGTGGCTTGTTACAAATAAGTAACAAAAAAAAAAAAAAAGAGTGCACGGTGGTGGTGATGACAGTATGAGTCCTGGTCACTCCTGGTTGGTGTGAAACATCCTGATGAAGGATGAAGTGAAGGACCAGGGATCTTCTCTGCTGTCCTCTGGAAACACAAGTGATTTTAGGTCCCAGCATGGACTCTTTCCTGTACTGTAACTTTAACATTTAAGATACTACATTTCACCTGTGATGGTTGGGGTCATGAACTGGTTCTCACCAGTCTGGGACAAGTGGTCCACACTGTTTTCAGGTTCCACATTATGAAGAACTTTTATCAGACACACAGAGAAATAGAACATTAGACCATAATACACTATGAAGTCTATTTTTTTCAGTTTATTACTTTACAGAAGAAGCTATAATAAATGAAACTGTTTGCTGTGGAGACAGATAGAAGGTAGTCATATAAAAATGATTACTTGTATATTAAATTAAACTTAAAGCTGTAACACTTGCAAAGAAAAGACAAAAACATCACTTTCTAAAGTGGGACATATTAAAATACAGAAGGCAATCAAATACCAATACCTGAGAATCACCCAGAATGAATATCAACACTAAATATCACATAAAATCAAAGAGACTCCAGTCATATTAAAACTGCTGGAAACCTGTATCATCTCAGTAATCACGTACTGAGCCGACATGTGGACCCCAAACTAATCCGAAGAGAGGAAAAAAGGAACAGAAGCACAGTTTATAAGTAGACCTTACCTGTTGTAAAGTGGTCAAAACAGAGGTTGGTCCCATCAACCTTCTGTTTCTCCCAGGCCTTCGGTATCCATTTGTCCACAACATTTGTTAATAAAGCACTTTGAATTTGAAAAAAAAAATGTCCACAACATCCTCCTTTCGTCCTCTTTGCTGGCTGATGGGAACTCTATAAATGTATATTTCTGGCAGTCCTTCTCATCTTTCATCAGATGGTGATGTCTGCATGAGTCTATGCTGCAACTGTGGGCAATTTCCTGAGTTTAAAGTGAGATTTAGCAGCTAGTCTTCAGGCTTGTTTGAAAATGGCGGCGCTCTGCTGCTGCCATCACCACTTCCGGCTGTGACAGACAAAATAAAAGGAAAACAACACCAAATGGAATCAGATCCGTTATGTCGTTTTTGCTCAATTCCGATTTTATTTTGACATGGCAATTACATATAATGCCTATTTTCAATTGTTCTGTTTTCATTTCATAAACAAAATATTAAAAGAACAGAGAGTACACGGATTCACAGCCAACTTATTGTAAGCCTATCATCCATGAATAACCAACAAAAACAGTTTTACAACATCTGGAATTCCACAGGAGACTTCCTTTAGTCAACACATGTAGTTTCTGCCAAACAAAGAGAATTAAGTATACCAAGTTATAGGGCAAAATTCTTAACTGAGGCAAAAACAAAACATCGTGTCAGGGGCTATAACTCCTGCAAGAATTATTCGATTGGAGCCAAATTGCAATATGCTGATCATGAATGTATACCAAGCCCTGGTGCAAAGTTTCAAAACATTTGCAATGAAACTGCAGGAGGATTTGATTTTACAAGACAATTGCTGTCTATTAACTTAGGTGAAATAGGGCATCATACATCTGGGGCTATAACTCCTGCAACAATCATCTGATCGGAGATAAAGTGCAATATGTGCATCATTAGTGTATCTCAAACTCTGGTAACAAGTTTCAAAACATTTGGAATGAAACCTTAGGAGGAGTTGATTTCACAAGACTGATACCTTTTGTTAGACAGATGGATGGAAAGATGGACTTCATCATAACATAATCCCCCTTTCAGTCTTTGACCAGCGGGGGATAAAAAGTGTTTATTTTTTGCATACACAAGGGTGGCCAACTTAAATACTACTACTACTACTACTACTACTAGAACAACTAATAATAATAGTAATAATAATAACAACCCTCAGTCTATACGTTTCTTATCTTATGTCCAAGGCTAAGGGTAACAGGCATAACTCCTCCATGTTCTTCAAAAGACAGGACAGATGACTTCCTCTGAATTAGAGATGCTTGCTGTGGGCCTGAGGCATCTGTAGTATTGTGTTTTATTATGAAGTGAGGTGTAGTGGCATAAATAAATGGAGGCGTGTATTTCACCGCTCTGGCCCTTCTTGGAGCTCCAGGGCGAGCCACCTGTCCCCTGGCCAAGATGGTCAGATCTACACAGTGGCGCTCAACCTGGGTAAGCTAGACAAACTGAGGGCACGTTCGCTTCTGGTGCATAATTTAGGGATTGAGGGCCAGCGGATCCTAAGCATACTCGGGGCTTCGGACTCATACGAGGACATGGTCAAGTTGCTAACACACCATTTTCATGCCTCAGACAGTGTGACTGTCCGGAGGATTAGGTTTCGGCAGCAACACCAACGAGCGGGTGAAGTCATCCACCAGTTCGTCGCCGACCTGAGTCTGCTAGCAAGTGAGTGCTGTTTTTGGCCGCTGGAGGAAGAGATGGTAGATGACCAGCTGGCGGAACACACCAACAGCACCGTGATACAGACAAAGCTGCTCACAGCGCCGGGTGACTTAACGCTAGCCAGAGCTATCGAGTTAGCTCTCCAATTGGAGACCGCGGACAAGCTAGCCTCTGAGCTAAGTGGGCACCAGTCACAGCGGCAGTTGGAGCTTCCCGCCACAGCACAAGTAGTGGACCCTGATAGCAAGGATAGCACGACCAACGACAATGTGGAAACCAACACTATCAGCTGGAGGTCTGCCCCTAGAAAACCCTTGTGTATGGGTTGTGGGTCCGTGAAGCACCGTTTCAAGGCCAGGGACTGCCCAGCGAGAGGGAAGCGCTGCAGCAATTGTGGACACTTGAACCATTATGCCAGGGTGTGTTGTATGTCCAAGCCGGAGATCTCACGTAGAAAAACAACTTCACCCGCCCCAACAACTGTTCATGCGGTGTCTCTGAGTACCAACGGGTTCACGTTCTGAAAGGTGGCACTGGATGGTGAGGAGGTACTACTGCAGGTTGACACGGGGGTGGGAGGGATCATTATTGAATTGTGCTACGGTGAGGAAATTTTTTCCCCACTACAGAATAAGAGGTAACCCAGCACCGCTCTACGGTTATGGAGGTGGAAGGCTGCACACGGTTGGAACACTGGAGTTAACGGCTCAGTACAAGTCCATCAACAACACTGCAGGCCGAGCAGAGCTCCTCTGAGTGTTAGGGACCTGGTCAGGACTGGAGGTGAGGGATGTCCACGGTGGATGTGGGCGCCAAACGACAGCCAGAGGAATACCAGGAGCGGCTGCGCATCGTGGCTAACCGGGGCACAGCCTACTTTCAGCTGTCGGATGGCTCGTGGAGGCATGCCAATGAGCTGTGACGTGCCCGGGAGGAGGCTTTTGATGGTGGGTCTGGATGAGAGAAGCAGCCGATGGCGAGGAGAAGACGCACTCTTGTCTGTGAAGTCAGCTGCGGTCCTGGTGGCATGCCGCTTCCAGGGGCGGGTCTACTGAGGGGCTGCCGTTGGCCCCCACAAGCCAGTTCTACCCCCTTTTCCGCCAGAAGGACAGTAGTGTGAGTTTTGAAAAAAAAAAAAAAAGAGTTCTAATCTTCCAATGTTCATATGTTTGCATGTGTAAAAAAAAAGAAAAGCCAAATTGGCTGTATCAAGGAGCATTTGCAGGTCCTTATTGCATACTAAGACTGTATGAGAAGACAGACCCTATAAGTGTAGTACATGTTTCTGGTTTATAACGATTCTCTCTGTGTGGTTTTAGCTGCCAATTTTGCTCTGTATGACTCGGACAAAAAATTGACAAAATGACTAAAATGTTATTGTTCTGGATATATTTATATATATATTTTTTTAGGAAACATGGCAGTGTTTTAAGTTGTTAATGGACTTTTAGTTAACTACAGGTGGCAGAATAATCCACCTTGCCGTGTGGGGTAGGACGGTAGTCCATCCATCCTCCCTAGTTTTAGGTTTATTGTGTGAATGTAATAGGCCATTTAGGGATTTCAGTTTTAGTTTTCTTAGTGCGTGATTCGGGTCCTAAATTGGGGAGGGTCTCTACCGTATGAATGGTTCTGGACTTTCTACGGGGGGGGGGGGGGGGTAGTAGTAGTGTGTTTTATTATGAAGTGTGGTGTAGTGGTGGCCACTTCCTCTTCCACCACTGCACTCCCCTATAAATACCAGCGGGCATCTTAATTCGGCCTCTTTGCCGATGCCCCTGCCTAATGGTTGTATTGTGCATACGGTTATTAATAAAGCTGAGTTCTACCGTGCACCAGGCCTCGTCCTTCAAAAGGTAATTTCATCCACAACAGCATCCATTTCCCATGCTTCCCATGCTGACAGGATCTATAATGAATACCTTGCTGAGGCAAATTTCCAAGCAGAGACTTCATCTAAATAACTTTATAGACAATTCTTAACTGAAATCACATCTTGAATGACTAAATGAAGATTATTTAGGCATAAATTAACAGTGTAGTGTCTTAGTTTTTTATTTTTTTTTTCATACTGTAGTTTATCATCCCAATGGCAGCAGGAATCCGCCTTCCTCAAATTCAGTGAGCACTCGCACACAGCAGGAAGGAATCAACTGCAATAACTAGATATTTGACTTTAAAAATGGCACAAAGCAACACGTGTCATCACAGTTCAAATGGCCCATTGGTATGCAAGGTCTCCGCGGTCAAGGATCAGCTGCTATTGCAAGCTCAGCATGGGGTGTGATGACACACTGAGAAGATAAAGACAGGAAATCAACACCGAAGCTGACATGGTGCCAGTGCAGGGTGGCTGCACTGCTGCACCCCAGTATTATCTTGGAATAATTTCCCAAAGATACAGTTTTCTCTAATTCATTGCCGCACTTCAGCAAACACCCATAAATCACAAAAATGGTTGGTGTAATGATTTGCATAATTTGGATGAAGCAACGGTCAGTTGTTATGTGGTCATTATTTCACTTATGAAATTATATTAATGACTGAAAAAAAAAATCTACAGTTCCCCTTCTCCAGCTGAGCAAGCCTGGTCCTCAGGTCGCTGTCCATGGTGCTGATTTAGTGCCCTGAGTGCCTAGGAGCAATCATTTCAAAATTACCTTAAAACTTAATCTACAGCATTGTCTACAGGTGCATCCCAGCATTTATGGGAACACTGTATCTCAACTTTAAACGTAGATTCCGAACATGCAATAAGAATATTGTACAGGCAAAGCAAGGTTCAGGAATATTCAGTCCGAGCATGGTGTGTTTTCATCATGTTGTAAGGGCACTGCCATTTGTTTTTCAGAACTGACAAGATCAACTTTCATAAAGTGAGTGTAGGTGGGAGGTCCATCTGGCACTACGGGATGCCCTTGTCATTGAGGAGGGACACAGCATGGACATGTTCATAGTGCAGGGTGACAGATGTTGAAAAAGGAAAAAAAAAGAAAAAAAGAAAACAAACTGACAGCAGTTGCAGCTGGCATCCTGAGGTGGCATATCTTTGATGTGCTAAGAGCCCATCTTTGATAAAGAAGTGAAAGACGAGAGGGTGAAAGGAAAGGAGAGTATGATTGAATTTGGGTTTTGCTGTTTGTGTGGGGTGGACTTTTCTGCTGCCTCAGCTCCTCGGCGGTGTCTATCTGTCGCCAAGGGGCCCCAGCCCTGGCCGCGAATCAGCCGCTGAGCTGTGTCCACTCAGCACTTCCCCTAGCCGCCGGTAAATTAGTCCCAGCAATATGCCACACGGCTCCTCACACCCTTCTCACTTGTGTGCTATTGTTTATGCCCTTCAGGGAGGCAAATGTGTGTGTGCGCATGTCTCTGTGTGCACTGTGCAGATGCAAATGTCTCCATGTTCAGCGTTATAGAGGGATTTAAGGAAGAGAGTGTATGCTTGATTTTTATGCATATGGGTTGTGCATTCAATGAGGGATTTACTGTCTGTCATAGATGACTCTAACCTTAAAAAAAGAGCAAAGCAAGTGAAATTAAAATAAGTTAATTTGAGGATGAGTGATGATACATAGAAATCCTAGGGCTATAGGTGTCCCTCTCCTAGTAATGGGACACGGACAAAGGATAATGACTGACTCTTCTAAAGGCAAAGCTTGAACACCAAACTTTTAATGTCCCTTTGTTTGAACATATGAACATCCATTCCTCCCATTCAATAATAATGTATTCATTTTTTTAATAAGATAACCAGTCTAGAGTGTATAAACATAGACGTGACATTTAAACAGAGGCACATTCCAGGTATAATTTTACAGACTCAAGCAGTGGGTGGTGGAATTAATAAGGCAACTGGCTACCAAAATACACGGGGAATCCAGAGAGAGAAAACAGATTCTGCGATCCAAGTCTATTTCAGCAAAGGATTGCTGAAATAGACTCCTGGACTGACTTTCTAGGCAGGTCTATATTCAATGGCAAAACCAGCTGGTGCTCATTGCTACCAGGGGGTTCAGACTTTCACTTTCATTGATAGGTGTAGTGTATTTGTTTCGTCTGCAAGGTGTAATAGGTACAACAAAACAAATCACAATAGAAATGTACATGAGGGTACATCTCAAAAAATTAGAATATCCTCAAAAATGTAATTTATTTCAATAATTCAATTCAAGAAGTTAAACTAATATATTACATAGATCCTGTAATTTCCAGATTGTGGGACTAATAAAGGCTTATATTGTCTAATCTTGTCTTATCTCTTATTCATTACACCCAGTGATATAGTTCAAGCGTTTTTTCTTTTAATTTTCATAATTATGGCTACAGCTAATGAAAACCTAAAATTCAGTATCTCAGAAAATTTGAATATTACATAAGACCAATAAGAAAAAAAAAGAGTTTTAATAGAGCTGTTGGTCTACTGAAAAGTATGCCCATGTACACACTCAATACTTGTTTGGGGATCCTTTTGCATGAATTATTGCATCAGTGTGACGTGGCATGGAGCCGATCAGCCTGTGGCACTGCTGAGGTATTCTGGAAGTCCAGGTTGCTTTGATAGAGGCCTTCAGCTCATCTGCATTGTTTGGTCTGGTGTCGTTCATCTATCTTGTGAGAATACCTCAGAGATTCTCTATGGGGTTTAGGTCAGGCGAGTTTTCTGTCCAGTCAAGCAGAGTGATACCATGGTCAATAAACCAGGTACTTTTAGCAGTGTGGGCAAGTGGCAAGTCCTGCTCGAAAATGAAATCAGCATCTCCGTAAAGCTTGCCAGTAGAGGGAAATGTGATGTGCTCTAAAATTTCCCTGGTAGATAGCTGTGCTGACTTTGGACTTGATAAAACACAGTGGAGCAACACTAGCAGATGACATACAGTACCAACATAACATGGTATGACTGTTTTTAGCCTGATGCAAAGCAGCAGTATAACAGCTTCAGTATCTGACAACAATTTATTTTCCTTGTTTTCATGGAAAATTATAGAAATGCTTGATTTCCACTAAAATCACAATCATTTCAGACTTATAAACAACGAGTGATTAAGAAACAGAAATTCATTTCAATTCAATTCAACTTTATTTATATAGCGCCATTTCACAACAACAGTCATCTCATAGCACTTTCAAATGTAGGGGAAACCCCCACAATTGCAGAAAGACCCCAGCAATCAGGCAGTCCCCTGTGAGCAAGCACTTGGCGACGGTAGAGAGGAAAAAAAACCCTTTTTTAACAGGAAGAAACCTCTAGCAGAACCAGGCTCAGGGAGGGGCAGTCAAATGCTGCGACTGGCTGTGGGGTGAGGGGATAGAGAAGATGAGAAGAACAGACATCTAGAGAGCAAACATTAAAGGGGAGAAGCCCAGTACATTATTGGAGGTCCCCCGGCTGTCTAAATCTATTAGCAGCATAACCAAGGGAGGGTTTAGAGACACATGATCCCTCCTAGTTGTAAGCTATATCAAAAAGGAAGGTTTTTACCCTTTTCTTAAAAACAGAGATCGAGTCTGACTCCCAAATCCAGATTGGTAACTGGTTCCACAGGAAAGGAGCTTGATAACTGAAGGCTCTGCCTCCCGTTGTACTTTGGAGATTCTAGGTATTATAAGTAATGCAACATTTTGGGAGTGTAGTGCTCTGTTAAGATAATACGGTAGTATCAGATCTTTAAAATAAAAAGGGGCCTGATTGTTAAGAGCTTTGTAAGTGAGAAGAAGGATTTTAAACTTAATTCTGAACTCTATGGGAAGCCAATGAAAGGAGGCCAAAACTGGAGAGATATGATCTCTCTTTCTAGTACCTGTTAAAACTCTTGCAGCAGCATTTTGGATCAACTGAAGACTTTTTAAAGATATTTTAGGACAACCTGATAATAAAGAGTTACAGTAATCTAATCTAGAGCTAACAAAAGCGTGGGTCAGTTTCTCAGCATCACTCTGAGAAAAGATGCTCCTAATCTTGGCAATATTACGCAAATGATAGAAGGCAGTCTTAGAAACGAATTTAATATGTGAATTGAAAAACAGATCTTGATCAAAAATAACTCCAAGGTTCCTCACAGAACTATTAAGAGAAAGAGTAACCGCATCCAAACTAAGAGTTTGATTTGGAAAGGTATTTCTAAGGTTTTTTGGACCAACAAGAATGACTTCAGTCTTATTTGAATTTAATAGCAAGAAATTACAAGTCATCCAAGCTTTGATTTCCTTAAGACAGGCTTCTAACTTGGATAATTGATTACTATTATCTGGCTTCACTGACAGGTATAATTGTGTGTCATCTGCATAACAATGAAAATGTATACAGTGCTTTCTAATGATGTTGCCTAATGGAAGCATTTCTAAACTAAAAAGAGTAGGGCCTAGCACAGATCCCTGTGGAACTCCATGACTGAGCTTTGAGTTGGAAGAAAACTCATTAAAAAAAAATAAAAATGTGCTTCAAATTTTGTGGAGATCAAGCTCCATAAACCATATTGTGTGCACATTTTATGTAATAGTATAGTTCAATGTTCAGCTATTAACATTAAATTAAAATACAGAATAGCTCATAAATATTTTCTTGGGGAACCCTATTACTTTGTCTATTTTAGTTTTAATCTAATCATATGTATGTAAGGAACACATACAGGACAAATTTCATGTATCAATGAGGCCTATGCATACGAACATGAATAATTTGGTAGACACTCCTACAGTTTCCTTAAAGGTTGCCAGTAGTTCAGTTCATGTCAGTCAGAAGCTACATTTAATTTATGAGCACAATTTCCTGATAACCTTTGGATAAATACTGAATATGGAAACATCAATGAGATGCTAGCTACAGTTAGGTCCATATACATATGTTTGGACACTGACATTAGTTTTGATATTTTAACTGTTTACCAAAACATATTCAAGATATCGATATATAATGAATATGTGATTAAAATTAAGATTTCAGCTTTAATTTGAGGGTATTCACATCCAAATTGGAGGAAGGGTTAAGGGATTGTAACCATTTTTATTCAAAGTCTCCTCATTTCAGGGGATAAAAGTAATTGGACAAATTAACATTACCAAAAATAAAATGTTCATTGTTGAGAATCATTTGCAGGCAATGAGTGCCTGAAGTCTGAAACCCATGGATATCACCAAATACTGGGTTTCCTCTTTTGTGATGCTTTGCCAGGCCTTTACTGACTGCAGCTGTTTATTTATCTTTTGTTTTTGTCTTTTGACTGCAGCTGTCTTCAGTTGTTGTTTGTCCGTGGGTCTTTCTGCCTTATGTTTTGTCTTAAAGAGACACTTCGCCAAAAACTGTCTTTTTTCTTGTTAACATGTCTGTAACAAGTTTTTTACAACCTACAAGATTTATCAAGAACGAAATCGCTCAAATGTCATATCTGGGTTTTTTTTTTTGGTTTTTTTTTTTGATGGGACGTTTCACTTAAGCCTCACCCCCTACAAAAAGGCGAGTTGAGTTGAGAAAGAACGTTTTTGGTGACATAACTATTCGTGGTGATGGCATTTGGGTAGTGTTGAGCCATTCAGCATTCTGGCCTAACTGATGTTATCCTCCAGGCTAGTTAGCATTTTTTAACAAACTCCTTTGAAAACTTGAGCCAAATTGGGTTTTAAAACTGAACTGCTTTTAAGGACTGATGCAGTTTAACTCATTATCCTGGGCCACTGTGCACACAACTGGGCATGTCCTTCAACCGTTAAGTCTTTTTATCACAGGATTTATTCTGATAATGCAGTGCTGGCCACTATTAGCTTTGTGGTATGTGGCTGGGCCTAGTAATCACCCATTCTGGCATTTGAAAAGGGTGGGGGAGTGAAAAAAATTTGACATGAAACTGGAAGACAATTAAAGGTTTTTGTTGGAAATAAGTGCATAAAATAGCATTTTAGACAATGTTGATTTGTTTTTCTAGGGAATTTATATCTACCGAAGTGCATCTTTACTCAAATCAAATGCATGCTTGATTAGGTTGAGATCTGGTGATTGACTCGGTCATAGCAGAATGTTCCACTTCTTTGCCTGAAAACACTTCTGGGTTGCTTTCTCAGTATGTTTTGGGCCATTGTCAATCAGTACTGGGAAGTACCGTCCAATCAGCTTTCTTGCATTTGGCTGAACCTAAGCAGATAGCATATCCCTATACACTTCAGAATTCATCCAACTGCTTCTGTCACATCATCAATAGACACTAGTGACCCAGTGCCATTGGAAGATATGCATGCCCATGCATCACACTTCCTCCACTGTGTTTTACAGAAGATGTGGTGTGCTTTGGATCATAAGCTGTTTCAAGACTTCTTCATATCATTCTGGTACAGGGTGAGCTTGATTTCATCTGTCCAAAGAATGCCAGAACTAAGCTGGGCTTTAGATGTTGTTGTTTTTTTAATTATTATTTTTGGCAGAGTCTTATCTGATCTTTCTATTTTGAGGCTGATTACAGGTTTGCACCTTGTGGTGAATCCTCTGTATTTGCTCTAGTAAAGTTTTTTCTTTATGGTGGACTTAGACACCAACTTACTGGAGAGTGTTCTTCACTTTGGCGGATGATGTGAAGGGGTTTTTCTTCACCGTGGGAAGGATCCTGGAATCATCCTCCAGTGAACACCCAGCCCTTTTTGAATTCCAGAACTTACCAATGCACTCTTTGTTACATCCCACTCTCTGGGCCAAGGCCAGAATTGCCTACTTCAGCCTGGGATCACAAATCCCGTTTCAACCCTCAGTCAAGGTGGACATACCCACTGCCACCCTTACCCGATGGCAAGGGAGACTAACACGTACATGGTCTCTTTTGCTCACAGCAGGTAGACCTACACCTACATTTCAGGCTGGGATTCAGACCCATGACACCATGATCTAAATCCTCTTACTCTTACCACCGAGCCAAAGAGGATTTCCTCACTAGCGCTCGGCTAGTGGTGGAATAGGCCCTTTCCACCAAGACGGTTCCAGTGCTTAACTGGAGCAAGAGCCTGACTTGGCACCAGTTCTTTGGTTTTTGACCGGCTAAGCACTAGTCCCAGGCTCTCAAAAGTGGTGCTAACCTGGCCCCTACTGCTTGCTGGGCCAGCACTAAGAACCAGTTGACATTGCTAACGTCCACTGCCGTGGGCATGGTTAACTGACAAGCTTCAAAACATTACTGACCACCACGTTGCATTCCAAACAGCAGAGCAAGCGATGGACTCCAAAACCAAACAGATTTGGAGCGAAGAGGAGACAAATTTCCTGGCTCTGTCCCTGGCTCTACGGACATGAGCTGAAGTACGAGATAAGCTGGAGGGGGCTACTCATCTGATAAACTGTTTTTGGGGATAGGATGGTCCTGGTTGGCTGGCCTAACTGCCATGGATGAGTCCGTACAAAACACTACTGGTAAGTGTATTGTCGTTAAAATGCCAAAAGTTAATGAATATATGTATGTATGTATGTACTATATATATATATATATATATATATATACATACTTGTATTGATATGTAACAACCAAAGTGTGGATATTTTTTTACTCACTCTTGTGACTATAGAATTTTCTGTTAGCTATGCTAACAAGCTAACAGTGCTTTTACCACAACCAAATGTTTCTCCTTGCCATAAAGAAATGCTTGTTTGAGAAAACTAGAACAAAAATCTTAGCGTCTTATAGAATACTTTGCTAGATATCCAGTGCAAAATAGTTTGTTTTGTATCAATACTGTTTATTGTTGTCTCAAATGACAGTGACGTCGCCATATATCTTGAAATGCTCGTTTGAGAGAAAATGGGAACACAAATCTTAGTGTCTTACAGAAAGTTTTTTTTTATAAATATATCTAGTGCAAAATACGCTGTTTGTTTGGTATCAACACTGTGTATGAATGGGTGCCTTGCATTGTGTAAATGGAAGATTTTTCTCCCAAAGACGCTAGTAACGTTGTCATTTTTACTGTTTTGGTAATATTTCCATAATCATGGGCCCTTTTTTTTATTTCAAGTCGTGTGTTTAATCGTGTGTTCTGTAACCATTTGTTGTGGGACACGTCTGTGCTTGAGGGACTGTAAAAACAGTAACTATTACAGCACTGATATTTTTGGCTGTGCGTACAAAATATTTCATATGTAGCAGTCTTAAGTTTTTGCACATTTTGTAAATAAAAGCTTTCCTTCCTTAAGTGTTTTTTTTCCTGCTTTCACAATTGTTATCCTCACATCAAACACATGCATGAAATGTAAAGCTGTTTAGGATAAACAATGCAAATCACTAACATTATAGTGGTGGGAAGTGAAAGTACAATTACTGAATTACTGCACTTACGTTAATTTTATCACATATTTGAAAATATATCACGTATTTGTGGACTTTACTCACATATGACAACTTTTTTTCACATTTTCTGAAGAACAAGCAGCAACAAACTTTAAATCTATGCACTTTTTTTCTGTGGAAAATGTTCCAAGTTGCCAGCTTCAAAAATGATAAATAATGAGTTTATATTCTTTTGATAACGTACCATGACAATCTATCAGCTCTGGACAAGATCATTTCTGGGGAAAGTACTTTTAACTTCTACACTTTAGAGTCTGTCTCTTGTTACCCCTACATGAATAAAAACTTGAATCTGTCATGTGCGGGACTGATGTTTCAGATCTGCCCATGATTCATGGCTGTAGTTTCATGATTATTTGTTAATTGGTCCCAGCTGGCAGGTTATTAGAGCCCTGTATCGAGGCTCCTTGCCAGTCTACAGCCATGCCCCTTTCTCTCCCTTTCTCTTTTCTTTCTCTCTCCTTGTCAGGCATCCACCTAGCTGTCTATTGTTGTTTTCTGTTGTCTATGCGCATTTATTCATACATGCACATTTCTACATACTCATTCACCCCCCCACACACACACACTCACACACACACACTTGCACTCTCTCTCTCTCACTCATCCAGCAAAAGCCGTCACATACCTGCTTCTGTTTGTCACTCATTAGTGCAGACTATTTATGGGTGATGCTGGGAGCACCAGGTGTGGTGGCGATAGTCAATAATCCTTCAGCCATTGTCAAGGTCGCTTCATGTTAACAACAGTTTTTGTTGATGTCCTGGAGCCAGTTGCCGTGTTTTCCCTTTGGACTTCTCCGGTGTTGTTTGCCAGAGCCCTCTGAGCTCCGACGCCCGACGTAAATCTTCCTGAATATTATTATGACTGCCCTTCTTGGTCCACTGCCCAGTTCTGCCCTGGGACTGCATGGGGTTTCTCCTCCTTAAAGTAGAACTGAACCCACCTTTTTGCGCAAAAAGTAGAATAGCGGATTAATTTCTTATTACCTATTGTATTTTTCAACACATAAAAGAAACTTTTAGGCCGTGCGATGGCCAAGCTATAAGCCGATAAACTTTTGCCTCTGGCTGGCAGTGCCAAACAAACCGGAAGTAGTGCAGACGACGCTGCGTGACGTCACTAGTGTGACCCTTAGCAAAACAACAATGGCAGATGATAGCAGTTCCAGCAGTCAAGAAAACCAGAGTTTTCAGAGTGAAGAGGCATTCAGGATCGGCGACGAGACAGAGGAGGATGCAGGAGTGTCAAGTGAACAGGAAGAGAGCGAGGGAGGCATCGAACTGTACAGATTCGAGCCAGAATTGTCGGGGGATTCCGGCACCGACTCAGAGTCAGACCGCAGCAGTGATGGGGAGGAGAGTCGCTTATTGAATACAGAATGGTGAGTCTTTACTTCTCTACTTTGGCATGTTTGGGGTGTCAGGATAAAGAAAATTAAGTCTGGACTGCAGACGATTTTTGTGTTTCAATAACTCCAGTAGAAAAGGGACAATGCGGTCCGAGGGTGGTGCCAATGGTCTGATGCAATCAGTGCAGTGACCAGCTGGTGACCATGCAATGCATCGCTTCCCGGTCGCTTTTTTTTTTTTTTGTTACTTATTTGTACCCGTAGGTATAATCGGTTTGCAGTCTGGTGACAAGCCACCGGCTGCCATTCGCTGCGTGCGCGAGCGCCCTACACCTACATGTTTTTGGTATGCGGGAGGAAACCGGAGAAATCCCGGAGAAAACCCACGCAACACGGGGAGAACATGCAAACTCCACACAGCTCACTGTTGGTCGGGGGCTGGGATCGAACCCACGATCTCATGATCCCCGTGATCCCTCGGCCGAGGGTAAACTGTGCTGCCACAGTGCTAAACCACTGCGCCACCGTGCAGCTTTTCCTCCCCCTTTCTTTTCTTTCGTCGTCATGACAGCTTTCCTTGGCCACTGAAAAGATTTTCCCAGGTGTTTGAAGTGTTTTGTAGTCGACTATCACGACAAAATGCACCAAAAACAACCAGTGTCGACGTGCTCGCAATGGTAAACATGGAGGACTGGCCCATTTCGTGACGTCACGCGGAACTCCGGCTGCACTTCCCGATAATCGGCGGATTCGTCGGATTTTTCAGGGCGGGAAATTCAAAATCGCGATTTTCTCCAAGATTCCGGGATTAGTGGAGGGGGTGCCAATGATAAATTATCTTTATAATTGTATGTACTATCACCCAGTGCCGTTCAATGCCGTTCACTTCAGTTCTACTTTAAGCCTACTGAGCTCGGCCACCCGTGACTGTTTGTTACAAGACTGTATTCTATGGACATTTTTGTGTGTGTCTTTCTTTTGTTAATAAAACACATTTACTTCACTTGCACTTTGGCCTCGTGTAAATTCATCCGTTTGCTACACAATTACGCAGCGAACATGACAGGTCGCCACCACCAGACTGAGCCCAAGCAGTGAAGTAATTGCCGTGTTTTTTCTTCACCATTCCCTGTGTGTTTTTCCCTTTCCGGAGTTACATTCAGGATGGACTTACCAGGTAGCAGAGGCTATCCAATGTGTCTGGGGTGGAAATGCTGCCAAGCCCTGATAGAAATAGACAGGTTGATCTCAGTGACATGTGTTTACTCCACTCCAGATGACATTTTGTGGTATTTGGGACTGTCAGACACTGCAGCTCATGGCTGCCCTCAGCTGAAGACGCATGCTGAGGGGAGGGAGAGAATTGCCCTGATCGCCACGCTGCAGCAGGAGAACGACGACGCGGAGAGGAAGTGCCTGGAGGAGTCCGGACGCACGCCGAAGAAGAGGTGTTCCCGGGCCTCAGCTGTTTTCCTCCACAGGCTGTCAGCACCCAGATTGCCTCCGTCTCCGGAGCCCGGTTTCACTCCATCACCAGGGAACAAGAAGAAACACAAACTGGCGGGGCCAGCAGAGATCGATCAGCGTTCTGAGGAGAAGAGACCTGCAGCCATCTCATCCTCCGTTTTTACCTCTGCCAAGGTGTGGAGGGCAGGCTACTCCTCTTATCCATCCCTTTCGGTGCCAGTTTTGGGGGCTTCTCTGCAGCCTGTGAAGGAGCCCAGGGCCGTCACAGCCACGGAGAGGGATGTTGCCTCACCAGCTGCAGCAGGAAACATCATTGACCAGGAGAACAGGCAAGTAATCTCTTCATTTGTTCCTAAAATTGTTGAAAATCTTGCCTAATCCCTGGTAGAGGGGCTCTGGGTGTGCAGTCCCCAGAGACCCCTCCACCTGCTGCAGCCATGAACTGCTCACCAGCCCTCTCCATGCTCTCTCCTGTCTCCTCCGAGTGCACACCAGCAACGGAACCATACCATCGGGACCAGGAGGAGCCAGAGGTCTGGGAGGATTGTTCCCCCACAGCAACAGTGAGCCAGACCCCAGCCGCGACACCGGAGGAATCACCAGCATGGGTCAAGACAGCTGAGACAATGACGACTGCAGAGACCATCATGCCTTAGCGCCCGAGCTGTACCTCCAGGAGGCCAAGCCTGTAGAAATATCGCCCGGATTGTCGGAGTCCTGGATGGCGGTGGAGCTCGAGCTAAGGCAAGTGCTCTCTTTTGTCTTCCTTCTTTCCATAATGGAGCATTTTTGCCTAGCTCTAGATGAGGAGAGCCAGCTGCAGCCACACGCTGCACCTGAGCTTGTCTTGCCGGGCTCCGCCGCTGCCAGCGACACTGACCCTTCTTTCTCTCTATCAGAGTCCCCTTCTAGGGTCTCCAGAGAGAGATCTGCGTCGCCGGACGAGTCCAGGCTCACCACTGGAGGTCATCATGGCTGCTGCTGCTCCCGCTGAGGTCACCATGGGTCCAGCTCCCCATCCGCCTCTGTGGGTGCTGTGTCCTGGCCGGGGACCATCGTGGGCACTGCATTCCAGCCTTGGTCTGCCATGGGCACCGTGCCTCAGCCCGAGGTCCACTGAGGGTGCAGCGTTGGCCCAGCTGGGTTCCACCAAGGGTGCAGCAGGGGCCCAGCCAGGCTCCACCACGTGTGCAGCAGGGGTCCAGCCAGACTCCACTGTGGGTGCAACTATGGCCCTGTTGGGGTCCTCTGGGGGTGCAACACTGGCCCAATCCGGGCCCACTGCGGGAATGATGAGGTCCCAGGAAGGGGCCACTGCTGGTGCAACGTTGTCCCAGGCCAGGACCACCATGGATGCAGCCATGGCCCAGCCCAGGCCCATCTTGGGTATGGCCGAGCTTCTGTCCCAAGCCGGGACCACCGAGGGTGCGGCTTGCCAGTTCTAGGACACCTGGGTCTCCTTTTTCCCTCCTCAAGGCCTGCTGGGTGTTCCTTCTTGTTCTACTGGGCTCCGCCATCATCCACCTGATCCTGCCACCAGTAGCCGCTGGGCTTCCCATTTCCTGGTCCGACCACCCACCTTTGAGCTTCTCAGTTGGTAGGCCACCTCCTCGCTCACCCCTCCGGTCCTGGTGGCCCAACTATGCGGGCAGGCCGCCCAAAGGACTGGGTGTCCCTATGGGGGTGTCTGTCTCCCGGTCCGTCTCGTCTGGCTTGGTGGCTGAGGAACTCCGGCTGGCCGCCTGATTGACTGTGCCGTTGGGTTAGGTGACCTTTTTTCCCAGGCAGGCCACCCGACTCACCTTGCCTGGCAGTCTGGCTGGTGTTGGAATTTGATAGGCCACCTGCCCTGGTTTACTTGGCCGTTTGTGGGCCCTGGGACTTTAGCTGGCCCCCTGAACTTTGGGACTTTTGGGTTTTGGGGAGGGCTTAGTTTTTGTTTGGGGTTGGGAGTGTTTGCCTTCTGGTGTGGTATTATTATGTTATTTCTTGTTAATTAATGCCCTCCTGACCTGCCCCCCCCCACCTCCCGCCCTGGTTAGTTGTGATGGTGTTTTTTTTTTGGGGGGGGGGCAGGTTTTTCTTTGTGTTGTTGATGGCACGGTGTCTCTGCGATTAAGAATAAAACTGTTTTTGGATGGTAATACAGGTTTGGAATAATAAAAGCAACACTCCCAAAGAAACAACAAACTCCTCCATGTTGACAAGTTAGTGCTGCTTCTTCTTCTCCTCTTTTAATTTCTTCTTCTGTAGTGTTCTGTAGGGTGGCATAAAGACACTTCACTCTATGTAATGACGTAGCCCTGACGTAATCCCTGAGTAGCTCCGTGTCGGTGGAAAACCAACTAGTTCTTATGAAGCACTGCAGTTGAACTGGTTAAGCACTGGCACAAGCCCCAGAACCGATTTAGCGCTGGTTCATATTTGGTGGAAATGAGGGAGAAGTGTACTCCGACGGTGTCATGAACTGCACCACTGACTAATTCCCCCAGGAGGGGTGAGTAACACTCTTTTTTTCAGACTGTACCGAACAGTTGATTTGGCCACTCCTAACAGTTTTGCTAGCTCTCTGATGGATTTCTCTTTTTCAGCATAAGGATAGGTCTGTTTCGCTTCCATTGATGATTCCTTGGACTACATGTTGTGGGCTCACAGAAACAGTTTCTAAATGCAAATGTCATACCTGGAATGAACTCCAGACCTTCTACCTGCTTGACTGATGATGGATTATTGAGGGAATAGCCCATGCAGCCATGAAATCGCTTTTGAGTAAATTGTCCAATTACAGTACGTTTACTCCTCTGAAATAAGGAGATTTTGTATAAAAATAGTTGCAATTCCTAAAACATAACTCCAGTTTGGATGTCAATACCCTCAAATTAAAGGTGAGTCTGAACTTTAAGCCCATATTGATTATATTATTATATTATTAACTGTATCTTGAAAATGTTTTGGTAAACAGCTAAACTAACAAAACTTGAGTGTCCAAATATATTTGGACCTAACTGTATATCATGCTACTTGTGATTTCAGAAAAAATAAATGTCTTGAGCATTATTCAAAGGCTGAAGGAATATAACACAATTGCATGCTTTTGAAGCATCAAAATCTTCCAGGGCCCTCATGTACAAACAATTGTGTGGATTTCTTACTGAAAGATGACATATGTTTTAATCAAGAAAATGCCGTAAGAAAAAAAAAAAAAAGCCAGATGTATGAAACAGTGCGTACGCAGGAATCCAAGCACATTTCCTTTGTACAGCACAATCTACTTGAAATTGAACGCACATGAGGAAATACTAGACCCGTCCCTTGACACACCTCAGTTTGAATATGCAATTACATGCAAATAGAAATGCAAATAGGTATATACAAACCCTGTACGTTTGATTCTCCCGTATTCACGATCAAAAATAATGGATTTAACAAAATTTCACAGACTGTGAGTTTGAGGCACTCCTGAATGAGGTAGAGGCACTTAAAAAACATTTGGTTTTGCATGCTGTTCTCTGGCATTAGTGCCAGATACAGGTTTCCTTTATTCAGACAGAGATGAGAAGGATATGTTTATTTTAACTTGACAACAGCACAGTGTCCACTGTGGACTCCTTCAAGTTTCTGGGTACCACGATCTCCCGGAACCTGAAGTGGTCCTCCCATATAGACACTGTCCGGAAAAAGGCCCAGCAAAGGTTGTTTTTTCTGCATCAGCTCAAGAAGTTTGATTTGCCTCAGGAGCTGCTGGTTGTCTTCTACACCGCCATCATCCAATCTGTCCTCTGCTTTTCCATCACTGTCTGGTTTGGATCTGCTACTAAACAGGACAAGACCAGACTGCAGCGGATCATTAAGTTTGCGGAGAGGATCATTGGTACCGACCTACCCTCCATTGAGAACTTATATTGGTCCATAACCAGGAAACGGGCGGGAAACATTTCTGCTGACCCGTCACTCACCAAGAAGCCATCCATCCACATAGTACCAGCTTGTAATTTGTTCCCAACAAAGCTGTTCATTAGAATCATTAGGAAAACTGGTTCTTGCTGCAAATTGTGCTTTGATGTTGGCCTGTTCAACTGCATTGTATAGGAATACAATGTACCGTGGATATAAAAAGTCTTCACACCCCTGTTCAAATGCCAGGTTTTATTATGTTAAAAAAAAATGAGACCAAGATAAATCATTTCAAAGCTTCATCCACCATTAATGTGCCCTATAACCTGTACAACAAAATTGAAAAACAAACTGAATTATTTTAAGGGGAAAATAAAAACCTGGCATTTGAACAGGGGTGTGTAGACGTTTTATATCCACTGTACCTGGGTGACAGCCGGATAATGCCATCCCACACAGCTGGCATAGCTTGGCTTGGGATCAACTGGGAAATTCCCAGTCGATTCCAGCTCCCACTGGAATGCCCCAGTTGCCAGGAACCCCAGTGTTGTCAGCACCTGCACTGGGATGGGCAGCGCACGGCTTCTCACTGTGCCAAACTCCAAGAGCGGCCGTAGCTCTCAGCATAGTTCCACTGCTCGTGGAAACCTAAACCGGGTGACAAGCCAGTCATCTCCTGAGCCAGAAAATCTTCTGTCTCTAAATACCCTTTCTCTTCTCACTGCATGATTTGCAACATCCTCTAATAATGCTAACGCCATCGCTGTTCGAGGCATTTTCTGCACTTCGTTATGCTTGCTTTTATATCCACTCATCTAATTGCGCACACATGGATGTTTGTTCATCATGTGTCTCTGGTGTGTATAATAATTTTCACATCATTATCAGTCTCCCAACATCACCTCTAAGTGTTGCTAATCGATCAATAACAGTAGAAATGTACATACGCCAGCCATGAAGTTGGCGTCGGGCTGCGCATATTTCCACGGTCATTTCATTCTTGATACATCTGAAAATTTCCATGGAAAAGGATGTACTCCATGTTTCTGTGCATAAGTACCCTTTGTACATGAGGTCACACATCTCTATTTGTTTCCACTGCTCAAAAATTGGCCATTTTGTGTTTTTAACCCCTTAGATTTCCAGCCAGTTTCCCTAAAAATGCTGAAAGACAGCATATGCAATCTATATGAAAGTCATTCTTCACTGAGTGGCAACTGAAAATTGAAAACATCCTGCGTGTGGGAGACTGGGATTTAATGAGATCAAGACCAATTTCACATTGCATCTACTTCTAAAACATTCCAAGGCACACCCGTGCAACAAACCTTCATGCTGCTTAGTTGGTATCTTGATATGCATCACCTATCAAATGTATGGAACATCTAGCCAAAGAAGAAATACTTTTATCATTGCTGATACATCAAACGTTTTCTGCTTTGAAATGCCTTGGGTTGATATTTCCATGGAATTAAATCACAAGAGTACAAAAAAATCAATCCAACATCCTATTAAATCACACAGACATTTGCTAGGTGGCCATTAATAGCTAAATCAATATAGCATTTCCATTGACAGCTTTTATTTTCTATCAGCACATGTTCACACATACAGTAGATTGCACTGCAGAAGATAATATGGTAAATGTACCTCGGGCAAGAGGGGAAAAAAGAATCTCCTGATCAAAATCTTCAACAGTTGCCCACACTACAGTGTGTTCTCTCTCAGAACACATGGACGTAAAACTAATACATGTTTACACGCATGAAAAATGAGTCGTGAGAGAATTCAGTGCTGCAGTCTTAAATGTCCCCACAATGTTTATATATTTACATATTTATTCCATCTAGCTGCAATGCTCCGTACTGTGTGTTTATATACTCATATATTTATCCCATCCAGCTACAATGCTCTACACTGTGTCTGTGTGTATATATATATATATATATATTTATAGTAATATGTACATATGTATATTAGCTGTTCTTGCTTGCTTGCTTTTTTTTTTTCTTGCCTTCTGATTGTTGCTCTGAGTGTTGCTATCCCTGTGCTGTTGCAATCCTGGAATTTCCCCGTTGTAGGACTAATAAAGGCTTATCTTATCTTATCTTATGCTTTCAACACCAATGGAAACATGGCTGGGTATCTTGAGGTTGTGCAATTAATATATTTATTGGCTCAATTGCCCAGAGAGTACAACCTCTTTTTAAATAAGACTAACAAAGAAAGTGTTGGATTATTAACAAGAACTGTGTGTGTGAAGCAAAAAAAGCTGTAAACCATATTGAAATTTAATTCAGTATAGCATTTTGTACATAAACACACTACTTTAATATAATCCCAGTTCTTGCCTGTGAATTGACCACATGAATTCTCACCCTAATGAATGATTGAATGAATCTTTATTTTGGATCGATTAGATTAAAAGAAAGGAACAGAATAATATAACAAAGGGGAAAAAATCCAACAAGGTCAAATTAAACAATAACTCCTTGGATTATATAATTTCAACATAAGTTATCCGAAACGGGTGATGGCTGAAGCCGCAGCTTATATTTGCCCACCCATGTTCCATCTAAGAATTCAAAAGGAAATAAAATAAAAGTGATTACAAAATGTGACAAAAAACTAAGCAACAGCATAACACAGACTGGATATGATAATCCTTATGTGATTATATGTGTCATTTTGTATATATGTTTGGAGTATTTCTTCCTTTAGTTTTTGTTTAAATTGTCCAAGCGTTGTACATGATTTAATTCAGGTCCAAAAGCATTCCACAGTCTGACTCCTTGCACTGAAGCACAGTGTTGCTTTGTGGTAGTTCTCACTAACGTTTTTGAAATATACATGTTCCTCTGAAATTATATTGTTTCTCCCTTATTTGGAACAACATCTGGATATTTGCGGGCAGTGGTAGATTCTTCGCTTTAAACATTATTACTGCCGTTTTAAAATCAACCAGTTCTTTCAACTTGAGAGCTTTTAATTTAAGAAAAAGTGGGTTTGTTGATTCTCTGTGAGCAGCTTTGTTTCTTATTCTAATAGCTCTCTTCTGAAGCATAAAGACTGGATATATGTTTGTTACCTCCGCCAAGGAGGTTATGTTTTCATCGGAGTTGGTTTGTCTGTCTGTCTGTCTGTTTGTTAGCAAGATAACTCAAAAAGTTATGGAGGGATTTTCATGAAATTTTCACAGATTGTCAGAAATGGGGTATCCTACAGATGATTACATTTTGGTGGTGATCTGGATCACCGTCCAGAAGAAAACCTCCATTACGCAAAATGCCATTTTCGTCAATAACTACTGAACCACTAATCCTATCATTGTGAATCCAATTGCTAGTCATATGTTTTCATGGTCAAGGAATCTGAAAACATACACACAAACACTGTATGGGGGGAACTGTGGCACTAAACCGCCATTACGCAAAATGCCATTTTCGTCAATAACTACTGAACCACTAATCCTATCATTGTGAATCCAATTGCTAGTCATATGTTTTCATAGTCAAGGAATCTGAAAACGTACACACAAACACTGTATGGGGGGAACTGTGGCGCTTGGCGGAGGTCTACACTCTCCGAGTGCTTTTCTAGTTTTATATGTATTGCCCCATACTTCAATACTATATGTCATGTATGGGAGTATTAATGAATGATACAAAGTATATAGTGTGGGTTGATTCTGCAAATATTTCACTCTGTGCAGTATTGCAATTGATTTGGAAATTTTACCTTTAATATAATTAATATGTGACTTCCAACACGGTTTATTATCAATTATTACTCCAAGGAATTTAATTTCGGCTACCCTTTCAATCTCTACACCATTTACACTGATTTTAGATACAGAGTTGCTGTGATGGTTGTTAAAAATTATAAATTTTGTCTTACTTAAATTAAGCGTTAATTTGTTTGAATCAAACCACAGTTTGAGCTTTCCTAATTCCTGTCCAAGTGTATCCAAAAATTGTTCCAAGTTTCTTCCACTGCATAATAAATTAGTGTCATCGGCAAACAATATTAACTCCATTTTTTTCCGAAACTTTACATATATCATTTATATACATATTGAATAACAATGGCCCCAAAACTGAACTCTGTGGAACTCTGCAAGTAACCTTCAGTAACTGTGAGTTTTTGCTACCAACACATACATACTGATATCTGTTCTTTAAGTAACTACATAACCAGGACAGTGCTACCCCCAATACCATAATTTTGTAGTTTCTTTAACAATAATTTATGATCCACTGTATCAAATGCTTTTTTTTAAGATCCAGGAATACCCCAACTGAATACTTTTTATTTTCTACAGCAGTTGATATTTTTTCTATAAATTCCATTAGAGCAAATGCAGTTGTCCTCTTGTGTCTGAACCCATATTGTTGCTCACACAATAAATTATTCTTCATTATAAAGTTGTCAATTCTCTCACAGAATATTTTTTCAAGTATCTTAGAAAAGGGGCGGCACAGTGGAAGAGTGGTTAGCACTGCGGCAGCACAGCAACTCACCCTTGGCCGGGGGATCCTGGGTTCGATCCCAGCCCCCGACCAACAGTGATCTGTGTGGAGTTTGCATTTTCTCCCCGTGTCTGCGTGGGTTTACTCTGGGATTTCTCCGGTTTCCTCCCACATGCCAAAAACATGCAAGTTAGGTTAATTGGCATCAAAAATCTGGGGATTCTAAATTGTCCTTAGGTATGGCTGTGAGAGTGAATGGTTGTCTGTCTCTCTGTGTTGGCCCTGCGATGGACTGGCGATCTGTCCAGGGCGTACCGTGCCTCTCGCCCAAAGATGCTGGGATAGGCTCCAGCCCCACCGCGACCTGAAAAGGATTAAGCGGAAGAAGATGAATGAATGAATATCTTAGAAAATTGCGGCAATAGTGAAATAGGCCTATAGTTTGAAAATTCCCCTCTGTCACACATCTTGTAAATCGGAATTACTTTGGCTATTTTCATTGCATTGGGAAGTATACCTGTTTGAAGAGACAGGTTACAGATATACGTCAGTGGCTTCACTAAATATTCAATGATAGTTTTGACTAAAAGCATGTCAATACCATCACAATCCATAGATGTTTTACTTTTAAACGATTTAACAATTTCAATGACCTCTTTCTCATCTGTGTTCTTTATGAAGATGGAGTCTTTTATAGCAGTGTTTTTGCTTATTGTATCACCTATAGGTGCCGTAATGGGTATTTCTCATGCCAAATTAGGACCAATGTTAACAAAAAATTTATTAAATTCATCTACAGGTGAGACTGCATTCACACTCAGTCTTTTTTTTTTCTTTTTTTTTTTTTTGAAAGATTGGTTGGGTAGCTTGTATTTCTGTTTTTATTTCCAAGAATATTAAGTATTGTCCATGAATTTTTAGTGCTATCTCTGTTTTTTCTCCAGTTCTTCAATGTAATAGTCCTTTTACTACATCTCATTATATATGTTAACTTATTTTTGTATGTTTTATACAGCTGCGCTGCCTCTTTTGTCCTTTTCTTTAGAAAAAAAACTTTATATAGTGAATTTTTCTTTTTACACACTTTTTGTAATCCCTTGGTTATCCCTAGCTTGTCGACAAATTTCTGTTTAAGCTTTTTCTTTACTAATGGACATTTTTTTTTTTCATAAAGAGCGGTTACAATGTTCATGGATGTATCATAGGCTTCATTTACATCTGATACATAGACTTTTGTCCAGTCTTGCTTCAGCAGGTCTTCTTTAAAAGAACTGATTGAATTTTGTGATTTGTATCTGAAAGATTTTAAAGTTTTTCTGTATTGACCCCCGTTTGGCCATGGATAAGTGCAAAGACTGGCAGATGGTCACTTATGTCATTTATCAATAATCCACTCTATTTTCTTCTCAATAATATTAACAAACAGGTTGTCAGTAAGTGTAGCAGTGTGGACTGTGATTCTACTGGGATGTCTTATTGTAGGATATTGACTCATACTGTACATAGAATTCATGAATTCTGTAATTACATTGTGTTGAAATTGATTTAGTAAATCAATATCGAAGTCACAGATTACAACCATTTTCTTATTAGTTATATTATTGTACATCTCGACTAACTTATCTCTGAACGCCTCAACACAAGTTCCCGGAGTTCTATATATACAACTTACAATTAGATTTTTTGTTTTATCTTGGTCAATCTCAAAAGTAACACATGCCAGAATCCCTGGTAGCGCAAAGGACATTCCATTTACAAGTTTACACCTATACAGTTCATCAATATACAGTGCAACATCACCACCCTTTTTTTGAGATCTGTTAATATGAAACATCTGATATCCCTCTATTGCCATCAAAGAAGCCAGCTCTTCAGCTCTTCTGACACGTGCAAACAGGAGAGACCACACTACACCTGTCCTTAGATCACTCCATTGGCCCCCTGTTCTGTATCGTGTCCACTTTAAGATCCTGGTGCTCACTTTCCGAGCAATTCACGGTCAGGACCCCGCATATATGGCTGCTCTGATTCAGCCCTACAGCTCGACCCGCAGCCTGAGATCCTCAGGACAGCACTTGTTCATGGTTCCCCGCACCCACTTTGCTACCAGAGGTGACAGGTCTTTTAAAGCAGTAGCACCACGCTTGTGGAATGACCTCCCTCTGCACCTTCGAGCCATGGACAGTGTTGTGAGTTTTAAAACCTACCTGAAAACATTCCTGTTTAAAGGCCAAATGTCACGTAACAGGGTACTTTAAATGTCTTGAAACTAGATATAAAAGGGAACCGATCCATTCGGGTCTTGGTGCATATGCTTCAGTAACGCCGGAATATTTGTTAATTTAAAACTGCCGCGCTTGGCCTGACGTTCCTACTCATGGCTCCTGGAATTGCCTGGGGAAGAAGGCGGAAGTGACGAAATAGATTGTACCTTAGTTTGATGCTTGGGGTATCCTGATTGATTGTTTATATGGAGACTGGAAGATTGAAGTGAGCAACAAGAAAGAAAAAATTGGATATTTCACCCATACCTTAAAACGCGGCTATAAGGGACAGCTGGGGAATAATGGACACTTCTGCGAAATGTTTTCATACCTGTCAAGTGAGACGTTTTCACCGTATTTTAATACCGTAAAACGCGGCTATGAGGGACAGCTGGGTAATAACGGACACTTCTGCGAAATGTTTTCATACCTGTCAAGTGAGACGTTTTCGCCGTATTTTAATACCGTAAAACGCGGCTATAAGGGATGGCGGAGTAATAAGGGACATTTCTCTGGGAAATGTTTTAAATGTAATTCGTGTTGTTATTGTCAAATATTTTAAGGATTCATGGATATTTGACAATAACACAACTCAGCGTCCGGCTCAAAAAAAAAAAAGCAGAATTCTGTATTTGTAAGGCGATTCCTCTCTGTTCCGCAGCCGCAGCACAACTGAAAGTGTTAAGCCATTATCCTAATGACTTCTCATTGTAGTGAGAATAGCTCCCGCTGAGCGATCTGCCCGCCCCGACAATCAGCCTAATGATTGAGTCCACACTTCTCAATGTAGTGCGAATAGCTCAGGCTGAGCGATCTGCCAGCCCCATAGCTGTGGGGGATCACACACAGGACGTGCTTCTCAACATTTTTTTTTCCCGTATATTTTTCTTTTGGGAGTACAGAAATGGCAATACGCCCGTATTTGCTAAAATTGCATTTTCCCCGTATTAAAATACGGCAAAAACGTCTCACTTGACAGGTATGCGCCTCCATTTTCATATTGATCTGGTCAATTTCTTGACAGCAGCGGCTCTCCTCCACTGTAATAATAATGGCTTCCAAAAAATCAATATTTATGGGGCGCCCTCGACAGACCCCCTTCGGCTTCCCAATTCTGGAGGCGATTAACGTCCAATTCAATGACATTTTCCACTGGTTCTGCTCTCTGGTCATCGTCGGAACTGTTGTCATCAGACAAAGCATCTGATTCCATCTCGGACGGCTCGAACCTGTAAGGTTCTATGCCTCTGTCACTGTCTGAACCACTGACAAAAAAAAGACAAAAAAAAAAAAGACAAAACTAAACTAATTTGTTCACAATCGCTGTCACTTTCCGTCATGATTGTCCAATGTTGATAAGTGTGAATGTGGATAGGCAGGGCAGCCAGGGTACAACTTGTGACGTCAAAAACATGGGCGGGGTCTGGATTGGCTGTCACAAGCCAGCGAGCAAGGCGGGGCCTTCGCCTGGTGTATTTTGTGCAATTATGTAAATACGGGTGGGTGATATGGTCTCCGGTATGAATATTTGGTTTAAGCTATGTGTATTTTATCTAAATTCGTTGTCATTTAGAAAAAAAAATTACGTTACATTTGGCCTTTAAACAGGCATTTTAATTCCAAGATTGACTGAAGGCTGTTACCACCTGACTGCATAGAGTGTATTTTTTGTTTCTTAGTTCTACTTTAATTCGTATTTTAACTGTATCTTAACTGTATTATTGTATTTCAATTGTATTTTATTGCATTTTAATTTGTATTTTAGTTGTATTTTAATTGTTTTGATTGTTGTTGCACTGTAAAGCACTTTGTGACTTTATATGTCTGTGAAAAGTGCTATATAAATAAAGCTTACTTACTTACTTACTTCATTGAGCCAAGCTTCAGAGACTGCGATAGCTGTAAATTTTCTATCTAGCTGTTTTAAATAGTCCTGAATCTGTGGAAAGTTTTTGTTAAGACTTCTGCTGTTAAAGTGTATTATTGATAATTTACCATCTACTCACACTTGACTTTTGAATTGCTTTTCAGTGTAATATTCACAGTGATTATGAATATTACTGAATAAGTGGTTGTCAGGATCAATATCATTGTCTATCTCTTGTAGTTTGTGTTCATCATAATGAGATATTTTCAGAGTCTGAATTTCCTCTCTGTGGGTCAAATGACATCGTCCAGTTGGGGATGACTGATGTCTATTAAAGTCAGTCATGAGTTTGTTGTTTTGTTGTTGTTTTTTAAAGTACATTATCATGTTATGTCACAAAAGTGTGTGTGGATATGGATTATTGTAGTCTCTTAATTTTCTTAATCAGTGTTCATCTATATTTATTTAAGTCATTGAGATCTCTTATTATTATGGCATTTGCTTCTTCAGGTGTTTCATTTAATTTCATCCAGACTCTACAGTTTCTTGTCCATGTTACTTGTATCTTGCTTTGTTTTTTCAACATCCGTGCTTGCCGTGCTATTTCAGCGTTAGTCTCTGTTTAATGTTCATTTAGGTAAACTTCTGTTCCCCGCAGCTTTCTGGCCTGCCTCAGTATGTCATTTTTTACCCTTCTGTTCACAAAGCACATCACAATTGATTTCTTTGTTTTATTACCTTTCTGGGTAGAGTATGGCAGGCTGAAATTGGATTTACATCAACCTTTATGTTTCTACTTTCAAAGAACTGAAGCACCTGGTTTTCCAAGGAGACTGATTCACTTGGGGGAGCCTCCTCACCTCTCACTCCTGCTGTAGCATGAGCATATGATTGATATTTAATGTCTAGTCCACTAATGATTAAATCATCCATACGAGTATATTGTTCAAGATCCTCGATGCACCGCTCCAAGTCTGCAGTTTTTTTTGTCTCTTTCCTTAATTGTTAATTTCAGCTCTCGGACATCCTCCTTTAGCCCTAATAATTTGGACTGCTGATTGGCCACTTTGGTAAGTTCTTCTGAAATGAAGTTCAGAGATTTTTTTAATCTCTTCCATTTCCTCTTTCTTTGGTGGCATTTTTTACTGACCTGATGATAGCAGGATAATTTCTGCTGGTGTTCCGGTATCTGGTCCAGCTGACCTCGGATCTGGCTGGGGCCTTAGCTAGCCCCTCTGTTGCTAGCCCCACCGCTTACCGCTGCTGTAGTTGACCTCCGATCCAGCTGGGGCCTCGGTTAGGTTCTCTGTTCCTCCGCTGTTCTCCGCCGCCTACTGCCGCTGTAGTTGAGCTCCGATCCGGCTCCTGTCCAGCTGGGGCATCGGTTAGCTCCTCCGCCAATCCCCAATCACAAGATTCTAAGAATCTGTGCGGGAGGCTCAGCCGTCATCTACCGGTCCGATACTGGGTCGGTGAGACGAACCAGGAGCAGAGTCGCTCCTTTGTGTCGGTGTTAGCTACGACTAGCTGTAGCATTAGCTCTGAGGCTAGTTAGTGGTTAGCTCCGCTCCTAGCCTCAGCTCCTTCTTCAAGGTGAAAACTGCTAATCACAAAATCCACAGACAAAATCAGGTATGTTTAAATATTTATTTCCAAGACTTAAGATTAAAAGCAGAGATTAAATGTATTTACAAGAACACACAAGACAAATCATGAACAAATAATGCTTTAAATGCAATTGATTTAGTTTTATACTGGAATAATGAAATAAAATCTGAGAAAACTATTATAGAGAAGGCATGTATTGAGTAACCTACAGAACCTTTAGCTCTGAGTGTAATTTGAGAGGAAGAAGGAAAGTTTTATGCTGAATGAGAAAAATGAGCATTCTGTGAATTACAGAAAAAAATACGGGAAAATGATTTTAGTGGCGGCACGGTGGCGGAGTGGTTAGCACTGCGGGAGCACAGCAACTCACCCATGGCTGGGGGGATCCTGGATTAGATCCCAGCCCCCGACCAACAGTGATCTGTGTGGAGTTTGCATGTTCTCCCCGTGTCTGCGTGGGTTTACTCTGGGATTTCTCCAGTTTCCTCCCACATGCCAAAAACATGCAAGTTAGGTTAACTGGCATCAAAACTGGGGATTCTAAATTGTCCTTAGGTATGACTGTGAGAGTGAGTGGCTGTCTGTCTCTCTGTGTTGGCCCTGCAATGGAATGGCGATCTGTCCAGGGTGTACCGTGCCTCTCGCCCAAAGATGCTGGGATAGGCTCCAGCCCCCCCCGCGACCTGAAAAGGATTGAGCAGAAGAAGATGAATGAATGAATGAATGAATGATTTTAGTCACCATTTAGTTGGCTTGAAAAAATAACAACAAAAATGAAAAGAATTAGCTGCTTAGTGGATTCGGATACAGTTCTGCTCCTTGCTCACCTCCGCCCCCTGGTGGGACCAGCGATGGATCCACTCCAGTTCGCCTACCAGCATGGCATTGGGGTGGAGGATGTGGTGATCTTCCTCCTTCACCGTTCTCTGTCCCACCTGGAGAAGCCCGGGAATGCGGTGAGGATCATGTTCTTTGACTTCTCCAGTGCTTTCAACACCATCCAACCGATGATCCTGAAGGACAAGCTGCTGTGCGCAGGGGTGGACCAGCACCTGTCATTATGGATCCTGGACTACCTCACTAACCAGCCACAGTTTGTGAGAACCCGGGACTGTGTGTCCGACACGATCATCGGTAGCACGGGGGCCCCCCAGGGAACGGTTTTGGCTGACTTCCTGTTCACCCTTTATACTGCGGATTTCTCACACAACACAACACACTCCCATCTACAGAAGTTCTCTGATGACTCTGTGATCGTTGGCCTCATCTCCAACGGAGATGAAGCTGAGTACAGAGGACTTATCCAGGACTTCGTGGACTGGTGCCATCGGAACTGCCTCCAGATCAACGCGAGGAAAACTAAGGAGCTGGTGGCGGACTGCTGCAGGCAAGGACAACCCCTCACAGCACCAGTAAATATACAGGGAACAGACATCGAGATGGTGACATCCTACAAGTACCTGTGTGTTCATCTGAACAATAAACTAGACTGGTCACACAATAGTGACGCACTCTAAAAGAAGGGACAGCGCAGGCTGTTCCTAATGAGGAGGCTCAGGTCTTCTGGTGTACAAGGGGCGCTGCTGAAGACATTCTACGACACGGTGGTGGCATCAGCCATCACTTTTGGAGTGGTCTGCTGGGGCAGTGGCGTTACAGCAGCCGATAGGAAGAGACTGAACAAACTGATCAAGAAAGCTAGCTCTGTCCTGGGGCAACACCTTGACCCAGTGGAGGAGATGGGAGAGAGAAGGATGGTGGCTAAGCTGTCATCTCTGCTGGAGTCCGAGTCCCACCCTATGCAGGACATACTGAACGCACTGAGGAGCTCATTTAGCAGCAGACTACATCATCCTAGGTGCACAACCGAGAGGTTTCGCAGGTCCTTCCTACCTACGGTTGTCAGATTGTATAACCTAAGCAGGGCTGCTCGCAGAGATAGCAAAAAAACGTGACAACCTAATAGTAGTGAATGCAAAAGACGCAATAGACATACACAATGGTCCCCTCCGGTATACAACTAGGAAAATACCGGTCGCTACGGAGGGTGACAATATGTATAGGTACATAATCATACCAAGTAAGATAACCAAGTAGACGGTTATGCTGTTCATTCCATCTAGCTACAATGCTCCACACTGTGAGTGTTTATATATTTATATATTTATTCCATCTAGCTACAATGCTCCGCACTGTGTGTTTATATATTTATATATTTGTATGTACATATGTATACTCGCTGCTCTTGTTTTTTCTTGTCTTCTGATTGTTGCTCTGAGTGTTGCTATCCCTGTGCTGTTGCAATCCTGGAATTTCCCCATTGTGGGACTAATAAAGGCTTATCTTATCTTATCTTAATTATATAACCAACCTATAAATGGTTAAAATATTTAAGACATCACAGTTTGGGTCAGACAGAAAGATAGCGAGAGAGTTAGGGTTATACCACACGCTTTGGATCTACAGACGGAGAAAGGACAAGGGTGTCCCATGCAGGCTACGGGGGTGGGTGGGGGGTGTCTAGGTTGGTTCTGTTTAGACAACCACGCTACCCTAGGTCTAGCTCAAAGTAGGTTTAGTCCCAGGGGGTCCTCCTGGGCCATTGCAGTCTCATCTTCTAGCACTTGAGTCAGACGGAGTTGGTCTCTCCTCAGCTGGTCTCTGGAAGGAGCAGTGGTTTGGCTCCTAAAAGCTCTTGGTGAGGCTTACAAAACTCCATGCAAATGTCATCCAAAAACTGATGAAAAAGCAGCTTTGATGCTGACATGAGTTTAGGAACCAAATAAAAAACTTAAAGACTAAAACACAAAAGTAAATAGATAAAAAAAAAAAACTAATGCAGAACTACTAGAAAAAAAATATAGGGTTAGTATCTACAAAAGGAGTCTCAATCCTTGGAATCAAAGTCTGTCTTATTCTTAATTCTGCATAAAGCAGTCTCTGTCAAAGAGGGATCTTCAAGGGGGTAGGATTGTAGTTCTTTTATACTCATTGACAGTCCAGGCAGACTCATCCAGGATGGGAGGTGATTCTTCCAGGTGATTCAACAAATCCATAGGCACACCAGTTGACCAAACAGATAAAGTAATTCACAAATATCAAATATCATAATAATTTCAAATTCACAGTTATAAAAACTTCATTTTTGGTTCTTTTATTCAGTCACTCTGGCTCCACAGTCACTGCAGAGGCTGGGGGTAGATTTTGTGGCCTCAAGATAAGAGTTCTGACCAAGAAGTCTCTTTGAAGTGGTCCATCTAAAGGGAGTTGGGGCAGAGTCTGTTTATTTAATTGTTTCCTGATTTAGTCAAGGCAAATTCTTCAAATCAAGTTTTGGAATATTATTAATGGTCCTTCTCCCTTGTCCAGAGAAGGTCAGTGTGGGTCATCTTGAAATATGGAGGAAAGAAATGTGTTTATTTAGGCTGCATTCAGACCAGGATAGTCCGGGAGTCTCAGTTCGACTGGGCGGGGAATGCCAAGAATTTTCACACATTCGTTTGGTTTGCATTCACACTGCAGCAGACCAAACTGCCTAGACAATGTCACACAGTTACAACAACTGCTCGTTTGGAGTGCTGTAGCCAAAACCACCACTGACCTGGAAGAAAAAATCTTGGCGAAGAAGAAAAATCAGGCTCATCAGTTGGCCAGGACCGAAAATGGAAATTCGTTCCCTTCAGCTGGGTTGTTTGTCCGCCACAAATGAGACATTTTTTTTTAAACTTTTCTCCTCGGCTTTCACCAGCAAAAGGATTTCTCTGATTTGTGCAGTTCTTTATTGTTATTTTCTACCCAAAATGTACTATGGTAAATGCCACTTCCTCTTCTCAGAATACGTGTGTCACGCCGCGCCATTCATCAGCGGCGCCACCTGCTCACGCACCTGACAATCATCAGCGGCGAGGGATAAAGGCCGTCTCGCCCGGAGGCTCGGCCTGAAGCCGGCAGACTTCGTCCCTCACCGTTGTGAGCATACCTCTCTTCAGCATCACTATTTTGGTAAGAAGATCGCTTACCTGTCTTCTTCAGTCTTCTCCCCTGTGCACAGGTGGATTCCCCAGCGGCGGACATCTCCTCTCCATCGCCCAATCCTCGCTGCTGTACGGAGCTCTCCAGGTGGCTGTCTTCCGGGCTTCGCCCCCTTGTTGTGCCAGCTGTCCTGACCCACCAAGTAAGTCCTTCTCTCGCCATAAATCCCTCCTGTGTTGGTGTATGCCCGTCACCCTCTCCCTGTGCTCTCTCCATAGGGTTGCTCGGCTGTACGGTCACCTGCCTCTGTGCCTGGAGCAGACACCATCACCAACACATTTACTTCCCGCAGACACGCACTCATTCACCCCTGCTGTTAATAAACTCTTTGAACTACTCTAAGCCTGTGTGTGTGCGTCTCCTGAGCCGTGCATTATGTCAACGTGTTGCTATGGTTACACAACCTCCAAGGGGCACTTCCACCCTTTGGTCCACTGGGTACTCCATTTGGATTCACACTGCAAGCAGAGCACACCAGATTTTGTTTGCAAGAGAACAGAGACCCCTGTTTTCAGAAAGAGCAGACTTTGTTTGTTTGATATGCACCAGAGTTCTAACATGCGTTCAGATGGCACCAAATGAACCAAACTATCCGCGGAAGCCACTGTTTGGTCCTTTGGTCCAGACCAAACAGTGGCTGTCTGAATGCACCCTTAAAAAGTTTTGGGACCCATTAGTATCAGAAGGTGAATCCTTGTTTATGACGGTGAAAAGGAGGGGTGGTGTGGCCAAGGTGGAATTCTTGACCAGATGCCCCAAGAATGTGAAGGAGGTTGTGGGGGTAGATTATCTGCTTTGTCCTCTGATACCACAGCATCGGACATGTATTAGGTTTTAAAGAGTTCAATAAAGAAAGACATTATTTTTTAAGATCCAGCAATCAATTTTTCATCACATAAGTTGGGACACAAACATTACAATCCAAACAGCAGTGCAAAATGTATGCTAGATGTAAAACAAAATCTAAGAGTGCAAAAACCTTGTACACTTGTCTGACCAGTTAAATATCTCTGTCGTTTTATTTGAGCCCTAAATTATCTCAAGGAAAAGTAAAAGACAAGGCATTAGTTTCATGTACAATAATGTTTCCTTTTCCTCAAATGGTAATAACTCCTCATTAGTGCTGCCTTATGAATTTAGCATAACTTTAATCAAAAATGTTTGAAAATGTGTAAAGCCACATGATGTGCTGTGATTTTATATCATCCGTTCAGTTCTCACCCAATGTTTTACTTTGTGTTACTATTAGTGGTGTATGCATATTAATCACTTATATGTATGCACAGAGTTTCAAGTACTTCCAGTGTAACAAGGTCACTTCCCCCGCTTCCCCTTGATGGTCCTATTGAGTGTGTTTTTAAGCTGCCAAAATGTCACAGGAAAAGAAGTTCATATTTAAAACAAAAACAGAGAAAAAAAAAAAGGCAGGAGAAATTGAGTTGAGGACTCTGTGTACAATTTATAGGCTGATATATGGATAAATGAGCATGAAGACAAGGATTTATCTTTTTTTACAATTTATAAATATTGCTCTGATTTTTAAAACAATGTTTTTTTATGCCTACCACTTGGCGGCACATGGACATGCAGCGGTCTTCCCTCTCTCTTCATGTTTGTGCCTTTTAGTGTTGTTTAAATTACGCCTAAGTGTATATTCATGTGTTTAATGTCCACATAAGATGTTGCGCACAAGTTACAGTCGCCACAACCTTCTATAGATAAGAAATATGACCAGACATTACGTCTTGGACCAGAGCGTTACAGAGGAACTTCGTGGACGAGGACTTCTCCACCAGACTTCCACACTTCCGGACTCGACCGCTGCGTCTCATTCTAAATGGAGACGCCATAGAAGGTGAGAGAGAAGGCGAAAACGAGTTAAGCGTGGAGGAATCTGAACAAAGCTAGCTGCTAGCCCATACAAACTTGTGATTCCAATCCTCATTCTGACCAACGTATGCTCACTAGACAACAAAATAGACCACATACAGCTCCTGAGATCTACTCAAAGTGATGCGGAGCTGCTGTATCTTTGTCTTTACAAAAACATGGCTAAATGACAATATTGCGGACTCTGCTATTCAGTTAGCAAGGCTAACATGCCTCCGCGCTGATCGGGTATTGACAGAAGGAAGGAAAACCCGAGGAGGATGTGTGTGTGTTTACATCAATGACGATTGGTGCCGAGATGAGACTGTTGAGAACAAACACTGTTCTCCATTTTTAGAGTTTATGATTATCAAGTACAGATAGAATTTATATCCATCCTGCTAGTCAACGTGCAAGTCCCATCCATCGCCACCGGCGAGAGGAGTCAGGCACTAAATGAACTCTATCAGGCCATCAGTGAGACACAAACAACACATCCAGACAGATGACTCATCACAGCAGGAGACTTCAACCATGCATATTTAAAGGCCTCCCTACCAAAATTACACCAATATGTGGACTTTCCAACAAGCGGAGACAACTTGCTGCACCTGATGCACACAACTCACAAGAGCACATACAAAGCCTCCCCCTTTCCCCACCTGGGTCTCTGTTCACATCACCATCTTGCTCAGGCCTACATACAGACCCAGAGTGAAAGCCATCAGACCAACTAAAAAGCAGATACGTGTGTGGCTAGAGGGGGCCTCCGATGCCCTGAAAGACTGCTTTAGCACTACAGACTGGGACACTTTTCCGCATGCAGCCACTCACAATGAACACACAAACATAGAGTACACTGAGGTTGTTGTAGCATACATAGCTAAATGCATTGATGATGTCACTCTCTGCAAAACTGTCACTGTTCATGCTAACCAGAAGCCATGGATGACAGCAGAGGTTCACAGGCTCTTGTGCGCTCTGGACGCAGCCTTCAGGGCTGGTGACACCACAGGACTAACAACAGCTAGGGCCAACCTGTTCCATGGTATCAAGGAAGCAAAACAACAGTACAGTAAGAAAATATCCGGCCACTTCAACAACACCACAGATGCACATTCTCTCTGGCATGACATACAGACCCTCACCAACTACAAACCTCCACCTCAGACCTGTGTGAGTGACACCACACTGCTTAACAACCTAAAAATGACTTCTTAAATGACTTCTTTGGCCACTTTGAAGCACAAAACAGCATATCAGCACAGACCTCACCCAGACGAGCAGGCCATGAGTCTGGATACGACAAGTGTGAAGAAGATCCTCTCTAGGATAAACTCATGCAAGATAGCTGGACCAGACAACATACCAGGTCACATTCTGAAGGACTGTGTGGAGGAGCTCAAGAATGTCCTGGCCGACACCTTCAACATCTCCCTGACTCAATCTGTTGTCCCCACGTGTTTCAAAACTGCCACCGTAATACCAGTCTCAAGAAGCCCATCCCATCCAGCTAAAACGATTACCTGCCAGTAGCACTGACCTACCTCATAATGAAATGCTTCGAGCAGCTGGTCATGCAGAACATCAAGTCCACCCTGCCTCCATTCAATGACCCATCTCAGTTTGCATACAGGTCAAACAGATCCACAGAAAATGCCATTTCTGCTGCTCTCCATCCAGCCCTCACCCACCTGGACTCAAAGAACTCCTATGTGTGAATGCTGTTCTTGGACTTTAGCTCAGCATTCAGCACAATCATCTCCCAGCACCTAATACAAAAACTCAGACACTTGGGACACAAAACCTCTCAATGTAACTGGGTGCTGGACTTTCTCAAAGGGAGGCCACAAAACGTGCAGATCAGCAGCAACACCTCCAAAACCATCACACTGAGCACAGGGGCCAAACAAGAGTGCATGCTCAGCCCGCTGCTCTTCACCCTACTGACCCATGACTGTGTACCATCCTAAAGCACCAACCACATCATCATATTTTGCAAATGACATGACAGTGGTGGGCCTCATCACAAACAAAAAGAGGGCAACTACAGAAATGAGGTGAGCCAAAAGGTCCAGTGGTGTAAAGACAATAATCTCTTCTCGAACGTGGGAAAAACCAAGAAGATTGTGATCGATTTCAGGAGAGGACATACACAGCATCCCCCTTTGATCATCGATGGTGCAGCTGTGGAGAGGGTGAGCACCACTAAGTTCCTGGGGGTGCACATCTCTGAGGACCTCTCCTGGTCCTCAACACCACATCACTGGCCAAGAAGGCTCAAACTCACCTCTATTTCCGCCTCATACTGAGGAGAGCACGAGGTCCACCCCCCATCATGTGCTTATTCTACCGGGGTACCATTGAGAGCATCCTCACCAGCTGCATCACAGTGTGGCACGGAAATGGCACCGCTTCCGGTCGGGAAACACCACAACGAACAGTGAAAGCAGCCAGCAAGATCATCGGTTCCCCTCTGCTCTCCCTTTTGGAAATCTACCCCACCCGCCTTACCCACAGAGCCATCAACATCACAGGCAACACCTCCCACCCCTCACACTCCCTCTTCAGCCCCCTGCCCTCAGGGAGAATGTACCAGAGACTATGGGCTCACTCCACAAGACTGCTAAACAGCTTTGTTCACCAGGCCATCAGGACCCTGAACTCTGCCCACTTCCCACCCGGCCCCCTGGACTATAACACACTTACCAACACAATAACTATCTCAGCTGGCTGTACAGAAAGAATTGGCACACCAACGGTACCACATCTACTGCTGTATGTTTTGCACCTTACTGCAACCATTTGCACAAATGCCATACCTGTTGCTGTCTATCTGTAATTGCAATACTGATCATGCACAGACCAATCTGTCACTGTCTGCACACCCGTTATCACATTGAACTTGCAACTTTCCAGTGTTACAATTTACTGTACATAGGATTGCTGTGTTTTTACTGTTTTATAGCAGAATCTAGAAAAAGTTGTCTATGCATTTATCTTCAGTAAACTGGACTACTGTAACGCTGTCCTCACAGATCTCCCTAAAAAGTCCATCAGACGGCTGCATTTGGTTCAGAATGCTGCAGCTCGAGTCCTCACTAAGACCAAGAAAGTGGATCATATAACTCCAGTTCTCAGATCTTTACACTGTCTTCCTGTCTGTCAAAGACTAGATTTCAAAATACTGCTGTTGGTTTACAAAGCTCTGAATGGTTTAGGGCCAAAATACATTTCAGATCTGCTAGTCCATTATGAACCACCCAGAGCCCTCAGGTCATCAGGGTCAGGCCTACTATCTGTACCCAGAGTTAGAACCAAACATGATTAGGCAGCATTTAGTTTTTATGCCCCTGACATATGGAACAAACTCCCAGAAAGCATCAGGGCTGTTGAAACTCTCAGCTGCTTTAGATCCAGGTTAAAAACGCTCCTATTTACTGTGGCCTTTCAGTAGAACAATTGTTTATCTCCTACAATGCACTGTAAATTCTATTTCTGTCGTATTCTGTTTTTGCTTGTTTGTTTTTCTTCTATTAGTTTGCTTTAAAATTCTTATGTATTTCTTCTGCAACTTGCTGTAATACATATATAAGTATGTAGAGGGAGATGGGAAAGTCTGTTGTGGAACATCGGGGAACTTGCTGGTGCTTCTGCATTTGGGGAGTGTTATTAAATGGGGATTGTTTAAAGCAGGGGTGTCCAATCATGTGCCATTGGGGGCCAAGACCCTGCAGGCTTTACCTCCACTGTGGCATCTGCTGTTGCACTTTGAGAGTGCTGTGTTTCACCTAAACAAACAAACAAAAAAACAAAACAAAAACAAATGTAAATAGCAATCTTTTATAATAAGAAAATTATGCTTAAAGTAATAACATAACACAAACCAACTCTGCTATCCAAAAGGTCCCACAAGTTGTCTTCTGCTGAAGGCCCAGGTTCTTCCTCTGCTGCTGACTAAAGGAGTTGATAACATTTTAATACATGTCACTAGAGAGGTTTGGAAAACACAATAATAATATGGAATAATAAATGGTTACTTGTTATGTTGATGGCATTGTCCTCTCCATCCTCATGGTTGCAGCACATTCAGCAGTTAATTTTGACATGGCCTCTTGTGCACGTGTGTCATTGCCAAAAACCTAATGTTTTAAATTGTAGGTCCAAAAATGAGGTTGTCCTCCATGTCCCTCCTTTACTACACTTACTCTCACTCACTCACTCACTTAAAAAAAAACAAAACAAAACAACAAAAAAAAACCACACCTTACCCTCTTGTTAAAACCCCCGATTCTTTGATTGAAAGATCCAAGAATAAGCCGGAGAATTCTTCAGTTCAAAGATGCAACATTTATTCAGAGGTCACATGTAAAGCAAGCAGCGCTAGGTTCAATGGGATGCAGCTCCCTCGGGAACATCGTCAGAATGAACCCCGACTTCAGGGTGCAACTTCGATTTAACTTCTTGGGTTTGGCCAACCTCGTACAATAGGATGGACTTTTTTTTTTTTTTTAAATCACCCTTATTGTCATTCAACCGTACAACCAATCATGTACAGTAGAACGAGATTGTGCTTTACCTATCTACAGTGTCAATCACACACACCCCAAGTGCAGAATCAGAGGGCCGCTGCCATGCAAGGCGCCGCCACAGATTTCCCTCCTCCATTCCATTATTGCTGAGCACCAAGCTGGACGGCAGGAAGTTCCACTTTTATATGGTCTTCGGCATGACCCAGCCGGGATTTGAACCCCTGCCTCCTGGGTGTGGGGCGGATGCTCTACCAATTGAGCCACCACTCCGGTACTTGTGCGCAACTGTCTGATTGGCCAGTTTACCTCTGATGTGAACATACCATCTGCTATTCATGTTAACTATCCCCTAAGATGCATTATGAAATGTGTGTGTGTTGATTTGGGTGTGTAACTAATGTAATAGACCTGACTAACAGAATGGAGAAAGAGAAGAGGGCTCTGAGGCTATGCCTGATTCCTGTTTACCAGATTGTGATTGCTTAACACTTCAATTTGTAGTTTAACACTTTTAACATATTTGTTCATAAGAATGCAAAATATGTGTAGAGCATAATGGAAGATTACCTACAGAAGCATTATTTTGTCACTCTGTGTATGACCCTTTCATCTCAAAAAAATGACTCAACCACACAAAAAACTCTATCGATCTTCTAGTGTTTGTATGAATGAGTGTGTATGCATGTATCTCTGTGTAATATTTAGTAAATGTAATGTGTTTTTGTTTAATTTTACTGAACCTAAACCTAATTCTAACTTGTGTAATACTCTCCCTGACTTATATTCAAATCCCCAACCCTCTCAAACTTCCTGTGAGCCCTCAAGTCACGTAATGTGACTGACATAACAAGGCCTTGCTTGCTACGGTCACGTGACTGTGGGCGTGCTGAAACAGCAATCGATGCACTGCTCATGACAGTTCCGCTTTATATTGCTCGAATCAGTGTTGAGTGGGTGGTGTTGAGTGTAATATCACTATAGTTAAGTCTCTTTTTCCGGAAAAAGACAATTTGTTTATATTTTGGATAGGTTGAAAACTCACATTCGATCAGTCGGGAGTTACGTCATCTGCAAAAACATGTATTTTTAAAAAGTACGATTTCTAAACTTCCCAGTGATACCAGATACTTATGGTTTTTTTTGTTTTTTTTTCCGGGACTTGCCGCTAGCAAACAAAGAATATGTATGCATGTATGTATGTATGAAGAGTTCATCGAGAGATCAGGATCTCGAGATGTCAGAAAGAAATTCAAGAACAAATGAGAAACAAAGTAAATGAGATCTATCAGTCTGGAAAAAGGTTATAAAGCTATTTCTAAAGCTTTAGGACTCCAGAGAACTACAGCGAGAGCCATTTTCCACGAATGACAAAAACATGAACAATGGTAAACCTTCCCAGGAGTGGCCGGCCGACCAAAATTACCCCAAGACCGCAGTGACGACTTATCCAAGAGGTCACAAAAGACCCCACGACAACATCCAAAGAGCTGCAGACCTCACTTGCCTCAGTTAAGGCCAGTGTTCATGACTCCACCATAAGAAAGAGACTGGGCAAAAATGGCCTGCATGGCACAGTTCCAAGACGAAAACCACTGCTGAGCAAAAAGAACATAAAGGCTCGTCTCAGTTTTGCCAGAAAACATCTTGATGACCCCCAAGACTTTTGGGGAAAAACTCTGTGGACTGATGAGACAAAAGTTGAACTTTTTGGAAGGTGTGTGTCCCATTACATCTGGTGTAAAAGTAACAGCATTTCGGAAAAGGAACATCATACCAACAGTAAAATATGGTGATTGTAGTGTGATGGTCTGGGTCTGTTTTGCTGCTTCAGGACCTGGAAGACTTGCTGTGGTAAATGGAATCATGAATTCTGCTGTCTACCAAAAAATCCTTAAGGAATATGTCTGGCCATCTGTTTGTGACCTCAAGCTGAAGCGCACTTGGGTTCTGCAGCAGGACAACACACCAGCAAATCCACCTCTGAATGGCTTAAGAAAAACAAAATGAAGACGTTGGAGCGGCCTAGTCAAAGTCCTGACTTGAATCCGATTGAGATGCTGTGGCATGACCTTAAAAAGGCGGTTCATGCTCAAAAACCTTCCAATGTGGCTGAATTACAATGATTCTGCAAAGATGAGTGGGCCAAAATTCCTCCACAGTGCTGTAAAAGACTCATTGCCAGTTATTGCAAACGCTTGATTGCAGTTGTTGCTTCTCAGGGTGGCCCAACCAGTTATTAGGTTTAGGGGGCAATCACCTTTTCACACAGGGCCATGTAGGTTTGGATTTTTTTCCCCTTTAATAACAAACACCTTCATTTAAAAACTGCGTTTTGTATTTACTTGTTTTATCTTCGTCTAATATTTAAATTTGTTTGATGATCTGAAACATTCAAGTGTGACAAACATACAAAAAAATGACAAATCAGGAAGGGAGCAAACACTTTTTCACACCACTCTGTGTGTGTGTGTGTGTGTGTATATATATATATATATATATATATATATATATATATATATATATACACACATTTATATATGTATTTATAAAGCAAGGGTCGTGACAAGTGTTAAATTCTTTAAAATTTAATACAATATGTCTTCAAGGTACTTCTTGATGGAAGGTTCAGGTTCAGGTTCAGGTTCAGGTTACTTTATTTGTACCCGTAGGTAGATTTGTTTTGCAGTTGGTGACATCCATATTTACAAGCCACTAATTACATTCAACATAGACACAAACACAGGCACACATCTTACAAAATAGGTAAATATAAAATATGTACAATATAATTTTTATAGCTTGTTCAACTCTTTGACAGCAGCAGCGACAAAGCTGTTTTTGTAGCGCTGGGTTCTACTTTTTGGGACAGCAAACCTCCGTCTGGAGGGAAGAAGCTGAAAGTTGCAGTGCAAAGGGTGGGAGTCATCATTTAAAATCGAGTCGGCCATCCTCTGTACTTGTCTGGTGTACAGGGATGTCAGGCTCAGCTGTGACTCACCAAGCAAACGACTGGACCATCTGACTACCTGATCCAAGGATTTCCTCTGTTTCAGTTTTATCTGACCAAACCATGACATTAAAGAAAAGGATAAAACAGATTCAATAAAAGCCCGATAGAACACAGTCATTATGGTTCGGTCAATTTGGAAGCCTGCAAGTTTCCTCAAACAATGCAAATTTTGCTGACCCTTTTTGCACACCCTTTCACAGTTCACCTCAAAGTTCAATCCACTATCAATAATCGTCCCAAGATATTTGTAGGATTGTACACATTCGGTGGTCTGGCCTTTTAGTATGGTGACTTTGTGCCTGGGAGTTTTCCTCCTAAAGTCAATAATCATATCTTTCGTTTTTGTTGTATTCAGCTGCAGGTAGGAATCCTCACACCAGTGAACAAAGTCATCAACTACTGGGCCGTGGCCACTCTCACCATCCTGGAGGAGACTGACAATGACTGAGTCATCAGCATACTTTATAATGTGTCTGTTGTCATGTCTGCTCCGACACATGTTTGTGTACAGGATGAAGAGTAGTGGTGACAACACACACCCCTGAGGAGAGCCAGTAGAAGAGCACTTTAGGTCAGACAATGTGCCATTTACCCTTACTCTCTGCGTCCTGTTGGTTAAGAAATCCAGAATCCAACCCACCAGATTATTGCTTAAATCAAATTGTTGCAGGAGCCTTTCAACTAAAATATGAGGTTGGATTGTATTAAAGGCAGAAGAAAAGTCCACAAATAAAAGCCTGGCGTGTGTCCCATTAAAATCCAGATGTTTAAAAAGCATGTCAAACAGAGTGACAGTGGCATCCTCCACTCCTCTGTGAGGCCTATAGGCAAACTGCAGAGGATCCAATGCATGTTCAGTCTGCCTTAGGACCTCACATCTGACCAGTTTTTCAAAAATTTTCATTAAAATTGAAGTCAAAGCAACTGGTCTAAAGTCATTTACCGTTTTAGGACAGCTGGATTTTGGAGGTTGTTCTTACACGATGGTTGACAGTAAAAAAAAAAAAACAATTGGCAATGATTTTCAGTGTGAAATCCCATTTTGTGATTAGCTATTGTAAATTGTTCTCTAAATGTGGAAATTATTTAGACAGCATCAGAGGTACTCTAATCCTGCGTGATGTAAGAAGATAAATATTTTAAAAATACTGGAGGCATTTATGTATTCCAACAATTTAACCGACTAATCTGTAGTCCTGACTTGTTTTCCTTTCCTTCAATCAGACAACTTGTAGCTATTTCACACTTACTCTCTCATATGGGAGATGACACAACAGGGTAATTCACTTTATCCTTGGCCAGGTTCTCAAGTCTAATCAGCACACTTCCCCACTGCCTTTTGAAGAAGGGATTCCCTGTTGAGCACAGCCAGAAATTGGCTTTGTGTGGCATGCCACAGCTTAATAATGGACCGACACAAAGGAGGTGTAATTGACAAATTTAAAGGGATGGGTAAAGCCATGGCCATCAAAGGCCACATCTACTGATGACACCTATTACAAACAACTCCCTACTAGCCACTGACATTAAGCACAGTGTTTATCTGATTACCAAGTCACCTTTTGTTATGTTGTCTTGACAACCCAGCAGGTTATAGAAGCACGGAAGCAAGACTTGTGACAATAGAAAGAACACTATTTGCTTCAGGAACCGGTGCTCCATCCTTACCCCCTCCCCCACCCACCATCAGCCCAGGGTGAAACTCTGATAATTGGTCATATGGGATGGGGGTTGATAATTCTCTGGCAAAGCTATGTGGTGTGCCACTAAACAGGCCAGTGATGAAGCCTCTGCCATCTGCCCTGCTTTTCCACTCTTCAGCACATTTCTGCTGAGATTATCATCACCTTTAATTTGTGGCATACAGATTTTAGGGCACATTCACACGGCCACTGTTAGGTCCAGACTAAAGGACCAAAGTGTGTATTCTGTGGAATGTTCGGTTCGTTTGGTGCCGTCTGAATGCATCTGGAACTCTGGTGCAGCACCAAACAAGCAAACTCTGGTCCCCCTGAAAAGGGGGTATCTTGGTTCGCTTGCAAATGCAGTCTGGTGCGCTTCGCTTGCCATGTGAATGCAAACGGAGTATCCAGCGGACCAAAGGGTGGATGTGCCCCTCTGCATTTGTGTAACCACAGCAACACACAGTGAGAAGAGATAGTAGCATTTACTGTTAAGGTGCCTTCACATCAGACATGAACGGGCAAATTTTTCGCGCAGCACGATTACATTATAACTCTATGTAAATGCATGAAAAGACATTAATTCACCATCTGGGTGAGATGCAGACAGGCAAAGTTCCCACTCACCTGAAAAAGTTATCCCTGTTGAAAACTTCATGTGTGTTTCCTGGCAGCACATCCATGGTAGGAATCTGTGGATCAATAAATAAATCTAACATCTTGATTCAGTTGAAGAGCTCCTGGCTCGTCAGCTTCCATTTTGGGTAGAAAATAACAATAAAGTCAACTGTGCAGATCCAAGAAATACTTTTAATGGAAAAAACCGAGGAGAAAAGTTTAAAAAAATGTCTCTTGGACTTTGAGTCGTGACGAGTGAGGAGTGAGATGCAGGCTCTGATAGATATTTGGTCTGAGAACCAGATTTCTCAGCTGCTTGTGGCTACACACAAGAATACCGATGTTTTTAAAACGTTTAGCTACATGATGGCGGCATGGGGGGTTTATACAGACAGCGGAGCTTTTCATTTTTATTAGTTTGTGATGCATAAACACCTTACTGAAGGGACTGGTGTTATGCTGAAAATTGCATCCCACCGTCGAATAACCATAATTTAAAGATAACTTACAAGAGGTAATAACAATTTTTGCTTCTAAAAATGTATAATGGGTACTTTTAAAAATGCACAAATGGTTACAAGCCTGGCTGTAGTGTTATATTTTATAGTTTTGGTGGATGGGATGCAATTCTTGGCAAGCGAGCAATTCTCGGCATAACACCAGTCCTGGCCAATCAGTGAGCCGGATTTCTCTTCTTCGCCGAGATTTTTTTTCTTCCTGGTCAGTCAGTGGTGGCTTTGGCTACAGCGCCACAAACGAGCAGCTGTTGTAACTGCGTGATGTTGTCTAAGCAGTTTGGTCCGCTTGAGTGAAGTGCTGTGTGAATGCAAACCGAACCAAACAATGGTGTGAAAATTATCACCATCCCCCGCCCAGTTGAACTGAGACTCCCGGACTATCCTGGTGTGAACACAGCCTTAGTGTCACTGTTGAAATTCCAAGTGTACTAATTTCTCTCTAATAGCACCACGGCTTTTAGCGCCAAGGACTGCTCCAGCGATCTGAAGTGTGATTAGAAATGAATGTTGTTTCTTTGATTTGTGTGTGGGTAATTCTGATCTTGCTTGGGTACTTTTTTAAATCCTTCCTGACTCCACTTGTTGGTTTAGTGCTGCTCCCAGGTTTCTTCCTGCCATCCTTTGTTCTGTGAGTTATGGGGTTCAGCGGGCTACCATATGGACAGCAATGTGGTTTCTGTCACTGAAAAACACTCCTCTACACTTTACCAGTGCTTTCCTTTCTTAATCATGAGCACCATTATCATTATCGTTGATGGAGCATTTTGTTTTGGTCGTTAGACTCAGGACTTTGCATGATTAAAAATAAAATATGGAGCACATAGCAATCTGCAATGTATGTTGTGATTTCTGAACCAGCAGTTCTTCCTGCATTGTTATTACTCTCATCAAAGCCTACAAATGTATATTTCAGACATTATGTCTCTACTGCAAGATTGCAGTCACCCAGCAGTTCTATCATCTTACTGGTAAAGCCACATGTGAATATTTTATATTAAACAGTATTTCTTTCACCTTTGAAAGCCAAAGAGGAACTTGGACTTATAGCTGTACAACCAAGCAGGGTGTCTGAAGACTGCACTGCAGTCATATGTCATTTGGACACGCCAAGTATTCCCTGTGCTTATATCACACACTTCTTTCCTCTTCTCTCCTTTTGCTTTGGCACCGTTCATCTTAAGGGTTCTTTTTTGGTGGGCTGCACAAAAAAGGCTTTGAGCTTCATAAAGACACACAATGACTAAATTAAAATATCAAACGCGAAGAGAGAGGCCACAGTGACAGGATTATGGCACAAAATGGCCACTTGTGGATGAAGAAAATGAACACAAGAAAGAGGAGAGAGAAGAAAGCTGCCCACTCTCTTGACAGAAGCATGTCATTTTTACAGAACACACATTCTAATAAACAATTTCCTCTCTCACTGTCTGTCTTTACATTTTTAAACATGTTTCCACACATTTAAAAATGTATTTTTTAGTGGTGTTGGATGATTAAAATTTCTAATCGCAATTAATCCTTTGGGACATTGAGTTAATCGTGATTAATAACGTGTTAATCATGTGTTTTTCCATTCATATACAGTGTACCTTAAGGTTGTAATTTTTCAAGTTTCTCATACTGTTATAAACATGGGAGTGGACACATATTCTTGCTTTCTTCGCCTGCAGGTTTATTAAAGCTCTCAACATACCCAAAATTGCAAAAACTATCCAGTATATTCTCCAGAAATAATATTTCTGGTGCGCACTGCGTCATTACGAGCTACAGGTACGAGAAGTGCATAAATCATAAATCATGACTCTTTCTTTGTTTGCTAGCGGCAAGTCCCAGAAAAACCCCCATGAGTGCCTGGTATCATTGGGAAGTTTAGAAATGATAATTTCTAAAAATACATGTTTTTTCAGAAGACTTAACTCCCGACCGATCGAATGCGAGTTTTCAACCTAGCCAAAACATAAACAAATCGTCTTTTTCCAGACATTTTGACGCACTTCCTATAAATTAAATATCCTTTTGAAGGTCATTCAATACAGAATATGGACATAATGTTACATCAGTTTTGAAAATGTCCTCAAAGTGACTCATTTTGCCAGCACAGGTCATTTCTTTGCAGTGTTAGCATCTTAACAGCCGCACTAACAAACGGCGGTACTATTGCGCTTGTGATGACACCCCAATGTGCGACAAAAATGGCAAGGGAGTGAATGGACATTCCAAACACAGCGTGAGAATTTTTTTTTAGACTGGTACTCACCAACAGTTGGACCTGTGGGGATGAAAACAGGTGAATTTCTGTTCGTCTCAGCAGATGGAGATCAGCTATAACCTAGCATGTAGCTAGTAGCTACTAGCTACGAGCTAGCTAGCTTCCATAGAAGAACAACACAACATCCAGGCGAACTGTTGGAGGAGGATATAACAATTATCCTGGTGAGAGCTTTGACAGATAATGTTGTAAACTTAAACATGACAGCACTTTGGTGATATCCATGGCTGTAATCAAGCTTGTCTGCATGGCACACACAGTGTCAGTGGCCACAACGGCCTTGGTATGGAGAGCGGCTAGGCCAAAAAGTACTGTTTGCGCTTTCTGCCGTTAACTGCCGTTAACCGCGATCACAAAATTTGTTGCCGTTAACAGGGGCAATGTGTTAACGGGTGATTAACGCGATAATGCCAACACCACTAGTATTTTTTAAACATAGCAACATACAACTTCAACATTGCTGCTCTTTGTGAAACATGACTTGCTGTTTATGATAGCATGGTGGACGGTGACTATACATTCATTTGGAGTGGGAAGACGGAAGAGGAGTTCGCTTTGCTGTAAGAAACTCAGTTACTCTCCAGCTGGAAGAAGATCCAGCATGAATAAATGACAGAATAATGACCTTGAGACTTCTGCTGCAAAAGAATGTTTATGTAACTATCATCAGCGTATATGCACCCACTATGACAAATCCACACCAGATGAAAGAGGATTTCTATGATAGGCTGAGAGAGGTTCTTTGCAAAGTACCAAACTAGGATACATTGATTATAGCTGGAGACACAAATGCAAGGTTTGGGAAAGATGCTGACAAATGGCCTGGTGTGCTTGAAAACATGAAATAAGCAAGTGTAAGTCAAATGGTGAGCTTCTCCTTGCTCTCTGCTCAGAGTTCAGACTAGTTGTGACAAATACACTCTTTTTTAGACTTAGATTTATTATTCAGATAAAAATGACACTAAATATGGTACACAAACACAGAAAATCTAAATATACATATGAAACATCATATAAAATCCAGGATGACACATGGAAGTGAAAACACTCTTCAAACACAAATATCAATGTAAGACCACATGGATGCACCCTTACTCCAAGCACTGGAACATACTTGACTATGTTATCACCCTATATTATCACCCAATACCTTGAATACAAGAGTGATGAGAGGTGCCGACTGTTCAACTGACCACCTTATGATCAAATCTAAAATGGCCTTCACAATCAGGAAGAGATTTAAGAAAAACAAAGGCAAACCTAAGAACAAGCTGACTGTAAGGAAACTGAAAGATAATAATGTTAAGCTTGAGCTTGAGGAGCAGCTAAACAATGCACTGGAGGGTTGTGAGAAAGTGGGTGTACAAAATCTGAATAAAGATTGGAATAACCTGAAGTCAAATATGAGACTCCACTGAGGGTATTAGAAAAACTGAAAAGAAAACACCAGGACTGGTTTTATGAAGATGACACACAACTGTAGACTCTTCTGGAAGAATGCACAAGGCCAAAGTCAAGCAGCTTCAACTCAACACAAGATCAAATCAAGGGAAGTAGGTTGAAGCAAGGCGAAAGTTACAGAAATACACCCGGCAGCTAAAATCAGATTGGTGGGAAGAAAAGGCAGAAGATCTACAGAGACATGCTGACAAAATGACATAAAAGGTTTCTTTTCAGGACTGAAAGAGGTCTATTGTCCCCAGAAGAGAGGTACCATAAAACTGATTGCCCCGGATGGTGAAACAGCACTGCGGGAAAAGTTGATTTGTGGACCATTTTGATACCTTGCTGAATTCTCCAGGGATGTTGGATAACACAGCTTTAGAGAAAGTTACACAGCAACCTATAGTCCCTTCACTTGATGCAGTATCATCTTTTGAGGAGTTCATAGACACCATGCACATCATGAAGGAAGGAAAAGCACCAATGTGGAGTCCCAGCAGAGGTTTGGAAATATGGAGGACTAAAGCTTCACAGGAACCTATACAGCGTAATACTTCAAGTATGGGAGAATAAAAGTGTCCTTCAGTAATGGAAGGATGCCAGCATTGTGCCCATCTTCAAGAAGGGATGTAGGATGGACTGCAGAAACTACAGAGATATTTCTCTGCTATCGATAACTGGCAAGATACTGGCAAGTGTGGATTTCATAATGGCTGACACACAATGATTTTCTGTCTGTGTGAAGTACATGAGAAATGCATTGAACAGAATATGCCCCTGTATGCAGTTTTCATTGACTTCACCAAAGCGTTCAACATGGTACCTCGAGAAGGACTCTGGAAGTACCTTGAGAAGAACTCTATTATATGGAGCTGAATCATGGACAATCTACAGAACTCAGATCAACTGACTTCATGTAAACATGATGCGACATCTACGACAAATCATGAACCTCACCTTGATTGACAAGGTCAGGAATGAAGAGATTCTGCGAATAGCTGGCTTGCTTTCTATGCTGGATATCCTAATAGACAGAAATCTGCAATGGGTAGGACATGTTCACAGTATGGAAAAGTCTAGACTACCCAGGCAGCTACTTTACTCTCAACTTTGGGATGGAAAAAGAAACCAGGGCAGACTGAGACTGAGGTACAAATACACCACCAAAAGGAACATGACATAGAAAGACAGATAAAATCAATTGCAAATTACCACAAATGACCAAGCACTTTGGAGGAGGCTCTTTAGGGCCCTGCCAAAGCCATGAACAGTCAGGAACTGAGCCGGCTTGGCTTCCCCCGGCTCGGTCCTGGCCGCTCTATGGGTATGTGCCACATTGTACGTATGTTAAGATAAGATAAGATAAGATTAGATAAGATAAGACAAGCCTTTATTAGTCCCACAATGGGGAAATTCCAGGATTGCAACAGCACAGGGATAGCAACACAGAGCAATAATTTAGAAGATAAGACAATAAGAGCAGTGAATATACATATGTACACATAAATATATAAATATATATACACACAGTGCGGAGCATTGTAGCTAGATGGAATAAACAGCTTAACCATCTATTTAGTTACCCTACATGGTATGAATATGTACCCATACATATTGTCACCCTCCATAGCAACTGATATTGTGCTAGTTGTATACTGGAGGGGACCATTTGTGTAAGTCTGTTGCGTCTTTTGCATTCAATACTATTAGGTTGTCACATTTTTTTTGCTATCTCTGTGAGCAGCCCTGCTTAGATTATACAGTCTGACAGCCGTAGGTAGGAAGGACCTGTGAAACCTCTCGGTTGCACACCCAGGATGATGTAGTCTACTGCTAAATGAGCTCCTCAGTGCGTTCAGTATGTCCTGCATGGGGTGGGACTCAGAATCCAACAGAGATGACAGTTTAGCCACCATCCTTCTCTCCCCTATCTCCTCCACTGGGTCAAGGCGTTGCCCCAGGACAGAACTAACTTTCTTGATTAGTTTGTTCAGTCTCTTCCTATCGGCTGCTGTAATGCCGTTGCCCCAGCAGACCACTCCAAAAGTGATGGCTGATGCCACCACCGTGTTGTAGAATGTCTTCAAGAACACCCCTTGTACACCAAAAGACCTGAGCCTCCTCAGTAGGAACAGCCTGCATTGTCCCTTCTTGTAGAGTGCGTCGGTATTGTGCGACCAGTCTAGTTTATTGTTCAGATGAACACCCAGGTACTTGTAGGATGTCACCAGCTCAATGTCTGTTCCCTGGATGTTTACTGGTGCTGTGAGAGGTTGTCCTTGCCTGCGGCAATCCACCACCAGTTCCTTAGTTTTCCTCGCGTTGATCTGGAGGCAGTTCCGATGGCACCAGTCCACGAAGTCCTGGATAAGTCCTCTGTACTCAGCTTCATCTCCGTTGGAGATGAGGCCGATGATCGCAGAGTTGTCAGAGAACTTCTGTAGATGGCAGTGTGTTGTGTTGTGTGAGAAGTCCGCAGTATAAAGGGTAAACAGGAAGGGAGCCAAAACCGTTCCCTGGGGGGCCCCCGTGCTACCGATGATAGTGTCGGACACACAATCCCAGATTCTCACAAACTGTGGCTGGTTAGTGAGGTAGTCCAGGATCCATGATGACAGGTGCTGGTCCACCCCTGCGCACAGCAACTTGTCCTTCAGGATCATCGGTTGGATAGTGCTGAAAGCACTGGAGAAGTCAAAGAACATGATCCTCACCGCGTTCTCAGGCTTCTCCAGGTGGGACAGGGAACGGTGAAGGAGGAAGATCACTGCATCCTCCACCCCAATGCCATGCTGGTAAGCGAACTGGAGTGGATCCATCGCTGGTCCCACCAGGGGGCGGAGGTGAGCAAGGAGCAGTCTCTCCAGGGTCTTCATCATGTGAGACGTCAGGGCCACTGGTCTGTAGCTGTTTAGGTCTCTGGGGTGGGAAGTCTTTGGTACAGGTACCACACAAGATGTTTTCCACAACTGTGGTACCCTCCCCAGCTTCAGGCTCAGCTTGAAGATGTGCTCCACAATCCCACACAGCTGGACTTGGGGAGCTTTGCGCTGATGCCGTCCGGTCTCGAGGCCTTCCTCGCCTTGATCTTCCTCAGCTCCGTCCTCACCTGGGTCTTAGTGAGGGTCAGATTGGGGGGCTGTGTGTTGGGAGTGGGGGGTGTTGGTGGAGTGGGGTGTGGACAGCAGGTCTCGATGACTTTAGAGGCAGCAGTGGTTGGTGTGCAGTCGGGGGGGAGGGCGGTTGGTCAAACCAATTAAAAAACAGGTTCAGATTGTTTGCCCACTCCCTGCCCCCCGTGGCCTGGGAAGAGGTATTCTGGAGCCCAGAGATGGTTTTAAGGTTTCACCAGACCCCGCCGATGTCGCTCTGTTGCAGCTTGTCCTCCATCTTCTTCCTGAAGCTGTCCTTGCCTTCTCTGATCTTCCTCCTCAGCTCCCTCTGTACGGACTTCAGCATCTCCCTGTTCCCCGACCTGAAGATCCTCTTCTTCTCTCTCAGAAATGTTTTAATCTCAGGGTTGATGCATGGTTTGTTGTTCGAGCAACACCGTATGGTCTTGGTGGGTACGGTGTTGTCCACACAGAAGTTGATGTAGCCCGTGATGGTGTGAGTGAGGCCATCGACGTCCTCACCATGTGGATCGCAGAGCTGCTCCCAGGCAGTGGTTTCAAAACAGTCCTTTAGAGCATCCATTGCCTCCTCAGACCATAACTTCACCGTGCGCATAACTGGAGGTTGTCTGTGTACTAGGAGTTTGTACACCGGCAGTAGATGAACCAAGTTGTGATCCGATCTCCCAAATGGGGGGCGTGTTGATGAGGTGTACGCCTCCTTAGTGTTTGCATAGAATAAGTCCAGTGTTTTATTGTCTCTAGTGTGGCATGTGACATACTGGGTGAACGTGGGCAGAATGGAGGACACTGAAATATGGTTGAAATCACCTGAGATGAGGAGAAGAGCAACTGGGTGTTCTGTCAGCAGCCTGCGTTACTGAGTGAATGGCGTCACGCGCTGTCCCCGCGTTCGCTGTCGGATTTGCATAAATAACAATGCAGATCACGTGTGAGTATTCCCTCGGGAGATAGGTAGGCCGCATGCTAACAGCTAGCAACTCAATGTCTTTGTTGCAGTGTTGTTCCTTACCTGTGATATGTCCCGGTCTGCACCAGCTGTTATTGACATACATTATCACTCCTCCGCCCCTTGCCTTCCCACTGTCTGGTATCCGATCTGCCCGTATTGCGTGGAAACCCTCCAGTTCGATGTTAGCATCTGTTGCTAGTTCTGTTAGCCACGTCTCAGTATGTATTTCTGTGTGCCTTGCCGTACCCATAGCCACTGCCTTCTGGCCGGCAGCGGGGAGGCAGCCTCTTGCGCTCATGCTGGAGTGAGCGCTGTCTAACTGTCTGCCAGTCAGACAACGCCCCCTCTCTATTGCTACCAGCTGTTCCCACTCCCGTATGCCATCTTCCCGCTCCTTGCCCAGGTGCAACTAATTTGAGAAACCAGCAATGCTTGTTTTTAAGGAGCCTGACTCCAGTCATGCATTGCTGGGTCATTGGACTTCATTGACAGTTCGGTTGGAGTCACGTCAAGTAAGGACTGTTTCCTTCGGGGCTTATTCGGACTACTGGACTGCTCCAGCTCAGTGAGTAATTACTGCATGCGTTTTCCCCAGTGTTTTTTCCCTGTAGACTGTTGAGCGTCCAGTAGGACACTGTTAGCTTCTGAGGAAACTATGACTGTAACTGTTTGTCTACATGTTGTGTAAATAAATGTGTTTGGTAAAACCCAGCGCGTAAATCCCCATCCTTTCTCCCCTCACCGTGTGCATTGGAGAAGCGCACGGGAGGGTTCATGACATGAACAGTCATAGTCGTGTCGACTAACCGCATGATAATGATGACCTGTCCTGTCCAGCAGCATGCCAAGAAGAAGAGATATCTGTTTGCCTTACAGTGCCAAACAGATTTGCCTTCCCAAAATGAGCTTTGCTCATATTTAATACGTATATGCTGTATATAAATAATATTTATAGACTCCTCTTTCTGTATTAAAACTTAAAACATTATTTATATTGTCTTAATTATGCTGAAACTGACAGGAAGGAATGGGGGATGGAAATTGAAGGGATATGAAGTGGTCGGAAGAGGTGGGTGTCAAAAAATGGGGAGGAAGAGAAAGAAAAACAAATGAAGAGAAAGCACAAGAAACAGTTGCTGCTTCTGAGAATATCTCTGCACAGGCCTGATATCTGCACCTGAAAGAAAACAATGTGTGAGTGTGTTTTGCTTTTTACCACAGACTGTAAGATTCAAGAGAGGTGCAAAAGCGCACTCCACTGAACTTTGGCTGACCGATTCTGACAGACCAGTACCGGAGGATCTGTGGCTGCAGTGGTCAATGTGGATCCTGTAAATGGAGGAGTCGATGACTAAAACCTACTTGATGCTGAAAATTTTAAGATTTCTAACTACAAACCTCTCCACTGTGACAAATTATTCTGTCCACATACATAATCTATTGTGTCTCAATCTTATGTCTGTTCACACATACTGTACATGTCCTGTCCTGGTTTATGAAAAACACACACGCAGCTGTTGTTTTATCTGTTAAATGTATTAATCTAAGAATCATGCATTCATGCATGCGTTCATTAACCCTCGAGGCACCTTTAAAACGAATATTCACTTTTTACCATTAGGATCCAAAATTGTCCCTCTCATAAGTATAATAAAAATTTCATATATAAGTATTTTTTACACTTTCACTGCATCTGATCCTTTTATCAATTTCAGATTGGCTGGCTATATGTGTGTGTGTGTGTGTTATGCCATTGTATATATATATATATATATATATATATATATACAGTGATCCCTCGCTACTTCGCGCTTCACCTTTCGCGCCCTCAGTGCATCGCGGCTTTTTCAAAAATATTCATCAAAAATTCAAAGTTGAGAAAAAATGGGCCGGCGCTAGCAGAAGGCAGGGAATCAGAATCAGAATCAGATTTATTGCCATTGCTCATGTAGTATACAAACTAGGAATTTGTCTCGGTGCCATGCTGCAACATTAAAAACATGATGAGATAAAGAGATAAACTAAAAAACTAAAAGACTAAAAACATGCAGTAAGTGTAGAATAATAAGTAATAATAATAATAATAATAATAATGAGTAATACTAGTCAAGGCAGTTTTAAATAAATTAGCAAGTAGCAGATAATATGGGGTACCACAGTGCAGTCGATAATGCAACAGAAAAACAGTGATGAACGACATGAGCTGCTGTATATAGTGCACGAGAGTCAATAAGTCACTTAATGTTCAGCAGTCTGATGGCAGAGGGGAAAAAGCTGTTCATGTGCCGGGAGGAGACTACATTAGAACATCAGGTATCAACACGGAGAGCCCGCACAACTCAAAATCCACCTCTCTGTTCGCTGTTCTCGTGTTGGCTCGGCTCGGGAATCTCGCAAGCTGATTGGCCGAGACGTTTTTTTTTTTCCAAAACTTTATTGAGAACAAAGTGAAAGTACAGAATTATGACATAGAAAGCGCCCATACCCAGCGAAGGAAGACTGCATTCATTGTTCTTTATCGCTCGTGTTGCTTAGTCTCGCCGCGTGGAACTTTTCGCTGTTCTCGTGTGCCTTTTTGTGCGAAATAGTCTTCCCGTCGAGCCACTACGTCGCCTCCTACAGCTTCTCCAGCTGCCCTCGACAATCCTGCGCCTCTAGCACCTGACGATGAGGCGTCACCTGAGGAGCAGTAAAGCTCATTAACCTGTGCAGTAAATCATCTTCATCTTGAGTTACGTATCTTGTTATAAGAATAAAAGAGTTCTAAAAACATATTTATGTACACTTTATTTACATCTACGTATGTATGTACACTTACACACACACACACACACACGTATCATATGAGAGAGAGAGTGAGACAATGAACGTACGCATTATTTATGGGTGACGTCATTAGGGGTGACGCTACTTCGCGGTTTTTCACTTTTCGCGGTCGGTTCTGGAACCCATTAACCGCGATAAGTGAGGGATCACTGTATATATATTATGTTTTATGCCATTTTGCCATAAAAAAAACACTTATTTTCTCCAGGAGAAGAACATAAAATGTGCAATGTCTCCAAAAATAAGGCACGATGTAGAATACTCGGGATGAGGTTATTTTAGCCTTGATGAGATCAATAATTGATAACAGCACTGAATGCACTGATGCATTATTATTATTTGAGCAATGTGTGTTCATTCAAAAAAACTTGTACTTTTTACCCTGAGGACCCAAAATGGTCCCGCTCATAAGAGTGTAATAAAAATGTTGTATATATATATTTTTTTAACTTTCAGTGCATCAAACCTTTTCAATAACTTCAGACCTAACCATAGATATAAAGCATTTTTAATTATTTTTAATGTGTTTATACTTTTGTCGGAAAAAAAACCAAAAAAAACAAAAAAACCCTGATTTTTTTCACTGAGAAATATGCAGTTTTTCCAGAAATGGTTTTATTCCCTTTCTGTCATAAGATACCATGAGTTTTGTGATGTGCTTGTGTTCACAATATAAACCACAGATTACTGAGACATGCATTTTACATGGATGTGCACATTTGGTGCACTGGTTCCACACCTTTCTAAACTGTGGGCACAAGACTTACTGCCTCCACTTTCTGGGGGCCAATGCTTGTAGTTCCCCCTCCTCCTCCTCATGACCATGGTCCTCGCCTTGGGCAGGTAAGACCAGGCTGGCTGCAGACAGTCCTCTGGGAAATGGCCCCTCTTTGCCATGGCCAGGGTCATGAGAGCTCTACCAACCTGCTCCAAGAAGAGATGCTATCTGGACTTCTGTCTTATTAATCCACCTTTTCTTTCCCTTGTAATTTTTTTCCCTTGTTTCAAGTTAGAGCAACAGCGCCTCAAAATGTTTGCACGTTCCTGGTGTTGTGGGCATGTCTAAGTCTGCCTGTGAGTTACTTGAACCTCCTGATAAACTATAGAAAATGGATTGATATGAATGGATGGGTGATTACTAGTTCAGTTCTAGTTTATCATTTGCTTGTTGATGACATGTGGTGTTGGAAATGTGCATTGTTTTGAAGTGTTTCTACATCTGCATTCTACCCTACTTTGTTCTTGTCTTTATGTCAAGACACTAACATGCATCATGTTTCTTTGGGCTTGTCAAAGTTAAATTTGCTCCACCTGCTCAAATGCACATTTTTGAAAAAAAATTACAAGAGTACTCTGACGCGAGTGCAATATCCTCTAGTAGTAACCTCTGTTTTCTTAGAAGATGCCACTATCTTATTGAAGGACAGCAGTCTTTAACTCTTCCATACAGTGGTGTGAAAAAGTGTTTGCCCCCTTCCTGATTTCTCATTTTTTTTGTATGTTTGTCACACATAAATGTTTCAGATCATCAAAAATATTTAAATATTAGACAAAGATAACACAAGTAAACACAAAATGCAGTTTTTAAATTAAGGTGTTTATTATTAAGGGGAAAAAAATCCAAACCTACATGGCCCTGTGTGAAAAAGTGATTGCCCCCAAAACTGAATAACTGGTTGGGCCACCCTTAGCAGCAACAACTGCAATCAAGTGTTTGCGATAACTGGCAATGAGTCTTTTACAGCGCTGTGGAAGAGTTTTGGCCCACTCATCTTTGCAGAATTGTTATAATTCAGCCACATTGGAGGGTGTTCAAACATGAACCGCCTTTTTAAGGTCATGCCACAGCATCTCAATCAGATTCAAGTCAGGACTTTGACTAGGCCACTCCAAAGTCTTCATTTTGTTTTCTTAAGCCATTCAGAGGTGGACTTGTTGGTGTGTTTTGCATCATTGTCCTGATGCAGAGCTCAAGTGCGCTTCAGCTTGAGGTCACGAACAGATGGTCGGAAATTATCCTTCAGTATTTTTTGGTAGACAGCAGAATTCATGGTTCCATTTACCACAGCAAGTCTACCAGGTCCTGAAGCAGCAAACAGCCACAGACCATTACACTACCACCACCATATTTACCTCCGCCAAAGGGGGAGGTTATGTGATCATCGGCGTTGGTTTGTCTGTTTGTCTGTTTGTTTGTCTGTTTGTTAGCAAGATAACTCAAAAAGTTATGGACGGATTTTCATGAAATTTTCACAGATTGTCAGAAATGGGGTATCCTACAGATGATTAGATTTTGGTGGTGATCCGGATCACCGTCCACAAGAAAACCACCATTACGCAAAATGCCATTTTCGTGAATAACTACTAAACCACTAATCCTATCATGGTCAAGGAATCTGAAAACGTACACACAAAGGGGGAGGTTATGTGATCATCGGCGTTGGTTTGTCTGTCTGCTTTTTTGTCTGTCTGTTTGTTTGTCTGTTTGTTAGCAAGATAACTCAAAAAATTATGGAGGGATTTTCATGAAATTTTCACGGATTGTCAGAAATGGGGTATCCTACAGATGATTAGATTTTGGTGGTGATCCGGATCACCGTCCACAAGAAAACCGCCATTACACAAAATGCCATTTTCGTGAATAACTACTAAACCACTAATCCTATCATTGTCAATCCAATTGTTGTGAATCCAATTGCTAGTCATATGTTTTCATGGTCAAAGAATCTGAAAATGTACACACAAACACTGTATGGGGGGAACTGTGGCGCTAAACCGCCATTATAGAAAATGCCATTTTCGTCAATAACTACTGAACCACTAATCCTATCATTGTGAATCCAATTGCTAGTCATATGTTTTCATGGTCAAGGAATCTGAAAACGTACACACAAACACTGTATGGGGGGAACTGTAGCGCTAAACCGCCATTACGGAAAATGCCATTTTCGTCAATAACTACTGAACCACTAATCCTATCATTGTGAATCCAATTGAAGGAATCTGAAAACGTACACACAAACACTGTATGGGAGGAACTGTGGCCACCCTTACGGAAAATGCCATTTTCGTGAATAACTACTGAACCACTGCTTGTCATATGTTTTCATGATCAAGGAATCTGAAGACTGTATGGGGGGAACTGTGGCGCTTGGCGGAGGTCTGCGCTCTCCGAGTGCTTTTCTAGTTTACTGTTGGTATGATGTTCCTTTTCTGAAATGCTGGGTTACTTTCAAGCTGGATGTAATAGGACACACACCTTCCAAAAAGTTCAACCTTTGTCTTGTTCATTCACAGAGTATTTTCCCAAAAGTCTTGGGGATCATCAAAATTTTTCCTGGCAAAACTAAAACAAGCCTTTATGTTCTTTTTGCTCAGCAGTGTTTTTCGTCTTGGAACTGTGCCATGCAGGCCATTTTTGCCCCGTCTCTTTCTTATGGTGGAGTCATGAACACTGACTTTAACTGAGGCAAGTGAAGCCTGCAGTTTTTTGGATGTTGTTGTGGGGTCTTTTGTGACCTCTTTGATGAGTTGTTGCTGCAGTCTTGGGGTAATTTTGGTCGGCCGGCCGTTCCTGGGAAGGTTCACCACTGTTCCATGTTTTCACCATTTTTTAATAATGGCTCTCACTGTGGTTCGCTGGAGTTCCAAAGCTTTAGAAATGGCTTTATAACCTTTCCCAGACTGATAGATCTCAATTACTTTGTTTCTCATTTGTTCCTGAATTTCTTTGGATCGCAGCATGATGTCTAGCTTTTGAAGACTTTTTGGTCTACTTCACTTTGTCAGGCAGGTCCTATTTAAATGATTTCTTGATTGAGAACAGATGTTGCAGTAATCAGGCCTGGGTGTGGCTAGAGAAATTGAACTTGACTTCCCAAAAATGTGATAAACCACAGTTAATTTATGTTTTAATTGGGGGGCAATCACTTTTTCACTCAGTGCCATGTATGTTTAGATTTTTTTTACCCTTAATAAGATAAGATAAGATAAGATAAGCCTTTATTAGTCCCACAATGGGGAAATTCCGGGATTAATAATAAACACATTAATTTAAAAACTGTATTTTGTGTTTACTTGTGTTATCTTTGTCTAATATTTAAATTTGTTTGATTATCTGAAACATTTAACCTCTTGCACTCCAGGATACCGCGGACGGTCACGTCTCTGCGTCCTAGTGCGTCCTCGTGCTTCTCAGTGCGCACTGAAAAAAAAAGCTGCATTTCCGTTCTTCCACTACAGACACAGCCGCGAACAGAAAGCCAAAGGAGTGCTTTGATTGGTTTAGATTTGATTGACCTCTCATTCGACTAATAAGAGCCTTGAACTGGGTTTCTGAAACCTTGAAGAACCAATGACAGCAAGCAAGAAGCAAAGAAGGACCCGCCTACCAACAACTGTGAATACAACGAGCCGATTGAAGCAGAGAAGTTCGACGACTGAAAGCGTGCGTCCCATGTGTAAAATCTGTTTTGTGTAAGCCGCTGTGTTTTTTATTACTACTGTTCTTATTTGTTTTGAAAAATCGTTCGCCAAAACCGCAATCATGGAAGCGCAAAACCGCAATAATGGAATCATGGTTTGACCGGGTTGGGTGACCAGAACCACGAGTCGTAACAAGCGGACCAGCGTCATGTTCATCTGACAATGAGGAACAGTTGTTCGCCAACGACACTGCTGTTGTGGACAGGTAAGTGTTATAAGCTAAATTATTCTTTATCACTGAAAATAGTAATAAAAATGACTTTTGACCGATCGGTAATTACAACTGTGTGTCATCGCCACATGACGGACGTTGACGGACCATTTTTTTGTGCGCCGCGCTCCTCTGTAGTGGGGGGGGGAGTTGTTATCCTCTACATTGCAGATATTTTAGTATAATTTTTATTGCACTGTAGATTATTTTTTCTTGTAAAAAAAAGGCCATACATTTTTTACGTTGGCATGCTTCTTTGTGTGTGGGGGGCTTGTTTGTTCATTCATTCATTCATGAATGAATAAACAACCCCCCCCCCCCCACACACACACAGCCCTGAGTGTCACCTTTCATTAGAGCACAAGATGAAGCTTCTTTGTTGAATCATTCAAAAGTTACAGATGTTTTTCCAAACTGTGCTATTTGGCAGAATTTGGCGCAGTTTAAAAATGCCTGGGAACAACCTGAGAAAAAAGCTGTGTAATATATTCATTTTTTGTGGTATTGTTACAAAATTTTGACCTCAGCTGGATAACACTTGGTTCTACATTTCTCTTGCATTTTCCAGCCAGTATCTGACAGCTGTGTATTATTTGCAAGCATTTGTATCTAAAAAAACACCCAGGCAAACTTTATTTTCTTCAAGTTCAGTGTGTTTAGATGACTGTTACTCAGTGGCAGGAGCAGAGAGATTATGACTGTTTTGCCAAAAAAATCAAAGTGTTTTCTTTTAAATGAGACCAACTCCATGAAGATGCTGCAAAAGGTTGAAGAACAGCTTTTTATTTACTTTGGGTACGTTATTTTTAGGTGTTTTTAGCGAAATTGACCAGAGTGCAAGGGGTTAAGTAACAAACATAAAAAACAATGAGAAATCAGGAAGGGGAAAACACTTCTTTAAACCACTATGTGAATCATCATTGTATAGCAAACCCTGGTACCAAGTTTCAAAATATTTAGAACTGTAGGAGGAGTTGATTTCACAAGACGGTTACTGTCAATTAACTGAAGTGATGTAGGACACCCCTGCAAAAATCATCCAATTTGCACCAAATTACAATATGCACATCGTCAGTGTATATCAAACCCTGGTACCAAGTTTGCCCCCCCCCCCAAAAAAAAATGTAAAAACTGTGGGAGGAACTGTTATTGTCTATTAAATGAGTGAAAATTACTCCCCAGCCAAACTGCAACTTGCACATGATCAGTATATTGTGCACCCTGGAATCAAATTTAAAAACATTTGGAACAAAACTGTAGAAGTTGATTTCCCAAGACAGTTTCTCTCTATTAAATGAAGTGAAATTGGACATCTTAAATCAGGGGGTATAACTCCTGCAAAAATCATCCAATCAGAGCCAAATTGCAATATGCACATCATCAGTGTACAACAAACCTACTACCAAGTTTCAAAAAAAAAAATGGAAAAACTGTAGGAGGAAGTGATTTCACAAGACAGTTACTGCCTATTACTGAGTGAAAATTGATCAAAACCAAATAGCAATATTCATTGTATATCAAACCATGGTACCAAGATTTATTATATTTGGAACAAATCTGTAGGAGGAGTTGATTTCACAAAACAGGTGTCTTTTGTGGGACAGACAGCCAGATGGACGAACATTGTGATAAAATAATCCCCTTTGGTCTTCAAACAGCAGGGGATCTATAAGTAATTTGTTGGGGTTGAGGATTTGCACTGTTATGTAGAACACATATGGATATTATATTGAGCTGGGGAAGAATCTTATCATGTTACATTTTGTTACAACTATTTAAGTCTGACTGTATTATTTTCTCTAAAACATTTATTTTTGTTTTGGTCTGCAGCAGAGTTTGACGGGAGGTTTCTGACCCCAATGTCACTGCTCCACCTGGCTTGAGCATTGCTGTCACCTCTGGGAAGTGAGTTGAATTCTTGCCAGACTGTCGATCAGCCGAACTATCATCAGGCCACAGCAGAGTTACACACTGCCAACTTTAAATCGATGCCAAGGCAAATTTGTATGCAAGCATTCCCTTCACTTCAGATGCTCCCGCTCCTCTTGCCTCTTTCTTCCTCTTTTCTGTTCTCGCATCCCTCCATCCTCCTCACCACCTGTCCTGCATCCGCTGAGATGGAGTGTGAAGTTTCTCACTTTTGTCACCAAGACAAGGGATTGTGAGCGTGCGTGAATTGTGTACGTGCGACAGAAGCCAATGGCACAGACTTGTGTGGTCTTCAAGCCTGCTGGACTTTTCATTTTCCCCACCAGTCACCCCATTGGTGCACTGAAATAGGGTCCATCTGTTAAGTGTCTGTGCGTCAGCCTTACCAACCCACACAAGGACCCCCTCAACAAGCCACAAGTTCATCTAACAAACCAAATGGAACACATCTTGCATTAGACAGATGGATAATCTTTGAAAAATAGGGGCAAAAAAGGGGTTACGACTTAGTTCTGGTAATACATGATTTGGCTGAGGATGCTCTGTTAATGAATCTAAAGCTTGAATGAGTGGTTGTGTGTAGATTCATACAGTTCTGAAATTTGTTTTGCAGTCTCTGCTTAGAGCAAATTACAAGCTAACAAATTATTTGAGAAACAGCAGATGACATTAGTCACCTTTTTTTTTGCCATTTAGTCATCTGTTCCAGCTCCAGTCTGTGACTTGTTCACATACTGGGAGCCGGAAACTGTCAGGCAGAAGCCATCCAAGTATTAGGTGACAGGTGGAGTGAGACAAGGGAAGACCTGCAACTGAACACAGTTAACTCTTTATGTATTGTTTTTCAGCACACAATTTATTCTCTTGTGTAGAGGAGCCTTGGGGAAGATAACAAACAGGTTATGTGACTCGGCTTTTGATAAGCCCCAGCCACATTTATTGCATTGCCAGGTTTGATATGAGTTTAAGAAAGGGAGAAAATACCGGTTGTATTACATTACTGTATATGTGATTCCATAAAGATATATAGAGGTATAAAATGTTTAAAAGTCCGTTTATTAAAATGGAAAGCTCCAAGGTTGGAGAAAGGAATGAATCAGGGTAAAAGTGTTCGCTTTCTGTTAAACATGAATATGAGTGAACTTTTTATGAGCCTATTGCACCATTTAAATTTCACACTCCCGTTGATAGCACTCACTTAAAGGTCTGACAGTTTGCAAGAGTCACACATATAAACACATAAGGTAGACAGATGTATAAAACTGCTTCTGAAATAAAGCAAAGGCCAAAAATCTATCGATCCAAACATAAAACTCAGCAACAAATCTAGCTCCTAGGTAAACAAACTCAGCAGGATGGTCATGGAGCTAATATATCTGGTTATACATTTGGTGATAAAAGTGAAAGGCAAAAGTTTTTTTGTTTTTTTTCATAAAATCAATTTTAAGCCATGGCAGTGTCGTGAATGCTCGTTTCACGAGAAGAATTAGGGCACCAAACGCGCTCTGAGTTTGCACATTTATTAACGTAAACATAGACACAAACAAAAGATGCAAAATACTAAATAAAGAAGTGCATGGCATGAACAAAAAAGCATAAACACAAACGCTGGAGGAGAGTGGGGCTCTGTTCCCAGGGGGACATGGAGCCAGGGAACGTCTGGCCAGGGGAGGAATCCAGCTGGAGCTCATCTGGAGGCTGTGAGGCTCACGGCTGGAAAAAGGGTTAAACGTACCTGGATGGAGCACACCAACTCTCCTCGACAGCGGAGCCCAAACACACGCCATAATTCCACTGAGGACGGGCGTAGCAAGTTGAAGTGCACGACAAACCCCAAAGGTTTTGCCGCGAATGACAAACAGGCGTGCAGCTCCGGCCAGTTTGACAGCCAGAAGCGGCACAGCTCTGTCAAAATAAAACACAAACCGGAAAAAAAATAATGATTCAAGCACAACAGAAATCCAAAGTGAGAATATTACTAAAAATGCACAAAGAAATCACAGAAAAGAGCTAAAATAAACCAGAGACGGGGCACGGCATCCCCTTGGCCCCGGATCATGACAGGCAACCTCATTTTTGGAGCTTCATTCAACAAATCTGAGATCACGGTAGGTTGGCTTTGACCTTCAAGAATTTGGGTAGAAAAAAATAATGGAACCTGCAACTGGAGGGGCTGTGTGTGACCCCTGATTTCCACTGACTGCAGTTGCGATCCATAACAGCTGCGATGCAGTCACCACAGCTACTAGTTCCCAGTCTAGTCAATGCTCAACTTTCCGCCAGATTCGATGTGTTGTGTCACAGATCAGCCTTGCCACAAAAACCCACATCTATTTTTGATGGATGCCAGATCCAGCATGAAAGGACATGTTATAGTATCTACTTTATTTAATAACTGTTTGTCCATTAAAAAAAAAAAAAACAAATTAAGGACTTGCTTTAAAATTTCACATGGTATTTTCTGAGGTCTGTTCCTCCACTGCTGTGTCCATATATATAAAAACTAAGTGAAAGCATTAATCAAGCTAATCGTGATTAACACCCAAGTGTTCGCGATCGATTGTTCATGAGTGAGAACACAGGTTTTTATGGTGGACGAGAGAGCTTACTAAAATGCAAAGAAAAACCAAGCGTAAAAACAAAGCAAGTATAAACAAAAAACAAAAACACAAAAGCAAGGTTTTTGACCCTGTTTGCTTTCCATATTTAAGATGCACAGCCCACCATACTCAAATTAGGAAGTATAGCAAAGCAACACAGGCTAAATCTCTGCATGAGCCAAAATGGATAAAGACAGGAAGATTTTGAACTGCAAGTTCAGCTTCAAAGAATTGCCAGATGGTTCCCTAGACAAGATCAACATAATTTATGTTTAGTATCAATCTGAATTCAGTTGGATTATGTCTAGTCTTAAATACCACTTTCTAGCTACATGGCTGATGTGGACTGCTCGCAAAAGAGATGCCCGGACAACATCACAACCAACAACCCACCAACACGGATCACCAAATGAGCTGTCACCTGCCCCACGTCGACCAGCACTGTAGCAGACAAAGGTCCACCCGAAACAATCAGAGGAACCAAGAACTACCCAGGGACACAGAAGCCAGCCATGCCAACAAGCAAGCTGAAGAGCCAGAGACCCCACCGGAGCACTGCAGGTAATTTATTGATACTATCTGTGACAACGGAGTGTTGCCACTGTATGGTGTGTATTGAATATTATATGTGTAAAGGATCTATATTTGTAAATGTTAGTTTGTATTGGATAGTAAAATGCGCATATAATTGTATAATATGTTCTGACTGAAGTGAAGCCTTTTGTGAGATAATTATTGATTAATTATGTTAATTGGGTGAGGCAATTAATTGATCTTAAAAACCACGTACCTTTGCCAGCATGCTTCCTGGAGGTATACGGACAAAAGACTCCTCAGGGGTTTGAGGGCCTTTTAAAGGATACCAGCAGGAAGAAATCATATGATGGTTGAGTAGAGGGGAGTTTAATATGTAAATAGGGGTTTAAGGTATTTATTGTATTATTTATGAGATATGAGATGATGAGATTCAACTTTATTGTCATTACACACGTATGAATACAAGGTAACGAAACGTGACTTGGCATTTGGGCACGCTCTGCAGAGCGCATCCAAGGCCGGGGCAGCCGCTAGGCACCAGTCATAAAGAAGAAAGGAAAAAAAAGAAAAAGAGTGGATATGACACAGTAGGCGAGAGAAAAAAACATGTTTTATCAAATTGACGCTTAAGTAAGTAAGCGAAATTTTGATTGCAGGCAAAAAAAACCCTCAATGCTTATTTAGCAGACATTTAGTAGACAAATCACACAGCAGGGAGAGAGCAGTGTATGTATATCAGTATGATGATATCAGTGTGTGTGCAGTGTTGAGTGTATCAGTTACTGGAGCACAACAAATAGTCTCCTAGACAACGATAGATGTTATAGTTCATGAACGCTGTCCCTGAAGAGTTCTGTTTATTGCACAGCAGCGGTGTTTGGGTTAGCGAGCCAGCTGACACATCCGCTTATCTCAACTCTGGAGGAGTGAGTTATCCAGGGGCGCCGATCAAGGCCGAATCTGCTCAGACAGAGTATAGGAGTATAGGATTTCCCTATTGTCATATTCTGAGCTTACAATTCAAATTAACATTCACTGGCTTTAAATTCATATCATTCCCTGGAGAGCACGAAGCGACTCCAGATGTTTCCCCTTCTAAACACAGATGAACATGTCCGATAGAGTCCATCTCTCTACAATGCATGCAGATGGTAAATTCCATGTTGGTCATTTGCCGCTACTTCGTGCACTCCCCATCTGGTCGAATTATTGAGAAGCAGCTCCGCCGGGTCCGCATTTTGATTAGCTCCTCCAGTTAAATTTTCGATACACCAGGAGAACTCCAAAGCCCAATCAGCAGAAATCCTGTGATCGTAGCCAAAACAGGTAGATGTTTTTCCACATCCTCAGTCAAATCACACAGACACATGAGTTCCAATCCATGGGTCTCTCCACATTTGGGCTCCCCCGGGCCCAATTTTCTGTTTGAAAAGGTGGTGTCAATTGCGTTTAAAGCCCAGCTTATATCCATTTTCCGTATTTTCCATTTGGGTTGAGATCAGCAAGATGGTGAGACGGCACAGACACTCACTCAGACGCAGCAAGCTGGGATTAGGTCAGGAAGGCAGGATAGGAGGAGGGAGGAAAAAAAATGCGACTGCTCTCACTGAAGGCAAAAGGAAGAAATTTATGGTGTGTTTATTGGTTTTATTTATTCTGTAAATATTGTGGGGAATTATTTATATATTTATGACTTTTTAGATATTATTGGGTATGTGGAAAATATGAAGAATGTTTATTGTCTTTCTTGGGGTTTTGGTATGTGCCAATTAGGGTGATTATCTCACTGTGTATATTAACAGGTGTTTGTCATTTGGTTTGTGCGGTGTGGGGTGTCGGATATGCATGGGAATTATTGCCTGTGGAAATTATTGGAATAAAGGAAAAACTGCTGATTGAAACTGTTTGGAAGGCTCCGCTCTTTCTCTGGTGCCTCCGTCCGCTCGGGCATTTGTGACACTATCCTTTATAGTTTAGACCGGCCTCTTTTTCACCGTGTACCCAGCGGAAAGTTTGTTTCTATGCTGTTGTGACAAGGAAATTCTTCTTCTTCTTCTTTTAGATTTGATTGGCGGTTGGCAACCAACCTACAGGTGCATTACCGCCACTGACTTTATTATCATCACTCTATATCTCTGCATAAGGAGCTCCCACAAGGAGCCCTGAACAACTCCCCATGTGTGAAAAAATTATCCGCCCTTGGATTCAGCAAGCGGCTCGGAAAGGCCCATAACTGTGTTATGCGTCAGTGACTGACTGACCGACCGCGTCCTTGTAGTATGGCCCGGAGTGTGTTCAGCATTTCACATGTCTAACATTAACTCTTTTTTTTTTTTGACATTTGTAATTGCTTCCTTCTTATTTCAGACTCAGTTGCTCACATTTCCAAAACAACCACTTGTTTGATAGAAAGCAGCTAATTCTTTTTAGGGCGCTTTTGTGGTGCAAATTACGTATTTCACCTATAAAACAATGAGATTCATTAATTCAGTTCCCAATATCAACATTAATTACTTAATGATGATTACAAGAAAATTAAACAGAAATGTACTTTAGGTGCCTGGTGTTCTGGTTTTTTTTTTTGTTTTTTTTTAAGAAATTTATTTTGCTTTTCAACCAAAATTTTTTTCAAAAGGATTATTATCTACATTGTTTTACTCTTTCAAAATGGCAAGTCCTTCAGCTGAAACTGTGAGCCGAGTAAACACAACAGCAATTAATTAAATGCCATTTATTAGTCATGTTCTCTTTCATACTGTCCTCCAGAGGGAAAGATGTTACCACCTCACTCCTTTGTCTCATTACAATGCCGTGATTTATCTATTCACTTCACTAGTTATGTTTATTTATTTAACTTAACATACTCTAAAATGAAGGTAATGAAGATGGGAATGCATGCCTGAATGGGCAGATCTTGAAAGATTGACCTGTCAGTTTTGATTAGCATTACAGTAGTGCAGACACTGGCAGATAAACATTGCTTTATTTACAGTGCATGCGGAAAGTATTCACAGCGCTTCACTTTTTCCACATTTTATGTTACAGCCTTATTCCTAAATGGATTAAACGCATTTTTTTTCCAAAAAATTTTACACACAATACCCCATAATGACAATATGATTTTTTTTTAGATTTTTGCAAATTTATTAAAATAAAAAACTATGAAATCACATGTACATACTGTAAGTATACACAGCCTTTGCTCAGAATTGAGCTCAGGTGCATCCTGTTTCCACTGATCATCTTTGAGATGTTTCTACAGCGTAATTGGAGTCCACCTGTGGTAAAATAAGTTGATTGGACATGATGTGGAAAGGCACACACCTGTCTGTTTAAGGTCCCACAGTTGACAGTGCATGTCAGAGCACAAACCAAGCATGAAATCAAAGGAATTGTCTGTAGACCTCCGAGACAGGATTGTCTCGAGGCAGAAATCTGGGGAAGGGTACAGAAAAATTTCTGTTGCTATGAAGGTCCCAATAAGCACAGTGGCCTCCATCATCTGTAAATGGAAGAAGTTTGGAACCACCAAGAGTCGTCCTAGAGCTGGCCAGCCATCTAAACTGAGCAATCGGGGAAGAAGAGCCTTAGTCAGGGAGGTGACCAAGAACCCGATGGTCACTCTGTCAGAGCTCCAGCGTTCCTCTTTGGAGAGAGGAGAACCATCCAGAAAGACAACCATTTCTGCAGCAATCCACCACTCAGGCCTGCATGGTAGAGTGGCCAGACAGAAGCCACCCCTTAGTAAAAGGTGCATGGCAGCCCACCTGGAGTTTGCCAAAAGGCACCTGAAGGACTCTGAGACCATGAGAAACAAAATTCTCTGGTCTGATGAGACAAAGATTGAACTCTTTGGCGTGAGTACTAGGCATCATGTTTGGAGGAAACCAGGCACCGCTCATCACCAGCCAAATACCATCCCTACAGTGAAGCAAGGTGGTGGCAGCATCATGCTGTGGGGATGCGGCAGGAACTGGGAGACTACTCAGGATAAAGGGAAAGATGAATGCACTAACGTACTGAGACATCCTAGATGAAAACCTGCTTCAGAGCGCCCTTGACCTCAGACTACGGCAACAGTTCATCTTTCAGCAGGACAACGACCCTAAGCACACAGCCAAGATATCAAAGGAGTGGCTTCAGGACAACTGTGTGAATGTCCTTGAGTGACCCAGCCAGAGCCCAGACTTGAATCCAATTGAACATCACTGGAGAGATCTGAAAATGGCTGTGCACTGATGCTTCCCATCCAACCTGATGGAGCTTGAGAGATGTTGCAAAGAGGAATGGACAAAACTGCCCAAAGGTAGGTGTGCCAAGCTTGTGGCATCATATTCAAAAAGGCTTAAGGTTGTAATTGCTGCCAAAGGGGCATCAACAAAGTATTGAGCAAAGGCTGTGAATACTTATGTACATGTGATTTCCTCGTTTTTTTATTTTTAAAAAATTTGCAAAAATCTCAAAAAAACTTTTTTCGTGTTGTCATTATGGGATGCTGTGTGCAGAATTTTGAGAAAAAAAAATAAATTTAAAATTTAAAAATAAATTTAATCCATTTTGGAATAAGGCTGTAACCTAAAATGTGGAAAAAGTGAAGTGTTGTGAATACTTTCCAGATGCACTGTAGTTTATATAATATTTATTTTATGTCTTATTTTACCCTCTGTGTTTTGGTGCAGAAACAATTACTTGGAAAATATACTGTGCACTATTACTGCAATCTTTGTAACTTAGAAAAACAAATAGTAAGAACTAGTGCTGTCAGAACCTGAGCCCCTTCAAGTGTACCTATTAAGCTTGATGAATTGAAACTGAAATGGCTCTAGTCCCTGCAGTAAGCATATAAATAAGTGTCTCTCCAGGGAACAGCAAGAGAATAGGACTGGGATTTATTGACAAGTTCAGTGATTTTTAGGGAGAAGTAGATTTTTTAGGCTTATGTTTTACAGTGAATTTGACTATGCTGGCATGGTATGGATTGTCACAGATAAACTGTTCATTAATCTAAGTACACCTATACCTTGGCATTGGGAAGCACCAAGTTTCAATCACAGTTACCATTTTGTCAACTGGTTTTTACAGTGGTTTGAAAAAGTGTTTTCCCTTTCCTGATTTCTCTTTTTTTGTATGTTTGTCACACTTAAATGTTTCAGATCATAAAACAAATTTAAATATTAGACGAAGATAACACAAGTAAACACACAATGCAGTTTTTAAATGAAGGTGTTTATTATTAAGGGAAAACAAATTTAAACCTACATGGCCCTGTGTGAAAAAGTGATTGCCCCCAAAACTGAATAACTTTTTGGGCCACTCTTAGCAGCAACAACTGCAATGAAGCATTTGCAGTAACGGGCAGTGAGTCTTTTACAGCACTGTGGAAGAGTTTTTGCCCACTCATCTTTGCAGAATTGTTGTAATTCAGCCACATTGGAGGTTTTTTCGAGCATGAACCACCTTTGTAAGGTCATGCCACAACGTCTCAATCGGATTCAGGTCAGGACTGTGACTAGGCCAATCCAAAGTCTTCATTTTTTCTTAAACCATTCAGAGGTGGACTTGCTTGTGTGTTTTGGATCATTGTCCTGCTGCAGAACCCATGTGTGCTTCAGCTTGAGGTTACGAACAGATGACGGGGCATTCTCCATCAGGATTTCTTGGTAGACAGCAGAATTCATGGTTCCATTTACCACAGCAAGTCTTCCAGGTCCCGAAGCAGCAAAACAGCCCCAGACCATCACACTACCACCACCATATTTTACTGTTGGTATGACGTTCCTTTTTTTTTAAAATACTGCTATTTTTACACCAGATGTAATGGGCCACACACCTTTCAAAAAGTTACACTTTGTCTCGTCAGTCCACAGAGTATTTTGCCAAAAGTCTTGGTGTTCATCAAGATATTTTCTGGCAAAACTGAGATGAGCCTTTATGTTCTTTTTGCTCAGCAGTGGTTTTCATCTTGGAACTGTGCTATGCAGGCCATTTTTGCCCTGTCTCTTTCTTATGGTGGAGTCATGAACACTGACCTTAACTGAGGCAAGTGAGGCCTGCAGTTCCTTGGTGATGTTGTGGGGTCTTTTGTTCCTTCTTGGATAAGTCATCACTGCACTCTTGGGATAATTTTGGTCAGTCGACCACTCCTGGGAAGGTCCACCATTGTTCCATGTTTTCATAATTTGTGGATAATGGCTCTCACTGTCGTTCGCTGAAGTCCCAAAGCTTTAGAAATGGCTTTATAACCTTTTCCAGACTGATAGATCTCAATTACTTTGTTTCTCACTTGTTCCTGAATTTCTTTGGATCACAGCATGATGTCTAGCTGTTGAGGATCTTTTGGTCTACTTCACTTTGTCAGGCATGTCCTATTTAAGTGATTTCTTGATTGAGAACAGGTGTGGCAGTAATCAGACCTGGGCATGGCTAGAGAAATTGAACTCAGCTTTCCAAAGATGTGATAAACCACAGTTAATTTATGTTTTAACAGGGGGGCAATCGGTTTTTCACACAGGGTCATGTAGGTTTGGATTTTTTTTTACCCTTGATAATAAACACCTTCATTTAAAAGCTGCATTTTGTGTTTACTTGTGTTATCTTTGTCTAATATTTAAATTTGTTTGATGATCTGAAACATTTAAGTGTGACATACAAAAAAATTAGAAATCAGGAAGGGGGCAAACACTTTTCCACACTGCTGTATTTACATAATTTTTTTGAGAGAACTATTTGACTATTTTTGCCATTTTAAAGATTTTGTCAAGAGGATGGTTTAGTTTCACTGTCACTTCTGAAGATTCCTCTGGACTGTATCAATTTACAGTATCTAGACATGGAAACCTGTTAAATAGAGAAAATTCTAAATGCTGCTAATTGATTCTTTAAACATTGTGGGGAGACTTGAATAACGAAACCGAATTGCATTTAATTCCAGTTTATTTCAAGTAATCATCCCACTGTCTGCTCTCATTCCTGAGCAGCGAACAAAGAGGGTGAACACACCAAAGTTCTCCCTTTTAAAGATTCTCACATCAAACCATTTCCCTCGCAGGGGAAATCACACATCTCTACCAAAATCCTTTTATTCACATTCATCAATCTTTTATTTACATAACTCCCCCTTCTCTCCTCTCGAGCCTCAGCGGTCAGGAAGTCTTCTGTCCCCTGTCCTCCGCAGGGGGTCCCGGCTCTGCGGCTCCGCACCGCAGGGGACTGCAGCTCTGTGGCTCTCCTTCATCGTGAGGTTAAATCACATATGCAGTGTCCAACATATACATGTCTAACAACACAGCCATAAACATCACCATTATAAGGAATAATTTGAAGATGTAAACAAACCTTTCCTTTAGTCCTGAAGGAGTTAGAGGGTTAATTGCACATTAACCTGATACCTTGTTTGACGGTGGCAAATTTTTTGATCATGTGGGCCAGAAGCCTGGAGACTTGAGCATTTCAGCTCTGTTGCCATTAGCCTGCTAGCCTGCAGTGTACTTGGAAACACCCATAAATGTATTCTGCGTCAGTGACAACTGACTATGGACCGCTTCAATGTAGTACAGCCCTTGGTCAGGCAAATTTTTACCCCTTGTAAATTTGTGACCAAGATTTGGAAATGATTTCGAATAAATTTTCAAAATTGTTTCTAATAATTTCTCAATTTTCTTCAGGAATTTGTGATTTTTCCCCTCAAATTAGAAATAATTTTTCTGATATGTAATTTTTCCCCCTGTAAATTTGACTTTTTATATAAAATTGCACATTTTTTGATGTAAATTTGTTATTTTGCTTTTGTTTGCTACTTTTTCCATTTAAATTTTTAACCTTTTCCTCATACATCTGATACATTTTTCTACATATATTGCCTACCTGTTTTTCACAAACAGTACTTTTTTTTTTTTTGTACACTTTATTGATCCCCAGAGGGGAAATTGAGGGCATCCACCTGGATGGATGAAGCAGCCACAGTACGGTGCTATCCATTAACCATTCACACACACATTCACACCTAGGGCCACTTTAGAGTCTCTGATTAACCTAACCTGCATGTTTTTGGCCTGTGGGAGGAAACCGGAGAAATCCCAGAGTAAACCCACACAGATACGGGGAGAACATGCAAACTCCACACAGATCACTGTTGGTCAGGGGCTGGGATCAAACCAGGGATCCCATGGCCAAGGGTGAGTTGCTGTGCTGGTGCAGTGCTAACCACTGCACCACCGCACCACCACTTATGAGGATTTTGTGGAGAATATTTTATATTGCATTTGTCATCATGCTGACATATAATATACAGAATATTCTATACTATATTTGTCAGTATGCTACCATGCTGAAATAATAATAAACCTGCATTTGCAGAAAGCAACCACTTTTGTACACTTCCATGTTTAGAAGAGTATGACAAACTTGAAAAAAAAATGACCATTTTAAGGTACATTATATTGGAAAAAAATTAGAAGTTAAATCCCGGTCAATGACGATTTATTGATAATTTGGGGGATTTATCGCACTTAAAATTTTTCATCAACTTTCACCACTACTTTACTAAATGGATTACTTTTGTTTATGCTGATCTTTAAAAACAGTCTCAACACATTAGGATGATCCATCAAGACCTCAGGCACCCTAGATAATTTCTAGTGTGCTTCATGCTATGGTAACAATTTCTGAAAATTCTTATGCTTTTTTTCTAGTGAATTATATTTGCTAGTTTGAGGTTTATATTTTAGAAAAATAAGCTAATGTAGACATGTCTTTAACCTTTTAGCTGTCCAAATTTCATGGACGGGTCATGCGCCCCCAGTGGCACAGCGCAGCAACTGTGCCTGTCAATTCTCTGGCTGTACTCTGACATCCCCGGCTCTCCTGAGGATTTGTACTGAGCTGTACTGATCTGACAGTTCAGAAGGTGGCAGACACGCGTCAGAGGAATCATGACTGACATGAAATACAGCAAAGAAGAAAAAAATACTCATTTTTCTTCTTCTTTTTTTTCTGCCATGAGCTCACAAGATCAAGATGGCCACCATCATGATTGTCTGGATTGTGATGGTGAAACTGCATCATACAGGAAAAATAGCCGCGTAATACAAACAAATTTCACGTGGGATAATCATAAGAGTTTGTAGATGTGGTAGAGAGTGTAAATGACCGACCCAACGCAAGGCAACAACCACGATTGGCAAAAACGGACCAACCACACGAGCGAGCCCCCTCCCCTCCCCCCCGCCACTGGTAAGTGATGTATTTGTGTCTTTTTTTTTTTTTTTACATTTTATTGATTTTCTGGCTCATATACTTTGAAGATAAGATAAAAACATACCGCTGTAGACAAAACTGTGTCAAAAAAACCCCAAACCATTCTTTGTGTAAATATGTCCGAAGTCCACTTTTTATTGAGTTATGTAATTTATGTAGCTGCCACGACATTATGCAAATTAGATGCATAAATTTATTCCTATCTGCAACTTTGGAGCATATTCTACATCTTTCTAACTGACAGTAAGCCATTATCTCTTACAACTTTCAAATTATAGCCTTGGAAATCTGAACTGTTTTGACAAAAAATATTTACCCCTCTTGACCACTAGGATTATATTTACTCCTTAACCATTTACCCCTTAACAGTCATAACTGTCCCAGTCAAGTTATGCTAGCATGCGGTAGATATGGTGGAGCCAGGAAATTTTCACTGGGGTGGCCTGGATGAATGTGATCAGTTTGGGGTGGCCGAGAAATCGGTATTAAAGGAACTTAATGTGTCTTGCAGAATGAGAGGCTATATAAAGGTTCATAGGCTGAAAAGTTCAGAGTGGTCCAATTTGACCAAATGTGATTTAGTTTTCAACATAGTCTCCCTTTCGGTCCACACACTTCTTCCATCAGCGTTGCAGCGCTTGGATCCCTGCAGTTGAAAAATAAGCCACATTTGGTCAGATCTGATCATTATGAACTTTTCAGCCTATGAACTTTTCAGCCCCCTGCGTACTAACTCTTTAGAACTGTATTTACTGTATGTATTCATACTTGCTGTTAAATTTTGTGTGTAGAGGTGTATTGATTATTGTTTGGAATTTTATGCACTGAGGAGACATTAAGTGACTTTGTACAACTTTATAATGACAAAATGACAATAACTTAGGCAATCAACTCTATTGTTCAGTACAAACAACCCTCACTACTGCTCTAAGAGTATGCTAGGTGTCTTTGCAAATTAGAATATTGTGGAAAAAGTTGGTGTATATTAAAATATATTTAAAAGTTAAACTTTAATTTAATATTGATTACACATACTGAAATATTGGAAGCCATGTTTATCCTGATTTTGTTGATCATGGTCATAGTTGTTTAAATAAATTACAAATCCTGGCATTGTGATTTACTGAGATACACTAGTACGTTGCCATAATGAGACTTTTACCACACATTGCTGAAATACAGCAAACACAGATCATGAAAAAATGATTATTTTAAATCGAAGTCTGATTTAATTATATAAACATGAATCCAACAAAATTAGGACAACCTGTCAAGTTCAGATATCTGAGATCTGTTTTAAAACATCTGACCTAGCTCTCTCTGATGGAGGACAGCAGAAGTAAATTAATACTGATAAATGAATGAACAGTAACTGAATAAACAGCTTTGCTAGGGCATCAATGTAGAAATTACAATGCCAACGTTGTTTTTGTTGCTGTTTTTGCAACATAATTAAAAAAGAAAATTATTTATTCAGCATTCATCACATGCACAGTGAAACACTTAAAGCCTTTTTTTCCATTAAATTTTGATGATCATGATTGTAGTTTGCACACCTTCATGACTATTCCTACCAGACAAAATAATTGCCTTTATTAAACAGCCTGCTATAATTAATAAAGCCATGACAGACCTCTCAGTTATAATAATAAAAAACACAGACTAATTTACCAAAATTTAAAATGATTCTGTTTGGTTGGTTGACTCCTACTGTAGTCAATTTTCCAGACAGAAAACATTCAAAAAGTTAATCTGACTCAAGTTAATATGCCTCAAAATGCTTAAACATTGTGTTAGTGTCTTAACATGTTCCGCTGGCTCACCCATCCGTTAATATTATGGGAGACACCATGCATAAAACGATGGTTTATTCTACATTTTTGCCATTTTTCTAACCAGTGAACTGCTGTTGCTTCAACTTTTTTATCTAAACATCCAAGTGACTTAACATTACTAAAGGCAATTTCAACGTGAGATCCCCTCTGATACTATAGTTTACCTTTATCGATTTGTGAATCGAAGCATCATTGCCTAGAGCTGCTCTTTTCAAATGTGGCTACCGGATGTGTGCATGCAGTTGTGAGGTCCGGTGTGGCAGTGTAACTGTAAAGAACGGTTTCACCTGAGGCAAATGCACCTGTGGCTGCTGTGGGTGACAAAGTGGCAAGAAGATTATGCCAAGGGTGGCCAAGAAGGGTGGCCACCCCCCAGCTCTGCCACTGGATATACACTATAATATGAAAATAATGAAGGACATTATGTTCTCCTTTTTAAACATCATGTCTTCAGATACATAATTCACAAGACATTAAGAGATATTTCAACAGAGTACATTTTTTCAGGGTGTGTGTGTGTGTGTGTGGGGGTGGTAATAATCAGACTGGGAATTGTCCTAGAATGTGTTATAATTACAATCAGTGTGTGGTTTCACTAAAAAAACTACAACAAAAAAAATAGCATATGTATGTCCACTTGTGTCTTCAAACCTGTGCAGGTCGTTTGGTGAAAACAGGCTGAATCTATAGTCAGGAAATTCAGATGGGTGACTCCCTCATTAAGGACTCCTGAAAATCCAACTCTCCATGGTCAGTGCCTACCCACTCCAACAATAAATACCCTCTCAACCAAGATGGCGCCCACAGCGGTCGACATGGTGCTTCGCTGCACTCTTTGTTTGTTTTTGTTTGTCAATTGTGTGTCTGCTTGTACTTATACCCGTGAAGAACTTCTAAGTATCAGGACTTTCACCCCCACGGACCTCCTCCCAGTTTTTCTAGCCCCTGCCGCTGATCTGGTTTACTGTTTGGCTCGGAAAGTGAGACGGCGAAAGAGAGGTAGACGAGCGGGCGCTCTCGTGCGGCTTCGCAGGAGATGCTCGCGAACGGCGCTGCCTGGCATATTTCTGTCCAATACCAACTCTCTCTCTAACAAGGTAGATGAACTGAGACTGCTGATGCGTTTTAAGGACCTCGCCTCCTCAGCTGTCCTCTGCTTTACTGAGACCTGGCTCCGGGAAAATATACCGGACAGCGCGCTGCGCCTCGACGGCTTTCAGCTCTTCCGTGCTGATCGTGACACAGAGCTTTCCTGCAAGACCACAGGAGGCGGAGTCTGCTTCTACATCAACTGCAGCTGGTGCTCTGATGTAACGGTAATTTCCAAACACTGTTCTCCTGCCTTGGAATTTCTTGTTATCAATTGCAAGCCTTTCTATTCCCCGTGGGAGTTTGCTTCTTTTATAATGATCGCTGTGTACGCCCCTCCCGACGCGGACACACGCAAAGCTCAGCGCGTGCTCGCGGATCACATTCAACACACAGAGCGGATTTTTCCAGACTCGCTGATTATTATTATTATAACTAAATAGACGGTTATGCTGTTTCATCCCACCTAGCAACAATGCTCTGCACTGTGTGTGTTTATATATTTACATATTTATTCCATCTAGCTACAATGCTCTGCACTGGGTGTGTTTATATTTATATATCTATATATTTATTCCATCTAGCTACAATGCTCAGCACTGGGTGTGTTTATATTTATATATCTATATATTTATTCCATCTAGCTACAATGCTCCGCACTGTGTTTTTATATATCTACATATTATTCCATCTAGCTACATTGCTCCGCACTGTGTGTGTTTATATACTTGCATATTTATTCCACCTAGCTGCAATGCTCCGTACTGTGGGTGTTTATATATTTACATATTTATTCCATCAAGCTACAATGCTCTGCACTGTGTGTTCATATATTCATATATTTATTCCATCCAGCTACAATGCTCTGCACTGTGTGTCTGTGTGTGTGTGTGTGTGTGTGTATATATATTTTATAGTAATATGTACATATGTATATTAGCTGCTCTTGCTTGCTTGTTTTTTTTCTTGCCTTCTGATTGTTGCTCTGAGTGTTGCTATCCCTGTGCTGTTGCAATCCTGGAATTTCCCCGTTGTGGGACTAATAAAGGCTTATCTTATCTTATCTTATCTTATTGTGGCTGGCGACTTTAATCAGTGCAATCTGAGCCACGATCTCCCCCGCTACAAACAGTTTATTAAATGCCCCACCAGAGGATTAAACACACTGGATCACTGTTACACCACAGTGAAAGACGCATATCGCGCTGTCCCTCGAGCTGCGCTGGGATTATCTGATCACGTGATGGTTCACCTCATTCCCACATACAGACAGAGATTGAAGCTCACTAAACCTGTTGTAAGCACTACGAAGATACGGACCAGTGATGCTGAGGAGAAGCTGGAAACGTGCATGGAAATATCTGACTGGGGCATGTTTAAAGGAGCCACGCATGATCTGGATGAGTACACGGACACTGTGAACTCATATATCCACTTTTGTGAAGAGAACATTCTTCCATCACGCACCAGGGTGAGTTACTCTAATGACAAACCCTGGTTCACAGCTAAGCTCAGACAGATCAGGAAGGAGAAGGAAGCAGCGCTGAAAAGTGGAGACAGGGACTGCTACAGGGAGGTTAAATACCGGTTTAACAGAGAGCTGAAGAGGGCTAAATCTCTATACTCAGAGAGACTCCAGCAGCAGTTCACTGCTAATGATTCGGCTTCCGTGTGGAGAGGACTGAGGCAAATCACCAACTATCGACCTAAGGCTCCTAAAGGTCAGGATGACAAAGCCCTTTGTCAAGACTGTCCCAACACTATGCCCGTTTTGACACCTCGTCATCTGTGTCCAACTCCCCCCCTCCCCCCAGCTCCACAGCCTCCACATTCCCTACTTCATTTAAGGCACCCCCCCCCTCCCCCCTCCCCTTATCATCAGTGAGCAGGATGTGCTCAAACAGTTCTCCAGACTGAACCCGCGCAAGGCCCCCGGCCCAGACGGCGTGTCTCCCTCCACCCTGAGACTCTGTGCGAAACAGCTGGCTCCTGTCTTCACAGACATTTTTAACACCTCCCTTAAGTTATGCCACGTGCCGTCCTGCCTCAAATCCTCCACCATCATCCCTGTCCCCAAGAAGCCACGGATCACTGGACTTAATGACTACAGACCTGTAGCGCTCACCTCTGTAGTCATGAAGTCCTTTGAGCGCCTGGTCCTGTCCCACCTCAAGTCCATCACCACCCTCTCCTGGACCCGCTGCAGTTTGCCTACCGAGCCAACAGGTCTGTAGACGACGCAGTCAACCTGGCCCTCCACTCCATCCTGCAGCACCTGGACTCCCCGGGAACCTATGCCAGGATCCTGTTTGTGGACTTCAGCTCCGCATTCAACACCATCCGCCCCGCTCTGCTCCGGGACAAGCTGTCCCTGCTCAACGTGCCTGACTCCCTCTGCAGGTGGATCATCGACTTCCTGACGGACCGGAGGCAGCATGTGCGGCTGGGAAAGACTGTCTCAGACTATACTAGCATCAGCACCGGATCACCCCGGGGCTGTGTACTTTCCCCCCTACTCTTCTCCCTTTACACCAACTCCTGCACCTCCAGCCACCAGTCTGTCAAGTTGATCAAGTTTGCGGACGACACCACCCTCATCGGGCTCATCTCCAACGGCGATGAGTCCGCCTACAGGAGAGAGGTGGCCCAGCTGGCGTCCTGGTGCAGCAATAACAACCTGCAGCTGAACGCTCTGAAGACAGTGGAGATGATTGTAGACTTCAGGAAAGTCACTACTCCTCTGCCCCCCCTCACCCTCTCAGGCTCTCCCATCACCACTGCTGATTCCTTCCGCTTCCTAGGCACTACCATCACCAGGGACCTCAAATGGGAGCCGACCATCAGCTCACTCATCAAAAAAGCCCAGCAGAGGATGTTCTTCCTGCGGCAGCTGAGGAAGCTCAAGCTACCCACCAAGATGTTAGTGCAGTTCTACACAGCCATCATCGAGTCCATCCTCACCACCTCCATAACCGTGTGGTACGCAGGAGCCACTGCCAGGGACAGACTAAGGCTGCAGCGCGTCGTGCGCACTGCTGAGAAGGTGATCGGCTGCAAGCTCCCATCTCTCCTGGATCTGTACATCTCCAGGACCCGGAGGCGTGCTGGCCGGATCATAGCCGATCCCTCACACCCTGGTCACGTACTGTTTGCCCCCCTCCCCTCTGGTAGAAGACTTCGGTCCATCCAGACTAAAACCTCCCGTCACATGAACAGCTTCTTCCCCTCTGCCATCAGACTGCTGAACACTAAGTGACTTATTGACTCTCGTGCACTATGTACAGCAGCTCAACCAGACTCATGTCAATCATCACTGTTTTCTTCCTGCATTACCGACTGCACTATATAGTTCTCCACAGTATATGCTGCTGGCTAATATATTTTAACTGTTGACCAGTATCACTTAATCTTATCCTACACTTTATTACATTTATAGTTTATTTCTTTTATCTTATCATGTTTAATGTTGCAGCATTGTACCGAGACAAATTCCTAGTTTGGTGTACTACATGAACAATGGCAATAAACCTGATTCTGATTCTGATTCTGATTCCTCTCTCACCTTATACTCACCTTCAGATCTTCAGTAGGCCTCAGAAACAACTTTGGTGATTTCTCACCAACTCGAAGGAAAAACCCACACCTCGTAATTTTCTGCCAAATCTTGCTTTCCCGAAAGTACTTTCCTGATTTTTTCCTCTCCTCTCTTAGGAACACCTGCCCCTGAGATGACCGAACACAGGGTTTCCAATCATGTGCCATGGAGGGCCAAAACCCTGCAGGATTTCTCTTCTACCCAGTCTCTTCAGCAGGTGTTTTCACTTATCAGCAAACAGTGGGAAGAAGTTCAATGAAATCTGCTGTTGAAGACACTGGCTGGCGGTAAAGCCTGCAGGTGGACACTCCTGACCTAACACATGCCTCCAGCCATTGTATATACTGTACTTACATGTACTGTCACCATTAAAACTCTTAAACTCAGTCGTTTCCTTCTTGTTCTGCTTTTGGGTTCTGTCTAACAGCATAAGGCCGGCCACACAAGTTGTAACTTTTAAGCAAGTGTGGCAAGTAGTATTCAGACAGCAGAATGTCCACCAGCTCAGCTGTTCAGTGCCTAGTTGGTTAGTGGTGTTTTAAAGATGAAAATGCATAGTTTAAAGGGTTTTTTTGTGTGTGTGTGTGTGGCAAAGGGTGACAGCTTGTTAGTCAGTTGCTCATTGTCAATCAGTGCTCGGCTCCATAGTGTAATTCTAAGGAAAATGGATACCTCTCTGGGGTTTATTTTCTTCCATTGGATTTTTTTTTAGGGCTAATACATACAGTTTTCCAAGTAAAATGATTTACCATGGGTCAACCAACTTATTTCCTTTCATGATGATTTTAGCTCTTTCCAGTTCCTCTGTAATTGATTTTTAACATGTGTATGCCTTGTTTGGCCAATTAGCTGAATAAGATTCCACCCTGTAATAGCTTTAGTTCATTAACTAACTTAATTTAACTTAATTGAAGGCAGGTAATAGATGATATTACATTCTTTTGTCAAGCCATTTCTGCTTTGAACTCAGGTAATGAGTCGTGGACTTCTGCCACCAGCTGTTAGCCTTCAGTCTACAAAGAGTTTCATAAGACTTCCCCAGATAATCCGACTTAGTTAAATGCCGGAGAGTGTTGATTATAAAAGAACAAAAGGGAAAAGGACAGTTGGGGGGGGGGGGCAGCATTGTTTCGTGGTTCTCCTTCAATTAGATTTAGCTGTAATTGAACCCCTAGGGAAGCACTGATCGTCACAATAAAAGTGGCGGCATTACCTCAACTGGATTTAGTGCAACATGATCCTCCGTTGCTCTAGGTAAGACATTTAATTAAGTCCCATTGCTTTTGCAGAGCAGCCATATAACTGAATTAACAGTGCAGAGACCCACGAGGCAAGCGTTCACTGACTTTATTCAGCATCTTCATATACACTACTATACTTGTCTATGGAGCATTAACAACAGGATCTTATAGTGTTGTTGTGTGATAAGAAGGGAAGCAGAAGAACACTAAACACTTTATCTCTAGCAAAAACCAAATATGAACTATTACTCACATTACACATGGAGTCCTTTTATGTGTGTGAGCAAACTATGTCAATGGTGATCACTTCTCACAATCAACTATGTGTCTCTGCACCTTTTGTGCACTATCTAGCCTTATTGATGTTACTGAGATTTACTCTTGCGGTAATGAAGGCCAGCATGGTTGGCTTGGTGTCTTTGGTGTATGTGTGTATTTATGTGCGCATATAGAGGCAAGCAAATCAGGCATGCTTGATAACAACCCAAGCCTTCCTGTCCTCATTACTGCCAGACAAATAAATGCTGCACAGCTCCCTGGAAACATTGGCCAGGGTGAAGGACCCCAGCACTTCAAGCTGCAGAAATCTACTCTGAGCTGAGCATTTACAGCTAGACACCAACTCCCCACCCACATGCGGTCACCAAAGAGAAACAAACACAAAAAAAAAAAGACAAATTTGAGAGCAAATGATGACAAACAGTACAGGCACAATATTTTTTAAGTATCTTTTGTTGTCTAAGCATAAAACAGCACAATGAATTTATAAGTATGTTGATTGCATTAGACCAAGATTATGGTCAAAGGAAATGTTGTTTTTCCAATAGGAATTTGGTTTCACATTCAACCTGACTGATTGAATAAATCAGAATTAAACGTCTTTCAGTACAATAGGCACCTGCCCAGGCAAAAATACTGTATCAGCAAGTCCTCCAGCTAATACTCAAGCAATATTACATGAGCGGGGCCGCTTCACGTTGATCCTTCCAAACTGAATCACCACAGTGATATACTGTATATTCATTGATACCGCACAACCTTCAGTGTAATATTACTTTTATAAAACAAGTGCAGCTTATAAAATGTCAGCGATACAAGAAAAAATATTCTGCCTTTTTATTTTGTTTGTTTACCAGTTATTTTGCTCCACTAACAGAAATAGTCCTTTTCAAATGTATCAAGTTAACTGTTGCTAAGCACGTCAATGAGCATAGTCTATAAAAGAATAAGCCTACTGTCATTTCACACACGTAACCAAATTAAACATCGGTCAGTGTCAAAAAGATCAATACATACCGGTGACCTGTTAAGTTGGCTTTGTTGGGTCACGTGACTTGCGCTGGTGGCTAATTAGCAATTTAGCTTTGATGGACTCTGTGTTACTTTCCTCACACTTTGCTGCTTTTTCTTGGCATTTTCAGATGAAAATAAAGACTTCATCACCACAACGGTATTATGGTTTGTTAGTCAAGGCAATAAATCCAACTCTAGTTTGTTTTGTTGTAAGCAACATGACTTGCCAGATGTTTACAAGGGCAGGACTTCTGTGTCACAGAGGTGTGGTGTTAGGGCCGTCTCTTTTCCCTGTGGAAATTAAGGTATCCAACACAGTATTACAATTCTCACATATTATAAGAAGCCACTTCTATAATTTAAAAATCATTAAACACTGTTGAAGCGATATATGTTTAGTGAAACACCTGAGTGATATTATTGGGTATATGGTGACTCCTGGAATCCCTATTGCCCAGTCAGGTTGCTCAGTCAGAACTAACTATTATACTATAAATGAAAATTAGTTTTGTATATTTCCAGCCTCCAATATCACCAGGTGATAAAGACTAACATCACCATATTTCTGCTGTTTGCCTATATCAAAATTGAATGAAATCCAGCATAGAGATGGAAGTAAAAGTAGTTGTCGAACTAGCTACACTGGTCAACACCCAAATTTTATTTTTTTGCTGATTTAGGACAATTTTGATGTGCTGAATCCAAAAATCACATTGGTTTTTGCTCAATCAGGTCAACTTTTTGAATTATGGCCACATGTTGTTTTATACGTTTTTGTTTACATGTACGGGTATTTTCGCTTTATATAATGCAAAATTCTTTTTTTTGTCTTGAAATTCTCTGAATTTTGAACAATGATAACGTAACATTCAATTTATATGTACTTACCTTTATATAAAGGTAATTACATGCACAGTACTAAGTAAGTACAGGTTTTTACTTGAGGATTTAATCTCTTAATCTAACTTGAGAAATGGATGTCATTTTCGGATTCAGAGGTGCAAAATTGTCTTAAATCAGATGAAAAAACACAGACAACTTACAAAAAAAATATTTTTGTAACCCTGTGCTATCAGTGCATCGTTTGCTTTTCACTTTAGGTCTTGCAATTAACTGAAGGCATCAGATACACATTTTAAGGTTGCTCCAGTTAAGGAAATGGTTAGAGAAAAGGTTAGAAAAATGTGAAGGTCTACTTTTCACACATTAAAGTGCTGATGACATGTTTTGACTTCCTCTAATTTTTCAACACATAATACAATATGACAAAATAGGTTGTCTGTGCAGTTCTAAGTCAAACAGGCTTTTTTTCATGCAAATATCCGACGTTTTCATGAGCACCACGTCACCAATTACGTCAGTGGCTGGAAAACCCTGCTGCCATGTAGTCACGTCATTGGGAGAACACAGCACTTGGCTGCCCATTGTACACACAGGATGGAAGCGGTAGAAAACATCCACGATGGTTCCAGCACATGTAGTCTGGAATTGGTTTGTGTTGTCCAATCTTCAAACGATTATAGTTCCAAAGAATGGGATGATAATGAAGAATCTGGGGCCATCAGACTGTATAGGTTTGAGCCGTGCCAAGCGGGCATTGTGCCAAGCCAGTCCACACTCAGAGAGTGACGGTGGAGAGGCACACATGCCCGCTGCAGTAGCAAGCAGCGACAAACACACGGCAGGGGAACACCGAGTGTTATTCTTTGTTACAGATATTGCCAACAAATTATTTGTTCATAAATATAATTTATTTAAACCAATTTTTCAATAAAATCATAGCAGTGTGTGTTCTCTGTGGCTCAGGCATTGGGTTTATTATGGATTATATTTTGAGTTCTTGTTGTTTTTGTTTTGTACGTGTGTTTTGAGCCACTTTCAGGTGGGCACTGTCCAAGATTCGCCAGTCCAAGCACACGCGCCCTCTCTCTTTGACAGTCAGCTGTTCATGGTTTGTGTGCATCATCTGCCATGTTGTCAGCCAGTCAATGTTGCCAGCGCTATCACGACGTGTTAGCCGCTCCACACAGCCATGGTTAACACGTCTCCTCTCCATGTTCGCTGGGCGATGTCCGCCCCGAACGCCAACTGTAAGTGTTTCTGTTTATTTTTGTGGGTCTTCACCTTTTTGGGAACTGTTGTCATCATTCTTATGTTCAATACATGTGCTGTGGTGAATTCTACGCCTAAATCCATTCATCATGACCCTCTGTGTGCTCTTACGCAGGGCAGGAAGAGGGAGGATGAAATAACAAGGATTTGCAGGCAGGGTTCATCGCAGCACATTTAATACAGAAAGACAGACAGTTCCTGAAAGGTGAAGACGTACAAGAAACGGACACACTTACTGACGGCGTTTGGAGGCAGACATCGCCCAGCGAACGAATGAGATTAGATGTGTTTGCCACAGGTGTTCCCCAGAGGACATTGCTTCAAGGACGCACGAGAACCACAGCGAACATGGAGTGACTAGCGCATCATGAGAGTGCTGAAAATACTGGCAGACAAACAGCACAGATAACAATACTATGGATCATTAGTGCATGACTAGCAAACGGCCGCGAAGTACACGCACTGCTGGTGATGGTGTGACAATGCTCCGCACTGTGTGTCTATATATATATATTTATATTTATATGTACATATGTATACTCGCTGCTCTTGTTTTCTCTTGCCTTCTGATTGTTGCTCTGAGTATTGCTATCCCTGTGCTGTTGCAATCCTGGAATTTCCCCATTGTGGGACTAATAAAGGCTTATCTTATCTTATCTTATGAGAAGCACCTGGGCGAGGACCGGGAAACATGATCAGCGGGAGTTTGAATCAGCTGGTGATAATGAGAGACGGGACGTGGCCGGACCAGTGAGATGTCAACATGGGATCACAGAAAGTAGGTCAAAGTTGCGCGTAAATCCATTAATCCTTACCCTCCTCGTGCGCTCCTCCTGCATAAAAGCGCAAGACTTAATAACAGTTGGAGCTGAAGCGTATGATGTGGTCTTTCACGGTTTGATGTTTATCTAAGCCTGCAACACAAAGCCAAGGCACATCCATAAAATTAAAACAAGAAACCAGAGAAACTGTGAGCTACAAAACTGCTGTTATTCCAGTCAACAACACCAGAGTCGTTCTCCCGCTTACATCATGGGGGTGCCTCCCTTAATTCGGCGGGCAGCACCACAGTCCAGTCAGCGGTTGCTGTTTTTTGATGATAACTAGTTTATGCAGGCGCAGTTGTAAATGTTATATTGATCATCAACAATGACTTTTGGGTTTACACAACATCCTAAAAAATGTCAAAATCGTGTCATCAGCCCTATAAGGGCCCTATTTTGACGGTCATGCGCCCACTTTCTTACAGACTTTCTGCCGTGCGCCAGTGTTTTTGCTAGTTTCTGTCAGCGCATTGTCTGTTTTTTACATCTTGCATCAGGCCATCAAACTACCAGTAGGCAGTGCGCCTGTCATGCGTTTGGAGGAGGGTGCTCTATTTCAAAGAGGTGGGGGCACACAATCTAATATGCATTACACTATTATAGTGCATTTCATCAGAATCCACTTTTGATCAGGAAAAAGAAGGTCTATCGTCAGAAGCACATTGTTTAATGATATTTCAGTGGCGTGTTTTGACATCACGCAGCTCTGGAGCTCAGGAAACGGCATGCATTGGGACAGTCATGGGGTTTTATTACAATGATGGGATCAGTTGATCAGTTTTCTGATGCAGACCGCGTTTATGGGTATTTCCAAGATAATTTCCTTATCACAATGGTGTAAAAATTAACTTTCCACCAGTGCATTATGCAAAGAGGCTGGTCCAATCATTCAGAGGTGTGTTTTGGATAATCCAATCCAAAGCGCTCCTTCCCATCCCTTTAATTCAAAGGGTGCATTATCTAAAGAGAATTCTGATCATGACGGTTTAAGATGGGTTTTGTGCTGGCCAAAGCCTGTGTGTGTGATCCAAAATGCACATGATAGTAATGCTGCTTGGTTATAAGGAAGACATCAATCACAGTTGATGCCCAGTTAGTTATGTTAAAAAGAACAAATGGGTAAGAATGGGCTGAAAAAAACCAGCTGAATGGTTTAATGTGTGCAGGGTTGCAACACAGACATGAAGAAAAGTGGATGATGCCTGTGCAAATTTTCATATGCCTTCATTAACAATGGTGTGGAAGTCGCGGACCGAGGGTCTCCCCCTATCCATCCTGGGTAGGAGGGAGGGAGGCAATCTGTCGCCTCTGGCCTGCGCCGTGAAGCAACCCCACTCTCAGCAGCTTCTGCCAGAGGCTGACGGGTGGCTGTCGGGGAGCTTGCTGGGCTGGAAACCTGGGGCGCACAGCCGATGCAGATATGGACATATTTCCTGTCTCTCTGGGGAGTTACAGTGAAAAGTAAAATGCTGCACACTCCTTGTTCATTCATTTATTCACCTAAAAATAAACATATTAATGCCTAATAAGTCCGTGATGAAAACAAAAATTCCTCCCCCTCCCCCCGTCCGTGCGCTGTGCATCGCATTGGAAGAAACCGGCACACATGCTCCCTGTTCATTCATTCATTCTTCTAAAAAAGTCATACATTAATGCCTAATCTAAAGACTCCACAATTAAAATGAGAGTGTGGATGGAATAAAAAAAAAAAAAACTGGTGTGTGATCATCATATAATTTAAATGACTGGTGATTATGACTGTTACAAGATCCCAGTGCATGTCGTTTCCTGAGCTCTGAAGCTGTGCAATGTCAAAACACGCCACTGAAATATAATTATACAATGCACTTCTGATGATAGACCTCCTTTTTCCTCATCAAAAGTGGATTCTCATGGAATGCACCGTAACAGTAATGCACATTAGATTACGCGCCGCCACACCTCTTTGAAATGAGGCACCTCCTCCAAGCGCAAAGCAGGTGCACTGTCTACTGGTAATTTGATGGCCTGACGCAAGGAATGGGCTGCACGGTGGCGCAGTGGTTTAGCACTGTGACAGCACAGTTTTACCCTTGGCCGGGGATTGTGGGGATCATGAGATCGTGGGTTCGATCCCAGCCCCCGCCAACAGCGAGCGTGTTGGAGTTTGCATGTTCACACCCGTGTTGCGTGGGTTTACTCCGGGATTTCTCCGGTTTCCTCCCGCATACCAAAAACATGTAGGTTTAGGGCGCTCGCGCACGCAGCGACCAGCAGCCGGTGGCTTGTCACCAGACTGCAAAACCAAATCTACCTACGGGTACAAATAAGTAACAAAAAAAAAAAAAAAAAAAGGAATAAAAAAGACAGTGCGCTGACAGAAACTAACAAAAACACTGGTGCATGGCGGAAAGTCTGTTGGAAAAGTGCCCGGATGACCGTCTGTGTGCATTCAGCTGATTTTTCAGCCCATTCTTCACCATTTGGTGTTTCTTACATAACTAACTGTGCATCAGCTGTGATTGATGTCTTCCGTATTACCAAGCAGCATTACTATCGCGTGCATTTTGGCTCACGTGCACGGGCTTTGGCCAGTGCAAAAACCACTATGATCACAATACACTTTAGATAATGCACCTCTTTGCATTAAAGGGATGGGAAGGAGTGCTTTGGATTGGATTATCCAAAACACACACCTGAATGATTAGACTGGCCTCTTTGCATCATGCGCTGGCAGAAGGTTCATTTTTACGCTGTTGTGATAAGGAAATGAACTTGTACATGCCCACAAACGCGTTCTGTGTCAATGACAACTGATCATTCAACCCTGTCATTGTCATATGGCCCTAAAGCTGTAACCATCCACCATGCCATTTCATGTCATTATGTTCATAACCAATACAGGTCATTTTATGTAATAAATGTTTATGCAGTGTTTTAGTTCTTGTTGGTAAAAATGAGCATATAGGCCATTTTCTATATTTTTTAAACTAGATCTCTTCACTCAGACACTGTTGCTTACTCATATTTTATTCATTTCTTTTCCTACTCAGACTGCTTATAACAGCTCGCACAACTTCTGCTGTGGGATCCTTCTCATAGGTTTCATAACAGTTGTAAAGCCAACTAATTTGTTCATTTCCTTTTGCTTCACTTGAGAGATTTTTGGTCATTTTCCAAATTTTATCTTATTTATTTTTTCCAAAAAAGTGGTAATTTCATAATTTACATTCACACTATCATACTTTACATCTATAGTCTCTCTGAGGTACAATGTCAACCTTTTTTTTTTCTACCTTCTGTTTCATTTAGCCTCATAAAACAGCCATCCAAAGCTATTTTCCATTAAAACACTTTCACCTGAGGAATAATCTCCAGAAAAATAACCGTACAATGGTAGCTGTGAGAGGCTTTGTGGCCACTGAGTCTCTCTTTCAGTCCCCTTTCAGGGAAGCCAAAGCTTGAGAGATCATCCGGCCACTGGGCAGATCTGGCCAGTTCCATCCAAACAGGACCTTTTGTGCCCTACACCGGATTACCTGCTGAGTCCCTTAAGTACCAAGTGTCTCCTCTCTAAAGATTTAATAAGACCCAGGCGGAACACCTAATTTTCCGGCAGTGTATTTAGTAGCGTTTCCACTGGCATAATCTCTGGTCAGCACTATTGGGTTCAGCCAATCTAGATCTCCACTGTGTTCAGACAGACTTTTGGTCTGAAGCCAGTACCTGAGATGCACAGCAGTTAAAGAGAAACCATACAACAAAGGGTTAGCGTTATTCTCATTTTATTCCTTAACCCCTTAACATTTTCATTAAATAGATATTTTTAAAAAAGTAACTGGTTATGTTTACCGTTACACCAGGAGATGTGTGTGTTGTGGTGGAGGGGGGTAGTTTTTAATTATGCAAAGAACCATGTTAGATTTCCACTCTACATATCTATCTAAAATATTATATCATTGGTGTCAGATGTTAATCATGATTAGTCTTGTTAATATGACATTAATTACACCTTGGCATCTGATTAACATGATTAACTCAGATGATGCGATTAATCGCATCATTAAAACTGGTGCCACTAATTATAATATGTGATGAATTGGGTATTGCAATGTAACGGCAGTGGAGTGATTTGAAGAATATATTTCAAAAATATATTTTTAGAAGCTTTTTAAATATTTTACAATTTAACAGTGACAGTCTTTCCCAAAATCAGCATGTCACTACATGGAAGGATGCATTAATTAAAGTGGTCATATGATGAAAGCTTCTCTTCTTCAGTGCTTTTTGCATGTTTATTGGGGTATCTGGAATAGCTACCAGTGGAAAATCTCAAAGGATCAGCCTTTCTCTCAGTATATCTCTCTAAATGAATATTTTTGTTTTTGCTGTGCTTGTGACATGAGAACAGTAGCGTAATGATACTACCCTCCCGCCTTTATCGCCACCATTTTAACTATTGTGAGCGGATCCTTGTGAATGTCCAAACCAACACCGACAGTGCTACTGTGGTTGCTAGCCTGCTACAGAGTTAGCGTGGTGACCAGGGTTTATACAGTGGGGCAAAAAAGTATTTAGTCAGCCACCAATTGTGCAAGTTCTCCCACTTAAAAGATGAGAGAGGTCTCCAATTTTCATCATAGGTATACCTCAACTATGAGAGACAAAATGAGAAAAAAAAATCCAGAAAATCACATTGAAGGATTTTTTTTTTTTCCACAATATCTTTATTGAACCTTTTTTTTTTTTTAACAAACATGATACAAACAATCAAACACTAACACTAAAGTACTACTAAAAAAAAAAAAATGCACTAAAAACACCAACAACCACCCAACAAAATCAAATCTTCAACAATGCTCCTCTGTTTAGTCTAGACCAATCCAATACATAAGTATACATATTATGTTCACCAGTTTGGAATTTACAAGGTCCACACACATCATTCACCTTCTTCTTCAAGAGTTATGTTTAATTTTTTTACATAATCAATAAAAGGTCTCCATATATTCTCAAACACAATTTCCTTTGATTTAGTATATATGTTATCTTTCTAATGGAAGGTTTGTTAACATCTGTCTTAACCACTGAGTCACATCTGGTCTATGAGTCTTTTTCCATAATAGTGCAATACATTTTTTGGCATTAAGCAAACTGAGGTCTATGAATGTTCTTTCACTTTTATTAAAATTATGCTTTTCTGGTACAGACCCAACAAAAACAGTTTAGGATTCAATATGATTTGTTTTGAGATTATTTTTTCAATTGTTACCCTCACCTCTTCCCAAAACATTCTTATTAATCTACATTCCCCATAAACAATGAAATAGGGTTCCTTTACTTTCCATGCATTTTGTGCATGTATTGGTATATTTTTGTTATATCTATTTAACTCCTCCGGTGTAACATACATCCGCATTAACCATTTGAAATGTATCAATTTAAGGCGTGCATTTATTGATTTGGTTTGAGCTTCTGTACAAGCCAATTCCCATTGTTCCTCTGAAATTTCAATTTGCAGATCTTCTTTCCAGTAGTTTAATCTTGTCAGTGAATTTTCACTTGAAGATAGTGTCAATGAGTTATAAAACTCTGAAATAATACCCTTTCTTTTACTATCTTTCATCATCATTTTTTTCCAAGGATGAATAAATAGGTCGAGTGAGAGCTTTATTTTGATTTGATCGAATAAAGTTTCTAAGTTGAAGATATTTTAAAAAATGTGTTCTATTGAGATTAAATTTGATCCTCAGCTCTTCAAAAGACATTATGTTGTCTGCACATGGCAAATATAAATCCTGAATCTTTTGTATCCCTTTTAAATTCCATACTTTAAATACAGCATCCGCTCTCCCTGGTTTAAAATATTGATTACCCCCATATTGGACTAAATTGTGACAATAACTGTGGTTCTTTTAAATAGTTTTTAGCTTCACACCATATTTTGATTCATATGCTTTACAAATGGATTTTTAACTTGTTTTTTGTAATTTTTTTGCCGAATCTGAGTATATGAATATGGGAAGAGGTAAAGGTAAATTGTATGATTCCATTTCAGTCCAGTGAGGGAGATCATTTGATGAAAAATAATATGTCATAGACCTCAGTTGTGCCGACCAATAATACAACATAAAATTTGGGACATTTCAGACCTCCACGATCAAATGGTAAATATAATAAAGACAAACGTAATCTAGCCCTCCTGTTGTTCCATATAAATTCCACTAACTTTTTTTTTATTCTTGAGAATAGATCTAAAGGTGGTGATAAGGGATTGTATTGAAATAAATAAAGTATTTAGGGTAAAATATTACTTTTAAGTATATTGATTCTCCCGATCATCGACATTGGTAGTGACATCCATCTCTGAGTTAACTCACTGATATCTGACATTAGGCTTCATAGTTGACACTGGCGACTGATTCTAGCTTAGGCATAATTTGGATTCCTAAATATTTAAACTGATTTACAACATTGAATTGATTTACCTCAGGGCTGGGTAATTTCTCTGGGTCTCATTTAGCATTAATATTGAAGATTAGTTTTATTTATTTTATATCCTGATATTTCCCCAAAATTCTTTATTAAATTCAACAAGGTTGGAATTGATTTTTTTAGATTCGACATAAACAAAATTATATCATCGGCGTACAGGGAGATTTTATGTTCTGTTGGTCCAACTTTAATTCCATTATTTGTGAATGTTAACGTATCGCTATCGCTAAAGGTTCAATTGCCATAGTAAACAGTAAAGGTGAAAGTGGACAGCCTTGTTGACATCCTCTATTGATTTTTATTGGTTTTGAAATATTGTTATTTGTTAGGATTTCTGCTGTAGCATTATTGTATATTATTTTGAACCCATTTTATGAAATATTTCCAAGTCCAAACCTTTGTAGGACTTCAAAAAGAAAGGGCCATTCAACTCTCTCAAAGGCCTTTTCGGCGTCCAATGATAGGAGAGCTGTATCCGGTGCTTCTTTATTAAAATAAATAATATTAAATAGTCTTCTTACATTATGGAAGCCTGGTCTACCCTTTATAAAGCCATTCTGATCTCGATTAATAATATTTGGTTAAAATTTCTTGTATTCGTCTTGCTAAAATTTTACAGATTTCTTAAGGTCGGCGTTTAAATAGGCTTATTGGTCTCATATTTTCACATTTATTAGAGGGCTTACCTGGTTTTGGCAGCAGTATAATTAAGGCCATTATTTATGTATGATGGTAAATTATTATTTTGAAATGCTTCTAAAACCATTTCCAAAAAAGGTTTTATTAATTTATTCTTAAATTTTTTATAAAGGTCAACTGGAAGACCATCTGGTCCTGCACTTTTTCCTGATTTCATATCATCAATGGCTAGCCCAACTTCTTCTTGACTAATTTTAGACTCCAATATCTCCCTGTTTTCATTTGGAATACACGGTATAGATAGTTCGTTCAAAAACCCATTTAGTTTTGTTAAATCAGGTTCATTTTTGGTATCATATAATTTTTCATAGTAATCTCTAAAGGCTCTATTAATTTCTAAAGGATCTATAACTACCTGTCCATTACTTATAATACTGGTAATTGGTGTTTTAATTTCCAATTGTTTAATCTGCCATGCTAATAATTTTCCTGATTTTTCACCTTGTTCATAAAAAGATTGTTTCAATCTTAGAAGACTCGAGGCAGCTCTATTCGCTGATTTTTTGTCGTATTCAGCTCTCAAAATCAGTAATTCATTCTCCAACCTTGGGTCACTTCCTGCATACACTTTTTCCTGAAGATTTTTTATTTTATGTTCCAATTTAGCTCTCTCCTCTCGAGTCTTCTTAGATTTTGATCCTGTATAACTAATAATATGTCCCCTAATAAAAGCTTTGAAAGCCTCCCACTTTACACATGCTGATGTTTGTGTAGTATTGATGTCAAAGAACTCGTCTATCTGTTTTTCTATATACTTGACAAATTCCTCATCCTGAAGCCATTTATGCTGAAATTGCCATCTACCTGATTCCTTTGTCAATTTTTTATCTACATATATTAGACAACAGGGTGCATGATCAGAGATCACGATGTTATCATAAAAGCAGTTTTGAATCTTGGACCTTAATTCTGTGGAAATCAAAAAATAATCAATACGTGAGAATGTCTTGTAGGTACTGGAATAACAAGAATAGGCTTTAACTTGTGGTTTCATTTCTCTCCATATATCTAACAATCTCAATTCTTTCATAAAATGATTAATAGTCATCCTACATCCAATGTGCGTACAATCCAGTCCTGTTGATCTATCCACACCTGGATTCAATGTACAATTAAAATCCCCTGCTATTATATGTTGCCCTGTAAGTGATGATAAGATGAGAAATAAATTAGCAAAGAACTTCTGATCATCTATATTGGGACCATATAAGTTCACAAGATTTATATTTCTAATAGCAAAGAACCTTGAATGATTACATATCTTCCAAATTTGTCTCCAATTACATTTTTTCACTTGAAAAGGAACTGATTTATGTATGAGAGTCATAACTCCCCTGGCTCGGGATGAAAATGAAGAGGTGGAATACACTTCCCTGCCATCTACTCCTAATTCTTATAACATCCTCCTCTATCAGATGAGTTTTCTTGTAAAAACACAATTCTTGAACCCATGTCCTTTATTTTATTCATAACTTGTTTAAGTTTTTTTAAATTTTGTAGACCTCTGCAATTCCTGAAGTTAAATTAAGATTAACACTTTTGGTCCATGATCAATAGAGAGTTTGGGATTACCTTGCAGTGTAAACATGCTCATAAGAGAAGCAAAAACATGAGTGGTTGAACATTCATCTACAAACTACACACAAACAAATTTCCCCTTCCCACACTTGTGGCAAACCCCCCAAAATCAAAAGAAAAATTCTGTCTCCCGATATAGCCATCGACCGTTCCACACCCACGGGGAACAGCCTAAGCCACTCCTTCTTCATCCTCCCAATCACCCTAACTCTACTGCTTTTAATGACGTAACATTAACTCTCCTCTGTAGTTTTCCAACTTAACTCCAAAATTTTTAACAACTTTGTACATCATAGTTTTTTGTTTGTTTGTTTGTTTTGTTTTTGTTTTGTTTTTTAATATATAATACAATCTATATTTTGTAAACTTACTATTTACTTCAAGTCAGTCAGATGCCTGTGCAAATGCTTAATTATTCTACCTTATATTTTGTTCATGCTTAGCTCCCACCAGTCTCTTCTTCTTCTTTGATCTTCTTGATGAACTCCTGCGCCTCCTCTGGGGTCTTGAAGATGTGGGTTCTGCCTCCCTATAGCTGGTCAGCAGTCTCCGCCAGGATAGATTACACCATGACGAATCCCAAGGTTGCGCAGCTCCTTACGTACGGGATCAAACTGCTTCCTCAATTGCTGGATTCCTGTGGCCAAATCTGGGTAGAACCGCACCCCTGCTGGTCCTGGTGTTTAATCTCTCCTTTAGCACGTGCAAGCGTTGAGATCTTCATCCTGTCTCTGTTGCTAAGAAACTTCATAATTAAGGTCCTCCGGCCGGTCCCCTTATCTCTCCGTGGGCCAATACGATGTGCTTTTTCCAGAACCACTGCCTGATTGCAACTCCTCCGCCTGCCCAGCACCTCCGGAATCCCACTTTTCCAGAAAGGAACATACGTCCCGCCCTTTCCTGATTCCTCTGGAAGACCCACCAGCCTCAAATTATTCTGTCTCGACCGGATTCCAAGTCCAAAATATTATCTTCCAGAGATTTATTTTTTTTTTCCAAAAGTGCGCACCTTTAATTGAAGACGGGTGACGTCATCTTCAGCACTAGCGAGACGGAGCTCCATCTGCGCCGTTCCGTTCTACACAGTCACACCCAATTCCTTTCTTATTCCTTCCCAACGCCTGTCATAATCCCATCAAATCTAGAGGAAAAGTCCGCTCTCATTGAACTCAAGGCTGCCCATCAGCGCATCTGCGCCATTCCCCCGCAGAAATCGCAGCGTTGCCAGCCTCCTCCGCCATATATGGAGTTTTGTTTGCTGCGTCACAGACCTGAAAGTCCGTTAATTTGGACTGTTTCGGCGGCTCGCTTTTTCCTTTTCCTGGTTTTCCAGCCTTAGGCTTCGCCGACATATCCTCGCCCAAATGCTGGGATACGTTCTGTCCCAAATGAGAGAGTTATTTGCCGATTTTTTTTTTCCAGGAGCAGAGCAGAGCGAGACACGTCCGTCCTACGTGGCAGCCATAACCGGAAGTCCACATTGAAGGATTTTTAATGAATTAATTGGTAAATTCCTCAGTAAAATAAGTATTTGGTCACCTACAAACAAGCAAGATTTCTGGCTCTCACAGACCTGTAACTTCTTCTTTAAGAGGCTCCTCTGTCCTCCACTCGTTACCTGTATTAATGGCACCTGTTTGACCTCATTATCAGTATAAAAGACACCTGTCCACAGCCTCAAACAGTCAGACTCCAAACTCCACTATGGCCAAGACCAAAGAGCTGTCCAAAGACACCAGAAACAAAATTGTAGACCTGCACCAGGCTGGGAAGACTGAATCTGCAATAGGTAAGCAGCTTGGTGTGAAGAAATCAACTGTGGGAGCAATTATTAGAAAATGGAAGACATACAAGACCACTGATAATCTCCCTCGATCTGGGGCTCCACGCAAGATCTCACCCCATGAGGTCAAAATGATCACGAGAACGGTGAGCAAAAATCCCAGAACCACACGGGGGGACCTATTGAATGACCTGCAGAGAGCTGGGACCAAAGTAACAAAGGCTACATCAGTAACACACTACGCCGCCAGGGACTCAAATCCTGCAGTGCCAGACGTGCCCCGCTGCTTAAGCCAGTACTTGTCCAGGCCCGTCTGAAGTTTGCTAGAGAGCATCTGGATGATCCAGAAGAGGATTGGGAGAATGTCATATGGTCAGATGAAACCAAAATAGAACTTTTTGGTAAAAACTCAACTTGTCGTGTTTGGAGGAGAAAGAACACGATACCTACTGTGAAGCATGGGGGTGAAAACATTATACTTTGGGGCTGTTTTTCTGCAAAGGGACTAGGATGACTGATCCGTGTAAAGGAAAGAATGAATGCGGGCCATGTATCGTGATGATTTTGAGTGAAAACCTCCTTTCCATCAGCAAGGGCATTGAAGATGAAAACGTGGCCTGGGTTCTTCTCTGCATGACAATGATCCCTAACACACCGCCCAGGCAACGAAGGGAGTGGCTTCGTCAGAAGCATTTACAGGTCCCTGGAGTGGCCTAGCCAGTCTCAGATCTCAACCCAAGAAAATCTTTGGAGGGAGTTGAAAGTCGCTGTTTCCCAGCGACAGCCCCCAAACATCACTGCTCTAGAGGACTTCTGCATGGAGGAATGGGCCAAAATCCCAGCAACAGTGTGTGAAAACTTAGTGAAAACTTACAGAAAAAGGTTTGACCTCTGTCAGTGCAACAAAAGTATTTAACAAAGTATTGAGATGAACTTTTGTTATTTGACCAAATACTTATTTTACCAAGGAATTTACCAATTAATTCATTAAAAATCCTTCAATGTGATTTTCTGGATTTTTTTTTTTTTCTCATTTTGTCTCTCATAGTGAGGTATACCTATGATGAAAATTGGAGACCTCTCTCATCTTTTAAGTGGGAGAACTTGCACAATTTGGTGGTTGACTAAATACTTTTTTCCCCCACTGTATATATATATATTTTTTCTTGTAATTCGAGTTACCCAAAAGAGCTGTGATCCCACATAGTTCATTAATCCACAGTGGATATATGTACCTCATGTCATCCGGACTTACATATTTTCTTATGCTTTGGGACTTAGTAGGCTGGCACATTGATCTGCTAGCACAAAGATGAGCGGTCAACTGCTGTGGAATTCACCTCGGCAGGAGAGAAGTGGATAGATGACCTAATTAGCACTAGTTTAGCTGTTGGACTGCATTTAGATCTTAAAATTCCTATTCAATACGTCATATCAAACACTCACTAGACACACATGTTCCCACCTAGTTCACTAACACAAAGTCAATAATACAGCTGAAACCAGAGGTTTGCTTAGACTATATAGAAAGACACAAAACTTTTTTTCTCACTGAATTGGACCTAATTTTTTCCTGCTTTAGGTCAGTTGGGGTTACCAAAATTATTTCTACTTGCTAAACAATATTTGTATTTACTCAATATTTTTAGAGAATTTTTTATTACTTGCTTCAAGTCAGAAATTTACATACAATTATTTGGTATATAGTAACATTGCTGTTAAACTGTGTGGGCTTGGGTCAGAATGTTGGGTATCCTTCCACAAGCTTTTCACATTAGTTTGCTGGAATTTTGGCCCATTCCTCCCGACAAAACTGGTGTAACTGAGTTAGGTTTTAGGTAGCCTTGCTTGCACACGTTTGTTTTCCAGCTCTGCTCACAAACTTTCCATGGGATTGAGGAGCAGGGCTTTGTGATGGCCTCACCAAAACACAGTGTTGTCCTTAAGCCACATTGTAAATAACTTTGTGGTATGCTAGTGTCATTGCTTATTTGGAAGAGCCATTTATGCCCAAGCTTTAACTTCCTGCCCTGATGTCTTGAGATGTTGCTTCAATATTTCCCACATAATGTTCTTTCTTCATGATGCCATCTATTTTGTGAAGTGCATAAGTCTGTCCTGCAGCAAATACCCCCACAACATGATGATTCCACCCCTGTACTTCACATTTGGGGTTTTCCTCTCAGGCTTGTAAGCTTCCCTCTTTTTCCTCTAAATGTAACAATGATCATTATGGTCAAACAGTTCAATTTTAGTTTCATCAGAACCCAGGACATGTCTCCAAAAATAAGGCCTTTGTCCCTGTCTGCATCTGTAAACAGTAATCTGGCTTTTTTATGTTGCTTGTTCTTCCTCGCTGAATGGCCTTTCTGTCCATGTCAGTACAGGACTCATTTCACTGTGAGTAATGAGTCAGCTTCATCCAGCATCTTCACAAGGTCTTCTGCTCTTGTTCTGGGGTTGATATGCACATTTTGCACCAAAAGCACGTTCATCTCTGGGACACAGAACCTGTCTCATCCCTGAGCGGTATGATGGCTAGACATTCCATGGTGTGTTTATACTTGTGAATAATTGTTGAAACAGATGAATGTGGTACCCCCCAGGCATCTGGAAGTTGAATCAAAGGATGAACCAGACTTGTGGAGGTCCACAATTCTCTTCCTGATACCTTGCTGATTTCTTTTGATTTTCCCCATGATGTCACAAAAGGAAGCAATGTGTTTGAGGTGCGACTTAAAATGTGGAAAATATGGATATACTGCTGGCAAGTGTCTTCCCCCCGTACTGGTTTACTGAGGGCGTCGGTGTCATGATGGTAGTAGAACAAGTGTGGTGCCTGAAGAGCGAATCCTCCTCCTCAGCTTTTAGGGACTTGGTTTGTTTTTAGCCCACTTTAGTGGTTTTAGCTTAGTTTTTTTTTTTAGATAATACTTTATTCTATTTTAATAAACCTAAAAAAGCAAAGGCAATGTAGGGGTATGGTAATCACTCCATGTGTCTGAGTATATATCTGCCTGTGTGTTACCAGCCTTTTCAGCTCACTCGGTCAAAATCAACTGGAACTGAAGGACTGTGTCATTGTATCACCTGTCATGGCCGCCCAATTAGGCGCACCTGCGCACACACCTGTCTTCTATCTGGCTCTGGCTATTTATTCTGCGAGGCCCAGAGATCAGCGCGGAGTCTTCTGCTTCCTTTCCAAGGACTGTACTCGCCAACTCTATGCTGAGCTTCCAGCCTCATCTACTCTCCAGTGCTTCTGCTTGCCTTTGGACTTCTCACCATCCAGCAGCCAAGTAAGCCATCATTTATCCTCTCCGACCCTGTTCAACTACCACCCCTGTGCACAGGCGGTGAAACCTTGGCGGGCGGACGTCTCCCTCCTACCTGGCGGCAGGACATCCCTGCTCAGTTCACCTGCCTACTCCCATCTCCCCTCCCTCGCGGCTGCTGACAACTATCCTCCTGGCCGGGCTGTTGAGCTAACCGGAGTTTCACGTCCTAACGCTTGAGACATGAGTTGCCAGGTTTCAACGGTGCTCTGCTTGCCCCAAGCTGACTGCATCCACGCACTACATCTTATTACAGAAGACACTCATACACGCACCCACGACACTTCAACACGAATATAATTAACAGGTAATTGTGTTTACCTGAGTTGGTGTCAGCTTCTTGGGTCAAAACCATGTCAGTACAAGCTCTCGCCAGAGTGACCCAGGCCCACAGACAGCGCAACTAGCGCGCAAGGTTTAACACTAGCTCAGAAGCGTCGGGTTGACCAGTTAAGTCCTATCAACAGCAAATAATCCTAACACGGGCTAACTCGAGTTACTGATAGGTTGGATCGCCTGACTAACCCACAGGTGTCCCCCCTGGCTCCCGCTAGCTCCTCTGCTCCTGTTAGCTCTGCTATTAGCCAGGCCTATGTCAGGTTCCTCATCACGACTTACTCCCCATACCCACTCCCACCCGTTTTGGTGGTAAGCTAGGAGAAGCGAGGGGGTTTTCTGATGCAGTGTGACATTGCTTTTCAGTGGGTGCCCTGGGGATTTTCCTTTGGATCATAGCTGAATTGGGTATGTGATTAATCTGTTAGAAGGGCGGGCTTTAGCATGGGCTTACGCCGTCATGGCTAGGGCTAGCTATGCTTCTCTCACCAACTCCGCAGTTTGTTAGTGAGTTTAAGGAGGTGTTCGACCACCCTCCGACCGGGATAGTGTGCTTACCTCCCGGTTGTTGAATTTGAAGCAAGGGGCTAGGGCAGTCGCCGACTACGCCGTGGACTTCCGGGTGGTGGCCACGGAGGTGGGGTGGGAGGATGCCTCATTATGTAGCATCTTTATCAGAAGCCTTTGTCCTAGCCTACGGGATGAGTTAGCCCGCTTAGAGAGAGCCCTCTAACTTAACCGAGTTGATTTCTTTTGCTATTAGCCTTGACAATAGACTGAAGGATGGTGGGCGGGCTGAACAGAAAACTTCCGGTCACTCGGGTAGTCAGGTCCACCATTCCCTACAGCCCCCCCATTGGCACTACCTCCAGCTGAGTCCCCGGATGAGCCTGAGCCGATGGTGACAGGTCGAGCTAAGTTGTCGTCTGCTGAGAGACAGCGACGCCGGGAATTGGGGTTATGCGTTTACTGTGGGAGTGAGGAGCATGAGCTTGAGGTATGTCTTGTACGGCCAAAAGGGGGAGTCCGTGCGTCGCAGTAGGGGGACTCACGGACTCACCTCGATTAAATCCCCTCATTAGCTTCCAGATCCCCATCCGTTTCTGTCTCAAACATAAGGAATTTACCACACACGCACTCACTGACTCTGGGGCCGAGTAGAGCTTTATCTCTGGGGAACTGGCAACCCGGTTGGGGCTCCCCGTTCAGTTATTGGAGACCCCCTTAAGACTGATCACCCTCTCTAAAGCCTCTTTCACTAAGGTTTCCCACCAGACCATCCCAGTGTCTGTGATTACATCGGGCAATCATCGGGAGTTGCTGAGGCTGTAAGTGCTGCCGGTCACTTCTTCCCCAGTTATCCTCGGCTATCCCTGGCTTCGCCTGCACAATCCCTCCATAGACTGGCAGTCCGGGAGTGTCCGTGCTTGGAACTCTTTCTGTCTGAGTGCCTGCCTTCAGTCTGCTGCATGCTCGCCGTCCGTGCCTCTGAGTGTTCCGATCCCTGCTCCTCCTGACTTGGTTAAAGTTCCTCCCGAATATCACGACTTTGGGGCCACTTTCAGTAAAACTCAGGCCCTTTCTCCCCCCCCCCCCCCCCACCGCCCGTATGACTGTGCCATCAATCTCCACCCTGGAGCTCCACTGCCATCCAGCAGACTCTACAACCTGTCTGCCCTGGAGCGGGAAGTGATGGAAACATACATCAAGGAGTCCTTAAGCTCAGGTATAATCCGGCCATCATCTTCAGTGGTGGGGGCAGGGTTTTTTCTTCGTTGGCCAAGAAGGATGGGCTCACTGAGGCTGTGTATAGACTTTCGGGAGTTGAATAACATAACAATCAAGGACAAATACATGCTTCCACTCATTAATTCAGTCTTTGATTCCCTCCGAGGTGCCTCCTGGTTTTCCAAATTAGACCTGCACAACGCCTATCATCTGGTGCGGATCCGGGAGGGTGATGAATGGAAGATGGTGTTCCGGACCCCTAGTGGACATTTTGAGTATCTGGTCATGCCATTTGGGCTGACTAATGCCCCTGCCGTCTTTCCAGTGGCTAATTAATGATGTGTTGAGGGATTTTTTTGGCCACATTTGTATTTGTCTACCTGGACGATATCCTTATCTTTTCCCAGTCCCTGGGAAAAGCATCTAGTACACCGTGAGGCAGGTACTGCAGCGACTGTTGGAGAACAACTTTTCGTAAAGGCCGAAAAATGTGAGTTTCACGTCTCCTGGACATCGTTCCTTGGGTTTGTCATCTCTCACAATGAGGTCATCCCCGACCTGGGTAAGATAAAAGCAGTGGTAGAGTGGCCCACTCCATTGTCCAGAAAGCAGCTCCAACAGTTTCTGGTATTTACTAACTTTTACTGCCACCTCATCCAGAACTACATCCTGATTGCTTCTCCCCTAACCAGCTTGAGCTCTCCCAAGGTTCCTTTTCGGTGGACTGAGGAAGTGGCGGTGGCCTTTGCCGAACTGAAGACCAGGTTCTTATCCTCTCCCATACTGACGCAGGTAGACCCCACTCTCCAATGCCTGGTGGAGGTGGATGCTTCGGACTCAGGGGTGGGAGCTGTTCTTTCTCAGCGATCTCCAGCGGATGGCAAAATTCGACCCTGTGCGTTCTCCCGGTGGCTATCTCCAACTGATGCAATTATGACATTGGTGACAGGGAGCTTTTGGCTGTCAAGCTTGCCTTGGAGGAGTGGCGTCACTGGTTGGAGGGTGCCTCCGAGCAGTTCATTGTATAGACCGATCATAAGGATCTGGAATACCTCCGGACGGCCAAGCGTCTGAATTCACACCAGGCCCGCTGGCCCCTGTTTTTTGGAAGATTTGATTTCACCATTACCTACCGCCCCGGGTCGAAGAATACGAAGCTGGATGCCTTGTCCCACCAGTTTGCCTCTGAGACGACGGAGATGCCCGGGCACCCTATTCTACCCTCATCGTGTGTCGTGGGCGCCATCTCCTGAGGTATCAAGGACAAGTTTTGAAGGCTCAGGAAGATGAGCCCGACCCAGGCGGGGGGGCCAGCGGGTAGAACTGTTCGTCTCTTCGGGCCGTTCGGGGGGAGGTTATTCATTGGGGCCACTCGTCCAAGTTCCCGTGTCACCCGAGAAGGGACGCACAGTGGATCTTCTTCAGAGGACGTTCTGGTGGCCGTCACTGCAGAGGGACGTCGGGGAGTACATCCGGGCCTGTCCTCAGTGTGCTGCCGATAAGGACATTTTCTTCTCCTCAGCTGGGCTGCTCCACCCTCTTCCCATCCCCGCAGACCATGGTCCCACGTGGCTCTGGATTTTGTCACCAGCCTCCCATCACAACACGGTAATCCTCACACTGGTCGACAGGTTCTCCAAGGCTGCCCATTTTGTCCCCCTGCAGGGCTGTCCACGGCCAGGAGACGGCAGACCTTCTAGTCCAACATGTGGTTCGATTACATGGCATCCCCCTGGATATCGTCTCTGACCGAGGCCCCCAGTTTGTGTCCCAAGTCTAGAGGTCGTTTTGCGATGCCTTGGGGGCCACAGCGAGTCTATCTTCAGGCTATCATCCTCAAACCAACGGGCAGTGGTGACCGAGCAAACCAGGAGTTGGAGCCGTGCTGCGGTGCGGTCGCCACACCACCACCCCATCATCTTGAAGCTCCCACCTTCCCTGGATTGAGTACACTCACAACACCACCATCTCATCAGCCATCGGCATGTCTCCTTTCCAGCCGTTGCTGGGTTACAATCCCCTGCTGTTCCCGGAGGAGGACGGGGGCAATCGCCGTTCCTCTGTTCATGCACACCTCTGCAGCGTTGTTGTCAGATCTGGAGAGCTACCGGGAGGTGCTGCAATGCACGGCAGAACGCAATGCTTCGGTGGCCAACTGTCGCAGGGCTCCAGCTTCCGCCTACCAGGTGGGCCAACAGGTATGGTGTCCACCAAGCATATTGACTTGAAGGTGAGAGGAGGAAGATGTCCCAAAGGTTTATTGGACCCTTTCCATCACTCAAATTATGAGTGTGTACGACTAGCTCTCCCCCCTCCCTCCGCATCTGTCCTTCTTTTCCACAGTCTTGCAGGTCAAGCCCGTCTGCCTCCCAGTCCCTTGTGTCCTCCGTCCAGAGACCCACCGCCACCGATGATAATGACAGTGACCCGACTTGGAAGGTCAATGCCATTCTGACGTCCGATGCGGGGTCCACGGCTGCAGTACCTGGGGGACTGGAGGGCTAGGGCTGGAGTGGAGATCCTGGGTGCACCCCTCATTCGTGCTGGACAAAGGATGGATCGACCGCCGAGAGGCGTGTCATTGGGGGGGGAGTACTGTCATGGCCGCCATTAGGCGCACCTGCGCACACACCTGTCTTCTCTCTGGCTCTGGCTATTTATTCTGCGAGGCCCGAGAGATCAGCGCAGGAGTCATCTGCTTCCTTTCCAAGGACCTGTACTCGCCAAACTCTATGCTGAGCTTCCAGCCTCGTCTACTCTCCAGTGCTTCTGCTTTGCCTTTGGACTTCTCACCATCCGGCAGCCAAGTAAGCCATTCCCTCTCACCTGTCAACTTCCCCTGTGCACAGGCGGTTGAAACCTTGGTGGTGGACTCTCCTTCACCTGGCGGCGGACATCCTCGCTCAGTTCACCTTCCTACCTCCATCTCCTCGCGGCCTGCTGCCACCTGTCCTCCCGGCCGTGGCGTTGAGCTAACCGAGTTTCACTCCTACACTGAGACAGGTTGCCAGTTGCACGGTGCTCTGCTTGCCCAAAGCTGACTCATCCATGCACTTACACTCACTACAGACACCCATACACGCACCCACACACTTACATGATTATAATTAAAAGGTTAATTGTGTTTCTGAGTCATGTTTGCTTCTTGGGTCTAAACCATGTCATCACCATATTTTTTTCGACTTTTAATTTGCCACAATTTCCAGATAAGGCTTTGCTTTAAAAATAAACACAAATTTAACTCACCTTTACCATCAATGCCGCCTCCGAACAAAGGTATTGTAATAACTATGGCCACCCACTAGAAGTGGCAGTGTGAATTTTTTACAGTCCCCCCCCCCCCCCCCCCCATGCTACAATGCCAAAGGCACTGATGCATCAGCACCTTGGTGCTTTCACTTTTCCATTTTTTTGGTTTGTTTATTTAATTTGGAAACTGATCACAGGGAAGACAAAAGAAGAAATGTCAGGTTTCAGAAACCATCTACATCAAATTAACTGTATCTGAAATTTGTGCCCTTTAGAAATAGAAAACAAAAAATCAAGATTAGACCTGAGAGATTCATCTGACCCTTCAGATGATCCATCCACCATGGACCAAAACCCTCATCAGAATTGTCTCAATGGATGGGTGGCTGTCAAGAAAACAGTTTTGTTTGACTTCATGCAGATTTGTGCAAACTTGCACAAACTGATTTGTGCAAAGTAATGGATTGTGATTTAGAAGTAGTGCATGCTGGACAGAAAGCTTTGTTCAACTTAAGAATGTGCTGCGACAATGTCATCATGTCTCATGACCATATAATCTCAGGATGAGCTTACTTGAAAGCAGAGGAGTTAGATGGGTCAGACTTGGCAGAGGGAAGAAGGCGGGCTATTCAACCCATAGGTTGTGGGCCATGGCAGGTCCTGATGTAAAAGTTTGTCTGATGGTATAATTTTGGACAATGGACTGGAGGTTCAAATGAAATGGGGGTCCACAGAGAGCGGAGTAATGAAGTCAAATTCCATGGGGGAACAAGTGAGGATCCAGAGAATCCTGAGACAGACAGGGTTATGATATGCTGCAAATGTTGAGTTCTTATTTTAGAGATAATTCCAGAAGCTGGCGATTCAAGCGAGGAGTTTCCACTTCCAGCAATTAACTAAGCATGGGAATTTCACTAGCTGCAATCAGCCTCCCTGACTCCTAATGAAAGAGTTGCACAACAGACAAAGTGTAGTGCATGCCAAGATGTTGCAGCGCTAACCCAGATCCATGACAGTTTGATCACAAATTTTACTTTTAATAACGTTGGTTGCATAATTCAAATTTGCATAAAGAGGCTTTTATACATTGGCTTCACATTTACAAACAATTTTCCCCACACAAACAGATAATTTGGAAAAGCAGACACTATAACAAATGCAAGAATAAATTGATTGAAATACTCAATTCAGTTTAAATAAGATACAGTCAAAGTTGGACCATCTATTCTTTATGAAAGGGAATCTGTGCCAGAAGAATGAGAAATGACAAATTACAGAAGAACTTGACTTGAAATTGGTGGTAACTGGTTTTATGTAGAAATTAATTCAATTTTGAAATGTGGGATTATCTTAAGAGAAAATGGAACAAAACACAGCCACCATCCAAATAAGAACTGGGAAATGTCCTACAAGAAGGTTAATTAAGGAAATTACAAGACTACTTAAATAAGACAGTAAAAGAATAAAGATATTTAAACATACTGATTTTCAAGCGTGTTAGAATGCTTAGCATTGTACAAGCTGTTTTTGTCACTAATACTGTATTTAAATTTATGTTTGCACATGTTTCAGTAAATCATTGCTCCAACAGTATTTCCTATTTTCCTATATAAAAATAATATATAAAATAATGCTGATAGCAGCAATCATCAGGTTTCAGGCAGGTGTGTACTTCAAGGTCTTGTATTAGTAACCTAAAGCCTACTACACATTAGTTTTTAAAGCAGCACTATGTAACTTTCTTGTTCCTTGTAGGGATATTGAAAAGGCACCAACCACGGCGACCACGACCCCAGTTCCAACAGCCAACCACAGGGTTTCTTGTTGTTGGTGGCTAAAGTCGTGCCCTGTGATATGCTTCTGGCAACAAGGCCACATCTGCTCTCCCCCCCAGTGATCCCACCAAAAAAGGAGTTGTAGCAGCCCCTGACCAACAGTGATCTGTGTGGAATTTGCATTGTTTTCCCCCGTGTCTACGTGGGTTAAACTCTGGGAGTTCTTCCGGTTTCCTCCCATCCGGCCAAAAACATACAGGTTAGGTTAATTGGAGACTCTAAAGTGGCCCCTAGGTGTGAATGTGTGTGTGAATGGTAAAGGGATAGCGCTGTACCGTGGCTGCTTCATCCATCCAGGTGGATGCCCTCAATTTCCCCTCTGGGGATCAATAAAGTATACAAAATCAAAAAAAAATCAATGTGGACCTACTCGGGCTATGGAGGAAGTAATATTCACACGGTCAAATGTTGGTGTACCATCAAAATACTTTTGCAAACATTACTGTGTGCTGAGGTGAAAATCTTACATAGTGTATCTTTTAAAAGTACAGAATAGCCATGCTGTACTTCAGTTGTTCAGAAGAAAAAGACCTCCCTGGCAAGATTACAACCGGGGACCTCCTGCATACCAAGGACTCACCTTAACAACAACACCACACATTTGCTTTAGCTTGCAATCTGTCTTCCTCAAATGATAAACGTCCAATTGAAGGAATTCCCAGCAGCAGTAGTACAGTATTTCAAACTTAATGTACTCTATGCATTGTTTTCAAATGCACAGAAGAGGTATGTTGCACTTTATCAATCAACTTTATTCATAAAGCAACACTTGCTACACAAAGTGCTGTCCAGCACGAGCACAAATTTAGAGGAGTGACATGTTACCAGAAGGATTTGAACCCAGGGCTCTTTCATATCAGATGAGTGTCTTAGCTCATTCACCAAACTGCTGCTTTGGATCACATATGTTCCACTGACAAGAAAAAATGGCTGACAGACATTTCATGAACATGGTTTTCTGAACATTAACAGAGTTGCATGGAATTTGGTGGTTAGCTGAAGAATACTGTTGTGATTGTGAGTGTCAAGTTTCATCAAATTTGAATCAGTGTATCAGGAGTTAAACCCAAACTGCATGCCAAAGAGAAACTTTACAACTTGATTGGCCTAGTATATTAAAGGGCCTATATCATGCTATTTTAAGCCTTGCAGAGTAAACTATAGGCATGTATGTGATAGTATATTACCTTTGGTACACTGGAGAATGAATTTCTTTTGAAATAAGAGTTATTTTCGCGAGCTACTTTTCCAACCCGGAAGTAAGATGCCTCGATCTCTGAGGCTCAGCCTCTCCTTCTTGTGGCTGCCGCCCATTTCATGACGTAACCCCTGAGCCGGCTGCTGCAGCATGTCGCTGGGTTCCGCCCACAAAAACTTAGAAGACATTGTCTTACGTAAAAAAGCAAACAATTGTTGTCACTGAGCAGATTAGGTGCGAGAGGGAACTACTTCTTCACAGCCGTCAATGCTAAAGTGAAGAGTTTTGCCGATCACCGCTCCGTTAGCTGCGCGGAGAAAGTGGGTGTGTGCGTTAGCCTGGAGGCGGTGCTGGCAGCACAGGCACTTCCTGGAGTGGGCCGCTCACCCACATTCATACGTATGAACGTGGGGACCCAGTCATTATCAGGGACAGGGCGGAGCAGCAGCTCAGAGAGCAGGGTTGAGGAGGAATACTCAGAGGTGCGTGAATGGAGCAAAATACCACTTTGGGGGTGTTTTTGGTGAGGAATTAATATTATAACATGCTTAAAAGCTCAAAAAAGTCGATTTTGCATGATATAAGCCCTTTAAAACAATTTGACATTTTTTGCATAATTTTAACAATTTTTCATTATCCACGTCTGTAGATGATCTCTGCTTAATTTCAAGCAATTTGGATGAATGACCTAGCAGGAGTTCATTTTGAGTTTGCTTGCACATTTTTAAAAATATGTTGAAGAAAACGTCATTTTTAGACCATAAGATTAGTTGAGAAAAATTTCAGGATATTTCAGAGAACAGAGTGATGAAATAATTTTTTGGCAAACCCCATCCTTTCTCGAGATATTTGCAAAAATATAAAATGAGTGACTATAGCGCCATCTATGGATGCAGTGCCATGATTTTTTTTTTGTTTTGTCTCGGAGTAGTGGGGAGCATTTCTGATCAGACTGTAAAATTTCAAGTTTCTACCTATTACTGTTTTTGCTCGCCATGCACTTTTAGCTGAGAAAAATAATAATAACAAGAATCAGAACAAAAACAATAGGTTTCCCACAGCATAGCTGCTTGGAACCTTTAAAAAGGTTGTTGTCCTAAGACTATTTATAATCAACCACTTTCACCCACTGCGTGGATCCTGCCAACTTATAAAGTAATCACTTGACAGATATTGGTAGTGAAAGCAAGCTTTATGCTGACAATCAAATTGCTTCCTGTGAATCTTGGGTCTCAAGCAGAACTAAGTCATTACCCTTATTGGCATTCCACTGGATTCATTCCACAGTTTCAAGAGAGGCTGGAGCAATTGCCCTTGAGTATAATACTTGAATAAAATTATATAACTTCCTGCCATTAAGATATCTACCCACTGGATGTATGAGATGTTATCTCTCTATAATAGATGTTTTATTTATGACCAGCAATGCTTTAAAGTTGGCCATAAACAAGTGACTCAAGACGGGAAACAAAAGCTAATAGGGAAAGAGACAGTCTTGGCTGAGCTGCAGTAAGACAGCTCAACGATGGCCTTTGTGTTAATGTGAAGTCCACGACTAATCCCTTAACACCAAACATTAGAATCATATCCCTTTCTTCAAAAGAGACAGATAAGCAAAATAAAGGTTTTTGGAGAAGAAATGGCCAGATTATACTTCAGTTTTCACCTTAAACACAGCTGTTTTTGTCAGGGAGAGTTTCACAAAACATGAAAAACTGGCATCATGTCTGCCTTGTAAAGCAGTGTGTTTCAATTGAGGGACCCCATGGGGTCTGTGAGAAAATATTCAGGATCCCACCAAAAAATGACTAATTTCACTTCGTAATTGTTCCAAAAAACTGCAAATGATTCTCAGTTAACCTCTTGCACTCTGGTCAATTTCCCTAAAAACGCCTAAAAATAACGTACCCAAAGTAAATCAAAAGCTGTTTTTCAACCCTTTTCAGCATCTTCATGGGGTTGGTGTCATTTAAAAGAAAACACTTTGAATTTTTTGGCAAAACAGTCATAATCTCTCTAAGTGCTCCTGCCACTGAGTAACAGTCATCTAAACATACAGAACTTGAAGAAAATAAAGTTCGCCTGGGTGTTTTTTTTGGATACAAATGCTTGCAAATAACACACAGCTGTCAGATCCGGGCTGGAAAATGCAACAGAAATGTAGAACCAAGTGTTATCCAGCTGAGGTCAAAATTTTGTAACAATACCACAAAAAATGAATATATTACACAGCTTTTTTGTCAGGTTGTTCCCCGGCGTTTTTGAACTGTGCCAAATTGTGCCAAATGGCCACAGTTTGGAAAAACGTCTGTAACTTTTGAATAATTCAATATAGAAGCTTGATCTTGGGCTCTAATGAAAGGTGACACTCAGGGCTGTGTGTGTGTGGGGGGGGGGGGAGGTTGTTTATTCATTCATGAATGAATGAATGAACAAACAAGCCCCCACACACAAAGAAGCATGCCACGTAAAAAAATGTGTGGCTTTTTTTTACAAGAAAAAATAACCTACAGTGCACTAAAATTATACTAAAATATCTGTAATGTAGAAGATAACAACTCCCACCCCCAACCCCCCGCTACAGAGGATGGACATCGTCCATCGCACATGACGGACCGTGGGGACGGTGCGCCGCGGTCTACTACGCACAGTTGTACTAAAATATCTGCAATCTGCCTACAGAAGAGTAGCGGGGGGGGGGCGTTCACGGTCATGTAGCGATGACGCACAGTTGAAATTTACCGATCGGTCAAAAGTCCTTTGGATTACAATTTTCAGGGATAAAGAATCATTTAGCTTATAACACTTACCTGTCCACAACAGCAGTGTTACTGGCGAACTTCTCTTCCTCATTGTCAGACGAACATGACGCTGGTCCGCTTGTTACGACTCGTGGTTCTGGTCACGCGACCCGGTCAAACCATGATTCCATTATTGCGGTTTTGCGCTTCCATGATTGCGGTTTTGGCGAACGATTTTTCAAAACAAATAAGAACAGTAGTAAGAAAAAAGATTGGCGAACCCGTGTGTGTCACCCAGCGGCTTACACAAAACAGATTTTACGCACGGGATGTACGCTTTCAATCGTCGAACTTCTCTGCTTCAATTGGCTCACTGTATTCGCAGCCATTGGTAGGCGGGTCCTTCTTGCTAGGTTTTCAGTCATTGGTTCTTCAAGGTTTCAGAAACCCAATTCAAGGCTCTTATTAGTTGAATGAGAGGTCAATCAATCTAAACCAATCAAAGCACTCCTTTGGCTTTCTGTTCGCGGCTGTGTCTGTAGTGGAAGAACGGAAATGCAGCTTTTTTTTTTCAGTGCGCTCTGAGACGCACAGTGTGCGTCCTAGTGCGCACGAGGGTGCGCTAGGACGCAGAGACGTGACCGCCCGCAGTATCCCAGAGTGCAAGAGGTTAATGTGCTTTGGTGCCTGTGGTGGCTCTTCCATGTCAGTGGGTGGCAGAATAAATGGGCGCAGAGTGCATACAGTCATGTGAAAAAATTAGGACACTCTATGAAAGCCTATGTTGTTGTTTTTTTTAACATATACGGAGATATGGATATTTAATATCAATTTTAACAGTACTGGGAGATTCAAGTAAATAACTAAACAATTTAAACTGAAGAAAAGACATTTTAAATTTTCTGTAAAATGTATATCTAAAAACATGGAATTTCTGGTGAGGAATAAATTAGGAACCCCCCCCCCCCCCCCCCCCCCCCCCCCCCCCCCCCCCCCCCACACACACACACACACACATTTATTCCCACATAAAATGGCTAAAATCACACACAGGTGTATCACATCAGGTGCACATGACTCAGCATTTTGAAGGAGGCTTGTCCTATTTAGACATTTAGTTTGGTGTGCTCCTGACTGCTGAAGTGAGAGTGAACACCATGGTGAGATCGAAAGAGCTATCTGCGGCCTTCAGAAAGAAGATTGTAGCAGCTTATGAGTCTGGTAATGGATTTAAAAAGATCTCAAAAGTATTTGAAATAAGCCATTCCACTGTCTGGAAAATAGTCTACAAGTGGAGGACATTCAAAACAACATGCCCAGGCCTGGCCGTCCAAACAAGTTCACCCCGAGAGCAGACTGCAAGATGCTAAAAGAATTCTTCAAAAACCCTAAAATGTCATCACGGGACCTGCAGCAGGCTCTTGCTACTGTTGATGTGAAAGTGCATGCCTCTACAATCAGAAAGAGACTACACAAGTTTAACTTACATTGGAGGCGTGCAAGGAAGAAATCTTTGCTCTCTAAGAGAAGCATAAAGGCCAGACTGAAGTTTGCAAGAGAGAACATAGACAAGACCAGGACTCCTGGAATAACGTTCTTTGCATGGTTGAGTCTAAAACTGAATTATTTGGACACCAGAACAGAGACGTGTTTAGCATAGACCAATGCAGCATTCCAGGAAAGAATCCCATACCAACTGTGAAGCATGGAGGTGGAAATGTCATGGTTGGTGATGCTTTGCTGCAGCAAGACCTGGCCAGCTCACCATCATAGAATCCACCATGAATTCTATCGTGTATCAGAGAGTGGTTGAGGACCATGCGAGACCATCTGTAAAAAGAATAAAATAAATAAAGCTGAAGCAGAACCGGACCCTGCAACATGACAATGACACAAAACATACCAAGCAAATCCACTAAGGACAGGCTAAAAACTAAGAAATGGAGAGTCCTCGAATGGCTGAGTCAAAAGCCCAGATCTTAATCCCATTGAGATGCTGTGGGGTGACTTGAAACAGGCTGTACATGCAAGAAACCCCTCAAACATCTCACAGCTGAAAAAATTCGCCTTGAGGAGTGGGGTAAATGTTCCTCAGATCAATGTCAGAGACTGGTAGATGACTACAAGAAGCATCTCACTGAAGTTATTTCAGCCAAAGGGGGTAACACTAGCTATTAGGCAGTAGGGTGTCGTAAGTTTTTCCTCAGTTAGACTACGCAATTTTTGTTTTCTCTTTGTTTAATGAGTAAAACAGTTTAATTTTTGTTATTTACCTGCAATTAAATCACCTTCTTTTCCAGAGATAAATAAAAACAAGATTAGACATCAATATGAGAACATTTCTTAATAAAGAAATGTCCAAAATCCAGCTGTCCTAAACGGTAAATGACTTTAGACCAGTTGCTTTGACTTCAATTTTAATGAAAATTTTTGAAAACTGATCAGATGTGAGGTCTAAGGCAGACTGAGCAGGCATTGGATCCTCTGCAGTTTGCCTATAGGCCACACAAGGAGTGGAGGATGCCACTGTCACTCTGTTTAACATGACTTTCTAAAACATCTGGATTTTAATGGGCCACATGCCAGGCTTTTCTTTGTGGGACTTTCTTACGCCTTTAATACAATTCCAACCTCATATCTTAGTTGAAAGGCTTCTGCAACAATTTGATTTGAGCAATAATCTGGTGGGTTGGATTCTGGATTTTCTTAAACCCAACAGGACGCAGAGAGTAAGGGTCAATGGTACATTGTTGACCTAAAGTGCTCTTCTACTGGCTCTCCTCAGGGGTGAGTGTTGTCACCACTACTTTTCATCCTGCACACAACATGTGTCGGAGCAGACCAGACAACAGACACATTATAAAGTGTGCTGATGACTCAGTTATTGTCAGTCTCCTCCAGGATGGTTGAGAGTGGCCACGGCCCAGTAGTCTAATGACTTTGTTCACTGGTGTGAGGATTCCTACCTGCAGCTGAATACGACAAAAACTAAAGACATGATTATTGACTTTAGAGGAAAAATCCAGGCACAAAGTCACCGTACTTAAAAGGCCAGACCACGAATGTGTACAATCGTACAAATATCTTGGGACGATTATTGATAGTAATTTAAAATTGAAGAGAACTGTGAAAGGATGTGCCAAAAGGGTCAGCAACATTTGCATTGCTTGAGAAAACTTGCACGCTTCCAAGTTGACGAACCATAATGACAATGTTTTATCGGGCTTTTATTGAATCTGTTTTATCCTTTTCTTTAGTGTCATGGTTTGGTACAGATAAAAACTGAAACAGAGGAAATTCTTGGATCGGTAGTTAGATGGTCCAGTCGTTTGCTTGGTGAGCCACAGCTGAGCCTGACATCCCTGTACACCAGACAAGTACAGAGGATGACTACCTCCATTTTAAATGATGACTACCACCCTTTGCGCTGCCACTTTCGCTTCTTCCCTCAATGACAGAGGTTTGCTGTCCCAAAAGTAAACCCAGAGCTACAAAACAGCTTTGTCCCTGCTGCTGTCAAACGAGTAGACAAGCTGAAAAAATATATTGTACATAATTTAGGTACCTATTTATTAACTTCATTTTATATTTACTTATTTTTGTAGGATGTCTCACTTGGGTTCTAAATATTTATTGGGTTTTAGACCTTTGAGTTTTTTAACCTCTTTGACTTGTTTTTAACTTTTATATGACCTTTCTCTCTTACTTTTAGTTTTTCCCTCATCTCTTTGTCTTTTTATACCCTGATTGATGGAGCCTTGAGTATTTTTATCATGTTTATAGTCAGCTTCATGTGTGCCTGTGTTTGTGTCTATGTTGAATGTAATTAGTGGCTTGTAAATATGGAAGTCCACCAGACTGCAAAACAAATCTACCTACGGGTACAAATAACGTAACCTGAACCTGAACCTGACACTAAGAACTGAATATTTAATGGGGTGTTCTAATTTGTTTCACAACTGTATGTGCGTGTAGGTTTGTTTTGAATGACCTAGCTGGCGGGGCAGCCCTTTGGGTCGCACAGTGGTTAGCACTGTGGCAGCACAGTACAGAAGGTCACGGGATCGATCTCACCCCAGACCATCGTGGGTTCGGTCCCACTACCACTGCCCTATTAGTGACCATCTGTGTGGAGTTTGCATGTTCTCCTCATGTCTGTGTGGGTATACTCCGGTTTCCTCCACAGGCCAAAAACATGCAAGTCAGGTTAACTGGAGACTCTAACAGTGGCCCTAGGTGTGAATGGTTGAAGGGATTGGCACCTCACCATGGCCTGCCTCATCCAGGTGGGATTCCCTGTAATTTTCCTCTGGGATTAATAAAGTATACGAACAATAGCCATAATGCTCCAGTCAGCTCCAGAATATGAAGGGAAAAAACAAGCTGGAGTAAATAAACTTGTGTCAAGAGCCTGATGCATTTGTGGTGACGCAAGAGTCCAGTAGATAGCAGAGATTCTTGACCTGGAAGAAGCTGAGGAGGTTCTGCAGTTTCATAGGAATATTTGAACACCTCATGGTCATATCCATGGTCATATCATGTCCGTAGCTAATGCTACTGCCAGATGGTAACAACAGCAGCACAGCACTGCCACTACCAAGTGAAGACATCCCAGCAGTCCAAAAGTCCCAGGAGTTGTGAACAAAGATCCAGAGGAGCACAGAACAGCGCTCCTACTGTGGATTGCTTGTGAAGCCACCAATGGTGCAGCTGAACAGCAGATGGCAACAGCAAACAGCAGATCAATGGAGCACGATGAGTACAGAAAGTGCACAAACATGGTCATGTAGTATCATCCAATGATGATGCAGTTGTAGTGTAGTGAAATAGAGAATAGCAAAACACATTAAACACAGGTTTTGGCTCAGAAAGAGAAGTGAATGAAACACAAGCCAATGTCATCTTAAAACGGAAGTGGAGAAGCAAACAACACCAAGAATAAGAACACATACTGGGTTGTCCATCTCCAATGAGCGCATGGAGAAACAGACAGGACCACCCCCCTCCTCATTAAATGGCGACCGCGTGGAAAACGTCCCCACCTTCAGGTCTCCTGGGCACCCCACATCTTCTCTGACCTCTCCTGGACTGCAAAACACCAAGGCCCTGGTGACGAAAGCCCAGCAGCGGTGAACTTCCTCCGTGTCCTGAGGAAGAAAACTGGACCAGAAGCTGCTGCTGGCCTTCTATCGCTGCTCAGTGGAGAGCGTGCTCACCTACTGTCTGGGTGTGTGGTATGCCGGCTCCATGGGCAAGAACAGGAAGGCTGTGCAGAGGGTAATCAACACTGCCCAAAATATTATCAGCGGTCCTCTGCCCTCCCGGGAAGACATCTCCAGATCCTACTGTCTCAGACTGTGTATAACTGTGTTACATTTTTTATTTGTAAATCACTTTATGCTACAAATTTTTGTAGGAAAAGTGCTATATAAATAAAGTTTTGATTGAAGAGTGTGACCATGTGCACCCGCGTATTAGAAGACTTGCCGATTTTTGCTTGTCAGTTGCTGCTTTGTTATCACATATGTATGGAATGGTTGTAGTAATTTATTTTTTAATTGCCACACCCTGGGGTTAAAGGCTAAAAAGGGGTGAGTAGAAGCAGGAAAGTGTGCTCTACACCCATAATTCATTTGAAGCAATGGCTACGAGGTTTTTGATTAATGTACATGTGTTCCCATTCACCACACTTGCATATCAAAGAAATCCAGTGTCTTTGACTATACAAATAAGTAACTCATGGTATTAGATCATTTAGATTAAACTTTTTACATGTGCAATAAAGTCTTAGAGCAGTATTGGCTGTAGGCTAGCAGCTTTAAGTTTTTTGAGATAACTACATAATCTGAATCTATCATTGTATTCCTGACATGATTTAACAATAACAGACCCAAAAGCGGGCAACAGAGAACAATGGTGGTTTAACATTAATCTTCATTGAAAGTAGTGAAAGACTGCAGCGAGGAGTCTGACAAGGGGTAAGTATGGAAATATTTCAGAGATGATTAATGACAATAATTTGCTTGTTTTCTTACAGGTGTTGGGGTGCAATCAGACAATGAACAGGATGGCTGGAGACTTCTGTGCCACAGTAGAGGACCCCAGAGCAGGTGAGGACCCAGGGAGTGGGATGTGGTGCTTATGGTGAAGTAGGGAGAACAGGTTAGGGTAAAGTTGGTAAGTGCACTTTTGGGATTGGAGAGATGGGAGAGTCCAGGCAAAGGCTTCACACAGCTGGAATCCAGTCCACCTCAAGGGAAGGGAGAGATCCACAGAGAAACCTGGAAAGAAGAGGGGAATGGCAATAGAAATAATGTGCTTGTAAGGATTTCTGTCTGTCCTGTCTGTCTGCCTCTCTCTCTCTCTCTCTCTCTTCATTAATTGAATACCTTTCTTGGCAGCTGCTATCATCACCTGCAGCCAATTAGTGGGGTAGTACAAGTAGGACGCACTCACTCCACTCTGTCTAGTTGCATCTGTTTCCATCCTCCTTTGTGGTTCCCTGTAAGCATGTTCTAGTTGACTCTGCCAAGTTTTGACCCTTGCCTGCCTGTTGTCCCTGAGCCTGTCTATGTTTTGAATTTATTTACCTGTGCTGTTTTTTTCCTCTGGTGCTCTGACCCTGCCTGCCGTGCTCTGACCCCAGCCTGCCTCTTGATTCAGGAAACTCCTTGGCAGATTGGATTCTGTTCATCCTCATTGTGCACACAACTCCCCTCTACCACGTAAGTCGACTTACCAATGTTGTGCTCACTGTCCTTATTCCTTTGTCCCCTTCTCCCAGGCCTGGCCAGCCTACTCCCCTTTTCCTCAAACAGTCCTTCTCCAGTTGCTCCTGTGTCGCTTCACCCCTGCCAACCAGTCTCCCAGCTTGGAGGAATTTCCACACAGTCCCCGCTGATGAACCTGTAAGCATAAAACCAGTATTAACAGCCATTAATTACTATCAGCATACTAACCCCTAGTCTCTGTCTCTCCCCGCAGGGTTGCCAGATTCTCCGCTGCACTTCCTCAATTTTATTCATTTTTCTGTAATAAAGATAATTGTTTCCATCACCACAAATGTTGTCCTACATGTCTGTTTCTGGGTCAAGGTGTAATCCCATGTCAGCATGCAACCAGCATGTACACCAGAAGGCACGGATGTGTAACTGTTTGTAGCTATCTCGGTATTATGGAGCAGCGTTAGCTTAGCTAGCTACTTACGTCAGGTAGCATTTAACAGTAGCCTTCCTTTCATTAGTGGTTAGCTGAACTGGTTCACACACAAACGCTCATAGAGCGGCTACGTGTTTTCCATGCTTGTATCTGTTTGCTTATCGTGTTTACAGCCCCTCACTTTGCGCTAGTCACTAGCAATAACGAATCCTTGGATAAGATAAGATAAGATAAGATAAGCCTTTATTAGTCCCACAACGGGGGAAATTCCAGGATTGCAACAGCACAGGGATAGCAACACTCGAGCAACAATCAGAAGGGCAAGAAAAAAAAAAAAAAAAATCACATGGCTATTGGTCGGTACAAGTTAAATCTGTCCGAAAAGCAGCGGCGGGTTGATATGGGGGTATGTCTGTACTGTGCTCAATCCAATCATTTTGCCATCCGGTGTCGAGAAAAATTAAAACTGCCCGGTCCGTCAGTCAGAATTGGAAAGCTGTTGGACGGAGCCAATAATGCCCCTAAAAACCACCTTGTTCTTCCCATGCATTTAATCCTCCAGTCTACCAAGTTTGTTGGCTCAGCACTAGTGGACTCAGGGGCGGAACAAAATTTTACTTTTGAGAATCTGGCAACCAAGTATAATATCCCTTGCACTCAGTTACCTCAGCCTCAGTGACTTATAGCTTTGTTAGGCCAGCTCCTCACTCAAGTTATAAAACGTACAGTCCCCATAACTGTTTTAACCTTGGGTAACCACCAGGAGGAACTATCCTTTTTTGTCATTCCAGCCTCCTCCTCCCCGGTGGTGATAGGATATCCCTGGCTGTACACCCACAACCCTGTCATTGACTGGATTTGGGGGGGGGGGGGGGTATTTCACTGTCTAGAGCACGTTTTGTATGTTCTGCCTGTCTCCAGTCAGCACCGTGTGTTCTCCATCCATTTCTCTTCAGCCCCCTGCCTCAGAGACCTCCAGAACTCTCAAAAGTTTCCCCCAGGCCTGCCATGACCTAGCATCTAGTTTTCGGGTAAGGTAATGCCATGTCACTACCCCCTCATCGACCATATGATTCTGCCATAGAACTCCAGCAGGGAGCCAAATTGACCTCCAGTTGCCTGTACAGCTAGTCGGCTCACGAAAGGAGGCCATGGAGAAATATATTAAGGAAGTCCCTAAGTACCAGCTTAATCTGTCAATCCTCTTCGGCCCTGGGTGCAGGTTTTTTTTCTTTGTGAGTAAGAAAGATTGCTCACTACGCCCCCTGCATCAATTTGCGGGTGCTAAATAACATCACCATCAGGGACAAATGCCCTCTACCCCTTATCAATTCAGCCTTTGACCAACTCCAGGGGTTAACTATTTTCACTAAACTCGACCTCAGGAACACCTACCACCTTTTCCGGATCAGAGAAGGTGATGAATGGAAAACAACCTTTTTCTACGCATTTGGGTCAGTTCAAATACTGTGTGATGCAGTTTGGGCCCACCAATGCCCCACAGTATTCCAACGGCTAATTTATGATGTGCGCCGGGATTTCCTGAATACGTTTATGTTCATGTACCTTGATGACATTCCTGATCTTCTCACATTCACTGGAGGAGCATCAGGTCCAGGTTCGCCTAGTTCTTCAGAGCTTCGCATGGAAGTGGAGCCACATTTGGATCAATATTAATTTGCGTACAAAAAGAATACTGAGTACAAGTGATGCCCTTTTTAACTATAATGCATTTAGTTTTAAGACATCTTGAGAGTCCCTTTGTATATGCAAGCTTGTTTTTTATTGATTTTTGTTTGGCTATTAATTGTTTCAGTCACAGATTCTTCTTAAAAAAAAATGATTCATTCGCGTGTGAATCCATTTTAAGTCAGGTGGTATCATTCTTTCTTGTCAAAAAGGTCACAGCAGGTGAAGTGTAACTCTGTGTTCTCTGACACTTGCACTGAGCAGTACGGGGCCCCTCAGGGCTGCGTCAGCTCACCGTTTTTATTTACATTGTTTTCGGATGACTGTGTCAGATCTCAGCAAGACCAATATATGGTGAAGTTTTCAGATGACACTAATATTGAGTGTGTTAAAACTAATGTCAATTCAAATAGTCACATATTTGGGGTGGATGGGTTGTGAACTGGTGTGATGACCATCAGCTGCAGATTAATACAGAAAAGATGTGGAGATACTGGTGGCCCCAGGTCAGATGATGATCACAGTTCTGTGGCCATACATGGTCATGATATCAAACAGGTTAAGTCATATAAATATCTTGGTGTTCACATTGATAGTGATCTGAGCTGGCACACGCAGGTGGATTTGTGCCCGAATCCACCAGCGTCTGTAGTTTGCGTCACCGGCCTCAGACTGTTTTGGCGTTCTGTGGAAATATTATGTTGATTTTCTACAGGGCAACCAATGAGTCTGTGTTATGGTATGGTATTGCCAGCTGGTTTGGCAATTTATCAATAAATCAAAAGCTCAGATATTAAATCTGTTAAGATAACAGGAAAGATCATGGACATGGCTGCACTTCCAACCCCCCAAGATCTGTTTGAACAAACCACCCTCAGACAGGCAATTGCCATTTATCTGATGGTTTCATGTATTGTATCCTGAATACGTCTTAATGATTCGGGGAGAAGGTATTGAGTCCCTTTTTGTAAATATTAATTGGTATAAGCATCCATTTATTCCCTTGTCGGTGAAGCTCATTAATGAGCGGATAAGTCAGGTGAACAGAAGTTAGGGTGACTGTGAGGTTGAGTAGATAATAGCATTGTATTCACACCTTGATGAATTATGTTGAATTTTATTTTGGTGGTTATTTATGTATTGGTTGTATTATGTATTGGTTGTATGTATGGTATGTGTTTTTGCTGTGCAGCAGATCCTTTTGTCCAAGACAAATCTCTCCTAAAGGAGATCAATAAAGGTACTTTGACTTTGACTTTGACCTCCTTGAGAGCCAGTTGTATGTCAAGGCAGAGACGTGAGAATTTCACATCTCCACCACCATCTTCATGGGGTTACATTATTTCACCTGGGTGCATTAAACCTGATCCAGTAAAGGTTCAAGCTGTAACTGAGTGGCCTACTCCATCCACCAGGAAGCAGCTACAGCAGTTGTTGGGGTTCGCCAACTTTTACCGGCGGTTCATTCGGAATTACAGCTGTGTCGCCCAACCGATTACTGCCCTTATGTCCACCTAGATCCCCTTCCGTTGGACCCCTGGGAGGTTCAAGACGCATTCAGCCTTCCTCAAGACCCACTTCTCGGAGGCTCTCATCTTGCTCCAGCCCGATCCGAACTTCAATTGATTGTTGAGGTGGATGCTTTCAGACATCGGGGTCAGGGCGGTGTTATCGCAGCACTTGAGGGATGATGGGGGAAAGTCCACCCGTGCACATTTTTCTCCCGTCGTCTGACACAGCTGAGAGAAATTATGATGTTGGAGAATTGAGAACTGCTGGCTCTAAAATTGGCGTTAGAGGAATCACTCTCTCCAGGATTTCGCAGGATGTTTTTATGATTGTTGCGGCCCAAAAAGCCTGAATTTGCGGGAGCTTTTTTAAAAAAGTTGTGATAAAAGTTGCAATGTATTTAGAGTGTTTTTTGCACTAAAGGTGTTCAGTTTACTGCAGTGATTTTCTATATATACATGAAAGCACAGGATTGTCAAAAATTTCCTATTACAGTGATCTGTAAATAAAGCAGAAGCATCTGCTATACAGGAAGACTCTAACCCTAACAGCAAATACAGACTTTAACACGGTATCATTACAACAGCTAAACTGCACTGAATGCATGTTAAAGAGTATAGATTTGGAAATTATTAGCAGCACCATCATTTGAAAACTCTCTATGGTCTCTAACCACTCGGTATCAAGCGGAGAGGAAAAAATAATTTATTTTGTTAGTATGTATTGTCTATTGGAGTCTGTGTTTTTCTGAAAAAAAAATACAGAGAAAATTCTCTCTCTTTTCATGCCTACCTGTCTATCTCCTGCACATCGGTCTTCGCACACACACTTGTCTTTTCAGAGACACATTTTGCATTGATGGTGGGACGGCGGGGGTGGTGGGTGGCGGTGGTGGTGTTTGTCCATCCATACTGAGATTCACAGCTTCAAAGCAAACACTGGCTGTAGTGTTAGACTTGCTCATTTTATTTGTTTTCACGGCGTTATTGTCCCTCACACGGCGCTCCAGCGAAGGGGTGCTTTTGGGGCAGGCGGACGTTTTTCAACACAAACCAGCGCTTCGTACACGCGGGTCAGGACAAAGACGTGGCGAGACGTCCACTGGCAGGCTGAAAGAGATGGTGGAGAGACGGTGTTGGAAACCTCATGATAAGTGCTTTTTTTAGTCACACACTGTTTTTCCTAATGTGTTCCGTTAATACTTACTGTAAACACGGAAGTGAATGCGGTGTGCAGCGATGTATTTGGTTGGTTAGACTGAGCGTTTTGAGCACCAGTCAGACAAATTTGATTGGTGAAATTGGTAGAAGTTGACGAGGATTGGCCAAAACTGGAAAAATAAGTTGCAAGGTCACACAATAGTTGCACTGACTGGCTGATTTCGCATTAATTGACGTGATCGCAACATCGCAAATCCTGGACGGACTGAGGAATGGTGCCATTGGTGGTCTTGCCATTGTCGGTCTTGCCTTTTCTTGTGTGGACACACCACAAGAATTTAGAGTACATTCTCCCACCAAATGTCTTAACCCTCTTTTTTTTTCTCACTGTTCAAGTTTCTCCTTCTCTTATAGGCCAGGGTCGAGGAACACAAAGCCCGACACACACTCCTGTCAGTTCTCCGCCGTCCCATCCATAACGACGACTGAGGACCATCATTCCAGAGGGGGTTATTGTGGGGGCTCTCACTTGGAACATTGAACACCAAATTCGGGAGTTCCACAGGGAAGACTTCCACTTCCCCCCCGTGCTGGACTTCTTTTGCTCCTCCCTATACCCAGCCATCCTGGTCTAACATTAGCATTGGACTTTGTGACCGGTTTACCTCCATCTAATGCAGTCCTTCTCAAATAGTGCGATGCCAGGGGGGGCGGGTGTGACCCCGGGGAACATGCTTTTTTTTTTTTTGCCGTACTAGAATAAAGGTTCCAAGGTTGTCATAGCCAGGAGCGGCACTGGGGTTAAGCTCCCAGTGCTCATAAAATGCTCCTTATGGCATGCGTCTCGAAAAGCCTCTGACAACTAAGTCCAACTCCTAGCCTGCCCATGTGGTTTAGTCTCTAAGCCTGGCGGAACTGCTTTTACTAATAGGAGAAGGGGCGAGGACGGATCTCTGGCGCCTTAAAACCAGATGCTTCGGGTAGATGGTGGCTCGTCAACCTGGGAAGGTAGCCCATCTAGGGGAAGGTAAACCCTGATTTCAAACCTCCGCTGCCTTGCGGCACACCCGGTCACGGGGAAGGCTTCAGGAGTCGACCCTGAGGTAAAATCCGGAGTCGGAGCCCCTAAGGCAGTTCTCTGTTGTGCTCAACATCATTCTGGCAGCTCCTGCGACGGCGCTGGTGCCAAACTGTAGCAGCCCTGCTGTTCCTTTGGATTCATCAGTGACGTGGAGAGGGGGGACATGCTGCATGGGCAACATCTTGTCCTCCATATCTTCCTGCCCAGGCTTGAATCCTACCAATGCCCAACGCTGGAAGGTAGAACACCGGATCACTGGAAGGACACTCCAGCTTTGCCTTTGGCGTAGACAAAACACGGGGAATGACAGTTACCGGTTATAAGCCACCACTCAACTGGCGTAGAGTGCGGTGCCAGGGGTTGTTCCCAATGGTGGGAGAGATCATCGGATCTCACTGGACAGCTACCGCCCGCCTCAAGCTGGGCAGCCCCCAGCCAATAAGGTGTTGTCCCGCCACAGCTTGCTTTCCTCATTGGGTGCATGGGGATGAGGAGAAGTCCGAACAGCAGGCTGAGAACCTTCGCACCAGGCAAGACAAAAAAACAAAGAGACCAACTCTAAAACTGGGAACTTGGAACATCCGCACTATGATGACAGGACTCGCTGCTAACCTCAAGGACATCAACGACACCAGGAAGACTGCCATCATCAATAATGAGCTGAAGAGGACTGGGAGTGGATATCACCACTCTTCAATGAAACACGGTTGGCTGACGCAGGCACACTGAGAAAGAAGGACTACACATTCTACTGGCAGGGAAAGGGCAGTGATGAACACAGGGAACACGGAGTGGGCTTCGCAGTAAAGAACACCTTGCTGAAGATTGTGCAACCGGGCAGCAATGGCTCTGCACGACTCCTCACCCTCCGCCTCACACCACTCAAGGCCCAGTCACCCTCGTCAGTGTGTATGCCCCAACACTGACAGCCACACCAGAGCAAAAGACGAGTTCTACGAGAATCTCGCAACAACTGTCAGGATCATCCCCAACTCTGAACAACTCATTCTCCTTGGAGACTTCAATGCCAGAGTGGGTGCTGACCACGACTCCTGGCCCTCCTGTCTTGGACCATTTGGCGTGGGCAGAATGAATGACAACGGACAGCGGCTGCTCGAGTTCTGCACATATCACGATCTGTGCATCACAAACTCATTCTTCAAGACCAAGCCCCACACAAGGTTTCCCTGGCGACATCTGTGCTCAAAGCACTGGCACCAGCTGGACTTGATCCTGACCAGGCACACCTCACTGAAGAACATGCTAATCACCCGTTCGTTCCAGAGTGCAGATTGCGACACAGACCATTCATTGGTGTGTTGCAAGGTCAAGCTGCAGCTGAAGAAATTCCATCGTGCTAGACAGCCTGGAAAGGCACGGATTGACACCAGCAAGATGGCCCAACCAGAACTTGTTGAGCAGTTTGCCTCCACCTTTGTGAAGGAACTTGGTGTACCACAAGAAGGAGAATCTGCAAAGCAGAAGTGGGAAGAGCTGCGAAACACCATGCACCTGCACAGCCTTGGCTACCTTTGGGATTAAGACCTCGAAGTCACAGGACTGGTTTGATGCCAAGTTGACCGAGATGACCCCCGTCATTGAAGGCAAGCGCTCAGCACTTGCTGAGTACAAGAAGTACCCAAACGAGAAGAATCTCCAGATTCTCAGGGCTGCGAGAAGCAAAGTTCAGCAGGACTGCTCGGCGCTGTGCCAACGAGTACTGGACTCAGCTCAGCCAAGACATTCAAACCGCTGCCATTACAGGGAACATCCGTGGTATGTACGATGGCACTTGGTCCGGCTCAGAGCAAGACGGCCCCCCTCAAATCCTCCACTGGGGAGATGTCACAGAAAAGAACAAGCAGATGGAGAGATGGGTGGAACACTACTCCGACCTCTACTCCACACAGAACACCGTGACACCGTCAGCCCTTGATGCCATCAACTGCCTGCCAACATGGACGAACTTGATGCCGAGCCAACCATCGACGAACTCAGCAAGGCCATTGATTGTTTGACCGCTGGCAAGGCACCCGGCAACAACGGCATACCCCCCGACCTGATCAAGCACTGCAAGACCGCCCTACTGCTGCCATTGCATGACGTCCTCTGCCAGTGCTGGAAGGAAAGGTGCGCGTACCACAGGACATGAGGGATGCCAAGATCATCACCCTCTACAAAAACAAAGGGGAGAGAAGCAACTGCAAACAACTACAGTGGCATCGCCCTCCTCAGCGTTGTTAGCAAAGTCTACTCCACGCGTTGTTCTCGTTCATCTACAGAAACTTGCAGAACGTGTCCTAACCCCGAGTCCCGGTGTGGCTTCCGCGATGAGGCGATCGATGGTAGACATGATATTCTCCATCCGCCAACTCCAGGAGAAATGCAGTGAACAGAACGTGCCCCTGTACGTCGCCTTCATCGACCTCACAAGCGTTCCATCTGGTCAGCAGAGAGGGCCTTTTCAAGCTCCTGCCAAAGATAGGATGCCCACCAAAGTTGCAAAGCGTCATCAAATCGTTTCACACCAACATGCAGGGGATAGTGCAGCACGACGGCATGCCTCAGAGCCATTCAACATACACAGCGGAGTGAAACAGGGCTATGTACTTGCGCCAACCATTCTTTGGGATTTTCTTTGCTTTGCTCTGAGGCATTCCTTCAGCACAGCAACAGAGGGAATCTACCTGCACACAGATCTGACAGCTGCTTTTCAACCTCGCCCGCCTGAAGCCTAGAACCAAAGTACGCGAGGCTGTAATCAGAGACATGCTATTCGCAGACGACGCTGCAGTCGCAACCCACACACAGCAGGAGCTTCTGACCCTGATGGACCGCTTCTCCCAGGCATGCAAGGACTTTGGGCTTACCATCAGCCTGAAGAAGACTAACGTCTTGGCGCAAGGCACGGAAGCACCACCAACCATCACCATCAACGACTACAAGCTGGTGGTCGTGAATCAGTTCACGTACCTGGGGTCCACGATCAGCAACAACCTCTCCCTTGATACAGAGATTGACAAGAGGATTGGAAAATCAGCCTTCACACTCGCCCGCCTCACCACACGAGTGTGGGAGAATCCCAAAACTCCCTCTGTCAAGACGAAGATGGCAGTGTACAACGCCTGCGTCATCAGCACACTGCTCTATGGAGTGAGACGTGGGACAACATACGCCCGGCAGGAAAAGAGACTGAAACTCCCTTCCACTTGCGCTGCATTCACCACATCCTGGACATATCCTGGCCAGGACAAAGTGCCCCAACACAGAAGTTTCTGTCCCGCGCGGCCTTCCCTCCATGTTCACTCTACTCGCAGCGCAAGCTCCACTGGCTAGGCCACGTTCACCTATGGAGGATGGCAGAATCTCCAAAGACGTCCCTCTAACGGAGAACTGGACATCCACAGCAGTGCCCACAGCTGCGCTTTAGAGACAGTCTGCAAGTAAGACATGAAGGCCCTGGAAATCAGCACAGAGCGCTGGGAGACCTTGAATCGGACCACTCCAAATAGAGAGAGTCACCCTGACCAGACAGCTCAAGGGGTGTGAAGAGAGACTGACTGCTGCAGCAGATGAAAAAAAGGACCCGCAGGAAGAACCGCCACAGACCAGCAGCACGGAGACCACCCACAAGTGCGACCTGTGTGACAGGGACTGCCATTCGCGCGCATCGGCCGGTTCAGCCACAGGCAGTGCTGTTCCAGCAGAGTAGCGTTTAGGATTCTCTTCCATGGTCATCATAGACGGACGGAGGCCGACGCTAACTAGAATAAAGTGTAATTGCACAGCCACTACAGTAGGTGGTAGTGGCGCTCTCATTGTCAGTGTGCGCAGGGAGTATTAGCTCTATGGTGTAGGGTTTTTTTTGCACCGAGCATGCGCACACATAGCACAGGCGATGTGAAGTGCAGTGAACAAACACTCAAGAGAACACTATTGAAAATATTTAACAGGGATGAAAAGAAAGGCCGAGAGAGACAGGATGATAATGAGACAAACGAAAGTCACCCGAGAAGCTAAGACGAGGCCATATAATGAAGTGTACGTAGCGCTTGGCTTCACTGTGACATCCGGTGGGAGACAAGGAAAGACGGGTGTGTTTACTGTGTCTAAAAATGTTGGCAGCGGACAGCATGACGCCAAATAAATTAAGGCGTCACTTAAAGACATTACACCCCAATCATGATGAAAAGCGCCTTGAGTTTTAGTCAGCGCAAATGTGCCAAATATTGCCACAATCATCCCGCATTGTGAATGCTACTTTCAGTAAACCAGCAGGCACAGTTAGATCATATAGGTGGCGTACCGAAATAGCTCAGTTGCCAAAAACCCCACACCATAGCAGAGGAGCTGATACCTGCCTGCAGCATTAGACATGGGTCTCCTGTCAGCTGGATGACGCAAGTGATGCAGAAAATTGTAACAACTATCCTCAGTCAATGACACTGTCGCCAGACGTATAAATGACATTCCTAACGATCTTCAAGAACAGCTGGTAGATAAATTCAAAGACAAACGTTTTGCCTGACAATTCGATGAAGCAACTGACAGCAAACAAAGACTTTGTTTATTGCTTATGTACGTTTTGACATGACCAGACTCCCTGTGTGAGGATCTAATTTTTTGTAAATATGTCAAAAAATGTTTACAGTTTAAATAAGATTTATTTTTTTTTTAATTTCAGGCAAATTGATGCACTTTAAATCTTTTCTGTTACAGACTACAAAACAGTGTTAATAAAGTGTAAGTTGATCTATATTTCTTTTTTCTTTTCTTTAATGTTAATGAGGATACAATGTTATGCAGAGGTGTACTATAACATATTTTATAGACAAATAATACTATTTTATAGTCAAGGCGGAGAGTGGGGGGTGCGCGAAATGTTTTCTTCTTCCTAGGGGGGTATAACAGAAAATAATTGAGAGCACTGATCTAATGGGAACACTGTTATTTTGATGATCATCGACAGGTTCTCCAAGGCTGTCCATTTCATTCCCCTGAAGAAGCTCCCCATCTGCCTTGGAGACTGCGTATCTCCTGTCTTTACATGTGGTCAGGTTGCACGGCATCCTAAGGATATTGTTTCTGACCGGTGGTCCCCCAGTTCGTGTTGAAGGTCTGGTGAGCCTTCTGCAAGGCCATTGGGGCAACAGCCAGTCTTTCTTCTGGTTACCACCCTCAATCCAGTGGTCAGTGCAAGAGGGCCAACCAAGAGATGGAAGCCATGCTCCGTGTGTCACAGCGGCTGACCCTTGCTCTTGGAGTTCCCACCTTCATGAGGTGAGTATGCCCACAACTCAGCCACATCGGCAGCCACTGGATTCTCCCCGTTTGAGGTGTCGTCGGGGGTACCATCCACCTCTCCTTTCCATCACTGAAGATGAGATGACTGTACCATCTGTTGCAGCCATATCTCCAAGTGCAAACATTTCTGGAAGGAGACTAAAATGGCTTTGCTTCAAGCGGCGGAGGAAAACTCCAGGTAGGCGAAACGGAGGGGGTGTCCTGCCCGAAGTCCCCAAGTTGGTCAGAATGTCTGGCTTTCCACCTGGAACTTTCCCCTGAAGGACTGAGTACAGGAAACTTGCCCCTGGTCCGTGGGTCCTTTCTCCATCACGGAGATCATAAACCCTGCCTCGGTGAGGCTAGACCAAACCTGCTTTCTTTGGGTCCATTGCACTTTTCACATCTCCTATATAAAACCTGTTTTCCTCTAGCTCTCTGTGTCCACCATTGAAACCACCTCCACCCTCTAGATGGTTGATGGAAGCTTGGTTTATGCAGTCACCTGGATCCTGAATGCCCGCCGCAGGGGGCGTGGTATTCAGTTTCTTGTGGACTGGCTGGGGTTTGGTCCCGAGGAGAGGTCCTGGCTCCTGAGATCTTTTCATCATGGACAACACCCTCATCCAGGACTTTTATCATCGTTATTTAGACAAGCCTCATTTAGCGCCAGGAGGTGTCTCTTGAGACGGGGGTACTGAAAGGGTTTCTGTCTGTCCTGCCGGTTTGCCTCTTCTCTCTCTCCCCATTAACTGAGCACCTCTCTGGCAGCTGAATCATCCACCTGCAGCCAATTAATGAGTAGGACGCCCCTCACTCCACTCTGTCTGGTTGCACTCTGTTTACATCCTTCCTCCAGCCCTGTTTTGTGGTTCCCTGTAAGCATGTTCTGATTGACTCTGCCAAGTTTTGACCCTTGCCTGCCTGTTGTCCCTGAGCCTATGTTCTGAATTTATTTGCCTGTGCTGTTTTTGCCTCTGGTGTTCTGACCCTGCCTGCCGTGCTCTGACCCCAGCCTGCCTCCTGATTCAGGAAACTCCTTGGTGGGTTGGCTTCTGTTCATCTTCATTGTGCACACAAACTCCCCCTCTACCATGTAAGTCGACTTACCAATGTTGTGCGTCACTGTCCTTATTCCTTTGTCCCCTTCTCCCAGGCCTGGCCAGCCTACTCCCCTTTTCCTCAAACAGTCCTTCTCCAGTTGCACCTATGTTGCTTCACCCCTGCCAACCAGTCTCCCAGCTTGGAGGGATTTCCACACAAGTCCCCGCTGATGAACCTGTAAGCATAAAACCAATATTAACAGCCATTAATTACTATCAGCATACTAACCCCTAGTCTCTGCCTCTCCCCGCAGGGTTGGCAAGATTCCCCGCTGCACTTCCTCACTATTATTCATTATTTGTAATAAAGATAATTGTTTCACTCACCACAAACGTTGTCCTACATGTCTGCTTCTGGGTCAAGGTGTAATCTCATGGGTCAAGGTGTAAACCTGGGTCAAGGTGTAATCTCATGTCAGTGCTTCTCTTTCTTTAGAGCAAGTTGGAGGAGAGGACGGGCTGCACAGCATCGGGAGACAGCATGGAGGTAGTCTAACAATCTCCTGATGAGAGGAGGACACTGGAGCTATTTCAACAGTGTGATGATTGCTTGACAGGAGGTGAGTCCAGCTGTGGGGAATGAGCTGATTAGTGGGGAGAGAGAGAGATCATGGTGCAGCCAGACCACTACAATTCATTTTTTTTCTATAAATTGCAATAAAGCATGCCATTTCTAAGCCCTAAGAATGGATGGGAAAATTATTCAGCACTCCAAGAGTGAAAACATGAAGGTAATTTTTAGTGGTGTTGGCGTTATCGCGTTAATTGCCCATTAATGCTTTGCCCCCATTAACGGCAACGAATTCTGTGGTCGCTTTTAAACGGCAAGTTAACGGCAGAAGGTACAAACAGTACTTTTTGGCCTAGCAGCTCTCCGTACCAAAGCCGTTCTGGCTACAAATACTGTGCGTACCATGCAGAAATTGCGAAGTCAAACAAGCTGGATTGCAGCCATGGATATCCCCAAGTGCTGTCATGCTTAAGTTTACAATGTTATCTGTCAGAGCTCTCAACTGGATAATTGTTACAGCCTCCTCCAGAACTTCACCTGGAAGTTGGGTTGTTCTTCTTCTGTGGAAGCTAGCTAGCTAGTAGCTACATGGTAGGTTATAGCAGACCTCCAGCAGCTGACACAGACAGAAATTTGCCAGTTTTCATCCTCATAGCTTTGGGTCCTACTTTTGGTGAGTACCAGTCTAAAAAATTCTCAAGCTGTGTTCAATAATGTCCATTTGGCACTAATGGCTCTCCGTACCAAAGCTGTTCTGGCCACAGACACTGTGTGCGCCATGCAGACACTGCAAAGTCAAGACCTCCAGCAGCTGACACGGACAGAAATTCAGGTTTTCATCCTCATAGCTTTGGGTCCAACTGTTGGTGAGTACCAGTTTAAAAAAAATTCTCAAGCTGTGTTCGCAATGTCCATTTACTCCCCTGCTATTTTTGCAGCACTGTGGGGTGTCATCACGGGCGAGATGGTATTTTGTTTATGTTTGCAATTTTTCTACTAAAAGGGAAATTGTGTCTGCTGTGACAGTGTTGAGAGTAACGCCACTACTTTTGCAGTAACGTGGTGTGTAACGAAATTACTGTTTTAAAATTCAGTAATGCATTACAGTTACTGAAGTTTGATCAGATGTGTTACTCACATTATTCATTTTATTAATATGGATAAATATTTTTAGTGCAAATAAACTGAACCTACCATGGCTGGTGCAGCCATCAGTCTCCTTCACAGGTCAGTTTTCCTGTCCTGCTCCAGTTCACACTGCAACCCTGTAGCCCACTTCTCATATAGAGCCCCGATCACCTGTTGTCCGGGCGGTGAGTAGCCCCTAACAGCTCCTACCTCTGTGGTTAAACATGAGTATTTTTTGAGCAAGAAGCTCCCATTAATGTCTGCATTAAATGCATTAAAGTTTTCTTAGGCACAGAGAAAAAGTGACTGTGATTTGCTGCATGTCATATCCCGAGCGCTATTTTGTCCACGCTCGGGCGACACATTATTCGGGACAGGCTTTGACAGCAGTGTTGTCATTCTGGCTCCCCGGGCTTTGATTGGTCAAACGCTCGGGAGTTCCCTGCTGTCAGAGCCTGAGCAGCTGTGCTGCATTTGCGGTCGTTAGCAGCCGGCTTTAAATGCCGGCGCCAGTGGCTGCATCTTGCGGCTGTCTTGTCAAGCATTCGTGTCAAGCATTCTTGTCAACGTCCGTGTCATCATTCGTGTTAACATGTCCTTGTGTTCATCCATGATTCTCCGCTGATGTAAGTGGGTTTATCATTGTAGTTATTGTTCGTGTTTCTTGCCTTTCCTCGTTGTCTGACGGTGAGCGAGCATTCCTCGTCTCAGCCGTCATCAATCATTGTTATGTTAATGATTAATCTTGCTACTCAGCCCACGCGGCTAGCTACCTTGTCCTAGCCTTGAACTGTAAATAAACCTAAGTGCAGCTTAACTGGTCTGTGGCGTCTTATGCTGGCTCGTGAGGGCCAGACGTGACAGTAGACAGCCGCCAGAAGGATACGCCGTCCGCAGTAAGTTGCATTCAGGAGAACTCTGCACTTTCCTGTCTGGGTACGGTGTACTGGAACTATGCCGTCGCAGAGAGGTTGCCCTCAGGGTCCTCAGCCACCAGCTGACCGAGGCACTGGAGGATTTTGATGAAATCGTCACCTCCACCTTTTTCCTCTACAATCTTCCCGAAGTACGCCATCACCTGAACTGTGCTGAGAGGGTGCTCGACGAACTGTTCCCCTGCTACGCCCCCCACCCAGAAGTCGCAGCGAGGAGATTTGACCTCGCCGCCCATCGCGAGGTACTCCGGATGAAGGAGGTGTATGGGGAGGAGTATGACCAAGTGCGAAGGAGAAGGCATCCCCATTCTCCGCCTTGGAACCCCCGATCCTCTCCTCGATCCAGTCCAGGAGTTCGCACCACCTGTGGCCCGTCGAAGACGTCGGCGTTGCGGCCAAAGACATTCTCAGCAAGAGTCCCGTCCGGATCCTGCTCCGGGTCGCTGTACTGACCCCTTCAACCAGACAGCTGTTTCTTCAGCGTCTCACCAGGAGGGAACCCCCGCAGCCTCTCTCCCCGGGCCGTCTTCCTTCACTGATTTGCCAGCACGTCGTGCCCGGCCCGTCTTGGCTGTCGCCCCCTCCTTTCCGACGTCTCCTCCAGCCGCTGGTTGTATGTGGAGTTCTGCTCCGGTGAGCCCTGCATCGATCCCATCTCGAGTGCCCCCCCCGTCCTTCCAGAGATCCCTCAGCCACCATCCAGCGGGAGGAGGAAGGAGTAACGTTCCCTGCAGCAGGCACCATCCTTTCCCCGGGAGACAGGCAAGTACAAATTCACTTTTTTCCCCTTTATAGTGATTTGTCTTGTCTGACTCCTGGGGGTGAGGTTCGGGGTTTGCACCCCCTCGAGTCCCCACCACCTGCTGAGATAATTGCTAAACCCGCTGCCTCTGTGTCTCCCCCCGTTGAGCGTTCTTCGACGTCAGTCGAACGTCATCAGATAGGGAGGGGGCCTGCGGTCCTGGAGCAGAAGATTCCAGCCCCGCAGCCACATCAAGGACAGAGGAGGGGATCGGACTACTGTTTGGAGCCTGCGCCGACGACGGAGCATCCCCGGGTCTCCACAGATGTGCAGTCTGACCCAGCGGGCCAGGGGCCCCCCGCCACCATGCCGTATGGATTACCAGTGTGGATATCGGTGCCGGAGGGTCCTCAGGCTGCTGAAGCCATCATGCCGAGTCCGACGCAGCCGATTGGGAGCCAGAAGACGACCTCCTCCCGTCTGAGCCCGGATCGTCGAAGTCCTGGACAGCGTCCAAACTTGAGATCAGGCAAGTGCTCAGTGTTGTCTTTGTTTTCTCTATTATTGAGCATTTTTGCCTGTCTTTTGGTGAAGCGAGCCGGGTGCAGCCGTCCACTGCATCCGAGCTTGTCTCACCGGGTTCTGGCGCTGCCGGTGTTCCTGATCCCGGTTCTTCTTTTTCTTGTGAGCCCTCCCCCAAGATCGCCGGTGCAGAGCAGACCCCTATCGCTGTGCCGGAGGTTCCGGGTTCGGAGTTGGAGGTCGGTACTGGTGTGGCCCTGACCCAATCGGGGTCCAACGCAGGTGCAGCGTCGACCCAATCAGAATTCGTCGTCAAAGTGGTTCTGACCCAATCGGGGTCCGACGCGGGTGCAGCGTCGGCGGAATCAGAGTTCGTCACCGAGGTGATTCAGACCCAATTGGGGTCCGACGTGGGTGCAGCGTCGGCAGAATCAGAGTTCGTCACCGAGGTGGTTCAGACCCAATCGGGGTCCGACGTGGCTGCAGCTTCAGCTCAGTCAAAGTTCGTCCCCGGAGGTGTTCTGGCCCAATCCGGGCCCACCGTGGGTGCAGCGTCGGTCCAGTCAAGATTCCCTACCGGATTGGTTCCGGCCCTGCCAGCGTCTGTTTAGGTGGGATCCGGAGATGGTGTGGCAGATCAACCGCCGAATAATCCCAAATTAATTCCCTACCCTCGTCATGTTTCTCCCTCCCCCGCATCTGGAACCGTGGGGATTAATCATAGTTGGCCCGGTTCTCCCTGGCTTTCCCACGCCGTTGGAAGACCGTTGCCGATCTCTCCCCAGTCGTCTGGTTGGTGGTTTGATGTGGGTCGACCACCTGGATTGAAATACTCCACAGGCGGGATTATGGTGTTCTCCGATGTGTGACTTGGCCACTGTTTTCCCCCCCCCCCCATTCAGTCCTGCTTATATACCGAGTTTTTTTTTTTCCTCGTTTGACCTCTTGGTTTTGAAGACAACCGAGTGTATCTGATTTTTGTTTGCACTTTTCCTCTATTTTTTGGTTCTATGGTTATTTTGTACATCGTTTATATTACCCCAATTTTGTGTTTTATGAATATAAGTACCCTTGTCAGGGCAATTCTCACATTTTTGAGTTTGTAGAATGTTGTCTGTTTATTGTGTCTCGGATCAAGGAATCTTTAGAGTAGATTTTTTTTTTTCCTTTCTCGTTAGATATAATACCATTATGATTGTTTACTCACTGGCCATTGCCATGCACTTATTGTAACATCTACTTTAGATTTTTATTCTGCCAAATAGGGTCTAGTTGACCTGATTCTGGCACCAAAGGAATGAACCTGTTCAAAATTCTGCTTTTTTTTTTCTCCCCATGTTTTGTTTTCCTAATCACTCTTAATATGAGAATTTGAACTGCAGCCTTGAGAATTTTCAGCCGCTAAATTTCTGGTAGAGCTTTTGCACTCTGTCTGTGTTAGGCGATGGTCATATCAGACACCTGCTTATCTTAATGGCTTAGTACTGACTGGGAGCCCTAAACTCTCCTAAACCATTTTTGATATTTTTTTCACGTGTGCAAGCTCTAAACAGTTGTCTGCATTGTAAACTGGCCTTCAGAAGTGAAAATTAACTGACAGGGACTCTAGTAGTAACCTTGTGTTTGGCACATAACTTCAAACTTAACATCTGATATTTGTGTATCTGAGGTAGCTTACTTTATGGGTCGTTGGCTTGTTCGTTTTTTTTGTTTTTTGTTTTTTTTTTTGCTTATGTGCGCTGAAGGCCACTGATCAATCACATCAGTGTCGGGTTCATATTATTGAGTGGTTTTTTTTGGTTTGTTGTCTATTCATGGCTGTCTATTCATGAGAGTTTTTTTTTTTTCTTCTCTGTAACGGTCCGGTTATCCAGTTCTGTGACGTCATTGTTCATTGTTAAGCTATTTTCTCTTTGTGATACGCGTTCTTGTACAGTTTTTTTTGTTGTTTTTCTCCCCTCCCTTGTGAATTTATCCCCTGTTTGTGTTTGTGCCCCTGCCTTGTCTTCATGGTGATTTGTGTGTCTTTTTCTGAGAGGTTGATCTTGTCCCCCCTCTACCTGCTTCCCCATCCACCCGCCCTGGGGTGGGGTGGGGGTGTGTGGATGTTACTGGCGTCCGGGAGTTCGCCTTGAGGGGGGTGTCCTGTCATATCCTGAGCGCTATTTTGTCCGCGCTCGGGCTACACATCATTCGGGTCAGGCTTTGACAGCAGTGTTGTCATTCTGGCTCCCCGGGCTATGATTGGTCAAACGCTCGGGAGTTCCCTGCTGTCAGAGCCTGAGCAGCTGTGCTGCATTTGCGGTCGTTAGCAGCCGGCTTTAAATGCTGGCGCCAGCGGCTGCATCTTGCGGCTGTCTTGTCAAGCATTTGTGTCAAGCATTCTTGTCAACGTCCGTGTCATCATTCATGTTAACATGTCCTTGTGTTCATCCACGATTCTCCGCTGATGTAAGTGGGTTTATCGTTGTAGTTATTGTTCGTGTTTCTTGCCTTTCTCGTTGTCTGACAGTGAGCGAGCGTTCCTCGTCTCAGCCGTCATCAATCATTGTTATGTTAATGATTAATCTTGCTACTCAGCCCACGCGGCTAGCTACCTTGTCCTAGCCTTGAACTGTAAATAAACCTAAGTGCAGCTTAACTGGTCTGTGGCATCTTATGCTGGCTCGTGAGGGCCAGACGTGACACTGCAGTAAAGAACAGCTTCTTCTAAGCGGTGAACTTTCAGTTAACTGAGCTTTCTGTTCTATTTTATCTTATAAATTTGCATGCTGTTGTGATATGCAACTATCTCATGGAAGTAAATCCTCTAAATATGTGTTTTTAATAGGCTGGCCCAGGGGTGTCAAACATATAGCTCGTGGGCCAAAAACAGCCCACCAGGGGGTCCAAAGTTTTCTCTGTGAATTTACAGCTTTAGTTCTAGTAAATTTCTGACTTTCTACTGATGACAGTAGTTTATGTAAATCTGAGATATTTTGTCTCTGTAAGATGAGACTTTTTTTCTCATCAGTTTTCTTTTTCTTCTTTTTTTCTGATGAGAACAAGGGGCCCTCGATCTTGCTATGTGTGCAAGATGATTTAAGTATGCTTTTAAAAGTAATGTGAAAGTTACTTTTCCAAGTAACTAGTTACTTTAATCATGCAGTAACTCAAAAGTAACTCAGTTACTTTTGAAAATAAGTAACTAGTAACTGTAACTAGTTACTATTTTTTAGTAACTTGCCCAACACTTGTTGTGACACATGAGGTTTTGTATTGATCTGCTTAAGATGGGTTCACACTATAGCATTTGGACTGACTTTTACTGACGTTTTGAAAAATCAGAGAAATAAGTCAAAACGTTGGGGAAATTATGTTCGTGAGCATTTTTTTTTTAATCCACCACAAACCTTGCTGTAAAATGTGTTCAATATTGGACAATTAGCACAAAACCATTATTTGAAGATTAATAATAACGAGATGAACTATTCCTCAACTTATCTTTTATTGAAGCATGCAGAGAGCAAACACAGCTGTGGGTCTTTGTACTCAGCACAACCTGACAGGAAAAGACCCGAATAAGCATTCGTGGTTACATTTATCTTCTGGCTACTTGGGCGCTCCCAAGCACCCAAGTAGCCCTTGGGCCCTCCTTCTGCTGAGCCTGTCAAAACAAGCTTCTTCATCAGATGCTCCTACGCCCTGCAGTGGCTGGCTGGCTGTTGGCAGATGTTTCCTGTTGATGTCTTCAATTGTCTCTTTTCGGTTCCTGCTCAACCCCATGACCCAAGAACACTTTCCTATTTCTCTATATGTAAGCAGAAGCAGATACTTTGTTGCTAAGCAATAATGTGTATGTGTGTGCTAAGAACCCACATCTTGTTATTTGAGCATGTAGCGGTGCAGAAATTTCATGCAGCAATAAGCACTTTGTGTGACCCCTTTAGCTAACTAAAACATTCTATCACAAATAAACACATTGTATGACCATACAACACTCTAACTTATGTAAATATTTCTATCACAAATCCCTCTTTTGACTCCATTTTATTCCGTCAACAATTATGGCAGGCACAACGGCATCAACAAGCAGACCCTGGGTATGTTTTATTCATTAATTATGACATGAGCGAAAAACCTGCTGGCAGTATATATTTTGTTAAACAATCATGTTTATGCATTTCCTTTATTCAATGATGCATATTTCCAGGCAAAAATTCTCATTCAAACCCCACTGCCTGGCGGCCTTTTCCCAAAAGCTTTATTCAAACAATGCGTGTAATGTTAAGCAAGCAAAACATTCAAGTCAGAAGATTTTTCATATCCTTGTATGCTGTAAGCGGGCCTCAAGACCTGCCTTACAACAAAGACTGTAACCTTCTTATCTATTCTGACTACATGGCCGCAAATTGCACAATATTTTAACCCTTTGAGTGTGAGATTTTGCGTGCCCTTAGTGGCAGAGCGTGGCACTGCGCCTGTCAACTAATTCTGACATCCCTGTACTCCCCAGCTATACTGAAGACTTGTACTGATCGTGGCAGTTCAGAAGGCGGCAGACACGCGATGGAGGAATCATGGCTGACATGTGATACACCAAAGAAGAACTCCTTATTTCCTTTTCCTGTATTCCCTTCTTTTAGCTCAGAAAGCTAATATGGCTGCCGTCTATCATTGTGCACCGTCACTTAGACGGCTTCATAAATGGAAAATAGCAGCAGGATATAAGCAAAATTCATGTGGGATAATCATGACTTTGTAGATGTGGTAGAGAGCGTAAATGACCAACAGAACACAAAATAACAACCACGATGGACGAAAATGCTCCAACCACGGCAGCGAGCGAGTCCCCTTAGCCACTGGTCAGTGAGGAATTTCTTTTTTTTTTTTATATTGTACTGATTTCTTGTTCATATACTTTGAAGGTAAGATGATAACGTACCCCTGTAGAAAAAAATGGTGTCAAAAGACTGAACCATTCTTTCTGTAAATATGTCCAAAGTCCGCTTTTGACTGAGTTATCTAATTCAATATAGCTGCCGCAGCATTATGCAAATTAGATGCGTAAAATCACTCCTATCTGAAAATTTGGATCATATTTTACATCTTTCTAATTGACAGTAAGCCATTATCGCTTACCACTTTGAAGTTAGAGCCTTTGAAATCTGAACTATTTTGTTGACAAAAAATATTTACCACTCTTGGCCACTAGGGGTTATGTCTCAATTTGACAACAGTCACACTCAAAGCCTTAAAGATACCTGTAAGAAAACAAAGGAAAAAGAAGGGGCCAGGGGTGAGTTATAGACACACCCTGGCATGTGACTTATATGTATGTATGAATGTGGTGTTGGATGTGTGAACAGTAGACAGAATAGTGACTAGCAGAAAAACACAATATATATATATATATTCAAACAATGGCTTCTGCTTCATCACTGTCATTCCCAGATACACAATGGTCATTGTTGTGGAGGAGAGACCTGGACTCCTCTTGGGAGTGGACTTGAGCCATCATCCTTTGGGCTGGCTCCTTAGACAGGGCTGTGACTATGCATCTTTCTAACAGTGTCCTTAAAGATGGGATGCAGCAGCACCCCACCATCAGAATCACTGCTATTGAGATGACGATGAACAGAATTACTGAGCGCACTACTCCTGCCCAACGTCCAAAGATAGACTGCAGCCATGCAGTAAAAGCATCTTCCTCATAACCTGTGTTTTGGCCAAATTCTGTTCTCAGGCCTTCTAAGGCCTTTATAGCACATGTAATACTTCCATCTGGGCTCGTGTGGTTAGGGATAAAAGTACAGCAGGTAGCTCCAAAAATATGACACACCCCCTGACTCTGCCAGAAGCATGTCAAGGGCAATGTGATTTTGATAGGTCATGAGGGAGGTTGCCTTTAGTTGTTCATGCACACCTTTAAAAACATCTATGGCATAGTTTAACAGTTCTTATAGTTCTTTGCTTGTTATAATACTGTACAAATATTCATTCCATGACTGCATTTTAGTGCCTTCTATTGCCTGGCCTATCCAGGGGATAAGATGAGTCCAGATTGCAGCTGTATAATTTCGACCTTTCAACTTGGCTGGAACACCACATACTGTGCCTGTACCATCCACCCATGGTCTTACTCCTCCTAAAGAATCTTCTATTATTCCTAAAGTGTCTCTCTTATGTCTGTGAGTGTGGTGGTCAATAGGTCCTAATGGAAGAATTGAGAAAGGCATCAGTAATTGTATTGGGGCACAAGTACCCTTCCAAGTTGTTGGTAAAATTGGCCATAACCTCATTTGTCCACACCAGAACCAAATGTCTGATCTGGACTGAGACATATTTGATACCTCTGTGTTATGGGAGTCTCTTACTGACTGGGTGGTTAGACAGGAAGTCAGGTGGCCTACTGAGAGTGACTTTGTTGTCTTTTGGAAACGGGTATAATTTCCTTTGTAAGGTTGGAATGGTGGAGGTGTCATTGTAGTTATTGGTGGAAAAAGATAATGTAATTGAGCACACTTCTCTGTGACATTATGTGTGGTAAATAATTGGAGTTGACTTTTCAAGCCTTGGGGCTAATTTGTAGGATCAAGAGGAAATTGTGCAGTGGCCAAACCTGTGTGTGCTGGAGCACAAGCATAACAGTCAACCTGGTTTTGGACCACTGTTCTCATAGAATATTGCACCCACGCCAACCGTTCATTTTGGTCTGTATAACCTGTTTCCAATGCAATTCTGTCCCTCTTAGTTTCAACATTTAAATAAGTGACAATGTTGTTTCCTAAATAGGTGTTTGATGGTGTAGTTGGTGTGGTCATAGCATTATCAGAGATCCTATTCTTTTAAAGGTCTGTGAACTTTACTCTAATGAGCCCTGCAAAAATGTAGCGACCTGATTGTGCTCCTAGAATGAGATAAAAAGAATCACCATCTTCAAGGGGATTAGGTTTCTTGGTAAAACTTTCCACAGCTAACACCAACAGGTTCAGTGGTCCACCCTGAAACCATTGTCCTCGGATTATAGTTAATTTATTTTTATAATCATCCCACCCCTGTGGGTAGATGCCCCAGGCATATTCTTCTTTCCCAGTGGTCCAATAAAGCCCCTTCCACCTTTGACATGATGGCATCCCCAAGCATATACATGCAAAAACACTTTTATCTGTCCAATAGGATGGAGGACCTTTCCTACCATCACATCCAATCAGGTCACAGAAGTCAATAGTCACTATGGTATGCTTCCCAATTTGAGTCCGTATCTCTAATTTTGTTCCAGTTTTGTTATCTATCAGTGTGTACACTGAGCGCTTAGCTCCATGAACTCAATCATGGAGGTGAATTTTCCACCAGATAACAGGGAAGGATATGATCAATGCTAGGAGCAACAGGAGAAAAATAGTTGCCCTAATGGAGCAATTAGGCAGTATGGGAAACACCATCTTTTTCTATGTTTGCTATATCTTCAACAGTGTGCAATAAAGGTTGATTTGGCTCAGCAGCTCTAGCACAATGAGTCACCTGAATCCAATTACTAATTTTTACTTTTTTCCTGACATGCACTGCATGTGATGTAGCCTTTATTACTTTAAAAGGTCCTTGCCACTTAGGTGAGTCCAAGTGTGGCCTCATTACTTTTTGCCAGACCCAATTACCAGATTTCAATGAGGCAGTTCTTCCTTGTGTGTCCCCGCTGAGAATGTCCAGAACCTGTTGAGAGAGAGCTTCAGATATTTTTCTTAGACTGTTGATGTACTGTGACATTTTTACAGCTTAACTATCTCTAGGAGTCAAAGGTGAATTTAGAAATGGTCCTGGCATCTTTCTCCCTGTTAGCAGCTCATGGGGAGTCAGGCAGAGTGTCGTGTTGGGGGTAGATTGCAGCACCATCAGTGCTAATGGCAGTGGATCAACCCATGTCATGTCTGTCCCAATGCATTGTTGGGCTAACATTCTTTTCAGTGTTCCTTTTGTTCTCTCAACTAGCCCTTGGGAGGATGGATGCACTACTGAACCAAACTTATGCCTTAAGACTAAGGCATATTCAACTTCCTTCAAATGTTTATTTGCAAAATGACTGCCATTGTCTGATCTAATCACCCTTGGAAAACCATGCATAGGAATCACTTCCTCTGTCAGCCAGTTAATCCCTTCCTTTGCACTTTTTGTTTTACATGCTTTTGCCTCAACCCATCTTGAAAATGTATCCACACCCACCAACAGATATCTGTAGCCTCTGCATCTATTTTCTGGACCCATGTCTGTGAAGTCAATCACTATGTCTCTCCACGGCCCTTCAGGCCCTGGAAAAAAACTCCCATAGAAGCCTTTAATGTGTGTTTGGGATTGAACATTTGGCATACTTCACATTCAGAAACGATTAGCTCTGGAACCTCAATCAAGTGCGGATGCCACCAGTGAGCTTCAATCAAAGCCGAGATTTTTGTTTTTGAGACATGACATTTTAAGTGTGCCTCTTTGCACAATAACAGCACCTTAGCTAGGGCTCCTAGCCTTCCATCAGCTGACCTCCACAAACCTTCCTCATCTTTCTTTGTTCTTTTCTCTATCCACCTATGTACTTATTTCTTCTCATGCAACTGCTTGATTTCCTCTTCACCTAATTCCATGTACTCCTGATTTTTTTTTCTGTGCCATCATGCTTCCTTGAGTAACATAATCCCCTGCTTGCTTAGCTGCTAAATCAGCAGCTTCATTTCCTTTGGGCACAATTGCATTTCCTTTTTGATGTCCTTTATGCTTCAAAATTGCCACCGTCTTTGGTTGAGCCATAGCCTCCAGCAGCTCAACCATTTCTGTTAGGTGTTTAATTGGTATGTCGGATGAAGTGAGGAAACCCTTCCTTTTCCAATGTGGTAAATCAACATGTGCAGCCTGATGTGCATAAGCTGAATCAGTGTATATGTTTGCCTGTTGTTGTTTAGCATATTGACATGCTTTAGTAAGGGCTACAATTTCAGCTTTTTGAACAGAGGCAGAATGGTCTACCATTCTTGCCTCTACAGTATGAAATTCACCTGTTTCCTCGTCATATTTCACAACTGCATATGAAGCACTCAAAGATCCATCTATTTTCCTGTAGCAACATCCATCAGAAAAGAGATTTAAATTTGGATGTTCAATTTCATCAGTTTGAAAATTTTGAACAGCTTTTATGTCTGTTTCCCCAATTGCACAACAGTCATGAGGCTCACATGTGAACATGTCTTCTGCCATGTTTGTCCCTACACCTGTGTAAATGACATTTGGTGCTTGCAGTATTCTTTTCAACCAGTGTGTTCTTTTGGCTGAGAGTGTGAACAGTACACTTTGTAGATATGATGCTACTCCATGGCAGTGCGCACAATCACAGTGTGTTGCATGGTAATGTGAGAAGTTTTTTCCAATGCTTTTGCAATTGCTGCAACATGTTGTGTGCATGGTGGGTGTCCTCTTTCTATGTTGTCTAATGTTGAGCTGTAATACATTAGAACTGACCTTGACCCTGTACCTTCCCCCTTCTGATACAGTACAGCGTTCACAACGCTGGGCTGTTCAGAAGCATCAAGATGAAATGGGAAAGCATAATCAGGTGGTTTGAGTGAGCATGCATGTGACCTCAGTTGTTTGAGTTCAATGAAAGCACCCTCAGCTGAAGTAGTCCATTGCAAGGGTGATGTGAGATTTTAATGCCCTGCTACCTTAAGAAGGTCATGCGGTGCTTGGATAACCACAGTATAATTTGGAACAAAATTTCTGCTGTATCCGGTAAGACCCCAAAATAACATCATTTCCCTCACAGTACGTGGTTTAGGGTGTGAGAGAATTGATGACCTTTGAGACAGAGACATTGCAGAGTTGCTGGATGTGATTAGCCTGCCCAAATAGTAAACTCTGGGGCGACAACACTGTACTTTTTTTCAGCTTAATTTGCACCCTTTCTGGTAGAGATGTTTCAGGAGGAGCTCCATGGCTGAGAGCACAGAAGCAGCAGTGGGGCCCACTAAGAGCTGATCATCAATATACTGTAACAGCAATGTGCCAGGGAGCAGGAATAAATTCTGCAAATGCTGACACAGTATGTGATTAAAAATGGCTGGGGAGTCAACCAAACCTTGTGGTAGTCTGCTGTATGTGTATTGCTGACCCTGATAGGTAAATGCAAAAAGAGGCCTGCTGTCTGCATGTAGTGGAATGCTGAAAAAAGCATTAGAAATACCCACCACTGTGAAAACTTGTGTTGTGGGGTAATGTTTTTCAGCAGCAGGTAAGGATTTGGGCGGTGCGGTGGCACAGTGGTTAGCACTGTGGCAGCACAGCAACTCACCCTTGGCCATGGGATCCCTTGTTCGATCCCAGCCCCTGACCAACAGTGATCTGTGCGAAGTTTGCATGTTCTCCCCATGTCTGCGTGGGTTTACGTGAGTTCTACGGTTTCCTCCCACAGGCCAAAAACATGCAGGTTAGGTTAATTGGAGACTCTAAAAGTGGCCCTAGGTGTGAATGTGTGTGTGAATGGTAAAGGGATAGCGCCATACCGTGGCTGCTCAATTTCCCCTCTGGGGATCAATAAAGTTTACAAAATCAAATCAAAAATCTAATTTGGAACAGTATAATTTGTAGTCACCATTACAGCATTGATTGGTCTCAAATCATAAGCCATCCTGTTGTCCTTTTTTCCAGGCTTCTCTACAGGAAGAATAGGTGTGTTCCATGGGGACTGTGTTTGTACTAGGACCCCTGCCTGAAGAAGACCCTGTGTTGTTCTTCCTATGCCTGTTTCCTTCTCCTTTGGAAGAGGATATTGTTTTTGCCATATTGGCTGAGTGTTTAGTTTGAATGAGATTTTTACTGGTGTACTTGTAATCAGACCAACATCCACAGAGCTATCTGACTATAGAGAGGAGGGCATAGACTCTAACAGTGCATAAGAATTTGGGTGATCAGTGTTTTCTCTGCCATGTGTTCTGTCATGGTGCAATCTTTATGGAGTGGTCTGTATTGTCACATTGCATGAAATGCAATAGCAATCAGCAGATGGTGAATAATGTAGGTCCCTACATTGTGTGACAACCCAGTCAGTCAACTTAAGACAGCTTTTCACCATTGGTCCCAGTGCCCTTGCCTCCTCCCCTGTAAACACCCCAGTGTCACATGAGGTGCAGCAGTGTCCGAGAGGGCATACAAAGGCAACAAATCTTCATTCAAACAGACTGCAGCAGCCACTCCGTGTGGGCCAACATAAATGTCCTTGCACACCAAGTCCTGAACCCCCCCCCCCCACCCCCACCCCACCAAAGTCTCTCACTGATCATCATACAGTTCTTGGTCATCATGTGAATAATACATTGTACAGTGGAGTGGATTATGTGTGTGTGTGTGTGTGGGGGGGGAGGTCATATGGTTAAACAGAGTCTATCCGTGGGACCCATGAGACATACACTACCGTTCAAAAGTTTGGGGTCACCCAGACAATTATTTTGTGTTTTCCATGAAAAGTCACACTTATTTACCACCATGAGTTGTAAAATGAATAGAAAATATAGTCAAGACATTGACAAGGTTAGAAATAATGATTTGTATTTGAAATAATATTATTTTCCTTCAAACTTTGCTTTCGTCAAAGAATCCTCCATTTCAGCAATTACAGCATTGCAGACCTAACATGATTACACAAGGGTTTTCTAATCATCCATTAGCCTTCTGGCGCAATGAGCAAACACATTGTACCATTAGAACACTGGAGTGATAGTTGCTGGAAATGGGCCTCTATACACCTATCTAGATATTGCACCAAAAACCAGACATTTGTAGCTAGAATAGTCATTTACCACATTAGCAATGTATAGAGTGTATTTCTGATTAGTTTAAAGTTATCTTCATTGAAAAAAAAGTGATTTTCTTTCAAAAATAAGGACATTTCTAAATGACCCCAAACTTTTGAACGGTAGTGTATTTGTATTTGTCTATTAGCTGATTTTTGTCAGGACTCACATCATCCGGCTGTACCACACAGTTGCAGAAAAGGTTTGCTCTTCCTCTGCATCTGTTTCCTGTACTTGCAACAGTGGAGCATTCAAGGAAGTTGACAAGTCTGATGTGCTCCGGAGCATAGTAGCATAGTAGCAGAGTAGCAGCGGAGCATCTTTCAGACACACAACAGTTCCAGTAGAAGCAAAATAGGCTTTAGTTTCAAAAGCACATCTCTTCCCAGAAGATTTAAAGGACAATCTGGTGAAAACAGAAAAGAGTGGACAAAATCCAGTCCAGCCAATGAACAGCTCAATGGTACTGAGAAAGGGAGATGCTTCAGAGTCCCAGAGATGCCAACAACTGATGTATAGTTAGTGGACAGGGGTAAAGAAGTTTATATTGATGAGAAACAAGCCCTTATATCCACCATGACTTCATAAGTTTTGTCTCCCACCTTGAGGGACAGCATTGGATCCAAAAGTTGGCTGCTCTGGCCACACCCCTGGTGCTGGAGGTGGAGTGGATGAGTAGTTTATCCAGGCATGTCCTCTGCCAGAAGGTGGAGCTCTACCATCACGGGCCCAATGACCTCTCCTGCCACACTGTAGGCACATATCACGGGGTGGGCCTGATGATCTCGTCTCCTCTGTATGCGCGTCTGTCACACCCCTTTTGGAGTGGGCAAGAATACCATTGTTGTTGGGGTGCCAGCACAAAGGGTTCAGCAGGGACTGGGTCAATAACAGCCTGAGGGGTTGCCACTGTAATGGCTAGAGCCTGTACAGTAGGGTTTTTTGTTTTTTTTTGTCTTTATTCACTACTTCCCTAGCTGCTTTTATCTGGGCTTTTACCAGCTGATTTGATAAATCTGCTGTTTCTGTCTCTTTTTCATTTTGTTTTTTATTGTATTTTTCAGATAATGAATGCACATGTGAGAGCCATTCTGCCCAGGGACAGGTATTCAGTCCCACTACCCCTTCCAGTGTGGTTGTGACAAGCGGTGGAACTGATATCTGTATGACATTGCAGAATACCGCTGATGTGGTAGCATTGTTACATGGGTTTTCTCCAGTCATGTCAGTCCAAAGTGCCAAACACCTATCTACATAGGCTCCTGCCTCCTCTCCTTTTTTTCATTGGTATGTCTGTTAACCACTTGCACTCCGTTGTTCCGCGGGCGGGCAAGTCTCTGTGTCCTAAGATGCACGAGGGCGCACGAGAGCGCCCTCGTGCGCGCTTGGACGCATGACGCATGATGGTGGTGATGGAGATGGTGCTGGCCTCCAAGCGCCACTGAAAAAAAAATGTGCAAACACAGTGGTGAACAGATTAGTTCATCTGATTGACCTCTCATTCGACTAATAAGAGCCTTGAATTGGGTTTCTGAAACCTTGAAGAACCAATGAATGAAAACCTAGGAAGGAGGACCCGCCTCCCAACGCTTTGAATGCAGTGAGCCAATTGAAGCAGAGAAGTTCGTGAGCTGTTTTTTTTAAGGCTGGGTGAAGACTGGCTGCTGCAGCAGATCAAAAAAGGACACAGGAAGAGCTCCACAGACCCAGCAGCATGGAGACCATCCACAAATGCAACCTGTGTGACAGGGAGTGCCATTCGTGGATCGGCATGTTTGGCCACAGGCGGTGCTTATTTTGTATTGGTTCCAGCAGAGTAGACGTTATGATTTTCTTCCATGGTCATTATAGACCGACGGAGGCTGACGACGAAGGCTGAGTGACACACACGCCTTCGCCAGTCTTTTTTTAATTACTACTGTTATTTGTTTTGAAAAATCGTTTGCCAAAAACCGCAATCATGGAAGCACAAAACCGCAATAATGGAATTATGTTTTGATCGAGTCGCGAGACCAGAACCAGAGCGGACCAGCGTCGCATTCGTCTGACAATAAGGAAGACAATTTCTCCAAGACTCCGCTGTGAAGTGGTAAGGTGTTATAAACTAAATTATTCTCTATCCCTGAAAATTGTAATCCAAAATGACTTTTGACCAATCAGTAAATTACAGCTGTGCGGTTCACGAAGTCTGAAGTTCGTGCGCCGCGGTACAAGGGGTTGCTCGCAGTGTACAGGCTGTGAACGCCCCCCCCACCCCCGCTATTCTTCTGCAGCGAGGGGGGGGGGGCCCGTAGTGACTGCACTGCTGTCCTACATCACCACATAAGACTAATCCGTTGTGTAGCGATGGCTAAAGTCCATCCTCTGTAGTGAGCGGGGGGGGGACACCCCCCCCCCCACACACACACAGTAGCGAGGGGGGGGAGCCGCTGTGACAGCGTTGCTGTGGAAACATGCAACGAGTGTAATCTGTCATGTAGCGAGGGCCGAACTCTGTCCTTGGTAGCGGGGGGGGGACGACCCCCCCCCCACACACACACAGACACAGCCCTGAGTGTGACCTTTCCTTTGAGCCGAAAATGAAGCTTCTACATTGAATCATTCAAAAGTTACAGACGTTTTTCCAAACTGTGCCATTTGGCACAATTTGGCACAGTTCCAAAACGCCTGGGAACTACCTGAGAACAAAGCTGTGTAAAATATTCATTTTTTGTGGTATTGTTACCAAATTTGGATCTCAGCTGGATAACACTTGGTTCTACATTTCTGTTGCATTTTCCAGCCGGATCGGACAGCTGTGTGTTATTTACAAGCATTTGTATCAAAAAAAACACTGTGTCCAAATTTTTTTTCTTCAAGTTCTGTATGTTTAGATGACTGTAACTCAGTGGTCGGAGCACGTAGAGAGATTATGTTTTTTTTGCCAAAAAATTCAAAGTGTTTTCTTTTAAATGAGACCAACCCCATGAAGATGCTGCAAAGGGTTGAATAACAGCTTTCGATTTACTTTGGGCACGTTATTTTTTGGCATTTTTAGGAAAATTGCCCGGAGTGCAAGTGGTTAACTCTGCTCTACTGAGATCTACAGGAAACATCCTTCTCATTACGGCAAAAATGTTATTACTATGGTTTCTGAATGGTGCCATATCAGGCTCATTAGTGGTGCCAGCCTCTTCCTCTATGTTCTTAAGCATTGAGGCTGAAGTGGGAGTCGCCACTTTTCTCCTTAAATCTGCCACGCATAAACGGCAGCCAACTGTTGCTTTCTGCATAGCTCTAATCCACAAATCCACAGAGAGGCCCCCAAAGTTAGTGGAGGCAATGTGTCACAAATACCTTTTAGGTCCGAATATACAATATATATATACTGTATATACTGTATATACATATACATATATATATATATATATATATATATATATATATATATATATATATATATATATATATATATATATATATATATATATATATATATATATATACACACACACACACACACACACACACACACACACACACACATATATATATATATATATATACTGTATATACATATATATACTGTATATATATACACACACACACACACACACACACACACACACACACACACATATATATATATATATATATATAGTGCAAACATGTCTTTTGCCAGTATGGATTACTGGTTGCCTTGGAAACAAAGACCAATCATTTTTTTTTATTTCTTATTTTTTTTGCTATCTAAAAAAACATTTTCTTGATATGAGAAATAACATTTTTTTTGTGAAATTTTCAGTCAGAGTCTGTCTACTATCTGCCGTATGCATGTATGTATAATCTCCCAAAAATGTGACACCCAAAAGAAAAAAAATCCCCTCATTCAGAAATTTACTGTTCTTAATTTTCTGCTATGTGTGTAATCATTCTCCATGATCTATTATTGAACTGTTATTATCATTATTAGCTGTTATTATTACCTGTTATTGAGCCTTGGCATTCTGTTGTTTGCATATGCCGTAAAACTTTTGAGAATTTTCTGGAGAATATGCTGGATAGTTTTTGTCATTTTAGATATGTTGAGAGCTTTAATAAACCTGCCAGTGAAGACAGCAAGCATGTTTGTCCACTCCCATGTTCATAACAATATGACAAACTTGAAAAATTACTGACTTAAGGTACACTGTATCTGCATGGAAAAACATGTGATTAACACATTATTAATCACGATTAACTCAACATTCCAAAAGATTAATCGCGATTAAAAATTTTAATCGTCCAACACCGCTAGTAATTATATATAAAAGAAAGAAGCACAAAAGAGAGATATTCAGTGCATTATGAGAGGTTTCAAAGCACCTTGGTCATATAATACTGTAGCATGACCTTGAGTTCCAATTTATAAAATCATTGTTTGCTGAAGAAATTTTTTTTTCAACTTAAAAGTCTGGCTCTTGAGACTGCTTCTCTCATCCAGGGACTAGAGCTGTAACATGATCTCTGAGCCATAAAGTGGAAGATAGTCCCTTTCTCCAAGACTCTCTGGCAAAAGAATGTCCCTAATCAGTAGATTTATGGTCGACATAAACCAGATGGGAAGCCCAACTCACCAGTAAACAACCAGATAGTTTCACAATGCCATCTGGTGGATGAATCAGGAATATTTAACTTCTTCCTTTTCACTGGAATTTATGCCTTATGGACTATGAACTAACTCATATCTTTCTCTTAAGACAGTATCGGCCAACAAAGACCTGGTTGAACTCTGGGATGGACAATATGGGTTTCAAATTCTTTTATTGAAATGATTTCATGTAACATGATATGTGTTGCTCTATTTTCAAGAAGAAATTAGTGTTTGCATACTTCCTATCACAAATTAGTCCCACAGTACAATGTAGAGATATTGATCATTCCTTTATTATTGAAGTAGAATATCTTAGTCACTGAAGTTTAAGGAATTTATGCTTTCAGCAACATGTGTCTTAAAGGGGGGGTCTCACTCTCAGATCAAATGTCTCTCTCTCTTCCTCCTCTCTCCTCTGTTCTGCAGGAGTCCATAGCTGCACTTTAACTGGCCAATAGAGTTCAAAGCTTCATTGCATATTCCTTTTTAGGTAGAGTTTATCATACTTGCTGGAAGAAGCTCAAATATAATTGGGCCACCTCGGGTCTCATGAAGTTTTGGACCACCCTGCAACACTAGAGAAAACTTGAGTTTTATTGCTCTTTGTAGAGTCTGTTCTGGGGTGTTGGCCAAAGCTGTAAGGAGCTTCTCTACTTCTCCAATTTTTCTCCTATCTTTTTAAGAAGGCCCCAAAGTCTGTCATGCTCTGTGTAAATCCTGTTTCTTTTCTTTAAAGTTATTTTTTTCTTATTTTATTCTTTTTCTTTATATCATTGTGCAAGAAGATTTTTTTTTTCCTAAGCTTAAACCAACTCATTTAAACCACCAACATCGAGAAAAACGGATGTGATTTTTTTTTTCTTCATTTTGACTCTCTGATGGACCTTTGCAAAATAAACTAATTCCTTCTTCAGTGAGAAGATCTGGCCAACTTGCTGGGGAACCAGCCTTTGTGATCCCAGGAGGAGGCCATAACAGTGGTAAGGAGTCTGTCTGCCAGCCTCCCCAAAGACCCACGCTGGTCCAGTAAAACAGAATCCAGTGGTCCTGCCTGCTACCCACTGGGACACAATGATTCTGCTTGGCTGACGGTCTGTTGCTGATTTACCTTAATTCTTCAGAATATTCCTGGTATAAATTCTCTTAACTTAATTTATGTAAACCCCCATCAGAATTTAAAAATGCACGTCATCTTTCATTAATTTATGTTCTTTTTCAGAGTAAAACAAATTTTCTAAATTTTTATAAAGTTAATTAGCATTTTCTTTATAAAATTGCATCCACTTTTCCTAATCAATGCTATTTCATGGTTTTCCAATTTCCAGTGTACTGACAAATTAAACTATGCTTCATTTGGTTCCACAAATGCTTGATTCATAAGTAACTCAGTAACAATTTATGATGCCCATGATACATGTGAATTCTCTGTTTTTGACATGGTTCAGGTGACCCACAGAACAGACACGACTCAGGATTAACACAATTAACGTACTTTATTTGTTAACGTGAGTGATTGGGTGCGTGAGTGCGGTTATATGGTGTAATGTTGTGTAGTACAATCCGTGTATTCCAGCTGGGCCGGCAGAGCACCGTACAGACTGGCAATCCTGGAAAGAGACAAGGGCAGTTAGTTTACAGTTCACCCAATGCAGCACGTTAGATGTTTTAATGCTTACTGTCAACAGATGTTGAAGTGACTTCAGGTGGCGCCGAGGCTGCGGCCAGGGAGACAGTGTCTGCGGGCAGGTTAGCTGGAGGTGGAATAAAAGTCCGCCGCCTGGAGGGAGAAGGAGGTCCGCCGTTGCGGGCTCCGCCTGTGCACAGGGGAATGGACAGGTTTAGAAGCAATAACGCTTAGTTGGTTGTTGGTCCAGGCGGAACTGATCCGGAGGTCATTGAGCTGGGCTTGGAAGCTGATGGCTGGAAAATTCAGTGCAGGGAAGCACGGAAGCAGGGTGTGGCGTGATTCAAGGAAAAGAATCAGACGACTCCACGCCCAGCACTGGTCCTGATGGGAATAAATAGGGCCACAGCAGATGACAGGCAGGTGCGTACACAGGTGCCGTGATTGGCAGCCATGACAGTACTCCCCCCCTACGGCACGCCTCTCGGTGTGTGTTCCAACCTACCCAGGTGCGTCCGATGGAAGTCCCTGATGAGCTGCTTATCGAGCACGAGGGCGGGACGCACCCAGGACCTCCACTCCGGCCCGTAGCCCTCCCAGTCCACCAGGTACTGCAGGCCACGCCCCCGGTGGCAGATGTCCAGGATGGAGGAGACGGACCACGCCAGGTCGCCGTCGATCACCCTCGGTGGAGGTGGGGACCTGGGAGGGGGACACAACGGGCTGGAGGAGACAGGCTTAATCTGAGAGACATGAAAAGTTGGACAGATGCGGAGGGGGGGAGAGTTAGACGCACAGACACTGGGTTAATAATCCAACATATAGGGAATGGGCCAATGAACCGCTGGGCGGTCTTCTTGCATTCCGCCTTCAGGTTGATGTTTTTGGTAGAGAGCCATACCTGCTGACCCACCTGATAAGCCGGACCCAGAACCCTGCGTCGATTGGCCACCGTAGTGTTGCGTTCCGCCGTCCATTGCAGTGCCGTTCTGGCTGCCTTCCAAATCCGCCGACAACATTTTAGGTGGGCCCGAACCGATGGAATGGCAATGTCCCAACAGTGGGGGGTTGTAACCCAACGAGGCCTCAAAGGGGGACATGCTGGTGGCAGAGGAAACCGCTGTGTTATGGGCATATTCAATCCAAGGGAGGTGTGTGCTCCATGATGATGGGTTGGCGGCAGTGACTCACCGCAGCGCTGCTTCCACCTCCTGGTTGGCTCGTTCACATTGCCCGTTGGATTGCGGGTGATAGCCGGAGGACAAGATCGCCATAGCCCCTAAGGTGGTGCAAAAGGCCTTCCAGACTCTGGAGATAAACTGGGGCCTTCGGTCCGATACTATGTTCTGTGGGATGCCATGCAGCTGAATTACATGCTGAACCAGCAGATCAGCTGTCTCTTTGGCAGACGGTAACCCCCGCAGAGGGATGAAGTGAGCCGCCTTGGAAAATCTGTCCACCACTGTGAGGATGGTGGTGAAGTTGTTGGATGTGGGGAGGCCTGTGACAAAATCCAGCACCACGTGGGACCATGGTCTACCCGGGACGGGGAGGGGGTGGAGCAGCCTGGCCGGTGGCGATGAGGATGTCTTCCCAGTAGCACACTCAGGACAGGCGCGGATGTATTCCCCCATGTCCTTCTGGAGGGATGGCCACCAAAACGACCTCTGTAGGAGCGCCACTGTGCGTGCCCTACTCGAATGGCAGGTGAATTTGGAGGTATGCCCCCACTGGATGACCTCCCCTCAGACCGCTGTGAGAACAAATAATTTACCCGCTGAAACCCCCCCCCCCCCGGATCAGCTTCGTCAGACTGCGCCCTTATAACCTTATCCCGAATGCCCCAAGCGAGGGTGCCCATGACACATGCTGGAGGGAGGATGGGGTGCTCGGCCTTCTCTGCCGTCTCCAGGTCGAACTGACGAGACAGGGCGTCGGGCTTGGTGTTCTTTGACCTAGGGCGGTAGGTGATGGTAAAGTTGAACCGTCCAAAAAACAGCGACCAGCGGGCCTGTCGGGCGTTCAGCCTCTTGGCGGTCCAAAGGTCCTCCAGGTTCTTGTGGTCGGTCCAGACAATGAATGGCTGTGACGCTCCTTCCAACCAGTGCCGCCACTCCTCCAGGGCCAGTTTAACTGCCAACAGCTCCCTATCCCCGATGTCGTAGTTTCGTTCTGCTGGGGACAGGCGGTGAGAGAAGTAGGCGCAGGGGCGGATCTTACTGTCTGCCGGAGAATGCTGGGACAGCACAGCCCCCACCCCAGAATCAGAGGCGTCCACCTCCACCAGGTACTGAAGGGTGGGATCCACCTGCGTCAGGATAGGCGATGATGAAAATCTAACCTTCAGGTCTGAGAACGCAGCGTCCACCTCTTCCGTCCAGTGAAAGGGAACCTTGGTGGAGGTCAAGTTGGTGAGGGGGAGGGTGATATGGCTGTAGTCCTTAATGAACCGGCGATAAAAGTTAGTGAAGCCCAGGAACTGCAGCAACTGTTTCCTCGATGCGGGGATGGGCCAGTCCACCACCGCCTTCACCTTTACCGGGTCCGGGATGATCTCCTTCGGGGCAGTAATGAAGCCGAGGAAAGAGGTCCTGGAGATGTGGAACTCGCATTTCTCTGCCTTGACGTAGAGCTTATTCTCCAGCAGCCCCTGCAAGACTCGTCTGACATGCACACGATGCTCCTCCATGGACTGAGAAAAGATGAGAATGTCGTCAAGGTAGACAAACACGAAGGTGCCCAGAAAATCTCTCAAAACATCATTAATAAGATGCTGGAAGACAGCCGGGGCACTGGTCAGCCCGAATGGCATGACCAAATATTCAAAATGCCCACTAGGGGTCCTAAAGGCCGTCTTCCACTCATCCCCCTCACGTATCTGCACCAGGTGATAGACATTGCGCAGGTCTAATTTGGTAAAGCAGCAAGCCCCCCGGAGGGAATCGAATGCAGAGTTAAGGAGGGGGAGAGTATACTTATCCTTGATAGTGATGTTGTTTAGTTCCCGGAAGTCAATGCAGGGCCTGAGGGAGCCGTCCTTCTTCCCCACAAAGAAAAACCCCGCCCCCAATGCCGAAGATGAAGGTCTAATGATACCTGAGCTAAGAGACTCCTTAATGTATGAGTCCATGGTCGCGCGCTCTGGAGCAGACAGGTTGTAAAGTCTGCTAGATGGCAGAGGAGCGCCGGCCCGCAGATTAATAGCGCAATCATACGGCCGGTGAGGGGGAAGGGAAAGGGCTTGGGATTTACTGAAGACGGCCCCAAGGTCATGGTATTCCGGTGGCACTTTAGACAGATCCGGGGGGGGGGGGGAGAGGCAGGGACATCCAAAGGCGTGGCAGGCGAGCATGCAGCAGACTGCAGACAGGCACTCAGGCAGAAAGGGCTCCATGACACGATACTTCCCGAACGCCAGTCAATTGAAGGGTTGTGCAGATGCAGCCAAGGGTAGCCCAGAATAACCGGGGATGATAACACCGGTAGGACAAACAGATTTAACTCCTCCCGATGGTTGCCCGAAATGATGACTGGCACTGAGGCAACCCGATGAGTGACCGTGGCCAACGCCGCCTTCGACAGGGCAATAATCTTAAGGGGAGTTTTTAACAGCTGCATAGGTAGACCCAGACGGGTTGCCAGACTCCTAGAAATGAAGCTCTGCTCGGCCCCTGAGTCAATGAGTGCATGTGTCTTATGTTCCTTGTGACCAAAGCAAAACCGAATAGGAATGAGAAAGCGGGTGAGGGGATTGTTATCATTTACGTCCGTGAGGCCCCCTACTTCGACGCATGGCCTTCTCCTTTTGGCTGCCTAGGACAGGAACTCAGGTCATGATCCTCGCTCCCGCAATAGACACACAACCCCAACTCACGGCGGCGCTGTCTCTCTTCTGCAGGAAGTTTCGACCCCCCCACTATCATTGGTTCTTGGTCCTCAGAGAGGTCAGTAGACGGGAGGGCCAGTAGGGGGAGCTGGAGAGCATGGCGCAGCCTATTCTCCGTGCGGCCGGAAGTCTTATACTCCGCAGCTCGTTCCCTCAGACAGTTGTTAAGGCTAATGGCCAGGGAGATACACTCATGCAGCGTGGAGGGTTTCTCCAGGCGGGCCAGCTCATCCTGCAGGCTAGGGCTCAAACTCCTCAGGAATATACTGCTCAGGGAGGCATCTTCCCACCCGACCTCCGTAGCTACGACCTGGAAGTCAAAAGCGTAATCGGCGACTGCCCTCGACCCCTGCCAAAGGTTTAACAGGCGAGAGGTGAGTACATCTTCCCGGTTTGAGTGACTAAACACTTCCTGAAATTCCTGGGTAAATTGAACGTATGTCATAGAAACATAATCGGCCCTAGCCATAACCGCATAAGCCCATGCTAAAGCCCGCCCCTCTAACAGATTGATCATATAGCCAATGCGGCTCTGGTCAGTGGGAAAATCTCCGCGAACCCATTGGAACACAATTTCGCATTGCATGAGGAACCCCCTGGCTTCTCCCAACACCCCTTTAAAGAAGGCGGGAGTAGGGACGGGAGTGAGCCGACTAGCGGAACCTGTAGAGTGAGGGCTAGGCGAAGAGCTAGTAGTGGAGCTAGCGGTAGAACTAGCGGGAGCTGAGGAGCTAGCTGGTGCTGTGGAGAACCCCTGTGGGCTAGCTAAGCGATCTAACCTATCGGTGATGCGGGTTAGCTGAGTTAGCATCACCTGTTGTTGGTATGCTAAATGGTCTACCCGAGCCTCTAGATGGTTAATACGGCACATGAGTGCGCTGTCTGCCGGGTCATTTTGGCGGAGTCGTACTGACATGGTTCAGGTGACCCACAGAACAGACACGACTCAGGATTAACACAATTAACGTACTTTATTTGTTAACGTGAGTGATTGGGTGCGTGAGTGCGGTTATATGGTGTAATGTTGTGTAGTACAATCCGTGTATTCCAGCTGGGCCGGCAGAGCACCGTACAGACTGGCAATCCCGTAAAGAGACAAGGGCCGTTAGCTTACAGTTCACCCAATGCAGCACGTTAGATGTTATAATGCTTACTGTCAACAGATGTTGAAGTGGCTTAAGGTGGCGCCGAGGCTGCGGCCAGGGAGACAGTGTCTGTGGGCAGGTTAGCTGGAGGTGGAATAAAAATCTGCCACCTGGAGGGAGAAGGAGGTCTGCCGTTGCGGGCTCCGCCTGTGCACAGGGGAATGGGCAGGTTTAGAAGCAATAACGCTTACTTGGTTGTTGGTCCGGGCGGAACCGACCCGGACGTCGTTCAGCTGGGCTTGGAAGCCAATGGCTGGAGAACTCAGTGCAGGGAAGCACGGAGGCAGGGTGTGGCGTGATTCAAGGAAAAGAATCAGACGACTCTGCGCCCAGCACTGGTCCTGATGGGAATAAATAGGGCCGCAGGAGATGACAGGCAGGTGCGTGCACAGGTGCCGTGATTGGTGGCCATGACAGTTTTAAAGTTATCCACATATGTTAACCTATTCTGACATTTCTTATTAAACCATTGAAAGACATATTGGGAGTTATAGTTTGATTTCAAGTCCATCTTCTTGATCATCAGCGACAAGAACTCACACAAGGATTTATTATGAGACTGATCAAATATTTTCAATAGGATTATTAACTAAGGCTTAACTTACCAATTGCTAAGTTGAATCGGTGAATTCAAAAGGGGCCCAAGTCCAAGAAATATGTTTTTGCAGGAAATCAAATAAATTGCATATCTCAAAGGTAGTCTGTGCCAGATGGTTCATACTTTACTCAGATATAGCACAAGGCCATAGCTTAGAAATGCTATAATATGAAGCATTTCACTTTTTTAATTTCAGAGGATTGGCAAACTAAAGTCCCTGGACTTGGGCCCTTCTTGAATTAAACAATAAGAACATATGAAAAGAAGCGCATAACATCTATTTCTCACATGTTGAAAACATTTTTTTTGATTATGCCATGTTTTGAACACCTTTTATGATCACTGTATATTCAAACTATTGTTTTGATAACTGCCAGCAAATGGGATTTTCATCTAAAAGTGGGCAGATTAACATAGAGGTCCATCTACTGGTAACTAATCGTCAAAGTCAGACTCATCTTCACGCCTAGCATCACAAACTGTTAAATTACTGAGGAACTGCTGAGCCTCTGGTGAAAGATATTTCGCCAATTTCTGAACATCCTTTACTTTAGCTGCCTTTACGCCAAGTTGCTCGCTGTAGAGTGGCTCCTCTGGGTATGTAACAACCCTGCACAATGGCTTTAGAAGGCGGAATCTGGATGTGACCTGAGCAGACATATTTTTGGAAACTTCTATATCATTTCTGAAATTTGTGCTGCCACCTATGACTTTAAGTTTAATCCATGCAGGAAGGGCCCAAGTTCCTGGACTTGGGTCTCTCTTGCACTCAATGCATAAACAATGCTGTGAATAGTCAATGCATTAAAGTTGACTTGGGACGTTTTTGCACATAATCAGATAGCTTGTCTTTTAAAGTTCATTAAACATGTAATATCTGGGTTTTGAAAAAGTGTGGACTTGGGCCCTTTTGGAATTCAGCGATTCAATTCTTAAGCTCAAGTCTTTGTTCATAAGAGTTTCCACCTCTATAAAATGTGGATGGTGTCCAAACGAGGAACTGAGTGCTATGAAAGTAAATCTTCATTCCTACTCACATTCAAATTTACATTAATACATGTACCAACAATAAATTACCTATAAAATCTCTTAATTTCACTACAATTCTATGGCTACAAGGCTGGGTCAGGCATCTTAACTAAAGTTTGAATTCAAAGCTCCATGAGCTTTTAAAGACCAGTACAACGTCCGCATCACTGCAGATGCTGCTCCGATCCGTCTGTCAATCTCTCACTCCATTGTTCCCTCACTCGTGAATAAGACCCCAAGATACTTAAACTCCTCCACTTGGGGCAGGAGCCTGTCCTCAACCCAGAGAGGACAATCCACCTTTTTCCGGCTGAGGAGCATGACTCGGACTTGGAGGAGCTGATTCTCATCCCAGCCGCTTCACACTCAGCGGCAAACCGTCCCAGCAAAAACTGTAGGTCATTGCTGAATGAAGCCAACAGGACAACATCATCTGCAAACAACAGAGATGAGATCCTGTTGTCATCAAGCATGACACCCTCCATTCCCTGGCTGTGCCTAGAAATCCTGTTCATAAAATTTATGAACAGGACCGGTGACAAATTGCAACCCTGGTGGAGTCCAACTCTCACTGGGAATGAGTCAGATCGAGTGTTGGCAATACGAACCAAACTCTCACAACAGTCGTACAGAGACCAAATAGCTCGTAGCGACAAGCCCGATACCCCATACTCCCAAAGCACCCCCCCCCCCCCACAAAAAAACGCAAGGGATGCGGTTGAAAGCCTTCTCCAAGTCCACAAGACACATGCAAACTGGTTGGGCAAACTCCCACGAACCCTCGAGGATTCTTGAGAGGGTAAAGAGCTGGTCCGATGTACCACGGCCAAGACAAAAACCACATTGCTACTCCTGAATCCAAGGTTCAACCAACGGCCAGACTCTCCTCTCCAGTACCTTGGCATAGACCTTCCCAGGGAGGCTAAGGAGTGTGATCCCTCTAAAGTAGGAGCACACCCTCTGGTCCCCTTTTTTTGAAGAGAGGAACCACCACCCCAGTTTGCCATGCCAAAGGCACTGCCCCCAACCTCCATGCAATGTTGCAGAGGCGTGTCAACCATGCCAGCCATACACCATCCAGGGCCTTGAGGTACTCAGGGTGAATCTTGTCCACTCCCGTGGCCCGGCCGCCAAAGAGATTTTTAACCACCTTGGTGACCTCAGCCCCTGTGATAAGCGAGTTGTCCCCCTCGTCCACAAGCCCTGCTTCCTCTGTGGAAGGCGTATCAGTGGGATTGAGGAGATCCTCAAAGTATTCCTTCCACCGCCCAACGATTTCCCCAGTCAAAGTCAACAGCGCCCCATCTGCACCATGCACAGTGTGGACAGGGAGCTGCTTCCCCCTCTTGAACCACCGGACAGTTTGCCAGAATCTCTTCGAGGCCGACTGAAAGTCTTGTTCCATGGCCTTACCGAACTCCTCCCATACCCGAGCTTTTCTTCAGCAACCACCCGAGCTGCACTCCGCTTGGCCTGCCGGTACACCTCAGCTGCTTCAGGAGTCCCACAAGCCAGTGAAGCTTGATAGGACTCCTTCTTCAGCTTAATAGCCCCCCTCACCACTTGTGTCCACCACTTGGTTAGGGGGTTGCCACCACGAGATGCCCCGACGACCTTGCGGCCGCAGCTCTGGGCCGCTGCTTCAACAATAGAGGTGGAGAACATGGCCCATTCAGACTCCATGTCTCCAGACTCCCTCAGAATGTGGTTGAAGTTCTTCCGGAGGTGGGAGTTGAAGACCTCCCTCACAGGGGCCTCAGCCAGACGTTCCCAGCACACCCTCACTATACATTTGGGTCTACCAGGTCTGAATGGCATCCTCCCCTGCCATCGGATCCAACTCACCACCAGGTGGTGATGAGCTGACAGCTCTGCACCTCTGTTTACCCGAGTGTCCAAGACATATGGTTGCAGGTCTGATGACACAATAACAAAATCGATCATCGACTTGCGACCTAGAGTGTCCTGGTGTTCACCAGGACACCCAACAGAGTTCATCTAATTCCTTTTGGTATTCATTGCGCTTAGTGTTCTGTCTTTGCTTGCAAGTCTCACTTTCTCCTTCCTCATTCATAGTGGAGTTGTTAGACAAGGATAACACCTCTCCATGAAGAGAGAAAGCTGAAGCATATGAAAGTCACAGATGTGGCTAATTGAAAGGTTCCCCTATCTTTCTGTTAATTAATTTAAATGTATGATTTCCTAAACTGGCTAAACTTCCTAAAACTCACATTACCTTAAACTTAAAAAAAAAAAATGTAAAGATGTACTATTAATCTGTTATTTTCATGGTTGTTGATCTATTATGACTTTGCTAGTTAAGCAATTTCTCTTTCTGAAATACTCTAAAACGTGCTTTTTTCCATAACACCTTTAATGGTCCCCTCATATCAGCATTTTTGACTTGTTAATATCACTACACAGGCCACCATTGGCTCATAATAGGTTATTATTAGATCCCCTATGATGCCTTCCAGCCTTGTTAGGCCAACAGAGTTCATCTAATTCCTTTTGGCATTCATTGCACTTAGTCTCCCGTCTTTGCTTGCAAGTCTCACTCTCTCCTTCCTCATTCATAGGGGAGTTGTTAGACAAGGATAACACCTCTCCATGAAGAGAGAAAGCTGAAGCATGTGAAAGGCACAGATGTGGCTAATTGAAGGGTTCCTCTATCTTTCTGTTAATTAATTTAAATGTATGATTTCTATCTGAAAACCCAGTGCTATAGTGTTGTAATGCAGTCACAGTAATATTATTACCTCCGCCAGGCCAGAGGCCAGGAGGAGGTTATGTTTTTGCCAGTGTTTGTCTGTCTGTTTGTTTGTCTGTCTGCCTGTCTGTCTGTCTGTCTGTCTGTCTGTCTGTTTGTCTGTCTGTTTGTCTGTCTGTCGGTTAGCAAGATAACTCAAAAAGTTTTGGACGGATTTCAGTGAAACTTTCAGGCGTTGTTGGAAATGGTACAAGGAAGAACTGATTAAATTTTGGGGATGATCCGGATCACCGTCTGGATACAGGAATTTTTTAAAGGATTCTTTAACATTGTCAGATACGGCCATTTTCAACATGTGTGCAGGCCCAATGGAGGGCGCTGCTCGTCGTGTCTGACGAACACAAACTCCGCCTTCTTCAAAGTTTTAGGCAAAAAAGCACACGGAACACAGTGGTGGGCAGGGCTTGGCAGCGTGCCTGTGTGCCTGTGTTTGCGCTACGCTGCAAAAGCTCAGACGGGCAGCTGTCCGCCGCCGGATTATTTGGCAGAAATTCCCCGGCCAGCCATAGTAGCTGCGCAAAAAGAAGCTCTCTGCCTGGGAAGATTCCAAATCCTCTTTTGCCGCGGAGCGCAACCCCAATAAAACCCACGCCAACCTGTCTACCCAATTTGCATCCGTCAGTGAAGCCCTCAGTGCTGCTTTCAGTGATCTATGAAAACGCTTGCATAACCCATTGGCCTGTGGGTTGTACGCGGTTGTGTCATGATTTCTTTGGTTTTTTTCTTTTGAATTCTTGGATGGAACATGGGTGGGCAGTATAAGCTGCAGATTCACCCATCACACATTTCGGATAACTTATATTGAACTGTATAGTCAGAGGAGTTATTGTCTAATTTGACCTTGTTGGATTTTATTACCCCCTTTGTTATATTATTCACTTTCTTTTAACCTGTACTCTTAATCTATTCGAAATAAAGATTAATTCATTTATTTATTCAATTGCAACGCCCGCAGCCTGGGAGTTTGCAGATGCAGGAGATGGACACAACACCAACACTTCAGTTTATTACCTCCGCCAAGGAGGTAATGCTTTTACTAATGAACCACTAATCCTATCATTGTGAATCCAATTGCTAGTCATATGTTTTCATGGTCAAGGAATCTGAAAACGTACACACAAACACTGTATGGGGGGGAACTGTGGCGCTTGGCGGAGGTCTGCGCTCTCCGAGTTCTTTTCTAGTTTCCATTGATTTCATACGTAGTCTTTTCATGAATCTACTCTTAAATCAGTGCAAATTCTCAAATCATACCAAAATGGGGATCTTCCTAATAAACTATTAAAACTTTACTGAATGATTATTTATAAGTTGCTTACAGGTTTTTCCTCATGTGGGTGTGATAACAAATGTTTGGTACAAATTAAAGCTTCATATAGACATACTGTATTTTAAATAAAACTCTACCTTGTGCACAGTACATAGAGGACAAAGCACCCATTAACATGGATGAGTTTAGCTGTGGAAAAAGAAAAAAAACTGGAAGTAAAACAAATGGTTTCTGCTCAAATGAAAGGCTACTGTAGTGTATCCTTGATTATATTATACTTCACAGAAACATGGGACATGTTAAATGTTAGAAAATAAGCATCATCTCCTGAGTTACACTGTAAATGTACTCTATGTTACTGTTATATATATATATATATATACGTATATATATATATACACTACCGTTCAAAAGTTTGGGGTCACTTAGAAATGTCCTTATTTTTGAAAGAAAAGCACTTTTTTCAATGAAGATAACTTTAAACTAATCAGAAATACACTCTATACATTGCTAATGTGGTAAATGACTATTCTAGCTGCAAATGTCTGGTTTTTGGTGCAATATCTAGATAGGTGTATAGAGGCCCATTTCCAGCAACTATCACTCCAGTGTTCTAATGGTACAATGTGTTTGCTCATTGCGTCAGAAGGCTAATGGATGATTAGAAAACCCTTGTGCAATCATGTTAGGTCTACAATGCTGTAATTGCTGCAAATGGAGGATTCTTTGACGAATGCAAAGTTTGAAGGAAAAAAATATTATTTAAAATGCAAATCACTATTTCTAACCTTGTCAATGTCTTGACTATATTTTCTATTCATTTTACAACTCATGGTGGTAAATAAGTGTGACTTTTCATGGAAAACACAAAATAATTGTCTGGGTGACCCCAAACTTTTGAACGGTAGTGTATATATATATATGTGTGTGTGTGTGTGTGTGTGTGTGTGTGTGTGTGTGTGTGTGTGTGTGTGTGTGTGTGTGTCCAAGGTGTGGATGCTGTAAAATTTGAGTTTTAACTTTTTCAGTTCAAGCACCCCCCTCCCCCCTTCACATTCACAATGGAAGCTGCCCAGTACAGCCACAGACTGACCTGTGACCTTGCTCAGGGGCACCACAGTGGGGTTAATGAGGGTAGGGCAAACACTGCTGTGTCATCTGTCCCACCCAGATCTGATCCTGCCGGTCCTGGGGTTGAACCAGCAACCCTCCAGTCACCAGTCCACATCCCTAGCCATTAAATGGCCAAAACTGTTGGGCGCATGCGCATGCAGCGACCAGCAGCTTGGTGATATAGTGCGTGTGTGCGTGTGTGTGTTTTTTGTACTTTGTTACATTTTTAGAAAATCCTCTGTGTCGTTTCTGCCCTGGAGCGTTTGTGGAATATATGGCGAACAGCTCCCTGGTATCTGCAACATGGATTTCCTCTCATATCTCGCACTGCTGCTATCTGTGCTGTGGCTCTTTGTCTCTGAGGTAAACGCGTTCGGCTCCATGACGAGCAGAATAGCGGGCAGAATACAATATTCCAGGGACGTGTTGCTGCGCTTTAACACAGCTGGTGCAGAGTCTCTGATTGCGCCCAAATTTCAGCTGCCGGACTTTATTTTGAGAGACGGACACAGCGGTGAAAAAAGAAGCGGCAGGAGGAAGCGTGGAAGACGTGGAGGTGTGAAATTGCACCTTAGGAGACGTCAGTTTGGTAACATTCCTCTTCCTTCGATCATTTTTGGGAATGCACAGTCTGTGAGAAACAAGGTGGAGGAAATTCAAGGCAGTGTACGTTACCAGAAGGATTTTAAGAACTGCTGCGTCATGGCTTTCACTGAATCTTGGCTTACTGCGCATGATCGAGATGCAGACCTGTGGATTGACGGCTTTGGAGCTCCGCTGCGCTCGGATCGGCAGGAAGAGGTAACTGGGAAGCGTCAGGGGGGCGGAGTATGTTTATACATTAATAAGCAGTACTGCACATCTGTCACGGTCAGAGAGCGCATCTGTACACCCCATGTGGAGCTGCTGTCTGTGTCACTACGCCCCTTTTATTTGCCTCGAGAGTTTCCCCAACTTTTCATCACAACTGTGTACATTCATCCGAGGGCAGACGCTGACTCCGCCTCCAGCACCATCTCTGATGTGGTGCAGCGGCTGCAGTCAATTTCTCCAGAGGCGCCAAACTTCATTCTTGGGGATTTTAACCATGTTTCTTTAAAGAAGACACTTAAAAACTTTCATCAGTATGTCTCCTGCCCAACCAGGCGAAAAAAGACATTGGACCTGTGCTATGGATCCATAGAGAGGGCCTATAAATCACTCCCCCATTCCTCCTTTAGGATCATCAGATCACAACTGTGTTCATTTGCTGCCCACATATAAAACTGCTCTCAGAAGAGGCAAAGTGGAGACCAGAGACATTGATGTGTGGACAGAGGATTCAGAGCACAGCCTCCAGGAATGCTTTGACTGTACAGACTGGAAGATGTTCATAATGGCCTGCGGGGATGATTTGGACTCTCTGGCTGAGCTCACATGCTCATACATGGCTTACTGTCAAAATAAGTTTGTTCCACGTAAACGTGTCAAAATATACCCCAACAACAAACCATGGGTTACTAAATCAGTTAAATCCTGCTTACAGAGGAAAGCTCTTGCCTTTAAACAAGGGTCTGTTTCTGCGCTACAGGTTGCCACCAAGGAGCTGAAGGCCGAAATTTTAAGAGCAAAACAGAATTATAAATCAGAGTTGGAAAGCAAGATGGCAGCAAATAAACTTGGTTCGGCCTGGGCCAGTATGAAAACTATTGCAGGCCTTCAGAGCACAGAGCGCAGTAATCGTGTGTTTTTAGATGGTTTTAGTTCAGACACAGAGCTGGCTAATGCTCTTAATTGTTTTTATGGTTGTTTTGACTCCTTTGATTTTAGCACAGAAATCCAAGATTTGAAACAGAAACTCAAAGACAATCAGCACTTTAATATTGAGATGCAGGATATTAAAAGGGAGTTCCGCGCTGTAAAAGTGAACAAAAGTCAGGGCCCTGATAATATATGTGGACGCCTGGTAAAGTCCTGTGCACATGAACTGAGTCCTATATTTCATTATATTTTCAATAAGTCCTTACAGACACAACATGTGCCTAAGATCTGGAAAGATGCCGTGGTTGTTCCCGTTCCAAAATCCAGCTGTCCTAAAACGGTAAACGACTTTAGACCAGTTGCTTTGACTTCAATTTTAATGAAAATTTTTGAAAAACTGGTCAGACGTGAGGTCCTAAGGCAGACTGAACATGCATTGGATCCTCTGCAGTTTGCCTATAGGCCTCACAGAGGAGTGGAGGATGCCACTGTCACTCTGTTTGACATGCTTTTTAAACATCTGGATTTTAATGGGACACACGCCAGGCTTTTATTTGTGGACTTTTCTTCTGCCTTTAATACAATCCAACCTCATATTTTAGTTGAAAGGCTCCTGCAACAATTTGATTTAAGCAATAATCTGGTGGGTTGGATTCTGGATTTCTTAACCAACAGGACGCAGAGAGTAAGGGTCAATGGCACATTGTCTGACCTAAAGTGCTCTTCTACTGGCTCTCCTCAGGGGTGTGTGTTGTCACCACTACTCTTCATCCTGTACACAAACATGTGTCGGAGCAGACATGACAACAGACACATTATAAAGTATGCTGATGACTCAGTCATTGTCAGTCTCCTCCAGGATGGTGAGAGTGGCCACGGCCCAGTAGTTGATGACTTTGTTCACTGGTGTGAGGATTCCTACCTGCAGCTGAATACAACAAAAACGAAAGATATGATTATTGACTTTAGGAGGAAAACTCCCAGGCACAAAGTCACCATACTAAAAGGCCAGACCACCGAATGTGTACAATCGTACAAATATCTTGGGACAATTATTGATAGTGGATTGAACTTTGAGGTGAACTGTGAAAGGGTGTGCAAAAAGGGTCAGTAAAATTTGCACTGTTTGAGGAAACTTGCACGCTTCCAAATTGACCGAACCATAATGACTATGTTCTATCGGGCTTTTATTGAATCTGTTTTATCCTTTTCTTTAATGTCATGGTTTGGTCAGATAAAACTGAAACAGAGGAAATCCTTGGATCAGGTAGTCAGATGGTCCAGTCGTTTGCTTGGTGAGTCACAGCTGAGCCTGACATCCCTGTACACCAGACAAGTACAGAGGATGGCCGACTCGATTTTAAATGATGACTCCCACCCTTTGCACTGCAACTTTCAGCTTCTTCCCTCCAGACGGAGGTTTGCTGTCCCAAAAAGTAGAACCCAGCACTACAAAAACAGCTTTGTCCCTGCTGCTGTCAAAGAGTTGAACAAGCTATAAAAATTATATTGTACATATTTTATATTTACCTATTTTGTAAGATGTGCGCCTGTGTTTGTGTCTATGTTGAATGTAATTAGTGGCTTGTAAATATGGATGTCACCAACTGCAAAACAAATCTACCTACGGGTACAAATAAAGTAACCTGAACCTGAACCTGAACCTGAAAACTGCCCCTTATATCCTACCAACAGTCAAACATGGTGGTGGTAGTGTGATGGTCTGGGGCTGCTTTGCTGCTTCAGGAACCTGGACCACTTGCTGTAATTGATGGAACCATGAATTCTGCTCTTTACCAGAAAATCCTGACGGAGAATGTCCGCCCAGCAGTTCATGACCTCAAGCTCAAGCCCTCCAATATGGTTGAATTAAAATAATTCTGCAAAAAGGAGTGGGCCAAAATTACTCTAGTGATGTAAAAGACTCGCAAACACTTGATTGCAATTGTTGCTGCCAAGGGTGGCACAACCAGTTATTATGTCTAGGGGACAATTACTTTTTCAAATAGGGCTAGGTAGGGTTGGATAGCTTATTTTCCCTTTTTAAATTAAATCATCATTTAAAAATGGTATTTTGGTTTTACTTGGGTTTTCTTGTCTAGTATAAAAATATGTAAAACTATAAGAAATCAGGAAGCGGGGAATGCTTTTTCAAAGCAGTTTCATTGGACCTAAATTGGGCAAAAATATGCATAGGAGTCAATGACAACATAGAAATAATTTTTCAATTCCGATCTAAGGACTTATGCCCAGTATAACTTGAATACCCCACTGATTTTCACAGTAGAGCTTAGTTGCATGTCATACTGTACATCTTTCTCTTGATATTAACTGTATATAATCATTGTTAAATAAAGACAAAATCCTTCCCCCCTCCCCAACCCCCAGTTTATTTAAATAAGCAATGCATAATAACATGGTTTCCTTTTTATGTACCACTAAATTACATGCTCTAATTGTGGCTTTAGCCTGGTATTCTGTAAATATACCAGAGCTGTCAGTTCCATGTTTTCTCCTTAAAGCATTAGCCCCAAGTTTTTGTGTAAAATCCAAGTGCAGCAGGAGGGCCTCATCATCTTCTAATCTTTAAAACAGTTCAGAAAGCGGTTGCAACGTGCCAGTGCTGTTAAACCGGGCAATTTGGAGATCAAAACATCAGTGTTGTTTGTTGATATCATCTTTATTCCTAATGAACTGAAAGTTGAATTTTATTTTTTGTGTTCAGTTCCCAGAAAGTATTTCTTATAGCCCTGCTACCAAAGAATAAAATAATATTAAAACAGGACAAATGTTCTGATGTGATCAAATGAGATGGTACATCCACTTATTGTAACACTTAATCCCTTGGCTTTCCGCTCACACAGCCCCTACAGACATTGTCAAAGTCTCAGCCACCAGCTGTGTACCCCCTAAATATGTAACCCTTTTTTTCCTCATACACAGAGACCCATCATACAAGCATTATGGATGGCAGAGAAAAGGCGGTGACAGTCATCCTGTCGGCCATCGCCGCAGGGCTTCTGGAAGACTGGACACCAATTACAGCCAACCGGACTGAGCCAAATACTGCTCCAGTCCACCAACCACTCCCCCATCTGGCCACCTCAACCCAAAACACCCTTTTTGTTTCTTTTTTTTTTCCCTCTGCTTGGCTCTGTTACGTTCCCTTTGGTTATAGCTGCATGATGGCCAGCCATGTGTTACAAATGGGATAAACTGCAGTGGTCAAATGATGTCCATGTGGGCGGATGCGAGTGAGTAGTCATAGCAACCAGTAGGCAAGATACAGGGGTTTGCTGGGGTTGGGATTATGAGAGGGAAGTTTCTGTTAACTTATATGGATTAATTTAGGTTTGGAGTGCAGTCTGACATGTTTCAGAATATCACTACAGTTTAAAGAATAGTGATACTAAGCCTACTAATGCGGAAAAAAGAAAGAAAAAAATGTGTTCTTTTCTCTCTGATGTACAGTTCTTCAAGCTCTCATCATCCCTGCTTGTTTATCCGCAAGGTTTCATTTATTCCTGTGGTTCCGGCACACTTGGCAGGTGGATGGGGTGAAAATGAGTTGAGCTGGTGAGCGGAGATGTTGCTGCACTGCCAGTCCCTGCCTTGGAAGCACATGGTAGATCAGCAGGCGCACTGGGCCACCATATTGACCTGGCACTGACTGACACATGTCGGAAGAGGGAGGTGTGAGGAAGTGGGAATACGAGGTCGCCGATTCGCCAGCCTGTGTCATCAAATGGTTCTCACCGTTACCCTGTTGGACAGACAGGAAACATCTGCTGCGGTGCCCCCCTCCCAACTCAAACTGCACAGCCACCCCCTGAGGGCATGGGCAGCTTGAAAGCCCTCCATCATTGAATAAACCTGGCAAATAAAATGAAAATGAACAGTGGAAATTGGAGTACTGTTGTGCCTGAGCCCCCCTTCCCCTCCCCCAGCAGATCATCTGGTAGCAAATAAGCAGACGCACCATTAACCACACCTGAGCACTCAAATGATTGATTTGTAAACAATTAAACCAGCATCTACTCTGCTGTAAATCCGGTTCATGATGCAAGACAAGGACTAAAGATAAGCAAAACTCTTCAAATACCAAACAAAGCCAGTCCAGCACAGGAGCCACTTGATGGGCTCTTGATCTGAATCCATTTGGATCTTCCATCATTCTGCTTTGATTAACAATCCCTCCCCAGATTTACAAAGAGACCCCATCAAATAATTGGTCTGGAATGAAGGGCCTGATGTTTAAATGTGGTAAACTGGGAAGATTGATTGATGACAGTGATGAAAGCTCATTTTTGGGAAAAAAAAAAGAAAACAAAAAGAAAAGTATGGCTGCAGATCTCTAATTAAACCATTCATCAAGCTTCAGACAATATTCTGCAGTGTTGGTGCTAATCAGGACAATGGTAAGAAAAAAAAAAGACACCAATTTCCATATATTGGGAGATTCTGCCTTCATCTTCTTTATTTTGTTCTGATATCAACCTGTATCAACTTGCTTTTTACATTTAACAAGCACTGCTATCCTGCTGTAAGGGTGCAGATAGGGATTTAACACCTCATTTGGGATCTATTTTGACAAGTTCAATAGGCCCTTAGTGGCTGCACACTTTAAGTTGTGAGGTTCAAGTTGAGATTATAGGTTAAGATGAAATACTGGACGACTTAGCAAGTGATTACATTTACAGACTACCAGTGCATCCAAACAAAGTTTATTAGGAATGATTTAAGAACTCCTGACCTTTAAACATTTATCCAGTGCCTTGGTCTGGAATGCAATGTAGTGTGTCAACAAAGAAGCATCTTAGTCTTGTTTAGTGCTTTTTTTTTTTTTTAATAAGCAATGGTGTACAAAAGAGCTGCAGTACTGAGAGTCATTTCATGAGTTTTGCTGAGGTATCAATCAGTAAAACAGATACCTTCACCAAGGCTCCATCCCTGCCTCCCTTCATCCATCCATCTGTTCATACTTCCAACTGTCCCTCCGTACCTCCATTCTTCTGTCCATCTCTGTACATTGCAAGAGAGGGCCTTGGTGGAGGTATGTGCTCATGGATTACCTCCACACTCTATACCGCGTTCCAAATTATTATGCAAATGATATTTGTCTCTGATTTTCCTAAATAGTCAAGGCAAATGACAGTCAGTATAATTTTCAAGTCATCAATAGTTAGAGCATAATTCAGATTTTATTGAACAAACCTCCCAATCATAATTTGTTTGCGAAAAATAAAAAAACACCCCTCAAAATCCACTGTTCCAAATTATTATGCACAACAGAGTTTCAAAACATTTATTGGTTGAAAAAACTAAAAATGTTCATTTGTTAAATTTGCAGCATTAGGAGGTCATATTTACTGAAATCAAAAGCTATTTCAATCCAAAACATCTTAACAGGCCAAGTTACATGTTAACATGGGACCCCTTCTTTGATATAACCTTTACAATTCTTGCATCAATTGAACTTGTGAGTTTTTGGAGAGTTTCTGTTTGAATTTCTTTGCAAGATGTCAGAATAGCTTCCACAACTGCTGTTTTGATGTGAACTGCCTCCCACCCTCATAGATCTTTTGCTTGAGGATGCTCCAAAGGTTCTCAATAGGGTTGTGCTCAGGGGAGGATGGGGGCCACACCATGAGTTTCCCTCCTTTTATGCCCATAGCAGCCAATGACACAGAGGTATTCTTTGCAGCATGAGATGGTGCATTGTCATGCATGAAGATAGTTTTGCTATGGAAGGCACGGTTCATTTTGTACCATGGAAGAAAGTTGTCAATCAAAAACTCTGTATACTTTGCCAAGGTCATTTTCATACCTTCAGGGACCCTAAAGGGGCCTACCAGCCAAAAACATGACTCTTCCCCTCTCCTTGCTGATGTCACAACCTTGTTGGGACATGCTGGCCATCCACCAACTATCCACTATTCCATCCATCTGGACCATCCAGGGTTGCACAGCACTCATCAGTAAACAAGACTGTTTGAAAATTAGTCTTAATGTATTTCTGGGCCTACTATAACCATTTCGGCTTGTGAGCATTTGTTAGGGGTGGCCGAATAATAGGTTTATGCACAACTGCAAGCCTCTGGAGGATGCTACACCTTCAGGTTTGTGGGACTCCAGAGGCACCAGCAGCTTCAAATACCTGTTTGCTGCTTTGTAATGCCTTTATCTGCACAAACCCATTTGTGCTCTGAATTAGCCACAGATTTCTTCACAGTACGATTATCACGCTTAAGTTTTCGTGAAATATCTAATATTTTCATACCTTGTCCAATGCATTGCACTATTTGACATTTTCGGCAGCGGAGAGATCCTTTTTCTTTCCCATATTGCTTGAAACCTGTGGCATGCTTAATAATGTGAAACATCCTTCTTAAGTAGTTCTCCTTTAATTGGGCTCACCTGGCAAACTAATTATGACAGGTATCTGAGATTGATATCAATGATCCAAAGAGCCCTGAGACACAATACCACCCATGGGTTTAATTGAAAAACAAAGAATTGAATGTTTATGACACTAAAATCCTATTTGCATAATAATTTGGAAAGCCATGCAATGGTTTCCTTCATAGCCCAATGGCCAGCTCTGCTGAAAATTTCATTAAAATCTGTCCAGTAGTTTTTGGGTTATCTGACTAACACATTGTGATGAGATAGGGCCTTGGCAGAGGTTTGCACTCATGGATCACCTCCAAAATCTAATGGGTTCATCCTTAGGCTAAGGGCAAGTTCTGGTGAAAATTTCCTCAAAATTTGTCCTGTAGTTTTTGCATAATCCTGCTTACAGACAAAGAAGCAAAAAAAACCCCACCCCTAATATCTTTGTTGGTTTGACTGCATTCATTGGACAAATATCTTTAATTCAATATTGTAGGCAGTCTATTTCAGATCAACCATTTTTACGTGCAAAATGGGAAGCTGGAGATTTTAATTTACTTCTAAAGTTTGTCCAGGCATTGTTTTACGAACATAATTAAAAACATCTGGCCGATATATAATAATATAGCTGTTACAAAATAGACTACCTCTACTAACACATTAGCTTTATTATCATAAACTCTTTTACCCTTTAGTTCTACAATCCCTTTTTTGTTATCTAAATTTATTTGATATTTATGATGCTAATTATCTAACTAACTACTAACTAACCTGCACTTATATAGCGCTTTTCTAGTCACAAAGACCACTCAAAGCGCTTTCACTAATACTAACCCTCTACTCTAAGGGCCTATAGGGAACAGATATCTAGGGACAATTTAGAACAACCAATTAACCTAACATGCATGTCTTTGGATTGTGGGAGGAAACCGGAGCCCCCGGAGTAAACCCACGCAGCACAGGGAGAACATGCAAACTCCACACAGAAAAGTTCCAACCCCTGCCAACCTGGGGATTCGAACCAGGAACCTTCTAGCTGTAAGGCAACAGTGCTAACCACTGCACCACCGTGCTGCCCCAATTATCACTTTTAATTGTAATCGCTTTCATTTTGCACATTTATGGCTATGCGTTTTTATTTACAGTATGTACTGTTGGTTTCTAAGATTTTCTGATGGGCACAAGGGACTTTAAAAGGAGAAAGCTACACAATGAGTAAAGGTGTAGGTTTTGCATTATGTTTTCAATTGAGTAAGATGAAATGATATTTATTCTGTTTGCAGCAGATAGTGAAATAGCGCTGATACAGTACATACTGGACTTCCTTAATGGTCACACTGTTAGGTGAAGAAAAGATGAAATAGAAGGGAAAATGCACTTCTGGAGATGTATTATTGAAAGGGCTTCTGTCTGACACAATATAGAACTTTTGCTACAAGGTGTCTGTGTTTGGCTGACCAGTGTGATAGCTTCTTGTTGTACCACCAACCTCTTGATCATGCTGCAGTCCAGATGTTAGCCTTGGGCAAAGCTCACTGATGTGCATTTTTTTACTGAGATGGCTGCCAATGCACAGACCTTATAATTGAAGGGTTTTAAGGTTAGAAGTATCAGAAAAGAAATGTGTTCATGAAGAAATTTAAAAAAGAAAACAAAAAACTGCATGCCCCACCCTCTACCCACTCGTCATATATAGTGACTAATAATAATAATAAAAAAAAGGTAAGGAAAATTAATCAGGGATTGTGGTTTGGATCTTTAATCTGTCCCCTATTTAGCCATGGAATAGTGAGCCAAATCAGCCTTTATCCTAATTGGTAAATGACAAATTGGACTTTGCCAATGCTTAATTGAAATGCTGGGCTGAATGCGCCCACACTGTTGCGGTCCTGCTGTTGTGAGATTAATTACCAAACTAGTCCACAAATGTTCAGAGGGGGTAAGAATTATCATTTGTCTTCATTGTGGAAGTTATGGGAATGTTGCTCTTGGGGTCAAATTAATTCCTAATGTCTATCCATGTGGTTAAAGAGTGAATTGTTACACTTGAATACTGATGGAAAGAGTGTATATTGTTATTTTACTGTTTTTTTAATCCAATATTTACCATCATCACTTTAGTCTGAGAGAGAATTGTGGAGCTCGCAATATTACATTCATCTTATTGTATAGTCTTGCAAAAGTGTACTTAGAGATGCTTAATGATTATTTCCACCTCTCTAGTGATAAATCCAAGACACTTTTTCATCATTTCAGTATATAAAATTTACTTGGGGGTATTTCACTGCTATGGTCTTGTTCATTAGAACAATAAAAATAAAATTTGCCCAAGGCCAGTATTTTAAAATGATAATAAAAAACTCCTTTCTTACGCTATAGCAACACATTCATTCAGCTCTGCATTCAACTCTGTGAAATCTGTTTTAAATTTGCACCATCAGCCACACATATACAAAATTACTTCATATTCCCCCAATGTCTGAATATAACTTTAGGGTCTGTGACATTGTTCCTATGTTCTGAGTGAAATTGAAATAGTCTCCTGTGCTCTTAGATTATAGATGGCCTGAACTTTAAAAAAGCATTTGTCTTTTATTTCTCTTTGCACTTCCTAGAACATATAATAAATCTTGAGATGATAAAACTTGGCATGCTAATCTTGGTCTATTTCCATTTTCCACTTGAGAGCTAAAAGGATTTTGAGGCACAGATAATGTTCCTTTCTACCCTCCTGTTCTTTCCTAACCTTTTTGTATTACTCAGGGGTAGCTATTGTCTGGAATGTGCACAAGCCATTCCAGCACAAAAAAGCAATCTTCAAGTGCAGCCCTGTGCAGTACTTAATGCAAATAGTACTGCAATGTACCAATCAGTAGTTGAATAATTTTGTGACCATACAGTTTAATAAAAGCTAACTAAAAGATACTGTTAAGAAGAGAATGAGTGGAAGATTATACAGCTTTGCCATTATCATGTACAATATGATGAGCATTTAAGTGTTGACAAACTGGAACATACTGAAGTTGGATTGTGGATTTGTAAGATCTTCTATACAGAAAAGTACACAGCTTAGAATTTCCTTGTATTGCTCATGCCATTTTTGTTCTAGTACATAAATGTGGTTGTGTAATGTCACATAAAAACATTTTATTTAAATCTTTTTGAATTTTCTGTAGTGTATATTGGCAGAAATGAGATCCAAGTCAAGACTGATTATTGAATCATAACAATGAAGGGATATGAACTACTTATCAAGATTGCAGTAAAAGTGACACAAATTACCTGAAATGAACCCAAAAGTACAGGTACACAAAACCTGACAAAAGTTTTAGGTTGCAAGATAAGTTTTAATTAAAATGTTTTATTTTGCAGGAAAACATGCCAACAATCCTGTGGGGCAGATGGGAGAAAGGTAAGTGGGCAGAATGGCTGGCAGTGAATGACTGAGTAATCATTACTTACTTTGCAGGAGATATGATGGACACAGAAAGTAAGGACATTTTTATCTTGCAGAGTGAGTAGGGATTGGAACCAGGTTGGAATGGAGAATCTTCAGCAGTAAGAAACCAGCTGGAGGTGCCGGGCCCAGAGCTTTTCCTGAAAATGAGGGATAGGAATATGATCTTATTATTGATTGCTTACTTTAATGAATGAGGTGGAGGTTATGGTCCAGGTAGGGAGGTGAGATCTGAGGAGGTAAGGTCTGATTACAGGCAGTGGCGGTTCCTGAGGTGAAAATTAGTTTAATTGCTTGAATTTGCGGAGAAGGCTTACATGGAGGAATCCAAGACAGGATTAACTCGAGGACCACAGGAGCAACCAGACCAAGGCAGAGGACCATTGGAGGATGGTGGAATGAGAGGCAAGGAGTCTCAGGGAACTGAGTGATCATTGTGTTTAACTGGTTGTTCTAAATTGTCCCTAGATATCTGTCTCCTGTAGGCCCTTAGAGTAGAGGGTTAGTGCTAGTGAAGCGCTTTTGAGTGGCCTTTGAGACTAGAAAAGCGCTATATAAGTACAGGTCCTTATCCCTTATCCCTTCCCACAACATGTGGCAAGCAGTGTTGGGAGTAACACGTTACTGTAACGCCACTACTTTTGCAGTAACGTGCTCTGTAACAAAATTACTGTTTAAAAATTCAGTAATCCGTTACAGTTACTGAAACTTGATCAGATGCATTACTTGTTTTATTAATATGGATAGATATTTTAACACAGATAATCTAACCCTACCATAGCGGGCGCAGCCGTCAGTCTCCTCCCCCGCGGGTTGGTTTCCTGTCCCGCGGTGGGAAGAAATGCCGTGGCGACTTCTCATATGGAGCCCTGATCACCTGTTGTCCAAGAGGTGAGTAGCCCCCCAACAGCTCCTACCTCTGTTGTTAAACATGGGTATTTTTTGAGTAAGAAGCTCATATTTGTCTGCAGTTGTGTAAATGTGTAAGTTGTATAAGTAATTGTGTATAAGTTTTCTTATGCACAGAGAAAAAATGACTCGGTTTGTTTCAGTAAAGAACAGCTTCTTGTAAGCTGTGAACTTTCATTTATTTGTGGTTTCTGTTTTATTTTATCTCATTCAGTTACATGCTGTTGTGATATGCAACTATTTCATGGAAGTAAATCCTCTAAATATGCATTTTTAATGGGCTGGTCCAGGGGTGTGAAGCATAGGGTTTGTGGGCCTAAAATGGCCCACCAGGGGGTCCAAAATTTTCTCTGTGAATTTACAGCTTTAGTTCTAGCAAATTTCTGACTTTCTACTGATTACAATAGTTTATGTAAATCTGAGACATTTTTTTCAATGCAAGATGAAACTTTTTCTCATCAGTTTTCTTTTTCTTTTTTTCTGAGAACAAGGGGCCCTTGATCTTGCTATGTGTACAAGATGATTTAAGTATGCTTTTAAAAGTAACGTGAAAGCTACTTTTCCAAGTAACTAGTTGCTTTAATCATGCAGTAACTCAAAAGTAACTCAGTTACTTTTGAAAAGAAGTAACTAGTAACTGTAGCTAGTTACTTTTTTTTAGTAACTTGCCCAACACTGGTGGCAAGTGAACTGCTCTTTCAATGAGTCCAGATAATCTGCAGCAGTTTTAGAATTAGAACCAGCTGCAGGTAATCAGAGAGACTTTCTCTGTGTGTGTGTGTGTGTGTGTGTGTGTGTGTGTGTATGAGTGCGAGTGAGTGAGTAAGAGAGAGAGAGAGATCACCCGAGGATCATTACAAAAATGTATTTTGTCTCTCCACAGTATGATATAGTAAGATAAATATTCATTGTGTAATGCTAAGGTATGATTGTGATTATAGGTTAAAGAAACCAAAAGGTGATAAGAAGAAAAAAATCTCTGTCATCATGTACAGTAGAATGAAATTACATTTTTCCTAACTACAATGTTAATCACATGTAGAATCAGAGGGGCCACTGCCACAAACAACTTCTCCTTACCTCATTCTATTATGCTGAACACCAAGCTAGAAGGCAGAAAGCACCATTTTTAAATGGGTTTTTTTATGACCCGGCTGGGATTTGAACCCCCAATCTCCCAGTTGTGGGACGGATGCTCTATCAACTAGGCCACCACTGCGATAAAACTATGATAACCGGAACTGCATGTGTTCTGTCTTATATAACGCTACACCCACCATCTGGGGACATGTGGCTCCAAAAACTCACATTAATTCCTCTGTTAATAACTAAATTATTCCTTTCTGTTGTTAGGCAGGAACTAATCAATGTTTTGTTCTGAGGGGGACAGTTTAAAACAATATCATTTAGTAATTGCTATGACTGTCAATTGCACGTCACATGACCAAATTAAGTTGGCATATCACTTAAAACATTCTTTTAAAACGAAAACAAGGATTTCAGCAACTGTGCAGAAAGGGTAGCTCATAACAGCCCTTGAAAGCTGAGTCATAACATTATTTGCATTCCACATTAAAAGACTATTCTAGTCTCACTTTTACAAATGATATAAACTTTGAGCTATTGTGGAAAAGTGTCTATAACAAGGGTGGACTGGCCATTGTTTTCACTGGGATATTTCCCGATGGCCTGGCCTGCCATAAGCAGTATAAAGTGGCCTGAACAAGCGGCACTAAACATCAGTGATGATCTTCAGACTGAGGTCTGTTCTTTACTCCCACCAGCTGCTAAGGCATGATGATTGAGATGTGGCTATTGAAGTTCAGAGGTCTGTTTTTTTCTCTCAAGAAACAGAGGGAGAGAGAGAGAGAGAGAGACAGAGAGAGAGAGAGAGAGAGAGAGAGAGAGAGAGAGAGAGAGAGAGAGAGGAGGCCTGATTCAGCATCAGCCTTTATACTAACAAAAGTTAACCGCAGAAGTGGTTTGTGGGAGTGAACTGGCAGCATTCATTAGGTAAGACAAAATAATTATACAGCCTTCAAAGAAGTTTTTAAATGACCCAACTCCTACCCCATTTTTATTTAGATTGTCAGATACTTTCTGACCCAGTGAAATAAAATGGCTAGACTAAATTATTTAGCAAAAGAAATAAGGCCAAAAAACGCTCCCACCACAGAGCATAAAAAAGAGAGGATGGGTGGAAAATTAATAACAGACAGAAGTAATGTGGTGAATGAATATTTGTGGTTATACTGTTGTAATAGCTTACTGTTTTCTTTTAATTGCTTTATTCTTTATCATCCATCCATCCATCCATCAATCTTCTACCGCTTTTCCGGAGGTCCGGGTCGCGGAGGCAGCAGTTCAAGAAGAGAAGCCCAGACTTCCTTCTCCGCAGCCATAGTTATATGTATACTAGCCATACTATATAGTTATATAGTCACTCCAGTGAGTTCTGGGTCTGCCCCGGGGGACGTGTCCAAAACACCTCAAGTGGGAGGCGTCCAGGAGGCATCCTGATCAGATGCCCATACCATCTCAACTGACTACTTTCAAAGTGGAGGAGCAGTGGTTCTACTCAGACCCTCTTTGGGATGACTGAGCTCCTCACCCTATCTCTGAGGGTGAGTCCAGCAATCCTACGAAGAAAGCTCATTTCAGCCACTTATATCCACAATCTCGTTCTTTCGGTCATTACCAAAATCTCATGGCCATAGGCGAGGGTAGGAACGTAGATTGACCAGTAAATCGACAGCTTTGCCTAAGAGCTTAGCTCCTTTTTCGCCACAACAGACTGGTACAACGTCCGCATCACTGCAGCTGCTACTCGTATCCATCTGTCAATCTCTCACTCCATTCTCCCCTCACTCATGAATAAGACCCCAAGATACTTAAAATCCTCCACTTGGGGCAGGAGCTTGTCCCCATCCCGGAGAGGACAATCCACCTTTTTCCGGCTGAGGAGCATGGACTCAGACTTGGAGGTGCTCATTCTCATCCCAGCCGCTTCACACTCAGCGGCAAACCATCCCAGTAAGACCTGTAGGTCATTGCTGGATGAAGCCAACAGGACAACATCATCTGCAAACGACAGAGATGAGATCCTGTGGTCACTAAGCATGACACCCTCCATTCCCTGGCTGTGCCTAGAAATCCTGTCCATAAAAATTATGAAACCGGATCTGTGACAAAGGGCAGTCCTGGTGGAGTCCAACTCTCACTGGGAATGAGTCCGACCGAGTGTTGGCAATATGAACCAAACTCTCGCAACGGTCATACAGAGACCGAATCGCTCATAACAACAAGCCCGATACCCCATACTCCCAAAGCACCCCCCCCCACACACACACAAAAAAACCACGAGGGACGCTGTCGAATGCATTCTCCAAGTCCACAAAACACATGTAAACTGGTTGGGCAAACTCCCACGAACCCGCAAGGATTCTCAACAGGGTAAAGAGCTGGTCCGATATGCCACTGCAAGGACGAAAACCACATTGCTCCTCCAGAATCTGAGGTTAAACCAGCGGCTGGACTCTCCTCTCCAGTGCCTTGGCATAGACCTTCCCATGGAGGGGGAGGGGTGTGATCCTTCTTAAGTAGGAGCAAACCCTCTGGTCCCCTTTCTTGAAGAGAGGAACCACCATCCCAGTTTGCCATGCCAAAGGTGCTGCCCCCAACCTCCACACAATGTTGCATAGGCGTGCCAACCATGATAGCCCTACAACATCCAGGGCCTGGAGGTAGTCTGGGCGAATCTTGTCTATCCCCGGGGAACAGCAACCAAAGAGATTTTTAACCACCTTGGCGACCTCAGCCCCTTTGATAGGTGAGTCTTTCCCCTCGTCCACAAGCCCTGCTTCCTCTGTGGAAGGTGTGTCAGTGGGATTGATTCTCCCTGCCATGAGCAAGACAAGATTTCTCTAAGGCTAATGATGGAGTGACTGAACAGAGAACTTGCCTTGACTCAAGCTCCACCGCCATCCAGGACTCCAGTGACTCCGCTGCGACGACTCCAGCAGCAGGCATGATGGTGGATGCAGCCCAATGACCTCCAGGCATGGCGACCAATGCAGGTGGAACTCCTGGCGTGGTGGTTAAAGCTGGAGGTTGCCTCACCGATGATACCGGCTCCCATGCTGCTGAAACCAAGGGACACTCTCCTCTCAGCTCAAGTTTCAGGGCACAGGCAGTGTTCTCCTCCCACCGGGATGTGGCTGCGGGACTGGAACAGAATCTTCTTGGACCTCAGGCTCTTCCACCATCCGGCGGCTCCATCCCAGGGCCAGCGGACACTCAGGGGGCACTGGAGGAGACATGGGAGAGGCAGGTGAGGAACCGATGGCAGCAGCAAGCAGTGAGGACTCAGCTAATGTGGGCTGCAGATGCTGAGCCTCACCACTGGGAATAAGGCAGGACATTTCATTTTTATGTGCAGGAAAATGAAAACACACTTGCCTTATCTTCCGGGGCGCAATGGTGTCTGCTGCTGAAGACCTCCAGACGTGGTGACCAACACTGGTGGAACTCCCAACGTGGTGACTGATGCTGGAGGTTGCCTCACCGCTGGCACAGAGACTTGTGCAGCTTAAACCAGGGGACACTCTCTTGTCGGCTCAGTCTTCAGGGCACCAGGGGTGCTCTTTTCCCATCCAGAACATGGCTGTGGGGCAGGAACGGAATCTTCCAGGGCTGCAGGTCTCTTTGCCATGCAACGACTCTCTCTCTGGACCGGCAGACAGCCAGGAAAAACAAGAGGAGACACAGGAGTAGCAGATGAGGATAAAATTGCAGCAGCAGATGGTGAGGACTCAGCTAAATTAGACTGTTGTCGCTGAACCTCACCACCAGGAATAAGACAAGGCATTTCATCTAAAATTGTTTGAGAATGAAAATGTACTTGCCGTATCTCCTGGGGTGTAATGGTAACTGCTGCTGTAAGCCCAGATAACTCCCTCTCTGTGGCTGCAGCAGACAGAGCACCCATGGAGACTCTGGAGGAGCTGGCTCTGCAGACACGTCACAGGCCAACACAGCTGCTGCAGCAGGGGAGTTCCTCTGACATGCCATAGCTGGATGGTGGTGAGAGGCTGGGCACTTCCATACTTGGGGACGCTTCTTCATCAGGACATGTACGGACGGGATGCAGTGCAGGGTGGAGGCTGTCTCTGGAGATGTCTGAGCCAGGGGACATTCTCTCGTTGGCTCAGGTACACACTGCAGGGAAACTCTCTCCAGCCTGTGGAGCGTGCATTGTGAGTTGGTCACTAAAACGAGGAGAGCCGTAAGTTCTGGGTAGCTCCACAGGCTGGGGTATGCCTCAATAACCTGTGCTGCACTGTCCAGAATTTGCAGATCCTCTTCGGGAGTGTGGGCAGCACGAGTGTCCGAGACGATGTCCTCCAGTAACTCCACCGCCCAACAGCGGGCAAACATCCCTCCAAAAAGAAACTGAAGCAAAAAATATGGAGGAGAGAGAGAGAGAGAGAGAGAGAGAGAGAGAGAGAGAGAGAGAGAGAGATTTTGATTTTTAAAGGATCTTTAATAAACACACTTGTCCATCAGTCAATACAATTTCTATATCATGCTATGTTACACAGAAAATTAATCCCCCAAAAAACGCCCAAAAAAAAGCTGTCCATCATGAACTGAACAGAGGACATTCTCCAGGGACCAGAGGGTCCTGAAACCTTCCACATCCCCATTCCCCATAAAAAACTGAAAGTCCAGCCTGATTCTGGCTTTAAGTAGCCTCACAAATAAAATTTCGACATCAACATCACTCTCAACATTCTCAAGTTTTCTTCTCCGGCTTACATAGATAGCCAACTTTGCCTGCCCTAAAACAAAGTTCAGTAGTTGACACTTCTGCTTAAAACGACGATTGTACATAAAACCACAAATGAAAACCTGCTTAGAGAAAACTTCCTTAAAAATATGAAAAAGTTCTGTGAGAAGTTCAAAGAGGCCACTCAGGCGCTGACATTCAATAAAACAATGAAAAACAGTCTCCCTAGAGGAACAAAAAACACACTGATCACTGACACTGCTGTTAATCACAGAAACAAAAGCATTGACTGCTATAATACCATGCAAGACCCTCCACTGTAAGTCTCCATGCCTCTTAGGGAGAGGGGCTTTATAAAGAGCCCTCCAGGCAGGCCGATGCCCTTTTCCTAGCTTAAAATAGGCTCTCCAAGGAGTGTCCACACAGGTGTTCAATCTGTCCTTGTTGAGTGCCATCACAACCAGTCTGTAGAGTGCCTTACCACTGGCTCCTCCAAAGTCCACACCAGTGGGAGCACAGAATGCCAGTAAGGAGCAAGGAGCGACGTCAAAGTCCATATAGAGCGTGAGAGAGGGAAAGGGGTCAGTGCTTTCCGGCTGCAGCGTGCCATTGCTAAAGTCCAAGAGTAGGGAGTGCTCAAGTCCATGAAGCTCCTGTTTCCAGTGTGCAAGAAGACCATCGATGAAACGATTCGACCTGACACCAAGATGAGCTGCTAAAGCTGAGGCGTTGTTGAGGCCAGGACCAGCCAGTTCCACCACTTGCTTCAGAGTGAGAACGTTCCTGGAACACAGCCTATCAAGGAAGGTCCTTCCAACTCCCGGCAGGACACCAAGGCGACCACCAAAAACCAGCGGCTCCCTCAACAACCAGTAGAGGGAATCGCATGGCCCTCTTTGTTTTTTAAAAAGAGTCCACACTGAAAAGAGACTGCGGTAAAAACTGGGTAAAGACAGTGCATTAGAGTTCTTAAAATCCATTAAAAACACAGGGAGGTCTAGCCCAAGCCCAAGGACTCTCTGTAAAATAACACAGGCCAAAGGCCTCCATACCAGGTCCTGGGGGCCCGTCAGCAGTCTCTGTATGAAAGTCAGTCTAAAAGCAGCACCTCTACTAGCTAAATGAATCACTCCTTGCCCCCCCTCCTCTTTGGGAAGAAATAACAGGGCTTGAGGAACCCAGTGGAGTCCACCCCCCCAAAAAAAGTCCACCAAAACAGACTGAATTTTGGACAACAAACCAGCAGGGGGGTCCATGCACATGAGGCGGTGCCACAGGGATGAGGAAACAAGATTATTTAAAATGAGCACTCTTCCTCTAAAAGATATTCTTGGCATTAGCCACTTCCATTTGTTTAGTCTCCCGTTAATTTTCTCTATGACCCCATCCCAATTTTTTTGCTCAAACTGCTGATTTCCAATAAAGACACCAAGATACTTAAAACCTCCTTTTTTCCAAATCAACCCACCAGGCAGCGTAAGCTGATTTTCTAGTTTCTCCCCCACCATCAGAGCCTCGCTTTTTCCCCAGTTTATTTTTGCAGAGGAAAGTTGGCCAAAAAGATTGACACTCCTAACCAGAACGTCAATGTCACTCTGCTTGTTTAGCAGAATGACTACATCATCTGCATAGGCCGACAGCTTGAACGTGGTGTCACAGCCAGGAAAAGTGACTCCTGATAGGTCCCTTCTCAGGCAGTGAAGCAAAGGCTCTATGGCGAGGGAGTACAGCATCCCTGAGAGAGGGCAGCCCTGCCGAACCCCCCTCTGGACTTTTAAAGGGGCAGACAGGCCCCCATTTATCTTCAGTACACTCTCAATGTCACTGTACAAGACCCGTATCCTGGCTATGAAGCCTGGGCTGAACCCAAAAGCTGTTAAAACCGTCCATAAATATTGGTGTTCAACCCGATCAAACGCCTTTTCCTGGTCAATTGAAATCAAACCAGTTTCTACCGCCAATGAACCAGAGACCTCCAAAATATCCCGAATTAAAGTGACGTTGTCACTAATCAGCCTGCCAGGCACACAGTAAGTCTGGTCTACATGAATGAGCTCGCTCATCACCTTTCTCAGTCTTCGGGCCAGAGCTTTTGAGAGAATCTTATAGTCTGTGCAGAGCAGAGAGACCGGCCTCCAGTTCTTTAGGCTCTGGAGGTCCCCCTTTTTCGGCAACAGTGTGATGATGGCCCTCCTGCAGGTCGTGGGTAGGGTCCCCCTTTCCAAGCTATCTTGGAGAACCTCCAGCAGGTCTGGACCAAGCAGGGGCCAGAATTCCTTAAAAAAGTCCACAGAGAGACCATCTATGCCTGGTGATTTTCCATTCTGGAGGCTCATTAGCGCCGTATGCAGCTCAGACAGAGACAGTGGAGCATCCAAGCCGGCAACAAGGTCCTCTGAGAGCACTGGAAGACCATCAAGGAAAACCTGGCCCAGTGACGTGTCCTCCCTCCACTCTGCTCTAAACAATTCACTGTAAAAGCTAGCAGCGTGTTTCCTGATCTCTGCTGCTGTGGAGATTGTTCTCCCGTCATCGCCCAACAAGGAGTGAATGAGCTTTCTCTGTCCATTTTTCCCCTCCAGTCCAAAAAAGTACTGGGAGGGCGAGTCCATCAGAGCTACATCCATGTAGCGTGAGCGGACCAGAGCACCCTGTGCGGTGACCCCTAGCAAGCTAGCCAAGGCTGACCTTTTTGACTTGAGAGCCTCTAAGTGCTCCTGTTTTCCTGTAGAACTGAGCAACTCCTCTAGTTCTACCACCTCAGTCTCCAGAACTTTCAAGGATTGGGTCAAGCTACGAGTGACATTTTGAGTGTACTGTTGGCAGAGTTGTTTTATCTGGGCCTTACCAAAATCCCACCACAATTGGAGAGAACTAAAAGAGGGTTTTTGTTCCCTGTGTGACTTCCATACATCATGAAAAACTCCCTTAAAAAACACATCATTTAAAAGTGTATTATTAAAATGCCAAAAAGCACTCTTACACTTTACATTTTCAATGAAAACAGAACAAATCAGCAGGCAGTGATCAGTGAAACCAACAGGACAGATACAACTATTTTTAAAAACACTCATTTGGTGTTTAAAACCATAGAAACGGTCTAACCTAGCCATAGATAAGAGGTTATCCTTAGCATGGCTCCAGGTGTACTGCCTCTGGTCCCCATGATGTGATCTCCACACATCGGCCAGTTCATGCGCCTTCACTAGTTCCCTCAGCCTATTGGCAGAAGCAGGGTGAGGTTCCTGATGGTTCCTGTCCAGTCTGTGGTTTAATGTACAGTTAAAATCACCCCCCAGAAATAAAAAACTATTTGGATTACAGGATCTAACCGTATCTGATAGCATATTAAAGACCCTGATCCTTTCTGCTCTCTGGGTTGGCACATACACGTTTATAAGAACCAAGTTTACATTTTCAAGCTGTACCTTTAGCAAGAGTACATGTCCTTTCACCACCTCTTCTACCTCATAAGAGACAGGCACACAACCCCGAGAGAAAAGTACAGCCACCCCTCCACTATTATTGGATTTGTGGCTAAAAAAAATGCAGCCATCCCACTCTTTTCTCCACTGGCACTCAATGTCTACAGTGCTGTGAGTCTCCTGGACCATCAGCACGTCAAGTGCCTTTAAATTAAAAAGCTTGTATAAAGAGGCCCTTTTTACATCATCCCTGGCCCCGTTTATATTAAGAGTGCCAATTCTAAGGTGGGGCATTAAAAAGGATAAAAATAAGGTACAGTAAAAAAACACACACATAGCATAAAAGGGAAGAAACAAACTAAGAGTCAACATGACTGTTAGTAATTTGTGATTTCAGTTTGGCAACCAGTTTCTTTAAACGAAAAATTTCCTGATCAGTAAAAGTCTCATTCCCATCATTCGGTTTCATCAGCTTGCGAGCTGATGCCACAAATAACTCCAGATCTGGAAAGTAATTTTCCACTTTCACAGCTCTGCTCCCCTTAGTCACCTGGAGAAATTGTCTAATTTTAGCAAAACAATAGGAGCTTTGCTCCTCCTGCGTCTGCGTCTGCATCAGTTCAGACTCATCTCCACTTTCGTCAGAAGCGCTCTCATTCAGTAAATCTAAATTCCCAACCCTACTAGATTTAGCAGAGCTCTGCAAGTTTTCCGCACTTTTCCTTTTTTGTGCAGCTTTAAAAGGATCCTCTTCAACAAAACTACATTCCTGCATTTCTTCATGAAACGCAACGTTTGTCATGCAGTGTTTGCTCTGTGTGTCCGCTACAGCCTCAAACCGCTCCTCCCCCGCCTGCAAAGTCTGTTCATTCACGTTCCTTCGTTTAACTGCACTTTTACTTACACCCTCCACCTGTCTACCCCGGGCGACAGGCTCGTCACAATGATCAGAGCTGCCGCCAGACAGAAATTCCCCACCATCACTGTTTGGGGGGACAACTACCGCGCCCGTCGCGGCCACCCCAGCAGAGGCGGCCGCGGCCGCCCCAGCACAAGCGGACACGGACGCGGACGCGGACGCCCCCGCAGAAGTAGAAGCGGACGCGGCCGCAGACGCGGCCGCGGACGCGGATGCGGCCGCAGTCGCGGCCACGACCGCCCCAGCAGAAGCGGGCGCCGCAGCGGCATCCGCCGCACCACATGTAGCGCTACCCTCCGGACCACCAGAAACAGCGGCGTCACCTTTCTTACCGCCAGTGCTCTTTGTGTTCGCCTTTTCAGGACATGACCTAATAAGATGGCCTTCTGCGCCACACGCAAAACACTTCATGGTTTCAGATGTTGCAAACACCAAGTAGCTAAAGCCATCAATCCTGAAATTAAAAGACGCGTTCAGTTCAGCAGAGCTGTCTTTCAACACCATGAAACACTGCCTCCTGTGACATACAACATGCTTCAGCAGGGGTGATTTACTACCCAGAGAGACCATTCTGATAGGGGACACAACCTGGCCAAAACGGGACAACTCTCTAATCAGCTGATCATTTTTAACGAAAGGAGGAGCGTTTGAGATGGTGATCCTCCTAGACGGATTCGCCAGCGGTAAAACGGGAGTAAAAGTGTCACCTATGACCACTCCCTGTGCCACCACCTGATCAGCTTTCTCAGTCGAATCCAGAAAGATCACAATTGCGCTGTTCATCCTCGATGCTGATTTTATGCTGCCATGCCCAACCACCTGTCCTACAGCGAGGCTGGCCTCCTCCACAGAACAGGGAACTGTCGGGAGGATTCTCACACCATGACGCCGGGTTAAGCGCTCAAACTCCACACCACCATCAATCACCGGCATGATGCCGGCTGGGAAAAAACCGGCAGCAGAAGCTACCGTTCCCCAACACACTCACTCCAACACTCACACCCCAGCACACACACACTCAACCCACTATATTAAACACACACACCTCAAACACACAAGATAGAGAAAAAGTTAGAAAATACAAAGTTTAAAGTACTCACTCGACACCACTCCACACCCCTGCTCCCACAAACGCCCACGCATGCGCACGAGAGAGAGAGAGAGAGAGAGAGAGAGAGAGAGAGATTTTGATTTTTCAACACACCTTTATTGTCACAAATTCAACAGAAAAACACAACAACTAAAACAACTAAAAGAAGCAATGGAAAAGAAAAATGTCTCACTGACAAGAAATCAAAGACACAAGTAACCAAACCAGGAAAACTAAAACAAAAAACTTGCTTCTTACATCAGGATTATACCATAGGTAATTTTCCCCTCCTTAACACAACACAGGATGTGCTTAAAGCACCACATAGCCTCAAAGGTTTCAACATTCTGCATGACATGATAGTAATTGTAATCAATCATTATTCGAGCCTTAATCATGCCAACCAGCATGTCTTTTACATTACAATCCAGTATTTGTTCAATTTTTCTTTTTCTACTAACATAAATAGCCATTTTAGCCTGACCCAGGATGAAATTTAAAAGTTCACTCTTTTTCTTAGTTCTCTGCCTATATGGAAAACCCAAGATAAAAATCTGCAGGGAAAAGACTTCTCCAAACAGATAAAACAGTTTCCCCAAAAAAACAAACAACAAATGCAGTCTGTTACAGTCCAGAAAACAATGAAACACAGTCTCTTTCTGAGGACAAAAAGGACAAACCTCAACAACATTTGGGTTTAAAATGGAGATAAAAGCATTTACAGCCACAGCACCATGTAAAACTCGCCATTGTAGGTCTCCAACCTTCTTAGTTAATGGTGGTTTATAGAGTGCTCTCCAGGCAGGCCTCACCTCTGAACCCAAGCCCAAGTGTTTCCTCCATGGTGTATCAGCTCGACCTTTTAACTTATTTACATTTAAAACTTTCACCAAGAGTCCATACATTTTTTTACCTGGAGAGTCACAAATGTTAATGTGTTCAGAGTTTAAAAACACACCAGTGCCCTCTTTAAAATCAGGAGATAAAACACTAAAAGGAAAAGGATCATCAGAAGTTCGCACAGAGTTTTTGCAGTGTAAAACAATAGCAGAGTGTTCTTCTGCAGACAGGCAGTCTCTCCAATCTTTCAGCAAATTCACTATAGTTCTGACTGAAGAAACGCCAAGAGCAGAGCACAGGGCAACAGCATTGTCCAAGTTAGGACCACATAAATTTACCAAGTGTCCCAGCGTTGTGACCTTTGCAGAAATGAACTTTTTTAAAACAGAAGGTCCTAAAGCATTGCCCACATCAAAACGGGTCCCGAACACAAGTGGTTCCTTTAAAAGCCAGAAAGGTGACAAGGAAGCCTGGGGAGAGTTCTTTTTAAAAAGTCCCCAGATTTTAAAAGCACTTTGGTAAAACTGGGGAAGTTCTGGGAGTTTTTGGCTCCTTAAGTCCATTAAAAACAGCGACTCCTCTAGTCCAAGCCCTCCACAGCGAGCCAGGACAGCCCTGGCAATAGGTCTCCACACAAGGTCCAGGGGGCCACTCAGCAGTCGCTGAATGAACTGCAGGCGGAAGACAGCCCCCCTGCTGGCCAGATGGATGAGCCCTTGACCACCTTCTTCCCTCGGTAAAAACAGGATGCTCTGTGGAACCCAGTGAAGACGGTCCCAGAAAAAGTCCACGACTATAGACTGCACTCTGGCCAGCAAATTGGGTGGAGGGTCCAGACAAGACAGTCGATGCCACAGCATCGAAGCAATCAAATTGTTGATGATTAAAACACGACCTCTGAAGGACAAGTTTGGCAGAATCCATTTCCATTTTTTCAGTCTTCCTTCAACTTTTTCTAAAAAACACTCCCAATTTTTCCCAGTAAAAGTCTGATTCCCTAAGAACACACCAAGATATTTAAAACCACCTTGTGTCCACGAGAGGCCACCAGGTAGAGCAATTTTTTGTGGTCTCCCCCCCACCACAACAGCTTCACTCTTACCCCAATTCACTCTCGCTGAGGGGCATTCACCAAAAAGATTGACAGTTCTTAAAAGGTAGTCTACATCATTTTGATTTCTTGTAAAAACAACAACGTCATCAGCATAGGCAGACACTTTAAAAACAGAGTCAGAGTTGGGGACTTTAAAACCAGTGAGGCCTTGCCTTAGTTTACAAAGGAGGGGCTCAATGGCAAGAGAGTACAGCATACCTGAGAGGGGGCAGCCCTGTCGGACACCCCTCTCAACTTTGAAAGGAGCACTCAAACCACCATTAATCTTAAGAATACTCTCAATGTCTCTATACAAAGCCTGGATCATGGCGATGAACCCTGAGCTGAAACCAAAGGCCTCTAATGTCTGCCAAAGGTATGGATGTTCAACTCGGTCAAACGCCTTTTCTTGGTCTATTGAAATAAGACCAAGTTCTTTGACCAATGAGCTGGAGAGGTCCAAAACATCACGAGTTAAAAAAATGTTGTCTGTAACCAACCTACCAGGTACACAGTAGGTCTGGTCTACATGTATGACCTGCTCCATCGCCTTCCTCAGTCTAGTAGCCAACACTTTGGAGAGAATTTTGTAGTCAGTACAGAGGAGGGCCACCGGACGCCAGTTCTTAATGTCTTTCAAGTCGCCTTTTTTTGGAAGGAGGGTGAGGACTGCTCTCCTACAACTTAGGGGCAGGTGACCCTTCCGCAGACTGTCAGACAGTACTTCCAGCAAGTCCTCACAGATCTCAGACCAGAACGCCTTGTAGAACTCCGCTGGTAGGCCATCTATCCCTGGGGCTTTTCCACACTGAAGAGACTGGACAGCCACTGCCAGTTCTTGCAGAGTGATCCCGCTCTCCAGCTCCGCATTCACGCTAGCCATCACCTTTGGCAAGTCCGTCAAAAAATGACTCAGTGCATGTGGATTCTCAACAAATTCTTTCTTAAAGAGATCCTTGTAGAAAGCAACTGCAAAGCGACGGATCTCCGCAGACTCATGGATCGGCCGCCCGTCCTCGGAACTAAGAGAGTGGATCATCCTCCTCTGACCATTCTTCCTCTCCAGACCAAGGAAAAAATGAGATGGAGCGTCCATTAGTGCGATGTTCTGGAACCTACTGCGTACCACAGCGCCCCTGGCAGCCACACCCAGTAGGTCAGTTAAAACAGACTTTTTGCCATTGAGGGCCTCAAAATGTCCTCTTTCTCCTGTGGAGCCTGCCAAAGACTGCAGCTCCACTACTTCTCTCTCCAGGTCCCTGACAGACCTGGCCAAGTCTCCAGAGACATTGCGAGTATACTGTAGGCACAGATTCTTTATTTGGCTCTTCCCTACATCCCACCACTGCTGCAAAGAACTAAAATTTGATTTTGTTAATTTAAAATTACTCCAAAAAAACATAAAAGCAGTTTTAAAACTGTTATCCGATAAAAGTGACGTGTTAAAATGCCAGTATGCACTACTGCACTTTATATTCTTGATAAAAACACAACACTGAACCAGGGAATGATCTGTGAAGCCAACAGGGACTATAAAAGCACTTTTAAAAATGCTAAAATGGTGCTTAAAACTGTAAACCCTATCCAGTCTAGCTAAGGACAGAATATTGTCCTTTCTATGGCTCCATGTGTATTGTCTAGCCTTGCCATGAAAATTTCTCCACACATCACACATATCATGAGCTTCTATGAGACCTTTTAAAACTCTTTTGGATGCAGCATGTGGCTCTGGGTGATTCCTATCCATAAGAGGATTTTCTGTACAATTAAAATCACCTCCCACAAATAAAAAGTCATCATTACTGCAATTTTTGATCGTGTCATCTAAAATATTTAAAAAGGCCAATCTTTCTGTGCCTACGGTTGGAGCATACACATTTATAAAAACAACTTTCACATTCTCAAAAACAGCTCGAACTTTTAAAATGTGGCCTGCAATTATCTCATCAATGTCATAAGAAAGTGGAATAAAATCTCGAGAAAATAAAATACCCACTCCACCACTGTTGCTGCTTTTATGACTAAGAATAATTTCACCCCGAAATTCCCTCCTCCAGTCAGCAGCATTGTCCTCAGAACTATGAGTCTCCTGAACAAACAGAACATTAATTTTCTTGCATTCTGCAAGAGTAAAAACACTCGCTCGCTTGGACATTTCTCTTGCCCCATTGATGTTGAGTGTGCCAAAACTAAAACTGCACATGCATATAAAAGGGTAAAACCAATACAAAAACAGAAAAGAAAGAATGAGCGATAAAAGACTAATCATCCTGGGCAATTTGGTTCTTAACTTTTAGCACAAGCTTTTTTAGTCTGTAGACCTCCTGATCAGTAAAACTTTCCTGCTCAAGCTCTCCCCTATTTTTCATGTAGGCCCGAGCAGAGTCAACAAAACGTTTTAGATCGGGGAAGAAGCTTTCAACTTTAACCATTCTGGACCCCTTAGTGTCCTGCAAAAACTTCTGTATTTTTGTGAAGGGGTAACCACCTCCACTGGCCACATCATCACTGCTTTCACCATCACTCTCTATCTCAGACCCAGCATAAGAATCTGGCTGAGATAGAGAAACCTCAGAACTGTCTTTGACAACCCTTTTTACTTTGCTCCTCTGCTGTTTGGTTTCCAAATTCTTCCGCTTGATTGAGATTTTACATAACTCTTCATCTAATTCGATGTCATCCTCGTCCTCCAACACTGACTCAGCCACCCTGGTAGCTGTTTCTTCCTGTCTTTCGCTCACCCTGTGCTGTGCTTTTATATTCCTTTTTCTAGTCCCACCATCTACCTGGGCTTCATTTGGCTCATCTGTCTGATCCTCAGCGTGATCCCTCTCGGTAATCTCACCCTTGTCCACAATGTTGGTCTGTGCAGCAGCCCTGCGATGTGCTTTAACTTTCGCTGCTGTTTCATTTATGATCGACAGGCCGGCTGCGGAGGGCGGCAAAGCCGCCCCGCCGCCAGACGGCCCCGCGGCCTCGGCCGAAGCGCCCGACGGCGCTATTGCGCCGTCAGCCTCGGAGAGCGGCAAAGCCGCTCCGCCGCCAGACGGCCCCGAGGCCGCACTAGCGGCCTCCCCCGAGTAATCACCCCCCACTCCCTGAGGGCATGATCGAATCAAGTGTCCCTCCATTCCGCAGCCGAAACACTTCATATTATCGGAGGTGACGTGGATGGTGTAATCAAAGCCGTCAATCCGGTATTTAAATACGAGGTTGAGGCTTTCCTCGCTATTCTTTAAAATCATGAGCACCTGCCGCCTAAAAGACATGACATGCTTTAAACGCGGGGACTTACAACCGAGAGGGATGTGCTTAATGGGGGACAAAAGCTGCCCGTGTCTCGACAGCTCCTTCTCCAACAGCTCATTCTTTAAAAATGGTGGGACATTTGAGATGGTAATTCTCTTCGCGGGATTCACCAGAGACAGAACAGGAACCAGTGTGTCTTTAATCACAACCCCGCTCTCCACTACCTGGTTAACTTTTTCAATACTATCCAGGAAAATCACCACGGCACTATTCGTTCCAGAAGCTGATCTAATGCTTTCATAACCGACCAGCTCCCCCACAGCCAGACTACATTCCTCCACCGAGCAGCTGACAGCCGGTGTCAGTTTGACAGCATGCCGGCGTGTCAGCTGCTCAAAACCGGAGCCTCGCTCCAAAACCATGCTGACCAGCAGAGCTGGCAGCAGAAACCCCCCTCCCAAAACGCCTACCCCACCCCAGCTACAGAAGACAACAAAAATTAAGATTATTTAACAAAAAAACACCTTAAACACCAAAAGATAGAGAAAAGTTTGAAATAATTCACTCACGCTGTCACACGCTCTCAGCTCGCACTCACGACCACGCCCACTCAGAGAGAGAGAGAGAGAGAGAGAGAGAGAGAGAGAGAGAGGGAGGAAAAAAAAGGCAAAAACCTACAGCGGCTGGTGTCTTTACACTGGCCGTGTCCTTCTGTCATAAATCGCTCTTTTCAAGGGCTGGCAGAAGACACCAAATGCCAACTGTGAGTTTGCAATATTTATTAACTTAACACAAACAATACACAACACTTACAAATAAGGGAATGGTGAGTGGAGCGCTGGAAGGGAACGGGGCTCACACCGAGGGGAAAAGAGAATAGCCTGGATGGGCCCAGGCTAAGGCGCTCGGACACACCGGGGAAAAAGAGACAAAACCCTGCTGGAGTCACACCAGAAGAGAAATGGGGCTCACGACTGGGGAAAACGGGAAAACTATGACTCCACGGCGGAGCGCACCCATTCACCTCTGCGGAGAAAAAGACATTCACTCAGAGTACAACTGGTTCCTCTGAGGAAGCTAACAGTAGGACACAGCAATGGGAAATGTTTCCATGTCCTTAACCTCTTGCACTCTTGCACTCTTGTCCTATGGCGCACTGAAAAAAAACAAAAAAAACCTGCATTTCCGTTCATCCACTACAGACACAGCCGCGAACAGAAAGCCAAAGGAGTGCTTTGATTGGTTTAGATGTGATTGACCTCTCATTCAACTAATAAGAGCCTTGAATGGGGTTTCTGAAACCTTGAAGAACCAATGACTGAAAACCTAGCAAGAAGGACGCGCCTACCAAAGGCTGCGAATACAGCGAGCCAATTGAAGCACAGAAGTTCGAAAGCGTGCGTCCCTTGCATAAAATCTGTTTTGTCTGAGCCGCTGGGTGACACGCACGCGTTCACCAGTCTTTTTTTCTTACTACTGTTCTTATTTGTTTTGAAAAATCGTTCGCCAAAACCACAATCATGGAAGCGCAAAACCGCAATAATGGAATTATGGTTTGACCAGGTCGCATGACCAGAACCACAAGTCCGTAACAAGCGGACCAGCGTCATGTTCGTCTGACAATGAGGAAGAGAAGTTCGCCAGCGACACTGCTGTTGTGGACAGGTAAGTGTTATAAGCTAAATTATTCTTTATCCCTGAAAATTGTAATCCAAAGGACTTTTGACCGATCGGTAAATTACAACTGTGCGTTATCGCAACATGACGGACCCAGACCACTCCAGTCCGGGTCCATCATGTTGCGAACGGCCCCCCCGTCATGTTGTGAACACCCCCCCCCCCCCACCGCTACTCTTCTGTAGCGGATTGCAGATATATTGCAGATATTTCAGTACAACTGTGCGTAGTAGACCGCGGGGACTGTGCACCGCGGTCGTCACATCGCCACATGACTGTTCCGTCATGTGGCAATGGGTGATGTCCGTCCTCTGTAGTGGGGGGGGAGTTGTTACCTTCTACATTACAGATATTTTAGAATAATTTTTAGTGCACTGTAGGTTATTTTTCCTTGTTAAAAAAAGCCACACATTTTTTACGTGGCATGCTTCTTTGTGTGTGGGGGATTGTTTGTTCATTCATTCATGAATGAATGAATAAACAACCCCCCCCCCACACACACACACACACACACACAGCCCTGAGTGTCACCTTTCATTAGAGCCCAAGATGAAGCTTCTACATTGAAGCATTCAAAAGTTACAGACGTTTTTCCAAACTGTGCCATTTGGCCCAATTTGGCACAGTTCAAAAACGCCTGGGAACAACCTAAGAAAAAAGCTGTGTAATATATTCATTTTTTGTGGTATTGTTACAAAATTTTGACCTCAGCTGGATAACAATTGATTCTACATTTCTGTTGCATTTTCCAGCCCTGATCTGACAGCTGTGTGTTATTTGCAAGCATTTGTGTCCAAAAAAACACCCAGGCGAAATTTATTTTCTTCAAGTTCAGTATGTTTAGATGACTTACTCAGTGGCTGGAGCACTTAGAGAGATTATGACTGTTTTGCCAAAAAATTCAAAGTGTTTTCTTTTAAATGAGACCGACCCCATGAAGATGCTGCAAAGGGTTGAAGAACAGCTTTTGATTTACTTTGGGTACATTATTTTTTGGCGTTTTTAGGGAAATTGACCAGAGTGCAAGGGGTTAAATAGGTAAATGGAAAAGTGATCAATGGATGACATGTGTGGGTACATGAGTGAGGAAATAGATATAACCAGTGACAGCTGTGCAGCCCGCGAAACAGGTTTGACAGCAGGATGTACACAGCCCACTGTCAAAATAAAAGCCCAGACCAGAAATAATAAATAAAGATACAGAGAGTAAAATAACACAACCCCAAGAAATACAAATAATACAAGATGATACCAAAATATATAGACATGATTATAATGACAATATTAAGCATACAACACAGCTCATAACTAATGATGGACAAATAACCACCCAGAGACAAAATACAGAAGTGCATGAACCCCCAAACTAAGGTAACCATAGTAAATACAAAATAATCAAATACAGAAATACAAAAAAAGACATACAGCCACTTCTGCTGCACAACAAGAACACAAAGTCTTGTCTCACATTTGCCAGAAAACATCTAGATGATCCTCAAGATTTTTGGGATAATATTCTGGGGACTGATGAAACAAAAGTTGAACTTTTTGGAAGACATGTGTCAGGTTTTATCTGCCATAAAACTAACACAGAATTTCATAAAAAGAACATTGTATCAACAATCAAACCTGATGGTGGTAGTGTCATGGTCTGGGGCTGCTTTGCTGCTTCAGGACCTGGACAGCTTGACCTGACTGACAGAACCATGAATTCTGCTCTCTGCCAAAAAATCCTGAAGGAGAATGTCCAGCCATCAGTTCATGAAGCCTTCCAGTGTGACTGAATTTAAACAATTCTGGACAGAAGAGTGAGTCAAAATTCCTCAACAGTGATGTAAATGACTCATTGCCAGTTGTTGGCACCAGTGGTGGCACAACCAGTTACTGTATTAGGTTTAGGGGGCAGTTAGGGGGCAATTACTTTTTCACATAGGGCCAGGTAGGTTTGGATAGCTTTTTTCCCTTAATAAATGAAATTATCATCTAAAAGCTGTATTTTGTATTTACTCAGGTTATCTTTGCCTAAGATTAAAATTTGTTTTGATGATCTGAAATATTTCGGTGTAACAAATATTCAAAAATATAAGAAATCAGGAATGGGACGAATACTTTTTCGCAGCACTGTATTAAAGTCCTCCATGCATGTTCATAAATTTGCATTAAATTGGTTCATTTAATCAAGATTGTTTTTCAAGATATTTTTTTTTCTTTTCAAAACCCATTTAATCTTCAATTCTACAAATTCCCAGTTTATTCCCATTACCTCCCTCCAATTCTCAGATTCTAAATTTGAAAATTGTCAGCAATATGCAGCCTTTGCTGTTATACAGTCAGATATTTTCATAAAATTATGTCTTAACCCCTTGCACTCCGGTCAATTTTCCTAAAAACGCCAAAAAATAATGTGCCCAAAGTAAATCGAAAGCTGTTCTTCAATCCTTTGCAGCATCTTCATGGGGTTGGTCTCATTTAAAAGAAAACACTTTGAATTTTTTGGCAAAACAGTCATAATCTCTCTAAGTGCTCCGGCCACTGAGTTACAGTCATCTAAACATAGTGAACTTGAAGAAAATAAATTTGGTCTGTGTGTTTTTTTTGATACAAATGCTTGCAAATAACACACAGCTTCAGATCCGGGCTGGAAAATGCAACAGAAATGTAGAACCAAGTGTTATCCAGCTGAGGTCCAAATTTTGTAACAATACCACAAAAAAGGAATATATTACACAGCTTTTTACTCAGGTAGTTCCCAGGCGTTTTGGAACTGTGCCAAATTGTGCCAAATGGCATAGTTTGGAAAAATGTCTGTAACTTTTGAATGCTTCAATGTAGAAGCTTCATTTTAGGCTCTAATGAAAGGTCACACTCAGGGCTGTGTCTGTGTGTGTGGGGGGGGGGGGTTTGCCCCCCCCCCGCTACAGAGGATGGACATCGGCCATCGCTACACAACGGATTAGCCTCGTGGCGATGTGGGACAGCAGCGCAGTCACCGCGGCTTTCCCCCCCCTCGCTACAGAAGAATAGCGGGGGGGGGGCGTTCACGGTCTGGACGTGGCGAACAATCCCTTGTACCGCGGCGCACGAACGTCAGACTTCGTGCGCCGCAAATTTGTAATTTACCGATCGGTCAAAAGTCATTTTGGATTACAATTTTCAGGGATAAATAATAATATAGCTTATAACACCTTACCTCTTCACAGCAGTGTCCTGGCGAACTTCTCTTCCTCACTGTCAGACGAACGCGACGCTTGTCCACTTGTGGTTCTGGTCTCGCGACCCGATCAAAACATAATTCCATTATTGCGGTTTTGTGCTTCCATGATTGCGGTTTTTGGCGAACGATTTTTCAAAACAAATAACAGTAGTAATTAAAAAAAGACTGGCGAACTCGTGTGTGTCTCTCAGCCTTCGTCGTCATCCTCCGTTGGTCTATGACCATGGAAGAAATCATAACGTCTACTCTGCTGGAACAAAAACAAAATAAGCACCGCCTGTGGCCGAACATGCCGATGCGCGAATGGCACTGCCTGTCACACAGGTTGCATTTGTGGGTGGTCTCCGTGCTGCTGGGTCTGTGGGGTTCTTCCTGCGGGTCCTTTTTTGATCCACTGCAGCAGTCAGTCTTCACCCAGCCTTGAAAAAAAACAGCTCGTGAACTTCTCTGCTTCAATTGGCTCACTGCATTCACAGATTTGGTAGGCAGGTCCTTCTTCCTAGGTTTTCAGTCATTGGTTCTTCAAGGTTTCAGAAACCCAATTCAAGGCTCTTATTAGTCGAATGAGAGGTCAATCAGATGAACTAATCTGTTCGCGGCTGTGTCTGCAGCTTTTATTTTCAGTGCGCGCTTGGACGCCATCACCACCTACATCAACATCTCCATCATGCGTCCTAGAGCGCACGAGGGCGCTCTTGTGCACCCTCATGCGCTCTAGGACGGAGAGACTTGCCCGTCCGCGGTACAACGGAGTGCAAGAGGTTAACATAATAGTAGGGCAAGTTTTAATAGTACATTGAATGTATTTTTGACCATATCATTTAAAACCAACAATTAAAAATTATATAACTGTTAGTCCTGACCGAGCAATCTGATTGGACAACAGGGATTCTAAAGAGTTAGTATATTACCTGATAATTGTACTCAGACAATATGTATCACTCTACTTCAGTGGTGTTCAGTGGTGTAATAATCTTCAAATTCCTATCAGTGGCATCTTATAATATGTGAGAATTGTAATACTGTGTTGGATTTCTTAACTTCCACAGGGAGGTGTTGTTTGAAAAGAGATGCTCCTAAAAATCCAGACCTCTGTGACCTGGAAGTCCTGAGACTGGATAAAGCTGGTTAGATATTTCATATGTGTTTACAACAAAAAAAATGACAAGTTAGAGTTGGATTTATTGTCTCGACTAGCAAACCAAAATACCTTTGTGGTGTTTGACTCTTTATTGCATCTGAAAATGCCAAGAATCAGTGAGTGAAGCACGCAGAAAATAACACCAAAATGCACCAAAACTAAGTCACTAACTAGCCGTCGGCACGAGTAATGAGACCCATAAAGCTGACCCAACAGGTGATGGGAGTCTACATAGACTGTAATTGATTTGTGCGTACATAAAGACTGACTTCTGCACTGGATAATACTTAATTAATTACATGTGTGTGAAATGACAATAGGTCTATTCTTTTCTATATAATGCTCATTGAGGTGCTTAACAACAGTTAACTGAGTATATTCGGAAGGGACTACGTTTCTTGCCAGAGCAAAATAACTGGTTAAACAAATGAAAACTAATATTTAGGACTATTGCTGTCATTTAGTAAACTGTGCTTGTGAAACTGTTGTATAAATTTTATTATCAAGCTCTTCTTTAAATGGTAAACGGTAAATGGCATTCACTTATATAGCGCTTTTATTCTCATCTCTTTCGGCTTTAGGACTGTGACTAGGATTCTTCTTTGACTTGGCACAGAGGCGTCGTCTCTTCGAATTTAGTCTGCTGGTAGGATCATTAGCTTCCCCAGGTGAGCCCGGGTACTGGCGGAGGGCGCGACGACTTTGAACCACTGGAACGGGTGCTCACGGAAGATCTTGCTAAACTGGACCAGTTCTGCAAAATCTGGCACCTAAAACCAAGCCCAGCAAAAACCGTCTCCAGTGTATTTCATCTCCACAATGCAAAAGCTGCCAGAGAACTAAACATCCACCTGAGCGGACTCAAGCTTAAGCATGCCCCAAGTCCAACTTATCTTGGAGTGACCCTTGATAGGACCTTATCCTTCAAGGAACATCTAAAGGGGACGGCTGCTAAGGTGAAAGTACGAAACAACCTGCTCTACAAGCTCGCTGGTGCAAAATGGGGGGCGGCAGTCTCCACCCTGCGCACCTCAGCACTGGCCCTTTCATACTCTGTAGCAGAATATTGCGCCCCTGTCTGGTCCAGGTCATCTTACACACACCATGTAGACACCCAGCTCAACTCAACCATGAGAACTATAACTGGAACAATCCGCTCAACACCACTCCCCTGGCTCTCTGTACTGTCAAACATAGCCCCTCCACACATCCGGCGAGCAGCATTAACTCAAAGGATGCTCCAAAAAGTTAAAGATTTTCCTCACTTACCAATCCATGCAGATATCTACACCCCACCCACTGCCCGACTTTCATCCAGACGGCCGATTTGGAAAAACCCTCCCCCAGCTGACTTTACCATCCAGACAGCTTGGCAAGAGGAATGGGAGACCAAGGAGGTCCCAAACAAACAGCTGGTGATAAACCCCAACCAACAGGTCCCGGGCACCAACCTCCCAAGGAGACAGTGGTCTACACTCAATCGCTTCAGGACTGGACATGGCCCCTGCTTGGCCAGCCTTCACAGATGGGGCAGTAGCCCTAGCCCACTGTGCGCATGTGGAGAGGAGCAAACTATGGAACACATCATAGAGGCTTGCCCGCTCCAAAGACTGGAAGGAGGATTACACACCCTCCATACAGCAAACCAGGAGGCAACTGCTTGGCTTAAGGACTTTGCATTCGCTAAATAAATAAATTCTCATCTCTTGATGACCAAAGTGCTTTACAGATCCTACTATCCACCCATTCACACACACATTCACACACTGATGGTGACATAGAATATAATAATAAAAATGCATGATTTATATAGTGCTTTTCATAGACACTCAAAGATGCTTTACAATGGATACATTCATCACTCCACAGACAATGGTAGTGGTAAGCTACGACTCAGTCACAGCTGCCCTGGGGCAGACTGACGGAAACGTGGCTGCCAATCCACACTAACGGCGTCTCTGACCACTACCAAACATTTTTGCACATTCATAGCCAGTGTCATGGACACTGGAGTGAAGGTGGGTAAAGTGTCTTGCTCAGGGACACAACGGCAGGATGTCTGGGGAGACTGGGATTCGAACCACCAACGCTCTGGTTATTGGACAACCTGCTCTACCTCCTGAGCCACTGCCACCCACATTTCCTTCCTCTGTTGCATTTTTGCTGAGTACCAAGCTGGATGGCAGGAAGTTCAGTTTTTATATGGTCTTTGGCATGACCCAGCCGGGACTTGAACCCCGACCTCCTGGTTGTGGGGCAGATGCTTTACCTCTAAGGCACCACTCCGGTTTGGAAAATATTTCCTGAAAACCCAGGTTTTATTTAGCGACGTACATGATGAAACCAACATGAAGAGCCTCTGATTTACTGCCAAATGAAATTAAATGGTATATGAATCTTTAATAAAAAGCCAAATACAAGAGAATAAAGCTAATCTGCCAAATTGCTTACAAATTAAATACTAGAAAGATAGTCTGACTTCGGAGTTATCAAAACACACAATGTAGATGCTCTGGAACAGTTTTGCCTGAAGTGCAGAAACTAATGCTGAGATTAGCCTTAATTATAATTCCTGTCTCATAACCCCACAGTTTCCATTTTCCAGCTTTTAGTTTCTGATGTTTCATGCTTAACTTGCTACTCACAACACCAAACACGAATAATCCATTCTGATAGAAATCAAAAGCATAGCGGGCACAACATCTACACGCAACAATAACTATTTTATGTAGATGAGAGCAAAATGCACATGGCTTTGTGCACAAACACCTGAGCTCCTGTTAGCATGTGCATTTGAGTGATTCTGTTCAAGTGATGGATTCGGGGGCGACTTTCATCAATTAAGCCATCTCCAATTTGCTGTTGCACACAGACAACTTAATTCTCATTGTGCACACGCCCGGCTCACTTGAAATGCACAACCATTCAACTACCTAATTAGTTCACTAAGTCCCTTCATAAAGAGGTATCGATCCTCATCCCTGCTGGGAATAAATCAGGAGATTTGAATATTGCCCTTTTTCCTCAGGACCCCCCCCCCCCCCCCCAACATATAAGCACAACTTCAATCACCGTGTCTTTTTTTTCCCCCTTTGACACTAACTTGCATGTGGACCTAGATGAGATATGAATATTTAATCATCACATTTCACACGAGCGGTCTGATTTTGCCAGATTGATTGCAGTGTTGTGTGTACAGGCAAGTCAGGGAGAGATCTTCACCATTCTCTACCTGTGCCATCTCACTGGCATAAAAAGTGATCAAAGGGAGACGGTCCCGTCTCTATAGCAGGAGAGAAAATGGTGGAGAACCCATTCTGTGAGCCTGCACTGTAATCTTCTCTGAATGCAGCCTCAGCACTATCCCGCTCTCTAAAGTCTCTCCCTCCCTGTATGCTTTTTTTTTTAGACTCCCAACTGGAGCTACACTCTAACCAATATGCAGCTGAGAGGAATAAAGCCAGATAAGTGAAAAATGAGGATGTGTAAGAAAGAGATGTTGGGGGATGGAGGGGAGCATTTTCTTATTCTCCCATCACTTCCACTGTACTGTCTGTAGTGTATGTCATCATTTTTATTGTTTGTTTATGTGTTTTCCTGGTTGTTATCAGCCCATCTCCGGCTGAAATACTCCTCCGTACCTCTGCTTATTACTTCATCAAACCTTATCCCCCTTCTTCCCGAACACTTCCTTACCCCTCCTGCCACTGATTGCAGATTCTGGGTGTAAACAGAGAGTGCGGTTGAATCGAACGACAATAAAAATGGATGGGACATTGTTCCACTCACCCTTGCTTTGACTTAATCATGTATGGTGTTTTTCCTTAAACTGGAGATATCCATGTCTATAAAACATTGTTGCTTGTTCTCAGACATCAATCCATTCATCCATCTTCTACCAGTTTTCCGGAGGTCCGGGTCGCGGAGGCAGCAGTTCAAGCAGAGAAACCCAGACTTCCCTCTGCCCAGCTACCGCCTCCTGCTCTTCAGACAAGATACCAAGACACTCCCAGACCAGCTGGGAGACATAGTCTCTCCAGCGTGTCCTGGGTCTGCCCCGGGGTCTCCTCACAGTGGGATGTGCCCGAAACACCTCAAGTGGGAGGTGACCAGAAGGCATCCTGATCAGATGCCCAAACCACATTAACTGGCTCCTTTTGGTGTGGAGGAGCAGCAGTTCTACTCTGAGCCTCTCCCGAGTGACTGAGCTCCTCACCCTATTTCTAATGATGAGTCCAGCAATATGGAGAAAGTTCATTTCAGCTGCTTGTATCTGTGATCTCATTTTCCGGTCATTACCCAAAGCTCACGACCATAATTGAGAGTAGGAATGGAGATTGACCGGCAAATCGACAGCTTTGCCTTAGAGCTATGCTCCCTCTTTACCACAGCAGACCAATACAAAGTCCCCATAACTGCAGATGCTGCTCCAATCTGTCTGTCAATCTCTCGCTCTGTTCTCCCCTCACTCGTGATTAAGACCACGAGATATTTAGACTCCTGCACTTGGGGCATGAGCTTGTCCCCATCCTGGAGAGGTCAAGCCACCTTTTTCAGGCTGAGGACCATGGACTCGGACTTGGAGGTGTTGATTCTCATCCCAGCCGCTTCACATTCAGCAGCAAACCATTCCTGTAAGACTTGTAGGTCATTCCTGGATTAAGCCAACAGGACAACATTATCTGCAAACAGCAGAGATGAGATCATGTGGTTACCAAGCATGACACCCTCTGTTCCTTTGCTGAGCTTAGAAATCCTGTCTATAAAAATTAGGAACAGGATTGGTAACAAGGACAGCCCTGGAAGACTCCAACTCTCACTGGGAATCAGTCCAACTGAGTGTTGGCAATATGAACAAAACTCTTACAACTCATAGAGACTGGATAGCTCTAAACAACAAGCCTGATACCCCATACTCCAAAAGCACTCCCCACAAAAAACAAAACAAAACAAAAAAACATGAGGGACACGATTCTAATACTTTCACCAAGACACAAAATACATGTAAATTGGTTAGGCAAACTCCCACGAACCATCAAAGATTCTCGAGAGGGTAAAGAGCTGGTCTGATATGCCATGGACAGGCCGAAAACCACATTGTGCCTCCAAAATTCGAGGTTCGACCAAGGGTCGGACTCTCCTCTCCAGTACCAAGGCATAAACCTTCACAGGGAGGCTGAGGAATGTGATTCCTCTAAAGTTGAAACACACACTCCGGTCCCCCTTCTTGAAGAGAGGAACCCCCACCCCAGTTATCCATACCAAAGGCACTGTCCCCAACTTCCATGCAGTGTTGCAGAGGCGTTTCAACCATGACAGCCCTACAGCATCCAGGGTCTTGAGGTACTCAGGGCGATTCTCGTCCACCCCAGGGGCCCGGCCTCCAAAGAGTTTTTTAATGACATTGGCCAACTCAGCCCCTGTGATGGGTGAGTCGTCCCCCTCATCCTAAAACTCTACTTCCTCTGTGGAAGCATGTCAGTGGGATTGAGGAGCTTCTCAAACTATTCCTTCCACCACCCGATGATATCACCAGTTGAAGTCAGCAGCGCCTTATCTGCACCATACGCTATGTAGACAGAGAGCTGCTTCCCCTTCCTTAGTCTCCGGACAGTTTGCCGGAATTTCTACAAGGCCAACTGAAAGTCTTGCTCCATGGCCTCATTGAACTCCTCCAACACCTGAGTTTTTGCTTCAGCAACAACCCGACCTGAACTAAGCTTTTCCTGCCGGTACAACCCAGCTGTTTCAGGAGTCCCACAAGCCAGCCAAGCTTGATAGGACTCCTTCTTCAGTTTAATGGCTGCAATCATCACTGGTGTCCAATAAGAATGCATGGTTCGGGGTCACGGTAATTGATTTACGGTTCAGGGCTTCACTTACAGATTCAAATTTCGTGGACCAGTTGCTGCTTCAACAATGGAGGTGGGACACATGGCCAATTCAGACTCCATGTCTCCAGACTTCCTCAGAATGTGGTCGATGTTCTTCTGGAGGTGGGAGTTGAAGACCTCATGGACAGGGGCCTCAGCCAGACGTTCCCAGCACACACTCATTGTATGTTTGGGTCTACCAAGTCTGAATGGCATCCTCCCTTGCCATCGGTTCCAACTCATCACCAGGTGGTGATCATTTGACAGCTCATCACCCCTCTCTCCCATACAATTGCAGGTCTGATGACAGGATAACAAAATCCATCATCGACCTGCAGCCAAAGGTGTACTGGTGCCAGGTGCACATATGGACACCCTTGTGCTTGAACATGGGGTTTGTTATGGACAAACTGTTGTCAGCACAGAAGTCCAATAACTGAACACCACTCGAGTTCAAATAGGACAAGCCATTCCTTCCAATCCCACCCCTCCAGGTTTCACTTTCATTTCCCATGTGCACATTGAAGACCCCCAGTAGGACAATGTTCTCAGACATTTAAATCTTTATCTGTTGTTATCTTAATGAACTTGCTGTATGCCACTTTCACTGAATTAATTACTATTTAAAGAACAGCATGATTCTTTGGAAAAAAAACCCACTATATTATTGTATAAACATATCGAACAGCCATTTTTGATGGACATCAAATTTCGTTACCTTGTATTCATACATGTGTAATGACAATAAAGTTGAATCTCATCTCATCTCATCTCATGTATGATTTTAGACCTCAAAGTACCTTATGCAGGCACGTGCGCATATAAAATTGTAGTGATGCCTTCCTTAAGCCTGTTTTCCACTAGCCCAGCACACCTCGGTACGGCTCGATTCACTTCAGTACGGCTCGGAATGCTTCTGTCTCCATTAGCATGGTGTTGTGCTTGTGCTGTGTTTTTTTTTTTTTAGAGGTTTAGAAGCGGGGCAGCAGCAGATTCTCAGCGAGGCGGGGGCCACACTCCCGTGACGTTACGCTACCCACTTGAGTCCTTATTTACACGAGACAAAAAAGGATCCAAGGATTATTGCCTTGCTCGCTCTGTGGATTTTATCTCACAATTAATTTTATCTCATAATTACGCTGCAACAACACAAGTCACTTTTGTTTTGAATTAACTGCCAAATGACCTAGAAATAATGAGCTGAAACTTGTTTTTATTCGTATTAAATAATGAGACGGTGGCACACTGACCTACACCAAATTATTATTTTTTACATCCTAGGGCATTTGGATGTACTGAATTAAAAAAAAATCATGTTTTTTACCTTCAGGTCAACGTTTGGAACAACAGTATTATTATTTTCCATTTAGATGATGCTAACTCCTTCTAAAGTATTGTAATCTCTGAATTTGGAATGCCGATAGAACATTCATTTACATATACTTACTTTTATACATACTTTGACTTGTAGCTTGAATCAGTCTCTCCTGCTGCATTTTAAAGTCAACAGTGCAACTTCTTATAAGTTAACATAAAAAATGTACCCAAAGTTTAGAACTGGATCATGTGGGGCAATTTATTTATGATATTTCAATAAAAGAACAGAAAGCTTACAAAAAGATTTCTTTTTGGTCCTAGTTAAAAATTACATTACCTTTACCAATGGTTGACCCCAGACAGGAAGATCATTATCATATTGATCAGACTAGGCAATGGAATTTCTATGTAATTATACTGTTTTATAATTCAGTGTTTATAAAGACAAACCACACTTTCCAAAACAATTCATTTTATTATATACCAAAATAATAAAAGAAAAAAAAAAAACTTTGCAACACAACATGAAGGTTAATCGACATTTTTATACCACGCCGACCACTGAGTGTCTACAACCAGCTTCCCAAACTGGGTCACGACTCGGATGAATGAAGGCGTCTCTGCCAGCTGTGGGTCCGGATGGCTCGGTTGAATTAATCCGGCGGGCTGTCGCGGCGGACGTGTGGGATGATTCTACAAGGAAAATGCACACAATAAATACAGCACGTAAGTGCAAGCTATACGAAAAGACCATAGTTTTTAACATGAATACATAAGCTTAATTCAGCGTATTGTTCACATGAATAATTAAAATAAAAGCCTTTAAGTCGCATTGTGCTGAAATAAAGCAGCGATCCATCCACAATGAACAGCTCTTTTTATTGCATAAATAAACTGAGCGTCTTACCGAATATATTTGCGAAAAAACGCACAATAAAAAAAAATTAAAACTCACCGTTAAAGGACTCCGATGTCGCGACCTCCCGGTATATTATTTTCATTCCGGGGCGGCTCCGTCAAACTCGCGCTGGATACGTTCGTCTGACACAGCAGAGAACAGACACTGCAGCTCCTACTGGTCCATGGAAAACCCTATTCACGCACGCCAATTTTTGCAAGAGAAACCATGACCCCTCGCACAGCAATAACACTGAAAAGGCACCGCCAACAGTGATAGCGTGCCTGAGTAAAGGTCGGATCGTGAAGATACTTTTTTTTTTTTTTTTCAAAAAACTTTATCTGAGAAGGTCGTGAAGATTTGGTAGATGAGGAGGAGGAGAGGGGCGGTTACAACCTGACCAATCAGCGCCGGTTACGACCTGACCAATCAGCGGCGACCAGTCTGTTAACGTCACAACACGGCACAGCTCAGCACTGCTGTACCCTGCCCTTCAGCAGGGCTGAGAATTGCGGCTGTTAAACCGTGTTGGGGCTTGTGGAAAAGCGTACAAAGCGTGCTGAGCCGTCCCGTGTCGCGCTAAACCGTGCTAGTGGAAAAGGCCCTATATGCCCTTTTGCCTTGTGTTCTCTGACTTAGCTTTTTGGAGAGGAAAGCACTTTTATTTTTACTTGTTATAGATTTTAGTTACCCCACACCCACACCCACATCCACACAAACACGCTGACATCAACTGCTGAATAAATGTGTTATGTCCAATAACTATATTTTGACATCCAATTAGTTCTGTGTGACCAGCACAAGGGTGTAACTGTGTTTCAAACATTGGGGTTGGGGTGCGGGGTGAGAGGGTTCACATCTCTGCCCAAATAAGGATTTTTTTTTAATCTTTTTGTTATAGGACTGTCAGCACATCAGTACAGGTATTAGTCTCCAATGTCCTCATTTTTTTTTTTTATTTTTAAAGGAAAAGGATTTTTTAAGCAAAAATGACAGTATACAGTATGTATCCTAGTGTGGAGGAAGAGCACAAAATCATTAACAATGATAAAAGGACAAGGCTAATTTATTTCTTTATTTTGCTATTCCCTCTAAGTAAGTTATAAAAAAATTATGTCCCTGATTTACCAAATATATATTCAGCCTTGTATTAGTCTCTGCCACTATGAAGCAGCAGGCCTACTTAATACCCATTATGCATTAATTATTTCAGCACTGGGAGAAATCAAATTTTGACTATTGTTACCTTGTCATGTGTGCCTCCTGTGCCCCCCTCTCTCTTTCTCGTTATCAGTGCTGTCTCTCTCTCCCTCTGGACACTTGTGCTGATCTTGGTTACCTTTACCTCCTCTCTCCTCTCCTTCTTGGTTCACCCCTGCTGCTGCCACATTCTTGTTCCTTAGAAATAGAAGCTCAGTAATGTTCAAATGGTTTTAAAAGAGGTACTTTCACGGACAATTTTGGAGGATGTAATTCATGCTAGTTTTTTTTAAATGACAACAACTTGGAAAGATGTGAAATATTTTTCACCCCTTCTTCCCTCTTAATAGCATCTTAACAATGCAATCAGTATTAACTGAGGTTAATGTGGCTGCAGAATGAGGCTTATTCACCATTATTCTTAACTCATTTTATTATGTTATTAGTCAGCTGTGGTGATTAACACATTTATTCTGACAGGACTAATGTTTTTTTTTTTTTTTAAATTTATAATGTCACCACTTGTCACCATGTGGCTATTTCTTTCCACCAAGATGATCTAAGGACATGAAGTATGTGCCATTTAGTTAGCTAGACTATGACAAAAATTACAGTTACCCTGCCTGCAGAGGCATTATGAACATAACACACCACATCTTAGGTGTTCTATATTTCATTCATGAAAAGATAATAAATCTGTGATGGATTTGTGACTAAATCATCTGGTATTTTTACTTTCCATGGGCAAATCCCTGTGTCTATTATGCTGTGCGTGTTTCTGTTGTTTTGGTCATCTACTGTCATGCTACTGTTTACACTGTAATTTATCAGTTTGGGATCAATAAAGTACATATATCTACTAAAAATTTACTTTATCCTGCATTCATCAGCTAGGCATTTATTTTTTTTCCAATGATATTCAGTTTTCAAATTTAGGATTCAGGTATCCACTCCCCCCCTCCCAACACACACACAAATGTCACAAATAGGTGGTCAAACATGAGTGGCCTCCTGTTTGGACACTATGCCCTCAGCCTATCAGGCTGACGGGACTGATACAACCATCATGCCTGCTGTGCGGGCCACGGAAGCAGAGATGAACTCGAGCTGCACCCCTGATGACTGGGCCCCGAACAACCCATCGTCACCTGGACCCATCGGAGTCCTGGACGGCGGTAGAGCTCAAGCTCAGGCAAGTGTTCTTTTTTGTTTTTCTCCCTCTCAGTTTTAGAGTGATCTTGTCTGGCTCTTGGTGAGGAGAACTGGTGCAGCCGCCTGCTGCACCTGAGCTTGCCTCGCTAGGCTCCGCTGCTGCCAGTGACCCTGACCCCTCTTGTCACTGTGCTGTCTTTGAGTCTTCTCCCACCGTCGCCAGAGAGGATCCAACACCACCTGAGGCCTCCGTTGATGCAGGTTCACCACTGGGATTGGTTAGGGTCCTGCTCCTCCTGCTGAAGTCATCATGGTGTTCCATCCCAGTCCGGGACCTCGTGGGTGCAACCATGGCCCCAGCCAGAGTCCACCATGGGTTGCAGCCATGACCCAGCTCGTGGTCCACCGTGGGTGCAGCCATGACCCAGCCGGGGCCATCGCAGGTGCTGCAGCAGCCTCCAGCATGGGTCCACTGCAGGTGCAGCAGAGCTCCAGCCTGGAGCAATCGCGGGTGCAGCAGAGCTCCAGCCCGGGTCCACTGCAGGTGCAGCAGAGCTCCAGGCCGGAGCCAGCACAGGTGCTACTTCTCCCCAGTTCGAGGTCACCAAAGGCGATGTGGCCTGTTCTCCCCCTCTACCAGACGCCGTTGTGGTTCCTTCCTTGCCACTGCCAGACGCCATCATGGTTCCTTCCTCACCGCTGTTGGACGCCGTTGTGGTCCCTCCCTCCTTGCTGCCGGACACCATCGTGGTCCCTTCCTCCATTCTGCCAGATGCTGTCATGGTCCCCCCCCTTTGCTGCCGGATGCCATCATGGTCCCCTCCTCCTTGCCGCCAGACGACACCGGGGCTCCCCCTCCTCGGCTATCCTCTTCAGTTGTGAGTCTCCCCGGGCCGCCTCACCTATGCTGGTGGCTGAAAAACTCAGGCCGGCCGCCCGATAAACTGTGCCGTTGGGTTGGGTGGCCAGTTTTTCCTAGCTGGCCACCTGACTCATTCCACCTGGTCGCCCGGCTGGCCTGGGATGCTGGTAGGCTACCTGACGTGGTGCACCATACCACCCGCTGGGCCTGGGACTCTGGGCAGCCTCCCTAGCCCTCTATCCTCTGGACTTGGAGGTGCTAATTTTTTTTGTTTTGTTTTGTTTCTTCCCGGTGTGGGCCCTGAGTAAGTTTTTTTTTTTTTTTTTTTTGTTACCTCCTGGCCTGTTCCCCCCACCACCCACCCTGGATAGATTGTGGTAGTTCCTGCCGTGTGTGTGTGTGTGTGTGTGTGTGTGTGGTCTTTTCGTTTGATGTCACATTGGGTGTCTGGAGCCCACCCCTTTAGGAGGGGGGAGCTCTGTCACAAACTGAGGCTGGGATTCCTGTTAGACCCAGCTTCGTTGCTTTTTCTGTGTATTTATTTATCTGTTATATTTTTGTGCTCCTTTTAGTATTATTCTGCTGTTTATTTTCTCCAGTTACGTTGTAGTTATTTTTTACCATGCCCTGTTGGAGTTGTATCTCTGTTGGATCATGTTTATTTCTCATTTTTATTCTGTGGGCTGGCAGCTGTCAGATGACTTCTGGGGTTGGTCCCAGCGTGGGCGTCATCTGTCAAGCTGCCAGATCAGCTGCTCCTCCCTCACCTCTCATTACTGTCAGCTGATTCAATTGTGCTTCGTTGGCCTGCTGAGGCGAGCTTACACCAGGGCTCATTTATGTCATTAATTTCACCTGTATTTAAGCTCTGCCCATTTCTTTGTCTATTGCCGCTTCATTGGAATGTCAAACTCCTGTATTTCTGAGTTCCCAGCTGTGTATGCTACATTTCTCTCTTGAGCCTCCTCCGCTCTGAGGCACGGCAAGTGAGTTTTTCCTCTCATACACTGTTTGTATTCACTATAGTGCTGACGTTACTCTCCTGAGCTGTTTTCCCCTGCTCAGGAGGCTCTTTATGCGAGCTCTGTCCATTTGGCCTTTTGGCACATTTTGTATTGTGGCTCTTTTGTTTAATAAACTTTCGGCATCATTCAGCGCTTGAGTTTGTTTCTCTCTGCGCCTCTTTGAGGCACATATGACAAAAAAGGTGAATAACAAATTTACATTTACCAAATTTACAAAAAGAAAAAACAAAACATGCAAATTTAGGAGCAAATAGTATAAATTCACAAGATAAAAGTCGCAACTTGATAAAAGTAAAAAAAAAAAAAAAAATTAAAAAAATCAGAAATTTAAATGTCTCTTCAAATGTGTACACAAAAAGGCTTATTTTCCATGACAAATTTCAGAAAAAAATGGTACTTTTTTTTTTTTTTTGAGAAACTGAATTTAGGGGAAAAATAATATGGGGGAAATACTGCATATTTATACAAAAAGTTGGCAAATTTTACTAGAAAAATGTCTCTAATTTACAAGAAAAGCTGTGAAACTATGAAACTAAAAAACTAAAAAACCAAACTATGAAAACGTGACATAGAAATGTCAGTGCTACATAATCATTATTAAGTTTACTAAGGGAGAAAAATGATTGGAAAGAATATTTAAAGCCTTAGAAGTTGGTAGTAAAAACATCTCTAACTTTAAATGGGTTTATAATATGCTTTTTAGTTGATATACATATCATATATACACATACACACATACTGTATATTCAGTACTGAAATGACCATACAGGAAAAGCAACAGGCTGGAGGAGGTGACAAATGCTGCAAGAAAAAATAAATAAAATAAAATGCTGGAAGAAGCATTGTAGCTTTATTTATCAAATTATTTATTTTTTTAGCACTCCCATTACTGCAAATTGACCCTTAGACACCAACAAACTCAAAAGGAACAATGTTTTGGTGATGGATCTTGTTATACTAGGTGCTGAAACACTACACAGTGATAATAAGCCATCAATATCTCAGTGTTTGGTCACTGCCTAATTTGTGTAATGTTGTCTCGTGATTAAATAAAATGGGAACTGTGATGGCCCACTCTGTGTCATTATCTCCCACAGCTGCACGCACACTGGTTCTTCATCACACTCGGGCTATTTATTCCGCTCTAAGTTCAGATCGGCATGGAGCCGTCTGTCTTCCTGGCTGAAGGAGCCCTACTCTCGTCATCCTTGTGAATTTTCCTGCCTTTGCCGTGCTGTCTAAGCCTCCTTGCCTCAGCCTCATCCTCTGGAAGGATCATCTTCGCTCACCAAGTAAGCAATTCTTACTCACCTGTTCCTTTGTTGGTCCCCTGTGCACAGGCGGAGTTCCGTGGTGGCGGAACCGTTCTTCCTGGCGGCGGACCTGGCCTCGCTCTCCCCAGCGGGTCCAGCTCTCACCAGCTGCGTCGTGACAACAGGCGCTGTCCACCTGGCTGTAGCCTCTGGGCCGACCTGAGTGCATCTCCTGCTCTGCAACAGGTTGCCAGGTTGTATGGCGCTCTGCTCACCCCCGGCTACGAAGTCATGGCAGACATACACATTCACTAATACATGCACAACACACACGCAGACACATACCCTAATTCTTCAATAAAGATAATTGAATCCACTTCCGAGCCTGTGTCTGTTCCCTGGGTCTGTCAAACATGTCAGGAACAGAAAACTAGAAATGTGATTTTAAGTTCAATAATTAAATTAAATAAATAAATTTTGTTGTGGCAGCATGGTGGAGGAGTGGTTGGCACTGCGGCAGCACAGCAATTCACCTGACCGGGGGATCCTGGGTTCGATCCCAGCCCCCGACCAACAGTGATCTGTGTGGAGTTTGCATGTTCTCCCCCGTGTCTGTGTGGGTTTACTCCGGGATTTCTCCGGTTTCCTCCCACATGCCAAAAACATGCAAGTTAGGTTAATTGGCATCAAACTGGGGATTCTAAATTGTCCTTAGTTATGACTGTGAGAGTGAATGGTTGTCTGTCTCTCTGTGCTGGCCCTGTGATGGACTGGCGTATTGTCCAGGGTGTACCCTGCCTCCCGCCCCAAAATGATGCTGGGATAGGCTCTCAGCACCCCCATGGACCCGAAAAGGATTAAGCGGAGAAGATGAATGAAAAAAAATATTGTTGCATTACTGTGTTGTAATGCTTTTGAACTCATTTTATCACATTATGTAAAACAAGTTTATAAAAAGTTTAGGAATAAGGAATACTTCTATTCTTTCATTCATCTATTTAGTGTTCTTTCTTATATATTTGTTTAGATACTCTGTTGTGCAGTTCTGATATTTTAACAGCTGATAGAAGACCTGAAAATGTTCTTCAGGAAAATAATCAATTCTTTAAAGGTGGATATTAAGATAGCTTCAGAGTAACTTTGTCTATAATCGAAAGTGGTAAAACTTGTCTTTTAATTGAATTTTTATAATGATCAAAATCATGACATTTTAAAACTACAGAACAGTTTAAGGTTAACTTGAATTTCATGAGGATGACAATCAATATATTTGAAGAGTCATTTGCAAAAACAGATAAGTCCAGACTGTTTTTAATAATGAGAAAAAACAACTTTTCATCTGTATGGCTTATATGTGTTTAGTATTTCAATTTCAGCTTCTAAGACATGGTCACTTGAAATATGAGTATCTCACACATATAAAGCCAAAACTGAACATCAACTCATTGTTATTTTTTGGCAATTTTTGAGTACTTCTTGCCGCAAAAAACAGAAAATGCCCAGAACACATTACTTTTGCAACAACAGAGAGGTCCTGTTTTTTCTGGTGAACACATCACTGATCCATCTGCTTCATCAAAATTAACCATATTTGTCATCAAATGCAACAAAATTGTAAAAAAAAAAAAAAAAACTGGCAGGGAACTTACGCAAAGCGAGTAGGCCCAAGTAGGGGTCTCTGCAGAACACTGCCCCAGCAGATAGACACATGATTTGCTGGTCTCAGCATCTAGACATGTGATTGGCTGATCCTCACTGCACCATTGAATCATGTCACCCAAATACCAAGCACTGATTTGCCGTGTGTGGAGTTATCTGATTTTGTAAAAAAACAAAAACAAACAAAAAAAACAGGGTCCCGGCGTTTATCAGCTTTTGAAAAAAAAAAAACAAAACAAAAAAACATGAACTTCCTAGTGTATATAGCAACGATATAGTGGATTTTTAGAAATATAATTGAACTTCTATAAGTAGATATGTGAAGAGTTGTTGGTTGTACAGAGGGAAATTTTCTTGAAGTGGCGTTTATCGGTTTTTGCAAACGAACTCTTCATATGCATTTACGTATATTTAAGGGATTGGTGGTTGGAGTAAATTTTGATTGTACTATGATAAATGTTGGGAGCTGGTACATTTTGATAAATGCTGAAAATACATAAATTTTCCATCTAACAAGTGACCAACAAATCCCTTCTCATCACATTTCATGAATGATTAATACATGTATGTGTACATGTAAAGACCAAATCTGCATGAGAAAAGCTAATCATTTCTCAAATCAGGTAAGTCCTACCAGCAGCACATTGATTTTGGGTGTACTCCCATAGCTTTAACTCATATTAGCAAACTAGGCAACGAGCTAACGTCAGACAACAATTCCACGAGCTAAATCAATAATATAATATTTACCTCATTTTGGACCAGAGGGTTTTGTCCTTTTATTTGACAACCAATTTAAAATGGTTTGTTGCCCTTGTGGAGCTCTTTTCATTTTCTCTCACTTGTGAGCTGAATGCATTCTAGACAAGCATCCCCACCTGCCGTGGCCACCAGCCGCCCTCACTGAATCCAACTGAGAGAAGGTGAAAGGATCAGCTGGGCAATATCAAGTCAGCAGCAGGGGGGGATTGCATTGTTGGGATTTTTAGAAATGTTTCTTTTGTTGCTTGCAAATGAAAAAAAAATGACAACTTCTTCATATTTGCTTGTAAATATTTTTATTAATTGCAATAATATGATTATTGAACTTGAACTTGGTTAGGTCTTTACCCAACCTTGAGATAGGTCTGCCTGCTCACAATCAACGTACAAGTTTTGGCAACTTTAAAGAGAGTGATCTTGAGTTTGAAGTAAGGTCTGGGCTGGAGTGAGCCCAAGAAACCGATTTAGGTCATCCCCGTAGGTCTTGATGAGGTTATTCCTAGGTCGGCCAACACCTCGGTTTCTAGAAGTGGGTATCCACTCTAGTAGGCATGTTGGCTACCTTTTGCTAAGCATTCACACTACATGACCATAGTACGAGATCCGGGAGTATCTGATGGAAATGGATAGGATACAGCAACCTGCTCTGTTTTTTTATCGCACGGTTGGATACATGTTCTTCACACCGAACCCTTAAGATTATCCACAGGCATGAGTGATGGAATGCATCAAGGCACTGCTACTGTCGTTGTTGCAAGGCCTAGGTAGCATAGCCATATAGAAGAGGGGGAATAACTCTGCACTTGTAAATTTTGATCTTCGTGCCAAGCGATACTCTGTTGTTCTATAGATGGTTGAGCGAGTTAAATGCACTGGATGCTACGCCAATTCTAATATTCATTCCTCTGTCAAGACAGCCATCACTACAGACAGTATAACCAAGGCATTGAAAAAAGTTCACTTACTCTAGAACATCTCCTTCATGCACAATGTCTAACATTTCAGAGAAATGGTATGGGCACTGATTGTGGAATTACCCGATAAGCATGGTTTTGGTCTTGCCTGCATTGATCTTTAGTCCATCTTTCCTGCCAGCGGAGGGATATATTTGGGGGGGTTTATTGGCTGGATTTGATTGGGGGGGGGGGTTTACAACCCCTCCATCCCCCCATAAATTATGCCTATGGAAAAGCACATCAGCCCTGAATGCCTCCACACCTCACCAACCCCCCTGCTCCCTCCACAGACACCATAACAGTCACACAGAAGCAGCAGCATGTCTCCTTGCCCAGTCAGGTTAGTGTTTCCTTTACCCTAAATCTCATCATTTTTGCTTTTTATTGCTAACAAGGAGGATGGTGGTTGTCAGGCAAGGTATAAACATATTTTCAGCATAAATCTGCAAGAACAAAGGTGCAAAAATATGATAAGATGCTATTTTACAAATTAAAAGTCACAAATTTACTGTAAGACAAGACTTTGCTGTTTTGTTTTGGTTTTTTTGTTTGTTTTTTGTTAAGCGCTCTGTCCCCCCAAAATGTCTGTGCCCATCACTAATTTTTTCTTGTGTGCACTGGGGGAAGAAATTCTTTTTCAAGAGGAAGCTGCACCCCCCGCCCCCCCCCACACACACACAAGCTCTGTGATAGAACATGCCTATGATTTATGACCACAGTAAATTTTCCTGACAGACTTATGGGCTCAGCCTGCAACAGTTTTGTCAATCTTTAGACTATTTCCCCCATCAGTGTCTAAGTAGGCTATAAAGCAGGATATGCTTGAAGGTAAGCCTACTTTAATTCTGACCATTTTTCTTCTATATGAGTTTTTTGTCTTTCGGTTTCACTACCAGATTCAGCCTTTAATCCTTCCTTTTAAAAATGGCAATGTTTTGGTCCATTATTTATATAAAATCTGTGGACGTGCTTTCCCGGACAGAACAGCAACACCACCTACTTCCCCTGTTGATTGTCAAGGCCTAATAGGTGCGTTAAATTACATCAGCTAATACCCCCAGACCATGGTTATGCACCTGTTTTTCAAGCCACTCCACACCTCTCCTCCTACTGCTGTCTAGATCCCAAACTGTTACCTTAAAACAACTCAGCTCAAAAGCAGCTTTTCCAAACCATACTACATACAAACACAGACATATGGCTCATTATCCCCAGCTGAGAGGACGAGACGAGAGAGAGAGAGAGAGCGAGAGAGAGAGATCCACTACTCGAGCAACATAAAAATAATGTGAATGCAGAAGCACAGAAGATCGCGAAGTGCCAACCTCAGCACAGCCCTTGCCTTAATTACTGTTCACCTGGGCCCAAAGGCCTAATGGAAAACTTGGCTGCCAGGCCCAGACAAACAACGTTCCACTTGGCCTTCAAACTGCAGAAAATCTTGGGTCTGGCTCATGTGGGCCTTGTTGGTGTCGGTCGATTGACCAACTGCAAAGACAAACTGCAAACACGTTTAGCGACAAGGGAATTCTCTCTAATGACACATGCACAGGCCAGAGAGCTGACCATAGTGAGGATATCATAAACAAATATAATATCTGTCAAATGCTGTTTTCACTTATGATGACTCATGTCACACTTTAAACTTTCAGCATGCTGAGAATTGTAAAGTTCTTAGTTTCCTTGAAATTTATTGGTATTGGGGGTCATCAAATATGCTCTTAATTATATTCCATTCCCAGGTATTTGCCACTAATAATGTGTTTGCATTTGTGAGCATTAGTGCCTGGCTGATTAGAATACTTCCAAGAGCTGGGTGTAATACATTGGCTCTTGTGTGGAAAAGAAATAGAGTCAGCATTATAGTCTCTCATTTAGACCCTGCCCTATTGATTTGTCCCACTAAAGTATTGATTGAAATTGCAGGGAAGACAGCTCCAGTAAAAATACTCAATAGTCAGACTCGCATTTATTACAGTGAATAGATTATGGAGGGAAAAGTCTTGCTTGTGAGAGATGGATAATTCTGCAGTCGACTTGACCTGCAATTTCACACAAGATGGGGTGCTTTAATCAGAAAGACTGAGAAGTGTGGTGATCAAAATTCAGTAAAGTAAAAGAGAATCCACACATTGATTGATGCTTCTCTGTATACCGTGATATGAAATGAAATGTTGGTGGACATTCTCAAAATCTTTTTTGAGTAATTTTTTAAAAGGCTTGTTCATTAAAGATTTCCATGACTCAATTCTCACATGGACAGAGAGGAATGAAACTTAGCACAGTTATTAGTCTTTCTCTACAAAGATACCACCAGGGGGTCACAACACTTCTCCCATTACTTTATGCAGCTGTGGAGACCTCACCTGTAGAAATCTGCACGTTGCATCAGAAGCCATGACTTGACCTTGGAAATCAGTATTTAAGTGTCTTGGAATTGCTAGCCCTTCAAAAATTACTTCATGGTTGGATAGAGGTGGAAGTCAGATGGTGTGAGGTCGGGAGAGTAGGTGGGTAAGGAAGGAGCTTTTAGCTGAAGGCCTGTGCTTCTGCCTGGGCAACATGCGAGCTGTGAAGCCGGGGCAGTGTCTTGCAGGATGCACTTTTTGGTCATCATGCCACAGCTATCGGTTTGATGGCCTTCCACAATTTCTGCAGCAGTGAAATATAGTAAGTCTGGTAATTGTAATACTTTTTGCTCTTTGCTGACTCTATGCTGGTCCCAAAAGACTGTGAACATGACCTTTCCTGCCAAGGATTGGGCACATGCCTTCTTTGGAGATGGTGAGTCATAATGCTTTCATTGTTTCAAAAAGCTTTAGCCTCTGGCACATGGCTAAAAGACCCTGGAGCATATGAATCATCTCTGCTTCTAGAAAGGTGTGAACTACTGGGGAATCCATGGTCCACACAACTTCTGCATTTCCAAATGGTAATGGATGATTTTGTCCACAGACCCCACACTGATCTTGGCTTCTTGGGCTAGTTGGTGAACAGATAAGTGGTGGTCCTCCATAATAGTGCCTTCCACTTGCTGGCTGAGGTCTTCATCAATGACACACTGTGGTCACCTAGAAAACATACTCTTATATTTCATAACTACAAACAGATTATTAATCGTGAATTATCACATGCACTGTAAAACCAAAGGAATCAAAACTTATGTGGAAACCGATTACCTCATAAATTTTAAGCAAATTACACGATTTTTTTGAGTAAACTGTACTTAAAAATATATTTTCAGCATTTTGTTTTAATTTTTTTAATTTCAGATTACTCAAAAAAGTAACTGAATTTACTTAAAATTTATTAGGTAATCGGTTTTCTACATATGTTTTGAGTTCTGTGAACTAATTGGTTTTACAGTGTGAGTAAGCTTCCCTATCAGATCATTTTAGTAGTAGCCCATAGCTATTAAGGTTCCAGTTTTTCTTAACTGTACCACAAACATCTTCTTTCTTTTAATTGTTGCTGTCTATTGCAGCTATTGCTGATGTACATTGCTCCATGTACTTCCTCCACTACCCAGCATCTAGTGCTTATAGTTCTTTGTCAAACAAGTGAGTCAGATTTTCAGGAAGTGATAGGTCAAGACATTAATGCCAGCCTTAACTACACTAATCATTTTTTGGAGTTGATTGACTGAAATAAAGTTATTGCTGTTATACATTCAAAAAGCATGAAACTCTCCAGTTAAGAAAATGCTCATATATAGTGCCCCTATGAATCTGCAGGTATTTAATAAGAATGGAGGGAGTCTTATAAAATGCAGCTTGCATGAAACACAACAGCTCCCAAAAGGATGACACAGTCTAAATCATGTTTGTTATTGATGGGGCTAATGAATAAACATTTAAAGACAGGTCTGTGTGTACTTATCATTTTTACAGTGCTAAATTTGGGTAAAAATAGGGAAATAGCCGGATTTGTTTACCTCATTAAACATACTGTCACACTCACATGAACATATTCAGACGTAGTTGTCATGTGATGCAAAATTGGATATGGGCTGCCTGTGGCTACAGAGACAATTGATTTGCTCCACAGTGATGAAAGGGAAGTCACCAGCAGAGAAAGTGGGACATGATGATAAAGCGAGATAGCTGGTGAGCACATTTTGCTTGTCTAACTGATTCTTCTACTGAAATGACTCAACTGCTAGCACAGAGTGCTAGCTGCTAGCCACTAGCTGAAGCTAAAGCTACCAGAGCTACCTAGAAAACAAGACGAAGACCCAGAACTATTAAGTAGAGCTTTAAAGACCAGGGGATGCCAGACATCCTCCTTCTAGGTCACGTAACTGAAAGGTGTGATCAAGGCTGAATCCTTAGAGGCCAGAAATATCCTGGAAAGGCTACCCTCCCATTAACCTGTTGAACTCTGTTCAACTTCCCTAAAAACGCCTAAAAATAACACGCCCAAAGTAAATCAAAAGCTGTTCTTCAACCCTTTGCAGCATCTTCATGGGGTTAGTCTCATTTAAAAGAAAACACTCTGAATTTTTTGGCAAAACAGTCCTAATCTCTCAGACTGCTCCTGCCACTGAGTAACAAGAAAGTTCGCCTGGGTGTTTTTTTTAGATACAAATGCTTGCAAATAACATACAGCTGTCAGATACTGGCTGGAAAACACAACAGAAATGTAGAACCAAGTGTTCTCAAGCTCAGGTCAAAATTTTTGTAAAATTTTGTAAAAATTCCACAAAAAATGAATATATTACACAGCTTTTTTCCTCAGGTTGTAACAAGGCTGTGTCTGTACTGGAAGACCGGAAATACAGCTTTTTTTTTCAGTGCACACTGAGACGCACTAAGATGCAGAGACGTGACCGCCCGCGGAATTCACAGAGTTCAAGGGGTTAAAGCTTATAGGACTTGATGGTACAATCCCTTAACATAACAGCATTGCTTCTTGCCAGGTGTCTTGAGTGGGAGAGGGGTAAACTGCTTCATTGGGGTCATCAAGTGGGCACCCTCCGTTCTCAGTGTTTCGTTGATTCATGCTCACAACACCTACAGAGGGCTCAACAGCAACAACCTTGCATCCTAGGTGTGCCTCTCTCTGCTATTACCCCTCAGTGGTCATCTTGCAGCCCAGCTGGAGCTGCCTTCACTCGGCAGCCTCAAATAGTGATTTTATTGCTTGCCAGAAGGCCTGTCCTTGTACCCCCACCATTCTCTTCAGCAGCCTAGATGTAGTCTTGACAACAAACCGTCTACATCCAGCCTAACCTAACACCTTGGTATGCCTATTATGTTGTTCTGCCTGGGCTACTATGTCAGGGTACTTTAGGCTTTTCTGTTTGTTCATCTCTCCCACTGCAGCTTCCAAAGCTACCATTAGTTCCAGTTTGTATAGTAACTTCTGTGGCCATGACCACAAGATGAGTTCTGGTCTGAGATTAGTTGTTATTATCTCTGTTGGAAAGACCAGTTTATGATCAAGGTCAACCTGCATCTTCCAGTCATGGGCCAGGTCAAGGAGGATCGGATTCACTCTTGCTGATGAGCTCACCACACGTTTGCCTGCTCTCACACAGGGAATGGTGCTTGGCAGTCCAACCACTGGGGGAGCAAGGACATTGGTGGTAGTTCTTCTTCCTTCTAGAATGTGTCATAAAACCTGTCTTCCAGGCAGTTTAGGGTAAAGAGATAGGACTCAGGGTGCAGGCAGGATTACAGTGTAAAAATGATAATTTATTAACAGAAAACTCAAAACACAAAATAAACAGCAGCACAAGGGCTGAAAACACTAAGGCTAAAACAAACTTACAAAGATCCCTGGAAACGACATGTGGAACACAACCAGGAAACAACATTAACATTAATGATGCCACAAAGGACTGAAACAGACACGGACAATAAATAGAGTAACTAATGATCACAGACACAGGACAGATGGGACAACAATCAAGGGCTAAACAATAACATACATGAGGGAAAGTGTGTACAGGTATGGAAAACATGAGGAGCTTGGAACAATAGGTAAACAAATATACACACCACACCACAATAATAACAATAGAGACAAACAGGGGATGAGCACAGTGGACCAGGGGAACACAAAAGACACACAATACAAATGATAATCATAACAGGGGAAAACAGAGACATCAATAATGACAAAAAGGACATGATACAACATGACTAGAGAACAGGGAAGAAAAGGAAAATGAGACCAATAATGAAAATAAACAAAGGACAATCACAAGGGACACAGAGGGCAAATAATAACAAAGAAAACACAAAAACAATGGAACAAACTAAAAGGATGGGCATGGTCCCCAGACCCTGTCCAGATCATGACAGAATCATTGCCAGTTGTCTCAAGACCTGGTTGTGCCTCCAGGTGTAGTGGCCCTGGGACAGGCTGGTTTTGCAGCCAGTCAGAATTTGCCTGAGAGTTGGATGTTTGGCATAGAGCACATGTAGGATCTTTTCCCACCCATTGCTGTCGGCTTTGAGGTGTAAGAAGAATATCATAGGTGGCTCTTCTGATGAAACTGAGTGTGCTTCCTTCCATTTCCCAGAGATCCCTCCAGGTGAGCTTTCAATGTTCCAGGTTTTCCCAGTTAATCCACTATCCCTGCTTGTGCTGTGAGATTGACTTTGTGCACCTTTCTACTTCCTCCTGGTGCCGAACTTGGTCAATTATCATCTTTCTTCTCTGAAGGGATGCATCATTATGCCAGGATGGTTGACTAGGCCCAAATCCAAGTCCTGTTCTTCCCTGCTGAATGTGACCAGCTATATCTGCATGCAGGAGAGCAGATTTTTCTTGCTGCACAGCCTCTGATGGAGTCCATTTCCTTCCAGTGTTCAATCTGCAAGCAGCTTCTCATATTGTTGCACCTTGAGTCTCAGTCAAGGTCATGTCTAGCCTCACTTTGGTGAACCTATGCTCTTCAGTGAGGCTAGAGACAGGCAATTCCAGAGCTCCCCGTCCATACCAAGCGATACTGCTGAGGCAATGTGGAAGTCCCAGCCACTTCCTAATATAGGAACTGACTGTCTTCTCCAGTTTCTCAGCTTTGGTGATTGGGACGTCATAGATCATTAAGGGTCACATCAGTTGGGGGAGTAGTCCAAACTGCAGACACCACAGTTTCAGTTTACCAGGAAGCGAGGTCTTATCTATGGTGATAAGCCCTTTGATGGTTTCCTCTCTCAATTGTTGACTCTGCTCCGAGTCTTTGAGGTTTTCATTGTACCACCATCTCAGTTGATGTGACACCAGTGGAATTGGTGTTTTATCAATGTGAAATCTTTGGTCACTAATTTTTCTCCTGATGATGGATATGCTCCTGGATTTGGAATTCAGGGGATCCACCTGGTTGTATGAAGCAGCCATGATATTTTTTTTTTTTTTTGTTACTTATTTGTACCCGTAGGTAGACTTGGTTTGCAGTCTGGTGACAAGCCACCGGCTGCTGGTCGCTGCGTGCGCGAGCGCCCTAAACCTACATGTTTTTGGTATGCGGGAGGAAACCGAAGAAATCCCGGAGTAAACCCGCGCAACACGGGGAGAACATGCAAACTCCACACAGCTCACTGTTGGTCGGGGGCTGGGATCGAACCCACGATCTCATGATCCCCGCGATCCCCCGGCCGAGGGTAAAACTGTGCTGCCAGAGTGCTAAACCACTGCGCCACCGTGCAGCCCATATATATGGGTAGCCCATATATATGGGATAGCGCCATGATATGGCGCTATCCCTTCACCATTCACACACATATTCACACCTAGGGCCACTTTAGAGTCTCCAATTAACCTAACCTGCATGTTCTTGGCCTGTGGAAGGAAACTGACATGGTTTACGACCCAAGAGACAGACGCTGACACGAGTGATTACAGACAATTATCTTTTATTGATAAAGTGTGAGTGTTTTGCGTGAGTGGATGTGTATGTGCTCATCTGGTCACTAGAGCTGAGCCCGTCTTGTGATGACCTGGCAACCCTGGAAACACACAAGCACAAAGGTTACTGCTGTACAGTAGCAATATCGGCGTATATGCTGCAGGTGCTTACTTGCAGGTCCCACTATGTAAGTCCGGCTGGCTCTTGGTGTCCCTGTGACGTGGTGCTCGAGGTGCTCGGCATTGCGGGGGTGAGGAGGAACTCCGAGGAGGAGGAGGCTGTGCCTCGTCAGCTGAGGAGGATTGTCCGCCGCCTGGGAGGTCCACCTGTGCACAGGGGATAGAACTTGCAGATGATGAGTGCTGGGTTTGCTTACGTGACCTGGCTTGGCTTTGCGTTGGCTTCTTGACTTGTGGTCGAGATCTTGGCGCATTGCTTGGCAAGGAAGACAGACGACTCCGTACTGAGGAGTCCGTGCGTTGGGCTTTTAAAGCCCACTGATTGCCACCTGCTGGAGTGAGCGCAGCTGATGATGATGATGTTGATGATGGCCTGGCGGCCATCATGACGGTACTCCCCCCTCTAGAGGTGCATCCAGGCACCTGCCCAATCCTACCTGGATGCCCCGATGGAAATCGCGGATCAACTGCTTGTCCAGGATCAACGCAGGGCGTATCCAGGAGCGATGCTCAGGGCCAAACCCCTCCCAGTCCACCAAATACTGGCGGCCCCGACCCCTCCAGGATTGCTGTCACCCCCCAGGCCGGATGGCCATCGATCATCCTTGGGGGAACAGGAGCCGCGGGAGGCGGGTACAGCGGGTCGGCGATGTAGGGCTTGACCTGGGAGACATGGAAAGTGGGGCAGATGCGCATGTGAGGGGGGGAGAACAAGACGCACAGACACAGGGTTGACAATGTGGGCAATAACAAAAGGACCAATGAAGCGCTTGGTCAGTTTACGCTTCTCGGCAGGCACACTGATGTTTCTCGTGGACAACCATACCTTCTGACCCACCTTGTAATCCGGGGCGGGCCTCCTGTGACGGTTGGCCACCTCAATGTTGCGTTCCGTGGTTCTCAGGAGGGCTCGGCAGGTGATGGACCAAATCCGCCGACAACGCCTGGTGTGAGCCTGTACAGATGGAACCGCCACCTCTCCCTCCTCCTCAGGGAACACAGGAGGATTGTACTCCAATGATGCCTTAAAGGGGGACATCCCCGTAGCCGAGGACACCGTGGTGTTATGAGTGTACTCGATCCACGGGAGATACGTGCTCCAAGAAGAGGAGCAGGAAGAGATGACGCAGTGCAGCGCAGCCTCCAGCTCCTGATTGGCCCCGCTCACACTGGCCATTACTCTGCGGGTGGTATCCAGAGGAGAGACTGGCCGTGGCCCCCAGTACCATGCAGAACGCTTTCCAATCTTGAGACACAAACTGTGGCCCTTGATCCGAAACGATGTCAGCGGGAATCCCGTGAGGACGAACCACGTGAAGGACGAGAAGGTCCACCGTCTCCCGCGCTGATGGCAACCCCCGGAGAGGTACAAAGTGGGCAGCTTTAGAAAAACGATCCACTATAGTTAAAACAGTCGTGAAGTGGCCGGACGGGGGCAAACCGGTCACGAAGGCCATGGCCACATGGGACCAGGGGCGGGGAGGGACGGGCAAGGGGTGCAGCAGGCCCGCCGGGGCTGAAGATGACGTCTTCCCAGTAGCGCACTGGGCGCAGGCCCGGACATAGTTGTTAACATCCTTCCGTAGCCCTGGCCACCAAAAGGTCCTCTGCAGGAGGTCAACAGTCCGACTCACACCCGGATGGCATTCCAGTTTGGATGCATGACCCCACTCTATTACCTGGCCTCTGAAAGAATGGGGAACAAATAGACGACCCGGGGGCCCCCCACCCGGATCGGGCTCCACCTCCTGTGCTCTTCTGACCTTATCGTAGATGCCCCAGATCAATGCACCCACCACACAGGCAGACGGCAGGATAGTCTCCTCCTGTTCGTCAGAGGAAGGCGTGTCAAACTGCCTGGATAGGGCGTCAGGCTTACCATTCTTGCTTCCCGGCCGGTAGGTGATCGTAAAATTAAAACGACCGAAGAAGAGTGACCAGCGGGCCTGACGTGCGTTAAACCGCTTGGCAGTCCTGAGGTATTCAAGGTTGCGATGGTCAGTCCAAACAACAAACGGCTGGGCAGCCCCCTCCAGCCAGTGCCTCCACTCCTCCAGAGCGAGTTTGACGGCCAGCAGCTCCCTGTCACCAATGCTGTAGTTCCTCTCAGCAGGTGTTAGGTGATGAGAGAAGTAAGCGTAGGGTCGGATCCTCCCATCCATCGGGGAGCGCTGAGAGAGGACGGCCCCCACCCCCGAATCCGAGGCGTCCACCTCCACCAGGCATTGTAGCTCCGGATCCACCTGGGTCAACACACGGGCTGAGGCGAACTCTCCCTTCAATCTCTCAAAAGCCGCAGCAGCCTCCTCACTCCAGTGAAAAGGGACCTTCGGGGATGTGAGCGCAGTCAGGGGTCTGGCGATGTTCCCGAAGTTAGGCACAAAACGCCGGTAAAAATTGGCAAAGCCTAAAAACCCCTGCAGCTGTTTCCTAGATGTAGGTGTGGGCCAGTCCACCACTGCCTTGACCTTGTCCGGATCGGGAAGCACCTGGATTCGGGCGATGATAAATCCCAGGAAGGAGGTGCGATCCATGTGGAATTCACATTTCTCCGCCTTGACGAACAACTGATTCTCCAGGAGGCGCTGCAGGACCCACCGTACATGCACCTGGTGCTCCTCCAGTGTGCGCGAGAAGATGAGGATATCATCGAGGTACACAAAGAGGAAGGAGTTCAGAAAATCCCTGAGGACGTCATTAATTAGGCACTGGAACACTGCCGGAGCGTTGGTTAACCCAAACGGCATCACTAAGTATTCAAAGTGACCGCTTGGGGTCCGGAAAGCCGTCTTTCATTCGTCACCTTCTCGGATGCACACCAGGTGATAGGCGTTCCGTAGATCTAACTTGGTGAACCATGACGCCCCCTGGAGGGAATCGAAGGCAGTGTTCATCAAGGGGAGAGTATATTTGTCTTTGATCGTGATATCATTGAGACCCCGGAAATCGATGCAGGGGCGCAGCGAGCCGTCCTTCTTCCCCACGAAGAAGAACCCTGTGCCTATGGCAGAGGACGAGGGGCGGATGATACCGGAAGCCATGGACTCCTTGATGTACGTATCCATGGCCTCGCATTTCGGGGCGGACAGGCTATACAGGTGGCTCGCCTGAAGAGGAGCCCCAGCCTTGAGATTGATAGTGCCGTCATACGGGCGATGGGGGGGAAGGGACAGCGCCCGTGACTTATTAAACACCGGACCCAGGTCGTGGTAAATGTCAGGCACCTTGGACAGGTCTGGAGGAGGCGTCGAGGGAGGCAACATCGGGACCGAGGGAGCGCATGCCGCTGACTGGAGACAGGCGCTCAGGCAGAACGAGCTCCAAGCCGTGATACTCCCAACTTGCCAGTCGAAAGTGGGTTATGCAGCCGAAGCCAGGGGTACCCCAGGATGACGGGTGAAGAGGAGATGGGCAGAACCAGGAACCGTATTTCCTCCCTGTGATTCCCGGAGACTATTACTGACACAGGTGTCGTCTGGTGGGAAACTGACATCAAAGATGCTTTGGATAGGGTGACAAGATGAACGGGGGGGGCATAAGGGCTGACAGCTGAGGCCCATCAAGGTTGCCAGGTCTCTGGAGATGAAATTCTGCTCAGCTCCAGAGTCAACTAAGGTGTGTGTGGTGTGTTCCTTGTGTTTGTGGAGGAGTCTAATGGGGATGTGGCAGCTAGTGAGGGGTTTTTCCTGATGTTTGTCCGCGAATCCCCCTACTGTGATCCGCGGACCTCCCCTTTTTAACGGGCAATCCACTACTCCATGTGACCCATTCCCACAGTAGAAACACAACCCCTGCTCCCTGTGGCACTGTCTCTCAGCCGCTGTAATACCCGATTGCCCCACAACCATATCCTCCTGCTCCGGAAGTTCCTCAGATGAGGGGAGAGCGAGGAGGGAAGACCTAGCGGAGCGAGGACGAGATTTACTCAAACGGGTTGCTGTTCGCCGTTCGGCCGCTCGCTCCCTTAGCCTGCTATCTAAGCTGATGGTGAGGGAGATTAACTCCCCTAACCTGTCTGGTTTATCCTTTGCTGCTAGCTCGTCCTTCAACTCTGGGTTAAGACTGCGGAGGAAGATTCCACAGTGCGCTGGCTCCCCCCACCCAACCTGAGCAGCTAATACCCGAAAGTCAACAGAGTAATCGGTGGCAGACCTACTGCCCTGCCGAACCCCTAGCAGTCGTTCGGTTAACACCACGCCCCAGTCAACATGATCGAACACTTCCATGAACTCTGCCACGAACTGCTGGAAAGTCAATAATGGATAACTTGGTTTGGCCATGATGGTATAAGCCCAATCTAAGGCTCTGCCTCCCAGCAAGTTGATAATGTATCCAATTTTGTTCAAATCAGTGGCAAAGTCCCCCGGGACGCGGAGAAACACAGACTCGCACTGTAGCAAAAACCCTCGTGCCTCCCCGAGTTTACCATTAAAATGAGCGGGGATTGGCACGGGAGTTAGGCGATGTGCGGAATGTGGGTTGGTTTGTCTAGTAGCAGTAGCCACAGGTGCAGACGGCACCCCTCTGGCCAAGGAAAACGCCTGGTATCCCTACAGGCGATCCAGCCGGCTGTTAATTTGAGTTAATTGGTTTAAGATAACAGTCTGTTGGTGGGAAATCATGTCAACTCGTGCGCTGAGAGTGTTTAAGTGGCGCGACAGCGCGCTGTCTGTTGGGTCATCCTGACGGAGTCGTACTGACATGATTTACGACCCAAGAGACAGACGCTGACATGAGTCATTACAGACAATTATCTTTTATTGATAAAGTGTGAGTGTTGTGCGTGAGTGGATGTGTATGTGCTCATCTGGTCACTAGAGCTGAGCCCGTCTTGTGATGACCTGGCAACCCTGGAAACACACAAGCACAAAGGTTACTGCTGTACAGTAGCAATATCGGCGTATATGCTGCAGGTGCTTACTTGCAGGTCCCACTATGTAAGTCCGGCTGGCTCTTGGTGTCCGTGTGACATGGTGCTCGAGGTGCCCGGCGTTGCAGGGGTGAGGAGGAACTCCGAGGAGGAGGAGACTGTGCCTCATCAGCTGAGGAGGATTGTCCGCCACCTGGGAGGTCCACCTGTGCACAGGGGATAGAACTTGCAGATGATGAGTGCTGGGTTTGCTTACGTGACCTGGCTTGGCTTTGCGTTGGCTTCTTGACTTGTGGTCAAGATCTTGGCGCATTGCTTGGCAAGGAAGACAGACGACTCCGTACTGAGGAGTCCGTGCGTCGGGCTTTTAAAGCCCGCTGATTGTCACCTGCTGGAGTGAGCGCAGCTGATGATGATGATACTGATGACGGCCTGGCGGCCATCATGACAGAAACCGAAGAAATACCGGAGTAAACCCACGCAGACACGGGGTGAACATGCAAACTTCACACAGATCACTGTTGGTCAGGGGCTGGGATTGAACCTGGGATCCCATGGCCAAGGGTGAGTTGCTGTGCTGCCACAATGCTAACCACTGCTCCACCGCACCGCCCACATATGTTGAATTTGCAGCATTAGGAGGTCATATTTACTGAAATCAAAAGCTATTTCAATCAAAAACATATTAACAGGCCAAGTTACATGTTAACATAGGACCCCTTCTTCGATATAACCTTTACAATTTTTGCATCCATTGAACTTGTGACTTTTTGGAGAATTTCTGCTTGAATTTCTTTGCAAGATGTCAGAATAGCCTCCCACAGCTGCTGTTTTGATGTGAACTGCCTCCCACCCTCAGATCTTTTGCTTGAGGATGCTCCAAAGGTTCTCAATAGGGTTGAGGTCAGGGGAGGATGGGGGCCACACCATGAGTTTCCCTCCTTTTATGCCCATAGTAGCCAGTGACACAGAGGTATTCTTTGCAGTATGAGATGGTGCATTGTCATGCATGAAGATAGTTTTGCTATGGAAGGCGCGGTTCATTTTGTACCATGGAAGAAAGTTGTCAATCAAAAACTCTATATACTTTGCCAAGGTCATTTTCACACCTTCAGGGACCCTAAAGAGGCCTACAAGCTCTCTCCCAGTGATTCCGGCCCAAAACATGACTCCACTACCTCCTTGCTGACGCTGCAGCCTTGTTGGGACATGGTGGTCATTTTCATACCTTCAGGGACCCTAAAGGGGCCTACCAGCCAAAAACATGACTCTTCCCCTCTCCTTGCTGATGTCACAGCCTTGTTGGGACATGCTGGCCTAACTATCCACTATTCCATCCATCTGGACCATCCAGGGGTGCACAGCACTCATCATTAAACAAGACTGTTTGAAAATTAGTCTTGATGTATTTCTGGGCCCACTGCAACCGTTTCTGCTTGTGAGCATTTGTTAGGTGTGGCCAGATAGTAGGTTTATGCACAATGTAAGCCTCTGGAGGATCCTACACCTTGAGGTGCACAGGACTCCAGAGGCACCAGCTGTCACAATTTGCCCTCTGGGCAGATGAGGTTTGAAGGGAGGACTCATGGCGCAGGCAGGACTTCGGTGCAAAGATGTTAATTTATGACAAAAACTCACAGGAGCAATCAAAAGGCGCAGTATGAAGGCTGGAAAGTACCTCAGGACTATAAGCTTAAAATAAACTCAAGGGGTAATATAGAGACACATGGGAAACAGTGGAGAACACGATGGGAGAAATGACATACAATGACACAACACAGAGCACAATCACAGACTCACATATATAGGGAGACTAATCATTACAGACACAGGACAGCTTGGCAAAAAAACAAGGGCTGCAGAAAACAGTATAGGCGGGGCTGCACAGACAATCATAGACATGGGATGCAAAAGAAACATTACAATGAACATATAGGACAACAGTACAGGAGCAATACCGAGAGAGTGATGGCTAGAGGTACAAAAAACATGAGGAGCTGGAACAATAGGTAAATGGATATACACACAGACCCAGGACTAAAAAGGGGATGACACAGAAGACAATGGCAAGGGATTCAGGGGAACACAGAGGCCAATAAATACAAATGATAATCATAAATAATTACAGACAGAACAAAAATTAACACAAAGCTTGGGCATGATACCATAATGCTTCCCAGACTATGACAGAGCCCCCCACCCTCCTTCTCCCACACCACCACCACCAAGGGCCCTCCAAACAAAACAAAGAACATCCCAATCGGGTGGGAGAATGGGGACATAACCACAGCGGGACAAAACAAGAACACAAACGCAAGAAAAGGATGTTCATTAGGTGGTTGGTCAATGTCATAAGACTTTGACCAACCACCTTTGTGTGACTTTGTGTGTGTGTGTATGCACTGAATAGTGTCAGGGTTACACAGGGTGCGTGTGAAGCGTCTAGTGCAGTAGTATGGTAACATAGAGTTGTTTGTAGATAGTGCATGTTGCATGGCATATGTTGCATGTTGCTTTCTGCTTGCTGCTCTGCTTACAGCTACCGCCACCAGCTAGCCCCCATTGGGGGTGGAAAGAGGAGCCGAGTGCGTAAGTCTCCTCCTGCTGGTACATAGCCTCTCCACCACCAAGACCCCTGCAGTGCCTCCTCGTGGCCACACATGGTAACTGGGTACCCTGTGGTCCCAGGCTAAACTGGAGGGGATCTCGGAGCAGCAGGGGGCCCCAGAGACGCGGCGTATAGGCCCACCCTGTGTGGACACGCCCTGACGCCCGTCAACCCCTGCCCCAACTATGGGTAAATAGTCCCACTGCCTTGTGGGTAATCCATTAAGGTGAAGGCTAAGGGAGCAACCCCTGACAGAAAAGCAATGCTCTGGTGGTGCGCAAAAGGCGGGACTTAAAAGATCAAGGACCCGGCAGCCTCCTGCAGCCATGTTGAGGGACTGGTCGTCATGGGCTTACCCATGCCACCGGGTTTACCTCATCATCGCAAAGACAGTACTATTGGGAAGAGCGCGCCCCCTATGGCACTCTAAATAATTCAGTGTGCAGGTGTCCACCTCTGACCATGGTGGGCCTTACCTTCCTGGACATCTGGTTGAAGTCTGGCAGCGACAGGGTATGTGGCGACGGGAGCAGGTATGAATGTTACTGGGAGCTCCTAGCTATAACCCTGCACGTCAGCAGCACAGGGCTATTATGGTCGCTAACAGCTGGGGTGGCAGCTGTTTTTGGCAGACCCTTGTGTGATTGAGCATCCCTATTTAGGACAGCACTGCTCACCCCAACTGGGGAGAGGCCTAGAAAAAATGGCCTAAAAATTGCCCACCCATCTTTCACCTGAACAGGTTACCGTGCCTGTTGGGTCATTCCACCTCTGCAGTCGAAACAATAAAAAGAGAACATGCAACCTAAAACTGGCAACATGGAATGTAAGGACACTCCTGAATCGAGGTTCTGATAGACCCCATAGGAGAACAGCTCTGGTTGCTGCTGAACTGAGTCGCTACAACATTGATATTGCTGCACTGAGCGAGACCAGGCTCCTAGATGAGGCTCTTTAACAGAGGAAGGGATGGGCTACACATTCTTCTGGAGTGGTTACCCCTCAGGAGAACAACATCTGCATGGTGTAGGACTGACCATCAAAAACACCCTTCTACCAAGACTCAGTGAAACACCTGTTGGCATTAATGAGAGACTGATGACACTTTGTATCCCCCTGGTTAAGAATCGCTTTGCTACACTTCTTAGTGCCTATGCACCAACCCTGCCATCGGAGAGTGAGGCCAAGGATTCCTTCTACCAGTCACTGGACGAAACTCTTCGCCAGATCCCCAAGAATGGCAAGATCTTCTTACTTGGAGATTTTAACACCAGAGTGGGTCAGAACAACCAGATATGGAGTGGAGTGCTTGGCAGAAACGGAGTTGGCCAGGCTAATGCAAATGGAGTGAGATTGCTCACTCTCTGCTCTGAGCATAACCTGACCATAACCAACACCATCTTCCAGCAAAAGGCCAAATACAAAACATCATGGATGCACCCTCGCTCTAAACACTGGCACCTGATTGACTACATCATTGTGAGGCGCAGTGACATCAGTGATGTCCACATCACCTGTGCCATGAGAGGTGCAGAATGTTGGACAGATCACCGGCTGATCGTGGCCAAGGTCCACATGCAAGTGCGCCCCCCCTTGCACCTACAAGGGCCCAAAAGGAGGAAACTTTATTGCTCCCCTCTGGCAAATCTGGATGCAAGAAATGACTTTCGTTGCTCCCTGGTTGAGAAACTGGGGGGGGGGGGGTGGAGCATTTCTTGAGTCTGCCTGAGAAGACCATGGACCAGAAGTGGGACTTCATCAGCTCGGCTCTTTATGAGGCAGCAGCCCAAACGATTGGCTATAAGAGAAAGAACCACCAAGACTGGTTTGATGACAACTTGGACACCATCCACAACTTACTGGAGGACAAGCACAGAGCACACCAGGCAACCTTAAGGAACCCCTCATCCATTATCATCAGGCATCAGTGGCAGAGAGCTTGGCAGGATGTACAAAGAGCTACTTGGACAATGCAGAACGAGTGGTGGACAAAAAAGGCACATGAAATCCAGGCCTTTGCCGATACAAATGACATGCATAATTTTTATAATGCTGTCAAGAAGATTTACGGCCCAACAAATCGCTGCATCACTCCCCTGAAAACAGCAGATAGGCTGAGAATCCTAAAGGATCAGCCTAACATCTTGCTGAGATGGGCTGAACACTTTAGTACCCTGCTTAACCAGGACTCAGATGCAGACCCCACTGTTCTCGACGACTTGCCTACACTTCCTCTGATGCAAGACCTGGATCAGCCCCCAACCTTCCTGGAGGTTCTATCAGCTACCCGCTCTCTCAAAAGCAACAAGTCCCTTGGTAATGACAACATCCCTGCCGAGCTGTTGAAACAAGGAGGCTACTTGTGTACAAAAACTCTGCACAAGTACATCACCAAGGTCTGGGCCGATGACAACATCCCACAACAATGGAGAGATGCCACAATTGTCACCATTTATAAAAACAAGGGTGACAAGGCTGTCTGCGGCAACAGCAGGGGTATTTCGCTCCTTGCTGTTGCTGGTAAGGTCCTGGTGAAGGTGATGCTTCACAGGCTGATCAACAACATCACAGAATCAGTGCTGCCTGAATCGCAATGCGGTTTCAGGAAGGGCAGGAGCTCGGTGGACATGATTTTCACAGCTCGGCAGTTGCAGAAGAAATGTCGGGAGCAACACCAGGACCTGTTCATGGCATTTGTCGATCTCTCCAAAGCTTTCGACACTGTCCATAGAGAACTCCTATGGGAAGTTCTTCTTAAGTTTGGCTGCCCCAGCAAGTTTGTCAATATCCTCCGCCAATTTCATGATGGTATGACTGCTCGGGTGACTGTAGGAGGACAGGAATCTCCTTCCTTCCCCGTTTGTACAGGGGTCAGGCAGAGGTGTGTATTAGCACCAGTACTTTTTAACATCTTCCTGCTCTGTGTCACCCAGCTTCTCCACAAGGAGACTGAGGACAGCAGCGGTGTAACAGTGGACTTCCGTCTAGATGGCAACCTTTTTAATATAAGGAGGCTCCAGGCAGCCACCAAACTGCAAAGGGTGAGAGTCATTGAGCTATAGTATGCAGATGACTGTGCTCTGGTATCTCATAGCCCACAAGATCTCCAGTCTGTCCTTACTGCTGCGGTGAGAGCATACAGCAGGATGGGACTGACAGTTAACACCATCAGAACAGAGGTCGTCTGCCAATGGAGCACCAATATCCCATCTACTCCACCAACCTTCACTGTTGCTGGTAAACAGCTGTCTGTTGTTCCATCTTTCAAGTACCTGGGGAGCATCCTCTCTGTAGACAACACCATTGACAGTGAGGTCCAGAACAGGATCAGGCAGGCATCAGCTTCTTTTGGGAGACTCCGGCGTCGGGTCTTCCAGAACAAGAACCTCCATCTCCAAACGAAGATCTCTGTTTACCAGGCAGTCTGTGTCACTACTCTCCTCTACAGCTGTGAATCCTGGGTGACTTACAGTCGCCACATTAGGGATCTAGAACAGTTCCATATACGCTGCCTTCAGCGCATCCTGGGAATCACCTGGCGTGATCATGTGCCTCATTCTGAGATAATCTTTAAGACCAGCTGTAGGAGTATTGAGGCAATGATCACCCAGCACCAGCTACGCTGGCTGGGACATGTGGTGAGGATGCCCCCAAACCGGCTGCCTCGCAGGGTGTTATATGGCCAGCTACACCATGGTCGACACTCTGCTGGAGGGCAGAAGAAGCGCTACAAGGACCAGCTAAAGATGGCCTTAAAGAAGTGCAGGATCAGACCTGAGGCTCTGGAGGAGGCTGCTGCTGACCGGAACACCTGGCTACAGCAGTGCCTTGTGGGGACCCGTGTGATGGAGGAGGACAGGACAGCCAGGAGACAGGATAGAAGACTGAGGAGGAATGCACCTGCAGCCCCTGCTGCCACTACCACAACTTTTACATGCCCTACCTGCAACAGGACATGTGGGTCCAGGATAGGATTACACAGCCATCAAAGGACCTCATCGATAGAAGTGGACGTCATCATCGGACTCGATGGACAACCGCAAGCAAGCAGAATCAGAATCAGAATCAGAATCAGGTTTTATTGCCATTGTTCATTGTAGTACACAAACTAGGAATTTGTCTCGGTACAATGCTGCAACATTAAACATGATAAGATAAGAGAAATAAACTATACATGTAATAAAGTGTAGGATAAGATTAAGTGATACTGGTCAACAGTTAAAATATATATTAGCCAGCAGCAGATACTGTGGAGAACTATATAGTGCAGTCGGTAATGCAGGAAGAAAACAGTGATGATTGACATGAGTCTGGTTGAGCTGCTGTACATGGTGCACGAGAGTCACTTAGTGTTCAGCAGTCTAATGGCAGAGGGGAAGAAGCTGTTCATGTGACGGGAGGTTTTAGTCTGGATGGACCGAAGTCTTCTACCAGAGGGGAGGGGGGCAAACAGTACGTGACCAGGGTGTGAGGGATCGGCTATGATCCGGCCAGCACGCCTCCGGGTCCTGGAGATGTACAGATCCTGGAGAGATGGGAGCTTGCAGCCGATCACCTTCTCAGCAGTGCGCACGACGCGCTGCAGCCTTAGTCTGTCCCTGGCAGTGGCTCCTGCGTACCACACGGTTATGGAGGTGGTGAGGATGGACTCGATGATGGCTGTGTAGAACTGCACTAACATCTTGGTGGGTAGCTTGAGCTTCCTCAGCTGCCGCAGGAAGAACATCCTCTGCTGGGCTTTTTTGATGAGTCAGCTGATGGTCAGCTCCCATTTGAGGTCCCTGGTGATGGTGGTGCCTAGGAAGCGGAAGGAATCAGCAGTGGTGATGGGAGAGCCTGAGAGGGTGAGGGGGGGCAGAGGAGTAGTGACTTTCCTGAAGTCTACAATCATCTCCACTGTCTTCAGAGCGTTCAGCTGCAGGTTGTTATTGCTGCACCAGGACGCCAGCTGGGCCACCTCTCTCCTGTAGGCGGACTCGTCGCCGTTGGAGATGAGCCCGATGAGGGTGGTGTCGTCCGCAAACTTGATCAACTTGACAGACTGGTGGCTGGAGGTGCAGGAGTTGGTGTAAAGGGAGAAGAGTAGGGGGGAAAGTACACAGCCCTGGGGTGATCGGTGCTGATGCTAGTATAGTCTGAGACAGTCTTTCCCAGCCGCACATGCTGCCTCCGGTCCGTCAGGAAGTCGATGATCCACCTGCAGAGGGAGTCAGGCACGTTGAGCAGGGACAGCTTGTCCCGGAGCAGAGCGGGGCGGATGGTGTTGAATGCGGAGCTGAAGTCCACAAACAGGATCCTGGCGTAGGTTCCCGGGGAGTCCAGGTGCTGCAGGATGGAGTGGAGGGCCAGGTTAACTGCATCGTCTACAGACCTGTTGGCTCGGTAGGCAAACTGCAGCGGGTCCAGGAGAGGGGTGGTGATGGACTTGAGGTGGGACAGGACCAGGCGCTCAAAGGACTTCATGACTACAGAGGTGAGCGCTACAGGTCTGTAGTCATTAAGTCCAGTGATCCATGGCTTCTTGGGGACAGGGATGATGGTGGAGGATTTGAGGCAGGATGGCACGTGGCATAACTTAAGGGAGGTGTTAAAAATGTCTGTGAATACAGGAGCCAGCTGTTTCGCACAGAGTCTCAGGGTGGAGGGAGACACGCCGTCTGGGCCGGGGGCCTTGCGCGGGTTCAGTCTGGAGAACTGTTTGAGCACATCCTGCTCACTGATGATAAGGGGAGGGGGGGAGGAGGGGGGGGGGACCCTTAAATGAAGTAGGGAATGTGGAGGCTGTGGAGCTGGAGGGAGGGGGGGAGTTGGACACAGATGACGAGGTGTCAAAACGGGCATAGTGTTGGGACAGTCTCTGACAAAGGGCTTTGTCATCCTGACCTTTAGGAGCCTGAGGCCGATAGTTGGTGATCTGCCTCAGTCCTCTCCACACGGAAGCCGAATCATTAGCAGTGAACTGCTGCTGGAGTCTCTCTGAGTATAGAGATTTAGCCCTCTTCAGCTCTCTGTTTAAACCGGTATTTAACCTCCCTGTAGCAGTCCCTGTCTCCACTTTTCAGCGCTGCTTCCTTCTCCTTCCTGATCTGTCTGAGCTTAGCTGTGAACCAGGTTTTGTCATTAGAGTAACTCACCCTGGTGCGTGATGGAAGAATGTTCTCTTCACAAAAGTGGATATATGAGTTCACAGTGTCCGTGTACTCATCCAGATCATGCGTGGCTCCTTTAAGCATGCCCCAGTCAGATATTTCCATGCACGTTTCCAGCTTCTCCTCAGCATCACTGGTCCGTATCTTCGTAGTGCTCACAACAGGTTTAGTAAACTTCAATCTCTGTCTGTATGTGGGAATGAGGGTGAACCATCACGTGATCAGATAATCCCAGCGCAGCTCGAGGGACAGCGCGATATGCGTCTTTCACTGTGGTGTAACAGTGATCCAGTGTGTTTAATCCTCTGGTGGGGCATTTAATAAACTGTTTGTAGCGGGGGAGATCGTGGCTCAGATTGCACTGATTAAAGTCGCCAGCCACAATAATCAGCGAGTCTGGAAAACTCCGCTCTGTGTGTTGAATATGATCCGCGAGCACGCGCTGAGCTTCGCGCGTGTCCGCGTCGGGAGGGGCGTACACAGCGATCATTATGAAAGAAGCAAACTCCCGCGGGGAATAGAAGGGCTTGCAATTGATAACAAGAAATTCCAAGGCAGGAGAACAGTGTTTGGAAATTACCGTTACATCAGAGCACCAGCTACAGTTGATGTAGAAGCAGACACCGCCTCCTGTGGTCTTGCCGGAAAGCTCTGTGTCACGATCAGCACGGAAGAGCTGGAAGCCGTCGAGGCGCAGCGCGCTGTCCGGTATATTTTCCCGGAGCCAGGTCTCAGTAAAGCAGAGGACAGCTGAGGAGGCGAGGTCCTTAAAACGCATCAGCAGTCTCAGTTCATCCACCTTGTTAGAGAGAGAGTTGGTATTGGACAGAAATATGCCAGGCAGCGCCGTTCGCGAGCCTCTCCTGCGAAGTCGTACGAGAGCGCCCGCTCGTCTTCCTCTCTTCCGCCGTCTCACTTTCCGAGCCAAACAATAAACCAGATCGGCGGCAGGGGCTAGAAAAACTGGGAGGAGGTCCGTGGGGGTCAAAGTCCTGATATTTAAAAGTTCTTCACGGGTATAAGTGCAAGCAGACACACAATTGACAAACAAAAACAAACAAAGAGCGCAGCGAAGCACCATGTCGACCGCTGTGGGCGCCATCTTGGATCGAAACAAGCAAGGTGGTTGGTCAAAGTCATAAGACCACGAACAGGAGCAACATGGTACATCTGGTAGCCCACAAATGTCCACGGCCCACCAGGCGGATGAACATGATGCGTTGGGTGGCCTAACAAAGTCCAAGGGCCAACAGATCAATGAACACAGTGCATCAGGTTGCCTACCAAAGTCTAAGGGCCACCAGATGGATGAACACGGTGTGTCAGGTGGCCTACCAAAGTTCATGGGCTATCAGACAGGCAAATATGGCGTGGCGGGAGCGCTGGGCTCGGGTGACAGCAGCTGAGGAGCGACGACCTTGGGCAGCAAAGGTGGAGCGAATTGCTCTGGTGACTCAGATGGAGCAGACTGCTCAGACGAACCAGGTAGAGCTGATTGTTCTAATGACCAAGGTGCAGCCAACTGCTCTAATGACCAAGGTGGGGCTGACTGCTCTGACAACCAAGGTGGAGCCAACTGCTCTGATGACCAAGGTGGAACTGACTGCTCTGACAAACCCGGTGGAGTGGACTGCTATGATGAACCCAGTGGAGTGGACTGCTATGATGAAGCTGGTGGTGGCCCACTGGCCTCTGGAACGACAGGTGGAGGCTTACCGGCTTCTGGAACGAGGGGTGGAGCTCCACCACCCTCTGGAACAATGGTTGGAGGCCCACTGGCCTCTGGCACGGCGGCTAGAGGCTCACCGGCCTCTGGAACCCAAGGTTGGGATGTGCCAGTCATCGGGACTGCAGGGATCAAAATGTGCTTCTCCATCCCTGATGCAGCCACCTTGGATGGGGAAGGAGAAACACATGCAGGTATCATGTTCACACCAAAATAACCAGCAGAACAGCTCGGCAGGGAGAGGTCAGAAGCAGATGGGAGCTGCAACTGGGCCTTCCTGCCAGGAGCAAGACAAATCCTCTCTAATACTGATGTTAAAAAGACAAAAAAGAGGACTTGCCTTGACTCCTGCTCTTCTGCTTATGAGAACCTCGGTGACTCTGGTGCTGGAGGGGCGATGACAACCCCCAAAGACACTGGAGGAACAGTGGATAAGGCAGTCTGAGGCACAGCAGCTGGTGTGGATACCAGCATAGTAGATGTAGACAACGGCACTGCAGGTAGAGGGTGATGTGAAGTCGGCACTGCAGCTGCCATGGAAACCGGTGTAACAGCTATCCTGGGAGCTGGTGCTGGAACATAACTTGGTGTGAGAGGCACCGAAGCCAGGGGATGGTTCTTTATTGGTTCAGACTTCGGCATTGACAATGAGGCTGGCGGGACAGACAAGATGGCCACTGCTGGTGGAACAGACGAGATGGTAGCTGCTGCCGTAACTGATGAAATGGCAGCTTCTGCAGCAGATGTGATGCCAGCTGCTGAAGTAGATGTGATAGCAGCTGCTGCTGATGGAAAACCACACATTGAGGCTGCAGCCGGCAGAACATCAGACGTAGAGACTGCAGCTGCTGAGTCATCAGACGTGGAGCTCGGAAGGAAGGAAAGAGGAGATGCAGGTGAGAACAGGCGAGAGGCAGCTGCAGCACAGAAAACAGCAGAGGCGGGTGATAAGAACTCAGCAGCAGTAGGTGGCTACCGCTGAGCCCTCTTCACGGAAACAAGGCAAGACCTTCCACTACTTGATGTTAAAAAATGAAAAGGTACTTGCCTATGTTCCTGCTCTGCTGCCACAGGAGCTGCTGCTGAAGACCCCAACAAATTCCTCCCAGTGGCTGTGGTGCTTGCCTAATGGGAAGCAGCTTGAACCAGGCATGGAGTTGAGGCTGGAGCTGGGGCACGACATGGCGAGGAGACAAATGCTGGTGTGATGAGCGGTGGGGAGCCGAACAGGAAAACTCCCGTAGGCGGAGCTGGGACTGAAGAGGAGAATAGAATAGAATAGGCTTTATTGTCATTATATAGTAGTAGCACAGTACAACAAAATTGTAGGTGCTCCATGAGACTACTACACAATAAAGTAGGGAGAAGGATTAGTAAAACACGGTTACAGAGCACACGGTTAAATACATGACTAAAACAGAAATAAATGAAAATTAAAAATAAAAAGGTAACGTGCATGGGGATTGTGGAAGCCAGGGGATGTTTTGCCATCAGCACAGGCTTCCATGGAGCCGGAGCAGATGAGCAGAGGAGCTGAGGCTGGACGGAGGGGTTGAAGAAACCAGGGGAGGGTGTAGCCGTCGGCTCAGTCTTCTGTAATGCCGGGGTTGGAGGACGGCATAAGATGGTTGACGGAGCCCGGGGACATTTTACGATCGGCACAGGCTCTGGGCTTTTCACCAGTACATGGAGTGAATATTGCAGATTAGGTACTGAGATTAACAGTCCAACAAGGCCAGAGTAACTCCGTAGACTGGGCCAGTCCTCAGTTACTCCAGCCATGATGTCCAGAAACCCAAAAGCTCTCTCCGGTGTGTGGCTTGTCTGGGCATCAGAAATCAGGTCCTTGATCAGCTGAGCCACCCAGCATTCGTCTTCATCCAACCCAAACACTCAGTAGTCTGTGCCCACAGAGTTCGTGTCTGGTTGGGTCATTCTGTCACAATCTGCCCTTCAGGCAGATGAGGGTTTAGAGGACTTATGGCGCAGGCAGGACTTTGGCTATTCTCGCAGCGGATTCTCACTCTTCTTTCCCTTTGCCAGCAGCTCCACCTGCCCAACTTCTCTCCACTTCCACTGCCAGGCCTCCTCCCTTCCCTGTGTTTCCTCTGACTGTCAAGGGGTGTTTCATTTCTTCACCGGCAACTCCCATTTCCATGGCCATAGGGGTGGCTCCTCTACATTCCTCAGGGGGGCCCAGAATCGTCCTAGCCACGGAGAGGGACGACTCCACGCCAGCAGCAGCAGGGAACATTGTTTTCCAGGAGAACAGGCAAGTTTTTTTTCCCATTCACTCTCTAATACTGACAATAAAGCCTGCTTCATGCTGCATTTCCCCTCTAGTCCGCCTTGGTCCGCGTACACTTTGGACGAGCCCGGCATGCACACAGCGCTGTGCATGCTCACTTTTTTCATCTACCCAGACCAAGCAGTTGACGCATGTGCACTACTATCATTTGTAGTTTCACTCCCGCCCGATAGGTAGCGCCAAGGTGCTGACGTACCAGGATTTTTACCAACGAAGAAACGGTGGACTTCTTCACAAAGTTTCTCTTCAAATATAGAGTCCATTTCTGCTGTTTGACTTCCTGGTTTTCACTCCTTTTCCATGAAGATGCTGCTGTCACTATGAAAAAAAAGTATGTATGTACAATTCATGTATGTTTTTATTCTCGTTTTCCTCCTCCTCATTGTCTTCTTCAACTACTGATGTATGCTATGTCGATCTTGCCACCTTGTGAATGGGACGTTCAGTCTTGTGAATGCACTTTTCAATGCGTTCAGGTCATGGGCAGGCGCGCAGTCACAAATTTGGGCTGCACGCGGTCGTCCGTGGTCAAGCACTCTGGACACAAGCGAAGTGGAGATGATGCCGTACATTTCGTCACACGAGGTTTCTGGTTACATGTACACAGACAGCAGAGGTGTAGCATGAAGCAGCCTTAAATCTTGCCTGATCCCTGGTAGAGGGTCTCTGAGTATGCAGTCCCCAGAGACCTCTCCACCTGCTGCAGCAACATTCAGCTCACCAGTCCTCTCCATGTCGCCTCCATCTCTCCCTGAGTGTTCACCGGTCCCTGACCAGAACCGCTGGATGAAGGTGGAACCTGAGCCCCTGGAGGATCCTCTTCCAGCGCCTAGGGTGAGCCAGACCCCAGCCGTCATGCCGGAGGAACCTCCTCCGTGGAACACTCTGACTGGGGTCGAGAAGACTGCGATTACCTCACGCCTACTGAGGAGGCTGCCGCAACAGTGTCAACAGTGGAGCCTGACCACCAAGGAACTGGGCCCAAAATATCACCTCCAGCCAGATCACGGAGTCTGGGTTGCGGTGGAGCTTGAGCTCAGGTGAGTGATCTCTTTTGTTTCCTCTATGCAGCCGCTATTGGGCTGCACGGATGGCGCAGTGGTTTAGTACTGTGGCAGCACAGTTTTACGCTCGGCCGGGGGATCGCGGGGATCATGAGATCGTGGTTCGTGATCCCAGCCCCCGACCAACAGTGAGCTTGTGTGGAGTTTGCATGTTCTCCCCGTGTTGCGTGGGTTTACTCTGGGATTTCTCGGTTTCTCCCGCATACCAAAAACATGTTAGGTTTAGGGCGCTCGCGCACGCAGCGACCGGCAGCCGGTGGCTTGTCACCAGACTGCAAACCAAATCTACCTACTGGTACAAATAAGTAACAAAAAAAAAAAAAAAAAAGCCTAAAGAGATTCTGCCTGGCTCTTGGTGAAGGGAGTTGGGTGCAGGCACCAGCTGCATTCGAGCTCGCCTTGCCGGGCTACGCCTCTCCCAGTGACCTTGACAATGTCTCTCTGTCTCTGTTTTTTTAGCCTTCTCCCAGGGTCGCTGGCGATGATCCAGCACTACCTGAGGTCTCTGTGGTTCCGGTGTTGCCGCCCGAGGCCGTTGAGGACCTACCCCGTCATCCTCATCCGGAGTTCCGGAGGATGACTGTCTCCTTGGTAGGGTGCTCTCGTGGGTTGGCCTGTTCTCCGTGGGTGCAGCGTTGACCAACCCGGCTCTGCCTTGGGTGCTGCAGAACTCCAGCCCAGGTCTACCGCGGGTGCTGCAGATCTCCAGCCCGGAGCCGCCACAGGTGCAGCCATGTCCCAGCCTGGAGCTGCCACGAGTGCAGCCATGTCCCAGGCCGGGACCACCGAGGATGCAGCTGTGTCCCAGGCCGAGACCACCCAGGGTGCAGCCGTGTCCCAGGCCGGGACAACCGAGGGTGCAGCCGTGCCTCAAGCCAGGATCACCGAGGGTGCCGCCGGCCAGTCTGAGAACACTGGGGCCTTCAGGGTTCTCTTCCTCCTCTGCCAGGTGCCATCATGGTCCACTGTCCTCCGCCATCGGACGCCGTTGAGAAGGTTCCCCTTCTCTATTCCGGCTTCCTGCCTTTGAGTCTCCCAGTGGGAAAGCCACCTCCTTGTTCACTCCTCCAGTCCTGGTGGCTCAACAATGCTTGCCGGCCACCCGAAGGACTGGGTCTCTGGGTCAGGTGGCCCATTTTCTCTGGCAGGCCACCAAACTCCCTTCCTTGGGCCATCTGCTTAGCCTGGAACTTTGGCCTGCCACCCAAACACTTGAGCTCTGGGGCTGTGGGGGCTTAGGGGTTGTCGGGGCGCATGTGTGAGTCTGAGGCTGGTTTTTTTTTTCCCTCCTAGCCATTGTTCCCCCACCTCCCTCCCGGCATGGTTTTTTGCTGTATCCCCCTTTTTTTTGGAGGCGGGGGGCTTTTTGGTGTTACCTGGGGAGGCTCTGTCATGTATCTGAACTCAGGTTTTCTCTGATTTCAAATCCTCACTTTATTCCCTAGTCTGATTGTTTATTGTTATTATGTTCTGGTTAGTTTTCTTATGTTTGTGTGGGGTGTGACAGGGTTCTTCCCCTCTCTTACCAGACGCTCCCTGCCAGCTGCCACCTTCTGCTCTGCCTGCTCGGCTGTGGCGGCTTGGCAATTAGGTCAGCTCACTCATAATTCACACCTGCTGTCCATTACTGTTCACATATTTAAACTCTGCTTTTCCACCCTATTATTGTTGCAGCCACATCTATGTTCAGATTAGACCTTATTCCACGGTCAGCCTCCCCCTCCATTCTCTCCAGCGTGCTTCCTGCTCTCCAGCTGTTGTGTAAGTTTTCTTGTCACATTTTTGGTTTGTGCATGCACTGTGATTTTGGACTGTCATGTGCACCAATAAATTGCTTCACTGCAGTCAAGTGAGTGGGTCTGTTTCTGCCCCAGAGGGGCATTCATGACATTACATCCCAAAAATACACTGATGAAAAGTGATCCATAGAAAACCATGGATGTGTTGAAAGAATATTACCAAACTTTTTTGGAAATATTTGATAATTTTTTTTTCTTTTTTGGCTTTTTGTCTTCTGTTATCCACAAATGTATTCAGGCCAATGCTGTGCTGTTAATACAGAATGTTTCATAAATATTTGGATGCCATATTGTCACAGAATTATTTATCTGTCTGCTAACAAAATCCATTCTGCCTTTCCCCGATTGTGTTTGTCACCAGGCACCATGGGAAACTAAATTATCGAAGTTCACAGCACACTTTGTGTGATACAATGTGCAGAGAAAATCTATTCTGTCTTTAGACCAAAAGTGCTGGCAAATCATCTCACTCTTTTAGCAGAAGAGCATAAGATATGAGGGTTGTTCATATTAGACTGAGATGAATCAAACTTGCCACATATATACAGTGGTGTGAAAAAGTGTTTGCCCCTTTCCTGATTTCTCATTTTTTTGTATGTTTGTCACACCTGAATGTTTCAGATCACCAAACAAATTTAAATATTAGACAAAGATAACACAAGTAAACAAAAAAATGATATGAAATGAAATGAAAATGAAGATGTTTATCATTAAGGGAAAAAAATTCAAACCTACATGACCCTGTATGAAAAAGTGATTGCACCCCCCCCCCACCACCACCACCACCGGCCCCGGCCCATTAAAACATAAATTAACTGTGGTTTATCACATCTTTGGAAAGCTGAGTTCAATTTCTCTAGCCACACCCAGGCAGGATTACTGCCACACCTGTTCTCAGTCAAGAAATCACTTGAATAGGACCTGCCTGACAAAGTGAAGTAGCCTACACCAAAAGATCCTCAATAGGTAGACATCATGCTGTGAACCAAAGCAATTCAGGAACAAATGAGAAACAAAGTAATTGAGATCTATCAGTCTGGAAAAGATTATAATGCCATTTCAAAAGCTTTGGGATTCCAGTGAACAACAGTGAGAGCCATTATCCACAAATGGTGAAAACATGAAACAGTGGTGAACCTTCCCAGGAGTGGCCGGCCGGCCAAAATTACTCCAAGAGCGCAGCAACAAGTCATTCAAAAGGTTGCAAAAGACCCCACAGCAACATTCAAAGAACTGCAGGTCTCAGTTAAGGTCAGTGTTCATGACTCCACCATAAGAAAGAGACTGGGCAAAAATGGCTTGCATAGGCAGAGCTCCAAGACGAAAATAACTGCTGAACAAAAAGAACATAAAGGCTCATCTTATTTTTGCCAGAAAACATCTTGATGATCCCCAAGACTTTTGGGAAAATACTCTGTGGATTGACAAGACAAAAGTTGAACTTTTTGGAAGGTATGTGTCCCATTACTTCTTGCGTAAAAGTAACACAGCTTTTCATAAAAGGAACATCATACCAACAGTAAAATATGGTGGTGGTAGTGTGATGGTCTAGAGCTGTTTTGCTGTTTCAGGACCTGGAAGACTTGCTGTGGTAAATGGAATCATGAATTCTGCTGTCTACCAAAAGATACTGAAGGAAAATGTCCAACCCTCCTTTCATGACCCCAAGCACTTGGGTTCTGCAGCAGGACAATGATCCAAAACACACCAGCAAGTCCACCTCTGAATGGCTTAAGAAAAACAATACGAAGACTTTGGAGTGGCCTAGTCAAAGTCCTGACCTGAATCCGATTGAGATGCTGTGGCATGACCTTAAAAATTCATGCTTGAGCAACCAATTCTCCAAAAATGAGTGGGCCAAAATTCCTCCACAGCGCTGTAAAAGACTCATTGCCAGTTATTGCAAAGGCTTATTGCAGTTGTTGCTGCTCAGGGTGGCCCAACCAGTTATTAGGTTTAGGGGGCAATCACTTTTTCACACAGGGCCATGCAGGTTTGGATTTTTTTCCCTCAATAATAAACACCTTAATTTAAAAACTGCATTTTGTGTTTACTTGTGTTATATTTGTCTAATAATTAAATTTGTTTGATGATCTGAAACATTTAAGTGTGACAAACATACAAAAAAATGAGAAATCAGGAAGGGGGCAAACACTTTTTCACACCACTTTAGGTGCCACCGAAGATCATGCACTTCTCCCATTGTTTTATGCATCTGTGGGGATCTCACCTTTAGAAGTCTGCAGGTTGTGCCAGAAGCCATGACTAGACCTTGGAAATCAGCATTTCATCGTCTTAGAAGTGCTTACCCTTCAAAAATGACTTCAAGGTTGGAAAGAGGTGGAAGTCAGATGGTGCCAGGTCAGGACAGTAGGGAGTGTGGAAGGATGTTATAGCCACAGGACCATGCTTCCATCTGGGCAACATATATAAGTTGTGAACTACAGCATTGTCTTGCAGGTGGTGGTCACCTTTAGTCAGCATGCCAAACCTCTTGGTTTGATGGCCTTTCACAATTACTGCTGCAGTGAAAAGTAGTAAGTCTTGGTAACTGTGGTCCCCTTTGCCAGGATATCCATCATCAGTACTCCATGCTGATCCCAAAAGACAGCAAGCATGACCTTCCCCACCAAGGGTTAGACACATGCCTTCTTTGGAGGTGGTGAGTCATAATGGTTCCATTGCTTCAAATGAGATTTAGTCTCTGGATCATAGTGATGGATTCATGTTTTTTTCCTGCATGATTAGTCTGTCAGGGAATCTGTTGTGCGGAAAACTTCAACATGTGCAAATGGTCATGGATGATTTTTTATAGACTCTACACTGATCTTGACATCTCGGGCTAGTTGGTGAATGGCTATGCTGTGATCCTCCAAAATGGTAGCTTCCACTTGCCAGATTGGTGTCTTCATCAATGGCGTGCTGCGGTCACCCAAATATGGGTGCCATTTCCACTGATGGGGAGGCTTATTGGGAGTATGTCCCATCATATGTCAATATGATGGGACATCCTCACCATAAGTCTCTTTCACCTCATTGAACATCTCCCATGGTGTGTGCCCTCTCAAGTACAGGCACATGATGACTCCTCTGCATTCAACCAGTCCCATTGTCACACCTTACTCCACCTTAGCTCCTGTAAAATAGAAACTCTTAGTTTCTATTTTACAGAACTATTTTGCAGAGCTGCCAATTACCATGTTACCGATAGAGATATGTACTATCACACGTGCAATTTCATTCTCCTACAATATCAGGAAGTGGGTCATGGGGAATCTTTAATGAGCCATCCTCATATTCTTGGACAGGAGCAAAAACACATTTAAGCACACGTTTAAGGTGAGGTCTTTTTTTTGGTACAAGAAACAAGAAAGAAACTGTCAACTTTTGAAATACTTCATTTGCTTTATTGTGACTTCAGAAAGGAGCTGTCATGAGTAGCTCCTATCGATTATAAATAGGGTTAAATGCTGTAGAATAGTTTTGTTAACTGGCAGAAATGTGAGGGTTGCTTGGGTTCTACAAGAGTGCAAGCTGCCAGATGGTGCTCACAGAACCATGATCATTTGCCATTTTTTTTTTTTTTTCACCAAAGGGCTCCAGGGAAAATGGGAAAAAAAGTGTTGAGTGAGATGGAAAAATGAGTGATGAAAGAATGGGTGCGCAAATACCTCAGTATGCTTTGTGGGGAAAATATAATTCAAATCATTCTCTTTCTCCCTCTTTTTTAATTTGTCTTGCTAAACAGTCTAAAAAGTGCATTTGATTCAATTTTTTTTTTTTTTTTTACTTTTAACATTAAAATTTTCTCAGCAACACCAATCTATCCTGTCTGATATTTGGCCTCCTGTCTCATGTCTGAATCAAAGCTAATTGGCTTGGCTGGCATGATTTACATGTTGTTCTCAAGCTGTGCCAACAAGGCAAGTACAGTAAATCTCATCTGGTACATAATCGGTAAACACTTTGAAGATGGGCCCATGGTTCTGCATGTATGTGTGTGCATGTTTATGCAGGCGTGTGCATATTTGCAGTTAGCTTGCCTTTGCATGTGCAAGTAAGCACCTCAGTGGGATATCTTTGAGTTAGTGGAGCCACATAGCTGCTTTATTGGTGTGCTCATTTGAGCTTTGCGACAAGAGACACACCTGCCTGGCGAATGTATCACCCTGAGCAATAATATTTATGTTTGGGTAATGCATACTGATACTTGTGTGGCGACTGGCTAAGAGGACAAAATAAATTTGAATCTAATTTGAAATGCAAAGGAATTGACCAATATACAGTGTAAGCAATGTGTGCAGTAGTTGCAGATCTGGGGCAGCACTGCAAAATGGGAAACGATGTAGTCTTTCTGTGTTGCTCCCCCTGCAGCAACAACATCCTCCACCCAGACTTGATGGAACTCTTTGTTGGCTCTATTTAATTCTTCAGAAGAAGGGAGAAAAAAGAGCAGCGATGAACAGAATCTTGAGTACACCACAGGAAAAAAAGAGTACATTCCTTGCTTGTGGCCCCACTTGTATTCTCTCATCCAATTATCATTAATGCATGCCTTATGGATAATCAGCTACAAAGCTCCCTATACCCTCTTTTAGCTCTTTCATTCAATTCTTCGCTTGGTTTTCATCCTCTCAATGGCCTTAAGTGGAAAGTAGAGGTCAGGGTCCAGAAAAGCAATTCTCCTCAGGCTATAATTAGTGCCATGTAATAAGCAGCAACAAAGGCGAGGAAAATAACTTGACAACAGCAATGGGAGCGATGGTGATGATGGTCAAACACAAATTACCAGTTATTAAAAACAACCGGCAATAATGCTCTCATTACAGAAAGAAAAAACCTACACACTCTTCTGGGAAAAAAAGAACAATGAAGGGATATATCCTTTGAAAAGTGATTATAAATTGACTTGAGGGAGAGTGGCAAAAATGGGAAAGGAGGACAGTGTAGCACACCCTTGTGTTCTATAATTCTTTTCCGAGGAGATTGCAGACGCGCGCAAGTAATTCCACTTGACGAAACAAGGGGCCCTTTTTGGAAGCAATTGGGAAGAGAACCAAAGTCTCATTCTGGGAAGTTAATCCCCGTTAATGGGTTTGTTTAAATTCAATAAAAAAGGGAGAATATGCACTGAATGAATTATGAAAAAAAAAAAAACGATTAATGAATGCTCCAGCAAGTAATCATTTTCTGTATAAATACGCCCATGCATATTCATTCTGTCCCTCCCATCACCCCACCTCCATTTACCTCCACCATAATTTATGAAGAGCCTTACAGAAGCCACATTATTCCAACATCTTTAGATGAGATCTTTTTGTTTTAAAGGGGTCACTAATTGCACATTTTTCTACATTTTAACACTTCACATGTCTTAATTGAAATGTTTGTGATATATTTTGTTCAAAATTTAACGGTTTAATTAGTCAAGCAAATTTGTTTTTAATTTTTTTTCAGCCTTTCTAAAAACAGCCGGTTTCAGTGCTTGTCTAAAATTTCTCACGCCACATTCAACTTCTTCCTCCCTCTTAAGTCACTGTGGCTAACATAAGCTGCCCATATCTGCCTAGTTTGGAACCAACTAATGTAAATTTATCTCAAAGAATGAATGAAATAATTCACCGATGATGAGCAGGGGTGTGTTTTTTTTCACTGGCTGATGAAGTGCAGTGAACACAGAAACATTCATGAATGAGTGGCTAAACTGTGAGCTTCAGTTAGCCACCTTGGAAAATGAACCTTTAAATAAAACTTTAACTGAGCTTAAATGGCATCTAGAATGAAATGGATGACCAAGTGTTGCTAGATAAATAAGGACTGCAGTGAAGGAGAAGAGTATTTATTGAAAATAGCAATCAAACCCGGCTTGACACCTCCTCCCCGCGAAAGCGAGCTGTGAGCTGGTACAGTGATCAGCTTGAACCACCTAGCATGTTAGTGCTATCAGTTCAATGTAAAATCATGGCAAAAAAAAAAAAAAGCCAGAATGATGTGGGATATGGAGTGATTATTATTGTTTTGTTTAACTGGCAAAATGTAAAAAAAAAAATAATCACATTTTTAATGAGCAAATCACACAAGAACAGTTTAAATAATTAAACAAGATTACTATTAGAAGGATTTTATCCAAATTCAACACTAAATCTTATTTTCAATGACTATCGCAGTCTCAAGATTGTTCAACTCCCTGAATAGAATCAAGGAGTCAGAGTGCACATTTGCAAATTAGGTGTGGTCTCGGGCTCACCTGTTGCAACCAATGAAGGGCTTCATTAGTTGCACCAGGTTTGCTACAGATAGAACACCTCATATATGATTAGAATTATGGCAAAGTCAAGAGAATTGACCAAAAAGTTCAGAAGAGATTCAAAGATTTTCTTTGTCAATAATACTATACGTACAGGACATACAGGAGAACTGAAATGGTGTTTCTGTCTCTCTTCAGTGGTGTGCACAATATAAAAAAAGAAAGAAATAAGGATGGAATAACAACAACAGCAGTCTATGTACAGTAATGGCTTCTGTAGTGCAAACGGCAACAAAAGATAGACCCAGACATCCTATAGTGCAAAATAAAGATAAATGATAACGATGAGACCCAGCAATCCTATAAACAGAAAAGTAGAGCACTAAAAAACCGGAGTTGTGGCCTAGATGGTAGAGCATCAGACCACACCTGGGAGTCCTGGGTTTCAAACCCCAGCCAGGTCATGCCTAAGACCATATAAAAGTGGAAGGAACTTCCTGCCCGTCCAGCTTGGTGCTCAGCAGTAATGGAACGGAGCAGGGGAAATCTGTGGTGGCACTTTGCAATGGCAGCCACCCCTGATTCTAGATGTGATTAACATTGTAGAAAAGAGAAACTTAATTTGTTCTACTGTACAAGATTGGCTGTATGGATGAATGCAATAAAAGTTGGCTTTACCTTTAATACTTGTAGTAGCAAGTTCAATGCGGTAGTGTAGGTGCAGATAGTAACAGATAAGACTGCACATGATCAATATTGAATAACAGACAGCAGAAGATATGGCATTTGTGCAAATGGTTGCAGTAAAATGCAGAGACATACAGCAGATGTATAGAAGCGATCATTGCCTTGCACAAACAAGAAAAAGGATACAAAAAGATCGGAAAGGCACTGATTATTCCTAGAGATACAGTTCGAAGCATAGTTTAAAGAAAATTTAAAGTTAAAGGAACAGTGGCTACACTACCTAGATGTAGCAGAAAGAGGAACCTGTCAGTGGCTGCCATCAGATTCCTGAGGAGGCAGGTGGTCAGAAACCTTCAACTGACTGCAAAAGACCTGCAGTGAAACTTGGTGGCAGCAGGCACTGAGGTTTCAGTTTCCACAGTAAGGTGCATACTAAATGTTGAAGGTCTCCATGCCTGAACTCAGAGACATACGCCACTACGGACCCAAAAGAACAAAAAAAATTGACTCCAATTTGCTCAAAACTATACAATTAAGCCAAAGAGGTTTTGACCTTCTGTTGTGTGGCACGGTGAAACAAAACTGGAAGTTTTTGGGCCTATGGATCAGCGGTATATCTGAAGGAGGAAGAATGAAGCATATGGTAAAAAGAATACCCTGGCTACAGTGAAGCATGGCGGTGGCTCAGTGATGCTCTGGGGCTGCTTCACATCACCTCGTCTTTCACTGGAAACCTGCAGCATGTGGACGGAAAGATGAATTCAATCAAGTATCAGGAAATCCTCAGAGAAAATGTCATGCCATCTGTGAGGAAGCTGAAACTTGGAAGTCACTGGACCTTCCAACAAGACAATGATCCCAAGCGTGTGTCACGCCGCGCCATTCATCAGCGGCGCCACCTGCTCACACACCTGATCCTCATCAGCGGCGAGGGATAAAAGCCGCCTCGCCCGGAGGCTCGGCCTGAAGCCGTCAGACTTCGTTCCCTCACCGTCGTGAGCATTCCTTTCTTCAGCATCACTATTCTGGGTAAGAACCCTTACCTCCTTTTCCAGTCTGCTCCCCTGTGCACAGGTGGATTCCCCGGCGGCGGACGTCTCCGTTCCATCGCCCATCCTTCGCTGCTGCACGGAGCTCTCCAGGTGGCTGTCTCCCGGGCTACGTTCCCCTTGCTGTGCCAGCTATCCTGACAACTCAAGTAAGATCTTCTCTTGCCATAATTCATCCTGTGTTGGTGTATGCCCGTCACCCTCTCCCTGTGCTCTCTCCATAGGGTTGCTTGGCCGAACGGTCATCTGCCTCTGTGCCTGAAGCAGACGCCACCACCAACCATCTGCATCCCGCAGACACACACTCATACACTCCTGCTGTAAATAAACTCCTTTGAACTACTCTAAGCCTGTGTGTGTGCGTCTCCTGAGCCGTGCATTATGTCAGTACGGCTTCAGCAGAGCGGCTCGGCGGACGGCGGGCTCGCACACCGGCTTACCACTCTCGAGGCTAGAGTGGATCAAATTGCTTATCAACAGCAGGTCATCCTGAATCAATTGGTATTTATCACTGGCCGATTGGACCGCCTGGACCCCCAGCAGCCGTTCCCCCCGGCTCCTCAGGGTGGCGCAGCTCCTGCTGTTCCGGTGGCCGTCCAGCCACTCCAGTGGCACCGACCCCACTCACACCCAATTCCGACCCCCGCCCGCTTTAGCGGAAAGCTCGGCGGAGCGTGGGGGGTTTGTGATGCAGTGCGAGTCCGTGTTTGACCGTGTGCCCGGAGACTTTCCCTCAGATCACAGCCGAATCGGCTACATAGGGAACCTCTGGAGGGGCGCGCTTTAACTTGGGCCCACGCTATTATGGCGAGACCCAGTTATGCCACCCTCACCTATGCCGAGTTCGTGAGGCGCTTCCTGGGAGGTTGTTTGATCACTCCCGTTCCGAGGCGGTCCAGGTCGATCGGCTTCTCGCTCTCCAGCAGGGAAGCCGGTCGGCCGCGGATTATGCCATCGAATACCGGGTAGCGGCGGAGGAACTGGGCTGGGAGGAGCGCTCCCTCTGCGGCCTGTTTCTCCGCAGCCTCAATAGTGATCTGAGGGATGAACTGGCTGGACGGGATATCCCCGGAACGTTAGCGGAGCTAACCTCATTGGCAATCAGCTTGGACAACAGGCTGCGCGAGCGCTCCTCAGGACGGAAGCCGTCTGCTTCTCGCCCTCGAGGAGTCCCGCTACGCCTGCCCCAAGCTCGCCCCCTGGCGACGCCGCCACCATCGTGCCCCGAGGAGTCGGAGCCGATGGTGACGGGCTGGGCAAAGCTCTCCCCGGCAGAGAGACAGCGCCGCCGTGAGTTGGGTCTCTGCATGTATTGCGGAGACAGTCAACACACGGTAGAGCTTTGCCCACAAAAGCCAAATGGCGGGGTCCGCGAGTCACTGTAGGGGGCCTCGCGGACGTCAATCGGCAAAGTCCCCTCACTCAATTAAAGCTGCCCATCCGTTTTTGCCACAACCCCACTGGGCACCTCACCCACGCACTGGTGGATTCGGGCGCAGAGGGCAGCTTCATTTCACAAGGCCTGGCAACCCGATTGGGCATCCGCTGTCAGGCACTCAAACACCCCATCTCCCTGGTCCATCTCTCCCGTGCCTCCCTGGGGAGGGTTACCCATCAAACCATTCCTGTCCCAGTCATCATCTCGGGGAACCACCGGGAGGAGATGGTTTTCTACGTCCTGCCCAACTCTGTGTCGCCCGTCATCCTGGGGTATCCCTGGCTACGCCTCCACAATCCTGTCCTGGACTGGAGGTCAGCTGGGGTGTCGGCGTGGAGTACCTTCTGCATGGGCACCTGCCTTCAGTCCGCTGCCTGCTCCCCGTCCGCGGCTCCTCCTGTGGCGGATACAGCACCCCCAGACCTGTCACTGGTGCCCCCAGATTTTCACGACCTGGGTATGGTATTCAGCAAGTCGAAAGCTATGTCTCTTCCCCCGCATCGACCATATGACTGTGCCATCAATCTCCGCCAGGGGGCCCCCCTGCCATCTGGTCGGCTCTACAGCCTGTCGGCGCCGGAGAAGGAGACTATGAATACGTACCTGAAGGAATCACTGAGCGCTGGGATTATCCGCCCATCGTCATCTCCCGTGGGGGTGGGGTTTTTCTTTGTAGGGAAGAAGGACGGTTCCCTCCGTCCCTGTATTGACTACCGAGCACTTAATGACATCACTGAGAGGGACCGTTACACCCTGCCCCTCATGGACACTGCCTTCCACTCCCTCCAGGGGGTGACCTGGTTTACCAAGCTGGATCTCCGCAGCGCTTACCACCTCGTCCGGATCCGGGAAGGAGATGAATGGAAAACAGCCTTCCGTACCCCGAACGGCCACTTTGAGTACCTCGTCATGCCGTTCGGGCTGACCAACGCTCCTGCCGTCTTTCAGCGCCTCATCAATGACGTCCTCCGGGATTTCATCGGCCTCTTCGTGTTCGTCTACCTGGACAACATTCTGATCTTCTCCAAGTCCAGAGACGAGCACCAGGTCCATGTGAGGCGGGTCCTCCAAAGACTGCTGGAGAATCGTCTGTACGTGAAGGCTGAGAAGTGCGAGTTTTACGCTAGGACCACATCCTTCCTGGGATTCATCATCGCCCAAGACCAGGTGCTCCCGGACCCAGAGAAGGTGAAGGCGGTGGTGGAGTGGCCTACTCCCGCATCCCGGAAGCAGGTGCAACAGTTTGTTGGCTTCGCCAATTTTTACCGCCGTTTTGTCCCGAATTTCAGCTGGATCGTCGAACCACTGACCCGCCTCACGTCCCCGAAGGTCCCGTTCCGGTGGACCGAAGAGGTCGATGCTGCCTTTAAGGCGCTGAAGGCGGAGTTCTCCTCCTCCCGGGTCCTTCGCCAGGTCGACCCTGCGCTGCAGTGCATTGTGGAGGTGGACGCATCGGACACGGGAGTGGGAGCAGTGTTATCCCAGCAATCACCGGACGATGGCGCCAAGCGACCATGCGCCTTCTTCTCCCGGCGCCTGTCCCCGGCGGAGAGGAACTATGATGTGGGGGACAGAGAGCTCCTGGCCATTAAACTCGCCCTACAGGAGTGGCGCCACTGGCTAGAGGGGGCGGACCTGCCGTTTGTGGTCCTGATGGACCATAAGAATTTAGAGTACCTACGATCTGCCAAGCGCCTGAATGCCCGCCAGGCGCGTTGGTCTCTGTTCTTCGCCAGGTTCCGGTTCTCTATCACCTTCAGACCAGGCTCCAAGAACGGCCTGCCTGACGCCCTCTCTAGACAGTTCACCCCCGTGGAGGCTGAGGAGACGCCCCACACTATCCTGCCCAGGTCGTGCGTCGTGGGAGCTATCTCTTGGGACATTGTGGACAAGATCCGGAAGGCACAGGAGGTGGAACCTGATCCTGGCGGCGGACCGGAGGGAAGACTGTTCGTTCCGTCTGCGGTCCGAGGAGAGGTCATCCACTGGCTCCACACCTCCCGGCTCACCTGTCATCCCGGCACCTCTCGGATGATCAGCCTCCTCCAACGGTCCTTTTGGTGGCCGGGCCTGCGGAGGGATGCAGCCCGCTACGCCCGGGCTTGTCCAATTTGTGCAACCTGCAAATCGGGAAACGCCCCTCCAGCGGGTCTGCTCCAGCCCCTGCCCGTCCCTGGCAGGCCATGGTCGCACATCGCACTGGATTTCGTCACCGGGCTCCCAGTCTCCAACTCATTCGACACCATCCTGACCATCGTGGACCGTTTCTCCAAGGCGGCACACTTCGTCCCCCTGCGAGGTCTCCCTACCGCCCTGGAGACGGCGGGCTACCTCGTCCAACACGTGGTCAGGCTGCATGGGATCCCGGTGGACGTGGTCTCGGACCGGGGCCCCCAATTTTCATCCGAGGTTTGGAAATCCTTTTGCAACGCCATCGGAGCCAAGGTGAGCCTCTCCTCCGGCCATCACCCCCAGTCTAACGGGCAGTGTGAGAGGACCAATCAGGAGCTGGAGGCTGCGCTCCGCTGTGTTGCACGATCCAAGCCGACATCATGGAGCAACCATCTCGCCTGGGTGGAGTACGCCCACAATACCGCCCGCTCTTCTGCAACGGGGATGTCCCCCTTCAAGGCGTCCCTGGGTTACGACCCCCCCGCTGCTCCCAGCGCAGGAGGGCGAGGTAACTGTTCCGTCAGTTAGGGCACACGTGAGGCAGTTCCGCTCCACCTGGGCCGCCGCGCGTCATGCGCTTTTACGCACGGCGGAGCGCAACAAGACCGTGGCGGACCGGCGCAGAAGACCTGCCCCGGCGTACAGAGTTTGGCAACTTGTCTACGTTTCCACCCAGGACGTCACCCTAAAAGGCGAGAGGAGAAAGCTGGCACAGCGCTTCATGGGTCCCTTCCGCATCACCCGGATCATCAACCCGGTGGCTGTGCGCGTGGCTATTCCCCCCTCCCTCCGCATCCATCCCACTTTCCACGTATCAAAGGTGAAGCTGGCAGTCACCGACCCCCTTTGCCCTCCTCCTGCAGCGCAACCCGCGCCCCAGATGATTGGTGGCCACCCGGCCTGGTCCGTCTCCTCCATCCTGGACTCCCGGCGCCAGGGTCGTGGGTTGCAATACTTGGTGGACTGGGAGGGCTATGGGCCCGAGCATCGACAATGGGTGCCCCCGTCGTTTGTGTTGGACCCATCGCTCATCGCGGACTTCCACCGAGCGCACCCGGATAAGCCATCGCCAGGATGCGCTGCTAGAGGGGGGAGTACTGTCACGCCGCGCCATTCATCAGCGGCGCCACCTGCTCACACACCTGATCCTCATCAGCGGCGAGGGATAAAAGCCGCCTCGCCCGGAGGCTCGGCCTGAAGCCGTCAGACTTCGTTCCCTCACCGTCGTGAGCATTCCTTTCTTCAGCATCACTATTCTGGGTAAGAACCCTTACCTCCTTATCCAGTCTGCTCCCCTGTGCACAGGTGGATTCCCCGGCGGCGGACGTCTCCGTTCCATCGCCCATCCTTCGCTGCTGCACGGAGCTCTCCAGGTGGCTGTCTCCCGGGCTACGTTCCCCTTGCTGTGCCAGCTATCCTGACAACTCAAGTAAGATCTTCTCTTGCCATAATTCATCCTGTGTTGGTGTATGCCCGTCACCCTCTCCCTGTGCTCTCTCCATAGGGTTGCTCGGCCGAACGGTCATCTGCCTCTGTGCCTGAAGCAGACGCCACCACCAACACATCTGCATCCCGCAGACACACACTCATACACTCCTGCTGTAAATAAACTCTTTGAACTACTCTAAGCCTGTGTGTGTGCGTCTCCTGAGCCGTGCATTATGTCAGCGTGCCTCAAAGTCCACCAAGGTTTGGTTTCAGAAGTCCTGGAAGAAACTAGAGTGACCATCAAAGTGACCTGATTTGAGCCCCATTAAAAATCTCTGGTGGGATTTTAAAAAGGTGGTTGCAGCACACAAACCCATGAATATTGGTGAACTGGAGGTTTTTTTCCCATGAGAAATGGGCTAAGGTTCCTCAGAAGTGCAGCCAGAAGCTGGTGTCTGGTTGTGCATCATGTTTGCAGGTCATAACAGCAAAAGGGTGCTCTTCTGTCTATCAAAGATGCTTGTCATGAATGGGTTGAATAATTTTGAGACTGTAGTGGTTATTAAAAGTGGCATTTTGTGTGGAATTTGGAGAAACCACTTGTAATATTAGTTGTGTTGAGCTATTTAAATTGATCTTGTTTCTTGGTTGATTTGTTTATGCTAGTTTGTACATTTTGCCAGTAAACCTAATTTGTAGTGGGGGTTTAATAATTTTGATTGCAACTGTATTATCAACTGTGGATTAGTAAACCAGGTGGAAACAGGGATATTATGCTGTAGCATGACTTAGACCTAAAGAAAATAACAATATAAACCATGCATGGCGCAAGCTTCCTCATACCAATAATAGTTGGATGCTAACACTCCTGGTTCCTGTTCATCTATGTAACAGGCAGCTACGCTGTAGCAGGTAGGTATCAAGGATGGCGCTGGGCTGGGTTTACCATTCTATGACATCCTGAGGTGAATCTGAAGGAGTCAAAACAGCTTCTTGGTGATTAAAAACAATGTTAAAAGCTATGTTTTTTAAGAGAAGTGATTATTTCAATTTTTTCCAACAGCCACGTGACTAATAGATGCATTTCCATCACGCACCAGGGTGAGTTACTCTAATGACAAACCCTGGTTCACAGCTAAGCTCAGACAGATCAGGAAGGAGAAGGAAGCAGCGCTGAAAAGTGGAGACAGGGGCTGCTACAGGGAGGTTAAATACCGGTTTAACAGAGAGCTGAAGAGGGCTAAATCTCTATACTCAGAGAGACTCCAGCAGCAGTTCACTGCTAATGATTCGGCTTCCGTGTGGAGAGGACTGAGGCAAATCACCAACTATCGACCTAAGGCTCCTAAAGGTCAGGATGACAAAGCCCTTTGTCAGAGACTGTCCCAACACTATGCCCGTTTTGACACCTCGTCATCTGTGTCCAACTCCCCCCCTCCCTCCAGCTCCACAGCCTCCACATTCTCTACTTCATTTAAGGCACCCCCCCCCCTCCTCCCCCCCTCCCCTTATCATCAGTGAGCAGGATGTGCTCAAACAGTTCTCCAGACTGAACCCGCACAAGGCCCCCGGCCCAGATGGCATGTCTCCCTCCACCCTGAGACTCTGTGCGAAACAGCTGGCTCCTGTATTCACAGACATTTTTAACACCTCCCTTAAGTTATGCCACGTGCCGTCCTGCCTCAAATCCTCCACCATCATCCCTGTCCCCAAGAAGCCATGGATCACTGGACTTAATGACTACAGACCTGTAGCGCTCACCTCTGTAGTCATGAAGTCCTTTGAGCGCCTGGTCCTGTCCCACCTCAAGTCCATCACCACCCCTCTCCTGGACCCGCTGCAGTTTGCCTACCGAGCCAACAGGTCTGTAGACGATGCAGTCAACCTGGCCCTCCACTCCATCCTGCAGCACCTGGACTCCCCGGGAACCTACGCCAGGATCCTGTTTGTGGACTTCAGCTCCGCATTCAACACCATCCGCCCCGCTCTGCTCCGGGACAAGCTGTCCCTGCTCAACGTGCCTGACTCCCTCTGCAGGTGGATCATCGACTTCCTGACGGACCGGAGGCAGCATGTGCGGCTGGGAAAGACTGTCTCAGACTATACTAGCATCAGCACCGGATCACCCCAGGGCTGTGTACTTTCCCCCCTACTCTTCTCCCTTTACACCAACTCCTGCACCTCCAGCCACCAGTCTGTCAAGTTGATCAAGTTTGCGGACGACACCACCCTCATCGGGCTCATCTCCAACGGCGACGAGTCCGCCTACAGGAGAGAGGTGGCCCAGCTGGCGTCCTGGTGCAGCAATAACAACCTGCAGCTGAACGCTCTGAAGACAGTGGAGATGATTGTAGACTTCAGGAAAGTCACTACTCCTCTGCCCCCCCTCACCCTCTCAGGCTCTCCCATCACCACTGCTGATTCCTTCCGCTTCCTAGGCACCACCATCACCAGGGACCTCAAATGGGAGCTGACCATCAGCTGACTCATCAAAAAAGCCCAGCAGAGGATGTTCTTCCTGCGGCAGCTGAGGAAGCTCAAGCTACCCACCAAGATGTTAGTGCAGTTCTACACAGCCATCATCGAGTCCATCCTCACCACCTCCATAACCGTGTGGTACGCAGGAGCCACTGCCAGGGACAGACTAAGGCTGCAGCGCGTCGTGCGCACTGCTGAGAAGGTGATCGGCTGCAAGCTCCCATCTCTCCAGGATCTGTACATCTCCAGGACCCGGAGGCGTGCTGGCCGGATCATAGCCGATCCCTCACACCCTGGTCACGTACTGTTTGCCCCCCTCCCCTCTGGTAGAAGACTTCGGTCCATCCAGACTAAAACCTCCCGTCACATGAACAGCTTCTTCCCCTCTGCCATTAGACTGCTGAACACTAAGTGACTCTCGTGCACCATGTACAGCAGCTCAACCAGACTCATGTTAATCATCACTGTTTTCTTCCTGCATTACCGACTGCACTATATAGTTCTCCACAGTATCTGCTGCTGGCTAATATATATTTTAACTGTTGACCAGTATCACTTAATCTTATCCTACACTTTATTACATGTATAGTTTATTTCTCTTATCTTATCATGTTTAATGTTGCAGCACTGTACCGAGACAAATTCCTAGTTTGTGTACTACATGAACAATGGCAATAAACCTGATTCTGATTCTGATTCTGATTCTGATTTCAGAAGGTTAAAACCTACAAACCCACCATTTTTTACTCAACAACTGCTTTAAGTAGTTCAGTATACACAGGGAACATATGCAGTGCCGGTTTCAGGAAAACTAGTATCAGCGCAGTCCTTCTATAGCTTGTTGCCATAAAAGTGTCCTCCAATAGTACAGATGACCAAAGTGAGAGGTGTGGGGACAGGGGGACACCGTCTGCTATACCAGGTGACAATACTGCAGTAAGCCTGGAAAGTGCAACCCTGAGGCTGAGAGTGAAACATAGAGAGAGAGAGAGAGAGAGAGAGAGAGAGAGAGAGAGATCAGAGTTGCCATGCTGAGTTGTTCTGATTACAGCCTTGCATTCTCTATAAGTAGTTGTTGATTTGAGGGCAATGAGAGTGGATGCTATCCCCCCTTGTTAGCAAAATGACCAAAAATTAGCTCTCTTGTTAAGATGCATTCAGACCAAACATGAAGCAAATTTTTCATGCAACGGGATTACATACAAAGTCAGTTTAAAGACATATAATCTTGTATGCTGCATATTTACATGTCTTATGTTCATTAATATGCACTGTCCCTTTTATAAAAAAATAAACTTTTAAAACTTACATTACAGGCTTATTAATGTCAGGCTGAAAACAAATAGAGTATTTAGAAGATGATCAGTCTGCTTTATCCTGCCTTAACAACTCTGTCATAATCCTGAGCACAGTGGGGGCTGTGCTCAGCCTCCAAGATGTTTTGTCATCTTTTGTATTTCTGTATGTGTTTATTTTGTATTTATTATGGTTATCTTAGTTTGGGGATTTTCATGCATTTCTGTTCGTCTGGGTTGTTATTTGTCTCTGTTCCTTGGAATTATCTTTTATGTTTTAGTCCTGTTTATGTATTTGTGTATCATCTTGTATTTATTGTATTATTTGCATCTCGTGGATATATGTTCATTCTCTTTTCTGTAGCAGTATTTATTCATTCTGGTACTTTTATTTTGACAGCTCCCGTGCACGTCTGGCTGTCAAATTCTGTTTTGTGGGCTGACCCCTTGTCAGCCCACAGGGACAAGGGGTGAATGGATACGCTCCGCTGTGGATTTATCCTTTTCCCATTTTCCTCAGCCATGAGCCCCATTTCTTGTTGGGTGTGACTCCAGCTAGGGTTCGTCTCTTTTTCCCCGGCATGTCCGAGCGCCTCAGCCTGGGTCCATCCAGGCTGTTCTCTTTTTCCCATCGATGTGAGTCCCGTTCCCCTCCTGCCCTCCATTCATCATTCCCTCGTATGTAAGTGTAGTGTTTGTGTAGTGTTCGTCTTTTTGTTAATAAATGTTGCAAACTTACAGTGTGCATTTGGTGTGATCTGTCTGCCCTTGAAAAGGACGAGTTATACCAGAAGGACATGGCCAGTGTGTGACACCAGCCTCTGTGAGTTTGCACTTTTCCTTTTTTCCCCGTAATTATTTTTCCCCCTTTTTGTTACCCCGTGCCTGCGGAGATCTCAGCAGGTGGAAGACAGTACCCACTGAGCTTGGGGTGGGAGTTCCACACAGCTCTTATGGAGTTAACAAACTCATTGTCAACGCTCGTCAATATTCCACCCCTAAAGACACTCTGTGGTACTTGTGTCTTGCGGCGGCATCTATGCAGTGTCATCCTCAGCTCGCGTTGCATGCTGAGGGAAGTGAGAGGATTTTCCTGCTGGAAGACCTGCAGCGGGAGTATCACGGGAAGCTCTGGAGAATTGCAGCAGCAGCCTCCTCACCATTTTTGAAACTGTTGCCCCTTGGCTGTCCCGTTAGTCTCCTCCTCCTTGTCTGCCACTGCTGTCCCCTTCTCCTCCACAGCGTCACCTCCCACGGCTGAGTAGCATACCATCAGCATGCCTGTAGGGCCATCTCCTCCATTCTCTACATTGGTGCCCATGCCCGCTGCACCCATGAAGAGGAATTCACCTGGGTCTTCTGCAGCAGTTACCATCACTCCCCGGGAAATAAGGCAAGTACATTTTCATTCTCAATCACTTTTAGATGAAATGCCTTGTCTTATTCCCGGTGGTGAGGCTCAGCAACAACAGCCCAATTTAGCTGAATCTTCACCGCCTGCTGCTGTTATATTTCCCTCATCTGTTTCTCCCGAGTCCTCCTCTGTGTATCCTGTGTGTCCACCGGTCCTGGGAGAGAGCGGCCGGAAGACAGAGGGGACTGCAGCCCTGGAGAATTCCATTCCGTTTTTGTTTTCACTCTAGCTGTATTACAGAGATCTTGCTTGACTTTTGGTAGGGAGGACCAGTTGCAGCTGCCAGCTGCACCTAAGTTCTCCTCACCAGGCTCCAATGCTGCTGGTGACTCTGAACTGGTGTCTGTTTCCTCACATTCTGAGCCTCCATCTCCATCAGAGGTCATCATGTGTCCTTCATCTCTGTTAGAGGTCACTTTGGGTCCTCCATCTCCGTCAGAGGTCACCGTGGGTCCTCCATCTCCATCAGTGATCACCATGGGTCCTCTACCTCTGCCTGAGGTCGCCATGGGTCCTCTTCCCCCGCCTGAGGTCACTGTGGGTCCTCTGCCTCCGCCTGAGATTGCCATGGGTCCTCTACCTTCACCTGAGGTTGCTGTGGGTCCTCTACCTTCACCTAAGGTCACCGTGGGTCCTCTGCCTCCACCCAATGTCACCATAGTCCCCCCTTCTTCACTGGAGGTTGCCAGTGATCATCAGTCTCCCTCATTCAGTTTTCCTTATGGTCAGTCATCCCTTTTGCCTTTTTCCCTTGCTGGTCAGCCACCCTGGTCAGCACTCCTCTTTGCCTGCCTTCTCTGCTGGGTAGTCATCTTCTTTTCTTGGTTTCCTTGCTGGTCAGCCATACTTTCACCTGGTTTCTTCATTGATCAGCCATCCTCTCCATTGGGTGCCAGCTCCCTGCAACCACTGACTCAATCCATCCACAACAAGGTCTCTGTGGTCGGAGGGAGGAACGGGTTCCAACTGCTGCCTCCGGGAGGAGGCATGTCATGCCCCACGGTCCGTTGGCCCAGGGATGCTGGGAGACCACCCAGTGGCCTTTCCCGCCTGTTTAGGGGGCTCTGGAATTCCGGAAGGCCACCAAACCTGTTCCACCTCGTGACAGGGTGGTCTTTGGACTCTAGCAGACCACCTGAAGTGTATTAATTTTCACTTTGCTTCTTTGGTATTCTACTGCCACCTGCTGTACAGTGTTGTAGGTCATGAGCTTTTTTTCGTATTTTCTGGTTTGTTTCGGTCCCTCCGTCCCTGGGTCCCCCCTCCTCCCACCTGGGGTGGGTTGTTTTTTTCTTGTTGGGGGGGGTCTTCTTTGTGGGTGGGTCCTTTTTTCTTTTTTGTTGTTTCATCATGGTGTCTGGGATCCACCCTTGGGGCCGCACTGTCATGATCCTGAGCACGGTGGGTGCCGTGTTCAGCTTCCAAGTTGTTTTATCATCTTTTGTATTTCTGTATCTGTTTATTTTGTATTTATTATGGTTATCTTAGTTTGGGGGTTTTCGTGCATTTCTGTTCTTTGTCTGAGTTGTTATTTGTCTCTGTTCATTTATGTGTTATCTTGTATTCTTTGTCATTTTAGTCCTGTTTTTGTATTTGTGCATCATCTTGTACTTATTGTATTATTTACATCTCGTGGATCTATGTTCATTTTGTTTTCTGTAGCAGTATTTATTCACTCTGGTGCTTTTATTTTGACCACTCCTCTGCACGTCTGGCTGTCAATCCCTGTTTCGAGGGCTGCACAGCTGTCACTTGTTATTTGATTATTTCCTCACTCTTGTGAACCACACCTGTCATTCATTGTTCATTTTCCCATTCACTTATTTAAGGACACGGCAGTGTTTCTCATTGCCATGTCCTACTGTTAGCTGCCTCAGAGTGACCTGCTGTTACTCTAAGTGTATGTGTTTTTCTTTGCAGAGGTGAATGGGTGTGCTCCGCTGTGGATTTATCCTTTTCCCGTTTTCCTCAGCAGTGAGCCCTGTTTCTCTTTGGGTGTGACTCCAGCTAGGGTTTGTCTCTTTTTCCCTGGCATGTCCAAGTGCGTCAACCTGGGTCCGTCCAGGCTGTTTTCGCTTTCCCATCGGCATGAGCCCCATTCCCCTCCAGCGCTCCATTCATCATTCCCTTGTATGTAAGTGTAGTGTTTGTGTAGTGTTCATCTTTTTGTTAATAAATGTTTCAAACTTACAGCTTGCGTTTAATGTCATTTGTCTGCTCTTGAAAAGGGTGATTTATGACAAACTCTTATTGTGGGAAAAATCTAAAGATAATCAATATGATATTCCCAGTAATTTCCTCATTTTGGAGTGAGAGTTGGCAACACTGCATAAAGCTGTCCATGTTATCTTACCATTATGATATGGATTTAATCCGATGTGCAGTGATCAAAAGAAAATGTCCGTTATCTACGGTCCTTTATACCAACTCCTGCACCTCCTCCCACCAGTCTGTTAAGCTGATTAAGTTTGCGGACGACACCACCCTCATCGGGCTCATCTCCAACGGCGACGAGTCCGCCTACAGGGAAGAGGTGGTCCAGCTGGTGTCCTGGTGCAGCCACAACAACCTGCAGCTGAATGCTCTGAAGACAGCGGAGATGATTGTGGACTTCAGGAAAGTCACAACCCCCCTGCCCCCCCTCACCATCACAGGCTCTCCCATCACCATTGCAGATTCCTTCCGCTTCTTGGGCATCACCATCACCCGAGACCTCAAATGGGAGCCAACCATCAGCTCCCTCATCAAAAAGGCCCAGCAGAGGATGTTCTTTCTGCGGCAGCTGAGGAAGCTCAAGCTACCCACCAAGATGTTAGTGCAGTTCTACACGGCCATCATCGAGTCCATCCTCACCTCCTCCATAACTGTGTGGTATGCAGGAGCCACTGCCAGGGACAGACTAAGGCTGCAGCGCGTCGTGCGCACTGCTGAGAAGGTGATAGGCTGCGAGCTCCCATCTCTCCAGGACCTGTACATCTCCAGGACCCGGAGGCGTGCTGGCCGGATCATAGCCGATCCTTCACATCCTGGTCACGTACTGTTTGCTCCCCTCCCCTCAGGTAGAGGACTTCGGTCCATTCGGACTAAAACCTCCCGGCACATGAACAGCTTTTTCCCCTCTGCCATCAGACTGCTGAACATTAAGTGACTTTTTGACTCTCGTGCACTATGTACAGCAGCTCAACCAGACTCACGTCATTCATCACTGTTTTCTGTTGCATTATCGACTGCACTATGTGGTACTTCACATTATCTGCTACTTGCTAATTTTTTAAAACTGCCTTGACTAGTACTACTCATTATTACTAGTATTGTCATTATTATTATTATCATTATTACTTATTATTACTTATTTTTCTACACTTATTGCACGTTTTCAGTCCTTTAGTTTTTTAGTTTTTCTCTTTTTCTCATCATGTTTTTAATGTTGCAGCATGGCATCGAGACAAATTCCTAGTTTGTGTACTACATGAACAATGGCAATAAATCTGATTCTGATTCTGATTCTGATTCTGATTCCAAATGTCTGATGTGAGAGAGACATGATCCAGTTCCTCAAATTCCTTTTGGAAATCAAAATCCATTTTTGAGTAATCTTTATCTAGGTAGCAAGTAAATGTGTTTTAACTTCAGTGTACCACAGTCCAGCTGTCTGATGGAAAGTGACTGTTATCACATTTTCGGTCTGTAATGATGTATCTGGCAATCAGGTTTAATTCTTGCTGGGTGACAAACTGTCCAGATGCATACCTGTGCTTGAAATCTAGTTGTGGCTATTGAGACAAGATTATTTTCCACTTTACATCCAGCCGTGGCTGTTCAGATAGCATAGATACACTGTTGTTTGCATACCTAGCCATTACTTAACAGCTTTGTCAGAGCTCTGTTGCTGCTCTCCAGCACTTCTGAAGATTGCAGAAGGTCTCAACTGCACTTTAGCCTCCAACCTACCAATATGCTTTTGTCCTTAACCGCGACATAGGAAAAATAATCTGTCTATTTCTACAAAAACAAAGTAGCTTCATCTTTTCTTCCACTCAGTAGTGAAGACTCGGCTCTCTGCAACGACTGATGGCTGCATCAGCTATGGTAGGGTCAGTTTGTATATTCATTTATTTGCGCTAAAAATATCTATTCATATTAATAAAACGAGTAACGAATAATGCATCTGATCAAATTTCAGTAACTGTAATGCATTATTGAATTTTTAAACAAGTAAAAGTAGTAGCATTACAGGACACATTATTCCCAACACTGGTCATGATAGGGAATCAGCCTTGAGATATCATCATCACTGAAGTGAGTATTAACACTGGAGAGTAAACTAGGTTGAAAATGAAACTTTGGTTCTCCTACCGACAGATTAACCGGAACTCTGGAGTTGAAGGGGATTATCTGTAATTTGTATCCACCAATGTACCCCTGTGACTGATGTGCTGATGAAGGGCTAACGGGTCCTGAAACTGGACATTGATCAGCTTCAGTTTAGGGCTGTAAACAACAGTCATCCAGGTGCAGTTTCTGGAAGAGACAGTGATATTTTCCCAGCTGTGTTCCCCACCGGACAATGTTGTAAACCTAAACATTGTGCCATTTTGGGGATTTCCACAGCAGACACAAAGCAGCTGCAGAAGTTATGAAGGCAACCCTGCCCCTCTGCAAGGCTTTACCATTCTCTCGGATGTGAATATTCATGTCTTTGCATTGACTTTATAAGTAATCGCTCCATGCAAAAAATTCTTGCTTTACATTTGGTCTGAAGGCACCTTTAAAGCTGCCATCCCCTCATCCCTGTAGAGAGTACAAAGATTGTTTCTACAGTACAAATAAATAAGCCACAAATTGGTGAGAGTAAAGTTGGAAATACACAACAAAATGCTGAAAATGTTTTGAGGATAAATGTTGCAAATTTAAAACAAAAAGTATTCAAATTAGTATAAATTTATGTGGAAAAAGTCACAAATTTGTCACAAAAAAGTTGCTAAGTTTAAGAAAAGTGGTATTTAATATATAAGAAAAGTCACAAATTTGCTGGAAAAATTTTCACATTACTTATAAAAAGTTTGTTACAAGAGAAACCTCACAAATGGTTTTTTTCACAAATTACTTTTTTACCCTCAAAAACTGATCATTTTTGAGGGTAAAAAAGTAAAAAAATATGCAGCTTTTGTTGCAATTTTGCATTTTTTTCTTGCAAATTTGTGAATTCTTGTAAATTTATGACTTATTTTTTTCTAAATGTGTTTTTTTTTCCCCATTCACAGTTGCTTTTTACCCCACAAATTTGTAACGTTTTTCCTCATAAATTTAGGACTTGTTTATGGTGAACTTGAGATTTTTTTTTTAATTGTAAAGACAATCTTTTAACATATTTTTGCACATTTAGTCTTTATTGAAATTTGTTCTTGATTGACATTTATGCATTTGTACCTAAATTTGTGAATTCCCTATCACCACTGCCCCCTTGTTAAAAAATAAATAAATTGCCTACTGTCTATAATTTTCAAAAATAATCATTTTTTGTACTTACCTGATATTTATCTCAGTGGTTATTACAAGGCAATGCACAGCCAGTAGAAAAAAAAATACCTTGTTTTTCACTCCACATTTTTTTTTTGATTGTTTTTTAAAATGTTAAGTAGGTAAATGTTTGTGCCGCATTCAGCGTGGTGCCTTTCACGTTCACCATATTCAAGCCACTGCAGGTCACCAAAAGGGATGACAAGTGGGTAGTTGTCACAGGATGTGCCTGAGCACTGGTCACTAATAAACATGCACAACCCACAGCAATGTACACAATGCAAAGCCGCACCAAACCCACTCGGCAGACAGAAACAGACACACTCATGTGGGCACACAGACGCACACAGAACAGCAGCAGCAACCAAGAGACATTTACAAATTGGCTTCTTGGCTTGAACATTGGTTCCGTTCGTAATTATTTCTCCCTGTCATTGGGGCCTCTGCACACTGCAAGTCCCCCGCTAATGTTGTAAGCATGCTAAGCAACTCCAGAGCTGTGTCTATGTTAAGGCAGCCAAGGAAATCTCTCTCTCTGCAGCTAAAAGCCAATTATTTCCTTCTAGATCACCAGAATTATTTGCCCTTCCATAATTATTTTTATATAACCTCTTTACAGGAGAAAATTGAAACAACACTACGGTATTAATGAAGAAAGATAATTTTTTTTTTCCATGTAGGAAATGCATGTTCCTGTTCATTTCCTCAGCCTGGTTGTTATCGATCAATCAAAGAAGGATGTTTGATTCAGCTTCTGTGATGTGAAGTGCACTGAGCCAAAAGATTTTTTTTTTTTTAATTTTGTGTACTTTATTGATCCCCAGAAGGGAAATTCAGGGCATCCACCTGGATGGATGAAGCAGCCATGGTATGGCGTCAATCCCTTCACTCTTCACACACACATAGGGCCACTTTAAAGTCTCCAATTAACCTAATCTGCATGTTTTTGGCCTGTGGGAGGAAACCAGAGAAATCCCAGAGCAAACCCATGCAGACACAGGGAGAACATGCAAACTCCACACAGACCACTGTTGGTCAGGGGGTGGGATCGAACCCAGGATCCCATGGCTAAGGATGAGTTGCTGTGCTGCTACTGTGCTAACCACTGCTTCACTGCACTGCCCAAGAAGGAGCCCAAGATGGATAATAAAATGGTAAAGGGGTTCGATATGGACATTTGCATATGGAACAGATTAGGTAGTGCATGATTACATGCATATGAGTATGAAAATATACAATTATAAAGAGTGGTTTTATACTGCCCTAAATATACAGTACATCTATAGTTTTGAATAACAAATATATTCCTTGGCTTTTCTTCCAGAAACTCAAATAACCACTGATGAAAGTCTATTTGTCACACAAACAAATGTTGCAAACAATTCTCACTGGTTAGGACATAAAGTAAAACAGTGTAAGAAGGTTTTAGGTGTGACTTAACAATCTGGTTAGTATTCCCACTGTAGAATAGCAACGGCAATGGTAATCACAGTTCATTTGAAAGTACTGAGTCACTAGAACCAGTTCACTTAAAAGATTTGTTCAAAATGTTTGTTCACCAAAACATTCAGTGCTTTATTGGAACTTGAACTGCTTACCACCATGAGGAGTGAAACTGCTGATTTACTCAAGACTCATGATGTGCTAACTGTGTACTAGTACAATGGAAAGGCATCCGTACCTGGGGTTGGGGATTTGGCTCGTGATCCCCAGCTTGAAGGCCAGGGAGCAAGTCACATTTGATTGTAGTAGGATGTTTTGGGCATTCACTGCATCACACTAATTGAGTGAGCTGATGTCGATTAAGTGTTAATGAGCAAATTCTAAAAGAGCTCGGTCTTTTGAATAAATGGTTTGCCAATGACACCTCAAGGCCTCTTAGTATTTGTAGACTAGTGATGGACTGGGACACAAATTCAGGCTGACTCCATCCCAGACTACATTGTTGTTGTAACCCAGAAACCACCATGATTTTGGTAGGCCAATAATTTAACAATGCAAATAGCTGCTTTCTTCAACTTTTCAGAAAAAAAAAAACAATAGAACAAGCCATATAGTTAAATTACTGTGTTGCTATTAATATACAGTATGTGTACTTCTGATATTTTAAATAGACAGTATCAGTAGTTAGTGGTGGCCTAGGGGTAGAGCATCCGCCCCACAACCAGGAGGTCGGGGTTCAAGTCCCAGCCCGGTCATGCCAAAGACCTCATAAAAGTGGAACTTCCTGCCGTCTAGCTTGGTGCTGAGCAAAAATGGAATGGAGTAAGGAAATGTGGCTGGCAGTGACGCAGGAGGTAGAGTGGATCATCAAATAACCAGAGGGTTGGGGGTTCGAATCCTGCTCTCCCAAGCCATCCTGCCGTTGTGTCCCTGGGAAAGACACTTTGCCCACCTTGCCTCCAGTGTCCCTGACACTGGGTATGAATGTGTATAAATGTTCAGTAGTGGTCAGGGAAGCCGTTGGCACAGATTGGCACCCACATTTCTGTCAGTCTGCCCCAGGGCAACTGTGGCTATAGTAGTAGCTTACCGCTATCAGTATCTGTCTGTGGAGTGAATGAATAATGGACTTTCATTGTAAGGCGCTTTGGATTTCTTGAAAGGCACTATACAAATGCAATCCATTATTATTATTAATCTACAATTTTAATAAAAACAGAAAAAGTTTCAAATTTATAGGTTAAAAAAATGCAAGCTTTCATGAAAATTGTGTCAAATTTGTCACAGAAAGTTCTAAATTTTTCACAAAATTTGTACATATATGAAAAAAGCTTTTAAAATTATGAGAAAACACAAAATTATGAGAAAAGAGTCACAAGTAGACCAGAGCAAAAAATGTTTCTACATGAAAAATGTTGCTGACATTTCAGAAAATTGTGTAGATTATTCCTCAAACATCTGAACATTCTTGAAAATGCTGCCTAATGAACGTCAGATGGAGGTACTACGACTAAAGTTTATGCAATTAGAGAACTATTACCATGTAGTATCAATAAATCAAACTTTGTAGAGCACCTTTAGAAATTAATGTGACTCAAAGTGCTTCACAGAAGACTGATAAGTTGGAATATATATACATATATATATACAGTATATATATATATATATATATATATATATATAAAACATGATAAAGAATTCCCTTATGGATAGTCACCTTATCGTGGTGGGGGGTTTGCCTGCCCTAGTGATCCCAGGAGCTATGCTGTCTGGGGCAATTTGCCTCTGGTAGGGTCACCCAAGACAAACTGGTCCTGGGTGAAGGGCCAGACTAAGAACGATCCAACAGACTCTCATGATGAATGCTAGAACAAGGATTCAGTGTACCCCGCCCAGTATGGGATTATTGGGACCCCACCGGTGACCTCTGGCTGAGGCTCCATAGCACCCACGGTGACCTCCGGCTGGAGCTGGGCTGCACCTGCAGTAAACTCTGGCTGGAGCTTAGCTGCATCCGTGGTGATCTCCCCAACAGGGTAGGTCATCCTCCCCTTGACCCCTGGTGCTGACCCCTGATCCTCGGAGGCCTCTGGAGGGATCACCTATTCTCCGGCGACCCTGTCAGGGGGCTCTGAACCCAGAGAGGGAGAAAGAGAGACCGGGTCAGGGTCACTGGCAGCGGCAGAGTCCGGTGAGGTGGTCCCGAGGGCTACTAGTAGCTGCCCTGGGTCCTCCTCCCCATGAGTTGGGCAGTGTGACATCGCCATAGAAACTATTGACATAATGGAGCACACTTGCCTGAACTCGGGCTCCATCGCCATCCAGGACTTCGGTGATTTAGGGTGCCCAGGTTCCTCCAGTCCATTGGATGCTACACCCCCAGTGACGTCCTCTGGGACCACTGGGCCCACGTCGTCATGAGCTGGACCCTCCTAGGCCTCCGGTTCCTCTCCCCTCGAGTGACCTGGATCCGGTGCCAGCGAGCTCATGGGGGTACATAGAAAGGGTTAGGTGAGGTCGGGTATGGGGCACTACATGCCGCTGGGGCAGAGCACTCAGGGGGTTGCTCACCCCAAGTCTCCTCACCAGGAGGCAGGCAAAATTGTTCATCAAGCAAAAGAGTTAAATGAGAAATAACTTGCCTGTCCTCCTGACATGAGATGTCCTCAGCTTAAGGGGTCCTCAAGGACGATCTACAGTTTACAGGTGAGAATGACCGGGGAGCACACACACAGTAAATACTCACAAAACAGGAGCAGTCCGAGTTAGTCCAAAAGCACAGAGAGAGAACAGTCCTTCAGCGACTTACACCAACATACAGCGATTAACATCTGTATGTTTAGCGCAATGACGCAGCAATGCGTGACTGGATAAAGGCACCTAAATTACACGCATTGCTGGGGATGGTAAATTGGAGGCACCAAGCAGGGAAAAACCAAGCCGGCTCGGTTCCTGACATGCACATGGCCTAGGTCGCAGGTCAATGGTCGATTTTGTTATCGTGTCATCAGAGCTGCGACCATATGTCTTGGACACTCGGGTAAACAGAGGTGCAGAGCTGTCAGTTGAACACCACCTGGTGGTGAGTTTGATCCGATATCAGGGGAGGATGCCATTCAGACCTGGTAGACCCAAATGTATAGTGAGAGTGTGCTGGGAACGTCTGGCTGAGGCCCGTGTCCGGGAGGTCTTCAACTCCCACCTCCGGAAGAACTTCAACCACATTCCGAGGGAGTCTGGAGACATGGAGTCTGAATGGGCCATGTTCTCCACCTCTATTGTTGAAGCAGCGGCCCAGAGCTGCAGCCGCAAGGTCATTGGGGCATCTTGTGGTGGCAACCCCCTAACCAAGTGGTGGACACCAGTGGTGAGGGGGGCCATTAAGCTGAAGAATGAGTCCTATCAAGCTTGATTGGCTTGGGGGACTCCTGAAGCAGCTGAGGTGTACTGGCAGGCCAAGCGGAGTGCAGCTCGGGTGGTTGCTGAAACAAAAACTAGGGTATGGGAGGAGTTTAGTGAGGCCATGGAGCAAGACCTTTGGTCAGCCTAGAGGAGATTCTTGCAAACTGTCCAGCAGCTCAGGAGGGGGAAGCAGCCTCTTGTCCACACTGTGTATGGTGCGGATGGGGTGCTGCTGACTTTGACTGGGATATCGTCGGGGGGTGGAAGGAATACTTCAAGGGTCTCCTCGTCCTCTGCTCCTGAGTTCTCCTCGCTGGGTTCCACTGCTGCCAGTAATAGTGTTTTGGTGTCCATCTCCTCCTTCTCATCCCAGGTGGCTGTGTCGGGAGTAGATTCCCAGAGGAACAGATTCAATATGTCCCAGCCTATATCACTGGAGTCCTGGACAGCGGTGGAGCTTGAGTCCAGGAAAGTACTCTGTTCTAACACCTGCAGAACTTGAGAAGTTTTGTCTGGCTCAGTGTGAAGAGAATCAGCTGCAGATGTCTTCTTCTCCTAAGCTCTCCCCGCCGGGCTCCACTGCTGCTGGTAATGTTCCAGTATCTCTTTCTTCTTCCCCATCGGAGGTGGCCGTACCATGGTTGGAGTGCCAGATGTCTGTAGTCAAGATGTCCCAGCCTAATTCTCCGGAGTCCTGGACGGTGGTGGAGCTCGAGCTCAGGCAAGTTCTCTTTTTTGTTTTCACTATAACTGTATTAGAGAGATCTTGTTTGGCTCTTGGTAGGGAGGACCAGTTGAAGCTGCCAGCTGCACCCGAGTCCTCCTTGCTGAGCTCCACTGCTGCCACTGACTCTGAACCAGTGTCTGTTTCCTCTCTTTTTGCGCCTCCATCTCCGCCAGAGGTCACTGTGAGTCCTCCATCTCTGTCAGAGGCCACTATGGATCCTCCATCTTCGCCCGAGGTCACCATGGATCCTCCGCTTTTGCCTGAGGTCACTACGGGTCCTCTACGTCTGTTTGAGGTTGCTGCGGGTCATCTGCATCTGCCCGAGGTCACCGTGGGTCCTTTATTCCCGCCTGAGGTCACCATGGGTCCTCTGCCTCTGCCCAAAGTCGCTTTCGGTCCTCTGCCTCTGCCCGAGGTCGTTGAAGATCCTCTGTCTCCGTCCAAAGCTGTTGAGGGTCCTCCATCTCTGCCCAAAGTCATTGAGGGTCCTCCGTCTCTGTCCAGGGTTGTTGAGGGTCCTCTTTCTCCTCCCGAGGTCATTGGGGGTCCGCCGTCTCCACCTGAGGTTGTTGTAGGTTCCCCACCATTGCCAAAGGTCATAGAGGGACCTCTACTCTCGCCTGAGGTGGTTGTGGGTTCCCCGCCTTCACCTGAGGTCTCTGCTGAGCAGTCATCCCCCTCATCCAGTCCTCTTGCTGGTCAGCCACCTCCGTCAACCGTCCATTTGCCTGGTCCCTTTGCTAGTAAGTTGTCATCACCGTCCAAGGTTGCTGCTGGCCAGCAGTCCTCTTCAGGGGTCAATGCTCTCCCGCTACGTGTCCACTTGACCCATGCTTCAACCCCTGTAGCCTGCAAGGAGCACATGTACCAGCTGCTGCTTCCAGGAGGGGGCATGTCATGTTCTGCGGTCTGTGGATTAAGGGATGGTTGGAGGCCACCCGGCTGATTATGTCCTTTGCTTGGGTGGCTTAGAGACTCTGACAGACCACCCAACACATTCCAACTCGTGACGGGTGGTCTTTGGACTCTAGCAGACCACCTGAACTGTATTAATTTTTACGCTGTTTCTGTGGTATTGTTCTGCCATCTGCTGTACAGTGTTGTGGGTCATGACTTTTTTTTTTCTTGTTTTCTGATTTGTTTCAGTCCCTCCGTGCCTGGGCTCCCCTTCCTCCCTCCTGAGGTGGGTGTTTTTTCTTGATGGGGGGGTCTTTTTTGTGGGTGGGTCCTTCTTTCTTTTTTGATGTTACATCAGGGTGTCTGGGATCCACCCTTGAGGGGAAGGCACTGTCATAATCCTGAGCATGGTTGGGTGCCGTGCTCAGCCTCAAAGTTGTTGTGTGTCTTTTTTTGTATTTCTGTATTTGTTGCCTCCGCCAAGGAGGTTATGTTTTCATCGGCGTTGGTTTGTCTGTCTGTCTGTTTGTTTGTCTGTCTGTTTGTTTGTTAGCAAGATAACTCAAAAAGTTATGGACGGATTTTCAGGAAATGTTCACAGATTGTCAGAAATGGAGTATCCTACAGATGAGTTGTGTTCATATATTCATATATTTATTCCATCCAGCTACAATGCTCTGCACTGTGTGTCTGTGTGTGTGTGTATATATATATTTTATAGTAATATGTACATATGTATATTAGCTGCTCTTGCTTGTTTTTTTTCTTGCCTTCTGATTGTTGCTCTGAGTGTTGCTATCCCTGTGCTGTTGCAATCCTGGAATTTCCCCGTTGTGGGACTAATAAAGGCTTATCTTATCTTATCTTATCTTATGATTAGATTTTGGTGGTCATCCGGATCACCGTCCAGAAGAAAACCGCCATTACGGAAAATGTGATTTTCGTGAATAACTACTGAACCACTAATCCTATCATTGTCAATCCAATTGCTAGTCATATGTTTTCATGGTCAAGGAATCTGAAAACGTACACACAAACACTGTATGGGGGGAACTGTGGCGCTTGGCGGAGGTCTGCACTCTCCGAGTGCTTTTCTAGTTTATTTTGTATTTATTATAGTTATCTTAGTTTGGGGGTTCATGCACTTCTGTATTTTGTCTCTGGGTGGTTATTTGTCCATGATTAGTTGTGAGTTGTGTTGTATGCTTAGTTTTGTCATTATAGTCCTGTTTATATATTTGTGTATCATCTTGAATTATTTGTATTTCTTGGGGTTGTGTTATTTTACTCTCTGTATCTTTATTTATTATTTCTGGTCTGGGCTTTTAATTTGACAGTGGGCTGTGTACATCTTGCTGTCAAGCCCTGTTTTGCAGGCTGCACAGCTGTCACTGGATATATCTATTTCCACACTCATGTACCCACACATTTCATTCATTTATCACTTTTCCATTCACCTATTTAAGGACATGACAACATTTCCCGTTGCTGTGTCATACTGTTAGCTTCCTCAGAGGAACCAGTTGTACTCTGAGTGAATGTGTTTTTCCCCGCAGAGATGAATGTGTGCGCTCTGCCGTGGATTAATCCTTTTCACGCTTTCCCCAGTCGTGTGCCCCATTTCTCTTCGGGTGTAACTCTGGCTAGGTTTCATCTCTTTTTCCCCGGTCTGTCAGAACGCCTCAGCCTGGGTCCATCCAGGCTGTTCTCTTTTTCCCTCGGCATGAGCCCCATTCCCCTCCAGCACTCCACTCACCATTCCCTTATTTGTAAGTGTTGTGTATTGTTCATGCTTAAGTTAATAAATGTTGCAAACTCACAGTTGGCCTTTGGTGTCTTCTGCCAGCCCTTGAAAAGGGCAATTTACATTGCTCTTTCCTCACCTCCGCCCCCTGGCGGGACCAGCAATGGATCCACTCCAGTTCACCTACCAGCATGGCATTGGGGTGGAGGATGCAGTGATCTTCCTCCTTCACCGTTCTCTGTCCCACCTGGAGAAGCCCGGGAATGCGGTGAGGATCACGTTCTTTGACTTCTCCAGTGCTTTCAACACCATCCAACCGATGATCCTGAAGGACAAGCTGCTGTGCGCAGGGGTGGACCAGCACTTGTCATCATGGATCCTGGACTACCTCACTAACCGGCCACAGTTTGTGAGAACCCGGGATTGTGTGTCCGACACGATCATCGGTAGCATGGGGGCCCCCCAGGGAACGGTTTTGGCTCCCTTCCTGTTCACCCTTTATACTGCAGACTTCTCACACAACACAACACACTGCCATCTACAGAAGTTCTCTGACGATTCTGCGATCGTCGGCCTCATCTCCAACGGACATGAAGCTGAGTACAGAGGACTTAATAATAATAATAATAATAATAATAATAATAATAATAATAATAATAATAATGCATTGGTTTTATATAGCGCTTTATCATATATACTCAAAGACGCTTTACAATTAGGTACATTATTCATTCACTCCAGACAGACAATGGTAGTGGCAAGCTACTTCTGCAGCCACAGCTGCCCTGGGGCAGGCTGACGGAAACGTGGCAGCCAATCTGCGCCAACGGCCTTTCCGGCCACCACCGAACATTTTATACATTTATACACATTCATACCCAGTGTTATGGGCACTGGAGGCAATGCGGGTGAAGTGTCTTGCCCAGGGACACAACGGCAGGATATCTGGGGAGAGCGGGATTCGAACCGCCAATCATCGGGTTATCCAGGACTTCGTGGACTGGTGCCATCGGAACTGCCTCCAGATCAACGCGAGGAAAACTAAGGAGCTGGTGGTGGACTGCCGCAGGCAAGGACAACCCCTCACAGCACCAGTAAACATACAGGGAACAGACATTGAGATGGTGACATCCTACAAGTACCTGGGTGTTCATCTGAACAATAAACTAGACTGGTCACACAATACCAACACACTCTACAAGAAGGGACAGCACAGGCTGTTCCTACTGAGGAGGCTCAGGTCTTTTGGTGTACAAGGGGGGAAGACATTCTACGACACAGTGGTGGCATCAGCCATCACTTTTGGAGTGGTCTGCTGGGGCAGTGGCATTACAGCATCCGATAGGAAGAGACTGAACAAACTGATCAAGAAAGCTAGCTCTGTCCTGGGGCAACACCTTGACCCAGTGGAGGAGATAGGAGAGAGAAGGATGGTGGCTAAACTGTCATCTCTGCTAGAGTCCGAGTCCCACCCTATGCAGGACATGCTGAACACACTGAGGAGCTCATTTAGCAGTCATCTTACATCATCCTAGGTGCACAACCGAGAGGTTTCGCAGGTCCGTCCTACCTACGGCTGTCAGACTGTATAACCTAAGCAAGGCTGCTCACAGAGACAGCAAAAAAAAAAAACGTGACGACCTAATAGTATTGAATGCAAAAGACACAATAGACTGACACAAATGGTCCCCTCCAGTATACAACTAGGACAATATCAGTCGCTACGGAGGGTGACAATATGTATGGGTACATATTCATACTATGTAGGATAACTAAGTAGACGGTTATGCTGTTTATTCCATCTAGCTACAATGCTCCGCACTGTGTATACATATTTATATATTTATGTGTACGTATGTACAGTATATTCACTGCTCTTATTTTTATTTTTCTTATCTTCTTAACTATTGCTCTGAGTGTTGCTATCCCTGTGCTGTTGCAATCCTGGAATTTCCCCATTGTGGGACTAATAAAGGCTTATCTTATCTTATCTTATCTTATCTTATCTTATTTTCCCAGTCTCTTTCTTATTGTTCCATCATGGACCAGTGTCCAAACTGGGGCAGGGGAGGCCTACAGTTCTTTCGATGTTCTTCTGGGTTTTTGTTTCTCATCTGATCTTGAATTTCTTTAGATCACAGTGGGCTGTGTTGCATTTTGAGATCTTTCAGCATACTTCAGGTTGTCAGACAGGTACTTGTTAAGTGATTTCTTCATTCAACAAGTCTGTTAGTAATCAGGCTTGGGTGTAGCTGCTTAAACTGAACTCAGCTTTCCAAAAAATATGGCTCATCACATCTAAGTCATGATGTAACACCGGGGCAGTTATTTTTTCACATAGGGCCAGGTAGGTTTGGATAGTTTTTTTCTTTAATAAATGAAACCTTCATTTGAAAACTGCATTTTGTATATATTCAGGTTATCTTTGATAATTTTTTTTTTTGATGATCTGAAACATGGGCAGCACAGTGGTGGAGTGGTTAGCACTGCGGCAGCACAGCAACTCACCCTTGGCCGGGGGATCCTGGGTTCGATCCCAGCCCCCGACCAACAGTGATCTGTGTGGAGTTTGCATGTTCTCCCCGTGTCTTTGTGGGTTTACTCTGGGATTTCTCCGGTTTCCTCCCACATGCCAAAAACATGCAAGTTTGGTTAATTGGCATCAACTGGGGATTCTACATTGTCCTTAGGTATGACTGTGAGAGTGAATGGTTGTCTGTCTCTCTGTGTTGGCCCTGCGATGGACTGGCGATCTGTCCAGGGTGTACCCTGCCTCTCGCCCAAAGATGCTGGGATAGGCTCCAGCCCCCCATAACCCGAAAGGGATTAAGCAGAAGAAGATGGATTTTTTTTTGTTTGTTTTGTTTTTTTGTTACTTATTTGTACCCGTAGGTAGATTTGGTTTGCAGTCTGGTGACAAGCCACCGGCTGCTGGTCGCTGCGTGCGGGAGCGCCCTAAACCTACATGTTTTTGGTATGCGGGAGGAAACCGGAGAAATCCCGGAGTAAACCCACGCAACACGGAGAGAACATGCAAACTCCACACAGCTCACTGTTGGTCGGGGCTGGGATCGAACCCACGATCTCATGACTCCCGCGATCCCCCGGCCGAGGGTAAACTGTGCTGCCACAGTGCTAAACCACTGCGCCACTGTGCAGCCCACAGATGGATGGATTTGAAACATTTAAGTGTTATAAATATGCAAATGTATGAGAAATCAGGAAGGGGGCAAATGCTTTTTTACAGCACTGTACCTCTGCCAAGGAGGTTGTGTTTATCTCAGTTTGTTTCTCTAAAAGCTATCAAATGCATTGTGGCAACATTTTCATCAGAGGTGATATTAAATTATAATGTACAGCTGCACCAATTCAGCATGTTGACTCACTGACATTAAAATTTTGTTTGACCCAATAAAACTAAAAAACTCTTAAATCCCATGTTATGAAAGCATGGGCTCTTTGAGAGACACGGAAACCACAAAACCAATTTGCATTTAAGGTAGAAAATTGCCGAACTAGAGAGGTTGTAGCTGGGGATAGATTAAATAATTTGTCAGTGAAAATGACCACTCTACAGTCCAACTGTCATCTTTATTAAAGAAGGTAGAGGCCTGCATTCCTCAGTTTCATTGAGTGCTGCTCATGGCAATGCTTATAAACTCTCCAGATACACAGTTTACATTTAATTCTATCTGCCTGCCTGCTGCATTACATTTCCACAACAAGCTCTCCACCAAAGGGAGACTGCAATTAGTCACATACCTTGTGGCATGCACAAACTCAAAGCAATTCTCCCTCTCCACCAATGCTCAAGAAATGGCCAGTAATTATTATCAAAAAGGATATTAGAAGGATGCTAGATGTGGTCAATTTGCATGCAACAGTGAGGGCCTTATGGATCATGTGTGCACAATTAAACAGGAATTAGTCATTGCTTTGCTTGGAGCCTCTTCTCATAAGCCATTTGCATCAGTGAAGTGCAGCTGGACTGTACTTGAAGACTGTTGAAGACTTAATTCTTCTGAAAATGTCATTAAGCCTGGATATAAGGAAAATATATGACCAGGCTTTGAGCCACATGTGGAACCGTAATACAAAGTCACTGACACCAACCCTTTGGTCACACTGAATTCTAACAACTCCTGTACTGATCATCTTCAAAGTTCAAGACGATGATGCTGTGGGATTCTCTAGTGACATCTTGGAGCTGCCTCATTTTTTAACCAAATCATACAGAAAAAGGGAAACACTATTGCTAGGAAGGACTTTATTACAAGATGTACACATTCCTTTTGCCATCTGTTGGAAGCTGTCCTCCAACAGAAAAAAAAACCCCAAAACAAAACAAAACATATTGAAGCATGCTTTTACCAGCAGATGATATGTCCCATATGTCGATTTAGTCATTAAGTGAAGAAACATGGCAGAGAGTTACAGTTGCAATGTCTCTAAGGGCCCCTTTACAAAGACAGAAAACGTTGAGTGACCATTGAGAGACCAAAAATTGGCCTGATCTCTCAGTGATCTTCTAAAGTCTCAAAAAAAGCCATTTCTGTGTAAATGTTTGGGTGATCGTTCTGCAATCAAAAATTCAATTGAAACAGCTTTGAGAAATCATTGAAAGACCTGGAGAGATTACTAAGGGATCATTGAGAATCCCTTGCATCACCAAAGGGGTATATATATATATATATATATATATATATATATATATATATATATATATACTGTATATATATATATATATATATATATATATATATATATATATATGTGTGTGTGTGTGTGTGTGTGTGTGTGTGTGTGTGTGTGTGTATATGTACACACACACACACACACATATTTACATGCATACACACACATACACTATATATATATATATATATATGTATATATATATATATATATATATATATATATATATATATATACTGTATATATATAGTATATATATATATATATATATGTGTGTGTGTGTGTGTATATGTACACATACACACACATATTTACATGCATACACACACACATATGTATGTATGTATGCAAATATATGTGTGTGTGTGTGTGTGTGTGTGTGTGTGTGTGTGTGTGTGTGTGTGTGTGTGTGTGTGTGTGTGTGTGTGTGTATACATATATGAGAGGTTTCTAGTGTCTTCTACCCCTTTACACACGGGTGGGCACCATTAACAGATTATTGAAAGATGAAAAAAAAATGACCAGATCGCTCAATGATCTTTTAATGATCTCTTGGCAATCATCAAGACCTCTCAAAATGTGTCATTGATCTTCCAGTGATCTTCACATTTTCCATGGTCTCCACAAAATTTTGCCTCCCTCCAAAACAATTGTTCAATGATCAGCAAAGGGAAATGATCTCTCAAGAAGCTCTCAGCTTCAATGAACTCTCTTGGTCTTTCATCCATTGTTTAGCGATCACTTACTGACCTTTCAACCATCTCTACCTTTGGGTGGTAATACTTGGTGTTCATTGAGGTTGTTGAGTGCTCCTTGATAGGTTGTTTCGCTTTGTTGATTGTTGATATTGTTTTGAACTGAGTCAGAACTTTTAGCCTGAGAGATCTTGGTGATTGCTTGGTGCTCATTTTCTGATTGTTGAGAAATCTGGCACTTTTTCTTTTCTGAATCCCTCAACGATCTCCACCTCAGTGTAAAGGCAGATTAAACTAGTCCATCATGTTTTCCTAACCCTGCCCCTAATCATTTCTCTGAACATGATTCAATGTTTAAAAACAAGGTATAAGGTTACAAAATATGTATTTAATTGGTAAAAGAAGTTAATCATCAAATCAGAGGTGATTTTCAATAGACATCTGAATCAAAAGGCAGTTCACTCACTGGGAGCCTTTGCTCCTGCATTTGACCTGCCCCTGACCTTTCATAGACTTTTAACCATCATCTAAACATGTCATCTCATTTTAAATAAAAGTTTTTCCATCTATTTCTGAACCTACAGCTTTTTTTTTTTTTTTTTTTTTTTTAGGTGTATTCAAATCTCCAGCATCTGTCAAATTATCCAACCCATCTTCCCTAAAATCATTGTTCCTTCAGCAGTGAGTGCTTTCTTCCCTGTTTCAGAGCAATACTAGACACTACATATACAGGATATTGCAAATATATCATTCTGGGGGGATCATTCCTTCATATTTCAACAGATGTACAGTACCATACTGTACTACTAGGTGCTTGTGATGTCCAGAGGTTTCAAAAGTGTAATTTTCAATTTTTCAACCTCCTCTGTCCTAGACAAAGACAGATCTCTCCCAGTCGAAGATTAGGCTTAAACGTTTTTGGTGAAAGCTTTTTGTTCGAGTACTGCATGATGCGCTCAGCTCTTACATTTTCTTAAACCTTTATGGTTGGATAAAATGTGAACAGGTCATTAAAACATGTACAACCCATTATATCGATTATATTTTGTTTTTTTGCCTTAAGTTGCTCTTCTTCAATGCTCTCTTTCTCCTCACCAGCAAATGGTACAGCAGATGGCTGTTTCTCCCTGAACTGGTTCTGCAGTGGTATCTTCCTGTTGGAGTTTTTACACCACACTGTTGCTAATGTTTGCTTGAGTGTGACTGTTGGAATTATTGCTGTAATGCTGAGGAGTGTTTACCTTGTATTCTAGAGTGCTTTCATGAAATTATAGCAACTTTGTGAAGTGGTGCTATATAAGTAACTCTGAACTGAGTTGCAGCTTCTCTTTTTAACACATTATCCCCTGTTTCTAGATACTACGAAAGATATGTCCTACTAACAAATGTGACTGTGTTTTAATAGATAAAGAACAAATTTTTTGCCATTGGTGACAGCAGTACGTTTTTGAGAGTTATAAATCAATCAATCAATCAATCAATCAAAGACTTTATTCCAGACTCAAGGTCCATCAAAAAAGTAAAGTAAAAACAAGACAGTTGAAAAAACAGTTAATAAGAGAAACAATCAAAAAGTTACAAAAAACACTAAGACACAACTGCTAAGAGAAGTACAAAGACAGTACAGACTTTAAAAAGACTTAAAAAGACAACTGTACCAGTGCCTTCTAAACTGTGACTGACAGCGAATAGAACTGAGCTTAATGCTAGACATGACTTGAATGATTTCATTTCCAGATACATCAAGCCGACAGATGAATTTATACATAAGATTCCTTATTACTGCATGCAGAGTATTTACACGTGATGAGACAAATAACTCGGAAGCACTACACCATCGAGGCTTTTTAAGTAAAATTCTTAAGGCATCATTGTAAGCAACCTGTAATTTCTGCATATTTTGTTTCCTATAATTTATCCATAAATGAACAGTGTATAAAGGTGTGCAATAGGTTTTAAAAAGAACCAGTTTCACCTCATCTGAACAAAAACCAAATCTGCGTGCAAGAATATTTGCTTGCATGTAGATTTTGCAGCGTTGTCTGAAAATATCATCATCATCAGTCATTCTATCATTAATAAAATGTCCCAGATATTTAATTTTATCCCTGACAATTAATTCCCTGCCTGCCAATTCAAAAACAGGGAATTTCATTAACAAATCTTCTTTAGTGCGGCAAATCAGCACACAACTCTTATTTGTATTATATTTTATGTCATTTTCCTCTCCATAAGCACTACACACTCTTAATAACTCCTGAAGACCAGCACTACTTGGACTGAGAATAACTAGATCATCAGCATACATAAAATGATTCACTAACTTATTCCCTATTAAACACCCAGTTTTACAGGCATTCAGTTGTTTTGACAACTCATCCCTGTAAAGATTAAATAGAATAGGGGATAATATACTGCCCTGTCTGACACCACTGCTCACACCAAATGGGGATGAATGACTCTTCCCCCATTTCACCAGCATCTTCTGATGTGCGTACCAGTAAATCAGGATACGTACTAAGTACTTTGGAACCCCCCTGTCAATCATTTTCCTAAACAATATCCTGTGATTAACACGATCAACGCCTTGGAGGCGTCAATAAAACACAGAAAAACTGAAGAATTTTGATTTCTGTACTTATTTATAATTTCTTTTAAAGCATATATGCACAGATCTGTTCCATGATGGGGTTTGAATCCAGATTGATGATCAGTAGATTTGATGAATACATTTAATTTTCCAAACATGATTTTTTCCAGTATTTTAGATATTATATTGGCTATAGCTATGGGCCTGTAATTATCCAGGCTACACAGCTTGCCAGCTTTATCTTTAATGACTGGTACCAACACAACAGACAATAAAGATTCTGGTAACATCCCATGAATCATGAAGCTGGTGAAACAGATTGCAAGGAGAGGAGCAATTCTTGAGCTAGCATATTTAAGATGCTCAGCAGAAATACAGTCTAAACCACTAGCTTTGTTATCTGATAGCTCTCTGATGGCTTTGGTCACTGCATGAGTGTCAATCAGGAGCGAATCGTCCCTTTCTACTTTCCCTACCTTATAAGTTTCATCCTTAATTAATCCTTAAGTTAATGTTTAAAAAGATTTTAATGTATTTTTAAATATCATTTTAAAATATTAAAATGACTAATTTGGTGGTACCTGGTTGTTACGGATCCCAGGCTAAAAAGGCAATTATGGCCTTGGCCCAGAAAGTGGGTCATAACACTGGGTATCAAAAAGAGCATCCCACAAGAATTTTGTTGCTGTCTGGCACAAATCTTGTATCTCCAGAACTGACTTTTCAGGAAATGAGAAAAAAAAAAAAAAAACTGTATTTTCTCTCCTTAATTTAGCAGCAACAAGGTTTATTCACATGGGTTTTCTAATCTTTATAATAGGTTTGACATTCATTAAAAAAAAAAAAAAAAAAAAAAAAAATCCAGAGATATTAAAAAACCCTCTAAATGTCTCAGTCGCCGTATGGCGACGTAACCCCTAGTGGTCAAGAGTGGTAAATATTTGTTGTCAATAGAATAGTTCAGATTCCCAAGGCTATAACTTGAAAGTTGCAAGAGATAATGGCTTACTGTCAATTAGAAAGATGTAGATTATTAAAGTTTCAATTTACACATCTAATATGCATTATGTTGCAGCAGCTATAAAAATTCCATAACTCAGTCAAAAGTGGACTTTGGACTTATTTACACAAGGAATGGTTTTGTTTTTTTGACACCATTGTCTCTGCAGGGGTATGCTGTTATCTTATCTTCAAAGTGTATGAACCAGAAAATTAGTACAATGTAAAAAAAAACAAATAAAACAAATACATCTGTCATTTGCCGGTGGCCGGGGGGGGCTCGCTCGCTCACTTGACCGGTCCGTTTTCATCCATTGTAGTCGTTACTTTGTGTTCTGTCAGTCATTTGCGCTCTCTCCTGACATGATTTGAGACCCAGGAAGCAGACACAGACTCAGAAATAAACTCAATTATCTTTATTGTGTTGTGGATGTATGAGGTGTGAGCACAGGTGTGCGTGCAAGTGTGCGTGCAGCTGTGGAGGATAAGGCAACAGGCAGGCAGAGCGAATCACCACATCTCCCACATCTACAAACTCTTAGGATTATCCCAAGTAAATTTTATTTGTATTCCGTGGCTATTTTCAGACTATGAAACCGTTATGTGACAACAAACAAAGATCCATGGTGGCCATATTAGCTTTCTGAGCTAAATGCAGGAAAACAGGAAAAGGAAAAAAGGACTTCTTCTCCTTGGGTGCATTATGTGTCATCCATGAGTCCCCCAATGCATGCCTGCCACCTTCTGAAACTGGCAAATCAGTACAAATCAGTGCAAATCCTCAATACAGCCGGTGATGTCAGAGTGAGTTGACAGGTGCAGTTGCTACGCTGTGCCACTGGGGGCGTGTGAACTCTGACAGTTAAAAGGTGACTTATAGAATGAGTTTACAAATTCATATGGAGACATGAGGTTTGACTAGACAATGATGATTTTTTGATCTTGAAAGACATTGAACTCATTGCTTAAAAGGTCAAGCTCACAAAAAAAAAGATGAGAATACAATATTAAGAAGTCAAATTTTCTGAAATGGGTTCTGATTTCAGCAGACGTCATTTATAACAGGTTTACTTCAGAATTCTGCATCATTAGCAGTATTAGATAGCTGCTCCATCTCAGTCTTGCAATCTGCCATTTAGGTTTATCATAATTTCAATTTTATTTATGCAGCACTATTTCACAACAGTCTTCTCACAGCAATTTCAACTTAAGGTTAACCTGTTGCACTTCAGTGTACCGCGGGCGGGCACGTCTCTGTGTCCTAGAGCGCACGAGGGCGCCCTAGTACACACACTGTGCATCCTAGGGCGCACTGAAGAAAAAAAAACCCTGCATTTCCCTTCTGCCACTACAGACACAGCCACGAACAGAAAGCCAAAGGAGTGCTTTGATTGGTTTAGATGTGATTGGCCTCTCATTCGACTAATAAGAGCCTTGAATTGGGTTTCTGAAACCTTGAAGAACCAATGACTGAAAACCTAGCACGAAGGACCCGCCTACCAACGGCTGCGAATGCAGCGAGCCAATTGAAGCACAGAAGTTCGAAAGCGTCCCTTGCAAAATCTGTTTTGTGTAAGGCTGGGTGAAGAGAGACTGACTGCTGCAGCAGATGAAAAAAGGACCCGCAGGAAGAACCGCCACAGACCCAGCAGCACGGAGACCACCCACAAGTGCGACCTGTGTGACAGGGACTGCCATTCCCGCATCGGCCTGTTCAGCCACAGGCGGTGCTGTCCCAGCAGAGTAGACATCTAGGATTCTCTTCCATGGTCATCATAGACCGTCCACATGCTGTTGTGGACAGGTAAGTGTTATAAGCTAAATTATTCTTTATCCCTGAAAATTGTAATCAAAAATGACTTTTGACCGATCAGTAAATTATAACTGTGCGTAGTAGACCGCGGCGCACGAAGTCCGGAGTCCGTGCGCCGCGGTACACGGTTCGTGCGCTGTGTCCGGACCGTGAACGCCCCCTCCCCGCTACTCTTCTGTAGCGGGGGGGGGGGACCGCGGGGACCACGGGGACTGTGCGTCGCGGTCGCCACTTCGCCATGTGGTGATGTGGCGATGTGCATGACTGTTCCGTCATGTAGCGATGGCCGATGTCCGTCCTCTGTAGCGGGGGGGGGGGGAGTTGTTATCTTCTACATTACAAATATTTTAGAATAATTTTTAGTGCACTGTAGGTTATTTTTTTCTTGTAAAAAAAAGCCACACATTTTTTACGTGGCATGCTTCTTTGTGTGTGGGGGCTTGTTTGTTCATTCATTCATGAATAAATGAATAAACAACCCCCCCCCACACACACACAGCCCTGAGTGTCACCTTTCATTAGAGCCCAAGATGAAGCTTCTATATTGAATCATTCAAAAGTTACAGACGTTTTTCCAAACTGTGCCATTTGGCACAATTTGGCACAGTTCAAAAACGCCTGGGAACAACCTGAGGAAAAAGCTGTGTAATATATTCATTTTTTGTGGTATTGTTACAAAATTTTGACCTCAGCTGGATAACACTTGGTTCTACATTTCTGTAGCATTTTCCAGCCCGGATCTGAAGCCGTGTGTTATTTGTAAGCATTTGTATCCAAAAAAACACCCAGGCGAAATTTATTTTCTTCAAGTTCAGTATGTTTAGATGACTGTTACTCAGTGGCCGGAGCACTTAGAGAGATTATGACTGTTTTGCCAAAAAATTCAAAGTGTTTTCTTTTAAATGAGACCAACCCCATGAAGATGCTGCAAAGGGTTGAAGAACAGCTTTTGATTTACTTTGGGTACGTTATTTTTTGGCGTTTTTAGGGAAATTGACCAGAGTGCAAGAGGTTAAAGATCCTGCAATTGTAGAAAGAGACAACAATAATCAGGTGATCCCTGTGAGCAAGCACTTGGCGATGGCGGAGAGGAAAACAAAACTCCCTTATAACAGGAAGAAACTTCCAGCAGAACCAGAGTCAGGGAGTGGCAGTCATCTGCTGCAGGTTCAGGTTACTTTATTTGTACCCGTAGGTAGATTTGTTGCAACTGGCTGGGGAGGGCGGGGGGGGGGGGGGGGGTTGAGAAGAAGAAGAATAGAAAAGACATGTAGAGAACAAACAACATGGGTGAGCAGCAACGTTTTTGCAACACATATTCAGGGAAGAAAGAAGTGAAAGCCCAGTGTATCATGAGTGATCCTCCCACCTGTCTAAACCTATCAGCAGCATAACTAAGGGAAGGTTCAAGGAGACCTGATCCAACCATAACTATAAGCTTTGTCAAAAAGGAAAATTTTAATCCCATTCTTAAAAACCAAGATTGAGTCTGTCTCCCGGATTATGACTGGCAGTTGGTTTCACAGGACAACAACCTCACCCTCAACACGAACAAGACAAAGGAGATGATAGTGGACAAGAGGAGAGGAAGGAGGAGACCCCATCGGCTGCTGTTCATCTGGAAGCTTGAGGTGGAGAGGGTGAGCAGCTTTAAATACCTGGGCATCCACATCAGCGAGGACCTTAAGTGGACACACAACATCACAGAGCTGGTTAAGAAAGCTCAACAGCGACAGTATTTTCTGAGGAGGCTAAAGAAGTTTGGCATGTCATCCAGGATCCTCAACAATTTCTACAGCTGCATCATCGAGAGTATCCTGACCAGCTGCATCATTGCATGGTATGGCAGCACCACTGCCCTGGACTGCAAACACCTGCAGAGAGTGGTGAAGACAGCAGGGAGGCTCTTCAGGACTCCACTCCCCTCTCTGCAGAGCATCTACCACCACAGGGTCCAAAGGAGAGCTTACACCATGCTCCGGGACCCCACCCACCCCGAGCACAGACTGTTCAGACTTCTACCCTCAGGCCGGAGGTACCGAAGTGTGAAATGCAGAACAACCAGACTGAAAAACTCCTTCTTTCCCACTGCCATCAGACTCATGAACAGATAACAACTCCCAAAACTCTGTAACACAGCTTTGCATGTTGGAACTCACACACCGGCTGCTAAATTTACACACTGCTCACCTGTACAGTAGATATAGTCTCACCCGTCTGATGTCCATATCATCTCTGCTGCTAATTATCTTGGACAGTCTACTGGTACTACCGTTACAGAAATTAGCACCGGGTACTAATTTGTAATTTGTAATTTTACACTCCTCGTTGCACAAAGCTCAGTTGCACACTGTACATAAGTCTATGCCATCTCAGGTTCACATCAGGTTGCACAATGCTTATTTGCACACTGTACATAGTGTTATTAGTGTCATGGCGGCCGCTGGGCCGTCATCAGCCTCAGCTGCGCACACACCTGCCGCCAATCATCAGCAGACGTTAAAAGCCGGCGTTACGGATGGCTCAGCACAGAGTCATCTGCCTACTTCACCACACAACGCGTCACGGACCCATTCTCTTGCTTGAGCATCCACAACGCATCTTCCTCAAGCTTCGTCACGTAAGAGACATAATATCTTACCTTGTCAAAGTGTTATCCCCTGCACAGGTGGACCTCCCTGGTGGTGGACTTGTCTCCCCAAATAACGGAGCCTCTCCTCCTCCTCCTCGGGATTCTCCACCTCACCACAGCATCAAGCTGCACCCAAACCGAGCCACTGTGAGCCGCAGAGCCAGCAAGAGTCGTCCAATGTCACCTGCAAGTAAGCAGTACTTGTTGTCACACCTCAGTACTGTGAACAGCCCTAACCCATCTGTGCTTGTGTGTTCCAGGGTTGCCAGGTCGCGGCGGGACTCGCTCAGCCCCAGTGGTTCCTCAGCATCACACTCACTCACACCTTCACACACATCACACTCTTGGGTTAATAAATAATTGTCTAAACGGTCTACTCGTGTCAGTGTCTGTCTCCTGGGTCAAGCAATCATGTCAATTAGTACTCATTACTTTTAGTATTTATAAATTTAAGTAAGACAAAATTTATAATTTTTAACAACCATCACAACAACTCAGTATCTAAACTCAGTATAAATGGTATAGAGATTGAAAGAGTATCCAAAATTAAATCTCTTGGAGTAATAATTGATAATAAACTGTGTTGGAAGTCACATATTAATTGTATTAAAGGTAAAATATCCAAATCAATTGCAATACTACACAGAGTGAAATATTTGTTGATTCAACCCACACTATAGACTTTGTATCATTCATTAATACTCCCATACATGACATATTGTACTGAAGTTTGGGGAAATACATATAAAACAAACATATATCCAATCTTTATGCTTCAGAAGAGAGCTATTAGAATAATAAACAAAGCTGCTTACAGGGAACCAACAAACCACTTTTTCTTAAATTAAAAGCTCTCAAGTTGAAAGATCTGGTTGACTTTAAAACTGTAGTAATAATGTTTAAAGTGAAGAATCTATCATTGCTGCAAATATCCAAAGGTTGTTCCAAATAGGAAGAAACAATATCATTTCAGAGGAATGTGTATATTTCAAAAACCTTCAGTGAGAACTATTACCAAGCAACACTGTGTCTCAGTGCAAGGAGTCAGATTGTGGAATGCTTTTGGACCTGAATTAAAATCATGTACAACACTTGGACAATTTAAACAAAAACTAAAGGAAGAAATACTCCAAACATATATACAAGATGACATGTAAAATCACATAAGAATTATCATATTTGGTCTGTGTTGTGCTGTTGCTTAGCTTTTTTTTGTTGTTGTTTTTTTGTAACGTTTTGTCTTAGCTTTGTTCTGAATTGTTATCGCTCCTGTTTTGTTTTTCTTTTGAATTCTTGGATGGAATATGGGTGGGCAATATAAGCTGCGGCTTCAGCCATCACCCATTTCGGATAACTTATGTTGAACTGTATAATCAGAGGAGTTATTGTTTAATTTGACCTTGTTAGATTCCCCCCCTTTGTTATATTGTTCTTTTCTTTTCTTTTAATCTTAACTTTTAATCTATCCGAAATAAAGATTCATTCATTCATTCATCCATTCATTCATTCATTCATTCATTCATTCATATTTAGTATTAAGGTGTGCTTAAGGAGTCCTAACTGCTTAACTGTGTGTTGGTGTGTGTGTTATTAGCATCCATTAGTATTAGAATTGAGTTACTTTAAGTCACTGTGTCATGACCTTAGAATTGTTGTTAGTGTGTCATGACCTTTGAATTGTTGTTTCTGTACCTATTACCTTGGCATCCGTTCGGAGAGCAAAAAAAGAAAGAAAGTAAAAATTTCATTGCCCAGGAAATGTAGCATTTCTTAATTGTGCACATGATAATAAAGCCTCTGAATCTTGAATTTTGAAGCTTCAATCTTCATATGAGAGGAGCCTGATAACTAAAAGCTCTGCCTCCCATTGCAGTTTTAGAGATTTTAGGTATAACAAGTAATCCATTGTGAAAGCATAGTGCTCTGTTAGGATGATAATATGTCTTCCTGTCTTCCCCATCAGAGAATCATTGTCTGCTCCCTCCAAAGTAAATTAAAAAAATAACGTATAAGCATCCCAAAGTGATTAAACAAAAAGTTGGTAAAACGCAAATTAAACATGAAGCCTCTTAATTGAATGATTTGGCCTCTCTTCCTCCTCATAATTTAAAAAAAATAAAAAAATAATGCAGTTTGTTAAATATTAGGTCTCTAACTCCCAAGTCTCTGCTAGTCCATGATATGTTAATTGATCATCAGACTGATTTAATATCCCTTACATAGACTTCAAATAAAATCAAATAAAATCAAATCAAACTTTATTGTCATATTGCTGTACATACAACTGTAGTGCAGGCAAGATGAAATTGCGTTTCTCTCGGCATCCATATAAGAAGCAGCATGATTAAGACACACTCCCACATAGCTCCCACCCCCCCATCCATTCACACATCCCTGAGACATACTTGGGGAAAAAGAATAACTAACTATAATATACAAAATGTCCATAGGTGCAGTAGTGTGTATGTGAGATTCCGGGTCAGCTGTTCAGCATCCTGACAGCTTGTGGGAGGAAGCTGTTGATCAGTCTGGTGGTTCTGCCTCTGATGCTCCGGAATCGTTTACCAGATGGAAGAAGTTCAAAATGTTTATGCAGAGGGTGAGAACGGTCCTTGACAATGTTAGGGCATTGGTTAGGGCAAGAGGATTATGTTGGTTTCAATGAATCAACTCCCTCTGGTTATTTAAACTGTCAAAATCTGGTCTGAAGTTCTGGTCATGGAGGAGGAGTAGCAACAATTTACCATTCCAAATTACTAGTTAATGTAAAGCAAAAAACACGTTATCATTCCTTTGAGGGCCTGGTCCTTAGTATTAGGCATTTTAGCAATTTTAGGCTGAACCCAATTTTATTTGACATAGTTTACCCTCCTCCATCAAACTACTCAGAGTTTTTATCTGAATTTGCAGAATTATTAGCTGATTTATTGCTGAAATCAGATAGAATAAATATAGTAGGGGACTTTAATATATATATGTAGATGTAGATAGTGAATGCCTTAATACGGCAGTTAATTCAATATTAGACTTGATGGGGTTTTGTCAGAAAGTAGGAAATTCTACCCATTATCCCCACCATATGTTGGACCTTGTTCTGACATCCATCCATCCATCTTCTTCCGCTTAATCCTTTTCGGGTCGCGGGGGAACTGGAGCCTATCCCAGCATCTTTGGGCGAGAGGCAGGGTACACCCGGGACAGATCGCCAGTCTATCGCAGGGCCAACACAGAGAGACAGACAACCATTCACTCTCACAGTCATACCTAAGGACAATTTAGAATCCCCAGTTGATGCTAATTAACCTAACGTGCATGTTTTTGGCATGTGGGAGGGAACCGGAGAAATCCCAGAGTAAACCCACGCAGACACGGGGAGAACATGCAAACTCCACACAGATCACTATTGGTCGGGGGCTGGGATCGAACCCAGGATCCCCCAACCAAGGGTGAGTTGCTGTGCTGCCGCAGTGCTAACCACTCCGCCACCGCGCTGCCCCCTTGTTCTGACATATGGCATAGAAATAGAAAATCTGGTAGTGTCTCCTTATAACCCTGTACTGTCAGACCATTGTCTGTTAACATTTGATTTTACTATTTCTGACTATTTGGCTCCTAAAGAAAAATATTATTACAGTAGATGCCTCTCAGATGATGTTGTTACCAAATTTATGCAGATTGTTTCCTCTATGCCATGTGTCAACACAACAGAAATAAGCTATAGACAGCTTGCTCCTTCTGTAATTGATAGAATGGCAGATAGTGTACAGCTTCTCTGCATCAGATTCTAGACATGGTGGCCCCTTTTAAAAAGAAAAAGTCTAATCAGAGATTTCTAACTCCTTAGTTCAACACAGAAACTCGTAGCTTAAAACAGAAGACTCGTCAATTAGAAAGAAAATGGCGCTCCACTAATTTAGATGAAATCTATTTAGCTTGGAGAAATCATCTTTTAATTTATAAAAAAAAAAAATCTCTTAAAAAAGCTAGAACAACTTATTATTCTGGATGAATAGAAGAGAACAAGAATAATCCCAGGTTTCTTTTCAGGACTGTAGCCAGGCTGAACAAAGAGTCAGGACTCTGTCAATCCTAGCATTCCCTTAGAGCTTACTAGTCAGGACTTTATGAACTTTTTCAATAATATCATTTCATCTATCAGAGATAAAATCAATCAGATTCTTCCCACCGTCAACTTAAATACAGTAACTACTACAACTTCTTCAATTGATATCTGTTTGGATGAGTTTACTCCAATTTACCTTTTAGAGTTGGACAAAATCATTTCCTCATCCAAGCCTTCAACTTGTCTTTTAGACCCTATTCCTACCAGGTTAGTTAAAGAAGTCTTCCCATTTATTTGTAGCTTTATTCTTCAAATAATCAATTCTGCATTGACTTTAGGCCATGTGCTGCAGGCTTTTAAAACTGTTGTTATTAAACCCTTGCTCAAAAAGCCAACGCTGGATCCAGGAGTTTTAGCTAACTATAGATCAATCTCTAATCTCCCTTTCATTTCAAAAATCTTAGAAAGAGTTGCTGCTACGCAATTATTTAATCACTTGCAGGGAAATGGTTTATTTGAAGAGTTTCAATCTGGGTTTATAATCCATCGTAGTACTGAAACAGCCTTAGTGACGGTCACTAATGACCTCCTTATTGCATCTGATAATGGACTTGTTTCTGTACTTGTCCTTTTAGACCTTAGTGCAGCTTTTGATACTATTGATCATAATATTCTACTTGATAGATTTGAACACTATGTTGGACTTAATGGAACTTTGTTGCAGTGGTTTAGATCTTATTTATCTGATAGGTTCCAGTTTGTTCATGTCAATAATGAGTTTTCTTCCAACTCAAAGCTCAGTCATGGAGTTCCACAGGGATCTGTGCTAGGCCCTACTCTTTTTAGTTTATATATGCTTCTGTTAGGCAACTTTATTAGAAAGCACTGTATACATTTTCATTGTTATGCAGATGACGCACAATTATACCCATCAGTGAAGCCAGATGATAGTAATCAATTAGCCAAGTTAGAAGCCTGTCTTAAGGAAATCAAAGCTTGGATGACTTGTAATTTCCTGCTATTAAATTCAGATAAAACTTAAGTCATTCTTGTTGGTCCAAAAAACCTTAGAAATACCTTTCCAAATCAAACTTTTAGTTTGGATGTGGTTACTCTTTCTCTTAATAGCTCTGTGAGGAACCTTGGAGTTATTTTTGATCAAGATCTGTTTTTCAATTCACATATTAAATTCATTTCTAAGACTGCCTTCTATCATTTGCATAATATTGCCAAGTTTAGGAGCATCTCGTCTCAGAGTGATGCTGAAAAACTGATCCACGCTTTTGTTAGCTCTAGATTAGATTATTGTAACTTTTTATTATCAGATTGTCCCAAAACATCTTTAAAAAGTCTTCATTTGATCCAAAATGCTGCAGCAAGAGTTTTAACAGGTACTAGAAAGAGAGATCATATCTCTCCTGTTCTGGCCTCCCTTCATTGGCTTCCCATAGAGTTTAGAATTAAGTTTAAAATCCTTCTTCTCACTTTCAAAGCTCTAAACAATCAGGCCCATTTTTATTTAAAAGATCTCATACTACCCTATTATCCTAACAGAGCACTATGCTCCCAAAATGCTGGATTACTTGTAATACCTAGAATCTCCAAAAGTACAATGGGAGGCAGAGCCTTAAGGTATCAAGCTCCTCTCCTGTGGAACCAGCTACCAATCTGGATTTGGGAGTCAGACTCGATCTCTGTTTTTAAGAATAGGGTTAAAACCTTCCTTTTTGATATACAGTAGCCTCCAATTAGGGAGGGATCATGTGTCTCTGAACCCTCCCTTAGTTATGCTGCTAATAGGTTTAGACAGCCAGGGGACCTCCAATAATGCACTGGGCTTCACTCCTTTCTTCACTGTCAATGAAATTTTTTTTTTTTTTTGCTTGTCATTAACATCTGTTTGTTCTCTCCCATAGATTGAGTCCCCATCATGCTGTTTGCTCTCTACATGTCTGTTCTTTTCATCTTGTCTATCCCCTCACACCCCAGCCAGTCACAGCAGATGACTGCTCCCTCCCTGAGCCTGGTTCTGCTGGACGTTTCTTCCTGTTAAAAGGGAGTTTTTCCTCTCCACCGTCGCCAAGCGCTTGCTCACAGGGATCGATTGATTGCTGGGGTCTTTCTGCAATTGTGGGGGTTTCCCCTACAGTTGCAAGTGCTATGAGATGACTTGTTGTGAAATGGCACTATATAAATAAAGTTGAATTGAATTGAATTGAATTGAATAATATGGTATAATATCTTTTAAACAACAAGGGGCTTGATCATTTAGAGGTTTGTAAGTGAGGGGAAGAATTTTAAATTTAATTCTAGGTTCAATTACCGGGAGCCAAAAACAGGAGAGCTATGACCTCTTGTTTCAGTTCCTGTTAAAACTCAAGGTGCAGCATTTTGAATTATCTGAAGACTTTAGAAACATTTTAGAACAGCCTATTAATAAAGAATTACAATAATCTAATCTAGTTTCTCAGCATCTCTGTGAGACAAGACCTTCTAATTTTGGTGATAATATGCAAATGATATAAGCAGTCTTGGAAATAAGTTTAATTTAAAGGATAAATCCTAATCAGAAATAACTCCAAGGTTCCTCACAGAACTGATAGGAAATAGTACAATACCAGTTAAAAAAAAAAACTACTAGAAAAGTCATTCAGCCTTCTCATGCATAACTTCGTTTCAAAAAATCATGCAATGAACATACTTTATTCATATTGTCACCAACTGTCAACCATCACCAAATGCAGTTAAAAGTTATATGTTACTGTTTGATGCAAGCTGTTATGAAAACAATTTGATAGTCATGCATGAATGCCCTTTGAAAACTATGGATGCCAAATGATATTATCTGGGTGGGTTTGTATTTCTCTCCCTCTCCCTCTCTTACCATCACATGCATAAACTCACAAACACACAGAGTGGATGACATTTCAGGTGAGGAAATGTGATGAGATATGTGGACATTAGTGACTTACAACATGTGAAATTTGATTGGGGTCACTAGAATAAGCAAGGTGACATGCATAAATGCATGTGTTTTTTATGATGATTGCTTTGCCTGGTAGAGTTGTCACAAATAAAAAAAAAAATAAAAATCTTTCTTCTTTTTATTAGTTATCCATTTTAACTCTGCTCAACCTCAATCAGTGTGAAACTATGGCAGCCAATTTCCAATGGCGTTAAGAAACACAGCATGAAATTCATTTTCTTAATCAGATAAAACTTCAAAACATTAGAAGCCTGCCATATCCTGTGGGAGAGGCAGAGATAGGGATCCGGAGAAGGTTTCACATATCTCTCCTGGGAGAAAATATGTGCACAGCTAAATAAATAAATATATAAATAATGAAACAAATAAGTTTGCACTTCTGGGCAAAACATGGTACAGCCACAATGTGGTGTATTCTATCATCTCTGTTAATTAGCAGACTCATTAAATGTAAGAGCATGTTGATGAATTCACGGCAGACTTTTTTAGATTGTCTGAAATTGTAAGGGTGTGATATCTTATTAATTAATCTTGGGCTTGTGATTACCAAATAGCTTCAAGTTAAATGCGTTTGAATCAACATGAATGTGGTGCTTAGCTGATGAATTACTTAAGATACAGTATGAGATAAAGATTTTTATTTCTTCTGATGAATAGTTTGATGCTTTGTTTTTTGTTTTTTTTCCTCACACATTTATGCAGACTAATGGCCCAAAGTGAGTGTCTCTCTCCGCATACACATACAGAGCTGTTCCTTTAAAAGTCCTTAGTGCAATGCAGACTAATGCCAGACAGCTACGAAATCAAAGAAATCTTGATTTGACGTCGCCTTGCTGCTGTGTCTCTTTTGTTCAATTTCCCATTTAAAGCATTTCAGCTTCTTTCGCAAACGACTGAAAGTGTCTCCCAGTGAGGCTAGGGCAACACTGCAATTAGTTAAAGCTTTTGCCTAAAGCTCTTGAAAACAAGTGATTTCCAGTCTGGAGGTGACCTCGCAGAACTCCAAATAATGACATAAAAAGGCACGTAGCTTTTAAAGAAATATTATATACACAAGGACATCTTTAAAGAAATTTGCAATATCATGCGTTTACATAATCCCCATGCCTATTTCTCATCACAGTGTAACTTGCAGAAGCAAATAAAATTAAGTAAGAATAGCTTCAATCTCTTGAAAGCCCAAAATATAATTAAAATGAAACAAACCTCTTATGTGGCAGCAATAATGACAACAATGAACTGTTTTGTAAAAGCTTAGCAGTGCTAATGAGTGTGGATTTACATAGCACCAGCAGTCTTGCAGAAAAGAAAACATCTACTGCAAATAAAATATCTTTAAACATTTGATAGAAAATGTGAACATGCTTAGAGTAATCTGATTAACAATTCTCAGTGTGGCCTAGTTATTTAATTTGTGGGGCAGTCATTCTGTACTGGAAATCCAACCAACTGTTCAATTGTAGGAAAAAAATCCAACATTTCACTGTAAGAGAATGCATAATTTCTCAGTAGAAGGATTCTAGTCTGAAAGGTTCTTCTAATAAAAGGTAATCATTGAGGCTTTCTTCACTAACACTAAATGAACAATGGTGTCCCAGGTAACGGATGACATTAAGCCATTACCAAAGTAAGGGGAAAAAAAAAAACCCACAATGGTTTATTTTCTGGTGGTGAGTGAGATAAACAGGATTAAATCAATAACAAAACTACCTACAAAGAATGAAACTGGGAGTAGATCAGCACTACACTTGCTGTTTAACTCAAACAAGGGTTCCACAGCTGGTTGCTGCTTTGGATCGAGATTTGAATCACATTTCCACTACATATGAATAACATGAAACTTTATTTACTAACACCTTAACATGTCCATCCATCCATCTTCTTCTGCTTAATCCTTTTCGGGTCACGGGGGGGTTGGAGCCTATCCCAGCATCTTTGGGCGAGAGGCAGGGTACACCCTGGACAGATCGCCAGTCCATCACAGGGCCAACACAGAGAGACAGACAACCATTCACTCTCACATTCATACCTAAGGACAATTTAGAATCCCCAGTTGATGCCAATTAACCTAACTTGCATGTTTTTGGCATGTGTATTCCACAAATACTGAAACACATATCACACTTTTATATTGTAAATATCGGGAGACCGAGAACTTACAGTGACTGTAATAAATTACAAACCCCAGTTCCAATGAAGGAGGTATCTTGTGAAAACAAACAAAACAGAATACAATGATTTGCAAAACCGTTTCAACTTATATTCAGTTTAAAAACCAACATCATTCAGTAAAGGTTATTAACAGGTGGTCTCAGGAACACTTCAGAAAACCATTGTTAGTTAACACGGTGTGTCACTACATCAACAAGCGCAAGTTAAAATTCTAACACGCAAAACAAAAGCCATATATATCAACAACATCCAAAACTTTGCCAGTTACTCTGGGCCCTAGCTCATCTGAGATGGACTGATGGAAAGTGGAAAAATGTGCTGTGGTCTGATGAGTCCACATTTCAAATTGTCATTTGTTGTGTCCTCCAAGGGAAAAGGACCATCCAGATTGTTATCAGTGGAAAGTTCAAAAGCCAGCAACTGTGATGGTATGGGGTTATGTTAGTGCCCATGGCATCGGTAACTTGCACATCTGTAAAGACACCATACCATTAATGCTGAATGGTACACTCAAGCTTTGGAGCAACATATGCTGTCATGAAAGCAATGTCTTTTTTCAGGGACACCCCTGCTTATTTCAGCAAGACAATGCCGAACAACATTCGGCACATGTTACTACAGCATGACTTCATACTTAGAGTGTGGGAACTCGACTCACCTGCCTGCAGTACAGACCTGTCTTCCATTGAAAATATGTGATCATGAAATGTAAAATATGACAACAGAGACCTCGGATTGCTGAGCAAATTGAAGTCATAAATCAAGCACAAGAAAATGGGAAAGAATTGTACTTATGAGGGGGGCTGAAAAGTTCATAAGCTGAAAAGTTCATAGTGGTCAAATTTGACCAAATGTGGTTTAGTTTTAAACACAGTCTTCCCTTCAGTCTACACACTTTTTCTATCGGTGTTGGATCCCTGCAGTTGAAAAATAAACCACATTTTTTCAAATTTCACCACTATGAACTTTTCAGCCCACGCCCCCCCCCCCCCATACCAAGCTTCAAAAATAGTGTCCTCAGTTCCAAAACGCTTTTTAAAATTTTGTTGAAAGGAAAGGTTATGTAACAAAATGGTAAACATCCCCTTGTCCCAGCTTTTTTGGAACACGTTGCTGACATCAAATTCAAAATGAGTGAATATTTGCCAAAAATAAAAGAAAGTTTATCAGTTTGAATATTAAATATCCTTTCTTTGTAGTGTATTCAAATGAATATAAGTTTAAAAGGGTTTGCAAATCATTGTGTTCTGTTTTTTTACACAACGTCCCAACTCCATTGTAACTAGGGCTTGTAGTTATTGCCACTACAACTAAATGGCATTGTGTTGTTCAAAACATGAAACACAAATGTTATCAAATTTTATTTAATGGCAGTGTCAGAATAACATTTTCCCACAAAGACCTTCGCCTTCCCCTAAGTCAGGCCACTATTAAAAAATAGATACTGTAGAAGTCTTGCCTGACCTCAGAATAAACTGATCTACACACCTTTGTCACTCAGTGTCAGTTGCTTCAATTTGCCCTGGTTGATTTGCTACTTTGTTGGTGCCATTTTTCAATAACCTTTGCAGGTACTGTAGCTGCATTCCACCCACATGACCCAATGTGCTTCTTGTGAAGCTCCAAGTAAACATTCAGCAGGCCACGGTACATATATAACTTCGGTAAAGCAATATAATGTTGACATTTAATGGTCACAGTAATAGCAAATGCATTAGTTTCTGACCAGTCTCTGTCCTCATATGACTTGCTATTAATGTTGTCTTTTATGGGTTATTGCTCATATGCTAGAGGATCCCTACCTTGATGATAGGCCTGTTTCGTTGACATATAACCCACTCAATGTCAATGTCTACATAAGAGTAAATTGGAGAGCCAGTGCCTGAAAATGTCAGGGATTGGTCAGAATTGAACCTAGATGGATTGAGCTGTGTTTGTTTTGACAGCAACCATGTAAGAAGAATTGTCAGTGGTTAAAAGCTGCTCATTTTGTTTCACAGCTTCATCATGAAGAAGACTTTTCTTGCAAGTTTAGAAGAACAATCATGTGGAGATTTCTAATATACTCCCAGCAAATCAATGTTGGAAAATCCCATGAATTTATTAGAAGAAATTTATTGTGACATTCCAGCCAAGCATTGCTAAGGACGGTATAACTTTCTAAGCTATACCATAATCTGAGACTGTCCGACAACAGAGAAAAAAATAAAAATAAAATTATGCAAATCACGAGGGCTGAGGTCGCCAAGGTGGTTAAAAATCTCCTTGGCGGCCGGGCCCCGGGGGTGGACAAGATTCGCCCTGAGTACCTCAAGGCCCTGGATGTTGTAGGGCTGTCATGGTTGACACGCCTCTGTAACATTGCGTGGAGGTCGGCGGCAGTGCCTTTGGCATGGCAAACAAGGGTGGTGGTTCCTCTCTTCAAAAAAGGGGACCGGATGGTGTGCTCCAACTTTAGAGGGATCACACTCCTCAGCCTCAATGGGAAGGTCTATGTCAAGGTACTGGAGAGGAGAGTCCGGCCGTTGGTCGAACCTCGGATTCAGGAGGAGCAATGTGGTTTTCGTCCTGGCCGTGGCACATCAGACCAGCTCTTTACCCTCTCGAGAATTCTTGAGGGTTCATGGGAGTTTGCCCAACCAGTTTACATGTGTATTGTGGACATGGAGAAGGCATTCGACCACATCCCTCGTTGTTTTTTGTGGGGGGTGCTTTGGGAGTATGGGGTATTGGGCTTGTTGTTACGAGCCATTCGGTCTCTATAGGACCGTTGTGAGAGTGATGTGTGGACAGAAGATTCAGTGCACATGTAACCCAGTGTTAAAAATGTGACTGGAATTATGAATGTCGATACCGCTTTAAGAAGAAGGGGGGACATTCATTTCACAATGGAAGTAGATAGTTTAATGTGAATTAAATTAGAAATATTGATACCGCTTTTAAAAAGAAAAACACCCATTTCACAATGGGAATACATAATTTGAATATGAATATTTAAATAAATATATATTCATAAATAGTAGGAACATTTTCTAGAAGGTTCTGATAAAGTTCCTAGTATTGTGTGTTGATATTTCGAGTAACCAATGGCTACGCCGTTGCTGGGTCACGCCACCCAGTGGGTTAAGCGCTCTCTCCCTGGGTCTGGGATGACTTGCATTTTTGGCTCAGTCACGCCAGACGCCGAAAGACACAGACCAGAGAGAGAGACGGTCCTTGGTGATATGGCGACGCTAACGTGCTGGTAGCAGCCTTTGCCTGGATAAAATCCTTGAAATTGATTGGGATCCGGGGGCTGTCGGCGCCATTGAGCACGGGAACTCCATTGAAGCACGAGCCACTTGGCGTGGTCAGGTTCTTTTCTTTTTTTCTTTTTTTTTTCTTCTTTGGACTGGTTTGACCAGAGCATGGATTCTCCAAATCTGGATGACGAGCCGAAGCCCGAACCCTATGAACTGCTAAAGGTGACTCCACTAGTCACCTGGAAAGGACCAAAAAAAGGACTGTGAATTTTGTAAATATATATTAGGAGTATTTTGTTTTTATTTTTTCTGTTTTATCGTGCTATGTATTTATTTTTGTGTACATAATTGTAAATAATATACATAGTTGCAAGTTCCATATACGGCTGTGTATGTGTCATCTGTTGTTGCACCTCCCAGGCTCCTACGAACCCAGAGTCGGTCTGACCTGGCCCAATTATCCCTTCCCTCAGGTAGTAAAGTTAAGGTAAATACATTGCCATAACACACCACTACCAAAAAGGGTACTACACCTAAAGTGAGTAGGTGTTAGTTAGTAAGGGTTACACAGAAAAATCTGGCGAGCGCAGGTGTTAGTGGACCCTGTTACCCAAACCCCCTATTACCCTAATTATACCCATTGTATTACAGTGGTATATTGTCACAAAATTTGGCGAGACAAGTAAGTGTCACAGGGACAGAGTGTTACACACAGCCTCCAGGAATGCTTTGACTGTACAGACTGGGAGATGTTCACACTGTCCTGCAGAGATGATTTGGACTCTTTGGTGGATGTCACATGCTCATACATGTCTTTCTGTAAAAATAAGATCGTTCCACATAAACGTGTCAAAATATATCCCAACAACAAACCATGGGTTACAAAATCAGTTAAATCCTGCTTACAGAGGAAAGCGCTTGCCATTAATCAGGGGTATGTTTCTGAGCTACAGGTTGCCACAAAAGAGCTGAAGTCCGAAATTTTAAGAGCAAAACAGAATTATAAATCAGAATTGGAAAGCAAGATGGCAACAAAGAAACTTGGTTCAGCCTGGGCCAGTATGAAAACTATTGCAGGCCTTCAGAGCACAGAGCGCAGTAATCGTGTGTTTTTAGATGGTTTTAATTCAGACACAGAGCTGGCTAATGCTCTTAATTGTTTTTATGGTCGTTTTGACTCCTTTGATTTTAGCACAGAAACCCAAGATTTGAAACAGAAACTCAAAGACAATCAGCACTTTAATATTGAGGTGCAGGATGTTAAAAGGGAGTTCTGCGCTGTAAAAGTGAACAAAAGTTAGGGCCCTGATAATATACTGTATGTGGGCGCTTGGTAAAGTCCTGTGCACATGAACTGAGTCCTATATTTCATTACATTTTCAATAAGTCCTTACAGACACAACATGTGCCTAAGATCTGGAAAGAAGCCGTGGTTGTTCCCGTTCCAAAATCCAGCTGTCCTAAAACGGTAAACGACTTTAGACCAGTTGCTTTGACTTCAATTTTAATGAAAATTTTTGAAAAACTGGTCATATGTGAGGTGCTAAAGCAGACTGAGTATGCATTGGATCCTCTGCAGTTTGCCTATAGACCTCACAGAGGAGTGGAGGATGCCACTGTCACTCTGTTTAACATGCTTTTTAAACATCTGAATTTTAATGGGACACACGCCAGGCTTTTATTTGTGGACTTTTCCTCCGCCTTTAATACAATCCAACCTCATATCTTAGTTGAAAGGCTCCTGCAACAATTTGATTTGAGCAATAATCTGGTGGGTTGGATTCTGGATTTCTTAACCAACAGGAAGAAGAGAGTAAGGGTCAATGGTACATTGTCTGACCTAAAGTGCTCTTCTACTGACTCTCCTCAGGGGTGTGTGTTTTCACCACTACTCTTCATCCTGTACACAAACATGTGTCGGAGCAGACATGACAACAGACACATTATAAAGTATGCTGATGATTCAGTTATTGTCAGTCTCCTCCAGGATGGTGAGAGTGGCCATGGCCCAGTAGTTGATGATTTTGTTCACTGGTGTGAGGATTCCTACCTGCAGCTGAATACGACAAAAACCAAAGACATGATTATTGACTTTAGGAGGAAAACTCCCAGGCACAAAGTCACCGTACTAAAAGGCCAGACCACCGAATGTGTACAATCCTACAAATATCTTGGGACGATTATTGATAGTAATTTAAACTTTGAAGAGAACTGTGAAAGGATGTGCAAAAAGGGTCAGCAACATTTGCACTGCTTGAGAAAACTTGCACGCTTCCAAGTTGACCGAACCATAATGACAATGTTTTATCGGGCTTTAATTAAATCTGTTTTATCCTTTTCTTTAGTGTCATGGTTTGGTCAGATAAAACTGAAACAGGGGAAATCCTTGGATCAGGTAGTTAGATGGTCCAGTCATTTTCTTGGTGAGTCACAGCTGAGCCTGACATCCCTGTACACCAGACAAGTACAGAGGATGGCTACCTCCATTTTAAATGATGACTCCCACCCTTTGCACTGCAACTTTCAGCTTCTTCCCTCAAGACGGAGGTTTGCTGTCCCAAAAAGTAAAACCCAGCGCTACAAAAACAGCTTTGTTCCTGCTGCTGTCAAAGAGTTGAACAAGCTGTAACAATATATTGCACATAATTTAGGTACCTATTTATTAACTCCATTTTATATTTACTTATTTTTGTAGGATGTTACTTGGGTTCTCAATATTTTATTGGGTTTTAGACCTTTGAGTTTTTAACCCCTTTGACTAGTTTTTAACTTTTAATATGACACTTCTCTCTTACCTCTGGTTTTTCTCCCATCTCTTTGCCTTTTTATACCCTGATTGATGGAGCCTTGAGTATTTTTATCATGTCTATAGTCAGTTTCACGTGTGCCTGTGTTTGTGTCTATGTTGAATGTAATTTGTGGCTTGTAAATATGGATGTCACCAGACTGCAAAACAAATCTACCTAGGGGTACAAATAAAGTAACCTGAACCTGAACCTGAGAGTTTGGTTCGTATTGCCAATACTCAGTCGGACTCATTCCCAGTGACAGTTGGACTCCGCCAGGGCTGCCCTTTGTCACCGATCCTGTTCATAATTTTTATGGACAGGATTTCTAGGTGCAGCCGGGGAATGGAGGGTGTATGCTTGGTGACCACAGGATCTCATCTGTGTTGTTTGCAGATGATGTTGTCCTCTTGGCTTCATCCAGCAATGACCTACAGTTCTTGCTGGGACAGTTTGCCGCTGAGTGTGAAGCGGCTGGTATGAGAATCAGCACCTCCAAGTCTGAGTCCATGGTCCTCAGCCGGAAAAAGGTGGATTGTCCTCTCCGGGCGGGGGACAGGCTCCTGCCCCAAGTGGAGGAGTTCAAGTATCTTGGGTTCTTATTCACGAGTGAGGGGAGAATGGAGCGAGAGATTGACAGACGGATTGGAGCAGCATCTGCAGTGATGTGGACATTGTACCGGTCCGTTGTGGTGAAGAGGGAGCTGAGTTCTAAGGCAAAGCTGTTGATTTACCAGTCAATCTACATTCCTACCCTCACCTATGGTCACGAGCTTTGGGTAATGACTGAAAGAACGAGATCGCGGATACAAGCGGCTGAAATGAGCTTTCTCCGTAGGATTGCTGGACTCACCCTCAGAGATAGGGTGAGGAGCTCAGTCATCTGGGAGAGGCTCAGAGTAGAACCGCTGCTCCTCCACATTGAAAGGAGTCAGTTGAGGTGGTATGGTCATCTGATTAGGATGCCTTCTGGACGCCTCCCACTTGAGGTGTTTCGGGCACGTCCCACTGGGAGGAGACCCCAGGGCAGACCCAGGACTCGGTGGAGAGACTATGTCTCCCAGCTGGTCTGGGAACACCTTGGTATCCTCTCCGAAGAGCTGGAGCAGGTGGCTGGGGAGAGGGAAGTCTGGGCTTCTCTGCTTGAACTGCTGCCTCCGCGACCCGAACCTCTGGAAAAGCGGTAGAAGATGGATGGATGGATTATGCAAATCTTTTTAGTAGCAGGACATACTGTATGTACCCTGTTAGTCAGCTGTTTAATCGCTTCCACAGCATATGGGACACCATGTGATATATGGGGCGGTGTCTATCTTCGTTTCACTGACCCTGGGCCACACAGCTACTGTGAGTAGTGAAAGCTACAGTGGGGGGTCAGTCCTCTGGTAGCTCTATGCGTTAACTTTCCTTTCCCCATTTTGTTATGCTCAGCACCAAGCTAGAAGGCAGAATATACTATTTTTATATGGTCTTTGGTATGACCTGGCCGAGATTTGAACCCACGACCTCCCAGTTGTGGGGCGGGTGCTCTACCAGCTAGGCCACAACTCGGGTAGATATATACCCTGTACTCAGGACTTAATTTGTGCCAGATTCTTCTGGATCTACTTCCGGCACCTCCCACGTTTGGACCAGCACCTCTTTAGTGGGATCTGACACCTGGGGGCAGATTTACTAAGGCAGCGCAAATTAGCAAGTGCACAATTTAGACAGAGCGCCTAAGGGAGTGGTCAATTTTTGCCAGTGATCTACTAACAACACGCAAAATTATGAACACAGATGCAGTCACTTCATTTCAATAATGACCACCCATCTACCAAGAGAACCGCAAAATTGCACACAGTCACAGCTGATGAGGAAGCAGGTCATCAACACAGGCACAGCCAACTGGGAGGACCATAATATACAAAGCTTCTTTTAAAGTTTATGTTTAAATGCAAACCCCACTAAAATAGTTTATTTTTGTTTATTATATTTCAAAATTTAGATTTTCATTTAACATGGCAGACTTTTTTGTTTAACCCTGTGAGTGTGTACCATATGTTGCCAAACTGCGACATAACCCCTAGTAGTCAAGAGTGGTAAATATTTTTTGTCAATAAAGTAGTTCAGATTTCCAAGGCTATAACTTGAAAGTGGTAAGAGATAATGGCTTACTGTCAGTTAGAAAGATGTAAAATATGATCCATCGTTTCAGATAGGACTAAATTTATGCATCTAATTTGCATAATGTTGTGGCACCTCTTTAAATTCCATAACTCAGTCAAAACTGTACTTTGGATGTATTTACACAAAAAAGGGTTCAGTCTTTTGACACCATTTTTTGTACAGAGGTACTTCATCATCTTATCTTTAAAGTACATGAACAAGAAATCAGTAAATTAAAAAAAAAAGAAACAAATTTCTCACTTACTTTTGACAAAGTCAGAGTGAGAAGGCAGGCGCAGTGCCACACTCTGCCACTTGGGGCAAGCAAATTCTCACACACTGACTTAATAAATATAGAAATATGGATAGAGGGGAAAAATCAAGGAAAATTGGCAGTGTGGAAGATTTTGCTTCAAGAATGAGGGGGAGCGGACAGGAAAACTCCAGTCCGAGTCTGAACCGCCGCAAAAAAAGAAAAAAAGTCACTATCGGCTGACACCATCTGTATGTCCACTGCAGGTATAAGGGCTCCTATTTTATGGATACAAATTCATGTAGTAGGCTATATACAGTATAAACAAATGAAATAAAAAAAAAACAAACTGCCGGCTGATGTCCAGTTAAGCATAACACCGATCTCTGTGAGGCCGTTGGTATTCATGTATATTGTCCCATCCATGAAATCACTACTGTACATACTTTCCATAATCCTTGGGCCATTTTATTCTATTATGTGCTCTGCACTCCGCACTCCTACGTACATACAGTAGTTCCACCCGTGAAGCCACTATGGTACCTGTGTATATATCAATGGGTTATTTGTTATTTTTACTTTTACCTTTACCCCAGTTGTATGGTTAATTGTGTGTTCTTTAACTGTTTTATTTCAAATTATTCTCACTTACTTTATTGCGCAGTAGCCTGGTGGAGCACCCACAATTTCGTTGTGCTGTAAAACTGTATAATGACAATAAAGTCTATTCTATACTATTCTATATAATCTGTTCTTCTGTCATGCCAAATAAAGTCACGAGCAGAGAGAAGCTTTGGCCACGTGCCCTTGGTTCTCGACAATGTCTCCTCATGGCACCAATGATCGCTATCATGTCAGGCGCAGGTGGAATGCTTTTTTTGGGCATTAAATCCTTGTGCATTTAGCAGAAGATTGACCAGCGCAAACCTTAATAAATCACCTTGCACCAGTCATTAAAATACTCCCCTCCCTCAAATTTGCGCTTTGACATGACAACTCCCACAAATACAGCAGTGGGCAAAATTGTTGGTACCCCTCTGTTAATGAAAGAAAAACCCACAATGGTGACAGAAATAACTTGAATCTGACAAAAGTGGTAATAAATAAAAATTCTATGAAAATTAACCAATGAAAATCAGACTTGTGCTTGAAAATCAGACTTGTGACAGTGCTTTTGAATTGTGGTTCAACAGAATTACTTTAAAAACAAACTCATGAAAGAGGCCTGGACAAAAATGATGGTACCCCTAGAAAAGATTGAAAATAATGTGACCATAGGGACATGCTCAACCAAGATGTGTCCTCTAATTAACATCACAGGTGTCTACACACTTGTAATCAGTCAGTCGGACTATTTAAAGGGTGACAAGTAGTCACTGTGCTGTTTGGTGACATGGTGTGTACCACACTAAACATGGACCAAAATACCTGCTGAGAGGTGCAGAAGTCTCACTGATAGTTACAGAAATCATTTGATTACAGTGATTGCCCGAAAAGGTTGTGCAACAAAATATTAAGTTAAGGGTACCATCATTTTTGTCCAGGCCTGTTTCATGAGTTTGTTTTTTAAAATAATTCTGTTGAACCACAATTCAAAAGCATTGTCTGATTTTCATTGGTTAATTTTCATAGAATTTTTATTTATTACCACTTTTGTCAGATTCAAGTTATTTATGTGACCATTGCGGGTTTTTCTTTCATTAACACGGGGTACCAACAATTTTGTCCACGTGTGTGCATACAGTAATATGAAAAAGTGTTTGCCCCCTTCTTGATTTCTCATTTTTTGTATGTTTGTCACACTTAAATGTTTCAGATCATCAAACAAATTAAAATGTTAGACAGAGAAAAAAAAATGGCTGCCGGGGTGCAGACACACAGTTTGGCAAGTCCTGTGTGTTTGCTTAAAAAGTCATCTAAAGAGCAAATTGGACTGTGGATTGTGATATCAGTGTACTCCTCTGTTGTTTGGATAACTCTCTTTCTTCTACTAAGTTCAACCTGTCCAAGAAAAAGGGACACTCTAACCTTGTATCCAGCCAGATGGAGTCAGCACATGCTATTCACAAGGGTATTGGACTATGGCCATGCCAGACCACCCCCAGGTGAGCAGGAACAGGCTGTTACAGGCAAACCACTCCTGGGTGTTTTTAAATCTCTTGCTGATACTTCTTTTGGCTGGTGATGTTGAATTAAACCCTGGGCCAGTGCCAGCTGGGCCTCCACCGTTGCTAGCTGGGTCTCCACCTCTGCTATCTGGGCCTTTACCATTGCTACCTGGGCCAACACCATCATTAGCTGTGCCTCCACCTCTGCTAGCTGGGCTAACATCATTGCAAGCTGGGCTTCCACCTCTGCTGGCTGGGCTAACACCATTGCTAGCTGGGCCTCCACCTCTGCTAGCTGGATCTTCATCTCTGCCAACTGGGCTTCCAACTTTGCTAGCTGGGCCTCCACCTCTGCTAGCTGGATCTCCACCTCTGCTAGCTGGGCCCCCACCTCTGCTAGCTGGATCTCCACCTCTGCCAACTGGGCTTCCAACTTTGCTAGCTGGGTTCTCACCCCTGCCAGATGGGTTTGGACCTGGGCTAACAACACAACCAGCTGGACCTACATTGCAGCCAGTCGAATCACCTTCAATAATAGCCGGACCACTTCCGATGATCTTTGAGTCATCTTCACCTCTAACTGAATCTTCACCAACACCAGCCAGGCCTTCACTATGTGCAAACATTGCCAATAAAAGAAATAGGAGGCTGCCAAATCCCTCAATATTAAAACACCAGAAATTCAGGGTGTTTCAAAATGTTAATAACTCTAAATTAATATGGGACTCAGCACATAAACCAAAAGGCATTCTTTGTGCACACTTAAATATACGAAGTATTCTAACAAAAAGTGATTAGGGTTCATTATCTTCTCATTGATTCAAATATTGACTTTCTTTGCCTATCTGAGGCTTGGCTCCGTGAATCTTCGCCCTCAGCAATACTATCTGTACCTGGTTATAAAATGTCTACAAAAGACAGACAGGGTTCTAAGGGAGGAGGCGTTATGATTTATGCTAAGGATACTTTTAATTGTAATGAGATACATGTTACAGATGAGAATGGATTGGAATTTCTTGGACTAACTGTTTCTTTGTCACAGCAAATGTCTTTTATTCTTGTAGTTATTTATAGGCCTCCTTCATCAAATGTAGATTTTTATGAAAAGCTGGAAATTTTATTGAAACAACTTAATTTTGCAAAAGAGGTAATAATAATGGGTGACCTAAATGTTAATTGGGAAGTCAACAAAGTTAGGAAAAATCTGAAAAAGGTTATGGATGACATGGATATGATTCAGGTAATTAATGGCCCTACAAGAATCACAAACTCCACTAGCACTCGGATTGATCTAGCTTTTACTAATAGGCCAGAAAGGATCTTGAAGTCATACAATATGCTCACAGGATTGTCTGATCACAATCTTATAATGGTCACAAGAAAATTAAATAAAAAGCGTTTCAAATCCTTGGCCGCCACTGAATTCTATAGGATACCAAAACAGGAACAACAAAATTTTCAAGATTCAATTCAAGAAGTAAATTGGGATGAATTACTCGTTGGCAAAAATTTAGATGAGGATTGTTCTAAATTTGCCAACAAAATACAACAAATTATTATACAATTTACACGGATAATTAAACTAAAAGCTAGAAAGAATGGCCTTCCTTGGTTAAAGAAATTTATTCTGAAATTGATGAAAGAACGAGATCACTTTTTGAAGTTGTCAGTTAAATCAGGACACAACAGGCACCAATTTATTTCATTGAGAAATAGGGTAGTGAAAGAAATAAGAAAATCTAAAGCTCACTTTTTCATTACTGTTTTGAATAGTGCAAGGGGAAATTCTAAAATAACCTGGAATTATATTAAAAAACCATTGGGTGATTCCCAAAAAAACAAAACAAAACTAATGCAAATTCAGTTAAATGGAAACATCTTGACGGAACCTCAAGTGATGGCTGATGCTTTTAACAGCTACTTCATTGAATTTGTGTCAGAAATCTCTGATAAGTTTATAGTAAAACAAAGGAAGGAATACCCTGCATTGTCTGCAACGCAGTCTTTTACTATTACAAATATTACTGAGACCAAAGTTATCGATTTAATTCAATCACTCAAACTATCAAAAGCAAAGGATGTTTTTGGAATGGACACGAACATGCTCAAAGATTTAGGTTCAGCTCTCAGCACTCCTATTGCCTCAATCATTAATCTTTAAATTTCATCTGGCCATTTTCCAAAGGCCTTGAAATCTGCTATTGTTACCCCTGTTTTTAAATCCGGTGACTCAACTTTTCTGCATAACTACCGACCAATAAGCATTCTTCTGGCCATTTCCAAAATTGCAGAAAAATGGGTGGCAGAGCAGATTGTCCATCATTTAAACAGTAGTTCCCCCTCTCTCTACGCCATGCAGTTTGGTTTCAGATCCAAGCATTCCACTGAAATGGCTACATGCCTCTTCATTGAGAAAATAAAATCTTTCCTTGATAAGGGTGGAGTTGTAGGGGCAGTGTTTTTGGACCTCAGGAAAGCATTCGATACAGTAAATCACTCAGTTCTTCTTACCAAGCTCTTTAAATTTAACTTTTCTCACAATGCTGTGAGCTGCATTGAATCATATCTGCATGATCGAACACAATCTGTATCAGTTAACAACTGCAGATCTGATTCTCTTAGGCTAACTTCTGGAGTCCCTCAGGGATCAATATTAGGCCCCCTTTTATTTAGTCTTTATATTAATGATTTGCCCACTGTTTGTCCTGAAGCTGAATGCTTAATGTATGCAGATGACACGTTTTTGGTTTTTTTTGTTCATGGTCGCTCCAAAGACACTGTTGCTGCTAAACTTAGTAAAACAATGTCCTATGTCACAACTTGGTTGCAGGAGTGCTGTCTACAGTTAAATGTTTCTGAAACTGTAGGCATGTATTTCACTAAAATAAATAGTGTCACCTGACCCTGACATGCATGTTAATGGAGGAAAAATACAAATTGTTAGCCAATATAAATATCTTGGGTTAATAATAGATTCACAGCTTTCCTTTAAAGCGCATATTGCTAAATTGTGTAAAAAAAATCAAGTTAAATCTTACAAATTTTCGTGCAATTCGAAATGAAATGTCAACTGAAGCCGCAAAAATATACTTGCATTCAATGATTCTCAGCCACTTCAACTATTGCCAAACTAGCTGGTCCCAGGCGGGTTTGAGTGCAAAAAAAACATTGGAAGTTTTGTACAAACAAGCAGTTAAAGTTATGGATAAAAAACCCTAGGCATTATCATCACTGTGCAATTTTAAAAAAATTGCACAGTGCACAAACATTTGCAAATTTAAATTTGATTTATAAAGTACTGCATGATTTGGCTCCAGATCCTCAGGCAGAGTTCATCAGCCAAAGAAACAGCTCTGAGCGTGTCACTCGAGGCTCTGTCAGAGGTGACTGTTTCATTCCTCTGTGCAGGAGTACTTTCAGTAAGTCGGCCTGGTCAGTGAGGAGCGCTAGTGAGTGGAACTCAGTACTTGAGGAGGTTAAACTGCTTACAACATACAAGGCCTTCACAAAATTTGAAAATGTGGCTTATAAACACCTACAGCTGCCAACACTAAAAGATAAGTCTGTTGTGATGTTTGATGTTGTGATTAATGTACGGTTTGTTATGTATATGTTATTTGTTAGATTAGTGCCCTCTTAAATGTCTAACCATGTTTGTTTTTTTTTCTTGTAGATGCATTTTACTGCTTTTTTACATCTTGGCCAGGGGACTACAGATGAAAACTAGCCTTTTGGCTAATTCTGGCTTTTTTAACCATGTGTAATCATGTTTTTATGAAATTGCATTGTCCCTTTTCAAATAAACTAAACTAAAAACTAAACTAGAGATAACACAAGTAAACACAAAATGCAGTTTGTAAATAAAGGTGTTTATTATTAAGGGGGAAAAAATACAAACCTACATGGCTCTGTGCGAAAAAGTGATTGCCCTCTAAACTTAATAACTGGTTTGGCCACCCTTGGCAGCAGCAACTGGAATCAAGCATTTGTAATAACTGGAAATGAGTCTTTAACAGCACTGTGGAGGAATTCTGGCCCACTCATCTTTACAAAATTTTTGTAATTCAGGCACATTGGAGGGTTTTTGAGCATGAACCGCTTTTTTAAGGTCATGCCTCAACATTTCAATCAGATTCACGTCAGGACTTTGATTAGGCCACTCCAAAGTCTTCATTTTGTTTTTCTTAAGCCATTCAGAGGTGGATTTGCTTGTTTGTTTTCAATCATTGTTCTGCTGCAAGTGTGCAAGTGTGCTTCACCTTGAAGTCACGAACAAATGGCCGGATAGTCTCCTTCAGGATTTTTTGGTAGAAAGCAGAATTCATGGTTCCATTTACCACAGCAAGACTTCAGGTCCTGAAGAAGCAAAATAGTCCCAGACCATCACACTACCACCACCATATTTTACTGTTGGTATGATGTTCCTTTTCTGAAGTGTTGTATTACTTTTACGCTGGATGTAGTGGGACACACACCTTCCAAAAATTTCAATTTTTGTCTTGTTAGTCCACAGAGTATTTTCCCAAAAGTCTTGGGGATGGGGATCTTGGGGATCATCAAGATGTTTTCTGGCAAAACTGAGACGAGCCGTTATGTTCTTTTTGCCCAGCAGTGGTTTTCGTCTTGGAAATCTGCCATGCAGACCATTTTTGCCCAGTCTCTTTCTTATGGTGGAGTCATGAACACTGACATTAACTGAGGTAAGTGAGGCCTGCAGTTCATTGGACATTGTTGTGGGGTCTTTTGTGACCTCTTGGCTGAGTCATTGCTACGCTCTTGGGGTAATTTTGGCAGCCAGCCACTCATGGGAAGGTTCACCACTGTTCCATGTTTTCACCATTTGTGGATAATGGCTCTCACTGTGGTTCGCTTGAGTCTCAAAGCATTAGAAATGGCTAGACATTGAACTCAGCTTTCCAAAGATGTGATAAACCACAGTTCATTTATGTTTTAACAGGGGGGCAATCACTTTTTCACACAGGGCCATGTAGGTTTGGATTTTTTTTTTTACCCTTAATAATAAACGCCTTCAATTAAAAACTGAATTTCATGTTTACTTGTGTTATCTTTGTCTTATATTTAAATTTGATTGATGATCTGAAACATTGAAGTGTGACAAACATACAAAAAAATGAGAAATCGGGAAGGGGCAAACACTTTTTCACACCACTGTGTGCAATGGGGCCAAGTGCAAAATTAGCATTGTTCACCCCTTTCCACCCCAATTCTTCCCTTCGCCCTTTAGTAAATCTCAGCAGTAGTTTTTTTAATTCCAAAACAGGGTTTTGCGATGGCGCAGCGTGTTCGGAAATTTGCCCCCTAGTGTTTTATCAAGGAGATTAAAATGCAATGCTTATTTTGACCACCTTGGTTTTACTATGAAAATATGAAAATAAGTTTTTGTCTGTTATTTAATATTATCTTTGTTATTAGTCTTTTTGTGGCACAAAGAAATTCCTCATTTACCTATTTCATATACATTTTAAATTTGATTTTAGCAAGGGGGACCAGGTGGTGCTGGGCACTTCAGGTGACAAAGTGCAGTTTGAATTAACCTCTTGCACTCCGGCATACTGCGGGCGGACACGTCTCTGCGTCCTTAGAGCGCACTGAAAAAAAAAGCTGCATTTCCGTTCTTCCACTACAGACACAGCCACGAACAGAAAGCCAAAGGAGTGCTTTGATTGGTTTAGATGTGATTGACCTCTCATTCGACTAATAAGAGCCTTGAATTGGGTTTCTGAAACCTTGAAGAACCAATGACTGAAAACTTAGCAAGAAGGACCCGCCTACCAACGGCTGCGAATACAGCGAGCCAATTGAAGCACAGAAGTTCGAAAGCTGTTTTGTGTAAGGCTGGGTGACACACAGGCGTTTGCCAGTCTTTTTTTCTTACTACTGTTTTTATTTGGACAATAATCAACAGTATCCTTGGAAATAAAAGCAGAAATACCAGCTACCCAACTAACACTCCAAAAAATAATAAATCGACTCCGAATGTGAATATAGCTTCACCTGCAGATGAATTTAATAATTTTTTTGTTAACATTGGACCTAAACTGGCCCGAGAAATACCCACTACGGTGCCAACAGGTGATTCAATATGCAATAACACTGCTGTAAAAGACACTATCTTCATAAAGAACACAGACGAAAGAGAGGTCATTGAAATTGTTAAATCGTTCAAAAGTAAAACATCTACTGACTGCGATGGTATTGATATGCTACTAGTCAAAACTGTTATCGAATGCATAGTGAAACCACTGACGTATATCTGTAACCTGTCTCTCCAATCAGGTATATTTCCCAATGCAATGAAAATAGCTAAAGTAATTCCGATTTACAAGACAGGCGACAGAGGGGAACTCTCCAACTACAGACCAATTTCACTATTACCGCAATTTTCCAAGATACTTGAAAAAATATTCTATGAGAGAATTGACAACTTCATACTGAAGAATGATTTATTGTGTGAGCAGCAATATGGGTTCAGACACAAAAGGACAACAGCATATGCCTTAATGGAATTTACAGAAAAAATATCAACAGCCATTGAAAATAAAGAGTATTCAGTTGGAGTATTCCTGGATCTTAAAAAAGCATTTGATACAGTAGATCACAATCTATTATTAAAGAAACTACAAAATTGTGGTATCAGAGGGGTAGCACTGTCCTGGTTAAGAAGTTACTTAAAGAATAGATATCAGTTTGTATGTGTTAACAACAAAAACTCAGAGCTACTGAAGGTCACCTGTGGAGTCCCACAGGGTTCAGTTTTGGGACCATTATTATTCAATATGTATATAAATGATATATGTAAAGTTTCAGAAAAAATGGACTTAATATTGTTTGCTGATGACACTAACCTGCTATGCAGTGGAAACAACTTGGAACAACTTCTGGATACACTCGGAAAGGAATTAGGAAAGCTGAAACTGTGGTTTGATTCAAACAAATTAACGCTCAATTTAAGAAAGACAAAATTTATAGTCTTTAACAACCATCACAACTACCCAGTACCCAAACTCAGTGTAAATGGTGTAGAGATTGAAAGGGTATCCGAAACTAAATTCCTTGGAGTAATAATTGATAACAAACTGTGTTGGAAGCCACATATTAATTATATAAAAGGTAAAGTATCCAAATCAATTGCAATATTACACAGAGTGAAAAATTTGCTGAATCAACCCACACTATACACCTTGTATCATTCATTAATACTCCCATACATGACATATTGTAATGAAGTATGGGGAAATACATATAAAACAAACATATATCCACTCTTTATGCTTCAAAAGAGAGCTATTAGAATAATCAACAAAGCAGCTTACAGGGAACCAACAAACCCACTTTTTCTTAAACAAAAAACTCTCAAGTTGAAAGATCTGATCGACTTTAAAACCGCAATAATAATGTTCAAAGTGAAGAATCTATCACTGCCCACAAATATCCAAAAGTTGTTCCAAACAAGGGAGAAACGATATCACTTCAGAGGAACATGTATATTTCAAAAGCCTACAGTGAGAACAACTACCAAGCAACACTGTATTTCAGTGCAAGGTGTCAGATTATGGAATGATTTTGGACCTGAATTAAAATCATGTACAAAGCTTGGACAATTTAAACAAAAACTAAAGGAAGAAATACTCCAAACATATTTACAAGACGACATGTAAACTCACATAAGGATTGACATTTCCAGCCTGTGTTGTGTTATAGCTTAGTTTTTCTTTTTTCTCTGTGACACTATGTCTTAGATTTGTTTTTGAATAGTAACCGCTTAACTTAGACTAGCTCAGTTTTCTTTTTCTCTCAGTCATATTTTGTCTTAGCCTTGTTTTAAATTGTAATCGCTCTTGTCTTGTTTTCTCTTTTTTCTCCTTTGAATTCTTGGATGGAATATGGGTGGGCAATATAAGCTGCGGCTTCAGCCATCACCCATTTCGGATAACTCACGTGGAATTGTATAGTAGAAGGAGTCTTTGTCTAATTTGACCTTGTTGTTATATTATACAGTTTCTTTTAACCTGTAATGTACTATCCGAAATAAATTCATTCATTCATTCATTCATTCATTCATTTATTTTGAAAAATTGTTCGTCAAAACCGCAATCATGGAAGTGCAAAACCGCAATAATGGAATTATGCTTTGACCGGGTCGCGTGACCAGAACCACGAGTCCATAACAAGTGGACCAGCGTCATGTTCGTCTGACAATGAGGAAGAGAAGTTCGCCAGCGACTTTGCTGTTGTGGACAGGTAAGTGTTATAAGCTAAATTATTCTTTATCCCTGAAAATTGTAATCGAAATGACTTTGCGAACACCCCCCCCCCCCCCGCTACTCTTCTGTAGCGGATTGCAGATATATTGCAGCTGTGCGTAGTAGACCGCGGCGCACCGTCACCACTTTCCGTCATGTAGCGATGGGCAATGTCCGTCCTCTGTAGCAGGGGGGTGGAGGGTGGGAGTTGTTATCTTCTACATTACAAATATTTTAGTATAATTTTTAGTGCACTGTAGGTTATTTTTTCTTGTAAAAAAAAGCCACACATTTTTTACGTGGCATGCTTCTTTGTGTGTGGGGGCTTGTTTGTTCATTCATTCATTCATTCATGAATAAACAACCCCCCCCCCCACACACACACACACACACACAGCCCTTCACCTTTCATTAGAGCCCAAGATGAAGCTTCTATATTGAATCATTCAAAAGTTACAGACGTTTTTCCAAACTGTGCCATTTTGCACAATTTGGCACAGTTCAAAAACGCCTGGGAACAACTGACCTCAGCTGAATAACACTTGTTTCTACATTTCTGTTGCATTTTCCAGCCAGTATCTGAAGCTGTGTGTTATTTGCAAGCATTTGTATCCAAAAAAAACACCCAGGCAAAATTTATTTTCTTCAAGTTCATCATGTTTAGATGACTGTTACTCAGTGGCAGGAGCACTTAGAGAGATTATGACTGTTTTGCCAAAAAATTCAAAGTGTTTTCTTTTAAATGAGACCAACCCCATGAAGATGCTGCAAAGGGTTGAAGAATAGCTTTTGATTTACTTTGGGTATGTTATTTTTTGGCGTTTTTAGGGAAATTGACCAGAGTGCAAGGGGTTAAGTCACAACAAAGATGGTGTCATGATGTGAACATGGGGGAATTCTGCCGGGCTCAGTTTCTTTGCCTTTTGTTTCATATTTGTATAGTGTTGTAGTTTTGAGTTGTAATTCCTGTTATTTTACCTTTGGTTGATTTTCACACATTCTGTATTGTTTTTTAGTAAGTTTTATTTTCCTGTTTGAGTTTATTGTTGGTTTGCTATTTGCATATTTTTGGATTTACTTGTCTTTATTATATTCATATTCTGTTATGTTTTATCTCTTTCTGTGGCTGCAGCTGTCAGTGGCACTTCCATGTTTTTTACTCTGTTGTGGGCAGTGCCCCTGTCAGCTGTCAGTCCCATCTTCTCCCTGTCACTACTCCCAGCTGATTTCTGTTATAATCATTGTCACCTCCTGCCCGCTCATGGTATCCACACCTGATGCCACTTGTTTTGATTAATTCCCTGCCCTATTTAAGACGGGCTTTGTTAGTCTCTATTTGTCAGAGCGTCATCATTCAATGATCCAGCGGCATTTGTCCAGCAACGAGCTGCTTATGAACAAATGCCGCTGGCATGGCATGGTCACTAGCTGACTAACAGCTGCCGGTTAGGCAGTGGCTAAGGATATGGAACACAAATACACCAAAATGCATATAACCAGTACACCAAAACCCACAAAGAGGTCGAGGCTGATCCGGGGAAAGCCAAGCCGGCTCGGCTCGTGACAGAAAGTTCGTCGCTTAGACGAAGCTGTTCTTTACTGCAACAAATCACAATCACTTTTCCTCTATGTGCCAGAAAATTTTAAATGCATTTAATGTGGACATTAAATGTGAGCTTTTTGCTCAAAAAAATACTCATGTTTAACCACAGAGATAGGAGCTGTTGGAGGCTACTCACCGCTCGGACAACAGGCAATCAGGGCTCGATATGAGAAGTTACCGCTGCCATGGCATTTCTTCCTTCCGGGCTGCGGCGTGAACTGTGGCAGGAGAGGAAACCAACCCACGAGGAGACTGACAGCTGCGCCAGCTATGGTAGGGTCATTTTATTTGCACTAAAAATATCTGTCCATATAAATAAAACGAGTAACGCGAATAACACATCTGATCAAATTTCAGTAACTGTAACACATTACTGAATTTTTAAACAGTAATTTTGTTACACAGCATGTTACTGCAAAAGTAGTGGCGTTACAGTAATGTGTTACTTTGTAACACTTTACTCCCAACACCGCTGGTTGCATAAATATACACACCCTTAAACTAATACTTTGTTGCAGCACCTTTGGCTTTTATTACAGCATTCTGTCTTTTTGGGTAGAAGTCTATCAGTGTGGTACATCTTGATGTGGCAATATTTGCCCACTCATCTTTGCAAAAATGCTCCAAATCTGTCAGATTGCAACAACACCTCCTGTGCACAGCCCTCTTCAGATCACTCCACAGATGTTGGATCGGATTCGGGTCTGGACTCTGACTGGGCCATTCCAGTACCTTAATCTTCTTCTGGTGAAGGCATTCTTTTCTTGATTTGAATGTGTGCTTTGGGTCATTGTCTTGCTTAAAGATGAAGTTCCTCTTCATCTTCAGCTTTTTAGCAGAAGCCTGAAGGTTTTGTGCCAACACTTACTGGTATTTGGAACTGTTCATAATTCCCTCCACCTTGACTAAGGCCCTAGTTCCAGCTGAAGAAAAACAGCCCCAAAGCATGGTGGCCACCACCATGCTTCACTGTAGGTATGGTGTTTTGGTAATGAGCAGTGTTGTGTTTGCACCAAATATACCTTTTGGAATTATGGCCAAAATGTTCAACCTTGGTTTCATTGGACCATAACACATTTTCCCACATGCGTTTGGGAGATTTAAAATATGTTTTTGCAAAATGTAGCAAGGCTTGGATGTTTTTCTTCATAAGCTAAGGCTTCCATCTTGCCACCCTAGATGGGAGATTGTTGTCACATGTACTAAAAAGCCAGTACTTGTCAGAAATTCCTGAAGCTCCTTCAATGTTGCTGGTGGCCTCTTGACAGCCTCCCTGACCAGTTTTCTTTTCGTCTTTTCATCAATTTTGGAGGGACGTCCAGTTCTTGGTAATGTCACTGTTGTGCCATATTTTTTTCCACTTGATGATGACGACTGTCTTCACTGTGTTCCATGGTATATTTAATGCCTTGGAAATTCTTTTGTATCCTTCTCCTGACTGATACCGTTGAGTGATGATATCCCTCTGATGCTTTGGAAGCTCTCTGCAGACCATGGCTTGTGCTGTGAGATGTGACAGCAAAAATGTCAGGAAAAGCCTACTAGAACAGTTGAACTTTATTTGGAGTTAATCAGAGGCACTTTAAATGGTGGCAGATGTGTGCTGACTCCCATTTAACATGAGTTTGAATGTGATTGGTTAATTCTGAATTTAGCCACATCCCTAGTTATCACAGGGTGTGCATATTTACGCAGATAGGCTATTGTAAGTTTTTTTATTTTTTATCTTTCCCCTTAAAATATTTCAGTTTTTTTTTTCAGTTGAGTTGTACATGTTATAGGTCATTAATGGTGGAGAAAGTTTTGAGATGATTTATCTTGGTCTTATTTTTTTACATCACAAAAACCTAGCATTTGAACAGCGGTGTGTAGACTTTTTATGTCCACCTTAAGCATGAATGCATTAAGAAATTTAACTTGTCTTTTGCTTATTTGTCCCTGTGGTGATTATTCATCTTGAGGCTGGCTATAATTATTGCTGCATACACTGTTGTGTAGTATGTATGAGTGAGTGTATACATACTTTAATGTACAGTTACTGAAAGCCTCACAAATTGTGTTTTTTGTTTTTTTTTTGTTCATTGTCAATAGAAAATTTGGCTCTAGTTCCTCATTTTCCCCACTGTACAAATCATACTGAAGGGAAAAGACAATAACAAAAAGCTGAAAACTGTTAACAGTTGTTTATATGCATTTCCTCTTGTTGATTTTGAGTGAACATACACTCTGATTACTAGGGGCGGGTTCAAAAAATTGATTCAGTGATTCAAATCGATCCATGCTTGACTGAGCCGATATCCAGTCACAGAATCTCAGGATCAATTTTTAATATAATGCTTTTATGTCTGTGGACGTCTATGGTCTTTGAACTCCCTGTGGTGCACAATCACGTTTTCACTTCCGTGTTTATATGAGCGGAGTTGTCGACGTGCATGTCTCTTAATTTATCAAAAAAGGCCACCCTAAAGACTGTCCTCAACAGTTTCTGAATACAGTGATCCCTCACTTATCGCGGTTAATGGGTTCCAGAACCGACCGCGAAAAGTGAAAAACCGCGAAGTAGCGTCACCCCAATGACGTCATCCATAAACAATACGTACGTTCATTCTCTCACTCTCTCTCTCTCATATGATACGTGTGTGTGTGTGTACGTGTACATACATACGTAGATGTAAACAAAGTGTACATAAATATGTTTTTAGAACTCTTTTATTCTTATAACAAGATACGTAACTCAAGATGAAAATGATTTACTGCACAGGTTAATGAGAGCTTTACTGCTCCTCAGGTGACGCCTCATCGTGAGGTGCTGGAGGCTCAGGATCAGCGAGGGCAGCTTCCGATAGAGCTGAAGCTGCAGGAGGCGGCGTAGTGCCTCGACGGGAAGACTATTTCGCACAAAATGGCACAAGAGAACAGCAAAAAGTTCCACGCGGCGAGACTAAGTAACACGAGCGATAAAAAGCAATGAATGCGGTCTTTCTTCCCTTCATGGGTGCTTGGCAGGGAGAGGAGGTGGGTGAGACGTCTCGGCCAATCAGCTTGCGGGGTGAAACGTCTCGGCCAATCAGCTTGCGAGATTTCCGAGCCCAGCCAACACGACAACAGCGAACAGAGAGTTGTGCTGCTCTCCGTGTTGACACGTGATGGTCTAATGTAGTCTCCCTGCCTTCGGCTAGCGCCCGCCCATTATTTCTCAATTTTGAATTTTTGATGAATATTTTTGAAAAATCCGCGATGCACTGAGGGCGCGAAAGGTGAAGCGCGAAGTAGCGAGGGATCACTGTAGTTTTCCTAAAGCGGGGATGAACGGTTTTGTATGACGTGCAGCATTGTGTTCGAACAAACAAAAGTCGACGATTGATCAACACTTCAAACAGAAAATGCACGGAGACTTGCTGAAACCATGGCTGAAACTCGTGAACAGACCGCTGAGATTGTAAGTAAAATATCATCTGTTTGTTTTAACTTTTGTGTCATAAATTAATAATTCATCCAGCATGAGAGTGTTTTCTTTTACAAACTATGGATACAGCAGTTAACTGTTGGTTAAGTGCTGTGAATAAATGCAGCATAAAGGTATATTTTATGAGATTATAATATAATGAAAATATTGGATGTGTTTTTAGTCAGGATTTCAGGGCTTCATGACAGATGCAGCTGCCTTCATGTAACATTTGTATTGCATGACACATTTAATTATGGACTTCTACCATTTAAGTGAGAGATTTGAAGAAAATAATAATAATAATAATAATAATAATAATAATAATAATATGAAATTGGCAGAATTCATAAAGGCTGCAGTATGAGTCATTTTCACTCAGTACACCTAAACTGAAATGAACCAATCTTCCTAGGAAATTAATTGAAACCTTTTTCAAAAATTGAAAGTTAATTTGTAGTTAAAATATAAACAACAAAAAAATAAAATAAAATAAATCATTAAACCCTGCTGTGGTGTGGGGATTTAAAAATATGGTTAATTTTACTTTGAAATCTATTCTCCTTTTAATATCCCCTTCAGATCTGTGAAGACTGGGTTTCCACTCCAAGGTCCATCCTGCACTGAGATGTTCTAAAGGGAAAAGGTTGTCAGTGGAGGAGCCATCCCTGCTTTGTTGTGGGTTTTAGGATAGAAGACCTCAGATTTTTCAGGGGTCTTACTTTTCAGATTCAAGATTTAAGAAGGTGCTGCCATAATTTTCTCCATGCTCTAACATGCACTCAGTGCAATTTATAATGGCTGTAATGGCAAAATTTTTATTTATCTTTTTTTAAGTTCTTAGCACGAATACAATGTTAGTCATTTTTTGACAATTTTACTGAGCATTTAATTCTAAACAAATCACTGTTTAACAGAAAATGTTGGGCGATCCTCTGCTTTTCTTGTGGTGTTACATAGAAGAGCATCACTGCAAACTATGGAAAAAGTAGCTACTTTGAAATCTGTACTTCCTCACACAACTGTCAGTGCAAAAAAGAACCTCTAAAAAATGTTGCAACTTTTATCAGAACTTTTTGGAAAAGCTCCCACAAATTCAGGCTTTTTGAGCTGCAACAATCAAAAACAGCCAGCGAAATTCTGGAGGAAATACAGTGACGTAATGTATACATGCTTCATGCATTGAATTTGTTTACTTTCTCTGGGTTGTTAACCTGACACTACACACCCTTTCCACTAAAGAAAGCACTTGTTAGCACTTTGTGAAATCATAAGTTAAACAATAAAAAGTCCATCATTGTAACTGATTTTGGGTCAGTTCTTTATGTGATAATTAACAGAGTTAGAAGTACAATTTGCAGTGCCTCTAAAATATTTTTTTTCCTGGCAAGTAAAATAGCTATTAAAATGCTAATCGGTATCTAAATAGCTATCAAAATTTCCCTGATTGAATCAGGATTGGATCAAATCAGACTGATTCAGAACCTCAAGAATTGGAATTGAATTGATTCTGCAAATTGGTACTGATTGCTGGCCCTACTGATTACTGCATCTATACAAACATTGCTCTGGGTTTGAAACACATTGTTTAGGCTTATTTAGTTGGAGAATTTAGCAAATAGACTGCCTAATTTTTATTTTTTGTAATATTTTGTGTTTTGTGCTTAGTGTATGTAATCATTTTTGTATCATATTCTGTTCATTTATTTGGGAAAGGGGGTGGGTGTGAGGTAGTGGTACTTTTACCTCCCCCACTGAGCTGTAGGAATGCTGGCTCCCAGACTTCCGACTTTACAAATTAAGCACTGTCTATAATGTATGGACGTATATGTTGGCATTTAGCGTGCTGCAATTTCTCATTTATTATATTATCAAAGTAGCCTATAAGAAATATGTATTTTTTTTTTCTTTTGTAAATTAGAGCATTATTTCTTGTAAATGTGAAATTTTATTGTGAATTTGAGATGGTCTCATAAATTGTTTGCCTGTTTTCTTGTAATTGTGCTGACTGTTTTATCTTTTTGTGAATTAGACTTTTTTTTACAAAAATTTTAAATTTCATGCAAATCTGTTTTTTTTTGCTCATTAATTCACATTTTTTCTTGAATTTGTGACTTTTGTGTCATAAATTTATTTCATTTTCTTCCAACTTTTTTGTCAATATGTTTCCCTATTATGTCTTTCTCAAAAATTAAAAATAACTTTTATTCACAAACAGTACATTTTTTGAATTATTACCTCCGCCAGGCCGGAGGCCAGGAGGAGGTTAGGTTTTTGCTAGCGTTTGTCTGTCTGTTTGTCTGTTGGTTAGCAAGATAACTCAAAAAGTTTTGGACGGATTTCAATGAAACTTTCAAGCATTGTTGGAAATGGTACAAGGAAGAACTGATTAAATTTTGGGGATGATTTGGATCACCGTCTGGATACAGGAATTTTTTAAAGGATTCTTTAACATTGTGACATACGGCCATTTTCAACATGTGTGCAGGCCCAGTGGAGGGCGCTGCTCGTCGTGTCTGACGAACACAAACTCCGCCTTCTTCAAAGATTTAGGCACAAAACCACGCGGAAACCAGTGGTGGGCAGGGCCCGGCAGTGCGCCTGTGTTTGCGCTACGCTGCAAAAGCTGAGACGGGCAGCTGTCCGGCGCCGGATTATTTGGCAGAAATTCCCCGGGCAGCCATAGTGGCTGCACACAAAGAAGCTGTCTGCCGGGGAAGCTTCTAAATCACTCTTTTGCCGCGGAGCGCAAACCCAATATAAAACCCACGGCAACCTGTCTACCCAATTTGCTTCCGTCAGTGAACCTCAGTGCTGCTTTCAGTGATCTATGAAAACGCTAACATAACCCATTGGCCTGTGGGTTGTAAGCGGTTGTGCCATGATTTATTTTGTTTTTTCTTTTGGATTCTTGGATGGAATATGGGTGGGCAATATAAGCTGCGGCTTCAGCCATCACCCATTTCGGATAACTTATGTTGAACTGTATAATCAGAGGAGTTATTGTCTAATTTGACCTTGTTGGATTTTATTTCCCCCTTTGTTATATTATTCACTTTCTTTTAACCTGTACTCTTAATCTATCCGAAATAAAGATTCATTCATTCATTCATTCATTCATTCAATTGCAACGCCCCCAGCCTGGGAGTTTGGAGATGGAGGAGATGGACACAACAGCAACACTTCAGTTTATTACCTCCGCCAAGGAGGTAATGCTTTTACTACTGAACCACAAATCCTATCATTGTCAATCCAATTGCTAGTCATATGTTTTCATGGTCAAGGAATCTGAAAACGTACACACAAACACTGTATGGGGGGGAACTGTGGCACTTGGCGGAGGTCTGCGCTCTCCGAGTGCTTTTCTAGTTTACTATGCTTTCTTATACATTTTCATTTATTGTACATATGTGATGTTTGTCCTCATAAATTTTAAACTTTTGTCATGAATTTTTGACTTTTGTGTTATACATTCACTTTTTCTTGTAATTTTGTAACTTGTTCCTCATTATTTTAGTACCTGTTTTGAATAAATGCACATTTTTTTCCTATAATTGCCTGTCTTTCTCTTAAATTTGTAGCCTAAATTGTATATATATTTGTGACATTGTTTCCTTATAATTTTGTGGCTTTTCCTCAAAGTTCAGCACCTTTGGAACATTTTAAGACTTTATTCTCAATATTTACATAAATATTTCATTATAACTTTTCTTAAGTAGCATATTACTATTTTTGCTTCTATTCTTTCCTAAAATTAGTGGACAAAAACAAAATAATTCAGAACTTCTGTTATGACCACTAAGTGTGATTTTTGATTCTTGCTTTTTAAGCTAATTAAAAAAATAAAAAAATAAAAATGGTTCTTTCTGCCTATTTTTATTTATTTATGCATTTGGATCCCCATTAGTTTCCACATCATGGTTGCTAGTCTCCCAGGGCTACACACACACACACACACACACACACACACACACACACACACACACACACACACACACAAAAAAAATCATATACAACAAAATTACAATAAGTCAACAAAGGAAAAACACAACAAAATGCAAACTCCTTGTTTCCCCCACCACGCACACGTCAAAAAAAGCTGTCAGGTCAAATCATTTCATTTTATTGTTTCTCAGACAATCTGTGTATAATCAACCCAAAATTATAACCAGCAAAATCTATCAAGATTTTAAATAAGAACAAAAATACACCTCATGTCAATTCTATCAGTGTTCATTTCATGAACAACCTATTTATGATAAATAAATGAATACAAAAAAAATCTACAAATATTAACAAATTAATTATTATATCAAGTTCATTAATGTTTGTTTCATCTGCTTCTTGAATATTAATTTGTCTTTAATTAATCCATCCATCCATCCATCTTCTACCGCTTTTCCGGAGGTCCGGGTCGCGGAGGCAGCAGTTCAAGCAGAGAAGCCCAGACTTCCCTCTCCCCAGCCACCTGCTCCAGCTCTTCAGAGGGGATACCAAGGCGTTCCCAGACTAGCTGGGAGACATAGTCTCTCCACCGAGTCCTGGGTCTGCCCCGGGGTCTCCTCCCAGTGGGACGTGCCTGAAACACCTCAAGTGGGAGGCGTCCAGGAGGCATCCTAATCAGATGCCCATACCACCTCAACTGACTCCTTTCAATGTGGAGGAGCAGCGGTTCTACTCTGAGCCTCTCCCGGATGACTGAGCTCCTCACCCTATCTCTGAGGGTGAGTCCAGCAATCCTACGGAGAAAGCTCATTTCAGCCGCTTGTATCCGCGATCTCGTTCTTTCGGTCATTACCCAAAGCTCGTGACCATAGGTGAGAGTAGGAACGTAGATTGACTGGTAAATCGACAGCTTTGCCTTAGAACTAAGCTCCCTCTTCACCACAACAGACCGGTACAACGTCCGCATCACTGCAGATGCTGCTCCAATCCGTCTGTCGATCTCTCGCTCCATTTTCCCCTCACTCGTGAACAAGACCCCAAGATACTTAAACTCCTCCACTTGGGGCAGGAGCCTGTCCCCAACCCGGAGAGGACAATCCACCTTTTTCCGGCTGAGGACCATGGACTCGGACTTGGAGGTGCTGATTCTCATCCCAGCCGCTTCACACTCAGCGGCAAACCGTCCCAGCAAGAGCTGTAGGTCATTGCTGGATGAAGCCAACAGGACAACATCATCTGCAAACAACAGAGATGAGATCCTGTGGTCACCAAGCATGACACCCTCCATTCCCTGGCTGCGCCTAGAAATCCTGTCCATAAAAATTATGAACAGGACCGGTGACAAAGGGCAGCCCTGGCGGAGTCCAACTCTCACTGGGAATGACTCCGACCGAGTGTTGGCAATGCGAACTAAACTCTCACAACGGTCGTACAGAGACCGAATAGCTCGTAACAACAAGCCCGATACCCCATACTCCCGAAGCACCCCCCACAAAAATCCACGAGGGACGCGGTCAAATGCCTTCTCCAAGTCCACAAAACACATGTAAACTGGTTGGGCAAACTCCCACGAACCCTCAAGAATTCTCGAGAGGGTAAAGAGCTGGTCCGATGTGCCACGGCCAGGACGAAAACCACATTGCTCCTCCTGAATCCGAGGTTCGACCAACGGCCGGACTCTCCTCTCCAATACCTTGGCATAGACCTTCCCAGGGAGGCTGAGGAGTGTGATCCCTCTAAAGTTGGAGCACACCCTCCGGTCCCCTTTTTTGAAGAGAGGAACCACCACCCCGGTTTGCCATGCCAAAGGCACTGCCCCCGACCTCCACGCAATGTTGCAGAGGCGTGTCTAATATTTAAATGCATACAATTCCAAACGCAAGACTATCTATAAAGAGCAGTTTTCTTCATGTGACTGGATTTTGGGCTTCCGGCGCCACACGAGTAGGCTGCTTTTTGCAACAGCGGATCAATTTCTGTCTATTCTATTTACTATCTGGCTCTCTTGCCAGTCTTTCTGGTCCAGCGTCACCTTTATTCCATCCAAACATGTAGATCGCCCAAATGTCTCCTGAGCCAGTGGACGGAGCCACTGTTTGGTGCAGGAGGCAGTATAATAGAGACCAGCTGTTAGCACTTAACCGGCCCACGATGCTAACGAAAAAACTCAACATACAGGGAGAGATAAGATGGAAACAGGTTCAGGTTACTTTATTTGTACCCGTAGGTAGATTTGTTTTGCAGTCTGGTGACATCCATATTTACAAGCCACAAATTACATTCAACATAGACACAAACACAGGCACACATGAAATTGACTATAAACATGATAAAAATACTCAAGGCTCCATCAATCAGGGTATAAAAAGACAAAGAGATGAGAGAAAAATCAGAGGTAAGAGAGAAGAGTCATATTAAAAGTTAAAAACTAGTCAAAGGGGTTAAAAACTCAAAGGTCTAAAACCCAATAAAATATTTAGAACCCAAGTAACATCCTACAAAAATAAGTAACTATAAAATGGAGTTAATAAATAGGTATCTAAACTATGTGCAATATATTGTTACAGCTTGTTCAACTCTTTGACAGCAGCAGGAGCAAAGCTGTTTTTGTAGCACTGGGTTTTACTTTTTGGGACAGCAAACCTCCGTCTTGAGGGAAGAAGCTGAAAGTTGCAGTGCAAAGGGTGGGAATCATCATTTAAAATGGAGGTAGCTATCCTCTGTACTTGTCTGGTGTACAGGGATGTCAGGCTCAGCTGTGACTCACCAAGCAAACGATTGGACCATCTAACTATCTGATCCAAGGATTTCCTCTGTTTCAGTTTTATCTGACCAAACCATGACACTAAAGAAAAGGATAAAACGGATTCAATAAAAGCCCGATAAAACATTGTCATTATGGTTCGGTCAATTTGGAAGCGTGCAAGTTTTCTCAAGCAATGCAAATGTTGCTGACCCTTTTTGCACACCCTTTCACAGTTCTCTTCAAAGTTTAAATTACTATCAATAATCGTCCCAAGATATTTGTAGGATTGTACACATTCGGTGGTCTGGCCTTTTAGTACGATGACTTTGTGCCTGGGAGTTTTCCTCCTAAAGTCAATAATCATGTCTTTAGTTTTTGTCGTAGTCAGCTGCAGGTAGGAATCCTCACACCAGTGAACAGAATCATCAACTACTGGGCTGTGGCCACTCTCACCATCCTGGAGAAGACTGACAATAACTGAATCATCAGCATACTTTATGATGTGTCTGTTGTCATGTCTGCTCCGACACATGTTTGTGTACAGGATGAAGAGTAGTGGTGACAACACACACCCCTGAGGAGAGCCAGTAGAAGAGCACTTTAGGTCAGACAATGTACCATTGACCCTTATTCTCTGCGTCCTGTTGGTTAAGAAATCCAGAATCCAACCCACCAGATTATTGCTCAAATCAAATTGTTGCAGGAGCCTTTCAACTAAGATATGAGGTTGGATTGTATTAAAGGCGGAGGAAAAGTCCACAAATAAAAGCCTGGCGTGTGTCCCATTAAAATCCAGATGTTTAAAAAGCATGTTAAACAGAGTGACAGTGGCATCCTCCATTCCTCTGTGAGGCCTATAGGCAAACTGCAGAGGATCCAATGCATGCTCAGTCTGCTTTAGCACATCACATATGACCAGTTTTTCAAAAATTTTCATTAAAATTGAAGTCAAAGCAACTGGTCTAAAGTCGTTTACCGTTTTAGGACAGCTGGATTTTGGAACGGGAACAACCACGTCTTCTTTCCAGACCTTAGGCACATGTTGTGTCTGTAAGGACTTATTGAAAATGTAATGAAATATAGGACTCAGTTCATGTGCACAGGACTTTACCAAGCGCCCACATATATTATCAGGGACCTGACTTTTGTTCACTTTTACAGCGCAGAACTCCCTTTTAACATCCTGCACCTCAATATTAAAGTGCTAATTGTCTTTGAGTTTCTTTTTCAAATCTTGGGTTTCAGTGCTAAAATCAAAGGAGTCAAAATGACAATAAAAACAATTAAGAGCATTAGCCAGCTCTGTGTCTGAATTAAAACCATCTAAAAACACACGATGACTGCGCTCTGTGCTCTGAAGGCCTGCAATAGTTTTCATACTGGCCCAGGCTGAACCAAGTTTCTTTGTTGCCATCTTGCTTTCCAATTCTGATTTATAATTCTGTTTTACTCTTAAAATTTCGGACTTCAGCTCTTTTGTGGCAACCTGTAGCTCAGAAACAGACCCCTGTTTAAAGGCAAGTGCTTTCCTCTGTAAGCAGGATTTAACTGATTTTGTAACCCATGGCTTGTTGTTGGGATATATTTTGACACGTTTACGTGGAACGATCTTATTTTTACAGAAAGCCATGTATGAGCATGTGACGTCCACCAAAGAGTCCAAATCATCTCTGCAGGCCATTGTGAACATCTCCCAGTCTGTACAGTCAAAGCATTCCTGGAGGCTGTGCACTGAATCCTCTGTCCACACATCAATGTCTCTCGTCTCTACCTTGCCTCTTCTGAGAGCAGTTTTATATGTGGGCAGCAAATGTACACAGTTGTGATCTGAGGATCCTACAGGAGGAAGGGGGAGTGATTTATAGGCGTGGTTGTCGAGCTGGGGCAAGACGGCGGGCAAGGAATATAAGGTACAGAACCACCCTCCCATCCGTTGTTATGGGGAATGTACGATCGATACTTGGGAAAACAGATGAGCTAGCGGCTATCTCCCGCTACGAGAGCATATACCGGGAGTGCTGCCTTATGCTGTTCATGGAGACGTGGCTAACTGAACTAGCAACAGATGCTAACATTGAACTAGAGGGTTTCCACGCAATACGGGCAGACCGAACACCAGACAGTGGGAAGGCAAGGGGCAGTGGAGTGATAATGTACACTACCGTTCAAAAGTTTGGGGTCACTTAGAAATTTCCTTATTTTTGAAAGAAAAGCACTTTTTTTCCAATGAAGATAACTTTAAACTAATCAGAAATACACTCTATACATTACTAATGTGGTAAATGACTATTCTAGCTGCACATGTCTGGTTTTTGGTGCAATATCTACATAGGTGTATAAAGGCCCATTTCCAGCAACTATCACTCCAGTGTTCTAATGGTACAATGTGTTTGCTCATTGCGTCAGAAGGCTAATGGATGATTAGAAAACCCTTGTGCAATCATGTTAGGTCTGCAATGCTGTAATTGCTGCAAATGGAGGATTCTTTGACGAAAGCAAAGTTTGAAGGAAAAAAATTATTATTTCAAATACAAATCATGATTTCTAACCTTGTCAATGTCTTGACTATATTTTCTATTCATTTTACAACTCATGGTGGTAAATAAGTATGACTTTTCATGGAAAACACAAAATAATTGTCTGGGTGACCCCAAACTGTCACCATGGGATGAGATGCCGTCTCTGCGCTCAGCCCATGTTTTCCTTCATCCCTGCTTCTCATTGAGCAGCGTCTCAGCAGGCTCCCAGCTGGCAGCATTACGGACGGCTGGGGCCAATTAGTCCTCATCAGCTGGGGCGCTGCCAATGAGAATAAATAGGAGCAGCCTCGATGACTCGGGGCTGCAACATAAGCACTGCTAGGCTGAAGCCCCTTCGTCTGGTGTCAGCCTCTACTCCCCTTACGGCATTCCTGTGATTGTAACCCGCTGTGAGTATGTATGTCTTGTTACCCCTATGTCCGGTACGAGCTCCCTGCTCCTGCGCTGCGCAACTTGTGAGTGAACCTCTGTACGAGTATCTGTGCTTTCCTCATCCCTCACCCCCTTCCTTTAATAAAACATCACGACTCACTGGCTCGCCCTTGGCTCTTATTGCGTGGCTCCCTAGAGCCGCGCGTGACAGTATGTCGCAGCCCGACGAGTTACCGGCGGCCGTGAGTTGCTGTGGAATTGTACCTTTCTGTCCGGGTGTCAGTGCTGCTAGCATGCCATTTCCCAGGAGTCACTCCCGGCGCCAGGGCGACGAGCTGAGGTCCATCTCGGGGGCTGTCGACGGGACGCTCTTCACCCTGCACGACGCCTCCAACGCGAGACGCTGGCATCCGGGCCGTGCTGAGGAACTCCTGGACTGTTACCCTCATTCTGTGTTCCATCTCTAGGACAGTGCCAGGATAGACGCCACAGGTACACAGCGAGAGAAGCTCCGCGGGTTGGATGGAAATCCTGGCAGGAAGCCGAAGTGGATGACGTTGCCCCCCGCTTCGGGATCCCGTTCCTGCTGCCATTCCAGTCCGGGAGTTCGCGCCAACCAGAGGGCTTCCCCCGACCTGCGCCACGTCACTCGGGATTCCCTTCAAGGAGCCGCAGCTGACAGCAGTTACGTCTGGGGCCGAGTGGCTGTCGCGAGCTCCACTGTGTGTCCTGTCACCATCTTCAGGCATGTGGCGGCGGCAGTGAGATTGGTGGAGAGGACTCCAGGGCTACGAAGCTTTCCCGTGCTCGACACCTTCCTCACCTCGATCTCCATTCAGGAGCGGCGATTCCTGGGTTCCCCCCTCACTTCGTCCCCTGGGAATAGCCGTCATCACATCGCCGAGTCACCTCTGCACGAACCTCGTCCGGATCCAGTTCTGGGCTGCCGCCAGGACCATTCCCCCCACGCAGCTGTCACCTCCTCGTCTCGTCAGTGTGGAGATTTCACAGCCTCGTTCCCTGAGCCTCGTTCCCCCGCTGTCATTCCTGGACATTTGGGCTGGCTCACCCCGGCTGTTTCCCCCTCCTCCTCGGCGCGCTTCCTGACTGCTGTGTGTGCCTGGAATCCCGGCCTGGTGAGCTCTCTGCTGGAGACTACGCGAGCGACCCTCAGACGGTTCCCCAGGGGTCCTCCGTTATCGCCGGGCGGGGAGAGGAAGAAGCGGTATCCACCACAGCAGGCGATATTCAACCTCCAGGAGACAGGCAAGTCATAGTTTTTTCACATCTGCTTAATGATTTGCTCTGTCACATTCCTGGAGGAGGAGTTCAGGGTTCACAGCTCCCTGAACTCCCCCCACCTGCTGTAACCTGTGTTCCTAATCCTGCATCCTCTGTGTCTCTCTCCGCCGAGCGATCCCCGGCTCCGGGTCAACGTGGTGGGATAAGGAGAGGGCCTGTGGTTCCGCAGCTACGTTGCGGACGGAGGAGGGGGACTGACTGCTGCGTGGAGTCTGCGCCGACGACTAAGCGTCCCCGGGTCTCCACGGAGGAGCGGTTCGGTCCAGCGGGACGAGATTCTTCTGGCTTCACGCCGAGTGGATCGTCGGCGGGGTTACCGGAGCTGGAGGAACCTCAAGCTGCGCTGACCATTGTGCTGGCTGCGGGGCCCGACGCGGCTGGATGGGAGCCTGACAACGACCTCCTGACGACGGATCCTGGATCTTCGCAGTCCTGGACAGCGTCAGAACCCAAGATCAGGCGAGTGCTCTCCTTTCTTTTCTCCCTTTATATCTTTGAGCACTTCAGCCTGTCTCTAGGGGAGATGAGCCGGGTGCAGCCGCCCACTGCATCTGAGCTCGTCTCGCCGGGTTCTGGCGCTGCTGGTGAGCCTGATCCCGGTTCTGTTTTCTCTTCTGAGCCTTCTCCCAGGGTCACCGGTGAGGAGTTGCTGTTCCTCGTGGTGCTGGAGGGTCCAGGTTCAACGTTGGAGGTCGGTTCTGGTGCGGTGTCCAACGTGGGTTCGCCCGAGACCCAATCGGGGTCCAACGTGGGTGCTGCTCCAGCGGCGTCCAACGTGGGTTCGCCCGAGACCCAATCGGGGTCCGACGTGGGTGCTGCTCCAGCGGTGTCCGACGTGGGTTCGCCTAAGGCCCGATCGGGGTCCGACGTGGGTGCTGCCCCAGTGTTGTCCAGGTCCGGTGAGGAGGTGGCCGCTTCCCTGCGGCCTGACGCTCGTCGCCCTCGTCATCGGCTCTCCCCTGAGCCTCTTCCACCGGGACCCGTTTTGACCCTTCGTCCGTCTCAACGGTCCTGGTGGTTGAGTGATGCGGGTCGACGACCCGACCCGCAAGACTTTCGGTTCGGTGATCTGGTTCCCCCCGATGATCTGTGTTTGCCTCTGGGTGGCCTGGTTCGGCTGCCGGTGGACTGGGTTCCTGGAATCTGGGTCCGGAGTTCGCCGTCCGAACATTTCCCTTTCCCCGGTTGCCAACTGGACAATGGGCGGGGAGACCTCCGGAGCCACCTCGGCCATTTTGGACTCTTCCTGTCATATTCCTCGGGTGCCGCTTATTTTTGTTATGGTCACTCGGGTGAAATATTTTGTCCTTTTGGTAAATATATATTCATAGTGCTGTGTATTGTTTTTTTTTTCCCCATATTAACCGTACTCAGCATCTTATCCCATTGTTCTTATGTACCTGTCACCAGTGTTTCCCTAGGTGGCCCCCCGTATATTTGCCGCCGTGTATTGTGTTCTCTCCTTATCAACCGTACTCGGCATCTTACCTCATTATCTTGTGAACCTGTCCCCATTTTCCCTCTGGGGGACCTCCTGTAGATTTCGCGCTGTGTATTGTGTTTTCCCCTTAACCATACTCAGCTTTTTACCTTATTGTTGTTCTTTTACCCTGTCACCGTTATTCTCCTAGGTGTCCCTTTGTATTTGGCGCCGGGTATTCTGTTAGCTTTTTATTTACCGGTGCATGTCATTCCCATTATTTTTGTCCTGTTGGTGGATATAGTATATTCATAGTGTTGTGTGTTTTCCATTTCCCATACTCAGCATTTTCCTTTTTGTGCCTTGTTTTTAGCTTTGTCTGTGCATTATAGTTATGTGTTTTGTTTTCCATCTTACCATGCTCTGTAGTTCTCCGTTGTCCCAGTCACTTTCACTCCTTTAGGTGACTGTGCGTGTTGATATATATATATATATATATATATGGTGCTGTGTATTGTGGTTTTTTTTTCTCTCTCTTCATTACCCGTACTCAGCGTTTTTTTATCACTCTTGTCCTGTTCTTAGTTTTGTTTGCATTATGGAGTAGTGTTTGTTCTGTTATCCACACTCTGTAATTGCTTTATCCGTTTTTTGTCATTCTTTTGGTGGGTTATCTGTTCCCGTGTTCTGTATTCTCCCCATCTGTGCCCTGGTTTTTCTTTTTTCTCTTTTTTGGTGCGATGTAGAGTACTGTATTTGGTTTTTTTTTTTGCCCTGTTACCCTACATTGGTCTGTTGGTGTTGTCCTTCCCTTTGCTTCTTCCCCTCCGGTCCTGCCTCCCTTCCTCCCACCCTAGGTGGTGGGGGGGGCTGGGATGTTCCTGGTCGTTCAGGAGCCCGACCTTGAGGGGGAGGCTCTGTCACCATGGGATGAGATGCCGTCTCTGCGCTCAGCCCATGTTTTCCTTCATCCCTGCTTCTCATTGAGCAGCATCTCAGCAGGCTCCCAGCTGGCAGCATTACGGACGGCTGGGGCCAATTAGTCCTCATCAGCTGGGGCGCTGCCAATGAGAATAAATAGGAGCAGCCTCGATGACTCGGGGCTGCGACATAAGCACTGCTAGGCTGAAGCCCCTTCGTCTGGTGTCAGCCTCTACTCCCCTTACAGCATTCCTGTGATTGTAACCCGCTGTGAGTATGTATGTCTTGTTACCCCTATGTCCGGTACGAGCTCCCTGCTCCTGCGCTGCGCAACTTGTGAGTGAACCTCTGTACGAGTATCTGTGCTTTCCTCATCCCTCACCCCCTTCCTTTAATAAAACATCACGACTCACTGGCTCACCCTTGGCTCTTATTGCGTGGCTCCCTAGAGCCGCGCGTGACACAAACGTTTGAACGGTAGTGTATGTCAATAACAACTGGTGCAGACCGGGGAGATATCACGGTTAAACAACAACACTGCAACAAAGACATTGAGTTGCTAGCTGTTAGCATGCGGCCTACATATCTCCCGAGGGAATACTCACACGTGATCTGCATTGTTACTTATGCAAATCCGACGGCGAACGCTGGGACAGCGCGTGACATCATCCACTCAGTAACTGGCAGGCTGCAGACAAAACACCCAGATGCTCTTCTCCTCATCTCAGGCGACTTCAACCATGTTTCACTGTCTCCCATCCTACCCACGTTCACCCAGTATGTCACATGCCACACTAGAGACAATAAAACACTGGACTTATTCTACGCAAACACTAAGGAGGCTTACACCTCATCACAACTCCCCCCACTCGGGAGATCGGATCACAACTTGGTTCATCTCCGGCCGGTGTACAAACCCCTAGTGCACAGACAACCTCTGGTCATGCGCACAGTGAAGTTATGGTCTGAGGAGGCAATGGACGCTCTAAAGGACTGTTTTGAAACCACTGCCTGGGAGCAGCTCTGCGATCCACATGGTGAGGACATCGATGGCCTCACTCACACCATCACGGACTACATCAGCTTCTGTGTGGACAACACCGTACCCACCACGACCATACAGTGTTGCTCGAACAACAAACCCTGGATCAACCCCGAGATAAAAACACTTCTGAGAGAGAAGAAGAGGATCTTCAGGTCGGGAAACAGGGAGATGCTGAAGTCCGTACAGAGGGAGCTGAGGAGGAAGATCAGAGAAGGCAAGGACAACTTCAGGAAGAAGATGGAGGAAAAGCTACAACAAAGCGACATCGGTGGGGTCTGGAGAAACTTTAAAACCATCTCTGGGCTCCAGAATACCTCCCCCCAGGCCACAGGGGGCAGGGAGTGGGCGAACAATCTGAACCTGTTTTTTAATAGGTTTGACCAACCGCCCTCCCCCCCAACTCCACAACAACCACTGCTGCCTCTGAAGACATCGAGTCCTGCTGCCCACACCCCACTCCACCAACACCCCCCCCACTCCCAACCCACAACCCCCCAACATGACCCTCACTAAGACCCAGGTGAGGACGGAGCTGAGGAAGATCAAGGCGAGGAAGGCGTCGGGACCGGACGGCATCAGCGCAAAGCTCCTCAAGTCCTGTGCAGACCAGCTGTGTGGGATTGTGGAGCATATCTTCAACCTGAGCCTGAAGCTGGGGAGGGTACCACAGTTGTGGAAAACATCTTGTGTGGTACCTGTACCAAAGACTTCCCACCCCAAAGATCTGAACAGCTACAGACCAGTGGCCCTGCCGTCCCACGTGATGAAGACCCTGGAGAGACTGCTCCTTGCTCACCTCCGCCCCCTGGTGGGACCAGCGATGGATCCACTCCAGTTCGCCTACCAGCATGGCATTGGGGTAGAGGATGCAGTGATCTTCCTCCTTCACCGTTCTCTGTCCCACCTGGAGAAGCCCGGGAATGCGGTGAGGATCATGTTCTTTGACTTCTCCAGTGCTTTCAACACCATCCAACCGATGATCCTGAAGGACAAGTTGCCAGCACCTGTCATCATGGATCCTGGACTACCTCACTAACCGGCCACAGTTTGTGAGAGCCTGGGACTGTGTGTCCGACACGATCATCGGTAGCACGGGGGCCCCCAGGGAACAGTTTTTGCTCACTTCCTGTTCACCCTTTATACTGCGGACTTCTCACACAACACAACACACTGCCATCTACAGAAGTTCTCTGATGACTCTGTGATCATTGCCCTCATGGAGATGAAGCTGAGTACAGAGGACTTATCCAGGACTTCATGGACTGGTGCCATTGGAACTGCCTCCAGATCAACGCGAGGAAAACTAAAGAGCTGGTGGTGGACTGCCACAGGCAAGGACAACCCCTCACAGCACCAGTGGTCACACAATACTGACGCAATCTACAAGAAGGGACAGCGCAGGCTGTTCCTACTGAGGAGACTCAGGTCTTTTGGTGTACAAGGGGCGCTGCTGAAGACATTCTACGACACGGTGGTGGCATCAGCCATCACTTTTGGAGTAGTCTGCTGGGGCAGTGGTGTTACAGCAGCCGATAGGAAGAGACTGAACAAACTGATCAAGAAAGCTAGCTCTGTCCTGGGGCAACGCCTTGACCCAGTGGAGGAGATGGGAGAGAGAAGGATGGTAGCTAAACTGTCATCTCTGCTGGAGTCCGAGTCCCACCCTATGCAGGACATACTGAACGCACTGAGGAGCTCATTTAGCAGCAGACTACATCATCCTAGGTGTGCAACCGAGATGTTATGCAGGTCCTTCCTACCTACGGCTGTCAGACTGTATAACCTAAGCAGGGCTGCTCGCAGAGATAGCAAAAAAACGTGACAACCTAATAGTATTGAATGCAAAAGACACAATAGACTTACACAATGGTCCCCTCCGGTATACAACTAGGAAAATACCGGTCGTTACGGAGGGTGACAACATGTATGGCTACATAATTTTCCTCTCCACCATCGCCAAGTGCTTGCTCACAGGGGATCGCCTGATTGCTGGGGTCTTTCTGCAACTGTGGGGGTTCCCCCCTACAGTTGATAGTGCTATGAGATGACTTGTTGTGAAATGGCGCTATATAAATAAAGTTGAATTGAATTGAATAATCATACCATGTAGGATAACTAAGTAGACGGTTACGCCATTCATTCCATCTAGCTACAATGCTCCGCACTGTGTGTGTTTATATATTTATTCCATCTAGCTACAATGCGCTGCACTGTGTGTTTATATATTTATATGTACATATGTATATTCGCTGCTCTTGTTTTTCTTGTCTTCTGATTGTTGCTCTGTGTTGCTATCCCTGTGCTGTTGCAATCCTGGAATTTCCCCATTGTGGGACTAATAAAGGCTTATCTTATCTTATCTTATCTTATCTTTTCTTATCTTATTTGGGACATGGCAACTCTAAAAGCTGCTGACTACCTTGACAAGTCTTATAGTCATGATTCATACCCATGTACACTAAATATTCAAAAAAGAAGGATGTTACATGATTCCATATAACACTTTGTATAAATGACAAAAGACAATATTTAAATCTTAGATCCACTGTTAACCATGACAATCTTTTATGCATTTCAATTATATTAATACGAAAAGGACAATACAAATCTCATCTAGCTGTTCATTTTTGTGGAGTCTGAAGTTTTTTCAAATATGTCAAAAAAGCGTGAGACCAAATGACAGAACAATAATCAAGGTGACCTAAAACGAGAGATTGCACAGCATTATGCATAATACAGGTAGAAATGTATGTATTTCTTGGCCATAGACAGTCCTCTAGCCATTTTTGAGACTCTATAATTTACCTTAAACTTATCTAATTTCACACCCAGCAATTTAGTCTTTGTAACGTGTTCAATAGGTGTGCCATCAATATCTAAATTCAACAAAGGAAACCAAGCATGAGTAGTCCTCGAGCATAACACAATACATTTAGTTTTAGTTGTATTCAATACTAATTTATTCATTTTCACCCACTGGGTCACAGATTTAATTTCATCCAACAAATTCTCTCTTAATTCAGATAATGTAGTAGAAGCACTAAATAAAGTAGAATCATCTGTGTACAAAACAATATCAATTTTTTTAACTACATAAGGTGAATCATTTAAAAAAAAAAATTAAAACAAACATGGACCCAAAAACTGCCCTGTGGAACATCACAGTATACTGTATTTCTTTACTTTCAGAAAATGCTCCATTATAGAACACATGTTGTGTCCTTCCTGACAGATAACTTTTCATTAGTGTCAAAGCTGAAGGTGAAAAAATTAAGGATATTATGATCAATGACATCAAATGCAGCTGCAAAATCTAAAAGAATTACTTCTACAATCTTTCGATTGTGCAAATGCATGAACCACTGATCAGTCATATGCTCTAACTGTCATGGCGTGTGAAGTTCTTTGACAGCTCATGTGCACGATGCCAAACATAGGATGAACCACACAGAGGGGCACGTCTGACAATTTATTAATAGCAAAAACACAGCAGCGCACAGCTACAGAAACAGTCACTCGCCAGAGGAAAGGACCTGTGGAGAGAAGACGAGAGCCGTGATCTGAGGAGTGGAGTAAGGGGAAAATGGGCGAGCCAAACTGCCACTTACCTGGGAAATCCAGGGATGACCGGCAGGACCCAGCGGGGAATAGACGAACCAGTAGGGTAAGGGGGAGTAGTGGAGCTGATGGTGCCTGACCGGGGGAATGAAGTTGCTGATGGGTAGTGAGGTTGAGCAGGAGAGCGCGTGCAGTCTCGGAGACACACCTACACGGTGGCAGCAGCCTGAAAAGAAGAAGGAAAAAGGAAGTTAACGACGTGTTGACGTTTCCTAGTAATATGCAGCTAGTCCGAAGGACGGGCAGTATACCCAGACGAGAAAGTGTAGATTGCGCGGAGGAGACCTCCTTAAGTACGCTGGCTGATGAGCGGGCACAGGTGTGTCTTCTGCCTCAGGTGCTGTGATAAGCTGGAGGAGATGAGACCAGAAGGGAGGGGCGCGCTCCTGCTGTTCATGACAGGGCCCCCCCTTCTAGGGACGCCTCCTAGTGGAACGTAGGGCTTGTCCGGGTGGGCACGATGAAATGTCCGGAGCATCTCCTTGTCCAACACCTGTGATGAGGGAGTCCAGGATTGCTCCTCGGGCCCATAACCCTCCCAATCATTGAGATACTGCAGGCCCCGCCCTCGGCTACAAACATCCAGAATCCGCCGAACAGTGTGGGCGGAGTGACCGTCGATGATACGGGGAGGAGGGGGAGGCTCGGGGGGGAGGGGGCAAAGGGGACTGGTTGAGAGGGGTTTGATGTTGCTGACCTGGAAGGTGGGGTTCACCCGTAAGGAAGAGGGTAGCTTAAGCTGGACCGATGCATCGTTAATTACCCGGGCAATGGGATAAGGCCCCAAGAAGAGGGGGGACAGCTTCTTGGATTTACCCTTGAGGGGGATCTGGTTAGATGCCAGCCAGACCTGCTGTCCCACAAAGTACTTGGGGGCTGGCACCTGCTTATGATCAGCAGTGGCCCTTGTATGTTCGGTGGTGTGTGTCAGACTGGCCCGAGTGGATCTCCAGACATGCCAGCAGCACCGGGCGTGCGCCCCTATGGTTGGCACCGAAACCTCCCTCTCGGCCATAGGGAGAAGAGGCAGTGTGTACCCCAATGATGCCTCAAAGGGGGTTAGTCCTGTGGCGGAGGATACCACAGAGTTCATGGAACATCGCTGCTGAGGGTGGCCGGGACGTACAGACGGTTCCAAGGGCACCCTACTGGCACAGGCTCCTGGGACTGGGCCTGACGGATCCTCCGCTCGATATCCCAAGTAAGGGCTCCAATGATGCATGCAGGTGGCACGATGGTTGGGGGGGGGGGGGCTACCTCCTCGGAATCAAAGTGGCACAAGAGCGCGTCTGGTTTGGGATTTCGGGTGCCAGGCCAGTAAGTGATAGTAAAGTTAAATCGCTGGAAGAATAGCGACCAGCGAGCCTGCCTGGCATTCAGTCGGTGGGCCAACCGCAAGTACTCGAGGTTCTTGTGGTCGGTCCACACGATGATGGGGTGAACAGCACCCTCTAACCAGTGCCTCCCCTCCTCAAGTGCCAACATAATGGGTAGCAGCTCTCTGTCCCCTACGTTATAGTTCCTCTCAGCCGACGTGAGCCGCCAAGAGAAATATGCGCATGGGCAGAGCTTCTGGTCGGGGGCCGTGTGCTTTGATAGTACAGCACCAACCCCTGAATCAGATGTGTCCACCTTGAGGACAAAAGGAAGCTGCGTGTTGACCTGGGCCAAGATGGGTCTTTCTGTGAAGTGGCGCTTTAACTTGTGAAACGCCAGCTCAGCTGCCTCAGTCCACCGAAAGGGGACTTTAACGGAGGTCAGTTGCATTAAAGGCAGTGCGATCTCACTGTAGTTCCGGATGAATCTGTGATAGAAGTTCGCGAACCCGAGGAAGCATTGGAACTCTCTCCGGGAGTGGGGTGTTGGCTAATCTAACACAGCCTTTACCTTGGCCGGGCCAGCAATCAGCTCCCCCTCAGCCACAATGAAGCCCAAGAAGGTGGTAGATGGTGTAGAGAACTCACACTTCTCGGCTTTCACGAACAGCTGGTTCTCCAAGAGCCGTTGTAAAACAGCCCTTACGTGGACCTCGTGTTCCTCTGGTGAGCGGGAGAAAATCAAAATGTCATCAAGGCAGACGAACATGAATTGATAAAGCATATCGCGGAGGACATCATTAATTGACCACTGGAAGATGGCAGGGGCATTAGTGAGCCCGAATGGCATAACTAAGTATTCGAATTGGCCCTGATGTATTATAAAGGCTGTCTTCCATTCATCGCTCTCGCAAATGCGGACCAAATGATACGCGTTCCTAGGGTCTGATTTGATGAACACCTGTGAACACTGAGGAGCTCGAACGCTGAACTGATCAATGGCAGAGGTACTTGTCTTTGATGGTAATAGCGTTGAGCTCCCGGTAGTCAATGCACAGGGCGCAGCGAGCCATCCTTCTTCCCAGTGAAGAAGAATCCAGCCCTGATCGGGGGCCGAAGATGGCCAAATGAGGCTGGCGTTCAGCAACTCCTTGATGTACTGCTCCATCGCCTCCCTCTCTGGGCTGGAAATGCTGTACAGCCGGCTGGACGGCAGCCTCGCCCCCGGGATGAGGTCTATAGCACAGTCGTAAGAGGGGTGAGGCAGTAGTGACAATGCTCTTGACCTGCTAAAGACCTCACCCAAATCGTGATAAGCCCGAGGGACAAGGCTGAGGTCCGGCGGCTCAGCCCGGGAGGGGGGAACAGAGAGTGATGGGGAACATTCAGCTGAACTCATACAGTTGGCCATACAAAATGGGCTCCAGGCAGAGATGGTGCTTTTAGCCCAATTGATCATTGGGTTGTGTTTCTGGATCCACGGAAAACCTAGGACCACCGGAGAAGATGACACTGGGAGAACCAGGAACGAAAGTTCCTCCCGGTGGTTCCCGGAAAGAAGGATGGATATAGGCACCGTGCTTAGGGTGACCACTGCAAGCTCGCTGCCAGATATGACAGTGACTCTCTGATAGCGAGGCAATTTATGTGTGGGAATGCCCACCTGCTTCACGAAAGCAGTGGAAACGAAGTTACCCTCCGACCCTGAGTCAATCAGCGCCCCAACCCTCGTCTCGACCCCCGGCAACTGATCGAAGGCCGAAATACAAAATTTGCCGGTGGGATTAGATTTGGTCCTGCCCGCCAGACCCCCCACAGTTACTGACGTGCTGCATCTTTTGGCCGCTGGCGGCATTCGTCCAGACTGTGGTTAAGTGAACCACAGTACATGCACGCTCCGGCCGTTCGCCTTCGCCAACACTCATCATCGGTTAGACTCTGAGAGAGCTCCATCGGTTCAGGCGAAGAACCGCTGCCGCCAGTTCCAGTAACCACAGCAGATAGGCGCTCGATGTGCGGGCGAGGAGTGGGACCACGCTCCTTTGCGCACTCACGGTACCGATTATCCAGCCCTACCGCCTGATCTATAAAGTCGTCAAGCATCTTCGGGACAGGATGGACCACCAGATCGTCACGGAGTTGGTTGTTCAACCCATGGAGGAACGCGCTACGTAACGCAGTCTTGTTCCACCCCTACTCAGATGCCACAACCCGGAACTCCACTGAGTACTCGGCCACCGACTGGGTACCCTGGCGGAGAGTCATTAGGCGGCTCATAACGTTGCCCTGACGCTCTCTCCGGCCAAACGCGCGGTTAGGTCAGGTGCCGTGATGAGCTGGAGGAGATGAAACCAGAGGTTAGGGGCATGCTCCCGCTGCTCATGACACTAACACTGTATTGGTGGAGTGCCCAGGTCTGTAAGCATGTTGTGCATTTCTTAAAAGGCCATTCTTACAAAAATAATCTAAAATTTGTGGAAAAATGATGTTCTCAAATATCTTACTCAATTTAGGTAAGACACTAATAGACCTGCAGTTAGGACCAATAAAATCAGATCCTTCATCTTTAAGCAAAGGCAATATTTTGGCATTTTTCCAAAGCTGTGGACAGATACCCTGTGATAAATATCTGTTTAAAATATGGTATAAAGGTCTAGACAGCAACCTAGCACTAATCTTGATTATTTTACAGTCTCGAAGGTAAATAAAAGGAGGTGACCCAGCCATGCTGAAAAATTATGGGTCAATATCTAATCTTTCTGTGCTGGCCAAAATTCCTGAAGCTCTTGTGGGGGATCAAGTTAAGGAGTTTTTATACTCCAATAGTCTCTTGTTGAAATATCATTCGGGCTTTAGAAAAAAATCATAGTACCATTACAGCGGCAATGAAGGTGACAAATGGCATCTCAGTTGCACTTCATAAAAAATAACATTGTGCATCGCTTTTCATTGATTTGTCAAAGACGTTTGATACTGTTAACCATCATATTTTAAGGATTAGACTCCTTCAGATGGGATTGTCTGAACAAGCAGTGGGTTGGTTTACAAATTACCTCAGTGATATGACTCAGTGTATTAAACATGATGCTTCTGTTCTGCTATTCTTACTGTCCATTAGGGAGTGCCACAGCGCTCTGTATTAGGTCCTCTTTTATTTATCATGTATATTAATGGTCTTGGTCTGAATGTTTCATGTGCTAATTTGCACTTTTATGCTGGTGGTGCAGTTATTTACAGTTGTGCATCAACCCTTGTTCATGCCATTGAATCACTGCAGAAAGCCTTTGTAGCAGTCCAACATTCATTAGTTTAGTTGAAGCTTGTTCTCACTGCAGACAAGACTAAACTCATGCTCTTCACCAACTCTAAGAGGCCACAAATGATTCCTTCAGTGACCACTTTAGAGGATAATGAGATAGAAGTGGTTAACGTGTATAAATATCTGGGTATCTTAATTGATGATTCCCTCACTTTTAAACCACATGTTGAGAGTCTTGTAAAAAAGCTGAGATTGAAATTGGATTTTTACATAGCCAAATAGTATGCTATTGCTGCTGATAGTCCTTGCTGCTCCTTTGAACAGCAAGGAGCAAGGCACAACAGATTGCCTGCCATTGCGCCAGTGAGTACTGGCAGAACCTGTGCACCAACATCCAGGTAGCTGCCGATTGCGGATATGCCAAAGGAATGTATGAGGGCATCAAAACAGCTATCGGCCCCACAAGCATCAAAACAGCACCGCTCAAAGCCAAGACAGGCAAAGCCATCACCGACAAGAGCAAGCAACTTCAGCGTTGGGTCAAGCATTATCTTGAATTGTACTTGACCCAGAACATCGTGACAGATGTTGCCCTCGATGCCTTGCCTGGCCTACCAGTCATGGAAGAGCTTGACAAAATGCCCACGCTGGAAGAGCTCAGCAAAGCCAAAGACTACCTCGCCTGTGGCAAGGCTCCAGGGAAAGACGGTATCCCCCCAGAAGTTCTGAAACATGGGAAAACAGCCATCTTACAACCATTATATGATCTCTGCCTTTGCTGGGAGCAAGGTCACATTCCCCAAGATTTGACAGATGCCAACATAGTCACGCTATATAAGAACAAAGGCGACCGCAGTGACTGCAACAATTACAGCGGCATCTCTCTTTTGAGCATAGTTGGCAAAGTCTTCGCCCGGGTCACCCTGTTCCGCCTGCAGAGCCTCGCTGTGCGAGTCTATCCTGAGTCCCAGTGTGGCTTCAGAACAGGAAGGTCCACAGTGGATATGATCTTCTCCCTCCGTCAGCTGCAGGAGAAGTGTCGAGAGCAGTAGCAGCCATTTTTCCTTGGGTTCGTTGACCTGACCAAAGCCTTTGACTTAGTTAGTCGAAGCGGGCTCTTCCAGATCCTGCGAAAGATTGGTTGTCCCCCAAAGCTCCTTGCAATCATCTCCTTCCACATGGACATGCATAGTACTGTTTGCTTTGATGGAGCCACCTCAAATGCCTTCCCAGTCAGCAGTGGAGTGAAGCAGGGTTGCGTTCTAGCACCGACTCTCTTTGGGATTTTTTTCTGAATGCTCCTCCACTACGCCTTCGCCGACTGTCCTGAAGGTGTCTACATCCGCACGAGATCAGATTGAAAACTCCTCAACATTGCAAGACTTTGTGCTAAAACCAAAGTCTACGAGGTCCTCATACGTGAACTGCTGTTTGCAGACGATGCTGCTCTAGCATCAAACAACGAGGAGGGCCTGCAGCACCTGGTCGACAAACTGTCCCATGCCTGCAAGAAGTTTGGGCTCATGATCAGCCTTAAGAAAACCAACATCATGCCGCAAGATGCTGTCTCCTCTTCTGTCATTACCATTGACAACACACAGCTGGAGGTTGTGGACACCTTCACCTACCTATGGTCCACTGTTTCAGACACGCTCTCACTGGACACCGAGATCAGCTCCAGAATCGCCAAAGCAGCTACTGTCATGGCCAAACCAAACAAGCGTGTGTGGAACAACAATCTGCTGAGTTTGAAGACCAAGTTACTCGTATACCAAGCTTGCGTCCTGTCCACTCTCCTGTACGGCAGCGAGTCCTGGACAGCCTATGCCAGGCAGGAGAAGCGGTTAAACAGGTTCCACCTCCGCTGTCTTCGGCGCCTTATGCACATCAAGTGGCAGGACAGAGTCCCCAACACCGAGGTCCTTGAGCACGCTGACTTGCCAAGCATCCCTGCATTTCTTAGCCAGAGACGACTCTGGTGGCTCGGCCACGTGCACTACATGGAGCCTGACCATCTGCCAAGAGAAATCCTTTACGGAGAATTGTGGGTGGGCGTCCGCCGTGTGGGCCGACCGCTGTTGTGTTTTAAAGATGTCTGCAAACGCAACATGTGGTGTGTGCAGATCAACACCAGTAACTGGGAGGTTATTGCCAAAGATCGAGCCACCTGGTGCCACAATGTCAAAGAGGGTGTTCTCAAGATGGAAGAGAACACGAGAGTCCAGATTGCGATGAAGCGTGCGGCGAGGAAAGAACGTGCAGCATCAGCACGTGGACCATCCATCTTCATCTGCGCCAACTGCTCCAAAGACTGCCACTCAAGGATTGGGCTGTATAGTCATTCCATGCGCTGCTCCAACCCTTGATGCGCTAACCATCGCCTCTTCAAGACGAAGATGCCAGAGAGACAGAGATAGTATGATAGTTGCAACACTCCGATAGACTTCAATAGAAACTGTCATGTTCACTGTGTAACTTAGCAGCGGACATAGGGAATAGCAGCGAGCCCAAAACGCAGAGTAAGTAACATGTTTATTTACAATGGGTGAATGTGTAGAAAGTCCAAATGCAGTCACAGCAAAAGGGAAAGACACCCGGCTACAAGCTTGATTGGTCAGAGGGAATGCCTGACACGCTCCAATTAAGCAGAAGCAGAGAAAAAGGCACAAAAGAAGACTTACGAAGGTGTTGGAGCGGGAAGGCTCTGACGGAACAACACAATTTTAGTCCAGGGGAAAACCAACTGTGGTGAGCCTGGATATGCAAAGTTGACATTGCTAAGCTGCCATGCCGGCTGGTCGTACTGCCCTGCTATTTGTACAAAGCCCTAGTGACAGCAAGTAGACCAGCCGGGTGGCAACAGGTGCATGACTGATAGGACTTAGTGTGTGTGCGTGAGTGTGAGTGTGTGTGTGTGTGTGTGTGTGTGTGTGTGTGTGTGTGCGCGCGCGCGTGGGTGCATAAGTGTGTGTGTGTGTGTGTGCATGAGTGTGTGAGTGTGTATGTGGTGAACCATACAGCTGGAGAGCGAGGCTCAATCCACCAGCTGAAATTAATAAGCAATAATTAAACCCAACAGCCACGAGTCATGTTCGGGGTGACGACCCCAAACATGACAGAAACTTTGGAATGCGGAAGTCATGTGGGTCATGGAGCAGAGATTAGTTCCAAACAATGCAGTTTTCCCCATAGACCACCATTCATTTCCCGGAGTGTCTGCTTAATAATCCCTGGTAAGTTAATGAATGGCTGTTGCTTTGTTCATTTCACCTCTTAAGTTAACATGTAGATTATGTAGTTTGTGATAGTGTTTTATTTCGTTAGCGTTTTTCGTGTTTATGTCCGATAGAAGCTCACAAATTTGCTCATTAGCTTGTTCCACACTAGATTCAGGTGAACAGCAGCTAGCTCAACTTGATAACCAGTTATAGGTGGCAGTGTTATTTAACATTAATAAATTAGCATACATTAACATTCATAAATTAGCATAAATTAGCACCTGGTGGTGGCGGTGTTATTTAACATTCCTAAATTAGCAATTTTAATATTTTATCATTCTGTTGTGTTGAAAATATTTTGTACTTATTTGAAGAAATTGTTGGGAGACACATGGGGTGAAATATACTTGTGACATAGACTGGTTTATTTTTTTTAAAACATTTGAAAACAAGTGATTATTTTAGGTTGGTAAACGAAGAGTTGAATGTTAAAAACAAACATTCTAAAAACAATTGTCGTATTTGCAAATGTGAAATACTCAGTTTAATAAAATGGCTTACTTGAACTTAATTAAAAAAAATAACTGAACTATTAACAAAATATATTTTCTATCCTTTGTAATTCCATTGTGGTTCAGGAAATTCATTTTATTTATGACTGTATATGAATTTGATTGTTTTACAGAGTACACATGTATAGTTTGTATTTTTCCTCATGTTTAAACTTTAAAAAGAAAAGTGTAACTTGTCGAAAAAAGTTCACAAATGTGTGCATAAAAAGCTAAAATGAAAAAAAACTTTGAAATTTAGTATAAAAATACAAAAATCTGTAAGAAATAAGTAACGATTTTTTTTTAAAACTAAAAAACAGCCACATTTAAATTTGAAAAAAATACAATTAAAATCAGCATTATGAAACAGAGAAATACAATATTATGAGGAAAAAGTAGCAAGTTTTTGTGAAAAAGTTAAATTTAGAATAAATAAGGTAGTACCATTTAAAAGGAAAAAATGCCCAATTCTGTCAGAAAAAAAATGTTAATGTTAATGTTGCTTGTTTGTATTATAATACAGTTAAATCTGTCTATTATAAGTTTAACAATATACCTACCGATAGGTATTTTGAATACCTAATATGGCTAAAAAATGTTTTTTATGCCGCAGATCATCACAGCTGCCATTCACATGCCATTATAGAAAAGCCGTTGATTGGAACTATTTGGAGCTCCATGAACCACGTGACCAGGCAGTGGCGAATTCAAAGCGTGTCACAACTATCATACTAAATGGCAATGGGTTTTTGTTTTAGAAATAAATTTTGTTTTTCTTTTAATGTAATAAAGCGACTTGTTGCTGCCACCTTTTCATCTGTGCTGGCCTATGGTGATCTTTGTATAAGAATGCCCCTGCTGGATGTCTTAGTATGGTGGACTCTGTTTATCATGCTTCATTGAGGTTTATTGCAAACTGTAAACCTTTGACACACCATTGTGAGTTATACCGAAGGGTGGGATGGACTTCTCTGGCCACCCGAAGGCTCAGCCACTGGTACGTTTTTATCTACAAAGCAATTCTTGGTCTAGTGCCGTCTTACATATGTGATCTAATTGCATAGCAAAGTATTGGTTGTTACGCTTTTAAATCACAGGATTATTTGTTGCTTTCTGTTCCATATGCCCGCACCAAAATAGGAAAAATTGCATTTGTCTGTTCTGCACCAATTACGTGGAACATGCAGCAGAATAACTGGAAAATGACTGAACTGATTTCATTGAGTGCATTTAAATCCAATTTGAAAGTATTGGAGGCTGATTCCATTATTTGTACTTGTTTTTAGTAATCCACTTACACTTTGTAATTATTATACATTGTTATGGTTTCTATTATTTTGTTTGTTGTTTTAACTGTGTGGCCTTGTATTTTTATGTGATGCTGCTATTCTTGCCCAGGTCTCCCTTGGAAAAGAGGTTTTTAATCTCAATGGGATCTAACCTGGTTAAATAAAGGTGAAAAAAAAGACCAGGTGTGTGCAATCATGTGCCATGGAGGGCCATTCCACTGCAGGTTTTATGTTCCACCCAATTTCTTCAGCAGGTGTTTGCTCTTATCATCTTCAAGGATTGCTAATCATTGAAAGCACCTGCTGAAGAGACTGGCTGGGGCAGAAAACCTGCATTGGAATGGCCCTCACTGCCCACCCCTGGTCTAGACTGTCAATGCCAGGGGAAGTATCCTCCGACACAGAAAGCAATATTTATTTTTTTTCTGCAATCTCATGAGTAATCTGATGAAATGCAAAACATGTTTTATCTGTCATAATTTTTACAATGATAGGTCTACATACATAATTAATATCAGTAGATAATATGGTTGATCTTAAATGATCGACTATTCATAAAGATATTATTGAAATCGTTAGCTATATCATATGGTTTGGTGATAAATATGCAATCACAATATACATACTGATTGTATGATTTTTTTTTTTACATATTATCTCATTTATAACTTTCCATAATTTCTTACAGACATTTACAGCATTGTTAATTTTCTTTTTGAAGTATTGCCTCTTTTTGTGATAACTGAGTTTAGTTGTCTTATTTCTTAATTTACAATAGGTATCTTCTGTCAGAAAGATAACCTGATTTCTGAGCAATCTCTTTAGCCCTAGTATCTCTGTGAAGGATTACCAATCTTAGTTCTTCGTCAAGCCAAGGTTCCTTGCAAAATTTAATAATAATAATTTAACACTGGAGCATGTTTATTTAGTATTGTGGTGACACTAGACACAGTGAGTGGACATTCCTCTCACACCCAGAAGCAGGAAGAGGGGCAGAACAATGGACTGAAGGGGGTAGCCCCCCAAGGAGTAACTAGACAGACAATGAGGGCAGGGCGGTGAATGTATGGTCAGGAATGTCGCAAGTGTTATGTTAATGTGTCACACATTCTCTTTGTACACACGCAATCATAATGCACTAGCACAGCTCTTTATGCATATCATTAACCACTTGCGCTCCGTTGTTCCGCGGGCGGGCAAGTCTCTGCGTCCTATGACGCACGAGGGCGCGCGAGAGCGCGCTCGTGCGCCCTCGTGCGCATGACGCATGATGGTGGTGATGGTGATGTAGTAGCGTCCAAGCGCCACTCAAAAAAAAACTGCAGAGACAGCCGCGAACAGATTAGTTCATCTGATTGACCTCTCATTCGACTAATAAGAGCCTTGAATTGGGTTTCTGAAACCTTGAAGAACCAATGAATGAAAATCTAGGAAGGAGGACCCCGCCTACTGTGAACGCAGGAGCCAATTGAAGCACAGAAATTCTGGCTGGGTGAAGCGATATTTACTGCTGCAGAAGGACTCTGTACGAATCTCCTACAGACCCAGGCTCACCCAGCAGCATGGAGAACACCCACAAGTGGGACCTGCACTCATTCCAGCAGAATAGACGGAGGCCGACGACAAAAGTCGTAAATCATTCACCAAAACGGCAATAATGGAATTATATTGATCGGGATCCACGAGTGGAGCAGCGTCGCGTTCGTCTGACGCGTGGGAAGAGCTGTTCGCCACGACTGTGCTGCTTTGAAGAGGTAAGGTGTTATAAGCTAAATTATTATTTATCCCTGAAAACTGTAATCCAAAAATGACTTTTGACCCATCGGTAAATTACAACTGTACTGCGCACGAAATACGAAGATATCCATACGCGATAAACGGTTCATTTGCCGTGTTTGGACCGTGAACGCCCCCCCACCCCGCTGCAGAAGAGGAGCGGGGGCGGGGCACGGTCCGAATGGTCCCCGGTCCGCGGGGGGGAAGCATATCAGTCTATTCCATCATGTAGCGATGGCCCTCTTCTGTAGCGAGGGGGGGGGCGGCGTTCACGGTCCGTTCACGGTTCCCCCCCACACACACACACACAGTAGCGAGGGGGGGGGGGGCCGCTGTGAAAACATGCAAGGAAAAAAAAAAAGTGTATTCCGTCATGTAGCGAGGGCCGAATTTGGTCCTTGGTAGCGGGGGGGGGGACGACCCCCCGCCCACACACACACACACAGACACAGCCCTGAGTGTGACCTTTCATTAGAGCCTAAAATGAAGCTTCTACATTGAATTATTCAAAAGTTACAGACGTTTTTCCAAACTGTGCCATTTGGCACAATTTGGCACAGTTCCATAACACCTGGGAACAGCCTGAGAACAAAGCTGTGTAAAATATTCATTTTTGGTGGTATTGTTACCAAATTTGGATCTCAGCTGGATAACACTTGGTTCTACATTTCTGTTGCATTTTCCAGCCGGATCGGACAGCTGTGTGTTATTTACAAGCATTTGTATCCAAAAAAACACTGTGTCCAATTTTTTTTTCTTCAAGTTCAGTATGTTTAGATGACTGTAACTCAGTGGCCGGAGCACGTAGAGAGATTATGTTTTTTTTGCCAAAAAATTCAAAGTGTTTTCTTTTAAATGCGACCAACCCCATGAAGATGCTGCAAAGGGTTGAATAACAGCTTTCGTTTTACTTTGGGCACGTTATTTTGGGGCATTTTTAGGAAAATTGCCCGGCGTGCAAGTGGTTAAAGCTATATAAGCAGAATGCAGAGAGAGTTGAGAGACTCTCCTACCAGACACCCGGCCCCAGCGGGCAACGCTGGGGTCCACCGGCTGTATTTATGTTAGAGGGTCAATAAAGAACCCGTCGACCTACGCTCGTGCCTTGCCTCCACATCCTTCCCTTACACCCTCCACATTGGTGATCTGACGTGAAATGGACTATCTCTCCCTTTCGCCGTGCTGTGGATTCCTTTTTCTCCACATTGGTGACTTGACGGAGATGAACTGTCTCTCCCTTATGCCGCACACCACGTGGTGACCTGACGTGGGATGACAGTCTGCTCTCTTTCACCGCGCTGTGGATTCCAGAGACCGGGGATCGCCTACATCCTTCGCATCCACACTGGAGCGCGCGTGCCTTATCCTCTCTCCACGATGGCAACCTCCAGGGCCGGATGGAGAGCACGGCACTGGGACCAAGATGCACAAGGATCAGCGACACGAGCAGCGCACAGAAACAGCCTGAACGGGGAAGATCATCGGCGCCGTCTGCGTTGATTTCCATCAAGCTTCCTGACCTTGACTCACCTCCCGACAGCGGACTTTCTATGCACAGAAGCCCCGCGCACACACCGCAGGATTACGAGGACAGCACAACTTCCAGCTATGTGGTCACTGCGCCAGGCGCGCGCCATGCACCAGGAACAAACCGGCTCCACAGACTTATACATCATCCTCCGCTGCTGCACATGCCCGAGAAACATGGCCGATCGCCATCCTTGGAACCTTTAGGGCTGCTCACGCACCTGAAGTAGACATGCAGCCCGCATACAGGACTTTGTATGGGTTTCTCAGCCACGGCGCACAATGGGAATTTTACCCGATTTCTTTCCCCGATGACTTTAGGGTTGCTTCTGCACCTACAGCCAAACCGCCAAGTCCCTCACACAGCTTCAGTTTTGTTTTTGTTTTTTTTCCACAGCCGCTACGCATCCTTGGGGAATTTGGCCGTTCGCCTTCCCCACATCCTCGCAGGACTGAGCCACAAGAGGAGTCAGAGACTTAATTTTTTTCACAGCCGCTATGGATCACCGCCAGGTTTACCAAGAAACTCCCTCACCATGGCAGATCCACACACAATTTTTGTGCGGCCCAGACACTTTTGATGTCCCGGGCCGGCACTCACTTATTCCCATCTACCTCCCCCTCCTCCTCCTCATCGCTCTTCCCGCACCTCACTCCCTAAAGCTGGCCAATCGCCAGTTTGTTCCATTACGCACGACGCGCACTGGACCCCGTGCGCCCACGAACCATGGCCATCACATGTTGGAACTTGGAGTGGAGCAGACAGTGTTTTTCACCCCTCCCCCTTTCCCCCCACAGACTTACATGCCTTCCAACACTCCTCACCAGCAGACGGTTCGACCGGAGCGGCAACCGCCCGCTGCAGCCTCCTCTGGTGTCGACCTGAGCCCAAACGACAGGGGGGTCACAGCCCTTTCTGGGCATTCGGGGGGGGGGGGCTGTGTGGTGACACTAGACACAGCGGGTGGACATTCCTCTCACACCCAGAAGCAGGAAGAGGGGCAGACACACACATGCATAATGCACTAGAAGCTATATAAGCTATATAAGCAGAATGCAGAGAGAGTTGAGAGACTCTCCTTCCAGACACCCGGCCCCAGCGGGCAACGCTGGGGTCCACCAGCTGTATTTATGTTAGAGGGTCAATAAAGAACCTGTGTCGACCTACGCTCATGCCTCGCCTCCACATCCTTCCCTTACACCCTCTACAGTATGTTAATAAAATTATCCATAAATATTTTAGTGCATTATTTGCATGTTTTTCCTGATATACATCTGACCAATCTAAACTATTAACTCATTTAAAAACACATCTGGATTAAAATTTGTATATGACCTACAAAACACAATTCTACTTCCAGGCCTAGGCAGTTTTGTTTTCCGAACAACCATAACAATATTATAATCGCTAAACCCAGCTGCCACTGATATTGCCTGAAAAAAAATAATTCTTTAACATTTGTGAATATATGATCAATACAGGTAGAAATCTTGCCATGGATGTTTGTAGAAAACCTTGCTGGCTGTGCCACGATTTGAGAAAGGTTACAGATCTCTGCAACTGAGAAGTCTTTTTCTCAGTGAACAATTTCTATTAGCTTGGTGTTCAGCATAATAGAATGAGGAAAGTAAACACACAGAGCTATGAGAGGACTTGCAATTATTGCTTACAAAAGTCATAAATGTGAAAGTGAGTCTCAAACAAGGAGGAGAAAGTAGGGCACAAGTGAGAAAAATCAAGATCAATCAAACTGTCATGATGCAGAGCACGGGTGGGGGACCATGCTCATGCTCTGTTAATCTGATCATTTTCTGTATTTTCACCACTTCAGTTTAGTATTGTATCTGGTTGGCTTTGGACGTATTGTGGTCTATATATCGTCTCCAAACTCGACGCCGCCACTTCGAAGTGTGTGCGGAGCATGATCCGGCGACCACCGGCCCGGGACAAATATGAGACGCTCAAAGCAACCATCGTGGCGAACTACGTCCCATCAATGGAAGAGAGAGCCGAGAAGATCCTGGCGGTCTACGGCCACAAAGGGTGCAAACCGAAGGCCCTCATGGAGGATTTGCTACAGCTCAAAGAAGAGGACAATGACAACTTCCTCTTCCAGTTTATATTCCTCAGCACGCTGCCGCCACACAGGAGAGGGACACTCGCCAGCATGAAATGCAACAACCACCAAGACTTCCGCGCACTGGCCAACGAAGCTCATCGGCTCGTCAACGCCTGCAAGGAGCTGACACCCACAGCAGCATCCGCAGACCTCAAAGTTGACGCCCCAAGCCACGAGGAGCCACAACCCACTGAGCAGACCCAGCCCACGGTGACAGCGACACGGCCAAAACTTAGCAGACAGAGCGACGCCTGTTATTATCACCACCGCTTCGCCGAGAAGGCCCACAAATGCGTTCCCCCCTGCAAATTTGCGATTTCGGGAAAACGCCAAAGCCGAGAGCCGTTAACAGCAGCGGTTCTCGGCGAGAAGAATAAGCTGTTGTACGTGACGGATGGACACACAGGCAAGCAGTTCCTCATCGACACAGGAGCCCAGCTGAGTTTCGTCATGCCCTCCCACGCAGATCGAGCCACGGGCACCCGGGGCAACGGAGCCGTGGCAGCCAACGGCTCTAGCATCGACACATTCGGCGAAAAGAGCCTGCACCTCCTCATCCACGGCCGCAGCTACAGATGGACATTTGTTGTAGCGGCGGTGAGTTTTAACTTATTAGGCGAGGATTTTTTGTGTGCACATGGGTTATTAGTAGATCTAGCAAATAGGCGCCTGGTTAATGCACTGTCCTTTGCTTCTATTCCATGCTCAGCCCAAGTTTCTCCACCACCTGTGCAGGCCAACGTCACCACGGCAGGAGGTAAGTTTGAGCAGCTCCTCACCCAATTTCCAGCACTCACAATTCCCAAATTCTCAGCCACTGTGGCTAAACACGGGGTTGAACACTTCATTCCTACAATGGGACCACCCGTTTTTGCCAAAGCTCGCCGCTTAGACGCGGCCAAGCTCAACATAACACGGGACGAGTTTACAACTCTTGAAAAATTGGGCATTGTTAGACGCTCGAAGAGCCCCTGGGCCTCACCACTTCACATGGTTCTGAAATCCGACGGTTCTTGGAGACCGTGCGGAGATTACCGCAGATTAAACAACGCTACAGCGCATGACTGTTACCCAATTCCTCACATTCAAGATTTTTCACTACATCTGGCGGGTGCGCGCATTTTTTCAAAAATAGACTTAGTCCGCGGTTATCACCAAGTCCCAGTCCGAGCAGAAGACATTCTTAAAACAGCGGTAATAACCCCTTTCGGCCTTTTTGAATTTCTGCGAATGCCTTTCGGCCTCAAGGGCGCTGCTCAAACTTTTCAACGAATGATGGACGCGGTCCTACGCGACCTTCCTTTTGTCTTCGTCTACCTCGACGACATGCTGGTAGCCAGCTCGTCTGAGGAAGAACACAAGCAGCACCTCACTACGGTTTTTCAGAGGCTAGAAGAGCACGGGCTAATAATCAATCCAGCCAAATGCAAATTCGGCGTGTCACAAATTGATTTTTTAGGACACAAAGTCTCTCCGAAGGGGGCAGTTCCACTTCCAGACAAAGTTCACGCGATAGAAAGTTTCCCACGGCCACAAACGGTCAAATCGCTACAGGAATTTTTAGGGATGGTTAATTTTTACAACCGCTTCCTCCCCCATGCAGCTCAGCTCATGCAGCCACTATATGACGCGCTCAGAAAAAAAAGAAAGCTTCCAACGCGGTCGAATGGACCCCGGAGCGCAAACGCGCTTTCTCGGAAGTAAAAAGCGCCCTAGCTAACGCCACATTGTTAGTTCACCCAGATCCCTTGGCCCGCATCGCGCTAACCACAGACGCTTCAGACCTAGCTATAGGGGCAGTTGTAGAACAACTTGTCAGCGGGGTCTGGCAACCTTTAGCATTCTTCAGCAAATCGCTAAACCAAACTGAGCGTAAATACAGCACTTTTGACAGAGAGCTGCTGGCGCTTCATTTATCCATCCGCCACTTCCAGTTCTGGTTAGAAGGGCGGAGTTTCACGGCTTTTGTAGACCATAAACCGCTCACCTTTGCTATGGCTAAAATTTCAGAACCATGGTCAGGCAGGCAACAAAGACAGCTAGCTGCGATTTCAGAGTTCACCACAGACATTCGACACGTGGCAGGCAAACTTAACGTAGTAGCAGACTGTCTCTCTCGCGCTGTGACACCTCCAGAGCGTGAGGAGACAGATTATACTGCCTCAGCAGCAGAGCTCTTCACTAACGCAGACACATACGCAGCACCTGTCCATGCAGGGATAGATTATGCAGCCATGGCGGAGGAACAAAGCGGTGACGTGGACGTGCGCGCACTCCTGTCTGGACCAACAGGGTTAAGGCTGGAGAAAAAGGGTTTACGCGACGGCGTACCCCCCCTAATATGCGATGTTTCAACCGGCCGACCTCGCCCGTTAGTACCAGCTACATGGCGCCGCCGTATTTTCGACACAATTCACTCCCTCGCACACCCAGGTGTGCGCGCCTCGGTTAAAATGGTCGCCGAAAAGTTTGTGTGGCCAGGCCTGCGCAAAAACGTAAAAGAATGGGCGAAAACTTGCATTTCTTGTCAACGCGCCAAAATACACAGACACACAAAAGCCCCCCTGGAGCCTTTTCCAATCCCTGCTAGAAGGTTCGACCACGTTCATGTCGACCTTGTGGGGACACTACCTTCCTCCCAAGGTTTCACACACCTGTTAACAATGATAGACCGCACCACACGCTGGCCAGAGGCAGTCCCTCTAGCGGCAACCACAGCGGAGGAAGTTGCTCGCGCTTTTTTTGACAAACTGGGTGGCACGTTTTGGCGTCCCATCGGACATCATGTCCGATAGGGGGCCTCTATTCGTCTCAGAGCTCTGGTCAGCCATGTCCAACAGCTTAGGGGCAACAATTCATCGCACCACCGCTTATCACCCTCAGGCTAATGGGTTATGCGAGCGTTTTCACAGATCTTTAAAGGCTGCCCTCAGAGCCTCACTAACGGACACAAATTGGGTAAATAAACTTCCCTGGGTTTTATTGGGGTTGTGTGCTGCACCTAAAGAGGACCTAGACGCCTTTCCCGCAGAATTAGTCTTTGCACAACCTCTCAGACTTCCAGGTGAATTTTTACCAGAGAACCCAGAGCCAGGGCACCTTCCAGTCCCAAGGTTTTTAGGCAGCAACGGACCGGGCTCTCTCCCCGGTCCAGCTCATCACTCCTTCCCACGGGTTTTTGTCCCTCAAGCTTTAAAAAACGCTGAGTTCGTTTTCGTTAAGCATGAAGCTTTAAAACCAACTTTCCGACCAGCATACGATGGGCCATTCAGAGTGCTGGAACATGGTGATAAACACTTTGTGCTTGATTTTGGGGATAGAAAAGAAACAGTCAGCATTGACAGACTTAAACCTGCCTTCCTGTTGAAAGACGAGCCTGCACAGTTGGCGAGAGCACCTCGGCGGGGTAGACCCCCCAAGAGAAAAGACTCAGCCCCCCAGCAGGGAACAGTTAACCTCTCTCCTTCCCACACTGCAGATTCCTCACAAGAAGGTCCCAGCAGGGCGCCTAAACCAACCTACAGCAGTTTTGGGAGAAGATTGAAACCCAGACAGCACAGGGACTGATACAAACCACTCCACAATTGTTCACTAATTGTGCTGCAACAGTTTAGGGCTGACTCATGATTTTACTATGCTGTTATGATTACTACTGAACTCTCTTAGACGCATGGCTGCTAGAAAGTTTCTTCTGTGGCAAGAGATGTAACACTTAGTATGTCATAGTAACTATCCTAGACTGTGAACCGTTCTATTGTCCTTTCTTAGTTGTTTGGGGGGCCTGTGGTCTATATTAACCATATATCTCTGCGAGCAGGGCTGCTCGCAGAGATAGCAAAAAGACGTAACAAACTAATAGTTTTTTTTTTTTTTTTTTGAATGCAAAAGATGCAATAGACTTACACAATGGTCCTCTCCGGCATACAACTAGGAACATACCGGTCGCTATGGAGGGTGAGAATATGTATGGGCACATAATCATACCATGTAGGATAACTAAATAGACGGTTATGCTGTTTCATCCCACCTAGCAACAATGCTCTGCACTGTGTGTGTTTATATATTTACATATTTATTCCATCTAGCTACAATGCTCTGCACTGGGTGTGTTTATATTTATATATCTATATATTTATTCCATCTAGCTACAATGCTCCGCACTGTGTTTTTATATATCTACATATTATTCCATCTAGCTACATTGCTCCGCACTGTGTGTGTTTATATACTTGCATATTTATTCCACCTAGCTGCAATGCTCCATACTGTGGGTGTTTATATATTTACATATTTATTCCATCTAGCTACAATGCTCTGCACTGTGTGTTCATATATTCATATATTTATTCCATCCAGCTACAATGCTCTGCACTGTGTGTCTGTGTGTGTGTGTATATATATATTTTATAGTAATATGTACATATGTATATTAGCTGCTCTTGCTTGCTTGTTTTTTCTTGCCTTCTGATTGTTGCTCTGAGTGTTGCTATCCCTGTGCTGTTGCAATCCTGGAATTTCCCCGTTGTGGGACTAATAAAGGCTTATCTTATCTTATCTTATCTTATCTTATATTCCATAACCTACATATGTTGAAGCATGTGGAAATGTTTAGTAATTACATATGTAAAGGACTTCACACCTCTGAAAGGACAAAGGCTCTCAACCGCCGAGTGAAGAACAAAGACGTTCCCAGACGCGGCGGAGGAGACCGGAGGAGCCACCCTCACCCCCTGAGGCGAGGAGAGGAAATACCAAGACAATGGGGGGATTAAGATAATGAGGGATGTCAGCCTTTGTTATGCATGTCTTTTGTTGTGTGCACGTATAAAGCCAGTGAGCCGGAGAGATTCTGTCTCTTTTCCCTTCTGCCACTCTGCACCAGATGAGACTTGTTAGGAGAGCTGATTATTAAACTTTGTTTATAAATCACATCGCCTCTTCATTTCCAAGCTCTTCTACAGTATTATGTTATTTGAGTTGCCATCTGTTTCTCCCTGTTTTTGAGAGTTCCTGCTTTCTTTGTTGAGTTACCATAACCCTGTTTATTAATATTATGTGCCTGTGGTCATCCTATCTTGCTTTGTAAATATATCTGCCTGTTTATACATGAGCCTAACCTCACCTTTGCCTTCAGTCCTCTTTTTGTAATGTTGATATTAGTATTGTATTATTTGCATCTCTTGGTTTTTGTGTTTATCTTGTCCTCACCTTGGTGGGTAATTTTCCCCTTTTGTAATTATCTGGATCATATTCTATTAAATATTTCGGTCTGTGCTTTTACTTTGACGGCGTGCTTTATTTACTTTCTCTCTTAGCCAGTTTCATGGTTCATCACAGCTGTCATGATTTTAGACTAATTATTCCTCGCTCATGTCGCTGTATTATCTGCACCTGTTAATCATTTGTTGATGCTCTCTTTGTCCTATTTAAGGGACGCCATCCCGCAGCTCAGGGCGGTGTCCTTCACTTAGTCTCCAGATGTGAGTCCCACGTCTAGCTATCACTCTGTAGCCTGGCGTGTGTCCCACACTTCATCTCTTTGTCTCCCAGACGTGAGTCCCACATCTAGTTTATCCTTTTGGTCACTCCTGCATTTCTGCATGCCTTACCTTCCATGCTATTCGACCTCCTCTGTATCCTGTCTCGTAAATTTTACCTCAATTATATTTTGTGTATTTATTAAATGTTTGCAAACTCATAGTCAGCATTTGGGTTTCCATTCCTGCCCCGCCTGGATGGCTCATGACACAAACTTGAGTCTCCAGTTTGGATGTACATATTTTTAATGCTGTCCACTATCCTGATTCTGTATGCATACTCAGATTCAAACAGTTATGAAACAAGAAGACCCAATGAAGATGTAACATGTAGACAGCATTTGAGGTGAAGAGCTTAGAGTCATATTTTAATCATTAGTTGGACTTGTTGTATAATCTCCTTGTCAAAATATCTTATTGCTCATTCAAACCTTCAAATAGTATGTTCCCAATTCTTGACTAATCAGTCAGAAAAGTGATGAATTAATAGTTGTCATAAGACAGGGATTTGATAGACTTTACTGCAATTGCCTTTCACGTGAAAAAAAAAATAATTAAAGCAGTCCACCAATTTATTTATTTTTTTAAGTTATAAAATTCAGGCACTTTAACTTAATACTAAAAGAAGATCAAGAGCATGCACTTTCATTATCTAAGAGAATCAAAATATTTGATTTTCAACATAGAACTGCCTATCTCAAGGTTAACAGATGTGAAAACATTTTACATGCACACATACAGTATGTACATACACTACTCACAAAAAGTTAAGGATATTTAGCTTTCGGGTGAAATTTATGGAGAATGAAAAAAGTTCACGCTACAGAGATATATTGTGAAAGTAGAGCATTTAAGTAGAAGCATGCAATGGTGATCTCCTTCCATCCATCCTTCTTCTACTGCTTAATCCATTTCGGGTCGCGGGGGGGCTGGAACCTATCCCAGCGTCTTTGGGCGAGAGGCAGGGTACACCCTGGACAGATCGCCAGTCCATCGCAGGGCCAGCACAGAGATACAGACAACCATTCACTCTCACAGGCATACCTAAGGACAATTTAGAATCCCCGTTTTGATGCCAATTAACCTAACTTGCATGTTTTTTTGGCATGTGGGAGGAAACCGGAGAAGTCCCGGTGTAAACCCATGCAGACACAGGGAGAACATGCAAACTCCACACAGATCACTGTTGGTTGGGGGCTGGGATCGAACCCAAGATCCCCCGGCCAAGGGTGAGTTGCTGTGCTGCCGCAGTGCTAACCACTCCACCTCCGCACTGCCTTATCTCAAACAATTTATTGGAACAAAAGCCAACAGTGGTGGGTATACCACAACAAAAAATGTCAGCGTCTCAATAACTTATATGTCCTTGAGCATCAACTACAGCTTGACAACGACATTTCATGCGGTTCAGAAGTCAACTTATTGTCAGCTGAGGCGTGGCATTTGACTCTTCTTGAAGGGCAGCCCTCAGGTCATTGAGGTTTTTGGGTGCAGGGTTATGAGCCTCTACATGGTGACTCAGCTGATCCCATAGGTTTTCTATGGGATTCAGGTCTGGAGTAAGTGCAGGCCACTCCATTTGAGGTACCCCATCCTCCAGTAGCCGTTCCCTAATGATGCGATCTCGATGAGCTGGAGCATTGTCGTCCATGAAGATGAAATTAGGCCTGTGTTATTCATGCAGGGACACTATGACTGGATTTATGATGTTATTCAGGTAGTAGCTGCTTGTCATTGTACCATTCAAAAGGTGTAGGGCAGTTCTCTATTGACTAGACACACCTGCCCAGTATGTAACATGATGACAACAGTGGCTGATGCATAACTCTTTCCTTGATGTCTCCAACATCGATGGCAGCAATCATTTCTGCTCACCGTGAATTGACTTTCATCAGAGAAAAGCACTGAGGCACAATAGTCCCTTGTCCAGCATAAATGCTCCCTGGCCCATGCAAGACAATGATGCCTGTGCCTGATGGTGTGGTCAGGTACCCTTGCAGATCATCTAGCACGCAGATGAATGCTGATGTAAACATTTCAAATGGTCATGATGTGACACTTGGATGCCTCTCACGTCCCTTAAATGTGCCTGGAGTTGAGTAGCATTATCATCTGGTTCTGCAGGGCACTGTTCACAATGAAGTGGTCATCAGTGTGGGATGTGGCCAAAGGACATCCACTTCTATGCCTTTCTGTGACTCTTCCAGTCTCTCTGTATCTATGTTGCAACCTGCTGACGACACTGTGTGACACTCTAAGCTCAGTGGCCACTTCCCTCTGAGAACATCCTGTTTGAAGCCTTTCAGTGGCGAGGTACTGTTGATCAATTGTTAGGTGTCATCTTGGTTTCATGATGTCAAAATGTGAACAACATGATGGAGAGGACTGTTTAAATAGAATTCTAATTGAACCAGAAAATTTATTGGTCGATTCATGGATCAAATATCTGTTGTGAATTTTGCCGTTAAGCACCTTGTTAGAGAACAGCAAGTTACACAAAAAGTACTGACATATTGGATAGTTGTACATTTGCATTCAAAAGGTTAGAGAAGGTCAAATTGAGTTCACCTGTAAAGGTTATAGTGCATTTTAGGTGCATCCTGAAATTTCACCTGAAAACTGAATATCCCTAACTTTTTGTGAGTGGTGTATATCATCGTTATACATGTAATACCTTTAATGTTCAAGATAGATCATTTACCCACATCATAATTTACTTTGCAGTGTTTTACGTTTATATATGCAATATACACCCTAACAAGCTGAGCTTAGTTTGTCACATTTGTTAAAAAAAAAGAAAAAAAAAAACTTAATTATGCACTTAACTGAAAAACAGTTTGAGTATCACATACTTGGTGTCTCCAGTTGGTTTTGGAACATTTCACAAGCTCAAAGAGATGAGAAAGTTTCACATTGCTCATACAATTTCATATATTCTACCATAGCAATTAAAAAAAAGACCAAAAACTGGAGTTCAGAGGTTTTAATATCTGCAGTGATGATGCATTGACAGAATTTGAAAACAGGACAGTATTTAATTAAAAACTGAATGACATGAAGGTTTTCCCGTTATACAGTAAATCTGCTGAATGAATAAAATTCATGGCGTCAGTCCATTTGGGAGTTTGTAGCCTTTTTATTCTATGTTTTTCCTTTTTGCACCAAAACACTATTTATTCATTCTTATGAAAAGCAAATCATAGATGAACATTCCTTTCAATTGCACTTTTAACCTCATGTGTGTATAACAGTGGTGCTGCAGCATAGCAGCACACATGCATGTGCAGACGTCTTTACTCACAGACCATCGCACATGCACATTAAACTGAGAGTCAGTGACTCACCATAAGGTGGAACGCAGATAATAGATTTAAGCAACTGTAAGCAGATTTGGGCGTGCACCTTACTTAAGGCAGATCATTCAGCGGCTGTAAACAGGCTTTGGAGAAATCAAACCATTAAATGGAAAATGCATTTATTAATTCAATCCTCTTAGTTCAGGTTCAGCTGCTTCCCTCAAATTAAGTTTGCTGGATTTCACAGGATATTAGTTGGCAAGAAGAAAAAAAAATGGGCATCAGGATGGCTGCTGTGTCACTGCAGTCATGTAGGTGAATTGATGTCACGCTAACCTCAATACAAATATCCCTTAGACTGAAGAAAAAAATGCTGTAATGCCACAACAAAAAAAAAAAAGCAAATGCCAGTAGGAAGATTATATTTTCAGTAGCTGAGTGAACAGATTATTTATATTGGAAGTAGCAGGTGAGAGTGAAAAACTAGTTGTGTTAGAAAATAGTGGACAGTGAGTGAAAATGCACAACCATCCCAAGCCATCTTTATTTTGTTGTTTATTAATCGGGCAGCTCGGTGGCACAGTGGTCAGCACTGTGGCAGCACAGCAAGAAGGTCATGGCTTTGATCCCACCCTTGGCCACTGGTGATCTTTCTGTGTGGAGTTTGTATGTTCTGTCTGTATCTATATGGGGTTTTTGCCGGGTATTCCAGTTTCCTGCCACAGGCCAAAGACATGCACGTTAGGTTAACTGGCATCAACTGAGGATAAATTGTCCTTAGGTACGAATGTGAGAGAGAATGGTTGTCCGTCTCTTTGTGTTGCCTCTGCAATAGACTGGAGATCTGTCCAGGGTTTATCCTGCCTCTTGCCCAAAGATGCTGGGATATGTTCCTGTGGCCCGAAAAGGATTAAGTGGTTGAAGATGGATGGATGGATACTTTATTAATCCCAGGGGGAAATCCAAGGCCATCAATGGCACATCCCCAATCCCTTCACCATTTACATCTAGAACAAGTTTAAAATCTTCTATTAACCGAGTTTGCATGTTTTTGTAACCTGGGAGGAAACTAGAGCACCCAGAATAAGCCCATGCAAGCATGGGAAGAACATGCAAACTCTACACAGATTGGCCCAGCTGGCTTTGAACCCACAACCTTCTTACTCTGGGGTAATTGTGCTATGCCAACCACTACAACACAATGATACCCTGTACTTATCATGGGAGTCTCTCTCTCTCTCTCTCTCTCTCTCTCTCTCTCTCTCTCTCTCTCTCTCTCTCTTCCCTCCATATATACTACATATAGATCGATAGATAGATAGATAGACTGTATATACAGTAAATATATTAGTGGTGTAGACGATGTTGCGTTAATCACCCGTTAATGCTTTACCCCCGTTAACGGTGACAAATTTTGTGATTGCAGTTAACAGAAGTTAATGGTAGAAAGCGCAAACAGTACTTTTTGGCCTAGCAGCTTTCTGTACCAAAGCCGCTCTGGCCACAGACACTATGTGCGCTATACAGATGTTGCAAAATCAAACAAACTGGATTAGGGCCATGGAAATCCCCAAAGTGCTGTCATGTTTAAGTTTACATTGTTATCTGTCAGAGCTCTCACCTGGAAAATTGTTACAGCCTCCTCCAAAACTTTGCCTGGATGTTGGGTTGTTCTTCTGTGGAAGCTGTCTGGTAGGCTACTAGCTACAATCTAGGTTGTAGCTGACCTCCAGCAGCTGACACGGACAAAAATCCGCCTGTTTTCATCGTCATAGCTTTGGGTCTAACTGTTGGGGAGTACCAGTCTAAAAAAATTCTCAAGCTGTGTTCGTAATGTCTATTCACTCCCACGCCGTTTTTACAGCACAGTGGGGTGTCATCATGGGCAAGATTGCTGTTTATGTTTGCAATTTTTCTGCTAAAAGGGAAATTGTGTGTGTTGTGACACATGAGGTCCACAGTTTTGTGTTGATCTACTTAAAAGTTGTGGATGTTTGCTATGTGGCTGCTGGCTGAAAATTTCAGCATGCTGAAAATTTTCAAAGAACACAACTGTCCCCAGCGTTTGCCAAAAAACACCAACTATCATTGACTTTTGCCAGCAGAGCCAGAAGTTTGCCAAAACGTCAATAAAAGTCAGTCCAAATGTTGTAGTGTGAATCCACCTTTAATTATTAACAGTAATTTAATGTCAGGTCTGCAGACTTGAGAATTGCAACACTGTGTTGGATACCTTCATTTCCATAGTGTGGCACTGGTTGACAAGAAATCATACATCCGTGATCTGGAAGTCCCACCCTTTAAAAAAAAAAAAAAATAAAAAAAAAAATAAAAAAAAAATATATATATATATATACTGTATATACAGTATATATATATAGTAAAGGTTTGGACATGGCTGTGCTCATGTCCTCACTTTTCAATATGTTAATATTTGATCGTTCCTGTTACTCTCAGGACATGAATTCAGCAATGTCATCCCCCTTTGTTAGTTTGTTTTTTCTGTGTTTTCTTCTTAGTCATGTACTTCTAGTCATTATGCTTAATATTATTTTAGCCACTTATGTTCAATGTCTTTGTCACCATGGTCCTTATCTCTGTCTTAGTCCCTGTCATGGTCCTGTCTCTCCCGGTCCTCTTTTCATGCCTAATATTTAACCCCCTTGTCTCAGGCCCTCATGTTTTCCGTACCTATAGCCATTCCCTGCTGTCTCTGATTACCGCAATTGCACCCACCTGTTCCTCGCTGTCTGCTAATTATCCCCCTGTTTATATATGTGTGTATGGCTGTGTAGTTGTGCATGTACATGTTGGACATATGCATATGTGATCTAACCTCACGATGAAGGAGACGCAGAGTCTGAGACCCCTGCAGAGGACAGCGAGAGAAGACATAGGTGTGGACAGAAGACTCCCTGACCTCTGAGGCTCGAGAGGAGAGAGGGGGGAGTAATGTAAATAAAGGGATTATGAATGTGAATAAAGGGATTATGATGGAGATGTGTGACCTCCCCTGCGAGGGAGATTCCTTTATGTGAGAATGTTTAAAGGTGAGGACTTTGGTGTGTTTCCTCCTCTTTGTTCGCTGTTCAAGAATGAGAGCAGACTGTGGGAATGGTTGCTTGAAATAAACTTGAATTAAATGCAATTCAGTTTCGTTATTCAAGGCTCCCCACAGTGTGTGTCATTCTTTGTCAGTGGTGGTGTCCTTGTCTCATGTTGATGTGATTACATGCTTCCGTTTTGCCCTAGTCTTTAGTCAAAGTCCTTGTTGTGTCTAGTTCTTAGTTTTTGTTTCAGCCCATGTGTTGCTTTCTTTTCTGTTTTCTTGCAATAAATAATGGTTTACCAAATTCATCTGGTGTTTGGGTTTTAACCTTTCTTGCCCCGGAGGGGCTCCCGTGACATATTGAGTTTACAAAGTCTGCCCTTGTACAAACATCATTAAGCTATTTCACTTCTGTTTTAAAAAATAGGCAGAGCTAGATTTGGATTTATTGTCTCGATTAACAAACCACAATACCATTGTGGTGATGGACTCAGGATGTCTCCTGGACGCCTCCCATTTGAGGTGTTTCAGGCATGCTCCACTGGCAGGAGACCTGGGCGAGACTCGGGACTTGCTGGAGAGACTATGTCTCCCAGCTGATCTGGGAACGCCTTGGAGTCCTCTCTGAAGAGTGGAAGCAGGTGGCTGGGGAGAGGCAAGTCTGGGCTTTTCTACTTGAACTGCTCCCCCTGTAACCCAGATCTCTGGAAAAGTGGTATAAGATGGATGGATGGATGGATGGATATGATGGACTCTTTGCTTCATCTTAAAATGCCAAGAAAAAGCAAGAAATGTGTGCCAAAGCTAAATTGCTAGCATGCTAACTAGCCACATTTTTATCTTGACCCTTTTGAGGTATCAACTCAACTGGTGACTGGGCTGAATTAATAAACAATTACTTTTGCACTTGACAATATTTAATTTGTTTACATGGTAAATGGCATTCACTTATATAGCGCTTTTTTTACATCTCTAGATGACCAAAGTGCTTCACAAACCTTGCTCTCCACCCATACACTGATGGTGGCACAGCTGCTGGCCTGACCCACCAGGAGCAACTGGGGGTTCAGTGTCTTGCTCAAAGACACTTTGACATGTAGACTGCAGACAGAGCAGGAATTGAACCCCTGACCCTCTGATCAGTAGTCGGCCACACTACACCTGCGCCACAGTTGCCCCTTTTTACATGTGCGTAAAATGACGATAGATGTCTTCATGCTGATTGAGCTGTTAAGCAACAGTTACTGGCTACATTTAGAAAGAACTATTTTTTTCTCAGCTGCCCAAAATAACTGGTTAAACAAACATATCTAAATATTTTGTTCAGTATTGCTGTCATTTAATAAACTGTGCTTGTGAAACTGTTGTTTAAAAGCAATATTACACTCAAGGTTGTACGGTGTCAATGAATATACTGCGGGTGTGATACATCTAATGCTCTACAACCATATTCTGTCTTGTGTAAAATTGTTTAAATAGTTTCACTGTTATTCAGTGGAAATATTATGGTTATCAATATAACCAGAATACACAAAACCATAAAGCAAAGCTTCAGGCATGTCTTTAAAGATATAAAAATCTCAGTGTGCTGCAGTTTTTACTGATAATTTCAGAAAAACTGCATTTACTGCAATTGGGCCCAATAACTCTAGAGACTCCATCTCTGATCAGATACGTAGTTTGGATTGTTTTACCCAAGCTGCTAAAACAGCAATCACAAATCTTGGATTCATTTCTGACATGACATACATTTCCTCCATGACCTTCAAATTAATTTTCTGCTGTCATGGAATGCACAGCAGTGGTGATTATCGTAACCAACAGTGATATATGAAAAAAAGATTCACTTCAAAATTAGTTAAAAAAAATAAATGTCACCAAATAGCTTTAACCCCTTTCAGTCAGACACTTTAAGTTTCAAAAGATTTGTTGTTAGTCTGATGTGTATTCTCCCCATTACTATGAAAGACGAAGAAGAAATATGCAGCAATTTGGTGTGAGAATGTGTTGACAGTTTTATGAATGAAAATATGCTAGGAAGAATGCTGGGAGACTTTCAACTCATAACCTATTTTATCAAACCAAGAAAACAACTAATTTCTGAATGATTTCCCCTCCGTTTCACCACCTTGCTCTCGACAGTGGTGTTATGTATGGAAATGAGCGAGACGTGAGTCAGGTTGCGCCGAGCAACGAACTGAACTTTATTGAGAACACACAGAGTATATACAGCAGCCACAGCCCGCCTGACATCATCTGCCCAGACGGCTACGGTAAGCCCCAAGGGCCAAACCCACCCATGACAACCCCCCCCCCCCCACCACCACCTTTAGAAAAGTCCAAAACCATACACACAATTGAAACCCTCTCCAAATTTGGGACCCGAATCATGCACTAGAATAAATGGGAACTAATGTATTAAAATTGACCTAACACATTCACACAACATAACTAAAATAGAGTTGGTGGGTGGACTGCCACATAACCCGCATGACACAGTGGATTATTCTGCCACTGGTAACCTAAAAGTTCATAATTAAACTAAAATTACACTGCCGGGTTCTTAAACTACAAAATAATACATAAAATAATCCAATTTTACAACATACATATATACATGAACCTTACAACTATCAATAAAGTGCTACTGAATAGTCATTGGGATGGAAAAAAACAAAACAAAACTGGAACTTGCATGGGGGGGCCCAGGGCAGCCCCTCAGCAGGCGCGCCCCTGGAGACCGCAGACCCTCGGAGCGATAGCTGATCCTCTGGATGGCAGGGCCCGGATCCCACACCACCATCACCGACCACCGCTCTCGTCCAGCTCTGCCACCAGAAGCCCCTGCCCGGACATACCGCAGCCCATTGGCATGCCTCCCCGAACCGTCAGATAGCTGGAAGTAAGCTGTGCCCAGCTTAGCCACGAAGTGCAGGTGTTCCTGGTGTTTCGCTGGCTGTTGTCTGGCCCGTATTTTCCATGGACATTCCTCTCCTCAAACCTGGACCAAGTCCATAACATTAAGAGAGGCTCTGCTTGGCCCGATATGGTGCTGCTTGGCACGCAGTTTCTCCCTGCATGTCGGTCTGGCCCCGATCTCTTCGAAGGCTGTTGTAGCGTGCATCATCGTAGCCGCACACCCCCTGTCCCATTGCGGCCAAACTCCGGAGGCATCCGGGGCTAACATATTGGCACAACCGCTTCGTGTCGCACTTGGTGGCTCCCTCCGCCGTTTCCTGAGCTCTGGGACAAAGACCCCCTTGCTCCGAATCTGAGCAAAACTGGTCCTGCTTGACTGCCATGGCACCCATTAGCTCTTCGTATTGTTTGCTCCCAGTGTCTGTCTTTGACTGCGGCTTGTCTCGAGTATAAAAGCAGTCCGGTACCTCCTGTCTGTCATCTGAGGTGCTCCGCTGCTTCGTGCCACACACTGTGTTCATGCCCGGTTGCCGCTGCTGCTTTTCGGGGCTCTCAGCATGCTCGCGCTCCCCCTCCTGCTTCTTCCACTCTGGCTGCGGGGAAAACTGAGCCCAGTTTGTATGCTGCTCTCCCTCCGTGCTGCGGTCAGTCTTAGTGCTGTGCTCTTCAGATGGCTTGACGTTCCTAATGGACTCAAGCTCCCTCTCTTGTGGGTCTGATTCCACCGTGTTATCTAGCTTGTAGCTTTTAACTTGTAGCTTCTGTGTTTGGCGACCACCTAGCTCTGTGGCTAAGTTCTCCGTTGCTACCAGCTGGGCTGTTAGCTCTCCCGAGCTAGCTAGCTTAGCGTCTTTTGGCACTAACAGCCTTTCAACCCACAGCTTCGTGCTCCGTGTGTGTTCGGCAAAGTAGTCAGAAAGCAGCCCGACAGCATTTGCATAAGACTCCGTCTCCCCTAACGTGTGGAAAATTTTCTGACCTTCTACGCTGAGATTGTGAACCAGAAGTGTTTGCCTCCGGACTCCATTGAGTTTACCCAGGCCCACCGCCGCAATGTACTCCTCAAACGCGGCCAACCAGTGGGGCCACAGAATTGCTGGCTCTCCTGGATGTTCAAGAAACGGCCGTAGAGGTGCCACACACTCCTCCATGAGTTAATCACCAATGTTATGTAAGGAAATGAGCTAGACGTGAGTCAGGTTGTGCCTAGCAATGAGCTGAACTTTACTGAGAACACACAGACTATATACAGCAGCCGCAGCCTGTCTGATGTCATCCGCCCAGACGGCTACGGCAAGCCCTAAGGGCCAAGCCCACACATGCCCACATGACAAGTGGTTTCAATGGTTGTTTCAATGATGTGTGTATGGGTAGGAGAACTTCGCTGGGTGGCGGGGGTGGGGCAGTCCATCTAGTAGCATGGGGGTTGGCATTTCGGGGCCTGCTTGTCCCGGCCACCCTGATGTTGTGTCATGGGGTGGGGCACTTTGTCACATTGCCCCTGGTGTTATTAGCGGTGGGTGTGTGTTGGTGCTCAGGGGTGGTTGGGGGGGCGGGCAATTGGCGTGGGTTGGTGGCCATGTTTCTGTTGGGTTGCTCTGGGGTGGCTGTGGCTGCAGGGTGGCCTGCCACTGTCGGTGTGCATCTGAGGTGGGTGGTCGGTGGGCTTGTGTGGGCACTCAGGGGTGACACTTGGCATGTAGGGCACCGTGTGGGTCCGGCCCATTGTTCACTATTGTGAGTATTGTTGTTGTCCATGTTTGTCTGTGTAAGATGAGTGGGAATGGGTATGGCTGCTCCATCATGTTTGTGGTGCTGGGAGCGCCAGGGCACGATGCTGGTGGGTCCTGGGCTGCTCGCACTGGCAGCCCTCGCCCTGGGTTGGGATTTGGAGGCAGTGGGTGAAACAGTGATGAACCAGTTTGTAAGCTGGCTTGTGGGGGGGAGGGATGGCCTCGCTCTTAGACCGCCTCCCTCCCAGTCTTATTTCCCACCCTCCCCCTCCCCCTCCCCCTGACTCTGGGTGGAATATACATCTTCTTTGATACATTTAGGGCTTTGGGGTGGGGGGTGTGCCACACTGTGTCGGCTAAGGGAATACCTTTACTGCGCGGTGGGGCTGCCCTCACCTCAATTTTAATTGCATTTTAGACACTGAGGGCTTGAGGGGATGGAAGCCCCGCTGCCCATCGCAGTGGCTAGCGGTGCTCCAATCACCATCCCCCCAATTTTAATTGCACTTTGGTAGTCCATACATTTAAACACAGTCACATCATATAACCGACATACACCCACCATGTTTTGTGCAGGGGGGAGGGGGGTGGGGGTCTTCCCCCACCCCTGATGCCCTCCTCCTGCTGGGGGCATGGGGACCTGGTGGGGAGCCTGGGACCCATCATGATGTCAAAATCCCTGGGTGCTACTGAATGTATAAATACAACCAAGGGAGTGAGAGCGGGACTGAATATGAGAGTAAATGAGAGTAAAAGGGTGATGAATGGAGGTGGTAATGGTGGGTTGGTTTTGTGCGGCACTTTGCGTGTCAGGTGGCATCTCGGGGCACCTGCGGTGGTCTGCTGATCAGTCGCTCAGGTGGACGCTGGGGTGGGGGTTTGCTTCTGTGGCCTGCACTAGCGGTCTCCCCGGCTGCTGCCAGGCGCTGGCATGTGTTCAGGCTCACTGCATCTGTTTCGCAGCCGCCTTAAGAAACAAGGGTGGATGAAGGGCGAGATTGAACGGGTACAGGAGTGAGAGAGAATGGGTGGGTCCGGGTGAGTGAGAGTGAGGGAGTGCATATGGGTGCACATTGGAGCATGTGGGTGTGAAGGTGTGGGGAGGGGTGTGTCTGCGAGTCAGAAGGTGCTGGATTAAGGGGGGTAGTGCCTCTTGGCAATGTGGTCTCCCCTGGGCGGGGGGGGGGACTTCTTTGGGCATGGGGGTCCCCGGGGTGTGCAGCAGTGGCACTGGGGGGCGTGGGTCCACTGTGGGGGTGCTTGGGGGGGCCCACGCCGGGGGACACGGGCCAGTCTCCGGCCCGGGGGGTAGGGTCGCTGGTCTCTTGGCACCTTGGGCCCGGGGGTGGGTGTTGGCCCCGCTGGGGGGGGGGGGGGGGTAGGGGGCTGGTGGGTTCGTGGGTGTGGGCTCGCCGCGCCGGCCGCCTGGCGATCTGGCCTCCCTCGATTGTCCCTCCATTGACTTTTGTGCCCTGTGGCGTTTGGTGGGGCTGCCTTGCCCGCTCGGGGTTCCCGCGGGGAGAGCTGCCGCGACTGTCCCCCGCTTCGTATGTTTCTTGACAAACCACTCGCATGCACACACTTATTTTGTGCGTGTTGTCATATATACGCACGCAGACGTATACACACAAGTGTCTCTCCTTTAACAAGTGTGGAAACCAGACTTGTGTTGAGACATCTTCGGTGGAAGAAGCAGTTTGTCTTCTGTTTGTTTTAGTTGTTGGTTTGTTTGTCTTTTTGTCTGTCCCCCTCCCTTTTCTTTCCCTCTCCACACACTTCCTTTCCCTCTTCCCCATCCTGTCTGGTCTTCCATGGGTAAAATAATTAAAATAAAGTATTTAAAGTTATTACAGGATGAGTTTACAACAATATACAATACATAGTTAGGTACTGTATAAGCTCCTCTTGGCAAAGTAAATCTGTCTTGGCACAATAAGGGTGAAAGACCCCTGTTCTGCTTACCTAGCTGCCTGACAGGACAAGGGATTTTTTTTTTTTTTTAATGGTTGTTTCAATATTGCTTCTATTCTTTACATCCCCTACCTTTTTTTCTTTAAACTACAATTATAGATTCATGTACGGGGGAAGGAGGGTGCTGAAAACTTTATAGTGGTCAAAACTGCCCAAATGTGATATATTTTTCAACATAGTCTCCCCTTCAGTCCACACACTTGTTCCATCGGTGTTGTAGCACTTGGATCCCTGGGGTTGAAAAAAATAAACCACATTTGGTCAAATTTGACCACTATGAACTTTTCAGCCAATGAACTTCTAAGCCCCCCCCCCCCCCCTTGTACATGGGTAAAATTAACTGGGAAGATGTGAGATTGCAGTTCCTACTCAATGGTGATTTCTGTGAATTTATGCCTGATCCGGGTGATGAACAGTGGTGAAAGAATTTTCTCTTGGAGCCGAGGGCAAATGAAATCTCCTCAGCTTCTACTGAAAGTTTTAACATCAATCTTTGGAGCTCGCTGTCAGTGAGTGGAGGTCAAGTCTAGAGGCTAAGCCCCAAACAGCCACGGGCCTCATGAAACATGAAGCCATTTCTCTTTCTCATTCCCGTTGTCCGACAGTCTCAACTTTCCAACCGTCCAGCTCATGAAACAATTCCTGACCCCTCAAAGTGATGAGAAATGGGGGAAAGATGCTTTGTGGGAGATTGTATTTTTGCCACCATATATCAAGGAAAGTGAGGTCTCCCAAAATGATTTATATTGTTGGGATCTGTTAAATAACCCTGAAAAAGCAATACATTACCTTGGCATTGTCACAGGAAATCACTAGCCTAATCAAATGTGTGGCTGCCATATTGATCTGACATAAAGTGATTGTTCATGAGGATTTCTCAAGTGATCCACCATCACATGATCAACCAAGTGCTCCTGTGCGTCACTTAAAATCACTATTCTCAGAAAGAAAAAAGAATTTACCAAATCCACTGCTGGAGATGGATGCTTGAGGTCAACATTTTATTTGCAACATTACTAACATTTTGTACTTCGCAATACAATCTAAATTAGTATGACAGTCCAGGAACCTAGTAAGAATAAACAGATATATTTTTTGTAACTACATTTAAATATACTGTATGTGTGCATTGCCTGTAGAAAATCAGTAGCCAAGTTAGTCTTTACATGCCCAAATATATGCTGTCTTTGAAAGTGGGACACAAAGAAGTGTACATGTAGGCTCTAACAAATAGAATAGAAATAGGCTTCATTGTTATTGCACAGTTGTACATTACAACAAAATTGTGGGTGCTCCAACAGGCTACTGCACAACAAAGTAAGAGAGAGGGATTTGATAAAACACAGTTACAGAATACACGATTAAACATACACCTGAAATAAAAATAAAAATAGCCCACAGGTATATACACAGGTATCGTAGTGGCTTCACAGATGGAACTATTTACATAAGAGTGCAGAGTGTGGTACACACAATGGCCCAAGGATTATGGAAAATATACACAGGAATGGTAGTGGATTCACGGATCGGTCAATGTACATGAAAGTGTGGAATGCAAAGACAGGTGTGTTATTGTGATAATTAAAAAGGTCTTCAGTTCTGTGCATGTGAACGTTTGGGGGCGGGGGGGCTCTGACTGTTTGCAGTCTGGATGGTCCAGGGGAAGAAACTGTTTGTCAGTTTGGAGGTGTGGGACCTGGTTGATCTGAACCACCGTCCAGTGGGAAGTAGGTCAAACAGATAGTGGGTGGGATGTGAGGGGCCTCCTGTGATGGCCTTGATCTTTCTTAAACAGGAGGGTCTGGAGATATCATCCAGGCAGGGCAGAGGGTGGCCGATGATATTTTGGGTGGTGTTGATGACCCTCTGCACAGCCTTCCTGTTTTCGGCCGTGGAGCCGGTGCAGCACACACCAAGACAGGAGGTGAATACGCTCTCCACTGAGGAGCGGTAGAAGGCCAGTAGCAGCTCCTGGTCCAGGTTGTTCTTCCTCAGGACACAGAGGAAGTGCAGCAACTGCTGGGCTTTCTTCACCAGGGCCTTAGTGTTGACAGTCCAGGAGAGGTCAGAGGAGATGTTGGTTTCCGTGCGGTCACCATTTTTGAGGAAGGGCGGGGTGGTCCTGTCTGTTCTTCCTGAAGTCCAATATGAGTTCTTCAGTTTTTTGGACATTCAGTTTCAGATTGTTTTCTTGACACCACAGCAGCAGATTATCTACCTCCGCCCTGTATGCCTTCTCATCGTCATCAGTGATGAGCACAACCAAGGTGGTATCAGCCGCATGCTTCACGATGATGGTGGTTGAGTGGGTTGTAATACAGTCAAAGGTTTACAGGGAGTACAGTAGTGGGCTTAGCACATAGCCCTGTGGGGAGCCAGTGCTGAGAGACCGTGTGGAGGAGTAGTGGGAGCGAAGTCTGACTGTTTGTGGGCAGTTGTTGAGAAAGTTTTTTATCCAGGAGCAGGTGGGGGTGGGGGGGATGAAGTTTATAGATCAGGATGTTCGGGATGATAGTGTTAAAAGCTGAGCTGTAGTCCACAAAGAGCATCCTCACATAGCTCCTTGGGTTCTCCAGGTGGCTCAGCGCTCTATGGAGTGTGGTGGCAATAATGGCGTCTTCCGTAGACTGGTTCTGCCTGTAGGCGGGAGGTGGTATGTAGCCATGTTCAGACAGATAGCCCTGTTCCCACTACCAGGAAACATGAACCAATTGAGGGGGGACAGAAACTCCTTAAGAGTTCTTCCTAAACTTCTTAAGGACTGTTTCTCTCAACTTTCGTGCCTCCACTATGAGGGTATGAATTGTCGATCTCCAGATAATTTGTTGATGATGTAATCATCTGACAGTTTTAGCCCTGACACAGAGCAGCGCAGTAAAATACATTTAAAATATGGTGAAATCATACAGAAATTATTACGTACAGAATGAATGTAAAGTTCAATGTATGAGACTAATTTGTTGTTTCTTAATTGCGGAGATGACGAGAGATATGTGTACAGCATCAGGAAGCTGGCCGACCGTATGCATCCGCTCTCCGGCTACAAACACCGCAAGATGCTGGTCTTGCCTCTTTGCTGTGTTTGTTCTACCCCAATGCATTTTGGCCACATATGAAATTACAAGGAGCAGAGTCCCAGCAGTGATTTGTGGCTCGCTGTCGGCCAGGCTGTATGGGCTCATATCCCGGCAAAGGATAGCGGTATCGGCCAGTGTATTCACTGTACTGCTCTGCTATAATGCTTGTGTTCTTCCCATATGCCGAATACTCATTCAGATCCTCTGCAGTCACAGCAGCATTACATATATGCACTGTACCGGTACAAGCAGCAGCGGGACTCCCATCTCCCATTGGGAGTGCTCAGTGGACTTGCATCTTCATGAAGTAGAGTGGTACAGCTGGTGTTATGCACGGTGAAGCTCTGCTGTAATACCCGTGGTCTCCACATACAGTGCATCCAGAAAGAATTCACAGTGCTTCACTTTTTCCACATTTTGTTATTTTACAGCTTTATTCCAAAAGGGATTGAATTCATTTTTTTCTCAAAATTCTACACACAATATCCCATAATGTCAATGTGAAATAAGGTTTATTGAATTTTTTGTAAATTTATTAAAAATAAAAAAACCTAAGAAATCACATGTGCAAAAGTATTCAGTCTTTTTTTTTTTCCACAATATCTTTATTGAACCTTTTTTTTTTTTTTAAACAAACATGATACAAACAATCAAACACTAACACTAAAGTACTACAAAAAAAAATGCACTAAAAAACACCAACAACCACCAACAAAATCAGATCTTCAACAATGCTCCTCTGTTTAGTCTAGACAATCCAACACGTAAGTATACATATTATGTTCACCAGTTTGGAATTTACAAGGTCCACACATATCATTCACCTTCTTCAAGAGTTATGTTTAAATTTTTTACATAATCAATAAAAGGTCTCCATATATTCTCAAACACAATTTCCTTTGATTTCAGTATATATGTTATTCTTTCTAATGGAAGGTTTGTTAACATCTGTCTTAACCACTGAGTCACATCTGGTCTATGAGTCTTTTTCCATAATAGTGCAATACATTTTTTGGCATTAAGCAAACTGAGGTCTATGAATGTTCTTTCACTTTTATTAAAATTATGCTTTTCTGGGTACAGACCCAACAAAAACAGTTTAGGATTCAATATGATTTGTTTTGAGATTATTTTTTCAATTGTTACCCTCACCTCTTCCCAAAACATTCTTATTAATCTACATTCCCATACACAATGAAATAGAGTTCCTTTACTTTCCATGCACTTTGTGCATGTATCTGGTATATTTTTGTTATATCTATTTAACTCCTCCGGTGTAACATACATCTGCATTAACCATTTGAAATGTATCAATTTAAGGCGTACATTTATTGATTTGGTTTGAGCTTCTGTACAAGCCAATTCCCATTGTTCCTCTGAAATTTCAGTTTGCAGATCTTCTTTCCAGTAGTTTAATCTTTTCAGTGAATTTTCACTTGAAAATAGTGTCAATGAGTTATAAAACTCTGAAATAATACCCTTTCTTTTACTATCTTTCATCAACATTTTTTCCAAGGATGAATAGATAGGTCGAGTGAGAGCTTTATTTTGATTTGATCGAATAAAGTTTCTAAGTTGAAGATATTTAAAAAAATGTGTTCTATTGAGATTAAATTTGATCCTCAACTCTTCAAAAGACATTATGTTTTCTGCACATGGCAAATATAAATCCTGAATCTTTTGTATCCCTTTTAAATTCCATACTTTAAATACAGCGTCCGCTCTCCCTGGTTTAAAATATTGATTACCCCATATTGGACTAAATTGTGACAATAACTGTGGTTCTTTTAAATAGTTTTTAGCTTCACACCATATTTTGATCATATGCTTTACAAATGGATTTTTAACTTGTTTTTGTAATTTTTTTGCCGAATCTGAGTATATGAATATGGGAAGAGGTAAAGGTAAATTGTATGATTCCATTTCAGTCCAGTGAGGGAGATCATTTGATGAAAAATAATATGTCATAGACCTCAGTTGTGCCGACCAATAATACAACATAAAATTTGGACATTTCAGACCTCCACGATCAAATGGTAAATATAATAAAGACAGACATAATCTAGCCCTCCTGTTGTTCCATATAAATTCCACTAACTTTTTTTTAATTCTTGAGAATAAATCTAAAGGTGGTGGTAAGGGAATGTATTGAAATAAATAAAGTATTTTAGGTAAGATATTACTTTTAAGTATATTAATTCTCCCGATCATCGACATTGGTAGTGACATCCATCTCTGAAGTAACTCATCAATATCTGTCATTAAGGCTTCATAATTGACGCTGGCGATTGATTCTAGCTTAGGCACAATTTGGATTCCTAAATATTTAAACTGATTTACAACATTGAATTGATTTACCTCAGGGGCTGGGTAATTTCTCTGGGTCTCATTTAGCATTAATATTGAAGATTTAGTTTTATTTATTTTATATCCTGATATTTCCCCGAAATTCTTTATTAAATTCAACAAGGTCGGAATTGATTTTTTAAGATTCGACATAAACAAAATTATGTCATCGGCATACAGGGAGATTTTATGTTCTGTTGGTCCAACTTTAATTCCATATATTTGTGACTGTAGACGTATCGCCATCGCTAAAGGTTCAATTGCCATAGTAAACAGTAAAGGTGAAAGTGGACAGCCTTGTCAACATCCTCTATTGATTTTTATTGATTTTGAAATATTATTTGTTAGAATTTCTGCAGTAGCATTATTATATATTATCTGAACCCATTTTATGAAATTATTTTCAAGTCCAAACCTTTGTAAGACTTCAAAAAGAAAGGGCCATTCAACTCTATCAAAGGCTTTTTCGGCATCCAGTGATAAGAGAGCTGTATCCGGTGCTTCTTTATTAGAATAAATAATATTAAATAGTCTTCTTACATTATGGAAGCCTTGTCTTCCCTTTATAAAGCCATTCTGATCTCGATTAATAATATTTGGTAAAATTTCTTGTATTCGTCTTGCTAAAATTTTACAGATTATCTTAAGGTCGGCATTTAATAGGCTTATTGGTCTCATATTTTCACATTTATTAGAGGGCTTACCTGGTTTTGGCAACAGTATAATTAAGGCATTATTCATATATGATGGTAAATTACTATTTTGAAATGCTTCTAAAACCATTTCCAAAAAAGGTTTTGTTAATTTATTCTTAATTTTTTTATAAAGGTCAACTGGAAGACCATCTGGTCCTGCACTTTTTCCTGATTTCATATTATCAATGGCTAGTCCAACTTCTTCTTGACTAATTTTAGACTCCAGTATCTCCCTATTTTCATTTGGAATACACGGTATAAATAGTTCATTCAAAAACCCATGTAGTTTTGTTAAGTCAGATTCATTTTTGGTATCATATAATTTTTCATAGTAATCTCTAAAGGCTCTATTAATTTCTGAAGGATCTATAACTACCTGTCCGTTACTTATAATACTGGTAATTGGTGTTTTAGATTCTAATTGTTTAATCTGCCATGCCAATAACTTTCCTGATTTTTCACCTTGTTCATAAAAAGATTGTTTCAATCTTAGAAGACTCGAGGCAGCTCTATTCGCTGATTTTTTGTCATATTCAGCTCTCAAAATCAGTAATTCGTTCTCCAACCTTGGATCTCTTCCTGCATATACTCTTTCTTGAAGAATTTTTATTTTATGTTCCAATTGGGCTCTCTCCTCTCGAGTCTTCTTAGATTTTGAACCTGTATAACTAATAATATGTCCCCTAATAAAAGCTTTGAAAGCCTCCCACTTTACACATGCTGATGTTTGTGTAGTATTGATATCAAAGAACTCATCTATCTGTTTTTCTATATACTTAACAAATTCCTCATCCTGAAGCCATTTATGCTGAAATTGCCATCTACCTGGTTCCTTTGTCAATTTCTTATCTACATACATTAGACAGCAGGGTGCATGATCAGAGATCACGATGTTATCATAAAAACAGTTTTGAATCTTGGACCTTAATTCTGTGGAGATCAAAAAATAATCTATACGTGAGAATGTCTTGTAGGTATTGGAATAACAAGAGTATGCTTTAACTTGTGGTTTCATTTCTCTCCATATATCTATCAATTTCAATTCTTTCATAAAATGATTAATGGTCATCCTACATCCATTGTGCGTACAGTCCAGTCCTGTTGATCTATCTATACCGGGATTCAATGTACAATTAAAATCCCCTGCTATTATATGTTGCCCTGTAAGTGATGATAAGATAAGAAATAAATTAGCAAAGAACTTTTGATCATCTATATTGGGACCATATAAGTTCACCAAATTTATGTTTTCTAATAGCAAAGATCCTTGAATGATTACATATCTTCCAAATTTGTTTCCAATTACATTTTTCACTTGAAATGGGACTGATTTATGTATGAGAGTCATAACTCCCCTGGCTCGGGATGAAAATGATGAGGTGAAAACATTTCCTTGCCATCTACTCCTAATTCTTTCTACATCTTCCTCTATTAGATGAGTTTCTCGTAAAAACACAATTTTTGAACCCATGTCTTTTATTTTATTCATAACTTGTTTAAGTTTTTTAAAATTTTGTAGACCTCTGCAGTTCCATGAAGTTAAATTAAGATTAACACTTTGATTTATAATCAATAGGGAGTTTGGGATTACCTTGCAGTGTAAACATGCTCAAACAGAAAAGCAAAAAAATGAGTGGTTGAACATTCACCCTACAAACTACACACAAACAAATTCCCCCTTCCCACATTTGTGGCAATCCCCCCAAAAACAAAAGAAAAATTCCGTCTCCCGATATAGCCATCGACCGTTCCACACCCACGAGGAACAGCCAAAGCCACTCCTTCTACATCCTCCCAATCACCCTAACTCTACTGCTTTTAATAACGTAACATTAACTCTCTTCTGTAATTTTCCAATTTAACTCCAAAATTTTTTAGCAATTTTGTACTTTTTTTTTTTTTTAATATGTAATACATTCTATATTTTGTAATCTTGTTATATGCTTCTAATCAGTTAAATGCTCAAATATTCTACCCTATATTCTGTTCATGCTTAGCTCCCACCAGTCTCTTCCTGGATCTTCTTGATGAGCTCCTGCGCCTCCTCGGGGGTCTTGAAGATGTGTGTTCTGCCCTCATATGTGACCAGAAGTCTTGCAGGGTGAATCACTCCATGACGAATCTCAAGGTTGCGCAGTTCTTTGCGGATGGGGTCAAACTGCTTCCTTAATTGTTGGATTCCTGAGGCCAAATCTGGGTAGAACCGCACCTGCTGATCTTGGTATTTAATTTCTCCTTTGGCCCGCACCGCGTTGGAGATCGTCATCCTGTCTCTGTAGCTGAGAAACTTCATCATTAACGTCCTCGGTGCTGCCTTGTTACCTCTCGGTGGGCCAATTCGGTGGGAGCTTTCCAAGACGACTGATGATTTTAGCTCCGCGTTGTTCAGCGCCTCCGGGATCCACCCCTCCAAAAAGGAGCATGAATCACGACCTTCGGCTCCCTCCGGTAAACCCACCAGCCTCAGGTTGTTCCATCTGGACCGAGATTCCAAGTCCAGAACGCTATTTTCCAGATCTTTATTTTTTTTTTCCAAAGTGCGCACCTTTATTTGAAGTCTGCTGATTTCATCCTCCGCACTTGAAACACGAAGCTCCGCCTGCGTCACTCGCTCCACGCAGTCACCCAACTCCTTTCTCATTGCATCCAACGCTGCCATAATCCCATCAAGTTTAGCGGAAAAGTCTGCTCTCATTGAGCTAATGGCAGCCAGCACTGCACCTGTGCCGCCATCGTCAGCAGCAGCAGTTACCGCACCACCGCTAGTTTCATCCGCCATATCCGCAGCTTTTTCTACTGCGCCACAAACTTTAAAGTCCGTTAATTTGGACTGCTTCGGCGATTCAATTTTTCCCCCTCCTGATTTCCCAGCCTTAGTCTTCACCGGCATATCCTCACCCAAGCACTGGGAAAAGTTCTGTTCCAAATGAGAGAGTTATTTGCCGAATTTTTATTTCCAGGAGCAGAGCAGAGTGATACGTGTCCTTCTAGGCGGCCGCCATAACCGGAAGTCTGTATTCACAGTCTTTGCTCAGTACTTTGTTAATGAACCTTTGGCAGCAATTACAGCTTCAAGTCTTTTTGAATATGATGCCACAAGCTTGGCACAACTATCTTTGGGCAGTTTGGCCCATTTCTCTTTGCAGCATCTCTCAAGCTCCATCAGGTTGGATGGGACGCATCGGTGCACAGCCATTTTCAGATCTCTCCAGAGATGTTCAGTTGGATTTAAGTCTGGGCTCTGGCTGGGCCACTCAAGGACATTCACAGAGTTGTCCTGAAGCCACTCCTTTGATATCTTGGCTGTGTGCTTAGGGTCGTTGTTCTGCTGAAAGATAAACCGTCGCCCCAGTCTGAGGTCAAGAGTGCTTTGGAGCAGGTTTTCATCCAGGATGTCTCTGTACATTGCTGCATTTATCTTTCCCTCTATCCTGACTAGTCTCCCAGTTCCTGCAACTGAAAAATATCCTCACAGCATGATGCTGCTCCCAACATTGGCATGGTTATGAATGGTGCCTGGTGTCCTCCAAACATGATGCCTGGGATTCACACCAAAGAGTTCAATCTTTGTCTCATCAGACCAGAGAATTTTGTTTCTCATAGTCTGAGAATCCTTCAGGTGCCTTTTGGCAAACTCCAGGCGGAGGGCCATGTGCCTTTTACTGAGGAGTGGTTTCCATCTCGCCACTCTACCATACGGGCCTGACTGATGGATTGCTGCAGAAATGGTTGCCCTGTAAGGTTCTCCTCTCTTCACAGAGCAACGCTGGAGCTCTGACAGAGTGACCATCAGGTTCTTGGTCACCTCCCTGAATAAGGCCATTCTCCCCCGATCGCTCAGTTTAGACAGTCGGCCAGCTCTAGGAAGAGTCCAGGTGGTTACAAACTTCTTCCATTTACAGATGATGGAGGCCATTGTGCTCACTGGGACCTTCACAGCAGCAGAAATTTTACTTTACCCTTCCCCAGATTTGTGCCTTGAGACAATCCTGTCTCGGAGGTCTACAGACAATTCCTTTGATTTCATGCTTTGTTTGTGCTCTGACATGCACTGCCAACTGTGGGACCTTATATAGACAGGTGTTTGCCTTTCCAAATCATGTCCAATCAACTGAATTTACCACAGGTGGACTCCAGTTAAGCTGTAGAAACATCTCAAGGATCATCACTGGAAACTGGATGCACCTGAGCTCAATTTTGAGCTTCATGGCAAAGGCTGTGAATACTTATGTACATGTGATTTCTTAGTTTTTTTTAATTTTTAATAAATTTGAAAAAATCTCAAAAAGTCTTTTTTCATGTTGTCATTATGGGGTGTTGCGTGTATAATTTTGAGGGGGAAAATGAATTTAATCCCTTTTGGAATAAGGCTGTAACATGACTGTTATGTTGAGAAAATGACACAAGACAGAGAGCTTCTTGCTGGACATCCAACTAAGCTTTATTTTACAGAATGCTCAACTATATTCAGAGTGGGCCGTGCCAGCCTGACGTCATCCTGTGGGTGGGCACAGCATCCCAGACACCAAAATCCCATACACAACATCCCCCCCCCCCCTTTAAAAAAATGTCAGGCACACAAACAACCCACTCTAATTTGTCACCCGACTCACACACTAAAAGGGAAGAACATATGTACAAAAATAAATAAACTCCTATCCATTCACACAACTAAGGCTGGGGGGCCGAGCAGACTGCCAGCACCCCCTACACGGCTGAGTGGGACATTCTGCCGCTAAAAAAAAACAATTTAACAGAACAAAATAAAGCCGTGTCTCTAACTCTAAAACAATCCCCATAATAATACTATATATAGACATCACATAAAATCACAAAACATACACTACTGGCGGCCCCCACCCCAACTCCCACCCCACATTGGGCACACAGAACAAAACAACGTTGGGACATTCAATGAGAATAGGTCAAATAAACCAGGTGGGCTGAAATTCACCCCAAATATAATTACCTACTGAGCCACCACCTCCCTAACTACAAAATTTAATATACAAATACCAATTAAATAAAACACTCTGAAACTCAGTGCTAACACAGGCATAACACCACACAGGCCAATAATTTTATTGGCCTGTGTGGCCAATAAAATTTATTATCATGCAAACACTCAATTTAGGCTCACAACTACACAATTCACCATGCCTCCTGAACTCACATTCTCTCTTTTTTTTAAAAGTAATTTACCGGGGCACCAAATAGTGAAACAACATATATTCATTCACATATACATATAGACATTCACATCAGAAAAAAAACAACAACAAAAGTTTAGGTAACCCCAACGTCTCTGGGTAGCCACCATCTTCTATACAGCCACGGAGGGCCTGGGCACCCCCACGGCATTCTCAAGTCCGGCCGCTGCCACCCCTCCAGGGTCGAAACACCCCTCTCTGGCCAACCTTTCTCCAACTCTCCAAACTGTTTTTTTCTTTCTGGGCCAAACCCTGCCGTCGACCCACAGGGAAACCCGACCCGGTCCCCCATGCCCGCCGCGTCGTCTCAGGACCTCCTTCCTGCATTGTGCTGTCCCGCCGACCCGGTCCAAACTCTCATCCTGATGATGGCGTTTGGCGCTCTGTAGGACCGCACCAATTTTTCCCGCTCCACTTACATGTCCTCCAGTTTCGGCAGCCCTCTTCACAGGGACGCCGCAGTGCCTTCCGGTACCCACACCAAGGGTACCACGGCCACCAGCACCAGGATCAATCCTCGCTGGGTTATCGTCACACCAGTCACCATTTACACCCAGCTCGCCAGACCAGCTTGTGTCCCGAACCGCGACAAATTGTCCCGCTCTGCTCTCTTCTCTCTTTGTCTCAAACACTTCTACCCCCCGTGGTCGTGCTCCAGGAGCCGCCGAAGCCCGCTCCTCAGCGCCGCATGCTGCCACCATGTCCGGCCTTTGCCGCTCACCTTCGTGGTTCACAGCGTCATCCTCACGGGCATTGTTCTCCGGTCCGGGCACCTCGACCCAGCCTTCGACTCCCTCGTTCCGTGTGTCATGTTGTGTAGCCTCCGTAATCGGCTTCTGTTCACCTCCAGGACACGCACCATAACCCTTATCAGGCCCGCTCACCGATCTGGGCTCCTCACCGCTGCATTCAGTGCTCTCATTGTCGACGCTCTGCTGCGCTGTCACTGTGTCCTGCGGCTGCTTCTCCTCCCTTGGACCGTCAGCCTCTCTGGTCTCGCCCAACCGTTGTCCAGCCTCCCACTGCATGGCCTCCAGCTGCGGGGACAACTCCTGCTGTGCCACCTCTCCGCCTTTGTTGGTCGCACTTAACTCGGGCTCTCTCCATCTTCGCTCCGGCTCTGGCTGCTCGAGGGGTGAAGGCAATTCCGGGTCCCGCTCATCCTCCATCTCATCATCATCATCCGAGCGGTAGTCACTCTCTGAGTCCCATTCGCTGTCCATTTCACTCACACCAAGATCTTCGGCCGCACCCACGTCCGCAAAGCCTGTGTAAGCCGGTCCTGGGCTGCTGACTGTCTGTCCACCGATTTCAAAAGTGAAACCCAGCTCGTCAAACAGGTCCCACCCCATCAAATTCTTGCCCCGGCATGCCACCTGGAACCTGAATGCGGGAATGGTCTTCTCACCATAATGCACCACCAGCGTGATACACCTGACGTTCCTGGGGTCCTCGTCGTCAGGCAGTTCCGCTGCATCTGGGCGCCGGGGTGTGAGCCTCCTAAACCAGGCCTCACTCATGATGGAGCGTGGGGCAACGGTGGCTAACATCATTGGCACCCTCACACCATCCAGTTCCACCACCCGTTGCGGTCCAGACCATCCTTCAGGTCGCGCGATGTTGACACCTTGTTCGCTGTCGTCAGTGGCCAGAGGCTCCTCCACACGTAGCCCCGGTTCTGCCTCAAGGCCCAGTTTTGTGCCCTTAGCCCTGTTTCGGCACAAAACTAGCCTTTCAGCTAGCCTGTCCATAGGCTTCGACTGAGCCGTTAGCTGTCCCAAGCTAACTAGCGCCGGCGTGCCCAGCGCCATCAGCCTCTTCGCCCACAACTCTCTGGCCCTCGTCTGCTCTGCGAAGTGCGCCTCCATGAGCCCAACAGCCTCCACGTAGCCCTCATTCGTGCCCAGCGAGTCGAGAATCCTTCGGCCCCTCCGCGCCAAGGTTACAGGCCAGGAGGGCCCACCACTGTCTCCCGTCAAGCCGAGGGAAACCCAGCGAGTTGACATACTCCTCGAATTCCCGTCTCCACTGCAGCCACAAAATTAATGGCTCACCCGGGCTGTCCAGAAACGGCAACAGCCGCTGATTAAACCAGCACGCTCCCATTGGTCTCCTTGTTGCCAAATGTTATTTTGGGAAAATGACACAAGACGGACAGCTTCTTGCAGGACATCTAACTCAGCTTTATTATACAGATTGCTCAACTATATTCAGAGTGGGCAGTGCCCGCCTGACATCATCCTGTGGGTGGGCATAGCATCCCAGACAACAAAAATCCCATACACAACAATGACAAAATGTGGAAAAGATGAAGCGCTTTGAATACTTTCCGGATGCACTGTATGCTGAATTATCAATCAACCTATATGCAGACATGCCAGCATTGTACTATATCTTCATTATTGTCTTTTTCTGCTTAAATTTGCCACTTTGCCTTGTGTTTAGTTCACGGAGCACTATGGCAGTGATGCTGACTTTTATCCAGTCAGTACCCAGTCAATCCTAAACCCCACCCATACTTCTAGAACAGGGGTGCTCACACTTTTTCAGCATGCGAGCTACTTATAAAACAACCAAGTCAAAATGATCTACCCACTACAAAAATGCAAAACATATAATTATTTATATATAATGTATTATATATAAATGTATACATTTCAAATGTATTAAGGATTCTTTGTATGTACAATGTACTGTATGTTGATGTACCTTGCATAACTGAATAAGCCAATATTGCACAACACACATAATAAATAACTATTAACATTTTTTGTAATTACCTGAGTTTACTTTGATGACTTGCACTGAATTGAATCAGCCAGGGATGCATAGTCCGGACAGTAGCTGCTGACAGCCAGCCTCAAGCACATTTCCAAATGTTTATCAGTCATGGTGGAACGGTATTTGGACTTAATGACCTTCATGTAGGAAAAGGCTGACTCACATAAATAAGTGGTAATTCAAGAAGTCTGGGAACGCATCGTCCTGCCTGCACTTGGCAATAAATCCATTCACACGCCCAACCATTGCAGGTGCTCCATCTGTGGTGATAGACACCAATTTGTACACTGGGAGCTGAGTTTTCTCGATAAAGTTTTTAAACGTCTGAAATATGTCCTCTCCTCATCTGTTCTTTCATGGGAGGTGCTGTCAATTCGCCCTTTTCACATTCCCCACAATGCAATGCGCAACCGGCAACAAACGGTAGTTTGTTTACACTGGCTCACATGCATACACGTCGAAATAAAGCCACAAATCAGGGTTCCAGATGCGTAGTACCTTTCTGTAGTAATCGCCAGGGTACAGACAAGGAACAGGGCATAAGAAGATCATACTATAGGTTTCCCAGCGGTGAAAAAAACGCAGATCTTCGGCAAATTTGGGAGAGCAAAATCTGGCTTTTACTATAGAAAGGTACTACGCATCTGGAACCCTGATTTGTGGCTTTATTTCGACGTATCTTGAACTCTGTCTCTGTGTATGCATGTGAGGCAGTGTAAACAAACTACCGGATGTTGCCGGTTGCGCATTGCATTGTGGGGAATGGGAAAAGGGCGATATTCGCTCCTCTTTTGCAGTGAGATCACTAAACACCATACGAATGAAAATGCACATCTGGGCTGTGTCACTCACATCTGTAGATTCGTCCAACTGCAGTGAGAAACACTCACAATCTCCGATGTCCTTCCACATTTGCTGGGTTAAATCCTCAAGCAAGGGCTTAAAATCTGAGGTAATTCGCTGACTAGCTTGTAAGTTTTGCTGCGCTTAGCGCCGTTGTTTACGCATGAGCGGTGACCTTAAGGTCAAAATTCAGTTGTCATCTGAATGGTTGCCCTGTATGGCAATCAAGTGACGGGATGTTTGATAGGCTGACAAATATTTTTTTAATGTCACGCTGCGATCGACCAGTACATAGGCTGACAAATATTTTTTTTTTTTAATGTCACGCTGCGATCGACCAGTACTACCTCCGCGATCGACCAGTAGATCGCAATCGACGTAATGAGCACCCCTGTTCTAGAAGCTTGGGCTTGTTACACTGGAGGACAAAGAGCAATGGCTAAACTTTTAAAGTTAGTAGTTTCATAGTTTGTCTGAAGAACTCCACAGTCAGGGATGCACACCCTCGCAACCTTGGCAAAACACGTAGAAATTCTTAGGTCAGTGTGAAGAACACTTCAAGATATGCAAAGAAAAGATAGACACACATGCACCATTCCTTGCATTTCTAGATAGATTTCAAATGAATCACATTAGTAAGTTGACTGGAGTGGTGGCCTAGATGGTAGAGTATTCACTCCAATTGCAAGAGGTTGTGGGTTCACATTATAGTTGGGTAGACCCAAAGGCCATACAAAATGATCATTCCTGTCTTCTATTTGGGTGCTCAGAATGGCAAAAGGACAGTTAACACATTGAGCTACCAGTAGGATGGAGGTAGGCGCCTAAGTGAATTAATTTAAGTAGGCAGTTGTTTGGGGAAACAGGGTTACGTACAAGCAGGTGTCTAAACAAAAATGTTTCTGCCTCCAGTTCACCTTTATGTTACATACTGGTTATTTTAAATTCCAATTTTGTACACATTATTTACATATTTTCCATTCAAATCTGATCTACATAAAACACCAATTAATGGTACCGTAATGTTTTTTTTCTTGTTTTTTTTTTTTTTTTTTTTTTTAAGACTCACTCCTAAGTGTCCCGTTTTCAGAAATGAAACAGCTTCATGTATGACTCCATATTTGGGACAGAGGCTTCTATTTGAGAATACTAATAGTGTTCACTTCACTTATGTCTGTCTTCTTAAAATTTCAAACCTGCTCTAATTTTGTTACCAAAGTCAAAAAAAGAAAGACCCCCACCGCAAAAAAAAAACAAACAACAACTTGCAAAGGAGATTTGAAACCATATGTTCCTTGAAACAATGAAGATGCTTATTTGGTTTCTAAAATTCACAGTGATCTCTAGCCAGTCTCAGGCAAGTCTAAATCTGTTTAACTGTGGAAAAAGGCACATTGGTCCATTGTGAATTGTGTGAATCCGCAGTTTGGCAAAGGCAATTTAACCTTTTCAAATTTGCTTACAGCAATTTGGAACTCAATTAGCACAAAGCATGTGTTAGTTTATTACGGAAATAACTGGTTCTTTATCATCCTAAATGACTTATAACCCTTTCTGTCTGCCTGGGTCTTCCAAAACCCCTCAAGAGTTGTTCGATACTGTAGCGTCTGAGATAACAACAAGCCCAACAAAATGCCAGTTGTGGAGGCAGGTGCTGGGAGCTGACCTGCACTCTTTTGGGCCTTGTGTACCCTGGAGTAGCAGATTAAAACCATTTCCAATACACAAAACAGTGCCAAAGAACAAATGTCCTTCCACAGCAGCACATCACTTCATTAGCATCCACAGTCCCGCGTAGCTTCATTTGCATGTAGTTAGATTACTATACAATACATCTCTCCTCTGTTCTGGTTGGCCGTTTAGCAGAAGTTTCTACTTTTAAGCCAGGGAAAAAAAATGTGTCATTATGCATCTGCTTGTAGGTTCCATTATCAGGTTAGCGTTTTAGAATACATTTGGCAGAGGAAAGAGAGGTCTTTAGTGTTGAATACAAATCATCTGTTTAACAAAGCTACACAAGTAAGTGCATGAATAAATGAATAAACGCATTGCTATCTCCAACCGTCACACTGCCCTGTTTCTGTTTGTCACGTATATTAGGGTTTGATATGCAGCAGTTCTATTGTTAGCTTGGCATATTTTTCATCAATATTTTCTTTAAATTAAAAAAAAAATCAATTCAGTTACAAAAAACAATTAGTGCTTCACTAATCAACATACTGTATTTCTCTATGACCAATGAGTTCCAAGTTATATAACAGTGTGTATCTGTTTTAGATCACATTGCAACCCTCTATATGCGGGCTTTCAAGTAGCAGACAGACCAGGTTAAAAAATTGGTACCAACAGGTCTTTCAATTGAAAAGTGATGATCATAAAGTTCCTCACATTGAAATATGCCAATTTTTACTATACTATACAATACTATTTTTACAATAGTGACATCTGGCCTTTCCTTATTTCAAAAATGCTTAAAGCAACACTATGTAAGATTTTCACCTTAAAATGATGATTTCCCAAATTATTTTGGCGGTACATCAAGCTTTGACTGGGTGAATGTTACTTCCCCCATAGCCTGGGTAGGCCCACATTACCTGCAACAGCTCTGTTCTTGGTAGGATCACTGAAAGGATTACAAATATGGTGACTATTACTTCAGTCATAACAACCAATCACAAGCCACAATTGTAGCCACCACCAACAACTAAGCAACCTGTGACTGGCTGCTGGGACTGAGGTCATAGTTGTTATAGTCGTTGTCTTTTCAGTCTACCTACCAATAAGTTATACAATGCTGCTTTAAATTCATGAGAGAGCACAATGGGGTGGTGGACAGAACTAAATATACACTCCTTTCCTGAAGCTATGCATTTGCCTCTCTATCTTGACCTTTATTATACCTCACACAATGAAGTTGCGGCAGATACAGTGATCCCTCGCTACTTCGCGCTTCACCTTTTGCGCCCTCAGTGCATCGCGGATTTTTCAAAAATATTCATCAAAAATTCAAAATTGAGAAATAATGGGCGGGCGCTAGCAGAAGGCAGGGAGACTACATTAGACCATCAGGTGTCAACACGCAGAGCAGCACAACTCTCTGTTCGCTGTTCTCGTGTTTGCTCGGCTCAGAAATCTCGCAAGCTGATTGGCCGAGACGTTTCACCCCGCAAGCTGATTGGCCGAGACGTTTCACCCACCTCCTCTCCCTGCCGAGCGCCCATGAAGGGAAGAAAGACCGCATTCATTGCTTTTTATCGCTCGTGTTACTTAGTCTCGCCGCGTGGAACTTTTTGCTGTTCTCTTGTGCCATTTTGTGCGAAATAGTCTTCCTGTCGATCCACTACGCCGCCTCCTGCAGCTTCAGCTCTATCGGAAGCTGCCCTCGATGATCCTGAGCCTCCAGCACCTCACGATGAGGCGTCACCTGAGGAGCAGTAAAGCTCTCATTAACCTGTGCAGTAAATCATTTTCATCTTGAGTTACGTATCTTGTTATAAGAATAAAAGAGTTCTAAAAACATATTTATGTACACTTTGTTTACATCTACGTATGTATGTACACGTACACACACACACACGTATCATATGAGAGAGAGAGAGTGGGAGAATGAACGTACGTATTATTTATGGATGGCGTCATTAGGGGTGACGCTACTTCGCGGTTTTTCACTTTTCGCGGTCGGTTCTGGAACCCATTAACCGCGATAAGTGAGGGATCACTGTATAATGTTTCTGACTCATCTGTCCACCTGTCCATTTGACATTTTTTGTTGTCGCAAGTACAACTTCTATGTTTCTGGTCAGGTTGACTTCAAGTTTATACAGAACTCAGCAGTACCTTGGATGAGTTCAATTTTGACATAAATTTAATGAGGGGTTCCATTTTTTTGAGGGGGGGCATACTTTTTCAGTCCATTTTTTTATCATCGATATAGCTTCTATATTTTTGATCAGATTGACTTCAAATTTTTACAGAAGCTTGAATTCATCAGTACCTTGGAGGAGTTCAATTATGACATAAATCTAATGAGGGGTTCCGTTTTTTGGGGGGAGGCAGACTTGTACTTTTTCAATCCATTTTCTGTTGTTGCCATTATAGCTTCTACATTTCTGATCAGACTGACATCAAATTTTTACAGAAGCTTGAACTCATCAGTAAACCAGAGTGGTGGCCTAGAAGTAGAGCATCTGCACCCACAACCGGGAGGTTGTGGGTTCAAGTCCCAACTGGGTCGTACCAAAGACCATGTAAAAATGGTACTTCCTGCCTTCTAGCTTGGTGCTCAGCAAAAAATAGAATGGAGGAAGGAAAGTTGATACCCATCCACAAGCTGGTGTACTCCTTTTGCCGGTCCCAAACCCAGATAAATGGGCAAGATTGCACCTTGAAAATCTTTGCCAAAACAACATGCAGATCATTGTGATATAAGGTGTTGATACACTGTGGTGAAGCTGAAAGACAAAAAAAAAAAAAAGAAGTCATCAGTAAATGGCATGTACTGATATAGCACTTTTTTACTCATCTCTGGATGACCAAAGTGCTTTACAGATCCTGCTATCAACCCATTCACACACTGATGACGGCAGAGCTGCCATGCACCGGCACTGACCTGACCCACCAGGAGCTACTGGTGGTTCAGTATCTTGCTCAAGGACACTTCAACATGCAGACTGCAGAGAGAGCAGGAATCAAACCGCTGACCCTCCGATCAATAGTCGGTCACACTACACCTGCACCACAGCCGCCACAGCTGTACCTTGGATGAGTTCAATTTTGACATGCAAGGTCAACAAACAACTAAAAGGTCTTGAATAGGAACTATTTACTATTGAAAAAGACACCAATTTCCTTGGCTTCATGCCAGACTTATGTCACATCGGATGAGGGCATACATTATCATGTTCAGTGAAAACTCGTAACATGGGGGTGCGTGGGGTATGTGAGATTGCTCACTAAGATTCTTTCTTTTCCTCATGTGAGACTTACTTCCAAGTTGATGATTTAGGGTTAGTCACCGAAATATTTTTGTTACATTTATGGTAATGGTTAGAAAAACTTATGGTCTAGCTTACAGAGATTACAGCTGTAACCATCTGCCATGTTTCTGCGTGTCATTATTTCCATAATCACTAGAGGTCACTTAATGTCAAACCACACAGAAACCATAACATAGGTGAATGAGTATCCCAAAGCACTCCATGCCAGACTCTATCAAATTATTTTTTTAAGTAAACAAAGACATGGTCCTGTTGATGCTGTGTGTACTTCTCTCACAATACTCTGAGGCTGAACATTTGTTATGTGGTACTTCTTCCACTTCAGTTGCCTTCTTGTTCTTCGGCGATGACTTCTTCAGCTTGAGAATCGTAAAATGTATATGGAGAATTCTGTAGCTCATAGCATTAATGGATCATTTTTTGGAAAACCAAATTAAAGCTAAAACGAGTTGAAAACAAATGCTAATGATGCATTATAGATGAATCAGCAACATTACTCTATATGTCAAATATGTAATCAAAGATCCATTTAGAAACATATTAGGGATTACAGCATCTTCAAACATTGGTTCACCTGTTAAAAGTATCACCAGTTGTTTTTGTTTTGTTTTTGTTTTTTTGATTAACCTTTATAAGGCTTTTGCAGAATGATTATAAAACTCGCTGAAGGAAAATTTAATTAATTAAATCACCCTTATTGTCATTCAACTGTACAACCAAGCATGTACAGTAGAACGAGATTGTGCTTTACCTATCTACAGTGTCAAATCACACACACCCCAGTGCAGAATCAGAGGGCCGCTGCCATGCAAGGCGCCACCACAGATTTCCCTCCTCCATTCCGTTATTGCTGAGCACCAAGCTGGACGGCAGGAAGTTCCACTTTTAGATGGTCTTTGGCATGACCCGGCTGGGATTTGAACCCCTGCCTCCCGGGTGTGGGGCGGATGCTCTACCAACTGAGCCACCACTCCGGTAGCACGCTTAAAAAAAACAACTTCAATACATATCTTCTAATGCTTGTCTGTCTTCTCCAGATTATTTTGTTTATCATCTACTCTGCATTAAAAGGGCTGGGTAACAGATTACCCCAGCAAAGCCCCAGAACAGAATTAGAAAGACTGGCCATGAAAACAGCATGCCTAATTAAATCTCATTCAGAATGTTCTATTATCTGCATCATGGATGACAAGTGATCATAGGAACAGGTGCAAGGTTTTCATGCAGCTTTCAATTGTTTTCTTGCCCTTCATCTCATCCGACATCCTACTGTTCAATAGCATTCTGGTTTTGCTTCTAACTTCCCTTTCACATTTTCTTTTTTTACATTTTGCTCCTGAGTTTTTATTTATTTGACCAAGAGAATTTAGGACTGTTTATCTTGTTCTCAGTTCTGCCAGATTCAAGTCAAGTCAAGTCTCCACTTCTTCATCTACAGTAAATGAGGTTGTCCTGTGTTGGTTGACTTTTGCTCATTCAACTTTTTGTCTCGGATATTCATCTTGAAATATTCCCCCATCTTTGCACTATACTCTCCTCGACTTCTGTTCCTCTCAAGCTCATCCTTCTGCCTCTCGCATTTTCAAATACTGCTGGAAGGCTTTACCCAAAAAAGCAATCTGTCAAAGCCATAGGTTACATTTTGCCATCTGTTGTACGATTAAATTAGGGGAGGTTGTGAACCTCTCACTGTTTGTGCTGCTGCTGCCCCATACAATATTTCCTCCCACATCAGGTCTGACATGCTGGGAGAGTGTAAAAAATGATAAAAGAAAAGACAGAGCAGGAGAGATGACCTGGATGGCAACCAAAATTCAGATTAGAATCATGTAGTGAGATTTTTATGTCTTGACAGTATCACCATGTACACCTCAATTTTGCCCTAGTACCCCCTGATTTTGTTCCCAGTGTAAGGACATTTTTTTTTCTTTAAATAAAAGTCAAATGTATGTTTTAATGGAAATCCTCAGTCACTTCAAACCAAAATGTGGCCAGATATAGCCTTCAGGGTGAATTTGTACTCTGCAGCTAAATTCTTCCCCCATCAGTCAGATAGAGAGAAAGAGCAGAAATGTATGGGAGAGAGATTTCAATCCCCCAGGGGCATGTCTGAGAGGAGGGCAAACCCATTGCTCAGATACAGACATGTTTATTCCATACAAACATCTGGGCATGTGCAGCATGCTGACAGACATACTGCACGACAGAATGGGGTGCTTACAACCATCATGAAGAAAATGGGGAAAAAGCTTGATAGAGATCTGAAATTCCACTCTAAACCATTGTAATCTTCAACTGTGACTCTGTGCTGTGTGGCAGAAGTGGCAATTATCTTGTTGGATGTTTGGTCAGTTGATAAAAACTGTCTGGCAGCCAATAACAAACTTGTTGAAAATGAAAAAAAAATCATACATGTATAATAATAATAATAATAATAATAATAACAATAATGATGAACGCTTCACATGTCAAGTGACATCTCAAAGCACTTACAGTGAGTCCATTATTCATTCACTCCAGACTGACATTGATAGTGGTAAGCTACTACTATATTCACAGTTACCCTGGGGCAGACTGAACGAAACGTGTCTGCCAATCCGCACCAATGATCAAGTTGCTTGAGGTCCAGTGTGAAGTTTCCTCTTTCAGTGATGATTTGGGGAGCCATGTCATCTGCTGTTGTTTGTCCACTGTCTTTAATCAAGTTCAAAGTCAGTGCAGCCATATACCAGGAAATTTTAGAGCACTTCATGCTTCCCTCTGCTGACAAGATTTATGGAGATGCTGATTTCATTTTCCAGCAGGACTTGGCACCTGCCACACTGCCAAAAGTACAAAAACCTGGTTTAATGACCATGGTATACCACTGTGCTTGACTGAACAGCAAACTCTCCTGACCTCAACCCCGTAGAGGATCTATGGAGTATTGTCAAGAGTAAGATGAGAGACACCAGACCCAAGAAAGCAGATGAGCTGAAGGCTGGTATCAAAGCAACCTGAGCTTCCATAATACCTCAGCAGTACCACAGGTTGATCACCTTCATGCTAGGCTGCACTGATGCAGTAACTGATGCAAAGGGAGCCCCAATCAAGTATTGATTGTGTACATGGACATACTTTTCAGTCAGCCAACATTTCTATTAAAAATCTTTTTTTTAATTATTAATTTAATGTAATATTCGATTTTTTTTTGAGAAATTGAATTTTGGGTTTTCATTCACTGTAAGACATAACCGTAAAATTAAATAGAAAAAAAACCCACTTGAAATATATCAATCTGTGTGAAATGAAACAATATAATATAGGAGTTTCATTTTTACCTCCGCCAGGCCGAAAAGGCCAGGAGGAGGTAATGTTTTTGCCGGGGTTTGTCTGTGTGTCTGTCTGTCTGTCTGTCTGTCTGTCTGTTTGTCTGTTGGTTAGCAAGATAACTCAAAAAGTCTTGGAGGGATTTCCATGAAACTTTCAGGCATTGTTGGAAATGGTACAAGGAAGAACTGATTAAATTTTGGGGATGATCCGGATCACCGTCTGGATACAGGAATTTTTTAAAGCATTCTTTAACACTGTGACATACGGCTATTTTGAACATGTGCGCAGGCGCAATGGAGGGCGCTGGTCATCGTGTCTGACCAACATAAACTCCGCGTTCTTCAACGTTTTACGCACAAAAGCACGCGGAAAACACTGGTGGGCTGGGCCCGCCACCGTGCCTGTGTTTGCGCGACGCTGCAAAAGCTGAGACGGGCAGCTGTCCGCCGCCGGATTATTTGGCAGAAATTCCCCGGCCAGCCATAGGCGCTGCGCAAAAATGAGCTGCTCGGCAGCGTGCTGTGTGCCTCTGTTTGCGCAACGCTGCAAAAGCTCAGACGGGCAGCTGTCCGCCGCTGGATTATTTGGCAGAAAATCCCCGGTCAGCCATAGTAGCTCCGCAAAAAGAAGCTCTCTGCCGGGGAAGTTTCCAAATCATCTTTGGCCGCGGAGCGCAACCCCAATAAAGATAAAGATTAGATGTACCACGAAGGTCGAGTGCAAGCAAGATGTTTGTGTCTGTGAACATTCCGTCTTTTGGCGAGTTGATACGTAACAATGTTTACAGTTTTATGAGAAGGTTGCTGCCATGTAACAATCATCTTATTTCAGCAATTGTCAACTCGTCACTCACACTTCACTCCAGCATTTGGAAGTGGTGGCGTTCCATTTTATACTGAGTCCAATATTGTATGTTATTGTTGTTACAAGACCGCCGACTGTCTGCTGATCTGTATATACTTTTATTTATTTTCTACTCCTTTTAGTTCTGCATTTAATATGAACCCTGAGTTTGAAATAAACGTTTGAATTTTGAATAAAACCCACGCCAACCCGTCTACCTAACTGGCATCCGTCAGTGAAGCCCTCAGTGCTGCTTTCAGTGATCTAAAACGCTTGCATAACCCATTGGCCTGTGGGTTGTACGCAGTTGTGTCATGACTTCTTTTGTTTTTTCTTTTGAATTCTTGGATGGAACATGGGTGGCCAATATAAGCTGCGGATTCAGCCATCACATATTTCGGATAACTTATGTTGAACTGTATAATCAGAGGAGCTATTGTCTAATTTGACCTTGTTGGATTTTATTACCCCCTTTGTTATATTATTCACTTTCTTTTAACCTGTACTCTTAATCTATTCGAAATAAAGATTAATTAATTCATTCATTCATTCAATTGCAACACCCCCAGCCTGGGAGTTTGCAGATGCAGGACATGGACACAACACCAACACTTCAGTTTATTACCTCCGCCAAGGAGGTAATGCTTTTACTAATGAACCACTAATCCTATCATTGTGAATCCAATTGCTACTCAGATGTTTTCATGGTCAAGGAATCTGACAACGTACACACAAACACTGTATGGGGGGAACTGTGGCGCTTGGCGGAGGTCTGCGCTCTCCGAGTGCTTTTCTAGTTTGAATTGAATTACTGAAATAAATCAACTTTTCGATGGCATTCTAATGTATTAAGATGCAGCTTCTCTGTTGTGGTGGTTTTACTTTAAAAATCACTATTAAAAAATCTTAATGTTATTTTAAAGGACCCATTGGCTGAAAAATTGTGTTTTTGTAGGTTTTTACACTCTGAAATGTGTCTATTGGTCATATGATTATTGAAAAGATATCAAAACAGTGAATTCTCTGCTACGCTGACAATTTACAGTTATTTTTCTCTTTTAAACCTGATCATGTTGACAATTTAAAAGTTATTCATGATTGTCTGTCCGCAATTAAGGACTGGATGTCTAGTAACTTTTTACAACTTAATGCTGACAAAACTGAAGTCCTTATTGTAGTACCTGATAATCTAATTCCTAAGATGGTTAATAGCATTGATTCATTAAGCTCTAATGTACGGTCTAATCTAAAAAAATCTTGGTGTCATTTTTGATCAATCGATGAGTTTTGATCAGCATGTCAAATCTCTGACCCAGAGTTGTTTTTTCCATCTTAGGAATATCTCCAAAATTAGATCATTGGTTTCCTACAGTCAGTTAGAAATTATTATTCATGGCTTTGTTTCTTCATGTTTGGACTCCTGTAATGCTCTTTTCACATGCCTTAGTAAATCCTCTTTACACCGCCTACAGTTAGTCCAGAACTCTGCTGCAAGATTACTAACTAGGTCCAGTAGATTCTGTCATATCACTCCCGTTTTGGCCTCCTTGCATTGGCTTCCTGTAAAATATAGAGTTGATTTTAAAGTTCTTGTTCTTACTTACAAAGCCATTCATGAAGAGGCGCCTTTTTATATTAGTGACCTGCTCCATCTACACCATCCCAGCAGGTCTCTCAGGTCTTCTAATCAGAATCTATTGGTAGTCCCTAGCACTAGGCTCAGAACCAAAGGCGATAGAGCCTTTGCTGCTGTTGCTCCCAGACTTTGGAACTCTTTACCTTTTGAACCTTTACCTTTACCTTTAGATCTGCACCTTCCATTGCTGTTTTTAAGAAGCAATTAAAGACCCACCTTTTTAGCCTGGCTTTTTAATTAACTATGTGTTGATTGTATTTTTATGTGCTTTTACTGTCTGCTTTGTTCTTTTACTGCTCTATGTGCCTGCATTTTTATTTGCTTTGTTTTTTTTACCATGTTAAGCACTTTGTGACTCTGTCTGTGAAAAGTGCTCTATAAATAAACTTATTATTATTATTATTATTATTATTATTATTATTATTATTATTTAAAAAACACAGAGCCTTTATATCATTTTTTTTCTCTCCCAAGAAGCTATTTTAACTCTTCTAGATTTGCTTCAGAATGTCATTAAAAGGTAAATGTCACTAGTCTTGATACCTTCCCGCTGCTCCATTATTGGTCAGCCTAGCTGTCTGTCACTTGTCTGTTATTATTTGGCTCTAGTTTAAGAGTTAACAGTGGTACTGGGTTTAGATAATTATTTTCTAGAATTTTTATTTACCCCCACTGGAATTCTTGTTCATCTAATAACACTTGACAATATTTTTCTTTCTTAGATGTTATTTTAGCTTAAAGTTTTATTTTCTCAAACCAGAATCCAAGGCAGCTAGCTGAAGCTAGCAGTTTAGCCACTCATTCACGTATGTTTTTGTGCTTATTGTACTTGAGAGATCAGTCATATTCTATCCACCACTGAAACCACACACCTCTGCCCACCACTGATGCTTTAATTCATTCATTATTTAAGACAAATTTACATTAGTTGGCTCAGATCCATAGTCCGAGCTAATCTTAGCCAACTAAGATTAGCCATAGTCATGTAAAAGGGAGGCTGAAGTCAACCATGGTTCTTTTGCAGTTAAAGAGACATTCACTGAAACCAGACATTCTCATTAAGGTTGCAAAATATGATTTACAAACATGCTTCAATAATTAAATAATTAAAGAAAATTTGACCAACATAAGTCACAAGCCCCCTCATGGATCGTCACCTTATCGTGGTGGGGGGGTTTGCGTGCCCCAGTGATCCCAGGAGCTATGTTGTCCGGGGCAATTTGCCTCTGATAGGGTCTCCCAAGACAAACTGGTCCTGGGTGAAGGGCCAGACTAAGAACAATCCAACAGACTCTCATGAATTGTATATCAAGGATTCAGTGTACCCCGCCTGGTATGGGGTTACCGGGGCCCCACCCTGGAGCCAGGCCTGGGGGAGGGGCTTGAAGGCTCGCGTCTGGTGGCCGGGTTTCCACCCATGGGACCCGGCCGGGCTCAGCCCGAAGGAGTTACATGGGTCCGCCCTCCAGTGGGCTCACCACCTGCAGGAGGGATCATGGGGGTCTGGTGCTATGTGGATCAGGTGGCGGTCAAAGGCGGAGACCTTGGCGGACTGATCCCAAGCTTTCTAAACTGGCTTTTGGTACATGGAATGTCACCTCTCTGGTGGGGAAGGAGCCTGAGCTGGTGTACGAGGTTGAGAGATACCGGCTAGATATAGTCGGCCTCACCTCAACACACAGCTCCGGTTCCGGAACCAGTCTCCTGGAGAGGGGCTGGAGCTTGGCCTTTTCTGGAGTTGCCCCGGGCGAGAGGCGACGAGCAGGGGTGGGTATTCTTGTATCGCCCCACCTTGCTGCCTCTATATTGGAGTTTTCCCCGGTGGACGAAAGGGTTGCTTCCCTGCGCCTTCGGGTTGGGAAACGGGTCCTGACCATCATTTGTGCTTGAGCACCAAATGATGTTTCAGAGTACCCACCCTTTTTGGAGTCTGTGACTGGGGTGCTGGAGGGTGCTCCTCTTGGAGACTCCATTGTCCTACTGGGGGACTTCAATGCGCACGTGGGCAACGACAGTGATACCTGGAGGGGGGTGATTGGGAGGAATGGCCTACCCGATCTGAACCCGAGTGGTGTTCAGTTATTGGACTTCTGTGCTAACCACAGTCTGTCCATAACGAACACCATGTTCAAGCATAAGGGTGTCCATATGTGCACCTGGCACCAGGACACCCTAGGTCGCAGGTCGATGATCGATTTTGTTATCGTATCATCAGACCTGCGACCGTATGTCTTGGACACCCGAGTAAAGAGAGGTGCAGAGCTGTCAACTGATCACCACCTGGTGGTGAGTTGGATCCGATGGCAGGGGAGGAAGCCATTCAGACCTGGTAGACCCAAACGTATAGTGAGGGTGTGCTGGGAGCGTCTGGCTGAGGCCCCTGTCCGGGAGGTCTTCAACTCCCACCTCCGGAAGAACTTCAACCACATTCCGAGGGAGTCTGGAGACATGGAGTCTGAATGGGCCATGTTCTCCACCTCTGTTGTTGAAGCGGCGGCCCGGAGCTGCGGCCGCAAGGTGGTCGGTGCATCTCGTGGTGGCAACCCCCGAACCAAGTGGTGGACACCAGTGGTGAGGGGGGCCATTAAGCTGAAGAAGGAGTCCTATCAAGCTTGGTTGGCTTGTGGGACTCCCGAAGCAGCTGAGGTGTACCGGCAGGCCAAGCGGAGTGCAGTTCGGGGGGTTGCTGAAGCAAAAACTCGGGTATGGGAGGAGTTCGGTGAGGCCATGGAACAAGACTTTTGGTCGGCCTCAAAGAGATTCTGGCAAACTGTCTACTGTGTATGGTGCGGATGGGACACTGTTGACTTCGACTGGGGACATCGTCGGGCGGTGGAAGGAATACTTCGAGGATCTCCTCAATCCCACTGATACGCCTTCCACAGAGGAAGCAGGGTTTGGGGACGGGGGGGATGACTCGCCTATCACAGGGGCTGAGGTCGCCAAGGTGGTTAAAAGTCTCCTTGGTGGCCGGGCCCCAGGGGTGGACGAGATTCGCCCCGAGTACCTCAAGGCCCTGGATGTTGTTGGGTTGTCATGGTTGACACGCCTCTGCAACATTGCGTGGAGGTCGGGGGCAGTGCCTTTGGCATGGCAAACCGGGGTGGTGGTTCCTCTCTTTAAAAAAGGGGACCGGAGGGTGTGCTCCAACTTTAGAGGGATCACACTCCTCAGCCTCCCTGGGAAGGTCTATGCCAAGGTACTGGAGAGGAGAGTCCGGCCGTTGGTCGAACCTCGGATTCAGGAGGAGCAATGTGGTTTTCATCCTGGCCGTGGCACATCGGACCAGCTCTTTACCCTCTCGAGAATTCTCGAGGGTTCGTGGGAGTTTGCCCAACCAGTTTACATGTGTTTTGTGGACTTGGAGAAGGCATTTGACCGCGTCCCTCGTGGATTTTTGTGGGGGGTGCTTTGGGAGTATGGGGTATCGGGCTTGTTGTTATGAGCTATTCGGTCTCTGTACGACTGTTGTGAGAGTTTGGTTCGTATTGCCAACACTCGGTCGGAGTCATTCCCAGTGAGAGTTGGACTCCCCCAGGGCTGCCCTTTGTCACCGATCCTGTTCACAATTTTTATGGACAGGATTTCTAGGCACAGCCAGGGAATGGAGGGCGTCATGCTTGGTGACCACAGGATCTCATCTCTGTTGTTTGCAGATGATGTTGTCCTGTTGGCTTCATCCAGCAATGACCTACAGCTCTTGCTGGGACGTTTTTTTTTTTTTTTTTGTTACTTATTTGTACCCGTAGGTAGACTTGGTTTGCAGTCTGGTGACAAGCCACTGGCTGCTGGTCGCTGCGTGCGCGAGCGCCCTAAACCTACATGTTTTTGGTATGCGGGAGGAAACCGGAGAAATCCCGGAGTAAACCCACGCAACACGGGGAGAACATGCAAACTCCACACAGCTCACTGTTGGTTGGGGGCTGGAATCAAACCCACGATCTCATGATCCCCGCAGTCCCCCGGCCGAGGGTAAAACTGTGCTGCCACAGTGCTAAACCACTGCGCCACTGGGTTTGCCGCTGAGTGTGAAGCGGCTGGGATGAGAATCAGCACCTCCAAGTCCGAGTCCATGGTCCTCAGCTGGAAAAAGGTGGATTGTCCTCTCTGGGTTGGGGACAGGCTCCTGCCCCAAGTGGAGGAGTTTAAGTATCTTGGGGTCTTGTTCACTAGTGAGGGGAGAATGGAGCGAGAGATCGACAGACGGATTGGAGCAGCATCTGCAGTGATGCGGACGTTGTACCGGTCTGTTGTGGTGAAGAGGGACTTAGCTCTAAGGCAAAGCTGTCAATTTATCAGTCAATCTACGTTCCTACTCTCACCTATGGTCACGAGCTTTGGGTAATGACCGAAAGAACGAGATCGCGGATACAAGCGGCTGAAATGAGCTTCCTCCGTAGGATTACTGGACTCACCCTCAGAGATAGGGTGAGGAGCTCAGTCATCCGGGAGAGGCTCAGAGTAGAACCGCTGCTCCTCCACATTGAAAGGAGTCAGTTGAGGTGGTATGGGCATCTGATTAGGATGCCTCCTGGACGCCTCCCACTTGAGGTGTTTCAGGCACCTCCCACTGGGAGGAGACCCCGGGCAGACCCAGGACTCGGTGGAGAGACTATGTCTCCCAGCTGGTCTGGGAACGCCTTGGTATCCCCTCTGAAGAGCTGGAGCAGGTGGCTGGGGAGAGGGAAGTCTGGGCTTCTCTGCTTGAACTGCTGCCTCTGCGACCCGGACCTCCGGAAAAGCTGTAGAAGATGGATGGATGGATGGAAGTCACAAGCATTTCATTAACACCTGTGTGAGGTGAGCTCTGAAAATGTTGAAAAAGTGAATTCAGTAACCCCTTGAACATGTTTTTGTTGACTAAAGGCATACAGTACTTGCCCAGTCTGCTGTTATTCTTGCCACTTCATAATGGACCTATTATGAGTGCCTTTAGCTTTTCTATAGATGCATATTGGGCTATGGTATTAGAAAGGCACTTCAAATTTGTCGCATAACATCAACCAGAGTTAAAACTTCAAAAGGGATATACAGTTCTATAAACAGATCTACAATCTTCCCACGACTCTAATCAAGTAATTTTGCTGCCTAAACCTGGCCAGTAACTAAGGGTGAAAGTAAAAAATGAAATTTGTAGCTGGGAAAAAGAAGGAGGGGAGCTTAAACGCAGCGGGACACAAACACTTCACACATGACATACCAGTGATTTATGGCACCGAAACTCTTCCAGCCTCCTTATGAGGACTTTGGGGCTCTTTAAAAGCATATATTACTGCCTTCAATTGTCAGCATAGTTTAATGCTCTGTTACTCAATGGCACCATAGGATGTGCCTGGAAAAAAGAATAGGTTTTACCTCACATACTATGGTAGGTTTATTTAGTCGACATCCATCTACATTATGACTATTGATTAGATGAAGAGTAGATACAGTTTTTGTTGACAAAGTCTACATCCTATATTTGTAATACATTTGGAAAAAAATGCTTTATCAAAATATCATGTAGTTCCTGTAAATCAATGTCTGTCCACACCTGAAGAAATTGAACCGTTCATGAAGTATTAGACCTGTTACAAAGCACTGCATAAGACACGCATCACACTTTTTGATTACACACTGAGTTTGACCACAAAAACAGAAAAATGCTGCCAGAAAGGTTAGTTGGTTCATCCTATAAGCAAAATACTCATTCAGGCAGAGTTATCTTTTACGTACTACAATAATGCTACTACTGGTATGAGTGCTTTCCTGATCTAACATCCACCTCTCATTTGAGCAGATGTGTAATGTGCTTCACCTGCTAAATGACGGGGAAACAGGACTGTGTGAAATGGACTGGCCAAATGAAGCTTGGACCTCTCTCGGTCTGTCCAGGCAATTAGGGAAGAGATTAGCCCAACCATGGGGAACAATACAGTATCCGTTAATAGGCCAACATCTCAGCTGCATATAATGATGAAGATAAAGGCACATAAACAAGTAAGATAGATATACGTATGTACAAAAAGGATGCTGGCATGAAAAGTAAAGCACTTTATCAAATACAGACTGCATGTAATGTTTAAGAGGACATTCAAAAACTGTGAAAAGGCAACATACTGTATATGTCTGGCTAGATTTGAAAAGGTGTACTGGGAGAGGACCAAATAGCAAAGGGTCTGAAAGAGAAAATAAATCTGCAAACCCAGAAACCCACACATATACGCAGCCAATGCCCGACCCTTCCAGTGACATCTGGACAGCGGTAATAACATGGTGCAAAATGCCATCCCAGAGAAACTGCATATTAACACCTAAATAGAGGCATGGTAATGGCGGTTATCACAGCCTCTGCTCAGCTGTCCTAACAGGCCAAAAGAAAAGGGTGAACTGCAAATAAGAGAAGGAAATAACTGCATAAAACTTGGAGTTGGCGCTCCATGAACCAGCATGAAAGACACTACTTTAACCACACTAATTGATAATATTCCCCTGATCTTGATTTTAGACACTGTACCTTTTAAGAGGGAGGCAGAGGCTAAAGTCGCATCAGCAGTGTTACTAATCATTACCAAGTTTATTGTTTAACAATTTGATTTGACTGTTGGAACATTGTTTATACTAAAAGTATTAAGACAAGAAAAAGAATAACCAAAGCAAGAATGGAAGAGAAATAAGCTCTAGACAAAGTAAAATTATTTAGTCGCGTCAAAGAGAGAATGTCATACAAAACAAAAGACAAAAAAGAGCAAAATCATTAAAAAAATAACTTTCCAACAATAGTCATTGTAATCAAGTTTTGAAATCAGTTGTCCTTCTCATATGTTTTTTCTGTAGTGCACAAAACCATGCATGTTAAGAATTTCCTGAACTCTCCACACCACTCTGTTATTGCCATATTGTCATTCTGTCACACTCTTTTACAAGGTCTACAAAGTTCATGTTTGAATGTTGAAGAGATGGCCAATCACTTAATTGGCAGCATTCGACAAGTTTTTAAAGTATATGGCATCACCTTTATAGTATATATTTTTTACCTTTATTTATACAGGGAAGGTCCATTGAGAAGAAATCATTCTTTTTCAAGGACACCGTGTTCACGTTCACACCTGGAAGCTGACCAGTACAACCCCATGCTGTGTTCGAAATGCTCCCTCTCTCCCCATATAGTGTCCTATATAGTGAATCAGCCATCTCGTAGTACTGTTCGAAATCTTTACTGAAAATTTAATTCACTATATAGTACACTCAAATTATCCCACAATGCATTTTGAAAAGCAGTGTACAACGGATGGTCACTACATTAGCCAATATATCCCATAATGCAATGCGCAGCCAACGGAGCAGTGAGAGGAGAATTTTACATCACAACATAAACTACCTTAAGGTATTTATATTTATTAGTTCAGCAAAAACAATTTGATTTAATACATATTTACTACAAATTACATGCAGGTATTCATCTTTTTTTACCACGTTAGTCTGTTATGTTTTACTGTCTCACGTGACACCGTCATTAACCGTGCCACAAAAAGAAGCCAGTAGTGTCCGAAAGCTGTTAATTTTACTGTTATATTGAGTTTACTATATAGTCCACTATATCTAAATTCACTATATAGCGAGTAGGGAGGGATGGAGTGAGTGAACATTCCGAACACAGCCACAGACTGACCTGTGGCTACTGAGCAGCTCCACTGGAACAGTTGGGCTAAACAGCCTTGCTCAAGGGCATCACAGTGGGGTTAATGAGGGTGGGGCAAACACTGCTATGTTATCTGTCCCACCTAGATTGCATCCTGCTGGTCCAGGAATTGAACCAGTGACTCTCCAGTCACCTTTTCACAGCCCTATCCATTAGGCCACCACAGCCCAAATGGGCTATAAGTATGACAATGGGCTATACTGTACATTTGGAGGATAGGAAACACTGAATATTAGTGTTGGCTTCTCATTGCCCATAACAGTTCTGCACATGGTGCGACTACAGTCATTCAGTTGTGATTCTACACCAATCTAAAATCAGAAAGACCTTTTGCAGAAAATATGCTAGAATTGGATTCACCCGTCAGTCCTTCATGACCCGAAACAGAATAAGAGGCTTAGAAAATGTCCTGTATGTATGAATGAATGACCTACTATAGCTAAGGTATTGGGTCAGTGTTAAGTTAGAATCATTAATTGCTCTGAGTGTTGTTATCCCTGTACTGTTGCAATCCTGGAATTTCCCCATTGTGGGACCAATAAAGGCTTATCTTATCTTATCTTATCTTATCTTATCTTATCTTATCTTATCTTAATTATTCAATGTTCTGCCAAGACAGAATTAGAGGTGAGTTCAAAAGACTGACTGTCTGATTCAGACTGATTCCTTTCGATTCCTGAATGAGGCAATATTGATTCCCAAAATTTGATCATTTAGTACAACACTTTACACACACACACACACACACACACACACACACACACACACACACACACACACACACACATATATATATATATATATATATATATATATATATATATATATAAAACTTGAAAGAGGTTTCTGGGCTTGCACAACTCTTGCATGAGTCAACTTTCACGTGACAATTCAGTCACTGGTGATTGTGGATCATCATGGTGGCGCAGCTAAGGGTGCTGTCAAACCTGTAGGCAGGCAGTAATTTGAATTCAAGAACTGTGAAGATAGCAAAGAGCTCAACAAAATCAAAGCCATTTAAATGACATGCAAAGTGTAGGTGAAGTATTGGGGAAGCATGACAAATCTCAGAAACCATTTAGTGAGGCATCACCCAGATATGACACAGCAAAAATACTCAACCAGAAGCAAACTGTACTGGAAAGGTATTTGCGGGAAAGTTAGCATCACAAAAGATAAAGGTGTCATGGGGGTTATGATGAGGATCATGCCCCACTGTTTGATTTATTCTGTAATGTTGGACTTTTCATAATTATAAATATTCTGGCCTTGTTTCAGATTTGTATTAAGAGTGTTCCTTGTGTTATCTTGTCTAGCTTAATCTCCCTCATTCATTGTATATTCTCATAGTATTTCCAGTGTTATCCTTGTTCTAGTTTAGGCTCTACAGTTCTGAGTTTATTCTGAAAGTATCTCCTGTGTTATTCATGTGTTATTCTGTGAGTATTTCTTTTATTTTTTTTGTCTCCATTTTGAAAGCACTCCCTGTCTTAGTTAGTTTCATATTACTTTACTTCCTGTTTTGTCTTGAAAGGTTTCTTCCTGTTACTTTATGTGCCTGATCCCTAGTTTACTATTTTGTGATAATGGAACGCCTCGTTAGTCTGATTCCTCACACCTGTGTTCCACACTTCCATCATTGATTATCAGCTTCCCTATAAGTTCAGTTTTGTCCTGCCCCACTTCATGGTGACATAACCAATGTTAATATACCAACTTCCCATGTGTTACTGACTCCCTGGTGGGTTATATTAGTTTCTATTCATCATAGTTTATTTCCCTCTGGTCTTTATTGTGTTTTTCCAGCCACCGTGCTGTGCTTTATCTTCAATAATTCACAAACTCGTGTGAGCTAGATTTGGTCTACATTGAGGTCCTCTGTCCTCTGTGCCTGCCCCAATACATAACAAACAGAGGCTGTCACAATTGATGTAAGGATATACACCCTTACAGTGTTGTTGAAAATGATGGCTTCCGAAATCTCATGAATAAGCTAGAACTACGCTGTGTTTTAGGACACGCAAACATTTCAGTGAATCGTACTGCAGAACTTGTATAAAGCAAAACACTGCATCGCAGCTTCATTGAAGTTGCTCTAATGTGTGACAGCTGGAAATCTAGAGCAGTAATTTCCACTACATACTCTTTGAGCTAAAGAAAACAGTTGTTAGCACTTCATCAAATCATAAATTAACTAAAAATTGCATTATTGTAACTGATTTGGGGTCAGTTCTTAACAGGATAATTCATGTATTTAATTAGACCAGAGGTAGAGTATTTCTAGTATAATTTGCAGCATTAGATCGCTGAGATTTCTTTTCCCCATGCAAGTAAAATAGTTATTGTAATTGGTAATTTCCCTGAGTGGACCAATATAGAATTGAATCAGAATCAAACTGATTTAGTGTCTCAAGAATTGGAATTGAATCAATTTTAGAAATTAGTGATGATTCCAAACCCTACACGAAATTCATTGAGTAGCATTTACAATGTTATTAAACTAGAATAATTATTTAATATAGTTATATCAACTATGGGTAAATCCACATATCCAACCTTGTAACATCTATTTTAAACCTTTAGATTGGCTTCCTTCTGTCTCTCTCCTTCGAAATGGGGTTCATTCATTCAGATTCTCTGTCATCAGACATTCCATCCCCAGATATGGAGATTACAATCAGAGGCTTGTCATGTCCAATTTTCAAACCGATTTGTTCCAATTGCCATCTCTCCATTTCCTACTCATTTTATTCACTTATGTTACTGTGATCAAATTCACTCACCTTAGTTTCTTTGTATTAAAGGTAGGAACAGGTAATTAGGAAGTGTGCTTTCCAGCAACATAGATGGGTTTATTGTCATGATCAACAAGCCTGGGCAAAAAAAAACAAGGTTCAGGAGGCAGCAGCTAATTAGCATTCTAACATAGAGTTAAAACAGTGAAAGAATATGCATTTTCCAAAGAATATGAAATAATAAGGAGTGATAGTTCTCTGGGGAAAAAACAAACAAAAAATGTTGCTTGATTTGCTAAGTGATCGGACAGTCAATGCAAACAAAAGGTCAACACATGCAAACAATCCAGAGGCCCACAGGCAAAACCTTTGGCTCCATTTAAAACTGATGTCATGTGAAAGGGCATGGACTGTGATTAGAGACTTTTGAAGAATGGTTAGCTAAAACATGACTCTTAAGGCACAGCCAGGAGGATTGCGTGGTTGTCATTTTCTGCTCAGTAGATAAGCGAAGCTCAGAACAAATTAAAATTTTAAATTTAGTTTGTAAGGGAGTCTGATAAAATAAAATCTCTGAATTTAAGAGACTTCTGCGCATTGGTAAACCAAAAAGCTTAAGGAGGTCTAGCAATAAAAAGTGAAAAATACTGTATATAAAAAAGTGAAACAGCCATCTAAAAGAGAAGCAGAGATTCAGCTATACAAATAGATGAAGCCACTTCAGACCTATTGCTGGGTGACCTTGTTACTGACATATCTCCCTATTCTCCAGGACACACTCACACTCTCCAAAAAATGAAGCATGACAAGCAGAACTGCACCAACTGCAATTTTCCTTTGCTACATGCTGTCTAAACATTACTAAATCTGACATGGTCAGTCATAGCTGCGCTCCTGCTACCTGACCTTCTTAGGAGATTCATGTTAACTTACAATTATTATTAGTTTGATCTGCATTCATGTGCCACTGGGTAGTGACAAATGAGATGATTGATTGATTGATTTTATTTGAACATTCCGACAAAAGAAAAATAAAAAGAATTTAAAACAAAACAAAAATCAAGCCAAAAATAAAATGTTCAAAAGGAGTGGGAAGAAGCCAACGCTTATATAGTCCCACCCCTTTTCCATACCCAACAAATTACAATATCACTCTTAGTCATCATTCATCCCACAACCACATTCACCATAATACACCCCATAGTCAAATTATGCAACAGAAATGACACAACAATGACAATCCATATTGACAACAATACCAACATCCAACAATAATTGTAACAATAATAAATAAATACTTCTGGTATGTTCAACACAAACACAGACAATACCATCACCATCACAATCACCATAACACAATAACACACACAATAACAACCTTTTTTCATTGAAGACACATTGTAATATTACTGCCCTTTATTTTTATATTGCTCAAAAATCATGTCTTTATATGTTGATTTAAATATATGGATGTTTGGACATTGCCTGTGTTTCTCCCCCAACCCATTCCACAATTTTACCTCACACAGACACACAAAAACCCTTCCTAGTAGATCTTACTAAATGCATTTTAAATTTTGTGTTCCCCGTAAATTATATTTCCCTTTTCTCTCACTGAAAAGATTTTGTATGCTGTGTGGCAAAAGGTTTTTACTGACTTTAAACATTAATCGTGCTGTATAATAATGAACCAAATCCCGTAATTTCAATAACTTTAAATGTAAAAACAATAAATTAGTATGTTCAAGGTACCCGACTTTCTGTATAACACGGACTGCCCTTTTTTGTAATATTAGCAATGAATTAAGTGTACTTTTATAATTGTTACCCCAGACTTTTATACAATAGGTCAAGTATGGAAGTACTAATGAGCAGTACAAGATATGAAGTGATTTGTAATCTAGGACCTGCTTAATTTTATTTTTTATTTTTATTTTATTTTTATTACAACTTTGTTTTGTATGTATTTGACGTGTGGTTTCCAACTAATTTTATCATCTAGTATTACACCCAAAAACTTGATCTCCTTAACTTTTTCAATAATCACATTATCTATATGAATATGTATATCTTCTGTGGGTCACCCCCACAGCCTACGGACAAGCAGAGCGCACAGCTGGAGCAATTAGCAGAACAATGACTGATATCAATAGGCAGCCTCTCTTTGTCTAGCTCCTCCCTGCCAGTAATCTGCTTTTGATATGTGTGACTCAAATGCAGGTGTTCATGCTTCCTGTTCTGTACTGTGATGCAAATGTGCCTTTCATGTATTGTCTGCAGTGGGGTATTTAAACTGCATATTGCTCTGTAACTCTCTCTCTCTCTCTCTCTGACCACTGCTTCTGACTACACGCATTCTGTGTCTCCTGATGAGAGCCTCCGGCCCATCACAACACCCTGGAGTGGGTGTTGTGATGGCGGTATGATTAATAAACTCCCTCAAAAACTCTCAGTTCGCCGCTTATTATTTCATGCCGCCACACTTCCTTATTTTTACCATTACCAAATATCATTACCTTAGTTTTATCTATATTTAGTGATAATTTATTACAATCCATCCATTTTTTAAGCTTATTTAATTCATTATTTAGAGTATGGATTAGTTGATTATAATTATTTCCAGAATAAAATATATTAGCATCATCAGCAACTAATATTAGTTTTAATAATTTAGAAACTTGGAATATATCATTTATATATATGTTAAATAATTTGGGGCCCAATAATGACCCCTGAGGGACCCCACAGGCAATTCCCATACACCCAGACAGATATTCTCCCATCTTCACAAACTGTTGTCTCTCAGATAGATAACTTAACGTAACCCAATTCAGAGCCATTCCCCTAATACCATACATTTGCAGTTTATTAAGAAGTATTGACTGATTTATTGCATCAAATGCTTTGCAATTCATGTTGAGTTTATATTTGACATTATATTTGACATTCATTCAGGAGTAGTGGCCTACTGGAGTGGTAGCCTAGAGGTAGCGCATCCACCCCACAACCAGGAGGCCGGGGTTCAAATGTTGACTGGGTCATGCCAAAAACCATGTAGTGGCACTTCATGCCGTCCAGCTTGGTGCTCAACAATAATGGAAAGAAAGAGGGAAAAAGTTGGTTACACAGCCACGGGGGTGCACAAGCCAGTGTACTCCCTGTGCTGGCCCCAAGCCCAGATAAAATTGGCAGGGTTGCATCAGGAAGGGCATCCGGCGTAAAAATTCAAGCTTCAACTGTAAGGATATGGCAGATACGTCAATGTCTGCTGTAATAACAACTTGTCTAACCCACTAGTAGTGGAAAAATGGGCGTTAAAAGAATAAAAAAAATTCATCCATACAAACAGTTTTCAAAACTTGCGAAAAAATACCTGCTACAGATTCATGACTCAAGGCCATCAAATGTTTCCATTTGCATCAGTGCCCTTGGCCGTTGGAAGTATCAGAAAATCAGATCTAACTGGCCCAGCCATGGTTTATGGCCAGTTGGTTCAGAGTTAAAAACCAGTTTCCAAACCTTTTCAGCATCAGCCCTACATGCTGAAAAGAAGACATGCTTGAAAGCACCTAATGCTTTTCAATGTTAAAGTGTGATTTCAGTCCACAGATGAATAAGAATTTTGACAGTTTTGGACTGTTAGAGTCTCACTGCGGAAAAGTATAAATTGTACAGCTGGTCTATAGAGAGGTAATCCTCCACAATTAAAACAAAAACCTTTTAGCTACCATTGATATTCTTTTTATTTATAACCTATGTTCCTACAGGATATGCTCTTCTCCATTCCTGTAGTGTGCACATGGATGAACCTTTCAAACAGGAAGTGGAGGATTCACATTAATTTTGTGGGAGTGGGCTAATGGTTACTTATGGTAGCTGGGCTTGGAATCTTCATTAATTTTCAGCATTATACATGGAACTGACTAACTAAAGTAAACTTATTACAAGTTTCAGATATAAAAATACATTTAATAAAAAAAATTGATCAGAATTGAAGCTTTTGTGAAGGACATTCCGGCGCCATAGGAGTTGGCTGCCTTTTTGCAGCAGCGGCTCAATTCTGTGTTTCTTTCTTGTTTTTTATTTATTATCAATCTTTTTTCTTGCCACAACTTTCTGATCCTGCAACCCTGTCTCCATCACGGACACCAAAGACACATAGATCGCTGTACTGGTGCTGATATCAGCCATCTTTCGGTTCATATCACCAATGACTCCCATCCCAGTGAGCGGAGGAGTGATTGTTTACAGTAGCAGCCAGTTGTTAGCACTGGGCTGCCCTGCGGTTCTAACACAAAAACTCGATATACCAAGAGAAGTCAGGCAAAAACACTGTGAATGTCGAGGTGGAGTGAAGTGACAGGTGAGGAAAACAAGGTATAGACCCGTCCATCCATCCGTTATTATGGGAAATGTGACATTGCTGCTTAAGAAGACGGATGAACTGGCGGCTATGTCCTGGTATGAGAGTGTCTTCAGAGAGATTAGCATTATGCTGTTTACTGAAACGTGGCTAACAGAACTAGCAACAGATGCTAACATTGATCTGGAGGGTTTCCTCGCAATAAGGGTGGATTGGACACTAGACAGCAGGAACAGCAGAGGTGGGGGGCTGATAATGTACTGTATGTGAATAACAGATGGTATAATCCTGGGCACATCACGATTAAAGAACAACACTGCAGCAAGGACATTGAGTTGCTAGCTGTTAGCATGCAACCGGCATACCTCCCCAGAGAATTTTCACATGTCGTCGGCATTGTTATTTATGTACCCCCTGTGCGAACTCTGAGACAGCGTGTGACGTCATCCACTCAGTCAGTAGCATGCTGCAGACACAACACCCAAATGCTCTTCTCAACTCTGATGATTTCAACCATACCTCATTGTCCTCCATTCTGCCCACTTTCACCCAGTATGTCACGTGCCACAGCAGAGACAATAAAACACTGGACTTATTTTATGCAAACACCAAGGATGCTTACGCCTCATTGCCACTCCCTGCCCCCTTCCTTGGAAGATCGGACCACAACTTGGTTCACCTCCTGCCTGTGTACAAACCCCTGGTACACATGTAACCTTCTGTTACCTGCACAGTGAAAATATGGTCTGAGTAGGTGGAGGACACCCTGAAGGACTATTTTGAATCCGCTCTATGGGAGCAGATTTGTGATGCACATGGTGAGGACATTGATGGCCTCACACACACCATCACAGACTACATCAACTTCTGTGGGGACAACACCGTACCCACCAAGACCATACAGTGTTTCTCAAATAACAAACCCTGGATTAACCCTGAGATAAAGTCACTGCTGAAGGAGAAGAAAAGGATCTTCAGGTCGGGAAACAAGAAGGAGCTGAAGTCCGTACAGAGTTAGCTAAGGAGGAAGATCAGAAAGGGGACGGAAAGCTACAGGAAGAAAATGAATGACAAGCTGCAACAGAGTGGCATCAGCAGTGTCTGGAGAAGCCTCAAAACCATCTCTGGGCACCAGAATACCTCCTCCCAGGCCCCAGGGGTTAGGGAATGGGTGAACAGCCTAGAACCTGTTTTTTTTTTTTTAACAGGTTTGACCAACTGCCCTCTTCTACGCCTACCCACCAACCACTGCTGCCTCCACCTTCATCTAGCCCTGCTGTCCACGGCCTCCCCCCAACACTCCCCTGCCGTCCCAGCACACAGCCCCCCTGCCCCAACCTGACCCTCACTAAGAGCAGGTGAGAGGTGAGCTGAGGAAGATCAAGGCTGAGGGTTCAGACGGCATCAGCTCGAGACTCCTCAAATCCTGCACAGACCAGCTGTGTGGGATCATGGAGAACATCTTCAGCCTGAGTCTGAAGCTGGGGAGGGTACACAGCTGTAGAAAAAAATCTTGTGTGGTACCTGTACCAAAGACCCCTCACCGCAAGGACCTGAACGGCTACAGACCAGTGGCCCTGACATCACACCTAATGAAAACCCTGGAGAGGATGCTCCTCACCCACCTCCGCCCCCTGGTAGGACCAGCGATGGGTCCACTTCAGTTTGCCTACCAGCATGGCACTGGGGTGGAGGATGCAGTGATCTTCCTCCTGCACCATTCCCTGTCCCACCTGAAGAAGCCTGGGAGCACTGTGAGGATCATTTTCTTTGATTTCTCCAGTGCTTTCTACACCATCCAACCAGTAATCCTGAGGGACAAGCTACTGTGTGCAGGGGTGGATCAGCACCTGTCATCATGGATCCTGGACTACCTGACAAACTGACCACAGTTTGTGAGAACCCAGGACTGTGTGTATGATACCATCATCTGCAGTACGAGGGCCATCCCAGGGAACAGTTCTGGCTCTATTCCTGTTCACCCTCTACACTGCTGACTTTTCCCACAACACACCACACTGCCATCTATAGAAGTTCTCTGATGACTCTGCGATTGTCGGCCTCATCTCTGATGGAGGTAATTTGGAGAACAGAGGACTTATACAGTACTTCATGGACTGGTGCCAATGGAACTGCTTCTAGATCAATGAGAGGAAAACTAAGGAACTGGTGGTTGACTGCCACAGGCAAGGAACCCCCCCTCCCCCCCCCCACACACACACACACAGCACCAGTAAACATCCAGGGAACAGACATTGAAATGGTGACATCTTACAAGTACCTGGATGTTCAGCTGAACATTAAACTGGACTGGTCACACAACACCAATGCGCTCTACAAGAAATGTCAGTGCAGGCTGTTCCTCCTGAGGAGACTCAGGTCTTTTGGAGGGCAAGGGGCACTCCTGAAGACCTTCTATGATTCGGTGGTGGCATCAGCCATCACGTTTGGGGTGGTCTGCTGGGGCAGCAGCATCACAGCAGCCGACAGGAAGAGACTGAACAGACTGATCAAAAAAGCTAGCTCTGTTCTGGGGAAATGCCTTGACCCAGTGGAGGAGATAGGAGAGAGGAGGATGGTGGCTAAGCTGTCATCTCTGCTTGAGTCCAAGTCCCACCCCATGCAGGACACGCTGAACGCACTGAGGAGCTCATTTAGTGGTGGGCTGTGCCATCCTAGGTGCACGACGGAGAGGTTCCGCAGATCCTTCCTACCTACAGCTGTCAGACTTTATAGCCTAACAAGGGCTGCTCGTAGAGGTTGTACTGAATGTACTAAACATAACAACCTTGCACAATAAATCGTCCCCGCCAATATACATCTAAGACAAATTCAGTCATTACTGAGGGTGGCAACAACACTGTTGATTCAAATATGAAATATACTGTCTGGGTACATATTCATATTCTGCAGGGTAACTTAGCAAACCGTAATGCTGTTTATACCATCTAGCTACAATGCTCCTGCACTGTGTACATATCTGTGTACATACAGTGGTATGAAAAAGTGTTTGCCCCTTCCTGATTTCTCATTTTTTTTGTGTTTGTCACACTTAAATGTTTGAGATCATCAAACAAATTTAAATATTAGACAGAGATAACAGAAGTAAACACAAAATGCAGTTTTTATATGAAGGTGTTTATTATTAAGGGTAAAAAAAAATCCAAACCTACATGGCCCTGTGTGAAAAAGTGCCCCCCCCCCCGTTAAAACATAAATTAACTGTGGTTTTTCACATCTTTGGAAAGCTGAGTTCAATTTCTCTAGCCACACTCAGGCCTGTTACTGTCACACATGTTCTCATTCAAGAAATCACTTAAAAAGGACCTGCCTGACAAAGTGAAGTAGACCAAAAGATCTTCGAAAGCCAGACATCATGCTGCAATCAAAAGAAATTTATGAACAAAAGAGAAACAAAGTAATTGAGATCTATCAGTCTGGGAAAGGTTATAAAGCCATATCTAAAGATTTGGGACTCCAGTGAACCACAGTTGGAGCCATTATCCACAAATGGCAAAAACATGGAACAGTGGTGAACCTTCCCGGAGTTTCCGGCCGACCAAAATTACCCCAAGAACGCAGCAATAACTCTTCCAAGAGGTCACAAAAGACCTCACAACAACATCCAAAGAATTGCAGGCCTCACTTGCCTCAGTTAAAGTCAGTGTTCATGACTCCACCATAAGAAAGACACTGGGCAAAAATGGCCTTCATGGCAGAGCTCCAAGACGAAAACCAGTGCTGAACAAAAAGAACATAATGGCTCATCTCAGTTTTGCCAGAAAGCATCTTGATTGCAGTTGTTGTGGCTAAGGGTGGCCCAACCAGTTATTAGGTTTTGGGGGCAATCACGTTTTCATACAGGGCCATGTAGGTTTGGATTTTTTTTTTTTACCCTTAATAATAAACACCTTTATTTGAAAACTGCATTTTGTGTTTACTTGTGTTGTCTTTGTCTAGTATTTAAATTTGTTTGATGATCTAAAACATTTAAGTGTGACAAACATTAAAAAGTGAGAAATCAGGAAGGGGGCAAACACTTTTTCACTCCACTGTATGTGTAGTAAAAGGTCTTTTCAATTGCCATATAAGAAATGAATATAAGTACCATATAACAAATCGGTTTACATATTTTATTCTTAGGAGTAGTAACAGGTATGAATGTGAGTTTAAACTAAATGAATTATTAAATTAATAGATATATAAACAAAACACCCTCAATTTGCACAGCATCAGTTCAAAACTTATGTGCATCAGCTAGATTTTTTGGAGACTGAACGTAACACACTGATTTACACAAAGAAAAAAGTGTGAGGAATTAATCACTATTATGACAAAGAGTAAACAGTGAGTGGGTGACGGCTTGCATTTTACATGGCACTGTGTGGCCTTGCAGAACAAATCCCTTTAAAATTAAATTGTTTTACTGTTTTTGCTAACTGTCACTGTATCGTAATAACAAATGTCATTGTGAAACGTTTCTTTTTTGTAACTCACATGCATATTTAAGCTAATTGTGTACAACTATGTCTGTTTATTTTCATGGAATATACAGTAATTCCTAATGTAGTCTACATGTATTCTTGTGTCCAATCCTCAGCAATCTTCTCTTCCCTTCTTCTTTCGGCTGCTCCCTTCAGGGGTTGCCACAGTATATCATCTGTCTCCATTTCACCCAATCCTTCTAACACCAGCCCTATCCATGTCCTCCTTTACTACATCCATGAATCTTCTCTTTGGTCTTCCTCTTTTCCTCCTGTCTGGCAGCTCCATCTTCAACATCCTTTGTCCAATATATCCACTATCCCTCCTCTGCAAGTGTCCAAACAATCTCAGCCTTTCTTTGCTTACTTTGTCTCCAAACCGCTTAACCTGATCTGTCCCTCCAATATACTCATTTCTAATCCTGTCCCTCTTAGTCACTCCCTATGAGAATCTTAGCATCTTCAACTCTGCCACCTCAAGCTCCGCTTCCTGTCTTGTTGTCAGCGCCACCATCTCCAAACCATACATCATACCAGATCTCACTACCGTCTTGTAAATCTTCACATTGACTCTTGCTGCTATCTTTCTGTCACAATTAACCCCTGACAATTGTCTCCACCCACTCTACCCTGCTTGCACTCATTTTACACCTTTCTTGTGCAATTTCCATTGCTTTGGATGGTTGGCCCCAGGTATTTCAGCTGATCTACTTTCCCCTTTGTGGGACGAATAAAGGGGTATCCTATCTTATAAATAAATAAATAAATAATAATAATAATAATAATAATAATAATAATAATAATAATAATAATAATAATAAATTAGATTTACACTACCGTTCAAAAATTTGGGGTCACACAGACAATTATTTTTTGTTTTCCATGAAAAGTCACACTTATTTACCACCATGAGTTGTAAAATAAATAGAAAATATAGTCAAGACATTGACAAGGTTAGAAATAATGATTTGTATTTGAAATAATAATTTTTTTCCTTCAAACTTTGCTTTCGTCAAAGAATCCTCCATTTGCAGCAGTTACAGCATTGCAGACCTAACATGATTGCACAAGGGTTTTCTAATCATCCATTAGCCTTCTGACGCAATGAGCAAACACATTGTACCATTAGAACACTGGAATGATAGTTGCTGGAAATGGGCCTCTATACACCTATGTAGATATTGCACCAAAAACCAGACATTTGCAGCTAGAATAGTCATTTACCACATTAGCAATGTATAGAGTGTATTTCTAATTAGTTTAAAGTTATCTTCATTGATAAAAAGTGCTTTTCTTTCAAAAATGAGGAAATTTCTAAGTGACCCCAAACTTTTGAACGGTAGTGTATATGGCACTTTACATGTCAAGTGACATCTCAAAGCGCTTACAGTGAGTCCTTCACCGTTAGACCTGCCTTCCTCTCATTCACACTCATGTATTTTGTCTTTCTTCTCCTGACTTTCATTCCTCTTCTCTCCATACCCCCACATCTCCAGGTTCTGTTCCACCTGCTCACTACTCTCACTACAGACCACAATGTGGTCTGCAGGCATCATGGTCCATGGAGACTCCTGCCTGACCTTGTTTGTTAGCCTGTCCATCACCATAGCAAACAAGAATGGACTCTGAGCTGACCTCTGATGTAATCCAACTCCCACCTTGAATTCATCTGTCACTCCTACAGCGCACCTCACCACCATCTCACTATCCTCATACATGTTCCACACCACCTTCACATACTTCTCTGACACTCCTGATTTTCTCATAAAGTACCACACTTCCTCTCTTGGCACCCTATCATATGCTTTCTTGAGATCCACAAAGACATTCCATTCCTTCTGACCTTCTCTATACTTCTCCATCAACACTCTTAAGGTGCCTTCACACCAAACGCAAACGGGCAAATTTTTCATGCAGCACGATTACATTATTACTCAATGTAAACATGTGAATAGACATGAATTCACCATCTGAGATGCAGACCGGTGAAGTTGCCTTTATAACTTCTGCAGCTGTGTTCCACTTGCAGTGGAAATCCCCAGAACAACATCATCCTTAAGTTTACATTATTTGACGTGGCGCTCCATCCATCCATCCATCCATCCATCCATCTTCTTCCGCTTAATCCTTTTCGGGTCACTGGGGCGGGGGGGGGGGGGGGCTGGAGCCTATCCCAGCATCTTTGGGCGAGAGGCAGGGTACACTCTGGACAGATCGCCAGTCCATCACAGGGCCAACACAGAGAGACAGACAACCATTCAGTCTCCCAGTCATACCTAAGGACAATTTAGAATCCCCAGTTTGATGCCAATTAACCTAACGTGGAGCTCACTGATAGAAAAATTCCATATTATGTACATTTTTATTGATATTAATAATGTATTATTATATTTGAGAAGTATACCTTTCATATACCCTGTTTAATGTTTATATGTGCATTCCATGTGGAATAAGTTCATATATTCTTGGCATATTACTGTGAGCAATTTCAGAGAGTTCAGACTGAAGATCAGTACAGGATCAATACATATGTAAGGAATGATCTAAGCCACTTTTAATAATCTCTTTGACATGTTCTGTTTTGGGTCACAGGAATGCACAGGAACTCCTCAGCTTATATAGATTAGTGTTTTATGGACGTTCTGTTAGATTAACATTCTTGTTTCCAGAGTGTGATGTCTGCCCGGATAACCTTTGATTATCAGCACTGTCCCGTTCTGTCCCTTCCCTTATCCTCATCCTCCCTCTCCTTTTTCCTATCTATATATATCAGACCTAAAGAAATGGATCCTTTAGAGATTCTAGGTGTGTCTGAATGCCATGCTTTGTAATCTCTCCCCCAAAGTGGCCATTGGGGTGACACCTTATATATTTTTGTAATAAATGTACATAAATCCAACTTTCCACCTGATTTTTTGACTTTGAATAATTTAAGCTCAAAATTATTCTAGCACTCACCTTAAAAAGTTGTCCCTGCCTCCAAAACTTCACGAGATAATGAGTGTTTACATTGCTAGCTTGCTAGCCTTGTTAGCACATCCGTGGCAGGAATCCATGAGAAAATAACTCCGACATCCCGATTCAGCTGAAGATCTCCAAATCCTTGTGTCTGCAAGTGAGTGTCAGTCTCGTTTTCAAACTAGTTTACTCAAAAATGTTGATACTTTTACTCCAATGACGGCAGAATCTCAAAGCTAGTGCTATCCCTCGGACGTGAACATGCAAATGCGCAATTTCGCTTGTGCTCGCCTGTTTCCATTGACTTTGTATGCATTCGTTCCTCCCGTTCACGTTTGGAGTGAAGGCACCTTAAGAGCAAACATTGCATCTAGAGTACTCTTTTTTGGCATTACACCATACTGCTGCTGGCTGATTGTGACCACTTCTTTTACTTTGGCTTCAACAACTCTTTCAAATACCTTCATAATGTGACTAGTCAACTTTATGCCTGTGTAGTTACTACAGCTCTGAGCATTAACCTTGTTCTTAAAAACTGGTACCAAAACACTTTTTCTCCACTCCTCAGGCATCCTCTCATTCTACAAGATTGTGTTGAACAGTCTGGTTAAAAAGTCTACTGCCATCTCTCCAAAACATCTCCACACCTCTATAGATATGTCATCTGGACCAACTGCCTTTCCATTCTACATCCTCTTAAAAGCTGCCCTCACTTCCGCCTTGCTAATCCTTGGGACTTCCTTGTTTACTATTTTTCCTTCATCGACCCTCCTCTCTCTCTCATTTTCTTCATTCATCAGCTCGTCATAATTCTCCTTCCACCTTCTCAACACACTCGTTACTTGTTAGTACATTGTGGTCACACAAAGGAGATGACACTCCACCCAGTACTTCGGGGTGTTGGGGGGCCAGCCAAGGGTGCCGGAGTGCTGGGGGGTATGAAGTAAATAAAGATGTGCCTTTCGCCCCTGCTGTGCCAGGCTCACACCTGAGGACACAGGGGCGTGAATGTATTGCACTAAACCTTGCTTGGTGATGTGTATGTTAATGTGTATGTTGATGTGTGTTTGGGCTTCATCACTGGTATGCTAATGTGTTTACCCTGAGTGCCAGAGGTGGAAAATAAAATGTATGGAGTTTGCTTTGGCACTCAGAGCTAGTCTTTTCTGTGGTGGAGGAGAAATAAAGTTCTGTGTCATTAGCTTGTGTCTCGTCTGCTTTCATCTTCCACAACATTACCATTCGGTCCTTAATTAACCTAACTTGCTACACTCCTTGTCAGCTCAATATCTCAGCCTAGCTAATCAATACAAGACCTTTTTCTCCTTCCTTAGGGTCCAGCCTCTCATAAAACTCACTACAGTATATGCCTTTTCCTTTTCCAATATTAACCTTTTTTTATACAGGTAGAGACCTTTCAGGACAATACACAACACAGAGTTACAGACAATAATAAACGACCTTAACAATACCGTATCAAAATACACAAAAAAAACCCAGCTAATAAGTGCAAAACAAAACAAGAAAATGTACAGAAAGTGCCGGCTGATAACAAATTAAAATACTAAGAACAAGAACAATTTCAAAACGATGCCTACTTCATGATCCCAAATATTCACAGCTAGCTTCCAAATATTCCTGTCTACTTTCTTCATCTCCTTGACTATCACACTTTTTCTTTGCTCACCTCTTTGAATACTTTACTCTATCTTCTCATTCCACCATCAAGTCTCCTTGTCTTCTTTCCTCTGTCCACTGGATACACTGCATACCTTTCTACCCATTTCTCTCAATACTTTTGCTGTGCTTTCCCAGTCATCTGGTAATTCTTCCCTACCCAGAGCCTTTATCAGCTCCTTCCTGAACTCTGTGTGACCTTCTTCCTTCTGTAACTTCCCCCACTTAATCTTTGGCTCTGCCTTCACTCTCTTCCTCTTTTTGCTTTCCAAAATCACCCTACAGACTACCATCTGATGCTGTCTAGCTACATTCTCCCCTGCCACCCCCTTGCAGTCTCCTATCTCTTTCAGATTTTTCCTTCTGCATAAAATGTAGTCCACCCGTGTGCACCTTCCTCTCTTGTAAGTCCCCCTATGTTCCTCTCTCTTCTTGAAGTATGTGTTCACAACAGCCATTTCCATCCTTTTAGCAAATTCAACAGCCATCTGTCCTTCCATTTTTCTCTCCCTAGGGACCATACCTACGCAGAACCTCCTCATCAACTGTGTTCCCTTCACCTACATGTCCATTAAAGCCGGCTCCAATCACCACTCTCTCCCCCCAGGGAACACTCTCTACTACTTCATCCAACTTACTCTAGAATTCTTCTTTCTCTTCTAACTGACATCAAACTTGTGGGGCATACGCACTGACAGCATTCAACATCACACCTTTGACATCTAGCTTCAAACTCATGATCCTTTCTGACTCCCTCTTTACCTCCTGAATTCTCTTCACATACTCAAGATTATGCCTACTCCATTTCTCTTCCTATCTACACCATGGTAGGCCTCAGCAATCTTATCTATGAACTTGAAATGACTTTAACTGCACAAATTTTCATAGATAAAAAATAGGTGTTTTGCTCACAATATAAACTGATGACTATCTTGTTTGCATATGTAATATTTGGACCTCTGTCTAATTTACTGTATGTCTGTGTCTCTTTTGTCATACTGAGGTCGGTCCCTAATTGTAAATAGAAACCTAATGATGAGAAAGGCTTCAGCCAACTTCTTAGCCTCATCCAAAGGAATGGATAAAGGAATGTTTTGATTTGTCACATTTTTGGATCATCACAAAAAAAAAGAAAAAAAAAAGATTTTTTTTTTCTTTTAAAGGGGTCATTGACTGCACTTTTTCTACATTTTAACAGCTCACACAGGTCTTAATGAGATGTTTTTGACATCTTTTGGTCAAATTTTCTTTATTTCATGACTCAGCATCATTGTGAATCATGTTTTGCAGCTTTAGGGCTGAATTATGAGGATCAACAGCATGTTTTTCCACTGCTCTCCCCGCCTTAATTATGGACTTACCATTAGAGTCTATAAATTAAGTTTTAATGTATTTATTTTTAGGGGAATGAATGAATAAATGAATAGGGAGAATGTCTATATTCTGGGGTGTACAGGAGGGAGGCGTGGTGGGATCAGCCCAGTTTCACCAAAAAACCGGCGCATGTGCGGTGAGGACTGTTTAGGAGTGTTTTGCGCATGCACAGTGAGTGAAAGCATGGACTCGGGGACTCAGGTTGTAAATATATGCCCAGGCACGTTATTTTTTGATTTAACGTGCAAATGTATGCTTTTAGAGGGGTGGAAAACGTTTATTAGATAAGTTTTTTACTGAGACTGGGTTGGGTGGGATACTGTCAGTCTGAAAATTTTAAACTGCAAACTTCTTTCTGTCCATTAATTTGTCGTGTGCCATGGTATCTCATATCCATTTGTGCTTGCACATCCCGATTAATGAAAAATACATGCTCAGCTGTTGTTTTCTGTTAATCTCCTTCACTATGCTGGCATTGGGAGACTTGATAATAACTATGCACAAATGAGAGCTGTAGGCTACAATTCAGATTATGCCAGTCTTTCTCTTTGTCCATAATTTTGATAGAGTTGTAAAAATGTCCTTTACTTATCGTATGTGGTGGTGATGCACCTGTAAGCTGGTTGCCAACCGCCAATCAAATCTAAAAGAAGAAGAAGAAGATTATTATTCATCCAAGATTCTCTTTTTAACCGAGAAAGAGAAGCCAATCATCTCGGTGAGGGCCTTTAATTGATCTCCTCTGATGAATCTAAAATTATTGTATCTAAACAGCTGTTGGGATACTCTCATTTTGAATTATTCTCTTAAAAGAACAACAGTGAATGAGGTTAAAAAAACTGTTAAAACTGCCATCATTAGCTAGTCTAGTGATGAATATTTTGCGGGCACCTGTTGGCTCTTCTCTGGCAGCAGGGACAGGTGTTTTCCCAGTAAGGGAGACTGGTCCCGCTGTGGTCTCAGTAGTTAGGTTGAAAAGAGGACTGAATCGTAAACTGACATGCTGTTTTCTTTTTCCTCTCTGCAGTGAAAAACTGTCTGCTGTGTCTTCAAATCATTCATATGTAACTGTCCTCATTTAAAAAGCTTGCTCTTAAATGCATTTTCACTTTGTGCATTAACTTGCATTACCCTCAGCACAAAATAGATTGGTCCTTCCATTTAAATTCTTTCATATTAATATCAAGCCTTTGATATCATGCTATCTGACACTAGCTGTCTAAGTTAACCAATCTAATGGCAAAAGGGCAATACCACGTCGTGAAGAAGTGCACAAATGAGAGGATCAAATGGAGGTTCAGTGTTCATGCTTTCAGCTTCCAGTCAGAGTGCACTTGATTCCATATCCAGCGTACATCTTTATGAAGTTATATGAGTGGATTCAAGTAAATAAAAGTGAATATACAGTAGTGTGAAAAACTGTTTGTCCCCTTCCTGAGTTCACATTTTTTGTATGTTTGTCACACTTAAATGTTTCAGATCATCAAACAAAATTAAATACTAGACAAAGATAACACAAGTAAACACAAAATACAGTTTTTAAATGGTGTTTATTATTAAGGGAAACAAAAATCCAAACCTACATGGCACTGTGTGAAAAAGTGATTGCCCCCTAAACCTCATAACTAGTTGGGCAACCCTTGGCAGCAACAACTGCAATCAAGCATTTGTGATAACTGGCAATGAGTCTTTTACAGCGCTGTTGAGGAATTTTGGCCCACTCATCTTTGCAGAATTGTTGTAATTTAGCAACACTGGAGGTTTTTCGAGCATGAACCGCCTTGTTAAGGTCATGCCACGGCATTTCAATCAGATTCAGGTCAGGACTTTGACTAGACCACTCCAAAGTCTTCATTTTGTTTTTCTTAAGCCATTCAGAGGTGGAATTGCTGGTGTGTTTTGGATCATTGTCCTGCTGCAGAACCCAAGTGCGCTTCAACTTTAGGTCACAAACAGATGGCCGGACTTTCTCCTTCAGGATTTTTTGTTAGACAGCAGAATTCATGGTTCCATTTATCACAGCAAGTCTTCCAGGTCCTGAAGCAGCAAAACAGCCCCAGACCATCACACTACCCCCACCATATTTTACTGCTGGTATGATGTTCCTTTTCTGAAATGCTGTGTTACTTTTGCGTCGGATGTAATGGGACAAACACCTTCAAAAAAGTTCAACTTTTGTCTCGTCAGTCCACGGAGTATTTTTCCAAAAGTCTTGGGAATCATCAAGATGTTTTCTGGCAAAACTGAGACGAGCCTTTATATTCATTTTGCTCAGCAGTGGTTTTCATCTTGGAATTCTGCCATGCAGGTCATTTTTGCCCAGTCTTTTTCTTATGGTGGAGTCATGAACACTGACCTTAACTGAGGCAAGTGAGGCCTGCAGTTCTTTGGATGTTGTTGTGAGGTGTTTTGTGACCTCTTGGCTAAGTCGTCGCAGCACTCTTGGGGTAGTTTTGGTCAACCAGCCACTCCTGGGAAGGTTCACCACTGTTTCATGTTTTCGCCATTTGTGGATAATGGCTCTCACTGTGGTTTGCTGGAGTCCCAAAGCTTTAGAAACAGCTAGAAAATTGAACTCAGCTTTCCAAAGATGTGATAAACCATGGTTAATTTATGTTTTAGAGGGGGGCAATCACTTTTTCACACAGGGCCATGTAGGTTTGGATTTTTTTTTTACCCTTAATAATAAACACCTTCAAAACTGCATTTTGTGTTTACTCGTGTTATCTTTGTCTAATATTTAAATTTGATTGATGATCTGAAACATTTAAGTGTGACAAACATACAAAAAAATGAGAATTCAGGAAGGGGGCAGACACTTTTTCACACCACTGTAGGTAACTGTAAATATAGTTTCGTATCTCAACACCCAGCGGTAACCTTTACCTGTATTATTTACTATTGCTGTGAGTGCTGCTATCCCTTTGCTGCTGCAATCCTGGAATTTCCAAACTGTGGGACTAATAAAGGCTTATCTTATCTTACCTCCATCTCCCCATCAGTTCACAACGCCTGTACTGAGAGAGACCTTTAGAACTTTAACTCTGCTGACCGTGTCTGATGCACCTGATTCCTCCTCCAACGTACATCTCCCCCAGTAAAGGTCAGTTTAAAAAGGTCACCTTTGACCTCTTTAATGGTCAGATGGTCAGGGAAACCATGTCAGGTGCACTCTTCAAGTACAGTGGCATCACCATGTAGGGGATGAAAGTCTGCAGTCATGTGGCCTCCGAGCAGGGGGACAAAGTTTCTGCCACATACACACATACAGTACATACAGCAGGGAAAATAAGTATTGAACACATCAACATTTTTCTCATTAAAAATATTTCTGATGGAGCCATTGACATGAGATTTTGGCCAGATCAGTAACAACCCAAGTAATCCATACATACAAAGAAATCAAGGCAACTCTGTTCACAAAGCAAGTTATATTTAATAAAGTGGAATGTCACAGGGAATGAGTATTGAACACGGTTGGTGAAATTCATTTAACATTTAGTAGAAAAGCCTTTGTTAGTAGTAATAGCTTCCAGATTCCTCCTGTTTGACAAAGCGTAGGCATTGTTCAGAAGTGATTTTAGCCCATTTTTCCACACTGTCAAATTTTGAAGGTTCCATGGGTTTCTTCTATGAACTCTGATCTTCAGTTCGTTCCAAAGATTTTCAATTGGATTCAGGTCAGGTGACTGACTGGATCATTCTAGCAGCTTTATTTTGCTTCTCTGGAGCCAGGTGAGAGTTTCCTTGGCTGTGTGTTTGGGATCATTGTAGTGCTGAAATGTCCACCTTCGTTTCATCTTCAGCAACTTGTCAGATTGCAACAGGTTCTTATCAAGGATGTCTCTGTACATTTGTCCATTCATCTTTCCTACAATTATATGAAGTCTGCCTGTACCATGTGCTGAAAAACACCCCCACACCATGGTGGGATGTGCAGTGCCATTTCTTCTCCAAACATGCTGTGTGCTATGGCATCCAAAAAGTTCAATTTTGATCTCATCTGACCAGACTATATTCTCCCAGTATTTTACTAGCTCACCCAAATGTTGTTCAGCATACTTTAAACAAGCTTCAACACGCTTTTTCTTCAGCAATGGAGTATTACGAGGTGAGCAGACATAGAGCCCATGTCAGCTGAGTGTATTACTTTTTGTTTTCTTTGAAACTGCAGTACCTGCAAACTCCAGGTCTTTCTGGAGCTCTCCATGAGTAGTCTTTGGCTCTTGGATAACTCTTCTGATAATTCTTTTGACTCCTCTGTCAGAAATCTTGCGAGGTGCTCCTGGTCATGGCCGGTTTATGGTAAAATGATGTTCTTTCCACTGACATAATTATAGACCCAGGGAACAAAGCACAGACTCGAGTGAATACAATTTATCTTTTTTATTGCTAACAGTGGGTGTGTGGGTGCGTGTATGTACAGTGTGTATGTTGTGCGTGTGAAGAAGCAGTGCAGTGCAGGAATCGTGCCCGGGGGAGAGCAGAACGCCGTTCAGCCTGGAAACCCTATAATGACAGAGCAGAGGTGTTAATTCTGTCCAAGGAGCATAGAGCTTGATAGTAACAGTTGCTTACTTTGCAGATGGTCGTGGAAATGCTCAGGTTGGCCTTGAGGGCTGCAGCCAGGGAGACAGCGTCCAGGCTGCATGCAGGGAGTTGGGCTAGTAGCCCTGTAGCGGTGATGAAGGCTAGACCGCCGCTGGGAGGAGAGGGTTCCGCTGCCGGGGAGATCCACCTGTGCACAGGGGAAGACGACTGACAAAGGTGAGTTTATAATTAGGCTTACATGACGCGACGAGGAGATCGGGAACTCTGATGATGAGGCCAGGAATTTGGCTTCTGACGCGAGGCGTGTCAATGGAGAATGACAGACGGCTCCGTGCCGAGTCTCAGGCAGGCCCGGTTATAAAGCCCGCTGGAGATTGGCAGCAGGTGTGCGTGCAGCTGTAGTTGATGACGGCCCTGAGGGAGCCATGACATCCACTTCCGAATGATGGCTCCAACAGTGCTCACTGGAACATTCAGCAGTTTTGGAATGTGGCTTTAACTAATGCCATAATTATGTTTTGCAACAATAAAGTTGCAATGGTCTAGAGAGAACTCCTTGCTTCTATCCATCATGAGTTTTTTTGTGGTGTAGCAATCTGATATTCACAGACCATTTTAAAGGCTATCAGTCAGGACAAAACCATCTTAAATTAATTTGCACTGATGGGGGATGGGATGGCTTCCTTGATTATGATGCATTTCAGCTGGTTTCTTGGCTTTCTATGCCTTTTTGCACCTCTTTTTCTTCATGTGTTCAATACTTATTCCCTGTGTCATTCCACTTTATTAAATATAACTTGTTTTGTGAACACAGTTGCCTTGATTTGTTTGCATGTACGGATGACTTGGGTTGTTACTGATATCTGGTGAAAATTTCAGGTCAGCGGCTCCATCAGAAATATGTAAAGTGTACCTGTGGTGGTCGTGAAAAAAAAGACATTATATTGAGCCCCTGTCTCACGTTCTAGTTCAAGTTTAAGTTGAAATTCACGTTCAAAGCAATTTGATATAAATCCATTGCTGATGTACTGGTTCAGCTATGTCAGCAAAACATGGGTACAGCCATACTAGCGGCTACATGGACTTCCAGGACGCTTCCTGTGACGTAATTTCGTGGCTACCGCGATCTGGATCAGTATTGGCTGAGCCTCGAGTACCCGGATGTGCAGTGGCTTTGGGGATATTCAAATTCAAATTCAAACGTTTATTTCAAACTCAGGGTTCATATTAAATGCAGAAGTGAAACGAGTAGAAAATAAATAAATAAATGCTTAAATTCGGCGGGTCCTATTGTCTGATCTGAGGTTGTTAACAGCCGCAAAACGGCAGATTAATTCGGCTCCTCCCTCGCCGCTATAAAGAGCGGCAGACAGCGCGTTGCGTTGTGAGGACCAAAATTCAAACGTTTATTTCAAACTCAGGGTTCATATTAAATGCTGAACTGAAACGAGTAGAAAATAAATAAATGCTTAAATTCAGCTGCTTGTCTTATCTGATCTTGTAACTGCCGCAACACGGAAGATGATTCTACAACTATATACAGAGCAGCAGACACTCGGTGCTCTTGGAAAAACAAAAACATACAATGCGATATGGATATCACAACATGGCGGAATGTAAAGCCTTTGGATGTCTGAATAATAAGCGAGAAAAACAAAGAAACACTTTTTTTGTGTACCCAAACCCAGCTCACCTTGTCAGAAGATCGGAGCGGAAACAGGGCACAGACGAATAATTTCAGACGAAATTGCGTTGTGTGTGAGGACCACTTCGTCACTTTAACCCTCAGAAGACCTTTCTGGCTCAAACCTGTAGCGATGTTGGACAAATTCTTCCTCGGAGTGCGACAATTCAGCCATAATAGAATAAAAACACTCACAACAGCACCCTAGTCTCTCATACAGGCGGAGCATTGACTGCTGAGTATCAACGAAGTGACGTCACATCCGCATGTGTCATGGCTGCGCCCACAGTTTTCATTGGCTGCCCATGGCCAAGGTCCTATTTGAATATATGTCTGGTGGTATATGGCTGGCAAAAATTATTTACCAAAATAAGAAATACTTTTTCATAATGTTTTCAAGTCAAATGCGTCTTCACGACCACCACAGGTACGCTTTAATGAGAAAAAATGTTGATGTGTTCAATACTTAATTTTCCTGCTGTAAACATTCATACCCACACCACAGAATCTTTTTTATATACTGTTTATAGATAAGCCAGAATGATGCAAGATATATTATCTACTGTGGATTTGTGAACCAGGTGGAAACAGAGAAGTTAATTAGGGTGACCAAAACCTAAAGAAAACAATATAAACCATACTCTCTAAGTGAGCTCCCCAGTACCACCGTTAGCTCTGAACCTAACTGCTTTGTTTGCAGACAACTAGGCTGGCCAATAAGAGAGGAGTGGGTGGGATCAAGACTGAGTTTTCCATATTTCTTGACTTAAAGGAAAAAAAAAAACATTTGTAACAGGCCAAATTAGCCCCCACCCAGATTAAACCCAGGTATATTCTGGCCTAGGCCAAACTATAACAGAATGTGTACATGTCATCAGCTGCCTTCCAGGCAGAGAGGGCGAAGGGAGGACTCAGGGCGCAGACAGGCTCAAGTGCAATCGTCGTCGGCCTCCGTCTGTCTATGATGACCATGGAAGAGAATCCTAAACGTCTACTCTGCTGGAACAGCACTGCCTGTGGCTGAACAGGCCGATGCACGAATGGCAGTCCCTGTCACACAGGTCGCACTTGTGGGTGGTCTCCGTGCTGCTGGGTCTGTGGCGGTTCTTCCTGCGGGTCCTTTTTTCATCTGCTGCAGCAGTCAGTCTCTCTTCACCCGCCTTGAGCTGTCTGGTCAGGGTGCCTCTCCATTTGGAGCGGTCCATTGCAAGGTCCTCCCAGCGCTCTATGTTGATCTCCAGGGCCTTCATGTCTCTCTTGCAGACGTCTCTAAAGCGCAGCTGTGGGCGGCCAACGTCTCTCCTGCCAGTTGCCAGTTCTCCGTAGAGGGCGTCTTTGGGGATTCTGCCATCCTCCATACGGTGAACGTGGCCTAGCCAGCGGAGCCTGCGCTGCCTGAGTAGAGTGAACATGGAGGGAAGGCCGGCGCGGGACAGAACTTCTGTGTTGGGCACTTTGTCCTGCCAGGATATGTCCAGGATGTAGCGAATGCAGCGCAAGTGGAAGGAGTTCAGTCTCTTTTCCTGCCGGGCGTATGTTGTCCACGTCTCACTCCCATAGAGCAGTGTGCTGATGACACAGGTGTTGTACACTGCCATCTTCATCTTGACAGAGAGTTTGTGATTCTCCCACACTCGTGTGGTGAGGTGAGCGAGTGTGAAGGCTGATTTTCCAATCCTCTTGTCGATCTCTGTATCAAGGGAGAGGTTGTTGCTGATCGTGGACCCCAGGTACGTGAACTGATTCACGACCTCCAGCTCGTAGTCGTCGATGGTGATGGTTGGTGGTGCTTCCGTGCCTTGCGCCAAGATGTTAGTCTTCTTCAGGCTGATGTTAAGCCCGAAGTCCTTGCATGCCTGGGAGAAGCGGTCCATCAGGGTCTGAATCTCCTGCTGTGTGTGGGTCGCGACTGCAGCGTCGTCTGCGAACAGCATGTCTCTGATTAGAGCCTCGCGTACTTTGGTTCTGGCTTTCAGGCGGGCGAGGTTGAAAAGCCTGCCGTCAGATCTTGTGTGCAGGTAGATTCCCTCTGTTGCTGTGCTGAAGGCATGCCTCAGGAGCATAGCAAAGAAAATCCCAAAGAGGGTTGGCGCAAGTAGTGTTCCACCCATCTCTCCATCTGCTTGTTCTTTTCTGTGATCATCTCCCCAGTGGAGGATTTGAGGGGGGCTGTCTTGCTCTGAGCCGGGCCAAGTGCTTTCTTGATGCCATCGTACATACCACGGATGTTCCCTGTTATGGCAGCGGTTTGGATGTCTTGGCTGAGCTGAGTCCAGTACTCGTTGGCACAGTGCCGAGCAGTCTGCTGAACTTTGCTTCTCGCAGCCCTGAAAATCTGGAGATTCTTCTTGTTTGGGTACTTCTTGTACTCAGCAAGTGCTGAGCGCTTGGCTTCAATGACGGGGGTCATCTCGGTCAACTTGGCATCAAACCAGTCCTGTGGCTTCGAGGTCTTCCTCCCAAAGGTAGCCAAGGCTGTGCGGTGGATGGTGTTTCGCAGCTCTTCCCACTTCTGCTTTGCAGATTCTCCTTCTTGTGGTACACTAAGTTCCTTCTCAAAGGTGGAGGCAAACTGCTCAACAAGTTCTGGTTGAGCCATCTTTCTGGTGTCAATCCGTGCCTTTCCAGGTTGTCTAGCACGATGGAATTTCTTCAGCTGCAGCTTGACCTTGCAACACACCAATGAATGGTCTGTGTCGCAATCTGCACTCTGGAACGAACGGGTGATTAGCACGTTCTTCAGTGAGGTGCACCTGGTCAGGATCAAGTCCAGCTGGTGCCAGTGCTTTGAGCGTGGATGTTGCCAGGAAACCTTGTGTTGGGGCTTGGTCTTGAAGAATGAGTTTGTGATGCACAGATCATGATATGTGCAGAACTCGAGCAGCCGCTGTCCGTTGTCGTTCATTCATTCTGCCCACGCCAAAAGGTCCAAGACAGGAGGGCCAGGAGTCGTGGTCAGCACCCACTCTGGCATTGAAGTCTCCAAGGAGAATGAGTTGTTCAGAGTTGGGGATGGTCCTGACAGTTGTTGTGAGATTCTCGTAGAACTCGTCTTTTGCCTCTGGTGTGGCTGTCAGTGTTGGGGCATACACACTGACGAGGGTGACTGGGCCTTGAGTGGTGTTCAGGCGGAGGGTGAGGAGTCGTGCAGAGCCAGTGCTGCTCGGTTCCACCATCTTCCACAAGGTGTTCTTCACTGCAAAGCCCACTCCTTGTTCCCTGTGTTCGTCACTGCCCTTTCCCTGCCAGTAGAACGTGTAGTCCTTCTCTCTCAGTGTGCCTGCGTCAGCCAATCGTGTTTCCTGGAGAGTGGCAATATCCACTCCCAGTCTCTTCAGCTCATTATTGATGATGGCAGTCTTCCTGGTGTCGTTGATGTCCTTGAGGTTAGCAGCGAGTCTTGTCATCATAGTGCGGACGTTCCAAGTTCCCAGTTTTAGAGTTGGTCTCTTTTGTTTTATTGTCTTGCCTGGTGCGAAGGTTCTCAGCCTGCTGTTCGGACTTCTCCTCATCCCCATGCACCCAATGAGGAAAGCAAGCTGTGGCGGGACAACACCTTATTGGCTGGGGGCTGCCCAGCTTGAGGCGGGCGGTAGCTGTCCAGTGAGATCCGATGATCCCTCCCACCGTCGGGAACAACCCCTGGCGCCGCGCTCTGTGCCAATTGAGCGGTGGCTTATAACTGGTAACTGTTATTCCCCGTGTTTTGTCTACGCCAAAGGCGAAGCTGGAGTGTCCTCTCCAGTGATCCGGTGTTCTACCTTCCAGCGTTGGGCGTTGGTAGGATTCAAGCCTGGGCAGGAAGATATGGAGGACAAGATGTTGCCCATGCAGCATGTCCCCCCTCTCCACGTCACTGATGAATCCAAAGGAACAGCAGGGCTGCTATAGTTTGGCACCAGCGCTGTTGCAATAATGATTTAATAAACAAACACTTAACTCAAAACAAAGAAAAAGCAGTGCATGGGCTGAAAACTGAGCAGAGCAAACTTACATTAACCTCAGGAACATGGACATAGATCATAGCAGGGTCAAGACCACTAATGATGTGACACAGAGCAAAATCCAAGACTCATATATATAGGGTAACTAATAACAAACTTGAAGAGAGACAGCTGAGACAAATCAGGGCAGCAGGTGAAGACACAGGACGGGTGGGAGCTGCACACACTCACAAACAGAGAGACACAGACATGAACAGAGGATCAGGGAGAGACAAGACCATGATAACATAATATAAACAATGACTGACCTCAAATCATAATAGTACTCATAACAGCAATACTCATAACAATAATAATGATCATAAGACGATCCAAAAACAGAAGACACCGATAACTGAGGATGGCATGAGAAACAATAAACAGGGAACACAGGGGAACTTAATAATAATCATAAATAATACTGTGAAAAGCAAAGACCAAAATGAACATAAAACATGGGCACACTACCTAGCCATGCCCTTGATCGTGACATAATCCCCCCTTTAAGGGGTTGATTCCAGACACCGCAAAACTAGAAACATAGTAACAACTAAATGGGCAGGGGGAGGGGGGAAGGTATGGTAGGAAAAACAAAATACAGGAATCAAGCAGAGTGAGCAAAACACAAAAATGTCCATCAGTAATCCCTTTAGCATCCACAGATTCACTGGACTGGAGAATGGAGTGAGTCAGGGGGCTGACCCAGGTCCATAGGGGCCCAGACAAAAGTACAAAGTGGATCAGGTGGCCTGCCCAGGTCCATAGGCCACCAGATCATTAAACAGAGTTGGTCAGGGGGCTGATTCAGGTCCATGGGACCCCCAACCAAAGCACAAAGTGAGTCAGGTGGTCTCCCAGAGTCCCTAGACCACCGGACTAGAAAGCAAGGCAATTAAGGTGGTCTTCAAGAGTCCCTGGACCCCCAGAACAAAGCACAGAGCGGGTCCAAAGATAAGCGCATAGACAGTTCAAACTGAGGAGAAACAGACATTAAATCCTTAAACAAAGGAGCTGACAACACAGAACCCACAAACTCAGGAGATGACAATGTAGACACTTCAAACTCAGGAAATGGTGACATAGCCATATTGACCTCTGGAGGTGCTAACATAGACACTTTACCTTCTGGAAGTGATAACATGGGCATTTTACGCTCTGGAGGTGATAACATGGACACTTTATCCTCTAGAGGTGATAATGTGTACACTTTACCCTCTAGAGGTAATAACATGGACACCTCAATCTCGGGAGGTGAAAACATGGGTACTTCAACCTTGTAAAGTCAAAACATGGTAACCTTGACCTTGGGGGGTGAAAATATGGTAACCTTGACCTCAGAAACATTGGCTGGAACATGGTCCTCCTGCAACCCCATCCTCAACACAGCCACCTCGGACAATGGACGGAAACAGGACGTCAGTGAGGTGACACCTTAGTCATTAACAGCAGAGACTGGTGAGGAGGACTTGGCAGCTGGTGGAATCTGCACAGGGGTCCCCTCACCAAGAGCAAGGCAAGACTATTCAAAAAGGGTATTTGAACATAAATGAAAGGGTACTTCCCTTAACTCCTGCTCTCCTGTGACCAGGGTAACAACCTCAGAATCAAAGGCAGGAACATGAACTGGGGAACGATGTGGAGTAGGAACTGGAGCTGAGGAACGATGCAGCATGGGAACTGGAGCTGGGAGATGACGCGGAGCAGGAAATTGAGCTGGGTGGTGCCGTTGAGCAAGCTCAGGGGTTGGGAGGCACCGTGGAGCAGGAATTGTGGCTGTGAGGTACCATAAAGGCAGAACTGGAACAAGCACTTTGTACTGAGCAGATACCTTGGTGTGCACCTCAGAGGGAAACAGAGAGACCAAGAATGGTGACAGCACAATCACAGGAGTAATAGCAGAAGCAGAAGGTGGAGGCTCAGCAGTAGAATAGGACTGTTGCTGAGACCCCTCACCCTAAACAAGGCATCTCATTACGTGGTAAGGAAAACTGAGTATGTACTTGCCTGTTCCACTGCTCTGCTGTCACAGGTCGAGATGAACTTGGGATCGGAGCCAAGGCTGTTGACGGGGCAGTAGATGAGACAATCTGAGGAGTAGTAGTGGGTGGGGGCAACAGTGCAGAAAAAGTTGGAGCCAGCACTGTAGCTGTCATAGAAACCGGTGTAGTAACTGTCCTGGGGGCCAGTGTAGCTGTAGACATGGAGGCAGGCAAATTCTCAGCTGAGAGATGACATGGAGCCGGCTTTAGCAGTGCAGAGTGATGGGGAGCTGGCACTAGCAGTGCAAAACGACATGGAGCCGGCACTGGAGGTGGAGAGTAACGTGAAATTGGCATAGCAGAGCTCTGTGGGGCAGAAGCAGAGTGAAGAGGAGCCAGGGGACGCTTCCTCGTTGGCACAGGCTGTGACGTTGGCAGAGAGCTCTCCTCCCATCCACGAGGTTGCTGCAAAGTTGGGAGAGTTACAGGGCTGGAGAGTGAAGAATAGGTGGCAAACGTCGGGGCCAGGGCACACTGTCTCGTCGGCACAGTCTCCGGCATCTTAGGCGAACACCTCTCCTTCCTGTGGTATGGCTGCGAGGCTGGTGAGCAGTGAGGAGAAGAGGATAGTGGAGTCAGGGGATGCTGTGTTGTTGGCACAAACTCGGGGGCCCCATTTAATTCCCTCACCACCTCTATATATGCACTGTGGTGGTTGCAGACGATGGTTAGCATCCTGGTCTGCTTGAGGTAATTCTGCAGGCTGGGGAATGCTCCTATTACCCCGGCTGCTGCCTCCAAGCACCCCAGGGCCTCCTGTGGTGTTTGAGCAATGTCGGCAGCTGAAACAAAGTCCTTAATCAGCTGGATTGTCCACAGCTCATCCGCATCGGGGCCACTGACCACCAACATCCACCTGCCTGCTGAGTCCAGATATGGCTGTGTTATTCTGTCATAAGCTGCCTTCTAGGCAGTGAGGGTGAAGGGAGGACTCAAGGTGCAGACAGGCTCAGGTGCAGTGATGATTTAATAAACAAACACTTAAGTCACAGACAGAGAGACACAGACATGAACAGTGGATCAGGGAGAAACAAGACCATGATAACATAATATAAACAATGACTGACCTCGGATCATAATAGTACTCATAATAGCAATACTAATAACAATAATAATGATCACAAGACTTGAACCAAAAACAGAAGTCAACCATAAGGCACTGACAACTACAGGATGACATGACAAACAATAAACAGGGAACACAGGGGTACTTAATAATAATCATAAATAATTATACTGTGAAAAGCAAAGACCAAAATGAACATAAAATATGGGTACGCTCCCTAGCCGTGCCTTTAATCATGACAGTCAAAGAGCCTAGGCCCGACTATACCCCACAAGGCCAGAGTATACCCCTGTTGTTTGAAGAGGTTTTGATTGTATTTACACAGTATATTTACACAACACTTCACCAGGTCATGATGTCACTACATTTGGTTACGTTACGTTAGTATGAGCTGATCTGACCACTTTTTTTTTTCCATTTTGTATAATGTGTAGTGGATTTATGGGTTTTATAGGTGTTTTATTGTTGGTACAAGTATTAATGTAAATATGAATGTGAATAGGAATGAAGATTTCCTTTCATTACACTCATATCCTCGTAGTGCACCAGTCCAGATAATGGACAGCTTTATTAACAATTCTTTATTTGTACAAATTATGAATCAGTCTAAAAAAAAAAAAAACAACCTTGTGAGTTCTTGTCTGCTTATAATCAAGAAGATGGACATGAAATCGAGCAATAACTCCCATATGTCTTTCATATGGGAGTTTCTTTAATAAGAAATGTCAGAATAGGGTAACACATTTGGATAACTTGAGACAGGGATTTCAACATGTATTATGAACATCATAGACTGTTATTGATTCAGAGTGTCACCTGTGAATCAAACATTTGTGGAACTGAATAAACCGTAGTTTAACTTGTCAGTATACTGGAAATTGAAAACCATAAAATAGCATTGGTTAAGAAAAGTGGATGCAATTTTATGAAGAAAATGATGAGAAAGATATTTATAAAAATTGAAAATTGGTGTTACTCTGAAAATAATGTAAATTAAGGAAATGACAAAATGCATTTTGAAATTCTGATGGGGGTTTGCATGAAATTAAGTTTAACGAACTTATACCAGGAATATTCAGGAGAATTAAGTTTAAATTAAACAACAATCAGCCAAGCAGAATCATTGTGTTCCAGTAGGTAGCAGGTTGGTAGGGAGCCGGTTGATTTTGCTCCTGTGACCACACAGGCCGCAGGGGTGGGTGGGTGGGACTCAGAAGATGACACCAACATTGAGTCAAGGTTACAAAGCGGGCCATGTGGAGCTTTCTGCACAGCCAGTGAGTTCCCAAGGTCATTCGATTCCTTGTCTTGACCTTGTGTTTGAAGGTGACCTTTGATTTCTTGAGGGCAGTGTTCACCTTGGTTTTTGTGGTCGCTTTCGATCAGGTTCAGTTGTTCCAACAGTGCTTATTGCATGAGACTCGGTGTGTCTGAGGTGTCAAGAACAAAGCACTGTGATTCAGTTGTCCTTGGTAGGTCGAATGGGTGAGGGCGTCGAGTTTGAGCCCAAAGTTTGAGATTCTTGAATTCAATCAGTGGCTCAAAGCGATTCAGTAAGTCTTTGCCAATGAGCAATGGAATGGATTCAAGTTTGGACACACAGACCGGATGAGTCAAGGTCATGGGATCAATGGAGACTGATTAGTGACACGCCCGACAGAGTTGTGTTAGTGAGCACGTATGGTCTAACGGCAAATGAACAAGGTTCCTGTTTTAAGTCTTGGGGAGAGCGGTTAGCAGCTACACATAGTTGGTCAAAAAGATTGTGTGACATAAGAGTGATGTCAGCGGCAGTGTCTAAAAGAGCATCCTGACACATCACGTCTTCAAAGGTCAGTGGAAGATAGAATTTTCACGCCAGCCCCCTCTCATTTACATCGCACAGAAATCGTGGAACCGGTGGTTCAACATGGATTTGCGAAATGTTGTTTTTAGAGGAGTGATCTTTGGCTTGTGGTTGGGCTGCCATAACAGCACTGGACTGCATTGGGTCCTTTGGTTCTTCTCCATTTGTAGTAGGGGTTCTCTTTTTTGCCTTTTCTTTGTGATTTAGAGCATTTCTTCTTAGTTAGCATAGCTGCAATAGCTAGGATGTTAGGTGCTTCATCTTCTCTGTTGTTTTGAATCTTTGCTAGACGATGTTTGACAGCTTCTATATTTTTCTGCTGAGAGGAGTTTCTTTCTTCTTCCAAGGCTTCTGGTTGGTCTCTGCTTCTGTGCTTCTATGATGAGGTGGAGGAGACAATTTGCCACGGTTATGCATGTGTTAGTATCGGTATCTGTCATCTTGAGAGTCCATACCATAGTCTCACAATCTATCTGGTGGATTTGGCCTACAACGGTAGTCAGGCTTTCACAAAGTTAGTCCTGAGTGGGATCCAGAGGACCTATTTTGGTTTTGACCTTGATGAGGTCGGTTGGGGAAACATCTCGAATTTACATGTGATTGCAGTGTAGGAGATGGAGTAGGGCAAGGGGCTCCTTCCAACTCCAGGGTGTCAGAAGCAGCACTGATAGTGAACATGGTAGCAGGCTCAGCATGCTTGTTGCAGCTTTGTTGCTCTTTTGGCAATGCATAATGTGCAAACTCTCTCAACTGACTTATTGAGCTTGACCTTGGACTAGCTGTAACTCCAAGGTGGTGACTCACAGTGGGATGGAGGTTCTGGATGAAGAGGGTCTTAAAATTGTGGTCTTCTTCCATCCCTGGTGTATTTTGAGATCTGAAATATGCAAGAAGTTGCTGGTAGTTGGCCTGTGGAGGCTCTGAGTGACCTTGTTTCACAGCCAGGGCTGCCAATAGCCCTGATTATATGCAATTATCGGAGAATTCCTTTTTGATGGCTTCACAGAGATGCATATCATCATCCTGACAGACATCATCCTGATGTCTGTCGGCTGTCTGTCTATAAATTTTGATACCAAACTGTTAGATGTTAGTTTAATCAAAGAGATGCAATCATCAACTGTAGCATCAGGGTACTTAAGCAGGTAGTAGTCAATGTCTTGTAAATAGGCTCACGTTTCTAGGATGCGCTCGCCTTTCGCTTGAACTAGATGCTCACGCAACCTGTATTAGGACTCCTGTAATTTCTTACAGGATCATTACCTGGTATGATCAGATAGGAAAAATATATAGGACACCGCCTTATATTACCATTACTTAGCTAAAGCTTGACCTATCAGTCAATACACAGCACCTTTTACTTTTCTTACTCTTTTGAAACCTGACTCTTCAGCCGGAAAACAACACAATCGGGACCTTAACCCGAACAAACTTTTTTTTTCCTCGTTGCAACTACTCGTCCACGCGTTTCGTCCACGTGTTTCGTCCGTGCGCTTCGTCCACGCGCTTCACTCTCTTATTGCATTAGTTACTCCTGGTTGGGTTTAGGAGGATCTCGTAACATATTTAGGAGCACATCCTATGTTACACTAGTAATATGTTAGAGCGGGCCTATTTCATATTAGTAATATTTTTAGGAGCGCATCCAATATTGAAGCGGCCTATTTCATATTAGTAATATTTTTCGGAGCGCATCCAATTTATCATATTGAAGCGGCCTATTTCATATTAGTAATATTTTTCGGAGCGCATCCAATTTCTCATATTGAAGCGGCCTATTTCATATTAGTAATATTTTTCGGAGCGCATCCAATTTCTCATATTGAAGCGGCCTATTTCATTAGTAATATATTTAGGAGCACATCCCATTTACATTAGTGACATATTGGAGTGGCCTTATTTTATGTTACTCACTCAAGGCTGGATTTGGGAGGATCTTCTAATGCATGTAGTATATACTATATCCTTTTTTCTTTAATAATAAAAAGACGTCACTTACTTTATGACCCTACTAGTGAGGATGACCGTCACTTAGGCAGAGTCAGGAGCCAGTCTCCTCCCCGACGTTCCCTGAAGACGGGTTTTCAAAACTGACCGTTTGTCAGACCATGCATGGGGTTTGAAGACCGGGGAAGGCTTGGTTGTCCTGGCCCGCCTAGGGTATTGGTCATCCGGGTCACGGCACCACGTATGTCAGGAATCTCTGAAAACACTTAGAATATGATTGTATATTAGTTCATTACCTCAATAAAGATTCAAGACACAAGAATATTCTATTAAGAGTTTTTACTTGCATAAATTATATACAAGGAGTACGCACCCTCAGGTTGCAGGAGGTCAGTACTGAAGGCTGCCTTCAGTGAGCAAGCTTATATACAAGGAGCAGTTGCAACATACAAACGGAAGCAGGACAAAGCGGTTTCAGCTGAATACGTCACAGATAAAAGTGTGTAACAGGTTTGGCACATCATTAACAGCTTGAAAGGACGAAGCAACCTGTTCCTTCTCTTGCTATGCAGGGGGTATGTCAGTATCAGTACATTTCCGCCAGAACTGGCCCCCTGCATGCAACCTCAGTATTCTTCCAGTATTCTTCCAGTAGAACTCGCTCCCCGAGTGTTGCTTCAGTGTTTTTCCAGTAGAGCTCACTTCTACACTTGCATAAGGCATAGACATATAAAATGATAACATTGTACATTTTCATAGACATATAAAACAATAACATTGTACATTTTCTGACAATTCCCTCCTGTTTATCATTTTATCATTGTCACACATCAGTACAATGTATCTTGTCATGATTTTCTACATTGTCATCATTGAGCATCACTTCGAAATCTAAGCAGTTGTTCTGTCATCACAATCACCATCACTTCGTTGTCTCAAGGCAGTATATTGTACAGGAACTTCCCTTTGGAGCATAACAGATTGTAACATGAAAGTGTTTTGAGCAAGAGCTCTACTTATCATGGAATGACACACATGAATAGTACACAAGATAGAATCAATGCAACTGTTACTGGGGTTAACTACTTCAACAGAACTTGCCACCATTGACCAGAAAGGAACCAAGAGGACAGGTCCCAATTTTGTGGCACGTCCTTCAAGCCATTCAAGTGTTGTTGCAGTCCTCTCAGCCAATCGATTATGCCTCCTTCCTCTCAGTGAGGTCCTTCAAAGCCCAAAATACATCATTCATTCTGCGACTCAAATAGGCCACTCCAAATGAGGGGAATGCTGTCATAGGCTGTCGTCTCCCTCTTGGCGTCGGGGGAAGTGATCCATATTATTCCTGCAAACACACCTGTCACACCAGTGGCAAGTAGCAGTGCCTTCATTTTACTTCCACCTGAGAGAGTACCCCTCCGGGCCTCTGTCTTCACCAGGTTTGAGACGGCCGTGTCCTTAAAAGGACACGTCCCCCTTTGTAACTGGACTTACTCAGGGAAGCAGGTTAGTTCATTTGCAGGCACTTTTAGTCTCTTCACATGCGTCAGGTGGATCCAGGATGGTCGTTCAACGACCCTCACTGAGCCTCAATGCTGCTGGTGATGATTTTTCATGAAGATAAAGTCACCAGGCTGCAGTGGGTTGATCACTTCCTCCTGTGGAGTGGAGAGAGCTCTAACAGAATCAATGTATTAGTAGTGACAGACCCGGCAATCCATAAGGGCAGTGATAGTCACAGTCCCGTTTTCTTATCTGGGATGGTATTAATTGTTTAGTTTCACTATCTTAATGGCTTCAGGCCACGTAATGGCCTTACCATACGTGGTTTTTGCCAGCATTTGTCTGATTGTCTGCATAAATGATCTCTGGTATTCCAAAAGTTGGGAATATACTATTTTGCAACAACCTTACAGAAAAACTTTTGCATCTGCCTTAGCAGAAGGATGTATTTCTGTCCATTTTGTGAATGTGTCAATGAGAACAAGGCAGTGTTGGAGTTGACCCACTATAAAATCCATGCACCATTGAGAAAAGGGTGCTTTTGGTAGTGGAAAACTCCTCTGTCTAGTTCTTATTGCACCTTGGGCATTATTTTAACTGCAAACTTTTTCATTTCTTTTAGAATTCCTGGACAGAAGAAGTGTTTTTCAGCTATCTTAATCATATTCAGCTATCTTAATCATATCCCTCCTGTTGGCACATGGCGGAGCCAGTGCCACCCAGCGGTACAGTGAGGGAGGGAGAACAATTTTGTCATTGGCAGTGCAGTAAAATTTATTGGCATTTAAGTATGTGTGGGGTGGCATAGTCATGTTTTTCAGCTCATACTAGCATGCAAGTTTCCTTGTGGGCCCTGAAGTAGTGCGTACAGTGGAGCCGTGTGTTGTGAGAAGTTTGGCAACCACTGGCAGCAGTAGTTCAGGGTACCTAATAGTGCCTTTTTTGTTGTAAAGTTGCCACTTTTTCACATGAATCTGCTACTTATTTTCATAAATCTGCAACTCTTTTTTTTCCTCATACATTTTATTTTGTCTTGTAAACATGTAACTTTTGTCCTCATAAATTCACACATTTTTTCATCATAAATCTACAACTTTTTGTTGTAAATTTATGACTTTCTTCCTTTAAATTTGCTGGTTAAGTTTGCTTTTTTGTCTGTGGCAAAGGTAAGTTTTGAATGGTCTTTATTCTATCTGGTTCCAATGTTTTCCCGTCGGCAATAAGCATTGACAAAACTGCAGTTTTTTCTTGCTACATTTTAGTCCATGTTCACACAGGAAGTGCAGCAGGGCCAAAGAGTCCTGTTGACATTGTTCCTCAGTGGGGGAGGCAACCAAAATGTCATCCACATATAACATAATTTTTGAACCGGCTGGTGGGCTAAATTTGGCCATTAGAGCAGTCATTTCCTGTGTGAAAATGGTCAGACTTTCACAATAACCTTGCTGGTGTATGTGTATCTTTTTCCCTTAAACGTAAATGCAAGCTAAAACTGGCTTTCTTCATGCACAGGGATAGTAAAACATGCATTACTCAAATGTACCACAGAGAAAATGGATGAATCGTGACTCAAAGGGTCATGACCACCTGTAAAGGCGTCATAAATAGTCCTGTGGATTGTGAGTATTGCACATTTTGCTTAGGAGTTTTCACCCAATCAGTTACAGGATTTGCCTTCTCAACCATTTGTCCACAAGCAGCCCAAAGGTAATTGTCTGGTCCCCATAGGGAGTGTTAACATAATGCAAGGAGGTAACATCTTCGGGCAATTTCACCGACAGTGCAGCTGCTCCTTGCTCATTGAAAATCAAATTGTCCATCTGCACTGTGATGACATCTTTGTCATACAATTTGTCAGCCAAGGCACAATCAAAAAGTTCAAAACATCTGATATACTTCATAGTAACGTGCAGTGGCTGTGGACTTCCTAGTCCTTCAAGGATATGACCTGGCAGTACAGCAGCCATGACGGCGGTGCTTTTTGTACACGATGTCGTGACTGCTGCACTGTCTTCTTTTAAGTCATAGCCAAACAATGTGCCTCACCCTTGATCATTGGGTTTGTCATTGTTTGCCAGAAATGTCTGCTCTGTTCTTAAAACGGTATAATCATCTTTTAATTTAAATAGAAAATCTTTTAGAAAGGATAAAACAAGTCATTATCAGTTATTGATAATTTTTATGTATCACCTATTTTTCTGAGTACTGCTAATTATTTGCTAATTAATTCCCCTGATACCCCCTGTTTTGATACATGGAGACACACATGCAACAAAGTTACAGGGTATTTGCTTGGTTCTTCTGCTGAAAGGAAGTGTGCTACCATTTTTAATTTTAGATCAAATTTGCGGGTAGCCCAGTTCCCTCAAAAGTAAGGTTTCAATAGTCACAGCTTAACTAGTTTACAAATTTCATTTAAGAAAAACAAAATAACCACCTGTGCATTTTTGATATGCTTCAGCATTGATAAATAAGATCAGTTTGTCCAGTTGAACACAGACTGGTTGAACTTGAATAAATGAATAAAAGTTGCATCACACTTTCAGTCAACAGAAAGGTGGATGTTTTGCCTAATTAGAATTCGATTCAAATTTTTCCCTGAATGCCTCATTTTATATATTCCTTGGTAAATTGTGGAGTGAATGTAGTTTACCCTGACCCAGCTTGGCCACCGCCGAATCAGGAAAAAACACATTCCTCATTACTGTCATATTCCTGAAATATGACGTATCATATATCACATATAACACATATCACACCATTATGTGGTGAGTAACATCAAATGCATACCCTCTGTTGGGGAGGAACATAACTGGGGTGTTAGATTGATTTTAAATAACCGAGTGTATAGTAAGGCTATAATCTTCGCTGTGAGTGTTTGCTCATTACTAAATAAATGTTAATATTCACGATTAAGGAAATGCACTGAAAGAATGGACACCTAATGCCTCATTGCTACTTTAAGTATTTGGAAACATTTAAGACGGCTGCCTGCATTTGTGCCTTCTTCCTGGCAGTCTTAGCCAAAAATTTAATCTATTTATTGTTGGTTTTCTGTTTGTTTGGTTTTTAAAGCTACAGCTTCAAATCTTACGTGGATCTTTATTTTTCTTTGGTTACACATGCTCTGCTTTCATTTCTTTTTCCATTTCCACCTCAACATCAGAAATATTTTCTACACTTGCTAAACCCACCGTTCTTCTTCTCTTCCCCTACGTACTTTTTCCATCAGAAACACTCACTCAATTTGTTTCTATCCACTATCCATCTGCACCTTTCCCTGGACTAGCTGATGAAACATTTCACATCTATAATCTCTTTCAGTATTAAAACTTCCTTCATCCATCAGGTCTTTGTTCTCTTCAGCCTTTATCAACATTCTGTTACCACCTGCTTGTCTTATTCATAATTCACTGTCCTGTCGTTCATACTACTGACCACTGTCCACAGCTAATGCCCCATGCAAGATCCTGAACATAAGAGTGATCGGTTTCATTCTGGAAAGTCAGCTTTATACCAAACCACCATCGCTCAATTCAAAATTCTGTTTTGTGGCAAAACTCATCTCTTGATTTCTACCCTGGCATTGGGTGTTTTCCCATTACTGACCTTTTGAATTTGTTTTGGAATTAAAATAATGCCTCTGGGTCTGAACACCTGCCTTTCTTGTAACAGATAACTCCATATGAGCTAAAACCATGCCTACAAAACTATAACCTGGTGAGAAGAGTCCTTAATTTTCTCACTACCTTCAGACAGGCTCCCCCTTAGCTGTTTGTGACGGCCCGTTTTTAATCACCCTCCCCCTGGTTGGGGGGGGCTGTTTTCACATCCTGCAAACATTCCTCTGTCCTGCATTTGTTTGACCCATCTGGCAAATCTCTTCCTTCCTTTCTTTTGATGTATGACTGGGACCTTTGTCTGATAATCCATAGCCTCTGGCAGATAATATGCACAGACACATTAATTATCAATCTGTTGTCACACGTCAGTCCTTCCTATAAAGTGCACTGTCATGCTTCAGTCAAAGAAAAAGGTCAGTTACAGCACTTCAAATCGCCTCTCTGATCATTCTGAAATCTTCTTCTACCTCTGCTTGGTATCCTGCCTCCAAATCTACCTCTTTGGCCAAACCTGCAATCAAGGGCCCAGTAACCAGGCTTGCCACAGTTAAAACAAACATCCCAATTTCCATCATTCACTTGCATTGACCTGCCTGTCTTGGGTCTAACCCCACAGAGTTATTGAAAAAATTAAAACCCAAAACCTTGTAAAAGTACCCATATTTAGACCACTTTCTTCACAGATCAACCAGACACACACAGAGAGCAGAGGAGTTTTGTTCTCTCTACACTGTCACTGCCTCTATCTAAGGCTCACACACAAAGAATAGAAAAAATAACTGTTCCTCATTGTCCATTTTAACGTTATCCAGTTTTGTTGCCATTTAATCCGTCCGTCTTTAAATATTATGGTCTAATTATTATGATTTTATTTGCTTCTTCCTTTTCCCAACCTCTTGGGCTTCTTTTAATAATTTGCTGTATGGACCCTCCTTAGGATCGCAGCATTGATAAGTTGGGGGAGGATTATCTTTTTCATTTAATAACGGTTCGATGCTCGGTTGGTTTTGATATTTATCTCTTTTTGTGGTAAGTTTTTCCGTCGACATCAGACTGTGCATTCATCCACATCCAGTGTGGGTTTAAGGAATAATCTTTTTTCCCCATTTGTTTAAATTTTTTCCAGGATCCTTTATCTGATCTTTTTCTTTTAACCGGTTATTGTAATTTTTTACCGTTCGGAGTGCAGTTTCCTCTTTTTTCTTGTGCTTATTTTTCACTTTATTTGTTTTTCCTGTACAGTTACCCATTTTTTTTATATATATATACAGTATAGTCAGGAAGGTTGTCAGTCCGCCCACTGCAACGCTATTACTGGCCAATAGGTGCGCTCACCTGTCGCTGGAATTAGATGCTCACGCAGCTTTTAAAATGCGCCCGCCTTTCGCTGGAATGCTTTTTCCCTTTTTTTATATTTTTTTAGAATGCGCTCACCTGTCGCTGGATCTAGATGCTCACGCTTCTAGGATGCGCTCACCTTTCACTCGAACTAGATGCTCACGCAACCTGTATTAGGACTCCTGTAATTTCTTACAGGATCATTACCTGGTATGATCAGATAGGAAAAATATATAGGACGCCGCCTTATATTACCATTACTTAGCTAAAGCTTGACCTTTCAGTCAATACACAGCACCTTTTACTTTTAGATAGATAGATAGATAGTTTATTTCGAACACAAAAAATATAACAAAAAACAAGCAAATAGCAAAGGCAATAAAGTTACAGTATACACTGTTCGAAAGGGAGAAGGAAGAAGTGAACACTTATTAATTCCAACTCCTCTTACTTTTCTTACTCTTTTGAAACCTGACTCTTCGGCCGGAAAACAACACAATCGGGACCTTAACCCGAACAAACCTTTTTTTTCCTCATTGCAACTACTCGTCCGCGCGCTTCGTCCACGCGCTTCACTCTCTTATTGCGTTAGTTACTCGTGGTTGGGTTTAGGAGGATCTTGTAACATATTTAGGAGCACATCCTATGTTACACTAGTAATATGTTAGAGTGGGCCTATTTCATATTAGTAATATTTTTAGGAGCGCATCCAATATTGAAGCGGCCTATTTCATATTAGTAATATTTTTCGGAGCGCATCCAATTTCTCATATTGAAGCGGCCTATTTCATTAGTAATATATTTAGGAGCGCAGCCCATTTACATTAGTGACATATTGGAGTGGCCTTATTTTATGTTACTCACTCAAGGCTGGATTTGGGAGGATCTTTTAATGCATGTAGTATATACGATATCCTTTTCTCTTTAATAATAAAAAGACCTCACTTACTTTATGACCCTACTAGTGAGGATGACCGTCACTTAGGCAGAGTCAGAAGCCAGTCTCCTCCCCGGCGTTCCCTGAAGACGGGTTTTCAAAACTGACCGTTTGTCAGACCATGCATGGGGTTTGAAGACTGGGAAAGGCTTGGTTGTCCTGGCCCGCCTAGGGTATTGGTCATCCGGGTCATGGCACCACGTATGTCAGGAATCTCTGAAAACACTTAGAATATGATTGTATATTAGTTCATTACCTCAATAAAGATTCAAGACACAAGAATATTCTATTAAGAGTTTTTACTTGCATAAATTATATACAAGGAGTACGCACCCTCAGGTTGCAGGAGGTCAGTACTGAAGGCTGCCTTCAGCGAGCAAGCTTATATACAAGGAGCAGTTGCAACATACAAACGGAAGCAGGACAAAGCGGTTTCAGCTGAATACGTCACAGACAAAAGAGTGTAACAGGTTTGGCACATCATTAACAACTTGAAAGGACGAAGCAACCTGTTCCTTCTCTTGCTATGCAGGGGGTATGTCAGTATCAGTACATTTCCGCCAGAACTGGCCCCCTGCATGCAACCTCAGTATTCTTCCAGTATTCTTCCAGTAGAACTCGCTCCCCGAGTGTTGCTTCAGTGTTTTTCCAGTAGAGCTCACTTCTACGCTTGCATAAGGCATAGACATATAAAATGATAACATTGTACATTTTCATAGACATATAAAACAATAACATTGTACATTTTTCTGACACTCTGGTATCAGGTGAACCAGTAGGGCCTGGATCAAATTTGGTGAGATTTTACACAGTCTTGTCAAGGTTGAGGTCTGAAGGGGCATACACATGCTGTCCACACAATCGTCCGTATTCAAAACTGCAATCGGGCAATGGGGCACAGTGGAAGTCCTGGTCTGGTGAGATGTGTTCTCCTGTCAGCCTACCCAACCTGTTTGTGGTTCCTGGCCTCGGTTGGGGAGCAGCCGGAGTTTCTGGAGGTTGTGGAAGCGGATGTGATCTTGCTTCCTTTTGTTGTTGGTATTCCTCCACTTCTTCTTTTAAATCCATTAGATGTTGATGTGCTTGCTGTAGAAGCAGTTAGCATTCCTCACAGTCAGACTTCACACTTTCAAGTTGACCTTAACTCTTCTGAGTTCCTTCTTCGTGTCCTGAAGAGCATCTTCAACTTCACTGTTCTTTTGGCAAAGGAAGTTGTTGTCATGAGTCAACAGTTGCTCTTCTAGTTTTGCCTGTTTAAAATCCCATAAGGCATTATCAAGTTGAGCTTGAGTATCGTCATTTTAATTTGGAAATTGTTCCAGTTTCTTCCTTAGTGATTTGTTCTCTTCCTGGAGAGAGAGGGTTGTTGATTGTTTATTCCTTAGCTCATTCTCAGTGCATAACACTTTAGCTTCAGCTACTGTTAATGTTGTGACTAATGCTATCACAAACTTTCCCGACACACTGGGGAGATTCTTTCCTTTTGGTGAGTTTTCTGTGTAATCATCCAAAAGTTCTTCAGTGAGTTGCTTCAGTTCTTCGGGCTGTTTTTTTCTTGACCCGTGTTGTGAAGCTAGATATAAAATCAGAAGTCCATTCTTCCAATGTTGCTTGAAGGTCATCCAGTTCAGTAAAGCGGTTGGTTGTTCGTAGACCCATCATGTTTTACCATTGTTTACCAGTTAGCTTAAAATCAACTTGTTGATTGTTGCTAAATTTTTTAGTCAAGGGTTAACCTTGATTGTTATTTTGTGTTAGTGGTAGTTATAAGCTCTTTTTAGAACTTGTTCCAACTTACAGGCTTGAAAGAAGGGAGGTAGAATTTTGGAATTATGGTAGAAATGTAGAGGGGTGTTAATTTATTTGTTGAAACTGTATTTTGATTTGTAGTTTAAAATCTGTGTGGATTGACTTCTTTACCTAAATTTTCAAAGCCTAGTATTGGAATTGTCATCAACAAAACTCCATCAATATGTCATCAATAAAATTTGAAATTTTTTGTTGAATGTCACTTTAAAGTGATGATTTTATTTACAAAAAGGAACAACAAAATATAGAAAATGTTAAATGCTTTAGAGATTTAAGTTTATAAGTTTTCACTTTCTTTAAAAGTTAAGGTTGACTTTGTCTTTATTTGTTAAAGCCTATTTTCATTTTAAGCTTTAAATGTTTTAATATTTACAGATTAGGAAAATCAAGTGAATTGTTTAGTGTATTTTTTTTTCACCTTAGGATTAAAGCTAATGGTGATTTACTTGATTGTTATCTGTAAAGGTTTTTTTTTTTTTTGTTGTTTTTTTTGTTTTTGTTTTTTTTACAGAATAATCAATGTTTCCACCTTTTGACTTTTGTCTTTAGAATCCTGGTAAGAAGTAAGGAGTTTGTTAATGTTTTACCTTTCCTGTGGAGAAAAACATGAATCAAGAATAACACAATGACTTTAGACAACACTTAGGGTTTTTAAGTGTTAACTGATTAATGTGGTTTCCTAATTTTGAAAAAAATTGGTAAATATTCAGTGAATTACTAAATCCTTTGCCAGCATGCACAGGGTTAACATTACTTCAAGGTCACTTTTGAATAAACATTGTCATTTATTTGAATCCTTAAGTTGAACTGGGCTTCCTCTGGAAGGGATCAAATAATGAAGCTTAAAACACACATATATAGTTTCAAAAGTTTGCAATTGTTCCTTAAAATGTGTAAATATATGCTTTTAACTTTAAAGATTAAAATGTGTGGTTAACATAAGTGATTAACTACAAAGTGTGTGCTTTTATGCATTTCAATTCAATTCAATTCAATTCAACTTTATTTATATAGCACCATTTCACAACAACAGTCATCTCATAGCACTATCAACTGTAGGGAGGACCCCCACAGTTGCAGAAAGACCCCAGCAATCAGGCGATCCCTTGTGAGCAAGCACTTGGCGACAGTGGAGAGGAAAAACTCCCTTTTAACAGGAAGAAACCTCCAGCAGAACCAGGCTCAGGGAGGGGCAGTCATCTGCTGCGACTGGCTGGGGGGTGAGGGGACAGAGAAGAAAAGAACAGACATGTAGAGAGCAAACAGCACGATGGGGACTCAATCTATGGGAGAGAACAAACAAATGTTAATGACCAGCAAAAAAAAAATATTTCATAGAGAGTGAGGAAAGGAGTGAGGCCCAGTGCATTACTGAAGGTCCCCCGGCTGACTAAACCTATTAGCAGCATAACTAAGGGAGGGTTCAGAAACACATGATCCCTCCCTAATTGTAGGCTATATCAAAAAGGTAGGTTTTAGCCCTATTCTTAAAAACAGAGATCAAGTCTGACTCCCGAATCCAAATTGGCAGCTGATTCCACAGGAGAGGAGCTTGATAACTAAAGGCTCTGCCTCCCATTGTACTTTTGGAGATTCTAGGTATTACAAGTAAACCTGCATTTTGGGAGCGTAGTGCTCTGTTAGGATGATACGGTAGTATCAGATCTTTTAAATAAAAAGGAGCCTGATTGTTTAGAGCTTTGTAAGTAAGAAGAAGGATTTTAAACTTAATTCTAAACTCTATGGGAAGCCAATGAAGGGAGGCCAGAACCGGAGAGATATGATCTCTCTTTCTAGTACCTGTTAAAACTCTTGCTGCAGCATTTTGGATCAGCTGAAGACTTTTTAAAGATGTTTTAGGACAGCCTGATAATAAAGAATTACAATAATCTAATCTCGAGCTAACAAAAGCGTGGATCAGCTTCTCAGCATCACTCTGAGACAAGATGCTCCTAATCTTGGCAATATTACGCAAATGATAGAAGGCAGTCTTAGAAACAAATTTAATATGTGAATTGAAGGACAAATCCTGATCAAAAATAACTCCAAGGTTCCTCACAGAGCTATTAAGAGAAAGAGTAACTGCATCCAAACTGAAAGTTTGATTTGGAAAGGAATTTCTAAGGTTTTTTTGACCAACAAGAATGACTTCAGTCTTATCTGAATTTAATAGCAGGAAATTACAAGTCATCCAAACTTTGATTTCCTTAAGACAGGCTTCTAACTTGGCTAATTGATTAGTATCATCTGGCTTCATTGACAGGTATAATTGTGTGTCATCTGCATAACAGTGAAAATGTATACAGTGCTTTCTAATAATGTTGCCTAACGGAAGCATATATAAACTAAAAAGAGTAGGGCCAAGCACAGATCCCTGTGGAACTCCATGACTAAGCTTTGAGCTGAGAGAAAACTCATCATTTACATGAACAAACTGGAACCTATCAGATAAATAAGATCTAAACCACTGCAACGAAGTTCCATTAAGTCCAACATAGTGTTCTAATCTATCAAGTAGAATATTATGATCAATAGTATCAAAAGCTGCACTAAGATCTAAAAGGACAAGTACAGAAACTAGTCCATTATCAGATGCAATGAGCACCAGCATTTCTGGTGTTCATCTACATACATTTGCCAATCTTGTCCACTAGTGATAATAAACCTTCAAGGGCCAAAAAAGTTTCCTTTTCGCTGCTTTTGGCATAGAAACTTTAAATTGGTTTTAAATTTAGGTTATTCTGAATAATATAGATTGCTTTGATGTTAATTTGGAAGCTCAATTTGGTTAGAAATCGGCTTCACAGGTTAAAAGTTTTAGATGTGATTTTATTAAAGGATGCAGTTCTTATGGTTGACCTCAAGATGGAGTCAGTTCCTTTGCACTAAAGGAGGAGGAGACATAGTGACATCACTTGGAGGCAGTTACTGTCTCAGCTCCAAAATGGCTGCCAGGATGACTCACAATGGCAGTTTGTAAAATGGCAGTTGCACTGCTTAGTCTGCATATGTGCTGCACCCATGCAAAAATAACCTTACAGTTTTCACTTTGTGTGTGATTCAACGCTATTGTCTCAACAGGTTCCACTCAGTAACTTTTATTACCGTTGTTCAGCATGAAATAGCTAATTTCACTGCTTTATACGAGGTTTATAAAAAAACAAAAATGGGTTAATTCAGTCTATCACGCTGGGAAATCTCACCACACAAGTTGAACTAGAAAAGCACTTGGAGAGCGCAGACCTCCGCCAAGCACCACAGTTCCCCCCATACGGTGTTTGTGTGTACATTTTCAAATTCCTTGACCATGAAAACATATGACTAGCAGTTGGATTCACAATGATAGGATTAGTGGTTCAGTAGTTATTGACGAAAATGTCATTTTCCGTAATGGCGGTTTAGCGCCACAGTTCCGCCCATACAGTGTTTGTGTGTACGTTTTCAGATTCCTTGTCCATGAAAACATATGACTAGCAATTGGATTCACAATGATAGGATTATTGGTTCAGTAGTTTTTGACGAAAATGGCATTTTCCATAATAGCGGTTTAGCACCACAGTTCCCCCCATACAGTGTTTGTGTGTACGTTTTCAGATTCCTTGACCATGAAAACATATGACTAGCAATTGGATTCACAATGATAGGATTAGTGGTTCAGTAGTTATTGAGGAAAATGGCATTTTCTGTAATGGTGGTTTTCTTCTGGACGGTGATTCGGATCACCACCAAAATGTAATCATCTGTAGGAGACCCCATTTCTGACAATCTGTGAAAATTTCATGAAAATCCGTCCATAACTTTTTGAGTTATCTTACTAACAAACAAACAAACAGACAGACAGACAAACCAACGCCGATGATCACATAACCTCCTTGGCGGAGGTAATTAACAAATGACGGATCAGATTCTTCGCGATTCCATCTTTTCAAGCCTTATTTTAATTAATTCAGCATATGTCAATGCTTTTTCAACTTTAGCATGCTTAAAAAAAACAGTCTGTGGAGTGCAGCAATTTGAGTGGGGGGTCTATGAATTTATGGGTTTTATAGGTGTTTTATTGTTGGTACAAGTACTAGTGCAAATATGAATGTGAGTAGGAATGAAGAGTTCCTTTCATTATACTCTATCCTCGTAGGGCACCAGCCCAGATAATGGACAGTTTTATAAACAATTCTTTATTTGTACCAATTATGAATCAGTCTTAAAAAAAAACAACAAACAAACAAACAAACAAAACCTTGTGAGTTTTTTGTCTGCTGATAATCAAGAAGATGGATATCATTAAAGGCCTCTCGGGGAAGAGAGACAGACCCACGCGCTGAACTGTGAGTTGTGAGATTTATTGAATAAATAGCAAACATTAAGCCCAAACAAAGTGCACAACACAAAAATCCAAAAACAGATAATAAGGAAAACTTACAGGCCGGAACAAACTTGGGATAAACTCACCAGAGCAGGGGAAGGGCTCTGGTGGTGAAGAGAAACTCAGAAGAACTTGCTCAGGCTTTCTCAAGTCAGTGGCAATTATGAAAAGAAAATACTGCCCTTAAATAGGGTCCAAAACAAATGCACAAGTAGCGACAGGTGTGGGGTCACATGATCGGGCAAAAGGTAACTGATTAATGATTTGGATCGGCTGTGAGTGATGAGAGGAGAGCGAGGGGAGCTGACAGCTGACAGAGCAACGCCCACATGGAGGACAACCCGGAAAAGCCACTTGACAGCTATCAACCCAGAGGAAGAACACAACAGTCCGAAACACACATAATCAAATATCAACAAATGCAGAAAGAGAAATAAATACAACCTAATACAAAACGAGAGTAACAAAACCATAACATAAACAGGAAAATAAGAACCAATACGAAAATAAAAATAAAATCCATGAGACTGAGCATGGCAGAAACCTCCAGTGCTCAGCTCGTGACAATGGACATGAAATCAAACAATAACTCCCATATATCTTTCAATGGTTTAATAAGAAATGTCAGAATAGGTTGACACATTTGGATAACTTGAGACAGGGAATTCAACATGTATTATAAGCATCAAAGACTGTTATTGATTCTCTGAGTGTCACCTGTGAATCAAACATTTGTGGAACCAAATAAACCGTAGTTTAACTTGTCAGTATACTGGAAATTGAAAACTATAAAATAGCATTGGTAAGAAAAGTGGATGCAATTTTATGAAGAAAATGAGTAAACTGTTTATAAAAATTGAAAATTGGTGTTACTCTGAAAATAACATAAATTAATGAAAGGACAAAATGCATTTTGAAATTCTGATCAGGGTTTACATGAAATTAACCCTTATTGTGGCAAGATATCATTGACAGATAGCGCCCCCACTGCCACAGGTGTAGCGCTGCACCTGTCATGTGATGTTATATGACATGGCCAAAAACTCCCTGGTTGATTTAAGCTGTACAAAGGATTCCACCTCACAAGGTTGCAGACGCTTATAACTTACTGCTCTTGCCTTGGAGGACTTATGGCAAACAGAACCATCCTAAAACCTCACTTCTGGACACCACAGAAGAAGAGTTTGTAAACAATTGTTTATATTTGCCATCGCAATCACCATGGCAAGAAAGAGGAGGCATTTGCTCCCAAATTTGCCAACTATGATTCTAAAAAGAGATTATTGAGCTTATGAAGGTAAATATTTACATTTTGTTATAACAGAGGGTGGGTGAAGCTGGTTGATGTTCACCTGGCATCGGCCCCAGCGCCATGTGACTGGAGAGAACAATTGCACTGAAAAAGGAATTGGTTTGTTGTACAAAGTCTGACCAGAAAGTCAAATTGGGACAAAAACACGCCACAGATCCGTTTCTTACAATGTATTGTGGCTGGAATGAGTTGGTTTAAGCTTAAAAAAATCAGACTAAGTCTTCTTACACTGTAATTTAAAGAAAAAGATTAAAATAAGAAAAAGTGAACTTCAAAGAAAAGAAAAAAAATCACAGAGCATGACAGGCTCTGGGCGTTACTTGGAAGATAAAAAAAAATGGGAGAGCAGAGGAGTCTGCTCCTTTCAGCTTGACCAACGCCCCAGAACTGAAGCAAATAATTTTTTTTATTTTTTTTTTGCATGTTGCAGAATTTCACTGAATTTCATGGAACTTGAGCTGAACCATATGCATGGAGTTTTGTTCAACAGAAGTCATAAACTTGACCAAAAAAGGAGATGCAGTGATGATGGAGCTCTATTGGTCAGTTAAAGTTCACCTATGGTCTCCCAAAGAGCAGAGAGAGGAGGAGAAGAGACATTTGATATGAGAAGTGAAGAGAGGAGGAGGAGAAACATTTGATATGAGAAGTGAGACCTGCCACCCATCCCCTTAAGATACTTATGTTGCTGAATAAGGCATAAATTCCTTAAACTTTAGTGACTAAGATATTCTACTCAATAATAAGGGAACATACAATGTCTACATTGTACATGCGACTAACTTCTTGTTGGCATGCAAAAGTTAATTTCTTCCTGGAAATAAAGCAACACATCTCAAGTCATATCAATAAAAACATTTCACAACCATTGTCCATCCCAGAGTTCAACCAAGTCTTCAGTTGCGGATGCTGTTTTGAGAGAAAGAATATGAATTAATTTATTGTTCCCAACTGCAAAGATTTCATTGCAGAGAGAGAAAAAAATATTAAATATTCCTGTGTTGTCCACCAGATGGCACTGTGAAACTGTCTGGTTGTTTACTGGAGACTCGACTCCCAAGTCTGGATTATATCGACCATAAATCTGTCAATTTGGGACAGTCCTTCCTGGAGAAGGGATTAACTTCCACTTTATGACTGATGGATAGTGTTACAGCTCTGGTCCTTGGGTGATAGAAGCAGTTCATGACCAGACTTGTCAGTTGGAATAATTTTTTTTCAGCAAAGAATGATTTTATAGATTGGAACCCAAAGTAAACGCTACAAATGACATATCAAAATAAATGACACTCCTGCCCATCCCACTTTTATACACAGGTAAATATTTTTCTACTATAGTATTAAAACCATATCTCAGTGTTTACATCATCTGTCAATGTCAAACATGCACAATCAGCACATTCAGTTTCACTTTTCGACTTTAAAGTTTTTTGCCACTCCAAATGTACACCAAACGTGATGAAAATATTCAGAAAAACATGATAGAAATTGTTTATCATAACTTTGGTTTTGCTGTCCCTATCAACACAATTTAAAAACTGGGAGAGAGTTTTGAATTGGCACTTTCAAGACAAGTTGAATTGGCAATGCTGCGAGGCTGTGTCTTGCTTCTACATCGTCCTAAAGCAGTCATTTGATTTGGACGCACTGGCGGGACTTTTCACAACCATGGAAGACCAACTGTATGACAAGCTTTTGACATTCTTCACTGTAACACAACAAAAGTACCCCTTGTGGATCCATGCTCTACCTCCCTTTGGGACCGGCGGAGGATAAAAAAATTAAGTAATTCTTGTGGAAATCGTTCAACACTGCTGATATCATGGGGGAATAAATTGGCCTAGGCCATAATCTAGCCTAGGCTGCTTTAGCCTCAGATATAGTCTGGGTTGGGGGTATACTGTGGCCTGGTACACTGGGACAGTTACAACAGCTTCTTCGAGAGAAAAACACTATAAAGGCTGTGCGTTTTTTAAGAGAAGTGAGTGTTTGATATTTTTTTGATAATCATGTGATGAATTTCAGAAGGATAAACCCTAGAAAAAATGCAATTTTTCAATGACCCATTTAATCAATTAAAATAACCCAAACTGATTAAACAAAAATAACACTATCTTGTAATTAACATTTACCAGATGGTTTTGCTTAAAATAAATTTCACACTGGGTGAAGACTGCACATGAATTTCCTCAGTGAGAGGACTCACTGAGCGGTGAGTTTATTATTATTATTATTATTATTATTATTATTATTATTATTATTATTATTATTATTATCCATCCGTCCATCCATCCATCTTCTTCTGCTTAATCCTTTTCGGGTTGCGGGGGGAGGGGAGGGGCTGGAGCCTAACTCAGTATCTTTGGGCAAGAGGCAGGATACACCCTGGACAGATCGCCAGTCCATCACAGGGCCAACACAGAGAGACAGACAACCATTCACTCTCACAGTCATACCTAAGGACAATTTAGAATCACCAGTTTGATGCCAATTAACCTAACTTAAAAATTTTTGGCATGTGGGAGGAAACCGGAGAAATCCCGATGTAAACCCATGCAGACACGGGGAGAACATGTAAACTCCACACAGATCACTATTGGTCAGGGGCAGGGATCAAACCCAGGATCGCCCGGCCAAGGGTGAGTTGCTGTGCTGCCGCAGTGCTAACCACTCCGCCACCGCACTGCCCATTATTATTATTATTATTATTGTTATTGTTGTTGTAGTAATAATAATATCTTTACATGTGCATACTTCTAAATTGTATAGTAATTTTATACTAATGCTTGAAATTAGGTATAAATTACATACAGCACATTGTTTAAATCTCATTACCTATCTTTCCAAAGATCATTAGACAAAAGCATACACTCATATACACAGCCCTGTAATCAACTTCCAAAAACATTTGCCATTTCCCCTCAGTCTTCTTTTTAGACCCCCTTCGCCTTAAAGGAATGAAACAAAGAGGCAGAATGTTTAACAAGAGTTGACACTCCATTCCTTCCAGCCACTCTTGGCTAGAACACCAAGACACACACACGCACGCACGCACGCACGCACGCACGCACGCACGCACGCACGCACGCACACACACACACACACACACACACACACACACACACACACACACACTTTCACCAGAGTGTACTAATGAGTAGAAAACAAGCATTTGTTTGTTGACATGGCTGTTCTGTGGCTGTCTGAAGAATCTTGACCGGGGCGTTGTGAGGAAGGCACCAGCGACTCCTGGGGCCTCATCTCCACCAGTGAGCTGGGCAACTTGACGCCTCCTGAGCCCCGCTGTACACTACAACCATTATTCCCCCCAATGCTTGAGCAGAAACACTGACACGCTCTTGACCCAATTTCAAATTCTAATTTTGTAATGGGTTTCAGCCTAATTTAAGCAAGCTGGTACATATAATTACAAAGAAACAGATTGTTACTTAATTGGAGCTCTTTCTTGAGGCACACAGGCAGCCAGTGTTTTCTAACTGGTGTGGGAGATGAATGGAATACGGATGAAACTTGTAGAACTCAGAGTTAAAGATTTCATTAAATAATAGATGAACTCATGGGAATATGTTCAAAAAGCATACATTTAATATGTTAGACATACAGTACATCTTTTTGAATGCACAACACTAGAAAATACCAAGAACAGTTTATGTTGGTGTGACAAACCATTCCTACTCAAAATATAGATGTTCAATGCATATTGACTTTATTGTTTAATCTTCCAAGTTGGGAGAAGTGGTGTGGGGTTTGCGTGCCCTAATAATCCCATGAGCTATGTTGTCCAGGGCAATTCGCCTGTGGTAGGGTCTCCCAAGACAAACTGGTCCTGGGTGAAGGGCCAAATTAAGAGCAAACCAATAGACTCCCAAGATGAACAAAAAATCAAGGATTCGGTGTACGCCGCCCAGTGTGGGGTTGCCGGGTCCTCACCCTGGAGCTGGAGTCTGGGGCAGGGGCTGGGTGGCTAGCGCCTGGAGGCCGGCTTTCTGTCCGTGGGGCCTGGCTTAGCTCAGCCCAAAGGAGTTACATGGGTCTGCCCTCCAGTGGGCTCAGCACCTCCGGAATGAACATGGGGGTCTGGTACAATGCAGATCAGGTGATGGTCAAAGGCAGAGTGGCGGTCTGATCCTCGGCTTTCAAAACTGTTTTTTGGGACATGGAATGTTACCTCTCTGGTGGGAAAGGAGCTGGAGCTGGTGCACAAGGTTGAGAGATACTGGCTAGATACAGTTGGACTCACCTCTACGCACAGCTGTGGTTCTGGAACCAGTTTTCTGGAGAAGGGCTGGAGCTTGGCCTACTCTGGAGTCGCTCCAGGTGAGAGGTGACGACAGGAGTGGGTATTCTTGTATCCCCCTGCCTTGCTGCCTCGACATTGGAGTTCTTCCTGGTGGACGAAAGGATAGTTTCCCTATGCCTTCGGGTTGGGAAATGGGTCCTGATCATCATTTGTGCCTATTCACCGAATGATGGTTGAGAGTACCCACCCTTTTTGGAGTCTCTGACTGGGGTGATGGAGAGTGCTCCTCTTGTACACTTCATTGTCCTACTGGGGGACTTCAATGCACATGTGGATAATTACAGTGAAACCTGGAGGGGTGTGATTGGAAGGAACGGCCTGCCCAATCTGAACCCGAGTGGTTTCCAGTTATTGGACTCCTGTGCCAGCCACAGTTTGTCCATAACAAACACTATGTTCAAGCATAAGGGTGTCCCTATCTGCACATGGCACCAGGATATCCTAGGTCACAGGTTGATGATCGATTTTGTTATCAGGTAATCAGACCTGACACCATATGTCTTGGAAACTCATGTAAAGAGAGGCACAGAGCTGTCAACTGATCACCACCTGATGGCAGGGGTGGATTCCACTCAGACCCTGTAAACCTAAATGTGTAGTGAGGGTGTGCTGGGAATGTTTGGCTGAGGCCCCTTTCCGTAAGCTCTTCAACTCCCACCTCCAGAAGAATTTTGACCACATTCTGAGGGAGTCTGAAGCCATGGTGTCTGAATGGCCCATATTCTCCACCTATCTTGCTGAAGCTGCTGCCCAGAGCTGTGGCCACAAGGTTGCTGGTGCATCTCGTTGTGGCAACCCCTGAACCAAGTGATGGTCACCAGTAGTGAGGGGGTCATCAAGCTGAAGAAGAAGTCTTATCGAGCTTGGTTGTCTTGTGGGACTCCTGAAGCAGCTGAGGTGTTCCAGCAGGCCAAGCCGAGTGCAGCTCGGGTGGTTGCTGATGCAAAAACTCAGCTGTGGGAAGAGTTTGGTGAGGCCACTGAACAAGACTTTGGGTTGGCCTCGAAGAGATTCTAGCAAACTGTCCAGCAGTTCAGGAGGGGTGAGCATCTCCCTTTCCACACTGTGTATGTTATGGATGGGGCGCTGCTGACTTAGACTGGGAACATCATTGGGCAGTGGAAGGAATACTTCAACGATCTCCTCTATCCCACTGACACACCTTCCACAGAGGAAGCAGGGCTTGAGGAAGCAGGCTTGAGGACAAAGGCGACGAGTCGCCTATCACAGGGCCAGAGGTCACTGAAGTGGTTAAAAAACTCTGGTGGCTAGGACCCAAGGGTGGGCAAGGTTCGCCCTTAATACCTCAAGGCCCTGAATGATGTAGGGCTGTCATGGCTAACACGCCTCTGCAACATTGTGTGGAGGCCTAGGACAGTACCTTTGGCATGGCAAACTGGGGTGTTGGTTCCTCTTTTTAAAAAGGGGGACCAAAAGGTGTGTTCCATCTTTAGCGGGATCACACTTCTCAGCCTTCCTGGGAAGGTCTATGCCAGGGTACTGGAAAGGAGAGTCCAACCGCTGGTCAAACCTCAGATTCAGGAGGAGCAATGTGGTTTTTGTCCTGGCCATGGCACATCGGATCAACTCTTTACCCTCTCGAGAATCCTCAAGGGATTCTGTGAGTTTGCCCAACCAGTCCATATGTGTTTTGTGGACTTGGAGAAAGCATTCAACTGCATCCCTCATGGTTTCTGGTGGGGGATGCTGTGGGAGTGTGGGGTATCGGGCTTGTTGTTATGACCTATCCGGTCCCTATACGACGGTTGCAAGAGTTTGGTTTGTATTGCCAACACCCAGTCAAACTCATTTCCAGTGAGAGATGGACTCCTCCAGGGCTGCCCTTTGTCAAGAATCAAGAAGAATCAAGAACTTTATTTGCTCATTGTACTCAAACATACAGTTCAGGCACATAGTAATTTTTTGTGCAAAGCTCAGAGGTCAATAAATAAATAATTAAGAAGAAGTAGAATACTTCAATAAGAAACAATACTATTCTAGTTTTTGATGCCTCCATCAGTGTGTGAATGTGTGTGTGAATGGGTGGATAGCAGGATCTTTAAAGCGCTTTGGTCATTGAGAGATGAGAATAAAAGCGCTATATAAGTGAATGCCATATACCATTTACCATTTAAGACCACACTATAAGTACCCAATAAAATGCTATTAAAAGGACCACTGTAAACTGCAGTGCTTTCATATTTACTGTAGTTTGTGCTTTTGACTATTAAAGTCCTTCTCCAGGGACTTCCGGGAAGATGGCGGAGAGACATAATGCTTAAACAGAGAGCTCTCCCTAGTCGGATTAAAAATCATTGGTAAATGGCCAACTCGACATAAATGAACCAATAAACCAAGGGATGAAAACACGAAGAAGCCGGGCACACGGACAAAAGCAGGGTAAAACTGAGAATTCCCTCTTCAACAACGCAGGAGAAATCGCTGTGCACAAGGCCCAGGGAAATGAGACAACTACAGCAGAGAAAATGGAGGACGCCAAACTCGAGGCTATGAACACTGGCATCGCCAATTTAGGTAAAGAATTAAAAAAAGACTTGGAAGACTTTAAGCGGCAACTCCAACAGGATTTAGAGGCTCTTAAGGAAGAGCTGAAAAAAGAGATGAAGGAGGAAATTATGGGCCTCCGAAGAGAAATGGAGCGCAAGCTAACAGAAAACATGGAGGAGCTGCGCTCTCAACGGGCGTGTATGACAGAAGCACAGTCCCGAATATCGGAGTTGGAAGACTGAAAGACCGAGGCAAGCGAGCGGCTGCAGACCCTGACGACGCAAACACAGAGGATGCAGGAAAAAATAACCGACCTGGAGAGCAGGTCCAGACGGAGCAATATACGCATCTTCGGGATCCCGGAGGGCATTGAAGGCAACTCGATGATGAAATTCATGGATTATTTCTTAAAAAAAGAGCTGGAGCTGCCCGGTGAAGCGGATCTGCAGATTCAACGAGCGCACAGAGCCTCGGCACAGAACCCGAATCCAAACTCTCCACCCAGGTCAGTTGTGCTGAACTTTCTGAAATATGACATAAAGGAAAGAATCCTGACACAAGCGTGGAAAAAAAAAGATACAAATCAGCGACAAACAGATATTCTTTGATCATGACTACCCGGCAGAAATTGTGCAGCAGCGAAAGAAATATGCCAACATTAAAAAAACGCTGAAAGAGAAAAAAATTAGATTCCAAACACCGCTAACGAAGATGAGGATTCATTGGGATGACGGCGTAAAAACGTACAACACGGCCAGAGAGGCAGCGCGGGACTTGACGGAACGAGGCTTTGTGGTGAGCATACCCGAGGAAGGAGCTGGAGCAGCGGTGACACTGAACGCATCACGACAGCCGGAGTGGAGACAAGTGAGCGGCAGAAGACGGGGGAGAGACGTGGCGCAGCGGGCCCAGGAAAAGCTGCAATGCTTTCAACTGAAAGCCTAGATCATAACAAAGATTAAGAAAGACACAGAAGAAATGAAGGCCAAGAAGACAAGGTAAAAGAGAAACAAACGGCTAGGAGAGGTTTAAGTGATTTTTGTTGGACATTTCTAGACTAATGACTATTACTTGGATAGTAAATACAGGTCTAGGGAGGGCCCTTCACTCTGTGAGGACATTCCCTCCACCCACCAACAGGGACCAGTGGGCAGAAGAAAGGTCCAAAGTACGGAGGTTGAGATTTGTTTATGTGTTTTTATATAAATATGTGTTAGTTTTGTTGTTAAAGGGGTTAGGAGCACAAGTTAAAAAAATGGAAAAACATGAATAGGTGTAAAAATCTTAAGATAATGACACTAAACGTGAATGGTCTGAACTCACCTGTTAAAAGGGAAAGAATAATAAGAAAATTCAAGAAGGAAAAAGCCGAAATTATATTTATGCAAGAGACACATTTGAGCAAGACAGAACATGAGAAACTAAAGAGATTTGGCTATAAGAACTCCTACTACAGTTCATTTAAGGGAGGAACTAAAAGGGGGGTTATGATACTAATTTCAAATAAAATACAATTTGAATGTGAACAAGAAATCCAGGATAAAGAAGGCAGGTATGTAATAATAAAGGGAAGAATAGATGGTATGCAGATCACATTAGTGAACATCTATGCCCCACCAGAAAGTGACAAGGTTTTTTTTCAACATCTGTTTGATCTCATAGCAACACACAGTGAAGGAGTCCTAATTTGTGGAGGAGAATTAAATGCCGTCATGGATCATGAAGTTGACACAACAAGTGTTAAGAAGACAAAAAAACATGTAACAAAGTTCATAAGAACCTCACTGGCAGAAATGGGTATGGTAGACATGTGGAGGGACCTGCACCCACTCGAAAAAGACTATACACATTACTCAGCAGTCCATAAAGTACACTCTAGAATAGATTTCTTCCTTATGAATGAAGGTGACAGACACAGGGTGAGAAATTGTCGGATTGGAGGGGCAGAAATATCAGATCATAATCATATATACATGGAAATATATTTAAACAATAGAAAACGACAAACAACATGGAAACTTAATGTAGGACTGTTAAATGATGAGAAAATGAAAGAAAGAATAAAAGTAAACATAAACGAGTATATCCAAGAGAATGACAATGAAGAAGTGGACCCAACAATACTATGGGATGCACTAAAAGCCGTGTTAAGAGGTAAATTAATTGTTGAAACAGGAAAAGCAAAAAGTCTAAACTGGAAACATATGAACAAAGATGTGAGAGACTGAAGGAACTAGAACGTAAACATCAAAGCACAAATGACCCAAAAATATACCAAGAAATTAAAGAAGAAAAAATAAAGATAAAAGAAGCGCAAATAGATGAAATTGAAAGGAAAAATAGGTATCTAAAGCAAAAATATTATGAAACGGGGCCAAAAGCCACTAGACTGCTGGCAAAACGGTTAAGAAAACAACAAACAGTGAATAGTGTATATAAGATTAAAGACCCCATCACAAATAAAACCACAGTTAACCCAGAAAACATCGAAGAAATATTCCATAATTTCTATCAAGAACTATACTCGCAACCTGAAGAAACAAATACTAAGGACATTAAAAATTTCTATGCACATTGGACTTGCCATCAATAGGAAATCAACAAAATGAAAAGCTAACAGCAGAAATAACAACACAAGAGATTAGAGATGTGATTAAGTCACTTAAAAACGGTAAATCACCAGGTAGTGATGGGTACCCCTCTGAGTTTTATAAACTGTTTATAGAAGAACTCACGCCACAGCTCCTGAAGTTATTTAATTGGACATTGAACAACAACAAAATACCTCCATCATGGAACGAAGCCATTATTTCAGTTATTTTAAAACCAGGGAAAGATAGAGAACAATGCGGAAACTATAGGCCAATCTCTTTATTAAATGTGGATTATAAAATATATACAACAATTATATGTAAACGAATAAAGACATTCTTGACGGAATTGATAGAAGATGATCAAACTGGTTTCATAGAGGGATGCCAAACACACGACAATATCAGGAGAACAATACATATAATTAATCAAATACATAAAGAAAAGAAAAGCGCAATAATAATGAGTTTAGACGCAGAAAAAGCATTTGATAGGGTTAACTGGAAATTCCTATATAGTGTGCTTGAACGCTTTGGATTTAACGAAAAATCAGTACAATGCATAAAGACGCTGTGTCAAAAACCTGTGGCAAGAATCAAGATAAACGGTAGCTTAACAGACAAAGTAAATATACAAAGATCAACCAGGCAGGGATGCTGCCTATCGCCCACCTTGTTTGCTCTGTTCATAGAGCCACTGGCTCAAGCGATACGACAAAATAAGAAATTAAAAGGTGTAACAATAAAGGTAGCGGAACACAAGATAGGGCTATTTGCAGACGATATTATAGTTTACCTTGAACAACCAGATGAATCAATAATGGAAATGATGAACTTGATAGAAAATTTTGGAAAATTATCAAGATTGTAGAAGAGCTTGGAAATGAAGAGGCGATTTGGTTTATAAGCAAAGCTTTAATATTCAGCTCTTCTAACAAGTCTCATCTGGTGCAGAGAGTGGCAGAAGGGAAAAGAGAGAGAATCTCTCCAACTCACTGATTATATACATGCACACAACAAAAGACATGCATAACAAAGGCTGACATCCCTCATTATCTTAATCCCCCCATTGTCCTGGTATTTCCTCTCCTCGCCTTGGGGGGTGAGGGTGGCTCCTCCGGTCTCCTCCGCCGCGTCCGGGAACGTCTTTGTTCTTCACTCGGCGGGTGAGAGTCCTTTGTCCTTTCAGAGGTGTGAAGTTCTTTACATATGTAATCACCAAACATTTCCACATGCTTTGACATATGTAGGTTATGGAATATATGGTTAATATAGACCACAGGCCCCCCAAACAACTAAGAAAAGACAACAGGAAGGTTCACAGTCTAAGATAGTTATTATGACATACTAAGTGTTACATCTGTTGCCACGGAAGAAACTTTCTAGCAGCCATGCTCCTAAGAGAGTACAGTGGTAATTATAACAGCATAGTAAAATCATAAGTCAGTCCTAAACTGTTGCAGCACAATTAGTGAAAAATTGTGGAGTGGTTTGTATCAGTCCCTGTGCTGTCTGGGTTTAATTCTTCTCCCAAAACTGCTGTAGGTTGGTTTAGGCGCCCTGCTGGGACCTTCTTGAGAGGGATCTGCAGTGTGGGAAGGAGAGAGGTTAACTGTTCCCTGCTGGGGGGCTGAGTCTTTTCTCTTGGGGGGTCTACCCCGCCGAGGTGCTCTCGCCAACTGTGCAGGCTCGTCTTTCAACAAGAAGGCAGGTTTAAGTCTGTCAATGCTGACTGTTTCTTTTCTATCCCCAAAATCAAGCACAAAGTGTTTATCACCATGTTCCAGCACTCTGTATGGCCCATCGTATACTGGGCGAAAGGTAGGTTTTAAAGCTTCATGCTTAACAAAAACGAACTCAGCGTTTTTTAAAGCCTGAGGGACAAAAACCCGTGGGAAGGAGTGATGAGCTGGACCGGGGAGAGAGTTCGGTCCGTTGTTGCCTAAAAACCTTGGGACTGGAAGGTGCCCTGGCTCTGGGTTCTCTGGTAAAAATTCACCTGGGAGCCTGAGAGGTTGTGCAAAGACTAATTCTGCGGGAGAGGTGTCTAGATCCTCTTTAGGTGCAGCACGCAACCCCAATAAAACCCAGGGACGTTTATTTACCCAATTTGTGTCCGTTAGTGAGGCTCTGAGGGCGGCCTTTAAAGACCTGTGAAAACGCTCGCATAACCCATTAGCCTGAGGGTGATAAGCGGTGGTGCGGTAAATTGTTGCCCCTAAGCTGCTGGACATTGCTGACCAGAGCTCTGAGACAAATTGAGGCCCTCTATCGGACGTGATGTCCGATGGGACGCCGAAACGTGCCACCCAGTTTGTCAAAAAAACGCGAGCGACTTCCTCCGCTGTGGTTGCCGCTAGAGGGACTGCCTCTGGCCAGCGCGTGGTGCGGTCTATCATTGTTAACAGGTGTGTGAAACCTTGGGAGGAAGGTAGTGGCCCCACGAGGTCGACATGAACGTGGTCGAACCTTCTAGCAGGGATTGGAAAAGGCTCCAGAGGGGCTTTTGTGTGTCTGTGTATTTTGGTGCGTTGACAAGAAATGCAAGTTTTTGCCCATTCTTTTACGTTTTTGCGCAGGCCTGGCCACACAAACTTTTCGGCGACCATTTTAACCGAGGCACGCACACCTGGGTGCACGAGGGAGTGAATTGCGTCAAAAATACGGCGGCGCCATGTAACTGGTACTAACGGGCGAGGTCGGCCGGTTGAAACCTCGCATATTAGGGGGGGCACGCCGTCGCGTAAACCCTTTTTCTCCAGCCTTAACCCTGTTGGTCCAGACAGGAGAGCGCGCACGTCCGCGTCACTGCTTTGTTCCTCTGCCATGGCTGCATAATCTATCCCTGCATGGATAGGTGATGCGTATGTGTCTGCGTTAGTGAAGAGTTCTGCTGCTGAGGCAGTATAATCTGTCTCCCCGCGCTCTGGTGGTGTCACAGCGCGAGAGAGACAGTCTGCTACTACGTTAAGTTTGCCTGCCACGTGTCGAATGTTAAAGCTTTGCTTATAAACCAAATCGCCTCTTCATTTCCAAGCTCTTCTACACTGGTGACCTTGACACGAGTATGGACCTGAGGCGTTCCCCCGCAATCGACTCATCCGCGGCGACCCAGGCAGATGCCAGCCGCCACGCAGACGAGGGAGCAGATGGACAACTGTTCCCCCCGGCAGAAGAGATTGAGAGGGCTCAACCGAGCACCAGCACCGCCGCGAGAGCCGAGGCAATGCACTCTCACCCGGCGGGCACAACAGTGATGGTGTGCACGAATGCCGTCGCTGTCCAGCTGCCAGACTTCTGGCAAGAAGACCCCGCCTCTTGGTTTCAGCAGGCTGAAGCCCAATTTGCACTGGCGGGCATCACGTCAGGGTCACCAGTGTAGAAGAGCTTGGAAATGAAGAGGCGATTTGGTTTATAAGCAAAGCTTTAATATTCAGCTCTTCTAACAAGTCTCATCTGGTGCAGAGAGTGGCAGAAGGGAAAAGAGAGAGAATCTCTCCAACTCACTGATTATATACATGCACACAACAAAAGACATGCATAACAAAGGCTGACATCCCTCATTATCTTAATCCCCCCATTGTCCTGGTATTTCCTCTCCTCGCCTTGGGGGGTGAGGGTGGCTCCTCCGGTCTCCTCCGCCGCGTCCGGGAACGTCTTTGTTCTTCACTCGGCGGGTGAGAGTCCTTTGTCCTTTCAGAGGTGTGAAGTTCTTTACATATGTAATCACCAAACATTTCCACATGCTTTGACATATGTAGGTTATGGAATATATGGTTAATATACTGTACACCACAAGGATACAAGATAGACATAACAAAAACACAAATACTGACATTCCACTGTAACCCTCTAAACCAGATAACTGATAAGATCAAACTAAACTGGATACAAAAAGAAATAAAATACCTTGGAGTGAGCATACCTAAAGATCTAAGCAAAATTTATAAAGTAAACAATGATAGGTTGGAACAAGAAATAAAAAAAGATATTGATAGATGGTCAATCTTAAATATGGATCTGAATTCAAGAATTGAGACAGTCAAAATCAGCATACAACCTAGATTACTTTACCTCTTCCAGGCTCTACCAACAGAGATTCCAGGTGCCCAGTTCTCAAAGTGGGACAGGATGATATTGAGATTTGTTTGGGGAGGTAGAAAACCAAGAGTGAAATATAAAACTCTCCAGTTACCAAAAGAGAAAGGAGGCATGGGCCTACCAAGTCTAAAGGAATATTACTACTCAGCACAAATAAGATATATCATATGTTGGTGCGACGGAGGATATGAGGCAAAATGGAAAGAAATGGAAAATGAAATTGAGGGACTCCCAGTACAAAGCATAATAGGAGATAAAGATGCATATAAGCAAATCAAACAAATAGACCCAATCACTAAATTTACTTTGGAACTGTGGTATAAAATAGTACAAAAGTATAATATAAAGGAAGACATAAAACTATTGAAATGGGTAGCATATGACAGTCAGTTTGAACCGGCAAAGCAAGATGGGGGATACAAAAATCTGGTGAACAAGGGAATCACAGCATGGGGCAAAATCGGAAAAAAAGATCTCGGGAGCTTTGTAAACATCAGAAGAAAATTTAAACTAGAAAAATCGGAATTCTTCAGATATCTGCAGATGAGAGACTATTATATGAAGAAGATTAGGCATAACCTCCAAACAGATGTGAGCGAGATTATACAATTCATTTTAAGCTCATATGCAGGAAATAAAATAAGAATTATTTCAAAGCTATATCAGAAACTTATGGCAAACAAACATTCAAGTAACTATATAAAGGAGAAATGGGAGAAAGAGCTAAATTTAAGCATAACAGAAGAAAGCTGGCAGGAAATATGGAAAACACAACACACATCAACAAATTCAAGGACATGGAGGGAATTTGGATGGAAAAACCTGATTCGCTTTTTCATTACACCACAGATTCAAAGAAAATATACAAATACCCAATCGTTATGCTGGAGGGGCTGTGGGGCTCAAAATGCAGACCACTCACATATGTTTTGGAAATGCTGCAAAATCTCATCATTCTGGAAATCTATACATGTGACAATACAAAGGATATTAGGATATAATATACCAATGAACTGTAACCTGATGTACTTATGTGATCTTAAAAGAGACAATGTAATACAGGCTGAGGACAGATATCTAGTTAAAATCTTGTTGATTGCATGTAAAAAAACAATCACAAAAAAATGGCGATCAGAAGTTCTTCCTGACCAAGAACAATGGACTGACATTGTTGAGGATATATGTATGATGGAAAAACTAACATATCGACAAAGAATACACGAAGGACTATATGAAAAAAAATGGTAGAAATGGACACGCTACAAAGTGCAACAACGAGACAGAAATTGAAAGAATAACCAAAGACACTGGAAAAACCAGAAGAATTAAGAGATGGAAACTAAAAACTTGATGCTCCAACATTTGTCCCCCCCCCCTTTTTCTTTTTTTTTTCTTTCTTACTCTAGCTCCTTTTTTTAAATGTAGACTGTGATCTGAATGTAATTTGTATGACGAAAAATGAATAAAAATCTAAGTTACAAAAAGTCCTTCTCCAGTGTTTGCCATCAGTCTGACTGTGGCGGGGAAAAAATGGTTATCAAAACATCTTTTAGGGGTAATAATACTGTCCGCTCTACTTTTTCTCAGGTTGTATATTGTCAGTTTATGCCTGAAAAGAATATGGGGTAGGTGATGTTTATCTGTAATAATTTTATGTGCTTTTTTCCGACATCTTTGTGTTTATATAGTGTCCATAGATGGCAATTCAATCCTAATGATCTTCTCTGCCATCCTTACCACTGTCTGTTGAGCTTTCCTCTCTACCTAAGTTGTGTTACCATACCACACAGTGATGCCCATTGTGGGGATGCTCCCCACCAGACTTCTGTAGACTAGTGTGAGGGGACGATGACTCACCCCTGCCCTTCTGAGCAGTCTGATAAAATAAAGCCTCTTCTGGGCTTTTGTCATCATAGCAGCAGTATTTACAGACCAGCTCAGGCTAGATGTAACATTGAAGCTTAGAAACTTGTGGCTGTCAACCCTCTAAACATTGGTTCCCCTGATGGTAAGGGGCTGCAGAGGAGGAACTTTCTTCCTAAAATCTATTATCATTTCCCTCGTTTTATCCAAATTTAGTATGATGTTGTTCCCCTCACCATAGACCACAGTATTGTTGACCACCGTCCTATACTCCTCTTCATCTCTACCCTTAATGAGGCCCAAGATAGTCATGTCATCTACAAATTTGATGACGACTGTATTATCCAGGGTGGAGACACAGTCATTTGTATACAAAGTGAAGAGCTTAGGGCTGAGGCACCAATCCTGCTCATAATTTTTCATGGACAGGATTTCTAGGCACAGCTAAGGATCAGAAGGTGTCATGCTTGCTGACCACAGGATTTCATCTCTGCTGTTTGCAGATGATGTTGTCCTGTTGGCTTCATAGAGCAATGACGTACAAGTCTTGCTGGGATGGTTTACTACTGAGTGTGAAGTTGCTGGGATGGGAATCAGCACTTCCAAGTCCAAGTCCATGGTGCTCAGCGGGAAAAAAAGGATTGTTCTCCCCAGGTTGGGGACAAGCTTCTGCCCCAAGTCGAGGAGTTTAAGTATCTCGTGGTCTCATTCACCAGTGAGGGAAGACTAGAACGAGAGATTGACAGATTGGAGCAGCATCTGCAGTGATGCAAATATTGTATCGGTCTGTTGTGGTGAAGAGGGAGCTAAGCTCTAAAGCAAAGCTGTCAATTTACTGTTCAATCAAATCAAATCAAATCAAACTTTATTGTCATATTGCTGTACATACAACTGTAGTGCAGGCAAGATGAAATTGCGTTTCTCTCGGCATCCATATAAATAGAAGCAGCATGATTTAAGACACACTCACACATAGCTTCACCCCCACCCCCACCCCCCATCCATTCACACATCCCTGAGACATACTTGGGAAAAAAAACTAACTATAATATACAAATAATATACAAAATGTCCGTAGGTGCAGTAGTGTGTATGAGAGATTCCGGGTCAACTGTTCAGCATCCTGACAGCTTGTGGAAGGAAGCTGTTGATCAGTCTGGTGGTTCTGCCTCTGATGCTCCGGAATCGTTTACCAGATGGAAGAAGTTCAAAGTGTTTATGCAGAGGGTGAGAACGGTCCTTGACAATGTTCAGTGCCCTGCTCCTACAACAGTTCTGAAAAAGTTCTTGGACAGAGGGGAGAGGGACTCCAATTACCCTCTCAGCCCCCTTGACTATCCTCTGCATGGCTTTTTTGTCTGACATACTGCAGCTGGAGTACCATGTAGCAATGCAGTACGTCAGAACACTCTCCACCACACCTCTGTAGAAGGTCCTGAGGATGCAGATGGGGAGAGAGGCCTGTTTGAGTTTCCTCAAGAAGTGCAGTCTCTGCTGAGCCCGCTTCCTGATCCCCAAGGAATTCTTGCTCCAGGTCAGGTCCTGCGAGATCTGCACTCCGAGGAACTTGATGTTCTCCACTCTCTCCACTAAACGGCTGCCGATGCTGAGGGGGACGTGCTCAGGCTGTGACCGCCGGAAGTCGATAATCATCTCCTTCATTTTGTCCACGTTGAGCACCAGATTGTTCTCCCTGCACCAGCCCTCCAGGTCTCTCACTTCTTCTTGGGCTGCACGGTGGCGCAGTGGTTAGTACTGCGGCAGCACAGTTTACCCTTGGCCGGAGGATTGTGGGGATCGTGGGATCGTGGGTTCGATCCCAGCCCCCGACCAACAGTGATCTGTGTGGAGTTTGCATGTTCTCCCCGTGTTGCGTGGGTTTACTCCGGGATTTCTCCGGTTTCCTCCCACATGCCAAAGACATGCATGTTAGGTTAATTGGCTGTTCTAAATTGTCTCTAGATATCTGTTTCCTATAGGCCCTTAGAATAGAGGGTTAGTATTAATGAAAGCGCTTTGAGTGGTCTTTGTGACTAGAAAAGCGCTATATAAGTGCAGGTTAGTTAGTTAGTTAGTTCTTCCCTGTACATTGATTCCTCATCCATCTGAATAAGTCCCACCACAGTGGTTTTGTCTGCAAACTTAATAATCTGGTTCCCCTCGTGTCTGGATACACAGTCATGTGTTAGAAGTGTAAACAACAGTGGACTGAGTACACAGCCTTGAGGGGATCCGGTGCTCAGCGTGACAGAGTTGGAGATGTTGTTTCCAACCCGGACAGACTGAGGTCTCTCAGTCAGGAAATCCAGGATCCAGAGACATGTGGCGGTGTTCAGACCAAGAAGGAGTAATTTCTCCATCAGTCTCTGGGGAATAATGGTGTTGAATGCTGAACTGAAATCAATGTACAGGAGTCTGGCGTAGGTGTCTTTCTGGTCCAGGTGGGTGATGACAGAGTGTAGGGTGGTGACTATAGCATCCTCCGTGGAGCGGTTTGAACGATATGCAAACTGGAGCGGGTCATGTGATGCAGGGAGGCAGGCTGTAATGTGTGGTTTGACAAGCCGTTCAAAACACTTCATCACAATTGGTGTCAGTGCAACAGGACAATAGTCATTCAAACAGGACACAACTGGTTCCTTTGCCACCGGTACAATGATAGAGGTCTTGAAGCATCTGGGAACGATGGCCTGACTCAGGGAGATGTTATAAATGTCAGTCAGGACATCCGCCAACTCGCTCGCGCAGTCTCGGAGCACACGTCCCGGGATGTTGTCCGGACCTGCAGCTTTACGTGGGTTGACTCTGGTTAGGGTCCTCCGTGTGTCCGCTGTGTTGCTGGTAAAAGCTGGCCCTCCCTCTGATTGTCGAGTTTGATGCTTCAAAATGTGCAAAGAAGTCGTTAAGCCTGTCTGGAAGCAAAGCGTCATCATCATCGACCCCCTGCCTAGACTTATAGCCTGTCAGTGTCCGAACTCCCTGCCACATCTGCTTGGTGTTCCTAGTGTCACACAGGTGTCCCTGGATTTTCTCCGCATAGGCGCGCTTTGCCACCTTAATTCCCTTTGAGAGCGCAGACCTGGCTGAGCGGAGGGCGATCCTGTCCTTCGCTCTGAAGGCTGCATCCCTGGCTGTAAGCAGCGAGCCCACCTCTGCAGTCATCCAGGGCTTATGGTTACCCCGCATAGTGATGGTCTTCACTGTAGTGACATCCTCTGTGCACTTCGCGATGTAGCTGGTGACCATTTCAGCATACTCCTCCACATCTGTCTTGTCTACCTGGGAGGCTGCTATTTTGAAGACCTCCCAGTCTGTGTGCAGAAAACAGTCTTTCAGTGCAGAAGTTGCATTCTCTGGCCAAATTCTGATTTGTTTCACTGCTGGCCTGCTGCGCTTCAATAAAGGTTTGTAGGCAGGCAGCAGCATCACGGATATGTGGTCAGAAAGGCCGAGATGGGGGCGGGGTATAGCCTTATATGCATCTGTGTTTGTGTACACTAAGTCCAACATATTCTCTCCTCTGGTCTTAAAGTCTACACATTGTTTAAACTTGGGGAGCACAGTCTTTAAGCTGGTGTGGTTAAAATCCCCCTCAACCACCACAAAACTATCCGGGAGTGAAGTTTGGATTTCACTAATCGCATTGTGCAGTTCCCCGAGTGCCTTCGTAGCATTAGTGTTAGTGTTAGCACTCGGCGCTATGTAAACAGCCGCTACAAACACGTTGCTGAATTCCCTCGGCAAATAATATGGCCAACAATTTACAATAAGGAACTCCGCCAACGGAAAGCAGTGTTTAGACACTAACGTGGCATTAACGCACCAGTTCTTGTTAACATAGATGCATAGCCCACCCCCCTCGGCTCTTACCGGAGCTCGCCGTTTCCCTGTCGTCACGGAACATCGCCATATCTTCCAGTTGAATGGCCTCGTCAGGAATGTTGTCGTGGAGCCATGTCTCAGTGAACGCAAGCACACAGCAGTCTCTCCACTCTGGACGCAGCTCGTCCAGCTTGTTTTCGAGGGAGCGGATGTTAGAGAGAATGAGCGACGGTACTGCTGGTCTGGAGGGGTTAGCCTTTAGCCTAGCATGGATCCCGGCCCTTTTTCCATGCTTTTGCTTGCGTTCGCTCCACTTACGCCTCCTCCACTCTCGGGTAGCTTCCAGCGGGGACTCCGCCAGAATTCCATGCTGGCGTAGAATGTTCAAATCACAACCGATCGCCGCGATTCTTGCAGCGTGCAGTACTTTGATGTTTAATAAGGTCTCACGGTTGTAAGTTTTACAGAATGTACGTCTGGGAAGATCAAAACACTCAAAACTCTCACACTCGCTGATGCCAAGAGGGGCCACTGTGTCCATGCGCATTGCCGCCATCTTAATCCAGATGAGGACATTCCAATCGACATTCCTACCCTCACCTATGGTCATGAGCTTTGGGTAATGACCAAAAGAATGAGATCGCGGATACAAGCTGCTGAAATGAGCTTTCTCGATAGGATTGCTGGGCTCACCCTTAGAGATAGGGTGAGGAGCTGAGTCATCCGGGAGAGGCTCAGAGTAGAACTGCTGCTCCTCCACGTTGAAAGGAGCCAGTTGAGGATAATTTGGTCATCCGATCATGATGCCTCCTGGATGCCTCCTACGTGGGTTTTTTTTGGGCTCATCACTGGGAGGAGACCCTAGGACAGACCCAGGACATGCTGGAGAGACTGCATCTCCCAGCTAGCCTTGGAACATCTTGGTATTGTCTCTGAAGAGCTGGATCAGGTGGCTGGGGAGAGGGAAGTCTGGGCTCCGCTGCTGCCTCCACGACCCGGACATCCTGAAACGCAATAGAAAATGGATGGATGGATGGATGGGAAATATTCCAAACACATACTAAACTGCCCACAACCATTTGATTCCGATTTGCTGGTAATGTAAAATTGTAAACTTTAAATCACCCTTTGAAACTAGCTCAAAACTGATCCATTGCACTACAACTATAATAATGTTAGTACTTGTTGCTAACTTCCAGCAACTGTTTTGCATTTCATGATCTGCCATTGATGTAAAAAAAAAGGTGGTTCAATTGAAGTGAACTGAGTTGACTTTGTCTGTCTTTAGCACTTTATCCACACCCACAGGCAGTCAAAAAATCAAACATTTGCCAGCAGAAAACAGTGAACAGCTGGTCTGCTGTACCAGAAGTTAACACAAGGGTAGCTGAAGAGATTCATTCCCCATGGCTGCTCATTTCAGTGTCTAATTAAATGTAATGTATGGTCCAAATGTCCAAATAGTATGACAACGATACTCCGGCAAACTGATTTGAATACCCAGAATTAAATAATTAATTGTGTGTCACATCAAATACTATCCAGGTGGGACAGTTGTTCAGTGTTGGGCAGTGTGGTGGCGCAGTGGCTAGCACTGCGGCAGCACAGCAATTCACCCTTGGCCATGGGATCCCTGGTTCGATCCTAGCCCCTGACCAACAGTGATCTGTGTGGAGTTTGGATGTTCTCCTCGTGTCTGCGTGGGTTTACTCCAGGAGTTCTCTGGTTTCCTCCCACAGCCTAAAAACATGCAGGTTAGGTTAACTGGGGGGCTCCAAAAGTGGCCCTAGGTGTGAATGTGTGTGTGAATGGTAAAGAGATAGCACCGTATCATGGCTGCTTCATCCATCCAGGTGGATGCCCTCAATTTCCCCTCTGGAGATCAATAAAAAGTACACACACACACACACACACACAAATTTCAAGTTCTGCTACAGCAAGAAGTGCTGTGGCAATCTTATTTTGCTTTGTTTATCCATTAGTTGGACTACCATAATTAATTGAATCCCAGCATTAGTATATAGTAATTATAATAGTCCCTGCCTCAGGGACTACAGATGGAAATTAGTGAGAGCACTATAATCTGGGACAGAGCATCTTTACCCTTTGTTTAATGTTTTTTTGTTTTTGTTTTTTTCTGTACATGGTCCCGGACAAATAAAACCAATAAAACTACACTGTAACTATAAATAAATGATTGAAGCAGTTTCTAGAAGTGAAAAGTGAAACCAGGGCCAATTCTTTAAAGATCATAAATATTTATTACATTTGTGCAAAATGCTTTAAATTTCTTTTTGGAGATTTTTTTAAATGATAATACTAGAAAAGAGAAAGTGTCACATTTCCATTGACTTTATCACTCAAAAACTGTATTTGGCCGAAGCTTCATCATTAGCATGTAATTGTTGCATTACCTGACATATAATTAAATGAGAAGACTTTGCATTGGGTTTTCCATCAAGAAAACTTCTCATGTTAAAGTCCATATTAAAAAATGGACTTTAATAAATAATAGATATTATAAATTCTTAATATTTATAATGTACCCTCCCTCTTGCCCAAAGATGCTGGGATAGGCTCCAGCCCCCCCGCGACCCGAAAAGGATTAAGTGGAAGAAGATGAATGAATGAATGAATGAATATTTACTGTATAATATCAAACTTCAAATACTTGTTCACATATCTCTATAGTAATGCATTGCATTCAAGGAATAAGTCCACTCTTTGTGTGCAGAAACATTCAACTCCTTAATACTCCTTGGTGTTTGAGCTACCACTTTAAAAACTGTCTAAGATTTCTCAATGGCATCCAGAGAAGGAGATTAATAATAAGAGAAATTCCAGGAACAATTCCTGATCCATGCTTTGGCTTGGACAGAACACTTGTCTTCATGAAAATCTATGAAAACCAAAGCACAGTTTTCACAATTAACGTACCATATGTTTTTTTTTAACAGCCTTGTATATAAAAGATTTCTTTTAAGATGACAGTCTGATTTTCTTTTTTGGTACTTTAGGTAAAAGGATGAACTCACATCAGTTCTTGACAGTTGGTACTATACAGTATGTTATTCTCTCTTGAAACAGACATTGTCCTATTTACTGAATAAACTGTACCACAAAATCCCCCCAAAATGTACAACATAACAAAAAAAGCAAAGGTTCAGTCGAGTGCCATAAATTTATAAAGGATTAGCCTAGCGGACAGGGATCAGATTGCCTGTCACTTGGCTGTCAAAGCAGACACAGGAAGTCATTTTTTGAATGCATCTATATGCTAATTTCATGATAATGTTCTGTTTTTGAAGTTTAAATGACCAATGGGTAAAAAAAATGAAGCTTGTTCTTCATGTGCAATAAAAAATAATTTTTCTTGTTAACTGTTTTCCTCTGGAAATTTGTTTAGATAAAGTAAATTTTACCCATAAATTGTTTGGCTGTTTTACTTTGAACTTTCAAAAGTCTTGTGTCTTCATCTCCCACATAGCTTGCAAACTTCGTGCTATAATCCAAGTCTCTGATGGCATTGCTCCGCACATAAGATGTATAAAAATTGTAAACACTTTTATATAACAGTTACTTCTGACCGAGCAATTTGATTGGACAATACTATAATCCCTGATAATTGCATTCTGACATTTCATCTAATGTGTATCACTCCGTCATTTGATGATGATGATGATGATGATGATGATGATGATGATGATGATGATGATGATGATGATGATGATGATGATGATGGTCAAGTCTATCAGTGGCTTCTTATAATATGTGAGAATTGCAATACTATGTTGGATACCTTAATTTCCACAGTGAGTCACTGTTTGAAAAGAAATCAGAGCTCAGTGACCCAGAAGTCCTATCCATGTAAACATCCACCAGATATTTCATGTCCGTTTAAAAAAATAGACTTGCTTGAGCAAGATTTATTGTCTCGATTAGCAAACCACAGTTCATTTGTGGTAATAGGCAATATAATTTGTCTGGAAATACCAAGAAAAAGCGAGCAAAATGTGTGGTTGCAAAATTGCTAGCATGCAAATTAGCCATAGTCATATAAACCCAACTCAGTACCTGACCGGTATGTAATGTAAACTCTAACTTCTGCACTGGACAATATTTAATTTGTTTACATTTGTGAAATGACAATAGTGCTATTATTTTCTATATTATGCTCACTGAAGTGCTTAGCAACAGTTAAATGGGTACATTTATAAGGGACTAATTTTGTCGGCAGAAGAAAATAACTGGTTAAACAAACAAATATATTATTTTGGCCTGTATTGCTGTCAGTTCATAAAATGTGCGTGTGGAACTGTTGTATAAAAGCATTATCACACTCCTGGTTGTGCAGTATCATGAATATTTTAACTATTGTGATCCGTTGTAAGCCCAACCTCCCTCTATTGCAATATTGCTTAAATATTGGATTAAAGAAGATGTAATCTGAAACAAAGACAATGCAATTATTCTCAATATACGGTATCTGAACATTTGTGCTCCACATCCTCGCAAATTGCAAATCAATTTTTTACACTATTCACACATCCTGCGCTACAGTCATTGCATCAGCCATACAGTACATCCTCTGTATTTTTGCCACCATACAGGTTTCAGATCAGAGGCTTTCAGAAGCTAACATGCTTCATATACTGACAGAAAATAGATGTCTACCATTTGACCTGAGATTCTCTTGGACTGTCATGGTGACTCTCCAATCTGTCAAAACATTGTCCTGTTACCCAATCACAAAGACATCATGCTCACCCCTCCCTCAGAACTCCTAATGGGCTGTCAGCTTTCTCAAGGAAAGATACACTTGAAACACCATCAAAGAAATGGAAATTGGCTCAATAAAAGTCAGGGAACTAGCCATGTATGTGCAAAATAAGCAACATTTTATTCAAGAGAAATTGATGACTTGAAAATCTGGTTTAAATGTTAGGATAACAGAGGATCGTAATAAATAAGTCAAGCTGAGTTTTATCAGAGTTGTGAGGTTCTGTATTGTACTGGAATTAAATAAATAAGAGTCTTTTACACAGTAAAGAGATCGCTGGGTGACCACTGAGAGATCAAAAATTGGCCCGACCTCTCAACAATCTCCTAAAGCCTTAAAAAAGTCATTTCTGTGTAAATGCTCGGGAGATCACTGAGAGATTGTTGAGAGATCACTTCTTTTTGGTGATTGGTGAGAGATTGTTTTGAACTGGATCAAAATTTTTAGGCCGTGGAGATCACTGCAAGATTGTTGAGAGATCATTGAGGGACCATTGAGAGATCTTGATCACTGGGTGCTCACTGAAAGATCATTGAAAGATGTGGCCATTTTTACATTTCCCAATGATCTCCACCCTTTGTAAAAGGGGTATAAGCAAATAAATAAGAAGACAGATAAAGCATTTAGATGCAAAACTAAAAAAAATGTTTCTTTTAATCATGACACCCATTAAGTTTTGTCATTAAGAAAAATATTAAAATAAACAAATGCGTATTTCATTTTATGTTATCTGGAGTCATACATATACTAAATGACAAGTTCCCCACAGATCGCCAATTGCTCTCACTATTAGACAAATGCTCAGGAGCTCAGTGTGGCCACAAACACACAATCTCCCTCAAATCTATTTCCCGTATGAGCAGTTTCCAGCAGCTCCCCAACAATCACTGCCAATTTGCAAACTATCACACTCTCCTGGCTTGTATCATCATAATCATCAAAACAGAATAACAAAAACAACAACTGCTACAGGGCATCTCCACTTCTGTGAAATAATTGAAAAACAGTGTGGTGCATTTGTCTACGTTATGACTGCAGCTGGGCCATAGCGGAGCATTTCTTTTGTTACATCATTAATGGCGTGTTTTCTGAGTCAATTCTGACTAATTTCAAGAACAAGAGACTTTACTTAATCTTTTTTTCTGCTTTTTGGAAAATAGTGTCTGAACCTAGTTTGAATGTTTTTACGTGGCCGATTAGTGGTGTAGTACAGAGTCTGTCATCTTTCCCCACTCGCCTTTCTCCAGGGAACATTAAATACAGAGATGTTCACTGATGTGAATTTAAAGTAAAGATATACAGTATCATCCTGTTAGCCTGCAAAGACAAAAGTCATTTATCTCACATTAGCTGGCCAGGAAATTATAACTGACAACAAAATAATAAAAGAAAGTAAAAAGTGCCTCTTCACATGTAGCCAGCAAGGCTCCCAGTATGTCTATATTTCCAGCCTTCTGTGTCTTTTTATTTATTTATTGTATTACACATTTCCTACTGTTCAAGACTTGTGAACTATTGGTTTTGTTTTTCCACACATATATTTTTAATGTTTGTTTGTATTTCTACAATGCATACTTTCTGTATATATTTTCAGCTTTCAACTTTAATATTTTGGCAGGGTTCTTTGAGTTTATTTTTGCCTATCTCTGTTTTCCCAGCCTCAACCCAGTTTGTATTTTGGAATTCTGTGTTTACTATTATTAATTACCTTAGTCGTGTTGTTCTTTTTCTGGTCTGGGGTTTGAATTTAGTTTGGTTTGATTCTCTTGTTATTATCATTTTTCATGGGCATGTATTCCCTGGTCCTGGGTTCATGTTCTGTGTGACCTCCGTCTGTGATGTGTGTAGCCCCGCCTGTCTGGTCATCTTTGTTTTCCTAATGCGTCAGCTGTCAGTAATGATTGCTCTCCCCAAATGTGTTGCATTGTCTTGCTTACTCTCCTGTCTATATATGTGTATCCAAGTCTGTGTCATGTGTGGCAACCTTGTCGTATCTACTGTATATCTACTCACATGTTGTCTGTTCAGCCCAGCCAGTGTTTGTTGTTCATTTCCAGCCCTTGAGATATGTTTATTTTGTAGATAATAAATCATGCTGAAGAAACGCCATGCACGTGAGTCCTGTTTTCAGCCCAGCCCGGGCACATACCTTGACAGTAGGTCGCCACCAGTAAAGGACTCGGCTGGCAAAATCATCAGGAGGAGGAAGAAGGGGAACCAGGAGGAATTATCGGGGCTTTTCTCTCGGACTATCTGCCTGTCTAACCAGGCTATGAAGGATCTGTTTCTCAGCCGCCTGGACCTGCTGTCTCCCCAAGGTGGTCGCTCTCCACTCAGGCATAACAAGACTCCGGCACATGATCAAGCAAATTGACTGCCCACGTCACCTCTTCCAACCTGGCTCCGGGTCAGCACCTCCCTCTTCTGCCTCCTGTAAACTGCCTCCCACCTTTCCTGTCACTTGTACACTCCCCAGTTCACCAGCCACGGCAGCGGACAGCTTTGGAGCAGGAGGGGCGGAGGCAGGCCATCCTTGCAGAGATGGACATTATGCTGAAGCACAAGCCCTGGCTTGCTGCGGAGGTGCTGTTTCCAGCTTGAGAGGATCAGCCGGTTTCTAAAGGGTTAGCGGGGATGCAAGTCTTGAGGAAGTGTCGCTCCACTTGCCAACCCGACCCTTCACTCGATGTCCCGTTGATGGATTTTGCTTCCTTGCCCGCCCCCCCCAAGTGCATCAGCAACAGCAGCTCCAGCAACTGCAGCACAGAAGGTCAGCGCGCTGCAGCCATCTGTTCCAGGGGTGCACATCCCAGTACCACACCACTGTGGACAGGCTCCTCACCGGATGAGTTTGATCTGCCCCAGTGAGGACTCGCCAGATCAATTAGCAGCAGCAGAACAGGAACAGAGCCAAGTACCTTTTCATTTATTTAAATCATCTAATGAAGGGTCTTGTCCTATTCCTGGGGAGGGGGTTCAGTCCCCGGCCATCGCTGAGCACTCTCTCCTGGTTTCTGCTGCCACCTTCACCTCACCTGCTTCTCCCCCATCTCCTCTGCTTTTTTCGGAGGGTATACAAATACTGGGTAGGAACCGACTGATTATGGAAGAGTCTGCTGTTCCTGTGGTTCCACTACCAGCTCCATGTTGCTCCCCAGCTCCAGTACTAATACCACCACCAGCTCTGGCTCATCTCCAGACAGCTCCAGCCATCCCCGAGGTGCATGCCACAGCTATCCTCCACATGCACGCTCCTGCAGAGACTGCTTCTCCCCATGTGCACATTCCTGTCTGGCTGAAGCTCCTCTTGCTGATCATCCATCATCGTTGAGTGTTGTTGCTAATCGGGCTGATTCATCTGGGTTTACTGCTGATCAGCCTGCACAGCCTTGTTCCGCTGCTGCTTTGCCTGCAGCTAATCTTGAGGTTGTCACTCCAGCAGCAGGTGACCAGGAGCTAAGGAAAGTACTCTTCCTATTACCTTCTACATCTATTTTAGAAAAGATTTGCCTTATTCCTGGTGAGGGGACCCAAGTGCAGATTTCACCTGCCTCTGGGCCCACCCCACCAGTTTATGCTGCTGATGACTATGGTGCCACCTTACTGACCTCCTGTTTTCCCCTCTTGTCCGAGGTGGCCATGTTGAGGATGGAGCCACAGGAGGACCACACTCCACCTCAGCTACTTGCTGTTCCAGAGGTCGGGGGACCCCATCTGGCTTCATTCAAGAGGTTGAGCAGTTCTCTCCACCTGTTGTTCCAGAGGTCGGTGGACCTCTACCTATCATCCAAGAGGTCGAGCAGTCCACTTCACCCGCCTTAGTTCCTGAGGGCGAGCGGTCTGCTCCACCCATTGCAGTTCTTGAGGGTGAGCAGTCCACTCCATCCGTCACAGTCCCTGAGGGTGAGCAGTCCACGCCACCTGTCACAGTGCCTGAGAGAAAGCAATCCGCTCCACGCATCGCAGTTCCTGAGGGTGAGCCGTCCACCCCACCCATCACAGTCCTAGAGGCCAAGCAGTCCGCCCCACCCATCATTCCAGTGGCTGGGCAGTCCACTCTACCCATCATTTCAGAGGCCAGGGGTTTTTATTTGCTGCTATTGAGGTCAGTGTGTTGCCATTGCTCCCTCCAGAACTGAAAGCTTCCTTGTTGCAGCTCTTAGACTTGGGAACTTCTTTGGCTACGGTCACACTGCAGGTCTTGATGCTCAATTCCAATTTTTTGCTGAGATCTGATTTTTTGTGTGGGCATTCACATTATTATTTAAATGCAACCCCCATCAGACTCCAGTGTGAACAATCTACAGCTACGAAATGACCCACATGGGCAGAAGAAAACGTAACGTCAGACACACCGTTGTATTTGGGGGACAGAACTTCTTCACCCTGATGCAGCGCAGCAAAATAAAATGTTAAAATCATAAATATGAGACCAGCTCCCTTCCTCTACACACCAGATGACCGCTGTGATCAGCTCTGCTTTAACAGAAATGATCGATTAAAGAGCCGTCTTTAAAATGAGACCCCGTGTCTTGAGATTACCTATATAAATAAGGTTAATAATAAATAATCCTAGCGATTACAAAAGGGCTGTCACCCTCTGATGCTGTCAGTGGCTCTTGCCCTAATAACCTACACGGCTCGTACCAGCGGTCTAACACCGGTCCCGCTGGAGGAAGGAGGTGTCAGACTCCCCTCTCCTGTGTGGCCCCCTATCTGGCCATTCTGCTCCACAGTCATATCCATGTTAACTTTACATTTTAGATGTTACAGCAGCCAGGACTCATGGTGTGCCATTTACAGGGAAAAAGGAATTTGCAGTGTCCAGTAAATGTGCTGTTTGTGCGCTTGTTTGTCTGGTGGTTTCAGTACCACCCCCCCCCCACACACACACACACACACACAGAATTTTGAAGTTATTGTGCAGTCGGTGCTGACAAAATTACAATCCAGTGATAAAGGGAAGAAGCTTGATTAAAAAGAGAGCACAAATCAGCTGTGTCTGCTGTGCTTGCTGCATCCTCCACCACAGAATTGTAGCGTATCTCACTTCAATGAGGATAAAGTCGGATGAAATTCGACATGACAGTTCAGACTGAGGTTGATTTGGAAAATATCAGATATGTATCCGAATTAGTACCACATATGAAAGTGGCCTGGGTCTGGTGTGAAAAAGTCGGATGTGTGCTGTTCAGACAGTCATTAAAAAATCAGATATGGGTCACATTTGTGCAAAAAAAAAAATCAAAAATTGAGCATTAAAACCTGCAGTGTGACAGTAGCCTTTGTTGCTGCACCCCTCACCCTCCTGGTTTTGTAGTCCGGTGGCCTAGGGACTTTGGTAAGCCACCAGACCCACCATGTACTGCATCTGGGGACCCTTGGACTTGGATAGGCCCCTGGATCCGCTTTTTTCTCTGGTTTGGCAGTCTTTGGACTAAGGAAGACCACCTGACCTACCATGTTCCTGTTCTGGGGCCTTGGACTGTGGTTGGCCCCATGTGACTATGTACTGTTTTGGACTTTGTGTGTGTGTGTGTGGGGGGGGGGGGGGGGGGTAAGAATTGTTTCTTAATTTCTAAATTTACTAAAGACAGTTTCAGATTTAATTAAAGAAAAAAGGGGAAGAAATTAAACATTTGGGTGAACAACAGTTGCTGTTTTTTTTTGGGGGGGGGAGTCACAATTTCAATGGAAATGGCTACAAATTAATGAGGAAGAAAATAATGAGAAACATCACAAATTTAGTGAAAGAATATCTAAAATTAAGAAGAAATTCCACAAATTCTTTGAAAAAACATGCAAATTTGGGACCAACTTACAAAAAAGAAAGAACAGAAGAAGTTTCAGTTTTTTTAACACAAATTAATTGTTGCGATCTACAGTAGGAGGAAGCACATTTATAAAACAGAGGTGCAATTTAATGGTAAGGATTAAACATATTTTATTTGAAACACAAGTTACAATTAATATGAATTAATGGATAAAATACATCCCAAAACTTTAAATATTTGAGTAAAAGAATTAAATAAATAAAATTTTCAAAGAAAAAGTTGCTTCTTTTTTTTTTTTTTTTTGTGAGGGAAAAGTTGCTAAATTTAGGAGGGGAGAGAAGTCCAGGTTTACATGAAAGAGGTTCCCAACTCTAGGAGAAAAGAAAGTAGCAAGATTGCATGGGAGTGTGACAGGTTTGTCAAAGAATAAAGCCAGGAAGAAAAAAAAGAGGAAAAAAAAAAAGAGAAATATACATTTGAAGTCACAATTTTAAGAAAACGGGGAAAAAAAACTTTATGGGGGTGGAAACTTCTTGAATTTGGTTTCAAATGGTGATTTTGGTGACTGTTTGTTTCGGAGGAAGAACATAAAAGAAATTTAAAAGAATAATAAAATAATCCTTAATTAACAATGACCCGCCTGGCCTGGTGCTCCCACCACCTGCCCCCGGCAGGTGGTTTTCTGCTATTGTTTCATTTTTTACTTTACAAGGTTAAGAGGGGAAAAATAAAGATATATTTTGGTCATCTGGTGTCCGCCCCTTAAGAGGGGTGTACTGTCAGGGTTCTGAACATGGCCTGGGGACCATGCTCACACTTTGAGTTTATTTTTGCCTTCCTCTGTTTTCCCAGCCTCAGGCCACTTTGTATTTTAGAATTCTGTGTTCATTATTATTCACTATCTTAGTCGTGTTGTTCTTTTTCTGGTCTGGGGTTTGAGTTTAGTTTGGTATGATTTTCTGTTGTTATTATCATTTTTCGTGGTCATGTATTCCCTGGTCCTGCATTCATGTTCTGTGTGCCCTCCGTCTGTGGTTGTGTGTGTAGCCCCGCCCATCTGGTCACCTCCATTTTCCTCATGTGTCAGCTGTCAGGTATGATTGCATTCTCCACTTGTGCTGTGTTGTGCTTCTTTAATAATAAGCCGGCATTTTAAACATACTTCCTGGTCTGTGGTCTCTTCTTTATCTAAAGTCTGTTACTGCTCCTGTAGTCGAATCTAGGTGATTCTGATACTGGCCCATCGTTGTCCTATCACACTGTTTGTATGCTAGTACATACTATACAGCCCATTCCCTGTAATTAACCCTCATAGGTGTTACACATGCAAAAAAAAAAATTAAAAAAATTGGCTTCTTGTTTGGTCTTAATGCACCTTTAGTCTGATTCCGGGGGAAGGGAAGCATAGGAGTGTCTTTATCTCAGGTCTATATTTAATGTTTTTCTTTTTTTCTATTTTTTTACAAATGGATAGGCTCCCGCCCCCCGTGACCCGAAAAGGATTAAGCGGAAGAAGATGGATGGATGGATCGATGGACATATGGTAGCCCTATCTTTGTATTCTAATGTCTGCCCAGTGCATCATGTCTAAATACAATAAAATGAGTTCATTCATTCATTCATTCATCTTCTTCCGCTTAATCCCTAAACTCATGCTTAGTCATGGAGTTCCACAGGGATCTGTGCTAGGCCCTACTCTTTTTAGTTTATATATGCTTCCGTTAGGCAACATTATTAGAAAGCACTGTATACATTTTCATTGTTATGCAGATGACACACAGTTATACCTGTCAATGAAGCCAGATGATAGTAATCAATTAGCCAAGTTAGAAGCCTGTCTTAAGGAAATCAAAGCTTGGATGACTTGTAATTTCCTGCTATTAAATTCAGATAAGACTGAAGTCATTCTTGTTGGTCCAAAAAACCTTAGAAATTCCTTTCCAAATCAAACTTTCAGTTTGGATGCGGTTACTCTTTCTCTTAATAGCTCTGTGAGGAACCTTGGAGTTATTTTTGATCAGGATTTGTCCTTCAATTCACATATTAAATTTGTTTCTAAGACTGCCTTCTATCATTTGCGTAATATTGCCAAGATTAGGAGCATCTTGTCTCAGAGTGATGCTGAGAAACTGATCCATGCTTTTGTTAGCTCGAGATTAGATTATTGTAATTCTTTATTATCAGGCTGTCCTAAAACATCTTTAAAAAGTCTTCAGCTGATCCAAAATGCTGCAGCAAGAGTTTTAACAGGTACTAGAAAGAGAGATCATATCTCTCCGGTTCTGGCCTCCCTTCATTGGCTTCCCATAGAGTTTAGAATTAAGTTTAAAATCCTTCTTCTTACTTACAAAGCTCTAAACAATCAGGCTCCTTTTTATTTAAAAGATCTGATACTACCGTATTATCCTAACAGAGCACTACGCTCCCAAAATGCAGGATTACTTGTAATACCTAGAATCTCCAAAAGTACAATGGGAGGCAGAGCCTTCAGTTATCAAGCTCCTCTCCTGTGGAATCAGCTGCCAATCTGGATTCGGGAGTCAGACTCGATCTCTGTTTTTAAGAATAGGGCTAAAACCAACCTTTTTGATTTAGCCTACAATTAGGGAGGGATCATGTGTTTCTGAACCCTCCCTTAGTTATGCTGCTAATAGGTTTAGTCAGCCGGGGGACCTCCAGTAATGCACTGGGCCTCACTCCTTTCCTCACTCTCTATGAAATATTTTTTTTGCTGGTCATTAACATCTGTTTGTTCTCTCCCATAGATTGAGTCCCCATCGTGCTGTTTGCTCTCTACATGTCTGTTCTTTTCTTCTTCTCTATCCCCTCACCCCCCAGCCAGTCGCAGCAGATGACTGCCCCTCCCTGAGCCTGGTTCTGCTGGAGGTTTCTTCCTGTTAAAAGGGAGTTTTTCCTCTCCACCGTCGCCAAGTGCTTGCTCACAGGGGATCGCCTGATTGCTGGGGTCTTTCTGCAACTGTGGGGGTTCCCCCCTACAGTTGATAGTGCTATGAGATGACTGTTGTTGTGAAATGGCGCTATATAAATAAAGTTGAATTGAATTGAATTGAATTGAATTAATCCTTTTCGGGTCGCGGGGGGGGGGGGGGGGGGCTGGAGCCTATCCCAGCATCTTTGGGTGAGAGGCAGGGTACACCCTGGACAGATCGCCAGTCCATCGCAGGGCCAACACAGAGAGACAGACAACCATTCACTCTCACAGTCAGTTAGTAAAATTTATTTTTAAAGCACATTTCACAGACAGTCACAAAGAGCTGTACAATAAAATAAAATTTAAAAAAAAAACAACAACTTGCTAGAGACACCATTTAAAAAGAAAAAAAAATACATAAAAATAACAAATTAAAACACAAGATTAAAAGGTTTAAAAAATATATATATCAGCCATACCATTGAAAAGAAGTCAAACTGAAATTCAACGGAAAGCCTCATTAGACAAAAAAAGTTTTCAGCTGCTTTTTAAAAGTGTCCACAGAGTCAGCTAAACGTAGCTGGAGTAGGAGATTATTCCAAAGCCTGGGAGCTACAGATTGAAAGGCTCTGTCCCCCCTGGCCTTGAGCCTCGTAAAAGGAACAACTAACAAGTCCTGGGCTTCAGATTTAAGAGTGCGAGCAGGAGTATGCTTGAGAAGGGGATCAGATAAATAAGATGGGGCTTGTCCATGTAGTGCTTTATATGTAAGTGTAAGAACTTTAAAACAAATCCTAAACTCCACTGGTAGCCAATGTAACAAACTGTATATAATATGGAAATTAAAAATGAACAAATTAATCAATAGAAATGAATTAAAACTGAACTAATGCAAAGCACAGAATGAAGGGTTTATCAATCCACTGTGTATAAAATTTCATACGCAATACACCATTTAAGCTTTGCAACCCTCCTTCAGAAGAATGTCCCGCTACCTGCAAATAGGATCTTGATCTTAATCTTTTTGGAGGAGCTTTCCGGATATGTGCCGATTCAGCAGGTGTTAGAGCAGAGTCATGTCACTGCTTAAGATGGAATAACAATGCCTTTGCTTGACTGAATTGATCCAAATAACATTATACAATTTTAAATGGACTTTGTTTGGAACAACAGACAAACCACAAAGTGCTTCATTTGAGAGGAATCTCAATGAATCCTTCCCGGTTGAAACAATCAATTGTAAAATGCCCCACTTCTGTGGCACTGCATTCTCACTGTTGTTGGCAGGAAAATGGGAGGCAGACTACCTAAGTGGATCAATAACAATCTGTACTTCATCATTAAACTGGCTGATTTGGATTTTTAGATTCAGACTGCAGACATCAATTGTAGCAACTATCAGTTTTTGATTTAAATCTCATTGTGAATAAAATTGCATCAAAATTACAATTTTAAATTCGAATCAAACAAAGTGCACTAGATATTATGCACAGACAGAACAGAGTGGTTTGGGGGGGTAAAATTTTAAGTAATGATAAGAAATATAATTTTAAAATTGTAAGGAAGATGGATGGATGGATGGATGTAACCTAGTATAAATTACAACTAATGACCAATACTGCAGCAGATTGCTGAGAGAAAAATTACAGAGTAAATTGTGTTTCCCTGTCCCTGCTGGTCCCATGTTTCCAATTCTAATATCTTTTTTCACCATCAAGATTGCTTTCCTTTTTTTTTCCCCTTCAGAGGATTGAAAACTTGGCTGGGAACACTGCCAGCTTTCTGGAACTGATCATTCAATCTTGTACCACTCTTCTGCATCTCATAAGCTGCGTTTTCCTGTCTGCCCCTCTCTGAAGGCAAGGGACCCTTCTCTATTATTTCCTCATCTGATCTCCCCCGATGCACTCTCAGTGCTCATCGCAACTCAACCCCTTTTCTGTTAATCTTGCCTTTCATCTGGCACTGGGGGATCTTTCAGTTCATGGTTCACTTATGATATCAATCAGTTGCACTTCTCCCTCACCCTCCACTCACTCACTCACTCACTCACTCACACACTCTCACGCGCGCGCACGCACACACACACAATTTACTGAGCTTTCTGCCATTCCCCGATCATCTCAAAGGTGAAGAATAACACTAATCCATAACTTATCAAAAGTGAACTACATGCTCACATCATCCAAGGTAAATTCTAATTGTTTTAAGAGAGCATAGATACAACTAATGCACTCAACAGCATTGTCCGTTTACACTCTAATTTCACCATTACTTTTGGATAAATTCAACCCAGCCACAGGGGGTGCATAAGCCAGTGTAATCCTAGTGCCGGTCCCAAGCCTGGGTAAATGGGGATGGTTGTGTTAGGAAGACCATCTGACGTAAAACCTTTGCCAACTCAAACACGCAGATCGTGATGAATGAGACTTTCACCAGATCGGTCGAGGCTCAGGTTAACGACGACTGCTGCCGGTGCTGTTAACCGACAGGGTGCCGGTGGAAATTGGGCTACTGTTGGTCGAAGATCGAGGAGGAGGAGAGGGGGAAGGCATATTAAGAGGGAGAGAGAGAGAACAGGAAAGGTAGAAGTGTGGATGTGGGAGTAAGGATGTTAAATGTAGGGACTAAAGGCAGAAAGTTGGCTGATATAATGGAGAGAAGAAAGGTAGATACGTATACTGTGTGTTCAAGAAACCAGATGGAAGGGAAGTAAGGCTAGGAGCATTGGAGGTGGATTTAAATTGTTCTACCATGGTGTAGATAGGAAGAGAAATGGAGTAGGAGTAATCTTGAAGGAAAAGTATGTGAAGAGTGTTCAGGAGGTAAAGAGGGAGTCAGACAGAATCATGAGTTTGAAGCTAGAAGTGTCATGGGGGACATGTTTGCAAACATGTTCCACTCTTTATTTTTTCCCCATTGTGGAACTAATAAAGGCTTATCTTAGCTTATCTTATTTATGTCTCTCCTTAGTTTTCATTAGTGTTTATTATGCCCTTGCCCTTAGTTGTGTGTTATCCTTTGCATCATTAGTGCTATTATCCTGTCCTGCTCATATTTATTTTGTGATAGTGTCCTCATTTTACTCTGCTCCTCCGCTTTTTGGATTTTTTTGTTGTTAATCAGCAATGGCTGCGCCTCATCTTGGTCAGCTCGGTGGACGGTGGTTAGCACTGTGGCAGCACAGTAAGAAGGTCGTGGGTTCGATCCCACCCCCTGATCATCAGTGAACCTGCTGTGTGGAGTTTGCATGTTCTCCCAGTGTCTGCATGGGTTTGCTCCGGTTTCCACCCACAGGCCAAAAACATGCAACTTAGGTTAATTGGAGACTTTAAACTACCCCTAGGTCCTAATGGTGAAGGGACTGGCGCCGCACCATGGCTGCCTCATCCATCCGCGTGGATGCCCTGAATTTCCCTCAGGGGATTAATAAAGTGTACAAAATAAATAAATAAATCTTATTAATCAGCTCCTGCCTTTTTTATACACAGCACACCTTACTCTCAGTATGGTGTGCTCATTATTTTCAGCAAAATCCTATCCATGTGCTCATGATTTAAGTTGTGTCTGCCACCATGGTGTTATTCTCTGTTCAGCCCAAGAGCTGCTATTTCTTTCTTTATATTAATAAATATGCTGACATGTTGCCCAGTGTGTGAGTCCATCCTTAAATTCCATAGGGGCACCCATGTCAGAAGCACACCGTCAGTAAAGGACTCAGCTGGTGAAATCGGCAGGAGGGGAAAGGAGTAGAGCCAGGAGGAGTGGTCATGGTTTCTCCACCGCATCTCCAGCCTGACAACCCAGATTCTGGATCGTTCCAAACCCTGCGAGGGGTTGGCGGATCTCACGTCTGGACATGTTGTGTTTCCCCGAGGTAGCTGTACTTTGCTTTAGCTTAACACGACTCCGGCACACGCTCGAGCAAAGCGGCTGCCTGCACCATCTCTTCCAACCTGGCTCTGGGTCTTCATCTCCTTCTCCTGCCTCCCACTTTTCTCATCCCTCCCACACTGCCTGCCATCCCCAGTTCACCAGCCACAGCAGCGGATGCTATGGAGCAGGAGGAGTGGATGCAGGTGAGCCTGGCTCACTCCAGAGGCGCTGTTTCCGGCTCATGAGGATCAGCCAGCTTCTAAAAGGTCAGTGGGGAAGTGAGCCTCGAGGAAGTGTCGCTCCACTCACCACCCGGGCCCTTCACTCAGTGCCCCATTGAGGGATTCTGTTGTCGTGGCCCCACCCTCCGAGTGCTCCATCAGTGGCAGCTTCAGCAGTGAGAGAACAGGAGGACAGTGCGACCCAGCCATCTGTTCCAGGGGCGCACATCCCACCAACTTACCATCATGCATGGGCCCCTCATCTGACGAGAACAATCAGACCCCATGAAGATCCGCCTGTCCAACCAGTGGCAGCAGGATAGGACCAGAGGCAAATACCTTTTCATTTATTTACACCACTCAATGGAGGGTCTTGCCCTGCTCCCAGGGAGGGGGTTCTGCCACCAGCCATCGTTGAGCTCTCTCTCCTGGTCTCTGTTGCTGCCTCCTCCTCACCTGCTTCTCCCCTTTCTCCTCTGCTCTTTTTGGAGTATTTGTCAATACTGGGAGGGAATTGACTGATAATGGAAGTGTCTGCTGTTCTTGAGGTTCCAGACTAAGCTCCGATCCACTCCCCAGCACCACCACCAGTGCCTGTTCCTTCTCAGTCCAAGGTGCACACAACGGTTCCTGCTGTCTCCGAGGTGCTGCGTGCCACAGCTCCAGCTATCCTTCATGTGCATGCTCCTGCAGAGACTGCAGCTCTCCACATACACACTGCTGTTGTGACTACACTGGCTGCAGCTCCTCCTGCTTATCAGCTGTCATTATTGGGTGTCGTCACTGATCAGTTTGGGTCATCTGGGTTCGCCACTGATCAGCCTTCACAGCCTGGTTCTGCTGCTGCTTCACCTGCAGTTCATCGTGAGGTCATCACTCCAGCAGCAGGAGACCAGGAGCTAAGGCAAGTACTCTATTATCTTCTACATGTATTTTAGAAAAAAAAAAAAATTGCCTTACTCCTGGTGAGGGGACCCAAGTGCAGAGTTCACCTTCCTCTGGGCCCTCCCCACTAGTCTTAGCTGCTGATGACTATGGTGCCACCTTACTGACCTCCTGTTTTCTCCTCTCACGCGAGGTGGCCATGTTGAGGATGGAGCCACAGGAGGACCATGCTCCATCTCAGCCACCTCCATTCCAGAGGTCAGGGGACCTCTACCCATCACTCCAGAGGTCAGGGACCTCCATCCGTCATTGTTCCTGAGTTCCTGCAGCCTCTGCAGCCGTCGTTCCTGAAGTTGAGCAGTCCACTCTACCTGTCATTGTTCCAGAGGTCGAGCAGTCTGCTCCATCCGCCGTTGTTCCAGAGGTCAAGCAGTCTGCTCCACCCGTTGTCTTCAGAGAGGTTGGGGGACCTCCACCCATCGTACCAGTGGTCAGGGGACCTCCATTCGTCATTCCAAGGTCGAGGACTCCACTCCACCCATCGTCCCTGAGGTCAAGAAGTCTGCTCCACCTGTTGCCTCTGAGGTTGAGCAGTCTGCTCCACCTGTTGTCCAAGAGGCGGTGTCTCAGAGAGGGGCATCTTCACCTGACGTCTGAGAGGCCGGGGGGTCTCCACCTGCCATTCCAGATGCCAGGGGGTCTCTACCTGATGATTTTGAGGTAAGTGTGCGGCCGTTGCCTGCTTCTGAGCTAAAAGTCCCAGAATAATTGCATCCAGGACTTGAGAACTCCTTTGTTTCTGCACCCCAAGCTCAGCACCCTTCACCCTCCTTGTTTTGTAGTCTGGAGGCCTAGGGACTTGGGCAGGCCACCAGACCCACCATGTACTCCGGTCCGGGGGCTTTTGGTCTTGGACAGGCCCCCTGACCCAACTCATCTCACAATACAGTGGCCTAGGGACGCTGGAATGCCACCTGACCCGCCTTGGTTTGTTTTCTAGAATCATGGACTGTGTTTGGACCCACAGATCATGTTTTGTGTGAGACTAACTTACAAGAAAGAAATTTCAATTTTATAACACAAAATTACTGTAAAATCTGCAGTAAAAGCTAACAGATTTATAAAGGATAAGTGCAAATTTAATGAAAATGTATAATATTTGAGTAAAATAATAATAATAATAATAAATTTTTTTCAAGAAAAAGTTCAGAAATTTTTATGAGAAAAAAAGAACAATATTTTAAATCATAAATTTCATAAGTCTGTTAATATGCAAGGAGAAATTTTCAAATTTGAAAATCTATGAGGAAAAGCAAATTACATTTAGAAGAAAAGCTGCAAAATTAAAGTTAAACAAGAAGAAAGATGCACATTTTGATGAAAAGATGTAGTAAATTCATGAGGGGGAAGAGGTCTAAATTTACAAAGCAAACCTGCAAATTTTTAACTAAAGGTTTCATATTTGCATAAAAAAAAATTAAATAAAGTGAAAACCTAAAATGTATTTTTTTTTCAAAAACAATAACATGAAAGAAATTTAAAATAATAATAAAATAATTCATAATTAACCCCTTGCACTCTGGTCAATTTCCCTAAAAATGCCAACAAATAATGTGGCCAAAGTAAATCAAAAGCTGTTCTTCAACCCTTTGCAACATCTTCATGGGGTTCATCTCATTTAAAAGAAAACACTTTGAATTTTTTGGCAAAACAGTCATAATCTCTCTAAGTGCTCCGGCCACTGAGTAACAGTCATCTAAACATAGTGAACCTGAAGAAAATAAATTTGGCCTGGGTGTTTTTTTGGATACAAATGCTTGCAAATAACACACAGCTTCAGATCCGGGCTGGAAAATGAAACAGAAATGTAGATCCAAGTGTTATCCAGCTGAGGTCAAAATTTTGTAACAATACCCCAAAAAATGAATATATTACACGGCTTTGTTCTCAGGTAGTTCCCAGGCGTTTTTGAACTGTGCCAAATTGTGCCAAATGGCACAGTTTGGAAAAACGTCTGTAACTTTTGAATGATTCAACATAGAAGCTTCATCTTGGGCTCTAATGAAAGGTGACACTCAGGGCTGTGTGTGTGTGTGTGTGGGGGGGGGGTTGTCCCCCCCCCCCACTACAGAGGACGGACATCGCCCGGTGCATGAGTTTGTGCGCCGCGGTCCGTCATGTGGCAATGACGCAGAGTTGTAATTTACCGATCGGTCAAAGGTCATTTTTGATTACAATTTTCAGGGATAAAGAATAATTTAGCTTATAACACTTACCTGTTCACAACAGCAGCGTAGCTGGCAAACTTCTCTTCCTCATTGTCAGACAAACATGAAGCTGGTCCGCTTGTTACGGACTCGTGGTTCTGGTCTCGCGACCCAGTCAAACCATAATTCCATTATTGCGGTTTTGCACTTCCATGATTGCGGTTTTGGCGAATGATTTTTCAAAACAAATAAGAACAGTAGTTAGAAAAAAAGACTGGCGAACGCCTGTGTGTCACCCAGCCTTACACAAAACAGCTTTCAAACTTCTGTGCTTCAATTGGCTGGCTGCATTCGCAGCCATTGGCAGGCGGGTCCTTCTTGCTAGGTTTTCAGTCATTGGTTCTTCAAGGTTTCAGAAACCCAATTCAAGGCTCTTATTAGTCGAATGAGAGGTCAATCACATCTAAACCAATCAAAGCACTCTGTTGGCTTTCTGTTCGCTGCTGTGTCTGTAGTGGAAGAACGGAGATGCAGGTGTTTTTTTTTTTTTTTCAGTGCCTCCTAGGACACACAGTGTGCCTACTAGGACGCCCTCGTGCGTTCTAGGACGCAGAGACGTGCCCGCCCGCGGTACACCGAAGTGCAACAGGTTAACATTGACCCACCTGGCCTGGTGCCCCCCACTGCCCACCCTGAGAGGGGTTTTTGGGTTCTTGTCTGGTTTTGTTGATGTTACTCTTTGGGGTTGTCTAGAATCCGCCCTTTTTTTTGGGGGGGGGGGCACTGTCATGGGGCACATGTTTGCCAATATGTTCCACTCTTTAGTTATTTCTTTCCTTAGTTTTCATTAGTGTTTATTATGCCCTGGCCCTTAGTTGTGTGTTATCCTTTGCATTATTAGTGCTATTATCCTGTCCTACTCATATTTATTTTGTGACAGCGTCCTCAGATTACTGTGCTCCTCTGCCTATTGGATTCTCTTGTTGTTAATTAGCCACAGCTGTGCTTCATCTTGTTAATCAGCTCCTGCCTTATTTATATTTGGGATGAGCTGATCCGATCCGCTGTATCAGTATCGGGTTCGATTCAGGCAAAATGGCTGGATTGGTATGGGTAAGGAATAAAAGTAATTTACTGATCTGATACATTAATACTTATAAAATGAAGGTGTGATCATGTTCTCAGCAGCGCTGTGTGCGGCTTCTGTAGACAGAGGTGACGAGTGTCATATCACTTAAGCCTGTCTGTGGGACTCGCCTCAGTATGTTGCTGTGTGGTACCAGCATTTACAATTTTACACCACCAACTTGATAAAACACTTCCAAAAGTATCACAGTAAAGGAGTATGATGAATTCTGTCAAGAACCAAGCAGAAGGATGTGTGTTGGGCAGCAGCCACTGCTTTTCCAGCTCAGGAGGCTTTACATGAAAAGTGAAACAAAAAAAAAAAAAAAAAATGAAACTGAAAGTAAAAACCAGACTGGAGCGTACCTTTTGGGGGAGTCTTACAGTTGATGAGACGTAGGTGACAAACAAATAGCAAATTATTTTTTTTGTATTCTGTTTGCATTTTTTTATACTTTATTAATCCCAGAGGGTGCAAGGCTACATGAACATGAAATTGAACAGGAATGACTTCAAAATAAGAGCAATCCTAAAATCTAAGAATGAACAGAGAAAAACATCATAAACACAACTAAATAAATGAAGGACCAGGAGAATACTTATGATGTTAATAATAATGGGTGACAAAAATACAACTTAAATGGTTAGTTCCTTTATTTTCAGATCTACAGCATTTTTCACGTCATGCATAAAGTGGCATTTTGAATTTCATCTGAATGTTCTTAAATTCTCAGCTTCAGAGTTTTATATAAACTTGCACTTAAAACTTCAGAATCCATGTTTACTTTGTGCTGACTAGTGAAATTGTCATGAATTCCCCTTGCAGGGCATTAATGAGGCGCCAGGAACCAGAAGTAAGTTTGCTTGTTTACTTGACTAAAAGGACAAAAGGATAAAGTAAACAGCCACGTGGGGCAAAACACGTACATACACTAGAACATCAAATAATAAATACTGACAACAAATGAGAAGATGCAGCGAGGACGGAACCTACGCTGTACAACATACACTTACAAAGGACAAGCAACGAAGAATCCGAATCTGAGTGAAGGCTGGAGTCGGGGTTAGGAACTCCAGTCAGGAACACGAAGATGTGAGAGTTTGTAGGTCACAGCAAGTAGTGAGCCTCAGCTGCTCCCTTAAGTACAGGACATAAACCAACCAGGAAAGGGAAATGTAATTAATGAAATGATAAACAGCTGTCACGACGCCGGCTCGGCTTTGACAGCCGGAAGTACAGCCGTGACGCTGTCACAATAAAAGCCCTCGAAAGGTCCTAATAACAAAACCTGAAATAATATGGCAGAAAGGGGAGAATACTGAGTAACCCGAGTGCGGATGGGATCAGCGCTCAGATCACCACAGAAATGCTGCCAATGTTGCAAAGTTTAAAATAAAAAAAAGCAGCAGCGTTGCTGAACTGAGTCAAATTTGTAATATATTCTTTGACTTTTAGATTTCTGTTTTATATGTGTACAAAATGCACCCAGTCATTAACAAAGTATGTGCTGTACTTTTATTGTTTTAAATAAGAGAGGTGTATTGGGTTTGGATCGGTATCAGCCGATACTCAAATTCACAGTATCGGTATCGATCTTGAAAAAGTGGTATCGGCTCATCCCTAATTTATACACCACACAACTCACTCTTGGTATGGTGTGCTCGTCATTTTCAGCCAAATCCTATCCATGTGTTTATGATTTAAGTTGTTAATACCAGAGGGTGCAAGGCTACATGAACATGAAATGGAACAGGTGTCATGATGCTGAGCAAGGTTGGAGAACCATAGTCACGCTTTCAATTATTTCTAGTTATTCTTCTGTACTTTTGCCACTTTTATTATTTAATTTGAGCATGGTTTTGTCTGTATTTTGTTTTCTGCGTTTACCTTTTGTTTGTTTGTTTTGAGTTGTCTTGTTATCTTATATTAGTTTGGTTATTATAGTTCTGTTTACTAAATTTATGTTTTTGTGAATCATGTATTTCAAATTATATCTCCCTGTGTTTTGGCATGACAATACTCATGCATCTGCCTTTAGTTTCCTGTTAGGTATTGATATTGATTATTATTGTTATTCCAGCACTAATAGAATCTCTTGGTTTTTGTATTCCTTTTGGGCCTTGCCTTGGTGGTTTGTTATTTTATCCTTTTGTATTATTTGGGTTGAATCTTGTTTTTGTAATCATTTCATATTTATAGTTAGTTACTTTTGACATTATTCCTCCTGTGCTTTTATTTTGATAAGGTTCCTCGTTTACTTCCTTTTCAAGTTCAGTTTGCGGTTTGTCACAGCTGTCATTTCATTTCATTATCCTCGCTCCTGTTACACACACACCTGTTGTTCATTTATCAATTTCTCTTTGCCCTATTTAAGAGACGCCACTCTGCAGCTCGGGTCTACATCCTTCACTGTTACCTGGGATATGACCCACACTTCATTCATCATTGTATCATGGTGTGTGTCATACACTTCATTCCTTTGGCTATTTGGTCTAACTGGCTTGTGTCCTCCTCGTATCCTGCCTTGTATGTTTTTTTTCCAGTTGGATTTTGTGTTTTCATTAAACATTTGCAAACTCGCAGTTCCAGTGTTTGCGTCTCCATTCCACACCTGCGGGCCGTTCATGACAACAGGAATGACTTCAAAATAAGAACAAACCTAAAATCTCAGAATGAACAGAGAATAACATCATAAACACTACTAAATGCCGCCACGGTGTTATTCTCTGTTCAGCCCACGTGCTGCCATTTCTTTCTTTGTATTAATAAATATGCAGAAATGTCATCCAGCATGTGAGTCTATCCTTAAGCCCCATAGCAGCATCCATGACAAGAAGTCAAAAGTCTGATGTTTAATGTTGTCAGTGTGTATGCCCCATGAGTTGGATGTCAGGTAGAAGAGAGAGGAATTCTGGAGTAAGTTGGATGAGGTAGTAGAGAGTGTTCCCAGGGGGGAGAGAGTGGTGATTGGAGCAGACTTTAATGGACATTTAGGCGAAAGGAACAGAGGTGATGAGGAGCTTCTGTGTAGGTGTGGTTTTAAGGAGAGAAATGTGGAAGGACAGAAGGCTGTGGATTTTGCTAAAAGGATGGAAATGGCTGTGGTGAACACATACTTCAAGAAGAGAGGAGCATAGAGTGACTTAAAAGAGAGGAAGGTGCACACGGGTGGACTACATCTTATGCAGAAGGAAAAATCTGAAAGAGATAGGAGACTGCAAGGGGGTAGCAGGGGAGAATGTAGCTAGACAGCATCAGATAGTAGTCTGTAGGATGACTTTGCAAAGCAAGTAGACAAACACAGTTAAGGCAAAGCCAAAGATTAAGTGGGGGAAGTTCCAGAAAGACGTGGTTGTCTGTCTCTCTGTGTTTGCCCTTCTTGATTTCTCAATTTTTTGTACGTTTGTCACACTTAAACACAAAATGCAGTTTTCAAATAAAGGTGTTCATTATTAAGGGGAAAAAAATCCAAACCTACATGGCCCTGTTTGAAAAAGTGATTGTCCCCTAAACCGAATAACTGGTTGGGCTACCCTTGGTAGCAACAACTGCAATCGAGCATTTGCGATAACTGCTAATGAGTCTTTTACAGTGCTGTGGAGGAATTTTGGCCCACTCATCTTTGCAGAATTGTTGTAAATCAGCCACATTGGAGGGTTTTCAAGCACCGCCTTTTGAAGGTCATGCCACAGCATCTTAATCAGATTCAGGTCAGGACTTTTACTAGGCCACTCCAAAGTCGTCATTTTGTTTTTCTGAAGCCATTCAGAGGTAGACTTCCTGGTGTGTTTTGGATCATTGTCGTGCTGCAGAACCCAAGTGTGCTTCAGCTTGAGGTCACGAAGAGATGCCTGGACATTCTCCTTCAGGATTTTTTGGTAGACAGCAGAATTCATGGTTCCATTTATCACAGCAAGTCTCCCAGGTCCTGAAACAGCAAAACAGCCCCAGACCATGACACTACAACCACCATATTTTACTTTTGGTATGATATTCCTCTTCTGAAATGCTGTGTTACTTTTACGCCGGAAGCAATGGGAAACACCTTCCAAAAAGTTCAACTTTTGTCTCATCAGTCCACAGAGAATTTTCCCAAAAGTCTTGGGGGTCATCAAGATGTTTTCTGGCAAAACTGAGACAAGCCTTTGTGTTCTTTTTGTTCAACAGTGGTTTTCATCTTGGAACTCTGCCATGCAGGCCATTTTTGCCCAGTGTCTTTCTTATGGTGGAGTCATGAACACTGACCTTAACTGAGGCAAGTGAGGCCTGCAGTTCTTTGGATGTTGTTGTGAGGTCTCTTGTGACCTTTGGATGAGTTGTTGCTGCTCTCTTGGGGTAATTTTGGTCGGCCGGCCACTCCTGGGAAGGTTCACCACTGTTTCACGTTTTCACCATTTGTGTATAATGGCTCTCACTTTTGTTTGCTAGAGTCCCAAAGCTTTAGAAATGGCTTTATAACCTTTTCCAGACTGATAGATCTCAATTACTCTGTCATTTGTCTCTGAATTTCTTTGGATCACAGAATGATGTCTAACTTTTGAGGATCTTTTGGTCTACTCCACTTTGTCGGGTAGGTCCTGTTTAAGTTATTTCTTGATTTAGAACAGGTGTGGCTCGAGAAATTGAACTCAGCTTTCCAAAGATGTGATAAACCACATTAAATTTATGTTTTAACGGTGGGGGCAATCACTTTTTCACACAGGGCCATGTAGGTTTGGAATTTTTTTTTACCCTTAATAATAAACACCTTCATTTAAAAACTGTTTTGTGTTTACTTGTTATCAATGTCTAATATTTAAATTTGTTAGATGAGCTGAAACATTTAAATGTGACAAACATACAAAAAATGAGAAATCAGGATGGGGGCAAACACTTTTTCACACCACTGTAGGAGCATGCCGTAGAGAGGCAAAGGCAAATAGTGAGTTGTATGAGAGGATGGACACTAAGGAAGAAGAAAAGGAGTTGTATCGATTGGCCAGACAGAGATCGAGCTTGAAAGGATGTACAGCAGTTAGGTTGATTAAAGACAAAAATAGTAATGTACTAACAAATGACGAATGTGTTGAGAAGGTGGAAGGAGTACGTTGAAGAGCTGATGAGTAAAGAAAATGAGAGCGAGAGGAGGATGGATGAAGGAAAGATGGTGAACAAGTCCCGAGGATTAGCAAGGCAGAAATGAGGACAGCTTTGAAGACGATGAAGAATGGAAAGGTGGTTGGCCCAGATGACATACCTGTGGAGGTATGGAGATGTTTAGGAGATATGGCAGTGGACTTTTTAACCAAATTGTTTAACACAATCTTGAAGAGTAAGAGGATGCCTGAGGAGTGGAGAAGAAGTGTTTTGGTACCAGTTTTCAAGAACAAAGGTGATGCTCAGAGCTGTAGTAACTACAGAGGCATGAAGTTGATCAGCCACACTATGAAGATATGGGAAAGAGTTGCTGAAGCCAGGTTAAGAGGAAAGGTGATAGTGAGACCCAATATGGTTTCATGCCAAGAAAGAGTACTACAGATGCAATGATTGCTTTAAGAGTGTTGATGGAGAAGTATAGAGGAAATCAGAAGGAGTTGCACTGTCTCTTTGTGGATCTAGAGAAAGCATATGATAGGGTGCCAAGAGAGGAAGTGTGGTACTGTATGAGGAAGTCAGGAGTGGTAGAGAAGACTTTGTGGTGCAGGATATGTATGAGGACAGCGAGACAGTGGTGAGGTGCGCTGTAGGAGTGATGGATGGATTCAAGGTGGAGGTGGGATTACATTAGGGTCCGGCTCTAAACCCGTTCTTTTTTGCCATGGCGATGGACAGGCTGACAGATGAGGTCAGGCAGGAGTCCCCGTGGACCATGATGTTTGCAGACAACATTATGATCTGTAGAGAGAATAGGCAGCAGGGGGAAGAGATCCTGGAGAGGTGGAATGAAAGTCAGTAAAAGCAAGACAGAATACATGAGTGTAAATGAGAGGGAGGCAGGTTTAATGGTGTAGATGGAAGGAGTAGAGGTAGTGAAAGTAGTGAGTTTAAATTCCTGGGGTCAACCATCCAAAGCAATGGAAAATGCACAAGAGAGGTGAATGCAGGCAGGGTGGAGTGGGTGATGATGAGTGTCGGGGTGATTTGTGACAGAAGGATAGCAGCTAGAGTGAAAGGGAAGATTTACAACACGGTAGTGAGATCTGCTATGATGTATGATTTGGAGATAGTGGTGCTGACAAAAAGACAGGAAGTGAAGCTGTAGGTGGCAGAGTTGAAGATTCTAAGATCTTCATTGGGAGTGACTAGGAGGGACAGGATTAGAAATGAGTATATCAGAGGGACAGCTCAGGCACTGATTACAGATAGGAGAGGAGCTCAGCTTTGGAAAATGAGTAATTTGAAGAAAGGGAGAACAGTGTTGTGACAGCCCCTTGTAGACTGGGTGATACCTTCCACTTTTTACCTTCCACTTTTTACCTTTGTCTCAAGGTGTGCCGGAGGAGGTAGATCCAATTGGCTGATGCGATTGCCTGAAGCACGGAGCTCAGCTGTTTTCCATCAGCTGATGTTGGAGGATAAATGTTACTTCCTGCCTGACAAAGCACGTAAACTGATAGCGATTAAAAAAGGTTTATTTTAAACAAAATGAGAAAATAAATTAATGCATGCCTGTTGCAGGTATGGACCCAACCAAGCCAAGAGCAGCAGCAAGCAAACAGCTGGCTGGGAGAGCAACAGGGCAGGAAGAACCACTGGCTCCCAGGACAACAGGTCAGTAAAGAGCAGGCATGGAGCAGGCATCAGAGCAGGAAGAAGAGTGGGGCACAGGCCAGGCAGGAAGTGACATTTATCCTCCAACATCAGCTGATGGAAAACAGCTGAGCTCCGTGCTTCAGGCAATCACATCAGCTGACTGGATCCACCTCCTCTGGCAGGCCTTGAGACAAAGGTAATTAGTGGAAGGTATCACCCAGTCTACACAGGGGCCATCACAGTGTGCAGCCTAGATCACTACACAATCATTCATTCATGAAGGTAATTGTCAAAATGATAAATACAAAAAATGGTTGGAGAACAAAGGAAAAGGTAGTACTCAGACAAAAGAAAAATATAACCAAAATAATTTCAGTTTCGGTGATCACAGCTTCGTCTAAATAAGTGAGTGTATTTTTTTTTTTTTTTAAAAAAGAGACTAACTTACCTACTTTCACTACTCAAACTGAAATACAAGAGGAAATAGTACCGCTAAACCTAAATGTGACTAACAACCAGGTTACCTGAGTGATGTGCATGAAATGGAAAACTAAAACCTTGCCCCAGTCTCTCAACCTGGAAGAAAGACAGTATGTGTGCCAGTATAAATGGAGGATAATGCATAACAAAATATAAGCAAAGACAAGTCCTGGTTGCCCAAGTGTGCTTTGTAAAACAAAACTATCAAAAGACACACAGAGTGTCACTTGAACAGTGAACACAGAGTGTCACTTAAACAAAAATAACTGGTTTCTAACCAGTTATGTAGACCAGGTAGACAAAAACACTTATACACACACATAGACAAACAAAAAGCACACAGAGTGTCACTTGGTTCTTCATTAAACGAGTATCAAGTACCAAGTAAAATGAGACACAAACAAGTGAACATGTATGAAAATGCTCACATCAACTGGATAGGGTGGCGGACTGCTAAATCACGCCCTGCATAAATGTTAAGCTAGTCCTTATAACCAGGTGCTGATGGGAGGCAATGCATGATTGGTGGAGAGTTGGGAGCACCAGTCCAATCAGACACAGTATTCAGTAAGGTAGATGGCTATGCTGACCTTGGACTTGATAAAACATAGTGGACCAACACCAGCAGATGACATGGCTCTCCAAATCATCACTGACTGTGGAAACTTCACACTGAACCTCAAGCAACTTGTCTTCTGTGCCTATTCACTTTTCATCTAGAGCAGGGGTGTCAAACTCATTCCATGGAGGGCCAAGACCCTGCAGGTTTTACCTCCACCCAGTGCCTTCAACAGGTGATTTCACTGAATGTCTTCCCACTGATTGTTGATCAGTGAAAACATCTGCTGGAGATACTGGGTGGAAGTAAAACATGCAGGGTCTTGGCTTTCCATGGAATGAGTTTGAGACCTCTGATCTAGAGTCTGGGACCTTGATTTCCAAATGACAGGACTTGGCCCCTGATATGGGGAGCCATGTCATCTAATGGTGTTCATCCACTGTGTTTTATCTAGTACAAAGTCAGCACAGCAGTGTACCAGGGAATTTTTGGAGCGCTTCATGCTTTCTTCTGCTGAAAAGCTTTGTAGAGATGCTGATTTCATTTTCCAGCAGGACTTGGCACCTGCCGATGCTGCCAAAAGTACCAATACCTGGTTTAATGATCATGGTCTTACTGTGCTTGATTGGCCAGCAAACACTCCTGACATAAACCCCAAAGAGAATCTATGGAGTACTGTCAAGAGGAAGATGAGAGACACCAGACTCAACAATGCAGATGAGGCCGCTATCAAAGCAACCTGAGCTTCCATAACACCTCAGCAGTACTACAGGCTGATCGCCTCCATGCCACGCCACACTGATGCAGTAAGTCATGCAAAAGGAGCCCTGACCAAGTATTGGGTGTGTACATCTACATACTATTCAGTCAGCCAACATTTCTATCTTTTTTTAATTGATTTTATGTAATATTCAATTTCTTTGAGAAACTGAATTTTGGGATTTCATTAGCTGTAAGCCATAGTCATAAAGATTAAAAGAAACGAACACTTGAAATATATCACTCTGTATATAATGAATCTTTATATGAGTTTCACTTTTTGAACGGAATTACTGAAATAAATGAACTTTTTGATGATATCCCAATTCACTGAAATCCACCTGTATGGACAGTTTGTATTTAACTCTCCTCAAATTAATACATTTAACAGAAAAATAACAGAACAGTAGCCTATGTATGTTTTTCATTAACCAGTACAGGACACACATGCAAATATAAGATTGCAGGAGATGACTGTGAGGACAGACATGATAGATTTTGTATACAGACAAAGAACTTTGTCACAGCAGAGAGGTTTGTTGTTTAAAATCTTCAAATTGGCACCATCCCGTGATTTTAAGACATCACCTCCTCTGTTTACCAGATCCACAATGACCACTGCAGCCACAGAGCCTCCGGTACTAGTCTGTCACAACCAGTCACAGAGGCTGCATAGCTGAGGCTCAGTGGTGAGTGCCTTTACACCTCTTCTGAATGTTATAGAGAGCCTAAGTTATGTCCCCTCTACTTCCACATATGGGACCTTAAATCAATAAAAATTCTCTATTGAAATGAATGGCAAGAGCGAAATTATCTTTTGATCCCAATCAAATTTTGCCACAAGTTATGATGTCTGTCAATTTAAAAGACAGTTTTTCACTGAACTGTAATTGTGTTTAGTGGTGTGGGATGATGGGAGTTGGTGTCCGCTAGTCGTTTAAACAAAAAGTAAATATTACTCTGTTGTTATGCAACAACTGACAGCTTTAATTGCATGGAAATTTATCTTTTAAAATTGACAAACATCATATTTGTTATTCGTGGCAAAATTTGATTGGGATCAAAAGATAATTTTGCGCTTGCCATTCATTTCAGTGGAGAGGTTGGTTTTTTTAATTTTTTTTTTTTTATTTAAGGTCTCACATGCAGAAGTAGTGGGGGCGTGACTTAGGCTCTCTATAGTCTGTGGTGAAAAAAAAAACAAAACAAAAATCACTTTCTGTTCATTCATCCCCCTAAAAATGAATTAATGCAAAATCTATAGGCTATATTCCTTCTATAAGTTTGTGATGAAAATGAAAATGTAGACAATAAAAAAAGAACTCATCAGTGTATCATCATATTTTATTTAAACTGATGGGTGGAAGTCTGGGCTTCTCTGCTTAGACTGCAACCTTTGCAACCTGGAGCTCCAGACAAACAGTAGAAGATGGATGGATGGATGGATGGATGAATGGATGGATGGATGGATGGATGATGTGACCTTTACCATTTTGTCCCAAAATATAACCCATAGGCGTCCCTATCAAATTTGGCACTGCCGGCTTATATGGTGCTGACTTGGAACACAGACCCATGCAAAATGTCAGCCTCAAGCAGGTGCAGAAACCCTACCCATGCCTGAACTCTAAACTCACATGTTTATACACAAATTCTGAAATGTATTAATAAAACAACCAAAGTTTTATGTTTGTAGGTGGCATCACAGGCTTAAGTCTGCTGGGATTGTTTATGTTCACAAATAATTCAACATTAATGGCAATAAATATTCCGTGAGATCTCTGGCATAACATAGCCTTCCCCTTTCAGTGGGTTTTTACTTAAAACGAAGCATTTGTCATTTTATAGTTACTCACCCTTGGGTTTCCAGTGTGTCCCTGGATGGATGGATTTTTCATATTATTGTTACTCTGACAGTACCACTGCCAAACAAAGTGTTAGTGTGTGGCCATTTAAAATTCTCTTTCCCTGCAAGAGCTACAAAACAGTGCAGCTGCTAGCATTTTAAAGCGCCAGCCCCAACATGGCTATGAAAGCTTGTCCTGTCATGTTTCATCAGGGCATTGTCTAACTGGTAAAGGCTAACAAGGGTGAATGCTGGGAGCATACAGAGATATAACCCGACCCCTCCCCCCTCAACATGCTTCTGAGCACCTTCCAACCATAGCCTTCACATGGCATGAATGTCATGCAGATAGTGGCTTGAAGTGAAAAGTTTACCGTGTATACTCCAGGAAGATTGGCAATAAAAAATATGAGTTGAGACTGAGTGGTTTAAAAGATGGAAGCAGTCTGGGCGAATGACTAGAAGACATCTGCTCTGTCTGACTTTAGCATCCTTTATCATCTTTTAATCTTTTTAGTGTTTACTGTTTGGATGTAATTTTCTTGATACTGCAAGCAGTATGTTAGTGAAACATGTACACATTATTTTTCTGTTACTGACTGCTAAACAAATCTAAATTAGCAACTATTTGGAGTCATGAAAAGATTAAAAAGTAGCTAGTGTGAATAGAGCATACATTGCAGGTTTGTAATTGGACGATTGAGGCCATTAATTTTACCATGATGTACTGTGTAGTAATGTATTTAAATGTATTTAAATGTTAAGTGTTGCAAGTACTGAACTATCAAAGGTGCAGCAGACACTATAATCTGCTTCAAACTACATTTTGAAACCTAGAATTTTTAAAAACTTAATATACAAGTGCAATATTCAATAGTCACATTCAAATTAGGTATTCATAAGCTTTTTTATTACCCTATACAGTGGTACCTCTACTTACGAATTTAATTCGTTCCGGAAGAATTCTCGTAACGTGAAAAATTCGTAAGTAGAGGCGCGTTTTACATGTAAATGCCGTAATCCGTTCCAAGCCCCCAAAATTCGGGCATAAATTTTTTATAAATCGTAAAAACGCATCAAAACATGTAACAAATACATGTTACAATTAGATTACTGCACAATAAACATAAAATGAGAGTTTAAAATGAGAGAAAGAATAATAAAAGCGAAAGAATAATAAAAATTATGTTCATTTACCTTTTAACTGCGATCGTCGGCGTCACCTTTTGCCTTCTTTGGTTCATGTTCTGTCTCATCAGTGGTTTTTGCCTGACGTTTTGTGATGAAACGATCCAAGGACGTTTGCTTTTATCGGCTTGTAAGGGCTTCCTTTTGTTTTAATACCGTGCTGATCGTTGATGTTGTTGTTTTTTTCCAAAACTTTATTAAGAACAAGGTAAAAGTACAGAGTTATAACGTAGATGGTGATAAACATGGCAGTTAACAATTTTTTTTTCTCTAAATTGTGTAGTTCAGTCAACAGTCTTACAAGAGGTAAGAAGGATAAAATAAAGTAGTAAGAATAGTAAATAATAATAAGATAAAGCGAGATCAACCAAACGCATCCATTCGTGGCCAGTGGGATACCAGGAAGATGCTAGGCGATAGCCAATGGCAGAGCAGCTACAGGTATGTTTACGTTCGGTAAAATACGGGAGCTGCGAGGAGCGCGTACTTTTTTTGCCTTTCGTATCCTGAAATTTTGTTCGTAACTAGAGGCAATATTTTCCCGTTGAGGCGTCTCGTAACCTGAAAATTTCGTATGTAGAGACGTTCGTAAGTAGAGGTACCACTGTATTTTCCCCTTCACTGGTGTGATGCAAATTGATATTTTGCAATGCACACTGATTTTCAAATGAGAAGAGTGTAAGTATTGCAAGATGTACTTCTGTACGTTAGACAAAGAGGACACCTGTTGTGGCTTGAAAGCAACGGCCTGTGTGATGAAATGGAGGAAACAGGAGCTACAGCATTGAATGTATCAGTGAAAGGAAGAGAAGAAAGATGGAAAGTGTCTGTATTACACAAAACCATGAGAGTGCTAGTTTGTGTGTAGATTAAAATACAATCAATCAATCAATCAACCTTTATAGTCATGATGCTATACATGCAACTGTAGTGCAAGTAAGATGAAACTGCGTTTCTCTAGGCATCCGTATTGTAAAAAGAACATAATTTAAAAACACACTCACACCCCCCACCCCGACAGCCATTCACATATCCCTGAGACACATTTGGATATTACAGTAATGTCAACTTATTACAGTTGTAGTTAAAATGATAATAACTGCCTATGTATATATAAAACAATTAAAATGACTAAGTGAATCTAAGTAGCTAAGATAAATAAATACTTAAAACTGACTAAAACTATAATATACATATAATATACCTAATGCCCATAAAGTGCAGTAATATGTGTAAAGGATTCGAGATCAACTGTTCGGCATCCTAACAGCTTGTGGAAGGAAGCTGTTGATCAGTCTGGTGGTTCTGCCTCTGATGCTCCGGAATCGTTTGCCAGATGGCAGCAGTTCAAAGTGTTTGTGCACAGGGTGAGAACGGTCCTTGACAATGTTCAGTGCCCTGCTCCTACAACGGCTCTGGAAAAGTTCTTGAACAGAGGGGAGGGAAACTCCAATTACCTTCTCAGCTCCTTTAACTATCCTCTGCACGGCTTTTTTTGTCTGACATACTGCAGCTGGAGTACCATGTAGCAATGCAGTACGTCAGAACACTCTCCACCACACCTCTGCAGAAGGTCCTGAGGATGCAGATGGGGAGAGAGGCCTGTTTGAGTTTCCTCAAGAAGTGCAGTCTCTGCTGGGCCCGCTTCCTAATCCCCAAGGAATTCTTGCTCCTGGTCAGGTCCTGCGAGATCTGCACTCCGAGGAACTTGATGTTCTCCACTCTCTCCACCGAACGGCCGCTGATGCAGAGAGGGATGTGTTCAGGCCGTGACCGCCGGAAGTCGATAATCATCTCTTTCATTTTGTCCACGCCGAGCACCACATTGTTCTCCCTGCACCAGCCCTCCAGGTCTCTAACTTCTTCCCTGTACATTGATTCCTCATCCCTCTGAATAAGTCCCACCACTGTGATGTCATCCGCAAACTTAATAATCTGGTTCCCCTCGTGTCTGGGAATACAATAAAGTGTTGTGGCATCCACTTTTAACTGGTTTCAATTCTGACCTTATACGACAAAAAACGGCTTGCATAAAACTTGATTTTTTTTAAAATATTTTTTTTTTTACTTAGACTGTATTGAAGGCAAAAACTAAAAGAAAAAAAAAAACTTTGCTAACTCTGTGAAATATATCTACACCATACTTCACAAACCACTTATGCATCAAACTGGAACATATCGTAGAAAAGGGCTGTATTTGTACTGGACAACCCAGACACACCATATCCCTCATGTGCCTGCTTGGCACTGCCCATAATCAAATTGAACTCCAAACACTGGCCGATAAAGCCGAGAAGTGTTTGTCGCCTGGATATAGGTGAGGACCTAAACAACTCTAAATTTGGAACAGACTAGAAATGGACCCACAGGCTTATTATAAAATATTAACTGAATAAAAATGGCAATTCAGTATGTCGGAGATCGCATAGATAGCCAAAGATGATTATAAGATTAAAGCACAGTAGTGGACCAGCCCAAAATATTGACTATCCCATACAGTTGAGACCAATTTCAACATGCTTCAAAGAGCACCTAATAACTAAGATTCAAGAGTCAATGATTCAAAGTTTTTTATTTGTCAATACTTCTATACGTACAGGACATACAGGGGAATTTAAATGCTGTTTCTCTCTCTCTTAGTGGTGTGTGCAATATATATGAAGAGAAGGAATAAGGATGAAAAAACTTTCTGCTAAGCACTCCTATATGAAAAAATAAATGTAGCATGAGACTTTTCCATTATATAGAAAAATAAAAAAAATCAGCATGTCTAGTATTTACTCTTTCTCTAAGAAAAAAGAAGCTGGACAAGAGAAGTTTACCTGTCATCAACAGTATTATTTGCTGATCCAGATGTATTGTAACATCCATCTGTATGCATCATTTTATCTTCAATTATGATAAACAAACACATATGTAATTAAAGAGTTGTGGTTAATTAATTGGGTAAAGACTTTTCAAGGAAAATCCAGGAAGATCAGATTTGTTTTGTTTGTTTGTTTGTTTGTTTGTTTGTTTGTTTTTCTGAGTCAGTATGTCCTAATGAAGTCAATCTCCTGCTGATACAGAAGGGACTGCAAAATAGTGAGTTCAATAATTATGTAGCACCCTCGGGTACAAGAACAACTTCATTATAAGTAAATAAACAGTAATAGCTGACTGTGAGAGAAACACCCTTTTAAATATTGAGGATGATTTTAACATGTAGTAAGCTTGCAGACATAGTTTAAGGTGCCAACTGCACATTATATGATGGATTTAGCAGGTCAAAACAAATTGCACTTGTGCTTCTATGCTATATTTAGTGCATCCATGTATTTTAGTTTAGATTTTATGTGACAAATGGCATGAGCGATTACTCTAGGATTTTTTTTTTTTTCCTGCTTTCTTCTTAGCTTTCTGTAGTCCACCCCGGTCTGGTTCTTCTTCTTCAGCCTCTAACATCCACAGTGTAAGTTAGCTACGTCCCCAAATGTCAATCAAAGAACTTGTTTCTATTGTACATACCATAGTATATTTTTACAGGTCAGTACTGATATTATCTAAAAGTTACAAACTGCTGGTAAAAAAGGGTGGTGGAAAAAGGGCACCTATGTTAATATTATATTGGACTTAACCTTTCTTTAGCTTTGATTATTTTATGGATTTGTCATGGCATTGGACTGATAAGCCTATGCAATGTCACATTTATTCCAGAGATTCACTGATTTTTACTAAGATATTGTATTGATGATAGAAGAGTTGATGAAGATGAAGGTTTGCCACTATCCTTCCAGGATATAAAGGATCATTGACTCACAATTTGTGTTTTTGTGTTTTACCCTTCTGAAATATGTCTATTGGTCACATGATTAATGAAAAAATATCAAAACACTCACTTCTCTGAAAAGCCTTTATCAGTTTGGTGTTTTTACTCTTCTGAATTTGTTCCTGTACTTCAAGAAAAGGTAAGCCCATTTTGATACCTACTCGCTGCTCTGTTATTATGCCAACCTGGCTGTCTGTCTATAAGCAGGGAGCCAAAGGTATTTATCAGTCTGTAATATATGACAGGAAAACGCAAAGTTTGATCTCAAAATTTCAAACGACTATAGCTTGAAAGTGGTAAAAGTGACAGGCACAGTGTCAAATGGAAAAATATTGCTGATGGACCAAAGTTTATGTCTGGAGAAATTTCATCCATGCATTTGGCATAATGTGACCTAATTTGCATATTGTGCCAATCAAAATTTGCAACGGCTATAGTCTGAAAATGGTAAATGTTACAGTCATTGTGTAAATTAGAAAAATATTGCAGATGAACCAAAGTTTATGCCACAATATGTACCTGTTTGTTTCATCAGTGAGAATCCTCCAGAACTCGTCAGTCCAAACAAAGACAGGACATCAGTGGGTTGCGCAGATGACATATCCACCTCTCCATGATATCTGACTGCCTCTTCCAACGGTTTGAGCCGTTTGAGCCAAAAGAGAGCTGAAAATTCCTCCAGCGTGAGTATTTTTTTCGCCATCTTGTCTGTTCGCAGATTCATTACCGAATGGGAAGGTTCTTATTTCAAACCAGAATCTGAAATGCTCTTTGCATTGGGTCATATCCGTTTTTTATGCTACGCGAAAAGCTATACCTGTCTGCCATCATGTGGTGTGAAAAGGTTTGTACATCTCTGAATCTATTTAGCGGTATCGGCTTTGTTTTGATGTGATGAGCTGACAGGCGCGGCACTGCGCCATAGACAGATAGGTGGTTAACTTCAGAACTAACAGTACTGCAAAGGAGTTAGCTTACAAAGCATGGTTGGTTTATATTGTTATTTTCTTTAAATTTCAGTCGCCCTAACAGACATCCCTGTTTCTGCTTGGTTCACTAATCCACAGTCAATGATGTATCACTAGTCGCTGTGGCTTATTTTGTTATATATTTGCTGTGATGTTTGATTGAGCTGTTAGCTTTAGATTGGCTAGGCGGTCACTAGCAGCTAGCTAGTGTCAGCTAGGGGCCTTGGGGGACAATTCACTCACTGATGAATGTCTCAATGCTTATTGTACTCCAGGGACCGGTCTTGTACCATCGACCACTGAAAACACACACCCCCATCCACCAGCGATGCTTTATTTCACTCATTCTTTAAGATAGATTACTTTGCTCAGGCTCACTATCCGAGCTAGGAGCAAACCTCCTAAGGGTAGCAAGAGGGACATAAGAGGGAGGTCAGACTTAACTGTGCTTCTTGGGCATTTAAGGAGACATGCACTGAAATGACCCATTCTGATTCACAATGATGCAACAATAATTAAATCATTAAAGACCAAAACATGTCACAAACATTTCATGGACCTGTGGGAGCTATCAAAATGTGGAAAAGGTGCAGCCAATGACAACATTAATAATTTGTTGTTGTTATTGTTGTACGCGTGTTGTTCTGAACAAAACAAGCATGCAAGAGATGCATGGTTAAGGCACTTAGTAATTAGTTTACAAAGGTATATCTACTAGGTCACCGGAGTGGTGGCCTAGTTGATAGAGCATCCACCCCCACAACCGGAAGGTTGGGGGTTCAAGTCCTGGCCGGGTCATACCAAAGACCATATAAAAATGGTACTTCCCACCTTTTAGCTTGGTGCTCAGTGTAATCAAATGAGGGAGGAAAAGTTGTTTGTGGCAGCAACCCCTTATTCTACATGTATTAACAATGTAGATAGGAGAAACATAATTTTGTTCTACTGTACATGATTGGCTGTATGGAGTGAATGACAACAGAGATGGCTTCTTCTTCGATAGCCACTTTTACAAACAATAACAATAATAATAATAATAATAATAATAATAATAATAATAATAATAATATGTTCGATTGGGAATGTTCGATCGCTACTCAGTAAGACTGGTGAGCTAGCAGCTATCGCCCGCTACGAGAGTGTCTTCAGAGAGAGTAGTTTGATGTTGTATACCGAGACGTGGCTAACAAAACTAGCTACGGATGCTAATATCGAACTGGAGGGTTTCCAAGCAATACGGGCAGACCGAACACCAGACAGTGGGAAGACAAGGGGCGGAGGAGTGATAATGTATGTCAATAACAACTGGTGCAGACCGGGACATATCACGGTGAAGGAACGGCACTATAGCAAAGACATCGAGTTGCTAGCTGTTAGCATGCGGCCTACATATCTCCCAAGGGAATACTCACACGTGATATGCAAATCCGATGGCGAACGCTGGGACAGTGCGTGACGTCATCCACACAGTAACTGGCAGGCTGCAGACAGAACACCCAGATGCTCTTCTCCTCATCTCAGGTGATTTCAACCATATTTCACTGTCCCCCATTCTACCCACGTTCACCCAGTATGTCACATGCCACACTCGGACAATAAAACACTGGACTTATTTTATGCAAATACTAAGGAGGTGTACACCTCATCACCACTCCCCCCACTCGGGAGATCGGATCACAACTTGGTTCATCTCCTGCCGGTGTACAAACCGTTAGTACACAGACAACCTCCGGTCATGCACACGGTGAAGTTATGGTCTAAGGAGGAAATGGACGCACTAAAGGACTGTTTTGAAATCACTGCCTGGGAGCAGCTCTGCGATCCACATGGTGAGGACATCGATGGCCTCACTCACACCATCACGGACTACATCGGCTTCTGTGTGGACAACACCGTACCCACCAAGACCATACGGTGTTGCTCGAATAACAAACCCTGGATCAACCCTGAGATAAAAACACTTCTGAGAGAGAAGAAGAGGATCTTCAGGTTGGGGAACAGGGAGATGCTGAAGTCTGTACAGAGGGAGCTGAGGAGGAAGATCAGAGAAGGCAAGGACAGCTTCAGGAAGAAGATGGAGGACAAGCTGCAACAGAGTGACATCGGCGGGGTCTGGAGAAACCTTAAAACCATCTCTGGGCTCCAGAATACCCCCCCCCCCCCAGGCCATGGAGGGGGGAGTGGGCAAACAATCTGAACCTGTTTTTTAATAGGTTTGACCAATCACCCTCCCCCCCGACTGCACGACTACTGCTGCCTCTGAAGTCATCAAGACCTGCTGTCCACACCCCACTCCACCAACACCCCCACTCCTAGCACACAGCCCCCCAACCTGACCTTCACTAAGACCCAGGTGAGGACGGAGCTGAGGAAAATCAAGGCGAGGAAGGCCTAGGGACTGGACAGCATCAGCGCGAAGCTCCTCAAGTCCTGTGCAGACCAGCTGTGTGGGATTGTGGAGCACATCTTCAACCTGAGCCTGAAGCTGGGGAGGGCACCACAGTTGTGGAAAACATCTTGTGTGGTACCTGTACCAAAGACTTCCCACCACAAAGATCTGAACAGCTACAGACCAGTGGCCCTGACGTCTCACTTGAAGAAGACCCTGGAGAGACTGCTCCTTGCTCGCCTCCGCCCCCTGGTGGGACCAGCGATGGATCCACTCCAGTTCGCCTACCAGCATGGCATTGGGGTGGAGGATGCAGTCATCTTCCTCCTTCACCGTTCTCTGTCCCACCTGGAGAAGCCCGGGAATGCGGTGAGGATCATGTTCTTTGACTTTTCCAGTGCTTTCAACACCATTCAACCGATGATCCTGAAGGACAAGTTGCTGTGCGCAGGGGTGGATCAGCACCTGTCTTCATGGATCCTGGACTACCTCACTGACTGGCCACAGTTTGTGAGAACCCGAGATTGTGTGTCTGACATGATCATCGGTAGCACGGGGGCCCCCCAGGGAACGGTTCTGGCTCCCTTCCTGTTCACCCTTTATACTGCGAACTTCTCACACAACACAACACACTGCCATCTACAGAAGTTCTCCAACGACTCTGCGATCGTCGGCCTCATCTCCAACGGAGATGAAGCTGAGTACAGAGGACTTATCCAGGACTTTGTGGACTGGTGCCATCGGAACTACCTCCAGATCAATGCGAGGGAAACTAAGGAGCTGGTGGTGGACTGCCACAGGCAAGGACAACCCCTCACAGCACCAGTAAACATACAGGGAACAGACATTGAGATGGTGACATCCTACAAGTACCTTGGTGTTCATCTGAACAATAAACTAGACTGGTCACACAATACCGAAGGACTCTACAAGAAGGGACAGTGCAGGCTGTTCCTACTGAGGAGGCTCAGGTCTTTTGGTGTACAAGGGGTGCTGCTGAAGACATTCTATGACATGGTGGTGGCATCAGCCATCACATTTGGAGTGCTCTGCTGGGGCAACGACTGTCAGACTGTATAACTTAAGCAGGGCTGCTCGCAGAGATAGCAAAAAAACGTGTCGACCTATTAGCATTGAATGCAAAAGACGCAGCAGACTTACACAAATGGTCCCCTCCAGTATACAACTAGGACAATATCAGTCGCTACGGAGGGTGACAATATGTATGGGTACATATTCACGGTGGTGGCATCAGCCATCACTTTTGGAGTGGTCTGCTGGGGCAGTGGCGTTACAGCAGCCGATAGGAAGAGACTGAACAAACTGATCAAGAAAGCTAGATCTGTCCTGGGGCAACGCCTTGCCCCAGTGGAGGAGATAGGAGAGAGAAGGATGGTGGCTAAACTGTCATCTCTGCTGGAGTCCGAGTCCCACCCTATGCAGGACATACTGAACGCACTGAGGAGCTCATTTAGCAGCAGACTACATCATTCTAGGTGCGCAACCAAGAGGTTTCGCAGGTCCTTCCTACCTGCGGCTGTCAGACTGTATAACCTAAGCAGGGCTGCTCGCAGAGATAGCAAAAAAAATGTGACAACCTAATAGTATTGAATGCAAAAGAGGCAATAGACTTACACAATGGTCCCCTCCGGTATACAACTAGGACAATACCGGTCGCTATGGAGGGTGAGAATATGTATGGGTACATAATCATACCATGTAGGATAACTAAGTAGACGGTTATGCTGTTCATTCCATCTAGCTACAATGCTCCACACTGTGTGTGTTTATATATATATTTATTCCATCTAGCTACAAAGCTCCGCACTGTGTGTTTATATATTTATATATTTATATGTACATATGTATATTCGCTGCTCTTGTTTTTTTTTTCTTGTCTTCTTGATTGTTGCTCTGAGTGTTGCTATCCCTGTGCTGTTGCAATCCTGGAATTTCCCCATTGTGGGACTAATAAAGGCTTATCTTATCTTATCTTATCTTATCTTAATAATAATAATAATAATAATAATAATAATAATGAAGCAATGCCCTTAAATTTTTGTGACATTTAGAAATGTCCCGCTCTTACGTATGTCACTGACTCTAAGCTGACCCTTTTTGAAATATCCAACATAGAGTATACTGAGTATTAAAATTTGCAAACCTTTGCTCTTGAAAACAGACAGCTTCAAACACACTTCAACTCAAAACACACGCAAACACTCATGGACACTATTACACACCACAACCTTTTGATGTGCTGAAACCAGAAGGCAACTGTTAATTAAAAAAATTTGAAAGGATAATGTTGGTCTGATAGACTCACAAAATACAATTAATTAAAACTGGAAATGATTGCTCATGCATCTCTTTTCACATCACATCTTCCTGTGTGGGGGGGGAGGATGTAGTTAAAGCAATAAAACAGGAGGTAGAATCTTTCAAAGATGGGTTAAGCTGAAGTGGTGAGTGGCATTTTTCTGTAGTGTCAGAGTCTACAATATGCTGATCAAGTGTGGTTGCAAATTTTCTCTGCCACAGACTTGCACTGAAAAAAAAAGTCTGTGGGATTTACATGAAAATAATATGGACATCGGTTGCACATATTAAAGTTATGTTCACTCAAAATGATATATTTATGCTCTACACACTAAATTATTGTATGTTAAACCAACATTACTTTTTATGTTAATTTAATGCTTTTCTTATATGTTAAGTATGTTCAATTGTTATATGTTAAAGAAACATTTTAATGTTAGTGCTTTTCTTTAATGTTAAAGAAATATGTTTTTTTGTGAATTTGGTGTTTTTCTTTAATGTTAATTATTTTAAATTATCAGTTGTACCAACATAACTTTAAGTCAACCTAACTTCTACATGTAAACCAAACACTACTGACTTACTTTTGTTGGCTGATTTGTCGTTTCAGAAAGGTGTGTACGTCCCTGATCCAGCCTAACAACATTTATTAAACATTTTTTAAAAAAGCATACATGGCAATAAAAGAAACAAACACATCTTCACTTAATCACAAAACCTGTATTTGGGGTAACAATACTGTACAACCTCTGAACTGCATTTTTGTGATTCCAGCATCTGCTAAAAATCCCTCACTGTGCATAAATATACACTAAAACATTTGGGGAAAGCACTGTCTAAAATTGTAAGCAATAAATGTCAAATCTCAAAGATTTTAGTGCTGGTGGATTTGATGACACCTATAGCAGTGACTCAGCAACTTTAATGTTATTTTTCTAGATCAATCACAGCAATTAAAGAAGGCAGAAGATTGAGAGGCAGGAAGTTTTGCATTGTATGTTCAAATATGCCAACTGTAACCTTATTAGGTACATATTTTTTTAGGGGACATCACCATATACACCAGTTTTCTTTCATACTGCAAATATAGAAATACTTTCATGAGTGGACCATAAGCTCAATCATTCAATTGTTTTAAACTAAAACGCTTTGAGATTATCACTTCAAGACACAATATGTTATCAAGTCAGTGCATAGTAAACCTCCATAACTACTGGGACCTTCTGCAACACCCCCAGTCCTCAAAACATCTGCTTTTATGACCCCATCCCCCCAAAATGACAGCAAGTACAAATAGTACTTATGTACTTCCCATCATAAATGGAGAATGAATGTCTCTTCTTTAAATGTCTCTTACAATAAATGGGAGGTAGAATTGGTCAAATGTTACCATGCAAAGCAATAAAACTGGACTGAATACAATCAGCAACAGATATAATTTGAAAAGAACATGTTTCGTTATTAAAAACTGCAGTGTTTATATATGTAAATAAAATTTAAAAAAGTAAATACATGCTTTACAGTGTGTGCAAGTGTGCTGAAAAAAGTATAATGGATTGCTTCCAATTTTAAAGTATTCACAATAAAGAAAATCAAACACTACAAGGAGGAGATCTGTTCAAATTCCATAAAAAAGTCCATAAAAACCTGCACTTGGATGCAAGTGCATCCAATACAGTGTTACCTTCCAGCTCTAAGACCACCTTCTGAAGCACTTCGAAGATGTACTTGAGTTCAGGAGGCTAGTTTATGTTCAAAGTGTACATTAGACAAACAACGTGGCAGGAGCTAATACAACATTATCCAACACCTGCAACACGATGTGGCCCTCAAGGGCTTTCCTGATGTCCTATGGTTCATCTCTGGCATCTCTTAGTTTGAGTACGTATATCCCCACTGTGGTCTCCTCCATGGAACTTTTGATGAACTCTTCATCCTGCACCTGGAGAACACACATTTGACAAAATGAAACAAAGTGAGATCACACAAACACTAAAATCTCCAAACAACTAAGCATATGACTTCTAAAAACAATTAGTTGCACCAGAGCTTATTTGAGCATGTCATAGTAAAAGGGATGGTTTCTTATGTGGTTATATTCTGTTTTATGTCTGTTTTCAGACAGCAGCTGAGCTTGTCAATGTCAGACCTTTCCAAGCAGCCAATCAGAATAAGGAAGGGCGGGACATAGGATGCCAGTACAGTTTGTACTCAGACTCCTGTTTTCCATGTCATCATATTTTCCATCCAGAGCAGCTACCAATGCTAGAATATGTTTCCTGTCCATTGTCATTTAGAGACTGCTATTAAAAAATAAGTAGAAAGTCTGACCATAGGGAAAGTGGAAGTGCTGAGCTGTGAGTGACAAGCTGTTGCTGGGATACAGGGCACTGACTTTTTTTTTTTCCCCAAAGCGCAGCGCACAAACACTGAAAAAAAGACGTTCAGGGCAGTTGGGCTACAAAAAAAAAAAAATGCATTTGGTGTACACGCAACCTAAAGGAGGACTTACTGCAATTATTTTAGCTCACAGCAATTTTGGAATTAATATCATCATGCTCAAGAATTAATTTATTCTTGTTTAAACATATCAAGTAAACCAACAAAAGCATTTGAATAATAAAAAACACTCACCACTATTACAGAGCCTTTGAGACATCACTCAGGGCAAAGCAGAGGTCAAACGTTGGTCTAGGCTGAAGGATAACTACACAGTAAAAAAAACTAAATGTGATTATTTGCCCCACAGTCAAGCTTTGCAGAAATTAAGCATTTCATTATGTAAACCTAGCAGCTAATCAAAGTGTCAGTTCAACCTATAATTTAGTTAAGAATTCACTAAAAACATTTGAGCAGTGTTTCCAATCTTAGAGCCTTCACCTTAACATTAAAATAAAGAGTTCTTTTACTATCATGTTTTAGTATCCAACTGGTTGGTAAAGCAGTCATATCAGCACCATACCACTGTCACTACAGTTTCAATGTCTACATGTACACAGTATCACATAAACATGAAAAAAACATCAGATGAAGGGCAGTTTTTTTCCTAGTTGCTCTTTTCCTCTGTGTGTGTCGCTCTGCCTGTCTTTGATTGACAGTAAACAAAAAACACGTTGTTACGTTCAATGTAGAAAACACAGGACTGCCAGCAGCTCCACAAAAGACATACACCCGGTACATGAGAGACACACACATGCCAGGTGCTGTTGTCCGCTACACACACACACAGGCAGTTTGAAACGGGCATTAATATATTGTCCCATACAGTGAGGTTGATGTTATGTCACGGTAAATTTTGCAGAGCATAAAGTTAACATCCCCTCATGGATCATCACCTTATCGTGGTGGGGGGTTTGTGTGCCCTAGTGATCCCAGGAGCTATGTTGTCAGGGGCAATTTGCCTCTGGTAGGGTCACCCAGGACAAACTGGTCCTGGGTGAAGGGCCAGACTAAGAACGATCCAACAGACTCATGAAGAATGCTAAAACAAGGATTCTGTGTACCCCGCCCAGTATGGGGTTATCGGGGCCCCACCCTGGAGCCAGGCCTGGGGGAAGGGCTCGAAGACTAGTGTCTGGTGGCCGAGTTTCCACCCACGGGACCCAGCTGGGCTCACCCCGAAGGAGTTACATGGGTCTGTCCTCCAGTGGGCTCACCACCTGCAGAAGGGACCATGGGGGTCCGGTGCTATGTGGATCAGGTGAGGGTCAAAGGAGGAGACCTTGGCAGTCTGATCCCAGGCTTCCTAAACTGGCTTTTGGGATGTGGAATGTCACTTCTCTGGTGGGAAAGGAGCCTGAGCTAGTGCATGAGGTTGAGAGATACCAGCTAGATATAGTTGGCCTCACGTCAACACACAGCTCCGGTTCTGGAACAAGTCTCCTGGACAGGGGCTGGAGCTTGGCCTACTCTGGAGTTTCCCCAGGCAAGAGGCGATGAGCAGGGGTGGGTATTCTTGTATCCCCCCACCTTGCTGCCTCTATATTGGTGTTTTCCCCAGTTGACGAAAGGGTTGTTTCCCTGTGCCTTCGTGTTGGGAAAGGGGTCCTGACCATCACTTGTGCTTATGCACCAAATGATGGTTCAGAGTACCCACCCTTTTTGGAGTCTCTGACTGAGGTGCTGGAGAGTGCTCCTCTTGGAGACTTCCTTGACCTACTGGGGGACTTCAATGCGCACATGGGCAATGACAGTGAAACCTGGAGAGGGGTGATTGGGAGGAATGGCCTTTCCGATCTAAACCCGAGTGGTGTTCAGTTATTGGACTTCTGTGCTAACCACAGTTTGTCCATAATGAACACCATGTTCAAGCATAAGGGTGCCCATATGTGCACCTGGCACCAGGACACCCTAGGTGGCAGGTTGATGATTGATTTTGTTATTGTGTCATTAGACCTGCAACCATATGTCTTGGACACTCTGGTAAAGAGAGGTGCAGAGCTGTCAATTGATCACCACCTGGTGGTGAGTTGGATCCGATGGCAGGGGAGGATGCCATTCAGACCTGGAAGGTCCAAACGTATAGTGAGGGTTTGCTGAGAACGTCTGGCTGAGGCCCCTGTCCAGGAGGTCTTCAACTCTGACCTAGGGACGAACTTTAACCACATTCCGAGGGAGTCTGGAGACATGGATTCTGAATGGGCCATGTTCTCCACCTCCGTTGTTGAAGCGGCTGCCCAGATCTGTGGCCACAATGTCGTCGGGGCATCTCATGGTGGCAACCCCCAGACCAAGTGGTGGACACCTGTGGTGAAGGGGGCCATTACGCTGAAGAAGGAGTCCTATCAAGCTTGGTTGGTTTGTGGGACTGTCAAAGCAGCTGAGGTGTACCGGCAGGCCAAGTGGAGTGCAGTTCAGGTGGTTACTAAAGCAAAAACAGGGGTATGGAAGGAGTTCGGTGAGGCCATGGAACAAGACTTTCGGTCGGCCTTGAAGAGATTCTGGCAAACTGTCCAGTGGGTCAGGAGGGGAAAGCAGCTCCCTGTCCACACTGTGTATGGTGCGGTTGGGGCACTGCTGACTTCGACTGGGGATATCGTTGGGTGGTGGAAGGAATACTTCGAAGATCTCCTCAATCCCACTGACACGTCTTCCACAGAGGAAGCAGGGCTTTTTGGATGAGGGGGACAACTCGCCTATCACAGGGGCTGAGGTCACCAAGGTGGTTAAAAATCTCTTTGGTAGCCGGGCCCCTAGAGTGGATGAGATTTGCCCTGAGTACCACAAGACCCTGGACGTTGTAGGGCTGTCATGGTTGACACGCCTCTGCAACATTGCGTGGTGGTCGGGGGCAGTGCTTTTGGCATGGTAAACTGCGGTGGTGGTTCCTCTCTTCAAATAAGGGGACTGGAGGGTGTGCTCAAACTTTAGAGGGATCACACTCCTCAGCCTCCCTGGGAAAGTCTATGCCAAGGTACTGGAGAGGAGAGTCCGGCTGTTGGTCGAACTTTGGATTCAAGAGGAGCAATGTGGTTTTTATCCTGGCCGTGGCACATCAGACCAGCTCTTTACCCTCTCGAGAATCCTTGAGGGTTCATGGAAATTTGCCCAACCAGTTTACATGTGTTTTGTGGACTTGGAGAAGGCATTCAACTGCGTCCCTCATGGTTTTTGTGTGGGGGTGCTTCGGGAGTATGTGGTATCGGGCTTGTTGTCACGAGCTATTCGGTCTCTGTACGAGCGTTGTGAGAGTTTGGTTCATATTGCCAACACTTGGTCGGACTCATTGCCAGTGAGAGTTGGACTCCACCAGGGCTGCCCTTTGTCACCAATCCTGTTCATAATTTTTATGGATGCCTCCTGGATGCTTCCCACTTGATGTGTTTCGGGCACATCCCTCTGGGAGGAGACCCCGGGGTAGACCCGGACTCGCTGGAGAGACGATGTCTCCCAGCTGGTCTGAGAACACCTTGGTATCCTTTCTGAAGAGCTGGAGCAGGTGGCTGGGGAGAGTGAAGTCTGGGCTTCTCTGCTTGAACTGCTGCCTCCGCAACCCGGACCTCCTCAAAAGCAGTAGAAGATGGATGGACGGATGGATAATAATAATAATAATAATATGGCTTTCTTTCAATTAATGTGGACCAATTAATGCAATAAAAAAACTGACATTGTCAAGTCACTCAATGAGGTGGTAGTGGTAACTGTTTTTTTTTTTTTGTTTGTTTTGTTTTTTTAGCACCTGGCTCTGCTTAAAACAAGAGTTTTGTTTTCAGCATTTAAATTTACACCACACTAAACTGATTCTCCATTACTTAGGGCGACCTCATTCTGTGTACACAAGTCCCACTTAAAGCATGCTCATGTACATGCACACATCATATAGCGTTATTGATTAGGGCTGCTTGTTCAAAAGTACGAAAAGAGGCAGAGTTTTTGTCAGAGTGAGTGCATCAAAAAACACATTCCAAGATAAAGAGAATAAAAGCTTCTAACTCATCAGTGAGATTGGGAGCTCTCGATATCAGTTAAGAATCGCTCCATTTTTTTGTTTTTTTAAAGGGTTGAGATAATTAGGAAAGTTACCTGAAGTAGAAGTGAGTAGATAATTTTGTAGAAATCTGTTGAGTATGAAATATTCCCATGAGTATGTAGGTATTAGAATTAAATATATACACTAAAGTCTGTGCTACTGTATGTAGCTTTACTTTATTTCAGTATTTAGGAGTGCCCTTTTTTCATTGAGCACCTGCCCCCCAAAATGCCTGTGCACATCATTGTCTACACATATTTGGCAACAGCTAAGTGTCTATTTTGTATTTTACTTATTTTTGCATTCATTTGTTTTTGACTCATTCTCTGTTTGTGTCTCTTAATTTAGGCCAATAGATGTATTTAATGCAAACAAATTTCAAGTTGATTAGTGCTTTAACTTGGTGGCACAATATCACAGTATAAAGCTGAGATCTAAAGATTCTTTAGAGCCCACTGCTACAGCTCCAGGTCACACTCCCAGTAATTAATGGGGACCAATAACTCAATACTGCAACCAGGGCATGGGGAGATGTATAGAAACTTCAGATTACTGACACATCGATTTCTCCGAGGACACTGTGGTCCATCCACATGAGCCTGGGGGCTGGTGTTGCCATAGCCACAGTACAGTTTGCAAAAGAGACTATAATTGCTTGATTAGTCTTTGAAAGGGCAGTAATAACAGCGTGGTGTAGCATTATGAACACATGACTTGGCTGCCAAGAATACAAGTGATACTCAAAGTCGGAGAATATCAGTACATATCTGTAACTCGAAGCTGCTGACAGGCTACCAATTTACTTGCCATTGTATGTTTGTCAGATCTGTCACATCATGCATGTGTGGATGTTCAGTGAACCCATTTCCTGCAATATGTGGAATTATCTGGGCTTTCATGGAGTCACTCCATTTGTGTAAAAAGTAAAACTTTGAGCTAATCAGAATGCAGTTTGTTCCTCACATCTCACACCTCTGTCTGGCCTTTGTTTTGGAAGCAATTATTTTTAATGCCAAAAGCCAGAATTCATTTATTTATTAAAATAATTCCTATTATTGATTTTTCAGCCACTATTACTTCATCTGCCACAGACATGTCAATTAGTTAGCTAGTCATTTTTAATTGTTTTTTTTTTTAATTTACACTGAACAGCATTTTTTCCCATGTTAAAATTAGATTACCTTTCATAAATGTATCAGTTTTTTGAAAAAAGCGTGACTTGTTTTGGTTTTAAAATGTACAACTTTACAACAAATATACATAGGGACCTTGCATTAGGTTTTCACCTTCAGCATATTCTATGTGTACAGTACATGCAGTCTAATAACCTGGTTGGATTTCTGGAAATACTTGAGTATTCAAGTAGTCATGTAAGCAAACATTTTTGAAGCACAGAGGAAACCCACATAAAGATTGAAGAACATACAAAAATGCCTATGATCTAAAGAAACTAAACATGGCAGTGGTTGTGTTTAGTAGAAGTTCAACTCAGACTCATGGAGCTATGTTGAAAACTCAACTAGAAGTTTTGAAACCAAAAAGACTGACCCTTATGTCATGTACTTAAGGCAAGAAATCCATCTATAGACACAATCATTTAAACATGAATTCCCCCCCCCCCCCGAAAAACAGATTTCTGCAGTGCATGCAAACATGTCAAATCAGAATATCCAGTTATCGGATTATTGTCGCCGTGCAAACAGGCCAAAATAATGTATTAACTGTGAATTATCCAATACCTGGTTAACGGTACCTCTCTGGTTCTCTGCCTACCTGCATGGAACCCTCATCAGGCACCACACTCACAAACAGACTTTAAGTTCCCAGAAACAAACAACAAACAATTGTACTCACCGTCATTGTGCTCCACAGACTTACATTCTCCTTCTCCTCTCCCTATAGGCTAGACTCCCATGGTGCGTGTTCCACCTGTATGGTAAATGGCGTTCACTTATATAGTGCTTCTTACTCATCTCTAGATGACCAAAGCACATTACAGATCCTGCTATACACCCATTCACACACACACATTCTCACACTGATGGTGGCGGAGCTGCCATGCACTGCCATGGCCTGACCCACCAGGAACAACTGGGGGCTCGGTGTCTTGTTCAAGCTTGTCTTATATGAAACTTATGGTAGTGCCTCACTGGGCTGTGACACCTTGAGACTAGTGGAAGAACATCATTCTTGAGGGAGTTTCCAAAATGTCTCCAAACATTCTCTGTGGCTCTCATTTTCCTCTCCTGAGTAAGCGAGTCTCCCACTTGTCTCACAGGAATTTTGAACATGTTCGAAAAATTTGTGAGACAAAATAGTTTCAGAGTCATCACAGGTGTCTCAAACCCATCTCGACCTTGTCTCAAACCCTACACAATTTAATTTCCACCAGTCTGAAAGTGCGAGAAAAGTTGGGTGGCTTTGGGATCTATGAAACTAAATTCTGACTGATTGGAGAGGTACAATGGCCGGCAGCAGGTTACTACAGAAAATAATTGCCTGACACCTAATACCGAGGTGCTTTTTGAATAATACCCTAGTTGGAGAGGTGTCATTTTCAGTCTATCCATCATCATGTTGTTTCTATATTTGCTTGTCATTTACTGATGTGAAAAATGTAGAGTCATTATTATGAGTATTCCTGGTCTTTTTCCTGTATCAGAGCTGGAGTGGACAAGTGATTATGTATGGTTTTACTGTTGTTTCCAGTGATTGCCAGGCATGTTTATTGTATACATGCTCTACCTCTAAGCCACTGGAGTGGTGGCTTAGAGGTAGAGCATCCGCCCCACAACCGGGAGGTTGGGGGTTCAAGTCATGCCAAAGACCATATAAAAATGAAACTTCCTGCCATCCACCTTGGTGTTCACAAAAATGGAACAGAGGAGGGAAATGTGGGCGGCAGTGGCTCAGGAGGTAGAGTGGGTCGTTCAATAGCCAGAGGGTTGGTGGTTCAAATCCCGCTCTCCCCAGCCATGCAGCTGTTGTGTTCTTGGGCAAGAAACTACCCACCTTTCCTCCAGTGTCCATAACACTGGGTATGAATGTGTATAAATGTTTGGTAGTGGTTAGAGAGGCCATTGTTGTGAATTGTCAGTGTGCCCCAAGGCAACTGTGGCTACAGTAGTAGCTTACCACTATCAATGTCTGTCTGGAGTGAATGAATAATGGACTCACTGTAATCACTTTGCAATGTCACTTGACATGTAAAGCACTCATATAAATCTAATCGATTATCCATCCGTCCATTTTGTACCGCTTTTCTGGAGGTCCGGGTCATGTAAGCAGCAGCTCAAGCAGAGAAACCCAAATTTCCCTCTTCCCACCACCTGCTCCAGCTCTTCAGAGAGGATACCAAGACATTCCCAGGCCAGCTGGGAGACATAGTCTCTCCAGCGTGTCCTGAGTCTGCCCCAGGGTCTCCTCCCCATTGGGTGTGCCCAAAACACCTCAAGCGGGAGGCGTCCAGGAGGCATCCTGATCAGATGCCTAAACCACCTCAGCTGGCTCCTTTAGATGTGGAGGAGCAGCGGTTCTACTCTGAGCCCCTCTTGGATGACTGAACTCCAAACCCTATCTCTAAGGGTGAGTTCAGCAATCCTATGGGAAAAGCTCATTTCAGCTGCTTGTATCCGTGATCTCATTCATTCAATCATTACCCAAAGCTCACGACCATAGGTGAGGGTAGGAATGTAGATTGACCCGTAAATCGACGTCTAATCCATTATTATTATTGTAGTGATCCCAAGCGCCGGTCTGCTCCAGTAGATCGCATCAAAAGGAGGTGCCAGCCTCAGTGAGGTTTGTTTTTGGCTCTGAATTTTTTTCCTTCACCAGGTACCAGCATTTCTTTTTTGCGGGGAGGTTATGGAGTCATTTACCACATGGTATCCAATGAGCCTGGGGTTTGAGCTCGCCCAGGCTCTAATGGAGATTGATGACCTGATGACCTCCTGGCCATATCTCACAATCGTTCCCCCAAGATGCGTTATGGTACCTGGGGCTCACGGAGGCGGTTGCTAAACATCATCCTCGCCTTGCTGAGCACGCTGAGGGCAGGGAGAGGATGGCTGAGCTATCGGCATTCCAACAGAGGAACCGTCAGCTGGACTGAAGATCTTCCAGGAAGCCTAAGAGGGGGCCAACGGGGAGGAACTCCCATTCCTCGGCTCGTGAGGAGGTCCCTGCTACGGCTCCAGCTCCCGTGGTTCCATCGCCGAAGAGCCGTCTTCCAGCACAGCGGAGGAGGAGGGCAGCCGGGGGTCCCAGCAAAGATGAACTTTGGACAGTTGAGTTTAACGGGGCCGGATGGCTGAAGCTCTCGCTTCCGTTATCCCGGGCAAGGTTCTGAAGAGCGTGGCGGCTGCTGTTAGGGTTTTGGAGGCTCATCCTAGGTTAAATAATTATCCTGAGTTCGCCGAGCTGCTGGCCACAGTTTCATCGCAGCAGTGGCGTTTCCCTAACCTAAATTTAACCTCATCTCCAGCCAGAAGATGTCGCAGCCCTGTACGGAACCCATCTCCTCCCCAGGACACGGCTGTTCTGAAGGGGAGGGAGTATGATAACCAGGTCAGTTCACCGCGAGGTTCCCATTTGGGTCCAGCTACGGGCCGACAGAAAGACTCCTCTGTCTCCCAGCAAGCTGTTTTTCCCTCTCCATGGCAGAGAGGTATGTCAGCAGCTCCAGCCTCCGGGCCTTCGTTGTCAGCTGTTTCGCCAGCTTCCCTACTCCGGACTGCCTCAGCTGCTCCTCCCTCCGCTACGGCACTTCCTCTAGCTGCTGCGAGCCCAGTGACTTCTTCTCCGGCTGCCTTTGTCCCAGATCCACCAGGAGTGGCTCCTCCTCGTCTTCCTGAGGGGTCCACCTGCATCTCTGGGATGGGAGAGGAAAGAACAGAGCCTGCTGCTTCAGTGACCACCATACCCCAGGATGGCAGGCAAGTGATTTTTCATTCTCAGTCTCTAGCTGATGAATTACCTTGTCTGATTCCTGGGGGTGAGGCTCAGGTCATGCAGTCCCCTGAGCTCTCACCACCTGCTGCAGCCAAAAATACACAGTCTGCTTCCTTTGTGTCTCCTCCTATATTCCCCGAGTGTCTGCCGGTGCCAGGACTAAACCGCCGGTGGTAGGAGGGGCCTGTGGCCCTGGTGAACCTGGTTCCAGCCCCGCAGCCGTGAAATGGACAAAGGAGGAGGTCAGCCTGCCAGCTGGAGTCTGTGCCGACGACGAACCATCCCCAGGTCTCCACTGAGCAGAATCCTGATCCAGCTGGGAGTGGATCTCCGATCGCCACGCAGAGTGAGCCATCTGTGTGGGCTGCAGTGCCGGGGGGGGGGGGGGCACAGACTGCTGAGACCATCATGCCTGCTGTTGGGTCCGCCGCAGCAGAGTTGGAGATTGACCTCCAGGAGGCCGGGCCATGTGAATCGCCATCCAGATCAATGGAGTCCTGGATGACGGTGGTACTTGAGCTCAGGCAAGTACTGTCCTTTGTTTTCATTATTTCTGTATTGGAGAGATCTTGTCTGGCTCTTGGGGGGGGGTGCTGCCATCAGCAGCATCTGAGCTCACCTTGCTGGGTTCTACTGCTGCCGATGACCCTGACCTTGTTCATGTGCCCCTTGTTTTTGAGCCTTTTCTCAGGGTCACCGAGGAACGTCCTGCCACGTTAGAGGTCTCCGTGGGTTCCGGTCCGCTGTCCGAGGTCTTCGTGGGTCCAGCTCCTCAAGCTGAGGTCACCGTGGGTCCAGTTCCTCAAGCTGAGGTCATCGAGGGTGAGGCTACACCTCAAGTCGAGGCCATTGTGGGTGCTGAGCTGGGGCTGTAGGCTGCTGTGGGTCGGCTTCAAACTGCTGGTTCCTTCGTGGTTCGTTCCCTGCCGGGGGGTTACCTGTCTCCTCTTCTGCTTTCTGGGGGAGGTGAGCGGGGCTCCATGGTCCACTGGCCCAGCGATGCCAAGAGGCCACCTGAAGGACCTTTTGCCTGATTTTGTGGTGCTGGAGGTCTAGTAGGTCGCCCGACCTTTTGCTTGTGATGGTTGGGTGGAGCTGGGACTCTGGGAGGCCACCAGATCAACTCACTGATGTGACTGATAATACGTGATTCTTAGTATTTCTCTATTTTGCAGGCATGTATTATTCAGTTATCTTTGTCCAGATTTCTTTTCTTGCTTAATTTTTCGGGGAGAGAAGCTATTCTCGTTTGAACTCGGTTTGGTTAATTGCTATATTGCTGTTCGGGTTCATGAACAAATTTTCACGTTGACATTTCCAAAGGGGAAAAAAAAAAGAAGGGAAGGAGAGTTTCTCATCTTAAACCTGTAGTTCTGTAATTTGTTTTATTTTTGTGTTCCAGTTCTTTGGTAAATTTTTGTATGGACATCTTTAAAGAAGAGAAGAAAAAAAAAAGAAAAATAGGAATTCTCATTTGTGGTTTATGGGTGATATTTTGGTATTCGCTTAGACATTTGTCTTAGTATTTTGCTGTTAAGCATTTAGAGTTTTTTTTTTTTTTGTTTTTTTGTTTTTTTCATTCCAGTGTCACTGCCTCCAGGCCTGGATTCCCCCTATGCCCTCCTAAGGCTGGTGTTTGATAGTTCTTCTGGTGGTGGTGGTGGTGGTGGGGGTCCTCTTTTCTAGATGTTCCAATTGAGATGCCTGGAATCCATCCCTTAAAGTGGGGGCACTGTAGTGAGCCCGAGCACGGGTCTGCTCTGCACTCGAGTCACTTATTATTTTCTCTTTTTGTCCCTTTATTTGGGCTTGTTTTGAGGGTGTGTATTGGTGCTTTTATTTTGGCAGCACTTCCGCCTGTCAGCCTGCCCGCGGCCTGTCACAGCTGTTCACCCTTTATTCATTATCTGTCTCACCTGTGTGTAATTAGTTTATGCTCTTTTTAAGATCACTGTTGAGAATTTGTCCTCTCTGCGATCTCACACCCTTTAGGCTTGAATCCCCACTCCCGACTCCAGTCTCTTTCCAGCGTTAGGTTTTGCCCTCGCTGCATAATGTGTGACTTTTGATTCTTTGTATTTGTTCAGTTATTTTGATCCACCGAGGTCGTGTGTTATAGTTCATGTGTTTTGCCCTTCGAGGCGCATTATTTTGTACTTTCTTTAATAAAACAACAAAACTCACTGCTGGCTTTTAGCGTCTCATCTTTGTCCTGCCAAGGGCAATCATAACAATTATTATATGTGTTTGCATTGTGTTAAACTCATTTTATGTGTGCAATGTACAATACTCCGGTGGGAGAGAAGCTGCAGTGGGCAAGCAGTGAAAATGTTGTTATTCTGTTTATTGTGGCTCCCAGGCATGTGCAATTGTGTTGAATATGACTTTTTTTTTTTTATCTCCAACTAGTTGTGAGCTGTCACAGCCCAGTGAGATACTACCCTTACATGTGTAAATAAAAACAACTCCTTTGCCTCAATCGTTGTCTCCATGTGTCTGTGTTCTGCACTTGGGCCCCTGTCTAGAATAATCATCACAGTTATTCGGTGTTTACTGTACAATCTGAAGTTCTATTAGATGACTTCTTTAATTAAGTATACAGCGGTGTGAAAAAGTTTTTGCCCTTTCCTGATTTCTCTCTTTTTTTTATTGTATGTTTGTCACACAAAGGTTTCAGATCATCAAACAAATTTAAATTTTAGACAAAGATAACACAAGTAAACACAAAATGCAGTTTTTAACTAAAAACAAAATGAAGACTTTGGAGTGGCCTAGTCAAAGTCCTGACTTGAATCCAATTGAGATGCTGTGGCATGACCTTAAAAAGGCGGTTCATGCTCGAAAACCCTCCAGTGTGGCTGATTTACAACAATTCTGCAAAGATGAGTGGGCCAAAATTCCTCCACAGCGCTGGAAAAGACTCATTGCCAGTTATTGCAAATGCTTGATTGCAGTTGTTGCATCTCAGGGTGGCCCAACCAGTTATTAGGTTTAGGGGGCAATCATGTTTTCACACAGGGCCATGCAGGTTTGGATTTTTTTTCCCCTAAATAATAAACACCTTCATTTAAAAACTGCATTTTGTGTTTACCTGGTTTATCTTTGTCTAATATTTAAATTTGTTTGATGATCTGAAACATTTAAGTGTGACAAACATAAAAAAAATGAGAAATCAGGAAGGGGGCGAACATTTTTTTCACACCCCTGTACAGTCATAAATACACTGTGTATCTATTGGCCAAATGACACCTAATCACAGCAGAATTAAAAACTGAACAGAGAAATTTCCCCACACACAGTTAAAAATGCGTCAGAGTCAGAATAAAGAATGACTGTCTGTCATTCCGGTCATGGTGAATTACAATAGCACCAGCATGTGTAGATCTTTTGGAATTCCTTGGAGTTTGACCCCTTTCATAAATGACCTTTAGTCATAGCTCCCATGCAACGCAGAATTTGTTGACAGCGATGACAATGCTTCGTGGGATATGGAGTGCTCCCTTCAACTGAATGAATGCATCCCCCCTGAGCTTTTAGCAGTGGATATACACAGCAAACCTGAAGTGGCTATAGCCTTACTGTAAATCATGATGCCTCCCAGTGCTTTCTGCCTCCCTCCATTGTGTCGGCCCTTTTCGCTTTGCTGCCCATGTGTCAGAACGGCTCACGTCCCCGGCAAGCAACATCTCTCCCCTGGCTGCTGCCTCTTCCTGTGAGCTTCACACAGCTGTCTGTTTTGCTTCCTCTAACTCCGTGTATTACCTTCTCCCCGCTCTCACTTTGTCTCAGCCATCACCCCGCACCCACCCACCTACTTGCTCTCTCTCGCTCACATTTTTTCCCCTTCTTCTCTCCTGTTCGCTTCCCCTTTCCACCTCAGCTTCGTAGTGATTTTCTGGCTCCTAAATATTAAGACCAAAGTGATGTGCTGTTGTAATAACTTCTCATCAGGCTGCCCTGTCTTTCCAGACCTAAAATGAGTCCAAAGACCAGGGGAGAGAATTAAAGCTTAAGTAAAATATAATCATTTGGAGTAGTCTGTAGCTCATATGAGGAATAAACCACTTCTTAAATTCATTTTAAGTCTGGAAGCATATTGTACTTAAAAAGCAATAAAGGATTATTATCTAGGAAAGTAAATAGTTAGTTTCTCTATGTTCTCTCTGCCTGCGTTGCTTTCCCTGGAGATACCGTGTTCCACACTGTCCTCTTTTGGAGGATTAGAGAACTGCATGCTTAAAGCTCAACGTGAAGGCCAACGTACTGAAAGGAGGGGGAAAGGGAAGATGGAGAAACATAGGACACAGCGACAAACAAGCATTTTATCCCCCATTTAGATTTAGGATAATATGTGTGTGGATAAACTGCACTGGGAAGTCAGCATGTTTTCTTGACTCTGACTATCATCATCAAATACATTTTTCAGAAAGCACTTTTCTCCCTTTCGCTCTCACACACACACAGAACATATAAAAAGAATTGTTTGTGTACACTCAGCACTAAACAGATGGGTTTTTGTAGCTTGGATTTCAGGACGGTGACTGTTTTTGGTTCTGTAACTGTAACAGACTGTTCGGCAATATTGATGCTCCAAATAGGCCCTGCTGTCTTCTCCTCATCCATTGTATGCAGTCTGTGTGTTTATGCAGAGCCGGTCATAGTGTTATAACCCTAGGATTTTGTTTAGTCGCAAGTGTCAGCTGTGATCATAGTAGTGGCTTCAAATCAGGGGAAATGTCTCTACCTGGCATCAAAGCTGCAAGTACCCCGACTTGGCAGCATGATAAAGAGCTCTGCTTGAAAAGTCACATCTGATGCTACATGTCCACTGGTCCAGATTTTTTGGAAAGATATCCGCATTCCGCAACCGCTGAGGCACGGAAAAGGGGCGTGTAGAGTCGTTGTCTGCTAGGCGGAGTCGAACAATGCGGGAGGAAATACTGGAATAGTCATTATTAACCATGAGCAGATTGTTTTTAATAGTGCTGGTATATTTGCACTACAAAAAGTGACTTTGTTGTCATCACCGCCGGTTTTGGGTTCACCTAATCCTACAGACCCACACAATGCATGTCGAATTTAACCGCCTAGTTTGTGAGTTTCAGCTGGATGAGCCTATTGTTCCACTGCTCTTCACACCTCGTTCCTTTGTATGTTGTTTCTATATGACGGCAAGGAGTAGTCATATAGTATCGGGTTGCCTGAAACACTGGTTATTAATTTCTCCTTCAAGTCTTCACAACAACAGGTAACGTACAGATCTGCTTGTCCCCCCCTCTTCCCATCTACTCCTCCAGTTGGCTGGTTCACTGGATTGGTCGACGGCTCCTGCTGTGGGCGGTCTTCAGCTCTTCGCTGCTACCGGACAAATTGGCGTCCTTAGTCGCCAGGTCTTTAAAACAAACTGGCGAAAAGTGTTTCTAACATCATTTCGTGCAAGAAATAGTAGGTTCAGTTAATGAATCCATTGTTATTTGACATCAAAAAGTGCTGCTTTAAAAGTTCAGGACGAGAGTGCTGCCTCCGGTTCATGACCGTACAGAAAATTATCTTTACCGTGGGAAATCTTTATGTAAATGAGCTGTAGGGTACCCACGGGCGACTTGGCTTAACACAGTATGGTTTTCAACTGCTCCGCACCCAAATGCTTTCCACTGTGTTTCCAATACACAATGAATGGGAAACGGAAAAATGATGGAACCAGTTGACACGTAGCATGAATCTTTAGCTAATTTACTTGTGCATGGTATTAAGCCTTGGTGTTAGCTGGACTCCTCATTTGTGATAGGTTTTTTTTTTCTTCTTTTAAAATACATACATATATGTTCTCTTATTTACAATGCTCCAACCAGAGATCAAAACTCATCAGCGTAAACATGCAAACAGACATGAATTCACATCTGGACGAGTTGCAGATGGGCAGAGTTGCCTTCATAACTTCTGCAGCTGTTTTCTACCTGCTGTGGAAATCCCCAAAACACAGTCATGTTTGTTTACAGTGTTATCTGCCAAGGTTCTCACCTGGAAATTTGTCACAGACTCCTCCAAAACTTCATCCGGATGATGGTTGTTTACACTGCTAGCTGGCTGCTAGCCCTTGTTAGCACATCTGTAGTAGGGGTATGCGGGTTGCTAAACAACAGACAGTCAATGTCAGCTTCAGAGCTCCAGGTCCATCTCTCTTCAGGTGAGTGACAGTCTCATTTTCAAACTACTTACTCTCCACTGTTGATACTTTTACTCCAGTGATGGCAGACTCTCAAGGCTGAATACCAGCCAGCGTTATCCCCTGGACGTGAATGGGCAAATTTCAGCATGTTTACATTAACTTTACATATATTTGCGCTGCACAAAACATTTGCTTCATGTTTGGTCTAAATGCACCTTTTGACAAGTAGAATATAGGAGACACGTGTTTTAGCTGTCAGGCTCCTCTCCACTGGAGTCATTTTTCAGGTAAGTTCAGAAAACAGGCACCGTCTATTCACTTACCAGATTTGAACATTTGAACAATTCATATTTCTGCTCTTTATTGTTCATTTGTGTTCCACATTCTTTGCTCTCACTGCTTTACCCACAGCCCTCAAACCAACTGAAGCCTATGCCTATGCAGTCTCAGCAGGTTGAGGTTACTATTATCAATGACAGTTCTTCCTATCCACCATTACCCACTGCACACAGAAATTCATCAGTGACTAGGGTCTTTTACAAGGTCTTACCATATAATATAAATTGCCTGGAGATAACTATGAATGTTTTATTATTAAAAAAAAACAAACTTGTGGCCAAGCACTCTGCACAGTAACAAATTGCTTAAATTTACAGTGGATTTTTGACATCTTGCTGTTTTTTATAATACTGTTAAAAAGACATACTGTATTTCCTTGTATATATAAAAAATTCCGACAAGTGGGGTTTTTATGACAGAAATTTACAGCTTTAGCTCATAAAATTTGTGGGGGTTTTCTTATAAATTTTTGACTCTTTTTGTGTACCTCTGTGACTTTTTTGTACATCTGTGACTGTTTTTGTTAATATTTAGACTTTTTCATATACATTTGCAACTTCTTACTCAGAATTTTGCAATGTTTTTTCTCATAAATGTAACTCTTTCCAAGTTGCAAAGCTATTATTATAATTTGCACCTCAGCGTAAATAGAAGAACCATCAACAACAATCTCAATAAAATAAGATCATTAATTTACCAAAATTATTGTAGATAGCCATTTCTGGGCAGAATATTACACTATAAACTATAAGTAAACTGATTTCTTATATAAATCTACCATTATAGTATCAGTGCTGACAGACAGGCTGAACTCTGTCCCTGTTCTCCTTTAGAAGAGATCTGACTGAATCGATGGACGATACGGAAATCATCATTACAGTGTTCAACATCAAGCCTCATCATCTCTGGCTGTAATCATAAAATGTAAGTCAGTTTTGGACTGTGAAGTCTGTTTGATGTGTGTGGTGGCCGCTGAGCCAGATTTATTAAAATAAGCCCTTTTGGACTGTTAGTCGTCTTAATGTATAGTTTATGGTGCTGCCCGGTCTGCTTTAGTCAAAACTGTTTTTTGGACTGGTAAACATGTGTAGTTTATGTGGCTGTGCTGAGCCCAGGGTGTATTCAACTATTTTTCTTTTACATAGACTGCTGAGGGGTATGCAGCCTATTATAGGTGATACTTGTTTGTCATGTGTTTCCTCTATCAGCAGTGCTGTGTGGCCACGGTGCCAACACAGTCTTGTACCGACATGGCTGTTGTAATATTGTTTGTGATAAGGCTGATGGTTAATTAAATGTGTGGTTCATTCAAGCATTATAAATAATAAGCCATGGAGAAAACCAAACAACATATGCTGGCCAAAAAAAAAAAAAAAAAAAATTGCAACTTGACATGCCTTAATTTGTGTATATTGTTGTTTCCATTTCCTGTCATCATTTCAGTGTGACCATTATTCTTTTGTGGTGTTTGTGACAAATTCTTCTTCTTCTTCTTCTTCTTCGACTGTTCATCTTCATAAATCCAGAGAGGAAAGCTACTCCAGGGCAACTTATGTCTAAGAAGAACAGGAAGATGGTCCGGAAAAAAGTATCAACCCTCATGTTGCCACATTGCTGAAGAAATTGCTGGACTTCAAGTGGACCTTCATCTAGGTAAATCACAGTTCTCTTGTAATTATAATTTCCTCAGTATTTACTTGCTCTATTAAAACAGCACACTAAACACTCCTCTTTGCTTATAATATTTATATTAGTGTAGGAGTACAACTAATGAGTAGTTAGAAACTTAATCTATTGTTCATTGAAGAGATAAAATGAATTATAAATCATGCAACAGCTCTTATTTAGCTATCAATTTATAAATCAGCTTGATGTTGTTTTAGAAGTGTTAACTAATAATAAAGACAAAAATTAATGCAAACTCATCAGCTGACAACTAAAACAGTTCTTAATTTATGATTATTTGAGGTGAGCCGCTCTGACCCGGTGCTGGTTGCTGTCATTTACCGACCCCCCCAAATACAATAAGGATTTTATGAATGACTTTGCCGATTTTCTGGCAGAAATTATGCCAAAGTATGACCAAGTCCTTATTGTTGGAAATTTTAATATCCATGTGTGCTGTCCAGATAAGCCACTGGTGAATGACTTTTTAAATCTCATTTATTCTTTTAGCCTGGAACAGTTTTTACCTGATGGACCCACACATGAACACGGACACACATCAGACCTTGTTCTCTGTCTGTGTCTAACCTGGAGATTGGTGATGCTGTATTTTCTGACCATATGCCTATTTTATTTGATGTTGGTCTATCCTGCACCAGAGTTCAAACCTGCGCTCCTGCTCACCCCTGTAGAATTTTTAACCCCTCCACTGCTGGCCAGTTTTCTTGCTGCTTTTACCCAGCTCTGTGCTCCCCTGGATTTTACTTTTTTTGATACAGAGGACCCCAGTTCCTGGTTTTATTCCCCTTGCCAAACCATCCTGGACTCTGTGGCTCCATTAAGATAAGATAAGATAAGATAAGATAAGATAAGCCTTTATTAGTCCCACAATGGGGAAATTCCAAGATTGTAACACTCAGAGCAATAATTTAGAAGATAAGAAAATAAGAGCAGTGAATATACATATGTACACATAAATATATAGATATATATACACAGTGCGGAGCATTGTAGCTAGATGGACTATACAGCATAACCGTCTATTTAGTTACCCTACATGGTATGAATATGTACCCATACATATTGTCACCCTCCGTAGCGACTGATATTGTCCTAGTTGTATACTGGAGGGGACCATTTGTGTAAGTCTGCTCTGTCTTTTGCATTCAATACTATTAGGTCATTACATTTTTTTGCTATCTCTGTGAGCAGCCCTGCTTAGTTTATACAATCTGACAGCTATAGGTTTGAAGGACCTGCGAAACCTCTCAGTCATGCACCTAGGATGATGTAGTCTACTGCTAAATGAGCTCCTCAGTGCGTTCAGTATGTCCTGCATAGGGTGGGACTCAGACTCCAGCAGAGGTGACAGTTTAGCCACCATCCTTCTCTCTCCTATCTCCTCCACTGGATCAAGGCGCTGCCCCAGGACAGATCTAGCTTTCTTGATCAGTTTGTTCAGTCTCTTCCTATCGGCTGCTGTCATGCCACTGGCCCAGCAGACCACTCCAATAGTGATGGCTGATGCCACCACCGTGTCGTAGAATGTCTTCAAGAGCACCCCTTGTACACCAAAAGACCTGAGTCTCCTCAGTAGGAACAGCCTGCGCTGTCCCTTCTTGTAGAGTGCATCGGTATTGTGTGACCAGTCTAGTTTATTGTTCAGATGAACACCCAGGTACTTGTAGGATGTCACCATCTCAATGTCTGTTCCCTGTATGTTTACTGGTGCTGTGAGGGGTTGTCCTTGCCTGCGGCAGTCCACCACCAGCTCCTTAGTTTTCCTCGCGTTGATCTGGAGGCAGTACCGATGGCACCAGTCCACGAAGTCCTGGATAACAATTACAGGATGTGGTTGATCATATTAAGCCCTCAGGTTCTCCTTGTGATGCCCTCCCTCCTCGATTTTTTAAAGAACTTATTCCTAGCATAGGTCAATCAGTTTTAACCATTTTAACCTCTTGGCATTCCAGTATACCACCCATGGGATGTTTTAGGGTTAGGGTTACTGGCTAAAATGGTAAGGGATTTAAATCTCAAGCTGTAAATCAGGTATGTGTCTGTTAGTATATTACCGATTTTCTCCAAAGTTTTAGAAAAAAATGTTGCTACACAATTATTGGAGTATATGGAGTCTAATAATTACTTACATCCTCTCTCTGGCTTCTGACTAAATTATTCAGCTGAGAGTGCTAACTCCTACTTGATGGAACAAATTAAAAACAAAAAAAGTCAATAGATCAAGGTCAAGTTGTGGGAGCTGTTTAACTGAACCTAAAAAAATAATAACTTTTGATGCAGTGAATCAGTACATTGTAGTTCCAAAAAAAAAAAAAAAAAAATAGATAAATTTTTCTAATCTGGCCATGCAATGTTTTTGTCTTATTTGTGTGACAGACAACAATGTGTAATGGTGAATAATGAAAGATCTTCTTCCTTAGCCTCTTAAAATTCTAGTTTTCCACCCACAGAACATTTCACATTGGCTGGAAATTGGCAGGAATGCTAAGGGGTTTTAAACAACAGTTTAACTTCTGATGTGGTTCCTGCAAATTTTAAGCATGCAGTAGCATGCTTAAAAATTAATCAGCCCATAGCCAAGCATGAACCGTGGTTTAATGACAGAACTGGGCAGCCAGAAGGGAATGCCGCAAAGCTGAGCGCAGGTGGAAGAAGGACAAGTTGCAGGTATCATTTCAAATCTTAAATGACTGCTGGCATCGCTACCAAAATTGTGTTAAAGAGGCTATAAGGGAACTTCTATCTAATATTATTGCAGCAAACTGTCATGATCAACGTGTGCTTTTTAAAACTATTGATTTTTTTCTCAATGCCTCACAATCTGTCAGTTTGGAAGTGTCTTCTGTAACATGCAATGACTTTTTACATTTTTTTATTGATAAGATCACCACCATTAGGGCTGTTATCCCAGCTCCTGCCTCTGACCCATCTGTGTCTGTCCCTTGCTCTGCTGTTTTTAATCAGTTTGAGCATGTGACCTTGCAACAATTACAGGATGTGGTTGATCATATTAAGCCCTCAGGTTCTCCTTGTGATGCCCTCCCTCCTCGATTTTTTAAAGAACTTATTCCTAGCATAGGTCAGTCAGTTTTAACTATTTTAAACAACAGTTTAACTTCTGGTGTGGTTCCTGCAAATTTTAAGCATGCAGTAGTTAAACCCCTAATTAAGAAATCTGGTCTTGACCACACTGTTGGCTAATTTTCGGTCAATCTCCAAGCTGCCTTTTATTTCAAAAATATTGGAGAAAATAGTTTATTTCCAGTTGAAGGATTTTTTGGATGAACATGATAGGAGGTGTTCCAATCTGGTTTTAAAAACCCTACATAGCACAGACTCAGCACTGTTAAGGGTTTTAAATGACATCCTTTTGATGTCTGATTCTGGTGATCATGTGGTTCTTGTTTTGCTAGACCTAACCTCCGCTTTTGATACAGTGGTCTGTGAAATCTTAATTTCTCGCCTGCAGTATCTTGTGGGTATTTCTGGTACTGCACTGGAATGGTTTTGGTCCTATCTAACTGATAGAACCATGTGTGTAAGCCTTGCTGGTTCTGAATCCTCCTCTGCTTCCCTGTCACGTGGGGTCCCAGAGGGCTCTATTTTAGGGCCTCTGCTCTTTTCATTTTATCTGCTTCCACTGGGTTCAATTCTTAGAAAGCATGGCATCTCCTTCCACTGCTATACTGATGACTGTCAGGTTTATGTTCCAATAAGGCAGAAGGAGAACTTCTCAATTAAATCACTTCTTGAATGCCTTAATAACATTAATGATTGGATGGCAGTGAACTTCCTAAGTTTTAATGAAAAGAAGACAGAAGTGATTGTGGTTGGACCCAGTGGCTCCTGTGAGTCCCCTCCTGTTGGCTTGGGTCCCTTGACAGGGTTTGTCCAACCTATTGTCACTAATCTGGGTTTTAAGCTGGACAGTGATTTTAGACTGGATCGTCAAATTGCTGCAGTAGTGAAGTGCAGCTTTTTTTCATTTAAGGCAACTGGCAAAGGCTAAACCCATTCTCTCTAAAGAGCACTTTGAGGCAGTAATCCATGCCTTCATCACATCTCAGCTGGATTACTGTAATGCATTTTATTTTGGAGTCAGCCCTCGCACATCCCTCGCACGTCTCCAGTCGGTTCAGAATACTGCTGCACGTCTTTTAACTGTAACACGTAAGAGGGACCACATTACACCTATTTTAGCTTCCCTCCACTGGCTGCATGTGCACTTTAGGGTTCATTTTAAAATTATTTTATTTGTTTTTAAATAATTGAATGGCCTTGCCCCGCCTTACCTCTCTGAGCTTCTTCACTTTTACACTCCTGCTCGGTCTCCCAGGTCAGCTGATCAGTTGCTCCAGGAGATACCAAAATCAAAGAGGAAGCTCAGAGGGGACAGAGCTTTTTCTGTTGCTGCTCCTAAACTTTGGAACAGTCATCCTTTGCCTATTAGACAGGCGCCTTCACTGTCCACTTTTAAATCTTATCTTAAAACTCATTTTTACTCCTTGGCCTTCAACCCAGCTTGAGACATTGATTGTACTTGTTTTATTGCTTTATTATATAATTGTCATTTTTATTTGTTTTGTTTCATACCGTTTTAGTTGCATTTTATTGTCTTTTATATCCTTTTCATTGTATCTACTCCTGATGTACATCACTTTGTATAAGCTGTAGTTGTTTTTAAAGTGCTTTAGAAATAAAGTTTGATTGATTGATTGATTGATTGATTGATTGATTGATTGATGATACTTTCACATACCTTTGTAATTTAAAACTCTTCTAATGTTGTTTAGCATAGTTAATGTCAAAAAAATTAAGGATATTAGCACATGTGCAAAAACAGAATTACTGTTTTCCCATCTTTGGATAAGGACCTGTACTTATAGTGTTTATTCTAGTCCCAAAGACCCCTCAAAGTGCTTAATGAGTAGGCACACTGACCCTCTATTCTAAGGACCTATCAGATACAGATACTTGGGGACAATTTAGAATCACCTATTAACTTAACATGCATGTCTTTGGATTGTGGAAAGCAACCGGAGTCCCTGGAGTAAATCCACACAGCACAGGAAGAACATGCAAAATCCACACAGAAAGATTCTCATCCCTGCCAGCCCAGGAATTCAAACCTGGAACCTTCTAAAAGTGACTTCACACCAAATGCAACCGGGCAGCGCAAATTCAATTCAATTCAATTCAACTTTATTTATATAGCGCCATTTCACAACAACAGTCATCTCATAGCACTATCAACTCTAGGGGGAACCCCCACAGTTGCAAGAAAGACCCCAGCAATCAGGCGATCCCCTGTGAGCAAGCACTTGGCAATGGTGGAGAGGAAAAACTCCCTTTTAACAGGAAGAAACCTCCAGCAGAACCAGGCTCAGGGAGGGGCAATCATCTGCTGCGACTGGCTGGGGGGTGAGGGGATAGAGAAGATGAAAAGAACAGACATGTAGAGAGCAAACAGCACGATGGGGACTCAATCTATGGAAGAGAACAAACAAATGTTAATGACCAGCAAAAAAAATATTTCATTGAGAGTGAGGAGAGGAGTGAGGCCCAGTGCATTACTGGAGGTCCCCCGGCTGACTAAACCTATTAGCAGCATAACTAAGGGAGGGTTCAGAAACACATGATCCCTCCCTAATTGTAGGCTATATCAAAAAGGTAGGTTTTAGCCCTATTCTTAAAAACAGAGATCGAGTTTGACTCCCGAATCCAGATTGGCAGCTGGTTCCACAGGAGAGGAGCTTGATAACTGAAGGCTCTGCCTCCCATTGTACTTTTGGAGATTCTAGGTATTACAAGTAATCCTACATTTTGGGAGCGTAGTGCTCTGTTAGGATAATACGGTAGTATGAGATCTTTTAGATAAAAAAGAGCCTGATTGTTTAGAGCTTTGTAAGTAAGAAGAAGGATTTTAAACTTAATTCTAAACTCTATGGGAAGCCAATGAAGGGAGGCCAGAACTGGAGAGATATGATCTCTCTTTCTAGTACCTGTTAAAACTCTTGCTGCAGCATTTTGGATCAGCTGAAGACTTTTTAAAGATGTTTTAGGACAGCCTGATAATAAAGAATTACAATAATCTAATCTCGAGCTAACAAAAGCGTGGATCAGTTTCTCAGCATCACTATGAGACAAGATGCTCCTAATCTTGGCAATATTATGCAAATGAGAGAAGGCAGTCTTAGAAACAAATTTAATATGTGAATTGAAGGACAGATCTTGATCAAAAATAATTCCAAGGTTCCTCACAGAGCTATTAAGAGAAAGAGTAACCACATCCAAACTGAAAGTTTGATTTGGAAAGGTATTTCTAAGGTTTGTTGGACCAACAAGAATGACTTCAGTTTTATCTGAATTTAATAGCAGGAAATTACAAGTCATCCAAGTTTTGATTTCCTTAAGACAGGCTTCTAACTTGGCTAATTGATTACTATCATCTGGCTTCATTGACAGGTATAATTGTGTGTCATCTGCATAACAATGAAAATGTATACAGTGCTTTCTAATAATATTGCCTAACGGAAGCATATATAAACTAAAAGAGTAGGGCCTAGCACAGATCCCTGTGGAACTCCATGACTAAGCTTTGAGTTGAAAGAAAACTCATTATTTACATGAACAAACTGGAACCTATCAGATAAGTAAGATCTAAACCACTGCAAAGAAGTTCCATTAAGTCCAACATAGTGTTCTAATCTATCAAGTAGAATATTATGATCAATAGTATCAAAAGCTGCACTAAGGTCTAAAAGGACAAGTACAGAAACCAGTCCATTATCAGATGCGATGAGGAGGTTGTTAGTGACCTTCGCTAAGGCTGTTTCAGTACTATGATGGATTCTAAACCCAGATTGAAACTCTTCAAGTAAACCATTTCCCTGCAGGTGGTCAAATAATTGCGTAGCAACAACTCTTTCTAAGATTTTTGAAATGAAAGGGAGATTAGAGATTGGTCTAAAGTTAGCTAAAGCTCCTGAATCTAGCGTTGGCTTTTTGAGTAAGGGTTTAATTACAGCCGTTTTAAAAGCCTGCGGTACATGGCCTAAAGTTAATGAAGAATTGATTATATGAAGAATAAAGCTACCAATAAGTGGGAAGACTTCTTTAAATAAGCTGGTAGGAATACGGTCTAAAAGACAAGTTTAAGGTTTGGATGAGGAAACTATTTTGTCTAACTCACAAAGGTTGATTGGAGTAAACTCATCAAGACAGACATCAATTGAAGGAGTTGTAGTAGTTACAGTATTTAAGTTAACTGTGGGAAGAATCTGATTGATTTTATCTCTGATGGATGAAATTTTATTATTGAAAAAGTTCATAAAGTCCTGACTAGTAAGCTCTAAGGGAATGCTGGGATTGACAGAGTCCTGACTCTTTGTCAACCTGGCTACAGTGCTGAAAAGAAACCTGGGATTATTCTTTTTCTCGTCTATTAATGCAGAGTAATAACTCGTTCTAGCTTTTCTAAGAGATTTTTTATAAATTAAAAGATGATTTCTCCAAGCTAAATAGATTTCATCTAAATTAGTGGAGCGCCATTTTCTTTCTAATTGACGAGTCTTCTGTTTTAAGCTACAAGTTTCTGTGTTGAACCAAGGAGTTAAAAATCTCTGATTAGACTTTTTCTTTTTTAAGGGGGCCACCAAGTCTAGAGTGTGATGCAGAGAAGCTGTAACACTATCCACCATGTTATCAATTACAGAAGGAGCAAGCTGTCTATAGCTTATTTCCGTTGTGTTGACACATGGCATAGAGGAAACAATCTGCATAAATTTGGTAACAGCATCATCTGAGAGGCATCTACTGTAATAATATTTTTCTTTAGGAGCCAAATAGTCAGAAATAGTAAAATCAAAGGTTAACAGACAATGGTCTGACAGTACAGGGTTATGAGGAGACACTACAAGATTTTCTATTTCTATGCCATATGTCAGAACAAGGTCCAATGTATGGTGGAGGTAATGAGTAGAATTTCCTACTTTCTGAGAAAACCCAATTGAGTCTAATATTGAATTAAATGCCACATTAAGGCAGTCACTATCTACATCCACATGTATATTAAAGTCCCCTACTATAATTATTCTATCAGATTTCAGCACTAAATCAGCTAAGAAATCAGCAAATTCGGATAAAAATTCTGAGTAGGTTGATGGGGGACGATAAACTATGGCAAATAAAATTGGATTTAACCTAAAATTGCTAAAGTGCCCAATACTGAGGACCAGGCCCTCAAAGGAATTATAACATGTTTTTTGCTTTACATTAACTAGTAGTTTGGAATTGTAAATTGTTGCTACTCCTCCTCCACGACCAGAACTTCTGGGATTTTGACAGTTTAAATAACCAGAGGGAGTTGATTCATTTAAACCAACATAATCCTCTTGCCCTAACCAAGTCTCTGTAAGGGAAATTAAATCAATCTGATGATCAATTAACAGATCATGGACTAACAGAGACTTGGGAGTTAGAGACCTAATATTTAATAAACCCCATTTAATTTTTAAATTATGAGGAGGAACAGAGGCCAAATCATTCAATTTAGAGGCTTTATGTTTAATTTGAGTTTTACCAATATTTTGCTTAATCACTTTGGGATGCTTATATATTATATTTTTATTTACTTTTGAGGGAGCAGACAACAATTCTCTGATGGGGAAGACAGGGGCTAAGCTGAGGGGTGGCGGATGAAGAGGAGCTGCAGAGAGGCGTGTAAGACTGCGACTCTGCTTCCTGGTCCCAACTCTGAGTAGTCAAGGTTTTGGAAATTTGGATAAAAAAGATGCCAGATTGTTAGATAAATGAGAAGCACCATCCAAAGTGGGATGAATGCTGTCTCGTCTCATAAGACCAGGTTTTCCCCAAAAAGAGCTCCAATTGTCAATGTAGCCCACGTCATTTGCAGGACACCACACAGACAGCCAGCGGTTCAAGGATGACGAGCGGCTAAACATGTCATCACTGGTCAGATTGGGGAGGGGCCCAGAGAATACTACAGTGGCAGACATCGTTTTTGCAAAGTCACACACCGATTCTACATTAAGTTTCGTGACTTCAGACTGCCGGAGACTGATGTCATTAATGCCAGCGTGAATAACAATTGTGGAGTATTTACAGTTACTTTTAGCCAGCATTTTCAAATTTGACTCGATGTCGCCTGCTCTGACCCCAGGAATGCATTTGACTATGGCCGCTGGAGTCTCTAGGTTCACGTTTCTGACTATAGAGTCGCCAATGATCAGAGTTTTTTCCTCAGCGGGTGTGTCGCTGAGCGGGGAAAAACGATTAGAAACGTGAACAGGTTGGTGGTGTACCGGGGCTTTGCAACTAGGCTTCCTTCTCACCGTCACCCACCCAGTCTCCTCGCTGCTGAGGAGAGCCGGAGGACCACTAAGGGGGTTAGCTATGCTAGCTAGCTCCGCTGCAGCTAAGGGACGTCCGTCAAGAGTAACTGGCGCAGACGGTGTTTCAATGCAGCGGAGCCGGGATTCCAAATCAGACAACTTCGCCTCGAGCGCCTCAAAAAGACAACATTTATGACATTTACCGTTATCACTAAAAGAGGCAGAGGTGTAGCTAAACATCTGACAGAGAGAGCACACCAGAGGAGGAGAGTAAGGAGAGCGAGTAGCCATCGCTAGTGGCTAACCCAAAAGCTCAGGAGAGTGAGGACAACAAATCACACAGACAGACAGCAAAACAGGAAGTGACGATACGTTACCACAAGGAAGTGACGTTACCACAATGGGTGAATGCATTGCGAATCCATACAGAGTCAATGGAAAGGGGTGAGCACACCCAAAATCATACATTTGCACGTTCACGTCCGAGGGATAACACTGGCTTTAAGATTCTGCCGTCATCTGAGTAAAAGTATCAACACTGGAAAGTAAACTAGTTTGAAAATGAGACTTACACTCACCTGGAGACAGAAGAACAGGGAGCTCTGAATCAGGATGTAAGAGTTATTTATCCACCGATTCCTGACATAGATGTGCTAACAAGGCTAGCAAGCTAGCAACAGAAACACTCATCATCTTGTAAAGTTTTGGAGACAGGAACAACTTTTTCAGGTGAGCCCGTCATTGGATAATGTAAACCTAAGCATGACGTTATTTTGGGGATTTCCACAGCAGGTTGAACACTGCTGCAGAAGTTATAAAGGCAACTTCACCTGTCTGCATCTCACCCAGATGATGAATTCATGTCTATTCATGTATTTACATTGAGTTATAATGTAATCGTGCTGCACAGAAAATTTGCCCGTTCGCATTTGGTGTGAAGGCACCTTAACTGTGAGGTGACACTGCTAACAGGTTGTGCTGCCAACTTTGCACCTCTTTTCCTGGATATAACAATTTTCTCTCTCTCTCTCTCTCCCCTAGAAAACATTATATTACTCCAGATCTTTCTTTACCCTTATATTTATGTTTGCCCTTCTCTCCCTCCATTAATTTGTTTCATATTTTACAAATGAAGATGGCTTGGCAATATGGCCTAAAAATAAAATCCCAGATTGTTATTTATTTATTTATTTTATTACTCATGTGAATAAGAAAATACATTTTCACAATTTCAGAATTTTGATTTAAAATTGATTTATTTCCCAGCTCTATCAGTGACACTGTTACTACATATTGCTTTACAGGCATTTCTTAGTTATTGGTGATTGGAGATACCAGCTCTTCTTTTCTTCTTCTTCTTTATTCTTTCACCCCCCAGCCAGTCACAGCAGATTCACAGCCCCTCCCTGAGCCTGGTTCTGCCGGAGGTTTCTTCCTGCTAAAAGGGAGTTTTTCCTCTCCACTGTCACCAAGTGCTGCTCACAGGGGATCACCTGATTGTTGGGGTCTTTCTGCAATCGTGGTTTTTTTTCCAACAGTTTGAATGTGCTACGAGATGGCTGTTGTGAAATGGCATTATACAAATAAAGTTGAATTGAATTGAACACAGCAGTTAAGCCAACTCTTACTGCTAACTCTGATTTTATTCGCTTGTCTTTCTCCCTGTTTTGACTGTCAGTAATTTCACATTTGCACATGTACAAGACTTTATCCAAAATTCCAGACTGTGTACTGCTTACTTAATATGTTAAGGTTAGTTTGATTTATTGGTTTATTTGTCAGGGACCATGTACAGAAAACAAAAACATTAAACACAGGGTAAAGATGCTCTGTACCAGATTATAGCGTCACTATCATTAATTTCCATCTGTTGTCCCTGAGGCAGGCAGGAAGATATTAAAAGAAAAACAGCACATATAGAAAGCAATTCAGGTTTGTTTTCAGAAACTATTGACCTTGAAACAAGCAGGGATTAAGTTTAAAAGGTCAAAAGATATTAGAAACGGCATACATCAAAACAATTTAAGAGTACAATTTCAAATCCCATTTAAAGGAGAGAGTCAATGCTGGCAGGCTTGATTACTTAAAATCCATTTTTTAGTCTCTGTGGAAAAGTCTCTGTAATTTGTTCTGGTCTTCGAAGCAGTGGGGAGTTTGTTACATTCCGTTATAGCTCTGTATGAGAAACCTGATTGTCCAAAAGCAGTTTTACATAGGGGGGTGTAACAATGCCACCTAGAGGAAGTCCTTGTTACTCTGGTATTTTGTTCAGAAGTTAGGTACACAAAAGTCTTAAGAGGCAGGGGTGCAGAACCATGGATAATTTTAAAGACCAACCATATATTTGCATACATGATCATATTTCCGAAGCTTAACATCCTGTGTTTGGCAAGTATACCACAATGGTGATACTGTTGTGTCTTCTTAACCAGAATTTTGATGGATTGTTTATACAGGGATTCCAAGGGTTTCAGAGTCGTACTATTGGCTTGTGACCAGCATAAGATGCAACAGGAGAAATGTGTCAAAATTCTGGCATTCAGTTTTTGATCCTTTTAGAGTAAGTGAGTTTCTAATGCAACAAATGTTTGCAAAGTTATATTTCAGAGTGCGGCTCATCCATTTTATGTGGTTTTTAAAGCTGAGCATAGGATCTAATGTGACAACCAAATACTTAAACTCTATTACATTTTCTATATTTGTACCATTTACAGTTATACTCGGATAGTGCATATGATTTTGTTTGTTGGCAAAGTACATGGTAGCCGTTTTACCTACATTCAGAGTGAGGCATGATTGATTAAGCCATTTTGACACTTTCTCAATTGCTGTCATTAACTTGTCAGCCACTTGTTTGGCATCTTCCCCAGGTGTGTAGATGACTGCATACATCTGAACTTTTATGTCATTTTCACATACTGATGGAAAATCATTAATACACAAAGTAAACAGCAGTGGGCCTAAAATTGAACCATGTGGTACTCCCATGGTGCAAGCTTTGATTGGGATATAGCATTGTTTATGCGCAAACACTGGGAGCAACCATATACATAAGATTTTAACCAGCTAAGGGTATTGATAGACAGTTTATATCTTGATAGTTTAGAAAGAAGGACGGCGTGAATGACCAGATCAAAGGCTTTACTTAAGTCTAAAAAGATGCCTCCTACTACCCCATCTTTGAAATAATTTCTTTGATTGTTGATATCATATTTTCACATGTCTGTTCACAATTTGTATCACAATTTATTTCATTCTGCTTTACATGCTGTAACTCATTTTCAAGTGATTCAGTGTTTTTCTTTGGTATGTACGAGATATATTTTCCACCATTAATGGGCTTTTTATGTCGTGATTTTGACAATTTGTGTACTACTAAAGTGAGATTGTGGTCAGACATGCCAGTAATTATATATATATATATATGTACAGTATATATACTGTATATATATATATATATATATATATATATATACAGTATATTTTGTTATGTGGTCAGGTTTGTTGGTAATGATCAACATTTTAGTACATTTTTGTTTATCAGTCACAGTTTTCATCCCATACCCAACCCATTTTGTAACAGTCCCACCAGGCTTATGCAGTTTGAGTCTTGTTGCAATAATTTTTCCTGCGTCGATGTCACCAGTATCCTGGGCGACTCCACTAATGCCATTCCCCTTTGGGTGGGCGACTGCTGCACCAGTGTCTGAGGAAACCTTTCATGCGTTGATATCACCGGTGTCTTTGGCAGTGCTGGGAGTAACGCATTACAAAGTAACGCGTTACTGTAACACCACTACTTTTGCAGTAACGTGCTGTGTAAAGAAATTACTGTTTAAAAATTCAGTAATGCATTACAGTTACTGAAATTTAATCAGATGCTTTACTCCTGTTACTCATTTTATTAATATGGATAGATATTTTTAGCACAAATACATACAAACTGACCCTACGTAGCTGATGCAGCCATCAGTCTCCTCCGTGGGTCGGTTTCCTGTCCTGCCCCACTTCACACCACAACCCAGTGGGAAGAAATGCCATGACAGTGGCAACTTCTCATATTGAGCCCTGATCCCCTGTTGTCTGAGCGGTGAGTAGCCCCCAACAGCTCCTACCTCTGTGGTTAAACATGAGTATTTTTAGAGCAAGAAACTCACATTCATTGTCCGCAGTTGTGTAAATGTAAGTTTTCTTACCGCACAGAGAAAAAGTGACTCTGATTTGTTGCTGTAAAGAACAAATGAGCTTCTTCTAAGGTGAACTTTCATTTATCTGTGCTTTCTATTTTATTGTATCTTATTCATTTACATGCTGTTGTGATATGCAACTATTTCATGGATGTATATCCTCTAAATATATATTTTTAATGGGCTGGTCCAGGGGTTTCAGACATATGATCCGTGGGGCAAAAATGGTCCACCAGGGGGTGAGTTTCTGACTTTCTACTGATTAGAATAGGTTGTGTACATCTGAGACATTTTTCTCTGTAAGATAAGATTTTTTTTTTTCTCATCAGTTTTCTTTGTCTTCTTTTTTTCTGATGAGAACAAGGGGGCCTTGATTTCAAGGGCCAAGGGGACGGGGTAGAAATGAGAATTGGGACGGACCCCAAATCTACCTGTACTTCACTCTCGCATTGCAAATATTTTTCTTAACTGTTTTATGGTATTTACTGCTGTTAATAACTACTTAAACAGACAGTGTTTGTTTTGCTATTTTTTATGTATGTATAAGGGTCATTTCATTTAAAAAGGTTGTACATTTAATTCAAGTATATTTTAGCATGCGGTAATCAAATTTGATCATATTAAACATAATTTTCCAACTACAAAATTGTGGCTAGTGAAAAGGCTGAGTGGATAGTAATTTTGGAAAATCATTAGCCACAGTGACTGCTGACACAAAAGCACTATTGCTCTGCAGTTACTATCCTCAGCAAGCAGCAGGTGCTGCCGTGAGCTTCTGCCCTTCCCAAAGCACTCAAAAGCGGTCAGTCTCACAATAGCCTCATGCAGTAGTTAATTGCAGTGAGAGAGGAGACCCACGCCCATGTCACTTACGTCCAGACTGCAAATGAATTGTGCTTGCAAACCCCACCCCTCTAATTGATGTAAATGTTTCTTCACTGTCAGTGTCACACTAATAAATTGCTGCATTTGACTAACAGCCTCAATCACGTATTCACTTCATCCACTGTGTGTGTGTGTGTGTGTGTGTGTGTGTGTGTGTGTGTGTGTGACCTAAGCTAAATATCTAGCAGCTAGCTCGTCATGTCACAGTCTAAACTGTACACTCAAAAATACAGAAAGGAGTGTGAATCAAACCCTGAATTCAAAGGCTGGTTGAAGTCGTTTATTGGAGATGATAGAATAGGTGTCATAAATTGCTCATTTTTAAAGGGAACACAAAATAACAAACACAAACACTTATGAAAAAGGCAGAGAATAATAAAGATGCTGACAAATGGGGAACACCCGGAAATACAGTGAGACGGGGACACCATCTGAAATAGAGAAAGGTAGAACTAGCCTTAGATTCGAGAGGCTGCTGCAAGGAGTAGACCCCCAACAGCTTCTTAAATAGACACAAATGAGATCAGCTGTGGGTACATGAGTGAGGAAATAATCTGGACAATCTGACTCAGGTGTGACAGCCCACAAACAGGATTGACAACCGAAAGTGAACACTTACAGTTGTCACACTGAGTGAGATAATGACAAGACTACTAAATGTTCAACAAAAGGAAACTAAGGCGAGGACAACATAAAGACAACCCAGAGATACAGATAATAATATACATGAAACTCAAAAGACAAAAAGAGGGATGAGGACACAAACAAAAATATAAAATATACACCACATAATCATAAGTACACAAACTAAAGGAATAAGACTAATAAGGACAACTCATAAACAAACAGAGACCAAATACAGCATATAATGATAAACAGAAAAACAAACAAACAGAAAAAGACTAAACTCAAACTGGAGATTGGGCATGGCCCCCGCACATGCCCAGGATCATGACAGTGCCCCCCCTCCCAATGGGTGGAACCCAGACATCCCAGGGCAACATCAAAAAAGAAAAGAACCCTCCCCCACAAAGAAGACCCCCCCAACAAGAAAACAACCCACCCTGGGGGGAGGAGGGGGAACCCAGGCACAGAGGGACTGAGACAGAACAAGAAAAAAAAAAAAAAACACTCATGACCCACATAGAGAACCAAATCGGTGGTGACAGAACTCTACGGAAGTGGAGTGACAGATGAGGCAGTTCAGGGGGTCTCCCAGAGTCCCAAGATCACCGGAGCTTGTGGTGGAATACATCGGGTGGCCTCCCCGAACTCCAGAGCCACCACAGCAGGGGATGTAGTCCGTTGGGTGGCCTCCCATCATCCCAACACCGACAGACTACACTAGAAGACCTGTCGGGTGGTCTCTCAGTGTCCCTGAGCCACCGAATCACAAAGCAAGACAACCCCCCTCCCCCCCCCGAAGGCGGCAGCTTGAATCCATGCCCCTTTTGGACCACATGAACTGCTATATGGATGGCCGACCACAAGGATGGCTGATCAGTGGTGACCTCACGCAATGACAGCTGACCTTTGGCGACCTTAGGTACAGACGGAGGACCCACGGTGGCCTAGGATGGCGTAGCACTCTCAGTGGCCCCGGGCTGAGGCATAGCACCCACAGAAGCCCCAGACTGAGGCATATCCCCCGCGATGGCCTCGGATGGAGGTGGAGGACCCACGAAGAAACAGCTGACCCGTGAGAAAACCAGGCAAAGAAGGCGATCAATCAGCGGGGCACCGGACGAAGAATTAGGGCCCACAGCAACCTCGGACAGGGAGGAAGGACCCCCCGGAGACCTCAGGCGCAGATTGGAGACCCACGGCAAACTCAGGTGGGGGTTGAGGACCCACGGCGACCTCAGGCAAAGGTAGAGGACCCGTGATGACTTCAAGGGAAGATGGAGAATCCTTGGTGACCTCAGGAAAAGACTCAGACAGAGAACAGATTTACACCAGGTCAGAGTCATCGGCAGCAGTGGAGCCCGGCAAGGAGAGCTCAGGTGCAGCTGATGGCTGCACTTGGTCCTCCCCACCAAGAGCCAGGCAAGATTTCTCTAAGACAGAAAAAGTGAGGACAAAAAAGAGAACTTGCCTGAGCTAGTGCGCCACCACCGTCCAGGACTCCGGCGATCCAGGCTGGGATGTCTCAGTGTCTCAGCTCTCTCTGTCTTGGTGTCCCCTTCTGACACAGCCACCTCGAGGGAAGGAGAAGAGAGAAACACCAGAGAAGAATCACCGGCAGTAGTGCAGCCCAGCAAGGAGCACTCAGGAGCAGAGGACGTCTGCACCCGACTCTCCCCACCACGAGCCCAACAAGGTCTCTCCAGCTCTGCAGATGTAATGACAGAACAGAGTACATGACTGGACTCGAGCTCCACCGCCATCCAGGAGTCTGGCGATTCTGCTGCGGCAGGCCAAGTAGCTGGCGGGACGGCAGACGGTACTGGCGGAACCTCATCCATGGTGGCTGACGCTGGCAGAGCTCCAGGTGTGGTGGCTTGCACTGGAGGGTATCTCACCAAAGGTGCCAGATCCTGCACGGCCTAAACTAGGGGACTCTCAATAGTCGGCTCAGGCTTCGGGATACGGGGCGCACTCCTCCCTCTTCCATCCAGTGACTGTGGAACCAAGACCAGGGTCTCCGGGATAGCAGGCCCCTCCACAGTCAGGCAGCTCTCTCCCAGGACAGGCGGATGAACAGAGGAAACAGAGGGAGACACAGAAGAAGGAGGTGAGGTTGGAGCAGCAGCAGCAGATGGGGAGAGCTCAGCCAAATTACCTGGCTGCAGCTGAGTCCCCCTACAGGTAATAAGGCAAGGCAATTCATTAGTAGGAATTTGAGAATGAAAACTTAGTTGCCTTATCTCCCGGGCTGTGGTGGAAGATGCTGCTGAAGACCCAGAGGACTTCCTCTCGCTTCGTGCGGTGGGCAGGGGCGCCAATGTCAACCTGGGAGGATCCATCACTGCAGGCATGAGGCCGGCGGCCAAATTCACTACTGCGGTGGAGGAGTCCTTCTGGCAGACCTCAGCTTGGTGGCAGCGAGAGGCTGGGCGTGTCCGTTGCGGAACTGGCGAGCGGCGGGAGGCTGTAGGTGTCTGCACCGGGGAACGCTCGTTTGTCCATGCCGGTGCAGATGGTGGAGGACTTCTCACCAGACCACAGAGCATATGTTGGAGATTTAACACAGAAATGAGGAGACCAGTGAGTTCTGGATAGCTCCACAGGCTGGGGTACAGCTCGAAAATCTCAGCCGCGCTCTCCAGAATCCTCAGGGCTTCCTCAGGGGTGCGGTCAAAGCATGCGTCTGACATTAAATCTTCCACAAGACCCGCAGCAAAACACAAAGCCTCACCCAGGCCATAACGGCGCCAGTCTGTGTCAGACTGTGTCATTCTGTAAGTCATATCAGCAGAGAAAATGACACAAAAAGGTAGGTGGGGAAAAACAGGAGGGGAAAAAGGGAAACAAAAAAAATAAAGGGCAACTCACAGTCTGCTGGTGTCCAATCATGGCAGCGATCTACTGTCATAAATCGCCCATTAGAGCAGGCAGATTACACCCAAATGCAGGAGCTGTGAGTTGGAATATTTATTAAAGGGAACACAAAATAACAAACACAAACATTTACGAAAAAGGCTGAGAATAAAAAGGATGCTGACGAACAGGGAACACCAGGAAATACAGCGAGACGGGGACACCATCTGAAATAGAGAAAGGTAAAACTAACCTTAGATCCGAGAGACCGCTGTGAGGAGTAGACCCCCAACAGCTTCTTAAATAGACAGACACAAATGAGATCAGGTGTGGGTACATGAGTGAGGAAATAATTTGGACAATCCGACTCAGGTGTGACAGCCTGCAAACAGGACTGACAACCAGAAGTGAACACTGACAGCTGTCACACTGAGTGAGATAATGACAAGACTACTAAATGTTCAACAAAAAGAAACTAAGGCGAAGACGAGATAAAGACAACCCAGAGATACAGATAATAATATACATGAAACTCAAAAGACAAAAGGAGGGATGAGGATGCAGACAAAAATATAAAATATACACCACATAATCATAAGTACACAAACTAAAGGAATAATGCTGCATGTCCACCAAACGCGTTTTTTGTCACCCGACCACCCTGAGCATTTTTTTTCAGCATTTGTACACGGCGCTCTGGAAAAAAAAAAAGCTGTGCCCTTTATCCCAGCAACAGCTTGTCACTCTCAGCTCAGCACTTCCGCTTTTCCTATGGTCAGACTATCTACTGATTTTTTAATAGTAGTCTTTAAATAACAATGGACAGGAAACCTTTTCTAGCAGCTCTGGATGTAAAATGTGATGACACGGAAAACAAGAGTCTGAGTACAGACTAGTACCGGCATCCTATGTCCCACCCACGCAGCAGTTCTGATTTGCTGCAAGGTCTGACAATGATGAGCTCAATTGTAGTCTCTTAAAAGTTGAACTTTGTTCCGCTCTGAGCACCCTGAGCACCGCGACAAAAAACGGCCACCACCAAGAGCATTTCAGCGCCGAGGGTGCTCAGCACTGTAAACGCTGGACTACATAGAGAATGAATGGAAAATAGTTGCCCAGAGTGGAAAAAATGCATTTGGTGGACACGCAGCCTAAGACTAATAAGGACAACTTATAAACAAACAGAGACCAAATACAGCAGATAATGATAAACAGAGAAACAAATAAACAGAAAAAGACTAAACTCAAACTGGAGATTGGGAACATGATCATGACAATAGGCTTTATTGTCATTGTACAGTTGTACAGCACAAAAAAAATTGATACAGAAGTGATGGCCTATTTAAATGCCAAATGAAAACAAATAAACCAACAATCAACAGAAGAAAGTTATTTTGTAGTTCTAAAGATATATAGGGTGATTTTTACTCACTTTTTGTCTCTCCCACGACATTTTTCTTCTCTCCTACACCGGCAATTACATGCAAATGACCAAATATGCAAATTAGGCGATGGTGTCATTTAGCGACTTCTAGCAACTTTTAGGACAGCCAATAGCTACTTTCCTTACTGAGGAGATGGGAACACTGCAGTCAAGAGCCTGTTCACTGCTGCAGCCAGCAGCCACAAATGGAGCTTACTCCTGCTGGGAAAAGTTGAAGCTACTTTGTTTTTGTGGAAATGGACAGATTATTTTTCCTTTGTCGCTGGGACAAAAGCATATTGGTGGGCCGTGTGAGACCGACTGCAATCTTCAGAAGCACCTGAGAACAGCAACAAGATCCAACAAAGCTAGTGCTATGATTTGCTATGCTAACAACACTGCTAATAACACCGGCTGGATTTCAAACATAGGTGTGCATCTGGACAGTTTGTGACACAGCAAGAATTAAACAACTGCCAGATACGCCAATACAGAATGAAGATCTGATGACAGTCATTTCCCATCAGACAGGCTGAGACCGTTATCTACTGAAGTTAAAACACATTTACTTGCTACTTGGATAAAAATTATTAAAAAATGGATTTGATCACCAAAAGGAATTTTAGAGACTGGGTCATGTCTTTGTCGCAGCAGACATTTGGATTGTGGATAATGGACATTTTCTTTGGATCACTACACATCGGATTAAATCCATAATTTTAATGGTAAGAAACATTGACAGCTTTATGCAGTGTTGCCAACTCACTCTTTTGGAGTGATTCTCACTCTTTTCCCTCTCTCTCACTCCACAAACTCTATGCCTCACTCCAAAATGAAGAAATTACTGGCAATTCTGTGTTGATTTTCTTGTGATTTTTCCATAATAAGTGTCATGAACTGAGTTTGGACTTTTTCCCAAACTCAGGCTTTTTCTGTATTTATATCCATCTGTTGTATTACTGGTGCCTTTTTGAGTTGTCCCTGCCTTTTATTTGCCTGTTTATGATTCAGTTTGTTTTGACTATGTCTTGCCTCATTTACAGTTATTCCTTAGTCTGTATTGGGTTTGTGTTTATTTGTTCTGTGGGCTGGCAGCGGTCAGGTGCATTTCCGGGTTGTGTTGGGCCACCTCTCAGCTGGCAGCCGCTCCTCTCATTACATTCAGCTGATTCTAATCATTAATTGTTACTCCCTTCTCCTGCTCAGGTCATCCCACACCTGTGATCAATTATGTGGCTATTCATCTAGTATTTAAGCTCTGTCTGTTCATTTTGTCTCCGTCGTTACATTGATTGTCAACTTTCATCTCCACCTGAGCGCTGTCTGCTCAGGTGTGTCACTCTGTAAGTAATTTTTGTCTCACTCGGCAGTAGTTTGTTGGAGTGCTCTGTTTATTCTTTATTCTCTTTGCTCGCCAGATTAGTGTGTTGGAGCACTTTTTGTTTATTCTTTATGTTAACCCTTCTTGTGGCAAGATTTCATGGACAGATAGTGCCCTCACTGCCACAGGCACAGCGCTGCGCCTGTCATGTGATGTTATATGACATGGCCAAAAACTCCCCAGTTGATTTAAGTTGTTCAAAGGATTCAACCTCGCAAGGTAGCAGACACGTATAACTTATTGCTCTTGTCTTGGAGGACTTATGGCAGACATAGAACCATCCTAAAACCCCACTTCTGGACACCACAGAAGAAGAGTTTGTAAATGAAAGTTGATGTTCGCCATCGCCATCGCAAGAAGGAGGAGGCATTTGCTCCCAAATTTGCCAACTATGATTCTAAAAAGAGATTATTTAGCTTATGAAGGTAAATATATACATTTTGTTATAACAGAGGGTGGGCAAAGCTGGTTGATGTTCACCTGCCATCACCCCAGCGCCATATGACTTGAGAGAGCAATCGCGCTGGTTCCGTGTCTTCATATAAGAGAAATAGCGACGGGATAAAAGCGAAATTGTTGTGGAATAATCATAACAGTTTCTGGATATGAGGGGGAAAAATAAAATGACCGACAGAAGAGAAAATAACAACCAGGGTGCCGCAAAAGGACAAAGAAAGCGAGCCACCTGGCCAGCAGTAAGTGATAAATTTGTTTGTTTGCTTACATTGTACTGATTTTCTGGTTCATATTCTTTGAAGATAAGATAATAAAATGCCCAAAACAAGAAACGGTGACAAAAAGCAAAACCATTCCTTGTGTAAATATGTCCAAACTCCACTTTTAACTGAAAGTTATGTAATTCGATATGGCTGCTGTGGCATTATGCAAATTAGGAGAATAAATTTACTCCTATCCCAAACTTTGGGTCATATGCTACATCGTTCTAATTGACAGTAAACCATTATCTCTTACCATTTTCAAGTTATAGCCTTAGAAATCTCTGACATCTGAACTGAATATTTTCTTGAAAAAAACCTTGACCACTAGGGGCTTATGCCACAACGGAGCACCTGTGGCAGTCGTTGGGTTTATAAAATGCACAGCAACATCCAGCGCTATTTGTTTCATCTCTCTGCCCCAAACGGGCACTAAACATGACAATAAGAGCTCTTAAGACAGGATAAAGCAAACTGAACATGTTCTAAAAGCAGTCTGAAACAGTGTTTTCAGCCTGACATTAATAAGCCCGTAATGTAACCCATTAATTAAATTATCTTGCTATATGTGCAAGATGATTTAAGTATGCATTTAAAAGTAACTTGAATGCTGCTTTTCCAAGTAACTAGTTACTTTAATCATGCAGTAATTGCTAAGTAACTCAGTTAACTTTTGAAAAGAAGAAACTAGTAACTGTAACTAGTTACTATTTTTTAGTAACTTGCCCAACACTGGTCTTTTGAGATCTGACCGTCATCAGCCTCCTCTGGAATGGCCACTGCTGTATTGGTGTCCAGAGAGACGGGGACGATGTCAACAGCAAGCCGCTGGGCCACAAATCATCGATATGGCACAACCTGGCAAACATCCATCACCGAAAGAGCCACCACTGCATCAGCGTCTGAGGGAAAAGGGCCAAAACCAACATCCAGCCGTCGGGGTCCAAGCCATTGACGTGGTTCCATTTGATGGACATCCCCCGCTGGAAAAGCCGCTCCTGTACCGGTGCCCAGGGGGACCGGGCTGATGCTGTCACCTCACCGTTGGGCCATGATTCGTTGTCCTGACACTGCCTGGCAGGCCCACCCCACCAGGTAAGCCGCTGGAGCACCAACATCCCAGGTGCCCATGTTGGCGCCAACCTCCGATCACTGGATGCCGTGCTGTTGTCATGAGTCTGCCGAAATGGCCGCTGTTGCTGTACTAGTGTTTGGAGGTACCATGTGCTGTGGATTCCATTGTAAGCAGTTTAGCTGTGGTTGTTGAGTTAGCCACTTTAGCTGCTGTGCTGGCTGCAGGGGCCAGGTTGGCCAAATTAGCTGAAATTGTCATTCTGGTCGCAGTATCCAGGTTTTCCAGTTTATTTGTAGTTGTTCAGCTAGCTGTGGTAACCAGGTTGGCCAGTATAGCAGCAGTTAGAGCAGGGGTGGGCAGTCATGTGCCATGGAGGGCCAGTGGGCATACTCTCTTCAGCAGGTGTTTTCAGTGATTAGCAATCCTTGAAGCTGATCAGAGCAAACACCTGCTGAAGAGACTGGGTAGAACAGAAAACCTGCAGTGGAATGGCCCTCACTGCCCACCCCTGAGTTAGAGTCAAAGAGCTAGGGGTGTCTAGTTCTGTTTTAAAATGGTTTTCATCATACCTCATCAATAGAACCTTTAACATGTTTGTGAATCAGATTTTTTTCTGGAACAGCACAGTATTCATGTGGGGTACCACAAGGCTGAGTTCTGGGACCCATTTTATTTTTACTTTATATTCTACCACTGGGACAGATAACAAGCCATTTTACAGATGCTTCTTATCATCTTTATGCTGATGACATTCAGTTGTATTGCTCTTTTAAGGAGTCTAAGTTTCACATGCTGTCATCATTAACTGACTGCTTGTCTAACATCAAACAGTGGTTAAGTGCAAACTTTCTACAGTTTAACTCAGACAAGACAAAGACATTAATTATCGCTCCTGAAAACAAGATCCCACTTACAGTGGGGCAAAAAAGTATTTAGTCAGCCACCAATTGTGCAAGTTCTCCCACTTAAAAGATGAGAGAGGTCTCCAATTTTCATCATAGGTATACCTCAACTATGAGAGACAAAATGAGAAAAAAAAAAAATCCAGAAAATCACATTGAAGGATTTTTAATGAATTAATTGGTAAATTCCTCAGTAAAATAAGTATTTGGTCAATAACAAAAGTTCATCTCAATACTTTGTTATATACCCTTTGTTGACAATGACAGAGGTCAAACGTTTTCCGTAAGTCTTCACAAGGTTTTCACACACTGTTGCTGGTATTTTGGCCCATTCCTCCATGCAGATCTCCTCTAGAGCAGTGATGTTTTGGGGCTGTCGCTGGGCAACACAGACTTTCAACAACCTCCAAAGATTTTCTATGTGGTTGAGATCTGGAGACTGGCTAGGCCACTCCAGGACCTTGAAATGCTTCTTACGAAGCCACTCCTTCGTTGCCCGGGCGGTGTGTTTGGGATCATTGTCATGCTGAAAGACCCAGCCACATTTCATTTTCAATGCCCTTGCTGATGGAAGGAGGTTTTCATTCAAAATCTCACGATACATGGCCCCATTCATTCTTTCCTTTACACGGATCAGTCGTCCTGGTCCCTTTGCAGAAAAACAGCCCCAAAGCATGATGTTTCCACACCCATGCTTCACAGTAGGTATGGTGTTCTTTCTCCTCCAAACACGACAAGTTGAGTTTTTACCAAAAAGTTCTATTTTGGTTTCATCTGACCATATGACATTCTCCCAATCCTCTTCTGGATCATCCAAATGCTGTCTAGCAAACTTCAGACGGGCCTGGACATGTACTGGCTTAAGCAGGGGGACACGTCTGGCACTGCAGGATTTGAGTCCCTGGCGGCGTAGTGTGTTACTGATGGTAGCCTTTGTTACTTTGGTCCCAGCTCTCTGCAGGCCATTCACTAGGTTCCCCCGTGTGGTTCTGGGATTTTTGCTCACTGTTCTCGTGATCATTTTGACCCCACGGGGTGAGATCTTGCGTGGAGCCCCAGATCAAGGGAGATTATCAGTGGTCTTGTATGTCTTCCATTTTCTAATAATTGCTCCCACAGTTGATTTCTTCACACCAAGCTGCTTACCTATTGCAGATTCAGTCTTCCCAGCCTGGTGCAGGTCTACAATTTTGTTTCTGGTGTCCTTTGACAGCTCTTTGGTCTTGGCCATAGTAGAGTTTGGAGTCTGACTGTTTGAGGTTGTGGACAGGTGTCTTTTATACTGATAACAAGTTCAAACAGGTGCCATTAATACAGGTAACAAGTGGAGGACAGAGAAGCCTCTTAAAGAAGAAGTTACAGGTCTGTGAGAGCCAGAAATCTTGCTTGTTTGTAGGTGACCAAATACTTATTTTACCGATGAATTTACCAATTAATTCATTCAAAATCCTGCAATGTGATTTTCTGGATTTTTTTTTCTCATTTTGTCTCTCATAGTTGAGGTATACCTATGATGAAAATTGGAGACCTCTCTCATCTTTTTAAGTGGGAGAACTTGCACAATTGGTGGCTGACTAAATACTTTTTTGCACCACTGTATTAAGCACCACATGGGTACTCTAGGCTCCTCTGTCCAGTCGAGTCTTCGGAATCTCTGTGTTAGTTTTGACTCAGCTATGTCTCTTGAGCACCACATTAACAGGGATGGCAATTTTCCGCCGATCCTCGGATTTCCAACGATTTATTTTCAAATTGATCATTTCTGTGAATCGTCTAAATCCGTTGAGAAAATTTTAGGGGGGAGTAAGGTACCTTATTGTTACCGATTTTAGCGAAAATCAACACGATTACGTAAGCGCTCGTAGCTTCCCCAGGTCAAGTCTCCCGCAATAACCCGAATGTACTCAAGCTACTGCTGTATTGTAAACAGCCCTGTGATTGGATAGTTGCAAACGATTGGACCAATCAAATGGTTCATCAGAGATGTGATTTTACCGCTAATTCGCAGAATTCCGCTTTTTTTTTTTCTTCCAGGAAGATAAAGTACGTTAAGTACGCTAGCGGCTTGTGGTCCACAAACGCAGTGAAGGTGCGCCCTTTCAGGCAGAACTGGAAGTGGCATATGGCCAGGTGGAGGGCCATTAACTCTCTGTCGAACACTCTGTATTTACACTCACTGTCGTGCAAAGACCTGCTAAAAAAGGTGAGCGGCTGCCAAGAACCGGCAACGCATTGCTCCACGACGGCCGCTATGCCCATGTCCAAGGCGTCGGTAGCGAGCGCTATCCGAGCCGCCGGGTCTGGGTGCGCCAGTAGTGCAGCGTTCGCCAGAGCTGTTTTAACCTCAGAGAGAACGCCTGCTCCCGCTCAGGAGTCCAGTCGACTCTGTCCGCCGGTTTCCGTTTCAGTAATAAGTGGCATTCAGCTGTTTGTTTTATGTCATTTAAGCACAGTTCTGGTACTTAAAGATCATAAAAACCTAGGAGCTTCTGGGGGGCTTCGCCCCCCTTGCCCCCCCACCGGGGCTCAGCAGGGGTCCCCCAGACCCCCTGCTGAATTTTCAGATAATTTCCCCAACCCCAAATCACATCCCTGGTTTGTGTTGGAATTCTGAGCTTTCGGTATCGTTTTCAACGGAATTATGAGATTTTTATCGAAGGATCAGGAGTCATCAGTGCTAGAAATAGACAAAAGTGTCAAAAATAAGTTCTGATGGAATTGGCTTGAGAGAAAAGTGACGGTAAAGGTGAAAATTGGCTCAAAGTTCGACGAGGTAGCAGAAACACTCGGACAGTTTCTGAAGAAACCAGAAAAGGAGATGAAGTTCAAAGTTCAGAGACTGACACAGCTTGCTGCCAAAAGGAAGAAAGTTTCACATTAGAAGTGACTTGGTGACCAGTGTAAATAGTGTAATAAACTCTTATAGAACTGTTAAATATGTTGGACTAAAGACAGTGAGACAACATTGAAGAAAAAGTAAGTTAACTTTTCATTAAATTTAATGATTTAGTAATGATTTATTACTAATATTTCATTTTTTTAATCATTTTTTCAGTCTAAATTATTTCAGTTTTACTGAAAACGTCTCAGCTTCAGGGGGGCTGCACCCCCCGGCCCCCCCATACGTCAATCGGCCAAATTAGATTTCAGCTGAAATCAGAATTTCCTGTTGCCATCTCTGCATTAAGCAAATAATTAGAAACTGTTTCTTCCATCTGAAGAATGTTTTTAAGTTGAGAACCTTGGTATCGAAGCGGAACTTGAGAGCAAGCACTCGAGAGCAAGCCAAGCTCTCCCGTGAAGAGTGAACTTAGCAGTGTCGGGGGCGGTAGAAATGTTACACCATTCAACCAAATTCTATGGTGATACCAAGCAGCAAAAAAATTGAAAAATAAACAAAGTAAGCACTATTTAAGTTTGTCAAATAACAGTGTAAAAATAAATAAATAAATAAAATTTAAAAAAAAATGTTGCACTGTAAAAAAAAAATACACGTATATGAATGGTGAAACATTTCAGACGTAAAAAATACTTAAATCCAGTTTAGAATCTTCATCAAATTAAGAAAATGAATTAATTTTGCATTCATTTTAAGTCTTAATTATTTTTATTATAATTGAAAAAAGACATTTTATTTTTTTATTTATTTTGCTCATTGTTCTATTTTGTTATAATTTTATAAGCATTTCTTTCAACTGTTTATGTTCATGAGTTTTATTCATATTTCATATTGCCCTTGCAATAAAGTTGTTAATGAAACTGCAATCATGTCATTCTGGGCAAAAAGTATCGGTCTCAGTGTGGCGGTTCGTTTTAACCCCACAACAGACTAAGGACACTCAGCCCTCTTTTCTCTGTTTTTCTGCTGCACTACTGAGAAGCAATGTGCCATTCATGTATTTGTGATGCAAACATGCATGTGTTGTGATGTAATGCGCCATTCTGTATAGTGTGCATATGGCTTGTCCTTACTGTGCTTTTTCTGAGCATCTTAGATGTGCTTTGGTGTATTAATGTCTACAGGTAGACGAGTTTCTTCTCTCACCTGTGTGATGTTAATCGATGCCTTTCATCCTTTGTACTCATGCGTCCTGTCCTTACTGTGACCTAGCGACTCAGATCAATATGTAGATGTGCTTGTTAGCCTCTTTGTCCGCACCTGAGCGAGGTCTAGCTAATCTGCCCTTGGTCTCACAAATGCAAATACCTCCGGCCTGCACACACTTGGGCTGGAGGGGGGATCCCGTGACGGCGGTATGATATAATAAACTCTACTTAAAACCACAGCATCGCTGCTTATTTTTGCATGCCGCCTCACTGGTGACCCCTCGAACACGCACACGTTTTGTGCGAAAGCAACCTTCCGAGCTGGACAGCCACACAGCTGCGTTGGTGGCCCCTTGAAGACGCACACGCTTTGTGCAACGCAGCCTTCTGTTTTGGATGGCCACGCTGGCGAAGCGACGCTGAAAAAAACGAGCGGCCAGCGAACGCAACACCCGGGCATGAATGCTCCGTCGCAGCGGCCTACTGGTTCCCCCTCCCTGCGGCTTCAGGGAGACTTCGACGCGGAGCCAACACAGGCGAGCCGTTCTCCGGACATCACCCACGACCGGGTAAACTGCAGAAAACGTCATGGCGCGACCCTCGCCTGAGATCTGCACAACCACGCTGGACCGGCCGCTCTCACAGAGAGCGCACGCACCTCGTCCTCTCCCCAGACGGCAACCTCCAGGGCCGACGGGGAGCGCAGCGCGTGGAACTGAACGCACCATGGCCGCACGAGCGACAACGATCGTCTCCTCCCTCTCACCGCTCCAAAGCAGCTGCACGAGCCCGGGGCACAAAGATCGTCTATTGCCTCGCACCGCTCCAACGCGCCTCCACGAGCCCGAGGGACGGAGATCGTCTACTTCCTCACACCGCTTCAACGCAGCTGCATGAGCCTGAGGAACAAAAGATCGTCTATTCCCTCCCGCCGCTCCAACGCCTCTGCACGGGCCTGAGGGACTAAAGATCGTCTATTTCCTCTCACCGCTCCAACGCACCATGGCCAATCTACAGCCACAGCTCAACCTGGATTTTACCGGCGCCGTCTGCGCCGTTCTCCACCAAGTTTCTGCACCCTGACTCACCACTCCAGCGGCCCACCCACGCACTGAACCCCCGCGCACGCATCGGGGAGTTACAAGGACGGCGCATCACGCACGGGACAAGTAATGGCTCCACAGACTGCCTTCCTCCTTCGCCGCTGCCTTTCAGGGCTGCTCGCTCACCTGAGGCACGCATGCAGCATACTGGAAGGATTTGTTAACAGTCTCAGCCACGCCACAGACCGCCATCGTCCTCCGCCGCTGCCCACATAACCTTCAGGGCTGCTCGTTCACCTGAAGCAAGCACGCAGCTCGCCACTGGATTTTTTAATGGTCTTAGCCACGGCACAACGGGATTTCAGCCGTCAGCTGTTCCCGGGAGCTTTGGGGTTGCTTCAGCACCCAAAGCCAACAGTCCCTGTGTTTTGTTTACTTTTTTTCTTACAGCCGCCCCTGCTTTTCTTCATGGCCACGAGAGGAGTCAGAGACTAGTTTTTCTTCTTGTGATCTCCGCACGTGCAACGGGACAACCCCTCGACGTCACGGAGCAGCAAGCAATTTTTGCGCGGCTCAGGACGATTTCACAGCTCCTGCCGGCACTTACCACCCCTCCCCTCCCTCCCCCTCCGCCTGCAGCGAGCTTCTCCCACAGCTCGCTCACACAGATGGATTATCGAGGTTGCGGCCTCCTGCCGCGTCCTCTGGGGGGGAGCGTGTGGCGGTTCGTTTTAACCCCACAACAGACTAAGGACACTCAGCCCTCTTTTCTCTGTTTTTCTGCTGCACTACTGAGAAGCAATGTGCCATTCATGTATTTGTGATGCAAACATGCATGTGTTGTGATGTAATGCGCCATTCTGTATAGTGTGCATATGGCTTGTCCTTACTGTGCTTTTTCTGAGCATCTTAGATGTGCTTTGCTGTATTAATGTCTACAGGTAGACGAGTTTCTTCTCTCACCTGTGTGATGTTAATCGATGCCTTTCATCCTTTGTACTCATGCGTCCTGTCCTTACTGTGACCTAGCGACTCAGATCAATATGTAGATGTGCTTGTTAGCCTCTTTGTCCGCACCTGAGCGAGGTCTAGCTAATCTGCCCTTGGTCTCACAAATGCAAATACCTCCTGCCTGTTCTGTTGTCTCTTTGATCATTCTAAACGGTGGGGTATGTCCTTTTGATGTATTGTTATGGTCAAGTATATAAGATGCAACTCTGTAACGCAAACTCTCTCTTTCACTCTCACTCTGATCCTGCAACAGGTGGACACACTGTGTCCGCCTCTCTCCCTCTCTGAGAGCCTAGGGATCCCGCTCCGGGCTGCTCCACTATGCACCGGAGAGAGGATCCCGTGAAGGCGACATGATTAATAAAACCTGCTGAAAACCACAGCACCGCTGCTTATTTTCTCATGCCACCTCATCAGTATTGAAGAAAATGTTCCATAAATTAATGCTATCGTATCGAAAGGAAATATGCTGGTATGCCCATCCCTAAGTGGAATCGCCAGAGGACCCACAGTTCAGGAGAGACAAGTCTATGGTGGCTTTTCCTTCCTGTGCCGTACCAGTGCCATTGGTACTAGCCACACTGTGTATTAGGGTCCAAGCCACTGACAACATCAGTGGGTGAGAGCCCTATTGTAATCAATAGGATTATTTATTATTAACCTTATTTATACAGGTAATCCCATTATTTATACAGGTATCCCTTATTTATACAGGTAATCCCATCTGCAAGCCCCGGATTAAAACTACCCTAGGTGTGCCAAACTTTACACCAGCTCCAAAAAGAAGAGAGTGCAACCCCCCACATTACCCCCACACCCTGTATCTCACCGCCACAGCAACAACGGCAAAATTATTAACCATTACAGAAGCCACCGACAAAGTCCCCCCAGACGATGCTGGTTATTGGTGATTCCATAATGAGAAACATCAGAAGCAGGTACTGTGTTACAAAATTTATTCCTGGGGCTAAAGTGTCAGACATTGAGGTTCTTACCCCTGATCTATTAAATGAATACCCCCATGCTAAAACTGTTGTTGTCCATGTTGTATGCAGCAACATCCCAGATGAAGTGTCTGAGATCTTAAAGAGAGACTTCAGGAGCCTTCTGTCCACTCTTAAGAACTCTGGCAGACGTGTGTTTATCTCTGGACCACGTGCTTCTTTTAGAAGAGGTTGCAATTATTTCAGCAGAACTCTTAGCCTTAATACCTGGTTGTGTTCAACATGCCTACTTTTAACATTGGTTTTATAGACAATTTCAACCTGTTCTGGAATCGCTCATCATTTATGAGGCCAGATGGTATTCATCCAAATCAACTCAGTGCCCGTGTTTTAAGGGACACAGTTTTATTCCATTCAGCATTTTTTAGTACAGTGACTGAAAGCTGGTGTGTCACCTCACCCCAAAGTGCCTGGGTCTGCCAACCAGCTTTTTTTGCTTTCCACTTCTCATATTACTCCTATTAATCCAAATAATTCTCTCTGTTTAGATCAGTCTTTTATTCACAACCCCACAGAGATTGTGCCTGTCCCCCAATACCCACAGCATTATAATCCAAAACAAATAGACCATAACTTGATAAAGATTACAACTATTAATTTACCACAGAAAAGTAAAATAATTAAAAGCAGACTGCTGAATATAAGATCTCTGTCCAATAAAGCGACCTTAATTAATGATATGATCATGGATCACAATATAAATATACTCTGTATCACAGAAACATGGCTACACCCCAATGACTTTGTTAGTATCAATGAGCCCACCCCCCCAGCTATGGTAATATTCATATTCCTAGAAACACTGGCTGAGGTGGTGGTGTCGGGGTAATACATGAATCCACATTACCAATGAACCCTCAGCCTAAGCTAAACTCAAATTATAACTCTTTTGAATGCTTAATTTTTTGCTTAGCACACCCATCCTGGAGGTCAGAACAGCCTGTTTTATTTACCACAGTATATCACCCTCCCAGTGCTTCTTTTGCTGAATTTATGTCTGAATTCTCTGAGTTCTTAACAACCTTAGTTTTCAGTTCAGACAAGATTATCATAGCTGGTGATTTTAATATTCCTATAGACATTGATAATGATAGTCATAGTGTAGCATTTCTCTCCCTCTTAAATTCAGCTGTTTTTTTCTCAGTGTGTTAGTAAACCAACTCATCATTATAATCACACCCTTGACCTGGTCTTGGCCTATGGTGTAGAAATTGATGGGCTGCTTGTCATTCGTCACAATCCTACACTGACTGACCATTATTTGATAACTTTCAAATTTGTGTTATCTGATTTTACAGCATCAAGCAGAAATATAGTTACCAGATTCTTACCTGATAGTGCTGTGGCTCGCTTTAAACAATTACTCCATTCAGCACTTACTCTATTACCATGTCTCATTATAGTAGAGGACAGCACTGACTGCTTGAATCCATCACAATTAGACCTCTTAGTTGATAGTACTGTAGCCTCACTGCGGACGACACTTGACTCTATAGCCTCTCTTAAAAAGAAAACTATTAAAAATAGGAGATTAGCTCCATGGTACAACTCCCACACTCGTGAGTTAAAACAGAAAGTCAGATTCTGTGAAAGGCTTTGGCATGCAAATAAGACAGAAGAATTATGTTAAGCCTGGAATGCCAGCCTTATCACCTATAACAAATCTCTCCATAATGCTAGGCGACAGTACTAATCATCATTGATAGAAGAAAATAAAAACAACCATAGATTTCTTTTTAACACTGTAGCTCAGTTAACCAAGAGCCACAATGTCATAGACCCCTAAATTCCTCCAACTCTTAGTGCTGATAACTTTTTGAATTTCTTTAAAGATAAAATTATCAAAATCAGAAATAATATTCCAAAAAATACCCCCTTTAAAAACACCAAGCCTTTGCCTAACACTGCTGTGTCCACAGGCTCAGAATTCCGTTTTTCTGAATTTTCTCTTATTAGTCATTCTGATCTAGCCTTAATAGTCTCAGCCTCTAAACCAACTACCTGTCTCTTAGACCCAATCCCTGCTACTCCTAAAGGAGTTGCTATCTCTGATTAGTCCACCATTTTTGAACATAATTAATATGTCCCTATTGACAGGACATGTACCACAGTCTTTTAAAGTGGCAGTAATTAAACCTCTGCTTAAAAAAACCCATCACTTGATTCTGGGATTTTGGCCAATTATAGACCAATATTTAACCTCCCCTACCTTTCCAAGATCCTTGAAATAGTAGTCGCCAATCAACTGTGCACTTTTTTTGGAAAATAATTCTGTATTTAAGAAATTTCAGTCAGGTTTTAGGAAACACCACAGCACAGAGACAGCCTAAGTGAAAGTTACTGATGACCTCCTTATGGCATTTGACAAAGGACTTGTCTCTGTCCTTGTCTTATTTGACCTCAGTGCTGCCTTTGACACCATTGACCACCATATTCTGCTAGAGGGACTTGAACAGCAAATTGGTTTGAAAGGAACAATGCTAAGATGGTTCCAGTCTTATTTATCAGACCATTCCCAGTTTGTCTATGTCCATAGCAAGTCCTGCATCCAGACCACAGTCAGCTATGGAGTTCTGCAGGGATCGGTACTTGGACCAGTACTGTTTACATTATACATGCTTCCTTTGGGAGACATTATGAGGAAGCATTCTATTCATTTTCATTGTTACGCTGACGACACTCAGTTATATTTATCCATTAATCCAGATGATCCCAGCCATTTGGGTTCACTCCAGGAGTGTCTTAAGGATATTAAAACCTGGATGAACTACAACTTTCGATTGCTGAATACAGATGAAACTGAGGTCATCATTCTTGCCCCCAAACATGCTAGAAGTACTCTTTCTAGTAAGACAACAACACTAGATGGCATTGCACTGGCTTCTAAGTTTTCTGTTAGGAATCTTGGAGTTCTCTTTGACCAAGATATGTCTTTTAACTCTCATATACAGCAAACCATTAAGACTGCCTTCTTCCATCTGCGTAATATTTCTAAAATTAGGACCATCCTGTCTCATAAAGATGCAGAGAAACATATCCACGCCTTTATCACCTCTGGGCTGGACTATTGTAATTCACTTTTATCAGGTTGTCCTAATAAGTCCATAAAGTTTCTCCAACTCATTCAGAATGCAGCTGCACGTATCCTAATGAGAACAGGGAAAAGAGATCACATTACCCCAGTTTTAGCTTCTTTACATTGGCTCCCAATAAAATATAGAATTGAATTCTACATTTTTACACACACACACACACACACACACACACAAAAAAAAGTGTGTGTGTGTGTGTGTGTGTTCCGTGCATATCTCCCGAACTGTTCATCGGACTGGCCTCAGATTTTATATGTGCTGTGCTGAGTTTACGAGGGTGTGCATCCCCAAATTTCAGCCTCCCTGGATATGGGGAAGTTTAGGAGGGGACATCTTTATTGAATGTCCATAGGGGAGCTATGGGTGTTCATAGCTATGACATCACAGATGCACAGTGTACATGTACTATTGTTTAACATACCTGTGAGTATGAATCTTTTCATAAGTTTTACAAAGGCCAACCACAATATACTAATGTAATAGATATTATTCCATCCATCCATCCGTCTTCTACCGCTTTTCTGGAGGTCCGGGTCACGGAGGCAGCAGTTCAAGCAGGGAAGCCCAAACTTCCCTCTCCCCAGCCACCTACTCCAACTCTTCAGAGAGGATACCAAGGCGTTCCCAGACCAGCTGGGAGACATAGTCTCTCCACGGAGTCCTGGGTCTGCCCTGGGGTCTCCTCCCAGTGGGACGTGCCCGAAACACCTCAAGTGGGAGGCGTCCAGGAGGCATCCTAATCAGATGCCCATACCACCTCAACTGACTCCTTTCAATGTGGAGGAGCAGTGGTTCTACTCTGAGCCTCTCCCGGATGACTGAGCTCCTCACCCTATCTCTGAGGGTGAGTCCAGCAATCCTACGGAGAAAGCTCATTTCAGCCGCTTCTATCCGCGATGTTCTTTCGGTCATTACCCAAAGCTTGTGACCATAGGTGAGAGTAGGAACATTGATTGACTGGTAAATCGACAGCTTTGCCTTAGAACTAAGCTCCCTCTTCACCACAACAGACCGGTACAACGTCCACATCACTGCAGATGCTGCTCCATTCCGTCTGTCAATCTCTCGCTCCATTTTCCCCTCACTCGTGAACAAGACCCCAAGATACTTAAACTCCTCCACTTGGGGCAGGAGCCTGTCCCCAACCCAGAGAGGACAATCCACCTTTTTCCAGCTGAGGACCATGGACTCGGACTTGGAGGTGCTGATTCTCATCCCAGCCGCTTCACACTCAGAGGCAAACCGTTCCAGCAAGAGCTGTAGGTCATTGCTGGCTGAAGCCAGCAGGACAACATTATCTGCAAGCAACAGAGATGAGATCCTGTGGTCACCAAGCATGACACCCTCCATTCCCTGGCTGCGCCTAGAAATCCTGTCCATAAAAATTATGAACAGGATCGGTGACAAAGGGCAGCCCTGGTGGAGTCCAACTCTCACTGGGAATGACTCCGACCGAGTGTTGGCAATACGAACCAAACTCTCACAACTGTCATACAGAGACCGAATAGCTCGTAACAACAAGCCCGATACCCCATACTCCCGAAGCACCCCCCAGTCAAATGCCTTCTCCAAGTCCACAAAACACATGTAAACTGGTTGGGCAAACTCCCACGAACCCTCAAGAATTCTCGAGAGGGTAAAGAGTTGGTCCGATGTGCCACAGCCAGGACGAAAACTATATTGCTCCTCCTGAATTCGAGGTTCGACCAACGGCCGGACTCTCCTCTCCAGTACCTTGGCATAGACCTTTCCAGGGAGGCTGAGGAGTGTGATCCCTCTAAAGTTGGAGCACACCCTCCGGTCCCCTTTTTTGAAGAGAGGAACCACCACCCCGGTTTGCCATGCCAAAGGCACTGCCCCCGACCTCCACGCAATGTTGCAGACATATGCTGCAACATAGATATTATTACCCTGACAAATTAAAAAAAAAATACACTTGGGCTGTAGAATTAAAAATTTAGCAGCTGAAATATCTACCTTTTTTAATTGCATTCTAGGAAACTTTGGCCTCCATCCAAAACATAATAATTAACTAAAGTAAAAACATGAAACATTTCTCTGGAAAAAGCATGCCCAATGTATACTATTGTGTGGTGCAGTGGTTAGCACTGTAGCAGCACAGCAACTCACCCTTGGCCATGGGATCCCTGGTTCGATCCCAGCCCCTGACCAACAGTAATCTGTGTGGAGTTTGCATGTTCTCCCCGTGTCTGTGTGGGCTTACTCCGGGAGTTCTCCGGTTTCCTCCCACAGACCAAAAACATGCAAGTTAGGTTAATTGGAGACTCTAAAGTGGCCCTAGGTGTGAATGTGTGTGTGAATGGTAAAGGGATAGCGCCGTACCGTGGCTGCTTCATCCATCCAGGTGGATGCCCTCAATTTCCCCTCTGGGGATCAATAAAGTACACACACACACACAAAAAAAATGACATACCTAAAGCTTTTGCATACTCATTTAATACTAAAAAAGTACATTAGAGTAGAAATTTGGATACTGTCTTGAGTTGCCCAGGTGGGCGGAATGGAGACCCAAACACAGGCTATGAATTGCAAAACATCACTCTATAAATTAAAGAATTCTGTGTGTGTGTCTGTCTGTCTGTCTGTCTGTGTGTCACAATCATAGGACATCATAGGACAGCCTATGATGTGCCTATGATGTCCCTATGATGTCGGCATCATAGGACAGCCTGTGATGCTCCTGTGATGTCCCTATGCCTTGATATATTTATGATGTCATAGACCAGGGGTGGGCAATCATGTGCCATGGAGGGCCATTCTACTGCAGGTTTTCTGTTCCACCCAGTCTCTTCAGCAGGTGTTGTCAGTGATTAGCAATCATTGAAGCTGATCAGAGCAAACACCTGCTGAAGAGACTGAGTGGAACAGAAAACCTGCAGTGGAATGGCCCTCACTGCCCACCCCTGTCATAGACCATCAGGACTTGCAATGCCGTCATATAGACAAAAGGGCGATGCCTTTATGATGTCATATAGACCATCAGGAGTTGCAATGCCATCATATACAGACGTGGACAAAATTGTTGGTACCCCTCTGTTAATGAAAGAAAAACCCACAATGGTCACAGAAATAACTTGAATCTGACAAAAGTGGTAATAAATAAAAATTCTATGAAAATTAACCAATGAAAATCAGACAGTGCTTTTGAATTGTGGTTCAACAGAATTATTTTAAAAAACAAACTCATGAAACGGGCCTGGACAAAAATGATGGTACCCCTAGAAAAGATTGAAAATAATGTGACCATAGGGACATGTTCAACCAAGATGTGTCCTCTAATTAACACCACAGGTGTCTACAAACTTGTAATCAGTCAGTCGGCCTATTTAAAGGGTGACAAGTAGTCACTGTGCTGTTTGTTGTCATGGTGTGTACCCCACTAAACATGGACCAGAGGAAGCAAAGGAGAGAGTTGTCTCAGGAGATTAGAAAGAAACTTATAGACAAGCATGTTAAAGGTAAAGGCTATAAGACCATCTCCAAGCAGCTTGATGTTCCTGTGACTACAGTTGCACATATTATTCAGAAATTTAAGATCCACAGGGCTGTAGCCAACCTCCCTGGACGTGGCCGCAGGAGGAGACGGATAATACGAATGGTAACAAAAGAGCCCAGAACAACCTCTAAACACATTCATGGTGAAGTACAAGGTCAAGGTACATCAGTGTCAGATCACACCATCCGTCGTTGTATGAGCCAAAGTGGACTTCATGGGAGACGACCAAGGAGGACACCACTGTTGTAAACAAATCATAAAAAAGCCAGACTGGAATTTGCCAAACTGCATGTTAACAAGCCACAAAGCTTCTGGGAGAATGTCCTATGGACAAACGAGACAAAACTGGAGCTTTTTGGCAAGGCACATCAGCTCTATGTTCACAGACGCAAAAATGAAGCATACCAAGAAAAGAACACTGTCCCTACTGTGAAACATGGAGGAGGTTCTGTTATGTTCTGGGGCTGCTTTGCTGCATCTGGCACAGGGTGTCTTGAATCTGTGCAGGGTACAATGAAATCTTAAGACTATCAAGGTATTCTAGAGAGAAATATGCTGCCCAGTGTCAGATAACGTGGTCTCAGTCGCAGGTCATGGGTCTTGCAACAGGATAATGACCCAAAACACACAGCTAAAAACACCCAAGTATGGCTAAGAGCGAAACATTGGACTATTCTAAAGTGGCCTTCTATGAACCCTGATCTAAATCCTATCGAACATCTGTGAAAGGAGCTGAAACATGCCGTCTGGAGAAGGCACCCTTCAAACCTGAGACAACTGGAGCAGTTTGCTCATGAGGAGTGGGCCAAAATACCTGCTGTGAGGTGCAGAAGTCTCATTGACAGTTACAGAAATCGTTTGATTGCAGTGATTGCCTCAAAAGGTTGTGCAACAAAATATTAAGTTAAGGGTACCATCATTTTTGTCCAGGCCTGTTTCATGAGTTTGTTTTTTAAAATAATTCTGTTGAACCACAATTCAAAAACATTGTCTAATTTTCATTGGTTAATTTTCATAGAATTTTTATTTATTACCACTTTTGTCAGATTCAAGTTATTTCTGTGACCATTGTGGGTTTTTCTTTCATTATCAGAGGGGTACCAACAATTTTGTCCACGTCTGTAGACAAAAGGACGATGCTTTCATATACACAATAGGACACAACACTTTAAAGCACTCCCATTTGAAGCAGTAAATCTGGAAGTCTTACAAAATATCAATCTATAAATTCAAGAAATCTCTGTCGGTTTCCGGGTAAATCTGGAAATCTTACTCATCACCCAACTAACAATAGGACACACTACTTTAAACCACACCCATTCGAAGCACAACATCATGTCTGTGTGTCACGATCACAGCACATCATAGGACGGCCTATGATGTCTGCATGATGTCCTGTGATGATCCTATGATATCAGGCAACATAGGACTTGCGATGCTGTCATATACACAATAGGACTGGCTACCTATGATGTAGGCATGAGGTCCTATGATGCCTACCTTCATGTCTTTATGATGTCATATACACCATCACTCACCAAAGAAGAGATACTCATCACCCGATTACCAATAGGACACAGTACTTGAAACCGAATGGAGTTGCCAGAAACAGGAAAGAAGAGATACTCATCACCCGATTACCAATAGGACACAGTACTTGAAACCGAATGGAGTTGCCAGAAACAGGAAAGAAGAGATACTCATCACCCGATTAAGAATAGGACACACTAATTTAAACCAGGATCAAGAGCAGTTGGTGGCAGTATACTGACAGCTGGTCGACGCCGCTGAGGACACAGTCCAAGGACGGATAATTTTTTTCACGCATAAGGAGTTGTTCAGAACTCCTTATAAACTCCTTATACGAAGAATCAAGTCAGTGGTGGTAATGCACCTGTAAGCTGGTTGCCAACCGCCAATCAAATCTAAAAGAAGAAGAAGAAGAAGAAACCAGGATCAAATGCAGGCATCAAAGGACTCACTATGCCATCATCAGAGATCATAGGACAGAGGACAGCTTCCAAGATCAAACGCAGGCAGGACTCATGATCATATGACTCCCCATGACATCATCACAGATCATAGGACTCACTATGACACCATCAAAAATCAAAGGAAGGTATCACTGAATGAGTGCTGACGTGCTTGCTTACACCCTTGCTTACACCTCCTTTCTGTGGGAATGCAGAAATACTTGCTTATACTTGGTTTCTATGGGCATGCACAGGTATACACGTCCATGCACGGGTATGTACTAATTTGATTAAACACAAATCCAAAAGAACAAAAACTTACAAGGCAGGAGACAAGATGGTCGAATAGCCCAACCGGCTAAGGCGTGTAGAAATGCCAGAGTGACCAGGTAGATTAGACATGGGACTCACATCTGGAGACAAAGTGAGTAAGCATGGGGCACACGCTAGGATACAGAGTGACCAGGAAAAGGTGTGCGGAAACACCGGGATAATAGTGAAGGACGCCGCACCGAACTGTGGGGCGACGGTCCTTAAACAGAGCAAGGAGTAATTAAAATGATAATCAGGTGTAGAGAACCAGAGCGAGGAAAATGAACTGGTATAATAAAGCGAGGCAAACAACGAAACTAGCTTACAGACAAACAGAAGTAAACAAAGAGTGCTGTCAAAATAAAAGCACAGAAGGAACAAAGGTAACTAACTATGGATATGAGAAGATAACAAAGCAAGATCCAGACCAGATCATGCACAGGAAGAAATTAATAATAACCCATGAAGGCAAGGACAAAATAAAAATAAATAACAATACAATGCTGATAAATACCAATGTTACAACAGGAGAACTGATGGCAAAGGTGAGGGTAGACTCATGTCTAAAGCAGGCAGATAAATATAATACAAGATAGGATGGCCAAAGATCCATAATATTAATAAACAAGAATAGTAACTAAATTCAGAAACAGAAACTCTCATAAACAGGCAGAAACAAATGACAAACTCAAATAACATAAAACAACCAACACCATAACCGAATCAATACTTAAACCAAAGTGGGGAAGGAACCGAAAACTAATCAGAAATAACTGAAAGCATGCGCACGGTTCCCCAACCGTGCTCAGCAGCATGACAGATACGGTGTAAGTCTCAGCTAGATTGTGATAAAAGTCTGCAACAGTTTTGTTAATGTCAATTAATACTTCAATATTCTGCTTTTATTATTGTTGTTGATGTTACTTGTACAGTGTTACATTGTTGTTTATACTACTTTAAGGCAGGATTACACTGTTGATACTACTTGGATGCAATGCTGTTACATTGGTGTTGATGCTGCTTGATAGTGTTACACTACTAATGGTACTTTAACATAACATTTCATTGTTGTTGATGCTGCTTTTAATGCAGAATTGCTCTCTGTATTTGAATACAGCAATAGAATAGAATAGAATAGAATAGATCTTATTGTGATTGTACAGTTGTACAGTACAACGAAATTGTGGGTGCTCCACCAGGCTACTGCCCAATAAAGTAAGAGAGAAGGATTAGATGAAAACACACTTGCAGAACACACAATTAAACACACAACTGAAATAAAAATAGCCCAGGATTCTGGAAATATACACAGGTATGGTAGTGGCTTCATGGATGGAACTATGTAAATAAGAGTGCGGAGTGCAGCGCACACAATTGAACACACAATTGAGTAAAATGGCCCAAGGATTATGGAAAATATACACAGTAAATGTTTCACGTATGGGTCAAGATACATGAAAGTGCAAAGTGCAAAGACAGGTGTGTTATTGTGATAATTAAAAAGGTCCTCAGTTCTGTGCATGTGAGCGTTAGGAGGGAGGGGGGTGGGACCTGATTGTTTGCAGCTCAGATGGCCCAGGGGAAGAAACTGTCATTCTGGAGGTGTGGGACCTGATTGATCTGAACCGTCATCCAGAGGAAACAGGTCAGTCAAATGGTGGGCGGGATGTGAGGGGTCTTCTGTGATGGCCTTGATCCTTCTGAGACAGGAGGATCTGGAAATGTCCTCCAGGGAGGGCAGAGGGCCGCTGATAATTTTTTGCAAGGTGTTGATGACCCTCTGCACAGCCTTCCTGTTCTCGGCTGTGGAGCCTGGCGTACCACACACCAAGACAGTAGGTGGGCACGCTCTCCACTGAGCAGTGGTAGAAGGCCAGCAGCTCTTTCTGGTCCAGGTTGTTCTTCCTCAGGACATGGAGGAAGTGCAGCCGCTGCTGAGCTTTCTTCACCAGTGCCTTTCTGCTGACTGTCCAGGAGAGGTCAGAGTAAATGTGGGTGCCCAGGAATGTGAAGGTGGGGACGTTTTCCACGTGATCACCATTTATGAGGGGGAAGGGGGGTTATGGTCCTGTCTGTTCTTTCCAAAGTCCAGCATGAGTCCTTTGGTTTTTAGGACATTCAGTTTCAGGTTGTTTGCTTGGCACCACAGCACCAGATTCTCTACCTCCGCCCTGTATGCCGACTCACTGTCATCGGTGATGAGACCAACCAAGGTGGTGTCGTCCGCGTACTTCACGACGACGGTGGCTGGGTGGGTTTTAATACAGTCAGAGGTGTACAGGGAGTGCAGTAGAGGGCTTACCAAGCAGCCCTGGAGGGAGCCAGTGCTGAGAGACAGTGTAGAGGAGTGGTGGGGACCGAGTCTGACCGTTTGTGGGTGGGTGGTGAAAAAGTTTTTTATCCAGTAGCAGATGGAGGAAGGGGGGGGGGGTGCAATTTTCTGATCAGAATGTCCAGGATGATGGTGTTGAAAGCTGAGCTGTAGTCCATAAAGAACATCCTCACGTAGCTCCTTGGGTTCTCCAGGTGGCTCAGCGCTCTGTGGAGAGTAGCGGTGAGGGTATCTTCCATAGACCAGTTCTGCCTGTAGGCAAACTGAAAACACTTCTTGACTATAGACATGAGTGCTATGGGTTTGTAGTCATTCAGGCTGCCAATTGTGGACTTTTTGGGGATGGGGATGATGGTTGAAGCCTTGAGGTGGGAGGGAACGGTAGCATGCGTCAGGCAGAATTTGAACAGCTTGGTGAGGATCTCTGCCAGCTGGTCTGGACATGCTTTACCACTGCTTCTGGGATGGTGTCAGGACCAGCAGCTCTCCATGGGTTCACTGCTCTTAGTTGCCTCCTTACCTCATGCACCTGTAGATAGAGAGGGGAGGGGGAGAGAGAAAGGGGGAAGATGGGGAGCGAGGGGAAGTGGGGCGTGAGTTGGGGGGCGGTGAGCTCAACCTGGGCAAAGAAACTGTTCAGCTTCTCTGCCAGAGTGAGGCTGCTGTCTGGTGTGGGGTGCCCTGGCCCCTGTAGTTCGTGAGGGCCTGAATGCCTTTCCACATCTGTCTAGAGTTGTTGTCCACTTTCCTCCTGAAGGCGTTCTTAGCGAGTTTTATGCCACTTCTTAGGTTGGCTCTGATGATGCTGTACAGAGAGCTCTCCCTCTGCCTGAACGCTGAGTTGCAAGGTCTGATCAGAGCCTGGGCCTCACTGGTCATCAAGGGTTTCCGGTTCTGAAAGGCCCAGATGTATTTGGTGACTGGCACGCTTTTACACAGTATTTAATGAAGAAAAGGACAGACTCAGTGTTGGACCCCAGGTGCTGCTGTTCAAAGATGTTCCAGTCTGTGCAGCTAAACCAGTCTTGTAGCTGTAGAAGAGTATTTTCAGGCCAGGTTTTAATTATTTGTTTGGTTCGGGAGAACTCTTCCTCAGTGGGGTGTGGGCAGGTATTAGAAGCAGGGAGAGATGGTCTGACTGTCCAAGGCGAGGGAGCGGGGTGGCTCTGTAGGCATGCTTAACGTTGCTGTAAACATGATCCAGGGTTCTATCCCCTCTTGTGGGACACTTAACATGTTGGTGGAATTTGGGGAGTACAGTCTTTAAACATGCTTTGTTATAATCCCCTGCAATAATATGGACTGTGCAGGGTGATCTTTCTGTTGCCTGCTAATGATGTGCTGGAGGTGGCTGAGTTTTAAGCTAACGTTAGCGTCTGGAGGGACGTAAACAGCTCTTACAATTACTACCATTAACTCGCTGGGTAGATAGAAGGGCTTACACAGAAAGGACATGGCCTCTAAGTCCGGTGAACAGTGGCTTTGAATTATTCTGCTGTTATTACCAAGTCTGAAACACAAAAACATTGAGCCCACTACTTCTGTCCTTACTAGAGTCAGTGTTGCGGTCAAAGCGGAGTGTAGTTCGACCAGTTATTTCCATAGTGGCGTCTGGGATGAGCGGGTGGAGCCAAGACTCGGTCACAATCAGAAAACAAGTTTCAGAGGTAGCAATTGTAGGCGACCTCCAATCGCAGCTCATCCATTTTGTTGGCGAGAGATCTTGCATTGGTAAGGAAAATTGAAAGTAACGGTGGGTTGGTGCGTTGTTTGTGCAGCTGGGCACGGGGGCCAGCCCTGCAGCCTCATTTCTTTTTCCTCTCTCGGCGCTGTCTGCACCTCTTGCTGGGCCCAATAACAATTAATGGAGCCCCCGGAGATCTGGTGATCTCCTCAGGGATGTGGTATTGATTGCTGGAATAAGTGCTGTAGATATCAGAGTTAAGTTGGTGGCCAATGCCTAGAAGTTCCTGGCAACTGTAGGTAATTAGTCCATCATAGAAGTAGGACAAAAAAAGGCAGGAAAATCTCAAAAACAAGTGCAGTCATCTGGAGCATCTAGCCGCAGTGTGTGGATGTGCAGCCATCCTGCTTTGTATACATTACACTGTTAGCATAATTTTATTTCAGTGTGACAGGTTGTAAATGTTAGTTTAAGCTAGTTTGTGTCATATACAGTGTTGGGCAAGTTACTAAAAAACAGTAACTAGTTACAGTTATTAGTTACTTCTTTTCAAAAGTAACCAATTACTGCATGATTAAAGTAACTAGTTATTAGGAAAAGTAACTTTCAAGTTACTTTTAAATGCATACTTAAATCATCTTGCACACATAGCAAGATAATTTAATTAATGGATTACATTAGGGGCTTACTAATGTCAGGCTGAAAACAGAATGTTTCAGACAGAGCTTTTAGAACATGTTCTGTCGGCTTTATCCTGCCTTGAGAGCTCTTATTGTGGGAAAAACCTGAAGAAAATCAACACAAAATTGCCAGTAATTTCCTCATTTTGGAGTAAGAAATAGGGTTTGTGGAGTGAGAGAGAGGGAAAAAGAGAGAGAATCACTCCAAAAGAGTGAGTTGGCAACACTGCATAAAGCTGTCAACGTTTCTTACTTTTAATATTATGGATTTAATCCGATGTGCAGTGATCCAAAGAAAATGTTCATTATCTACAGTCCAAATGTCTGCTGTGACAGAGACCTGATCCAGTCCTTTTAGAGATCAAATCCATTTTTGAACAAGCTTTATCCAGGTATCAAGTAAATGTGTTTTAACTTCAGTGGAAACATCTCATGGAAAGACAAGTTAAACAAGATAGAAGTGTTGAAACGAGCTGGTCTACCATCAATGCAGGACATGCTAATACAGATGAACCTGAGATGGCTCGGACATGTTGAGAGGATGGACCACCAGCATCTCGCTTGGCAGTTACTCTACTCACAGTTATGTGAGGGCAAACGCAATCAGGGTAGACCAAGGCTCAGATTTAAAAACACTGTAAAAAGAAACTTGAAGAAGTTGGACATAGACAGGAGTTTCTGGCAGCGGAAGACTAAGGACAGAGCTGTGTGGAGGAATCTGATCAGACCCAAATGAAACAGTCATTGTTGCCCACGACAGACTGCTATGATGATGATGATGATGATGATCACAGTCTCAGGTGTCTGATGGGAAATGATTGTAATCAGATCTTCATTCTGTAACAATGTATCTGGCAATCAGTCGGTTTTAATCTTGCTGGGTCACAAATTGTCCAGATGCATACCTATGCTTCACATCCAGCCGTGGCTGTTCAGATAGTGTAAATCCACTAACACGGTGTTAGCTTAGCATAGCATAGCACTAGTTTTGAAGGACCTTGTTGCTGTTCTTAGGCACTTCTGAAGGTTGCAGTCTGTTTCAACCGCATTTAGCTTGCAACCCACCAATATGATTTTGTCCTTAATCACGACAAAGGAAAAATAACACTGGTCAACACCAAATCTATTGTCTAAGGTTTTTTTTTTTTTTTGCTGACTTAGGACAATTTTGATATGCTGAAACCAAAAATCACATTGGTTTTGCTCAATCAAGTCAACTTTTTGAATTATGGCCGCATGTTTTTTTTATACGTTTTTGTTTACATGTATGGGTATTTTCGCTTTATATGATGCAAAATTATTTTTTATGTCTTGAAATTCTCTGAATTTTGAACAATGATGACGTAACATTCAATTTACATGTACTTACCTTTATATAAAGGTAAGTACATTCACAGTACTAAGTAAGTACTAAGTAAGTACAGGTTTTTACTTAGCACCTGATCGAGAGAAATGGATGTCATTTTCGGATTCAGCAGTGCAAAATTGTCTTAAATGAGTTGAAAAAACACAGACAACTTACAAAAAATATATATATTTTTTTGTAACCCTGTGTAATCTGTCTATTTTCCACAAAAACAAAGTTGTTTAATTTTTTTCCTCTGCTCAGTAGTGAACAGGCTCTTTGCAACAGGTTGACTGACGTCTGCGTCAGCTACGTAGGGTCAATTTGTATTTGCAGTTTTTGTGCTAAAAATATCTAACCTTATTAATAAAATTAGTAATGCAAGTAATGCATCTGATCAAATTTCAGTAACAGTAATGCATTACTGAATTTTTAAACAGTAATTTTGTTACACAGCACGTTACTGCAAAAGTAGTGGTAGTTACAGAAATGCGTTACTCCCAAAATTGGTCATATGTTGAGTTCGTTATTGCAAACTAGTAATAAACAACAGCTAAATTTTACTGATTGGTTCTTATGTTAATTTGTACTTTACAGAAATTTATAGAGGTTTATTTTTTATTTTCTAAATTTAACCTTTTATTTAACCAGAAAGGACAGATTAAGAACACATTCTTATTTACAACTGTGGCCTGGGGGCAAGGGGCAAGGGACAAGGGACAACTCTCATTTATTCCTCCCCAGTTGATGCCAATTAACCTAATCTGCATGTTTTTGGCCCTTGTGGGAGGAAACCTGAGAAATCCCGGAGTAAACCCAGGCATACATAGGGACAACATGCAAACTCCACACAGAAAGATCACTGTTGGTCAGGGGGCGGGATCGAACCCGCGATCCCATGACCAAGGGTGAGTTGCTGTGCTGCCACTGTGCTAACCACTGTTCCACCATGGTTAGTACCTTCACCTTTAGGAAGTAAGTGCAAATTTAATCACTTTATGTTAATGAGCAGAGTACTGGCGATTGTATAAAATTACAGAAAAGCTCACACTTTCCTGATGGTCATACAGTAGTCCAGTATACAGCAATGTACTGTTATCATAAAATCATCATCATCATCATCATCATCATCAGTCCTCTTTGCCCACACATTCGGAGCATAGGGCCTCGACGAACAAACGCCAGTGGTCTTTTCTAGTTGCCTTGGTCTTAAATTTTGTCCAGGTCACATCCATTGACTTCATGTCCTTTTCCACAGCTTTTCTCCATTAAATCCATGCCTCTTTTACACTTCCCTCTGTGGGTTACATTGCACTGCTAGTCTAGTGATGGAATTTTGCGGTTTCCAGAGAGTATGGCCAAGCCAGCGCCATCTTCTTCTACAGATGGAGATTTTTACTGGTTTTTGCTGTGCACATTGGAGCAGCTCTTCATTTGTAATTTTGTTGAGCCACCAGATCCTCAGAATGTGACACTTGTTGATGAAGGTCTGCAGTTTCCTGAGGTGTTCCTTTGTCAGGCTCCATGTTTTGCACCCATAGAGGAGGGTTGATTTGACATTTGAGTTAAATGGTTCTTGTGGATAGACTCTTTAGCTTCCAGATTGGCCCGAGTACTGGGAATGCAGTCTGAGCCTTGCTGATGCGGGCGCTGACATCCTTTGTTGTGCCTCCTTCTGTGTCTACTATACTGCCCAGATATTTCAACTCTTCCACTTGCTCAAAAATGTCTCCAGAGCACTCAATAGTTTAGCTCTTCCAGTTGGGCGTATCCTCATTTCTTTGTTTTTTTTCAGTGTTAATCTTCAGTCCTACATGATTGTCATTGGCCTTGAGGTTTTTGCTTTTCTCCTTCATATGCTGAATGTTTTGCATCAACAAGACAATATCATCCACAAAATCTAGATCTTCGAGCTTCTCTGTAAGTGTCCACTGGATTCCTGTTGCCTGCCCTTCTGTGGTCTCTCTCATCACCCAATCCAGCACAACTAGAAAGAGCATGGGGCTAAGGAGGCACCCTTGCCTTTTGCTTGTGGTCATGGAGAAGGGTGTAAGCGCGCTGTTGTGTACAACTTTTCTTGGCATTCTTCACTGAAGATTCATATCATGCTGACAATTTTTCCAGGGACTCCGCAGTGTCAAAGCAAGCTCCAAAGAGTATTTCTTTCTACGGAGTCAAAGGCTTTTTCAAAATCGATGAAGAGGAGGTATAATTGGGAATTGAACTCAATGGACTGCTCTATAATAATTCTAAGAGTAGCTATCTGGTCACAGCAAGAGTGGTTTGGCCTGAACCCAGCTTAATTGTCACGAAGTTTGCTTTCCAGGGCATTGGCTGTGCGATTGAGGATGACACAGCACAATACATTGCTGGCTGTGGAAAAGAATATGATCCCTCTCCAGTTCTTGCAGTGGGTCAGGCCGCCTTTCTTGGGCAGTTTAATTATCTGTCCTCTTTTCCAGTCCTTGGGAATACGTTCCTGAGTCCAGATCTTGTTAAGTAGCAGCTGTAGGGCTTTCACAGATGTTAACTGTCACTGTTAACATATCATATAATGGTAAATTACTGGTAGCAGCGATGCCAGTGATTTATTGTTTTTTAACAGTACCTTTGCTTCAATTTATTTTAACAGTATTGCAGTGTTTTAAAAATAACAGGCGATATACTGTAAAAAGACAAAGGGAAATTTTTGAATCTTTTTGTAGACTGCAAGATTAATTTTTGTACAATATGTAAAATAAGAGCCTGAACAATAGTAATTGTTAGGTTAACTTAATTCCTTTACACAGCATGTGGTGTACAGGTGAATCTCCATTTCAGTGACTCCTACAGTAAGCCACACAGCTACTGTAAAGTAATGAAAGCTACAGCGGGGGATCAGTCCATTCTTGTATGCTGAGAACCAAGCTACAAGGTAAAAATTACCTTTTGTACAGTTAGGGTGAACCACTGATCCAAAATAAACAAACCCATGTGTAGTCATTACACTGCCCAGCATGCTCTTTGTCCATGTGCCCCTGGCTGGTAATAACCTTTAGTTAATTACTATTTCTAGCACATCTTAATATCAGTTCATAAAGCAATGCGGTGCTAATTAGGGAAAGAGAGCAAGATGATATCCAATTAGGGGCATGTCTCCCATCTCCAAACAAGTGAGCCGACCCAATTCATCTTCACCTTGCTCACCCCACAGCTACGTGGTTTTGGGGAGGGTTGGAAGGCAATGTTTCCCTGATGGTTTCCGCCATTAGCCTGACAAAATGTGTCAGCTAAAAGTCGTGGCAATGACGAGGATAGTGCCAACTGGGGGAGATCAGCAAGCATTTGCAGATGTGGGTGGAGGTCTTTCAATTGAATGTAGGAAATCTGCACAAGGCACTTATATGGCAAAGAGTGTAAGCTTTTCATTAAAATCTTGGGTTTAGAGGGAGTCGATAACAGCAGAGATTAAAGATTAAATCACTGTCCATTACTTCCAATTTTCTGTGGACTTCAAGTAAAAAAATACCAAGTTACTGTTAAAAGCAAATTCCCTTTTCCAAAACCTTAGAATAAGAATATCATCTCACACTATTCTGCATTTATGACCTCAACGACCAAACAGTATTTCCTCTGAAATACCTGCAGGTTACACAAGAATGGCCTGCCCTGTTGGCCATTTCCTTTTTTTTTTAAGTATAGAGACTGGTGGGTGCAAAACAGGCACTTTACAGACTGGAATCAGATTAGTGTCATGGGGCCAGCTGCCACGAATGGGAGTCATGTCAGTGGGTGTCGGTGAGCGGTCTGCCTGTCACCACCCCACGTCATTTCAGCTTGATGGTCTCGTCCCCATAGACATCAGAGAGTAGTCGATGTAATCTGCAGTCATTCAGCAGTGACCTACAGAAATGGAAACGAACACTGGCAGTGAGAGGGAGGGGTAAGACAGAAAGGAAGTGACTGATCTGGTCAACCCATGTATCTATCTATCTGACACTCTGAACTCTGTAGGACCTGCAGAAAGCCATCTATCCTCCAATATATTTAGACAGATTCCTAATTTAAGGAGCTCCAGCATAGGAGGGCTGGGAGACTGAAGAGCACTTTGCTAATTGGCTAAAATGATGCATTAAGACATATGTCTAACTACCAGAATTGCTGCAGCATTCTCTTAAATTGCAGCATAAACACTTGAGGTTCTGATAAGTAGTCAAACTGGCTCGGTTTGCTCCTGATCTGACTGATAATGAACTCATTTGAATATATTTCTACCCCTAGTAATTACAATCTAATCGGAATTGATGGATCATTTGGGCCCAACCTGCATGAAACATTTATTATTACAAGCCCCAACACATGGTCAGAGCATTTTCCACATCAAACACTGGCGTTTAGAACTAGGAATAGACTAATGAGGTGGACACACTTTACCAATCCATGAAAGCAGCTAGTGTGAGTGCAGTCTTTTCATATGCATCAAAATAAAACGCATCCAGTACCCTGTCTGGCTGTTGCTGCATTTCAAATAACCTGCACATTGCACGGTATTTCACACTCACAAAATCACAAGTAAAGGGCATGTGGTCATAGATGCTGTATATACATACACAGTGAATATGTAAATTAAACTAAAACAGATGGATCAAAACATAAAGATGGAATCAAAGACTAAATGGCCAGTCAACTGATCCCTTCTAAACAACATATGGTAGGAAAAAAATATGTCATGTCTATTGACATATTAATGTATTCATCTGCATTTTATTATTAGAACAAGCATTACCATAATTCTCCACTTGGCAGCTGTCCAGCAATCTCCAGTATCAAGACTGATGGCAGCTTGGCTTGGATTTCTCCACGTTCCTGACCTGCATTTGCAATGGCCTCCTAAAAACGAGGGCCTGGGGCCTCTTTGCGGCAGTAGGGATTAGCCATGCAAGCACTTCTTCCATTTTGGAGATTTTGTTATTGAGTTGCACTTTGCCAATGCTAATTGCCTGAGCCCACGTAGGGTCAGTGAGGGCCACCTCCCCACTGGGACGGATCTCTCCACTTCATCTGGACATTATATTACCTCCGGCCATGATTTGCATCAGCAGGCTTGAGTTTAAATCCCCTTAATCACATCCAGACACCCTGGCAGAATCAATAAAGACACAGCGGTTAGGAGCATCCTTTGTCCACCTTGCTACTGAGGAGAAAGAAGTCTTAGTTAAACAAACCAACAAACTCAACTACTACAAATGTGATGCAGCACCATAAAATTACATTGAGAAATTAATTGATGATCTCTTCCAGCCTTTTTAACTCAAATCTGATCTGACTGAACATTTGCATTTTTGAACATTTTAACCTTCCAAAATGTGTCTATTGGCCATGTGATTATCAAAAAAATCTAAATGCTCACATCTCTTAAAAGACATATATCGTTTTTCTCTCCGAGAAGTCTTTTTGACTCTTCCAGGTTTGCCACGGGATGTCAAACAAAGTAAACCCAGCCCAGGCCATCCTAGGTACCCACCCACTGCTCTATTATCAGAGCTGCCAACTTTTCAGAAAAGCTTGGAGTGAGATGTAGAGGGAATTGTGCATGGGGAAGACTGGGGGTAGTGGTGGAATGAGTGTGCAGGTGCACAATTCACATAAACAGTTGTTCATTTTCTCAACAAATACACTTCTTTACCTCAGAATAAGTCTTGTGTTCACTCTGCTTTATGCTGCCTTGAGAGCTCTTATTGTGGTAAAAAGCTGAAGAAATTCACCAAGATATCGCCCGTAATTTCTTCATTTTGGAGTGAGAAATAAGGTTTATGGTGTGAGACAGGGCAAAAGAGTGAAGCTCACTCCAAAAGAATGAGAGTTGGCAACATTGTTATTATTGACCAGCCTAGCTGTCTGTCCAGCAGAGAAGAGTGAGCAAACACTTCTACTAGAAGTTCACTTCCCAAGCGTGACTTATATTGTTATTTTCTTTAGCTGTACATACTCCGCAAGAACAGAGAAATTTTGTTCTTTTTCTTGAAGTGGCAAGAACAAGAACAAAGTTCTATCTGGCCAGGACATTTCATACTTCACAATACACTCAAGTGCAGAACTCCTGGGAAATTCAACAGTTCTCGGACACCACACAAGAAAAAAGTTCTGCCATAATGATGTGTCAAGAAGAAGCTGCAAGAACTCCCAAACCAGAACTGCAAGGACAAAATGACATCATTTTGTTCTTGCAGCCCTTGGAGAGAGAACAAATTTCTCTGTTCTTGTGGAGTATGTAATTAATACAGCATAAAATCCTTATTTAGTTTTTATTATTATATAATTATTTTAAGTAAAAATTGTGTTTTTTGTACTGTAATATTTCTTTTTATACTCAAGATGAGGGTCCGTCTCCATGTAGGTGGCCATCTTGAATCACTGTCATGTATTTCCAAGTTTTTATGCAAAATCAACACAAATGACTTTTGAAGGTTATTGTAAATGCTTAATGAGGGAGTAATGACCAGTATAAAGGAAAATATTAGCACTTTTATACCTGACAGATACATTGCACTAGATTACACACTGACTGCGCCATATACCTTTTTTTTTTTCAGAAGTCTGGCTTTTTCGTTTGTTGTGACACATAATAGAAAAGTTCTGTCAGTTTTCTTCACTGTTGTAGTATGAATTGATAAATGCTACTTAAACTATATATATAATCTATTACATTTCTTGTATATTTATTGATACATATATATAAAATTTATGAGCAGCATAGTCTTTATTTTAATGGTCAAATAGCTGTTGTGACTCTTAGCCAATTCTAATTTAGTTAGCAAGTGGCAAAATGTCTCTTTGTTCGCCAAAGGTTGCAGACCCCTGGTTTAGACTATACCACTATAATATAAACAAACTGCATTTGTAGACCAAGTCAGAATTAGACTTCATTAAATTGGCATTACCTGTCAAGTCCCGGCAACAAATATTTTTCTGTGTACTGTATACTGCCAGAAAGAAAACGTGCAGCATTACATGACTGTAATCCAATATGGCAAATACAGGCTCATCAGTCTGACTTATGGCAGAAACTATATTGTCATGAATGGCCCTGCCTGAGGGCAAATGGGATGCTAAATGCAGATTGTGAGTTTTTACAATTTTATTAACTAAAAGTAACTCAAGATACAAGACACAAACCAACAGAAAACACAGCTCAGAGGCTGGAGCGAAAAATGTCAAATATAAACAAGAACGTGAGCAGAAACAGATAAATAACTACTTAACTTAACAAGACGTCCAGGGGTTGCCTGACGGGCGAGATTTGACGCTGCTGCACCAGGGAAGTGGCGTCAACGGTTTAAATAGTCAACCCCCTTGACTGCAGGGTCATAAGTGGTGATCATTGCAGCAGCCGTGACAGCCCACGAACAGAATCTGACAGCCAGAAGTGACACGTGAGCTTTCACAGTGCCCACAATGATCAAAACAATAAACCAAAAAGGAAATACAGCAACTAATCATAAACTAATCAAAACCAGGAACCAAATACAACAAACAGGGTGAACAGATGAAATAAACAATCAGAAAAAGACAAAGCTAATCAGATAACTAGGCACGGCCCCCGTCAGTGAACCAGCTCATGACAAAGCCCCCGCCTCAATGGGTGGAGCCCAGACACCCCAGCGTAACATCACAAAAAAATCCACCCACCCCCCACACACACAGAAGCCCCCATCCAACGAGAAAAACAATCCCCCCCCCCCTTCCCGGGGAGGTGGAGGGGGTACCTGGGCACTTAGGGACCACAACAAAATAAATAATAATACCAGGCCACAGTAAACAAATGACCAATAAAGAAATAACTATCAAATGGGTAAGAAACCAAAGAATACAGACTAAGAAAACACAACCCTCACCAAAACTAAATAATACCATAACCACAAAATAACACTATAAATAAACAGGACAATAAAGACACGATAACGAATCACACAACCACAAAACAAAAGAAAACCAAAAGAAAACACTCATGACCCACACCACAAAATGACAGATGGCAAAAAGCCAAGGGCTGTAGGAGAGAGACCGAGGCAGCTCGTGTGGCCTGTCTGAGTCCCAAGACCACCGAGCGTATGGTCCAGAGCATCTGGTGTCCACCCAGAGTTCCTCAGCCACCAACATGGATTGCCTGGCCCTTCAGGTAACCGCCCACAGTCCCTGAGCCACCCCAACTAAGGCGGCCTCCCAGCATCCCTGAGCAATCGAGCCGCCAACACACTCCGCCCTGGGGGCAGCAGCTGGACCCAGTGCCATTCACGGACCACGGGAGCCAGGAGCCAGCGTCCTCTTGAAATGGGTGGCCGGCCGGCAGGGATCTCCAGCAGCACCCGATGACCCTTGATGAACTCTGGCAAAGGACCCATGGCAACCTCAGGCGCAGCACCACCCGCGGCGGCCCCAGACTGGGGCGTAGCAGCACCCACAGCATCCCCGGACTGGGGTGTGGCAACACCCACAGCGGTCCCGGGCTGGGGTGTGGCAGCACCCGCGGTGGACAAGGCTGGGGTGTGGGAGCACCCGCGGCGGCCCGGGCTGGTGTGTGGCAGCACCTGTGGTGGCCCCGGGCTGGGGCGTGGCTGCACCGACAGCGGCCCTGGGCCAAGGCATAGCAGCACTCACGGAGACCACAGACGGCGGACCACCAGCGCCCTCGAAGACCACAGACGTTGGAGCACTAGCGCCATCGGAGACCACAGACGGCGGGACAGCAGTGCCCTCAGAGACCACAGACAGCGTGAAAGCAGTACTCTCAACGACCAAAGACGGCGGGGAAACAGCACCCACGGCAGCCTAAGATGGAGGCGTCGCACCCACGGTGGCCTTGGGCTGAGGCGACACACACACGATGGACCCAAGCTGGGGCGCAGCACCTACTGAGACCTCAACCGGAGAGGGAGCAGCACCCACTGAGACCTCAACCGGAGAGGGAGCAGCACCCACGGAGACCTCAACCAGAGGGGAAGCAGCACCCACAGAGACCTCGACCGGACGGGGAGCACCACCCACAGAGACTTCGACCCGAGGGTGAGCAGCACCCATGGAGACCTCAACCGGAATTGAAGCAGCACCCACGGAGGCCTTGGTGACCCAAGAGGGTGGCTCAAGTAAAGGAATAAAGACAGGAACACACACCAGATCAGGGTCACCGGCAACAGTGGAGCCCGGTGGGGGTAACCCAAGTGTGGCTGAGGGCTGCACCTCATTTCCCCAACCAAGAGCCAGGCAAGATTTCTCAGGGCTACATAAAGAAACTTACCTGCGCTTGAGCTCCACCACCGTCCAGGACTCAGATGATTCCACCGCGGTGGTCCAGACCTCCAGCTGGACGGTTGGCGGGACCCCCGAAGGAGCAGCTGACGCAGATGCAACTCCAGACACGGCAGCCGCAGCAGGAGATCCTCTGTCCACTGACGCCACCTCCCATGCCCTCAGGGCCAGGGGACAATCCTCTGTCGGCTCAGGCTCTGGAGCAAAGGTGGCATTCTCCTCATATCCAGAACGGGGCTGCAAGGCTGGGGCTGGACTTTCCAATGCTGCAGGCTTCTCCACCACACACCGGCTCCCTCCCAGGACCAGCGGACCCTCAGGGGATGTAAAAGGAGGAGCAGGAGAAACGGGAGAGGAGAGAGTTACAGCAGCTGATGGTGAAAGCTCAGCCAGGCCGGGTCGCTGTGGCTGAGCTTCCACGCCTGGAATAAGGCAAGGCATTTCATCAAAGGGTGTTTAGAAATGAAAAGACACTTGCCTTAACTCCGGGGACTTGGTGGTGGCTGCTGTCATGCCAGACGATGTCTTCCCAGGGGCTGCGAAGGTCGTCTGGTCCGGTGGGCGGAGCACTGAAGCCGGGGAGAACTCCACTGTAAGCTGAGGCTCTGTCTGGGCTGGTGGCACTCTTTCCAGTTGTGGCAGCAACTCAGGGAGGAGCCACAGCTTGTAGCCTGCGATGAGCTCCATCTGTGCTGCAGCCATCTTGGCTGCACGGTGGCGCAGTGGTTAGCACTGTGGCAGCACAGTTTACCCTCGGCCGGGGGATCGCGAGATCGTGGGTTCGATCCCTGCTCCCGACCAACAATGATCTGTGTGGAGTTTGCATGTTCTCCCCGTGTTGCGTGGGTTTACTCCGGGATTTCTCGGTTTCCTCCCACACGCCAAAAACATGCAGGTTAGGGATACGGGGCGCTTGCACACGCAGCGACCAGCAGCTGGTGGCTTGTCACCAGACTGCAAAACAAATCTACCTACGGGTACAAAATAAGTAATTAAAAAAAAAACAAAAAAAAAACACCCATTGGTGCTCCTCCAGCTCCTCCGCATTGGGTCCATCAGGAGATGTGATGGCTGCATATCCAATGCAGCCAGTTCTGGGCCTCTACCCGACAGAAGCAGGCAGGACTGCAGCTGGGTAGTGGTCCCGAGCTTGGGGCTTCCATCCCCCGGAGCGTTTCTTCCGCGGCACAGGTTCTGGTGGAGGAGGGGCTCTCTCCAGTCTGCGAAACTGGTGTTGTGCATGATAAACAGAGGTGAGGAGGTCTGTGAGTCCTGGGATGCTCCACAGGCGGGGAAACCCTTCAGTCACCTGTGCCACGCAGTCCCAAACCTGTAGGTCCTCCTCGGAAGTGTGGGTTAGACGAATGTCCAATATGATGGCCTGCAGCGATTTAGCTGCCCAACACTCCTCCTCATCTAGCCCAAACCTTCTGTAGTCCAGAAACACTGCCATGCCAGTGGGAAAAAAAACTAATTCTAAAGAAAAAATATGGGCTGGAAACAAAAAATGAAACTCCCAGTCTGCTGGCATCTGAATGGCAGTGGCGTACTGTCATGAATGGCCCTTCCCGAGGGCAAACAGGACGCCAAACGCACACTGTGAATTTTTGCAATTTTATTAACTAAAAGTAACTCAAGATACAAGACAAAGACCAACAGAAAACACAGCTCAGAGGCTGGAGTGAAAAACATCAAACATAAACAAGAACGTGAGCAGAAACAGATAAATAACTACTTAACTTAACAAGGCGTTCAGGGGTTGCCTGACGGGAGAGATTTGACGCCGCTGCACCAGGGAAGTGGCGCCAACGGTTTATATAGTCAACCCCCTGATTACCAACACTTGTGGGGTCATACGTGGCAATCATTGCAGGCAGCCGTGACAGTCCGCAAACAGAATCTGACAGCCGGAAGTGATGCGTGAGCTGTCACAGCGCCAGCAGTGATCAAAACAATAAACCAAAAAGGAAATACAGAGACTAATCATAAACTATTCAAAACCAGGAACCAAATACAACAAACAGGGTGAACAGATGAAATAAACAATCAGAAAAAGACAAAACTAATCCGATAACTAGGCACGGCCCCCACCCATGCACCGGATTATGACACATATTCTGGGTCATTTTTTTCTATTTTCAAAGCTGTAACTGATTTTTCTCTGGTAATGTAGATGTACTTATCCTGTAAAAAATATATAATTTCCACATTTTCCATAACTGTTTTGGGGCTCTTTGGTGAAAAGATAAAATTAAATAGCTTTTACTCAAAGATGAGCTAAAGGGCACAAAATCACAAAGTTGAAAATCCTATGACCAAAATTTAATGGGAGGCACTGAATTTTAAGGCTAAAAAGATGCATGGCTAAAGTGAAAATTGCAAGGTCTTAAAGTCTTATTTGAGCCACTGGATTAAGGATCTTTACTGCTTCACATAACATTTTACATTTGATTTTGTTCATCTTTTTTGTGGCTGAGTGGGTATCTGTACATGGTTTTGTTTCAGTGCAGGTATGACTGGTGGATGTCTGTTCCAGGGTCAGTATTTTCTCTTATTGATTCACAGTGATTGTGCCCCCCATGGTTCACCAGTGTCGGCCAACCAAGGGCTGGAGTGAACAGCATATAATCTTTCAAGATGATCCACCAGCACAGTACCATAGGGAAGGGGGCGGGGGGGTCAGGTTTGATGCTAAAAAGAGAGATGCACCCAGCAGTCAATGCTGATGTGCCCCCCTGTAGCAAACCACACACCCCTGTACCAAAACCCAATAGATCCTGTCACCTCAGTCACTCAATGTCCACTGAGAGCCTACCACTTGCAGCCCTATATATCCCCCACGGCCATCATAGTAAAGCTGACTTACGATCTAAAACACCTAAAACCACAGCACTAGCTGCAGACCACTTGAGGCTCACTGTGCATGAGTATGTGTAGAGAACGTGGGAAAATAGTTGGTTATCTGAGTAGATTGGGGAAGAAACACAATACAGCTGACAGCCCATGCTGATTTCAAGCTGGCGCCTGTCAGCGTCATACAGTCTCGTCACGTCATCTTGTTAGCTTTTGTTTTCTTTTGGTCTTAAGATCTCTTGTATTTTCAGCTCTCTCTCACTCTCTTTTTGTTGATATTAGTTTTTTGCTTGGTGTTAGCTTAGTTTTGGCCTAGCAGAAAAGCCCGATCGAACACGCGGGTGGGTCGGACCCCCAGCTGGGCTGCTTTTACTGGGCTAGGCTAACCTGCTAACCTGTTTTTAAGCCTTTTTAGCTGTTTTTAGCTAACCTGTTTTTAGCTGCTTTTGGCTGGCTGGCTATCCACCTATCGCCTGGAACGTCATGGCTCCATCCCTGACGTGTGTCAGCTGTGTGTCCCTCCTTAGGAAGGTTTCTGAGTTGGAAGTTAGACTCTCCAACCTCTATAAGATTCAGGAGGCCGAAGACCACCTTGACACCATAATTCTCGGGTGAACAACGGCCCCGGCAACCAACTCGCAGCTGGCAGAGACGGCTACTTACCTGGGTGAATCCAGCGTATCACCACCTACTTCCACCCCGCTCCGGTTTCTTCTGACATCCAGGACCACAGCAATAGACACTGGCTTCGACTCAGGGCTAAACCCAAAGCCCCGGTTGGTTCTAATCATCCTCAATGCACGCCCTGGTCCTTGGTTAGACCAGCAGGCAATCATCGTCGATCGACCAGACAGGGCTGTGCCTCTTCTCTTCCCCTGCCACTAGAAAATAGATTTGACATCCTTTCTCTGGAGGATTTTCCCCACCTGGACGCTGGCTGTCCACCCGTGGCCGCCCCTCCTCCTCACTCTGCTTCTCCTTCAGCGGCGGCTCAAACCGGCAAACCCCGGATTAAGACTACTTTAAGTGTGCCAAATTACACACCAGCTCCAAAAAGAGGAGAACGCATTGCCCCGCCATCACAACACCTTCAACAAAATTATTCACCACTTCAGAAACCACCAACAAAGCCCCCCCAGCCAATGCTGGTAATTGGTGACTCGATTATGAGGAATGTCAAAAGCAGGTACTGTGTGACTAAACTTTTTCCTGGGGTTAGAGTGTCTGACATTGAGGCTCTTACCCCTGACCTATTAAATGAATTCCCCCACGTTAAAACTGTCATAGTACATGTTGATGCCAACAATCTCCCCGCCTGAAGCGTTCAGAGATTATTACAGGTGACTTCAGGGGCCTTCTGTCACCTCTATGAACTGTGGCAGACGCTACATTTATCTCTGGGCCTTTGGCCACCTTTCAGACCGAGGTTGCACATATTTATCGCAGAACACTCCGTCTTAATAACTTGATTGTGGTCTTTACCATGACCTACTTTTAACATTGGTTTTTATGACAATTTTAACCTGTTTTGGAAACCCGCCCCATCCCTTCATCGATGCTGATCGATCCATTCCGAATAGACTTGGTGCACGTGTTTTAAGGGACAAATCTGTTCTATTCCATTCAGCGTTTTAATGCAGTGACTGGGATTTGGTGCGTTAACTCACTCCGAAGTTCCTGGGTCTGTCCAACCAGCCCTTTTTTGGTTTCCACTTCCTTCATATTAATCCATTAATCCAAAATAATCCTCAATGTTTGGTTCAGTCTTCGATTTATTACGCTACAGAGATTGTGTCTGTCTCCCGTACCCAAAATATTATAATCCAAGACAAATACAAAACAACTTGATAAATACACGTCTTTCTGCAGCTCCTCCTCATCCGCCACCCCTACAACTTTTGCCCCTGTCTTCTCGCTTAGAGAACCTTTAGTCTACTCCCCCCAAAGTTAATAAAAATATAATGTATAAACATCCCAAAGTGTTTAAACAAAATGTTGGTAAAACTCAAATCAAACCCAAGTCTCTAAATTTATTAATTTAGCCTCTGTTCCTCCTCCATAATTTAAAAATGAAATGTGGTATAATAAATATTAGGTCTCTAACTCCCAAGTCTCTACTAGTTCACGACCCTATTAATTGATCATCAGATCGATTTAATATCCCTCACAGAGACTTGGCTAGGGCAAGATGATTATGTTGGTTTGAATGAATCAACTCCCTCTGGTTATCTAAACTGTCATAATCCCAGAAGTTCTAGTCCGTGGAGGTGGAGTAGTGGCAATTTTCCCAATATCAATTTACTAGTTAATGTAAAGCAAAAATCATGTTTTAATTCCTTTGAGGGCCTGGTCCTCAGTGTGGGGCATGTTGGCTATCTTGGCTTGAACCCAATTTTTTTCGCCATAGTCTACCGTCCTCCCTCGGTCTACTCAGAGGTTTTATCCGAATTTGCTGAATTTTTTGCTGATTTAGTGCTGAAATCAGATATACATGTTGATGTAGATAGTGACTGTCTTAATAAGGCATTCAATTCAATTTTAGACTCAATGGGGTTTTCCCAGAAAGTAGAAAATTCTACCCATTATCTCCACCACACATTGGACCTTGTTTTGACTTAGTGTCTCCTCATAATCCTGTACTGTCAGACCATTGTCTGTTAACCTTTGATTTCACTATTTCTGATTATTTGACTCCTAAAGAAAAATATTACTACAGCAGATGTCTTTCAGATGACGTTGTTACCAAATTTTTGCAGACTGTCTCCTCTATACCTTGAGTCAACACAACGGAAATAAAAAATGGCGAGCCCTGACTCCTTCCGTAATTGATAGCATCGGCAGATACGGTTTACAGCTTCTCTGCACTCCAGACATCTACGATCTTGGTTGGCCCCATTTAAATAAAGACAAACAGTCTACCAGGAATTTCTAACCCCTTGGTTTCAACACAAGGAAACACTCGCATCGCTTTAAAGACAGCACAGACTCGTCAATTAGAAAGAAAATGGCGTTTCTACTAATAGATGATGTATCTATTTAGCGTAGGGAAAATCCTCTATAAAGTTATAAAAATATCTCTTAGAAAAGCTAGAACAAGTTATTACTCTGCATTAATAGGAAGAGAATAAGAATAGACCCCAAGGTTTCTTTTCAACGCTATAGCTAGGCTGACAAAGAGTCAGGACTTGGTCAATCCTCGCATCCTCTTGAGCTTCTAGTCAGGACTTTTTGAACTTTTTTAATCATAAATTTTATCTATTAGAGTAAAATTAGTCAGATTCTTCCCACTGTAAACTTAAAGTATTAACTACTACAACTCCTTCAATTGATATCTGTTTAGATAAGTTTACTCCCAAATGACCTTTAGAGTTAGCATAAAATATTCTCCTCACCTAAGCCTTCATCTTGTTCTTTTAGACCCTATTCCTACCAGGTTATTTAAAATAGTCTTCACAAATTTATGGTAGCCGTATTTTCATGTAATTAATTCTTCCTTTAACTTTGGGTTATGTACCGCAGGCTTTTTAAATTGCTGTGATTAAACCCTTACTCAAAAGCCAATGCTCAATCCAGGAGTTTTGGCTAACTATCGACCAATCTCTAATCCACCATTCATTTCAAAAATCTTAGAGAAAGAGTTGTTGCTGCGCAATTGTTTGACCACTTACAGGGAAATGGTTTATTTGAAGAGTTTCAATTGGGTTCAGAGTTCATCAACAGCACTGAAACAGCCTTAGCGAAGGTCACTAATGACCTCCTTATCACATCTGATAAATGGACTTGTTTCTGTACTTGTCCTTTTAGATCTTAGTGCAGCCTTTGATTACTATTGATCATGACATTCTACTTGACTAGAACACCTATGTTGGACTAAATGGCACTTCGCTGCGGTGGTTTAGATCTTATTTGTCCGATAGACTTCAGTTCTGTTCACATCAATGATGAGTTTTCCTTCCAAATCTAAGCTCAGTCAGGGAGTTCCACAGGGATCTGTGTTAGGCCCTACTCTTTTTAGTTTATACTGTATATGCTTCCATTAGGCAATATCATTAGAAAGCACTGTATACATTGTCATTGTTACGCAGACGACGACACACAATTATACCTGTCAATGAAGCCCAATGATTGTAATCAATTAGCCAAGTTAGATGCCTATCTTAAGGAAATCAAAGCCTGGATGACTTGTAATTTGCTGCTATTAAACCCAGATAAAACTGAAATCATTCTTGTTGGGTTGGTCCAAAAAACCTTAGAAATTCCTTTCCAAATCAAACTCTTAATTTGGATGCCGCTACTCTCACTCTGAATAGTTCTACGGGAACCTTGGAGTTATTTTTGATCAAGATCTGTTCTTTAATTCACATATTAAATTTGTTTCTAAGACTGCCTTCTATCATCTGCGCAATATTGCCAAGATTAGGAGCAGCTCTTGTCTCAGAGTGATGCTGAGGAACTGACCCACGCTTTTGTTAGCTCGATATTAGATTATGGTAATTCTTTATTATCAGGCTGTCCTAAAACATCTTAAAAAGTCCTTCAGCTGACTCCAAAAATGCTTGCAGCAAGAGTTTTAACAGGTACTAGAAAGAGAGATCATATCTCTCCGGTTCTGGCCTCCCTTCATTGGTTTCCCATAGAGTTTAGAATTAAGTTTAAAATCATTCTTCTCACTTACAAAGCTCTTAATAATCAGCCCCCCTTATATATAAAAGATCTGATATTACCCTATCATCCTAACAGAGCACTACGCTCCCAAAATGCTGGATTACTTGTAATACCTAGAATCTCCAAAAGTACAATGGGAGGCAGAGCCTTCTGCTATCAAGCTCCTTTTCTGTGGAACCAGTTACCACTCTGGGTCCGGGAGTCAGACTCAATCTCTGTTTTTAAGAACAGGGTAAAATCGTTCCTTTTCAATATAGCCTACAATTAGGGAGGGATCTTGTGTCTCTTAACCCCCCTTTTGTTTTGCTGTTAATAGATTCAGACTGCCGGGTGACCTCCAGTAACGTACTTGGCTTCTCATTGTTCCTGTTCTTTATGTCTGTTCTCTTCATCCTCTCTGTCCCCTCACCCCCAGCCAGTCGCAGCAGATGACTACCCCTCCCTGAGCCTGGTTCTGCTAGAGGTTTCTTCCTGTTAAATGGGAGTTTTTCCTCTCCACCGTAGCTAAGTGCTTGCTCACAGGGGATCATCTGATTGCTGGGTCTTTCTGCAATTGTGGGGTTTTCCCTGCATTTGGTAGTGCTATGAGATGACTTTTGTTGTGATATGGCGCTATATAAATAAAGCTGAATTGAATTGAATTGAATCTACAGCAGCCTACTGACAATGCATTGCTCTGCTTCTAGCTCATATAGTGCAACTACAGACTTGGGTGATCATGAATGTTGCAGTCTGAGAATAATGTTAATGTGGCTGTTGGAATCAGCGTGAAGAAGTAAAGTAGCACTAAGCAAAATTATAAATTTAGCACATTTTGGTCCCACTTTTTACATACTGAATGTAACAGAGTCAATAAAAGCATTAATGCTTTGCTTGCCAAGTGGGTTGACCTTCTTGGTGACACAGGTAGAGTGCTGAACTCTGGAGCTAGAGGTTGTGAGTTCAAACCCCCGGTTGGACACCACCAGTTGGGCTTGGCCCATCCACTTGGTCACAATTGGCATTGCTGGCAGGACTTGGTGGTGGTGCATTGGTTCTGGTCCCCACCACAAGAGGTGTTGCTTGTAGGACTCACTGGTGTTGACATAGGTGGAAGGTGGGCACCCTTAAAGCTTAAATGCACCTCTGACATTGGGATGATGTCAAAAATCTGAGGGGGAATATGTTACAGAGTCAATAAAAGCACTCCTGCTTTGCTTGTCAAGTGGGTTGACCCTCTTGGTGTCACAGGTAGAGTGCTGGATTCTGGAGCTGGAGGTTGTGAGTTCAAACCCCTGGTTGAACACAAATAGTTGGGCTTGGCCCATCCACTTGGTCACATGAAGTAGGAACAGGGCTTGACATTAACACCTGCCCCTGGAGGGGTACATTTCAGCTGTGGTTGGTAAGACAGTGACTCCCACTAGCCACTTTGGTGGGTTGTAGTTTTCTCAAATGACATCTAAATAATAAACCTATTGCACAGTAAGACTACAAAACTGCAACTCCCATAAGCACTATCTGTGCACACACAATGTATTCTCATTGGTCCACTGTCAGCCAGCTGCAACCCAGTAGTCTGGCTCTGCAGGTCGGTTCATTTTCTTTCCAGTCTGGAGAACGGCAATGAACAGACAGCAGCCACTGGAAATTTAAGACTGAACCTAGCAAAACCAGTTTGTGAGGGTAAATGCTTACCTCCACTGGTGTGAAGTTCAAATGGTGTATATGGCATTGTGTGGATGGCACAGAAATTCTTGTGAGGCACAATAAACACAAGCTACTTGCTCTGTGAATGTAAATACAAATGCACCTCCTCAACTTTGAAGTGACAAAAGCACAAGTATTACCTCTCAGTAATCAGTCATTTATTTAAATCAATGTTTTGAGTATTTAAGAAACAACAGAATCAAGATGTTCACACCACTCCATAAGTTATGTTTTCATTTCTGTTTTCCTTTGTAAATTTGGCTTTATTATACTAGCTCCAAAATAGACGTCCTCGCATCCCTTTGGGCAGTGGTGACCTAATGGTTAGGGATGTGGACTAGTGAGCAGAGGGGTCGTGGGTTTGATCCCTGGACTGGCATTATTCGATCTGGGTGGGACAGATAACATTGCAGTGGTTGCTCCATCCTCCTTAACCTCACTGTGGCCCCCTTGAGCAAGGCCCTTAATCCCAACTGCTCCAGTGGAGCTGCTCAGTGGCCACAGGTCAGTCTGTGGTTGTATTGGGCAGCTTCCTGGTGTGAGTGTGAACAGGGCATCCTTGAAAAAGAGATGTTGCCTCTCAATGGAACTACCCTGTATAAATAAATGTTATATATATATATATATATATATATATATATATATATTTTTTTTTTTTTTTTTTTTTTTTTTTTTAAATTGCCACCCCCTGTCTCTATTAGGCAGTGTGTCCATAGGAAAAGTAAAAATGCTCTCAACCTGTTTTCCTGAGTGCTTTTCATGCGCTTATTTAAAAAAAAAAAAGCACTCTGCCTGAGCAACCGCTTGACCTGTCACTCAAAGCGTGTCGGGGATTTCACAGATTTTGCTCTGAAACACTCCACTCACTGGAATAAATCACGTGAAACTGGTAAGAAAATACACATCCCTCCAAGCTTTGGCTGTTAAATATTGATCATGGTGTAATTTTAGGCTGATCCTGATCGGTTGGTGAGAGAGGTGTGCAACTGATGAGCGCTGCAGAACTCCGAAAGCTGAACTTTTTTCAGCTTTGAGCATCATAATCACAGCAACACTGAACGTATTAAATGCCGGACTACATAGAAAATGAACAGAAAGTAGTCAACCACAGCAGAAAAACACACATTTGGTGGACACGCAGCCTTACTGGTCAGTTTTATTTTTAATTAATACTGTTTAATGTTTAATAATGTTTAATGTTGCCTACATTTACTAATCCAGTGGAAAATATTCAACAAAACATACTAACCTGATCATGCCCATTTGATTCAGATGTGCTGATAATATAAAATTGTGAACTTTGTGAATGTCGTACCTGTTGAAAGTAGCTCAGAACTGGTAGATCCCAATGTAACTCTATGTTGATGTTAGCAATTGTTGCTAACTTCAGGGAGTTATTTTGCATTCCATGACCTGCCATTGCTGTAAAAGAAAGTGGTCCGTTGAAGTGAACAGAATCGACACTAGCCTGTCTAACTCTATAGTGATCTAATACTGATATTCATCAAATCTATAAGTAACTTTTGATTGACTGTGGGGTTGGGATTCTCTGGACCCATAGGGCAACACAGACAACAGGTGGTGCACGTGCAATACAGTTTTAACCCACTGAATGACTTATTAAAGGTGCTGAAGGGCTGGCCCCAAATGTAATAAAATGGCACTATTCACCAGAAATCCTGACTTTGATACAAGAAAAAAATATATATATATTTGGACTATATAGTGCTACTATTATCATTTGTAATAAATGCATGATATTATTCATTAATTGTGAAAAAAATATATATTCTTGAAAATGTAATTTTACTAACTCTGCATGCACTGCTGAACAGCAACATCAGGTAATGCAGTGACGCCGTTGGAACATTGACATAAGAACTCATGGTAGAGTCATGGTTATGGTAGGGATGGGGAAAAGCTATTGACAAAGAACATAGGTACTGTGATGAGATCCTGAAGCATAGAGAAAGTGTACAGAAGTCTTAGGTAATTACTACAGTTTGTTAAAAGATGTTGCCAGATTAGATTAGAAGTTGCCAAGGGGTTTTGTATTCTGGCACTCTGGATTTGCTGCAACTTTGTATTTTAGCTTGCAGTTTTCTATTTGTCGGTGCTGAGGTGCCAGCTGGGGGTTCTGCAGTAACATCTGATTCCCCAGACAGCTGCTGTGATGTTTCAAAATAAGCTCATGAACAGCTTTTAGTATGTACAAACATGCTAAAAGGTAAGACGTGAAATTAAATATTGCTTTTAGGTTGTGTGCTTAATCATTTGTGTACAGAGCATTTGTGTTGTATACACTGTACAGAAGATTAACTTCTCTCACAAGAATACTTAAAATGCGCTAGCACAGGGAGAACAGTTCTCTGTTTTCACACAAATTAAGCTGAGACAGCCACCTTGGCTGAGATGAGGCCTTGTGTTTTTCACAGAGTCAAAGGCTCAATTTTGCTGGGATTGGAAACTTAAAGGACATTTCACTAAACAAACTCTGATAAAGGGGAAAATGTTGGGAACTGAAAGGCTAATAAATAATTAAGTTAGATCATCTGAGAAAAAAATCCTACATTTTTTTTTCTTCTATGAGAAGAAAAACATTTCTGCATTGATCTTTGTGGGGGTCTGAATTTCGGACCCTCACATATGAGGCAGTTCTGGACTATAGAAGTCCTTTAATAACTCATGTAGCTCTGTATATATGTCAGATCACATTTTTAGATGTCCTGTACCAAAGAAAAAGGGTGACTGGCAAACATCATAGACTTCCCCTGTCTCAATATTGTTCACTTGTGACTGACTGCTCCTTGATATCATCAAGGTTCAAATTCAATTCAATTCAATTCAACTTTATTTATATAGCGCCATTTCACAACAACAGTCATCTCATAGCACTATCAACTGTAGGGGGAACCCCCACAGTTGCAGAAAGACCCCAGCAATCAGGCGATCCCCTGTGAGCAAGCACTTGGTGACGGTGGAGAGGAAAAACTCCTTTTAACAGGAAGAAACCTCCAGCAGAACCAGGCTCAGGGAGGGGCAGTCATCTGCTGCAACTGGCTGGGGGGTGAGGGGATAGAGAAGATGAAAAGAACAGACATGTAGAGAGCAAACAGCACGATGGGGACTCAATCTATGGGAGAGAACAAACAAATGTTAATGACCAGCAAAAAAAAAAATATTTCATTGAGAGTGAGGAAAGGAGTGAGGCCCAGTGCATTACTGGAGGTCCCCCGGCTGACTAAACCTATTAGCAGCATAACTAAGGGAGGGTTCAGAAACACATGATCCCTCCCTAATTGTAGGCTATATCAAAAAGGTAGGTTTTAGCCCTATTCTTAAAAACAGAGATCAAGTCTGACTCCCGAATCCAGATTGGCAGCTGGTTCCCACAGGAGAGGAGTCTGATAACTAATAGGGCTCTGCCTCCATTGTACTTTTGGAGATTCTAGGTTATTACAAGTAATCCTGCATTGTGGAGCATAGGTGCTCTGTTAGGATAATACGGTAGTATCAGATCTTTTAAATAAAAAGGAGCCTGATTGTTTAGAGCTTTGTAAGTAAGAAGAAGGATTTTAAACTTAATTCTAAACTCTATGGGAAGCCAATGAAGGGAGGCCAGAACCGGAGAGATATGATCTCTCTTTCTAGTACCTGTTAAAACTCTCGCTGCAGCATTTTGGATCAGCTGAAGACTTTTTAAAGATGTTTTAGGACAGCCTGATAATAAAGAATTACAATAATCTAATATCGAGCTAACAAAAGCGTGGGTCAGTTTCTCAGCATCACTCTGAGAGGCATCTACTGTAATAATATTTTTCTTTAGGAGCCAAATAGTCAGAAATAATAAAATCAAAGGTTAACAGACAATGGTCTGACAGTACAGGGTTATGAGGAGACACTACAAGATTTTCTATTTCTATGTCATATGTCAGAACAAGGTCCAATGTATGGTGGAGGTAATGAGTAGAATTTCCTACTTTCTGAGAAAACCCAATCAAGTCTAATATGAATAAATGTCACATTAAGCAGTCACTATCTACATCCACATGAATATTAAGTCCCCTACTATAATTATTCTATCAGATTTCAGCACTAAATCAGCTAAGAAATCAGCAAATCCGGATAAAAATTCTGAGTAGGTTGATGGGGGACGATAAACTATGGCAAATAAAATTGGGTTTAACCTAAAATTGCTAAATTATCCTAGAGTTCAAAATGCTAATCGTAATTGTTTAGCCCTCAGATGTTAATATTTTATTTTGCATTCGAGATATTTTACAATTTTGCATTAATACTCTTGTATTAACATTTTTTACGCATATTCAAGAAATGTTCCAATTGAATAACAGATGGCCCTAATTATGATCCTTTTGACAATCATTGAATCTTTCATTTACATTATGTATTTCTTCTTAACTGCTTTTCTACTGTCCCAGCCCAAACTGTCACAGAATGGTGTACTTCAAATATGTCACAGGTATAAAAACATTGCTAGTCAGAATGCTATGAAAGACTACTGTTGTCAGACTTGGGCCTGGTTCAGGGGATTCATTCTCATGCTTTAAGTTATTTTTATTCTCTGTGTTTTTCTCCATCTCTAGATCAGTTTGGTTATTGTGTTTATTTTCACGATCAAATCAGAATCAGAATCAGCTTTATTGGCCAAGTATGCACAACACATGCAAGGAATTTGACTTTGGCTAAAACTTGCTCTTGTTGTTCAGGTGGGCGGATTTAAATAAGATTTAAATAAGGAGTCAATGACAACAGAGTAATGGTACAGTAAATTACAGTCTGTCCACGTTTCTATAAACGGATGCAATATATACAGTATACAGGAATATATGCAGTTATTTACTCAGACTATCCACAACTTTGCAGAAATATATGAAAAAATATACAGTCATACAGTATTTCAATGTGAACTCAGATCAGTGATATAATGTGAATGAAGTAAAAAAGCAGTGTGAGAGTTATGGCAATGTAAGAATGGATGAAAAAGTCATGAGTACAGCAACAGGTAGGAACTAGGTGAATGTTAGGAGTTCATCAGAGTGATGGCCTTGAGGAAAGAAACTGTTCCTGTGACGGGTGGTTTTGACCTTCAGTGATCCCTGTAACGAACGACCAGAAAGATAGAGTTCAAAACAGTTTGTGGGCCGGGGTGTGACGGGTCAGCACAGATGTTTCCCGCCAGTTTCTGGTTATGGACCGATATAAGTTCTCATAGAGGGTAGGTCTTGGTACCAAATGATCTCCTTCCGCAGACTTAATGATCCGCTGCAGTCTGGTCTTATCCTTATTTATGTTCATTTGAACTTGCTATTCATTTCTGTTTGCAATGATTATCTTCTTAGTTCTGCCTGGTCTTAGTTAAGCTCTTTATAGTCCTGTTTATTAGTATTATTATTATCATGGTTACGGTTATGTTTGGTTTATTTATCTCTGTCTGTTTATCAAGACTTGAATCAGGCCATGCCCCTCACTTTAAGTTCATGTTTAGACTTTCTTTATTAATGTTATCATGTTTTTGGTTTTGTTTGGGTTTTATTCTCATGGTCATGGTTTTTGTTTGGTGTTGTTGATGATTATTATTTTCACCTCTATGTCCATCCAATCCACTCCATCCCATCCATCCATCTTCTACCCGCTTTTCCGGAGGTCCGGGTCGCGGAGGCAGCAGTTCAAGCAGAGAAGCCCCAGACTTCCCCCTCTCCCCAGCCACCTGCTCCAGCTCTTCAGAGGGGATACCAAGGCATTCCCAGACCAGCTGGGAGACATAGTCTCTCCACCGAGTCCTGGGTCTGCCCTGGGGTCTCCTTCCAGTGGGACGTGCCTGAAACACCTCAAGTGGGAGGTGTCCAGGAGGCATCCTAATCAGATGCCCATACCACCTCAACTTGACATAATGCAGGGCTCAGGAGACACACACGCAGGCTCAGAATAGGTTTAACAGTTTATTGAACAACAAGTGTGTGTGTGGTTGCGTGTCTGTGATGTGTGGATGTATTGGTGGTGGCGTCTCCGTCAGGCACGGGGGCAGGAGGCCGTTCAGCCGGACAACCCTATGGGAGAAGCAGAGGGAGAAGGGTAACGGGCACCACACCAATACAGGAGATTGTAGCAATAACAGCTGGCTTACTTGGTTTGGGCAGCTGGCTGGCGTAGCAAGGGCATAGCCCGGTAGACAGCGACCTGGTGCGCCTGATGCAACAGCGAGGAGATGACGGCTGGAGAATGTAGTCCGCTGCGAGGAATCCACCTGTGCACAGGGGAGGAGAACTGGAAGAAGGTAAGGATGCTTACTTGCGATCTTGCTTAGTAGAAGGGAGTTCCTTGCAGCAAGGTTAGCTGATGTGATCAGATGGCTTCAGGCCGAAGCCCAGGGCGAGGCGGCTTAAATCCCTCGCCGCTGACGAGGCGCAGGTGTGCGTGCAGCTGGTGCCGCTGATGAGCGGCGAGGCGTGACAGTACTCCCCCCTCTAGCAGTGCCACCTGGCGATGGTCTCTCCGGGTGCGCTCGGTGGAACTCAGTGATGAGAGATGGATCCAACACAAACGACGAGGGTACCCATTGCCTATGTTCAGGTCCATAGCCCTCCCCAGTCCACCCAAGTACTGCACCCGCCGCCCCCGGCGCCGGGAGTCCAGGATGGAAGAGACAGGGCCCAGGCCGGATGACCATCAATCATCTGGGGCGCGGGGCTGCGCAGCAGGAGGAGGGCAAAGGGGGTCGGAGACTGCCAGCTTCACCCTTGGAAACCGTGGAAGGTGGGATGGATGCGGAGGGAGGGGGGAATAGCCACACGCACAGCCACCGGGTTGAGAATCCTGGTAATGGGGTATGGACCCATGAAACGCTGTGCCAACTTCCTCCTCTCATCCTTTAAAGCGACGTCCTGGGTAGAGACATAGACACGTTGGCCTACCTGGTAGGCTGGAGCAGGTCTTCTGTGCCGGTCCGCCGTTGACTTATTGCGCTCTGCCGTGCGTAAAAGCGCATTGCGCGCCAATGCCCAGATGGAGCGGCACCGCCTGAGGTGCGCCCGAACTGAGGGAACAGTTACCCCACTCTCCTGCGTAGGGAACAGAGGGGGGTCGTAGCCTAGGGACGCCTTAAAAGGAGACATCCCAGTGGCAGAAGAGCGGGCGGTGTTATGGGCGTACTCAACCCAGGTGAGGTGGGTGCTCCAGGACACAGGCTTGGATGTTGTGACGCAACGGAGCGCAGCCTCCAGCTCCTGATTGGTCCGCTCACACTGCTCGTTGGTTTGGGGGTGATGGCCGGAGGAGAGGTTTACCTTGGCTCTCAGGGCGTTGCGGAAGGAGCTCCAAACCTCTGAGGAAAACTGGGGGCCCCGGTCCGAGACCATGTCCACCGGAATCCCGTGCAACCTGACCACGTGCTGGATAAGGAGGTCCGCCGTCTCCAAGGCAGATGGAAGCCCTCGTAGTGGGATGAAGTGAGCGGCCTTGGAGAAACGATCTACAATGGTCAGGACTGTGTCAAAGGTGTTAGAGACCGGGAGACCGGTGACGAAATCCAGGGCGATATGCGACCAGGGCCTGCCAGGGATAGGCAGAGGCTGGAGCAAATCCGCTGGAGGGGCATTACCTGATTTACTGGTGGCGCAGACGGGGCAGGCCCGGACGTAGCGGGCAGCGTCCTTCCGCAGGCCCGGCCACCAGAAGGATCGTTGAAGAAGATCAATCATCCGGGAGGACCCAGGGTGGCAGGTGAGCTTTGAAGTGTGCAGCCAGTGGATAACCTCCCCCCGGACCGTGGACGGCACAAAAAGCCTCCCCTCCGGTCCGCCGCCAGGGTCTGGTTCCGATTCCTGCGCCTTCCGGATCTTACTCTCGATGTCCCAAGTGACGGCTCCCATGATGCACAACCTGGGCAAGATGGTGTGGGCTGTGTCCTCAGACGCCTCAGGGGCAAATTGCCTAGAGAGGGCGTCAGGCAGGCCTTTCTTGGAGCCAGGCCTGAAGGTGATGTTGAAGCAGAACCTGGCGAAGAACAAGGACCAACGCACCTGGCGGGCGTTCAAACGCTTGGCAGATCTTAAATACTCCAAGTTCTTGTGGTCGGTGAGAACCACGAACGGCAGGGCCACCCCCTCTAGCCAGTGACGCCACTCCTGCAGCGCGAGCTTGATGACAAGGAGCTCTCTGTCCCCCACGTCGTAATTCCGTTCCGCCAGGGACAAGCGCCGAGAGAAGAAGGCGCAGGGCCGTTTGATCCCGTCATCAGGAGACCGCTGAGACAACACCGCCCCCCACCCCCCGTGTCCGAAGCATCCACCTCCACGATGCATTGCAGCGAGGGATCGACTTGGCTGAGGACCCGGGAGGAGGAGAACTCCGCCTTCAGCGCCTGGAAAGCAGCTGCAGCCTCTTCAGTCCACCGGAACGGGACCTTAGGAGACGTGAGGCGGGTCAGAGGGCCGACGATGGTACCAAATTTCGGGACAAAGCGGCGGTAGAAGTTGGCAAACCCAATAAACTGCTGTACCTGTTTCCTAGACGTAGGAGTGGGCCATTCCACCACCGCTTTCACCTTAGCTGGGTCCGGGAGCACCTGGTCGTGGGAGATGACGAACCCGAGGAAGGACGTAGTCTTAGCGTAAAACTCACACTTCTCAGCCTTGACATACAACCGGTTCTCCAGCAGCCTCTGGAGGACCCGCCTCACATGGACCCGGTGCTCGTCCCTGGATCTGGAGAAGATGAGGATGTCATCCAGGTAGACGAACACGAACAGGCCAATGAAGTCCCGGAGGACGTCATTTATAAGGCGCTGAAAGACGGCTGGAGCGTTGGTCAACCCGAACGGCATAACCAGGTACTCGAAATGGCCGTTCGGGGTACGGAAGGCTGTCTTCCACTCATCTCCCTCCCGGATCCGCACGAGGTGGTATGCGCTGCGAAGATCCAGCTTGGTGAACCAAGTCGCCCCCTGGAGGGATTGGAAGGTGGTGTCCATTAGGGGCAAGGTGTAACGGTCCTTCTCCATGATGTCATTCAGGGCGCGATAGTCAATGCAAGGACGGAGGGAGCCGTCCTTCTTGCCCACGAAGAAGAACCCAGCGCCTAATGGTGATGACGAGGGACGGATGATACCAGCACTCAGCGATTCCTTAAGATACGAATTCATAGCCTCCTTCTCCGGCGCAGACAGGCTGTAGAGTCGCCCCGAGGGTAAGGGTGCCCCCTGGCGGATGTTTATAGCACAGTCGTAGGGCCTGTGCGGAGGAAGAGACATCGCCTTGGATTTGCTGAATACCATACCCAGGTCGTAGAACTCCGATGGCACCAGGGTGAGATCCGGAGGCGTGGCGTCCTTGGGAGTTGAAGGCGAGGACGGGGCGCAGGCAGCGGATTGGAGGCAGGTGCTCATACAGAAGGGGCTCCAGGCGGACACTCTGCCAGACCTCCAGTCCAGGACAGGGCTGTGGAGACGGAGCCATGGGTATCCGAGGATGACGGGAGATACTGAGTTTGGTAGGACGAAAAAGGTGATCTCCTCCCGATGGTTTCCAGAAATAATAACAGGGACGGGGATGGTCTGGTGTGTTACCTTTCCCAGGCAAACACGGGAGAGATTAACTAGGGCGAGAGGAGTCTTGAGGGTATGGCAATGGATGCCCAATTGGGTTGCCAGGCTCTGTGAAATAAAGCTGCCCTCCGCGCCTGAATCCACCAGTGCATGAGTGAGGTGCCCAGTGGAGTTATGACAGAAACGGATGGGCAGCGTCAATTGAGTGAGGGGACTCGACCGGTTAGAATCTGCAAGGCCCCCTACAGTGATTCGCGGACCCCTAACCGGCCTCTCTGGACAATGCTCCACAGAGTGTTGACTGCCTCCGCAATACATGCAGAGGCCCAACTCCCGGCGGCATTGGTTTCTTCTCTTCTTCTTCTTCTTCTTCTCCGCTAGATGGAGCTTTGACCGGACCACCGCCTTCACCTCCGACTTCTCGGAGGAGTCTGGCGGTGGCGACGCCAGGGGGCGAGCTTGGGACAGGTGAGACGAGCCTCCCCACGAGCAAGAAGCAAACTTCCGCTCTGAAGACCGCTCGCGAAGCCTGTTATCCAAACTAATCGCTAGCGATATCAGCCCTGAAAGCCTCCCCGGAATATCGCGACCAGCCAGCTCATCCCTCAGACCAGAGTTCAGACTGCGGAGGAAGATGCCGCAGAGCGAGGGCTCATCCCAGCCAACCACCTCCGCGATGACCCGGAAGTCGATCGAGTAGTCTGCAGCTGACCGACCTCCCTGCTGAAGACAGAGAAGACGATCTACTAACACACTATCTCGTCGGCTATGATCAAACACGTCAAGGAACTGTTGCACGAATTGGCCGTAGGAGAGGTTGGCATAGCTGGGCTTCGCCATGACGGCGTAAGCCCAGGTGAGTGCCCGCCCCTCCAGGAGGTTACCTATATAGCCAATTCGGCTGTGGTCTGAGGGAAAATCCCCAGGGACGCGGGAGAACACCGACTCACACTGCATGATGAACCCCCGCGCTCCGCCGAGCTGTCCGCAAAAGCGGGCGGGGGTCGGAATAGGTGTGAGCCGGGTTGGCGACCCGGGATCAGTCTGACCGGCCACCGGAGAGGTAGGAGCTGCACCTCCCTGACGAGCCGGGGGGAACGGCTGCAGGAGATCCAGGCGATCTAACCGGTGAGTGATCTTAACTAATTGATTCAGCATCACCTGTTGCTGATAAACTATCAAATCTATTTGAGCCTCGAGAGTGGTGAGATGGCGTGTGAGCCCGCTGTCCGCCGAGCCGCTCTCCTGAAGCCGTACTGACATAATGCAGGGCTCAGGAGACACACACTCAGGCTCAGAATAGGTTTAACAGTTTATTGAACAACAAGTGTGTGTGTGGTTGCATGTCTGTGATGTGTGGATGTATTGGTGGTGGCGTCTGCGTCAGGCACGGGGGCAGGAGGCCGTTCAGCCGGACAACCCTATGGGAGAAGCAGAGGGAGAAGGGTAACGGGCACCACACCAATACAGGAGATTGTAGCAATAACAGCTGGCTTACTTGGTTTGGGCAGGTGGCTGGCGTAGCAAGGGTGTAGCCCGGTAGCAGCGACCTGGTGCGCCTGATGCAACAGCGAGGAGATGACGGCTGGAGAATGTTGTCCGCCGCCGGGGAATCCACCTGTGCACAGGGGAGGAGAACTGGAAGAAGAAGGTAAGGATGCTTACTTGCGATCTTGCTTAGTAGAAGGGAGTTCCTTGCAGCAAGAGTAGCCGATGTGATCAGACGGCTTCAGGCCGAAGCCCAGGGCGAGGCGGCTTAAATCCCTCGCTGCTGACGAGGCGCAGGTGTGCGTGCAGCTGGCGCCACTGATGAGCGGCGAGGCGTGACACAACTGACTCCTTTCAATGTGAAGGAGCGTGTGAAGCGGCTGGGATGAGAATCACCATTATGTTGTCATGTTTATTCCTGTCATGATCTTGGTTTGGGCTTTTGTTTTGACAGCGTCTTCTGTTATTTTTTGGTCTGTTCAGTGTGCACAGATGCGTTGAGGTTTTTGATTACTGATTGCCCATGGGTGTTGTTAATTTGCTGCACTACATATATACACACGCCGCACACTGCCCTCAGTGCAGTGATCTACTATTTTCATGCCATGTCATGCCAAGTTTATGTCTCATTTTGTCAAGCTTATGTCAAGTGATGTTTTGTTTTTTAGCCTCAATTAAATCACTGCAAACTACAGCTCCAGCGTTTGGGTCTATTCTCTCCGTTTGTGCACCACGAAGGGGTGCATTTCATAACAACTGTATGCTGTATGTATTGGTCGTAGTCAGTGTTGTACCACCACTACTTTTGCAATAATGTGCTGTGTAACGGAATTACTGTTTAAAGATCAGTAATGCATTACAGTTACTGAAATTTGATCAGATGCATTAGGCTGCATGTCCACCAAATGCGCTTTTTGTTGCCCTACTGGCCTGAGCGTTTTTGGGGTTTTTTTCAGGGTTTGTGCGCTGCACTCTGAAAAAAAAAAAAAAAAAGTCTGTGCCCTATATCCCAGCAACAGCATGTTTCTCTCAGCTCAGCACTTCCACTTTTCCTATGGTCAGACTTTCTACTTATTTTTTTAATAGTGGTCTTTATATAACAGTGGACAGGAAACGTGTTTTAGCAGCTCTGGATGTAAAATATGATGACATGGAAAACAGGAGTCTGAGTAGAGACTGTACCGGTGTCCTTTGTCCCACCCTTTCTTATTTACTGCAACAAACTTGTAAGAAATATGATCGTCATAAAGGAACAAACACTCACCTGAAATGCCGGCAGATGTGGACACATTCCTCCAAGCATTTGCTTTTAAATTTTGATCATGATAGCCTTTTAGCATCAGATCAAACAATACCAGATTGTCTGATACAGCGAGTATCAGCCTCTCCTCCGTCATCATAACCGTTGTCTTCTTCCAGTATGTCCCGCCCTTCCTTAATTCTGATTGGCTGCTTAGAAAGGTTTGACATTGACAAGCTCAGCTGCAGTCTGAAAAGCTGAACTTTTTTCAACGCTGAGCGCCATGTCCGCCATGACAAAAAACAGCCACCACTCAAAGTGTTTCAGCGTCAAGGCCGCTCAGCGCTGTAAACGCTGGACTACACAGAGAATGAATAGAAAATAGTCGCCCAGAGCGGAAAAAAATGTGTTTGGTTGACACGCAGCCTTACTCCTTACTTGTTTTATTAATATGGATAGATATTTTTAGCACAAATAAATTAATATACAAACTAACCCTACCGTAGCTGACGCAGCCATCAGTCAACATGACCTGTTGCAAAGAGTCTTCACTACTGAATGGAGGAAAAGATGAAGGTGCTTTGTTTTTGTGGAAATAGATTATTTTTCCTTTTTCATGGTTAAGGACAAAAGTGTCATAAACGCGCCCGTTTCACGGGAGCAAAATTGGACACCAAACACTTGCTGTAGGTTGGAACATTGATTAACAAAAACACAAACAAGAATGTCACATACAAATACAATGGATGAAATGAAATAACACATTGTATCATTGTTTCATTGTGAGAAAAGGAGTCAGATCTGGGTAGCTCCAAAGATTGGGGCAAGTCTCAATCAACCCAGCTGCGAAGTTCACAAAGCCAAAAATGGCCTTGGGAGTGTGGGTGACCTGAGCCTTAGAGGCAAAATCCACAACAAACTCTGCCACCGCACACTCCTCCTCACTCAATCCTAAAACCCAGAAGTCCATGGTGGTATACCCTCTACACTTCAGACAAAAAGAAAAAAAACACCAAAACCTACAGCGGCTGTTGTCCACACTGGTCGTGTCCTTCTGTCATAATTGTGCCTGTGGAGCACAAAATAGGACACCAAACACTCACTGTAGGTTGGAACATTTAACAAAAACACAAACAAGAATGTCACATACAAATACAATGAATGAAATGAAATAACACAAACGCTGGAGGAGAGTTGGGCTCAACATCAGCGGTACAAAGTCAGGAAATGCATGACCAGGGGAAAAGCTCAACTGGATGACCCCGAGGGCTATGGGGCTTGACGGCTGAGAAAAACAGAGAATAAAAGGCACCAGGACGGAGCACACCAACTCACCTCAACAGTGGGACCTAAACCATAAAAGCAGGTTATGGCAGGAGAAGAAGAGAGCGTAGATGCAGATTGTAGAAGGACACAACAACGGCCTGGGGTTATCGTGTCTCTTAAATACCCAACACATAATCAAAGACAGATGTAATTCATGAGTGACAGAATAGATGGCAGCTGTGCAGCCTCAAAGGAATTGACAGCCGGAAGCTGCACAGCGCTGTTCAAAATAAACAAACCGGAAATACACATATACAAGCACAATTGAAACTATAATAACAATTTTACAAATAATAACATACAGACAGAAAAATGCTCACTGGACAGAAAAGCTGGGCATGGCTCTAACCCGTGCCCCAGGATCATGACAGAAAGCATATTGGTGGGATTGGAAGCTAAATGCCGGTTGAGACCTACTCCAATCTTGAGAAATGCTTCTAAACAGCAACAAAGCTACAACAAAGCTAGTGCTATGCTATGCTAACAACACCGTGAATTAGTGAATCTATGCTATCTGAACACCCATGGTTGGATTTCAAGCACAGGTATGCATCTGGACAGTTTGTGACCCAGACCCTGGACTGTGATCCACAGAAATTAAAATGCATTTACTTGCTACCTGGATAAAGACTATTCAAAAATGGATTTTGATCTCCAAAAGGAATTTGAGGGACTGGATCATGTCTCTGTCAAAGCAGATATTTGGACTGGATAATGGGCATTTTCTTTGGATCACCGCACATCGGATTAAATCCATAATCATAAAGTTTAAGATACATGTACAGCTTTATGCAGTGTTTCCAATTCTCACTCTTTTTAAGTGAGTCTTACTCTTTTTTCCGTAAACCACTCACCCGCACAATAACTACCTCAGCTGTTTGCATAGAAGGACTGGCACACCAACAGTAATACAGCTGCTGCTGTATGTCTCTAGATCTTACTGCAACCATTTGCACAAATGCCATACGAGCTGCTGTCTGTTATTGCAATATTGATCATGTGAATTCCAATCCGTCACTGTCACGGCTGGCCCTCACGAGCCAGCATAAGACGCCACAGTTCAGTAAGTTGCAATTCAGTTCTTTTATTAATATCGCACAGGGCTTGGGTGTACAATACAACTTGCCACGCGGGCTTCGTTACACAACACAATATGAAAACACAACAGAGGTTAGCGGCTAGGACGAGGGGCACTCGTACGCCGCAAAGGCAAGGAATATAGAACGTGGAACAGGGAGAGAGTTATGGCAGAGACGAGGAGCTCTCGTCCGCCGCAATAAGGAAGGAACGTCAGCGAGGGAGAAGACAATTCCAAATAGCAGACAACTTACATGCAGCGGGATACGTCGGGGAGCCCAGGAAGCATGTGGTAGGAGACAGGGGAAAGTCATAAGACTTTTGACGAGACAGCCGCAGAGTCCAGTTCACTCGCACTGACATTTAAAGCCAGCTGCTCATGATTGGAAACGCGGCACAGCTGCCCAGGTTCTGACAGCTGAGAGCTCCCGAGTGTCTGGCCAATCAGAGCCCGGGAAACCCGTGTGACGACACCTGCTGTCAAAACCTGGCAGGGATGAGGAATAACCCGAGCGCGGACAAAAGCGCTCGGGATATGACAGTCACTGTCTGCGCCTACAGTTATGTGAAAAAATTAGGGTACCCTGTAAAAGCCTGTGTGCTTTTTTTTTTTTTAAACATATTTAGACATATGGATATTTAATATCAGTGTTTAAAATACTGGGAGATTCATGTAATACAACTAAACAATTAAAAATGAATTCAATACTTTTTTTCAAATTTTCTGTAAAATATAATTCTAAGCAAATAGTGAGGAATAAATTAGGACACTTTAGGGGTGGCGCGGTGGTGGAGTGGTTAGCACTGCGGCAGCACAGCAACTCACCCTTGGCCGGGGGATCCTGGGTTTGATCCCAGCCCCCGACAAACAGTTATCTGTGTGGAGTTTGCATGTTCTCCCCGTGTCTGCGTGGGTTTACTCCGGGATTTCTCTGGTTTCCTCCCACATGCCAAAAAAAACATGCAAGTTAGGTTAACTGTCATCAAACTGGGGATTCTAAAATTGTCCTTAGGTACGACTGTGAGAGTGAATGGTTGTCTGTCTCTCTGTGTTGGCCCTGCGATGGACTGGCGATCTGTCCAGGGTGTACCCTGCCTCTCGCCCAAAGATGCTGGGATAGGCTCCAGCCCCCCCCGCGACCCGAAAAGGATTAAGTGGAAGAAGATGAATGAATGAATGAATGAATGAATGAAAAATTAGGACACCCCCTATCTTTTTTAGGACACCCCCGCATTCATTCCCACTTAAAATGGCTAAAATAAATGGTAAAAAAGGCAAATAAAAACAAAAACAAGGTTAGACATAGATATGTGAACATTCAGTAATAAAGAACTGAATATTCAGAGGGGTATTGTAATTTTTTTCACATGACTGTACACTACTGCATCGAACTTGCAGCTACAAGTATTACTGCTCTACATTTTTCTGCATTAGCCCCCCCGCGACCCGAAAAGGATTAAGCAGAAGAAGATGGATGGATGGATGGATGGGATTGCTGGGTTTTATTGTTTATTTTTATTTGCACTATGGAATGTCTGGGTTTTATCTTTTGTTGTTATTTGCACTACAGGTAGCATTACTGTACATCAGGGGTCACCAACGCGGTGCCCACGGGCACCATGTCGCCCGCAGGGACCACATGAGTCGCCCGCAGGCCTGTTCTAAAAATAGCACAACTCGCAAGTGAGCTGCGTCTAAGATGTAATTTTTTCTGCCGCTATTTTTTATTTTATATTTTTTAAAATCACACTTGCATTTATATAGATTTTTTTTTTCCACAATATCTTTATTGAACCTTTTTTTTTTAACAAACATGATACAAACAATCAAACACTAACACTAAAGTACTACAAAAAAAAAAAAAAAAAATGCACTAAAAACACCAACAACCACCAACAAAATCAAGTCTTCAACAATGCTCCTCTGTTTAGTCTAGACAATCCAATACATAAGTATACATATTATGTTCACCAGTTTGGAATTTACAAGGTCCACACACATCATTCACCTTCTTCTTCAAGAGTTATGTTTAAATTTTTTACATAATCAATAAAAGGTCTCCATATATTCTCAAACACAATTTCCTTTGATTTCAGTATATATGTTATTCTTTCTAATGGAAGGTTTGTTAACATCTGTCTTAACCACTGAGTCACATCTGGTCTATGAGTCTTTTTCCATAATAGTGCAATACATTTTTTGGCATTAAGCAAACTGAGGTCTATGAATGTTCTTTCACTTTTATTAAAATTATGCTTTTCTGGGTACAGACCCAACAAAAACAGTTTAGGATTCAATATGATTTGTTTTGAGATTATTTTTTCAATTGTTACCCTCACCTCTTCCCAAAACATTCTTATTAATCTACATTCCCATAAACAATGAAATAGGGTTCCTTTACTTTCCATGCATTTTGTGCATGTATCTGGTATATTTTTGTTATATCTATTTAACTCCTCCGGTGTAACATACATCCGCATTAACCATTTGAAATGTATCAATTTAAGGCGTGCATTTATTGATTTGGTTTGAGCTTCTGTACAAGCCAATTCCCATTGTTCCTCTGAAATTTCAATTTGCAGATCTTCTTTCCAGTAGTTTAATCTTTTCAGTGAATTTTCACTTGAAGATAGTGTCAATGAGTTATAAAACTCTGAAATAATACCCTTTCTTTTACTATCTTTCATCATCATTTTTTCCAAGGATGAATAAATAGGTCGAGTGAGAGCTTTATTTTGATTTGATCGAATAAAGTTTCTAAGTTGAAGATATTTAAAAAAAATGTGTTCTATTGAGATTAAATTTGATCCTCAGCTCTTCAAAAGACATTATGTTGTCTGCACATGGCAAATATAAATCCTGAATCTTTTGTATCCCTTTTAAATTCCATACTTTAAATACAGCGTCCGCTCTCCCTGGTTTAAATATTGATTACCCCATATTGGACTAAATTGTGACAATAACTGTGGTTCTTTTAAATAGTTTTTAGCTTCACACCATATTTTGATCATATGCTTTACAAATGGATTTTTAACTTGTTTTTGTAATTTTTTTGCCGAATCTGAGTATATGAATATGGGAAGAGGTAAAGGTAAATTGTATGATTCCATTTCAGTCCAGTGAGGGAGATCATTTGATGAAAAATAATATGTCATAGACCTCAGTTGTGCCGACCAATAATACAACATAAAATTTGGACATTTCAGACCTCCACGATCAAATGGTAAATATAATAAAGACAGACGTAATCTAGCCCTCCTGTTGTTCCATATAAATTCCACTAACTTTTTTTTTATTCTTGAGAATAGATCTAAAGGTGGTGATAAGGGAATGTATTGAAATAAATAAAGTATTTTAGGTAAAATATTACTTTTAAGTATATTGATTCTCCCGATCATCGACATTGGTAGTGACATCCATCTCTGAGTTAACTCATTGATATCTGACATTAAGGCTTCATAGTTGACACTGGCGACTGATTCTAGCTTAGGCATAATTTGGATTCCTAAATATTTAAACTGATTTACAACATTGAATTGATTTACCTCAGGGGCTGGGTAATTTCTCTGGGTCTCATTTAGCATTAATATTGAAGATTTAGTTTTATTTATTTTATATCCTGATATTTCCCCAAAATTCTTTATTAAATTCAACAAGGTTGGAATTGATTTTTTTAGATTCGACATAAACAAAATTATATCATCGGCGTACAGGGAGATTTTATGTTCTGTTGGTCCAACTTTAATTCCATATATTTGTGAATGTAAACGTATCGCTATCGCTAAAGGTTCAGTTGCCATAGTAAACAGTAAAGGTGAAAGTGGACAGCCTTGTCGACATCCTCTATTGATTTTTATTGGTTTTGAAATATTGTTATTTGTTAGGATTTCTGCTGTAGCATTATTGTATATTATTTGAACCCATTTTATGAAATTATTTCCAAGTCCAAACCTTTGTAGGACTTCAAAAAGAAAGGGCCATTCAACTCTATCAAAGGCCTTTTCGGCGTCCAATGATAGAGAGCTGTATCCGGTGCTTCTTTATTAAAATAAATAATATTAAATAGTCTTCTTACATTATGGAAGCCTTGTCTACCCTTTATAAAGCCATTCTGATCTCGATTAATAATATTTGGTAAAATTTCTTGTATTCGTCTTGCTAAAATTTTACAGATTATCTTAAGGTCGGCGTTTAATAGGCTTATTGGTCTCATATTTTCACATTTATTAGAGGGCTTACCTGGTTTTGGCAGTAGTATAATTAAGGCATTATTTATGTATGATGGTAAATTATTATTTGAAATGCTTCTAAAACCATTTCCAAAAAAGGTTTTATTAATTTATTCTTAAATTTTTTATAAAGGTCAACTGGAAGACCATCTGGTCCTGCACTTTTTCCTGATTTCATATTATCAATGGCTAGCCCAACTTCTTCTTGACTAATTTTAGACTCCAATATCTCCCTGTTTTCATTTGGTATACACGGTATAGATAGTTCGTTCAAAAACCCATTTAGTTTTGTTAAATCAGGTTCATTTTTGGTATCATATAATTTTTCATAGTAATCTCTAAAGGCTCTATTAATTTCTAAAGGATCTATAACTACCTGTCCGTTACTTATAATACTGGTAATTGGTGTTTTAATTTCCAATTGTTTAATCTGCCATGCTAATAATTTTCCTGATTTTTCACCTTGTTCATAAAAAGATTGTTTCAATCTTAGAAGACTCGAGGCAGCTCTATTCGCTGATTTTTTGTCGTATTCAGCTCTCAAAATCAGTAATTCATTCTCCAACCTTGGGTCACTTCCTGCATACACTTTTTCCTGAAGACTTTTTATTTTATGTTCCAATTTAGCTCTCTCCTCTCGAGTCTTCTTAGATTTTGATCCTGTATAACTAATAATATGTCCCCTAATAAAAGCTTTGAAAGCCTCCCACTTTACACATGCTGATGTTTGTGTAGTATTGATGTCATAGAACTCGTCTATCTGTTTTTCTATATACTTGACAAATTCCTCATCCTGAAGCCATTTATGCTGAAATTGCCATCTACCTGATTCCTTTGTCAATTTTTTATCTACATATATTAGACAACAGGGTGCATGATCAGAGATCACGATGTTATCATAAAAGCAGTTTTGAATCTTGGACCTTAATTCTGTGGAAATCAAAAAATAATCAATACGTGAGAATGTCTTGTAGGTACTGGAATAACAAGAATAGGCTTTAACTTGTGGTTTCATTTCTCTCCATGTATCTAACAATCTCAATTCTTTCATAAAATGATTAATAGTCATCCTACATCCAATGTGCGTACAATCCAGTCCTGTTGATCTATCCACACCTGGATTCAATGTACAATTAAAATCCCCTGCTATTATATGTTGCCCTGTAAGTGATGATAAGATGAGAAATAAATTAGCAAAGAACTTCTGATCATCTATATTGGGACCATATAAGTTCACAAGATTTATATTTTCTAATAGCAAAGAACCTTGAATGATTACATATCTTCCAAATTTGTCTCCAATTACATTTTTCACTTGAAAAGGAACTGATTTATGTATGAGAGTCATAACTCCCCTGGCTCGGGATGAAAATGAAGAGGTGAATACACTTCCCTGCCATCTACTCCTAATTCTTTTAACATCCTCCTCTATCAGATGAGTTTCTTGTAAAAACACAATTCTTGAACCCATGTCCTTTATTTTATTCATAACTTGTTTAAGTTTTTTTAAATTTTGTAGACCTCTGCAATTCCATGAGGTTAAATTAAGATTAACACTTTGGTCCATGATCAATAGAGAGTTTGGGATTACCTTGCAGTGTAAACATGCTCATACAGAGAAGCAAAAACATGAGTGGTTGAACATTCATCCTACAAACTACACACAAACAAATTTCCCCTTCCCACACTTGTGGCAAACCCCCCAAATCAAAAGAAAAATTCTGTCTCCCGATATAGCCATCGACCGTTCCACACCCACGGGGAACAGCCTAAGCCACTCCTTCTTCATCCTCCCAATCACCCTAACTCTACTGCTTTTAATGACGTAACATTAACTCTCCTCTGTAGTTTTCCAACTTAACTCCAAAATTTTTAACAACTTTGTACATCATAGTTTTTTTTTTTTGTTTGTTTTGTTTTTGTTTTGTTTTTTTAATATATAATACAATCTATATTTTGTAAACTTACTATTTACTTCAAGTCAGTCAGATGCCTGTGCAAATGCTTAATTATTCTACCTTATATTTTGTTCATGCTTAGCTCCCACCAGTCTCTTCTTCTTCTTTGATCTTCTTGATGAACTCCTGCGCCTCCTCTGGGGTCTTGAAGATGTGGGTTCTGCCCTCATACGTGGTCAGCAGTCTCGCAGGATAGATTACACCATGACGAATCCCAAGGTTGCGCAGCTCCTTATGTACGGGATCAAACTGCTTCCTCAATTGCTGGATTCCTGTGGCCAAATCTGGGTAGAACCGCACCTGCTGGTCCTGGTGTTTAATCTCTCCTTTAGCACGTGCAGCGTTGAAGATCTTCATCCTGTCTCTGTTGCGAAGAAACTTCATAATTAAGGTCCTCGGCGGTCCCTTATCTCTCCGTGGGCCAATACGATGTGCTTTTTCCAGAACCACTGCTGATTGCAACTCCTCGCTGCCCAGCACCTCCGGAATCCACTTTTCCAGAAAGGAACATACGTCCCGACCTTCTAATTCCTCTGGAAGACCCACCAGCCTCAAATTATTCTGTCTCGACCGAGATTCCAAATCCAAAATATTATCTTCCAGAGATTTATTTTTTTTTTCCAAAGTGCGCACCTTTAATTGAAGACGGGTGACGTCATCTTCAGCACTAGCGAGACGGAGCTCCATCTGCGCCGTTCGTTCTACACAGTCACCCAATTCCTTTCTTATTCCTTCCAACTCTGTCATAATCCCATCAAATCTAGAGGAAAAGTCCGCTCTCATTGAACTCATGGCAGCCATCAGCGCATCTGCGCCATTCCCCGCATTTATCGCACCGCTGCCAGCCTCCTCCGCCATATATGGAGTTTTGTTTGCTGCGTCACAGACCTGAAAGTCCGTTAATTTGGACTGTTTCGGCGGCTCACTTTTTCCTTTTCCTGGTTTTCCAGCCTTAGGCTTCGCCGACATATCCTCGCCCAAATGCTGGGATACGTTCTGTCCCAAATGAGAGAGTTATTTGCCGATTTTTTTTCTCCAGGAGCAGAGCAGAGCGAGACACGTCCGTCCTACGTGGCAGCCATAACCGGAAGTGATTTATATAGATTTTAAAATGACAATGTCTTAAAAATAAAAAAATGAAAATATGTTTATTGTACGTAAAGTTAAGGTGAACTCTGACCTAGTTCAAAGGTCAGTATTGTGCGCATGACAAAACCTTTGCGCTTGTGGAGCGTAAGCTTAGCTAGCGGGCAGTTAAGATGGTGAGCGGAGTGCAGTTTCCAAGCCCAAAAACATGGCAAAAAAAAGACAGAAAATTTATCATTTTCAAAGTGAGCGGGAGGAAGAGTTCTTTTTTACTACCGTGAAAGGAAGCTGCGTGTGTTTCATTTGAGGGGCGACGGCGAAGCGCCACTTCACTACCCACTCTTTTTTTTTTTTTTTGGACTTATCTTGTACCTGTAGGTAGATTTGTTCTGCAGTCCGGTGCCAAGCAACCAGCCGCTGCGTGTGCAAGCGCCCCTTAACTCCCTAACCTGCATGTTTTTGCATGAAAAACGAGAACATGCACCCTCCACACAGATCACTGTTGGCCGGGATCGAACCCGCGATCCCCCGGCTGAGGGTAAATTGCTGCCGCGGTGCTAACCACTGCGCCACCGTGCATATAAGCACTCTCAGTGCTGTTTAGCTTCTCATGAAAGGACAGTGCTGGTTGCTCAAGCATGATTCTTGGCAAGAACTGTATGGATATACAGTAATTCCAGTGAAGAAGAACACACAAAAGTGTGTTTATTAAATGTAACAGATTTTGAGCAGAATTGCAGCAGATTTTTTCAAACATGGTTCAACATAGTTCATGAATTAAAAGGGTTTAGTTTTTTATGGTTAAAAGGGACTGGTGAAAACTGGACATTTTTTTTATGAAATGTAGAAGTGATCATCTGAACAATTGCTGAGATTAATAAAAATAAAGTGTTGAATATTGATCTTGTCTGTTCCACTCTAAGTTATTGATAATTATTTATATATATATATATATATATATATATATATATATATATATATATATATATATATATATATATATACAATTTGTTATTTTAGAGGAGTGTGTCAAGCTGGTGCCCTTCACATGACTCGATACCCATGAAGTAGCTCTTGGTTTCAAAAAGGTTGGTGACCCCTGCTGTACATAGACTGCTGTTGTTGTTTTTCCAGCCTTATTCCTTGTCCTTTTTTTTTTTTTTTGTATTGCGCACACCACAGAAGAGAAAGAAACAGCATTTCAATTCTCCTGTATGCCCTGTTCTTATAGTAGTATTGACAACAAAAAAAAAAAAAATCTTTGAATCTTTGAATCTTGAATCTCTGAATATCATGTTTATTTTCTTCAGATTTTCCCCACAGTAAGAGCTCTCAAGGCAGGGCAAAGCAGACTGAACATGTTCTCAAAGTCTTTTTTCAACCTGACATTAATAAGCCCGTAATATAATCCAACAGTTAAATTGTCTTGCTAATGATTTAAGTATGCATTTAAAAGTAATGTGAAAGTTTCTTTTCCAAGTACCTAATTACTTTAATCATGCTGTAATTGGTAAAGTAACTCAATTTCTTTTGAAAAGAAGTAACTAGTAACTGTAATTAGTTACTATTTTTAGTAACTTGCCCAACACTGGTCATGGTGTAGTATGCTGAATCATGACAGAAAAAAATTAAAAAAAAAAAAAATATATATATATATACAATATTTGCATAGCATTCCCTACTATAAAAAAAAAAAACCATTTTTCTGCTTCTAATAACAAGTTAATTCATCTTCCATCAGGTAATAGCAGCAGAGATACAGTTTCATGCCCACCTGTGGTTCCTGTGCAAACATAAAGTCATTGTGCTTCAGGGAGAAAGAGGGAAACATGTAATAATAAATACATTATATTTAAGAAGTGGTCAGCTTCATGTCTGTACTGGATATTAAAAATAAAACAAATACAGTTGTTAAATCAGGATTTTTGGTTTGGCGAGGAACATCGAAAGGAAAGGAGTGTAAAAAATATTTATGCTTCTCTTTGTCTGTCAACTGTGTTGGAGGTTCATCTATAATGTACAAAGACGATTAAGTCTGAGCAGAGGCTGGGGCAGATAGACAGTTGAGGGGTGAGGTGCAGATAAGAATGAATGCAAATATACAGCAAGAGTGACAGATTAACCTTGGACAAGGTTGTGCATTAATGCTGCACACAGGCAGGGAGTACTTTGACGCCTGCTGAGGTAAAACACGCACATGCACCCACTTACACACAAACACGCACATACACACTTCTACATCAGCCCAGTTTAAAATGATTACGTTGGCTTGCATACAATGAATAAATAAAACAGGAAAACTTACACGTACAGTCAGTTGTATAAAAAGGACAAACAATTGATTATTGATCAATCACAGTGTTGAGGTCGTGGATGTGCAGCTTAAATAGTCTGTTTAAAGCTGCATCAAGCGGGAACACTGGCAGATGAAAGGAAGCGACAATCAATTCTTCAGGCCATGTTGCCTTTGGTATGGTGTGTTCCCTTTTGTCTAAATTTAACAGCAATCTACATACTGCTGCTGCTTTGGCTGCATGGTAAACTTTTTGCTCCAGTGTACTGACTGTTGATACAGACATGCTCTTGAGAGCTACAGCCGCTGGTGATAATGTCAGTTTGAGTACAAAGAACTTAATAGGCCGTTGTCATGGAATTTCTATGAATTCTATTAATCTTCAGAATTTTTAACCATTTTATTCTCTTTATGGTGGTATTCTTTCTCCAGCAACTAATGAGTTTTTACAATCAGTAATCACATTTCTCAATTTGAATGAGAATGCAGTAAGAATTTACAGAAAGTAATGCATGTAAATAAAAAATCTGATCTCTCTGATATTAGGTTAACAATACACCATTCACAGTCTGTCAGTACTGTACTGATGTACTGCTAATACACAACATTTTGTGCCCCTGTAGAATGTGAAATACAGCCATACTGAGCAATAAATAACAGGTTGCATGTCTACATGTACACTGTAAAAAATGATTATGGTGAATGCTAAATATGGTTCTACAAGTTTTTTTTTCCAACTTTTCATCATTCCATACAAATTTATAATGATAATATCCATCCATCCATCCATTTTCTATTGCTTTTCTCGAGGTCTGGGTCACAGAGGCAGCAACTCAAGCAGAGAAGCCCAGACTTCCCTCTCCCCTGCCACCTGCTCCAGTTCTTTATTCTCCAGCTCCAGAGAATACCAAGACATTCCAAGGCCAGCTGGGAGACATAGTCTCTCCAGCATGTCCTGAGTCTGCCCCGGGGTCTCCTCCCAGTGGGACATGCCCAAAACACCTCAAGTAGGAGGTGTCCAGGAAGCATCCTGATCAGATGCCCAAACCACCTCAACTGGCTCCTTTCGATATGGGGGAGCAGCAGTTCTTCTCTGAGCATCTCCCGGATGACTGAGCTCTTCACTCTAAGGGTGAGTCCAGCAATCCTACAGTGAAAGCTCATTTCAGCCACTTGTATCCGCAATCTCATTCTTTCGGGCATTACCCAAAGCTCATGACCATAAGTAAGGGTAGGAACATAAATTGACTGGTAAATCGACAGCTTTGCTTTAGAGCTCAGCTCCCTCTTCACCACAACAAATGGGTTCAACATCCACACCACTGCAGAGGCTGCTCCAATGCATCTGTCAATCTCTCTCTCCATTCTCCATTCACTCGTGAATGAGACCCCGAGATGCTTATACTCCTCCACTTGGGGCAGGAGCTTGTCCCCAACCCAGAGAGGACAATCCACCTTTTTTCCAGCTGAGGACCATGGACTCAGACTTGGAGGTGCTGAGTCTTATCCCAGCCAACTCACACTGAATATCAAACTGTCCCAGCAAGGCCTGTAGGTCATTGGTCGATGAAGCCAACAGGACAACATCATCTGCAAACAGCAGAGATGAGATCCTGTGGTCACTGAACATGACACCCTCTGATCCTCGGCTGTGCCTAGATATCTTGTCCATAAAAATTATGAACAGGATTGGTGACAAAGGGCAGCCCGGTGGAGTCTAATGCTCACTGGAAATGAGTTTGACTGGGTGTTGGCAACACAAACCAAACTCTTGTAACAGTCATATAGGGACCGGATAGCTTGTAACAAGCCCAATACCCCATACTCCCACAGCACCCCCCACAAGAGACCATGAGGGATGCAGACGAATGCTTTCTTCTAGTCCACAAAACACCTGTGGACTGGTTGGGCAAACTCCCACGAATCCTTGAGGATTCTCGAGAGGGTAAAGAGTTGGTCCAATGTACTATGGCCAGGATGAAAACCACATTGCTCCTTCTGGATCCGAGGTTCGACCAGCGGTTGGACTCTCCTCTCCAGTACCCTGGCATAGACCTTCCCGGGGAGGCTGAGAAATATGATCCCCCTAAAGTTGGAACATACCCTCTGGTCCCCCTTTTTTAAAAAGAGGAACCACCACCCCAGTTTGCCATGCCAAAGGCACTGACCCCAACTTCCATGCAACATTGCAGAGATGTATCAACCATGACAGTCCTACAGCATCCAGGGTCTTGAGGTACTCAGGGTGAATCTCGTCCAACCTTGGAGCATGACCACCAAAGAGTTTTTTAACCAGTTCGGCGACCTCAGTCCCTGTGATGGGCGAGTTGTCCCCTTCATCCTCGAGCCCTGCTTCCTCTGTGGAAGGTGTGTCAGTGGAATTGAGGAGATCCTTGAAGTATTCCTTCCACTGCCTGACAATGTCCCCAGTTGAAGTCAACAGCACCCCATACACACCATACACAGTGTGGACAGGGAGCTGCTTACCCCTCCTGAGTTGCCAGACAGTTTGCCAGAATCTCTTCGAGGCTGACCAAAAGTCCTGTTCCATGGCCTCACCAAACTCCTCCCACACCTGAGTTTTTTCTTCAGCAACCATCTGAGCTGCACTCCGCTTGGCCTGCCGGTACACCTCAGCTGCTTCAGGAGTCCCACAAGCCAACCAAGCTCAATAGGGCTCCTTCTTCAGCTTGAAGGCCCCCCTCACCACTGGTGTCCACCACTTGGTTTGAGGGTTACCACCACAAGACACACCAACAACTTTGCGACCACAGCTCTGGACAGCTACTTCAACAATGGAGGTGGCAAACATGGCCCGTTCAGACTCCATGTCCCCAGACTCCCTTGGAATGTGGTTGAAGTTCTTCCAGAGATGGGAGTTGAAGACCTCACGGACAGGGGCCTCAGCCAGACATTCCAAGCACACCCTCACTATACGTTTAGTTCTATCGAGTTTGAGTGGCATCTGCCGTTGCCATCGGATCCAACTCACCACCAGGTGGTGAATAGTTGACAGCTCTGCACCGCTCTTCATGAATAATAATAATAATAATAATAATAATAATAATAATAATAATAATAATAATAACATTATTATTCTTTCCATGTAACTTTTTTAAGGTATTCAACACAGTATTACAATTCTCACATATTATAAAAAGGGACTAATATTAACTTTAATATTTTTATTTTTTTTTTTTTCTCTCGGCGCCACACGAGTCGGCTGCCTTTTGCAACAGCGGCTCGATTCCGAGTCTTTTTCCCTTCCTCTCTCTTTTGATCCGTCTTTTTTTTTTCACCCCACTTATATCACGGACACACAGATCGTCCTAAATGTCTCCTGAGCCGGTGGACGGAGCCACTGTCTATAGCAGGATACGATACAGCAGAGAACAGCTGCTAGCATTCAACCGCCACCCGGTCCCATTGGAAAAACTCGACATACCGAGAGAACTGAGGCGAAAACGCCGCGGCTGCCGGGCTGGAGTAAGGCGGAGGACAAAAAATATAAGGTACAGACCCTCCCTTCCATCTGTTGTCATGGGAAATGTACGGTCGATACTGGGAAAGTTAGATGAGCTAGCGGCTATCTCCCGTTATGATAGCACATACCGGGAGTGCTCTCTCCTTTTGTTTACTGAGACGTGGCTAACTGAACTAGCAGCAGATGCTAACATTGAGCTGGAGGGTTTTCACATGATACGAGCTGACCGAACACCAGACAGTGGCAAGGCTAGGGGCGGTGGAGTGATAATGTATGTTAACAACAACTGGTGCAGACCGGGACATATCACTGTTAAACAACGACACTGCAGCAAAGACATTGAGTTGCTAGCTGTTAGCATGAGGCCTACATATCTCCCGAGAGAACACTCACACGTGATCTGCATTGTTGTTTATGCAAATCCGACGGCGAACGCTGGGACAGCACGTGACGTCATCCATTCAGTAACCAGCAGGCTGCAGACAGAACACCCAGATGCTCTTCTCCTCATCTCAGGCGATTTCAACCATGTTTCACTGTCTCCCATTCTACCCACGTTCACCCAGTATGTCACATGCCACACTAGAGACAATAAAACACTGGATTTATTCTACGCAAACACTAAGGAGGCGTACACCTCATCACAACTCCCCCCACTCGGGAGAGCGGATCACAACTTGGTTCATCTCCGGCCGGTGTACAAACCCCTAGTGCACAGACAACCTCCGGCCATGCACACTGTGGAGTTATGGTCTGAGGAGACAATGGACACCCTAAAGGGCTGTTTTGAAGCCACCGCCTGGAAGCAGCTCTGCGATCCACATGGTGAGGACATCGATGGCCTCATTCACACCTTCACGGGCTACCTCAGCTTCTGTGTGGACAAATCCGTTCCCACCAAGACCATACGGCGTCACTCAAACAACAAACCCTGGATCAACCCTGAGATAAAAACACTTCTGAGAGAGAAGAAGTGGATCTTCAGGTCAGGGAACAGGGAGATGCTGAAGTCCGTACAGAGGGAGCTGAGGAGAAAGATCAGAGAAGGCAAGGACAGCTTCAGGAAGAAGATGGAGGACAAGCTGCAACAGAGCGACATCAGCGGGGTCTGGAGAAACCTCAAAACCATCTCGGGGCTCCAGAATACCTCCCCCCAGGCCACAGGGGGCAGGGAGTGGGCGAACAACCTGAATCTGTTTTTCAATAGATTTGACCAACCGCCCTCCCCCCTGACTGCACAACAACCACTGCTGCCTCTAAAGAAATCAAGTCCTGCTGCCCACTCCCCACTCCACCAACACCCCCCCACTCCCAACACACAGCCCCCCATCCTGACCCTGACCAGGACCCAGGTGAGGACGGAGCTGAGGAAGATCAAGGCGAGGAAGGCGCCGGGACCGGACGGCATCAGCGCAAAGCTCCTCAAGTCCTGTGCAGACCAGCTGTGTGGGATTGTGACGTATATCTTCAACATGAGCCTGAAACTGGGGAGGGTACCACAGCTGTGGAAAACATCTTGTGTGGTACCTGTACCAAAAACTTCCCACCCCAAAGACCTGAACAGCTACAGACCGGTGGCCTTGACGTCCCACTTGATGAAGACCCTGGAGAGACTGCTCCTTGCTCACCTCCGCCCCCTGGTGGAACCAGCGATGGATCCACTCCAGTTCGCCTACCAGCATGGCATTGGGGTGGAGGATGCGGTGATCTTCCTCCTTCACCGTTCTCTGTCCCACCTGGAGAAGCCCGGGAATATGGTGAGGATCATGTTCTTTGACTTCTCCAGTGCTTTCAACACCATCCAACCGATGATCCTGAAGGACAAGCTGCTGCGCGCAGGGGTGGACCAGCACCTGTCATCATGGATCCTGGACTACCTCACGAACCGGCCTCAGTTTGTGAGAACCCGGGACTGTGTGTCCGACACGATCATCAGTAGCACGGGGGCCCCCCAGGGAACGGTGCTGGCTCCCTTCCTGTTCACTCTTTATACTGCGGACTTCTCACACAACACAACACACTGCCATCTACAGAAGTTCTCTGATGACTCTGCGATCGTTGGCCTCATCTCCAATGGAGATGAAGCTGAGTACAGAGGGCTTATCCAGGACTTCGTGGACTGGTGCCATCGGAACTGCCTCCAGATCAACGCGAGGAAAACTAAGGAGCTGGTGGTGGACTGCCGCAGGCATGGGCAGCCCCTCACAGTACCAGTAAATATACAGGGAACAGACATCGAGATGGTGACATCCTATAAGTACCTGGGTATTCATCTGAACAATAAACTAGACTGGTCACACAATACTGATGCACTCTACAAGAAGGGACAGCGCAGGCTGTTCCTGCTGAGGAGACTCAGGTCTTTTGGTGTACAAGGGGCGCTGCTGAAGTCATTCTATGACACGGTGGTGGCATCAGCCATCACTTTTGGAGTGGTCTGCTGGGGCGGTGGCATTACTGCAGCCGATAGGAAGAGACTGAACAAACTGATTAAGAAAGCTAGCTCTGTCCTGGGGCAGCGCCTTGATCCGATGGAGGAGATAGGAGAGAGAAGGACGGTGGCTAAACTGTCATCTCTGCTGGAGTCCGAGTTCCACCCTATGCAGGACATACTGAATGCACTGAGGAGCTCATTTAGCAGCAGACTACATCATCCCAGGTGCACAACCGAGAGGTTTCGTAGGTCCTTCCTACCAACGGCTGTCAGACTGTACAACCTAAGCAGGGCTGCTCGCAGAGATAGCAAAAAGACGTAACAAACTAATAGTTTTTTGAATGCAAAAGATGCAATAGACTTACACAATGGTCCCCTCCGGCATACAACTAGGAACATACCGGTCGCTATGGAGGGTGAGAATATGTATGGGCACATAATCATACCATGTAGGATAACTAAGTAGACGGTTATGCTGTTTCATTCCATCTAGCAACAATGCTCTGCACTGTGTGTGTTTATATATTTGCATATTTATTCCATCTAGCTACAATGCTCAGCACTGGGTGTGTTTATATATTTATATATCTACATATTATTCCATCTAGCTACATTGCTCCGCACTGTGTGTGTTTATATACTTGCATATTTATTCCACCTAGCTGCAATGCTCCGTACTGTGGGTGTTTATATATTTACATATTTATTCCATCTAGCTACAATGCTCTGCACTGTGTGTTCATATATTCATATATTTATTCCATCCAGCTACAATGCTCTGCACTGTGTGTCTGTGTGTGTGTGTATATATATATATTTTATAGTAATACGTACATATGTTTATTAGCTGCTCTTGCTTGCTTGTTTTTTTTTCTTGCCTTCTGATTGTTGCTCTGAGTGTTGCTATCCCTGTGCTGTTGCAATCCTGGAATTTCCCCGTTGTGGGACTAATAAAGGCTTATCTTATCTTAATATAAAGATTATTAGATCACTACTGAAATGGAGTGCTAAATATCTGGTGAAATGTTCAAGTGAGATTACTGAGGAACATATTAACTTCTGTAATTCCTGTTGTCCAGTTTGATTACATGGTCAGAGCATACTGTTGTTGCTCTAGTATTGTCAGACAATATATGATTTTTGTAAATGTTGCTCACAATATATGTAGTACTGAAATGGAAATATATTTTTTATTCATGAACCATATTACAATGGCTGAACTTGATTAAAAAGTTTCTGTCACACAAATAAATTGTATTGACGAGAAGAAATAAATGATTTCACTGACATATTGGGCCCTATTTTGATGATCATTCGTGCACTTTTCCAACAGACTTTCCGCCGTATGCTAGTGTTTTTGTTAGTTGCTGTCAGCACATTGTTTGTTTTTTTACGCTTTGCAGCACGCCATCAAATTCCCAGTAGATAGTGGGCCCGCTCTGTGCTAGGAGGAGGAGAGTCATTTCAAAGAGGTGTGGTGGTGTGCAATCTAATATGCATTACTATTATAGTGCATTCCATGAGAATCTGCTTTTGATCAGGAAAAAGGAGGTCTATCGTCAGAAGTGCATTGTTTAATGATATTTCAGGGGCATGTTTTGAAATCGCACAGCTCTGGAGCTCATTAGGAAGATGCGCTGTTCTTATTTTGGAGAGAGTTATAACAGTCATCATGTAATCGCCCATCATTTTATTTATATGATGATCACACACTAATTTTTTTTTATTCCATCTACACTCTCATTTTAATTGCGGACTTACCATTGGAGTCTATAGAGTAGGCATTAATGTAGGATTTTTTTAGGGGAATGAATGAATGAACAGGCAGTGTGATGTGTGGCTTGGGGGGTGTCAATATGATGATTTGTATTCCATTTACATTTTCATTTTCATCACGGATTTATTAGGAATTAATGTGCTTATTTTTAGGGGAATAAATGAATAAACAAGGGGTGTGCAGTGTTTAACTTTTCACTGTAACTCCCCACAGAGACAGGAGATGTGTGAATGCATCTACCTCGGTTGCACGTCCCAAGTTTCCAGCTAGCGCCTGCACTGCACCAAGGGTTGCTGTTCACTATCACCACGTTTCCCAACTGCCATCCGTCAGGGGCTGGCAGAAGCCACCAAAAGCGGGCTCACTTCGTGGACAGGGTCGCCACAGACGGGAAGCTGCGCTAGATCTCCTCCTTTGGAAATGGAGGAAAGGAAAGGAGGAAACAATGGCACGGAGCCACTTCTGTGTCATCGTTAATGAAAGTTTATGAAAGTTAATAAAAGTTTATGGAAGTTTGCACAGCCATCATCCTCTTTTCCTAAAGTTTCAAACCCATTCATGTTTGTGTGTTGCATCTGTGTGCACACATTAAACTGTTCAGCTGATTTTTCAGTTCATCCTTCCTCATATGTTCTTTCTAACATAACTAACTGGGCATCAACTGTGATTCATGTCTTCCTTATTACCAAGCAGCGTTACTATCACATGCATTTTTGCTCACTCACATGGGCTTTGGTCAGTGCAAAACCTGTCTTAAACAGTCATGATCAGAATTCACTTTAGATAATGCGCCTCTTTGCATTAAAGGGATAGGAAAGAGCGCTTTGGATTGGATTATCCAAAACACACCTCTGAATTATTAGACCAGCCTCTTTGCATCATGTGCCACAGGAAGGTTTGTTTTTACGCCATTGTGATAAGGAAATGAACTTGGAAATGCCCATAAATGCATTCTGCAACGGTGGCAACTGATCAACCCACTCTGTTGTTGTAATACGGCCCATAGTAGTTTATGCTGCTAAGAAATTAAAATTTTATCTGTCATGATAAATCAAGTTAAAGCAGCATGTCCCTTCCTACTATTTTATATCATAATTACATTTTGAAAGATGGCTGCAAAAATCTAGGTAACAGTAACTGTAGTTGAATTATAACAGCTCTATGTGCCTGTTTCTTCCTCTATCTTTATTGACGTCATATGCAGTGAGACAGTATCCAGGAGCTGGTAAAAATAGTGCAGAGAGGAAGAAGAGATCAGGCTGTAATGTGCTGAGCAGAGGGAGAGAAGGAAAAAAGAATACCAATAAAGTAGATGGATTTGGCCTGGAGAGTTCTAACTGTACGGTATTTTTTATTTTTTTATATATATATTGCTGTGTGCTTCATTAGGCAACAGGATATGAAAACCTGTATGGGTATGCAAAAATGAAGAGAGAAATGCTTGTCTTTTGTGGGGTGACTTAGTTTTGCAATGAGGACGAGAATATTATTGTATCATGAACATATAAAATCAGTCACTGAACACAATATCAGGAAATGAGTCAGCCAACTGTTTCTTTGTGTTGTAGACTTGCATCTCAGTAAATTAGAATACCAAAGTTAATTTTGTTCAGTAGTTCAATTCAAAAAGTAAAACTCATATACAGATTCATGACACACAGAATGATATATTTCCAGCACTTATTTCTTTTAATGTTGATAATTATGACTTACTAATGAAAACTTCAAATTCAGTTTCTCAAAAAAGTACAATAGCACAAGATATCAATTAAAAAAAATGAATTTTTAATAGAAATCTTGGCCAACTTCATGTACACACTCAATACTTGAGACCAGGGCTCCTTTTGCATGAATTACTGCATCATTGCAACATGGCATGGAGGCGATCAGCCTGTGGTACTGCAGAGGTGTTATGGAAGCCCAGGTTGCTTTGACAGCAGACTTCAGCTCATCTGCATTATTAGGTCTGGTGTCTCTCACCTTCCTGTTTGTAATACGCCATAGATTCTTTATGGGGCTTAGGTCAGGCCAGTTGGCTGGTCAATTGAGCACACTGATACCATTACACAGGGTTACAAAAATATTTTTTTTTGTAAGTTGTCTGTGTTTTTTCAACTGATTTAAGACAGTTTTGCACTGCTGAATCCGAAAATGACATCCATTTCTCTCAATCAGGTGCTAAGTAAAAACCTGTACTTACTTAGTACTTACTTAGTACTGTGGAGGTACTTACCTTTATATAAAGGTAAGTACATGTAAATTGAATGTTACATCATCATTGTTCAAAATTCAGAGAATTTCAAGACATTAGAAATGGAATTGCAAAAGAATTTTGCATCATATAAAGCGAAAATGCCCGTAAATGTAAACAAAAACGTATAAAACAACATGTGGCCATAATTCAAAAAGTTGACCTGATTGAGCAAAACCAATGTGATTTTTGGATTCAGCGCATCAAAATTGTCCTAAATCAGCTAAAAAACACTTAGACAATAAATTTGATGTTGACCAGTGTAATCATTAAACCAGGTTTTGGTACTTTTAGTGTGGGTAGGTGCCAAGTCCGGCTGGAAATTGAAGTCAGCATCTTCGTAAAGCTTGTCAGTAGAGGGAAGTAAAAAGTACTCTAAAATTTCCTGGTCCTGGCTGCACTGACTTTGGACTTAAAGGCCTCGGCCGGACGAAATTACAATATCGCTAAATCATATCTTAAATTTGTGTGTGAGACAAGCTAATTTGAACCGCACATGTTTTGGTGTCAACAAATGTCGCATAAGGTGACAATGCGCTATTGAAGTATGATTTCCTTGAGAGCTGTCTGTCTGCCAAGCGATCAGCGGCTAAAATGGCCACTGACTGTGTGACGTCAGGTCAGGGAGCGACCTGAGTAGGAGGAGGAGCACGCTGAGGAGCACGCGGTGAGTGTTTAGGAACTTCCCCTGCCTTGGAAAATCAGAACCGCATGGGTGAATTTCGTTCAGAAAACGCTAAAAAATTGGAATTATGTCGCAAAATCACCCAACATGTGCATTAGACATTTTGTTGGCAGCGATTTTGAGAATAAGATGCAATTTGAAATGAAATTAGCAAAAAGATTGCTGATAAAAAAATCGGCTGTTCCAACTATATATCTGTTCATTTCAAAGTCCCACTCTCAGACAAGTGTCAGTGAAGTGGCGTGAAAAGCAAGGGTGATCTACCGATGCGATCTTTCTGACACTTTCTGACACCTCCTGCTTAAAACCCAAAAAATCAGAAGGATCGTGAGGCCCCGCTTTCACGGTCTGTATTCATTGTGAAAATCAAGATCAAGCGAGCTTTTGCCCTTCTGCTCCACGGGAGGTTTCTGTCCTCCCTGAGCTCGCCTTAGGACACCTACGTTACAGTTTGACAGGTGTACCGCCCCAGTCAAACTCCCCACCTGCCACTGTCCCCGGAGCGGGTCACGCCCGGCATCAGGTTGTTTACGAGTTATTTAGCACCGGGTTCTCCACGAACACGCGTCCGTGAGCGGGGAGGAGCGGCCGCCTTCCGGCCGTCCCCCGGCCCGGTCGCGAGAGCCCTTCCAGCACCGGCCGGGGCCGGCTATCCTAGGCCAACCTGGGATATCCTTATCTTTCTGATCAACCTTATCTTTCTGACAGCAATCTGCTGTCAGAAAGATAAGTAAACAGGGTAATTTTTCTTTTTTAAATATTCACTGCCAATATTTACTAAAATTATTTACAAGCAATGAATTTCATTGCCTTAACAACTTATCAAATATTAGAATTTTAGGGTATTCATACTAATCAAATATGAAATATTCAGTGCTGTATAGGGAGGTGGTTGTGCCTGTTTGCTCAAGTTATATTTCTATATATGTAATCCAATTTGACACCTCTGGAATGAAATTATGTTGATCTACTGTTTTTGCAGATGTTATCCACTGTCACTCAACCTTCAAATACTGTGGATTTTTTTTTTTGAATTTGATTATTCAGCAATTGTCCTCATTGCAGTCATCCATGTGAGGTAACAAGTCACACTAAAGGCTCTCTGTTGGTGATCAAACAACATTGTCCACATTGTGTTGAGGATCTATCCTGGCACAGCCAGCCGATGATCAGGGACATGCCAGCTGGTAACATACAGCTTTCATCCGCCATTCTCTTCACTGGGGCGTCATATGTCAAGGTCCTCAGAGTTCTAAATGCAGCCGGTATCGTTGGAATTTCCACGACCACTTACAAGGAGCTTTCGATTTCTAATTTTTATTAAATTAATTTTATTTCAGAATATGTGGATGATCTGATGAATACTCTTCTCGACAAAACCTTGGTTGATCCAACCCACTTATTGGAGCAGTGGCAGTCTGTACAAGCCAGAGTTCCAGCAACATTGAGTGCCAAATTTCAGCGTCCCATCAAAGCTGATGCTGTTGAGCAACATGTATCTAGATTTTCAAAATCAAACATGTAAAAGTAGAATAAATTTCCAATTAGCAATGAAAGTTCAGCTTTCAATTGTTAGGGAAGCAACATATTTTGCTAAGACAAAAAAATATAAGCCTAAGATTTTTAGAGAAATGTGCTTTTAAAAATTGCACATGAATTTTACACCATAAAATGGTAGAAAAATTACTCTAATGTATATGAGATCCGACTTTGATGAATGCTGAAATATTAGAATGATAAAATTGACATGCACATTAATAAACTCAATATATGATTTTAAAAAACTTTATTTAAATAACATTGATCACAAATCTAATCTTGGTAGGCAAAATCCCTTGTAGTGATCAGATGGGAATGTTTCTCTGATGAGGCTCACAGCACAGGCAGGCAATATCACCCTCCCTTCTTCACCTTCAATACCTCCTGGCAGCACCGAGATTCAGTTGATGTTGGCATAATGTTGCATTTCTCACAAGTGCACCTGTTAAAAAAAATGGTATAATCAGATGCTTATAATAAACTAATGGCTCGTGGGAGTGCTATATAAATTGGTCTATGAAGTTTGATTAGAAAATATTTAAAACATGTAAAAAATTTTGAGCAGAAAGAGAATGTTTATAAGTCGCCAAGTAAGGCAGCGAGGGAAAAATTGGCAGTTTTATTTTGATAATTAAGTGTGTGACCATGCATATCGCCTAAAAAAAAAAAATTCAAAGCATATTTTACCAATATAAATCAGCGAGCCTCTCGTTCTTTCCTCTCGTCCTCTCGTTCTGCTCCGGTCGCTGTTTCGTCCGCTTCTTACGCCGCACCCTCGGGCTCGAACAAATACGGCTGAATAACCCCATCAGCACCACCCACAACTACTTCATCATCAGATTCGTCAGTTTCAATATCATCACTTATATTGCGGTCGTCATACTCGATAAAATAATCGCTGTCCGAATCACTCTGCTGTCGTTCAGCCATTTCTGCAGGCCAGTGATCATCCATTTCCTGCAGCCATTTCCTGTTTCTCCCTGACCTGACGTCACTGCTGCACACCCCTATCGAGAGATAGCGGTACTGCAGCATCACTAAGTGAAATAAGGGCTATTAACAAATAAAGTCATTTATGGAGGCTGGTGACATATTTTAAATCACGGGAATGGCCAGAATGGAATATTTTCATACAATCAGTTTATTGGTTCAATAAAAAAATGTCACCGTCCGAGGCCTTTAAGACACAGGGAATCAACATCAGCAGATGACATGGCTCCCCAAATCATTAGACGGTGGTAACTTCAAACTGTCAAAAGTCAGTGAAGCTGTCTACCAGGAAATTTTAGAGCACTTCATGCGTCCCTCTGCTGAGAAGCCTTATGAAAATGAAGCAAACTCGCCTGACCTAAAACCCATAGAGAATCTATGGGGTTTTGTCAAGAGGAAGATGAGAGACACCAGACCCAATAATGCAGACAAACTGAAGACCACTATCAAAGCAACCTTGGCTTTCATAACACTTCAGCAGTACCACAGGCTGTTAACCCCCATGCCACATCACTTTGATGCAGTAATTCATTCAGTTCAATTCATTTGAAACAACTTTATTTATCCCTCAAGGGGCAATTGATTTAAAAAGGAACTTGTACATTGATGCACCAAGTTGTGCAAACACAAGAGACAATAGACAATACAGGAAGAAACTAAAAGTCACATCTAACCAACCATTAGAGTGCTATGATAAATAGTACTATAAAAACCTAAAACCTGTATGATAAATAATAATATATGCAAAGGTGGCCCTGACCAAGTTTTGACTATGTACATGGAGACGGCCAAAATTTCTACTAAAAATCCCTTTTTAATTGGTCTTATGTAATATTCTGTTTTTTGTTTTTTTGTTTTTTTCTGAGAAGCTGAATTTTGGATATTTATTAGCTGTAAGCCATAATTATCAAAATTAAAAGACATAAACACTTGAAATATATCACTCTATGTGTAATCTATATACTATATGAGTTTCACTTTTTGAGCTGAATTACTGAAATGTACTTTTGATGATATTCTAATTTATTGAGACTAGCGCCTAACCGTGCATGCCTGTAGAAACCAAGTATAAGCAAGTATTTCTGCATGCCCGTAGAAAGCAGGTGTAAGCAAGCATTTCTGCATACCCGTAGAAAGGTACTGTTACCATGGCAACAGCAACCATGCTGATTTCTTTGATCCTTGATTCCTTTGATCTTTGATGATGTGTCTGTCTGGTAACAGTAACCATGGTGAAACCTGCCTTTGATGTTTGCCGTCACCGCTGCCAGTGATCTTTGATGATGTCATAGCAAGTCCTATGATCATGACACACACACACACACACACACACACACACAATCATGTCTTCATACATCCAACTGACAATGTCTTCCAGTTTGCCCCCTGGAATTATTAGTCTTTCATCGAGTTCAATTGCAAACTCGACCTGTTCTGGAACTACAGTCCTATGAACCTCATAGGCAGTCCTGGGGTGTGTATGACATCATCTAGACATCCTTCAGAGATCAAAGGAACGTCAGCCGTATGGTTTATCTGACGTCATATAGAACATCAGCCGTATGGTTTATCTGACGTCATATAGATGACAGTTTATCTGACGTCATGTAGACATCCTGTAGACGGTCTTATGATCGGCCACATCATAGGAACATCATTATCATTATCATTATCATCATTACCTTGGCATTGTCTTACCTCTGGTCCCCTGTATGTGATTATGTGTGCAGCCCCGTGCATGGCGTTTTCTGTAACCATGCCCTGCTGTCTCTGTTTACCCCTGCTTGTTACTTCTTCTTCTGCTTGTGTGTATATACAGTATATACAGTATATATACAGTATATATATATATATATATATATATATATATATATATATATATATATATATATATATATATATATATATATATATATATATATATATATATATATACAGTATATCATATATACATCCTTCAGAGATCATAGGAACATCAGCCTTATGGTTTATCTGACGTCATATAGATGACGGTTTATCTGACGTCATAGAGACATCATGTAGACAGTCCTATGATCGGCGACATCATAGGAACATCATAGGACATCAGGCAGACATCATAGGAAAATCAAAGGTGGCCTATGATCGTGACACACAGACAGACACACAAACTGAAAGAGATTTCTTGAATTCATAGTGATGCGTCTGATTTGTGTCATTTGTATCATTTAAAGGTAATGTGTGTAAAATATCCGCAATCTCAGACACACACGGATACACAAGCGGCTGAAATGAGCTTTCGCTGTAGGACTGCTGGACTCACGCTTAGAGATGGGGTGAGGAGCTCAGTCATCCAGGAGAGGCTCAGAGTAGAACCGCTGCTCCTCCACATCGAAAGGAGCCAGTTGAGGTGGTCTGGGCATCTGATCAGCATGCCTCCTGGACGCCTCCCACTTGAGGTGTTTCGTACATGACCCCGGGACAGACTCAGGGCACGTTGGAGAGACTACGTCTCCTAGTTGGCCTGGGAACGTCTTGGTATTCTCTCTGAAGAGCTGGAGCAGGTGGCCGGGGAGAGAGAAGTCTGGGCTTCTCTGCTTGAGCTGTTGCCTCCGAGATCCAGACCTCTGGAAAAGTGGTAGAAAATGGATGGATGGATGGATGGATGGATGGATGGATGGATGGTTGGGTGTGTAAAATAAGTCTCTGAGATATTACTTTAACTGTATATTCACCTTGCTAATTGAACTGTTCTGCTTTATATTCTCTTATAATAGGTCTATTATATTGTATCTATGTACACAATAACAAACAGCCATATTTGTACAGCCATCTTACTGCAGTAACCCTGAACAAACAAATGACCCTGTGTGCATAGTAACAGAAGGTGAGAAAGAGAGAGAAATTTTGACAATGCTGATGTTGACCTGCAGTGTATATAAAACTAGAAAGAAGGCCACTGGAGAGTTCTAAATGAAGACACATTAACCACCTTATATTGGGAAGAATTTTGATTCCTGACAACCAACATCCATCCACAATCAGTCTTGGAAGGGTTTTTTTTTTTATGTTGGCAAATGTTTGCTTTTCAGACTGCCCGTGGTTGTGGAAAAAGCACCTGCAATAGAGAAGGTGGTGTCAACTTACTACACTCCAATAGAGCCCCCCCCCTTGCTTTTCAGTGGCAGATAATGGAATGCAAAATATGGAGTAACAGTGGAATAGACCGGTTCTGAGCTACAACATTTACTGTAAAGTTTGCAGTTTTTTTTAATTATTATCACATCAGAATCAAATGGCCATGACCAGTTTATTATATATTTTTGGAATATTTTCTTCTTTATTAGTAAATTTATGCAACATTATTAAATAAAATGTGAGACTAGGTGTAATAATCCAGGGTGCACTCTGTTGTCTCTCTAATCACTTATGCCCCAAAGCTGCTGCAGCTCCACCAGCCGCTCCTCATTAGGGCAGCCTTTAAATTGAGAGCAGAGCTTCACTTCAGCCATGGCCCCGGGCTGGCTGGCCTTTGCCTCCCGGGTGGGGCTGGGTCTGGCCCTGGGCCCCTGGTGCTGGGGGAGGAGGGGGGGTGTTCCCTCTCTGGGCAGTTGTCGGGTGTGCGTTGGTGGTGCCCACGTCTGTGCGTGGGCACATGGCAGTGCTCTGAGGTCTGGTGCCTGCATCCCGGGGGGGTCCCCCCCCCGTTCTCCAGGGCCTGAGAGTGTGTGTGTGTGTGTGTGTGTGTGTGTGTGCGCGCGCATATATGTGTGCAGGTGTGCGTGAGTGTGGGTGTGTATGGGTTTGTGCATGTGTGTGTGTGTGTGTGTGTGTGTGGGCATGCGGGGTTGTGTGTGGGTGTAGATGGACATGTGTGATGGTGAGTGTGTGTGTGTGCACATGAGGGTGGGCATGTGTGTGTGGGGGGGGTGTGGGTACCTGTGGGTGGACTTGCGGCAGTGGAGGGTGTCTGTGTTGGAGGGTGGACCTCGTTTGGTGGCGGGGGGTGGGGTGGGCCATCTGGTGGCCTGGGGGTTGGTGGTTCGAGGTATGCTTTTCCTGGCCATCCTGCCGTTGTGTCACAGGGCGGGGCACATTGCCACATTGCCCCCAGTGTCCTTGGTGCCGTGTGTGGGTGTGTGTGGGTGCTTGGGGGTGGCCGGCGGGGTGCGGGTTGGCGGCCGTGTTGCCATCAGTTTGCCCCAATGCGGCTGTGGCTGTGGGGCGGCCTGCCACTGTCGGTGTGTCTGGGATGGGTGGTTGGTGGGTTGCGGTGGGCACTCTGGGGTGGCATTTGGCATGTGGGGCACCACTTCAGTCCAGCCCATTGTTCATTATTATGATTATTGTTGTTGTGTGTGTTCGTGTGTGCAAGATGTGTGGGAGTGGGTGTGGCTGCGCTATCATGCCTGTGGTGCTGGGAGTGCCAAGGTGTGACGCTGGAGGGTCCTGGGCTGCTCGGCTTGATTGCCCTCTCCCTGGGTTGGGATCTGGGGGCAGTGGGTAGCCTTCTGAGCCAGTTTGTGACCTGGCTTCTGGTCTTCCCTTTTGGACTGCCTCCCTCCCAGTCTTACCCCCCCCCCCCCAATTCTGGGTGGAACATACATCTTATTGAATACACTTAGGGTTTTGGGTGGGGGTGTACCATACTGTGTCGGTGAAGGGGATCCCTCTGTCCCTCAGCCCCTGGGTGCTTCTGAATGAATAGGTGCCAGCAAGGGAGTAAGAGAATGATTGAACAAGAGAGTAAGCGAGAGTGAGGGAGTGATGAGTGGAGATGTTGATATTGGGTCGGTTCTGTGTGGCACTTTGCCTGTCAGGTGGCATGTCAGAGTGCTTGTGGTGGTCTACTGATCAGTCGCTTCGGGTGGGCATTGGGGGTGGTGGTCTGCTTCTGTGGCCATGGCTACCCTTGGGCAGGTCGGCGGGGCTGTAGCTGCCGGCCCGCGTCATTGGTCTCCATGGGCACTGGTGTGCATTCATGCTTGCTGCATCTGCACCATGGCCGCCCCAAGTAATAAGGGTGAATGAGTGAGGGTGAGTGTGTGTGTGTGTGTGTGGGGGGGCATGAGTGGATGTGAGTGGGTTGGAGCGCAAGTGAGAGTGTGTGTATGGGTGAGCATGAATGGGTGAGTGAGGGCCAGTGGGAGCAAGATTTAGTGGGTACAGGAGTGGGAGATAGTGGGTGGGTCCGGGAGTGCGAGTGTGGGATTGTGTGGGGGAGAGGGCGAGTGAGAGTGAGTGAGTTTGTGTGGGTGTAAATGGGTGCCTATGAGAACATGACGGTGTAAGTGTGTGGGAATGGGTGTGTGTGCTGGTCAGGAGGTGCTGGATTGAGGGGCTAGCACCTCCTGGCTGCGTGGGCTCCCTTGGATGGGGGGCTGGCCCCCCGTGGGGCCCCTGTGCCTTGTTGCTGCCTTCTTTAAGCATGGGGCGTGGGGGTCCCTGGGGTGTCTGGTGGGCTCACTCCAGGGGCGCTGGCCGGTCTCCGGCCCGGGTGTTGGCCCTGCTGGGGGGGGGGGGCAGAGGTTTACCAGTCTGCGGGCATGGGTCCACCGCGCTGGCTGCTTGGCAGCCCGGCCTCCCTCGGCCGTCCCTCCTGGGGCAGATGCCTGGCGGTGATGGGACTTGTTGGCCTCGGGACATTTGTGCTCTGTGGGGGTTGGTGGCATTGTCCTACTTACTCAGGATTTCTGGGGTGGTGGTGTGTGGGGGGGGTGCTGTTTACCGACCACCCTCTTCATATGTTTCCTGGCAAACCACTAACATGCGCACACTTATTTTTCGTGTGCTTTCATACACACGCACACGTATGTATGCACACACACATACTGTATGTCTCTCCTTTAACAGGTGTAGATACCAGACTCATCTTGACACCTATTCAGTGGAAGAAGCAGTCTGTCTTCTGTTGGCAGCCCGGCCTCCCTCGGCCGTCCCTCCTGGGGCAGATGCCTGGCGGTTATGGGACTTGTTGGCCTCGGGACATTTGTGCTCTGTGGGGGTTGGTGGCATTGTCCTGCTTACTCAGGATTTCTAGGGTGGTGGTGGTGGTGGTGGGGGGAGTTGGGGGTTGCTGTTACCGGCCACTCTCTTCATATGTTTCCTGGCAAACCACTAACATGTACACACTTATTTTTCATGTGCTTTCATACGCACGCACACGTATGCATACACACATACTGTATGTCTCTCCTTTAACAGGTGTAGATACCAGACTCATCTTGACACCTATTCAGTGGAAGAAACAGTCTGTCTTCTGTTTTTTTTTTGGTTTTTTTTTTGCAGTTTTGTTAGTCTGTCTTCTTTGTCTGTTCCTCTCCCTTTTCTTTCCCCCTCCCCACCCTTCCTTTACTCATTTCCGCCGTCAGGTCCTTCATGGGTAAAACAATTTAAATAAAGTATTAAAAGTTATCACAAGAGGAGTTTGTAAACAATATATATAGTATATATACTGTATATATATATATATATATATATATATATACTGTATAAAGCTCTTTTTGGCAAAGTAAATTTGGCACAATAAAGGAAGCTGATTTCTGTTCTGCTCACCTAGCTGCTTGACAGGACAAGGGGTAAAAAAAAAAAGATGCCCTTCCTTACACAAGCCTTCCCATTTATCCCAGCTTGGGACTAGCACAAGGGGTACACAGAGTTTGTGCTTCCCCCTGTACTGAGTAACTTACTTTCCTTCCCCAAAACTAGAACGTAGAAAGTACCATTTTTACATCTCAGCCTTTAAAGGCTGAAGTGGTATTGTCATCACCCTGCCAGGTAGATGGGAAGTGGCTGTGGTGGCGGTGGCATCAACACCTACCTTGTGAATGCAATAACTACAAAAAGAAATGCGGTGAACTTTTCAAATTGATACCATGGGTTTATCTTTGAAAAATCTCAGACGAATTTAAAGTTGGGTGACCTCTAACCTTTAAGACAACGTCAGATCTTGTAACACAATAACTACACAAAGGAATGATGTAGTATTTTCCTCTTCCCTTCCTTTTTGTGGAAGGATGCTTGCTGCTTCATTCTTCCCTCTGCTTGCACTTTTCTGCCAATATTCTTAATTTTGTCTGCAAGAAATTCATGAGCAGTGTCTCCCAGATACTTATAAATCACTGGGACTATATTTTGCTGAAGATATACCTGACTATTACTATCTTCTAACACATTTTTGGATCTTATCAGTGTCATGTGCACTGCAAAAATGGGGTAGCTTAAAACAAGTTAAAAATACTGCATTTCAAGATAAAAATACTAAAAACTAGTCAAATTATCTGTCCATGCAGCAAGATAATTTTACTTGGCTAGAAATCTTAAAACAAGACAATTTAATCTTGAAACAAGCAAGCACTCAAAGGGTCATTTTAAGCTCAAAATTCTTATTTTAAGATTGAACTGTTAGAAAAAATTACTTAATATAAGCAAATAAGACTTGATTTAGCAATGAAGTTCTCTTGTTATTAGTGAATAATACAAAAAATAGGTGGAAAGTGAACATTGAGGGTAGCTTAAAACAAGTTAAAAATACTGCATTTCAAGATAAAAATACTAAAAACTAGTCAAATTATCTGTCCATGCAGCAAGATAATTTTACTTGGCTAGAAATCTTAAAACAAGACAATTTAATCTTGAAACAAGCAAACACTCAAAGGGTCATTTTAAGCTCAAAATTCTTATTTTAAGATTGAACTGTTAGGAAAAAATTACTTAATATAAGCAAATAAGACTTGATTTAGCAATGAAGTTCTCTTGTTATTAGTGAATAATACTAAAAATAGGTGGAAAGTGAACAGTGAGCTATATCTTGAATCAAGTTAACACATCTTGAAATGAACCCCCAAAACTAGCTACAAAAAATTGAAATTAGAGCTTGTTTTAAGAACCAATATCTGGACCAGTGAAACAAAAATCACAAATGGAAAATTGAAATATAACAGCATTTATTTAATTTCAACCCATCAGTCAATATGGACTGTATTTACCTGTACAATTCAAAAATATGACTCTTGACAACTTTCCAAAAGTGAGTATCACATCTTTTAGGCCTTCAAAGAAACACATCCAAGCCTCTTTAACCATTATTAAATAGCCTTAGCAGAAACAAGGGTATCACAAGCACAGCTATTCAAAATAGAACAGACATTCAAAACTCGTGGACACTTATTTTTCAATTAACCATTTCCATTCAGGTAATGGTTTCTTATATGCACTAGTGGCATCTTGCTTATCAATAACATCACTTACAGAGAGAGGCCTTCAGGAACCCACTTTGGATGGTGTAGTAACACACCATTCCACCACAAACGTTTTAACAGTATGAACAGTATGAAACATTACGAATTATATAAAATATTTTTGAATGTTCTTAGATGCAACAAAAGTGCTTTCACAAGAACTGCTATTAAAGATAAGCAGAACAAACATTACGAAATGTGTGGTAGGGCTAGATGATGATAGAAAAAATGACAGGACTAAGCCTGGATTAAATAGTTACTAAAATAAGAAGTAAACCAGACTAAAGGGGATTAAAAATTAAGGTATAAACCAGAAGTAAAAAGGACTAAACCAGGGGCTGACTGAGATGGAACTCTAATACAAACCCAGAAGAACGTGATAATTTCCCAGGACTAAATGAAAGGACTCTTGCAGGCATAAACTGAGAGAAAACTGCCTAAATCAGGTCTAAAAATCAGACAATATGACAAACTGAACCAGAATTAAACCAGCACTAAACCATGGAGGGAATAATGTCCACATCATGCAAGTACTGAAGCTCAGAGTAAAGCAGATTTTAATTAAGACTATACCAGATCTAAACCCAAAAAGAAGCAGATAGCTTCAGTTGCCTCTAAAAGAATAATGCACAGGGAATGTAACAAAATGAAAATCGTGATTTTGATAGGATCCTGTACCATATTGCCCAGCCCTACTGTGTGGTCACTTTGAAAAGAATGATTTCCATTCAGCTAATGCTTTCTTATATGCACTAGTGGCATCCTGATCATGAATAACATCACTTATTACCTCAGTCTGGATGACAGAGAGGACTGTCGCAACACACTTCGGGTAAGTCAGGTGTAATGTGTAATAATACGCCATTAGCACCAACATTCCATCACAAAAGTCCTCCTTTGGTAGAGTGCTCACAGGCATGTCTCCTACTGCTAATATGCAGGTTGTACCATCAAACAGGAGCACTGGGGAAAACAGAGTACGCTTCTTCAAGTACAATGCAGGGTCCTCCCCTGGCTAAAATAAAGCAAAAAGGGCAAGGGTGAAACCAAAGTTTAAGAGTACATCGTACATGAAAATTTGCTGCAAAAGTTTGCTGCAAGCCACACACAGTTAAGTCTTACTTTGAGGATGCGTAGAAGTGCCTCGCTTGCACTTCCAAGTCGCTTTGGAGGTAGTGCTGGTGATGGGAAGAGTGACGGCAGTGCACTGAACAGGGTGATGGTGAAATCCACTGTAATAAAAAAAAAAACATAACTTAAGTGGTTTAGCCATATAATCTAAATTGGATGACAAAAAAACAACTTACCTCCTCGTACATCCAAGGGTACAGGTGGTTTCAGAACCTTTTTCCAGATCCCATAAAACTGCACATTGGCACAGAACGTAGACCATCTTGCTCGAGTTTCTTCAATAAATTTACGGTTGGTGCCACCAACAATTCGGCTCAGTTCATCCATTGCCTAAGACAAATGTTATTCAGTTAAACTACTAAACCTTTGCAATGGAAGCACTAAATCCACAAAACACTTCCTTACATGTCTAATTTCTTTTGAAGCATGGATATGCTGCAAAAAATTTTGCTGGCCTCTCTTCCTCCCTTGTAATATCTGCATCAATAAAAGCCCGTCTAGCTTTGAATTCAAGATTCAAAACTTGGACAACATCAGTTGGGTTGGGTTTTGCATTGGGCTTTTTGTACATGTTGCTGAGAGTCTTGTAGTGTCTGGCCTGGATCTTTAGACTGTCTTGGTTTGCTAAAAAAAAAAAAATGTTTAAACACAACACAGTCAGAATAGACAAAAACAGCTTCTATAATACAACATTGATTCTTTGTGTCTAAACTACAACCTCTAGTAAATAACAGTGCGCAAACTGCAAGAAAATCAAAATCTACAATGACCAGTGTTAATTTTGATATTTTTATTAAATTTTAGTCCTAGCCTTTTGAATGAATATAATTTAGTTTTAATCAAGATTTTATCTTTTTATAAATTAAGTTTTAGCCAATTAAAATATGTGTTAATTTAGCAAACTAACATTGTCAGCTTTACAATAACAACTTCAAACTGATTTATTCATATTGTAGGACTTCACAGAACTTCTCAAACACAGAGTTGTTCCTTTGACTTTCAACAAAATGAGGCTCTTAAAAACAGAAAGTTCAAGTGCTTCTTGTCTGTTTTTTCCATTTGTATTCAATTTTAATTAATCAATGAAATGATCTTGAAAGTTTAGTCACAATTTTTGTCTCATGCACTGCTTTAATTTTACTTTGTCTAAATTTAGTCAGCATAAATGCTTCCTTGACTAAAATTGTGGTGAGATATTTTAATTTTTGAAATTATGATTGTAAATGACACTAGGCTTCGAGAATGTGGAAAGCACAAATGACTGCCTTACCAGTAGCATTATCTGGAGACACTTGTAGCGTTGTGTCTACTCTCTTTGAGGAGCCAGGGGGTGATGAGGATGATGGTCTGTTAGAAGAGCCAGGGGGTGATGAGGATGATGGTCTGTTTGAGGAGCCAGAAGCAGATGAGGATGACGATCTCGCACTGCGGGATGTCTTTGGTGAGAAACCCTTCTCTGAAGGAAAAAAACAAAACAATCATACCATTACCATACTGAGAGATTGGAAATTGACGTAATGATTCAGATAACATCTTAATGAATGCAAAGTGTGTACCAGGAATTTGGCTGTCCTCACTGAGGTCATCATGGCTTTCAAGAGGTATAGTGCTATCACTAAAACCAGCAGTGTCACCGCTCACGTCACTACTAGTCTCACCGCTGATGTCACTTTCTGCTCCATCTTCAGTGTAGTTTGAGCGAAACAGTGTCTTTTTTGCTTTGCCTCGTTGTGGCATAGAACCTTGCATCTTCTTTGGAGATCTCATATTCTGTAGTCGCTTGAACAACTTGGTGTAGATAGTCAACTGTGATTGTAAAAATCAAGATAAGACAAAGACTGATAGTTTCAAGTTTTCCCTTATATGGAAAATAAATACTCACATGTGGCATATGCTGGTCAGCATCTCGCAACATTGGGCAATAGTCAACAATTTTCTGTGCCATTGTCCGAATTTCAAGTTTGGAAGGGTATTTCACTTCTTTCCCCATTGGACTGGCACGTAGAATGGCAACCATGCTGGTGACAGTGTTGCGGACAAGTCTGCAGCAGAGCTCCTTAGACATCTTAAAGTCTTTAACATTTCCATTGCGGAGCAATTAAAAGTACTGGCTGCGCACCATTTCCAACTCTGAATCGGTGTACAATACATATTCAGGTGGGTCTGGCAGTTTTATGGTTTTATCATTTTCAGGCATGGGAGAGGAACTTTTTAGCTGGCATGGTGGCACAGGACTGGTTGATGGTAAAACTTCACCTGACGTAGTGTTGGGACTCCCAGCAGTGTTGGCAATCTGCTCAACAGGTCTTTGCTGTAGTAGTATTGGAGGAGGCAAAAAAGGATTAAGCATGGGCAACAAATTATGCAGTACAAAATGTTGAAATGGTTAAAAATTTTACTACACCATTTGACTGATGCAATCCCAAAGCTTCTTGCGTTGAAAGAAATTTTCAGCACCAGGGAATAAGTCCCTCAGGTCGTCACGATTGATAGCTGCCAGAGACTCCTCATCAATGTTGGCAGCTGTTAAGCAAAAGAACAAAACATGTATATAATACCATGTTTTAAATGTATGATGTTAATAAGGGGCGCTAACCCAAGCACATTCAATGCATATTTTTCTTCTAATATACAAATAAGGGTTAAATGTCACAAAGAGTTGAAAAGCTTGCACGTAGATAAATAAGGAACGCTCATAATTTTACTGTTTGATTGATATTTAGTAGGTATGTGGACAAATCAAAACACTGCGGCCATCATATTGCCCCAGAGCGCTGTGACCAGTGTTTCACCTGATAGCTTTGAGTGGGGTCGGTAAATCAGCTGTATTCAATGGCTGACCCTAGGAATCTCAGTTTTTTTTCAGCTAGTCTTTTTTACCTTCAGGCCCGTGTTCATAAAATGCCAATCAAGCACCATATATTCCGCAACTGTGGTTTTTACGAAATGGTACGTTTAGCGTCAACAAACCGGTGTTTAAACACTTTGGCCACTTCTGAAAGGTAGATGGACACAAAGAATATTTATTAGTTGTGTGTTGTAAGACGTTTCATGGCTGTCTGTACTCTGCAGAAATTTGTATAACTCCCGGAAATCACCCCAGTACAAGTGCAGACAACCGCGTAGGATGCATTTGCAAGGGACTGAAACACACCTTCAGCTCCGCTTTTTTGTTTCATCTTTCTGTCCTCCAACATGAGTATTATTTACTCTATCCACTTGCATAGCTGGCAACATAATAATTAAACTCAAACTCCATACTTTAAATGAACAAAATAATAATAATTATTATTGTTATGAGTATTATTACTGTGCACTTGTAAATTTGGTTTAGATGCGTGAACTCAAATGACCTCTGTTAAATCTATATACACGGAAAATTTCCTTAAGATATCTATTAAAAAAGTTATGGGCATTTTTGTGAAAACACTCATTTTTGGTCACACTCATTTCTATTGTTTTCATGGAAATAATGGGACAAAAGAAGGTGCCCATTTCAGGCATAAAAAACACCATCACTCTCTTCATACTGAACATAATCACATAATTCTTTTTTTTTACTTTAAAGGGGGGTCCAAGGTCTTTCCACCTAGCATGTCTATTAATGCATTTGTTGTATTTGAAATTTGTGTCCACATACTTATATATAGTAGATGGTGCTTACTGAATGTAAATTTTCATTACGTAGTGAGCATTTAGGAAAAAATACATATTATTGTTGCACAGAAAGAACAAAACTTCAGTCTTTACCAAGTCTTTAAAACCCAGAGTGAACCGTTTTATTGTGGCTGACCACTACATACATTTTTATCTTAAAATACTACAGAAAATTACTGTAGAAAAAAATGTCACATGTTTGGAATAAAAAAAAACATTCAAGCCTTAATAATAAAACAGACATTTGTTGGCTAAGAAGTTAAAACAACCAAAAATTATCCCTGGCTTTGAATCATATTTCTTCTGAAAGGCGACATCGAGAATCATGGTGTGTTTTTGCTGCTAACACGAGTCGGCTAATGCTAAGCTAACTGCTAAAATATAAGTTAAACAACCACTTACCCTCCAACACTGAGCGTATACTGGCATCCAGCCCATCCATTCTGATCTTCTACGCGACTCAAAGTGTTAAACAGAACCTAGAGAAATGACCAGAGTTAAAATATGCAGGTAAAAAAAATAATGTTAGCTAACTAAGCTAGCGCAAGCTAGCGCATGTTAGCGCGAGCTAGCACGAACCATAAATAGCATTATGCGTTTGACTGTCTCTGTACCAATGCAAATTGCAGATATATCTATGTTTGCAGAAATATTATGATACTGACCTTCACACTTTGTGCTGAAGAGAGAAATTCAAATCAAAGTCAGTCCTCTCTGTAGTCAAACAAGGCTCGACTTCGAAGTGACTTGCACACCACTGCGCGCTCATTCTGGTGGCATTGCGCATGCGCAAACAACAGAAAACAACGAAAAAATTCGGAGCCATGGCGGTGTGGAGATGCATGATTTGTCTATTATTTGTTGCTTTGTCGCTCAAGGTACTACTCAGCCACATCAATGCAGTACATGGGCATAGTTCAGAGTTTTGGATTTATTGTGGTATTGATGATTATTATTGGCCAGAGAAATCATCCTGTGGTCTAGCCAGGTGCTGGCTTGTTGCTGGTCCTTAAAAGCGGTAACTTTTTCTAACTGCAAGTAGTTTTATTTGTTGAAAATTTACTATAAAACTTTTATAAAGCTTTGTTTTTTTAAAGCTGTATGTTCCTTTACTGTTATTGACATTGTTAGTATTCTAATGCAAAATAGCCTGAAGTTACTCACCTTCCTGGATTGAAATTGGAATATGTATGGTAATGATGGAAATAGCCAAATTAGTAAGACATATAATTTGCCATGCATTATGTTGAAGTCACACTGTATGGCCTGTGTTGTATGACCAAAATATTGTTTAAGGTGCCTTATGTTTTGACTTGAATGGCCAATACAACGTCTTGAGCTCATGTCTCTGTCTCATACTATGCTGGTAAATAAACTTCTCCTGCATTAGACAGTTGGTCTCTAGCCATTTTCTTCCAAAATTAAGTATTATGTAAGCCAAGACACTGACACAATGAAAATGACACTAATATACTGCAAATATTCTCATAAATTGCTTTTTGTTACCCTTTAAGTCAGCCAACCTATTGAGTATAATTATTTATTTCTTAAATCAAGAGTTTTTAGATGTTCCATAATCTTAAATTAAGCAATTCAATGTTGACATCAACAATATCTTATTTTAAGTCTTATATATACTGTTTTAAGATTTCTGAACTAGATAAGTCAAATGATAATGGCTTTATCTAATAATAAGACTATACTACAAAGTCAAGGGCTTAAAATAAGTAACAAAATCTTAAAATTAGAGGAATTATCTTGCATGTCTAAAAACAAGATTTTAAATCTTACCAAGTATTGGAAAATTTGCAGTGTGAGCGTGGCTGACAGGCAGCTGAAGCCTTTTCTACAATGACTGACAAGCTAAAGCTAACTAGCAACAGGATGCCTTGCCTTTCTGCAGATGCTACCACAAACTTTTCCAGAAGATTACTGTGCTGGAAGCTAAAATCCAGCATCTAAAAATGAGTGTGGAAGTGAATGGACTTTGTGGATATGATACAACCTTTCCAGTGACTAAATACAGTGGATACTATGAGCGATGCTGGAGTTTCCTCTCCAGGGCATGAGCCTGGGCATAGGTAATGGAGAATTGGCTGTTGCCCATGCAGCAGATCCCCCCTCTCCACTCCATCAATGTAGTCCGAGTGAAAGGCAGATGCCAATACAGCTTGGCATCAGGTGTTGTTGCAGGAGTTGCCGGAGAGTAGCTGAAGACAGCTGCAAACCACTTTAAGGACACCAGCTCCAGATTTTTCCTCGGGGTTGACTCCCGAAGCCTTTCCTGAGAACAGGTATACCGCAAGGCAGCGATGGTTTAAAATGAGGATTTTCCTTACAGTGGACAAGAACCTGCTCACCCACAGCTATCCAGGACTAACATGGCTGATAGGAAAAGTGAGGATTTTGTACATAGAAAAAAATCCTCAAGAGATTGTTCTCCATGGAATGCCCTTGGTACAAAGTCCAAGAATAAATCATCTCACAGGGTAAAGGAAAGACGAGCAACAGACAGAGCCCAGCTTAGTGAGATCTGTGATGTGCACAGCTGGCCTGCATTACCAGCCAGACCAAGTGTCTCCTCAACCCTGGCTCTCAGCAGGACACAGTTGTGGATAGGTGTCAAAGGAAAACCTAAAAACAAGCCTCCTCCTCAGTAAACAAATATGTCACTTCACAACATATTTCTCCATCTGCTGACCTGGAGAAAATCCCCTCCTTACACAGTATTGTAAATCGGAACAACAACTTAAAAGGTAAAAGACTACAGGGAAAGCTAACAGCTGGGCCTAAAACTCTGATTGTCAGTGACTCTGCTGTGAAAGATGTGAAAAACATATGTGGTAAATGCACAAAAATAATGTGGTTTCCTAGGGATATGGTACCTGGTGTGAGAGACAGAATCTTGTAAATTATGGCTGAACATCCAACAGTGAAAAGTTTCATTCTATTTATTTAACCTTTATTTATACAGGGAGTTTCATTGAGAGACAGCCTCTCTTTTACAAGGACTCCCTGTTCACACTAACACCTGGAAGTTGTCCAGTACAACCGCAGACTGACCTGTGGCCACTGAAAAGCTCCACTGGAGCAGTTGGGGTTAAGGGCCTTGCTCAAGGGCACCACAGTGGGGTTAATGAGGGTGAGGCAAAGATTGCTACATTACCATGCACACGTATGTGCACACACATATGTCTCTCCTTTAAGAGGTGCAGATACCAGACTTGTGTTGACACCTCTTCTGTGGAAGAAATAGTTAGTCAGCTGTTAGTTTGTTTGCCTTCTTTGTCTGTCCCCCCCCCCCCCAGGTTGGGCCCTTCATGGGTGGAACAATTTAAATAAAGTATTAAGTTATTACAGGAGGAGTTTATAATAATATACATTACATATGTATGGCCTACATATCTCCCGAGGGAATACTCACACATGATCTGCATTGTTATTTATGCAAATCCAACGGCAAACGCTGGGATAGCGCGTGATGTCATCCACTCAGTAACTGGCAGGCTGCAGACAGAACACCCAGATGCTCTTCTCCTCATCTCAGGCGATTTCAACCATGTTTCACTGTCTCCCATTCTACCCACGTTTACCCAGTATGTCACATGCCACACTAGAGACAATAAAACACTGGACTTATTCTATGCAAACACTAAGGAGGCGTACACCTCATCACAACTCCCCCCACTCGAGAGATTGGATTACAACTTGGTTCATCTCCGGCCGGTGTACAAACCCCTAGTGCACAGACAACCTCCGGCCATGCGCACAGTGAAGTTATGGTCTGAGGAGGCAATGGATGCTCTAAAGGGCTGTTTTGAAACCACTGCCTGGGAGCAGCTCTGCGATCCACATGGTGAGGACATCGATGGCCTCACTCACACCATCACGGACTACATCAGCTTCTGCGTGGACCACACTGTACCCACCAAGACCATACGGTGTTGCTCGAACAACAAACCCTGGATCAACCCTGAGATAAAAACACTTCTGAGAGAGAAGAAGAGGATCTTCAGGTCGGGGAACAGAGAGATGCTGAAGTCCGTACAGAGGGAGCTGAGGAGAAAGATCAGAGAAGGCAAGGACAGCTTCAGGAAGAAGAGGGAGGACAAGCTGCAACAGAGCGACATCAGCGGGGTCTGGAGAAACCTTAAAACCATCTCTGGGCTCCAGAATACCTCCCGCCAAGGCCACGGGGGGCAGGGAGTGGGCGAACAACCTGAATCTGTTTTTCAATAGGTTTGACCAACCACCCTCCCCCCTGACTGCACAACAACCACTGCTGCCTCTAAAGACATCAAGTCCTGCTGCCCACTCCCCACTCCACCAACCCCACCCCCACTCCCAACACACAGCCCCCCAACCTGACCCTCACTAAGACCCAGGTGAGGACGGAGCTGAGGAAGATCAAGGCGAGGAAGGTGTCGGGACCGGACGGCATCAGCGCAAAGCTCCTCAAGTCCTGTGCAGACCAGCTGTGTGGGATTGTGGAGTACATCTTCAACCTGAACCTGAAGCTGGGGAGGGTACCACAGCTGTGGAAAACATCTTGTGTGGTACCTGTACCAAAGACTTCCCACCCCAAAGATCTGAACAGCTACAGACCAGTGGCCCTGACGTCCCACATGATGAAGACCCTGGAGAGACTGCTCCTTGCTCACCTCCGCCCCCTGGTGGGACCAGCGATGGATCCACTCCAGTTCACCTACCAGCACGGCATTGGGGTGGAGGATGTGGTGATCTTCCTCCTTCACCGTTCTCTGTCCCACCTGGAGAAGCCCGGGAATGCAGTGAGGATCATGTTCTTTGACTTCTCCAGTGCTTTCAACACCATCCAACCGATGATCCTGATGGACAAGCTGCTGTGCGCAGGGGTGGACCAGCACCTGTCATCATGGATCCTGGACTACCTCACAAACCGGCCTCAGTTTGTGAGAACCCGGGACTGTGTGTCCGACACGATCATCGGTAGCAGGGGGGACCCCTAGGGAACGGTTTTGGCTCCCTTCCTGTTCACCCTTTATACTGCGGACTTCTCACACAACACAACACACTGCCATCTACAGAAGTTCTCTGACAACTCTGCGATCGTTGGCCTCATCTCCAACGGAGATGAAGCTGAGTACAGCGGGCTTATCCAGGACTTTGTGGACTGATGCCATCGGAACTGCCTCCACATCAACGCAAGGAAAACTAAGGAGCTGGTGGTGGACTGCTGCAGGCAAGGACAACCCCTCACAGCACCAGTAAACATACAGGGAACAGACATCGAGATGGTGACATCCTATAAGTACCTGGGTGTTCATCTGAACAATAAACTAGACTGGTCACACAATGCTGACGCACTCTACAAGAAGGGATAGCGCAGGCTGTTCCTACTGAGGACACTCAGGTCTTTTGGTGTACAAGGGGCACTGCTGAAGACATTCTACGACACGGTGGTGGCATCAGCCATCACTTTTGGAGTGGTCTGCTGGGGCAGTGGCATTACAGCAGCCGATAGGAAGAGACTGAACAAACTGATCAAGAAAGCTAGCTTTGTCCTGGGGCAGCACCTTGACCCAGTGGAGGAGATGGGAGAGAGAAAGATGGTGGCTAAACTGTCATCTCTGCTGGAGTCCGAGTTCCACCCTATGCAGGACATACTGAATGCACTGAGGAGCTCATTTAGCAGAAGACTACATCATCCTAGGTGCACAACCGAGAGGTTTTGCAGGTCCTTCCTACCTACGGCTGTCAGACTGTACAACCTAAGCAGGGCTGCTCGCAGAGATAGCAAAAAGACGTGACAACCTAATAGTATTGAATGCAAAAGACGCAATAGACTTACACAATGGTCCCCTCCGATATACAACTAGGAAAATACCGGTCGCTATGGAGGGTGAGAATATGTATGGGTACATAATCATACCATGTAGGATAACTAAGTAGACGGTTGTGCTGTTTCATTCCATCTAGCTACAATGCTCCGCACTGTGTGTGTTTATATATTTAGATATTTATTCCATCTAGCAACAATGTTCCACGCTGTGTGTGTTTATATATTTACATATTTAGTCCATCTAGCTACAATGCTCCGCACTGTGTGTTTATATATTTACGTATTTATTCCATCCTGCTACAATGCTCCGCACTGTGTTTATATATTTACATATTTATTCCATCTAGCTACAATGCTCCGCACTGTGTGTGTTTATATATTTATATATTTATTCCATCTAGCAACAATGCTCCACACTGTGTGTGTTTATATATTTACATATTTATTCCATCTAGCTACAATGCTCCGCACTGTGTGTGTTTATATATTTATATATTTATTCCATCTAGCAACAATGCTCCACACTGTGTGTGTTTATATATTTACTTATTTATTCCATCTAGCTACAATGCTCCGCACTGTGTGTTTATATATTTACATATTTATTCCATCTAGCTACAATACTCCGCACTGTGTGTTTATATACTCATATAATTTATTCCATCCAGCTACAATGCTCCGCACTGTTTATATATTTACATATTTATTCCATCTAGCTACAATGCTCCGCACTGTGTGTGTTTATGTATTTACATATTTATTCCATCTAGTTACAATGCTCTGCACTGTGTTTATATATTTATATATTTATTCCATCTAGCAGCAATGCTCCACACTGTGTGTGTTTATATATTTACATCTTTATTCCATCTAGCTACAGTACTCCACACTGTGTGTTTTTATACTCATATTTATTCCATCTAGCTACAATGCTCCGCACTGTGTCTCTCTATATATATACATATACAGTATATATATATATATATATATATATATATATATATATATATATATATATATATATATATATATATATATATATATATATACAGTATATATATATATATATATATATATATATATATATATATATATATATATATATATATATATATATACAGTATATGTACATATGTATACTCGCTGCTCTTGTTTTTCTCTTGCCTTCTGATTGTTGCTCTGAGTGTTGCTGTCCCTGTGCTGTTGCACTCCTGGAATTTCCCCATTGTGGGACTAATAAAGGCTTACAGTGGGGTAAAAAAGTATTTAGTCAGCCACCAATTGTGCAAGTTCTCCCACTTAAAAGATGAGAGAGGTCTCCAATTTTCATCATAGGTATACCTCAACTATGAGAGACAAAATGAGAAAAAAAAATCCAGAAAATCACATTGAAGGATTTTTAATGAATTAATTGGTAAATTCCTCGGTAAAATAAGTATTTGGTCAATAACAAAAGTTCATCTCAATACTTTGTTATATATCCTTTGTTGGCAGTGACAGAGGTCAAACATTTTCTGTAAGTCTTCACAAGGTTTTCACACACTGTTGCTGGTATTTTGGCCCATTCCTCCATGCAGATCTCCTCTAGAGCAGTGACGTTTTGCAGCTGTCGTTGGGCAACACGGACTTTCAACTCCCTCCAAAGATTTTCTATGGGGTTGAGATCTGGAGACTGGCTAGGCCACTCCAGGACCTTGAAATGCTTCTTACGAAGCCACTCCTTCATTGCCTGGGTGGTGTGTTTGGGATCATTGTCATGCTGAAAGACCCGGCCACGTTTCATCTTCAATGCCCTTGCTGGTGGAAGGAGGTTTTCACTCAAAATCTCATGATACATGGCCCCATTCATTCTTTCCTTTACACGGATCAGTCGTCCTGGTCCCTTTGCAGAAAAACAGCCCCAAAGCATGATGTTTCCACCCCCATCCTTCACAGTAGGTATGGTGTTCTTTCTCCTCCAAACACGACAAGTTGAGTTTTTACCAAAAAGTTCTATTTTGGTTTCATCTGACTATATGACATTCTCCCAATCCTCTTCTGGATCATCCAAATGCTCTCTAGCAAACTTCAGACGGGCCTGGACATGTACTGACTTAAGCAGGGGGTCACGTCTGGAACTGCAGGATTTGAGTCCCTGGCGGCGTAGTGTGTTACTGATGGTAACCTTTGTTACTTTGGTCCCAGCTCTCTGCAGGTCATTCACTAGGTTCCCCCGTGTGGTTCTGGGATTTTTGCTCACCGTTCTCGTGATCATTTTGACCCCACGGGGTGAGATCTTGCATGGAGCTCCAGATGGAGGGAGATTATCAGTGGTCTTGTATGTCTTCCATTTTCTAATAATTGCTCCCACAGTTGATTTCTTCACACCAAGCTGCTTACCTATTGCAGATTCAGTCTTCCCAGCCTGGTGCAGGTCTACAATTTTGTTTCTGGTGTCCTTTGACAGCTCTTTGGTCTTGGCCATTGTGGAGTTTGGAGTCTGACTGTTTGAGGTTGTGGACAGGTGTCTTTTATACTGATGACGAGTTCAAACAGGTGCAATTAATATAGGTAACGAGTGGAGGACAGAGGAGCCTCTTAAAGAAGAAGTTACAGGTCTGTGAGAGCCAGAAATCTTGCTTGTTTGTAGGTGACCAAATACTTATTTTACTGAGGAATTTACTAATTAATTCATTAAAAATCCTTCAATGTGATTTTCTGGATTTTTTTTTCTCATTTTGTCTCTCATAGTTGAGGTATACCTATGATGAAAATTGGAGACCTCTCTCATCTTTTAAGTGGGAGAACTTGCACAATTGGTGGCTGACTAAATACTTTTTTTTTCCCCACTGTATCTTATCTTATCTTATATATATATGTACTGTGCCATATAGAGTACATGTATACAGTACATATACTGTATATGTACTGTATAAAGCTCCGTTTGGCAAAGTAAATCTGTCTGGCACAATAAGGGAAGCAGATTCCTGTTCTGCTCACCTAGCTGCCTACTGCTACATTGTCTGTCACTCCAAGTCCTGGGATTGAACTACCCAGACTCGAGCAACCCTCAAGCAATGGACTGGTGAGCAACCTTCTGCTCACCAGTCCATGTCCCTCACCATTATGCCACTACTGCCTTATATGACATGTAGGCCCAAATGATGTTGTAAAACAGCAGTCTGAGGTGCTGAAATAAGACTTAAAGGAACTGCTGGATGCAATCAGTTTTCTGAATGCCGAAGTGTTTATTAGTGGTCCTCTACCACCAGTCAAAGGAGGAGGTGAGAGATTCATCAGACTGTGGCTATCTGAAGCATGCATCAAAATCTCACTCCATTTTATTGCGAACTTCAACTTTTTCTGGGACCACAGACACTTTTCTTTTAAGGCAGATGGACTCTGCATCAACAGGTCAGGAGTGAGGTTGTTTGCCTCCAATCTATTCTATTTTCTGGTTCGCCATTCTATTCCCCAGGACAAAAACATAAGGAACCAAAACAAGAGGATAAGATACAGCCCAGCAGAAACCGTGAGACAAAGCTACCTCAGGCCCCGCCTGGGCAGACCCCTTCTTCACCAAAAGCCTCCAGTGAGGACCCACCTCCTCTACCACCGCATACCCCCTCCAGGTCACTCTCCTCTTCTACTTCCTCTTCTCCATCCTTCCCCCTCCTCGACTTCCTGACCAGATGAAGGAGCTGGTCACTGTGGCCACAAAACTGACCCCCCTGCCCCAGTCCCATATTTTTCACCCCAAAACCTCCCACTTCATCCATCCCACCCAGATCCCCCCCTCCAGCAATTCCTTAGTGAGCTCTGACATAACTGCCAAAGCCCTAGCGTCCACCACAATCCCCACCCTTACGGCCAAACTAAAATCCACAGCCTGATAACAGCGTAAGCTCCAACTGATTACTGGGTCTAGGCTCGGGTACTGTTGGTACTCATGGCTCTTTCCAAGACAAGCCAGGACCAGGTATGGACATAGTTTCCTGAATTCCTATTTTAATAGGTTGCAGAAAATGGTTGGTAAATTTACAGAGAAACAAGATCCATCCTACACATCCTGTAAATGTATCAAATCTAGTGTTCATTTCTCATCAGCCACAGCCTGAGCAAAATGAAAATTTGGCAGATGGTGCTCTTAACACACTGAAACTAGCTTTATTAAATTTCATGTCTTTGGTAGGAATAAAACATTTTTAATTAACTATTTCATTATAAAGCACAAACTGGATTTTATTTTTTTTTTTTTATCAGAAACCTGGTTAGACCAAGTGCTTGGTGATTTTAACATTCATGTTGACAGCCCTCAGGGCAGAGGGACGAAAGAATTGTGTTGTGTCCTTGATAACTTTGGACTAACTCAGCATGTGAGGGGAATGTCCAACAGAAATGTCCAGACAGAGGTCATCAAAAAATGGTGCATCAGTGAAAATACCAGTGAAATATTCGTCCAAGCTCCCCCCCCTCCCCCCACCCCTCATCCCTCATCTTGAATTAATGAGCTTGTGGACAATTTCATTGGTAAAATTACAAATATCATTGATACCATCACTCCCACCAAAGTGAAGATGGTCACTACAAAAAAGAAACGTCCATGGAGAAATGCCACACTGGTAAGGGCTGAAAAAAGAGAGTGTCGAAAAGCTGACCACAGGTGGTGAAAAACTAAATTACAGGTTCACTATGAAATCCATAATGAGAGATTGAGAATCTATAATTTGGAGCTGAAAAATGCAAGACAATCGTATATTTCTGACATTATGGGTGTAGGTGGCAGTGGCTCAGGAGGTAGAGTGAGTCGTCTAAAAACTGGAGGGTTGGTGGTTTGAATCCCGCTCTCCCCAGACATCCTGCCGTTGTGTCCCTGGGCAAGACACTTTACCCACTTTGCCTCCAATGTCCATGACACTGGGCATGAATGTGTATAAATGGTCAGCAGGGCAGCTGTGGCTACAGTAGTAGCTTACCATTGTCTGTGGAGTGAAAGAATAATGCATCCATTGTAAAGTGTCTATGAAAAGTGCTATATAAATCTGATGCATTATTATCATTGGTAAAAAACAACAATAATGCACGCACCTTGTTCACTACTGTTGACAGGCTAAAAAAATCCCCCTGTGTCAGTAGCTACTGAACTTCTATCCAACCATGCCTGGTAATGACGCCACCTTTTCCTTGACTTACAAAATTCAGAAAATTAGACAATCACTCAGTGCTCCTATGCCAGGTGCAGGACATGTGCTGGCTCTGTGTCCATTTAGAGAAGACGTACACACCATGGCACATTTTTTTCAGTCAATCATAAAAACTTGGATTACATCATATGTGACCTACATATCATATGTCTCTGCATTCAGGTGTCTTCCCTCAGTGCCTAAAAACAACTGTTATCAAGCCACTTCTACAAAAAGGGAAACCTAGACATTTCACTCATGAACAGCTATAGACCTACAGTATATCAAAGTTCCCAGTTCTTAGTAAAATAATATAAAAAGCTGTCTTTCAACAATTGCACAACTTCCTGACACTAAATAACTCTTTTTATGCCTTCCAGTCAGGAATTTTCTTCAGTTAAATGAAGACAAAACTGAAATAATTGTTTTTGGAGGCAAACAAGAAACACTCAAAGTTAGCATTCAGCTTCAATCAGCTATGTTTACATGGACACAAGTAACCCGATTAAAAGCCTGATCAGAATAAAAATGCTTCATGTAAACACGCCAATCTGAATATTCTGACCCGATCAGACTCATTCAGATCAAAATTTCATTCCGATTGAGACGGGTGGGATATTCTGATTGGGACGAGAATATGTTTACTGCGCATGTCTGTACGTCAGCCACACGTCGATGTGACATATTTCTGCCTTTACAGCAGCTAGCGCAAGACATGACAGGAGTAAAATAAAACTGATCTGTATCGTCCTGCTGTCTCCTTCTGTTCGTCATATGCAGAAGTATGTACTTGTAGCTTCATTACGAAGACCAGCAGAAGCAAAAGTACAGTCTGAATAACACAATACAGGTCCATTTCAGAAAGAGAAAGACACAAAGCGGGGTTTGTTTACACCGGAAGTTGCTTCTTCTACTATTTTCGGAATGTCGAAATGTCAACGTGCGCATGTCAAAATGATTTAGTCCATTCAAACACGTGACACATGGAAACGCATGTCCTAATCGGATCAGCTTTTTCAGGATCTATGTAAACAGTAAACTTCTGATCTGAACTGTAATCAGACTGAAGAAATTTTGCACTTGTAACCGTGGCTAATGATGCTAAACCCAACAGCCAAGCCAGAAATCTGGGTGTGATTCTAGACTCAGACATGAATTTTAACAGCCACATTAAGAGAGTAGTGAAGTCATCCTATTATCACTTAACAAACATGGCCAGGATTAAAGGTCTGATGTCTCAACAGGATCTTGAAAAAATTGTCTATACATTTATCTTCAGTAAACTGGACTACTGTAACTCTGTCCTGACAGGTCTCCCTGAAAAGTCCATCAGATAGCTGCAGTTAGTTCAGAACGCTGCTGCTCGTGTCCTCACTAAGAGCAAGAAAGTGGATCATATATACTGTAACTCCAGTCCTCTAATCTTTACACTGGCTTCCTGTCAAAGAATAAATTTCAAAATTCTGCTGCTGGTTTATAAAGCTCGGAATGGTTTAGGGCAAATATACATTTCAGATCTTCTAGTCAATTATGAACCGCCCGTAACCCTCAGGTCATCAGGGTCAGCCCTACTATCAGTGCCCAGAGTTAAAAACCAACATGGGAAGGCAGCGTTCACTTTTTAAGCCCTTCAATTGTGGAACAAATTCCCACAAAGCATCAGGGCTGCTGAAAGTCTCAGCTACTTTAAATCAAGGTTTAAAACTTTCCTATTTGCCTTTGCCTTTCAATAGAGCAATTGTCTTATTCTATTTTAGCTTGTTTCTGTTTCTCTTTAATTATTTTTTTTTATTTAGCATTTAAATTCTTACGTTGTTGAGGGTTTTTTTTTGTTTTTTTTTTGCAACTTGCTCTAATGCTTTGTTTAATGTAAAGCACTTTGAGTTGTCTTGTATGTGATATGGGCTATACAAATAAACTTGCCTTGCCTTTTCAAATCAATATCATCATGTCTAAGACATGTTTTGGATGCCTTAGACCAGGAGTGTTCAATCATGTGCCATGGAGGCCCAAGACCCTGCAGGCTTTACCTCCAACCAGTGTCTTCAACAACAGATTCCACTGAATTTCTTCCCACTGATTGCTGAAACACCTGCAGAAGAGACTGGGTAGAAGTGCCCTCCATGGCACATGATTGGACACCCCTGCCTTAGACCTTGACCTCTGACTATGGCTTTGGGGTCAAAAGGTCAGTGTTAACATTCCCTTTGCACTATTACTATAGAATGAGTAAAGCTAGGGTCACCCAACATGGCACCCATGTTCACCCTGAGACCCCAACTTCTTAATGTGGGTTTGGGGTCAAAAGGTCAAAGAACACAGTTAGCTTTCCCTATACCCTGTTGCTATAGAATGAGAAAAGCTAGGAGCACCAAACTTGGTACACGTGCTCACCCTGAGACCCTAACCTCTAACTGTGGGCTTGGAGTCAAAAGGTCAAAGGTCAATGATAACACTCCCTTTGCACTATTACTATAGAACGAGTAAAGATAGGGTTACCAAAGGTTGTACACAGGTCCACCCCCTTACCTTGACCTCTGACTATGAGTTTGGGATTACAAAGTCAAAGGTCAAGGTCAAATTGCTATTTAAACTATATCTCAACATCAAAGAAAGCTAGGGTCACCAAACTTGGTACACAGATTTGCCTTGGACCCCCAACCCCCAACTATCGGTTTGGGGTCAAAAGATAAAGGTCAAAATGGCATATAACTACACATCAACAACAACTAAACCTAGGGTCACCAAACTTTTTACACATGTTCACCCTGAGACCCTGACCTCTTACTGTGGGTTTGGGGTCAAAAGGTCAGTTGTCATGGTTAGCTTCCGCTATGCCCCATTGCTATAGAACAGTTAAAGCTAGGATCACCAAACTTTGTACACAGGTTCACCCTGGAACCACAACCTACAGCTATGGGTTTGGGGACAAAAGGTCAAGTGTCAAGGTCAAAATGCACTATAAACTATTTCTCAACAACAATGGCACCCAGGGTCACCAAACTCTGTACAGATGTTGACCTTGAGACCCTGACCTCTGACTTTGGGTTTGGGGACAAAAGGTGAAAGGGCACAGTTAGCGTCCCCTATGCCCTACACATATGCTGCCGTAGAATGAATAAAGCTAGGGTCACCAAACTTTGTGCACAGATTCACACTGTCACTCTTACCTCTGCCTATGGTGTTGTGATTGCAAGGTCAAAGTGCCATATAAACTACATCTCAACAACAAACAGAGGCCGAGGGGTGCTACTGGCAGCTGACAGTATTTTTTATTTATTATGGTCTTTGGTATGACCTGGCAAAGACTTGAATCCACAACCTCTTGGTGATAGGTCAGATGCTCTACCTGTAGGCTGCCACTCTGGTACAGTGTGTATCATGCATATCTTGTGGCTCAGGAGGTAGAACGCGTCGTCCAATAACCAGAGGGTTGGTGGTTCGAGTCCCACTCTCTCCAGCCATCCTGCCGTTGTGTCCCTAGGCAAGACCCTTTACCCACCTTACCTCCAGTGTCCATGACACTGGGTATGAATGTATATAAATGTTCAGTAGTGGTCGGAGAGGCTGTTGGTGTGGATTGGCAGCCATGTTTCTGTCAGTCTGCCCCAGGGCAGCTGTGGCTACAGTAGTAGCTTTTCAATGTCTGTCTGGAATGAATGAATAATGGACTCACTGTAAGTGCTTTGAGATGTCACTTGACATGTAAAGCACCATATAAATCTAATCCATTATTATATCTAAACTCACTCCACCCCTACACCCCAGTTTTCCTGAGATTACTTGCAGTCAACTAATTAACAAGTTTTAAAATCCCAATTGTGTTTAATTTTTGGAAATGAGTCCCATTAATTAATTGGAATTTTTTTAATCGATTCCCAGCATTGCTATGCATACATCATATGCTTGGATCTGGATGTAATTTAAAAAGAGGAATAATAAGAAAGGCAAGGAAAGTAATTGTGAAGAATCAAGTTTCAAATGGAAAATATGAGTATATATTAAACAAGATGCAGGTTAAGATTAATATTTCCATGAGATCAGATTCATTATAAGCTTGATAAGCTTCTGTTTACTCCAAGAAAAATTTTCTACCAACTTAATCAAAGGTGCCAAAGGTGTTCATTTGAAGTCAACATAATATGCTAGTTATCCTGGCAAGCTAAAAACCTTACTTCCCCCTAACGAGGGTTATTCTACAGTAATTGGAAACACTTCAAAAACTACTGAGAATCACTATCTGAGCTAGATTTAGAAAGAGGAAATGTAGTTCATCTACTGAGCTCACCATGTAGACCCTTAGAACCAATTAGAGAACATCTCTCTGCCTCTGAACATTTCTCATATCATCTGTTTCTACTTCCTTTGAAAGGGAACAAGCTGAATAGGGAGTAATGAAGTAAAACAGAGTTTCCTTGAATTATCACAGAGGTCACATTTTTCCCTTACTACCAATGAAAGACTAACTCAATATGAAGTTAATAATGTAATCAAAACAATAACATGAGATAATCAATAAATCCATAAATCAAATTATAAAAGAATATTTGAAGATTTTTTTCTTTTACTGCACATCATCTGCATACACATTCATGTAGAAAACTAAGACGACCATAACTGAGATAACAAAATTGTGTTGAAAAATACAGTAACACTGCTGATATACCTCAAATTTGGTGGTTTAATAACTATAAAATACAAACAAATACAGCAAAATCAAACGGACTCTTATGCTACAAATACAATACACATGAACTGTGTTTAAAGAGGTGCAGCCATTAAGAATCCGTAAATGAGAAAATGTAATTTATTATTATTATTATTATTATTATTATTATTATTATTATTATTATTATTGTTATTAATAATATTTTTTTTCTTTTTTACTGCGATAATGAAGGAGCTTATAACTGGTCAAATACTGTTTGTTTTTTTGGGTTTTTTTGGCAGGTGAATACTAGATACTAGAAGGCTATTAGGGTAGTATATCACTGGGCTGCAACAGTGAGAATGGCATACTCGAGGGAGTTTTCAAAATCTCTTCAAACATTCTTGGGTGTTTCAATTTCCTCTTGACAGTTGCAGGGTCTCACTCTCCTGACAGGAATTTTGAACATGTAAAAAAAAAGAATAGTAACAGACTAGTTGCAGGTGTCTCAAACCTGTCTCGAACCCTTTTCAATTTAGTTTCCATGAGTGACAAAGTGCAAGAAAAGACAACTTTACAAGGGGATGGGGACCTATGAAACTAAATTGTGGCTGATTGGAAACAAAAAGTAGCTGCAGCAAAGGATATCCAGCACCAGAGTGGTACTTTCCAGCAGCAGCAGCCTCAAATTTTCCACTAGCCTGGTACTTGTCAGCAGCAGAGTGGTCAGGATGGTGCTTGACCACAGCGACAGCAAGAGACATACAGCAGCCTTCAGCATGTTAGCCTGGTCCACTTTCAGTATTACAAGAATAATCAAATGAAGGTAAAACATATGCAGGACTTCATTCAGCAAAATGTGAGGATTGAGAGGAAAGGTGTGAATTCTTATAGTATAATTTTAGTTTTTAATATCATCTTCATGTTGTTTATATACACTATTCACAAAAAGTTAGGGATATTCGGCTTTCGGGTGAAATTGCAGGATGCACGTAAGATGCACTATAACCTTTACAGGTGAACTCAATTTGACCTTCTCTTACCTTTTGAATGTACATGGCCATCTGTTCTGTACAATATTTCAATACATTTTGCATAACTTGCTGTTCTCTAACAAGGTGCTTAACGGCAACATTTACAACAGGTGTTTGATCCATGAATCAACCATTACATTTTCTGGTTCAATTAGAATTGGTATTTTAACAGTCATCTTTATCATGCTATTCACATTTTGACATCATGAGACCAAGACAACACCTAACAATTGATCAACAGTACCTCACCATTGCAAGGCTTCAAACAGGATGTTCTCAGAGGGAAGTGGCCACTGAGCTTAGAGTGTCACAGAGTGGCATCAGCAGGTTGCAACAGAGATACAGAGAGACTGGAAGAGTCACAGAAAGGCATAGAAGTGGATGTCCTTTGGCCACACCCCAAGCTGATGACCGCTTCATTGTGAACAGTCCCCTGTGGAACAGGATGATGAATGCCACTCAACTCCAGGTATATTTAAGGGAGGTGAAAGGCACCCAACTGTCATGTCAGACCATTCAAAACCCTTTACAACAGCATAATCTGCGTGCTAGATGACCTGCAAGGGCGCCCGACCACATCAGCAGGCACAAGCGTCATTGTCTTGAATGGGTCAGAGACCATTTACGCTGGACAAGGGACCAGTGGGTCTCAGGGCTATTCTCTGATAAAAGTCGATTCACGATGAACAGAAATGATGGCCGCCAATGATGTTGGAGATGTCAAGGAGAGTGCTATGCATTAGCCACTGTTGTCACTAGACAAGCCTTTGGTGGTGGTGGTGTTACAGTCTGGGTAGGTGTGTCTAGTCAATACAGAACTGCCCTACACCTTGTGAATGGTACAGTGACAACCAAATACTACCTGAATAACATCATGAATCCAGTTATTGTGCCCCTGCATGAACAACACAGGCCTAATTTCATCTTCATGGTCAACAATGGTCCACCTCATTGAGGTCACATCATTAGAGAGTGGCTGCTGAAGGCTGGGGTACCCCAAATAGAGTGGCCTGTACTTTCTCCAAGCCTGAATCCCATAGAAAACCTATGAGATCAGCTGAGTCGCCGTGTAGAGATTAATAATCCTGCACCACACATCCTCAATGACCTGAGGGTCACCCTTCAAGAAGAGTGGAATGCCATGCCTCAGCAGACAATAAGTCGACTTGTGAACAGCATGAGATGTCGTTGTCAAGCTGAAATTGATGCTCAAGGGCACATAAGTTATTGAGACATTGACACTTTTTGTTGTGGTATACCCACCACTGTTGTTGGCTTTTTCTTCAGTAAATTGTTTTACGATGAGGAAACCATGCATGTGTCTACTTAAATGCCCTAATGTCATGATGTACTATCACTGTAGCATAAATCTTTAGCATTTTCGATAAATTTCACCCAAAAGCAAAATATCCCTAATTTTTTGGAGTAGTGTATGTCTGCTTGTCATTTACTGATTTAGTGAAAAATGTGAAGTTGTTATTATGAGTTTTTTTTCTTTTTTTTGTAGCAGTAAAAGATTGGGGAGTCAGGATAATTCCTGGTCTTTTTTTCCTGTCTGTATAGTTGATGGAGCAGGCAAGCAGTGGAAATATGGTTTTGCTATTATTTATAGTGATTGCTAGGTATATGTAATTTTATTGCATACATGGGTGTGTCTTGTCGTAAAGCCACTTTACATTTGTGCTTCCGACCACTCTGGCCACCACTCCGGTGGCCTAGTGGTCACTGGAGTGGTGGCCTAATGGTAGAGCATTAACCCCACAGCCGGCAGGTTGTGGGTTCAAGCCCCGGCCGGGTCATACCAGAGACCATATAAAAATGGTACTTCTCGCCTTCTAGCTTGGTGCTTGGCATAATAGAATGGTGGAAGGAAAAGTTGTTTATGGCAGCGGCTCCTCTGATTCTGGATGTGATTAACATTGAAGACAGGAGAAATGTGATTTTGTTCTACTATACATGATTGGCTGTATGGACTGAATGACAATAAAGTTGGCTTCTTCTTCTGTGCGATACTCCTGTGGGAGAGAAGCTGCAACGGGCAAGCAGTGAAAACTTTGTTATTCTATTGTTTATTGTGGTTTCTAGGCATGTGTAACTGTATTGTTTACTTGAGTTTGTGAGTTATTTTATGTGTATCCTTTTGTAGAATGCATCTGTAGGGCAGGTGGATTATAAAGTCCCAATTTCACAATTTGCATGGATATCAGTCGTACGAGGACAGGTCATCCATTGTAGGACTGTCATTAGTACAAGAAACAATTCTCAATTTTGTGTCACGCATGTTGTGAGATTGTCCTGCAACACTCACATGACATGTCGTTGAACTAAACCTAACCCTGTCTTTGGCCTAAAATTCCTTGGGAGTTTTTGCAACATTATTGTAACATTCGTGAGACATATGCAAATGTGTCATAAGTACCAATTCAGTGTTTTTCCAAGTGAAAATTGTTGCAACTTTTGTTGCACATTTTTATCTCCAACTAGTTGCGGGCTGTTGCGGCCTAGTATGATACTAACCTTAACCATGTTTTGATATACACACCTAAAAACAGAAGATATGGTTGTTTACTACAGAGGGTAATTGACCTAAAGGAATTGTTTAATACCGATTGCCAAGCAGAAGTACTGTAGTCAAGACCTCATCAAGACCAGAGTCTTCCAAGACCAAGACTAGACCAGACAAGACCAAGTTGAGACCAAGTCAAGACCAAGACCTTCAAATACAGTGGTCTTGGTCTCAACTTGGTTTCTGCCTGGCTTGGTCTTGGTCTTTAATTTATCTCTACTCTGTAAAGTCTTAGTCTTTCTACACTCTGGTCTCGGTCTGTTCTTTGATTAGAACACCAAGAAGAACAATAACAGTGCAGAAAGTATCAGACTGGATGCTGCTTTGTGTGAAATCAGCACCATGGACAGAGGAAGACACAAAGTAAAAAAAAAAAAAAATATGTAAAGGAATAAATACAAATATAATCCAATACGGACCTAAGAGAGCATTAGACTTACTGTAAGGATGTGATCAATGATTCCTTGAGTTAAATCTCCAGAAAAAAAATCAACTTGCTGAAACAATTCAGAGCATCTACCTTTCATCTTCATGATAAAATGGCAGGTTTGGAAGACTGCGTTTTTAATGATGCAATATATTCTTCCTTTTTATGGTATGATTTGTTTGCAAACTTATAGAGTGCACCAGATAAATACGTAAATAAAAAAAAAAGAATGTCAAATGTCTTAAATAGTTTCATAATAGGGCCAAATGCCACAAAATAATACATTGCAAGAAATGTTACGTAATAAAATAACATAGACCCTACAGTATGAGACATTCTTTTGGTGAGATCTTTAGATTTATGGCAGGCATGTTCAGGTTCATTCATAACCACCATTTCAACTTGACCTTCCCGAAACAACTTGTGGTGTTAACTTTATTTTTCTTTTTTCTAAAGTAATTTTTATTAGCAGGACAATTAAACTTGAAGTGATTTGTTTTTACCAGAGCAGATGATGTTCTTTTTTTATATAATAACCACGGTGGATCATCAGCACTTCTCAGGTATGCTCCACTTTAAACTCTAAGTTGTGTGTTGGCCTGTGTGCGTATAGTGGATGTGTATTTTAGGCAATCTGTGTAGGTGTGTATAATTATGAGTGAGAGAGGAAGAGATGTGCTAGAGATACCCCCGTCGACAATATTACTCTCTCTCCGATGCTCCCATTCCCTTTCAGCTGCTAAAGCAAAAGGAGGAGCGAGGGAAAGGTTACACCAGCAAGGGTGGGTATTGAAATTCAAGACCACTTCACCTAGCCCAGGAGTGGCTGTCTGAAGATTAATGAGCTATTTGGGGAGAGTTCAGCTATTTCACATGCACAGGGTCCACATTAGTGAAATAATTAATTTTACAACACTGGGGTGTTGTCACCCCTCACTAGCGTGCCACAAGCCTATGATAAGCAATCCCTAATTAAACAACACACGCAGGAAAAAAAAAAAAAAAAGATTTGACATTCAGAGTCTTGGGAGGAAAAACAAGCTTAAGCAAGAGTCAAGTCTTGGCCTAATCTTTCCTTTCCTCACAGCGCACGTTTGCATGAATTTTACATATTTAATAATGAAGTAATTGGATAGATATAAATTTTCCATGTCAAGGCAGTACCGAATTCTAGGTATGCTGGAAATGCACGGTCAGCTTGTGATTGTAAAGCGGATGGCCAACAATTACCTTCCATAGCTTCTGTCATTCATGTTAAAAACTGATTTACCAATTTTGAAAGAATAACAATGAAATGTATTTTATTTATTATCTGGAAAAATAGTAAATGTCAGCATAAAAATCACATTATACAACAGCTAGTTCTGTCTGAGCAATCTGATTGGACAATAGGGGTTCCGGAGTAACTATATTCCCTGATTGCTGTTTCACCTGATACGGTACGTATCTCACAGCTTCATGTGTGTTCTAATCATCTTTAAAGCAGCACCACCTCGCTTTCTTGTTCCGAATACGAACACTGAAAAGATTGCAACTATGGTGACTATGACCTTAGTCACAACAGCCAATCACAGGGCACAACGGCAGCTACCAACACCTAAACGCCCTGTGATTGGCTGTTGGGACTGCAGTCATACTCACCACGGTTGTAGTTTTTTCAGTGTTTCTACCAAGAACAGAGCTGTTGCAGACAATGCGGGCCCATTAATATTATGGGAGAAGTGACATTCACCCTGTCAAACGTTGATGTACCGTCAATATAATTATTTAAACATTTTTTAAAGGTGAAAATCCAACATTGTGTTGCTTTAAAGTCAGTGTTGGTGAATCCTTACAATATGTGAGAATTCTAATACTGTGTGGCAAATGTTCCACTGCGATGTGGTGTTTGAAAAGAGACCGAGAGTCTTAAAAATCCAGGCCTCCATAACCTGGAAGTGCCATCTGGTGTGCTGTAAACCTCCAGGTAATATTAAGACAGCATACTTACTTACTTGCTTAGGTCCTTCACCTCTTCTGGGGTATAGGCCATCGACAAGAGATCAGCAGAGTCTGCTATCCTGTACCTTTGTTTCAAGCTGGCTCCCGTGAAACCCATCTTCTTGTTATCTGCCTTGAGGTCTTTTTCACCAGGTGTTTCGTGGCCAGCCTCCCTTTCTCTTCCCCTGGGGTTTCCACATAAGAGCCTGTCTGGTGATGCTCATTGTTGGTTTTTGCAGTGTGTGCCCAATCCAGTCCCGTCTTCTCCTTCCAACTTCATTTTACACTGGGAGTTGTTGCGTCATCTTCCACAGATCCCTGTTGCTGATCTTGTCTGGACAGTGAATGTGGAGAACTCTTCTCAGACAGCTGTTGATGAAACTTTGGACTTTGCTGAGGGTAGTCATGGTCATTTTCCATGTCTCAGAACCATACAGTAGTATTGACTTGACATTGGAGTTGAAGAGTCTGACCTTTGTTCTCTGCGAAAGGACTTTAGAGTTCCATATGTTTTTTCAGCTGTATAAAGATTGCTTCAGCCTTGCCAGTTCTGATGATACTCCCAAGTTCAGTGAAGGAGTGAACTTCTTTCTGCGCTTGGACTTCTAGGGTGATTGATTCTAAGAAGGTTGCATTGATTCTCATGGTCTTCATGTCCTCCTTGTTGATGTTTAAGCCTATATTCATTGAAGTCTCTGCCAGTTTGCAGGTCTTGGCCTGCATCTGCTGATGGCTGTTTGACAGCCGCAAAGTCCAGTTCATCAAGCTGTTTCCAGAGTGTCCACTAGATTCCATTTCCTCTATTGTCTGTGGATGTCTTCATAATCCAGTCAATGGCAAGCAGAAAGGGAAACGGAGACAAGAGGCATCCTTGCCTAAGGATGGTTCGCACTTGTCTGGTGAGGTGTCCTTCATGGATGACTCTACATAGTTTATTCCCTCGTAATTGCCCTTTATGATGTTAACCAGTTTGAGAAGCATGCCATAGTGTTGAAAAAAAAAATTCTAGATAGTATCTCAGTCCACACTATCAAAAGCTTTTTCGGAATCAATGAAGTTGATATAAAGCACAGGTGTCAAACTCATTCCATGGAGGGCCAAGACCCTGCAGGTTTTACCTCCACCCAATGTCTTCAACAGGTGATTTCACTGAATTTCTTCACACTGATTGCTGATCAGTGAAAACACCTGCTGATGACACTGGGTAGAAGCAAAACATGCAGGGTCTTGGCCCTCCATGGAATGAGTTTGACACCCCTGATATAAAGGGAGGATTTCCACGCCTTGGACTGTTCCACAATAATGCGGAGAATGACAGTCTGGTCAGTGCGTGATCAGTTTTTCCTGAATCCTGACTGCTGGTCTCCTCCATCTGGTTCCAATAAAACAGATGTGCTGAAGTTTGATCTATTATGTTGATTGGCCAATCGTAATACCAGGTGAACTGAACAACTTACAGGGTCACATCATTGTCACAGAGGCATGTAAGTGAGCCAGTAGGTATGTATACCATCTCTATGCACTGTTATCTTTCTTTTTTAAATATGCATATGTGACCTGTGCTGGCAAAATGAGTCACTTTGAGGAAATTATCAAACCTGAGGTAACGGGGTTTTTTTTGTTTGTTTGTTTGTTTTGTTGTTGTTGTTGTTGTTTTCCCATGTTCTGTATTGAAAGAACTTCAGAATATTTAATTTGTAGGAAGTGCGCAAAAACGGACCCGGAAAAAAATGATTTGTTTATATTTTGGCTAGGTTTAAAACTCGCGCTCAATCAATCGGGAGTTACGTATTCCGCCAAAACATATGTATTTTTAGAAAGTGCAATTTCTAAGCTTTACAGTGATGCCAGGCACTCACAGGGGTTTTCCCGGGACTTGCCGCTAGCAAACAAAAAGAAATGCAGTGTTCCAGTAAATGTGATGTAGTTTTTAACCTTAAAATGACAAAGACAATGCTGCACATATAGAAAAGAAAATTGTTTATATTTTTTGGTGTGTAAAATTTCAATACCTTCACTTGAGGAAAAAAATATGCTGTAATGGTCGATGCCATGATTGTAAGTTTTGGGTTTCTGCACATTAGGTGCAAAATGGAAAAGATACTTTACTAAAAAAAAAAAAAAAAATCCACCTCTGCACTACAAAATTCCAAGGAAATCAAAAAGTTATTAGGATTATGACTAACTTGTAGCCGACTATGTCATGTCTGCTGCATAAACTGCAGCGAACATAGAAATTGGCAGTGAGCCCATAACGCAGAGTAAGTAAAGTGTTTATTTACAATGGGTGAATGTACAGAATGTCCAAATACAGTCACAGTGGAAAAAGGGTGAGACGTCCGGCTACAAACTTAGTTGGTTCAAAGGGAATGCCTAACACCCTCCAATCAGGCAGGAGTGGAGAAAAAGGCACAAAAGAAAGACAATAGTGTTGGAGCGGAAAGGCACAGCAGGTTGAAAAGAACAACATGATTTAGTCCAGGGGTAAACCAACGGATGCGAGCCTGGATGTCTAGTGTTGACTTCTCTAAGCTGCCACAATGACTGGTCGCACTGCCTCGCTATTTGTACAAAACTCCTAATGACGGCAAGTGGACCCAGCCGTGTGGGAAAACAGGTGCATGAATGAGTTAGTGATCAGAGTGTGTGTGCATGTATGAGTGTGTGTGCGTGCATGAGTGTGTGAGTGCGTATGTGGTGAACCATACCGCTGGTGGATGCCTGGTGAGAGGAGGAGGCGTGGCTGAGGGACTGGCGGAGAGCGAGGCTCAATCCGCCAGCTGGAATTAATAAGCAATAATCAAACCCTACAGCCACCAGTCATGGACGGGGTGACGACCCCGAACATGACAGACTATACATCTAGCTATGCCACTTTTTTGGGGGGTCCTAGATGTCAGTGAACTTGTATTGTGACTTTTGTGGAAAAATGTACATAAAGTAAACATGTTTGCAGTGCATCAGTTTACACTAGTGGAACATCAACAAACTAATCTCAGCTGTTCCCCAATCCTTGGCAGAAACCAAAGCTCCTAAAGGAAATCAATGAATGTTAAAACCAAAAAAGTAGCATTATTTCAACACCACTTTGTGGCATGCAGCAAATTATTTAACAGCTTGTTTTTCTTCCCCAGTTTTGCATATTTAATAACGATGACAAAAGACCGTATTGTTTGCTTAATGCCACTTGGTGGGAAAAATCTACTGTAGGCTTCCAGTTGTCCCATGGAGCAAGAAACCCTTCATATTGTTTGCATATTTCCAATTTGATTTCCTGACACCATGTTTTGTAAATCAAATGTGCAGCAGTCAGCACTCAAGATGTGGCTAATCAAATAGTGTCCAACTACACAACATGTTTATGGGTGTGCTGTACAGAAAAATCAATATATACAGTATAAAGCACAAAAGCGTGCCAAGACGCTTTCATTATAATAAAATGAAACCTGAATCAGCTGGTGATTCTAAAATACCACAAACTTATTATGTGTAAATCAATAACCAAACAACACCCATTAAAGTGGATTCACTACTAGAGTAAACACAAAGACCAATAGTGATTGTCTGATTTCCCATCATATATATACTGTGCAGTATATCCATGCAGTATGCCCAGGTATGCAGGCCCAGAGGTACACACAGTCATGAGCCATCAATCACATATACAAAAGCCCTCAAGCAAGACTGGTGCATTGCGGCCTCCTTAACAAGCAACAAGTAATGCAATTAAATATAAAGAACCAGAGCTGCGTATACATCAGCCATTACATGGTTCTCCTCCTCACTCCGCAGAGCAGTTTCCCCATGGGTGCTCACACTTCCCGAGAAAAATCAACAAAAAATCAGGTTGCCCTTGCAGATGCGGTATTACTTCCCCAGACTGGAAAACACATGCATGTGCACATGCATGTGCATTCTGACACTGAAGAAAAAACAACACACACAAGCTCTGCCCATATGTTTTAGCTGGTATCACACACCCTTAATGTGTCATTGTATTAATGGGGGGGATATAGACAAATATCACAGGTTTTGAAACATTTCACACTGAAACAGTTATGGGTGGAGTCCATGTTTATGTATTCTGTTGCTTTGAAGCTCTCAACTTGTGCTTGTCAAATCTGTAGTTGCTGTGGGGAAAAATGACAATGACTTCGAAATGAAACGTTTTATGCATCAAACATCATGAATAATTTTGCATTTAAAGGCAGTCTGATGTTTTCCTTTTTTCGTCATTTCATGTGCAAAACAGGCTAAATAGAAGATGTTAGACCTCAAAGAGCCTGTTCCCCCTTTGTTTTGTCTGTCATAATTTTGCAGTTGCACTAATAAATGATTTTTGTGGCTCTACAGAAAGAAAATAGGGTGCCAAGAGAGGAAGTGTAGTACCATATGAGGAAGTCAGGAGTGGCAGAGAAGTATGTGAGGGTGGTGCAGGACATGTATGAGGATAGGGAGATGATGGTGAGGTGTGCTGTAGGAGTGAAAGATGGATTCAAGGTGGGGTGGGATTATGTCAGGGATTGAATCTGAGCCCCTGATAGTTTGCCATGGTGATGGACAGGTTTACAGACAAGATCAGGCAGGAGTCTCTGTGGAGGATCATGTCTGCAGCCGACACTGTGCTCTATAATGAGAGTAGGGAGCAGGTGGAAGAGAACCTGGTGACATGGTGGTATGCACTGGAGAGAAGAGGAATGAAAGTCAGTCGAAGCAAGACAGAATGTGTGTGTGCATGTGTGTGCGCGCATGCGCATGAGCACATACATGTGCGTGTGAGTGTGTGAATGAGTGCGAGGCAGGTATAAAGGTGAAGATGCAAGGAGTACAGATAGTGAAGGCAGATGAGTTTAGATATGCACAAGAGAGGTGAAGAAGAGAGTGCAGGCAGGGTGAAATAGGTGGAGATGAGTGTCAGGTTGCAACAAAAAGGTAGCAGCTTGACTGAAAGTGAAGATTAACCAGACGGTAGTGAGATCTGCTACTATGATGGATGGTTTGGAGACAGTGGCACTGACGAAAAGACAGAAGGCAGAGCTGGAGGTGGCAGAGTTGAAGATGCTAAGATTGTCAATGGGAGTGACTAGAAGAGCCAGGCAGGAGGAGAAGAGGAAGACCACAGAGATGATTCATGGATGGATGTAATGGAGGAGGATACGGACAGGGTTGTGATGCAAGGGATAGGGTGAGATGCAAGCAGATGATCTGCTGTAGCAACCTCTACAGGGAGCAGCTGAATGAAGAAAAAACTAATAAACGATATTTGGTGAAACATATACAGTATTTAATCTACAATGTGTGGCCTCCATGCAGTTCTGTTTGTGATGGCAAAAGCAATCAAAAAATGTGATGGAACTGTACATGTGCAGATATTTGGAGCGATTTTGCATCAGAGTGAGCATGCACCAGCACCCCTTTTATCACCAGCGCCGTGAGCTAAACGAGCTTTTGCTGACAGCAAGCTCTACATCGCTCCAAGTTTGCTCCTTTCCATCTCCGGCTTGCCTGATAGGTAACACAGTCAAAATGGGCAGAAGTAATGGGAGACAACACAAGCGGAGGCCATGCCAATAGCTCGCGGCTCCTGCATGTAGTGAGCTGTGCCCATACGACAGATGGATGTAGTCTCTGGACTGATTATTGTGCTCACTGGCCTGTGCTTCACTGGCCACAGCAATGAAGTTCACACACGCACAAAAAAAAAAAAAAAAAAAGCGAGCTGGCTATTTGTTCTGTCTCCAAAACAGGTGCCTCACATGTTTGATCCCCCCTCATTCCACCATAGTTTGTATAGGTGGATGATCCAGTCAAGCATATCTGACATGAAGGTCAGCCAGACATTATTCTCTACCAGAATATATAAATGAACCTAAGTTGAGGCGAAGCTTGTACCTGGGTAAGTATATTGCAGTTTAGCATAATGGTACAGTGCAATAGAACTGAACAGAAAAAAAAATGCTGTCAAAGACAAGGTCAAACTTATTCATAAAACCTCTCTACAATAAACACCATTAACTGTTTTACAAAGCAATGAACACAGAGTAGTAAATAATGGGCATGCCATTACTGCTTTCTTTGTGTAAGGTGCACAACAACCTATTTTTTTTTAATGTTATACCACCAATTAAGTAATTTTATTTCTTTGTTTTCATGCTGCACTGCACTTGTATTTGCTCGGCAGAGGAGCAGAGGGAGCCCTCTATTAGGGCAACCCATACTGTATAATAGTGGGAGAAAAAAAAATCAATATGCATTCCTTTTGAAAGACTGGAGGTGGAGTACCTCTTCTCTTCCACAGCTTGGTGACACAAGGAACTTGCTGGACAGCCAACCAGGATGCCAGGACTAATGGCTGTCAAAGCCTAGTGACAGTGAAGCTTATCTGTGGCGAGCCATATTTCCTGGGCCTCCCCAAAGATCAGGCCGGACAGTGTGTTATCCCTTCAGCCCGTTAAACCTCATCTCCCACACACGGATCCTACACTGTATGTCATATCCAGGCTATAAACTGCAAGCATGCAACCCCCATAGTTGCACCGATGACAGCCACTGTCTCAACTGGGAAAAACAACTGTAGTTTTTGTTCCATAGCCCACCTAGTACTCAGCTGACACACATATTCCCTCCCATGCAACACTTTTCTCTAACTTTATATATGTTTTATCCCATTTTTAACCCCCCCCCCCCCCCCCCCCGCTTAAGAGACTAGTGGTGGGGTAAAGATGAAAAATAGCATTTTCAGTACAGAGACATCTAATCTGTTTGGTGAGCTTTAATTTCCCTCGATGATATAAGCGCTGGTGGGCCACAAGCTCACGACAGACACGCTTTTGTCAAAGGACAAGGATGGTGCCACGGGAGACGATACAGACTTTTGTGTTCCTTTGAGTCTTTCAGCCCCCAAAAAACTTGTTCCCATTAAAAGTTTAGTTATGTTTGAAAATGTAGTGTGTAAAGTTTGGCAGCTTAATTTTCAGATTTTGTAGAACTCATAAAAGTGTAGCAAGAGAAATGTGTTTTTGGTGACTGTTTTTTTTTTTTTTTTATTAAAGCAAACAACTTCATGATCAGTTTTTCATTCTATAATTTGTCATCATCCGTACACCATCTTGACCATTTTTTGCCAGTTTAATTTGCTAGGATACCATCCATCCATCCATCCATCCATCTTCTAGCGTTTTTCCAGGGGTTGAAGGACAGAAGCCTAGACTGTTGCCCAGTTCACATAGCACCATGATCCCTATAATCCCTACTGCAGGCGGTGAGCTGTAACTATTTCATGGGATCCACTGCACCGCTCTTGTGCTGGTGCTAGGATATTCTCATGTCAAAAAGTAATTATGCAGTTTGCTTTTGCAACATTACTGAACTTAAGTGAACTGGATTTTGCAAGATGTAAAAAAAAAAGCAAAAGCAATGCTATCATGATATTATCATTTCTAAAGTATTGTTATACCGTATACCCCCAACCCCCCAAGTCTGACATCAAATTTTGTCCCCAAAGTGCAACTGTCATGCTTCATGTAAGATTTCAATATTTTCCACTCACCACAGCCACTTTTGTTTTGGTGGCTGCAGGCTTCAGACCTCCATGGGATGGAGGGCTGTTCTGTGACCCTTTCTGCTGCTTGGACTCCAGCGTTTTGTGTTCCAGGGGACTTCATTTTCCACAGCAACATGTCTCTGCATATTAGAAGGACCTGTGTTGTCTTCTTGGCACTGAAATTGGAGGGGCCTTTGTTGCACAAGGGGTATCCGGAGTCTGTTGATGTTTACCAGCTCCTATTTTGGCTTGGCTGTCACCAGGTAGGCACCATTCGAAGAGCGTTTTTAGCTTAGCATCATCCGCTAATGCTACTGCTGCTGGATGGTTCTGAGAGGAATTTTCTGGCTGTGTGTTTCAAGTGTTTTTTTTTTGTTGTTTTTTGTTTTTTTTTTGTGTGTGCAATGCTCCTTGAGAGTTCAGGGTATTATGTCAATGTCTTTTGTTCTGTTGTCATTATAAAATCCAAAAACAGCCCAACATTTCAGATAGCTTTTTGGCATATCCAACTACTTCCTAACTTGTACACCTCCCTGGAAACCTTGTGAGACAAATTATGACTTCACCTGACAATGAGCTCTTACTTTGCACCATCGAGTGGACTGAAAACAGTTGGTTGACTAATACCCAAGAGTCTGCAAGATTTACACAAATGTATATAATTAATAAAAGATTGGTACGTGTGTATGGGGTTTGGTGCATCATCATGAATGCCAAGCATCACAATACTGTGCCAAATTTCCATTTTTACCCCAGCCCTAATTAGTGAATTGGCAAACCACCACCTTCCAGATTACATTATAGTGATCACCATAAAGGATTGTCCACTAGTTCTCATTTCAGTATGTTAAATGTAGACATTAATATAGACAAGGTGGTAATGTTTAATGGCAATAGAAATAGGGATGAGGGAGACATGCTTAAAGGTACCAGTAGCAGAAGGTGACAGATTTCATCTTATTGGAGCATTTGTGCTACCACTTGCTGTTCACTTTTCTTTCAGTCACTGGATAGTTTTGCCACTAAAAACTTTCTTAATCAAAATAATGCTTACGCAGTATGTTTAAATGTCATGCCAAGGGGTCCTTTGCAAGGTCCTTGTGAAAAAAGCTGCATGAGGCCACAATCTCACCCCATGTTGTCAGGTCCTGCCTTTCTGTCAAATGCTCTCTGTGTTTCCCTGTCACACAGAAGTTGTCCTTTTGCTTTTATGCTTTGACCCAACATTCAGTGCAATGTAAACAGCTGAAAGACTGTTCCATTTTTTAAGGAACTCACAAAAAGAAAGGTGGTTGTGTAAGAGGCAGCTGGTAACATGGTGAGTTGGAATATCAACAACAAATATACTGTTTTCACAACACATTGTGCCAAACACTGTTGCCAGCAAATATGTGGTGCATATACAACGGGGGGCTGAAAAGTTCATAGTGGTCAAATTTGACCAAATGTGACGTATTTTTCAACCGTAGGGATCCAAGCGCTGCAACACCGATGGAAGAAGTGTGGACTGAAGGGGAGACTATGCTGAAAAGTAAACCACATTTGGTCAAATTTGACCACCGTGAACTTTTCAGCCCCCCCCCCCACACACACACACAAACAGTATGTGAGATGCAATGCACCTTAATAAAACAATGGTTTTGTCATGCAAATCATGACATTATTATTATTATTATTATTATTATTATTATTATTCAAACAAATTTTATCTATCTATGATTAAGACATGTACAATAGTTAGACACTAAAATACAGCACATCTGGAACCTGCAAGTGGCACAAACGCATAGAGTCAGACGGGGCAAGGTACTGCCGCTTAAATGGGCAACCAAATTGGAAAGGTGTGTTATTTGATGTGATGTTTCTGTAATTCTATGCCACAACTCGACTGCTGGAGCTAGCTCAGAAAATCCCTCCATCATGAGAACACTGTCACGCCAGGCATGTGATACTGCCATTTGATCAAAGCACTTGGTAAACTGTACAAAGCAAATGGCCGCAAATAGCAACCTGACTGTGGCATTAGCAGGGTTCAAAGGCATCACATGACAAAGAGGGTTATTGCTGTAAAGGTGTTTGTTTAAAGCAGACCTGAAATCATTTCCTAACCTGAAGCAAGAAGTTTGTTATTCAAACCAAGTATTTGTACTGCATAACCCTTAAAAACAGTTCATTTAAACTTATCACAAATCAAGTGAGTGAAAGTAAAAACAGAATGTGCCACTCAAAATCTCCCTGAGGACTAGGATTGCTGAATTTCTCACAGCCAAATAAGGGACAGAGGATTTTAACTAATGCTTGGTGCCACGATGTTGTGGACATTAGCGTTGTCATAATACTGGGATATTACTGGGTATTACCTTGATAATACCTTAAAAAATATATGATATATATATAATATATATACAGTGGGGTAAAAAAGTATTTAGTCAGCCACCAATTGTGCAAGTTCTCCCACTTAAAAGATGAGAGAGGTCTCCAATTTTCATCATAGGTATACCTCAACTATGAGAGACAAAATAAGAAAAAAAAAATCCAGAAAATCACATTGAAGGATTTTTAATGAATTTATTGGTAAATTCCTCGGTAAAAATAAGTATTTGGTCAATAGCATAAGTTCATCTCAATACTTTGTTATATACCCTTTGTTGGCAATGACAGAGGTCAAACGTTTTCTGTAAGTCTTCACAAGGTTTTCACACACTGTTGCTGGTATTTTGGCCCATTCCTCCATGCAGATCTCCTCTAGAGCAGTGATGTTTTGGGGCTGTCGCTGGGCAACACAGACTTTCAACTCTCTCCAAAGATTTTCTATGGGATTGAGATCTGGAGACTGGCTAGGCCACTCCAGGACCTTGAAATGCTTCTTACGAAGCCACTCCTTCGTTGCTCGGGCGGTGTGTTTGGGATCATTGTCATGCTGAAAGACCCAGCCACGTTTCATCTTCAATGCCCTTGCTGATGGAAGGAGGTTTTCACTCAAAATCTCACGATACATGGCCCCATTCATTCTTTCCTTTACACGGATCAGTTGTCCTGGTCCCTTTGCAGAAAAACAGCCCCAAAGCATGATGTTTCCACTCCCATGCTTCACAGTAGGTATGGTGTTCTTTCTTCTCCAAACACGACAAGTTGAGTTTTTACCAAAAAGTTCTATTTTGGTTTCATCTGACCATATGACATTCTCCCAATCCTCTTCTGGATCATCCAAATGCTGTCTAGCAAACTTCAGACGGGCCTGGACATGTACTGGCTTAAGCAGGGGGACACGTCTGGCACTGCAGGATTTGAGTCCCTGGCGGCGTAGTGTGTTTCTGATGTAGCCTTTGTTACTTTGGTCCCAGCTCTCTGCAGGTCATTCACTAGGTCCCCCCGTGTGGTTCTGGGATTTTTGCTCAGCGTTCTTATGATCATTTTGACCCTACAGGGTGAGATCTTGCATGGAGCCCCAGATCGAGGGAGATTATCAATGGTCTTGTATGTCTTCCATTTTCTAATAATTGCTCCCACAGTTGATTTCTTCACACCAAGCTGCTTACCTATTGCAGATTCAGTCTTCCCAGCCTGGTGCAGGTCTACAATTTTGTTTCTGGTGTCCTTTGACAGCTCTTTGGTCTTGGCCATAGTGGAGTTTGGAGTCTGACTGTTTGAGGTTGTGGACAGGTGTCTTTTATACTGATAATGAGTTCAAACAGGTGCCATTAATACAGGTAACGAGTGGAGGACAGAGGAGCCTCTTAAAGAAGAAGTTGCAGGTCTGTGAGAGCCAGAAATCTTGCTTGTTTGTAGGTGACCAAATACTTATTTTACCAAGGAATTTACCAATTAATTCATTAAAAAACCTTCAATGTGATTTTCTGGATTTTTTTTTTTTCTCATTTTGTCTCTCATAGTTGAGGTATACCTATGATGAAAATTGGAGACCTCTCTCATCTTTTAAGTGGGAGAACTTGCAAAATTGGTGGCTGACTAAATACTTTTTTGCCCCACTGTATATATAACATTAACATGAATGTCTGCTCCTCATTTTTTTCCATGACAGCCCCCTCCGGAAAAAAAATTAAAAATGAAAAATAATTACCCTTGCTTTGTGTAGTGTTGGACATGAAAAGCCAGACATAAACACACGGACCCACCTAATAAGTCCAAGCCCACACAGACATAGACACATCGTGTTTCTTCTTGTAAATAGGAAAGCTGTTCAGTTCCAGTATGAAAAAATGATGGTAATTATGTGTAATGTCAAGTGCATTTTGCAACCCTGCCCATTAAAACGGAGGACAAAGAGCAGCAATCATTGAACTAGATTAAATAGACCAGCGTACGAGGGGGCGCTGAAAAGTTCTCAGGTTGAAAAGTTCATAGCGCTCCGGCCACCGGCGGAGTGAAGAAGCCTCACCGTTACAGGCCCGGTACCGTGGCTCTGAGAGAGATCCGTTGCTACCAGAAATCCACGGAGCTGCTCATCCGTAAGCTGCCCTTCCAGCGCCTGTGAGGGAGATCGCTCAGGACTTCAAGACCGACCTGCGCTTCCAGAGCTCCACCGTCATGGCTCTGCAGGAGGCCAGTGAGGCCTACCTGGTGGGTCTCCTCGAGGACACCAACCTGTGCGCCATCCACGCCAAGAGGGTCACCATCATGCCCAAAGACATCCAGCTGGCCCGCCCCATCCGCGGAGAGCGAGCTTAATTCAATTCAATTCAATTCAATTCAATTCAATTTCAATTCAACTTTATTTATATAGCGCCATTTCACAACAACAGTCATCTCATAGCACTATCAACTGTAGGGGGGAACCCCCACAGTTGCAGAAAGACCCCAGCAATCAGGTGATCCCCTGTGAGCAAGCACTTGGTCTAGAAAGTGCTGTTGCAGTGCAGCAGAAAGTCTAAGCAAGCTTAGACTTTCTGCTGCACATCCACCAACCACAATGCTCCGCACTGTGTGTCTATATATATATATATATATATATATATATATATATATATATATATATATATATATATATATATATATGTATTTATATTAATATGTACATATGTATACTAGCTGCTCTTGTTTTTTCTTGCCTTCTGATTGTTGCTCTGAGTGTTGCTATCCCTGTGCTGTTGTAATCCTGGAATTTCCCCATTGTGGGACTAATAAAGGCTTATCTTATCTTATCTTAATTTGGCTAAATGTGGTTTATTTTTCAACCGCAAGGATACAAGCGCTGCAACACTGATGGAAGAAGGATGTGGACCGAAGGGAAGATGTTGAAAAATAAACCACATTTGGTGAAATATGACCACTATTAAATGTCATAACCCGAGTGTCGGTTCTGGCCACACTCGGGTCTCATATCTTTTTGTTCCCTGGCTTTGGCAGCTGAGGGTTCCTTCCAGCTCCTCGGGCTCTTATTGTGAAGGCGCCCAGGGGAGCTCCCTGCTGTCAAAGTCAGCTGCTGCTCTGCTGTCATTAGCAGCAGCTGTGCCGCGTTGGGGTCATTAGCCGCCAGAGATATAAGCGGGTGCTAAATGTCCTCCAGCGCGGCAGTCTCTGTTATATCCTGTTATGTTCAGCCACGTTCCGTCGTGCTCCTGTTATTCTCAGGTATGTTCCTTTGAGACTTCACTCTCACTGTTGTCCGTCTGGCGCATCGGGTGTCCCCCGGCTCAGACATCACCCAGCCATTGTATGTGTTCTGTGAGTGTTCTGCCTTATCCTTAATAAATTACCACTGCAAACTCTCTGGTGACTGAGGCGTGTTGTGACGGTCCGTGAGGGCCGTTGTGACATTAAACCCCCCCCCCTCCCGTATTCCAAACAATCACTGATCTGCGCTGAGTTTGAAATGGGGCAACAAAATACAAAGACATGCATTTTGGGAGGAAAGCCACACAGCATTGGGAGAACATACAAACTCCACACAAATGGGCACACATAGTCTTGATCTGAGTTCCAACATGAGTGTCATAAGCCACCCGTGCGGTTTTCCATAGCGCACGGAGGAGGAGAAAAGGACAAATAGATTTACGTGCTGGGTGACACCAAACACACATTTATTAACACAAAGTGAATATACAAAAAGACATAGATGTCATGGTCCGTGCGCTGACTCTGTCCGCGCCCGGGTTGTCCGGTGGTTCCCCGTTCTCTTCTCAGGCGTACCATATGGCCATCAGGGCTTTTATTCTGACAGTGTCACGGCGGGCTTCCGGCTGTCAAAGCCGAGTCACGTTGTGACAGCTGTTCAGCATTTCTCCAGATTACCCTGCGCCCTAAGATGCTGGGATAGGCTCCAGCCCTCCCGCAACCCGAAAAGGATTAAGCGGAAGAAGATGGATGGATGGACATTCTCCATTGCTTGGTGTGTCGTGGGTATTTAAGGAAGCAGCTGAGGCTTACTCCTCGCTGCGACCTTGTCAAACATTCCTTCGTCAGTCATTCGTCACAGTAAGTGTTTTCCCAAGACTCTGCATCCTGTGTCTTAGTCATAGCTTCAGTTGTGTTTTTGTCTCTCGCGGCTCTTTATTTTGTCAGTTGACTTTCGTTAATAAATTATGCAAACTCATCGGCTGGCTTTCGGCGTCTCATTGATGGCTCGTGAGGGCCATCGTTGACAGTAGGTCGCAGCCAGAAGGAGAAGCCGGTCACCGTGAGTTTGTGTTGGGCTTGTTGTTTTTCCCTGTTTTCCGTGTACCAGCGTATTGGAGATGGCATCGCTGGGAGAGGGCTACTCGTTAGACTTGGGTTACAGACTGATTGTATTCCTGATAGATCTAGATGGCCTGCTTTCCAACGCTCGCCGCGGCATCACTCTCGATGACACACGCTGGTACTTGGACCTCGCAGAGGCGGCTATTTCCCGCGATCCTCTCCAAGCCAACCACGCCGAGGTAAGGAAGAGGATGGCGGAGATTTCGGCTCTCCGGGAGAAGACCCGTGGACCGGAGGGGAACTCCGGCAGGAGGCCGAGGATGAAGCATACCCGTTCCTCGCCTCGGGATCCAGTTCCTGTTGCCCATCCAGCCCAGGAGTCCACGTCACCCAAGGGTCGTTCCCAGTGGAGGATGACGTCAGCCGGGATTCCCTCAGAGGAGACGCAGTGGTCTGCTGTGATCCTCCAGGACCATGTGGCTGCGGCTCTCTCTGCTTCCCATCCATCAGAGATCATAAAGCATGTGACAGCGGCAGTTAGGATGGTGGAGCCCACCGCGGAGCTCCATAATTATCCCGAATACACTGAATTGCTGGCTTCTGTCTCCGTGCAGCAGCGGCGATTCCCTGACCTAACCTTCGTCTCGCCTTCTGCCAGCAGACGTCGTCACAATGCCCGGATTAAGCCTCAGCGAGAACCCCATCTGGATCCGGTGCTGGTTCCCTGGAAGGACTCTATCTCCCAGCCAGCTGATGCTCCTGCGTCACGAAAGAAGGGAATGACAGCAGCTATCGCCTCCGGGGCTTCTGTTCCTGCTGTCCCGTCAGCTCCTCATCTCCGGACAGCCTCGGCTGCTCCTCCCTCCTCCTCGCCGCTCTCCCCAGCTGCGGTGAGCTCCTCAAGCCCTGCTCTGGCTGTGCCCGTGGTCGATCCTGTGCAGGCGGCTCCTCCTCGTCTTCCCGGGGGGTCCTCCGTCACCATCCTGAGGGGAAATGGAAGAACATAGCCCCCTACAGGAGGCACCATCAGCCCTCTGGAGGAAAGGCAAGTGCAATTTCATTCTTCTCCTCACCATTGTGATTTGCCTTGTCTGACTCCTGGGGGTGGAGTTCAGGGTTCGCAGTCTCCCGAGCTTTCTCCACCTGCTGTAGCCTCTAACTATGAACCTGCTGCCTTTGTGTCTCCTTTCCCTGAGCATTCCCTGCGGTCAGGTCTACACCGCCGGACAAGGAAGGAGCCTGCAGCCCTGGAGGTTTTGGGTCTAGCCCTGCAGCCACTTCATGGGCAGAGGAGGAGGGCAGATTGCTACTTGGAGCCTGCGCTGATGACTAAGCGTCCCCGGGTCTCCACGGAGAAGCGGTTGGTCACAGCAGGCCAAGGATCTCCTGCCACCACGCCGTGCGGGTGTTCGACATGGATGTCGGCGTCAGGGAGTCCTCAGACTGTGGAGACCATCATGCCAGCTGCGGAGCCCGCCGTAGCCGAGTGGGAACCAGAGGAGGTCCTTCTACTTCCTGAACCCGGATCGCTGAAGTCCTGGATGGCAGCAGAACTCGAGATCAGGCAAGTCTTCTATTTTGTCTTTCTCCTATCTACTCTGGAGCATTTTTGCCTGTCTCTCTGGGAGACGAGCCGGGTGCAGCCGTCCACTGCATCCGAACTTGCCTCTCTGGGATCTGTCGCTACCGGTGATCCTGATCCTGGTTCTCTTTCCTCTCCTGAGCCTTCTTCCAGGGTCACCGGTGATGAGTCGGTTCGGGCCGCTGTTCTGGAGATTCCGGGCTCGGAGTTAGAGATCATCCATGGTGCTGCTCTGACCTAGTCGGGGTCCGTCGTGGGTGCAGCATCGGCCCAGTCGGGGTCCATCGTGGGTGCAGCCGTGACCCAGTTGGGGTCCATCGAGGGTGCAGCGCGGTCTCGCTTGGGATCCGACAGCAGGGCAGCGCCACTTCTAGTGGAGTTCAGAGGAGGTGCTGCAGAGCCTCCACTGATCGACACTGGACTGGTCCCTCATCCTTTCCCCGTTCCTTTTGTCCTTCCATCGGGGGCCGCTGGGGTTCTCCGTTATTGTTTCGGCCCTCCCTCGTTATCCCTCTCTGTAGGGAGGCTGTCTCTGAGGTCTCCCCTGCGGTTCTGGTGGCTGTATGACACGGGTCGGCCACCTGGGAGGCTGCTTCGCCCGTTCGGCGTTCTGGGTCGGCCACCCGACAAATTGGACTGTCTGTTCGGCGACCTGGTCCGGCCACCAGAGGTACTGTTTCTCCAGGCTGGGTCGGAGGTAGGCCACCCAAACTAATCCTTTTTTCCCTGCCAGCGTTCTGGACACTGGACGCAGGAAGACCCCCTGAACTATTTGTTTTTGGGCTATTGTGCTCTGCCTGCCGTCATCCCTGTTTTTTTTCTCTGCCTGCTCCTCGGGAATTTTAGGGATGCTCTTGTGTTTTGTTATTGGGACTATAGTGACCTATGTATATCGCCGCCCTGTTGTGTGTGTGTGTGTGTGTTTTTCTCCTCTCCTCTTTGCTTGTGTTATTTATACAGCATTGAAGTGTATTTATCGCTGTTCCTTAGCATGATTTTTTTTCTTTTTTTTCTCGCTCTGGTATTATGGGGTACGCTGCATTGTTGTGCCTGTATTTGAGTTTCCTGTATTCCCCTGTGGGTTGTGAAGATGTTTTTTTCTTTTTTGCCTGTGACTTTATTGGATTGATCATGGTGTTCTGTTAGTAGCCTGTTCTTTTTTCTCTTTCTCCATTATTATGCTGGTTGGTTCTTGCCCTCCGAGCCTGTTCCCCCACCCCCCTGTTGTTGCAGTCCTGTTGACCTTCTGGGTTGGTGGGGGTTCAATGTTACACGGCGCCTGGAATTCACCTCGTGAACGGGGGCAACTGTCCACGCTCGGGTTGTCCGGTGGTTCCCCATTCTCTTCTCAGGCATACCATGTGGCCGTCAGGGCTTTTATTCTGACAGCATCACGGCGGGCTTCTGGCTGTCAAAGCCGAGTCACGTTGTGACAGCTGTTCAGCATTTCTCCAGATTACATTCTCCATTGATTGGTGTGTCGTGGGTATTTAAGGAAGCAGCTGAGGCTTACTCCCCACTGCGACCTCGTCAAACATTCCTTCATCAGTCATTCATCACAGTAAGTGTTTTCCTTAAGACTCTGCATCCTGTGTCTTAGTCATAGCCTCAGTTGTGTTTTTGCCCCTCATGGCCCTTTATTTTGTCATTTGTCTTTCGTTAATAAATTGTGCAAACTCATCGGCTGGCTTTCAGTGTCTCATTTATGGCTCGTGAGGGCCATCATTGACAATAGACAGCTCGGGTACACTTAAGTGTCCTTCAGGATGCCCAACACACACACACACCAGAGGATTACACTGGGCGAAGCGTAGCGGCTGTGCTGCACAGGGGGGAAACGCTACGGAAAGTGTAGCAGCACAGCGGCGAGCAGAAACACTACAGTTACTCACAGTGAGGGGGCAGTCCGAGTAGTCACAGCGTCCCAGCAAGCACACACGAAAACAGTCCTTTAGGGACGGGACGGTTAGACGACGAAGAAAAACCATCTAATGCATATAATGGTCCAGCTGTGTTTGTGTAGCAAGGAGCCGCTTAAGTATAAACACCGCTGGCCAAACAATTGAGAACACCTGGGCAAGGCTCGGGAAACATAATTACTGGGGCAAAAAGCTGACCGTCAGAGAAAGAGGGGGCGTGGCCGAACAGGCCAGAGTGGCAGCTACAGGCAGGAACAGAAACCATTCACAGACATGAACACAACATGAAATCAAAACATAACACCACATGATAAACCCACTGCCTGAGCCACCAGGAATGATCAGAACCGAGCCCACAGGAAACACGGGCTCAGTTTATGACAATGAGTTCAAGACCAGGCCCTTTTGCTGTGAGGTAGCAGGGTCAATAATAACTAATATGTAAACTTATCATAGTAGTATACTTCTTGTTTGCTATGGTGATGTACACAATGACAGACAAGGTCAGACAGGATCCTCCGTGGACCATGATATTTGCAGATGACATTGTGATTTGTAGTGAGAGTAGGAAGCAGGTGGAAGAGAATCTGGAGAGGTGGAGGTATGGAGAGAAGAGGAATGAAAGTCAGTAGAAGCAAGAAATAATGCATGTGTATAAATGAGAGGGAGGGAGGTGCAACAGTAAAGATTCAGGCAATAGAGGTAGTGAAGGTAGATGGGTTTAAATACCTGGAATCAACCATCCAAAACAATGGAATGTGCACAGCACAGGTGAAGAAGAGAGTGCTGGCAGTATGGAGTGGGTGGAGACAAGTGTCAGCAGTGATTTATAACAGAAGGATAGTAGCTAGAGTGAAAAACAATGGTGGGAATTGCTATATGTATTGGTTGGAGAGTTTGGCACTGACGGAAAGCCAGGAGGCAAGGTTGGAGGTGGCAGAGTTGAAGATGCTAAGGTTCTCATTGGGAGTGAGTAGGAGAGACAGAATTAGAAATGAGTTTATTAAACAGCTCAGGTTGAGTGGTATGAAGACAAAGCACAAGTAAGAGAGGCAAGGCTGCGATGTTTGGACATGTGCAGAGGAGGGATAGTGGAAATACTGGATAAAGGATTTTGAAGATGGAGCTGTCAAGCAGGAGAAGAAGAAGCCCACGGAGAAGATTCATGGATGTAGTGGAGGAGAACATGGAGAGGGCTGATGTGGGATATTCTGGGCTGTCACAGTATGAGTGGCAGTCGATAACACATAATGTTTAACACAACAATTCATCCAATTAAGGCGTAAAAGATGACTGTAATTTTCTCACTTCACAATATACTCATATGTACAATCTTCATCTTCTCCTTGATGTCAGATAACTGTACTTTTGTGCAAATGACATCAAAGCCCTCTTGACATGTCACTTTGACAGGGAAACAGATCAGTTAATCCTCTGTGCATACTTGGAAATTAGGGTGTTAGAAATGACACCCTATATTAAAACCTCTGAAAACAGCCTGCATAGAAAACATCGTGCTCTTCAAACACATACTGTACTAAATACAATGCCACGGGGTATAAGTGATTGCATCTGTTGCCGGCTGACTGAAAAATAATAACAGAAACAGTTCCCAGTTGTCAAAAATTCCTACTACAGTCTGCACCCACCACAAACGTGTTATTCTGCAAACTTTAATCGACAAAAAAAATAAATAAATTTGGTCCCATCTTAAAACACCTCAGATCAAAGGAGGAGGCATGATTCTGTTCCCTAGAAAAAAGAACTTTACATTGTGGGATTCTTTTAATAAGTGTCACAGTGATACGCTATAAAGAGATTATAGCTCTGAGGTTACTATTTATCTATAAAAAATAGAGGGCATTTTTCATCCTGACAAGTGTAATGTGCCTGTGTTATTGGCATAATATGCAAGTAAGATGAGTAACACTTTAGTCATTTATTGCCCTGCACCTTCTTGTGCAAAAGGGTTGTCATTTAGGTTTAAATTGAATTAGCGTGCTTGACATTTTGACACAGCAGTCAGGTCCCTCGTTCCCATCTGCCCCCGAGAGTCATCTTTCAGTTTCATGAAATCAGAATTATGTTGCCGTATTTCTGCCTTGTCTAAAGATCCATTGCTATCTCCTTCATGTAGCCAAGTATTGCACCTCTGAGAAAAGACATACTGAGTAACTGATAGATCTCAAGCAGAAAGATGTGTGGAGGGGGGGGGGGGGGGGGGGATGGGGCAGAGGTTGACCAGTGAGGTGGCTGAGTGAATCATATCTTCATTTGCCACCACTTTGACATGTGTCACAGTGGAGCCAGCTGTGATTTCATGGCAATGCATCTGCGATATCCGTCGGGGGCGGGGGGGGGGGGGGTCGAAGCAGACAGGCAACAAACCCTGTTAAAGGGCAGTGTCACATTAAGCGGTCACAAAGTGTTGCCAGCTCAGTGTGTGATAGCTAATCACAAGAGGATATCTGTGATAAAACACTCCTAGTTGTATTTGCTTTTATTGAAAATGTTATGCAAAATATCAAGCATATCTGGGGAATTTTAGGACAAGAAAATTTGGAAAAATCACAATATGTTTATCCCTTTCAAAATGTGAACAGGCCACATTCATTCTTTATAACCAGCAATTAGAGAAAAAAAAACATGTTTATTAGTTTTGCAGTAACATTGTGACTGCTTTACTTGCCAGAATTTCACTGTAAAAGTGTCAAAAAAAAAACTTTTTCCAATATTACACTAAAATGAAAATGCTTTTAATTTTATGCTTATTTGCCGTAGAAAAGTCAGTGTTTATATAAACTAGAAACACATTAAGTTTTACTGTAAAAAGCAAGCAAATTAATCAATGTTTTACCATTAAATTATTTTTTACTGATGAATAAGCTGTAGCCCATTACTTTTTTGAAATATATAGCTTAGGTGCAATTTATATCATCTGTTTCCCTCATTAACCTTTATTTCTAAAGCATGCAGAAAATGTGGTCTATCATTCAGTGAGACCAACATCTCAGTCATGCCATGTTAATGTGATGATCTACAGCGGTGTGAAAAAGTGTTTGCCCCCTTCCTTATTTCTCATTTTTTTGTTTGTCACACTTAAATGTTTCAGATCATCAGACAAATTTAAATATTAGACAAAGATAATTATCTTTGTCTTTGCCTTTTAATTTATTTTTATCTTTGATAAAAAAAAAAAAATCAAAACTACATGGCCTTGTGTGAAGAAGTGATTGTTCCCCTCTTAAAGCATAAATTAACCATGGTTAAGGTCATGCCACAGAATCTCAATCGGATTCAGGTCAGAACTTTTACTAGGCCACTCCAAAGTCTTCATTTTGTTTTTCTTAAGCCATTAAGAGGTGAACTTGCTGGTGTGTTTTGGATCATTGTCCTGCTGCAGAACTCAAATGCGGTTCTGCTTGAGGTCACAAACAGATGGCCGGACATTCTCCTTCAGGACTTTTTGGTAGACAGCAGAATTCATGGTTCCATTTACCACAGCAAGTCTTCCCGGTCCTGAAGCAGCAAAACAGCCCCAGACCATCACACTACCACCACCATATTTTACTGTTGGTATGATGTTCCTTTTCTGAAATGCTGTGTTACTTTTACACCGGCTGTAATGGGACACACACCTTACAGAAAGTTCAACTTTTGTCTCATCAGTCCACAGAGTTTTTTCCCAAAAGTCTTGGGGATCATCAAGATGTTTTCTGGTAAAACTGAGACAAACCTTTATGTTCTTTTTGCTCAGCAGTGGTTTTCGTCTTAGAACTCTGCCATGCAGGGAATTTTTGCCCAGTCTCTTTCTTACTGTGAAGTCATGAACACTGGCCTTAACTGAGGTAAGTGAGGCCTGCAGTTCTTTGGATGTTGTTGTGGAGTCTTTTGTGACCTCTTGGATGAGTCGTCACTGCACTCTTGGGGTAATTTTTGTCGACAGGCCACTCCTGGAAAGGTTCACCACTGTTCCATGTTTTTCGCTATTTGCAGATAATGGCTCTCACTGTTGTTTGCTGAAGTCCCAAAGCTTTAGAAATGACTTTATAACTTTTTCCAGACTGATATATCTTAATTAATTTGTTTCTCATTTATTCCTAAATTTCTTTGGATCACAGCATGATGTCTAGTGTTTGAGGATCTTTTGGTCTACTTCACTTTGTCAGGCAGGTCCTATTTAAGTGATTTTTTGATTGAGAACAGGTGTGGCAGTAATCAGGCCTGGGTGTGGCTACAGAAATTTAACTCAGCTTTCCAAAGATGTGTTAAACCACAATTAATTTATGTTTAACTTTTTAGCACGGGGCCATGTAGGTTTGGGTTTTTTTATCATTACTAATTAACACTTTCATTTAAAAACTGCATCTTGTGTTTACTTGTGTTATCTTTATCTAATATTTAAATTTGTTTGATTATCTGAAACATTTAAGTGTGACAAACATACAAAAAAAAAATGAAGGAAGGGGGCTAGCACTTTTTCACACCACTGGTACTTCCAATCACACTCAGTAATATGTTTCAGGACATTTCCATTTTGAAGCGACTGCAAGAATATTTAATGGGATGGCCATGTATGTTATGAAGAAAATTGGGAAATTTTACATTTTTGTTGTATACTGTATGTAAATCCACAGAAGCATACTGTATTAAATTTAATATTTTCAAATGTTTTTTTTTAAATTATAGATTTCAGTTCTCAGATCTTACTTTAGTGCGGTCTCTGAATGATGCTGCCAACATTCTTGTATAATGTCTTGGAGATATTGGTAAAGTTGAAATTGGTGCAACTGTCTTTGATTTTTGAATGGATAACTTCTTTGCTGTCGCTGACAGTCTGTCAGCCAGTCAGAGACTGATGGCCACACTCTGATATGGTGCAGAGCATTAACCATGTCAAGCATTAGCACAGAACAGTTCTTCATCACCTCCCCAAGCACTTAGCCTGGGCAGTGGGGGGAGACCTGGTTCATCCCACCCCTGATGGCTGAGACTATTAATGTGATGCACAGCAGCTCATCCCTCATCCTACATCAGAAGGGTGATGGATCCACTCCAGCTTCCACTTCCAAATGGGCCTCCCCTGTTTGGAGCAAGAAGGTGGGGGTAGAGGTCTGAAAGCAGTTGTGAATGTATGATTGGATGTTATGAGGCTACGCCATGTTTAACAGTGGTCACCAACCTGTGGACCACTTGGTACTGGGTTGTAGAGAGCCGTGGAGAAAAAAAAAAAAAGTATTCTGTTACTCTATATTAGCTGTTGAAGTGTTTTATTTTAAAAATTTACCAGCTGTTCTCTTCCCAAATATTCCTTTTCTGCCTCACCTCCTTTTTGTCGTGTCTGCACCATCTCTTATCTATTTCAGTGGTAGCAGTGAGAAACATTCACTGTTAGAGAGTTTGAGCTTTATATTCTGACAACAGAAGACCACAACCATTTTACAAGCATGCCATGTTAAAGGTGAGTGTATGATTTGCTTCTATGCTGGCTGGTTTGGGCCTCTCTTCTGCCAGCTTGTGTGTGATCACCTACCTTTGCTTGCAAGAGAGTTTGAGCGCACCACGTGAGTCACCGCCACATGAGCAGGAAGGCTGGCCATCTGAGACTGCAAGTTATGATGAATCTAAAAGTGCGCACTGGGCAGCAGCCCCACCACTGACAACTAAAGCCAGACACCAGGACAGAGCATCCCAAGACCACCATGGAAGCACTGGAGGTCCACCTAGAGGAACCGAAACAGGCAAGGTGAACACACTTTGGGCTCCACCCCCTCCACCCCCCAGACAGGAACATCCCCCACAGAGAAACAAACCCAGGCCTTCCACTGAAGGTGAGTTTTTTTAATCACACACTTTGTGTACTTTCACTTTTTGCGTGTCAGTGGTTCCTCAGGCAAAAAAAGATTGGGGACCACTGGTGTGTAAAGGGTGCTGCAGTGCCTCCCCTTTGACTGCTGGATGGAGGGTTAAACACCTTTTCTTCAAGAGCAATGAGAGAGTGTACATTTTTGTGTCATGGAACAGAGAAGTGAATTCTTTTTAAGGTCAGTATCACAAATGGTAGATGTTTCTATAAAACTTATTCAGATTGGATAAAGGCATTTTTTAATATTTGATCATGTAAGAAAAAAATTAAATCATACACCCAGAATCAAAGGAGAGAGTTAAATAAACGGCACTAGAATTAGGTGCCACCTGAATAAAGAGCACCTTAATTTGCTGTTTTCAGAATTCAAATCCCGTTAATGAAAGAAAAGCATTTTGCGGTATTAGATCATTTCTGCACTGATAAAAATTCAATTAATTTGAGCTTCTTAACTTTGTACTTCAATCTTTTGGCATTTAAATTCAAATCTACAAGGCTAAGCATATTGTTTAGTGGAGAGTTAATCACCAAGGAGGGAAATATATTAAAAAGAAAGAAACTGCCAACTGTTAAACAACCTTGTTAACAGCAAAAGATGCCCCCTTCAGCACAAGTCCGCTCTGATAATGAAATAAAAAATCCTGCTTACTGTATGTTAACACGAGCAACACGCACCCTCATGAATAAGTACACACACACACACACACACATGCATGGGGCATAATGAATAATCACAAAGTCATAATTACCTTCTAACAACCTTTTTCTCACTACAGTGCATCTTTGTGATTGAAGTCCACCCACATTGAGTTAATTGCATTTATTCCCAGATGCCACAAATATCCAATTAAAATGCAGGCATTACACCCAGCCCAGCAAAATCATCAATACAGTACACTGTTAAAGATGGGGGCCGGTGTTAAAAGCAGTTTTGTTTCTGGAAGTGTAAGAGCGGATAATGTTGTGGCTATTTACCAGTAATCATCATCAAATTTCCATGAAAACTGGGCAAAATCGCTGTGTTGGGACATACCTGACATTAGGTCAAACTGTAGCTGTGCTTAATATTAAAGTATAAATCTGTTAAGCACATTTCTTGGTGTTAGGGGTGATACTGGATTTCATATTTTATATGCAAAAAGAAAATTGACAGTAGCTTTCTTGACTTTTTTGCCTGTTTTTGTATGCCAAACTTTAGCAATGTGAGAGCACCTCACACCAGTTGTACGTAAATACCTTGTCACATCCAAAACCATCAGCACTGCTGTCTTGGTGGTCAGAAAAAGATTTAGAGAATTTAGCACTAACCAGACCATATGATGATAAAGCTGCTGTTTCAGGGCTTTTGTGCATCTTTTTTCAGGGTATCTGGAATAGATGTTAATTAAAATTGTTTTTTTCTATGGCTGATGTCGATACCAATGTTTAAAAATCATGAAAGGTATATAGGATGTGATATGTTTGGGATTTTTTTTCTTTGTTCCCCTTATATCGAATTAAGATAAGATAAGAGATAAGATAAGATAAGCCTTTATTAGTCCCACAACGGGGAAATTCCAGGATTGCAACAGCACAGGGATAGCAACACTCAGAGCAACAATCAGAAGGCAAGAAAAAAAAAAAAAAACAAGCAAGCAAGAGCAGCTAATATACATATGTACGTATTACTATAAAATATATATATATACACACACACAGACACACAGTGCAGAGCATTGTAGCTGGATGGAATAAATATATGAATATATGAACACACAGTGCAGAGCATTGTAGCTAGATGGAATAAATATGTAAATATATAAACACCCACAGTACGGAGCATTGCAGCTAGGTGGAATAAATATGCAAGTATATAAACACACACAGTGCGGAGCAATGTAGCTAGATGGAATAATATGTAGATATATAAATATATAAACACACCCAGTGCTGAGCATTGTAGCTAGATGGAATAAATATGTAAATATATAAACACACACAGTGCAGAGCATTGTTGCTAGATGGAATGAAACAGCATAACCGTCTACTTAGTTATCCTACATGGTATGATTATGTGCCCATACATATTCTCACCCTCCATAGCGACCGGTATGTTCCTAGTTGTATGCCGGAGAGGACCATTGTGTAAGTCTATTGCATCTTTTGCATTCAAAAAACTATTAGTTTGTTACGTCTTTTTGCTATCTCTGCGAGCAGCCCTGCTTAGGTTGTACAGTCTGACAGCCGTTGGTAGGAAGGACCTACGAAACCTCTCGGTTGTGCACCTGGGATGATGTAGTCTGCTGCTAAATGAGCTCCTCAGTGCATTCAGTATGTCCTGCATAGGGTGGAACTCGGACTCCAGCAGAGATGACAGTTTAGCCACCGTCCTTCTCTCTCCTATCTCCTCCATCGGATCAAGGCGCTGCCCCAGGACAGAGCTAGCTTTCTTAATCAGTTTGTTCAGTCTCTTCCTATCGGCTGCAGTAATGCCACTGCCCCAGCAGACCACTCCAAAAGTGATGGCTGATGCCACCACCGTGTCATAGAATGACTTCAGCAGCGCCCCTTGTACACCAAAAGACCTGAGTCTCCTCAGCAGGAACAGCCTGCGCTGTCCCTTCTTGTAGAGTGCATCAGTATTGTGTGACCAGTCTAGTTTATTGTTCAGATGAATACCCAGGTACTTATAGGATGTCACCATCTCGATGTCTGTTCCCTGTATATTTACTGGTACTGTGAGGGGCTGCCCATGCCTGCGGCAGTCCACCACCAGCTCCTTAGTTTTCCTCGCGTTGATCTGGAGGCAGTTCCGATGGCACCAGTCCACGAAGTCCTGGATAAGCCCTCTGTACTCAGCCTCATCTCCATTGGAGATGAGGCCAACGATCGCAGAGTCATCAGAGAACTTCTGTAGATGGCAGTGTGTTGTGTTGTGTGAGAAGTCCGCAGTATAAAGAGTGAACAGGAAGGGAGCCAGCACCGTTCCCTGGGGGGCCCCCGTGCTACTGATGATCGTGTCGGACACACAGTCCCGGGTTCTCACAAACTGAGGCCGGTTCGTGAGGTAGTCCAGGATCCATGATGACAGGTGCTGGTCCACCCCTGCGCGCAGCAGCTTGTCCTTCAGGATCATCGGTTGGATGGTGTTGAAAGCACTGGAGAAGTCAAAGAACATGATCCTCACCATATTCCCGGGCTTCTCCAGGTGGGACAGAGAACGGTGAAGGAGGAAGATCACCGCATCCTCCACCCCAATGCCATGCTGGTAGGCGAACTGGAGTGGATCCATCGCTGGTTCCACCAGGGGGCGGAGGTGAGCAAGGAGCAGTCTCTCCAGGGTCTTCATCAAGTGGGACGTCAAGGCCACCGGTCTGTAGCTGTTCAGGTCTTTGGGGTGGGAAGTTTTTGGTACAGGTACCACACAAGATGTTTTCCACAGCTGTGGTACCCTCCCCAGTTTCAGGCTCATGTTGAAGATATACGTCACAATCCCACACAGCTGGTCTGCACAGGACTTGAGGAGCTTTGCGCTGATGCCGTCCGGTCCCGGCGCCTTCCTCGCCTTGATCTTCCTCAGCTCCGTCCTCACCTGGGTCCTGGTCAGGGTCAGGATGGGGGGCTGTGTGTTGGGAGTGGGGGGGTGTTGGTGGAGTGGGGAGTGGGCAGCAGGACTTGATTTCTTTAGAGGCAGCAATGGTTGTTGTGCAGTCAGGGGGGAGGGCGGTTGGTCAAATCTATTGAAAAACAGATTCAGGTTGTTCGCCCACTCCCTGCCCCCTGTGGCCTGGGGGGAGGTATTCTGGAGCCCCGAGATGGTTTTGAGGTTTCTCCAGACCCCGCTGATGTCGCTCTGTTGCAGAGATACAACAGTTTAATAATAACAACTGATAGAATTGCTAAACTTAAATTTACTTTTAATAGTACAATGAGGAGTGATTGCAAATTAATTACAAACCTACACAGTTATGTCCCCGGCAGCTTAAACTCATTTGCAGATGGGCTGAACGGCAGCATAAATGGTTGGCTGATTAGAAAAAAGAACCAGGACACTGGTTCAATCAGTAAAGGTGGAATCAAGTCAAGGCCATAACATGCAACCATGTAGCAGCAGCGTAGCAGTCATTTTAGTTCTGTTCTCTGTCTTTTTGATGCTTATTGAATACACAGTATTGTACTGTCAAGTAGGTTTTTATAAAATGAAAATCAAAAAAACGTTTCATCATTTGTTGCAGCTTCATTTCACAGAGAATAATGTCTTATTTGGATTCATGGTAGCATGTCGGTATCTGCCTCTGTGTAACTGCACAGTGCATGTAAATTCTGTTATCTTCCAGTCTGCTGATGATCTGCATGGATTGACCATGAGCAACCCAAATTTTATGACCACACTGAACTACTCATGTGCCAGGGTGCTTGTGTTCTCATATTCTGATGCAGAGTTTGAATTAATTTTCATCTTTTTAAATGCATGTCTATTTTTCTCCTCAGCTGCCATCAACAACAAACAGAAAAGCTCCTCCCTCTCATGCTTTTGGACTTCTGCCATTGTTTATACTGAAAGGACTGCCTTCATATTCTTCCTCCTCATGATATTCAAATCAGTTTGCTGTTGCATCACTTTCATCTACTGTGTGGACATAATGTATAAGCGACAGATCATACTCAAATATGCACATTTGTGAAATGTCTTTGTGACACACAGCTTCATTGCCTTACTACTATTTTCTACAGTGCTCTGTACAGTACATGTCTGCAGTCCACTGTTTGCATCTGTTTCATCTGTGTGGACACTATAAATCCATCCTTAGTGTTTGAAGAACTATTTTTTTCTTTGAAGTGCTCACCAGGTATTTATGATAAGCATCATCTGTTATGATCGTAATTTCAAACTTAGCTGCAAGTCCCAAAGTTGCCTGTGAAGCTGTACACTTCAAACAGCCCCCCTTGTGCTCTGCGGTTAACAGAAATAGTCTATTATCTGCTTGTGTTCGACTCACACATGCTGTAATGCCAAATAGAAGCAAATAAAAGATTTATCAGAAAACATTTGTTTCAAAACCCATTTCATAAATTCTTAAAGCCACAGCTGATAATCCATTGTCAAATGTGTTTAAATTCTCCTTACATCCAGACAGTTTTCAGTAATTAAAGAGGGGTGAATAAACAAAAGAAAAATCATGTGGGGCATCCACAGGACTGCAAAAAAATGGGTTGCAGTGACTGGATGGTCTATCTTTACCCGCCCATCTGCTCAGAATCAGAATCAGAATCAGAATCAGAATCAGGTTTATTGCCATTGTTCATGTAGTACACAAACTAGGAATTTGTCTCGGTACAATGCTGCAACATTAAACATGATAAGATAAGAGAAATAAACTATACATGTAATAAAGTGTAGGATAAGATTAAGTGATACTGGTCAACAGTTAAAATATATATTAGCCAGCAGCAGATACTGTGGAGAACTATATAGTGCAGTCGGTAATGCAGGAAGAAAACAGTGATGATTGACATGAGTCTGGTTGAGCTGCTGTACATGGTGCACGAGAGTCACTTAGTGTTCAGCAGTCTAATGGCAGAGGGGAAGAAGCTGTTCATGTGACGGGAGGTTTTAGTCTGGATGGACCGAAGTCTTCTACCAGAGGGGAGGGGGGCAAACAGTACGTGACCAGGGTGTGAGGGATCGGCTATGATCCGGCCAGCACGCCTCCGGGTCCTGGAGATGTACAGATCCTGGAGAGATGGGAGCTTGCAGCCGATCACCTTCTCAGCAGTGCGCACGACGCGCTGCAGCCTTAGTCTGTCCCTGGCAGTGGCTCCTGCGTACCACACGGTTATGGAGGTGGTGAGGATGGACTCGATGATGGCTGTGTAGAACTGCACTAACATCTTGGTGGGTAGCTTGAGCTTCCTCAGCTGCCGCAGGAAGAACATCCTCTGCTGGGCTTTTTTGATGAGTGAGCTGATGGTCAGCTCCCATTTGAGGTCCCTGGTGATGGTAGTGCCTAGGAAGCGGAAGGAATCAGCAGTGGTGATGGGAGAGCCTGAGAGGGTGAGGGGGGCAGAGGAGTAGTGACTTTCCTGAAGTCTACAATCATCTCCACTGTCTTCAGAGCGTTCAGCTGCAGGTTGTTATTGCTGCACCAGGACGCCAGCTGGGCCACCTCTCTCCTGTAGGCGGACTCGTCGCCGTTGGAGATGAGCCCGATGAGGGTGGTGTCGTCCGCAAACTTGATCAACTTGACAGACTGATGGCTGGAGGTGCAGGAGTTGGTGTAAAGGGAGAAGAGTAGGGGGGAAAGTACACAGCCCTGGGGTGATCCGGTGCTGATGCTAGTATAGTCTGAGACAGTCTTTCCCAGCCGCACATGCTGCCTCCGGTCCGTCAGGAAGTCGATGATCCACCTGCAGAGGGAGTCAGGCACGTTGAGCAGGGACAGCTTGTCCCGGAGCAGAGCGGGGCGGATGGTGTTGAATGCGGAGCTGAAGTCCACAAACAGGATCCTGGCGTAGGTTCCCGGGGAGTCCAGGTGCTGCAGGATGGAGTGGAGGGCCAGGTTGACTGCATCGTCTACAGACCTGTTGGCTCGGTAGGCAAACTGCAGCGGGTCCAGGAGAGGGGTGGTGATGGACTTGAGGTGGGACAGGACCAGGCGCTCAAAGGACTTCATGACTACAGAGGTGAGCGCTACAGGTCTGTAGTCATTAAGTCCAGTGATCCGTGGCTTCTTGGGGACAGGGATGATGGTGGAGGATTTGAGGCAGGATGGCACGTGGCATAACTTAAGGGAGGTGTTAAAAATGTCTGTGAATACAGGAGCCAGCTGTTTCGCACAGAGTCTCAGGGTGGAGGGAGACACGCCGTCTGGGCCGGGGGCCTTGCGCGGGTTCAGTCTGGAGAACTGTTTGAGCACATCCTGCTCACTGATGATAAGGGGAGGGGGGGAGGAGGGGGGGGGGGGGGTGCCTTAAATGAAGTAGGGAATGTGGAGGCTGTGGAGCTGGAGGGAGGGGGGGAGTTGGACACAGATGACGAGGTGTCAAAACGGGCATAGTGTTGGGACAGACTCTGACAAAGGGCTTTGTCATCCTGACCTTTAGGAGCCTGAGGCCGATAGTTGGTGATCTGCCTCAGTCCTCTCCACACGGAAGCCGAATCATTAGCAGTGAACTGCTGCTGGAGTCTCTCTGAGTATAGAGATTTGGCCCTCTTCAGCTCTCTGTTAAACCGGTATTTAACCTCCCTGTAGCAGTCCCTGTCTCCACTTTTCAGCGCTGCTTCCTTCTCCTTCCTGATCTGTCTGAGCTTAGCTGTGAACCAGGGTTTGTCATTAGAGTAACTCACCCTGGTGCGTGATGGAAGAATGTTCTCTTCACAAAAGTGGATATATGAGTTCACAGTGTCCGTGTACTCATCCAGATCATGCGTGGCTCCTTTAAGCATGCCCCAGTCAGATATTTCCATGCACGTTTCCAGCTTCTCCTCAGCATCACTGGTCCGTATCTTCGTAGTGCTCACAACAGGTTTAGTGAGCTTCAATCTCTGTCTGTATGTGGGAATGAGGTGAACCATCACGTGATCAGATAATCCCAGCGCAGCTCGAGGGACAGCGCGATATGCGTCTTTCACTGTGGTGTAACAGTGATCCAGTGTGTTTAATCCTCTGGTGGGGCATTTAATAAACTGTTTGTAGCGGGGGAGATCGTGGCTCAGATTGCACTGATTAAAGTCGCCAGCCACAATAATCAGCGAGTCTGGAAAACTCCGCTCTGTGTGTTGAATGTGATCCGCGAGCACGCGCTGAGCTTCGCGCGTGTCCGCGTCGGGAGGGGCGTACACAGCGATCATTATGAAAGAAGCAAACTCCCGCGGGGAATAGAAGGGCTTGCAATTGATAACAAGAAATTCCAAGGCAGGAGAACAGTGTTTGGAAATTACCGTTACATCAGAGCACCAGCTACAGTTGATGTAGAAGCAGACACCGCCTCCTGTGGTCTTGCCGGAAAGCTCTGTGTCACCATCAGCACGGAAGAGCTGGAAGCCGTCGAGGCGCAGCGCGCTGTCCGGTATATTTTCCCGGAGCCAGGTCTCAGTAAAGCAGAGGACAGCTGAGGAGGCGAGGTCCTTAAAACGCATCAGCAGTCTCAGTTCATCCACCTTGTTAGAGAGAGAGTTGGTATTGGACAGAAATATGCCAGGCAGCGCCGTTCGCGAGCCTCTCCTGCGAAGTCGTACGAGAGCGCCCGCTCGTCTTCCTCTCTTCCGCCGTCTCACTTTCCGAGCCAAACAATAAACCAGATCGGCGGCAGGGGCTAGAAAAACTGGGAGGAGGTCCGTGGGGGTCAAAGTCATGATATTTAAAAGTTCTTCACGGGTATAAGTGCAAGCAGACACACAATTGACAAACAAAAACAAACAAAGAGCGCAGCGAAGCACCATGTCGACCGCTGTGGGCGCCATCTTGGATCGATGGATCTCCCACTCTCCACTGGATATCTGGATATGTGGTTACTGTCCTTGCTTCAGTTAACTGTCTACAGAAAACCATTTGCAAAGCATTTTTGTAGTGGTTTGATGAAATGTATTAAATAGGTTACTTATTAATGTCATAAACATTCAGCAAATAAACTGTCATGGCACTCGCAGGGCCATCATCAGTCTCAGCTGCGTGCACACCTGCCGCCAATCATCAGCGGGCTTTAAGAGCCGGACCTGCCAGCGACTCAGCACGGAGCCGTCTGTCAAACTCCCGAGGACACATCTCTCATCTTCAGCCACGACCTGGCTCTTCCTCTAACCACGAGGAACGCGTCGCTGCACGTAAGCTTAACCTCCACTTATCTTGTCAAGTTCTTCTCCCTGTGCACAGGTGGATCTCCCTGGCAGCGGATTCTCTCCCCCCAGCGGTGGCTCAGCTCCACTCCAGCATCAGGGTAACTCTCACTCCTCCCTGCACAGAGCCAGACGCTCTCTCTCTGGCCATCGCCCTCAGGGCAAACCGGAGCCCAGCATCACCACCTGCAAAAGTAAGCAACTGTCATTATTACTCCCTCAGTGCTGGTGCAGCATTAACGCCTCTGCTTTGTCTCCATAGGGTGGCCAGGCCATCTGGCGTCCTGCTCTGCCCCGGCACGAGTCCTGCACTTCACGCACCACATTGTACATACACGCACTCACACACAAGACACAGGTGACTAATAAAAGGATAATTGTATTTCCCTCGAGTCTGTCTTCTGTCCCCTGGGTCCAGAATTATGTCAGTATGGCTCCGTCAGAGCGACCCAGCGGACAGCGTGCTAGCACACCATTTGAACACCTTAGACGCTCGAGTGGAACAATTAGCATACCAACAAAACGTTATCCTTACCCAGTTAACCCTAATTAACAGCCGGTTGGATCATCTGGATGGACAGCGGACGTTCCCGCCGGCTTCCGGGGTCCCACCGGGCCCCGCTAGCTCCCCGCCTAGCCAGGCTAGTCAGGTCCCTTCGGCCCGCCTCACACCGGTGCCCACACCCGCACGCTTCTGTGGGAAGCTCGAAGAGGCCCGGGGGTTTATTCTTCAATGTGAGACGGTTTTCCAGTGAGTACCAGGGAACTTTCCCATGGATCATAGCAAGATAGGCTACATCGCTAACCTGCTAGAAGGTAGGGCGCTAGCCTGGGCCTATGCCATTGTGGCTAAGCCCAGTTATGCTAACTTAACGTATCAGCGGTTTCTGGCCGATTTCCACGATGTATTTGATCACTCCGACCAGGATACCGTGCTTACCACCCGGTTGTTAAACCTTCGACAGGGCGGTAGGTCCGCTGCAGACTACGCGGTTGATTTCCGGGTGGTAGCCGCTGAGGTCGGGTGGGAAGATGCCTCGCTGTACAGCATTTTTATCTGTAGCCTAAGCCCCAGTCTTAGAGACGATCTAGCTAGGTTGGATAAACCAGAGAGACTTAACAAACTGATCTCTCTTACCATTAGTCTGGATAACAGGCTGAGGGAACGAGCAGCCAAGCGAAGAACTTCCAGCCGCTTGAGCGCGCAGTTTTTTCGTTCCTCACAGTCACCCTAGTTGGCCCTGCCCTCACCGGAAGTACTAGCGGGGCAGGAGGATATGGTAATCGGGCGCTCCAAGATTCCACCTGCTGAGAAACAGCGCCGTAGGGAATTAGGGCTGTGTTTGTATTGTGGGAGTAGTGCACACGAGTTGGAGAATTGCACGAGTTGGCCAAAAGAGGAGGTCCGTGGGTCACAGTAGGGGGACTCACAGACACGTCTCAGTCAAAGCCCCTCACTAGCTGCCTCGTGCCCATCAGATTCATTCATAAACACACTGAATACTCCACTCATGCACTGATTGACTCAGGGGCTGAGTTTTATTTCAGGAGACCTGGCAACCCGGTTAGGGCTCCCCTGTCATACTCTCCAGCCACCGCTCAAGCTGATAGCCCTATCCAAAGCCCCTTTAATGACTGTCTCTCAGCAGACCGCTCCAGTGTCAGTGATCATTTCTGGGAACCACTGAGAGGATCTACGCTTTCTGGTGCTGCCCTCCTCCACATCCCCGGTCATCATGGGCTACCCCTGGCTACAGCTGCATAACCCATCTTTTGACTGGCAGACAGGAAACATCACATCCTGGAGTTCGTTCTGCCTCAGCGCGTGCCTGCAGTCTGCGGCATGTGCCCCGTCGGTGTCCTTGGCCCCATGCGCTCCCCCCCCTCCAGATCTGTCCAAGGTGCCAGCTGAATATCACGATCTGGGGGCGGTTTTCAGTAAGTCGAGGGCGCTGTCACCCCCCCCCCCCCACCGACCGCCCCTATGACTGCACTATTAATCTCCGGGCTGGTGCCCCGCTGCCATCGAGTCGTCTATACAGCCTGTCAGCTCCGGAGCGGGAGGCGATGGATACGTATATTAAGGAGTCGCTCAGCTCAGGGATCATCCGCCCGTCCTCTTCGGCGGTGGGGGCAGGATTCTTCTTCGTCGGCAGGAAGGACGGCTCCCTGCGGCCATGTATCGATTTCAGGGGTCTCAATGACATCATGGTGAAGGATAAGTACACCCTGCCCCTCATGAACACGGCGTTTTACTCCCTCCAGGGGGCCTCTTGGTTCACCAAGCTTGACCTCCGCAATGCGCACCACCTCGTGCGGATCAAGGAGGGAGATGAGTGGAAGACGGGATTCCGGACCCCAAGCAGCCACTTCGAATACCTGGTGATGCCGTTTGGGCTGACCAACGCGCCGGCCATCCTCCAGCGCCTGATAAATGATGTTCTCCTGGACTTCCTGGGCACCTTTGTCTTCGTCTACCTGGACGACATTCTTATCTTCTCTCGGTCGCTACAGGAGCACCGGGTGTACGTGAGACGGGTCCTCCAACAACTCCTGGAGAACAAACTGTTCGTGAAAGCCGAGAAATGCAAGTCCCATGCTAACAAGACTTCTTTTCTCGGCTTTGTGATTTCCCACAACCAGGTTCTCCCCGACCAGGCCAAGGTCAATGCGGTGGTGGATCCCCCCCCCCACCCCATCCAGGAAGCAACTCCAGTAGTTCCTGGGGTTTGCCAATTTTTATCGCAGCTTTGTGCCCAGGTATAGCATGGTGGCCCTCCCGCTGACCTGTCTCACGTCCCCGAAGGTTCCCTTCCACTGGACGGAGGAGGCTGCAGCAGCGTTCGGCGCCCTCAAGAGGGAGTTCTCATCGCCCCATGTCCTCACGCAGGTGGACCCGGCCCTCCAGTGCTTGGTCGAGGTGGATGCATTGGAATCCGGGGTGGAGGCAGTGCTCTCCCACCACTCTCCGATAGACGGAGTGATCCGCCCCTGTGCCTTCTTCTCGCACCGCCTGTCTCCAGCAGAGAGAAATTACAGCATCGGCGATAGGGAGCTCTTGGCGGTAAAGCTCGCATTGGAGGAGTGGCACCACTGGTTGGAGGGAGCTGCCCAGCCTTTTGTAGTTTGGACCGACCACAAAAACTTGGAATATCTAAGGACTGCTAAGCGGTTGAACTCCCGACAGGCCCGCTGGTCCCTGTTCTTTGGTTGGTTCGACTTCACGATCACCTATCGCCCCGGGGACAAGAACACAAAGCCGGATGCCCTCTCCAGGCAGTTCTCGTGGGGGTATCCGAAGACCGGGAACAGACCATCCTTCCTCCATCCTGTGTCAATGGCGCTCTCGCATGGGACATCAGGGAGAAGATCGTGAAGGCGCAGGAGGCTGAGCCCGATCCTGGAGGTGGTCCCTCGGAATGGTTGTTTGTCCCCACATCGGTCCGGGGTGAGGTCATTCAGTGGGCCCACACCTCAAAATTTGCATGTCATCCAGGGGTGTCCCGCACGATTGAGCTTCTCCAGAGGTCGTTCTGGTGGCCGGGGCTGCGAAAGGACATCAATGCCTACATCCGGGCCTGCGCTCAGTGCGCCACCGGAAAGTCATCTTCATCCCCACCCGCCGGGCTCCTCCATCCCCTGCCGGTCCCTAGCCGCCCCTGGTCACACATCACCCTGGATTTTGTGACGGGTCTCCCGCCATCTAATCACTTCACCACGGTCCTTACCATAGTTGATTGTTTCTCCAAGGCGGCCCACTTCATCCCCCTCTGGGGGTTGCCGACAGCACGGGAGACAGCGGACCTGTTGGTGCAGCACATTATACGCCTCCATGGGATCCCCACTGATGTCATCTCGGATCGTGGACCCCAGTTTGTTTCCCAGGTTTGCAGGGCGTTCTGTCACACACTGGGGTCAACGGTAAGCCTGTCGTCTGGTTACCACCCGCAGAGCAATGGGCAGTGTGAACGGGCTAATCAAGAACTGGAGGCTGCCCTACGCTGCGTCATTGCTTCCAGCCCTTCTTCTTGGAGCAGCCACCTGCCGTGGATCGAGTACACCCATAACTCCACGGTTTCTTCGGCGATTGGGATGTCTCCCTTCAGGGCATCCTTGGGGGATGACCCCCCACTGTTTCCGGAGGAGGAAAAGGAGGTGGCGGTGCCTTCTGTCCGCGCCCATGTCAGGTGCTGCCGCCGGCTCTGGACCACAACCCGCAGAGTTCTCCTTCGGACCACCGAGCGTAACACCAGGACAGCCAACCGCCGCAGGAGACCGGCTCCCGAGTACAAGGTGGGTCAGCAGGTATGGCTGTTAACACGTAATATTAATTTGAAAGCAGAGAAGCGTAAGCTGACCAAATGTTTTATTGGACCTTATCCTATTGTTCGAGTGGTTAACCCTGTGGCTGTTTGCCTAGCTCTCCCCTCCTCCCTCCGCATCTGCCCGACCTTCCATGTTTCACAGGTGAAACCCATCTGTTCCAGTCGCCTTTGTCCGCCCCCAAGGCTCCACCTCCCCCAGTGGTGATCGGTGGCCATCCGGCGTGGGGAGTCACTGCCATCCTGGACGTCCGCCACCGGGGTCACGGCCTACAATACCTGGTGGACTGGGAGGGGTACGGCCCCGAGCACAGGTCCTGAGTACATCCGTCTTTTGTCCTCGACAAACAACTCATCAGAGACTTTCACCAGACGCACCCAGGTAAGATAGGGCAGGTGCCAGGAGGCACCTCTAGAGGGGGGAGTACTGTCATGGAGCCCACAGGGCCATCATCAGTCTCAGCTGCATGCACACCTGCTGCCAATCGTCAGCGGGCTTTAAGAGCCGGACCTGCCAGCGACTCAACACGGAGCCGTTTCTCGTCTTCAGCCACTTCCTGGCTCTTCCTCTAACCACGAGCAACGTGTCGCTGCACGTAAGCTTAACCTCCACTTACCTTGCTTAACCTCCACTTACCTTGTCAAGTTCTTCTCCCCTGTGCACAGGTGGCTCTTCCGGGCGGCGGATTCTCTCCCCCCAGCGGCGGCTCAGCTCCACTCCAGCATCAGGGTAACTCTCACTCCTCCCTGCACAGAGCCAGACGCTCTCTCCCTGGCCATCGCCCTCAGGGCAAACCGGAGCCCAGCATCACCACCTGCAAAAGTAAGCAACTGTCATTATTACTCCCTCAGTGCTGGTGCAGCATTAACGCCTCTGCTTTGTCTCCATAGGGTTGCCAGGCCGAACGGCATCCTGCTCTGCCCCGGCACGAGTCCTGCACTTCATGCACCGCATTGTACACACACGCACTCACACACAAGACACGTGTGACTAATAAAAGGATAATTGTAATTCCCTTGAGTCTGTCTTCTGTCTCCTGGGTCCAGAATTATGTCATAAACAGCTTATTCCTTGTCTTAAAAGTTTTAAGAAACCCTTTTTCTGTAGGACACGCACAGATTAATCAGCTAATATTTCATTATCGACCAATATTCAGCTTGTTGACTGACATCGGCCTATTTGCAAAGAAGACAGGATTTTCCGTTGACAGTGGCCAATATTTATCTGGTGTGTCCCAGCTGTGTGACACTGAATTTGCCCTAAAACTAACAACAAAAGCCTAAAACCCAAAATGCAAAATACAACCATGATTGATCCATTTGCATTTATATGTATTCTACAACTTACTGGTATCAGTATCAGTCAAAAATTTCATATTTGGTGCATTCCCACTTTTCACTTTTTAAGTTTTGAGGTTATTTTAGGGGCAAGCCTGATGTGGAACAATCCAGAAATCTGAGAAGGGTCTCTGAAAAGAGCCCACCCATTTACTTCAGGCACCATCCAATCAGTAGCAGACTGGCATTGACAGGCAAACGATTTAATCTAGAATGGATTACCTACTGGGGCTTGAAGTGCTCTGCAAAAAGAAATGAAAGAGAAGGGAATCAACTCAAATACCACACTACTTTTAATGACTAATGCCACAGGCTTTAATGACACTTGGGTATCTTAAAAACTGGTAATGTCAGCATTTTTTTTTTTTTTTATTGATACATTTAATGTCTGGTCCTGGCACAACAACCACTGGAATGGAAGGGAACTTCTCATTGGTGCTGATCACTGTTTACATAATCAAGAGGGCAAAATCAGATGGAAGAAACCGAGATGGAGTTGTTCGAAAAAAAAAAAAAATCTCATCAGTCCAGCTATTGAAAACCATTGTATACATTGATCAGTCAGTGCGAAGGCTGGGTAAGTTTGCATGACTGTGCAAGAAAACAAAGCTGACAATGAGTTTGTGTATGTACGGTAGGTACAGTAGAGGGTACACTCTATTTGAAAGTGGTCCTGCACCATGACTGTTTTTATTGTACAGTAGACACCTTCAGCCGAAATCCTTAATGCAGCTTGTCGAGCAGGTTTGCCCCTTCTTCATTTGCTCAGGGAGGTTGGGAGAAATGCTGATGATGCAATGTGCTGACCCAAATACACAACCTGCTCCCAGAAGAGCCAGCTGGGGCAATCTCTGTCTTTCTCCTTTTCTCCCTCTGTCTCTTCCGTGTCACCCAGACCCTCGTGTTTATTTCTTCCTCCAAGTGATTCAGTAATTTGAATTCTTTATTTTAATGTCCTGGTTTTACCTTTTTGCTCTATCCTTAAAAGTTGTTTTATTAGTCACACAGTCATGTTCACAAGGCTTTGTTTCTTTTTGAGTGCATGATATGGCGATAAGTTAGCTGGGAATCAAAAACAAAGATGCTCATTCCTGTGGTGCAAAAGCATTGGTTTTGTAGAGGATAATGGAACTGCTGGCATGGGAGAAAATTGACCAGAAAATGTATCGCAGATAAAATAAGAGAAGCCTTTTGATCAGCTACACATGATAACATCAACCAACACACCGCTCAGCCATGCTCTCATGCTGGCAAACTATGAAAGTACCAGATGACCAATTTCTCACATATTGCACTCACTAGACAAGCAGATCAGAAAAAAAACACTAACATTCAGCCCTTTTTACATCAGTGTGTGCTCAGGGAACAGCTATAGCTGCATTCACTTGTACACTGTCTACAGTATGTAACCTGCAGCATCACATTACCTTGCAGTCAATGTACCAGTGGTGGTAGTGGTGATGATGCGGCAACACACAATGAGTCTCATGCAACAACGTCAGTATTAATAGGAGAAAAATCCTCATACTTTGTTAGTAAGCTGCATTCGTACAAATGAGTCCTGACTTTCAACAAACACTTGTATGTCCAACAAAAAAATAGGAATTCTATATATTCCATATGTATTTCATATGTTCCAATACTACCATATTTGTTACAGAATGACATCACTATCCACTTGAAATGACAAAATAAAGTTGTTGTTTTTGTTGTTGTTGTTAACATGTCTGTAGCATGTTTTTGTGACTTACAAGACATCCAGCACAAAATCTCACCACAGTCCCAAGTCTGTGTTTTTCTGCTGTGAATTAGCAGTTAGGAACCCCCCCCCCCCCCAAAAAAAAAACAGGTGAGTTTAGACATACTGTTTCTAGCTACGTAAGCATTCCTGCTTAGCCCAATTGGTTATAACATTAACCCCTTGCACTCCGGTCAATTTCCCTAAAAACACCAAAAAATAACGTGCCCAAAGTAAATCGAAAGCTGTTCTTCAACCCTTTGTAGCATCTTCATGGGGTTAGTCTCATTTAAAAGAAAACACTTTGAATTTTTTGGCAAAACAGTCATAATCTCTCTAAGTTCTCCGGCCACTGAGTTATAGTCATCTAAACATACTGAACTTGAAGAAAATAAATTTTGCCTGGGTGTTTTTTTGGATACAAATACTTGCAAATAACACACAGCTTCAGATCCGGGCTGGAAAATGCAACAGAAATGTAGAACCAAGTGTTATCCAGCTGAGGTCAAAATTTTGTAACAATACCACAAAAAATGAATATATTATACAGCTTTTTCCTCAGGTAGTTCCCAGGCGTTTTTGGAACTGTGCCAAATTGTGCTAAATGGCACAGTTTGGAAAAACATCTGTAACTTTTGAATGATTCAATGTAGAAGCTTCATCTTGGGCTCTAATGAAAGGTGACACTTGGGGCTGTGTGTGTGTGTGGGGGGGGGGTTGTCCCCCCCTTGCTACAGAGGATGGACATCGGCCATCGCTACATGACGGAATAGACTCATGTGGCAATGTGGCGACTGCGGCGCAGTCACCGCGGCTCCCCCCCCCCTCGCTACAGAAGAGTAGCAGGGGGGGTGGGGGCGTTCACGGTCCGGACGCGGCGAACGACCCGTGTACTGCGGCGCACGCATTTCGGACAAAAGTCATTTTTTGATTACAATTTTCAGGGATAAAGAATAATTTAGCTTATAACACCTTACCTCTTCACAGCAGCATTGTCCTGGCGAACTTCTCTTCCTCATTGTCAGACGAACGCGACGCTGGTCTGCTCGTGGTTCCCGGTCAAAACATAATTCCATTATTGCGGTTTTGGCGAATGATTTACGACCTTTGTCGTCGGCCTCCGTCGGTCTATGAGGACCATGGAAGAGAATCCTAAATTCTATTCTAGAATTCTATTCTACTGGAATAGGTGCAGGTAGCACTTGTGGGTGGTCTCCATGCTGCTGGGTCTGTAGCAGGTTCTTCCTGCGGGTCCTTTTTTTCATCTGCTGCAGCAGTCAGTCTCTCTCCACCCAGCCCGAACTTCTGTGCTTCAATTGGCTGGCTGCATTCACAGCATTGGTAGGCGGGTCCTTCTTGCTAGGTTTTCAGTCATTGGTTCTTCAAGGTTTCAGAAACCCAATTCAAGGCTCTTATTAGTCGAATGAGAGGTCAATCATATCTGATCTGTTCGCGGCTGTGTCTGTAGTGGAAGAACTTTTTTTTTTTTTCAGTGTGCGCTTGGCGGCAGCGCCCTCGTGCGTCCTAGAGCGCACGAGGGTGCACGAGAGCGCCCTCGTACGCTCGGGGACGCAGAGACTTGCCCGCCCGCGGTACAACGAAGTGCAAGAGGTTAACCAATTAGTCAAAACACTGAGACCCATACTTGATTCTCTTGGGAGAAGAGGGAGGAGCCGGGGAGCAGGCAGAGAGAGAACGGAAAAGAGGCAGAGAGGAGGGAGCAGCTTAAATGATATTGCTGAGAGAACCAGCTCAAACATTACCTACCTCTGACCAAGCTGACAGTCAGCGTCCCTTTCCAGGGATGGCATGAACAAACCATGGGCGCTGTTTTCCACCACTGGGGCTACAAATTCTGGAGCCCCGTAGCGCACGTGGGGCATGTTCAGCTCGGAAACTGGAGTCCACTGACTGTCAGAGGTGCCCACAGAGGAACTGGAGGCACGTGGTTGGGGATGAAGACGCCAAGACTGCTACTCGTCCGTTTTGCAATCATTTGACTCATTCATTTGATTTGATTCATTTGGGATACAACCCCCCCGCCCCCCCAGGCGCTCCATTCAGCCCCTTCAAGGGAGGATGGAGGAGGAGACATTAACACCCCCCCCCCCACACACACACACACACACAACTCACAAGCCACAATATACTATTTTGGGCAATACATATTCGTTTTTGAGGTGGTTTTAGAACCGCTAGAGTGCATCTTTTAACTATATACCAATATTTTACTCACAAATCTTCTTTGACTGCATCACTTTCGGGGTTGCCACAGTGGATCATCTGCCTCCATATCACCCTACTGCTTGCATCCTCTTGTCTTACATCAACACTCTCACGAATCTTTTCTGCTGTTTTCCTCTTTTCCTCCTGCTTGGCAATGCCATCTTCAAAATCCTTTGTCAAATATATCCACTATCCCTCCTCTGCGCATGTTCAAATCATCTCAGCCTTGCCTCTCTTACTTTGACTCCAAACCGCTCAACTGAGCTGTCCCTCTGATATACTCATTTCTAAACTTGTCCTTCCTAGTCACTTCTAATGACAATCTTAGCACCTTCACCTCCAGCACTGCTTTCTATCTTTTTGTAAGTGCCACTGTCTCCAAACCTTACATTATAACAATTCCCACTACCATCTTGCAAACATTCCCTTTCATTCTAGCTGCTATCCTTCTGTCATAAATCACCCCTGATACTCGTCTCCACCCACTCCACCCTGCCTGCACTCTCTTCTTGAGGTATTAAACCAGAATGCCCTACAGTGTTTGTCATTCATTGTCACTGTGAACCCCAGAATTATTGCTGCAACATTTGTTGGTAACCCAATAAAGACAGTGATTTGTGCTTACAGTCCTACCAACTGTTCCGATGAGCTACATTATAACTTAGTTTACGTGCTTCAAAATGCAATAGTAGCAACCATCAAGCTGTTAACTTTAAATGCCTGTGGAAGAGTGAAGCTCTTCATCAGCAGTATGCTGTGGAAGTGACCAACAGATTCAGCCCTCTAGCCAACAGAAGTGACCAACAGATTCAGTCCTCTAAAGGACGAGTCCAACACTCTGCCTGATGAGGACACCTACAATTGCTTGTTTGAAGCTTGTGTTAGTGCAGCCTCAACTGTACTACCCAAGAAATCTAGATCTTCATTCAAAAATCTTTCACAGTTCCAGAGTACAGTCTGCTAGAAAGTCCGTTCAAGATGCCATCACCAATGGAAATGACTTCTCAAAAGCTCATGATGATTTAAAACAAGTATACCTCTATGAAGAATAGCATCTACTTGAGGAAAAGATCTCCCAAGTATACCATGCTTCATACCCTGACAAACACCTTGAAGCATGGAAAGTAATAAATGACATCATAGGAAGAAAACAAGTAAAATCAGTACCTTTAAGAGGATCAATAGAAGAGAGGAATTCTGCATTGCTCAATCACTTGCGAACTCTTCTGAGAGAACTGCCACAAGTGGATGGTGTTGTTTTCGATGTCAGCCCAGTAGTAGATGACATGCTACCTATCAAGATAAATAATTTCACCATGAATGAATTTAATATTGCTCTCAACCAAATAAGTCCAGGAAAAGTGGTTGGATTAGACAACATTCCTTTGGAAATCTGGAAGATGGATAAGTTTAAACCTTTCCTTCTAAACGTTTGCAGCAGGGCACTGATTCAACATAAAATACCAGATCAGTGGACCAAGAGTGCAATAATCCCAATCCCAAAGAAAGGCAATCTATCCAACCCTTCAAACTACAGAGGCATCAGCCTTACCTGTATTGGTGCAAAGGTTTTCAACAGCATGCTGGTGATGGATTGAGCAAGGAGTTTGAGGTCAAGGTCGGCGTGCACCAGGGCTGTCTGAGCCCACTGCTTTTCATCATTGTTCTGGAGGTCCCGTCTTGTAAGTTCCATACTGGTTGTCCCTTGGAGATCCTGTATGCTGATGACCTGGTCATCATCGCAGAGATGCTGGTGGAGATTGTTCTGAAGCTAGCCCGTTGGAAAAATGACATGGAGGCCAAAGGACTCCGTGTAAACATGGGAAAGACCAAGATCATGGTCTCCTGCCCAGGCCTGGATGTTCTCCAGAAGTCTGGAAAATATCCATGTGCTGTGTGTCTCATCGGCACTGGCCATGGCTCCATCTTTTGCGGTGGTTGCTCGAGATGGGTTCACAAGAGGTGCAGTGAACTCACTGGTAGCCAGGCATATGACCAAGATTTCGGATGTAAGTGCTGTCGTGGGGAGGCCAGGCCAATTGATGGTCAACCTATGACACAGATGGTTGTTGGTGATGACAAGCTGGAAATGGTGGCATTTTTCTGCAACCTGGGTGACATGCTGTCCACTGGTCATGGATCTGAGCTTGCCACCATCACAAGATGCCAGGCTGCCTGAAACAAGGTCAGGCGGGTCCTCCGAATTCTCAAGACCTGCTTGCTCCCACCAACCTCAAAAAGCCGTAGCTACAACTTCTGAGTGAGGAGCATGTTGCTGCATGCCAGCGAGACATGGACCATGACTGCTGCCTGTCTTAACCATCTGCAGCAGAATGACAGGGCCATGATCCTCTGGATGTGTGGTGTCTCCACTGAGGATGAGGTCAGCTCACAAGCACTCTTGGTAAGGCTGCAGCTGGATGACCTCAGAGATGTGCTCCGCACGTGCCGTTTGCGTTGGTTCAGCCATGTGGAGAGGAGTGTCGGTTGGATTAAGGTCATGAATGTCAATCCTGATAGCAGCAGAGGTCAAGAACGGCATTGGCTGTTTGGGACTGTTTGGGACGGCAGTGGCTCAGGAGGTAGAGCAGGTCATCCAATAACTGGATGGTTGGCTGTTCGAATCTCGCTCTCCCCAGATATCCTGCCATTGTGTCCCTGGGCAAGACACTTTACCCACCTTGCCTCCAGTGTCCATAACATTGGGTATGAGTGTGTATAAAAATGTTTGGTGGTGGCCGGAGAAGCCGTTGGCGTGGGTTGGCAGCCACGTTTCCGTCAGCTTGCCCCAGGGCAGCTGTGGCTACAATAGTAGCTTGCCACTACCATTGTCTGTCTGGAGTGAATGAATAATGTATCTACTTGTAAAACGTCTTTTAGTGTCTATGATAAAGTGCTATATAAATCTGATGCATTATTATTATTATTATTATTATTATTATTATTATTATTATAAAAAAAGAGGAAGACCAAAGAAGACATGGCTGGAGGGTGCCCGTGTGGACCGGGTCAAGCTACAACTGGCCCAGGTTGAACCAGTGGACAGGAACCACTGGAGTGGGGCTCTAAGAAGTGCAGTCAAGCAGGACCCACCCCAACCAAGGGAATAATTGTGTCCTGTTAAAAAAAAATATGGATGATGATGATGATGATGATGATGGTTAACCATCTATGCCCTCACATAGACCCAGTTCTGAGATGGAACCAAAATGGAATCAGAGAAAACCAATCAACATTATCGCAGTCTTGCCTTGCACAGAATCTTGGAGGGAATGAAATCAAAGAATCTCCCTCTTGTCACACTCTTTATAGACTATTCAAAAGCTTTGGATTCTATTGATCAAGAACGTATGTTCAAGATCCTTGAAGCATATGGCATCTCGGACAATATAACCAAAGCGATGAGGATCATGTTCCATAACTCTACAGCTATTGTCATGTCCAGCGATGGTGAAAAAGAGCCATTCAAGATCTCACCAGGTGTCTTGCAAGACAACACCTTGGCTCCATATATTTTCATCATTGTTCCGGAGTAAATCATGCGCCAAGCATTTCTTCAACATTTGAAGACACAGGTATAGTCCTTGAGTCTAGAAGGAGCAGCAGACACCTGGAGGTTTGTCTTCATGACCTGGACTTTGCTGACAACATTGCCCTATTTGCCACATCAGTAGCGAAAGCAGAATCTCTCCTTCACTGTGTTGAGTCTGCTTCAAACGCAGCTGGCCTTCATCTAAACAAAGGAAAAAACCAAGGCTCTTCAATTCAACATCGACCCAATAAATAACATTAAAACCAAGAAGGGGGTACACAGGAGAATGTTCCAAATTTCAGATATCTTGGATCACATGTGCCTGACTCTTTTCTTGATTTCAAATCAAGGCAAGCTCAAACCTGGAAGGCATGTAACAAGCTGGAGAACATGTGGAAAACCAATCTTCATCAGCAGCTGAAGATCGACATAATTCAGAGCCTGCATAGAATCCGCCCTCTTGTATGGGTCAGAAACATGAACCATCACAAAAGAACTAGAGGTGCATATAGGCAAGGCAAGGCAAGTTAATTTGTATAGCACATTTCGTGTACAAGACAATTCAAAGTGCTTTACATAAAACCATTAAAGCATTACAGCAAGTTGCAAAAGGAATACATAAGAATTTAAAAGCAAACTAAAAAGTAAATTAACGAGATACAAAAACAAGCTAAAATAGAATAAGAGAAAAAAGTTACAGTGCATTGTAGGCTACTGGAAGACCATGACAAATAGAAGTGTTTTAACCGCAATTTAAAGCAGCTGAGAGTTTCAGAAGCCCTGATGCTTTCTGGGAGTTTGTTCCATATGTGAGGGGCATAAAAACTAAATGCTGCCTCACCATGCTTGGTTCTAACTCTTGGCACAGATAGTAGGCCTGACCCTCTGGGTGGTTCATAATGGACTAGCAGATCTGAAATGTATTTTGGCCCTAAACTATTCAGAACTTTATAAGCCAACAGCAATATTTTGAAATCTGTTTTTTGACAGAGAGAGGAAGCCAGTGTAAAGATCTGAGAACTGGAGTTATATGATCCGCTTTCTTGGTCTTAGTGAGGACTGGAGCTGCAGCATTCTGAATCAACTGCAGCTGTCAGATGAACTTTTTAGGGAGACCTGAGGACAGCGTTACAGTAGTCCAGTTTACTGAAGATAAAGGCATGGACAAGTTTTTTTCTCGATCATGCTGAGACATCATGGATCATTGTACTGATCATTGTATCATTGTATATCATGTATCATTGTATATCAATTATCCATTTCAATAGCAGAAGTTCATATGCAAATTTTCAAAAAAATCACAGAATATTTAAATCAGTTCATTAAACCATTTAATTCAATTCAATTCAATTCAACTTTATTTATATAGCGCCATTTCACAACAACAGTCATCTCATAGCACTATCAACTGTAGGGGGGAACCCCCACAGTTGCAGATGTGATTAATGTGATTGCTATCTCAGAAACTTGGCTTAGTTCAGAGAAGGGGATGGACTGATTTGAAAGGCTATGAGATGAATTTCAATAATAGAAAGAATAAAAGAGGAGGTGGTGTAGCTTTATATATTACTAAAAGTATCAGCTATAAAGCAGTGGAAAATATGACATCAACCACTGATAATTTAATGGAATGCATTACAATAGAAATCTACATGAAAAATAAGAAAAAAATATAATTGTTAGTTGTGTATACAGAACACTTAACTCCAGTAGTGAAATATTTAAGAATAATATGGAAAGTCTGTTTGCAAAGTGTAATCAGAAGGTTGTGTTCATTTGTGGAGACATGAGTATAGACATGTTGAATCCCCATAAGCATGTGATGACAGATGAGTTTGTTGCAACCATGTATAGTATGAGTCTATACAGTATCCACTTATTACTAAGCCAAGTAGAATAACATTGCATAGTGCAACATTAATAGATAATATTTTTACAAATAATATGGACAATAATACAGTGGGTGGATTATTACTGAATGATATTAGTGACCATTGGCCAGTTTTTGTGATGTACAATTGTGGTAATAACAGGAAAAGTAATGAATGCAAAACTGGATACAGGAGAGTAAGAACAGAAAAATCCTTGAATGCATTTAGAAGTGAATTACTATCACAAGACTGGAAAAAAGTTTATGAAGTTGATGATATTGATATAGCCTATGATTCATTTTTGAAAATATTTAAATCATTATATTATTAAAAAAAAGTCCAATCCAGCAATACAAGAAAAAATGAATTATCTTGTAGGCCCTGGATGACAAAGGGATTGAAAAATGCTTGCAGGAAAAAATAATACCCTATATAGGAAGTTTCTGTAATATAAAACAATAGAGGCAGAGAATAGATATAAAAGATATAAAAATAAATTGACTAATATTATAAGGATATGTAAAAAGGATTATTATAATAAATTATTGGAAAATAATGAAAAATAATATTAAGGGAACATGGAAGATATTAAATAGAATTATTAGAAATGGACTAACCAATATTAGTTGTCCTGATTATTTCATTGATGGTGGTAAGATAATTAATAATATGAATGAAGTAGTAGATAGGTTTAATAATTTTTTGCAAGTGTTGGACCTAAACTGGCTGATCATGTAGATGATCCACAGCTTAGAGAGGGAGGTGTTATTAAGGGTCATGGAGAAAGAAATCCTAGCTCAATGATCTTAAGGGCTGTGGATAAAAATGAAATTATAGCTATTGTTAGCAAATGTAAAAATAAAACATCTAAGGATTGGAATGATATTGATATGACTCTCGTGAAAAAAGTTATTGATTGTATTGTTGAACCATTAGAGTATCTCTTCAATTTGTCATTCAATACAGGTATATTTCCATGCAAAATGAAAACTGCAAAAGTTATCCCATTGTATAAAGCAGGAGACAAATATCAGTTGACAAATTACAGGCCTGTATCCTTACTTTCCCAGTTCTCTAAAATAGTGGAAAAACTCTTTGTTGCAAGATTGGACAGTTTCATTGAAAAACATAATTTATTAATGGACAGTCAGTATGGGTTCCAGGCAGATAGATCAACATCAATGGCACTGATACAGATAATCTATCCCAGCCCCCGACCAACAGTGATCTGTGTGGAGTTTGCATGTTCTCCCCGTGTCTGCATGGGTTTACTCCGGGATTTCTCCGGTTTCCTCCCACATGCCAAAAACATGCAAGTTTGGTTAATTGGCATCAAACTGGGGATTCTAAATTGTCCTTAGGTATGACTGTGAGAGTGAATGGTTGTCTGTCTCTCTGTGTTGGCCCTGCTATGGACTGGCAATCTGTCCAGGGTGTACCCTGCCTCTCGCCCAAAGATGCTGGGATAGGGTCCAGCCCCCCCCCCCCCCCCCGCGACCAGAAAAGGATTAAGCGGAAGAAGATGAATGAATGAATGAATGAGGAAATTACCAGTTCTATTGACAATAAGAAGCATGCTGTGGGTGTGTTTATAGACTTGAAAAAAACATTTGACACAATAGATCATGACATTTACTTAAAAAATTGGAGGACTATGGTGTAAGAGGGATAGTCTTAAATTGGCTTAGAAGTTATATTAAAAACAGACAACAGTTTTTGCAGTTGGGTGAATTTAGATCAAGTCAGTTAGAAATTTCTTGTGGAGGTCCCCTAGGGTCAGTATTAGGCCCCAAATTGTTTATTTTGTATATTAATGACATTTGCAAGGTATCAGATATTTTGAAACTAGTAGTTTTTGCAGATGACACTAATGTCTTTTGTGCTGGTGAGAATTTGCAGCAGTTGTTGAATGTGGTCAGAAATGAATTAGGTAAATTAAAATTATGGTTGGACAAAAATAATGTATCTTTAAATTTGGATAAAACTAAATTTATGTTGTTTGGAAACCATATTATACATGAACAAGTGAAAGTGATGATTAATAATGTATTGATAGAAAGAGTATACGAAAATAATTTCCTGGGGGTAATACTAGACCACAAACTCTGCTGGAAAGCTCACATACAACACCTGAACTCAAAGTTGGCTAAGAATATTGGACTTTTGGGTTAAGTTATGCAGATTCTAAACCACAATGTACTGTATACACTGTACTGTTCACTTGTTTTACTGTATCTGCTTTATTGTGTTGAAGTCTGGGGTAACACCTACAGAAGCACCCTACAGAAATTATGTACATTACAAAAATGAGCAATAAGAATAGTAAACAATGTAGGCTACTATGATAATACTAATGTTTTGTTCTTAAAGTTAAAATTATTGAAATTTATGGATTTGGTGAAATTAAAAACTTTACAAATAGTTTATAAAGAAAGAAATAATTTACTTGTTGTGTCCATAATGTTGAGAATGACGAGTAAGACTGAACTCGGTTAACAGGGTTTATTCAGGATAATATAAACTATACAAAAGGCTTACGGCACTAGCCTGCATGCCAGGTGACTCCACGATGAAAGAGGCAGAGCTTCTTCCGCCCACTTCCTTTATACCCCTGGTGGCGTGTAGCATCATCTTCTCCTCAAACCAAGACAGAAGATCACTTCTCTTCATTTTATAGGAATTTCACTTTATTCATTACACAGGAATACCACTTTTCTGCCTTTTCAGGAATATCACTGGCTTTTATGTCGACTCATGCAGGCCTCTTCCAGGCCTGACCAAAGATGCTTGCTTTCCCAGGACCCCAATGTAAACAGTTGCCTCTTGCAGAGATTGTAAGGATCAGAATTTGCTTTTAAAGGCTCAAAGGAACATAAAACTCAGGAGACCAGACCTCTCAACGTGAACACTGCATTTGGATAACGTACCCTTACAGGAAACAATGCTTTTAAAAAAGAGTCATAAACCGCTTAATCTGACGGGTTTATAGCCCACGATACTATCCAGGTTTTTTCCTGTAGATACCATGGACCTAAAGGAAATCATCTACAGCTCAACAGTACCTCCTAGTGGATACCTACGAAATGTGTTTTCAGTATGTAAGATGACTTTTAATTTGTTCTAAACATTAAGTTTCTTTCAGCTTATCCTCTGGATCCTAAGGACACTGAAAATCATCCCTCTTTTATCACCAACCATGGTTGCTGCATGGTTTGCTGCATTTTGATCTAAATGTGGATGCATGTATTATAATTATGTATAAGAAATGTTATATTCATGAGTGTTATTCAAACAAATGTAATATTGGAGTAATGGTATAAATGCATGATCACCAAATATTAGCCAAGTCATTTAATTTAGTTAGATTTTATATTGAGCACCTAATCTCATAAGAACTGACTGAGTGTTGATTTTTCCTCTGCAATTTCATGGGATGGTGTCTTCGTTTGATTGGCTGCTGTCAAACAAAGAAATGTTCTCACATTGGATGGCAGCCATTTCAAACTGCTTCTGAAAAAGTCGATTGGTCAGTCTTGCGATCAACATCATCAGTTTTACGACCTGGCGAGGTAACTTTAAAAGAGAGAAGTTAGATTTGAGTTTAGTAAGAGTAAGATCAAGCAAAAAGACAGACAAAGAGAAGTAAGGGCAAGATTAACAAGAAGTAAAGTAAAGATTAGTAACAAGAACAGCAAGATAGAGAACGGTGATAGAATTAAGAATTAGAAACACAGAAGAAAGAAAGAAAGAGATTTTGAGAAAGATTAGTAACTAAATTAAGATTAAAGAAGCAGAATAGTAATCTAGATCTCAGAAGATTTTATTCCACCGTTTCAAGGCCCTGTGAAGTTTTATTCTGTTCTTTGTGTGTTTGTCAAGTCTTTCGTTATATTCTGGTCACTGAGGAGAAACCATTTTTCTTTAGAGCTTGTACTTTTAGAGAATCAAATTCTCAAACTTTTTCCTTCACCTCAGAAGGCATTCTTATCCTAGTAAATGTTTTTCTCATTTTTTTAATGACTTTTCACGCCGTTAAAGTGGACCTTTAATTTGCCTAGTTTAAAGTGAACAGAGACTGAGACGTTCCTCCTTCAGTTTTTTATTTTTTTTGGTCTATCCCGCTACAAGAGACCTCAAATTTGGACTCTTTTCCAAGGACTTTTCACGCCGCCCTGAGACAAACCATCCACGGCTGCAACGGTCTCCTTGAAGGGCCCCCAGCTGAGTTATCACCTCCACGGCTGTGAGGACAGCAGCCGCTTCCTCCGACGTCCTAACTTCAAAACCCAGCGGTACCGACCCGCGGAAACGTGGACCAACAGCTGTTGTGTGAGTGAAACTCCTACTTCTCCTATCTGCTGGGTTAAAACGTGATGTCCTAACAATTAAATTACAATTGAATATGGCCCGTGTTTCAGGGCTCAATTAGTCTCTCAGCCACAGGATAGAACTGTAAACTGAAGGAAAACTCTTAGTCAATTTTAAGTAACTGCCCTTGAATTTTGGTAGATTAATTCAGAATTCATTTTTAGATAATTAGCTTATGAATTTTCCCCATAAAATTGCGTTGTTTTGTTAAAACATTTCAGCCTCATTTACCATTGAAACATAAGTCTGGTTCCTCCTTGGTTCTACAGAGGTGTAACGCTGGATGTTATGCTCAGGAATCCAATATCAGTTGATGTGATATTTTACGCTGTTATCATCTGAATCTGTTTATCCATCATTTGAACGCCATGCCATGTAAACTGAATGAGTTTAATAAAAGGGTAAATGAGAGAAGTTGAAGCGTTTTCCTTTCGCATATATCTGTTTCCTAATCACGGCAGGACAAGAACTCACTGAAATTTTGAGACTGATTCATTAAGTAATTGAAGGTACAAAATTAAATTAAATTAAAGTTAATATTATTGTCCGTTAGGACTGGTGCCCCTTTTACGAGTGCTTTTATTTAATTCAGCGGGTGTAGAAGTGATGGTTTAACTCTGCCCCCTTTCACACCCACTATTAAATAAAATAAATAATTCCTGTACCTTATGACAAATATTTTTATAGGCAATTCACGCGACAAGCGTCACTACCGGAAACCGGCAGTCAGCCGGCAGTCAGCCCGATCTACCCACATCCAACCCGGCCACCATCTTGCTGGAACCAGCCTATTTACATATGTAACCCCACCACCACCGAAAAAAAAATGTCAGGCACACAAATAACCCACCCAAATTTGTTACCCGACTCACGCACTAACAGGAAAAACATATGTACAAAAATAAATAAACACCTATCCACTCACACAACTAAGGCTGGGGGGCCGGATAGATTACCAGCGCCCCCTACACGGCTGAGCGGGTTATTCTGCCGCTAGAAGAGAACATTAAAACGAAATAACATGAAGCCGTGTCTCTAACTGTAAAATAATCCCCATGCTAATACTATACACACACAACACACCAAACACAATACATATACTACTGCCCCCCCACCCCAACTCCCACCCCACATTGGGCATATAGAACGAAATAATGTTGGGACTTTCAGTTAAAATGGGTCAAATAAACCAGGCGGGCTCAAATTTACCACTGTCACAATTACTCACAGAGCCGCCACCGTTCTGACTATAAAATTTAACACATAAATACCAATCATATAAAACACTCCGAAGTTCAGTGCAAAACAGGCATAAGACCACACAGACCACTAAAATTATCATGCAAACACTCAAATCAGGTTTGCAACTCCACAACTCATCATGCCTACCGCACTCACTCTCCTTTCTTTTTTAAAAATAAATTTACCGGGTCACCAAATAGTAAGTAACACATACAGGACTAATGAAAACACAACAGACACACAAAATCAAAAGACCCTCAGTCCTTGGATGGATCCCTCTCCAGGAGTCTCCGTTTCTTCACCTCAGGGCTCCTGCTGCAACATCTCCTCTCCACCACTGGTAGCCACAGACCCCTCGGGTGTCTCCAGACATGAACAGACCCATGACCATCTGCCTTCATCCAGCTGGGCTCCACCTGGAACCGTCTCTGGTCGTCCTGCTGCTTGTGCGGACTGTGATCTTGTCGTACTCGAGCATCAACCTTGGTCTTCATGGGAGCCCTCTTCCTTTTATTCAGATCAACAATCCTGCAACAGGCCTCCATCACCGATCGCTCCGGCTCGCGGGCTCATCTCGGTCTCCTCTTGGCAGGCCATCGCTGGGAGCACTTTAGGATCAAAACGCTCCACGATCTAGCCCCGTTTTCTCCCGCCGTTGGCGCCTCGTCCTGACGAGCCTCATTGGGGGTCCCAGCGTGCCGTCTGGCACCCTCATCCAGAGAAGCCTGCGTGACGGCATCGGGTCCAGCCCGAGATGGCTCTGCGTGGCACGGCGTGTGCTCTCTCTCTGTCATTTGGTCCAACCAGTCTGAATCCCACACCTCAGCACCCTCCACGACTGGAACAGGTTGGCCCCACAGTCCACATCCAGACCATTCTTCACCTGAAACATTAGCCATGGAGAACACAAGACTGTAAAATAGGTTACAACCCAAAACGTTAACACTGGATGCTGAAACATTGATGCGAACACTGGGTGCCACACTGTCCTTATACCGGGCCTCCATTTCCACATAGCCCAAAATAGCCAACCTGTTCCGTCCATAACCATAATACGCTTCATATTGCCTTCTAATCTGGCAGTGGGGAAACAGTCTCTCCATGGTTTCCAGATTAAGGACGGAAATGACTGCTCCTGTATCCACCAAAAGCCGGATCTCAACGCCATCTAGCGTGACGGTGCAGCCGATCCTCCCTGTCATCTCTGGGGAGACGGTATGCACAACTGTTTGAGTCTTCTGCGCAGCACCTGGTTCACCCCCACGGCTCCTGCATACGAAGTTTTCGCACACCCTGGCAAAATGGTTCAAAACACTGCACTTGCCACAACACTTTCCTTTCGCCGGGCACATCCTGGACTTATAGTGGTGTTCAGTGGACCCACATCCATAACATTTCGGCGTACCAGGGGCAGACCTTATCCTGACCATGGAGGCAAAATCTTCCTCTCCGGACTCGCCATCACAAGGGTCCATGATCAGTGCCTTAGCGCAAGACTCATTCTTTTCCAGAGAAGCCCTTCAGAAAGGCCCCTCACGATGGTCTCTGCCACCTTGAACTGTTTGGCAAGCTCGACAGCTTCAGCTAACATCAACTCCCCTGGGTGTGTCAACAACCTGGACCGGGCTGCCGGGCAGCAGATGTGCTCTGCCAGCTGGTCCCGAATCATCTCATCCTCCAGGGCCCCAAATCTGCATTCCCTCACCAGCTCACGGAGGTCCGCCACAAATCTTCTTACCGGCTCTCCTGACCGCTGGCGGCACTGTCAAAACTGAATGCGCCTCACGATGATGTTCTCCAACGCCCTAAAGTACCGCGCCATTAGCTGTACCACCTCGTCAAAACTGTCAACACCTCCAAGGTTATCCAGAATCCTCTGCCCTTCCATTCCCAAATTATGGACCAACACAGCTCGTGCTCCGAGCTTCTCCCTCTCACCCAGGTTTAAGACAATGAGATAATTAGTTAAAGCAGCAACCAACGAGGCCACAGCATGGGCGGCTCATCCGGGGCCTCGAGAAACAGCCGAAAGCTGGCAATGGAATGCTCCATTACTGTTTTTACCTCGTCGCCAAATGTTGTGTCCATAATGTTGAGGATGACGAGTAAGACTGAACTCGGTTAACAGGGGTTATTCAGGATAGTATAAACTATGTACAAAAGGCTTATGGCACTCGCCTGCATGTCAGGTTGCTCCACGACAAAAGAGGCAGAGCCTCTTCCACCCACTTCCTTTATACCCCGGGTGATGTCACTACCGGAAACTGGCAGTCAGCTACCCCCGGTCCACCCACGTCCAACTCGGCCACCATCTTGCTGGTACCAGCCTATTTACATACTGTATGTAACATTGCTGCCTGGCAATATACAGAAATTGTGTTAGCACTGCGGCAGCACAGAAACTTACCCTTGGTCGGGGGATCCTGGGTTCGATCCCAGCCCCCGACCAACAGTGATCTGTGTGGAGTTTGCATTTTCTCCCCGTGTCTGCGTGGGTTTACTCCGGGATTTCTCCGGTTTCCTCCCACATGCCAAAAATATGCACATTAGGTTAATTGGCATCAAACTGGGGATTCTAAATTGTCCTTAGGTATGACTGTGAGAGTGAATGGTTGTCTGTCTCTCTGTGTTGGCCCTGTGATGGACTGGCGATCTGTCCAGGGTGTACCCTGCCTCCCGTCCAAAGATGCTGGGATAGGTTCCAGCCCCCCTGCGACCCGAAAAGGACTAAGCGGAAGAAGATGGATGGATGGATGGATGGATGGATGTTTCTGGAGAGAAAGAGAGAGCATGATTTGAGAGGAAGATTTAATGTAAAAGTTCCTTGTTTTTGCATAATGCAGAAAAGTTTGTGCATTTCAGTTTGTGGGGTGATTTTGTGGAATGATTTGGATGAGGACATTAAACAGAGTAACAATGCCATACAGTTTAAGAAAAAGTACAAAAATATTATTCTTGAAAGGTATAAACTTGAGGAAGAGAATTCTTTTTTTTAGATTAGATTAGATTAGATTCAACTTTATTGTCATTACACATGTATGAATACAAGCTAACGAAACACAGTTTAGCATCCAATCAGAAGTGCAAAGGACAGCAGTGCAGTATATACGGTAATTAACAGTATGTGCAATTTAAGCAAATATATGCAAATATATGCAGCAGTGCAGAAAGTTAAGAGTACTGTTATGTGCAAATAATGTACAATAAGTTAGCTGGGCAGTTATGTACAGGTGAGGATGGTAAGAGATGATGGTAAGAGAGTCAGCGGGGAACTAAGTTCAATAACGTGACAGCTGTTGGAAAGAAACTGTTCCTAAACCTGCTGGTTCTAGTCCGAAGGCTTCTGAAACGCCTTCTGGAGGGGAGAAGCTGGAACAGTCCATGAGCAGGATGGTTGGAGCCCCTAAGAATGCTGCGTGCCCGGCGCAGACATCTTTTCCTGTAGACGTCCTCTATAACTGGAAGTGAAGTCCCTGTGATGCATTGGGCGGTTTTCACCACCCGCCGCAGCGCCTTACGGTCAGCGACAGAGCAGCTCCTATACCAGACTGTGACAAAGTTGGTCAGGGTACTCTCTATCACGCAGCGGTAGAAGTTGCCCAGGATGTCAGTTGACAGATGGTTCTTCTTCAGTGTCCTCAAGAAGAAGAGGCGCTGATGGGCCTTCTTGATCAGGCTGGTGGTGTTAACTGACCAGGACAGGTCCTCCAAGATGTGGGTCCCCAGGAATTTGAAGCTGGGGACACGTTCAACAACTATGCCATTGATATGGATGGGGTCATGTGTCTCTCCCCTCTCCTTCCTGTAGTCCACTATGAGCTCCATGGTTTTGCTGGTGTTAAGGAGCAGGTTATTGTCAGCACACCAAGTAGCCAAGTGCTCAACCTCTGCCCTGTAATCTGACTCATCTTTGTCCCTAATGAGTCCAATCACTGTGGTGTCATCTGCGAACTTTATGATGGAATTGGATCCATACATAGGCCTGCAGTGATGGGTGAAGAGGGAGTAGAGGAATGGGCTGAGCACACAGCCCTGTGGTACACCAGTGTTGAGTGTGATGACGGAAGAACGGTTGGGGTCTGACCTAACATGCTGGGGTCTGTTGGTCAGAAAATCCATGATCCAGTTGCAGGTGGAGGTACTGATTCCCAGGTCCCCAAGTTTAGTGAGCAACTTGGAGGGGATAACTGTGTTGAATGCTGAGCTGAAGTCAACAAACAGCATTCTTGCGTAGGTGTTCTTGTCATCCAGGTGTGAGAGTACATAGTGCAGCGCTGTAGAAACCGCATCCTCTGTACTCCTGTTGCTCCGGTAGGCAAACTGGTGAGGGTCCAGTGTAGGGGGCAGGCATTTTTTGAGCTGTGCCAAGACCAGTCGCTCAAAGCACTTCATGACTATGGGCGTCAGTGCCACAGGGCGATAGTCATTTAGGCACAATGGTGTTGAATGTTTCGGCACTGGTACTATTGAAGTGGTCTTGAAGCACGCTGGTACCACGGCCTGGGCCAGGGACAGGTTGAAGATGTCTGTGAAGACCCCTGCCAGCTGCTCAGCGCATGCCCTCAGCACACGCCTAGGAATGCCGTCAGGGCCAGCAGCCTTACGTACATTGACATGACTCAGTGCGTTACGGACGTCGGTGTGGGTGAGTGTGAGGTGGTGGAGGTCGTCAGAGGGTGGGAAATTGATGTTCTTTTCGTTATTTTTTTAATTTTATTATTAAAAATAAAATTTTTATTATTATTTTTTTATTATTATTATTATATAAAGATGAAAGGCCATCGTTATTTTTTTTAATTTTTTTTCGTTTTTTTTTTTATTATCCGTTCTTTTCGTTATTATTTCGTTATCTTTTGCCCTAATGGGAAAGAAATAATGATATTCATTGTTCTTCATGTGTTTTTTTTGTTTTGTTTTGTTTTGTTTTTTCCTAATTCTGGGTTGGTCTGTATAGGTGGCAGTTTGTTTTCATTTAAGTATTAAGTACTTACAATATTGAGGGGTAGGACTTGAAAAGCTTTTGCTTCTTCCTACTCTTTTTCGGGCACCCAAGGAAAGGGTTCCGTTACTTTGCATTGTGTTTTTGTATCTTTTAGTGTATTTGTTGGATGCTTCCTTTTGTCTGAAATAAATAAATAAATAAACATCAGACCTTTAATCCTCACTGTTTTTAAGTTATAAAAGGCTGACTTCACAGCTTTTTTAATGTAACTGTTAAAATTCAGGTCTGAGTCCAGAATCACACCCAGATTTCTGGCTTGACTGTCAGCTTTTGGCGTCATTGATTGAAGCTGAGCACTAACTTTGAGTCTTTCTTCTTTGGCTCAAAAAATTGTTATTTTGGTTTTGTCTTCATTTAACTGAAGAAAATTCTGGGACATCCACTCTTTAATATGATCAATGCCTTTGATCAGATTTGATATAGATGACTGTTATACACAACTATTCAGGAGAGCATTGAACGTAAGCTGGAAGGAACATATTTCTTACAGAGTTTTGTATGGAAAATTACCCCTCATAACAACGACAATAAAAGTGACACGTCTATGGTTTGCCAGACACTGCCTACACGCAGTGGACCAGCCTGTTTCCTGCCTGGTCTTCTGAACTCTATTCAGTGGTCACACTAGCCATGGCAGACAAACTCAGTCATCCCGACACAATCAAAAGGGACATGGGGCTTGAGGAGCAGGAGGTGTCAAGGCTGATGAAGGACAGGAAACTTTGGGCCAAACATATTGCTGCGGCTTCTTTTGCTGTGTCCACGGATGGCAGATGATGATGATGATGTAAGCTTGTCTGCCTTCACTATCTTCATTCCTTTCTTCTTCATGTTTACACCTGCCTCTCTTTCATTTACATACAGTGGGGCAAAAAAGTATTTAGTCAGCCACCAATTGTGCAAGTTCTCCCACTTAAAAGGTGAGAGAGGTCTCCAATTTTCATCATAGGTATACCTCAACTATGAGAGACAAAATGAGAAAAAAAAATCCAGAAAATCACATTGAAGGATTTTTAATGAATTAATTGGTAAATTCCTTGGTAAAATAAGTATTTGGTCAATAACAAAAGTTCATCTCAATACTTTGTTATATACCCTTTGTTGGCAATGACAGAGGTCAAACGTTTTCTGTAAGTCTTCACAAGGTTTTCACACACTGTTGCTAGTATTTTGGCCCATTCCTCCATGCAGATCTCCTCTAGAGCAATGATGTTTTGGGGCTGTCGCTGGGCAACACGGACTTTCAACTCCCTCCAAAGATTTTCTATAGGGTTGAGATCTGGAGACTGGCTAGGCCACTCCAGGACCTTGAAATGCTTCTTACAAAGCCACTCCGTTGCCCGGGCGGTGTGTTTGGGATCATTGTCAGGCGCTCAAAGGCTCACCTCTGTAGTCATGAAGTCCTTTGAGCGCCTGGTCCTGTCTCACCTCAAGTCCATCACCACACCCCTCCTAGACCCGCTGCAGTTTGCCTACCGTGCTAACAGGTCTGTGGACGACGCAGTCAACCTGGCCCTCCACTCCATCCTGCAGCACCTGGGCTCCCTGGGAACCTACGCCAGGATTCTGTTTGTGGACTTCAGCTCCGCATTCAACACCATCCGCCCCGATCTGCTCCAGGACAAGCTGTCCCTGCTCAACGTGCCTGACTCCCTCTGCAGGTGGATCACCGACTTCCTGACGGACCGGAGGCAGCATGTGCGGCTGGGAAAGACTGTCTCAGACTCTGTTAGCATCAGCACCGGATCACCCCAGGGCTGTGTACTCTTCTCCCTTTATACCAACTCCTGCACCTCCTCCCACCAGTCTGTTAAGCTGATTAAGTTTGCGGACGACACCACCCTCATCGGGCTCATCTCCAACGGTGACGAGTCCGCCTACAGGGAAGAGGTGGCCCAGCTGGTGTCCTGGTGCAGCCACAACAACCTGCAGCTGAATGCTCTGAAGACAGCGGAGATGATTGTGGACTTCAGGAAAGTCACATCCCCCCTGCCCCCCCTCACCATCACAGGTTCTCCCATCACCTTTGCAGATTCCTTCCGCTTCTTGGGCACCACCATCACCCGAGACCTCAAATGGGAGCCAACCATCAGCTCCCTCATCAAAAAGGCCCAGCAGAGGATGTTCTTTCTGCGGCAGCTGAGGAAGCTCAAGCTACCCACCAAGATGTTAGTGCAGTTCTACACGGCCATCATCGAGTCCATCCTCACCTCCTCCATAACTGTGTGGTACGCAGGAGCCACTGCCAGGGACAGACTAAGGCTGCAGCGCGTCGTGCGCACTGCTGAGAAGGTGATAGGCTGCAAGCTCCCATCTCTCCAGGACCTGTACATCTCCAGGACCCGGAGGCGTGCTGGCCGGATCATAGCCGATCCTTCACATCCTGGTCACGTGCTGTTTGCCCCCCTCCCCTCAGGTAGAAGGCTTCGATCCATTCGGACTAAAACCTCCCGGCACATGAACAGCTTTTTCCCCTCTGCCATCAGACTGCTGAACACTAAGTGACTTTTGACTCTCGTGCACTATGTACAGCAGCTCAACCAGACTCATGTCAATCATCACTGTTTTTCTGTTGCATTATTGACTGCACTATGTGGTACTTCACATTATCTGCTACATGCTAATTTTTTAAAACTGCCTTGACTAGTACTACTCATTATTACTAGTATTATTATTATTATTACTTATTATTACTTATTTTTCTACACTTATTGCACGTTTCTAGTCCTTTAGTTTTTTAGTTTATCCCTTTTTCTCATTATGTTTTTAATGTTGCAGCATGGCACCGAGACAAATTCCTAGTTTGTGTATCACATGAACAATGGCAATAAACCTGATTCTGATTCTGATTCTGATTGTCATGCTGAAAGACCCAGCCACGTTTCATCTTCAATGCCCTTGCCGATGGAAGGAGGTTTTCACTCAAAATCTCACGATACATGGTCCCATTCATTCTTTCCTTTACACGAATCAGTCGTCCTGGTCCCTTTACAGAAAAACAGCCCCAAAGCATGATGTTTCCACCCCCATGCTTCACAGTAGGTATTGTGTTCTTTCTCCTCCAAACACGACAAGTTGAGTTTTTACCAAAAAGTTCTATTTTGGTTTCATCTGACCATATGACATTCTCCCAATCCTCTTCTGGATCATCCAAATGCTCTCTAGCAAACTTCAGACGGGCCTGGACATGTACTGGCTTAAGCAGGGGGACACGTCTGACACTGCAGGATTTGAGTCCTTGGCGGCGTAGTGTGTTACTGATGGTAGCCTTTGTTACTTTGGTCCCAGCCTTCTGCAGGTCATTCACTAGGTCCCCGCGTGTGGTTCTGGGATTTTTGCTCACCGTTCTCGTGATCATTTTGACCTCATGGGGTGAGATCTTGCGTGGAGCCCCAGATCGAGGGAGATTATCAGTGGTCTTGTATGTCTTCCATTTTCTAATAATTGCTCCCACAGTTGATTTCTTCACACCAAGCTGCTTACCTATTGCATATTCAGTCTTCCCAGCCTGGTGCCCATCTACAATTTTGTTTCTGGTGTCCTTTGACAGCTCTTTGGTCTTGGCCATAGTGGAGTTTGGAGTCTGACTGTTTGAGGTTGTGGACAGGTGTCTTTTATACTGATAACGAGTTCAAACAGGTGTCATTAATACAGGTAACAAGTGGAGGACAGAGGAGTTTCTTAAAGAAGAAGTTGCAGGTCTGTGAGAGCCAGAAATCTTACTTGTTTGTAGGTGACCAAACTGCTCCCATCATCTCTAAGACTGTTGCCACATGGTCGGAGGATGCTTCCCAGCAGCTGCAGGACTGCTTCGACAGGACAAACTGGGAAGTCTTCGAACATCAGGACAGGGAGTTGTTCACAGATAGTGTACTGTGCTATATCAAGAACTGCATAGACACTATCATAGTGAACAAACAGATCTGTATCTTCCCTAATCAGAAGCCCTGGATGAACTGGGAGGTCCAGCAACTGCTGAGGGAGAGAAACACCGCCTTCAGGTTTGGTAACATCTACAGTACAGCTCAGGCCAACCTGAAGAGGGGCATCAGAGAGGCTAAGGCATACTATAGGAGGAGGATTGAGGACCATCTGGACAGCAACAGTAGCCGGCAGGTGTGGCAGGGCATCCAGCACCTGGTCAACTATCGAATAAACCCGGGAACCGCGGTAGGTGACCTCACACTGGCATAGGAGCTGAATATCTTCTTTGCCCGCTTTAAGGTTGCTGCACCTGTTTCGGCCAACCTACACCAGGCCCACAGCAGTATGTTCCTCACTCTGGAGGAACATGAGGTGAGGCACACCCTGCGATCCATCGACCCAAGAAAAGCAGCGGGTCCGGATGGCGTCCCGGGACGTGTGCTGAGGGACTGTGCAGATCAGCTGGCTGGAGTCTTCACTAAGATTTTCAATCAATCCCTGGCACAGTCCACTGTCCCATCCTGCCTGAAGTCCTCCACCATAGTCCCCTTACTCAAGAAGCCTCACATCTCCAGCCTCAACGACTACAGACCAGTCGCACTCACCCCAGTGGTGATGAAGTGCTTTGAAAAGCTGGTCCGTAGTCATATCATAGCAGCCCTGCCTCGCAGTCTTGACCCCCACCAGTTTGCCTACAGAGCGAACCGATCCACACAAGACGCGGTGACCACAGCACTCCATGCCACTCTAGCCCACCTGGAGCGGCAGGGGAGATGCTCTTCGTGGATTACAGCTCTGCATTTAACACCATCCTCCCACACAAACTGGTGGTCAAGCTGGGGGACCTGGGGCTTCCTCAGGCTATATGTATGTGGATCAGCAGCTTCCTCTCTGGTCGCAGACAGAGAGTCAGGGTGGGTCATCACACATCCACGGCCCTAAGCCTCAGTACCGGCTCCCCCCAGGGCTGTGTGCTGAGTCCCCTGCTCTACTGTCTGTATACACATGATTGCACCCCCGCCCATCACAACAACACCATTGTGAAGTTTGCAGATGACACTACAGTGGTGGGTCTCATCTTGGGGGGGGACGAGTCTGCTTACAGAGATGAGGTGGTGCGGCTGTCGTCATGGTGCAAAGATAATAACCTTCTCCTGAACACCTCCAAGACCAAAGAGTTGATAATAGACTACAGGAGGAAGAAGACAGAGATTCCCCCTCTCATTATCAGCAGGGACTGTGTAAAGAGGGTAGCTGACTTCCGTTTTCTGGGAGTCCACATAGAGTAGAACCTGTCCTGGAGTGTGAATACCTCTGAGCTGGTGAAAAAGGCCCAGCAGAGACTGTACTTCCCGAGGATTCTCAGGAAGGAGAACATCACACAGAGACTGCTGGTGTCCTTTTATCGAGCTTCCATTGAGAGTGTATTAATATACTGTATATGCATCTGGTGCAGTAGTTGTACAGTAGCTCATAGGAAAGCACTCCAGAGGGTCATCGACACCGCCCAGAAGATTATTGGCTGCCCTCTCCTCACACTGGAAGACCTACACTGCTCCCGTTGCCAGAAGAAAGCCCAAAATATTTTAAGGGACACTTCACATCCTAGACACTCACTGTTTGAACTACTGCCATCTGGGAAACGATATAGACTAATGAACACAAGGACAAACAGACTTAAACACAGTTTCTACCCAACAGAATGGTTATATTCTGAACAAAATGAGGAAGTAATGTGAAAAATGGACATGATTGTATGTTGTTGAATGCTCTTTGTAATGACTGTGTGCATGATGTCCTGTGTTGATGTCTGTGTGAATGTGGCTAGATATTTATTCTTTTTAAATTATTTTTAACTGATTTCTAGTAATTTTAGGTCTATGGTTTTTATAAATGGGGCATTGACTGGAGAGCACTTTGAATTTCGTTGTACCTGTGTCAATGACAATTAAAGATCTATCTATCTATCTATCTATCTATCTATCTATCTATCTATCTATCTATCTATCTATCTATCTATCTATCTATCTATCTATCTATCTATCTATCTATCTAACTATCGATCTATCGATCTATCTATCTATTCTAATAGCCCTCTTCTGAAGCATAAAGACTGGATATATGTTTGTTACCTCCGCCAAGGAGGTAATGTTTTTACCCGGGTTTGTCTGTTTGTCTGTCTGTTACCAACATAACTCAAAAAGTTATGAACGGATTTTGACAAAATTTTCAGAAAAGGTGTGTAGTGGCACGGGGAACAGATAATTAGATTTTGGTGATGATCTGAATGTGCATACCTCCACCAAGGGCTTTGTTTGTATTTGTGCAGCAGGATTACACAAAAGCTACTGGATGGATTTGGATGAAATTTTCACCAGAGGTGGTTCTTGGCCAGGAGAGGAACCCATTATATTTTGCTGATGATCTGAGAATGCATACCTCAGCCAAGGCTCTTATCTTCTCACAGTGTGTTAGCAAAAATACTCAAAAAGTTATGAACAGATTTTGATGAAATTTTCAGGAAAGGTGTGTAATGCCATGGGGAACAGATGATTACATTTTGGTGATGATCTGTAATTTCCCAGTTTGGGATCAATAAAGTACATCTATCTATCTATCTATCTATCTATCTATCTATCTATCTATCTATCTATCTATCTATCTATCTATCTATCTATCTGTCTATCTATCTATCTGTCTATCTATCTATCTATCTATCTATCTATCTATCTATCTATCTATCTATGATCTGAGAGTGCATATACCCATTAAGAGCTTTGTTTGTATTTGTGCAGCAGGATTACACAAAAACTACTGGATGGATTTGGATGAAATTTTCACCAGAGGTGGTTCTTGGCCTAGAGAGGAACCCATTATATTTTGGTGATGATCTGAGAATGCATACCTCAGCCAAGGCTCTTATCTTCTCACAGTGTGTTAACAACAATACTCCAAAACTGATGTGTCCATCAGTTTGACTTTAATGCCATTTTCACCACAAGTGGCTATAGGCCGACACACAAACCCATTACATTTTGGAGGTGATCCATGACAAATGGAAGGAGCCTTGGCAGAGGTATGCGCTCTATGAGTGCTTTTCTAGTTTATTATTGTATTCTAATTTTAGCTTATTTTAATGTAATTTTAGTTAGTTTTTTTTTTTTTTTGCTTTTTATTTAAGTGGGCATCTGTACATATTTTATTGCAAATAAATTCCTTTAAACAACCTCATTTTAAGGTTTCCCCGTTTGATTGATGCCTGTGACTCTTTACCTGGTTTTGAAGAACCTTGAAGGTTATGTTTTTAATTCCCCCTCGACCTACACGTTACACAAAAGCTTATCTATCCAAGCATTAACTAATTAACATACCTATATACAGTATGTATCAATATTCACAGCCTTTGCTCAATACTTTGTTGATGCACCTTTGGTAGCAATTACAGCCTCAAGTCTTTTTGAATATGATGCCACAAGCTTGGCACACTTATCTTTGGGCAGTTTTGCCAATTCCTCTTTGCAGCACCTCTCAAGCGCCATCAGGTTGGATGGGAAGCGTTGATGCACAGCCATTTTCAGATCTCTTCAGAGATGTTCAACTGTATTCAAGTCTGGGCTTTGGCTGGGCCACTCAAGGACATTCACAGAGTTGCCCTGAAGCCATTCCTTTGATATCTTGGCTGTGTGCTTAGGGTCGTTGTCTTGCTGAAAGATTACCCGTCACCCCAGTCTGTAGTCAAGAGTGCTCTGGAGCAGGTTTTCATCCAGCTTTCATCTTTCCCACTATCCTGACTAGTCTCCCAGTTCCTGCTACTGAAAAACATCCCCATGGCATGATGCTGCCACCACAATGCTTCACTGTAGGGATGGTATCAGTATGGTGATGAGTGGTGTCTGGTTTCCTCCAAACATGATGCCTGGCATTCAAGCCAAAGAGTTCAATCTTTGTCTCACCAGACCAGAGAATTTCGTTTCTCACTGTCTGAGAGTCCTTCAAGTGCCATTTGGCAAACTCCAGGTGGGCTGCCATTTGCATTTTACTAAGGAGCAGCTTCTGTCTGGCCACTCTACCATGCAGGCCTGATTGGATTGCTGCAGAGATGGTTGTCCTTCTGGAAGGTTCTCCTCTCTCCACAGAGGAACGCTGGATCTCTGACAGAGTAACCATCAGGTTCTTGGTCACCTCCCTGACTAAGGCCCTTCTCCCCCAGTCGCTCAGTTTAGATGGCCGGCCAGCTCTAGGAAGAATCCTGGTGGTTCCAAATGTCTTCAGTTTATGGATGATGAAGGCCTCTGTGCTTATTGGGACCTTCAAAGCAGCAGAATTTTTTTCTGTACCCTTCCCCAAATCTGTGCCTCAACAATCCTGTCTCAGAGGTCTACTGCCAATTCCTTTGACTTCATGCTTAATGTCATGCTCTGACATGCACTGTCAACTGTGGGACCTTATATAGACATTCCAAATCATATCCAATCAACTGAATTTACCACAGGTGGACTCCAATTAAGTTGTAGAAACATCTCAAGGAGGTTTATTGGAAACAGGATGCTCCTGAGCTCAATTCTGAGCTTTATGAGATGAGATGAGATGAGATTCAACTTTATTGTCATTACACATGTATGAATACAAGGTAACGAAACATGACTTGGCATTTGGGCACGCTCTGCAGAGCGCATCTAAGGCCGGGGCAGCCGCTAGGCGCCAGTCATAAAGAAGAAAGGAAAAAAAAAAGAAAAAGAATGGATATGACACAGTAGGCGAGAGAAAAAAAACATGTTTTATCAGAATGGCGCTCTGCAAGTGAGCGAAATTTTGATTACAGGCAAAAAAACCCTCAATGCACATTTAGCAGACATTTAGCAGGAGATCACACACAAAAGTTGAGAGGCAGTGTATTGTATGCATGTAATGTTGTATGCATTGTGTAGTGTAAATGTGACAGTTGTTAGTGAGCAGCAGAGGGCGCCTCCTGGCAGTGGATAGATGTTATAATCATGTGACTTATAAACAAGTCCAGAGTCTATCTCTCTTGCTTGCAGAAGGCACATGGGCACTGTCCTTGAGGGTCCAATCCGCTGATACGACAACAACTGATTGTCGGTTGTTTGGGTAAAAGCCAGTCCTTCCGCTTATCTCAATCAGGAGGAATGTAAACACGGGGCACCAAACAAGGTCAAATCAAATCAGCACAGTGCACTCAGAGAATAGAATTTGTCCTCACCCGTGCAATTCTGTGCTTCCATTATATGTGCAGGCTTAAACTGTTTTTCCATGGAGAGCACAGGGCTCCAGATGTATTCCTCCACTGAATCACTGTCATTCAGTTCACCGTTTGCCGCTACTCGTGCCCTCCCCAACTGGTCGAATTTGATGAAGGAGCTTGCCGGGTCCGCTTTGATCAGCTCTCTCACCTTCCTTCAATTTCTGATGCATCATTGCTCCGCACTGTGTGTGTTTATATACTTGCATATTTATTCCACCTAGCAGCAATGCTCCGTACTGTGGGTGTTTATATATTTACATATTTATTCCATCTAGCTACAATGCTCTGCACTGTGTGTTCATATATTCATATATTTATTCCATCCAGCTACAATGCTCTGCACTGTGTGTCTGTGTGTGTGTGTATATATATATATTTTATAGTAATATGTACATATGTATATTAGCTGCTCTTGCTTGCTTGTTTTTTTCTTGCCTTCTGATTGTTGCTGTGAGTGTTGCTATCCCTGTGCTGTTGCAATCCTGGAATTTCCCCGTTGTGGGACTAATAAAGGCTTATCTTATATATATCTTATCTTATATATATCTTATATATATCTTATATATATCTTATATATTTGCATATTTGTTCCGTCTAGCTGCAATGCTCCGTACTGTGGGTGTTTATATATTTATATATCTACATGTTATTCCATCTAGCTACATTGCTCCGCACTGTGTGTGTTTATATACTTGCATATTTATTCCACCTAGCTGCAATGCTCCGTACTGTGGGTGTTTATATATTTACATATTTATTCCATCTAGCTTCAATGCTCTGCACTGTGTGTTCATATATTCATATATTTATTCCATCCAGCTACAATGCTCTGCACTGTGTGTCTGTGTGTGTGTGTATATATATATATTTTATAGTAATACGTACATATGTTTATTAGCTGCTCTTGCTTGCTTGTTTTTTTTTTTTTTTCTTGCCTTCTGATTGTTGCTCTGAGTGTTGCTATCCCTGTGCTGTTGCAATCCTGGAATTTCCCCGTTGTGGGACTAATAAAGGCTTATCTTATCTTATCTCTTATCTTATCTTATCAGGGAACTCCACAGCCAAGAATAGAAGTCCTGAGATCATAACCAATAATGCTTCCACAGACGCATGAATTCCAATGTCCATGAGTCTCCTCGCAGGTTCCAATTCTTGGGCTCCCCCTTGGCCCGATTCTTGTTGAAAAATAGTGACAATAGCACATTTAAGCTGCTTCCAAATCCATAATTTCCGTTTAGATTAAGATTCAGCAGAAGAAGAGCGACTAAACACAGACAAAAACGCAACATTGCAAAGCTGGGAATAGGTCAGGAAGGCAGGAGAGGAGGAGGGAGGAAAAATGCGACTGCTCTCTCTCAAGGCAAGAAGGAAAGATGGCAAAGGCTTGTGAATGCTTAGCGTATGTACATGGGATTTCTTAGTTTGTTTGTTTTTTATTTTAATACATTTTCAAAAATCTCAAAAAAAAAATTCACGTTGTCATTATTGGGTACTGTGTGTATAATTTTGAGGAAAACAATGAATTTAACCCTTTGACATCCTTCTATTTATGGCCATAAAAAGCACCCTCACTATCTATGTCGCAGTGCTGCACCTGTCATGTGATGTGTCATGTGATGTCATAAAACACCCCAGTTGTACTAAGTGTTCCACCTCACAAGGCGGCAGACACATATAGCATACTGCTCTTACCTTGAATGGCCCCCATTTAACCCCCCCCCCCACACACACACACACATACTTCTGGACACCAGAGATGAAGAGTTTGTAAACAAATCGATTGAAAGACAGAGGAGGCATTTGCTCCCAAATTTGGCAACTATGATTCTAAAAAGAGATTGTTTAGCTTATAAAGGTAAATATCTACATTTTTTATAACAGAGGGTGGGCAAAGCTGGTTGATTTGCACCTGCCATCGACCCCCAGCACCATGTGACTGGACAGAGCAATCGTGCCAGTTCCCAGTTGTCATGTGAGATAAATTGCGGTGGAATAAAAGTGAAATTGCAGTGGAATAATCATAACAGTTTCTGGATGTGGGAGAGAAAGCGAAAATGACCCAGAGAAGACAAAATAACTACCAGGATGGATGAAAATGGATAAAGCGTGCCACCTGGCCAGCGGTAAGTGACGAATTTCTTTGTTTACATTGTAACTGATTTTCTGGTTCATATACTTTAAAGATAACAAAATGCCTAAAACAACAAATGGTGACAAAAACACAAAACCATCCTTTGTGTAAATATGTCCAAAGTCCACTTTTGACTGAAAGTTATGTAATTCGATATGGCTGCCATGGCATTATGCAAATTAGATGCGCAAATTTACTCCTATCTCAAACTTTGGATCAAATTCTACATCTTTCTAATTGACAGTAAGCCATTATCTCTTATCACTTTCATGTTATAGCTTTGGAAATCTCTGACATCTGAACTGAATATTTTCTTGAAAAAAATCTTGACCACCAGGGAGAGAGGAGGAAATGGCTCAATGGAGCACCATAGGCAGTCATTGGATTAATCCATTTTGGAATAAGGCTGTAACATAACAAAATGTAGAAAAAGTGAAATGCAGTGAATGCTTTCTGGATACACTGTACCTGCATGCATATATACATACATACAAAAATACATACAGTGGTTTGAAAAAGTTTTTGCCCCCTTCCTGATTAATCTTTTTTTTTGTATGTTTGTCACACTTAAATGTTTCAGATCATCAAATTTAAATATTAGACAAAGAAAACACAAGTAAAAACAAAATGCAGTTTTTAAATGAAGGTGTTTATTATAAAGGGAAAAAATCCAAAACTACATGGCCTTGTGTGAAAAAAAATGATTGCTCCCTAAACCTAATAACCGGTTGGGCCACCCTTTCCAGCAGCAATTGCAATCAAGTGTTTGCAATAACTGGCCATGAATCTTTTACAGCACTGTGGAGGAATTATAGCCTGTTCATCTTTGCATTATTGTTATAATTCAGCCATATTGGAGGGTTTTTGAGCCTTTTTAAGGTCATGCAACAGCATCTCAATTAGATTCAGGTCAGGACTTTGACTAGGCCACTCCAAAGTCTTCTTTTTGTTTTTCTTAAGCCATTAAGAGGTGGACTTGCTGGTGTGTTTTGGATCATTGTCCTGCTGCAGAACCCAAGTGTGCTTTAGCTTGAGGTCCCAAACAGATGTCCGGTCATTCTCCTTCAGGATTTTTTGGTACACAGCAGAATTCATGGTTCCATTTATCACAGCAAGTCTTCCAGGTCCTGAAGCAGCAAAACAGCCCCAGACCATCACACAAACCACCACCATATTTTACTGTTGGTATGATGTTCCTTTCTGAAATGCTGTTACTTTTTTCGCCAGATGTAATAGGACACACACCTTCCAAAAAGTTCAACTTTTTTCTTATCAGTCCACAGAGTGTTTTCCCAAAAGTCTAGGGAATCATCAAGATGTTTTCTGGCAAAACTGAGATGAGCTTTTATGTTCTTTTTGCTCAGCAGTGGCTTTTGTCTTGGAACTCTTCCATGCAGTCAGTTTTTGCCCAGTCTCCTTCTTATAGTGGAGTTATGAACACTAACCTTAACTGAGGCAAGTGAGGCCAGCAGTTCTTTGGATGTGGTTACAGGGTCTTTTGTGACCACTTGGGTAAGTCGTTGCTGCGCTCTTGGGGTAATTTTGGTTGGCAGGCCACTCCTGATAAGCTATACCACTGTTCCATGGTTCCACCATTTGCAGATAATGTCTCTCACTGTTGTTCGCTGGAGTATCAAAGCTTTAGAAATGACTTTATAATCGTTTCCAGACTGATAGATCTTAATTACTTTGTTTCTCATTTGTTCCTGAGTTTCTTTGGATCACAGCATGATGTCTAGCTTTTGAGGATGTTTTGGTCTACTTCACTTTGTAAGGCAGGTCCTATTTAAGTGATTTCTTGATTGAGAACAGGTGTGGCAGTAATCAGGCTTTGGTGTGGCTCGAGAAATTGAACTTGAAATTGAACTTTCCAATGATGTGATAAACCACAGTTAATTTTTGTCTTAATGGGGGGATGCAATCACTTTTTCACACAGGGCCATGTACAGTCATGTGAAAAAAATTAGGACACCCTGTATAAGCCTGTGTGTATTCTTTAACATATTTGGACATATGGATATTCACTATCAATGTTAAAAATACTGGGAGATTCACGTAATACAACTATCCATCCATCCATCCATCCATCTTCTTTCGCTTAATTCTTTTTGGGTCGCGGGGGGGCTAGAGCCTATCACAGCATCTTTGGGCGAGAGGCAGGGTACGGTACACCCTGGACAGTCCATCGCAGGGCCAACACAGAGAGACAGACAACCATTCACTCTCACAGTCATACCTAAGGACAATTTAGAATCCCCAGCTTGATGCCAGTTAACCTAACTTGCATGTTTTTGGCATGTGAGAGGAAACCGGAGAAACCCCGGAGTAAACCCACGCAGACACGGGGAGAACATGCAAACTCCACACAGATCACTGTTGGTCGGGGGCTGGGATCGAACCCAGGATCCCCCGGCCAAGGGTGAGTTGCTGAGCTGCCGCAGTGCTAACCACTCCACCACCGTGCTGCCCAACACTTAAAAATGATTTAAAGACTTTTTTTTTCAAATTTTCTGTAAAATGTAATTCTAAACAAATAATGAAGACTAAATTAGGGCACCCCCCCCATCTTTCTTTGGACACCCCCACATTCATTCACACTTAAAATGGCTAAAATAAATGTTAAAAAAAATGCAAAGATATGTGAACATTTCTTAATAAGAACTGAATATTTAATGGGGTGTCCTAACTTTTTCACATGACTAGGTTTGGATTTTTTTTAACCTTATTAATAAACACCTTCATTTAAAAACTGCATTTTGTGTTTATTTATGCTATCTTTGTCTAATATTTAAATTTGTTTGATGAGCTGAAACATTTAAGTGTGACAAGCTCACAAAAAAAACGAGAAATCAGGAAAGGGGAAAACACTTGTTCACACCACTGTACATACATTGCCATAACAACAAAAGAAACACAATGAGCAAGGATGTAAATGAACAAATTTAACATTCAATTCAAACTCTTATTACTTATTAAAAATAATAGAAGTTCAAAAATGAAAAACAATGAGCAAATAAATTTCCACTGATAATATAATCTATAAGTGACTTTCATAGACTTTCACCCAACCCTAGGGATTAACAGAACCATCTTCCTCCCTGTATTTATCTAATTTCTCCTTTTTGTACTTTTTTTTACTCAGAATGTTTGAACATTGTTTTAACGCCATATTTAATCCATTCCATAATTTAACCCCATAGATCAAAACACAAAAGCTTATCCTTTTTGTCTGTGCACCCACTGTCTTTAAAAGTAACTCCCCACTTAAAGGTGCAATCCATTACATTTTGACCTCCTGCCCAGTAGGTGTCGCACTCACTGTTTCCTCATGATAACATTGCAGGTGTTGCCATGTAGAAACACAAATAGCGCTGGAAACAAGCTTTCACAGGCTGCAGCAAACTGTATGGAAATCAGTTTTTTTGTGATTATGAGCCAGTGAAATCATGTCAAGCGATCAATCTTTTTTGGTACAGTGCCCAGTGATTTTAACTGAGTCTTCTTTGATGTTTATCTCCATTCAACATTTTTTTAGAATTACTGTCATGTAATTATTAATAATTTATGGTAATGCTAACGTTTCACAGATGTGATTGAACCTGATAATTACATAATTTTGATAACGTAATCATGTCAAAACTGTAGCTGACTTTAAGGACTTTGCTCTTGGTAGAGTGTTTTTTGCAGATGCTGTAAGAAACTCTTGTGGTTTGTTTATGTTCAGCGTTTTAGCTAAGAATGCTGTTCTAAAACAAGCTGTTGCTATGGCTAATCCATTGCCTTGGTCATCCCCAGTTGCTGTGTGTGGGCAATCAGGGACCGTTACCCTGTTCCCTATGGACAATACACAGTTTTGGTTTTTTTCCAGGTCGCTAGCTCATGCCCCTGGTCTGTGGCAGGTCCACATTTACATCCATGGTACAAGGTGCATCATCAGGGCATCAAAAATCAGGAGGTGGCAATTAATTTTAGGGTTTTGTCTCATTTTATGTTCATTTAAATTTTATTTATTAGCTCCGCCAAGGAGGTTATGTTTTTACCGGGGTTTGTCTGTTTGTCTGTCTGTCATAACATAACAACATAACATAACATAACTCAAAAAGTTCTGAACGGATTTTGACGAAATGTTCAGGACAAGTCCGAAATGGGTCAAGGAAGAAATGATTAGATTTTGGGAGTGATCCCGATCACTGCCATTACCAAAAAAGTGATTTTTGTCAATAACTACTCAACTAATAAAGATATCAATGTGAATCCAATTGCTTAAGGTATGTTTTGATGGTCAAGGAATCTGAAAATATAGATAAAATAAATGTAGGACTTTTCAAAGTCCAGCAATTACATTTTTGAGTAGATCACAGCATGGGAGACTGACCTGCCTTGGCAGAGGTCTGCGCTCTCCGAGTGCTTTTCTAGTTGTTTTATATTATTGTTATATATTATTAAAATAAATTATTGTAAAATGGATGCCTGATATTGTTTGTTCCTTTTCTAATTTATATGTAAAGGGTGTTGTTGATTCATTGTTAGATTTACCAAGTGATGGCTTACCTATCCTCAATGCACAACTGAAATACTCTCAACCTTTGTATAACCTTGTAAAATTACTGAGAACTTCAGTTATACACACCTGATCTGACATGTGCAGAGCATTCTCTTCAATAAGTTCACTTTTTGACATTATTTGTAGTGCAGTAATACTCCAGTTGTTCTCATATGGATACTCAGTGTAAAAAATTCAGTGCATTTCAGAAAATAGCCACATCACTAATCCAATCTGACACAAAATCACAAGTCATAGTCCTTATAATATCTATAAAAAAGTATTCTTTAAATATTTAAATTTATATTGGATTACTGTATACTCTTAAAGTTTTGTTAGTATTTTACACAAGTTAAATTCTCAGCAATATAACATTATCTGACAGTGAACTAATATAATGTTATAAAGCAAATCAACATCAGCTAAAGTTGTCTATGAAAAAAGGGCATTTTTTTAAATAAAACTTTATTATATAGCACAAATTCACAACAACAGTCAGCTCATAGAACTTAAAAGTGTTGTATAAAGACCACAAAATTCCAGAAAGACCTCAACGATCAGGTGATCCCCTGTGAGGATCACTTAGCCACAGTGCAGAAGAAAAACTCAATTTTAACAATAGGAAGCCTCCAGCAGAAGTGGTTTTGGCATCTGATCAGGTCGCCTCCCACTTCAGGTGTTTGGAACACATCCCCTGAGGATGAGACCACGGGGCAGACTATGACTCCCAGCTGGCATGGAACATCTTGGCGTCCCCTCTGAAGAGCTGTAGAAGGTGGCTGGAGAGAGGGAAGTCTGGGCTGCTCTACTTGGACTGCTGTCTCCATGACCCAGATCCCCAGAAAAGCTGTTGAGGATGGACGGACGGACAGATTGATGGGCAAAAGAAAATTTTGATAATATTCTCAAAAGTAGAAATAGTCTGTCTCCCAAATATCAGAATTTGAAAACAAAGTCAGATGTAGGCATCTTCCCCCTGTGTGACTGTTGAGTGAAGTGGCTCAACGTGGTCCATGGAGCCCATCTGGGAGAACAATATAGAAAAATAATATAAGAAATTGGACACAAACTTCAAATCTTTTGTTGTCTCTTTAGTTTGTGTTGCCCTAGCTTCTTACAGTAAGGTACAAAATACCAGTGTTCAAATTTAAAAAAATCAAAGCAAAACAGTTTAAAGAAATAAAAATTGCATGAAAATATGACATAATCTGAACTTGTAGACATTTTTTTAAACATTCCAAATATACTACAAATGGGTGTGATTGGTTTATGAATGCAGAATATACTGTTGGTGACAGAAAGAGTGGGCAGAGAAATGGAATTGGATTTTACCTGTGTGCCGTGTGCTGTGTTCACTCATGCTGCAGCATTGGACCTGATTCAGGAACAGGAAAAGATTTTCAGTTCCACAAATTTCAGTTCTACAAATTAAATATACTTAGGAATGACTTGTGATACCTTTATTTTAATGTCGGGTTATTGATATCAATAACAACTGTGTAACCCATTTAGTCTCCAACAAAGAAAAATTGCACACCAAGGGTGATACTTTCTTAGCAAACTCATTGATAGGCACAATGGCACTGGTAGCACAATTATTTGTGTTGTTGCAGTAATACAAGAAATGTTGCACCTACCATGAAGTCATCATGCATTGCAGCTTTGTTACTGCACCAACAAAAATGATGAACAATATCATGCAGCCACAGAAGCAATCCAGCCTGCCCCTTCGTTTTACCTGCCTGAAGAGTACATACACTAATCCATCTTTTATTTTTCGTAATTCATTTGTGGATAGTTAGGATATTGTAATGATTGGCAAGACTTACATACAGATGAGATCCTTTAAGATTCTTGGCCCCATGCCACATGTCAAAGCTTTGCTTGACACCAGGAAAAATGCCACGGTCTGAATGACAGAGATTCACTAATTAAAATATTCAGCTAGAGAATTTTAATACCCACTTACCCATGAATGTCGTTCTGGTGAAAGTGACCCTGGTATACGGGATACAGGTGGCAATGGTGTCACGGTACGTTTCCTTTTTGTTTTTACAGGAGTAGAAGTGATCGGGTCATAATTGCCATAATACCTGCTAACAGATAAGATTAGTCTCTTCATTTAGTTATGGTGCAACATATTACATGACTTTTTATAGCTATCCGTTTACCAACAAAAAACATGTAAAATAGTTAAGTTCATTTACAACTGTATTTGTCATAAGTAGTAGGCTCAGTAAATTCAAAAAACACAACGTCATTGGGCTGCTAGGCTAACAACACTCATTGAAAACAAACCAAAAAGACCGAATGAAAGATGCAGGTCAAGTGGACCCCTGACCAAGTGAGCACCCTAAGTGGACCACGGGATCCTATCTGTACATGTACAAGTACATTCTCAATCCTGTGATTTATATAAGTGAAGAAGGAGAACAAGATTTTTTTTTAAACTGTTGGGAATGTTTTTCATCCACACCAAGAAGTTTAAAAAAAATATATAAATGTAAGATGAGAACAAAGCTGACCCGGAGAAGGTTTTGGCACCGTTTCTGCTTTCAAAAATTCTCCACCACTGCTGCTCATCACCGCTGGCTGCCCCCAGATGAATTTCACAGAATAGGTATGTGGGACTAGAATGTTCTGAATGAGGCTTTAAAAAGCTCTGAATCAGTCTGTAAATCACTGGATTGAAAATGTACTTGTACATGTATAGATTGGACATCGGGGTCCACATTTTTTTTTTCCGGTTCCGGTTCCGCCGGACTGGCGGCGCCACATGAGTTGGCTGCCATTTGCAACTGCCCTTTTCTTATCTTCCTTCTTCTTTCTACACCTTTCACTCTTTATATATATCACGGACACACAGATCGCCCCAAGGGTCTCCCGAGTCGGCGGACGGAGCCACTGTTTGCAGCGGGGACGATACGACGCGGGTGCCGGGCTGGAGTTTAGGCGGCGTGCAAGAAATATAAGACAGAATAGTAAAGAGCGATGGCAAGAACCAAGCAGACCGCCTGTAAATCTACTGGAGGAAAAAGCCCCCCAGGAAGCAGCTGGCCACCACGGCTGCTCGAAAAAAGCGCTCCGGCCACCAGCGGAGTGAGGAAGCCTCACCGTTACAGGCCCGGTACCGTGGCTCTGAGAGAGATCCGTCGCTACCAGAAATCCACGGAGCTGCTCATCCGTAGGCTGCCCTTTCAGCGCCTGGTGAGGGAGATCGCTCAGGACTTCAAGACCGACCTGCGCTTCTAGAGCTCCGCCGTCATGGCTCTGCAGGAGGCCAGCGAGGCCTGCCTGGTGGGTCTCTTCGTGGACACCAACCTGTGCGCCATCCATGCCAAGAGGGTCACCACCATCATGCCCAAAGACATCCAGCTGGCCCGCCGCACCCGCGGAGGGAGAGAGAGCTTAGACTTTCTGCTGCACATTCACCAACCACAATGCTCCGCACTGTGTGTCTATATATATATGTATATATATATATATATATATATATATATATATATATATATATATATATATATATATATATATATATATATATTTATAGTAATATGTACATATGTACACTAGCTGTTCTTGTTTTTTTCTTGCCTTCTGATTGTTGCTCTGAGTGTTGCTATCTCTGTGCTGTTGCAATCCTGGAATTTCCCCATTGTGGGACTAATAAAGGCTTATCTTATCTTATGGGGTGCTCACATGGTCAGGGGTCCACTTGACCTGTTCCCCTGCAAGATCATTAGCTAAAGATTCAAAGATTTATTGTTAATACTACTATACGTGCAGGACATACAGGACAACTGAAATGGCACTTCTCTCTCTCTCTACATTGGTGTGCATTTTATCAAAAGAAAGGAAGGCTGGATTTTAAAAAAAACAAAATAAAAAACAAGAGCAAACAGCGATGGCAGCAGTCTATGTCCAGTCTATATACAGTTACATGTCACAGACGGGGCTGATGCCTCAGTCCTGTCCCGTGATTGTGGCTGTAGTTCCTGATTATTTGATAATTTCCAGCTAGCAGTTATTGGAGCCTGAGCCTGGCTCTCTGTCAGCCTATGGCCACGCCTCCTCCTCTCTGCCAGGCATCCACCAGTTTACGCTGTCACCTGTTGTATATTATTATTATTATTATTATTATTTGTCCTCCTCCTTGTTTTCTATATACTTTTTTACCCACCTGCACGTGCTCAAGCACACTCCTTCATACATGCCACACACACACACACACACACACACACACACATCCATTCTGACTCACAGTCACTCATGCACCTGCTCTGCCACACTCCTGCATCCACTTGACATCATTACTTCTCTGTGTAGAAGAGCTTGGAAATGAAGAGGCGATTTGGTTTATAAGCAAAGTTTAATATTCAGCTCTTCTAACAAGTCTCATCAGGTGCAGAGAGTGGCAGAAGGGAAAAAGAGGGAGAATGTCTCCAGCTCACTGACTTTATACTGGCACACAATAAAAGACATGCATAACAAAGGCTGACATCCCTCATTATCTTAATCCCCCCATTGTCTTGGTATTTCCTCTCCTCGCCTTGGGGGGTGAGGGTGGCTCCTCCGGTCTCCTCTGCCGCGTCCGGGAACGTCTTTGTTCTTCACTCAGCGGGTGAGAGCCTTTTGTCCTTTCAGAGGTGTGAAGTCCTTTACATATGTATTACCAAACATTTCCACATGCTTCAACATATGTAGGTTATGGAATATATGGTTAATATAGACCACAGGCCCCCCAAACAACTAAGAAAGGACAACAGGAAGGTTCACAGTCTAAGATAGTTATTATGACATACTAAGTGTTACATCTGTTGCCACGGAAGAAACTTTCCAGCAGCCATGCTCCTAAGAGAGTTCAGAGGTAAACATAACAGCATAGTAAAATCATAAGTCAGTCCTAAACTGTTGCAGCACAATTAGTGAATAATTGTTGAGTGGTTTGTATCAGTCCCTGTGCTGTCTGGGTTTTAATCTTCTCCCAAAGCTGCTGTAGGTTGGTTTAGGCGCCCTGCTGGGACCTTCTTGTGAGGAATCTGCAGTGTGGGAAGGAGAGAGGTTATTTGTTCCCTGCCTGGGGGCTGAGTCTTTTCTCTTGGGGGGTCTACCCCGCCGAGGTGCTCTCACCAACTGTGCAGGCTCTTCTTTCAACAAGAAGGCAGGTTTAAGTCTGTCAATGCTGACTGTTTCTTTTCTATCCCCAAAATCAAGTACAAAGTGTTTATCACCATTTTCCAGCACTCTGAATGGCCCATCGTATGGTGGCCGGAAAGTTGGTTTTAAAGCTTCATGCTTAACAAAAACGAACTCAGCGTTTTTTAAAGCTTGAGGGACAAAAACCCGTGGGAAGGAGTGATGAGCTGGACCGGGGAGAGAGTCCGGTCCGTTGCTGCCTAAAAACCTTGGGACTGGAAGGTGCCCTGGCTCTGGGTTCTCTGGTAAAAATTCACCTGGGAGCCTGAGAGGTTGTGCAAAGACTAATTCTGCGGGAGAGGCGTCTAGATCCTCTTTAGGTACAGCACGCAACCCCAATAAAACCCAGGTAAGTTTATTTACCCAATTTGTGTCCGTTAGTGAGGCTCTGAGGGCGGCCTTTAAAGACCTGTGAAAACGCTCGCATAACCCATTAGCCTGAGGGTGATAAGCGATGGTGCGATGAATTGTTGCCCCTAAGCTGTTGGACATGGCTGACCAGAGCTCTGAGACAAATTGAGGCCCTCTATCGGACATGATGTCCGATGGGACGCCGAAACGTGCCACCCAGTTTGTCAAGAAAACGCGAATGACTTCCTCCGCTGTGGTTGCCGCTAGAGGGACTGCCTCTGGCCAGCGTGTGGTGCGGTCTATCATTGTTAACAGGTGTGTGAAACCTTGGGAGGAAGGTAGTGGCCCCACGAGGTCGACATGAACGTGGTCGAACCTTCTAGCAGGGATTGGAAAAGGCTCCAGAGGGGCTTTTGTGTGTCTGTGTATTTTGGCGCGTTGACAAGAAATGCAAGTTTTTGCCCATTCTTTTATGTTTTTGCGCAGGCCTGGCCACACAAACTTTTCGGCGACCATTTTAACCGAGGCGCGCACACCTGGGTGCGCGAGGGAGTGAATTGCGTCGAAAATACGGCGGCGCCATGTAGCTGGGACTCACGGGCGAGGTCGGCCGGTTGAAACATCGCATATTAGGGGGGGCACGCTGTCGCGTAAACCCTTTTTCTCCAGCCTTAACCCTGTTGGTCCAGACTGGAGTGCGCGCACGTCCGCGTCACTGCTTTGTACCTCCGCCATGGCTGCATAATCTATCCCTGCATGGACAGGTGCTGCGTATGTGTCTGCGTTAGTGAAAGGTTCTGCGGCTGAGGCAGTATAATCTGTCTCCCCGCGCTCTGGTGGTGTCACAGCGCGAGAGAGACAGTCTGCTACTACGTTAAGTTTGCCTGCCACGTGTCGAATGTCTGTGGTGAACTCTGAAATCGCAGCTAGTTGTCTTTGTTTCCTGCCTGACCATGGTTCTGAAATTTTAGCCATAGCAAAGGTGAGCGGTTTATGGTCTACAAAAGCTGTGAAACTCCGCCCTTCTAACCAGAACTGGAAGTGGCGGATGGATAAATGAAGCGCCAGCAGCTCTCTGTCAAAAGTGCTGTATTTACGTTCAGTTTGGTTTAGCGATTTGCTAAAGAATGCTAAAGGTTGCCAGACCCCGCTGACAAGTTGTTCTACAACTGCCCCTATAGCTAGGTCTGAAGCATCTGTGGTTAGCGCGATGCGGGCCAAGGGATCTGGGTGAACTAACAATGTGGCGTTAGCTAGGGCGCTTTTTATTTCCGCGAAAGCGCGTTCGCGCTCCGGGGTCCATTCGACCGCGTTGGAAGCTTTCTTTTTTTTGAGCGCGTCATATAGTGGCTGCATGAGCTGAGCTGCGTGGGGGAGGAAACGGTTGTAAAAATTAACCATCCCTAAAAATTCTTGTAGCGATTTGACCGTTTGTGGTCGTGGGAAACTTTCTATTGCGTGAACTTTGTCTGGAAGTGGAACTGCCCCCTTCGGAGAGACTTTGTGTCCTAAAAAATCAATTTGTGACACGCCGAATTTGCATTTGGCTGGATTGATTATTAGCCCGTGCTCTTCTAGCCTCTGAAAAACCGTAGTGAGGTGCTGCTCGTGTTCTTCCTCAGACGAGCTGGCTACCAGCATGTCGTCGAGGTAGACGAAGACAAAAGGGAGGTCGCGTAGGACCGCGTCCATCATTCGTTGAAAAGTTTGAGCAGCGCCTTTGAGGCCGAAAGGCATTCGCAGAAATTCAAAAAGGCCGAAAGGGGTTATTACCGCTGTTTTAGGAATGTCTTCTGCTCGGACTAGGACTTGGTGATAATCGCGGACTAAGTCTATTTTTGAAAAAATGCGTGTACCCGCTAGATGTAGTGAAAAATCTTGAATGTGAGGAATTGGGTAACGGTCATGCGCTGTAGCGTTGTTTAATCTGCGGTAATCTCCGCACGGTCTCCAAGAACCGTCGGATTTCGGAACCATGTGAAGTGGTGAGGCCCAGGGGCTTTTCGAGCGTCTAACAATGCCCAATTTTTCAAGAGTTGTAAACTCGTTCCGTGCTATGTTGAGCTTGGCCGCGTCTAAGCGGCGAGCTTTGGCAAAAACGGGAGGCCCCGTTGTGGGAATGAAGTGTTCAACCCCGTGTTTAGCCACAGTGGCTGAGAATTTGGGGATTGTGAGTGCTGGAAATTGGGTGAGGAGTTGCTCAAACTTACCTCCTGCCGTGGTGACGTTGGCCTGTACAGGTGGTGGAGAAACCCGGGCTGAGCATGGAATAGAAGCAAAGGACAGTGCATTAACCAGGCGCCTATTTGCTAGATCCACTAATAACCCATGTGCACACAAAAAATCTGCGCCCAATAAGTTAAAACTCACCGCCGCTACAACAAATGTCCATCTGTAGCTGCGGCCGTGGATGAGGAGGTGCAGGCTCTTCTCGCCGAATGTGTCAATGCTAGAGCCGTTGGCTGCCACGGCTCCGTTGCCCCGGGTGCCCGTGGCTCGATCTGCGTGGGAGGGCATGATGAAGCTCAGCTGGGCTCCTGTGTCGATGAGGAACTGCTTGCCTGTGTGTCCATCCGTCACGTACAACAGCTTATTCTTCTCGCCGAGAACCGCTGCTGTTAACGGCTCTCGGCTTTGGCGTTTTCCCGAAATCGCAAATTTGCAGGGGGGAACGCATTTGCGGGCCCTCTCGGCGAAGCGGTGGTGATAATAACAGACGTCGCTCTGTCTGTTACGTTTTAGCCGCGTCGCTGTCACCGTGGGCTGGGTCTGCTCCGTGGGTTGTGGCTCCTCGCGGCTCGGGGCGTCAGCTTTGATGTCTGCGGATGCTGCTGTGGGTGTCAGTTCTTTGCAGGCGTTGATGAGCCGATGAGCTTCGCTGGCCAGTGCGCGGAAGTCTTGGTGGTTGCTGCATTTCATGCTGGCGAGTGTCCCCCTCATGTGTGGTGGCAGCGTGCTGAGGAATATAAACTGGAAGAGGAAGTTGTCATTGTCCTCTTCTTTGAACTGTAGCAAATCCTCCATGAGGGCCTTCGGTTTGCACCCTCTGTGGCCGTAGACCGCCAGGATCTTCTCGGCTCTCTCTTCCGCTGATCGGATGTAGTTCGCCACGATGGTTGCTTTGAGCGTCTCGTATTTGTCCCGGGCCGGTGGTCGCCGGATCATGCTCCGCACACACTTCGAAGTGGCAGCGTCGAGTTTGGAGACGATATGATAAAATTTGGTGTCGTCAGCCGTGATGCCCGCCAGTGCGAACTGGGCTTCAGCCTGCTGAAACCAAGAGGCAGGGTCTTCTTGCCAGAAGTCTGGCAGCTTGACAGCGACGGCATTCGTGCACACCATCACTGCTGTGCCCGCCGGGTGAGAGTGCCCTGCCTCGGCTCTCACGGCGGTGCTGGTGCTCGGTTGAGCCCTCTCAATCTCTTCTGCCGGGGGGAACAGTTGTCCATCTGTTCCCTCGTCTGCGTGGCCGCTGGCGTCTGCCTGGGTCGCCACGGATGAGTCGATTGCGGGGGAACGCCTCCGGTCCATACTCGCGTCAAGGTCACCAGTGTAGAAGAGCTTGGAAATGAAGAGGCGATTTGGTTTATAAGCAAAGTTTAATATTCAGCTCTTCTAACAAGTCTCATCAGGTGCAGAGAGTGGCAGAAGGGAAAAAGAGGGAGAATGTCTCCAGCTCACTGACTTTATACTGGCACACAATAAAAGACATGCATAACAAAGGCTGACATCCCTCATTATCTTAATCCCCCCATTGTCTTGGTATTTCCTCTCCTCGCCTTGGGGGGTGAGGGTGGCTCCTCTGGTCTCCGCCGCGTCCGGGAACGTCTTTGTTCTTCACTCGGCGGGTGAGAGCCCTTTGTCCTTTCAGAGGTGTGAAGTCCTTTACATATGTATTACCAAACATTTCCACATGCTTCAACATATGTAGGTTATGGAATATATGGTTAATATAGACCACACTCTGGGTACTTACGCTTGTCAGGTGGTGCACTCAGTGTGGTGGCAAGTCAATCGTGACAAGACTTTAGTCAGAGAGTCATTCTAGTCTCCTCTACACGGGTCTACGTTGACGTCCTGGAGCTGTTAGTTCCCTTCCCTTTGGACTGTTCAGATGTTGTTTTTCCCAGAGCCAGCTGCGCTCCGACGCCCTTGTAAGTCTTCCTCTTATTATTAGCCCTTCCTAACCGCTGGCCAGTCCCGTCTGGGAGCGCGTGGGGCTCGTCCTGCCAACTGAGCTCGGACATCCGTCACCTTGTGCATCAGACTGTTTTTCCTTTGGACATTTTGTGTATTTTGTGTTGTTCCCCTTTCTGATCATAAACACATTCACTTCAGCAGCATCTTGGGCTTGTATTAATTAATTTGTGTGTGCACAGTTACGCACACACATGACAGTTACATACATTGACGGGCAAAGAGTGCTTCTTTCAGTAAATGGGGATACACTGGGGTAAGATCATCTAACACAATGTAAAAGCAATTTATTTTCTAAACGTCAAAAATGTTTGATCACGTAGACAACAGATCCATTGTTCGACATATCATAAGGTAATGCTATCTGTATCAAATTTTGATTCTGGAGAAATTAGACAACATTAAAATTATGGGCAAAAAGTGCTTATTTAGATAAATGGCCACAAGTGTGTGGGAGATCATTGAACACAATGTAAAACTAATGTATGTTTAAAAACTCATAACGTTCAATGGAGAAAAATTGAGTTCCTTCCTTCACAGTATCGGAAGCTAATGCTAACTGTACCTACACTAGACCAGAGTGGAAAAAATTACGGTTTTGAAAGGATTAGTGAGCAATTACTGTGGTCTATCCCATCGCCATACACCAGTTGATATCATCACACAGTCTTATTATGCAAATACTAGTTAGCTTAGCTTAGCTTACCGGTCCAGAAGTAGCCATGGTAGTGTACCAATCACTTTGTGGCAACTCCCGGTGCTACGGAAACGCAATAGCACGTGACATCAAAAAATCAATTGTAATTGGATCAGAAAAAATCACGGAACACTTTTTTTTTTCATCAGAAATCTTCTGGAATGTAAATATTTATAATATTTATGACCCATAAAAATACAAAATATTTTTTCATCAATATAATAATTTTTTGAAGAACATTAAGACTTACATTGTGCAAGTTTCTAAACGCTTTGTTGATGCATTTTTTTTTAAATCTTTGTTTTAATAAAATTCTTCTGAATGTCACCTTAGGTATGAATGTGAGTGAATGGTTGTCTGTTTCTCTGTGTTGGCCCTGCGATGGACTGGCGATCTGTCCAGGGTGTACCCTGCCCCCGCCCAAAGACCTGAAAAGGATTAAGCGGAAGAAGATGAATGAATGATAACCCTTCTGTTTTTCAAAGAACATGTTTTGGATGTTGACTGGCTGTAAATTGTTCCTTACTTTGTACATTGTTATTGCAGTTTTATATTCTACCAGATCAAATAATTTCAAACTTTTGCACTGTAAAAATTAAAAAAAAAATGTGTGATTCATGGAAACCAGCTTTATAGATTATTCTTATTGTTCTTTTTTGTAAAATAACAAGTGGCTGTAAGGAAATTTTATTTGTATTTCCCAAAACTTCTGAATAGTAATTTAAATATAGTAAAACCGGTGAACAATACAGCGTGTAGGAATTTCTGATCCAAAATGTTTTGTTCTGCTCATGACCGAAATACTTCTAGAAAGAGGTTTCCAGCAATGTTTTTCATCCATAATCACATCAAGAAATTTATTGTCTTGAGCTCTTTCAATATTGATATTATCTATGTGTATCTCTGCTTGAATATTTGCCCCACCATTTCCAAATATCATGAATTTTGTTTTGCACAAATTTAATGATAATTTATTTTTATTAATCAAATCAAATCGAACTTTATTGTCATGTTGCTGTACATACAACTGTAGTGCAGGCAAGATGAAATTATGTTTCTCTCGGCATCCATATAAGTAAAAAGAACATAATTTAAGACACACTCACACACACCCTCAGCCCCCACCCCAACACAGCCATTCCACACATCCCTGAGACACACTTGAAACTAACTAGAACTATATACATATAATATACATAATATCCATAAGGTGCAGTAGTATGTATGAAAGATTCTGGATCAACTGTTCAGCATCCTAACAGCTTGTGGAAGGAAGCTGTTAATCAGTCTGGTGGTTCTGCCTCTGATGCTCCAGAATCGTTTGCCAGATGGCAGCAGTTCAAAGTGTTTATGGAGAGGGTGAGAGTGGCCCTTGACAATGTTCAGTGCCCTGCTCCTACAACGGTTCTGAAAAAGTTCTTGGACAGAGGGGAGGGAAACTTCAATTACCCTCTCAGCTCTCTTAACTATCCTCTGCATTGCTTTTTTGTCTGACATACTGCAGCTGGAGTACCATGTTGCAATGCAGTATGTCAGAACACTCTCCACCACACCTCTGTAGAAGGTCCTGAGGATGCAGATGGGGAGAGACACCTGTTTGAGTTTCCTCAAGAAGTGCAGTCTCTGCTGGGCCCGCCTCCTGATCCCCAAGGAATTCTTGCTCCAGGTCAGGTCCTGCGAGATCTGCACTCTGAGGAACTTGATGTTCTCCACTCTCTCCACCAAATGGCCGCTGATGCTGAGAGGGATGTGTTCAGGCCGTGATCGCCGGAAGTCGATAATCATCTCCTTCGTTTTGTCCACGTTGAGCACCAGATTGTTCTCCCTGCACCAGCCCTCCAGGTCTCTAACTTCTTCCCTGTACATTGATTCCTCATCCCTCTGAATAAGTCCCACCACTGTGGTGTCGTCCGCAAACTTAATAATCTGGTTCTCCTCGTGTCTGGATACACAGTCATGTGTTAGAAGTGTAAACAACAGTGGACTGAGTACGCAGCCTTGAGGGGATCCAGTGCTCAGGGTGATAGAGTTGTAGAGGTTGTTTCCAACACGGACAGACTGAGGTCTCTCGGTCAGGAAGTCCAGGATCCAGAGACATGTGGCGGTGTTCAGACCGAGAAGGAGTAATTTCTCCATCAGTCTCTGGGGAATAATGGTGTTTAATGCTGAACTGAAATCAGTGTACAGGAGTCTGGCGTAGGTGTCTTTCTGCTCCAGGTGGGTGATGACAGAGTGCAGGGTGGTGACTATAGCATCCTCCGTGGAGCGATTTGAACGATATGCAAACTGGAGCAGGTCATGTGGTGCAGGGAGGCAGGCTGTGATGTGTGGTTTGACAAGCCGTTCAAAACACTTCATCACAATTGGTCTCAGTGCAACAGGACGATAGTCATTCAGACAGGACACAACTGGTTTCTTTGCCACCGGTACTATGGTAGAGGTCTTAAAGCATCTGGGAATAATGGCCTGACTCAGGGAGATGTTATAAACGTCAGTCAGGACATCTGCCAACTCGCTCGCGCAGACTCGGAGCACATGTCCTGGGATGTTGTCCGGACCTGCAGCTTTACGTGGGTTGACCCTATTTAGGGTCCTCCCTGTGTCCGCTGCATTGATGATGATAGCTGGCCCAACAGATGGTGGAGATGGGCCAGCCCTCCCTCTGATTGTCAGGTCTGATGCTTCAAAACGTGCAAAGAAGTTGATGAGCCTGTCTGGAAGCGAAGCGTCATCATCATCGACCCCCTGCCTAGACTTATAATCCGTCAGCGCCCGAACCACCTGCCACATTCCTTTGGTGATCCTTGTGTCACAGAGGTGTCCCTGGATTTTCTCTGCATAGGCGCGTTTCGCCGTCTTAATTCCCTTTGAGAGCACAGACCTGGCTGAGCAGAGGGCGATCCTGTCCTCCACTCTGAAGGCTGCATCTCTGGCTGTGAGCAACGAGCGCACCTCTGCAGTCATCCAGGGTTTATAGTTGCCCCGTGCAGTGAAAATCTTCACTATAGTGACATCCTCTGTGCACTTCGCGATGTAGCTGGTGACCATTTCAGCGTACTCCTCCACATCTGTCCTGTCTCCCTGGGAGGCTGCTATTTTGAAGACCTCCCAGTCTGTGTGCAGAAAACAGTCCTGAAGTGCCGAGGCTGCACCCTCTGGCCGAATCCTGATTTTTTTCTTTACTGGCCTGCTGCGCTTCAGTAAAGGTTTGTAGGCAGGCACCAGCATCACGGATAGGTGGTCAGAATGGCCGAGGTGGGGGCAAGATGTTGTCTTATATCTATCTGGGAAGTTTGTGTACACCAAGTCCAACATATTCTCGCCTCTGGTCTTAAACTCTGGTCTCAACTCCCCTCCCCCAGCTAGGTCAGTCTGATCATTTATCCTTGTTCCTTACCCCCAAGTATGTACCGCTCATCAACCGGGTGAAGCCATCAGTGAGGACCATCAAAGTGTGGCCAGAGGGGGTTGACTCTGTACTCCAGGAGAAGTTTAGGAACACAGACTGGAGTATGTTCACCTCTCAGGCTACCTGTGGCTCCCACATAAACATCAACTCTTACACCCACTCAGTCCTGGACCATATCAACACCACTATTGACAGTGTCACCACGGAAAGACAGATCACCACGTACCCAAATCAGAAGCCGTGGATGAACAGAGAAGTGCGACTTCTGCTAAAAGCACGTAACAATGCCTTTAGATCTGGTGATGCACAGGCCTACAGTTCATCCAGGGCAGATCTGAAGAGGGGCATCAAGAAGGCCAAGCACAGCTACAAGCTGAAGGTGGAGGAACATTTTGGGGACTCTGATCCCTGACGTATGTGGCAGGGCATTCAAGCTATCTCTGATTATAAGCCCAGCAACTCCATACCTATAGCCATGACTGTGCCCTTTCTCAATGAGCTAAATAACTTCTATGCTCGTTTTGACAAGGACAACAATGAAAAGAACATCAATTTCCCACCCTCTGATGACCTCCACCACCTCACACTCACCCACACCGACGTCCGTAATGCACTGAGTCATGTCAACGTACGTAAGGCTGCTGGCCCTGATGGCATTCCTGGGCGTGTGCTGAGGGCATGCGCTGAGCAGCTGGCAGGGGTCTTCACAGACATTGTAACGTAAAATAGGAATATTAATAAATAATAAATATGATCAGGTATGAATTATTTAATTTATATTGATGTATTGGAATCTGAGCTCAAATCTCATTTCATATACATCAGAAAAGTTAAACACTCGTAAGGGGCACCAGCTTCTATCTTTAAGAAGCAATTTGATCTTTAATTTCACTTTATACCTGTTTGATCACTCAATAAATTAATCAATAATCAGTCTCAAAAATTTTCCGTGAATTCGATACCTGGGCTTGAAACAGACTCAGAATGAAATAAATTCCCAACAACTTCTCATTTTTAAATATTTATTAAACAAAATGATTAAAAGACATTGTAGTAATTTCATTAATAATTATAAAATCAATCTTGTAAATGATAGATTAACAATGTCAATATTTTCGGAACCAGGGTTAAACTGAGAAACGAATTTCTATCAGTTTGAGTTAACAGATTATTAAAAACAACGCAAATTTATGGAGAAAGTTTGCTAATTATGAAAAAGTCCTAAATTAATCTTAAGAAAATAAAAACGGAATTTTAATGAAAAGAAGAGTTATGTTAAGGGCTTCTTAATTTGCATCTGATTAGATATACAATTATTACCGAGCCTCAGAAGTTAATTCAGCAGTGAATTAAAGTTTTTACAGCTCACGTGCTTCTCGGTGATGGTTCTGTCATCCATCTCCAGCCCAAGACTTTGTGGATGTGAGGGGAAATATCTGCCCGCAGATACTTCAAGGGTTCACAGCTCGACCTTTAGATTCAAGCGGTCGAAGGAGGCTGGATTCTGGGCTGTATGACCCACAGTTGAAACGGGTCTTAGCCAGATGGTGCCGACGTTCCTTCAGAGCGATGTGGGACAGCTGCGCGTTGATTTCTCAGCTGCACGTTATGTGGGAGCTGCGTCTTTCTTTCCTGGTAGACAAGCGCTGCAGGTCTTCGGGAATAATTAAAAGATATCTAATCCGATCTCAAATTAAAAAGGCTTCGGACTTTAGATAAAAATAGTAGCTTCTGGTGGGTGCTTGGTCAAGAAAAATATTATAAAAATAAAGTCAAGATTAAAGTTTACCTTAAAATTAAACAAACGGTGGTTTTACAGAAAGTTTAACAGAAAAAGTGATGAATAAAATTGGAGTTTGACTCCGATTAAGAATTGAGCTCAAAGAAAAAGGAATTCCTAGGCATTTAAGAGAATAAAAGAAAATACAAAGTTACATGAATTACAAGTTATGAGTTGTCTGCTCTGTGTTCAGAAAAGCGCCATGTGGTCCTTTGTTCTTCCTTGCTGTGTGTAGACAATGGAGGAGATCAGGACAAGGCGAGCAGCCGGGAAGAAATCCGGGGAGGAAAAGAGGTGACGACGAAAGAGCGTCTGACGAAAAAAGGGGAAAAAGGCTTAAACCGAGTCTCTCTCTCCTTTTTATAAGCTCTGTTGAGTTTTGCGGGATTCTGGCCTGACCGGAGTCTCAGCCAATGAGCGTCCTTCGTGGGCGGGCTCGATGAACTTTTAGTCCAATGAACAAACAGTCTATTGTTCGGAGTCCTTTGGGGTGAAGAGCTGTCGTGCAGCGATTGGCTGTGGGAGTCACATGGTTTTAGAGGCAAACTTTGATACATGATATCAGTCCACAGGAATACACAGTTTTAAATACATTGGAATGTACTGTTACACTCTTATATATAACTAAACTAACCTTAGTGTATCTTATAAGCAGTGCTTCTGAATCAGCATGCAGGAATAAACATTCATTTAACATTACCATGCATATATATACAGTATATATATATATATATATATATATATATATATATATATATATATATATATATATATATAATCACAGATTAATGCATTTCACACATTATTGATTTTCCACATCAAAAACATCAGAGTCCATCTGCATTTTCATAGTTCTGAAAAGAATGAAGGTTTAGAATTGAGTTTGTAATAATGTACTTTAAAGTTGTTTAAATCCAGCGTTTTCACAGTTTAAGGAAATTAGCTGAGTGTGGATCTGTTGCATGTTTTATGGGGGCAATAAAAGTGCGGCAGGACATTGGGGAAATTCCTTAGGCTGGTTTTAACAAAAGGGGATTTCAGCTGTGGCCTGGGGGAAGAAAATCAATTTCTTTGCATTATTCCTGGATGAAACAAAAATGTCTTTAAGCAGAAAAATAATTGTTGCTGAGCCAAAGTGAGATGATGCTACAACATCTTCAATCTGTCCCTGGCCCAGGCCGTGGTACCAGCGTGCTTCAAGACCACTTCAATAGTACCAGTGCCGAAACATTCAACACCATCGTGCCTAAATGACTATCGCCCTGTGGCACTGACGCCCATAGTCATGAAGTGCTTTGAGCGACTGGTCTTGGCACAGCTCAAAAAAGGCCTGCCCCCAACACTGGACCCTCATCAGTTCGCCTACCGGAGCAACAGGAGTACAGAGGATGCGGTTTCTACAGCGCTGCACTATGTACTCTCACACCTGGATGACAAGAACACCTACGCAAGAATGTTGTTTATTGACTTCAGCTCAGCATTCAACACAGTTATCCCCTCCAAGTTGCTCACTAAACTTGGGGACCTGGGAATCAGTACCTCCACCTGCAACTGGATCATGGATTTTCTGACCAACAGACCCCAGCATGTTAGGTCAGGCCCCAACCGTTCTTCCGTCATCACACTCAACACTGGTGTACCACAGGGCTGTGTGCTCAGCCCATTCCTCTACTCCCTCTACACCCATCACTGCAGGCCTATGTATGGATCCAATTCCATCATAAAGTTCGCAGATGACACCACGGTGATTGGACTCATCAGGGACGACGACGAGTCAGATTACAGGGCAGAGGTTGAGCACTTGGCTACTTGGTGTGCTGACAATAACCTGCTCCTTAACACCAGCAAAACCAAGGAGCTCATAGTGGACTACAGGAAGGAGAGGGAAGAGACACATGACCCCATCCATATCAATGGCATAGCTGTTGAATGTGTCCCCAGCTTCAAATTCCTGGGGACCCACATCTCGGAGGACCTGTCCTGGTCAGTTAACACCACCAGCCTGATTAAGAAGGCCCATCAGCGCCTCTTCTTCTTGAGGACATTGAAGAAGAACCATCTGTCAACTGACATCCTGGGCAACTTCTACCGCTGCGTGATAGAGAGCACCCTGACCAACTGTATCACACTCTGGTATGGGAGCTGCTCTGTAGCTGACCGCAAGGCGCTGCAGCGGGTGGTGAAAACCGCCCAACGCATCACAGGGACTCCACTTCCAGCTATAGAGGACGTCTACAGGAAAAGATGTCTGCGCCGGGCACGCAGCATTCTTAGGGACTCCAACCATCCTGCTCATGGACTGTTCCAGCTTCTCCCCTCCAGAAGACGTTTCAGAAGCCTTCGGACTAGAACCAGCAGGTTTAGGAACAGTTTCTTTCCAACAGCTGTCACGTTATTGAACTTAGTTCCCCGCTGACTCTCTTACAATCATCTTTTACCATCCTCACCTGTATATAACTGCATAACTACATAACTACATCTAACTTATTGCACATTATTTGCACATAACAGTACTTTTAACTTTCTGCACTGCTGCATATATTTGCATATATTTGCTTAAATTGCACATACTGTTAATTACCATATATACTGCACTGCTGTCCTTTGCACTTCTGATTGGATGCTAAACTGTGTTTCGTTACCTTGTATTCATACATGTGTAATGACAATAAAGTTGAATCTAATCTAAATCTAATCTAAAGTCCACACATTGTTTGAACTTGGGGAGCACAGTCTTTAAACTGGTGTGATTAAAATCCCCTGCAACCACTACAAAACTGTCCGGGTGTGAAGTTTGAAATTCACTGATAGCGTCATGCAGCTCTCCGAGTGCCTCATTAGCATTAGCTTTAGCATTAGCACTAGGAGCTATGTAAACAGCAGCTACAAACACGTTGGTGAATTCCCTCAGCAGGTAAAATGGCCGGCAATTCACAATAAGGAACTCAGCCAACGGAGAGCAGTGTTTAATTGCTAACGTAGCATTAACACACCATTTCTTGTTAATATATATACATAGCCCCCACTCCCCACCCCCCCGGCTCTTACCAGAGCTAGAAGCCTCCCTGTCCGCCCAGAACAATGTCATCCATTCCAGTTGAATGGCCACGTCAGGGATGTTGTCGTGGAGCCATGTCTCCGTGAACACAAACACACAGCAGTCCCTCCACTCTCTCCGGGTTTCTCTCAACAGACGCAGCTCGTCCAGCTTGTTGTCGAGGGAGCGGACACTGGAAAGTAGGAGCGACGGTACTGCTGGTCTGGAGGGGTTAGCCTTTAGCCTAGCATTAAACTATCTTTTTATTTACTCAATTTGGTAGTGATTAAGATAAGATAAGATAAGATAAGCCTTTATTAGTCCCACAATGGGGAAATTCCAGGATTGCAACAGCACAGGGATAGCAACACTCAGAGCAACAATCAGAAGGCAAGAAAAAAAAACAAGAACAGCTAGTATACATATGTACATATTACTATAAATATATATATATATATATATATATATATATATATATATATATATAGAGAGAGAGAGAGAGAGAGAGAGAGAGAGACACACACACACACAGTGCGGAGCATTGTGATTGGTGTATGTGCAGCAGAAAGTCTAAGCTCTCTCTTCCTCCGCGGGTGCGGCGGACCAGCTGGATGTCTTTGGGCATGATGGTGGTGACCCTCTTGGCGTGGATGGCGCACAGGTTGGTGTCCACGAAGAGACCCACCAGGCAGGCCTCGCTGGCCTCCTGCAGAGCCATGACGGCGGAGCTCTAGAAGCGCAGGTCGGTCTTGAAGTCCTGAGCGATCTCCCTCACCAGGCGCTGGAAGGGCAGCCTATGGATGAGCAGCTCCGTGGATTTCTGGTAGCGACGGATCTCTCTCAGAGCCATGGTACCGGGCCTGTAACGGTAAGGCTTCTTCACGCCGCCGGTGGCCGGAGCGCTTTTTTCGAGCATCCTTGGTGGCTAGCTGCTTCCTGGGGGGCTTTTTCCTCCAGTAGATTTATGGGCGGGCTGCTTGGTTCTTGCCATCGCTCTTTATTATTCTGTCTTATATTTCTTGCACGCCGCCTAAACTCCAGCCCAGCACCCGCGTCGTTTTCGCCACAGTTCCTCGGCATGTCGAGCTTCTCCGTTAGCACCGGATGGCGGTTGGAGCTAGCTAGCTAGCTAGCTAGCTCTTCCCTGCTTTATCGTCCCCCGCTGCAAACAGTGGCTCCGTCCGCTGACTCGGGAGACCCTTGGGGCGATCTGTGTGTCCGTGATATATATATAGAGTGAAAGGTGTAGAAAGAAGAAGGAAGATAAGAAAAAGGCAGTTGCAAACGGCAGCCAACTCGCGTGGCGCCGCCGGTCCGGCGGAACTGGAACCAGAAAAAAAAAAAAAAAAATTAATTAATTAATTATGTTAAGTTGCTGTAGATCCTCACCAGTACCCATAACAGTTCTGTCATCTGCAAACATCACAATTTTTAACAGTTCAGAAACATTACAAATATCATTGATATATGAAATGAAATGAAAAGCTTAGGTCCCATTACTGTCCCCTGGGGGACACCACAAACAATGTCCAAACACTTAGATTTGTGTATATTGTCCAAGCTTCACAAATCGTTCCCTGTTTTTTTAACTAGTTTCTGACCCAATTAAATACTACCCCCCCCCCCCGAAGTCCATACGTTCCAATGTGTTAAGCAAAATTTCATGATTTACTGTGTCAAATGGTTTTTTTAAATCAATAAATACTATCACCGCAAATTTCTTTCTGTCCATAGAATTAGTGGTTTCTTCTATATCGATTAAAGCTGATGATGTAGAGTGGTTAGTTCTAAATCCACAATGACTGCAAGTAATTAGTGTTTAGATATGATCTTGTCTAATCTGTCATTAAAAAAGAGTTTTTCTAGTATTTTTGAAAACTGGGGCAGAAGAGAAACAGGCCTGCAATTTGTGAAGTGGTGTTTGTTTCCAGTTTTGTATAGAGGCATAACGTTAATTATTTTAAATTTACTTGGAAATGTACCAGTTTGGAATGATGAGTTACAAATGTGTTTCAATGGTTTAACAATTTTCTCAATGACTTTTTTAACAACTACCATGTTAATGTCAGTCAGTTGAAACTTTATTTTTAAATTTATGTACAATCTCAATGATTTCCTTCTCTTTCACTGCTGTTAAAAAAATTGAAAGTTGATTTCTTTCGATTAATTTACTATTCCCCTTTTCAGGTATGAATTTATCAGGGATTTTTTTTTCTGCTAATTTTGGTCCAGTATTTACAAAGAATTCATTGAATCTAGTTACTGCATCATTTATATTATTAATATTTATATCATTATCTATATCACTCTATATACAGACGTGGGCAGAATTGTTGGTACCCCTCTGTTAATGAAAGAAAAACCCACAATGGTCACAGAAATAACTTGAATCTGACAGAAGTGGTAATAAATAAAAATTCTATAAAAATTAACCAATGAAAATAAGACAATGCTTTTGAATTGTGGTTCAACAGAATTATTTTAAAAAAAACAAACTCATGAAACAGGCCTGGACAAAAATGATGGTACCCTTAACTTAATATTTTGTTGCACAACCTTTTGAGGCAATCACTGCAATCAAACGATTTTTGTAACTGTCAATGAGACTTCAGCAGGTATTTTGGCCCACTCCTCATGAGCACACTGCTCCAGTTGTCTCAGGTTTGAAGGGTGCCTTCTCCAGATGGCATGTTTCAGCTCCTTCCACAGAAGTTCAATAGGATTTAGATCAGGGCTCATAGAAGGCCACTTTAGAATAGTCCAATGTTTCGCTCTTAGCCATTCTTGGGTGTTTTTAGCTGTGTGTTTTGGGTCATTATCTTGTTGCAAGACCCATGACCTGCGACTGAGACCAAGCTGTCTGACACTGGGCAGCACATTTCTCTCTAGAATATCTTGATAGTCTTGAGATTTTATTGTACCCTGCACAGATTCAAGACACCCGGTGTCAGATGCAGCAAAGCAGCCCCAGAACATAACAGAACCTCCTCCATGTTTCACAGTAGGGACAGTGTTCTTTTCTTGGTATGCTTCATTTTTGCATCTGTGAACATAGAGCTGATGTGCCTTGCCAGAAAGTTCCAGTTTTGTCTCATCTGTCCATAGGACATTCTCCCAGAAGCTTTGTGGCTTGTCAACATGCAGTTTGGCAAATTCCAGTCTGGATTTTTTTATGATTTGTTTTCAACAGTGGTGTCCTCCTTGGTCGTCTCCCATGAAGTCCACTTTGGCTGAAACAATGACGGATGGTGCGATCTGACACTGATGTACCTTGACCTTGGAGTTCACCATGAATATGTTTAGAAGTTGTTCTGGGCTCTTTTCTTACCATTCTTCATCAAGTTTCCTCCTGCGGCCACGTCCAGGGAGGTTGGCTACAGTCCCGTGGATCTTAAATTTCTGAATAATATGTGCAACTGTAGTCACAGGAACATCAAGCTGCTTGGAGGTGGTCTTATAGCCTTTACCTTTAGCATGCTTGTCTATAATTTTCTTTCTAATCTCCTGAGACAAATCTCTCCTTTGCTTCCTCTGGTCCATGTTTAATGTGGTACACACCATGTCACCAAACAGCACAGTGACTACTTGTCACCCTTTAAATAGGCCGACTGACTGATTACAAGTTTGTAGACACCTGTGATGTTAATTAGAGGACACATCTTGGCTGAACATGTCCCTATGGTCACATTATTTTCAGTCTTTTCTAGGGGTACCATCATTTTTGTCCAGGCCTGTTTCATGAGTTTGTTTTTTTTTAAATAATTCTGTTGAACCACAATTCAAAAGCACTGTCTGATTTTCATTGGTTAATTTTCATAGAATTTTTATTTATTACCACTTTTGTCAGATTCAAGTTATTTCTGTGACCATTGCGGGTTTTTCTTTCATTAACAGAGGGGTACCAACAATTTTGTCCACGTCTGTATTATTCTAGAAATCCCGTCTGTTTCAAGAAATCTCTGTCAGTGTGTCACGATCATAGGACTGCCTATGATGTGCCTATGATGTCTGCATGATGTCCTATGATGTTCCTATGATGTCGACGATCATAGCACCGCCTATGATGTTCCTACGATGCCTACATGATGTCTATATGACGTCATATAAGCCATTAAGCCATAAGCCTTTATTAGTCCCACAATGAGGAAATTCCAGGATAAATCCTGGAATTTCCCCATTGTGGGACTAATAAAGGCTTATCTTATCTTATTAGACTGATGTGCCTGATATCTACATGATGTCTTACCTGAAGTCATATAGCCCATAGGACTCGCCAAAAGATCATATAATTTAAGAAATCTCTGTCAAGATGTCACAATCATAGGACTCGCTAAAAGATCAAAGGCAGGCATCACTCACGATCATAGGACTCGCTATGCCATCATCAAAGCTCAAAGGCAGGCATTACTCACGATCATAGGATTCGCTATGACATCAGCAAAGATCAAAGGACTCGCTATGGCATCATCAAAGATCAAAGGCAGCCATCACTCATGATCATGCCCTTTCTATGACATCAAAGATCATAGGACTATGACACGATCAAAGATCAAAGGCAGGCATCACTGAACGAGTGCTGACGTGCTTGCTTACACCTGATTCCTTCTTCTTCTTCTTTTAGATTTGATTGGCGGTTGGCAACCAGCTTACAGGTGCATTACCGCCACGTACTTGGTATTGTTCACAACATTATAAGTCCACTTCTTCTTTTCTACACCTGCTTTCTACGGGCATGCAGAAATACATGCTTATATTTGGTTTCTATGGGTAAGCATGGGTATGCACGGGCATACACGGGTATGCACTAGTAATATTGAGGATAATTGTCTTGTCTGTCTCCATTTTGAATTACTTTATTTAATATTCCATAAACCTTTAATATTCTTTTTATCTATTAATTTACTCTAATATTCCTTTTTACTTATTCTCATAATATTAGTTAACTTATTTTTATATGCTTTTTATATCTAATTTCTACCTCCTTAGTTCTTATTCACTTACTTAAGCCCATAGCTCTCCATGGAGCATAGGCCATTGATGACCCCTCTCAATCACGCTCGGTTCTGGGCTGCTCTCTCTACTCCCCTCAAGTTGGTTTCCTGCTGTTTCAGCTCCGCCTCAGTGTCTCGTCTCCAGCTGTTTCGAGGCCAGCCTCTTTTTCTCTTCCCCTGCGGGTTCCAGGTCAGGACTTGGCGTGTGATGCTAGATGCTGGTTTCCTGAGGGTGTGTCCAATCCAGTCCCACTTCCTCGCAGAATCTGTTCTGCCTTTGGTTTCTGTCCTGCTCACTCCCACAGGTCTTCATTCCTGATGTTCTCCGGCCACCTGATGTTAAAGATGTGCCTCAGGCATGTGTTAAAGAAAGTCTGGATCTTCTGCTGCGTCATCTTTGCCATCCTCCAGGTCTTACATCCGTAAAGTAGAACAGACTTGACGTTAGAGTTGAAGATGCAAAGTTTTGTTCTAGTGCAGATCTCTTTTGATGCCCAGATATTCTTCAGCATGACAAAAGCTGCTCTTGCCTTGACGATTCTGGCTGTGACATCTCGGTCTGTGCCCCCCTGTTGATCCACCATGCTTCCCAGGTAGACAAAGGACTCCACCTGTCTGATGGGCTTTCCTCCAACTGTGACTGGTGTGTTGGCAGTGGTGTTAATCTTTATCAGCTCGGTCTTCTTATTGATCTGGAGTCCTGTCCTGGCTGATGTAGTCTCCAGGCGAGTAGTCTTGCATCTGGTTGTGGTTATGTAACAGGAGTGGCAGGTCATCAGCAAAGTTGAGGTCATCCAGCTGCATCCAGAGTGTCCACTGTATCCCATTTTTCCAGCCTGTTATTGTGATCTTCATGATGTAATCGATGACTAAGAGGAAAAGGAACTGTGATAGCGAGCACCCCTGGCGGACTCCGGTCTTCACCTCCAAGCTCTCTGACAGCTGGCTAGCATGTACAATCCTGCAGCTCATGTCCTGGTAGATGCGTTAGATGAGGGAGATGATCTTCTTGGGAACTCCATAATGCCTCAGCAACATCCACAGGGTCTCATGGTCCACACTGGTGAAGGCCTTCTCATAGTCTATGAAGTTGATATATAGGGGTGAGTTCCATTCCAGCGATTGCTCCACAATGATGTGTAGGCTGGCGATCTGGTCGGCACAGGATCTGTTCTTGCGGAAGCCTGCCTGCTGATCTTGGAGCTTTGGGTTGACTGCCTCCTTCAATCTCTCCAGCAGAACTCAGTTAAAAACCTTGCTTGGCACTGACAGGAGCATGATCTTTCTGTAGTTACTGCAGTCTCTGAGGTTCCCCTTCTTCGGTAGCTTGATGACAATCCCTTCCTTTCACTGGGCTGGTGCCTCTTCCCTCTTCCAGATCTTGCTAAAGAGGCTGTGAAGCATGTTGATGGTTGTTTCAATGTCTGTTTTGATGGCTTCTGCCGGTATCTCGTCCGGCCATGCAGCTTTCCCATTCTTCAAGGTCATGATGGCCTTCTTGATCTCTGCTTTTGAGGGCTTGTCGCAGTTGATTGGTAGTGTTGTCTCTGCTGGTGGCATGTCTAGTGGTGTTTTGAGGGCTGGGCAGTACAGCAGCTCTGTGAAGTGCTCTGCCCATCGCTTTGTCTGTTCCCCAGTTGTTGTTAGTGGGTTTCCGTTTTTGTCTTTCACTAGCTTGTCTGTCTGATAGAACTTGCCTGACAGCTTCTTGGTCACCAAGTACAGGTCCTTCAAGTCCTCCTGTCCTGCTGCTTCTTCTGCTTGACTGGTCAGGTTGTCGATGTAATCTCTCTTTTCCTACTTGATGCTTTTCTTCACTTTCTTGTTCACTACTGTATGCTCCTCTTGTGCTCTTGCTTTAACTGCTCTTATCTGGCACATGTTCAAGACAGTTTTCTTCCGTTTCCTTTCTTCTAGTTTCTGGATGGTGTCTGCAGAGATCCACTCTTTGTGTTGAGTCTTCTTTCTGCCCAGAACTTCTTCACAGGTATCCTGCCAGATTTCCCTAGTGTACTGCCACTGTGCCTTTATGTCTGTCTCACTGTCTTCTGTCAGCTCTGGTAATGGCTGGAACCTGTTGGCAGGGCTGATCTGGAAGGCTTCTTTTTACGCTATTTATGGCGTCATTTATATTATTAATATTTATATCATTATCTATATAATATTAAGGATAATTATCTTTTCTGTCTCCATTTTGAATTGCTATATTTAATATTCCATATACCTTTAATATTCTATTATTATCTATTAATTTACTATATTCTTTTTTTCTTATTCTCATAATATTAGTTAACTTATTTTTATATTTTTTATATCTAATTTCTACCTTCTTAGGTCTATGTTTTATTAATTCTCTATACAAGATATTTTTTCTTTTTGCAGGAATTTTTAATCCCTTGGTGATCGATCCATGGACAATCTGAATATTTTTGCTTCTTATTGATTTTTTTAATTGGACAATTTTTATCATATAACAATTTAAATATTCTTAAAAATTTTCATGTGCTTTGTCCGTGTCTTCTTCAATAAACCTGTATAGTTTTTCCCAGTTCTGTTTTGCTAGATCATTTTTTAGAGCATTCATTGATTCTTCAGTCCTTACTCGTCTGTACATAAGTGCTGTTTTTTGCTTTTCTTTCCGATAATCATTGTCAAAAACTGTGAATTTTGGCAGGTGGTCACTGATGTTGTTGATTAATAATCCACTTTTTGTGTTATTATCCATATTATTTGAAAACATGTTATCAATGAGTGTAGCACAATGAGATGTAATTCTGCTGGGTCTGGTGATCTTAGGATAAATACCTAAACTATACATTATACAGTACTACTAAATTCTTCAGTAGGTTTATGGTTATTTTGGTTGAACAGATAGATCTATATTAAAATCACCAGTTATAAACACGATCTTTTGATGTGAAACAGTTGTTGTTTCTTCTATTCAATCCTTAAAAATTTCAATTTTTGACCCAGGTCAAAAATATATGCAGCTAACCAACACATTCTTTTTTCCCCTTCATATTTCAATAGTCAAACATTCTATTAAACCTCCAATAGAAGTTGTCATGATCTCTACCACTCTGAAATGAAGATTTTTAACAAAGTACAAGGCCACACTTCCCCCACATTTGTTCTCTCTATTCTTATAATACAGTTCATATCCATTCAATTCAAAGTCCACATCCTTCTCAGGATTGATCCAGCTTTCCAGTATGGCGATTATGTTAAATGGTTGAGAAAACTGTCTTTAATATTCCTTGATTTTATTAAAATTTGCTTATAGACTTCGACTGCTAAAGTGAATAATGGATAGTCTATGTTCTGTCTTGATGTCCTTGTTGAATTGTTCATCTGAATAATAGCAGCAGTTATCATTCAAATTGGAGAAAAAAGTTATTTTCAGGGTAAATATCACATTCCATGTCTTTTGAGTTATTTTCAGTGTATTTTAATGTTTTCAGTTCTAGGTTATCAGAATCAGCAATCCTCTGCGGTAAATTATGTCCAAATGTGGGTGAATGATCTTCTATATCATGTGCCATTTCTGTGTAAAAGGTAGTCTGTCAGCCGTGATTCTATTACCTTAAAGTCCTCGCTGTAGCTCATTGATATTTGTCTAGATCCTCCACTTCTGTGATGACCAGAACCTTGGCCTGCTCTGGGGTACTGTTTGATTTAATAAATACCTTACAATTTGTGGTCCAAATTTTCTGTTTGTTTTTTTTTTTGTTGTTGTTTGTTTGTTTCCTCATGAAACATGCTTTCCTGGTGATGTCAGCGTTTTTCGTTGTGATATGCTCATTTATGTAGACATCTGATCCCTTCAGCTGCCTCCCATGTTTCAGTAAAGCCACCTTGTGTTTTGTTGCTAAGTCGCATTATGATGGATGGTTTATCCGTATTATTCCTCCAAGGCAGAGGGTGGCATGCTTAAATGGTGCTAGTATCCATATCAATCCCCTTTGACAGGAGAAAAGCAGCCACTTGTTGCTCTACAGAGTCAGAAACAGGCTCATCAGGCTCCTCTGTTTGGTCAGTACTTACTGCCCATGTTTACGAATGTGGTCCATATTATTTTAAACCCGGTGATAATCACATCATTGCTCCTGGTGTATTGCTCTAGGCCAGCTACTCTGTTTTCTAGGAAGGCAATTCTCTTTGCTTTCTCTGCATTTTGTAGCTGTAGAGCCTTGACCTCCTCCACCAGTTCCAGAGTGGATTTCTTCTGCCGTCTGACAGCAGACACCTCCTCCAACAGAAAGGCGAGTGACCGCTTAATTTCGTCGGCTTCGTCCATCGTGAGGTGCTTCTTTGACGGCATTACCCCAGTCAACACTCAGCTTTCCCCTCTGTGACTCTCCCAAAGTCTGTGGTTGAAGTTTAGTGGTGGTGGTTGCCCATAGAGCCTAGTGGTGGCAGCCGCAGGCCCCAGTTGCAGCTTTTTTACTTCAGGTGATTCAAATACTCTTGTTTGTGTGGGTTTGAATTGGGTGTCCAAAGTCAACAGCATACCAGAGATTCTTGGAACCTTGCTGGAACTGTGGACTGAAGTGTTCATCGACCACCTGTGGGCCCTGTTTTTCTCCCATCCACAGTGCCTTCACAGGCCTGCACCCAGATATCATCCTCAAGCCCAATTTGGCCTCTCGCCCAGAAGATGCTGGGATAGGCTCCAGCCCCCCCCCCCCCCACGACCCAAAAAGGATTAAGTGGAAGAAGATGGATGGATGGATGGATTGCTCCCAGTGGAATTAAAAGGTACCCCAGCAGGCCAAATTTGCATATGCACACAAAGGCAGACTCGCTTGGGATGAAAGTCTGCAAACGTAGGGGATGAGTGTGGTGTGTTTTTTTCCCAGTGGAGGCTGGCTGTCTCCTGCTGTGTCTAACTTTTGGGTTCAGAACCTGGTAAATTATGACAGACAAGCACACTGTATTCCCTATGTCATCATAAAGTAAAGAATTACCATCATACTTTTTTTTTTATTCATTCATCTTCTTCCGCTTAATCCTTTTCGGGTCGTGGGGGGGCTGGAGCCTATCCCAGCATCTTTGGGCGAGAGGCAGGGTTTATCCTGGACAGATTGCCAGTCCATTGCAGGGCCAACACAGAGAGACAGACAACCATTCACTCTCACAGTCATACCTAAGGACAATTTAGAATCCCCACTTTTGATGCCAATTAACCTAACTTGCATGTTTTTGGCATGTGGGAGGAAACCGGAGAAATCCCAGAGTAAACCCACGCAGACATGGGGAGAACATGCAAACTCCACACAGATCACTATTGATCGGGGCTGGGATCGAACCCAGGATCCCCCGGCCAAGGGTGAGTTGCTGTGCTGCCGCAGTGCTAACCACTCCACCACCTCGCCGCCACATACTTTATACTGAAAAAATCACTTTAGTACAGCATTATAGTGCTAGTATGCAACTGTTATAATAGTTCTAGCAGTCGTTTGCTGAGGGGTTTAAATGCTGCCTGCTATTTCAACCCATCCATCACCCTAGCATCCACCTGCAGTTCAAACTTATAATATGTCCTCCTCTGTTTTTGATGGTTTAATAAGGAATTGATAAACTTTGTCCAATGTACAGATTTTTCAAGTTGAAGACTTATGTCTGTAAATAGGAGAGCGGGGGCAGGAGCTGTGCTGAACCCAAACTTTATTACAAGCAGAGAAATAGTACACGTGTTGCAGTGTGGCTAATATGTAAGCTAACTCTCAAGCTAATGGGCTGTGTCTGTAAGGAGGTGGAGTGCCAAAGAGGACGATTCCCGCCAAGAGTCCCCTCAAAGAGGCACGGTGCACTGATGTCACCCAACATCACATCCGTTCTGCCCATATGTTAGTGTTTCACTAACTAACATCTACCTCCCTTTGAAAAACTCAAAACATTATGAACACCATTCACATTAGCTGTCTTTTGTTTTTTGTTTTTTTTACATTACACTCACCGTAGCTTTTGCATTTTTTTTGAACTGTAGCAAGCAGAGAAGTACAACCTAGGCCACCGGGTAGACCACCGGCTGACCCTGCACGACTGGGTGGGTTATTCTGCCACTGTGAACCAGACATGCTTCTACCAAACACATTAAAGCAGAGGCTTTTTGATTTGAGTTCAGGGGTTCCTCTGGTGAGCCCGCGGTGGGCGTGGCCCTGGACACGCCGGCGGGCCTGGATGCCATCTCAAATCATCGGTCATCTGGAAAATGGTTGGGTCCAACCGTGCCGCGATCTGCATCGGCAGGGACAGGAACATCTGCAGGCCATATGGACATTCGGATCGGCGGACCCAAACCCAATCAAGCACTGCGAGCAGCGATCTGTTTGGCTGCACTCGGCATTGCTATTCTCTCGTCCCTGATACTGGTTGCTGTTGTGCCAGCGTGACTATCATGCTGGTGGCAGGACGTGCCCCCGGTTGGCATTGTCCCGCTGGATCCTGCTGGGCCACGAACTCTTTATTCCGCAGAACTGGGGCAGCCCCTTGCCACTGACGCCGGGTGTGGATAACGGATGAGTCCGGTTTCTGCCCTTTTTTCTCGCTGTCCTCTCCTTGTGGTGTCAAGCTCGGTGCGGCTGTATCCCTATCCGGGTGTGTTGCGCTCCCAACATCAGTGTTCCCACAGAGTCCCTGGAAAACGAACACCGGGAGGACTCTTGACCCGTAGTGAACCGCCAGCAATACGGTCCCTACTATGCTGATGTGTGTGTGACGCAGCCATACAGCCCCGCTGGATTCTTCTCAACAGAATGGTTGGAACAGAATTTCTTTACTGTAACCCAGTTCATCACTGACCTCACAGCGGCGGTGTCCCGTAGTAATGGTAAGCCAACATTGTCTAACCTCACCATGCGCCACTCGTACGCCACCCTTGTGGAGCCCACTGCATAAATGGTGGTTGCTGGTGGTTCTTTTTGGACTGGGTGGCAGGCTTGATGTCAGTTGTGTCAATCGGCATACCTTGGCAAAGTGATTGAGCTTACTGCAGCGTCTGGATCACTGGCCCCTGGCTGGGCAGGATCGTGCTCACTCTCAGTGCCTCAGGAAACCACAGTTACCTCATGAATGGTGTCCTGTAATATTCCGTTGCCCCGTAACGTTCACCTCGGTGTCCTCCAAGCGAGTTGCAGTGTTAACAGGTACTTCTGCTGGGGTAGCTACATAAGCTAGGAAGATTTGCTGTTGTGGCTCACCCAGTTGTTATGTTAGCTTGTTGGCGGGCTCCAACTGGAACACCAGTTCCACCGCCTTCACCAGTAGTAGGTCGTCGGGTGCCCTGATTAGCGTCTCCCACAGCCGCTGGTGTGCTCCGCTAGCTGGTCCGGCACCTTTTCGTCCTTTAGTTGCCCAAACCTGCAATTGCTCGACAGACAGCGGAGTCCGGCTCGCCCAGCCACGTCACTCTCTGACCAGGTTGCCAGACACACGTCCATCTTCAGAAAAAATGTCGAGTTTTCCTCCAGAAGATCCGTTTTTCTCCTCGACACCAGTTATGTTTGGAAATAGGAGAGTGGAGGCAGGAGTTATGCTGAACACAAACTTTATTACAAGCAGAGAAATAGGACACGTGTTGCAGTGTGGCTAATATGTAAACTAACTCTCAAGCTATATGGGCTGTGTCTGTACGGAGGCGGAGCACCAAAGAGGACGATTCCTGCCAAGAGTCCCCTCAAATAGGCACGGCGCACTGATGTCACCCTCACGTCCGATGTCATGTCCGTGCAGCCTATATGTTAGTGTTTCACTGCCTAACAAAGACATGAGTGTTTCTAAGAGAAAACTCACCTGTGTTCATTTTTAGGAGGTTTTTACGATGTTCAGCTCTAATGGCACATTGGTTTTATGTGAAGATGGAAAAGAAGAAAATTGTCAGCTAATGGTTCATCCACGGCCTGAATTTTCATAATGGACACTGGTTATATTTCATACTCAGACTGCCAGTGTGATGTAACCATGTTCAGGTCCCTCTGGCAAGAGAGCAACGACAGAAAATGTATCACTGTCAGGATATCAAAATGCAAACTACAGAGCAGAGATAATTCTGTGCAACTATAGCAGTTCTAGAACTTGAATCCCTTTTTTGTGGCTGGATCAGTTTGGTTTTTAGCAAGGGGGCTTATGCGTATAATTACATAGACACACTTATTTTCTGCATGGCAGCCTTCCAGCCATAATAGCCTCTGTTTTCAGGGGAAAAGAAAAATGAGTACCAGGTAAATTGGAATTTTCTCATTGTGAGCATTTTTCTTTTCTCTCTAAGCTCATGTCTGAAATTACTTTTTCTGTTTTGTTTGATGCAGATGATTATATAGTAAAAATTTGGAAGACTAAAAGGAGAAGTTAATAGGATCAATGAAAGGTATGTTCCTCTTTCCTTGTAATTGCAAACGTTAAAATGTACTTTGTCATTGTCATGTGGATACTGTATATTCTTACTCACATGATCCACAGCTGCATCTACACTGTATTGATTTAGAATCCTGTTTTTAATATCTTCATGTACGAATTTAGTAGCAGTGGTAAAGCCTACACTGTAAAGACTTTTTCTGTAAAATAATGGTAAAACGCTGGCAGCAGAGTTGCCGTCATATTATCATTGTTTTACGGTAATCTTACTGTGAAATGACTTTACAACTTATTACTCTAAAAAGTGGAAAAAACAGTATATTTCTGTATTTGTTTAATTTACAATAAAGTACTGGCAGCAGAGATGCCAGCATTATATTGTAATGAGCAGTGGGTTTCAGGCAAGCGGCAGCTATTGCTCAATCACCGTTTATTTTTTTTTCCACTTCCCCAGAACACCACAATGGCCAAAGCTGTTAAACTGACCAGCTCCCTCAGTCACTGTTCCACATTGAACAATACACAAACACTAACTAACATTTGACAGTACTGTTATCTATTACAAAAGCATAAGTAAAAAACACAGAACCCACATTAAATCCCCTCAAAATGTCCCCCACAATCCTTCAGTCCCTGCATCATTAGCATACTCCCTCTATTTTGGCCAGTCGTGTCCTGGAGACTGCCCAGGATGCCACAATATTGTAATTTTACAGTATTCATACTGTTACCTACATGTTCAAAGCCTATTACAGTAAAACTAAAAGGTAGCATATTTCTGTGACTATTCTAATTTATAGTAACATTCTGGAGTAACTTTAAATGTTCACTGTTTACTGTAGACAGGCATAATACAGTGAGTCAGTTTAGCAGTTTAGAACGTCTAAAATCCCAGTGTTTAATGCAGTTAAAATTAGCATCGTTCTGTGGCCTCCAGACAGGTGTTAAAATCTGCTAAATAATAAACAACTTACAAAGGGATTTAATGGTGCAAATATTTCTTTAAACAGGCAGTATCAACATGAATGCTGCTACTGTAAAAAAAACAAACAAAAACAAACTGTAATTATTTAAAAAAAAAATACAAACTGTTAGATGTGCCAAATACACAAGCCGAAGAGAGTCTGACAAAAAAACAGCTGCAGTTGCAATAAACTAAAATTCCACATGTCAGAGAACTTACCAAACATGAAAACACAACAAAAGATGCGGCTGCTTCAATACTATTGTCTGTCAAAGAGAGATGATCACCACCATACTCGTCGTTGTTCTACTCCCTGGCTTTATTATAGCGTTGCCGCTCTAAAATAACAACAAACAAACTAATCAAAATAACTTAGGGGTGTACAGTAGCATTACATGCTTATGAAGCTGATAATATCAAAGTCTTTTATGGTTTGCCAGAACAACATGTGGAGTTAAGAGCAAGACACAAGAGAGAGCTCACTGACCTTTTCAAACCTAACTTTTGGGAATGCTCTACTGGCAAAGAAATAAATGGTAAATGGCGTTCACTTATATGGCGCTTTTTCCCCCTCACCTCTAGATGACCAAAGCACTTTACAGATCCTGCTATCCACCCATTCATCCACACACTGATGGCGGCGGAGCTGCCATGCACCGGCCTGACCCACCAGGAGAGACTGGAGGTTCAGTGCCTTGCTCAAGGACACTTCGACACGCAGACTGCAGACAGAGTGGGAACCGAACCCCTAACCCCCTGATCAGCAGTCGGACGCACTACACCTGCGCCACGGCCACAGAGAAAAGTTAGGTTTTAATTACCATGTAGACGCACAGTCAGATGAAGCAGGATTTCTTGTTTATGAGCAGCAGCACATGTCCTGATGCTCGGAAAAGGCTTTCCAAATTTCCCCTCGCGAGTTTGCCACACCTATTTTAAAAAAATACTGTAGTTTACTGTATGTTAAAAACATTGGCATACTGTTGATGGCCTTTGCGCTGTTGCTTCACCTTGAACAGCCCACAATGCACTGCAAACTACAGTAAAAAAACACATTACATTAGTAAAGTATATTACTGTTGGAAATTGGTCATAAATTAACAGCAATTAATTACAGTGTACACTTCATGCTTATTATTATCTGTGTTGATTTTTTTCTCCCCTGTTGATGATATTTGCAGATTTTGACAGGGAGCTGAAGGTTATATTATGTCAATAATACAAAATTTCCTCCTTTATTCTGCTAGTGTATTTCCTCTAACCAGAAGTCCGGAGTGCAGTATTAACACATTCATTAGGAAGTTGCAGTTTGCAATTATTATTCCGTTATCGACCTGGATGTAAAATTTGCATCATGCTTTATTTTTCATTCAGTGGTAATCAATGTGAGCCGTGTGTGCAGCGTGTGTAGGCTGCTGGGTTCTAAACTGCTGATTGACACTGATAAATGGAGGCACAGTACAACACAGAGCAGAAAAATGGGGCAGGGAAGACAAGAGGTGCTGAGGGACATATTAGGGAAAAATACATCTAAGTAGGGAATGTGGACATGTCCAACACTGCAAGAAAAGAGAATAAGAAGGGGGAAAATCAAAGTTTGTGGTGAAAGAATAACGCGTGAAACTTGGGTTGATGAGCAGGCACCCAATGAGGTATCCCTTCATCCCTTAACCCCCAGCTAAATGTACAGTATAGTGAAACGAGAGAAGAAAAAAGAGGTGGGGGGGGGGTCAACTTAAGAAGTGCTGAATCTAAATTTCTCTCTTTCCCCTTTCTCTTTTGGGAGAAAAGGGTATATATAAAAAGACTGAAAAGGATGGGTCTGATGGTAAAACCAGGGACAAGAGCTAATCTTAAAAAGCTAAAGCTCTTGTGTCAATCACATGCGACTTGATATGTGGAGGTGAAACGATTTTTTTTTTTTCATTTCTACATCCAGGCTTTTGAGTGTAAGACAAAGCTTAAAGGATTCAGGCTGAAGGATCTCACCACAATACTCTGCGCCAGGCGATGAAGATTCCACTCCCCTGCACGACTTCACTTGGATTGAACTCACGGAGGAATGTGAAGGTCAGGTGCTGTACTGTGTACATGTTCAATCTCAGTGGCCATTAGTGCTTACTTAAAAAGCCATTAATGTCCATTATCATAATTACTTTTCTCACTCACAGCCACCAATTGAAATCTGCAGAAGTTATAGCATAAAAGACTGCCAGATTTCTCTCCACCAGCTATGACAATGTTTTTTTTTTTTTTTTCCTGCCACACCAACATCCATTGTCTTATGCACTTCCTCCTGGCTACACACACCTTCTGTTTTTTTTTTTTTCCCAAACAAATCTTGCAGCCACCTCTTGCATATGTTTGCTCGCTATAAAAAAGGTGCACCATTAATATGCAAGTGCAGAATATGAATTAGTTATGCAGCCCTCCCCTTGTCTTTGCAGTGTATGTCAGGTTCAGTAAGCGCACAGCAGAAGGAGGACTGTTGGCGGGCTGTACTGCTGCACCTCCTTTCCGACTGTTGAGAAAGCTTGGCTGTTGTTCCCCTTAAGGGGGCAATACGTCCCCATTCCATACCTGCAACTCAGCTCCCAAAGGGATGCGGTTTCCTGCACAGCATATTCCTTCACAGGACTGAAGAAAACTCACAAATAGAACTTTTCAAGATCCAACTGTCATCAGGACAAATGTGGACTGTACACATTCTCTGTTTTTTGTTGCCTTCCTTATGTGCAAAAGAATCTCCTTCTGAACACCCAACCCCTCCTAGACCTCATTAGTGAATGGCTCTCTAGTGACAGTATGTCTCACATTGTGTGCTCATGACAGGCATCTAATGCCACTATTTTTCTTTCCCTTGAGAGAGATTTTTTTTTTTTTTTCCAGCTGCAAGCACCGTGGTACTTGGGGTCAAAGGTTGATAACAGCCAACAATCCAATTTCACAGCGCCTGCCTCTGACAGACACCGTGTGATCTTGAGTGGGACCCCTCCTGATCGCTTCTCTGCATATCCTCAAGAACACTGTGAACTTAATCAAACTTTAATTAGCCCTCTCCTTTGGTGATAATTGTCAGTCCAGGCAGGACCAGAACTCTGCTCATCCAAGATGCCGTCACTAGGTATCCAAGGCTAATCACAGAGTGAGAAATTGGGAGCCATTGGCCATAATCTGTTTGAAAACCCAATGAGCCTTGTTCAGATTTGTGGTGTATGTACCAATTTATCAGTCTGTCTTCAATGTGGCATATTATTCTGAGATTCTTTAAACAGATATATGCTCATAAAAAAGTAAAACTTTTGGCATTGCTAGAAAAACAAGGAGTAAATCAGGCTTCATTAATCTGCTTGTGTTTCCACTTGATAACAAGGCAGTCTGAGACAGCATACTTCACTCCATCCCATACAGTGTATGCACTCTCCTTATAACCTGTCAGGACCTGTATTTATATAGTGCTTTTTCTAATCTCTAAGACCAGTCAAACTTAAGTTTCACTCTGATTCCATCCGAGTATGACAACTGTTGATATGAAAAGAAAATAAAGAATGGATCCACTTCATAATATTAAATTTTAAAATATGCATTAAAAATGTATGTGCTTGTCAGAGGTGGATTACTTTATGATGGGCTTCAGACAAAATGTTCATAAAGCCAATGGAGACATTTATTTGACATTAGCAACGGTGATGTTTCATCAGCCATACACTAGGCAAACTCTGGGGGAAGAATCTGGATGTGCCATTAAGCGTGCCATATATATGGGACATGTGGGTTGTGCAGCGGCTGTGTACTCTCTCTTTGCGTTGTGTTTATTAATCAGACACGGATGACTTCTCTCTTTGGCAGTACCATACCATCTATTGCAGAATCTGGTCACAACAGAATCATATGGTCTCTCACAGCCTCGTCTGCAGTAATAAGTTCCAGCAAATACTAAAACACAGAGAATATATTTCAGCTAACTGCAAGTTATTACACTGGCCAGGCTACCTGAGCACAAGGCAACGCTTATGCTAGCAGGCCTCTGTGAACTGGTGAGCTCCGTAACTTATAAATTTAAGATATTTACGCACCATATATCAGACATTAAGTTTGGTAACCTTGTTCAACACGTCTACTAAAGTATTCACTATTAGCATAAAAGTAGACTTATTTCAAGTTTTTTTGCCAGAGCTTATTACTACACAATTTACCACGGTGACGGCACTCAGCAGACTGGCACCGGAGCATGGAAAACTCCCACTATATCTGCTAAGGCCAGCAGGGGGCGCATGAGCCACGCCCAACCATTAGTCATCATGGACGCTCACTATAATGGATTACAACCTTATTACACAAACAGTAAAAAAAAATTACAGTTGGAGAACATAAAGACAAATTATTGGCAAGTGGAATAATTAACCCTGCTACACCAGTTCCCCAAGGAGCACTCATACAACACCTAGTACTCTGCATTAGTAGCCTGGAGCATGTTCACAAGTTCTAATCATGACTCCCCTCCCCAAATTTTTTAATTGCTATGCCGCTCAGTGCCTAGGAGAATTCCACACAGCAGTTTGTTGAAGCTGGTCTCATCGCCACAGTCCCAGGTGTATCGTGACATATAAAAACATATAAGAACCTAGCCCTCCTCATAAATAACTATCCCATTAATGATGGAAACAAAGAACCAATGAACAGAAAAGAGCTGATAACCAGATTGCTATGGAAAAAAGGGCCACATGCAGCTGATGTTTTCTCTTAAATGTGTTATCTGAAAATAAACAATATTCACTGTAGCCTGTAATATTATAGTCCAAATCATATGAAGAAAGAGTAGATAGTAATAAATAATCTATTTCCAAAATGAGAAGGTGTATGCACACAGATGCATGATTACACTAATTGTAGATAAATTGTAAATAAATAAAGAACATTATAACTTGTGACAGGATGAGGCACACATGCACACACACAAAACACACACACGCACACACAAAATGCATGCACACTAGGGCAACAACTAATGATTATTTTGGTAGTCGACTAATCTAACAGCTATTTTTTTTTTCTCGATTAGTCGACTAATTGCGATTATTTCTCTCATGTTCACCTGCTCAGCTTTCTGCTGAGAAAGCAAAAAGCTGAGATGCTCACCTGTTTAAGCCTGCACACCTGTGAATATCACTTTGTTGTAAGTATCTGCCTTAATATAATGTAACCTATTATAAAAAGTTCCCATAGCAAAATAAAATAATGACCAATCAAACATGAGTTGGAAACTTGGACTTGACAGCTTTATCAGAAGTGTGTTTAGCAACACAATGAAATAACAGACATTAAAGGGCAGTTTTTCAACCCGCTGTTAATGTGACATACTGAAGTAGTAGCTATAATCACAAAACATGCAATTAGTTTCAGCTTTAGTTAATCACATTGTGTGTGCGCAATGAATAAATGGAAACAGCATTTCCATAAAGCTCATCAGCAGAGGGAAGCATGACGTGCTCTAAAATTTCATGGTAGGCAGTTGCACTGATTTTGGACTTGACAAAAACACAGTGGATCAATGCCAGCAGAGGACATGGCTCCCCAAATCAGGTGCCAAGTCCTGTCGTGTGGAAATCAAGGTCCTAGAGTCTGAAGGAAGAGTGAAGAAGTGTCATGAATCCGGGTTTGGCTGTTTCAAACCCAGTTCTGACTTATTATTTATTTGCCCTATTTTCCATCAGGCGCGTCAGGAAGCTTTTGGCCTTTGCTTCCTGACAGCTCGGGCACGCCCCCTTCTCCTGTCTAGCGCCATCAGCTGTGTTCTGTTATTGGGTGTTTCACACACATACACACACACTCCATTCATTCTCATTCACACACGCAGACACTCACTCATGCACACCTGGTGTTCATTTTTTCCAGCCAACGCATTCCCACACCTGCGATCTCTTCCCTCGTTAAGTTTATTATTATTTAAGTGAGGAGTTAGTAGGAAGAGATTGTCGCAGCATTCTCCCTCATTCGCAGTAGCGAGTTCTCCATGAATGTTGTATTATTACCTTAGCGCATTCAGCCTGACATCTTCAGATGATCTATCTCTGGATGTTAGCGACTGACCCAGCTTGTCTCCCTCATCCACCAGACAACACGGGAAGCTCTGGATCGCTCCAGTTCCTTAAGTCAATTGCCTTTCTCCCTGTGTCGACAGCTTCTCTGCGGCACTAGGCTTTCCTATCGCCGGGCTGTTGAGCATCCGGGAGACGCCCTGTACGTATGTCTGGTGGCCATTTTCTCATCATCAGTACAATTCTCTGTATTTGTGGTCATAACTGGACTTGTTATTTTCATGGGTTTTGTTAATAAAAGTGAACATTCTACTTTCGCTATTGGGTTTCTTATTCCCTCCCTCGTGCGCCACATAATGGTGCACGAGGAATCATGACAAGAAGCACATAATCCAAGTTGCTTTAGGTCTGGTGTGAAGTTTCCACAGTCAGTGATGGTTTGGGGAATCATGTCATCTGCTGGTGTTGGTTCACTGGGTTTTATCAAGTCCAAAGTCAGCAGCTATCTACCGGGAAATTTTAAAGCACGTCATGCTTCCCTCTGCTGACAAGCTTTATGGAGAAGCCAATTTAATTTTCCAGCAAGATTTGGTAATGAACCATGGTATCACTGTGCTTGATTGGTCAGCAAACTCACCTGACTTAAACTCAACAGAGAATGAATGGGGTATTGTTAAGAGGATGATGAGAGATACCAGACTCAACAGTGCAAATGAGCTGAAGGCCAGTATCAAAGCAACCTGAGCTTCCATAATACCTCAGCAGTACCACAGGCTGATCGCTTCCATGCCATGCTGCATTGATGCGGTAATTCATGCAGGAGGGGCCCTGACCAAGTACTGAGTGTATACATGGACATACTTTTTAGTTGGCCAACATTTCTATTAAAATCTTTTTTTCTTAATTAATCATTTATAATATTCAATTTTTTTGCGAAACTGAATTTTGGCTTTCCATAAGCCATAATAATCAAAATGAAAAGAAATAAACACTTGAAATAGATCACTCTCTGTCTAATGAATCAATATAAGAGTCGAAGTGTCAAAAATAAATTAACTTTATTATGATATTCTAATTTATTGAGATGCACCCGCATCCATACTGCATGGCCTTGGTCAGTTTTTTTTTACATTTTGCACCATGCATACACTTTAGTAAACGCAACCCTTCAGAAAATCAGGCCCAGAGCACGGTAAACATTGTATTGCATGCACTGAAAACAACAAGATGACACAGATAAAAGTATACCTTGACCATGTGGAAATATAAAATACAAAAAGAATCTTTAAAAAAAAGTTGTGTTAGAGCTATTATTTAAAGTGCAACAGAATGGTGAAGAGAGTTCACTCAGTACCTTGAAGAAATAGGGTCTTTTTCACATTTGAAGTTCTGACTGAGTTAAACAAAAACCAAGAAAAATAAAATTTCAGTGGGCACATCCATCTCACTAAAGGTTCAGAGTTAATCAAGTACAGTTTCACAATGTAAGCGAGGAGTAAAGGAATCACAAGAAAAAGCTGACCTATGTCATTCATGTGTGCACAGTATTGAGCAGTCATCAGAAATATGACACATGGGAATGTTTTTAGAGGTAAAAAAAGTAATAAAAAAAACAATTATGGTCTAAGACTTTTTGACCTGATGGAGAAAATCCATGCCAAGCCAATCTTGTTGTGATCTTCTGGATTGAATGCCCTGTGAAATGAAATCAATGAGTTACTCACTCCGGAGCAACATCAATCTGTTGAGATTGTGGTGCATGTGGATTTTAGACGCCTACTGTTCCCCCTAAGACAACTTGGGTCAATAGGATTAATGTTAAAAAAAAGTTTGAGGATAGAAACAGGGCACCTTCTTCCCCAAGGCTACAACACAATTTAAGTCACTGCTGAGTTGGCAGTGGTTAGTGGTAAATAGACACAATTTCTTTTATGAGAAAGTAACAGCAAAAATTATTCAGTGGCCACAGTTATGCTGGATAGCATAAGATAAGATCAGATCAGATCAGATAAACCTTTATATCAGAGTTAAATCAACACCATAATGGATGGATGGTTGGATGCCATATGCTGCTCTAATTGACTTTGGTTCTTCATGAGTAGCCAAAGAATAGGTAAAGTTTCCATTGAGTGTATTTCCATGAGCATGTGAGACCACTATGCCGTATATAGGTTTAGCTCTACTAAATATCAACATTTGCTTTCCACATTACGAGCAACTGGAGATGATAGCAACAGAATATACAGAACATGTCTGTCACTTTGACAGCTGTCAGTATGATGCTGTCATTCGAACTGAGGACCAGTTTGAGGTGGATGAGGATACGAGTCGTCACAATAGTTTACAATTGTCAGTGGAGAGGAAAACTTTTTTTTCTTTCTTCATCACTTCTGTGAGTGAGACACTTTCCCCCGCAGGTGCTGCAATGATTGTGTTTCTCCCACATCATGTGCAGGTTGCACACACCTGTATCTGTACTGTACTGTATATCCAGGGTATATACAGTACCTATGATAAAAGTGATCCTAACTGGTATACTAGTGTGGATGTAAACACACTCACTGCATCCAGCATTGTTCACAAATGCAGAACTTGATTTTGGAAAGTGTAGTGGAATTTTTAAAAGTTGTTCAAGGCCTGCACTCAGGCCTGTTTCAGGTGGTTCTTAGTGGAAAATTTACAGTTGTTCCTCATATATGTCTTAAATACAAAGAGTATTTATGCTGTGTACTCCCATGCCACTGTATCAGACTGTGCAGCAGTGACGGTTTTAAGCTGGTTTCACACTATAACGTTTGCACCGACTTTTACAGACCCTTTGAAAAATCAGACAAATTAGTCCAAAGGTTGGTGAAATTACGTTCGTGAGAAGGTTTGTTTTAACTCAGCGAACACCAACATTTACAAAGTTTTAGAAACTTTAATGAACTTTTGCTAGCATTTGCCAACGTTGCATTCAGTGCTGGCAAACTTTTGCCAACTTAGGTTTACTTAAGCAAACGAATACTCAGCGCAGGTCAGCGGACATCAGCGTCAGGCGACACTCATATAAAGATCAGCGTTTGCAGAGGATTCCTGCCATTCGGTACCTGCTTTTTTGGGTGAATTCAGACTACAACGTTTGGACTAACTCTTACTAATGTTTTGGTAAACGTCTGGCTCTGCTGGCAAAAGCTGATAAAAGTTAATGTCAGCTGGTGTTTGTTGGCAAATACTGACAAAAGTTTTATTCCTTGAAAATTTTTAGCATGCTGAAATTTTGTCGATGTTTGGAAATGTTGGTGAAAGTTGTGCTCAGTTTGTAAAAGTTCCTGAGCGCTGGGCTAAGTAATGGAGAGTACACCTAAGTCAGCCCAAGTTAAGCTCCATTGGTAAATGCTGGTAGAAACAGATGTTTTTAGACCGAAACTCACTTCAGACATGCACCGGTGAAAGAGAAATGGAAAGAAGGGGGAATTAAAAAAAAAAAATAAATAAATAAATATATATATGTAGAAGATGTGCTCAAATGATGAGGCTGAGTTTAGTCGTAAACCAGCTTTATTGACAGAACACAGTTTCTAGCATTCTCAAAGCAGGAAAGAGAAAGAATCATATCTCATCACCCTTTTATATGTTTCCAGCATCAGAATTCAAGTCACATGGTGTTTTCAGTAAACATACAGTCACAAAGCATCCCTTTGAATCTTCACCATTGTCTCTCATTTCCTGATGAACCGGAAATCTCTCCGGGGCATCTTCTGTGGGACAAAGAGACAAATCTCACACCTCCTTGTTATCTTCTGCAGATTTGAGTCCTTTGTCCTTGCAGACGTGACACCCTCAATACACATGCAGTCCTGTCTCTGTGGAAACGTGAGCCCACAATGTGTGTCGCCCACACTACCCCCCCCCCCAAACGTCTAGTAAGGCAAAACCTGCATGGCATAAAAAAAAAGGAAAAACACAAAACACTCCATACATCGCTAATCAATCCACCGACTGCCTAGGTTTTAACTTTCTGCCGAATCTGCTGCAACCTGGCTTGGCTGCACCTGCAACATCTCTCTGCACCTGTGGATTAAAGCTGTTAGCACCTTTCTGTGAAGATTTTGGAGAATGTCCTCTCGGCGGCCTGCCACGGCGGGGAGGCCTCGCAAGCTGCACTTCCTCATCAGCCAAAACAAAGGCGGGTTTGAGCCTGTTTATGCTAATCAACTCCCTTCTGCCCCCTAAATCTAGCAGAAAATGCTTCTGCCCGGTCTCCAGCACTCGGAACGGTCCGTCATAAAACGGCCGCAAACTTGGACGCTGAGCATCATGTTTAACAAAAACAAACTCTGCATTTTTTAAAGCCTTTGGCACAAAAATGTGTGGTAAACTGTGATGGACCGGGCCAGGGAGCATGTTTGCTCCCGAGTCGCTCTGCCACGGCTGAGCAGGGGGGCCATTTGGTGCGGGATTATCGGGGAGAAATTCCCCCGGCAAACGGAGAGGTTGTGCAAAAACTAATTCAGCCGGGGAAGCATGCAAATCTTCCTTAGGTGCAGAACGCAACCCCAATAAAACCCATGGAAGTTTGTCCACCCAATTTGTATCCGTCAGCGACGCTCTGAGGGCTGCTTTTAATGACCTGTGAAAGCGTTCGCATAAACCATTAGCCTGGGGGTTATACGCGGTAGTGCGATGAATCTTCACCCCCAAGCTGCGGGCCATCGATGACCATAGTTCGGAAATAAATTGGGGACCCCTGTCGGACGTTATGTCCGACGGTACACCGAAACGCGCAATCCACGATGCTAAAAATGCTCGCGCAACTTCTTCCGCTGTGGTTGATGTCAGAGGAATCGCCTCTGGCCAGCGCGTGGTGCGATCCACCATCGTCAAAAGATGTGTGTGCCCGTGTGATAATGGGAGCGGGCCCACCAAGTCAACATGCATGTGATCAAAACGCTTAGTGGGGATGTGAAAAGGTTCCAACGGGGCCTTAGTGTGTCTGTGTATTTTGGCTCGCTGACACGCTACGCAGGCTGCTGCCCATTCCTTGACCTGTTTGCGCAACCCGGGCCAAACAAATTTCTCCCCCACCAACTTAATCGATGCGCGCACCCCCGGTTGCGCGAGAGAATGGACCAAGTCAAAAACGCGGTGACGCCACGCGGCTGGCACCACGGGGCGGGGCCGTCCCGTGGAGACATCGCAGATTAGTGGGGGCATACCACTTTGTTGCACCCTGTGCTCCAGCCTTAACCCTGTTGGTCCAGACTGGAGCGCGCGCACGTCCGCGTCGTTAACCTGCTCCGCAGCCATGGCTGCATAATCTAACCCAACACAGACCGGGGCTGCGCGCGCTCCCGCGTCGCTGCCCGGGCCCGCGGCCACGGCTACAGAGTCTGCCCCTATGGGGCTTGGTGGTGCTACCGCGCGCGAGAGGCAGTCTGCCACAACATTGTGTTTACCCCCGACATGCTGAATATCAGTAGTGAACTCCGATATTGCGGCTAGTTCAATTCAATTCAATTCAATTCAACTTTATTTATATAGCGCCATTTCACAACAACAGTCATCTCATAGCACTATCAACTGTAGGGGGGACCCCCACAGTTGCAGAAAGACCCCAGCAATCAGGCGATCCCCTGTGAGCAAGCACTTGGCGACGGTGGAGAGGAAAAACTCCCTTTTAACAGGAAGAAACCTCCAGCAGAACCAGGCTCAGGGAGGGGCAGTCATCTGCTGTGACTGGCTGGGGGGTGAGGGGATAGAGAAGAAGAAAAGTTGCCTTTGTTGCCGGCCTGACCAGGGTTCTGAAATTTTGGCCATCGCAAACGTTAGTGGTTTATGATCCACAAAGGCGGTGAAACGTCGCCCCTCTAACCAGAACTGAAAATGACAGATGGCTAAGTGTAGAGCCAAAAGCTTCCTGTCAAACGCACTGTATTTACGCTCACTATCGCGCAAAGTCCTGCTGAAAAACGCGAGGGGTTGCCAGGTACCTGCCACAAACTGTTCAACTACTGCCTCCACCGCTACATCGGAAGCGTCAGTGGTGAGCGCCATGCGGGCCGTTGGAACTGGGTGCGCTAACAAAACTGCGTTTGCCAGGGCTGATTTGACCTGGGCAAAAGCGCGCTCCCGCTCCAGAGACCATTCAACTTTGTTTGCGGGCTTTTGTTTTTTTAACGCGGTGTACAATGGCTGCATGAGCCGTGCTGCGCTTGGGAGGAACCGGTTGTAAAAATTAACCATCCCTAGAAACTCCTGAAGCGCCTTGACCGTTTGAGGTTGCGGAAAATCCGTTATAGCACGCACTTTATTTGGAAGAGGAACCGCTCCTTCTGCCGAAACGCGATGTCCCAAAAAATCAATCTGCGCCACCCCAAACTGGCACTTCGCTGGGTTAACTATTAACCCGTGCTCTGCCAGCCTCCGAAAAACTGCTGTGAGGTGTTTTTCGTGCTCGCCCTCGGACGCGCTGGATACCAAAATATCGTCCAAATAAATGAACACGAAAGGAAGGTCGCGTAAAACTGCATCCATCATGCATTGGAAAGTCTGCGCGGCCCCCTTGAGGCCAAAAGGCATGCGCAAAAACTCAAAAAGGCCGAAAGGAGTTATGACCGCTGTTTTGGGTACATCTTCCGCGCACACTGGAACCTGGTGGTAACCGCGCACCAAGTCTATTTTAGAAAAAATGCGCGCCCCCGCCAAATGAACAGAAAAATCCTGAATGTGCGGAATCGGGTAGCAGTCATGAGCTGAAACGTTGTTCAACCTGCGGAAATCGCCGCAAGGTCACCACGAGCCGTCAGCCTTTGGGACCATGTGTAACGGCGAAGCCCAAGAGCTCTTGGAGCGTCTAACAATGCCCAGTTTTTCCAGATTAGTGAACTCCTCGCGCGCGATGGCCAGTTTAGCTGGGTCCAAGCGCCGAGCTTTTGCAAAAACGGGAGGGCCGGTGGTTGTTATGAAATGCTCCACCCCATGTTTAGCCACCGTTGCCAAAAACGTGGGGACTGTGAGTGCTGGGAACTGAGCAAGCAATGTGTGAAACTTACCACCCGCAGCTGAGACGCTGGCATGTGCAGTCGGCGGGGCCACCCGAGCTGTGCAGGGAATAGAATGAAAGGACAGTGCATTAATCAGACGTCTATTAGCAAGGTCAACCAATAAACCATGTGAGCACAAAAAATCAGCCCCTAACATGTTGAAACTGACTGCTGCTACAATAAATGTCCACTCAAATGAACGGCCCTGTAAGGACAGAAGCACGGTCCTCTCACCGAACGTTTTAATCGTGGAGCCATTCGCTGCTGACACTGACACCCAGGGAGCTTTAGAAGGCATCAGCCGTTCCGCGTAGGTGGGTGTGACGAAACTCAGCTGAGAGCCCGTGTCCACGAGGAACTGTTTCCCCGAGCATGCATCCGTCAGGTAAAGCAGCCTGTTCTCGTTGCCGAGGGTCGCAGCTGCTACCGGCCCTCGGTCTTGGCGTTTCCCTGGCTCTTAAAGTTGCACGGTGGGACGCACCTGTGCGCTCTCTCAGCAAAACGGCGGTGGTAGAAGCACGGGCCGTCCTCCGCTCCGCGTCGTCTGGCTCCCGTCGCCGCCGTCGTTGGTGCGTCTGGCGCCGCGGCTGCTGGACCTGCGCTGTCTCTGGAGGCCGTTCCCGGGCTAGCCGCCGCGGCCAAAACCGCGTTCCGCTTGTGGGCGTCGACCAACCGCTGCGCCTCTTTGCTCAACCCATGGTAGTCTCGCCTGGCCAATCGGGGCGACTCTGCCAGGGCCACTCTCACTGCTGGCGGCAGGGTCCAAAGGAAAAGGTGGGCGAAAATGAATTCGCCATCCTCAGAGTCTTTGAGCTTCAGCATCTTCACCATCAGGTCCACAGGTCTATCGTTTTCTGACTCCGTCAACGTCAGGAGTCCCTCTGCTCGTTGTTGGACTGAAGGGGTGAATTGGCTGATCAGCGCATCCTTCAATGCGCTGTACTTGTCGCTGTCTGGTGGATGATTAACCAGATCCTCCACTCTCTGGACCGTGTTGCTGTCCAGCTTCGCTACCACGTGGTAGAATCTTGTGTCGTCGTTGGAGATTCTCCGGAGGTTGAACTGCGCCTCGACTGCGCTAAACCATGAGCGCGGGCTGTGCTGCCAGAAATCGGGCAGCCGGATCGTGGAGGCGGCCATCAGGCTGGCTTCCGCCGAGCACCGCTCGGGAGAATTCTGTCTGCTCATTTCTCATCGTAGGTCACCAGTGTAGAAGATGTGCTCAAATGATGAGGCTGAGTTTAGTCGTAAACCAGCTTTATTGACAGAACACAGTTTCTAGCATTCTCAAAGCAGGAAAGAGAAAGAATCATATCTCATCACCCTTTTATATGTTTCCAGCATCAGAATTCAATTCACATGGTGTTTTCAGTAAACATACAGTCACAAAGCATCCCTTTGAATCTTCACCATTGTCTCTCATTTCCTGATGAACCGGAAATCTCTCCGGGGCATCTTCTGGGGGACAAAGAGACAAATCTCACACTTCCTTGTTATCTTCTGCAGATTCGAGTCCTTTGTCCTTGCAGACGTGACACCCTCAATACACATGCAGTCCTGTCTCTGTGGAAACGTGAGCCCACAATGTGTGTCGCCCACATATATATATATATATATATATATATATATATATATATATATATATATATATATATATATATATATATATGTATATATATATATATATATATATATATATATATATATATTGTGGTGCACATATGTAGTTTCACGGGCTCACATGTATATGACTGTTCATATTCTCTCATGTATATTCCTGTGTGCTTATTTTGGCTCCACGTCTGAAGAGGAACAAAAGGTCTGGACCTCCTGGGGATAAGAGGAGGACGAGAGAGTTGGCCTTTTGATATGCAAAGAGATGGACATGAATGATTTCCTGACCACGAGGTTTGGGTGGAAGAGAGAGGAACTGCAGGGGGGATGCATTGTGTTTGGGATTTAAAGACAATGGGATTTTGTACTTTGATGTCAGGGGTATAAGACTGGCAGATGTTGGGGATTTTTCCTCTTTCTGCTTTTGAATGTTGGAGAGTGTGTTGTGAATAAAATGGAACCTGAGAAATAACTCTGCCTCATCCTTTCCACACAATCTCCACACTGGCGACCTTAAGACGTATTATGGCCGGAGACGATTCTCCTGCACCGGACTCATCAGGAGCCAGCCAAGCTAATGCAGCTACCACAGTCCAGCTTCCGGACTTCTGGCAGAACAGTCCGTGCTCCTGGTTTAATGCAGTTGAGGCACAGTTCCATCTTCGGAAGGTTTCTGCAGACGCCACGAAGTTCTACCATGTAGTTGCAAAGCTGGACAACCACACAGCCCAGCGTGTAGAGAGCCTGATCAACCACCCGCCAGATGACGACAAGTACGGCACTTTGAAGGCTGCTCTCATCCGTTTTTTCACCCCCTCGCTGGGAGAGCGAGCAGAGAAGCTCCTGGCGTTGACTGAGTGTGAGGTCGACAGACCTGCAGACCTGATGGCGAAGATGCTGAGTTTGAGAGACGCCGAAGATGATGGCTTTATTTTCGCCCACCTTTTCCTCAGGACACTACCGCCAGCGGTGAGAGTTACCCTGGCCAGTTCACAGCTGCTGGCCCACCGAGACTACCACGAGCTGGGCCAGGAGGCGCAACGACTCGTCGACGCCTATAGACGACACACGGCCACGACCGCAGCAGTGGAGCTGGGCGCAACATCTGGAGATGGCAGGGGACCAGAGGCTGCAGCACCAGACTCACCGACGACGGCAGCAGACGGGGGCCAGGAGGCGCGGAGCGGACGACATCCTTTGCTTTTACCATCGCTGTTTCGCCGAGAGGACACGCAAGTGCATTCCACCGTGCCAATTCAAGCACTCGGGAAACGCCAAGACCGGGAGTCGGTAGCAGCTGCGGCTCTCGGTGAGGAGAACAAGCTGCTCTACTTGAGAGACGCGTGATCGGGGAGGCACTTCCTCGTGGACACAGGCTCCCAGCTGAGTTTCATCACACCTTCCTACGCCGCGGAAGAGGTTAAGCCCGCCTGCAGCAGATATGGCAGATGGTTGAGACCAAGACAGCATGTGGACTGATGTGTGGCGATTTTATTATGACATGCAATCTGTGTTTGTTTGTTCCATCTTAGACGTTTGGGGGGGGGGGGGGGGGTTATATGTAGTGCACATATGTAGTTTCACGGGCTCACATGTATATGACTGTTCATATTCTCTCATGTATATTCCTGTGTGCTTATTTTGGCTCCACGTCTGAAGAGGAACAAAAGGTCTGGACCTCCTGGGGATAAGAGGAGGACGAGAGAGTTGGCCTTTTGATATGCAAAGAGATGGACATGAATGATTTCCTGACCACCCAGATTTGGGTGGAAGAGAGAGGAACTGCAGGGGGGATGCATTGTGTTTGGGATTTAAAGACAATGGGATTTTGTACTTTGATGTCAGGGGTATAAGACTGGCAGATGTTGGGGGTTTTTCCTCTTTCTGCTTTTGAATGTTGGAGAGTGTGTTGTGAATAAAATGGAACCTGAGAAATAACTCTGCCTCATCCTTTCCACACAATCTCCACAATATAATATTATATACGTATATACTGTATATATATATACACACACACACACACACACACACACACACATATATATATATATATATATATATATATATATATATATATATATATATATATACTCCTCAAAAAAATGAAAGGAGCACTTTTTAATCTGAGTAAGCTGGACTAGCCTGCCCCAATTTCTTCACTTTAAGTTTTGGAGTGTTTTCATTTCCATCAAAAGACGTGGCATCTTTTCATTCTTAACACATTATCCAGTCCATATCAGTGTAGATATGCAGCTTATTTTTTCCCATTAAAATCCGATGTGTTTTCAAAGTGTTCCTTTAATTTTTTTGAGCAGTATATATACGTATATATATATATATATATATATATATATATATATATATATATATATATATAATCTCCCAAAAATGTGACAGCCCAAAAGAAAAAAATAATTTCCACCTTGAGAAATTTACTGTCCTTAATTTTTTGCTCCATGCGTAATCATTCTCCAGGATTTATTGGTTCAGCTTCCATTTTGGGGACTCATACAGAGCTGATGTGGTGTCAAAAAGTAATCGATTTATTGGGATGCTATGTTATTTTAATGAAGAGAGTTTTAACAGTCAAAAATATGTCATTTTATTTATATGATGATACACTAAATAGTTATTTTTTATTCCAGCCACCATCACATTTTAAAGGGTACCTGTGGTGGTCGTCTAAACGCATTCAACTTGAAAACATTAGGCAAAGTATTCGTTATTTGGTTAAATAGTTATTGCCAGCCATATACCACCAGAGAAATACGTAAATACGACCACAGGCATGGCCAGCCAATGAAAACTCTGCGCGCAGCCTTGACACATGCGGATGTGATGTCATTTCTTTGACACTGAAAAGTCAATACTCCGCCTGTATGAGCGACTAGGGTGCTGTTGTGAGTGTTTTTATTCTATTATGGCTGAATTGTCGGACTCTGAGGAAGAATTCGTCCAACATGGCTACAGGTTTGAGCCAGAAAGGTCTTCTGAGGGTTAAAGTGACGAAGTGGTCCTCACACACAACGCAATTTCTTCTGAAAGGATTTGTCTGTGCCCTGTTCCGAGATTGCGCAATCACTTTTCCGCTACGATCTTCTGACAAGGTGAGCTGGGTTTGGGTACACAAAAGAAGTGTTTATCTTTGTTTTTTCGCTAATTATTGAGACATCCAAAGGCTTTACATTCCGCCATGTTGCGATATCCATGTCGCATTGTATGTTTTTGTTGTTACAAGAGCGCCGAGTGTCTGCTGCTCTGTAGAATCATCTGCCGTCTGGCGGCCGTTACGACCTCAGATCAGACGAGACGACCCGCTGAATTTAAGCATTTATTTATTTATTTTCTACTCGTTTTAGTTCTGCATTTAATAAGAACCCTGAGTTTGAAATAAACGTTTGAATTTGAATTTGAATATCCCGAAAGCCACTGCTCATCCGGGCACTCCAGGCTCAGCCAATATTGATCCAGATCGCGGTATCCACGCTACTACGTCACAGGAAGCGTCCTGGCAGGCCATGTAGCCACTAGTATGGCTGCACCCATGTTTTGCTGACATAGCTGAACCAGCACATCAGCAATGGATTTATATCACATTGCTTTGAACTTGAACTTGAACTTAAACTTGAACTAGAACGTGAGACAGGGGCTCAATATAATATCTTTTTTTTCACGACCACCACAGGTACGCTTTAATTGTGGACTTAGTGTCGGAGTATATAGGCATTATTGTATTTTTTTAGAGGAATGAATGAGTGAATGAATGAATGAACAGGGGAAAAGGGTATGCAAAAGTTACTATATATAAAACAAAAATAAAAACTGCCTCCACAAACGCTGATCTTTATATGAGTGTCGCCTGACTCTGATGTCAGCTGACCTGCACTGAGTATTTCTGTGATTTTTCAAAATGTCTGTAAGTTGGTCCAAGTGCTTTTGTGTGGACCCAGCTTTAACTTAGGCTGAGTTAGGTAAACTCTGCATAACTTAGCCTAGTGCTCAAGAACTTTTACAAACTGATCACAACTTTCACCAACATGTATTTCATAATGTAGGCAAATTTTCAGCAAAGAACACAACTTCCACCAGCATTTACCAACAAACACAATCATTAACTTTTGCCAGCAGGGACAGATGTTGGCCACAACGTCAGTGAAAGTTGGTTCAAACGTTGTAGTGTAAATCCACTTTTAGATATGGGCCTTATGGGCGGTTGCCAAGGGCAACATTTTCTAGGGGGCGCCACGACAATAGGTAAAAAAAAGACATATATTTACTGTTCTGAGCTCACTTGTGGCAAATACACACCCTCTACACCTGGGACACTCCTCTCCATCTGCAGTACAATCTCACTCTTCTCCCCTTCATCCCTTCTCTCCCTCCAAATGCATAATGAACCCTCCCACACCTACTGTGGCTGGTGTGCAGCTGAACCATTTTTGCTTCACAGATCGGAAACAAGTTTAAAAAAAAATGTGTCCATTTGTATGTGTGTGATGGCACTTTTTATTTGGTGGGGCTGTGTGTTTTTGTGTTGCATTTCATTTTCAATCCAAACACCCCACAAAGTGGGAGATGTTGTTTTTTTTTTTTTTGTTTTTTTTTTCCAAAGGGGGTGTCACTCAAAAGAGGAGCAGAGCATCATAGTGTGTTAATGCGGGGCCATGATGCATGAACAAGCACAGAACAGAGGTGAAGGGAGACCCAAAATAGGACAGGCAGCTGCCACAGATGGTCATGCTACAGGTCCACCTAGGCATCTATTAATGGAAAGTTCTCATGCCTCCTCCGCATCAGGGATTGGCGTGAGTCACAGAGTCATTGAGCTCCACCGGTCCACACATTTGTCAGCCACCGGTAAGTCTCATTTTCAAACTAATGGTATGTGCCCGCACCATCCATTGCTTTTCCGCTTCCCATTCATTCTAGAAAGACTTTGTTCTAGAAAGAGAGATCATATCTCTCTGGTTCTGTCCTCCCTTCATTGGCTTCCCATAGAGTTTAGAATTAAGTTTAAAATCCTTCTTCTCACTTTCAAAGCTCTTAATAATCAGGCCCCCTTATATATAAAAGATCTGATATTACCCTATCATCCTAATAGAGCTCTACGCTCCCAAAATGCTGAATTGCTTGTGGTACCCAGAATCTCCAGAAGTACATTGGGAGGCAGAGCCTTCAGCTATCAAGCTCCTTCTCTGTGGAACCAGTTACCACTCTGGGTCTGGGAGTCAGACTCGGTCTCTGTTTTTAAGAACAGGGTAAAATCCTTCCTTTTCAATATAGCCTACGATTAGGGAGGGATCTCGTGTCTCTTAACCCCGCTACTGTTCTGCTGTTAATAGATTCAGACTGCTGGATGACCGCCAATAATGTACGTGGTTTTTCACTGTTTCATGTCCTTTATGGCTGTTCTTTTCATCCTCTCTATCCATGATGATGATGATGATGATCTCCTCACCCCCAGCCAGTCGCAGCAGATGACTGCCCCTCCATGAGTCTGGTTCTGCTAGAGGTTTCTTCCTGTTAAATGGGAGTTTTTCCTCTCCACCGCTGTTAAGTGCTTGCTCACAGGGGATCGTCTGATTGCTGGGTCTTTCTGAAATTGTGGTTTTTTTCTGCATTTTGTAGCGCTTATGAGATGATCTTTGTTGTGATGTGGCGCAATATAAATAAAGCTGAATTGAACTGAAAATTGAATTGAATTCATTGTGCACTGGAAAAAAAAAAACAAAGAATTTGGCTCCAGTGTGTTGAAATTCAGGCTGCGTTGCGTTGAGTAGCCTGTACTTCCCCCTGCCACTCATTTTCATGAAGTTTTTTTAAGTTTTTGCAAATGAGTCCCTCGTGCCGGTATGCCTCAGAGGCAGCGATCTCATCCTGAATGTTTAAATTAGCAGTTTTTTATGTCAAATAACGACGGATTAAATGAACCTACTATTTCTCTCACAAAGTACTGTTAGAAACACTTTTCGCTGGTTTGTTATTCAGATATGAGACTCCTAGTCCACCGTGTTGTCTGGGAGCTTCAGTCCATGAAAGACCACCCATGACTGGATCTGGTGACCAGTCAAGTGCAGCCTGTGTGTTCTCAGTAGCAGGACAAATGTGAGTCTTTACCTCGGAGACAAACTCTTTGACTATTCTTCCTCTTCTTCTTCTTTTGGCTATTCCCTGTAGGGGTCACCACAGTGGATCATCTGCCTCCATTTTACCCTGTGCCTTGCATGTTCCTCTGTAACACCAACCCTCTCCATGTCCTCCTTCACTACATCCATGAATCTTCTCTGTGGTCTTCCTCTTTTCCTCCTGCCTGGCAGCTCCATCTTCAACATCATTTGCCCAATATATCCAATATCCCTCCTTTGCACATGTCCAAACTATCTCAGCCTTGCCTCTCTTTTTTTCCCTTGTCCTGTCGAGCAGCTAGGTGAGCAGAACAGAAATCTGCTTCCCTTAATGTGCCAAACAGATTTACTTTACCAAAATGAGCTTTATACAGCACATATATATGTAGTGTATAATATTTATAAACTCCTCTTGTAATAACTTTTAATACTTTACTTAAATTGTTTTACCCATGAAGGACCCGACGGGGGGAATGGGGAAAGGAGGGGTGGGGAAAGAAAGAAAGAGGAACAAACAGAGAAGACAAACAGACTAACACAACTGAAACATACAGAAGACAAAATGTTTCTTCTAATGAAAAGGTCTCATCACAAGTCTGGGATCTGCTGCAGTTGAAGGAGAGACGTATGTCTGTGTGTGCATGTGTGTGCATGCATATGAGAGCAGGTGCAAAGTAAGTGTGTGCGTGTGAGTGGTTTGCCAGGAAACATACAAAGGGGGCGGCAGGTCACAGCAACCACCAACCCACCCCCGCCCCGGAAACCCTGAGCAAACAAGACAGCACCACCAACCCTCACAGAGCACAAATATCCTGAGGCCAACAAGCCCCACACCCGGATGGCCAGCACCCCACCCCCCCAATCCCGGGCCGGAGACCGGCCAACGCCCCACCCCCACCCCCGCACCCTGACACACACCCTGGGAACCCCCAGGCCCCCACACCCAAGGAAGGTGGCAGCAAGGAGCAGAAGCGTCACGGGGGGCCAGCTCCCCCAGCCCAAGGGAGTCCATGTGTCCAGGAGGTACCAGAAGGCACCAGGAGGTGTCACCCCCTCAGTCCAGCACCTCCTGACCAGCACACACACTCATTCCTACACACTTACACCCTCATGCTCTCACACGCAACTACTCACACCCACACACATTCACACGCACTCACTCACTCACTCACTCACTCACTCACTCACTCACTCACTCACTCACTCTCACTCACCCTCCCTCTCCCCCCCACCCAATCCCACACTTGCGCTCCCACACCCAGATCCACCCACTCCTGTACCTGCTCAATCTCGCTCCCACTCCCACTCGCCCTCACAGTCGCCCGCACCCACCCATGCCTCCCTCCACCCACGGTCACCCATACACACACTATCATCTGCGCTCTGACTCACTCGCATCCACTCGTGACTTACCCCACACACTCACCCACACTCATTCACCCTTAACACTTGCGCTGGCTGCGACGCAGATATAGTGGGCATGAATGCACACCAATGCCTGGCAGTGGCCAGGAAGACTGCCAGCACGGACCTGCAGCCACACCCCCGCCAACCCACCCCAGAGCAGCTCTGGCCACAGAAGCAGACCACCACCACCAACGCCCACCCAGAGCGACTGAACAACAGACCACCACAAGCGCTCCAAGATGCCACCCAACACGTAAAGTGCCATACAAGTCTGACCCACAACCACCTTCACCATCTCCACTCATCACTCCCTCACTCTCACTTACTCACTTGCTCACTCACTCTCTCACTTGCTCACTCCATTGCTCGCACCTATTCATTTGGCAGCACCCAGGGATGATGACAACATGACGGGCCCCAGGACACCCAACCAGGCCCCAGGTCCCCAGCAGAAGGAGGGCAGGGGTGGAGGAAGACTCCCATGCCACTGTATCAGACTGTGCAGCAGTGGTGGTTTTAGATATGGGACATATGGGTGATTGCCAAGGGCAGCATTCTCTAGGGGGCACCATGATAATAGGAAAAAAGATTCATATTTACTGTGCTGAGCTCATTTGTGGCAAATGCACACCCTCTACAGGTGGGACACTCCTCTCCATCTGCAGTACAATCTCACCCTTCTCCACCTAATCCCTTCTCTCCCTCCGAATGCATAATGGCCGCTCCCACACCTGCTGTAACTGGTGTGCTGCCCAACCATTTTTAACTGAGTGTCAGGGAGTGATTTGTGACAGAAGGGTAGCGGCAAGAGTGAAAGGGGAGATTTACAAGACAGTAGTGAGACCTGTTGTGATGTATGGTTTGGAGACGGTGGCACTGACAAAAAGTCAGGAGGTGGAGCTGGAGGCAGCAGAGTTGAAGATGCTAAGATTTTCATTGGGAGTGACTAGGAGGGACAGGATTTTAAATGAGTATATCAGGGACAGCTCAGGTTGAGCGGTTTGGAGACAAACTAAGAGAGGCAAGGCTGAGATGGTTTGGACATGTGCAGAGAAGGATAGCGGACATACTGGACAAAAGATGTTGAAGATGGATATGCCAGGTAGTTGGAAAAGAGGAAGACCACAGAGAAGACTCATGGACGTAGTGAACGATGACATGGAGAGGGTTGGTGTTACAGAGGAAGATTCAAGAGATAGGATGAGATTGAGGAAGATGATCCACTGTGGTGACCCCTAAAGGGAGCCACCGAAAGAAGAAGAAGAAATCCTGGCGCAATTAGATGGAAATTGACCACTGCAAACCTCAGTAAATCACCTTGCACCAATGATTTAAAGTAGAACTGAACTCAGCTTTTTGCCAAAAAAGTAGAATAGCAGATTAATTCCTTATTACCTATTGTATTTTTCAACACAAAAGAAATTTTTAGGCCGTGCGATGGCCAAGCTATAAGCCAATAAACTTTTGCCTCTGGCTGGCAGTGCCAAACAAACCGGAAGTAGTGCAGACGACGCTGCGTGATGTCACGAGTGTGACCCTTATCAAAACAATAATGGCAGATGATAGCAGTTCCAGCAGTCAAGAAAACCAGAGTTTTCAGAGTGAAGAGGCATTCAGGATCGGTGACAAGACAGAGGAGGATGCAGGAGTGTCAAGTGAACAGGAAGAGAGTGAGGGAGGCATCGAACCGTACAGATTAGAGCCGGAATTTTCGGGGGATTCCGGCACCGACTCAGACCGCAGCAGTGATGGGGAGGATAGTGGCTTATTGAATACAGAATGGTGAGTCTTTACTTTGGCATGTTTGGGGTGTCAGGATAAGGAAAATTAACAATAAAAAAGAGAGGGAAAAAAAAACATCAGCATTTTTCCAACTTATTACAGTGATCCCTCACTTATCGCGTTTAATGGGGACCAGAACCGACCGCGAAAAGTGAAAAACCGCGAAGTAGCATCACCCCCCCCAAGGGCGTCACAAGCACTATTTTGCACAAAAAGGCACAAGAGAACAGCGAAAAGTGCCACTAAGCAACACGAGCGATAAAGAACAATGAATGCGGTTTTCCTTCGCTGGGTATAGGCGCTCGGCAGGGAGCGAAGCTGGGTAAAACGTCTCGGCCAATCAGCTTGCGAGATTCCCGAGCGGTGAAGAGGTGGGCGTAGAGGAGTGGAGTGGTGGTCAGAGAGGTAGATTTTGAGTTGTGCGGGCTCTCCGTGTTGATACCTGATGTTCTATTGATACCTGATGTTCTAATGTAGAAGGCAGGGAGAAGGCAGGGAGACTACATTAGAACATCAGGTATCAATACGGAGGTATCAATAGTATGTAGTCTCCCTGCCTTCTCCCTGCCTTCTACATTAGAACATCAGGTATCAACACGGAGAGCCCGCACAACTCAAAATCTACCTCTCTGACCACCGCTCCACTCCTCTCCGCCCACCTCTTCACCGCTCGGGAATCTCGCAAGCTGATTGGCCGAGACGTTTTACCCAGCTTCGCTCCCTGCCGAGCGCCTATACCCAGCGAAGGAAGACCGCATTCATTGTTCTTTATCGCTCGTGTTGCTTAGTGGCACTTTTCGCTGTTCTCTTGTGCCTTTTTGTGCAAAATAGTGCTTGTGGACGCCCTTGGGGGGGGGGGGGGTGACGCTACTTCGCGGTTTTTTCACTTTTCGCGGTCGGTTCTGGTCCCCATTAAACGCGATAAGTGAGGGATCACTGTATATCTAGAACGCATCGCTTCCCGGTCGCTTTTCCTCCCCCTTTCTTTTCTTTCGTCGCCATGACAGCTTTCCTTGGCCACTGAACAGATCTTCCCAGGTGTTGGAAGTGTTTTGTAGTCGACTATCACGACAAAATGCACCAAAAACAACCAATGTCGACGTGCTCGCAATGGTAAACATGAGGACTGGGTCACACTCGTGACGTCACGCGGAACTCCGGCTACACTTCCGGTTAATCGGCGGATTCGTCTGATTTTTCAGGGCGGGAAATTCAAAATCGCGATTTTCTCCAAGATTCCGGGATTTGTGGAGGGGGTGCCAATGATAAATTATCTTTATAATTGTATGTACTATCACCCAGTGCCGTTCAATGCCGTTCAGTTCAGTTCTACTTTAAGTACTCTCCTCCATCAAATTTGTGCTTTGACATGACTACTCCTACAAATATATGTGCAATGAGGCCAGGCGCAAAATTAAAATTGTCCATGCCTTTCCAGTGGTATCTTTGCACTGTGCCCTTTAGTAAATCTCTACAGTAGTTTTTTTTAATGCCAAAAGAAGGTTTTGTGCTGGCGCAGCATATTGGTAAATCTGTCCCCTTTTTGCAAGATATTTTGATGTGTTCTCAATATTCATTACAGTCAGAGTGAAACATTTCAAACAGTTGTTATTTAATGTTGATGAGGACCGTGACTGCTGTGCAGGTTGTTGTGTGGATCATATCTGCTTCCTGTACACTTTGATCTTATTGCGAAAATAAAAGAATGAAAAGACTTCCTTGTGTGGATCTCTTTATTTAAACTCTCAAACACAAAAATATAGGATTATCAGTTTTTTTACACCACAAAAGCGAGTAGCAAATAGGTTTCTGTTGCTTTCTGGGCTGTAGCATGGTATAGTTTGCTTCGACAGTGGATATTGCTTTCATGTGTGCTTCCAGCAACATGGATATTGCCCCTAGGCAACAAATTCTTCAAACTGCTATGAAGAACATGTTTAGAGAACCAGTTTACTGGTGAATTCTATCCATCCATCCATCCATCTTTTAACGGCATAGGCAGTGTCCACTGAGAAAAATAATCAAAAGTTCACATCTGTGCCTTCACCAATCAACTTAAATACAGAATATTTGTTATTAAATTGTGGGAGGAAAGTCAAAATAACTGGAGTTACCCCAGACAAACACAGTGAGAACATGCAAACATGACACAGAAAGGTTTTGGATTACATGGCTTCAATCCTAGCTTTTCCCATTACCTAATAATGGTTGTAGAAATTATACATTGAAAAACATTCAACGATCACCTCATTCTCCTGTAAATAAGACAGCTGTTCAAGTTAACACACAGTGGACCCTAGTAGGATGATCATCCATGGACTTTCCGCTGTTCGCCAGTGTTTTTGTTAGTTTCTGTCAACGCATTGCTTGTTTTTTATGCTTTGCATCACACCATCAAATTACCAGTAGACAGTGTGCTTGCTATGCACTTGCAGGTGGAGGCTCATTTCAAAGAGGTGTGGTGGTGCACAATCTAATATGCATTACTATTGTAGTGCAATCCATGTGAATCTGCTTTTGATCCAAAAAAGGGAGGTCTTTCAGCAAAAGTGTATTGTTTAATGCTATTTCAGTGGCATATTTTGAAATCGGGGCAGTGTGGTGGCGGAGTGGTTAGCACTGCTGCAGCACAGCAACTCACCCTTGGACGGGGGAATCTGGGTTCGATCCCAGCCCCTGACCAACAGTGATCTGAGTGGAGTTTGCATGTTCTCCCCGTGTCTGTGTGGGTTTACTCCGGGATTTCTCCGGTTTCCTCCCACATGCCAAGAACATGCAAGTTAGGTTAATTGGCATCAACTGGGGATTCTAAATTGTCCTTAGGTATGAATGTGAGAGTGAATGGTTGTCTGTCTCTCTGTGTTGGCCCTGCAATGGACTGTTGATCTGTCCAGGGTGTACCCTGCCTCTCGCCCAAAGATGCTGGGATAGGCTCCAGCCCCTAGCGACCCGAAAAGGATTAAGCGGAAGAAGATGGATGGATGGATGGATGGATGGATGGATGGATGTTTTGAAATCATGCAGCTCCAGAGCTCATGAGGGAATGGCATGTGCTGGGATCTTCATTTATTTTAATGGAGAGAGTTGTAACAGTCATCATATAATCACCCGTCATTTTAAATATATGATGATCACATACTAGTGTTTTTTATTCCATCCACACTCTCATTTTAATTACAGACTTACCATTGGAGTCTATAGATTAGGCTTTAATGTAGGATTTTTTTAGGGGAATGAATGAATGAACAGGGAGTGTGATGTGCAGTGCCGGGGGGAGGGGGAGGGGCAGCCTGATAATTTTTATTCTACTCACAGTTTTGTTTTCATCACAGACTTATTAGGGATTTTTAGTTTTAGTTTTAAGGAAATAAATGTGACCCGTGTGGGCAAAATGAGTCATTTTGAGGAAATTATCAAAACTGAGGTAACATTTTTTTTTCCATTTTCTGTATTGAAAGACCTTCAAAAGGATATTTAATTTGTAGGAAGTGCGCAAAAACAGACACTGGAAAAAGACGATTTGTTTATATTTTGGCTAGGTTTAAAACTCACTTTCGATTGGCCGGGAGTTACTTCTTTCTGCAAAATCATATGTATTTTTAGAAAGTATGTTTTCTAAGCTTTCCAGTGATACCAGACACTCATAGATTTTTTCCCGGGACTTGCCGCTAACAAACAAAGAAAGAGTCATGATGTATGACTTCTCCTGCCTGCAGCTCGTAATGGCGCGGTGCACATTCCAACTCATTTTACCAGCAAGGGTCACGGATGAACAAGAAGTGTGCAGCATTTTGCTTTTCACTGTAACTCCCGAGAGAGACAAGAGATGTGTCCACGTCTTCCTCGGCCCAGGTTTAGATATAAACCTGTGCCCCAGGTTTATATCTGAGCTCAGGCCGCCCCTCCCAGCAAGCTCCCCAACTGCCACCCATCACCCCCAGCAGAAGCTGCCAAGAGCGGGCTTGCTTTGTGGTGGATACTGGCAAAAGACAGGAAGCCATGCCTGGGACAGAGAGCCACAAACCTCGGCAGACTCCTGCACGGGACAGGGGAGACCCTCGGTTGGACAAAAGCAACAGGAGAGGGAGCACTCCATCTCCCCATGGCCGGGAGTAACTTCCATGCCCTTGTTAATGAAAGTTTATGAAAGTTTGCACAGGCATTATCCTCTTTTCCTTAGGTTTCAAACCCATTCATGTCTGTGTGTTTTATCCATGAGCACTACATTAAACCATTCAACTGTTTTTTCAGCTCAGCATTCTTATCTGTTTGGTCTTTCTAACATAAGTAACCGGGCATCAGCTGTGATTGATGTCTTCCTTATTGTAGCATTACTATCACGTGCATTTTGGCTCACATGCACAGGCTTTGGTCAGCGCAAAACCCATCTGTCATGATCAGAATTCACTTTAGATGATCTGCCTCTTTGCATTAAATTAATAGGCATGAGTGCTTCTGATTGAATTATCCAAAACACACCTCTGAATGATTAGACCAGCCTCTTTGGATCATACGCCGGAGAAAAGTTTGTTTCTATACTGATGTGATAAGAAAATAAACTTGGAAATGCTGATAAACACGTTCTGGATCAGTGACAACAGACTAAACGACCACTTCGTTGTAATATGGCCCTGTGTGTCTCATATGAATTTTGCAATCAAAGACCATTACTTGACTTTCCAATTGGTTTTATATAGAACAGTCAGATATTTGCAGTTGACAGATTAATACTTGAGCCTATTGGTTTGCAATATAATGTAATGTTATAGTTGTCATTTTGTATGTATACATGGCAAATTAAAATGTAGATTAGGAGACCTAAATGCCCTGTCACACCTAAACAATTTAGGCAGCGTTTGCCAAATGTAAGAAAAATTTGGAAAATATGCTGGCATGCGTGGAATCAGTTATGGGTAAATTTTGTATAAGTTAAGAGCACACTGAAGAATGCTGGAGCATGCTGGTATATTTTTTTTATGGCATAATTCATAATTCATAATAATGCCATTCATATGGCATTATTCGTCAAACTCCTCTGAAAGTTTTCAGCATGCTGAAAATTTTTTGACATATCCGGCATATGGCTGAAACGTCCCACATATGGAGAGCATAAGTTGTAGAGAAGCTATGTGTTTGTTCACACATGCTACTTGTAAGCAACTCATAAGTTGCTCATAAGTTGAAATACGTCGAGATAAATATCTAGTGTACCCAAAACTTATTTCTAACATATCAGTAACACTCTGTGAACCTATGTGTAACTTACTGAACAGGTTTCTAACTTACAGCTACTATATAATGGCATATTGGCAGCAGTGGTTCACAGGGGGAACCCAGATAAAAGGTCTTGTTCTTCTATTCAGACAAAGTAAAGTGATGCTTCCTACCTTGACATGTTTTAACTATGATGGTTTCTGTGTAGACTAGGTGATACCTTTACTAATTAAAAGCTGACTTCATCCACCTGCTCTCTGTTCTGGTCAGCTCAACTGGTGCCTGCAGCACACACACACACACACACACACACACACACACACACACACACACACAGAGCTACACACACACGTACTTGTTCATATAATGGGACCTGTCGGGGATGTGTCCAAGTATATTATAAAGATCCAAAATCCAAATCACTGTTTAGCTCTCATTGTCATGTTTTGTTTTGTTTTGTTTTGTTTACCTTTGACTGCAGTCTGTACCATCAGCAGTCCAGTGCTCTTCTGATAGATATGCCAAAATGTCAGAACACCAGAGGAGGTGGATCCAATCAGCTCATCAGCCGAAGCTCAGAGCTCAGCTGTTTTCCATGATAAATCACACTTTGCTGTCCCTTGGCTACTGCTCTCTGATATTTTTGGGTTCACACTGGCAAAAGCACACGCCATGCATTATCTTTTTGTTCTTCCACTTCATTGAAAATAAACTTTTTTATCGCCATCAGTTCGCATGCCTTTGAGCCAGGTTGTGACAACTGTCATCTGACGTTTGTGACGTGTTGCATCAGTTGTTTTAGACATGACCGACCTGACAGATTTGACAGCTCTGTAATGGTCTTTGATAGGTGGTTGGTGGAGAGATGATCTCTCGCACACCTCGGATTCATGGATTGGGAAACTATGGCAGTTTGGCATGACCACATTACGCATGTGTTAGGATAAGCTATGCATAAGTTATGCATAAGTAAGTCTATAGTTGGGCATAAGTTGTGAACACCAGCAACATGCTAAGCATTCACTGAGTTAAGTTATTTATAAGTTATCAAAATGTTCTATATAAGTTACTAATATCCTATGTATACGTCAAACTCGTTATGGATACGCGATGCATATGGCCACAAGTAAAAATTTCAGTGTATGTCAGCATTTTAGACCAATTTTTATATGTTTGGCAAACGCTGCCTAAACCATCAAGGTGTTACAGAGCTTTACACTGTAAGGTAAAATCAGACAGAGAGAGAGAGAAAGAGAGACATTAAGGATCATACTGAATTGAAAAGATTTTTATTTTTATTTTCCTTTTTGCATTTTAATGCTTTTTCTCAAATACTTAAAACTGTGCTGCCAATAAAGCACCCTCAAGACTTTGAAATTGGAATTTGATTGGTTGGATAAGATGGGACGAGAAAAAACGAAAAAAGTTTCACCAGTTTTTTGGCTCACTAATGACAGATTAAAATGTATAACCACAGGAAAATGGAAAAAGACGACAACGAGAATATAACTTTTGAGAATCATAAGACAAGATTATACGTGTACAGCAAAAAAAAAGCAAAAAACTTTATGCATCAAATAAATAACTTGATGCCTAAAGGACTGCTCAAGGTCACCTGAATTGCCTCTTTTTCAAGTAATGAAAGTTTTATACTTTATTATAAAATGAAGAAACCTTTCGTCCCAATTCTAGTCTGGGAGTAGGGTCCACAGAAAATGAGCCTGATAGCTGCAGGCTTCACCTCCAATTTTACAACCACAATTCTGATGAAGTTGGGACATTGTGTAAAACATAAATAAAAATAGAATAAAATGCTTTAAGAATCTTTTTCAACCAATATTCAATTGAATGCACTATAAAGACAAGATATTTAATGTTCAAACTGAAAAACTTTAGGTTGGTGTTTTATGTGAGGTATCTGTTGGGCTTTCTTCTTTTGTCCATCCACCAATCCATCTTCTTCCACTTAATCCTTTTCGGGTCGCGGGGGGGCTGGAGCCTATCCCAGCATCTTTGGGCGAGAGGCAGGGTACACCCTGGACAGATCGTCAGTCCATCGCAGGGCCAACACAGAGAGACAGACAGCCATTCACTCTCACAGTCATACGTCTATTAGTCCAGGGATCTCTCTTTCCACCAATTTATGATGAGCTATTGAGATTCACGTGTAGAGTACAAAAAACTTACCTCCTAAAGGTGAATCATTAACACTCAGCGATACTAGTTTCACACAGACTGGAACAACTTCTTACCTCCTAGCCTGGTAAAAAGAAAACAGGGGGAAAGGAAAACCCTTTGAAAGTCCATGCTTCATGGACTCATCAATAACTGGTATATTGACCCTTCCCAGTTTTATTTAATAAGGTTCCCATTCTAAGGCTTGATTAGCTCGATGCTCATTGCTATGCTCGCTGTGCTGCAGTGCGTTGTCATACTGCTGATGCCGAGTGTTTCCACATTGATTACACCTTTGGGATTAGTTCAAATGCAAATGCAGCTGTGTGTTTGAGCGTGTTTGAAGTGTGCCTTACAGGTTTTAGGAAGGAGCAGTAAATGACTTGCAAGATGTGATCTTGATGTTAGTCATACTTTACAGATCCAGTTTATACTGTACACATATAATCAGTCATAGTCATGTCTTAATACAGAATCTAAACATAGTCCCTCTCTGACAGATGCCTATCGATGTAAAGCTCTCAAACCACGCATCCAAATTACATGTGAATACTGCTATCTGTGAGAAAGTAGTTTCCTTGAAAAGCCTGGGAAAACATGCCAAGGAAACACACATCAGGCAAAATGAGATTAAGGCCCAAAGTCTCTTGTCTTATAATTAGATTGAGGATTAAATTGCGATCAACCATTCTGAATTTTATCTTCAAGGAACCATCAAGATGTGGTGTCTCTATACATTTATGTATTATTGTAACAGTTACACTCAAGCGTTTTGCTTTATTAAATGAATCCAATTTTAATGTTGTTAATGGTGCATGTTCAGAGATGTGAAGGTCAGTGCTTCACAAGAGAATAATTTAATCTTTCTGTCATGCGTGTTTATTTGGTTTTTGAAATGTTTGCCTCCCTGGAGGATGTGTTTGTGTGCTGAGTAAATATCTGACAATTGTTTGGTGTGAAATGAAGTATAGTGCTATTGCTAGAAACAGTTAGTAGGGACAGATTTATGATGATTTCTCCTTTAAAAAAAAAAAAAAAAAAAGCTTGGTGCCACAGTGCAAAACACCACTTTTTATTTCCTCTGGACATTTTTATGCTGCTGTTTTTGGATTTCAACTGATTATCCTTCTGCATTTGGCTGTTTTGCCAGTTGGATGATTTAAAGCTTGTAATTTACTTTCACACCATCCTGTCTACGTTTATTCTGCCCCTTTATTATTTCAACATATAAAACATCATTGACAATTCATAGTTATTTCTACTTGACTCTGAACACACAGAAAAGGACACAAAAATCATCAAAATAAGTGTTTCAGTTGGGCCAATGAAAATAAATAAATAGTGCTAGGATAGAAAAAAGACATAAAATGTGAAGAAGGTATTTATTAGTGCATCCCAACGTATAAATCCCATTTTCATGATTCAGTAATTAAATTCAAAGAGCTTGAGTCATAATCATCCAAACTGAAAACAAAAAAAGGATTGAAAGAAATCACTTCATGTGTGATGAATACAGAAAATATGAAAGTTAACTTTTAAAAATTGTTTCTCTAATAACTTTTTTTCCACAATATTCTAATTTTTTTAGATGCCTTATTGCATCACAATAAATGATTAAAAAGAACTGTTCACACATAGGGCTTATTGGACCATGCTAAACAAGTTTCCTTCAGTCTTTGGTATTATTCATT